>OY728146.1:899552432-904552432 GCA_963277665.1 Viscum album
CGGAGGGGTTTTTGGGGTCGAAAAACCCGACAGAAGCTTACTTCTGTTGGATCAGTGCGTAGCTCTCTTCGCTGACTTCGATTTGATATGTGGTAGAGCCCAAACGGACACCCGGAGCGAAAGTTATGGCCATATGAAGTTGGAGAACTTTTTTCAACCTTTTTATAACTCTAATATTGTCCACACCTTAGAACGTCTCACAGTTTTGATTATATGTGCCTCTATATCTCTTCATGAGCTTCGATTTGACTGGTCGTGGCGCTTCAACGGACGCCCGGATCAAAAGTTATGATCGTTTTAGTGTTTTCGGGGTTTCTCACGTTTTTTTATTTTTTTCATTTTATTTCACGGCGGTTTTACCGAAACCGCCGCTATTTCGCTGCGGTTTTTTAAAAAACCGCCGCTAATCCTTGAATAAAATTAAAAAAAAATAAAAAAAATAATTAAAAAAAATGCCGTTTAGCGGCGGTTTTTTCGCGGCGGTTTTAATAACCGCCGCGAAATGCCAGTCCGAAACGCATTTCGCGGCGGTTTTCTCGTAGTGACTCCCCTCTATGGGGCGCACCACCTCAGATCCGTCCTCATTGGGCATTTTGATCCATACCCTTGGTAAAACATCCAGGTGTTCCCTCCTAGGTATGTACCAATCTGATCCGTCTCTATGGGACGTTCTAATCACCCTCATTCCGTCTCCATAAGACGTTAAACTCATGGACTACCTCGTGATAAACAGGAGATGCCTGAGGAAAACCTCGGATGACAAGCCTTTGGCGTAACCGTCTTCGCAAGACGTTAAACATGCTACATACCCTGTGTTAAACACGGGAAGCTGAGGAAAACCTCAGATACATGCCTCGGGTTATGCACCCTTGAGATGCCCTCTTATGAGGAAGAATACAGGTTCCCCTATGTCCACGCACCCAGAGATGCCCATACATTCTTGATGTTGCCGTCTACTCTGACCGAAGGTCGTTACCATGTCAAGACCCTATGGAAAGTCTTGACGGAAGTAGTGTAATTAACCGGCGTTCATGATGATATGGCACCAGGAATGAGATTCACGAACAACGTATTAAATCTATGAGGGAGACCCGGACTAGGTGATGACTTCTGAGGAGGAATCCACAGAAGGAAGAACCGACATCCCATCATCTCGTTTCGATCAAGGAGAAAACGTCCCTAAATAAGGAGCGAATGTCGCCCGCCTTTGGAAAGCGGGAATGCGGGGCAACAGTTGCGCGTCCTCCACGGACGGATGTGCACGCCCCGATGAAAGCATCGGAAACAGTATCAATATAACATAACCCAATTGGAGTAAAATAATGGGTTGTTATCATTGATGAATGGAAGCATTATAAAAATATCTTTTAAAAACATTGTTGAGGAAAATATACTTTTGTTTTTAAAATACCATTAAAAATCATTTTCTTTGAAAATAAATTTTTAAAATATTTTCTTTGAAACCCAACCTTTTAAACATGAAAATTGAAACTTCAAATAAATAAGTGAGGTTAAATTTATACAAGTCATACATGGTAAAATTAACATTCCATTCACATGGTTAAAGGTTAGAAAAATACCTTGTTCTAAAAGTGACAAGAAGATTCCTTTGAAAACATATGTAAATGAAAAAAGGGGAAAATGTCATTTTAAAATCTTTTTAAAAACATTTTTGATAAAATTTTAATAAAACTTCATTTTCATAAGAAAACAAGTTCTTCGACTAAAGAAATAAATAGAGTTATGTTTTCAGAAAAAAAATATTTCTAAAACGTTTTGAGTACCAAATAGTGGGAAAATCGTAATAATTTGAAATGGTCATTAATAACCATATTAGATAAATTTAATGGTTTTATTGAAAAATATATATATAATTTCTTTTAATGTAAATACCATTGAAATATCATTAAAGTTATTTTTGTGGAAAATAATCTTTAAACATTAAGTGTCTCATACCAATTTGAAACATTTTAAATCATAAACCTCATAAAGGAATAAAATTATATGAAAGTAATAATATCATTAGAGAAATTATATTCATTATATCTCATGTAAAGGGTAAATATATACACTATATAAAGAAACTAGGTGAATAACAACAAATAAGTCTTAATAGAATGTAAATTGAGATGAAATCCATTACCTTGAGTTTCCTTTCTGGTCAATGTCCATTAACATCCTATATAATAAACTTATGTTAATTTTATACATTATTAACAACCTTTTTCATGTTTATCATTACACTTATTTCACTTATTACTAGGTTTTGTACAACTATGTAAACAATTATGTTTTCATCGAGTGTTTTGACAAAATTCAATTTATGTGTCAAAAACAACTTTGGTAGGTCAAATATAGTAAAAGGGGTCATTATATAATATCTAAAAACTAAAAATCATGAAATAATTATAATATTTATACTTTAATTATAATTTTAAATAAATCATTAAATATGGTTATGAAAAATGAACCAACATTATAATCATGGAGACGGTATGACGTACCTACGCATGAGTAACGTTCTCATGTTTCAATGATTGTTATAGAAAGAAGTTTTGTGGAATTATATTTTTCTATAATGATAAATATTTCCTAAATACCATATTATTTAATCATATATACTTTTATATGTAATTTTTTTCTTGTAAAAGAAATCACATCACGTCAAAGAGGTGGTAGTCCACACGTCTACAACGGACATTATTATTTTTTGTGTGTGTGAAATGATAATAAAGAAGATTATGTATATATATATATATCTTGAAAGTTAATTTTTTTAATTAATATCATATAGATATTGTTTATGCCTTATATGTTTAATAATAAGCATCCCTTATACATTCCATGGAGTCCACCGGCAGGTTTGTGGATTTGGGCTGGTGTCGACGGTCACACCGGTGGGCGCATGAAGAGATCGGTTCTATGGTTTGTCATTCTTTTATGATGTTCATGATTCTGGGTTCATGGTGCCTCAGCTTTCTCTTGAGGTTTTTGACTCCGGATTGAAGGTTTGTCAGTTTTAATGCTTGAATTAATTGTGCAATTATTGTGATTGAATGTTGTATATTGTGAAGGATTGTGTTGTTTTAAGTGGGAATCTGGGGAAGTGGTGAAGTTGTGATGTGGTGAAATATTGAATTCATGTATGGTTTCTCACTTTTTCCTTAAAAGTGTTTTCATAATAATAAAAAACCAATTTTCAGTCAGTATAATGAAATCTATTGTAGAAGGTCACTCTTGCATGTAATGAAAGCTATTTTGGGAGGTTTATCTTGCATATAACATAAGATAAATTGGTGTTTCATTCATTAAAATCTATGGAACATATTATATTTATCTAAGATAGTAAATATATTATAACGTATTAGGTTATTATATTCCTATTTTTCACTTGGTGTTGGGTGTCATGAGAATTATTGAGTACAAAGTTGTACTTTATAATTTTGGTGTGTCACATCCATCAATTAGAATATAAATGAATAACATGTAAAAATGAATCAAGTACATATCTATGTATATACATCATGATGAACAGGTATCAAATTAGACTTAGAATGGATGAATGAGGTCAAAACTATGAAAAGAGGGTTTGAGAGATCAAAAGGAGAGAAGGGAACCTTCTATGTCTGCTGGTGTAGAAAAAGAGAAATAGGGGTAGGGATAAACATTTCATTAAGGTGATTTTAGTAATTTTACCAAAAAAAATAGTGGTTCATGGATTGGCCATCATATTGGCCAAACCATGCACTAGTTGTGCATAGATTACTACTTATGGATGGTATCCAGGCAGTTAGGTTACACGGTTAGGAAGAACATGCGCCAAGTGTGCGAATAAAATCTTCTAAAAACTATAGAAATTATTCATGGGTATGTGGACCCTAGTGCACGGTTAATGAAAAATGTGTTTCATACTTCATCCCATTGTCCATCTTCAGATGGCTAGGAGAGACTGGGTGGGATGGGCCGTATGGTTTTTACTAACCATTTTGCCCTATGTTTTTATCCATCTATCAGGGTTCCGAGTTCTAGAAAATACCTGGATACCCATGAAACCATTATAACCTCGTATGGTATCTATTATAGTTACAAAAAAAGGAATTAGACAAAAATTTAAAAGGATCCATACCTGAGATAAAAATGGAGTACTTACAGTCTTCTCCCTTAAAGTAACTCATCCCCAAGTTCAACTTACAAGGGAAGAGAAACAATGTCTAAACATAACTCTGACCACTAGGAACGTACGTTGTCATCCAACTCCCAAGTATCCTCCTGTACACAGTCATTCTTCTATAGCACTAGTACTATTGGAATAGACCTACTTCAGAGATCCTTTGTTCTCTGATCAATGACGCACATAGGTTAATCCTCAAATGAATAGTCTTAATTTAACTCAACCTCCTCAGGATCAAAATCATGAGAGGGGCTTATATGATAATTAAGAAGATATTAAATGTGGAAGATGGTGTTAATGGGATGGTACCTATGAGGTTATAACAATCGTTAATCTATTAGATTGAGTCTCTCTAGAATCTCAAATGGTCAGATATAATGAGGTGACAAATATCCTTGCTTATGTATCCATCTGTGCCCATGTTTAGGTGATACTCGTAGCAAAACGTGATCCCCAGTCTCAAAATCTATAGGATATTGGAAGTGATTAACATAAGATTTATATCTAGAAATATCAGTATAAATATGACTCCATATCTTTTTTACCTGCTATGAAGTCTCCTGCAAGAGACGAGGACCTAGTAGGGCTACCTCTCCTATATCTAGCATGTACAGGGGTGAACGAAATGAACTACCATTCAAGGCCCCAAAATGATTCAACTAAATCATCTCTTGAAATCTATTACTGTAGTAGAAATCTATGAAAGAGATATAATTCTCCCAAGAACCAAAAAATTCATGGAATCATTCTTGGAACATATCCTCTGAGACCCGTATCATCCATTCTAATTTTCCATCGGTATGAGGGTGAAAATCCATGCTCAAAATCACATGTGCACCCATATCTCCCTAAAACCCCTTCAAGAATAGTGAGGTGAATAAATATTCTATATCCAAAATGATAGTATCAGGGAACTTTCGTAGATGGATTATCTCACCAATATACAATCTTCCCAACTCATCAACTAAGAATGTCTCCCATATAAGAAGGAAGTGGGATACTTTCCTAAATATTTCAATGAGAACCCAAAATATGTCATTGCCTTAGTAAAACGACTAAAAAGACCTTGGAAACATCTTCCCAATTCCATTTTGGGATTGGAAGCATCTATAAAAATCCTGCAATTCACTGTTTCTCCTCCTTCACCAAATAAATGGTGGAACACCCTATGATAAAACATACTATCTTATGTTTCAACTGAGGCCACCAATATTAGGGTCTCATATTTTGATACATTTTGGAGATTCCTAGATGGATTTCCTAATGAGAATCATGGGACTCTCACATCAGTTCCTATATCAAGAATGTAGAAATTTAGACACTTCCAAGTATATATAGGATATCTTCTATGTCAATATACCAATCCAGAGGTGGTTCCTCACTAGAAATAATCTATTAGATAACTAAGCCTTCAGGATATGAAAATTTCCTAATCTTAACCTTATCAAAGAGGGAAGAGGTAACTATCAAGGTGAGAGATAAGACTACTCGTGATTATCATGAAACTCCAAATACAGTTCATATAATAGAATCATCAATTTCTATTCCGCTATGGATTCCTAAAAGTCTTGTTTCTGGGTTATCTAACTCAACATATCAACTATTGCATTATCCTTTACGGGCATATAGGGAAACTCAAAATTGAAAGACTGAAGATATTTGACTCATATTCATTGTTAAAGACTCAAGTTATAATGTGTAAAGATATATTTGAGGCACTTGTTTTTTGTATACACCATAAAGTGCTCAACCAACAAATAGTGTCTCATGCATTATAAGGAATGGAAAATTGTTTCTAGCTTAAGGGGGTGTGTTGGGTAATTACTGTCATGATGCCTCAACTAATAAGATTTTTACATGATGACTTTATCCTCCTACATCATCACTACACCTATACTGATGTTGGATTCACCATATAATGTTTTATAGTCTCTTCTAGTATATGGAAGAATCAAAATAGGGGCAAAAATAAGCCATCCTTTCGGGTCCTAAAAGGATTTCTCACAAAATTCTAAAAATTGGAACTTAACACCCATTTTTGTAAGAGGGGTAAGAGGTGAGACAAGGTAGGATAAGACCTATATAAAATTCATGTAATATCCAATCAGTCCCAAAAAACTCTGTATATCAAACACATTCTTGGTTTTCTCCCATAAAATCATAGCACTCACCTTATCTAGGTCAATAGATACTCCTTCTTCGGAGTTAATATGTCCCAATGAGTGAAATTTTTTGATCTAGATGTGGAATATATTAAGATTTGTATAAATATGATTCTATTTCAGTGTATTAGAAGCTATCTCAAGATATTGATCATGGTCACTATAACTGTGAGAATACATGAATATGTCATCCACAAATACCATGAAAAAAGAATCTGGATAGGGGTTGAACACCCCATTCATCAATTCCTTGAAAATAGTAGTCATGTTCATAAGACCAAACATAATACAGAGATACTCATACAGATTATAACTGCTATGAAAAGCTATATGAGGTATGTCTAGTAGCCTAAATCACACTTTTTGATATCCAGATCTTAGTTCGATCATCATTAATACCCTAGATCGTCAGAGCTGGTCAAATAGATCATCTATTTAAGGTAGTGGATACTTGTTCTTGACCGTAATCTAGTTTATATTTGTGTAATCCACACATAAATGAAGTTTACCATATTCATTCATGGTGAAAAGAAATGGTGACCCCCAACAGGAAGTGCTACGTTGTATAAAACCTTTGGCCTCTAGATCCTACAATTTTCTATTGATCTCATGGAGATTAGTTTGTTCTATTCTATATGAAGGAATGAACACTGAGGATGTTCTCAGAACAAGATCAATCATAAAATATACCTCTATCTCAAGAATTAATCTAGAAAAATAATCAAGAAATATGTCCATGAAATAATCTTCCATGAAAATAAACTTCAGAAAATGCACACACTCTTCATCCATGAAGATACTAGAAATATAGGTAGTCACTCTACTTAGACCATGATTCTCTTGTCCTGATCTACTATCATGGACATCCCAATCACCCATGTATAGATAATTTATGCCCACTAGTGATGTAAACGATACACTACAGTGATAGCAGTATACAAAGGTGTGATATGGGACCAACCACTTTATCCTAAAAATGACATTTATGCCAGTCATATGGTGAACAAAGAGGTGCCACAACAAAGGGAAATTGCCTACCTCAAGGGTATAGTCCCTACATTGGATAATTCCCTCTGACCATACTCTTAATATTGTATCTAGGGTCATCACACCATAGAAGTACTTAATTTCATTCTAAGACTTTCCACAATATATAAATAGATGATGGAGTGTCAAGCACATGTATCAAATGAAATAGATACTATATTAGAGGATACTAGGATTTTACCTCATACTATATATGGTTTTGTACTCTAGTCCTAGGGTATTGTCTCTAAAGTAAGAAACTAACCTAATACATGGCCCCATGCAACAACTGGACTACCTTGAGTATGTATGCTCTGTTGGTGTTTCATGCCAAAAGTCTACCTACCATATCCACAACCTCCTCTTTAGTCATTACTATTGATGTTACTACAAATACCCTCATGATGTGATATAAAATAACCTTCCCCTCAAGGTGGAGCTAATGCAGTGCCTATTCTGCTAGAAGTAGATGGAAAGGTCTGATATAATCTCTAAAGAGTACCCATATGTCCGCAAGTAAGAGACTCCATTGGTTCTCTCTCACATTGAGGCTTTAGATGCCCTTATCATCCACGCTATTATCATTTAATGGAGTTACTGGTTTAGTTACACTGACTACAATTGCTTTGATGTGAATCCTGGAAGAAATTATTCTTACTATTAGAATAACAATGGGCCTTCCATGGCACTAATCCTCTATTCCCAGTACAATCTCATTACCTCAGGTTGTGCTCAGTGATAAGAGCTTGATTGAAGATATTATTGAAATTAGGTGGGTGAAGAACATTCACCTAAGTACAGATCCCATATTGGTTCCCAACCTCGAATCTTCTAGCATGTGATATCTCATCCTTGTCCAGAAGTGGTGTAAAGTGTTATAACTCATTAAAATGTACTGAATAATCCATAACTAGCATACCACCCTACTCCAGATGCATGAAATCTCTAACTATCAGTTCTTGAGGAAAGAAGTGATCATAGAAAGTAGTTTAAAAATCAGGTCATACCATGTTCCGATGACAACCATCCTAGGTAATGACATCCCACTAGTTCTTGGTCGAATCACAAATCATATAGTTATCATTCTTGAAACTTTTTGCTAGATGCATATCCAAATGCTTAAACATAGATATATTGACCTCCATCTAAGACTCAGTAGTCTATGGACCATCATCTCCCAATAAGGTTAGTGTATATTACTATTGGAAATCTCATAAAATATCATCCATTATAGGTATAGGTTGTGGATCACCCTCCATGAACTATATCAAATATAGGAAAATCTCACAAAGCTAAGCATTAGTTTCCACATTAGGTATAATAGGAAGTGCCTTTTGTGTCACTCCTGGTGGTACAAATGGTGGCTCAGGGCCCACCACATCTGAAGCATGGTTATCTCCACCCTCCTGGAACATGACACAAGGATTTCATGGTTTCATTGGTCTAAAAATGGAAACCACATTCCTCAAAAAAATATTGAAATAGATTGATACACTAGTGGAAGAAGAATATAAGAATAAGGGTTTAATACACTAGGTATACTGCCCAACTACCTACTTAAATGTCTATATATTGGTAAGTGTTCAAGTTTATATGCTAGGGTTTCCAATAGGTGAAGGTCCAACTATATCATTCCTCTTCATTTATTGGAAACAATTTAATTTTAAGTCGTATTTCACATTTTTTTAGTTTCATTTGATTATAAACTTATATCAAAGTCTGATTGAAATATATTGTCATTTCAAGTAAATCAAGGCATATACACCTTATCCTTGAAATCCATACCCACTTAATTTATAGTAAACCTAGTTTACATTTGGTCTCATTATGTGACGGTTTTTATATGATGGATTGACTTGTTAAACCACCCATTTGGGCCTATAAAACTCATGAATTGAAAATTAAAATTAATCAATCATAGACAAATCGAATCAGAGGAATAATATAACTACTATTGTATCACTCAACAATCAGAGGAAAATCAGAAATGAAAGAAATGAAATGAACCTATATGTCATGTAATATGCATGGAATATGAATTCTATGTGCCTAAAACTATGCATGTAATAATGCTCCTTTCCCCCATGTCATTGGTCCAAGGAAGAAATGAAATACTAAATAAGAATAATATTAATAACCATTACATATCTTGCTCATCACCCAATGATGATAGGATATCAATAATAATCGGCAAAAACAAAACAACAATTATAATTTAGGAAACTCAAAATTTACTCTGATCATTAGTTAACAATGCCCAAGCATGTCTTATAACAAAGTTCCAAATCATTTATAGTCTCATGTATATTGTCTCCAAATAGTAAATAAATAAAATAAAGATCTGAGGCCACTTTGTGATGTCCTGAACCCGGATTCTATTCCAAGGTTCCTTGATCCTGATTGGACACATGGCCTCAAATACATCTCCCCAAACACCAGAGTTTACCGACTAGTAGTGAGGGCCTAGGGTCTGTATGTGGGGATACTATGCCTTCATTACCAGATTCGATCATAGTGCATAAGTATAATAATTGGTAAATAGTGGTATCAATAAGATAAATAGATGGAACCACAAAAGAAGACCCTTATAAAACTGGACCAGAAACCCACCATAGCAGAAGTCGAAATAAATAATAAACAACTAAAGAAACTGATAATAATATAAAAAAGATGATGATAATGTATATCATGTGTCTAATAAATTCGAAAATAGGTATACGTGGGATCAATAAATACATGATACAAAAAAAAGAAAAAAGAATCCAAAAACTATTCCAGCATCCTAAGCTCCATCTCAGTTGCCTTATACAAATATCCATCATAATGAAACCAAACAATATTAGGTGTCTAAGGCAGGATGCATCCCTTTGTCAACACCTTCATACATATAATCTTCCCATGTATCGATGGAATCCCGGATAGGGTGTGAGATATATCTTAGTATGCCACCACCAATGGTGTCTATAACATTCAGTCTAGTAATATAAACTGAAATAGTTTAATGGCATGGATATATAACATTAATCATTAAATCAATGTAAATAACTGGTACCTTCTTCAGCTTCAGTTGGTGCCTAAACATGTGATCATTTCAATAATTAATTATCTTACAGTTTATATAAATATCCATGTGATGCATAACCATCACTTAAATCATTTCATGATAATAATAATAAGGTTTCCAAGGTATAATAAGGCATCCATGAAGATAATAATAATAAAATATGATCCAAGGTAATAACCAATCCATCCTTGACCTCAAGGGTTGAGCCAACCCAGTAATAACCTTTAGATGGACTATGAGGGGTCTTCATATAATCCAAGGGAAAACTATCAAGGCATTTTACTGTAATAAGATTCTAACTGAGTCTATGGAATTCATCTAAGGTAAAATGGGATAAGAAATTACTAGGCCCGGTGGGTGTATCCATGGTTCCTCATGTCTATAGACGTCACACTAGATACAAGGAGTTTATCCAAGGAATCCTATAATGATAATGGAGGGATCCAATAGTGTCATACTGGGCATCAATTTGTAGACATGGATTAGGTTCCAAGGTTGTTATCACCCTTAGAAACATGCATCCCAAAATCATAATGGAATCCATGAGTGATCAAGGTATTCCCTCAGGAATCCAAGGTCCGCTAGAGTCTAAATAGCTCTGTAAAGATGTCAAGGTCCATATGCAATAGGAACCTTATACTTGAGTTATAATTTAATTAAGTTCATGTAATACTCATTCCATTTAATAATTCATTTGTTTCAAATCATTTCATTTCATTGGTGTGTCAAGTCATAACATGACATGAAACTATTTATTAGTACATTTAAGTCATAATCAATTTTTTCGGTTCACTCTTCTATCTTCTATTAAGAATGGAAAGGTGTCATAGAAATGTGAAACCATTCCATTTAATTACAATCAATTAGTCCAAGTCAGATACATAGTACTCTAGCCATTCATAATTAATCTTCATTTAATATATTGAAACACTTACCTTAGAAGGATCAAGTTGTTAGAGTTGGTTCCCTATAACCGACTTCTATGTACTTTATGATAACTTGTATTCATTGTTTTGAATATTAATAAACTTATTATCATGTCATGATTATTCTTATGAGTAACATAGGATGTGATAATTTCCTTAGAGTATCTGTCACACTAAAATGTAATAGCAGTTCCATGATATGATGAGAACACAAAAGTTCTACGACACTATTCCTAAATATATGTTCTATAGTAGGATGATATCATTTGGAGGAAACAAGTGATATAGGATATCATGGGAGGAGTTCTATAAGAATTTGAAGAAACTTCTCATGGTGTACGCCCATGGTAATATCCATTTGGATATTATAGGAACAAGACCCTCCATTAGGAAATCCACATTTATATGTGTCATTAGATGTTCCTATCTACATATGTTTGTATTGGTCCTTAGACTTTAATATTATTATTAATGAGTATTATGAGAGATGTATATTAATGTATTGATGAAAACCATGATGACATATGTTCATGGTGAGGTAGGGTATGTTGGGTGCATTACAAGTAATATGTAATTAATGAATAATGTGAGAAAGGATTTATCCATTCTTTTTATTAATTAAAGTTAATATCTCAACACCTTTTGATGGAAATTGAATATCCAAAATAAATCAATGACCATAGTGTTATATTGGAAAATTCTATTTCTATAAATTCAAAGAAAGAGATATTAAGCACATAGGTTGATGGTGGATATAACCAGCTTAATTTTACATATTGTGATAAAGGGATTACATTACATTGTAGGCATCTATATGAAGTATTATTTCATTGCAGCATTATATTTATCTTGGGTGCCTCACTATGTTGATAGATGATTACCTAGGAATTTAGGTTGTTTCACCTAATGCCATTGAGAATGAGGCCTAGAGGGTCACACACTAACTGTATCCAAAATCTCAGTTAGATAATATATTATCATTTAAAAATTTCAATAAATATTATTCTTGCATGTGGTTTAATAATTATACATGTTTAGTTGATCACATTTATTCCTTCTCTATTTAGTCGATAGAATATAATGTGAGAAGAATATTTAATAAATATTTATTTGTTATTTAGTAAGTATAATATTTATTTATTTATGGGTGAATAATGCGATGATATTTATTTAATAAAAAATAGTCATTATTCAAGGCTTGATAAATATTTTGAAGGAATGACAGACCAATTTTAATGGTCTGGTGAGAAATAATAAATATTTAATATTATTTGATTGAATAATATTTAATTTAATTCATAAGTTAAGTACATATCGAGGAATAATAATAATGATATTATTATTATTTGAAATGGGGTTCTTCATTGATTAAATAAATAATAGGGTGCTTGTGTAATTATTTTATTTTAACCCTATCAGTATATAAATCCATTCATATTATTTTCTCAAAGAGGATAATTCATTTTTTTCGGGTTATGCACAATGGAAATAGAGAATTATCTCAAGCCCAAAAGATATCTCTTCTCGAATATCTCTCCCATGAAGGGAGAGAAATATTACTCCACCAGATCAAGGCGAACACTTTGGAAGAAATTCTTGTAGCATTAAAATGAATATAAATAAATAGAAATAATATGTCATTATAGCACCCAAGGATTGCTTCAGCAATGTCTGGAGATTCATGGAACACATGTGGATCATGTCTAGAAGGAATCTACACTTTATTCCTAAAATTAAAAAATGTTCCATCGCAGATCTGTTACCAAATCCATCAAAAAATATACAATTTCATCATGGTAATTCTTATTTAATTAAATTAATTATAAATAATTTGTGATGATCCTCTCTCTCTTGTTCTGGCGTGATTCATGTTTCCAGTCTTATTTGATTCAATTTCATTCAAAGCTACATTTATCATTGTGCAGATCTCATATTGATAATTGAATATGAAAAAAAAAGAAATGTTTTGAAATGCCCATTGCACACTTCCACTGAGCCCAGAATGTACAAGTGGTATCAAATCAGTCAAATAAATATTTATCATTATTTAAATATCAATAGTGATTTATGAATTTTTATTTATTTTCCTAATGCAAGTGTAATCATTCTTTTAATATTAATCCCAATATATTCGTCCTCCTTCATTTCTCATAGATCTAATCGATACAATTAATTTAATGAATGAAATAAAATTGAAGAACTCATCTGGAGGTGCCAAGGATTCTAGACTATTAACACAGAAGTACATGCAGTGTAATCAGAATGGAACGTCTTGTACTTGTGTTTAATGCACCAGGAATTAATTCATCAATAAATTTAATCTGAGAACCTTGATTACATGTTGTGCATTAAATACCATACACCATGTGTTGACCAAACCAAGGTGGACCACAATCAATTGGGGTACACACCATGTAGACCATGTACAAGGCGTGTAGTCCCTTTGAGTCACAGATGAGTCGTGTATTATCATACATGGCCTACCTAACTAATGACTGTTTAATTTAGAGATCATACACCATATATCCCATTGTACATGATGTATACTCCAATTTTTCGAAGAAACGGTTTACATGTCGAGTCCCTATGTGTGAGCCTCGGATAGATGGTGAGAGATGTACATGTCGTGTAGCTCGGCAGCACACGACATGTACTTCAACCAAATTATGAAGATTTAAATTTTTTATTATATTATGTAATCCTTATCAACATGTTCTTGTGTTTGGTAATTAATTATGATAGGACAGACCAATAGATGGGTTTTAGTATTTATATGTGTGTGTGTGCCTGTGCGTGTGTGTGTTTAATTAACATCTATGTAATGATCAGATCTGCATATCATGTATGATTTGTATTATAGTTGTTACTCTATGTGCATTGAATCATAACACATGATTAAAAAATCATGTAATTTATATAATCATTAAATTGATGTTAAAGATCATGAAAGTATGTGATAATTCATGTATGCAATATTTCACAAAGAATAAACAAGTATATGAGTATAATACAAGTTGGATAGATTTGGATAGGTATTCACTATATTTCATCTAAGGTACATTTAGGTACACATTCAATTTTAAATAAATTTATTTTGCAAAAATTTATAATGGATGAGAATCTCAAGGAAATTTAGATGATAATTAAGACCAAATAATTGAATAATTAAATATGATAATTAATTGATTTGAGAATGATTTATCTTAAATAATAATGATTAATAATTTAATTCTAGTTTTATTAAATTCATAACTTGTTTCATGTGTGTCGATGATCATGAGAAAAGATAATACCTTTGTATGAAATTGGTTTCCATTTAATTTATTATTAAATTAAATTGTTGGCATGCATTCCTTCCCCCCTCTAATTATGTAAGGAATGTGTTCCCTTGGATTCTTTTATGTAAACACTTTTCCCCTCACCTGTGTGTGAGTAAAAGAATTTGTAATTGTTGGATCTCCCAAACTAGTGGAGGCAGTTCAAGTTTGGAGCCAGGGAAAAACCAATCCAAGAGAGATACATTAGTGGATAGGTAGAAAACTATCACATGAACATTAATTGGTTAAAGGTTTTTTCCCTAGGTCAACACTAAGTTTATAAACCATTGGATAAACTAACCATTATGCTTTATTATTTTACTTCTATTATTTGTATGTTTATTTCATTATGTATGTTTTGTTAGGATCATATAAATTAATGAAATTAATTAGCAAGCAAGATATAACTAAAATAAATTGTTTTACGCATAAATATTATCTAATACATGGTTAATCACTTAAGTAAATATACTTAATATTAAAAAACATGTGATAAAGATAATAATTGGTAATTTAAGAATAAAGGATAAAATCCCTCAATTATATATATTAAGTTGATATAATCGAACCATAGTTTAAAGTGCTTGACTATCCAAAGTTGGTGTTATTTCAATTATTGGTGAATTCTAACTTGAATTTTTGGGTTGACTTAACTTATTTAAAATCAAGGGTTGGATTTCAAAGTAGTAGTTGGTGTAACTAAGAGGTAAGGGTTGAGGAAATTCAATTTAAGGACATCGATATTATGGAGTCCACCCAACAGATCAAAGAACTTTGAGTCAATACTGTTGGCATTTGGAATGCCTACCTAAACCCATTCAAGTTTCTTAACCAAACAATTTTTCGGTAATGAGAAGGTAAATGTGGATCCTCGCCACTAGAATATCCAAGAAACGACATATTTTGAATCCAATGGTCAGGTATATTTTGTTTTGATAAAATAGTTGGAGGGTAATAAATTTAATAATAATTTATTGGTCTAGATTTTATTAGATAAAGTACTAAAATTCTACTCATCTTATTTTGTAGAAACAATATTAAAATGACTTCAAACATATCACTATGATCCATACATGAGAAGGATAACCTTCTCAAAAGAAAAAATTTCCAAGAGAGGAAAAGGCACTTATGCATTATAATTCACCATGAAAGCAAATTGTCTGTTCTAGAAGAACCTTTTCCAATTGCACCTGGTAATGAGGAAATTGATAAAGAGCTATATCTCTATAAGAAACACCTAAATGATGTTATATATGTTCAATGTTTCATTATATAATCCTTGTACAATGATATTTTGAAGCAACATGAGGACATGGTTGCGTATAACATGATGTCTCGCCTTTGGGATCTCTATCAAGAGAAGGAGACACAAGGTATGGAAATGAAAAGGAGTAAGATGGTTTGCGTGTGGAAATTCAGGCCATTAGAAATGAAACTCCACCCATAATCAAAGGTAAGCTAAAGGTGTATTCATTATCGAGTATAATATTTAAATATCTACACCTTGGTTATTTTATATATCTTGTGTTTCTCACATCTATATCCAAATGTAGGAACCGGGTATATTTCGAAAGATTTATAGAGGAGAGGAGGATCTGAGAGATGTTAATGGTGCAATGATGGTTGCTTTGGCCATTGGTGACTACCAAGTTTCATTGACAACAAGAATGAGTTTGATTTTAAAATATTTTTATAATATACCAATAGATACGAGGAACATAATTTAGTTATATCACATATATATAAATGGGTTCATTACCAACAAGAATGATTTTTTTCTTTTAGATTATTTTTTCACAAAGTCATTTAGTTTATAAAAAATTATATTTTGGTAAATTATTTCCTTGTAAAATTATTTTCTTCTTAAAATTGTTCTATCAAATACATAATATATTTATTTTCAAATCTTAAAGTAAACTAGTGAATCTACTTAATATATTAAGATTTTAATGTGTAAACCCATTTTTTAAAAATAAAATTGCTATTTTTAAGAGGATATTGTTTTTATAAATAATAAGTCTTAATAAAGGATTCTTAATTATGTAAAGAATTTTACCATGAAGTTGGTATACCCACATTTATATTTTAGCCACATTTTATACATTTATCATGTTGTTTAGGTATTTATTAGTTAAAACCAACACCATACCTAGAATCCTACTTAGGTTAGTTCTTGTACATACCTTTTTCTATCCGTAGAATTGCCAATATTGTTTTTCTAGAAACTTATAAATCTTAGAGTTTTTTCTACATCCAAGGTTTTGTTTGAAAAAAACTGATACAATAACAACATAAGAGGATAGTATTCCTTATTTTATGACTTTTTTGGATTATTCCATTAATACTTGTTTGGGCTATATAATTTTTTACCCTTTCATTTCACATGTAATGTGTCATATTTTTGTGTAACATTATATCAAACTATATTGATATGATATTTAACATAGACTAAAGAAACATGCCTATATTTTGTTTCATTTTTTATAAATACTTTTATGATTGAAATGTTACTTGACCACATTTTCTACTTTGATATATAATGATTATGTTAAAAGAGGGGTCTAACTATTATATATATTTCAAGTAGGTTCAACTAATACGGAGAATAAGGAATTATATGGGATTCAAATGAATTAACCCTTATATACCCCATACTTTATCCTTGAATGGGATGGATAACTAAGATATCCTAACTTTTTTATGCACGTTTCCCTTTACTCTTGATTTATCGGTTGTTGCACCTTGAATTTTGTGTGTTTTTCATCTCATATTCTAGGTAAATCTTACAGTAACTATGTGCTAGTATAGACCCTCCTTATATGGATATTTATTGCCTATAAAAATTAATTAATGTGCTTCTATCATGTTTTCCTATAAATGTGATGTTTCAATTTATAATTATTCGTAAATATTTTTTAATATATTTATTTAAATGATTCAACATGTTCATGAATACACCAATTTATTCACAATTGCATTGAGACCATATTGGTGGTGCCCAACTGATTATTCATGCTCATGCCCTACATGTATACCTTGGTGGACATTCATCTTCACTTCCAAAATTTCAAGTGTGATAATAAATTTTTTAGTTGTGGTATTCATTGTTGATTGGGTGGATTCTAATACAAGTTCATGTGTTTGTAATCCCTATGAATTCAGAGTGGTATCCATGTTTTTCAGGAGCAGTATTATCATTTCATGTATTCATTAAGTGATATAAAGTCTGTGTGATGGTGGGTTTTTTTGACCACATGGGTATATTTTAACTGGTTTTATATTTCTATCTACATCCATATAGTGATTTATTTGTCTCTCTTATATTATTATTAAGATTTAGAAATACTTTATATTCATGTGTCTTGGAAATTTCTAACACATGGAGGATTCATGTCAGTTCCTTGGGAGAATCTAGTTATGGATTATTATATTACTCAAAGTAAATAATTATCCACTAGTATATCGATACTTGTGACACTTGCTTCCATCCCCTAGTGATCTAGGAACACCCTTGGGGTAGTATCAACCTAATTAAAATAATTAATGAGAAACCGGGTCTGGGTTGTTACACTTACAATGCAGAAGCCTGGGTTTTTTATGATGTGGAAGTAGATCCTTAAATAGAGGAAATTTTTTTATAAATAAATATGAGGAAAAATAGGAAATTATATGGACAAAAATAACCTTATTTTTTCCATATCACTCTATAGTAGTTGATTTATATGTTATAATTTTAATAATTTTTAATTTATTAATACCAATTTATACATAAATCCATACATATATATAGCATTTTATAATGTTTGATTTACTTGTTAGGGAGAGTACCAATTCCGGTAATAAAATTTATTTCATGAATATTTGTGACAAACCCAAAGAAATATTGAAGTGATATAAATAAGAATAAATAAATCATCATGTAGGATTTTTAATGTGGAAAACCCTCCAATGCATAGGATTAAAAAGTCATTAGAAACTCAAAAAAAATCAACTAATAATCATATATTATACAAAATCCAAGTAAATTACCAAACATTAATTATAAAGATAGCATAAAAATCATATATTAAAAACACAACTTGATGTTTCTCTATCTTCTCTCTAAAAATCATCTTGATCAAAACACAGTGCTCATAGATCCATCTGAGACATAATCTCACCCTTCTTTTGATGAAATTCCACTACCTCAGGAATCTTTATCTGAACATGAATCAGCCTCACACCGTCTTGATACACATAGAGTATGTTCTCTCTCATGGTCATTCAATCATGATGTACCACTGATCTTCATCCAAGACACATTATCGAATCACTTCTATATAGAATACTTTCAATACTTAGACCTGATCATCAATCTCATAACTACTATTTCACACCTATTCCATGTCGATACATGGAACCTATTTCTATAAATGTGATATACCACTTCCTTCCCTTGGAGTACTATATCATGAAAACATGTCAAGAACCTCTTCATGAGTAAAATTCAATCTTTTTGTTGCCAATGAGCCACATGTGCTACAACAAATGTGGCAGCCCCTTTCCTCTTGATTTTAATGGACAAAATATTGAAAAAATTTCCAACAACCTCCCAAATAGTAGAGTTTAATCTCATATGAATCCCAATATATACTAACACATCCTTATATGTAGACACCAATTACATATCTTGAACAAATTTGGTCAACGTTAATTTTTCCAACTAAAATTATTATTGATAGAAATTTCTTTATTAGTGTTTAACAAAACCTCTCCATTAAGTAAATTCTATATAATAAATAAATTTTTTGAATACCAATGGTATCCCCCTTAAGAACATAAAATAATGGGAAACATATAACAAACATAGTTATAATGAAAGAAGATCAGTATCACACTAACCATCATCCTTTCCAAAAAAAATATGATGGAACCCTTTTGAAATTAGGATAAAAAATAGGAAGCTCATCCTACAAAATAAATCCAAATGATTAAGTCTTCATCATATCTATATCTCCACTTCTCTTATGAAAAATACTAAAATTATAAAATCCTGGATCTTCCAGGTTCTTTTTTTTGTGGACCTTCACAAGTCACAGTAGTTGCTGATCCATCGCCTCATGTATTCAATGATAGTTAATGTAGGTGTGCTTCATTTGGGAATTATACATAGAGTTTTTTATCATTTTCAAATCACTCTGAATGTATCAATGAACTATGAAATCATTCTAGTTAAATCCATGATCTTGGATAAAATTCTTTAGCCACAAAATCTCTTTGCCAACCTCTATATTAAAAATGTACTCTGATTCGGATATGGGTAAAGTAAAACACTTATACAACCTTTACTACTCTGATATAACACCTCTTTTAAAATTAGAGATATATCCTAATTCATAATTCCTTATGTTAGAATCTATAATTATATATACATCTCTATACCCCTCCAAGAGTGTATCCTCCCAACCAAAGAAAAGAACATAGTTTAGATCCACATTTAAGATACCTTATAATCCGCTTAACTGTATCCTAGTGCTACTTCTTTGGATTTTAGAGAAATCAAATCAGTTACATCCCAAACCCAGGTTCCACTAAAAGGTGCCCTGAGCCCAGTTCGAAACATTCCCTCAAGCATATCCCCTGTAATTCCAGAGTCTTCCAACTAGAAGAGAGGGCCTATGGTATTTCAATGTAGAGACTACGACCTCATTGCCAGAGTATAGTATAGTAGATAAGTATATTAATGGGTAAATAGAAAAATCAGTAAGATAAATTGATGGAATTACATGATTAGACATTATAACAATAGACTAGTAACCCACTATATTAGAAGTAGAAAAAAAATCAACTAAAGCAATTGATAATAATACTCAAAAGTTTATGATAATGTAGGTCAAGTGTCTAAAAAATTTAAAAATAAGTATAAATTTCATTAGGTAATACATGTTATAAAAAATAATAAAAAAGTATCCAAAAAATATCCCAACATCTTTATTTCCAACTAAGACATATTCTTCCAAGTTCTATCCTAATGAAAGAAAAAAATATCAGGTGTTCAAGGTGGGACACTTCCCTTTTTCAACACCTTCATACTTGTAATATGCTCGAGTACCATTGGGGTCCCAATTAGGGTGTGAGATAAATCTTAGTAGGACACCACCAATGACAACTATAACATCCAGTTTGTTTAATATAAACCGAAACAGCATGAAATCATGCATATAAAAAATTATTAAGTGTAATAATTTAAATAACCAGTACCTACTTCATCCTCATCTTTTGTAAGAACATGTGATCATTTTATTAGTAAATTATATTATAGTTTTTATAATAAGTCACGTGAGGTATAACTGGGACTGACATCATTTCATGATAATAATAATAATAATAATAAAGGATTTAAGTTATAACAATGAATCTATGGTGATAATAATAATTAATGATTATCCAAGGTAATAGCTAAGGAATACTTGACCTAAAGGGTTGATCCAACTCAGTAATAACCTATATCCTAGTTATAAGTGGTCTACATGTAATCTAAGGGGAATCTCCCAAGGCATTCCACTGTAATATGATTCTAACTGAGTCCAAGGAATTTATACAAGGTAAAATGAGATAAGAAATGACAAGGCTCAATGGGTTTATCCATGAAGACTCATGTTTTTATATGTCAGGTTGTATCCAAGGAGTGTATCTAAGACATCCTATAATGATAATGGAGGGGAAATAAGTTGTCATATCAGGAATCCACTAGTAGAAAAGGATTGGGTTTAAAGGCGGGTCTCACCCTTGGCAACTGGAATCCCGGAATTGGAATGACATCCACGAGTGCTCAAGGCATTCCCTTGGGAATCCAAGGATAGATTAAGTATAGCAACTCCTATAAAGATGTTAATGTCCATATGAAATAGGCACATTATACCCGATTCATTCTTTAATTAAGGTCAAGTAATACGCATTTATTTAATAAGAACTTTGGTTAAAGTTGTTGCCTTTAATTAGTGTGACTTGAAATAACTACGCATACAACCATTTATTAGTTCATTTAAGTCATAATAAATTTATTATATTCACTTTTTTTCATTCAATTAAGCTTAGAAAGGTGCTTTATAGATGAGAAACCAAGAAAATTAATTACAATCAATTAGGCCAAAAGATATACATATTATACTTTCCATTCATGATTAAGATTTATTATTTATATTGAAAAAATTACCTTATAAGGGTCGAGTGACATTATCATATGTAGGGATAACCATTAAAATTCATAATTCATATTATTAAGGAATGAATTAAAATTAATAGGGTCAATATATTACACACTCGAACAGTGGTGCATACAAACGTAAAATACTACTAAAGGCATAATTAAGGAAAACACCCTACTTGGGGTGGTTAGTGTTGAGGAAATAACCTCCACATATGAATAAAATATATAACAAGGGTCTTATAATATGATTTTAAAAATCATAGGCAAGGAATAATAATTTAATAGGCCATGAATAATGAAATCAGTGTGCACACACACTAGGGAAATTAATAAAGTGGTGAAACTTGAAGGATGAATCATATTCCACCTACCATAATCTCGTAAAAATATCCTCCTCCAGTATCACCCTTTAGTTTTTCCTAGATTTGTAGAAATATAAAGAACTAATCAATTCCCTGAAAATAGGGCATATGATCCTCCATCTAAATAACTACATTTTAGCAACCCAACCCCAGATATCCTGGAGCCGGTGTCTGCTATCAATTACATTGGCATGATTACAAAGAATCAAATCCCAAAGGACCTAAGATTTTAGTAGTCTTGGTAAACCAGATACATGAATGAGTTTTTTATTAAAAATCAATACACTAATTACAACATAATTGTTTTTCTAAATTACATCAAAGATATCTTTATTCCTTCTAGTAAATCCTTACATATATTTCATAGTATGTTTATTGGATTCTTGGGGATGGAAACACAATAAGGGTGATCTCAAATGATCGGTAAGGGTAAGTTATAGAAAAATCAATAATTAATCAATGTGATTAATAATTATGGTAAGGTAAATAATAGAACACATATAGCATAAAATTAACAAACTGAGAAGGAAGTGAATAAACAATCTGAAAACGTAATAAATGGAAAAATGTTCCATTCAAATTACTAGATAAGGAATAATCAATATAGAAAGGTAACAAACTGAAAATCATTCCATTTAATCAATGAACTGAATATTAAATGTATCTATAGATATGTAGACATAATATCTCATGGATTAATAATAACTCAAACTAAATTAGGGATATTCTTAATTATTGTATTCTTTATTTACTAGGTACATGGAATAATTATCATCAAGAGATAGTTTACTTATTCTAATTTCTACAACTAATTCATCCCATGATACTACCAATGATTTGAGGGGATTTTATTAACCATTCCCCATCTCATAGGGCTTTACTTAAAGGGTCCTAACCTATTTATTGCATGTCAAAATAATTCCTCATATCAAATAAACAATATACCTTATCAAATATTTTCATTGAATAAAGTATACATATTTATCAATATTTCCAGAAATAAAAAAATAACTTTCAGAGAAAACACTATATGAAAAATGGTTTATGATTTAGGAAATAATCATATCCATGAAAAAAGAAATTGATATTTAGGGGGAATTCATTGTTGAATGATCATGGGGAATTGAATATTTCAAGGGGACTAAAAGGAATCAAGGAAGTGAATTTGAATAATATCCTTGGAAAAATAAATCATAATCCATCCATATAAAGATTAAATATGGTATCAATACAACATAACCTAAGTAAAGTAAAATAATTTTTTTTTGTCATAGAGTAATGGAATCATTATAAAAAGATATTTTAAAAACATTCTGGATGAAAATATCCATTTTGTTTAAAAAACCATTTCTTTGAAAATCACTTTTGGAAATATTTTCTTTAAAAATTTACCATTTAAAAATGAAAATGAGGCTCCGAATTAATTATGGAAGGTAAATCCATACAAGACATATGAGTTAAAAAGAACATTCCTTTTACATGGTTAAAGGATTGAAAAATTACTTTTTTGGAAAGTGGAAATAATATTCCTTAGAAAACATTTGTAAAAGAAAAAAATGGTAAAAATTTATTTATGAAATCACTTTAAAAACATTTTGACAAAATTTTAATAAAACATAGTTTTTAGAAGAAAATAGATTCTCATACTAAAGAGACAAATAAATTCGTGTTTTCAGAAAAACATTTTGAGTACTGAAGAGTTCCAAAATGGTACTAATACTTGAAAATGGTCATGAATAACCAGAGTAAATAAAATTATATCTTTTTTTGAACAATATTCATATAATTTCTCCTAAGGGAAATACCTTTAAAATATCATTAAAGTTATTATTGTGGAAAATAATCTTTAAACATTACAAAGTGTCCATGCCACTTTGAGACATTTGAAATCATAAAACTCATGAAGTAATAAAATTATATGAATGTTATAATATCATGAGAGTAGTTATATTCATGATATATCATGTAACAGGGTAGTATATACACCATATAAAAGAAACTAGGTGCATAAAAACAAATAAGTCTCAATATAATGTAAATTGAGATAAAACATATATCCTTATTTATATATCATATTTTTAAATATAATCATCCTTAATACATTCCATAGATCGGGTTAATGAATTACATCACTTTGAGAGGTCGGTAGTCCACACTTCCTCAAACGAAGTTATCATATTTACACAAAATGAAAGGTATAAGGGTATGTGTTATAAAATAATTACAGAAGCATAAATAAATAATAAATATCATTTATAATATATATTAAAATATTTTCCATCATAGTTTCCACCATGAGATGTGGTAAAGGAAAAATGAACAATCATCGTTTTGTGAGGTAGTTGTTCACCATATATATAAATAGTATGTTCGTTACCCATTAGAGGGAAGTGTGAGTAAATTTAGGTCCAGAAATTAGCATAACAAAATAGTAGTATAATTAAGATATTTTTGTTGTTATAAAATAATATAATAATAATATTTTTGGGGTTGGAGAATGTAAATAAATCTAAAAATCTTAAGGAAAGATGTTACCTCTTAATCGGGTAACTTTATTTGTTTTGAACCAAAGGGTTTTCATGGATTAATTTCTTCCCAAGGGTATGGATATAATATGAGGTTAGGGATGTTGAAGAGCTATTTTATGAGATATTTTTTGAGCCAATGTGGCTTGAGAGGTGTGGGGAAATGAGATGTGAGGAGGTCCTTTTATAGTGCAGGAGTAGTGGCACTCTTGTGATATTTTTACAAACAAATTCCATGCACATTATTCACTTTGAAAGTGGTTCCAATAATTGACCCAATTTGATATAAGTGGAGATAGGATAAAAATATGTCCCTAAAATGTCTCTTGTAAAAGTTTCTAGGTAATTTGGTCTCTTAAGGTTTATTCACTAGTTAAGCTTAATTAAACCTTAACCGTTTTAATTAATTTTAATCACATTCACTAATATGTTTTGTTAAAAAAATTAGTCCTATTATAAATTATTCTAATTAAAAATATTTAATAGATTTTTCCAAATTATTATCATATAAGTGGAAAAAATCAATTTAAACTTCATCCCATGGGCGGGATGGCGATGCAGGTTTTTAAAGTAAAAATGTCTGAATGTTTTTTATGTTTTTATAATCAATTTCAAAGTGAAATTGAATACAATGACATAAATTTTATTAATTGATAAAAATATTATATAATTAATATTTATATCTAATTAAAAGTATAATTTAACCATATAAATAAATTGGAAGAAAATTTATTTTTGAACAAAAATTCAGTATTTTTCACTATTCATTAAAAATGTTATGTTTTTGAAAAATATAAAAAATTCACTCTAACCTAATTTTTAAGTTTCTATTTCAAATAGGAAGTTTATTTTGAAATATTAAATCAATTAATGTGTCAAATTTTATATTTAAAGTGGATTTTCCATTAAAAGGTAAAATTGCCTTTATAGAAATATAGGTTTTTATATGAAAAAATGAGTTTGTTTTTATCTTACTCTTATAAAACATAATGGATGAATATAAAAAATATTTTATTGAATATATAAAATATAAATTTCATTGAAATCATTTAATAATTTTAATTAATTATTTTTATTAAGAAAAAACTCCTTTATAAGCATAAAAAATTATTATTTTTATATCCAATTGGTTCTTATTTTCAATTCTAATTAATTGTTAACTAATGAATTAATTTTATATTTATATAAACCATAAATTTTCATATGTTTGTTAATAGTATTCAAAAATTTTAACTTAGTGACTTGTTTATTTCATATTATATTAAATAATAATTATAATAAAACATTGTTATTTGGTGAAACTCGGTCTTGCGTGAACGTTAGCAATCGTAGAAGGTCGCTCATATGTGTAACATAAGCTATTGGGGAAGGTCTCTGTTACATTTAATGTAATATAACTTTGTTTTGAATGCATTACCTATTATGTAATATATTATATTTATTTAATATAGTAAATATATTGTAAAGTATCAGGTTATTATATTCCCTTTTTACACTTGGTGTTGCGTGTCCTAAACACTATTGAATACAAAGTTGTACATTAGAATTTTGGGGTGTTACATTCACCCTATCTTAATTAAATTATATCCTCTCAATTTAAACGTGGTCTTGGTAATATGTTTTTTGATATTTTTCATGTTTAAAATCCCACATCCTAATAAGGGTTCATTGAACATCCTCTAGAAAAGATAGAATGGGAAGTACAAAGGTCACATGGAATAACATATAACTTTGTGTCTAAATAAGATAAAATTAGTGTAAAGTAGAGATACATACTTGGAGGAAATTTTTAAATATTTATAGTGAGTGACGGAGGTAATCAATCACAAACAAGTGAATGGTCAATAGAATGTTGATGGCCTCAAATCCATAAATCATTGATGATTTGGAAGATGATCGGTTCTACAGAAATTAAGGTATTAGGACAAAATTGTATTTCTAAGTAATTTTTCTAATTTTGGGAGATTATTTTACTGACCAATAATATATGGAAATATTGTTACTTGATAAGTTTAAATTTCATATGAACAATCCAAACTTTTTGTTGTGATTCGATAAAATTATAATTCATCCCATTACTCCTATAAATTAATTAACTATGATTAATATTTTTATTCCTAAAGAACTAAAATAACATTTAATTGATCGTAAGGCCTATAAAAGAGTAAAAAGTCTAACTATTGGTCTCTAGATATTTTCTAAAACTAGTATGGTTAATATATTAATCTCTAAACCTGAAGAGAAACACTACCGGTTCAACATTAACACTTAATCATCAAACTGTTTAACTATAAATAATGAAAAATTAACCCAGACATTGTGTAGGTCAGTGGTTGGCATGAAATCTGTATCATAATTTGGTCATGGGTTCATGACCCATGGCCTTTCCAAACTTGATAGTTTGTCACATGGAATGTAGTTTATCCTTTTCAAAAACCATATTAATATAATTTCTAAAATAAATATGATGGACATACTTGAAATAAGGGTTATCACTAAATACACTTTTATTTAAGGTTCCTAATAAAACCTCAATACATAAATACTTCATCCATTTAGTTCCACATTGGTTCTTCCTTGGTCTAAGGTTTTTTCATAATATCATTTATAGGATTTGTAAATCATGACACCTTATCTTTAATATAAAACTCCTTAGGTTTAACCTAGGTTGTTCATTTTCAAAATCCTTTATAATGATTTGTAATGAAAATGTGAATTATCATAATCATATCTCCTAGGAGTGTCAAACCGGTTGTGTGGTAAAGCCCATATTCATGTACTAGGTAACCCCGATTCTAGATCTAGACACCTAGTCGGAGTTATTTCCCCTAGGTACATCTGTCCCAGAACCGCATCCACTTATAGTATCCAGATAGGGATTTATAGATAGTAAGACCCACATAATCTCTACCTTACCAAAATTCTAGTTTTTTATTTTATAATTATATTCAAATTCTACCTTAGGTTTATGTTGTCTAACTTATTTTTCCTTAATCTAGTTCCCAACATTTCTACTAAACTTCCTATGATACCAACTATACTGACCAGACCCCAGATAGCCCAGAGCCAGTGTCTGTTATCAATTAAATTATCAGGATTAGAGGGAATAAAATAACGAAAGACTGAAGAGTTTAGCAGTTTTGGTAAACCATATACATAAAATAGAGTGTCTTCTTATCTTACACATATCATACCCAATGGTTTTTATGTGTAAAAGGGATTTTGTTATTATCTTATTCCTATCAAACCCAATGGATGAATATGAAAAATATTTTATTGAACATATAACATATATATTTCATTAAAATCCTTCACTAATTATAATTTATCATGTTTATTAAGAAAAACAACTCCTTTATAAGCATAAAAATAATAATATTTCTTTTTTATATCCAATTGATTCTAATTTTCATTTCTAATTAATTGGTAACCAATGAATTCATTTTATATTCATATAAATCATAAATTTATTTAATATTATTCATAACATATTACATAATGACTAGGTTATATAATATTATATTAAATAATAATATTTTAATAATATATTGTTATTTGGTGATACTTAGTCTTGCGTGTAATGCAAGTTATCATAGAAGGTTTCCCTTGAGTGTATTGAAACCTATTGATGAAGGTTGGCCTTATAGGTAAAGCAAGATAACTTGGTGTTTTTTTCATTAAAATCTATGGAATATATTATATTTATTTATGTTATTAAATATATTGTAGTGTATTGGGTTATCATATTACTTGTTTACACTTGGTGTTGTGTGTCATAAAAACTATTGAATATAAATTTAAACTTTAGAATATTGGGGTGTTACATCCATCAAGGAGAGTATAAATTAAGAACATATCAAAATTAATCAATTAAATATCAATGTGCATCCAACATGATGAACATGGATCAAATTAGACATTGGATGGACGAACGGGATCAAAAATAAGAAAAAATGGTTTGAGAGATCAAAAAGGGAGAAGGGAACCTCTGATTTATATTGGTGAAGAAAAATATAAAGAGGGGTGGGGATAGAAATTACATTAAGGGAATGTTTATAATCTTACCAAAAAAATAGAGGTTCATGGTTCGGTTGCATGGTTGGCCAAACCATGCACCGGCCATGCATAGATCACTTCTTGAGGAGGGTACCCACATATTTAGGCTCCATAGTTAGGGAATTCAAGTGTCAAGCGTGCGAATCACCTATGCTAAAAACTAAAAACAAACTTCATGGGTGTGTGGCCCCTAGTTCATGGTTAATGAAAAATGTGTTTTTACTTTATCCCATTTTACATCCCCAAATGGTTATGAGAGATTTTGTGGGATGGGCTGCATGGATTCTACTAATTGTGACGCCATGTGTTTTTATCCACCAACCAGGGTTCCGAGTTTTGAAAAAACCATGGATACCCATGAAACCTTTATAAACTCATAGGGTATCCATGGTAGGTCAAAAACAAGGAATTAGACCAAAATTTAAAAGGCTCTATATCTGTGATAAAAACCATGTTCTTATAGTCCTCCCCCCCCCCTAAATCGAACTAGTCCCCGAGTTCAACTTATAAGGGCAGAGAAACAATGTCTGAAAATAATTCTGACCACTAGGAATGTATGTTGGAAACCCAATCCCAAGTATCCTCCAGTACACAGACATGATTTCATATCACCTGTACTAAAATAATGGACCAACATCAGAGAGTCTTCTTGCTCCAATAAATGATGCATGTATGATAATCCTCAAATGAAGCATCATCATCTAACTCGACCGCCTCCGGATCAAAATCATGAGAGGGGTTTGAATGATAACTATGAAGATATGAAATGTGGAAGATGTCATGAATGGAATGGTAACTACAAGCCTATAAAAACTAATAGGCTATTAGATAGACTCTCTCCAGAATCTCACATGTCCAAATATAATAAGGAATAAACTTTCCTTGATTCTGTATCCATCTATGCCCATGCTTGGGTGATACTCGTAGTAAAACATGATCCCCAACCTCAAACTCTAGAGGACTTTGGCAGCGATCTTCAAAAGATTTTTATCTATTCTAAGTAGTAGAAATATGCCTCTTTATCAGTTTTACTTGCTCTAAAGTCTCATGTACAAGATGAGGACATAGTAGAGATACCTCCCTTACCTCTAGCAAGCATAGGGGTGAACGAAAAGTACTACCGTACAAGGCCCCAAAAGGAGTCTTCTGAACCATCGCTCGAAAGTTATTATTGTATAAGAAATCAATGAAATAGATATAATTCTCCCAAGAACCACAAAAATCAAGGAATCATGGTTGTAACATATCCTCTAAGACCTGTATAATCCATTCTAATTGTTCATCAGTATAAGGGTGAAATCCATACATGGAAGCACCTATGTACCTATAGCTCCCTACAACCCCTACCGGAACTATGATGTAAAGAAAGAATCCCTATATAAAATGATAGTATGAGAGAACATTAATATATGGATGATCTCATAGATATATAATATTAAAAACTCATCAACTATGAAACTCTCACATAAAAGAAGGAAGTGGGATAATTTCATCAATATGTCAATGATAACCCAAACTGTGTCACTACCTCGAGAAGACCTCTATAAAACAACTACAAAAACCATGGAAACATATTCCCATTTCCATTTTGGGATTGGTAGTAGTTGTAAAAAGCCTACATGAAGTTAGTGATCCTCCTTCAACAGATATCTGATTGAACACCTAGTGATAAAACATATTATCTACCATTTCATTTTAGGACACCAATATTAGTGTCTCAAATATTGATACATTTTAGAGATGCCTAGATGAATTTACTACTATGAAATGTGGGTATCACACATCATTTCCTCTCTCATGCATGTAAAAAACCAGACACTTCCATGTATACATAGGATATTTCTATGTCCGCATACCAATTTGGAGGTGGTTCCTCACCAGAAATAATCTCCAAGAGAACCAAGCCTTTAGGATCTAAAAATTCTACAATCATCATTTTGTCAAAGAGGGAAGAGATAAATGTCGAGGCTGATAGATAATATTGTTCGTGACTATAATGAAACTCTAGATGTAGTTCATAAAATAGAACAATTAATTTCCATTTCTCACTGGCTTCCTAAAACACGTGTTCTTGGGTTTTCCAACTCAGCATATCAGCTAGTGAATTTCTCTTTCTGGGTATATATGCTAACTCAAAATTGAAGGAATGAAGTTATTTGACCAATATTAACTTTCTAAGACTCAAGTCATAATGTGTAAAGATATATTTGACTCTCTTGTGGTCTTTATACACTAAAAATTACTCACCCATCAAATAGTGTCTCTATCAACGTAAGGCGTGGAAAATTACAGCTAGCTCGAGGTCATGTGTCGGGTAATTCCTATCATGAGGCCTCAACTACTGAGATCTACACATAATTACTCTATCCTCATACATTAGAGCTACACCTAGTCTGATGTTGGATGCATCATAGAACATTATATATATTCTTCCAAGATTTGGAAGAATCAAAATAGGTTTTTGAAATAATTCATCTTTTCGTTTCCTGGAATGATTTCTCTCACACTTATAAACATAAGAACATAACACCCTTCTTTGTAAGACTGGTAAGAGGTTGGAAAAGGTGGGATAAGTCCTATATAAAATTCTTGTAATATCCAATCAGTCCCAAGATACTCTGTATATCAATCAAGTTCTTGGGTTTCTCCCATAAAACCAAAGCACTCACCTTCTCTGGGTCAATAGATACTCCTTCTTCATAGATAATATTTCCCAAGAAGTGAAAATTTTCAATCCAAAATTTTCACTTAGTAATCTTGGAATAATGATAATTCTCTCTCAGTGTATTAGAAATAATCTCAATATATCAATAATGGTTGTTAAGAGTGTGAGAATACCCCAATATGTCATCCACAAAAACCATGAAAAAAGAATCCATGTAGGGGTGGAACACCCTATTCAACAATTATTTCAACACGGAAGGAAAGTCCCTATGACCAAACAGAATAACGAGACACTCATATAGACCTTACCTAATATTAAAATCCATATGAGTTATTTATAGTGGCTTGACTCACACTTTATGATAGGCATATCTCAATTTGATCATAGGTAATACCCTAGATCCTCAGATCTGGTCAAATAAATCATCTATTTAAGGTAGTGGATACTGGTTCTTGATTGTAATCTTTTTTAAACATTTGTAATCCATGTATAAATGAAGTATCCCATCTTCCCTCTTTGTGAAAAGTAATGGTGAACCCCAACAAGAAGTGTTGGGCCATGTTAAACCTTTGGCCTATAGATTCTCCAATTTTATCTTGAGCTCTTGGAGCTTAGTAGGTTCCATTATATATGGAGGAATGAATACTAAAGATGCTCTCAGAACAACCTCAGTTATAAAATATACTCCTCTCTCAAGAGGTAATCTAGAAAAATCATTAGGAAATATTTCCATGAAAAAATATACTATGAAAAGAAACTTTATAAAATGTACACCATATTCCACCATGAAGAGACTAGAAATATTGGCAGTCAATACACTTAGTCCATGATGATCTAGTCCTTCTCTACTAGTTTGTACATACCAATCACCCTTGTATAGATAATTTATACCCTCTGGTGATGTGAATGATACACTACAGTAATATTAGTATAAAAATGTGTGATATGGTAGAAACCACTTCATCCAGATAATGACATCAAAGAAAGTCATATTGAGAACAAAGAAGTCCCATAATAAATTCCAACTACCTACCACAAAGGAATAGTCCCTACATTGGATAATTCCCTCTGACCATACTTCTAATGGTGTATCCAGAGTCATCACACCATAAAATTAATAAATTTAATCTTAATACTTCCCACAATATATAAAGAGATGAAGGAGTTTCAAGAACAAGTATCAAACAAAATAGATTCTATAGTGGAGGATACTAGAATTTTACCTCATACTATATGTGGTTTTCCACTATAGTCATACGGTATTGACTATAAAGAATGAAAATAAACTGATACATGGACCTATGCTACATCTAGATTACCCTGAGGATGTCCCCTATGCAGTAGATTTATGGAAAAAGTCTATCTACCATGGACATGACCTCCTTCTTTTCCAGTCATATATGTATTACTCTAACTCCCCACCTTTTGTGATGTAAAAGAATATTCCTGTGAATGTGGAGTAGGTGTAGATCCTATTTTTCTAGCAGTAGATGGAAAGGTCTGATAGAATCTCAAAATATGCCTCATACGGCCAAAAGTAAGAGACTCCATTGGGTCTCTATCGCATTGAGGTGTTATATGCCCCTATCATCAAAAAAAATGGAATTCAACAAAGCCACTAGTGTAGTTACTCTGACTACCATTACTTGGGTGTGAAACCATGAAGGAAGGATTCTTACTATCAGAAGAACTACTGACCTTCCTCAGCACTGATCCTTTATTCCCAATACTATCTCATCATCTGAGGTTGTGCTCAGTGATAAGAGCATGATTGAAGATCTCTATGAAGGTAGGCAGGTGAAAGACATTCACCTATGTATAGATCTCATATTGGATCCAATCCTTGAAGCATCTAGCATGTAATAGATTATCCCTGGCTAGAAGTGGTGTAAATCATTATAACTCAGTAAAACACACTGAATAATCCAAAACTGACATAGTACCCTACTCCAGATGCAGGAACTCGTTGGCTCAGTTTACTCTTAACACCTGAGGAATGAATTGATCATATAAAGTAGTTTGAAATTCATGCCATACCATTCCATAATGATGACCATCCTAAGTAATCACATCCCACCAGCGCTTGGTTGAATCACAAATCATATAGTTAACAAGCTTGACATGTTGTTCTAGATGCCTATCCAGATACTAAAACATATATATATTGAACTCTATCCAAGACTCATTAGTCTATGGACAACCTCCCCCCAATAAGGTTGGAGTATATTACTACTGGAACTCACATAAAAGATCATCCATTGTAGGTACTGGTCATGGAGCACCCTCAATGAGTTGTATCAGATGTAGTAAATTCTCTCAAAGATATGAGTCAGTTACCAAATCAATTATAAAAGTTGGTTCCTTGATTTTCACTCTTGGTGGTAAAAATGGTGTCTTAGGGCCCACCACATCTGGATCATGGTCATCACCACCCTCCTAAAACACGACACAAGTATTTCATTGTGTAAATGGTGTAAAATGGAAAGAACATGATTCAGAACAAGATTTAAATAGATAGATACACTAGTGGAAGAACAATTTATGAATAAAGTCTCACTACCTAAGGTATACCACCCAACTACCCGTATACAACTCTAGGTATTGGTAAGTGTTCAAGTTTAAATTGCAGGGGTTCCTATTGGTGAAGGGTCAACCATACCTTGCCTATTTATTTACTAGAATCCATTTACTTTTAAGTTGTTTTTTACATTTTTTTAGTTTCATTTTATTATAAACTTATATCAAAGTTTTATTAAAATGGATTGTAATTTCTAGTAGATCTGGGCCCATACACGTTATCCTTGAAATCGATACCCATTTAATTTATAGTAAACCTACTCTACATTTTGTCTTAAAATGAAATAGTTCATATATTATTGATTGACTCAGTAAACTACCCTTTACAACCCATGAGGGCCCATAAACCTTGTGAATTGAAAATGGAAATCCATCAATTATATACAAAGAGAAGCATAGGAATAATATAACTACTAATGAATCACTAAAAATCACCAGAAAAATTGTAAATGTAAGAAGCTAAATGAACCTATATGGCCTAGAATATGTAAGGAATAGGAATTATAGTTGCCTACAATGATGCATGTAATATTTCTCCATTCCCTCATGAAATTAGGATAAGGATGAAATGGAATCCTCAATAATAATAATATAAATAACCATTACATAGCTTTTTCATCACCCAGTTGTGAAAGTATATCAATAATAATAGGAAAAAAAGAAAAAAATTATAATTTACGAAACTCAGCATTTACTCTCAACACAGGATAACTATGCCCAAGAATGAATTTTAACAAATTTCCAAGGAATTTCTAGTCTCCTTTATTTTTTCTTCAAAGAGTAAAGAAACTATATAATGATTTGATACCACTTTGTGATGACCCAAACCCGGCTACTACTCAAATTTTCCTCGATCCCAGTTAGCCACATGGCCTTATGTACATCTCCCTGAAATCTAGATGCTACTGACTAGTAGTGAGGGCCTAGGGTGTGTCTATGGGGATATTATGACTTCATTACCAGAGTGGATCATAGTGTATAAGTATAATAATAGGTAAACATTGGTAGCAGTAAGATAAAAAATAGAACAACAAAAGTAGACACTATAACATTATACCAGTAACCCACCATAGAGGATGTAGAAATAAATAATAAACAACTAAATCAATTGATAATAATTATAAAAAGATGGTGATAATCTATATCGTGTATCTAAAAAATTTCAAAATAGTTATACATGGGAGAAATAAATACATGCCATAAAAAAGAAGAAAAAAGAATCCCAAAACTATCTGAGCATCCCGATCTCTATATCAGTTACCTTCTACTAAGATCCATCCTAATGAAACAAAGAAATATCAGGTGTCTGAGGTGGGATACATCCCTTTGTCAACACCTTCATAGATGTAATATTTCTAGGTAAATATGGTATCCTGGATAGTGTGTGAGATAAATCTCAGTATGCCACCACCAATGGTGTATATAACATTCATTCTAGTAATATAAACTGAAATAGTGTAATGGCATGCATATATAAAATTCAGTAGTACATCAATGTAAAAACTTGGTACCTACTTCAGCCTCAGATAGTGTCAAAACATATGATCATCTCATTAATTAATTATGTTCTAGCCCATATAATAAGTCATGTGAGGTGTAACCAACACTAACATAATATCATGATAATAATAATAATAATAAAGTATCCAAGGTATAACAATTCATTCATGATGATGATAATAATAATTAAAGAAGATCCAAGGTATTAACAAAGACATCCTTGACCTCAGTGGTCGAGCCAACTTAGTAATAACCATTAGTTGGGATATAAGGGTTATTTCTATAATCCAAGGGGAAATTCCAAATGTATTCCAATGTAATATGATTCTAACAGATTCCATGGAATTCATCCCAGGTAAAATGGGATAATAAATGACTAGGCCCAATGGGTGTATCCATGGTGCCTCATGTTTATAGATTCCATGCTAGATACAAGGAGTGTATCCAAGGCATCCTATAGTGATAATAGATGGATCCTATAGTGTTATACTGGGAATCCAATAGTAGACAAGGATCTAGTTCCAAGGTTGGTCTCACCCTAGGAAATAAGCATCCCTAAATCGGAATGGCATCCTCGAGTTCTCAAGGAATTACCTTGGGATTCCAAGGTTAGATCGAGTCTAAACAGTCCTATAAAGATGTTTAGTTCCATATTAAATAGTCACCTTATACATGATTTAGAATTTTATTAACTTCATGTAATACTCATTCCATTTAATAATTCATTTGATTCAAATCATTGCATTTCATTGGCATGTCAAGGCATAACTAGGAATGCAACCATTTATTAGTACATTTAAGTCATAATCAATTTATTAGGTTCACTCTTCTATTTTATATCAATAATATAAAGGTTTCATACAGATTTTCAATCATTCCACATAATTACATTCAATTAGTCCATGTATTATACATAGTATTCTATCCATTCATAATTAATATTCTTTAATTATATTGAAACACTTACCTTAAAAGGGTTAATATGTTTGATTTGGTTCCCTAAAAACAACTTTTATGTACTTTATGATAACCTCTATTCATTTTTTTGAATATTAATTAACTTCTTCTCTTATAATTATTTTTATTGTAAGTAACATAGTATGTGATAATATCCCAGGAGTAGTTGTCGCACTAAAATGTCATATCAGTTCACTACTAGGATGGGAACCCAAAAGTTATACTACATTATTCTTAAATATATGTTTTATATCCTAATGATATCATTTGAGGTACACATGTGATATGGGCTATCATGGGTGGAGACTCAAAGGAATTTGAGGAACCTTATCATGATGTATGCCCTTGGTAATATCTAGCGAGATATTACAGGAACGAGACTCACCAGTAGGAAGTCCACATTTATATGTGTCATTGGATGTTCCTATCTACGGATGTTTGAATTGGTCCTTAGACTTTAGTATTTTTATTAATGAGTATTATGAGACATGTACATCGATCTATTGATGAAAACCATGACGATAGATGTTCATGGTGAGGTAGGGTGTGTTGGGTGCATCATAAATAATAGTGAATTAATGAATAATGTGAGAAAATATTAATCCCTTATTTTCTTTAATTGATATTAATATCTCTAGCCCTTTGATGGAGATGATATATCCTATATAAGTCAGTGGCCATGGTGTTATATAGGAAATTTCTATTTTTGGAAAGTCAAAGAAAGATACATCGAGCATATAGGTTGATGGCGCAAGTAACCTAATTAATTTGAGATATTATGGTAAAGGTATTTCATTACACATAAATCATTTGTATGAGTTATTATATCCTTTTCGCATTAACTTATTTCTATATGGGTTCCTTGGCCTATTTAAAGATGCTTACCTTGGACTTTAGGCTACTTCACCTAATTCCACTGAGAAAGAGGCCTAGAGGGTCACACACTAAGTGTATATAGAATCTTAGTTAAATAATATTTTATTATTTAACAAGTTCAATGAATATTATTCCCATGCGTGGTTTAATAATTATTCTTGTTTGGATGATCACATTTATTCCTTCATCATTTATTCGATAGAATATAATGTGAGCAGAATATTTATTAAATATTTATTTTCTATTTAGTGAATATAATATTTATTTATTTATTTGAGAATAATATAGTGATATTTATTTAATAAAAAATAGTCATTATTCAAGGATTGATAATAATTATGGAGGAATGGAGGACCGATTTTAATGGTCTTGTGTGAAATAATAAATAATAAATATTATTTGATAAAATAATATATAATTTAATTCAAAATTTAAGTTCATATCAAGAAATAATGATAATGATGTTATTATTATTTGACATGGGGTTCTATAGGGATTAAATAAATAATTGGTCACTTGTGAAGTTATTTTATTTTAACACTAGCAGTATATAAATCCATTCATGTTATTTTTTCAAAGAGGACAATTTATTTTTTTGGATTGTGCATAATGGAATTTGAGATTTATCTCAAGGCCTTGAGATCTCTCTTCTCAAAGATCACCCCCCATTAACGGAGAGAAATATTCATCCACTAGATCAAGGAGAATGATTTGGAAGTAATTATTGTAGAAATCATAGGCATACGATGCAAGGAAAAGGATATGTAGTTATATCTCCCAATGACTCCTTCGGTGACATATGAAGATTCATGGAACACATGTGGATAACTATTAGGGGGAATATACACTTGATTACTATAATTTGATGATGGTACATCACAGATCTATTACCAGATCCATCAATGAAGAAACATTTCGATCATAGTAATTCTTATTTAATTAAATTAATTATAAATAATTTGTGATGATCCTCTCTCTATGGTTCCAGTGTGATTCATTTTGGTTGTCTTCTTTGATTCAATTTCATTGAACATGGAATTTATCATTGTGAATATCTCAGATGGATCATTGAACACGGCATAAAGAAAAGTTGGGAAATGCCCATTTTATGCTTCTATTACACTCAGAATGTACAAGTGGTATTAGAATAGACACATAAATATTTATAATTATTTAAAAATCATAGGTGATTTGTGCATTTTTATTTAGTTTTCTAATTCAAGTGTAATAGTTATTTTAATCTAAATCGCAATATCTTCCTCTTATTCTTTCGTTTCTCATAGATCTAATCGATACAATTAATTTAATGAATGAATGAAAATAGAAGATCTCATATAAGGGTGCCAAATATTTTTTCCAAATAACATAGGGGTATATATAGTGTAATCAGAAATACACCTCATGTACTTGTGGTTAATGCCTTGAATATTAACTCATCGATAAATTCAAACTGTGTGCCTAGATTAAACATTGTGCATTAAACATATTACATTGTGTGTTGACTAGATCAGGGTTATGCACGGTCAGCTGGAGTACACATTATGTAGACCACGTACATGGTGTGTAGTCTCTTTGAGTCATAGATGGGTCATGTATTCCCATACATGACCTACCTAACAGGTGACTGTGTAATTGAGATCCCACATTCTTGTTACCCCATTTTCCATGAAATATACTCCAATTTTTCTAAAACACAGTTTACACGCTGTGTCCCTAAGAATGTGCCTTGGATAGATGGTGAGAAATGTGCACGTAATGTAGCTTGGCTTCACATGCCATGTACTTATTCCAAATTATGTAGATTTAAACTTTATTTATTATATTATGTAAACCTTATCAACACGTGCTTGCGTTTGTTCATTATTTCTAATCGGACACACCATGTGATGGGTTTATATATATATATATATATATATCTATGTGTGAGTGTGTGTTTAATTAAAATCTTTGTAATGATCTAATCTGTATATCATGTATGAGTTATATTACAGTTGTTACTCTATGTGGATTGAATCATAACACGTGACCAAAAAATCATGTAAGTCATGTAATAAATAAATTTATGATAAACATCGTGAAAAAATTTGATAAGTTGTGTATGATATATGTCGCAAATAATAAAAAAGTATAAGAGTATAATACAATTTGGGTAGATTTGGACAGGTAATGACTATATTTCATCCAAGGTACATTTATGTAGACATTTAATTTTAGATAAATTTATTTTGTTCAAAATTATAATGGATGATAATCTCAAGGAAATTTCAATGAGAATTAAGATAAAATAATTGATTAATTAAATATGATAATTAATTGATTCGAGAAAGATTTATCTTAAATAAGAATGATTAAGAACTGAATGCTAGTTTTATAAAATTCATAATTCGTTGCATGTGTGCTGATGATCAGGAGAAAATGCCAGAACATTTTATGATATTGTTTTCCTTTTAATTTATTATGAAATTAAATTGTTGGAATATGTACCTTATCTCCTATTATTATGTAGGGCATGTGTTCCCATGATATCTTTTTTCTAAACGATATTCCCCTCACCTATGTGTCAGTAAAAGAATATGTAATGGATGGAACTCCCAGGACAGTGGAGGTAGTTCAAGTTTGGATCCTGGTAAAAATCAATCTAATAGAGATACAATAGTGTACTGGTGGAAATCTATAAGACAAACCTTAATTTGTTCAAGGTGTTTTTCCCTAGGTCAATACTAAGTTTATAAATCTATAGATAAACTAACCATTAGTAAAATCCTGTGATCATCCCACTTTATTATTTTATTCATATAAGTTTTATGGTTATTTCATTATATATGTTTTTTATAATCATCAAAATTAATTAAATTAATGACCACGAAAGATGTAACTAAAATAAATTATCTTATAAATAGATATTATCTAAGACAAGGTTAATCACTTATGTATATCCACTTAATAATAACAATAATGTGATAAATATAATAATTGGTAATTTATGCATAAAGGATTAAATCACTCAATTATATATATTAAGTCAGTATAGCCTTCTACTACTTCAGTTAAAATTGAAACATAGTTTAATGTGCATGACTAGCCAAAGTTTGGGTGATTTCAATTATCAATGAATTCTAACTTGATGTTTTGTGTTGACATAACTTAGTTCACATCAAGGGTTGACTGTCAAAGTAGGACTTGGTATAAATTAGAAGCAAGGGTTGAGGAAATCAAATTTAAGGATTTCAAGATTGGAGAGTCCACTCAATAGATCAAGGAACTGTGATTTATGGCTATTGGCATTTGGAATGCCTACCTAAAACCATTCACATTTCTTGACCAAACAATGTTGGGGTAATGAAAAGTGGAATGTGGATCCTTAGATTATTTTCTATATCCTAGCATATTTTAAAAAAAACATTATATGATAACATTACAAGAGGATATAATTCCATATTTTATTCCATGTTTGGATTGTTGCACTAATAATTTTTTGGGTTATATAATTTTGTACCCTTTTATTTCACATTTAGTGTGTTATATTTATGTATAAAAATTAATCATACTATATTGATATTCTAGTTAACATAGACTAAGGAAATATGTTGATATTTTGTTTCATTTTTATAAAGACTTTTATGATTGAAACGTTACTTAAACACATATTCTATTGTGATAGATAATGAGTATGTTAGAATAGTATAACTATTATATATATTGTAAGAAGGTTAAACTTATACGGATAATGATGAATGATATGGTCTTGCAATGACTTAACTCTTATTTACACCATCTTTTATCCTTGAATTGGATAGATAACTTAGGTATCCTGACTCTTTTACACATGGTCCCCTTTCTCCTTGAATGGATTGGTTGTTTCACCTTTAATCTTGTGTATTTTTCATCTCGGATTCCTGGTAAATTCTTCAGTAAGTATGTACCGGTATGGGTCCTACTTATATGGAGAGGTATTGCCTATAACCATTAATTAATATGCTTCTATCATGTTTTCCAATTACTATTATGTTTCAATTGATAATTATTGGTTAATATGTTTTAATATATTTATGTAAATGAGTTTAAATGTTCATGAATTCACCTATTTATTCACAATTTTTTTGAGACCTTATTGCTGGTGCCCAACTAAGTATTTATGATCACACCCTAAATAGACACCTTTTTTTTACATTAAGCTTCACTTCCCAAATTTCAAGTATGATGATAAATTTTTTGGTTTTGGTATTCATTGTTGACTATGTGTATTCTAATACAAATTCATGTGTTTAGAATCCATATGAATTTATAGTGGGTCTCCATTTTTTTCAAGAGTAGTATTATCATGTCACGTATTCATTAAGTGATATAAAGTCAGTGTACTGGTAGATTTCATTGACAACATGGGTATACTTTCAACATCTATATAGTGATGTTTTTGTTTCTTTTATATTTTTTTTAGATTTAGAAAGGTTTTATGTTTATATGTATTGGAAATGTCTTACACCTTGAATAGTCATTTCAATTTTTTAGTAGAATATAGTTTTGAATTATTATATTACTCAAAGTAAATCATTCTCCACTAGTATATCAATACTTTTGACACTTGTTTCCATTTCCTTGTGATAAAGGAACACCCTTGGGGTAGTAGTAACCTAATTTAGATACTGAATGAGCAACTAGGTCAGGTTCATTACACTTATAATGTAGAAACATGGGGTTTTATGATGTGGAACTAGATCCTTAAATAGAGAAAATGTTTTTTATAAATAAATGTGAGGAAAAATTAAAACTTTTGTGGAAAAAATTAACCTTATTTTTTCCATATCACTCCTTTTTTTATTTGATTTATATTTTATAATTTTTTAAAAAAAATTATGTTTATAATAACCACTTTACACATACAAGCATACATAAATATAAATATATTATTTAAAAATGTTTTATTTAATTATTAAATAAATTCCCAATTTCGGTAATATAATTTTTTGAAAAAATATTTGTGGCAAACCTAATGAAATATTGAAGTTATTTAAATAAGAATAAATAAATCATCATGTAGTATTTTTAATGTGTACAAACCCTCCAAGGCATAAGATTAAAAAAATTATGGGAAAATCTAAACATTCCACTAATAATCAGATATTATTCAAATTTTAGGTAAATTATAAAACATTAATTTTAAGGATAGAATAGAAAAACCTATATAAAAAACACACCTTGATGTGTCTCTATATTCTCTATAAAAATCATCTTGATCAAAACACAGTGCTCATAGATCTATCTAAGAAATATTCTCACCCATATGTTGATGAATCTCCACTACATTAGGGATCATTATCTGAACATGTATCAGGCTCACACTGTCTTGAGACACTCGAAGGATTTTTCCCTCTCATGATCCTTTAATCATTATTTACCACTAATTATCAACCAGGACACACCACCTAATCACTTATATATGGAACATTCAATATATGGACCTAATCATCAATTTCATCATGACTATTTCACACATTTTCCATGTCGATACATAGCAAATGATTCTATAAATATGATGTCTCCCTTCCATCTCTTGGTGGACTATATTTTGAACCATTGTGAAGAAACACTTTATGAGTAAAGTGAAATCTTGTTATTTCCAATGAGCCACACATTCTATTATAAATGTGGCAGCCCCTTTCCTCTTGATTTCAGTGGACTATATCTTGAACAATTTTCCAATAACCTCTCCAAGAGTACATTTTAATCTCATCCTAATCCCAAAATATACTAAAACATCCTCATATGAAGACATTAATTCCATATCTTTAATAAATGTGGTCAACATTAATTTTTCCAACTAACATTATTATTGATAGAAACTCTTCTATTAACATTGACCAAAACCTCCCCATTAATTAACTTCTATATTAAAAATAAATGTTTTGAATACCAAAAATATCCCCCTTAAGACATAAAATAATCGAAAACATACAAAAAAAACTTATTTATAATGAAAAAAGGTCATTATCACACCAACCATCATCCTCTACCATAAATATAATGACACCCTTTTTAACTTATAGTAGAAAATTAACACCTCACCCTACAAAAGAAATACAAATGCTGAAGTCTTCATCCTATCTATATCTCCATTTAACTTATGAAAAATATTAAAAATAGAAACATATGTATCTCCCATAATAGTGATCACCACATTATCTAGAGCACTTTCAAAAATTAACTTCTCACTATGCTCAACATCCCCTTAGTAGACATGTACATCACCTCTCTCAAACTAATTTTATTTCCAAACCTTATTCTTCTTCACACAAGTATCATTCGTCCTCTCAAAAAAATACATAATTCTTACATTAAATTTCAAGAATGAAAATTCCCTTTGATATCACTTTTAAGATTCACTGATCACTAATAAAGGAAATGAGTAAAAAGAGAAAGGAAATTTTATTTCATAGAGAAGAATCATTATATGAATTTTTCCCACACAGTCCTCCCTTTCTTTCTAACTTAGAGATCTCAATGATATAAGTATATAAAAAAGTTCTATACATTTAATTAGATGATGAAGAATTATCCTAAAGTCCTCTTTTAATAGTCATGGCCAATGTTTTTAATTTTTTCAAAAACTAATTGGCCATCTTTAATACATTTAATTTTATTAAAACCAATTCATTGAATATTAGGGAAATTTAATCCATTATATTCATCCACCTAAATATTCAATAAATATGTCATTAGTAAAAATATCTTCAATTATCCTCCTTCAGCTATAATCTATTAGATCATCTGTAAAATCCTATCTTCTCTTGAGCTACCTCCTTTTTCATCATTTCTTTTAGGTTCTCCTTCATGTGGATGTTTATAAGTCACAGTAGTTGTAGATCTGTCACCTCATGTATTCAATGATATTGAATATCATTGTGCTTTATTTGGGATTGATACATATAATTTTTTCTCATTTCCAAATCACTTTGAAAGTCTCATTGAACTATGTACTCCTTCTGGTTAAATCCAAGATCCTAGAGAAAATTATATTGCCACAACATCTCTTTACCAAACTCTATAGTAGAAATGTACTTTGATTCACATGTGCATAAATTAAAACACTTATACAACCTTTAATGCCATGATATATCACCTCTTGTAAAATTAGATATGTATCCTAAGGCAGATTTCCTTATGTTAGGATCACTAACCATATCTACACCTATATATCCCTCTAAGAGTGGATCCTCCCCACTTTAGCATAAACATGGTTAAGATGTACCTTTAAGATAACATATAATCCACTTAATTTTATCTCAATGCTACTTCTTGGTATTTTAGAGAAATAAACTCTATTACATCCCGAACCTAGGTGTCACTCAAAGGTTCAAAGATCCTGATTGGACACATGGCCTCAAACATATCACCATGAATTATAGAGGATTCTGACTATAAGAGAGGTCCTAGGGTGTGTCCATAAGGAGACTATGACCTCATTTCCAAAGTATAGTATAATGGATAAGTATAATAATGGGTAAATAGAAGAATCATAAAGATAAATAGATGGCATAGTATAAGTAGAAACTATAACACTAGACCAGTATCCCACTATAGTATAAGAAGAAAACGATAATAAACAACTAAAGAAACTAATAATATTACTCAAAATTTGATGATAATGTATGTCATGTGTATAAAAACTAGAAAATAAGTATACATTGCATTAGAAAATAAATTATATAAAAAAGAAGAAATAAATATCCAAAAACTATCCCAACATCTAGAGTTCAAACTCAAACAACTTCTACCAGGATCGATCCTAATGCAAGCAAGAAATATTAGGTGTTCAAGGTGGGACACTTCCCTTTGTCAGCACCTTCGTACATGTAATCTTCATGGGTATCGATGGGGTCTAGGGTAGGGTGTGAGATAAATATCAATAGGCCATCACCAATAACATCTATAACATCCATTCTATATAATATAAACTGAAATAGTGTGAAATCTAGTATATATAAAAGTAATTAGTATAATAATGTAAATACCTAGTACCTACCGTATCACCATTTTGTGTTTAAACATGTGATCATTTGATTAGTTAATTATGTTCTAGTTTATATAATAAGTCATGTGAGGTATAACCATCACTGGAATCATTTCATGATGATGATGACCATAATAATAATAATAATAGTAATAATAAAGGATTTAAGTTATAACATTGAATCCATGATGATAATAATAATTAAATATTATAAAAGGAAATAATTAAGGAATAATTGACCATATGGGTCGAACCAACTCAATAATAACCTATTTCCTAGCTATAAGTGGTCTGTATGCAATCTAAGGGGAATCTCCCAAGTCACTCCACTGTAATATGATTCTAATCGAGTCCAAGGAATTCGACCAAGGTAAAATGAGATAATAAATGACAAGGACCAATGGGTGTATCCATGAAGTCTCATGTTTTTATATATCATGATGGATCCAAGGAGTGTATCCAAGGAATCCTATAATGACAATGGAGGGATTCGAGGGTGTTATATCAAGAATCCACTAGTAGAAAAGGATTGGGATCTAATGTGGGTCTCACCCTTGGCAACTGGCATCGCTGAATTGGAATGGCATCCATGAGTTCTCAAGGAATTACCTTGGGAATCCAAGGATAGATCATGTATAACAACTCCTATAAAGATGTTAACGTCCAAATGAAATGGGCACCTTATACTTGATTCATTTTTTAATTTAGTTCATGTAATACTGATATATTTAATAAGGAATTTGGTTCAAGATATTGCCTTTAATTAGTGTGACAAGGCATAATTTGGCATACAAACATTTATTAGTTTATTTAAGTCATATTAAATTTATTAGATTCACTTTTTTCCTTCCATTAATTATGTATAGTTGTCTTATAGATGTGAAACCATGCCATATAATTACATTCAATTAGGCCAAATCATATACATAGTATAATTTCTATTCATGAATAATATTTATTAATTATATTGAAACCCATACCTTATATGGGTTGTGTGACATTATCATATGTAAGGACAGCCATTAAAATTAATAATTCATATTATTAAGTAATGTATTACCATTAATATAGTCAATCCATTTCATGCTCAAATAGTGGTTAAGATGAACATAACAAACTATTAATGGCATAAATAAGAAAAACACCCAAATTGGGGTGGTCAGTGTTGAGGAAATAACATAAAAATGTGAATAACATATATATAAAGGGTCTTATAGTATGATTCTAAAAACTATATTCAAGGAAAACGAATTTAATAGGCCATACCTAATGAAATTGGCACACACACACACTAGGGAAATTTATAAAATGGTGAAACTTGAGGGATGAATCATATAAAAAATACCTTAATCTCGTACAACTCTCCTCATCTAGTATCACCATTTAGTTTGGATTCTTTTAAAATAAATCTAAAGAACAAATCAATGCCCTGAAAATAGGGCATATGGGCCTCCATCTAAATTTCAACAATTTAGTGACCCGAGCCTAGATATCCCAGAGCTGGTGTCTACTATCAATTATACTGGTATGATTAAAAGGAATCAAGTCCGAAAGGACTGAAGAGTTTAGTAGTCTTGGTAAACTAGATACATAGATGAGTATTTTATTACAAATTAATACACTAATTATGATAATATTTTTTTTCTAAATAAATTCAAAGTTAACTTTATTCTATCTAGTAAATCCCTGTATATCTTTCATAGTACGTTTCCCAGATTCTAGGGGAAGGAAAAATAATAAGGGTGACCTCAAATTATTAGTAATGGTAAGGTACAGAAGAATCAATAATGAATTTATGAGATTAATAATTACGGCATGGTAAATAATAGAATACATATATCATATAATCAATAAACAGATAAGGAAGTGAATAAACAATGCGGAAAGGTAATAAATGGAAACACATTCCATTAAAAAACTAGATAAGGAAAAGTCAATATGGAAAGGTAATAAACTGAAACACATTCCATTTAATCAATGATCTAAAAATGAAATGTATCTATATATATGTCAACCCAAGATCTCGTGGATGAATAATAACTGAAACTAAATGAGGGATATTCTTAATTATTAGACACCATGTTTCTTAGGTACATGGAACCATTACCGTCAATATATAGTTTACCTATTACAATTTTTTCAACTAATTCATCCCATGTGACTAACAATGCATCTAGGGGATTTCATTAACTACTCCTTATCTCAGAGTGATTTCCTTAAATGTTCCCCAACCGATCTATTTCATATTAAAATCACTCCCCATATCTAATAAAAAATATTCCTTATCAAATATTCATATTGAATAAAGTATAAAAATTTATCAATATTTCCACATATAATTAATTAACATTCATATCAAACATTTTATAAAAAAAGGTTTAGGATTTAGGTGATAATCATATCTATGAAAAATGATATGGATATTTAGGGTAAATTCAATGTCAAATGATCATAGGAAATTGAATATTTCCTGAGGACTTAAATCAATCAAGGAAGTGAATTTGAATACTTTCCTTGGAAAATTAAATCATAATCTATCCATAGGAATATTAAGGATGGGATCAATACAACATAACCTAAGTGGAGTAAAATAAAGGGTTGTTTTCATTGAGTAATTGAAACATTATAAAAAGATATTTTAAAAAAAATATTGAGGAAAATATCTTTTTGTTTTGGAAAACATTTTCTTTGAAAATCACTTTTGAAAAAATTTTCTTTAAAAAGTATCCTTTTAAACACGAAAAGGAATCTTAAAATAAACTATTGAAGGTAAATTCATACAATCTGTATGATGTGAAAAGAACATTTCTTTTGCCTGGTTAGTGGTTAGAAAAATACCTTGTTCGGAAAGGGACAAAAAGATTCCATTGAAACCATTAGTAAAAAAAAATATAAAAAACTAATTTACGATATCACTTTAAAAATATTTTTGACAACATTTTAATAAAACATGGTTTCTAGAAGAAAATAGGTTCTCCGACTAAAGAGAGAAATAAATTCGGGTTATCGGAAAAAAAACATTTTGAGTACCAAATAGTTAAAAAATGGTACTAATACTTGAAAATGGTCATTAATAACCATTATAGATAAAATTAATGGTTTTTTTGAAAAAATATCATTTAATTTCAACTAATGTAAATACCATTAAAATATTATTAAAGTTATTGTTGTGAAAAATAATCTTTAAACATTCTACAGTGTCTCATACCACTTTGAAACATTTCAAATCATAAACCACATGAAGAAATAAAATTATATGAATGTTATAATATCATGAGAGTAAGGATATTCATGATATATCATGTAAAAGGGAATTATATACACTTTATAAAATAAATTAGGTTCATAACAACAAATAAGTCTTAATAGAATGTAAATTGAGATGAAATCCCCTGCCTTAAGTTTCCTTTCAGGTGAATGTCCTTTAACTTAATGTATCATAAACTTATGTTAATTTTATAATTTATTCAAAACCTGTTTCATTTTATCTTTACTTTTTATCATTAATTTTATTTCACTTATTATTATTTTGTTTGAAACTACTTAAACATTTAAGTTTATGTTGGGTGTTTTGACAAAGTCCGATTTATGTGACAAAATAAACTTTGGTAGATCAAATATGGTCAAAGGGGTCATTATATAAAATATAAATAATAATAATCATTACATAATTATCATATTTATACTTTAATTATACTTTTCAAAACAATCATTAAATATGGTTATGAAAAATGAACCAACATTACAATCATGGAGACTGTATGTCGTATGTACGCCTGAGTAATGTTCTCATTTTTCAATGATCGTTATGGAAAGAAGGTAAGTAGAATAATATATTTCCAAAATGATAATTATATCATAAATAACATATTATTTAATCATGTATACTTTTATATATAATTCTTGTGATGTAAAAGGAATCACAACATGTCGAGGAGGCGGTAGTCCACACGTCCACGACCGGTATTATCACTTTTTAGTGTGTGAAAGGATAATGAATAATTTGATATATATATATATATATAAATAAATTTCATTATGTAATGAATATTATATATATGTTTTTTATGTATCATATGTTTCATTATAGTAATCCTTTACACATTCCATGGATTGGGTGAACGAATCACATCACTTTGAGTGGTCAGTAGTCCACACTTCCTCAAACGGTGTTATCATATTTAAACAGAATGAAAGGTATTAGTTTATGTGTTATAAAAGAATTAAATAATCATGAATAAATAAAAAATATCATATATAACATATATAAACATATTTTTCATCATAGTTTTCACCATGATGGGTGGTAAAGGAATAATGAAAAATCATCATTTCGTGTGGCTGTAGTTCGTCATATACAGAAATAGTATGTTCGTTACCCATTATATGGAAGTGTGAGTAGGTTTAGTTTGAAACCTAAAAAAATTCTAGAATATTTATAATATTTTTTTTGTTATAAAATAATATAATAATAATATTTTAGGGGTTGGATAATGGAAGTGAGACTAAAAATCTTAAGCTCCATTTGGTTTGAACCAAATGGATTTCATGGATTAATTTATGAACAAGGAGATGATTCTTGGATGAGGTTAGAAATGTTGAAGATATATTTGGTTAGATATTTTTTGATCCAATGTGTCTTGATAGGTGTGAGGAAGTGGGACGCGAGGAGTACCTTTTATAGTGAAGGAGGAGTGGCACTCTTGTAATATTTTTACAGACAAATTGTATGCACATTTTTTGCATTTAATTTGTCTCTAATAATGGAAAAAAATTTATACATGTTATTATAGGGTCATAATATGTCAAGAAAATAGCTCTTGGGCAAGTTTCTATGTCATTTGGGCCCTTAAGTATAATGTTTATTCCCTTATTAATATTAATTTAACCATAATCATTGTAATTAATTTTAATAACATTCACTAATATTTTTTATCAAAAACCTATTTAGTATTATTTTAAATTATTCATATTCCAAATATTTATTCCATTTTTCCAAATTCCAATTCTAGAAGTGGAAAAAACTATTTTAAAATTCATCTCGTAGGCAGGATGACAATGCAGGTTTTTAAAGGAAAAACATCTGAAATTTTTCTATGTTTTTATAATCAATTTCAAAGTGAATTGAATACAATGTAATAAACTGTGTTAATTGAAAAAATATATTATCTAAATAAACTTTAAATCCAATTAAAATTATAATATAACCTTATAAATAAATTATATTAAAAATAAATTTTGAATGAAAATTCAATATTTTTCATTTTTCATTAAAAAATGATATGTCTCCTTAAAATATAACAAATTCACCATATCCAAAAAATTTATGTTTCTATTACAAATACGAAGTTTATTTTGACATATTAAATTAATTAAAGTTTCAAAATTCATATTTAAAATGGGTTCACCATTAAAAGTGGGTGAAATTACCTTTATAAAAATATAGGTTTTTATGTGTAAAATAGAGTTTGTTCTTATCTTTCACCTATAAAACCAAAAGGATGAATACCAAAAAAAAATATTGAAAAAATAAAATTTAAATTTCACTAAAATCATTCAATAATTGAGATTAATTATTTTTTTAAGGAAAAACTCTTTTGGAAGCATAAAAATAACAATATTTATTTTATTTCTAATTGGTTCTTATTTTCGTTTCTAATTAATTGGGAAACAATGAATTCATTTTATATTTATATTACCCCTAAATTTTTATAAGTCAGCTAATACTATTAAAAACTTCTCACATATTGGCTAGGTTATATCATATTATATTAAATAAATATATTTTAATAATACATTGTCATTTGGTGAAACTTGGTCTTGCGTATAGTGCAAGATATCATAGAAGGTCACTCTTACGTGTAACACAAGCAATTAAAGAAGGTCTCTCTTGCATATCACACAGGATAACATGGTGTTACATACATTAAAAACTATGGAATATATTAAATTTATTTAATGTAGTAAATATATTATAAAGTAACGGGTTATTATATTCCCTTTCTACACTTGGTGTTGCGTGTCATAATTACTGTTGAATACAAAGTTGTACTTTAGAATTTTGGGGTGTTACATTCACCTCACCTTGATTAAATTGTGTCCTCTAAATTTAAACATGATCGTGGTAATATATTTTTGGATATTTCATATGTCTGAAATCCCACATAGTGATAAGGGTTTGTAACACATCCTCTAGAAAAGTTAGAATGGGAAGTCCAAGGGTCACATTGAATAACATATAACTAGGTTTCTAAATAAGAGAGCATCAATGGAAAGTAGAGATATGTACTTAGAGGAAAATTGAAAATATTTATAGGGAATGATTGAGGTCATCAATCACAAACAAGTTAATGATCAATAGAAAGTTGAGGGTATCAAATCCATAAATCATTGATGATTTAGAATACCATTGTTTCAACAGAAATTTAGGTATTAGGACAACATTTTATTTCTATGTCATTTCCCTAATGTTGGGTAATTCTTTTACGGACCAAGAATATAAGTAAATATTTTTACTTCATAGGTTTATATTTCATATGAACAATTCTATATTTTGGTTGTTCTTTGATCAAATTATACTGCATCCCTTTACTCCTAGAAATTCATTAACAAAATTGAATTTTTTATGCCAGAAGTACTAAAATATGAATTTATTGGATTGTAAGGCCTATAAAATAGTGAAATGTATAACTATTTGTCTTTAACTATTTTCAGAAACTAACATGGTTAATAGATTAATCTATAAACCTAAATATCAACACCACCAACTCATTATTAATATTTAATCATCAAATTGTTTAACTAGAAATAATGAAAAATTAACCAAGACATTGTGTAGGTCTATGGTTGGTGTGAAGGCCTTATCATCCTTTGGTCATGGGTTCAAGACACATGGAATTTCTAGAATTGATATATTGTCACCTATAATATAGGTTATACTTTACTAAAACCATGTTGTTATAATTTTTGAAATAAATATGATGGATGTACTTGAAATTAGGTTAATCACTAAATAGACATTTAACTAAGGTTCTCAATACAACCTCAAAACACAAATACTTTATCCATTTAGTTCCACATTAGACCTTCCTTGGTCTAGGGATTATCCATATATCATTTATAGGATTTCTAAATCAGAACACTTTATCTATAATCTAAAACTCCTTAGGTTTGACCAGGTTTGTTCATTATAAAAATAATTTATAATGGTTTCAAAATAAAATTTGAATTGCCCTAACCATATATCATGGGAGTGTCAAACTAGGCACCATGTAAGGTCTGTTTTCATGTAGCACTTTACCTCGATTCTAGAGTAGAACACCTTTTCGGAGTTATTATCCCTAAGTACATCTATCCAAGAACCACATCCACTTATGTATCTAGATATAGATTTATATCTAATAATACCCACAAAATCTATACCTTTCCAAAATTCTAGTATGTTCTTCTATGCTTATCTTCAAATTCTATCTTAGGGTTATGTTCTCTAACCTATGTTTTCCTAAATCTAGTTCCCAACATTGCTACTAAACTTCCTATTATACCAACTATAGTGACCCAACCCCAGATAGACCGGATCAAGTGTCTTCTATCAATTATATTTTCATTATTACAAGTAATGAAGTCCCAAAGGAACAAAGAGTTAGTAGTCTTGGTAAACCAAATACATAAAATAGAATTTTCTCTTATCTTATGCCTATCAAACCTAATGGATTTTATACGTAAAACACAGTTTGTTCTTATCTTATGCCTATCAAACCCAATGGGAGAATATAAAAAGTTTTTTATTGAATATATAACATATATATTTAATTAAAAACATTTAATAATTGTAATTTATTATGTTTATTAAGAAAAACCCCTTGGGAAGCATAAAAATAATAAAAAAAAATTTATATCCAATTGGTTATTATTTTTATTTGTAATTAATTGGTAATTGATGAATTAATTTTATATTTATTTAAATCATAAAGTTTCATAAGTTATTTAATAAAATTCATAACCCCTAACAAAATTTATAGGTTATATAATATTATATTAAATAATAATATTTTAATAACACATTTTTATTTAGTGAAACTTGGTCTTACGTGTAACATAAGCTATCGTAGAAGGTCTCTCTTGCGTGTAATGAAAGATATTGAGGAAGGTCAATCTTGCATGTAATTAAAGATAACTTTGTGTTGCATTCATTACAAGCTATGGAATATATTATATTTTATTAATTTAGTAAATATATTGTAAATTATTGGGTTATTATATTCCCTTTTTACACATGGTGTTCTTTATCATAAACACTATTGAATACAAAGTTATACTTTAGAACATTGGGTTGTTACATCAATCAAAGAGAATATAAATGAAGAATAGAACAAAATTAATCAAGTACATATCGATGCACATAAAACATGATGAATGGGGATAAAATTAGACTTCAGACAGACCAACTGGATCAAAATAATGAAAAGAGGGTTTGAGATATCAAAAAGTGAGAAGGGAACCACCTATGTCTAATAGTGAAGAAAAATAGAAATATGGGTAGGGATAAACATTTCATTAAGTTAATTTTGGTTATTTTGACAAAAAAAATAGAGGTTCATGGTTTGGTTACACGGTTGGCCAAACTGTGCACCAACCATGCGTGGATCACTGCTTAAAAAGGTTACCCACATAGTTTTGTTGTACGGTTAGGGAAACCAAGTGCCAAGCATGAAAATCACCTATACTAAAAACTGTAGAAATTATCCATGGGTTTAAATACACTGGAAAAAGGATAATGAAAAATGAGTGCCCTAATTCATCCCATTGTCCATCACCAGATGGTTAGTAGAGACCATGTGGGATGGGCTGCATCGTTTCTACTTACAGTGTCTCCGTGTGTTTGTGTCAACCGTCTAGGGTTCTGATTTCTGAACAAGCCCCTAATACCCATGAAACCTTTATAACCTCATAGGTAATCCATAGGAGGTCCAAAACAAGGAATTGGACCAAAATTTAAAAGGATCCATACCTAAGATAAGAACCGTGTTCTTAAAGTCTTCCCCCCTTAAGGGAAATTTTCCAAGAGTCCAGCCTACAAGGGTAGAGAAACAATGTATGAAAATAACAATTACCACTTGGAACATGCATTTTCATCCCTCTCCCAAGTCTCATCATGTACACAGCATGCTTCCATAGCATCTGTTCTAAAGGAATATACTAAATTCAAAGAGACTTCGTGCTCCGGTCAATGGTGCATATAGGATAATCCTCAAATGATGAATCATTATCTAACTCAACCTCCAAAGGATCCAAAGCATGAGAGGGGTTTGTATAATAATGATGAAGCTATGAAATGTGGAATATTTCATTCATGACATGGAACCTATGAGGTTATAACAATCGATAGGAGTTTGGAATGACTCTCTCTAGAATCACAAGTGTCCTGATATAATAAGGTGACATATTCCCTTACTTTCATATACATCTATTCCCATGCTTAGGTGATACTCATAGGAAAACATGATCTCCAACCTTGAACTCTATAGGGAATTGGAAGCAATCGGCATAAGATTTATATCTAGACTGAGTGGTAAAAATATGCTTCTATATCAATTTTACATACACTAAAGTCTCCTGTATGAGAAGAGAACCTAGTAGGGACACCTCTCTTACCTCTAGCCAGAATAGGGGTGACTGAAACAACCTACCATACAAGGACCCAAAATTATTCATCTGAATCATCACTTAAAATATATTATTGTAAGAGAAATTGATTAAATGGATATGATTCTCCCAAGAACCCCCAAATTCAAGGAATCATGCTTGGGACATATCATTTAATATATGTATCATCCATTCTAATTTTCTATCAGTCTAAGGGTGAAAATCCATGCTTAGAAGCACCTGTGTACCCATATATCCCTACAACCCCTGCCAAAACTATGATGTGAAGAAAGAATCCCTATCGAAAATGATTGTAGGGGGAATCTTTTTAGATGGATGATTCCATAGATATAAAATCTTACCAACTCATTATCTAAGAAAGTATCCCATAAAAGAAATAACTGGGATACATTCATCAATATGTGAATGATAACTTAAACTGTGTCTCAACCTCAAGGTAGCCTCAGTGAAATGACTACAAAGACCAAGGAAACATATTCCCATTTCCATTTTGGTACTGGAAGTGACTATAAAAATCATGTAGGTCGATGGTTCTCCTCATCCACCTAATATCTGTTGGAACACCTAGTGATAAAACCTACTATCTGATTATTCGTCTGAGGCCACCAATATTAGTCTCATATAGTGATACATTTTGGAGATTCCTGGATGAATTACCTACTGAGAAGAATGGGAAATGAGAATAAATTACTCTCTCATGTATGAAGAAACCCATACACTTCCATGTATACATAGGATTTTTTCTATGTCCACATACCAATACATAAGAGGTTCCTCACCAGAAATAATTTCCTAGAGAACCAAGCCTTCAAGATATAAAAATTGCCTACTCTTCACCTTGTCAAAGAGGTAATACATAACCTTCAAGGCTGAGAGATAATATTTCTCATGACTATCATGGAACTTTAGATGTAGTTCATAGAATAGAACCATCATGTTCCTTTCCTCACTGGCTTCCTAAAAGGATTGTTCTTGGGTTTTCCGACTCAGCGTATCAGCTACTACATTTCCCTTTCTGGGCATATAAGGAAACTCAAAATTGAAGTAATAAAGATATTTGACCCATCTTCACTGTCTGAGACTCAAGTCATGATGTGTAAAGATATTTTTGAGTCACTCATGGTCTCTATACACCACAAATTTCTCACCCATCAAATAGTGTCTCTAGCAGCATAAGGCATGGACAACTATTGTTAGCTCGAGGTCGTGTGTTGGATAATTTCTATCATGAGGCCTCTAATACCAAGATCTGTACATAATTACTCTATCCTTATACATTATCACTACACCTAGATCGATGATGGATGAATCATAGAACATTTTATAGCCTCTACTTGGATCTAGAAGAATCAAAATAGGTACTAAAATAATCCATCCTTCCATCTCCTAAAATCCTTTCTAACACACTTCTGAACATAGGAACTTAACACCATTATTTGTAGGACTAATGAGAGGTGATAAAAGGTTAGATAAGTCCTATACAAAATGATTGTAATATCCAGTCAGTCCCAAGAAACGTTTTATATCAAACACATTCTTTGGTTTCTCCCATAAAACCATAACACTCACCTTCTCTAAGTCAGTAGATACTCTATCTTCCGAGATAATATGTCCCAAGAAGTAAAATTGTTCGATCTAAAAGTGACACTTAGAAATCTTGGCATAAAGATAATATTCTATTATTTTATTAGAAATGATCTCAATATGTTTATCATGGCCACTACGAGTGTGAGAATACACCAATATGTCATCCACTAATACCATGAACAAATAATCCAGATAGGGGTGGAACACCCAATTCATCAATTCCTTTAAAATGGCTGTCAAGTTTGTAAGACCAAACGGAATAAAAAGATACTCATATAGACCATAACTATTATGAAAATATATATGATGTATTTCAAGTGTCATAACTCACACTTGATGATATCCAGATCTCATTTCTATCATCGATAATACTATGGCAACTCAGAGCTAGTCAAATAGAGCATCTATTCATGGTAGTGGATACTGGTTCTTGATCGCAATCTAGTATAACCATCTGTAATCCATTCATAAAATAAGTATCCAATCTTCCTTCTTGGTGAAATGTAATGGTGAACCCCAACATGAAGTGATGGGCTGTATAAAACCTTTAGTTTCTAGATCCTCTAATTTTTTATTCATCTATTGCAGCTTAGTAGGTTCCATTCTGTATGGAGTAATGAACACTAAAGATTCTCTTGGAACAAGCATGGTCATAAAATCTACCTATCTCTTAGTAGGTAATCTATAAATATCATTGGTAAATATGTCCATGAAACAATATACCATGAAAAGAAACTCTAGAAAATGTACACCATCTTCCACCATAAAGAGACTAGTAATATAGGTCGTCACTCCACTTAGACCATGATGATCTGGTCCTGTTCTACTAGCATAGACATCCCAATCACCCTTTTTTAGATAATTTATAAAATCTAGTGATTTAAATGATGCCTTCTAGTGTTAGAAATATATAAATGTTTGATATGGGACCAACCACTTCATCCTAATAATGGAATCAAAGCCAGTATTCTTGAGAATAAATTGGTCCCATAACAAATTAAAACTACCTACCTAAAAGGGACAGTCCCTGCATTGGATAATTCCCTTTGACCATACTCCTAATTGTGTATCTAGGGCCATCACACCATAGAAGTACTAAATTTTATCCCGATGCCTGACATGATAGATAAAGATATGAAGGAGAGTCAAGAACATGTATCAAAAAATAGGTACTATAGTGGTGGGTATTATAATTGTACCTCGTATTGTATATTGTTTTTCTCTCTAGTACAAGTGTATCATCTATAAAGCATGAAACTAACCTGATACATGGCCATGTGCTACAACTGGACTACCTTGAGTATGTCCACTCTACTAGTGATTCATGTCGAAAATCTATCTACCATGGCCAAGACCTCCCCCTTATATAGTTTTATCAGTGTTACTCCAACTCCCCTCTTGTAGAGATATAAAAGAACCTTCCCTTGAAGGTTCAGTTGGTGCAGATCCTCTTTCCCTGGAAGTATATGGAAAGTTCTGACAAACCCTCTAATTATTCTCCATATGGCTGCAAGTAAGAGACTCCACTGGGTATTTATCACACTGAGGCTTTAGATTACCATGTCGTCCACACTTATGGCATTCAACGGAGCTGCCATTATAGTTACTCTGGCTACCATTTCTCTGATTTGAAACCTCAAAGGAACACTTATTACTATCGGAAGAACTACTAGCCTTCCTTGGCACTGATCATCTATGCCTGGTACTATCTCATTCCCTCGGGTTTCTCTCAGTGATAAAATCCCGATTGAATATATCAGTGACAATACGTAGGTGAAAGACATTCACTTAAGTATAGATCAAATATTGGATCCCATCCTCAAAGCATCTAGCATGTGACAACTCATCACTGGCCAGAAGTGGTGTAGAGTGTTATAACTCATTAAAATGCACTGAATAATCAATAACTGACATATCAGACTACTCTAGGTGCATGAAATCTCTACCTTAGTTAAATATCAACACCTAAGGAAAGAAGTGATCATATAAAGTAGTTTCAAAATATATTCATACCATGACCGAATGACAACCAGCCTAGGTAATCACATCCCACCAACACTTGGACGAATCACAATCAAATAGTTATCAATATTGAAACATTGTGCTAGATGCATATCCAGATGTTAAATCATAGATAGATTGACCATCATCCAAGACCCAAAAATTTGTGGACCACCATCCCCCATGAAGGTTGGATTATATTACAACTGAAACTCTCATAAAAGATCATCCATTGTTGGTACAGGTTGTGGAGCACACTCAAAATACTATAACTGATGTAGGAAACTCCCACAAATCTAAGTTTAAGTTCCAAGATCAAGTATAATAGACTATTCCTTGAGTCACACTCCTAGTGGTAAAACTGTTGGATTAGCAGCCACCACATCTAAAGAATGTTCTTAGTCGCCCTCTTGGAACACGACACAAGGATGTCATGGTTTTATTGGTCTATAAATGGAAAGCACATGTATCAGAACAAGATTGAAATAGATAGATAAACTAGTGGAAGAATAATGTAATAATAAGGGATCACTAACCAAGGTATACTTTCCAACTACCTACTTACATGTCTATGTATTGGTAAGTGTTCAATTTTAAATTATAGGGGTTCCAGTTGGTGAAGGGTCAACTATACTTTTCCTATTCATTTAATTGCAACCATTTAATTTTATGTTTTTTTCACATTTTTTTTAGTTTCATTTGATTATAAACTTATATCAATGTTTGATTAAAATGGATTATCAATCCAATAAATAATGACCCATACACCGTATCACTGAAATCGATACCCAGTTAATTTATAGTAAACCCTGCCTACATTAGGTCTCATAATGTAAAGGGTTATATATGATGTATTAACTTAGTAAACTACCCATTCCAACCCATGTGGGCCCATAAACCTCATGAATTGAAAATTTAAATCAATCCATCATTACCAAAGATAATAATAGAAATAATATAACTAATATAGATTCACCCAACAATCAGAGGAAAAATCAACAATGAAAGAATTGAAATAAAATTATATGGCATGGAATTTGAATTATAGGTGCCTAAAATGATTCATGCAACAATTATCCTTTCCCTCATGTCATTGGGATAAGGTTCAAAGGAAATCCTCAATCAAAATAAAATTAATAACCATTACATAGCTTGTGCATCACCCAATGGTGAAAGGATATCAATAATAATAAAATAAAGATTTGAGAATGGGTTAACTATGCCCAAGTACAGATTATAACAAAGTTCCAAAGAATTTATAGTCTTCGGTATATTGTCTCCTAATTTTAAAGAAGTAGAAAAATTATTTGATACCACTTTGTGATGTCCCAAACATGACTACTGCTCAAAGGTTCCTCGATATCTATTGGACACATGGCCTCAGGTACATCTCCCTGAACACCAAAGGCTTCCAACTATTAGTGAAGGCCTAGGGTGTTTCTGTGGGGAGACTATACCCTCATTACTAGAGTGGGTCAAAATGGATATGTATAATAATAGGTAAATAGTAGTAGCAGTAAATAAACATATGGAACAACAAAAGTAGACACTATTACACTGGACTAGTAACCCACCATAGTGGAAGTAGAAATAAATAATAAACAACTGAATCAACGGATAATAATACAAAAAATATGATGATAATGTGTATCATGTTTCTAAAAAACTAGAAAATATGTATACATGGGAGCAGGAAATACATTCTTTACAAACGAAGAAAAAAAGAATCCAAAAACTATCCCAACAACCCAATCTCCATATCAGTTACCTTCTACCAAGATCTATCCTATTTTCACAAAGAAATATTTGGTGTCCAAGGTGGGATGCATCCGTTTGTCAACACCTTCATACACGTAATCTTCCTAGGTACCAATAGCATCCCGGATAGGGTGTGAGATAAATCTCAAAATGCCACCACCAATGGTGTTTATAACATTTAGTCTAGTAATATAAAATGAAATAGTGTAATGGCATGCATATATAAAATTATGTAGTACATAAATGTAAATACCTCATACCTTCTTTCATCCCCATATAGTGTCTAAACATGTGATCATTTCATTAATTAGTTATGTTCCAGTTTATATAATAGGTCAAGTGAGGTGTAACCATCAATAACATCATGTCATGATAATAATAAAAAATTATCCAAGGTATAATAAGGAATTCATGATGATAATAATAATTAAAGATGATTCAAGGTAATAACCAACACATCCTTGACCTGAGGGGTTGGTCTAACTCTATAATAACCTTTATTTGGGATATAAGGGTTCTTCATATAATCCAACAGAAATTACCAAGGCATTCCACTGTAATATGATTCTAACTGATTCCATGGAATTCATCCACAGTAAAATGTGATAAGAAATTACTAGGCCCAATGGGTGTATCCAAGGTGCCTTGTGTCTATAGATGTCACGATTGATACAAGGAGTGTATCCAAGGCATCCTATAATGATAATGGAGGGATCCTAAAGTTTCATACTAGGAATCCACTAGTAGAAAATGATCAGGTTCCACGGTGGGTCTCACCCTTGTAAATAGGCATCTTTGAATCAGAATGACATCCATGAGTGCTAAATGAATTCCCTCAGGATTCTAAGGTTGGCTCGAGTCTAAACACTCCTATAAAGATGTCAAGGTCCTTATGAAATTGGTACCTTATACTTGATTTATACTTTAATTAAGGTCATGTAATACTCATTACATTTAATAAGTCATTTGGTTCAAATCATTGCATGTCAATTGTGTGTTAGGCATAACTAGTCATGAAACCATTTATTATTTCATTTAAGTCATAGTCAATTAATTGGGTTAACTATTCTATCTTTTATTAAGCATAGAACAATGATATATATATGTTCAACCATTCCATTTAATTAAATTCAATTAGGCCAAGTCATATACATAGTATTACAGTCATTCATAATTATAATTCATTAATTATATTGAAACACTTACCTTAAAAGGGTCAAGTTGTTGGTTCTGGTTCCCTAAAACCAACTTCTATATACTCTATGATAACTTTTATTCATATTTTTTAATATTAATAAACTTCTTATCACATCATGATTGTTCTTCTGAGAAACATAATATCTGATAATGTGCCTAGGAAAACTGTCGTACTAAAAGGTCATAGCAGTTCCCCGCAATGATGATAAACCAAACATTCTACAACATTATTCTTAAATATATGTTCTATAGCCTAATTATATCATTTGGGGGACACATGTGACATAGGATATCATGGGTGGAGACTCATATGAATTTGAAGAACCCTCTCATGGTGTATGACCTTGGTAATATCTTTTTAGATATTATAGGAATGAGACCTGCCAGTAGGAAATCAACATTTATATGTGTCATTGGATGTTCATATCTGAAGATGTTTTTATTGGTCTTTATACTTTAAGATTATTATTAATGAGTATTATTAGACATGTAAATTTATGTATCTATTAAAACCATGATGACAGATGTTCATGGTGAGGTAGGATATATACGGTGAGTCATAAGTAATATTTTATTAATGAATAATGTGAGAAAGGATTTATCCATTATTTTATTTAATTGAAGTTAATATCTCAGGCCCTTTGAGAGAAATAATATATCCTAAATAAATCAATGTCCATGTTGTTCTATAGGAAATTTCTATTTCTAAAAATTCAAAGAAAGAGACATCGAGCACCTAGGTTTATGGTACATTTAACCTACTTAATTTGAGATATTTTGATAAAGGGATTACATTACAAAGTAAGTGTCTGTATGAGGTATTATGTCATTTTAGCATTAACTTCTTTCTCTATGGGTGCCTTGGTGTGTTGTTAGACTCCTACCTTGGACTTCAGTCTAATTTTCCTAATCCCACTGAGAAAGAGGCCAAGAGGGTCACACACTAAGTGTATCTATAATATCAGTTAAATAATATATTATTATTTAATAAGTTCAATGAATATTATCCCCGCATGTTTTTTAATAATTATTCATGTTTGGTTGATTACATTTATTCATTCTTTATTTATTTGATAGAATATAGTGTGAGAATTATATTTAATAAATATTTATTTTCAATTTATTAAAAAAAATATGTTTTATTTATTAGTGAATAATGTAGTGATGTTTATATAATAAAAAAAATTCATTATTCAAGACTTGATAAATATTGAGAGGGAATGGCGAACCGAATTTAATGGTTCAGTGAAAAATAATAAATATAGAATATTATTTGATTAAATAATATTTAATTTAATTCACAAGTTCAATTCATATCAAGAAATAATAATAATTCTATTATTATTATTTCACATGGTGTTCTGAAAGGATTTAATAAATAATAGGTCACTTGTGCAATTATTTTATTTTAACCCTAGAAGTATATAAATCCATTCATGTTATTTTCTCAAAAGATGACAATTCATTTTTTTGGGTTGTGCGAAATGTAAATTGAGAATTATCTCAAGCCCTTGAGATCTCTCTTCTTGAATATTGCACCCACAAAAGGAGAGCAATCTTCCTCCACCAAATCAAGAAGAATTACTTGGAAGTAATTCTTGTAGATATTAATGGAATATGATGAAAGGGAAAGGATATATCATTATAGAACCCAAGTATTCCATCAGCGTTGTTTAGAGATTCAGGGAACACATGTGGATCACCACTAGAGAGAATATACCCTTTATTCCTATAATGAAACAATGGTGAATCACAGATCTATTTCCAGATCCATAAATGAATAAATAATTCCATCAATGTAATTATTATTTAATTAAATTAATTATAAATAATATGTGATGATCCTCTCTCCCTGCTTCCAGCAAGATTCATGTTCTCTTCCTTATTTGATCCAATTTTGTTGAACATGACATTTATCATTGTGAAGATCACAGATTGATCATTAAAGGTGGAAAAAATAAATGTTGGGAAAATATTATCACATGATTTGGTTATGCCCGGAATGCACAAGTTGTATCAAATAGGTCGCATAAATATTTATAATTATTTAAACGTCATTGGTGATTGACGAATTTTTATTTATTTTTTCATTAAAAGTGTAATCATTATTTTAATACGAATCACTATATATTCCTTCTCCTCTTTAATTTCTCATATATCTAATCAATACGATTAATTTAATGAATGAAATAAAATTGAAGACCTCATCTGGATGTGCTAAGGATTCTGACCTAATGACATAGTTACACCTCATATACTTGTGGTCAATGTATCGGGAATTAATTTTTCAATCAATTCAAACTATGTGCCTTGATTACACATTGTGCATTAAATACCTTACACCATGTGTTGACCATACCAGGGTGGGGCATGTTCAACCAAAGTACACACCGTGTAGACCATGTACACAGCATGCAGTCCCTCTGAGTCATAGGTGGGTCGTTTTTTACCATACACAACCTACATGACTGGTGACTATGTAATTCATACCCCACACACCATGTATCCTATTGTACATGGCGTATACACCAATTTTTCTGAGACATTATTTACACACTGAGTCCCTAGGCAGGTGCCTCATATAGATGGTGAGATATGTACATGTCGTGTAGCTCGGGTGCACATGTCATGTACATATACCAAATTTTTTATATTTAAACTTTATTTATTATATTATGTAACCCTTATCAACATGTTCTTTTATTTGGACCTTAAGTCTAATAGAACACGCCATGTGATGGGTTTTAATATTTATATTTATATATATCTGTGTGTGTTTAATTAACATCTACATGATGATCAGATCGGCATATCATGTATGAGTTGTGTTATAGTTTTTATTCTACGTGCATTGAAGCATAACACATGATCTAAAAATCATATAATTATTGTAATAATTAAATTTATTATAAACATCATGAAAGTATGTGATAATTCATGGTGTGGTGTCGGGGGTCGCAGACCTTCTCTGTGGCGAGGGGGTTTTGGATCTGGTGCACCTGGTTTGTAGTTCAGTTCTCTGCAGAGGTGAGGTCTAGATCTAGTGCATCGGCGTCTTGTCTTTGCGGAGAATGGTTTTTCTATCCGGTGCATTGTGATGGAGTTCTTCTTGTTTTTAGGTGTTGGGGAAGTGCACTGGTGCAGCTTGGGGTCGCGATTATACGTGTTGTGGGGTCAAGCTCTGGAGGCGTGGGTCGTGACAGTCCTTCTGCGAAGATGGGATCATGATTCCTCTTAGGGATATGTTCATCCTCTTTCGTGGTTGTGGTGTCCAACACTTCTTCTGTGATGAGGACCGTGATCTCCTTTCATGGGGTCGTGTTTCTGATCTGTGGTGAAGGTGTTGGTCTGTCGGTTGTGATGTGCTCCGGCAGGGGGTTCCTTCGATGAACTTTGTGGTCTTTGTGTGTAGGGATGATGGCAGCGATGGGGATTTTGTGTGATGAATATATAGAGGAGAGGCAAGGTTATTATTGTGCTGAAACACTTGGTTTGCATTGGTTTCTTAGGTTTGGTAGTGTTATATGCTTGAAAGGCTTGATTTTCAAAGGTGGGAAGTTTGTGATACCGGTTGTGACTTCATGAACTAACTTTAGGAGGTTTCAAAGAGGGATTTTCATCATTTCATATTTTTTTTTTGATTAGGTTGTTTGATAGGGTATGGCATCAGCCATTGGATCAGGCTTGCGCTTTTACACAGGACGCTTGTTTGTCGATTAGCCTTGCAAATTTGGAGAGTTTCTTGAAGAACAAATGCTGGGGATGAGTTGTTCAGTGGTCTCATTTTGATCTTACTCATTCTACCTTTCAGTGTGATTTTTATATGTCCATGATGTCTTTGGGTTTTCACCCCCTTCATACCTTAAAATGGGGCTTTATCATATAATAAAAAATTTGAAGGCCTTTGGGCCGTTGGATGGTATAATAAAAGTTTGGTAGACTTTAACAAGTATTCACCATATTGCATCCAAGGTACATTTATGTACACATTTAATTTTAAAAAAATTATTTTGTTTAAAATTATATTGGATGAGAATATCAAGAAATTTTAGATCTGAATTAAGATAAAATAATTGAGTAATTAAATTTGATAATTCATTTATTCGAGCACGATTTATCTTAAATAATAATTATTAATAATTTAATTCTGGTTTTATCAAATGTATAATTCATTGAATGTGTGTTGATGATCATGAGAAAATACAAGACCTTTGTATGATATTGGGTTTCTTTTAGTTTATTATTAAACTAAATTGTTTTCATGCGTTCCTTCTCTCCACTTATTATGTAGGGAATGTGTTCCCATGGTTTCTTTTATGTAAACCCTTTTCCTCTCACCTAAGTGTGAGTAAAAGCATATGTAATGGATGGATCTCCTAATATTGTGGAGGTGGTTTAAGTATAGAGTCAGGGAAAATCCAATCCAAGAGATATACATTAGAGGACAAGTGGAAAGATTTAACACACCCCTTAATTGGTTTAATGTGTTTTCCCCTAGGTCAACACTAATTTTACCAACAACTAGATAAACTAACTATTAGTAAAATATTATGATCATACCCCTTTATTATTTTATTTCTGTCAATTTTATGGTTATTTCATTATGTATGATTTTTCACGATCATATAAATTAATGAAATTAATTTCCATGCAAGATAGAAATAAAATAAATTGGTATATATCTAAATATTATCTAAGACATGGTTAATCACTTAAGTAAATCCACTTAATATTAGAAATCGTGTGATAAAGATAATAACTGGTAATTTATGCATAAATGATAAAATACCTCAGTTATATATATTTAAGTCGGTATAGTCTTCCATTAAATCAATTAAAATTGAAACATAGTTTAAAGTTATTGAGTATCCAGATTTGGGGTGTGTTCAATTATCATGAAATAATAACTTGAAGTTTTGGGTTGACTTAACTTAGTTCACATCAAGGGTTGACTGTTAAAGTAGGACTTGGTGTAACTGAGAGGCAATGGTTGAGAAAATCCAATTTAAGGATTTCAAGATTGGGGAGTCCAATCAATAGATCAAGGAACTATGAGTTAGTGTTGTTGGCATTTGGAATGCATACCTAAAACAATTCAAGTTTCTTGACCAACCATTGTAAGTGTAATGATAAGGGGAATGTGGATCATTGACACTACAGTTTCTAAGAAACTATATATTTTGAAGAAAATGGTGAGTGTTATTGGGTTTTCATAAAATAATGGGAGACTAATAAATTTAATATTTATTTATTTGTCTAAATATTATCAGATAAAGTACTAAAATTCTACTCATATTATTTTTTAGAAACAGCATTAAAATGACTTCAAACATATCATTGTGATCCATATGTGAGAAGGATAACCTTCTCATTAGCACAATTTTCCAAGTGTGGAAAAGGAACTTACATGTTATACTTCACCATGAAAGGAAATTGTATATGCTGGAAGAACATTTTCCAATTTCACCTAGTAATGGGGAAAATGATGAAGTGCTGTATCACTATGAGAAAATTTTGAATGATGCTTCAGATGTTCAATTTTTCTTATTATCATCCATGTTCAATGATATTTTTAAGCAACATGAGGACTTGAATGTGTATAGTAAGATGTATAGCCTTCAGGATCTCTATCAAGAGAAGAAGAGACAAGAGAGGTATGAGATCTCCAATTATTTGTTTACAACTAATCTTGGAGAGTCTACGCTATTTGGGCCTCATTTATTCAAGCTTATTGGCTGCATTTAAAGCTTATAAATATTAGGGATTAAATTCTCGGATGATTTGTGTTTAGATGTCATACTTTCATCACTACAATATACCTTCTCTAGTTTTATTGTTAATTAGAATATGGCCAATAATGAGAAGAGTCTTTTGGAACTTCTGACCTTGCTTCTCTAAGTGGATAGGTATATGGGTCATTACAGTCCAATGGTCAGTTTTGTGAATAAGAATATCAATAACATGGAAAAGGGTCCCAAGACCTATAAACAGTCTGAAACTCCTAAGCACCATCCTTCCAAGAAGTGGATGATCTAGAGGCAAGGAAATTAAAAGGAGTAATATGGTTTGCATGTAGACATCCAGGCCACTGAAAGAGGAACTACTCCCAGAAGAAAGGGGAAGCTAAATGTGTATTCATTATTGAGTATAATCTTTAAATATCAACACATTGGGTATTTGATATAGATGTGGTGCTCAAATAAATATCCAAATGTAGGAACCAAGTAGATTTTCAAATATTTATATAGGAGAGGTGGATCTAAGATATTTTAATAGTGAAATGATTGAATATCAATCCATTGGTGACTACCACCTTTCATTTCCAATGAGAATGATTTTGGTTTTAAAAGATTTTTATAATATGACTACAGCTGCCAAGAAACTAATTTTTGAATCATGCCTAGATAGAAACAGGTTTTTTTAAAGTTTGGAAACAAAATTTGTTTCTTTTATAAGGAAAGCATATGTTATGGTATGGAACATTTAAATAGTGTTCTCTATGTGTTAAATTACAAAATCCAAGTGTTGGAAATTGATAATGAATCAGGTTCACACAACTCATATAACACCCGGCTATGGAAACACCATTTTGGTCTTGTAAATGAGAAGCAATTGACAAAGCTCTATCAAGATGTTTATTTATACTCTTCTGAACTAAAACCACTTAAAAGGTGTCATGATTATTTACAAGTAAAATGACTAAACCATCATTTGGTGGACAATGTGAAAGGGCCATAGAGCTTCTTGGATTGGAACACATTGATGTGTGTGGATCATTTCTAGTAGAATATAGAGGTGGATATTATTACTTCAAAACTTTTAATGATGACTTCAATATATATGGATATATCTACTTGATGAGGTATAAGTCCAAGTACTTTTATAAATTCAAGGAATTAAAAAATTAATTAGATAATCAACTTGGAAATAAGATTAATAAGAAACAATCGGATCGATGTGCTGAATATCTTAACCATGAGTTCATAAACTTTTTAAAGGCGTTTGGGATTATATATCAACTAAATCCACCTTACACACCATAGTGGAATGGTGTTAGTGAAAGGAGGAACTATACCTTGTTAGACAAGGTAGGTTTGATGATGATTCATGCAGATCTTCAATTATCCTTTTGGAGAGATTAATTACAAACTATACAATACACAATAAATTGAGTGCCAACTAAGATGGAAAATGGAATTCCCTTAATGCTATGGAGTGTAAAGAAACCCGTTTTGTCACATAAAAGTGTATGGGGTTGGTATGAATCTTCTAAGGCCTTATGAGGAAACAAAATTTCACCTCAAGATAAAAAATGTACCTTTATAAGGTATCACAAGGAAACAACTGGATACTACCTAAATAACCCCTCGGAAAACAAAGTTATTGTCACTAGAGAAGCTATCTTTCTTGATAGTGAGAACATCCTCAAAAAGGATAGTGGGAGAAATAATGACTTCAATGAATTTGATACTCAAGATACATCAGAGTTGTTACATGAATAGATTCCACAGGTCCCCATGGAATAAGTAGTTTGTGAAATACAAGTACTGCATAGAAGTATAAGAGAGGTAATAGAAATAGATAGATATGGTTTTCTAGTCACTGAGGATAGTGACTCATTATTTCTTGACAACGAGAAACCTCTCTCCTATAAGAAGGCTGTAGAGATCTTAGAAGGTGAAATATGGAAAGAATACATGAATTCGGAAAAGGATTCTATATATTAAAACCACGTTTGGGTTCGGGTCAATGCACCAGTTGATGTAAATCCTATTGGATGAAAATGTCTATTCAAGAGGAAAATGGAAATGTAAGGTGAATTAAATACCTATAAAGAAATTATATTGGCTGAAGGGTTTAAACATAGTCAATTAATTGACTATGATGAAACCTTTTAACCAATTACCATGTTTAAATCCATTGGAATTCTACTTGATATAGCAGCTTACCATGACTATGTGATTTGAAAGATCGATGTCAAAACTGCATTCCTTAATGGGAAGCATTAGGAAGATTTCTATATGAAACAACCATAAGGGTTTTTGACTCCATGTGATTCTAAAAGGATTCTCAAGTTGAAGGGATCTATTTGTGAATTGAAGCAAGAATCCAGGTCATGGAATATTCGATTTGATGATTCCATAAAATAATTTGGTTTCATAAAGAATTAATGTTAGTCGTGTGTTTACAAAAGGTTTAGTGGGAATGAATTCATTATTATATTATAATATTCTGATGACATATTACTTATTAGAAATGAAATATTAGTCTTACATTCTATTAAGGATAGATTAAATAGGTGTTTCTCTATGAAAGACTTAGGTAGAGCAGCCTATATTCGAGGGATCAAGATCATTTGTGACAGATCCAAGAGGATTCTTGGACTAACTAAAATAACATATGTTGGAAAGATACTAAAAATATTTAGTATGAAATAATTCAAGAGGGTATTGGTTCTAGTTTCATATGGTTTAAATATTTCTAATAAAATTTTCCCTCAAACACAACATGAGAAAAAGAGAATGAGTAAGATCTCATGCGCTTCAGAAAATGGATCAGTCATGTATTTCATGATATATACTAAAATTGATGTTTTCTATACATTGATAATTATAGGAAAATATCAAGCAGATCCAAGAGAATCGTATTTGAACACTTTTAAGGCTATACATAAGTATCTAAGAATAACTAAGGATGTGTTCATGGTTTATAGAGGAGATGAGGATCTGTTCATTATGGTTATACTGATACTAGTTTTTAGACAGATCATAATGATCTAAATTCATGGTTACAATAAATTTTTTATTTCAATGGAAGAGATTTGAGTTTTAAGATTTCAAAGAATCCATTTGTCGCTAATTATATAGTGGATTCTGAGTATATAGTGGATTCTGATGCAAACAAAGAAGTAATTTTGATTTAGAACCTTTTTTAGGATCTTTATTTGTTACCAAGTTGCAAATACCCTACAACATTGTATTGTGATAATACTACAGTGGTGGATATTGAAAAATAACTAAGGTCACACCAATATAAAAATCACATACCCTAAAAGTATCACCCCTTGAGGTATTTTTTTCAAAGGGGTGCAGTTACAGTAAGAATACTCCCCATAGAAGAGAATGTGGCAGACCCCTTAACTAAAGGCCTATCTTAGCAGAATCATTAGTATCATGTGATAGCTAGCGAACTTAAAGTTGTTAGAAATTAGCTCTAGTGAAAGTGGGAGTCCTCTAGAGTGTGTGCCCTAGAACCAAATTATGTGTACTTTATGATAAATTTTATTCATTGTTTTGAATATTTATAAGCTTCTTATCACATCATAATTTTTCTTCTGAGTAACATATTATTTGATAATGTCCCTAGAGTAACTGTTTCACTAAAAGGTCATAAAAGTTCCCCACTATGATGAGACCCCAGAAGTTCTATGACACTATTCTTAAATATATTTTTTATAGACGGATAGTATCATTTCAGGGACACAAGTGATATAGGATATCATTGGTGGATACCCATAGGACTTTTAGCCACCTTCACATGGTGTACACCCTTGGTAATATCTCGTAAGATATTATAAGAATGGGACCCACCAGTAGGAAATCCACATTTATATGTGTCACTAGAAGTTCATATTTGCAGACATGTATATTCGACCTTATAAATTATGATTATTATTATTAATGAGTATTATGAGTCCTATACTTCTTTATATTTATGAAAACATTGATGATAGATGTTCATATCGAGGTGGTATACGTTGGGTGCAATATGAGTAATATTGCATTAATGAATAATGTGAGAAAGGATTAACCCATTCGGTTATTTAATGGAATTTAATATCTCAGTACCTTTGATGGAAATGATATAGAAAAAATAAATCCATAGCCATGGTATTCTATAGGCAATTTTTATTTTCATAAAGTCAATGAAAGACACATCGAGCACATGGGTTGATGGTACAAACATGCAACCTTCTTGATTTGAGATATTATGATAATCGTATTAAATTACATATTAAGTGTCTGTATGATATATTATTTCCTTGTCACATTAACTTCTTTCTCTAGGGGTTCTTTGAAATGTTTCTAGATGCTAACCTTAGACTTTAGGCAGCTTCACCTAATGACACTGAAAAAGAAGTGTATAGATTCACACACTAAGTGTATCAAGAATCTCAGTTAAATAATATATTATTATTTATTATTTAACAAGTTGAATGAATATTATTCCCTAATGTGGTTTAATAATTATTTATGTTTTATTGATCGCATTTATTTCAACAGTAGTTATTAGAGAAAATAAATGTGAGCGAATATTTAATAAATATATTTTTATTTAGTGAATATAATATTTTTTTATTAGTGAATAATGTAGTGATATTTTTTTTATAAATAAATATTTATTATTCAAGGCCTGATAAATATTTTTTTAGGAATGGAAAACTGAGTTTAACAGTCCAGTGAGAAATAATAAATATTGAATATTATTTGATTAAAGAATGTTTAATTTTATTTTCAAGTTAAGTGCATCTCAAGAAATAATAAAAATAATATTATTATTATTTTACATGGGGTTATGTATAGATTAAATAAATTATAGGATACTTATGAAATTATTTGATTTTAACCCTATAAGTATACAAACGCAATTATGTTATATTATCAAAGAGTACAATTCATTTTTTTCGGTTGTGCACAATTGAATTGAAGAATTATATCAAGACCTTGTGATCCCTTTCCTCTAAGATCTCTCTCAAGAATGGAGATCAATCTTCCATCACCAGATCAAGGAGAATTATTTTGAAGAAATTCTCATAGAAATTGAAGGATGATGATGAAAGTGAAAGGATATCCTATGCTAGCACATAGAGATTCCTTCAGTGACTTCTGGTGATTCATGGAATATGTATGGATCACCACTATATGTAATATTCCCTTGATTCCTACAATATAATTATTGTTCAACACAGATATATTACTAGATCCATCAACGTAGAAAGAATTTCATCCATGTAATTCTCATTTAATTAAATTAATTATAAATAATATGTGATGATCTTCTCTATATGGTTCCAGCATGATTCACATTTTTTGTATTCTTTAATTTAATTTCATTGAATGCAACATTTATCATCATGTAGATCTTGGATTGATCATTGAATATGACAAAAATTAATGTTGGGAAATTCCCATCAGACACTTCCTCTATGCCCATAACCTATACACATGAAATTACCATATGAAAGGATATCCATTACAACTCATAATTCATTTTATTTAGAAAGGTATTACCATTAATAGGGTCAAGCCTTTTCATGCCTGAATGGTTGCGCATACAAACATAACAAACCACTAAAGGCATAATTAAGTAAAACAACCTACTTGGGGTGGTTAGTATTGAGGGAGTAACCTCCAAAAATGAATAACATATATAAAAGGGTCTTATAATATGATTCAAATGACTAAAACCAGTCCATATTAATTTAATAGGACATGCTTGATGAAATCAGCATGCACACAGACTATCACAATTTATAAAATGTTGAAACTTGACGGGTGAGTTATATAACACCTACCTTAATCTTGTATAACTCTACTCATCCAGTACTAGCCTTTATTTTGTCCTAGATCAGAAGAAATATAAAGAACGGATCAATTTCCTAAATATAGGGCATAAGATTCTGCATCAAAATAACTCTTTCAAGAAGATGATAAATGAAGAATATCTAAAAAGTAATTGAGTACTTACTGATTCACATCGAACATGATTAACAAGTATCAAATCAGAATTTGGATGTATGAACGATATCAAAACTATTAAAAGAGGATTTGAGAGATATAAAAGGGGGAATGGTTCCACTTATGTCCACTAGTGAAGTAAAATAGAAATTTGGGTAGGTTTAAACATTTCATTAAGGAAATTTTTGTAATTTTTCCAAAAAAAATAGAGGTGTGTGATTTGGCCTCGTGATTAGCCAAACTGTGAAACAACCATGCATGGATCACTACTTAGGGAAACCGTGTGCTAACTATGTTAATCACATCTACTAAAAACTTCAAACATTCTGCATGTGTGTGCATCCCCTGGTGCATCATTAGGAAAAATCATGTGCCATACATTACCCCATTTTCCAACCCCACATGGTTTGGAGAGACCATGTGGGATGGGTTGTGTGACTTCTAATAACTGTGAAAAGTGATATTTTGCTCCACTAGTTGGGGTTTTGAGCTCCAAACAAGACTCAGAAACCCATGAAACCTTTATAACCACATAGGGAATCCATAGTAGTTCCAAAAAAAGGAATTAGACTGAAATTTAAAAGGATCAATGCCTAATATAAAAACCAGTTTCTTACAAACTCATAGGTTCCACTACATGGTCAATTTATGGCTTTGTACACACCATATAATACATCATGTTTCCAACCATTGAAAAGTATGGTATAAAATATATCACCTATATTTCTTCTTTGGATAACTGACTTGAACTCTTTCTCAGCCTCATATGTATGGGTATAGTAATTATCACTAGTTCGGATCTATCCATGTTGAAACATTTCAGAAAATGATCAACGTACTTCCCCTGAGATATCCATAACTACCTCTTCATTATTTTATAAGTAACCTGCATCCCCAAAATCTAGTGAGCTACTCTTGAGTCTTTCATTTCAAAAGACATGAATAACTCCTTCTTCAACTAGCTAATCTTCTCTATATCCTTCCCAATTATTAACATGTCATAAAAAAATTAGGATAGAAAAAAGTGTCTTATCCTAACAAAGTCAAGTGAAATCCAGTAATGGAGGATGAGATAGAGTCTTTGAAAAATAACCATACAAAATACTTGGAGAAACTTCCCAAAGTTATGAAGGCACTAACATGAAAATATATCATCAGAATGAAGTAGGATGACATAAGAATGGAGTTAAATCATAATGCTCGGTTAGTGGTCAAGGTATTTATTGATAAGAAATGAGTTGACTTTCATAAGATCTTTTCACCCATGGTGAAGATGAATTCAATCCGAGTCAATTTCATATTAGTGGATATCATGGACTTGGATCTTGAATAAATGTACACGAAGAAAACTTTTCTTCATGGTGACCTATCTAATGAGATCTATATAAAGAAACCTGAAGGCTTTCATATTTATAGAAAATAAAACCTTATCAGAAAAATGAAAATGATATTGTATGGACTCAAAGAATCAATAATACAATGGTTCCAACATTTCATCATTTCATATTTGACACATATATATGTTTGTATTGGTGTTTTAAAAACTAGGCCAAGATAGACGATTTGAGTAGTTGAACTATCAGCCATTTGGGTTTATAGTTTAGTTATATCCATTGTATTGTTTCTATAGTTGAACAAGATTTGTCCACTCAAAACCAAAAGAATTTTGTTTGAACCACTCATTTTTAAAAAATAAAAATCGAGGTTTCGGAATTAAAGCAAGATGAAATATTTTATAATTTTTATAAATATGGGGTGGGAATCTGATTTTTTGGGAAGATAAAGGTATTTTATGTATTAAAATATGCTGATCCTATGATTCCCTTAGGAGGTTCATACTTAATGGGGAATCTATTAAAGAAGAGAGATCATAGTGGGGGAAGGAAACGTATAATTTTTTTCTTATTTTTTGTTTTGAATTTATAGATATCATTTTTTGAGGTTAATTCATTAATTATTAATTAATTTCATGCATGTATCTTTTTAGGCATGAATATATAAAATATATATCTATAAATGATAATTATAATTTAACCTTATAAAATAAAATAAAATATGTTATAATTAAAAACAATATATTATATAATAATAATAATATAATATTAAAAATAATGAGATTTTAAATTGGTTGGATCACATGACTCACATGATCTAAGAAAATTAATCTTGAACTACCCATTCCATTGGTTCAATTTCTAGTTTTATTATGAGAATTTTTATTCTAAACATGCATCAAATCCAACATTGATGATCAAATCAAATCAGACATATTAATTATCATGTTTGTATCACTACAACAAATTCGACTTTTATCAGTGCTAAAAATGGCCATTAACAGTGCTATAAAAGTGATGTTAATGCCAGCGAAGATAAAGGGGGTTCCCCTTTATCAGCGCTCCAAAAATCGTAAATAAAGACTCCTTTTATCAGTGCTCAAAAACACGCTGATAAAAGGGGTCTTTTATCAACGCTAAAACAAAGCGCTGATAAAAGGGTCCTTTTTCAGTGATTTGTTTTAGCGCTAATAAAAGACCCCTTTATGAGTGCTTCCTTTATCAGCGCTTTCATTTTAGTGCTGATAAAGGACCCCTTTTATCAGCTCTTTTTTAAAAGCATTGATAAAAGTTTAAAAAAATCAAAAAATTAAAAAAAATTAAAAAAAATACAAAAATTAAAAAAAAAATACTGCCAATTTGGGGGGCTTTTATAGCGCTTGATCCCCCCCTTGTATAGAGCTTTTCCGCCCCCTAAAGCGCCCCCACAAACCCCATCCACCCTTTATTAGTGCTTGCTCCCATATTCCCTTATGCATGCGCGCCCCTACCTCCACTAGGATTTGAACTCGAGACCTCCCCCCTGCGCGCCTAAGCCCATACCACTCCCCTATTTTGATTTGTTTTCTATTTCATGATATCTATATATATATATATATATATATATTTAGTTATATTTATTCGTATAGTAATATATATTTAGTTATATATATTCTTAGAGTAATATATATATATATATATTGTTATATTAATATATATATAGTTACATTAATATATATATATAGTTATATTAATATATATATAGTTATATTAATATATATATATAGTTATATTAATTTATATCTCTATTTATATATATATATATATAGTTATATTTATTTGGATAGTAATATATATTTATATTAATATATATATACATATAGTTATATTAATATATATATATAGTTATATTAATATATATATATATAGTTAGATTAATATATATATATATAGTTAGATTAATATATAAATATATAGTTATACTAATATATAGGTATATAAATATTCATATATTTGTATTTTAAATAAAATGGATATTAGTTATTATTTAGATAAAGCTAATGTATTTTATATGTAAATATATTTTATTATTTATATTTTTATAATTAAATATTTATGTGTAAATATATAAAAAATATGTATATATTGTTATATATTTGATTATAAATAGAAGTGAATTATAAAAAACGATGAAATTTCAAAAACATAATATCAATATGAATGTAATACCTTGTAATAAATTCAGTCACCACCATAAAAATCCAATAATACCCCCTTAAACTAGGCTGAAAATCTACAAAATGTTAAAAAATCGGGGTACCCCGACTAAAAACTCAGTTTTGGAGGCCTTTTGGGCCTTTTTTGGCCTCAAAAAAATCTTGATCGTGGTTTTCCTAGTTATAGAAATGTAGATCTCGTCGCAGGCTTCGATTTGATATGTGGTAGATCTCAAATGGACACCCGGATCAAAAGTTATGGCTGTTTGAAGTTCGAGTTGTGTTTTCAACATATTTTGGATCTTTTTTTAATTGTTTTTATTTTTTTAGTCTTCAAATTATTATTAAATGACTATTAATCCATAATAATTTGAAAATTGTTAATTAAAAATATTTTTTTAATTTTTTTATAAGCCATTTTCACTAAATATATTATATATTAAGTATATTAAGTGTAAATATATATTTATACTTACCTAAAATATATTTAAAAATTATATGTTATATTTATATCAATATAACAATATTTATATATTTATATATTAATATATTGTTTTTAATCATTTTTTTTTGAAGTCGACCCTTTATCAGCGCTGATAAAGGCTCCCCCTTTGTCAGTGCTACTAAAAAAGTGTTGATAAATGGGGTCCCTTTAACATCACTCAAAAAGCGCTGATAAAGGGGGGTACCTTTATCAGTGCTAAAAAAGTGCTGATAAAGGGGTGTTTTTATAAGCGCTTTTTTTAACGCTGATAAAGGGACATTTTATCAACTCTTTTTTAGCGCTGATAAAGGTACCCCCTTTATCAGCACTGTTTCATTAGCGATGATAAAGGCTGGTGTTGGGAAAAACTATTTTTGTGGTAGTGTATTTTGTGTTTGGTGTGTGGATGAAGATTCATTGTTGTGTGCTCCACCTTTTTCTTTAATGTTTTAATTTATCGTTTGTCTTTATCTTTTTTAAAAGTGTGTATTCCACTTTATCTAGAGTCTTGTAGTGTAAGTGTGAGTTGTCTTCTCAAGAAAGTTATTCCCTGAGCATTTTTATACCCAGATAACTTGGATAAAGGACTTATCCAGAATGCTTTTTTATAAATCACTAGATCACATTCCATATCCTCTATCCTTACTATCTCTAGAGAGACTTCTGGTGTACTATCCAATACAGAAATCTTTGTTATTTGAAGTTGGATAGAAATTGTTTTGGGGTTATTATCTTCTTCTTCTAACATGGATTCTTCCTTCTCTAAGTACTCTAAATATAATTGATATAAACTCTCTTCATTTTAATCTATATATGATCCCCTTATAGAATCAAATAATAACTATGATGTAACTTACATCAGTATTTATTTAATACTACATATTCTTATGTCTTCATTGGGACATGCATCATATATGTGACCCTACCTTCCACATAACAAAATAAAATAAAAACTTGATAAATATTTTCCTTTAGGTCCTTTATGGTACCTCATATATTTTTTCCATAAATTTTTCTCTTATGTCCTTTTATATTGAATTTTTTCTAAGTTATCTCTATTATTTTTTATATATTCTTACTAGAAAATAAACTTGATGGAGTTTTCTTACCAAATATTTTCCACACATTCTTATGTGATTTATTTTATTCACACTTGTAATCCGAGCATGGTAATCTAAAAGATTTTTTTTCTTTACCAAGGTCTTTCCTGGTTTTACCACACCCATATCTTCCTACACCACCCTTTGCCTTCGATAAAAAATGTGAAATCATATAGGAAATATTTATTACATCTTGTAAGATATGGAACTACATAAAATAGAGTCTTACCATCTACTTTATTTTTTTATCGAAATCCCAAAGTATATTGTAAATATACACTTTGAGAAATATGAGTCTTTAAGCTTTGTTGAAATACTTAATTCCTATAACCAATAAGCTATTGGATTAATATATGTAATTCACTTGATTGATCTACTAGTCAAAGAAGATAATACCAATACTAAAACTCACAAATATATTCTTTAAAATAGCATTGGACTAAAAAATATATTCTTACAGTAAATATTTCCTCTTTATTTCATTTTCATGCCTTGATATCTTTATGGATTGTGTTTTCTTACATCATGAAATCTATCAGATGTATCATCCCTCCTTCTTAGATATATCATCTATTAACATTAACTAGAATGTTATTATATAAAAAAGAATGTATAATTTTTTATTTTTAAATTTATATTAGATTAGAAAGATACATGGGATTCATTCATAATGGGTCTTGTTTAAACAGAACTCTACACAGTCTTCATCCATAAACTATGGTTCTTCGAATGCCTTTTAGAAAGGTCATTTATCCATGTTCCCTAGTTACAAGTTTAATAAAATCACTAATATATTTTTTATTCAGATAATATCTATGTGTGAAATCCACTATAGAAAACATGGACATGCATTATATTTAACTATCTCTACCATATTTGGTAGCCAATTAAAAGTTAAATTTATCATTTGAAATCCCAAAAACTGAACTTCTCACACTATAAAAGCCTTATGTCACTTGATGAACTCTTATGTTCACAAGGCTATATCTAGTATAGGGAGTTTTTCAATCCCTATTCCTAAAATCCTTCAAAAACTTTTCAACACTGTAAATACTCACATTCTTGTTTCATTGATCTTTTTAACTTTGTCCTGAAGATTGGAAACTTGAACCATCAACTAGATTTCTTTGGTGATGATCATATAGATCATATCCCGATCTATCTTCTTATAATCTTCCATAAGTTCTTCATATTCTTCAAAAATGTCTATACCATGGATCAAAACTCTCCTCAATAACCACTTATCCTTCTTTTTTCGATAATATTATAAACATGAATTGATCTATTTCTATAGATATTTGGAGTCCTTCAAAAAAATATATTTAATTCAATGGATTTGGATCTTCATCTATCTCATCATCCATGATTTGAAGTTCATTTTAAACTTTTTAGAATTTAGTTTGTTCTAAACTTTTGGAAACTAAAGTTATTCATCTACTTGATCAACCATACTTTTAGAAAAAAAAATTATTTTCATTTTGAGACACATTCTGTTTATATCTTCTATTTCGTCATGCCTTCCTGATTTTTTTATTTTTTATACAATTAGTGATATGATGAACTTTTTGGACATATACAAGGAATTCAATACACACTTTATCTTTATACATTTTATATAGATATATTTTTATTGAGATATTTATTTTTCTACTTTTCTTATATAAGATCCTATACTTATGACCTTTCAACCTTATTAAATGAACATCCTTTACTCTAAATAAGATTTCTTTTTGATGAACCTGATTTATATTTATATTTTCATGGTTAATTATTTTATTTTAATTTCTATTTATGTCAATTTATATTTTTTTAATATTTTTTTGGTTAAAAAAAAGTTTAATTGAGTTATATATTTTTTTGATGTTTTTTAGGTGAAATTATTATTTTTTAAACGTAACTTGGAAGTGATACTAGAAATTTGATAAATTATGGGAACAAAAGGTGGATAAAAAGGGGCTAGAAACCAAGACATCCCTCAACCCAAGGGAAAGCTACATAGCCACATGAATCCAACTTGAAAATATCAAGGGGAAGTTTTTCATGCTATGATAATGAGAGAAGATTCCACATGCATGAAAATCCATGTGTCGGTTGACACATGGATAGATGAGATAGATAAAGGCGGCATCAGTCAGATGCATGGAGGCACTGCATGTGTGTAGATCAAGACAAACAAAGAGAAGTCGTGACAAGGGTCAACAACATGGATGGATTTTGAGTTTCATGATATAATATTAAGCATAGAGATATTCTTTATAAGTCCAATGTGGGAGAAAATGTGATACAGACACTATTTATTTTAGCTTTTATGATTTAATTTAATGTAAATCCCCATATCACTATCCTTGTTTATTTCCATCATGTCACCCTTATCTATTCTATTAAATTATACTCTGTTATTGATGAATACTAATCTTGTAACAACTTCATTGAGCCACTATGAAGACTATGAACCACCTTTAGAGATGTGTTAAAGCGCATACTCACTTCCAAGAGGCCCTTTGAGTATGATGACACCAGGACCACACCATATGGAGCGTGAGGATTACATTGTGAAGGCTAATATGAGTTTGTAATACGTGATGATATCCATGAATTCATTATATGAGGAAGAGGAATATCTTCACACTTATGGAGTATACCCTTCATTTTGGGCAGGTTCATATGTGAATAAGAAGCTTGTATGGAGTAAATCTTGTAGTAAAGTTAGTTTTCTATACTATGAATGTCCTTTATATGGCATGGGATTGGGCTTGGGGGATATTTCAGGCTATGTAACCAGTTTTTTTTTAATCAAGTATGAAGAAAAGATAGTATTTTTCAGACAAGGATGTGGTGAATGGTTTCTTCTTTTGTCATGTATGAGAGTGAAGGAGGTTTGTGAAATTCATGGAGTGAGGGGTTGTGCTCTGAGAATTCACCTATGTTGTCGATATCCTGAATTAAGCAGTGGACTAAGGGTTTTATTTCAAGAATTATTATAGTATCTTGTGTGAAAGGAACGTATCCTACATCATTGTAGTATTTTTCAAGAAAATTGGAAGCCCAAGCTGAGTCCAAGATCTATGGGAAGGAGGAAATACTACTGCATGATTTTGAAGATTTAAAAAAAGGATTTTTTGCATCATTTATTTACCAAGGATTTTATAATATATTGTTTCATCTATATTCTATAAGTATGTAGGTAAGATTTTTTATTTTCATATTTAAGTAGACTATACCATAGAGAATGGGTCTATTCTGATAAGTCAACAGAGTTTTTAAAAATATGATACTCTTATATTTTTTGGGTTTAAAGAGTTATTTTCATTAGGTCTTGTGACTCAAATTATGAGGAAATTTTAGGGAATAATTTTAACCTAAATATTAAAAATGATAAATAACCAAAAAAGTGGATTGTCTATGTATAGATTAAATAAGAAAGAGTTTATTTGACAACATTAAAATTTGACAAAAAAATGCTTTATTTTTTTTTCAATAATCATGGATGCATATTTTAGTTGTTAGAATCAATTCAAGTATGATACCTTAGTTATTAAATCCTTTTAATTGAGTATATTCTTCTATTTCCTTTCATATTTTTTTACTCCTTCATGGATGATGATCCCTCGACCAAGAGTAGATGAATTCATAGGGGAGGGTGGTTATGATTGAAGGGGATGCATATATCATGATTTCATTCATCTTGGTTTTGAGATACCATAATTAAATTTTATCACATATGATTTATTCTTATCTTACCATCTAATTGACTAGGGGAGATTTGATGATCAGGGGATGAGACCTGATGTCATAGAGGTGAGTGGGGAGTGAGAGTTGTATCAACTCTACCTCAAATTTTAAGATGTAATTTAATGTACCTAGGTTTGTTATAGATTTTGTTGAGAGAGAGATCAACCATCCTAGGTATAATTATTTTGAACCAAGAAGAAAATTTAGTTAATTTAATTATTCTTGTGAATTTTAATTGAATCAATTTTATAAGTAAAGTTGATGTTTTTATTAAACCAAAACCATCCCTCTATTTTGGTTACCATCTCTTTATCCTCTATAAATTTGTTTAATACTAGTTTATGTTTAGTTTTAGTCATTTTGTGTTTAGTTAATTTAATTAGTTTATTTTATTTCATAATTTAGTGAAAGTATTATAGAGACCTAATAATTATTGTATAGGTTATCATTATAATTCCTTATTCCTCTTGGGATTGAACACATACTTACACTATTCTACATATTATTATTTAGTGTTAGTTTAGGGTAAAACATAAATTCTAAACTCTGAACACCCCCCTGAGAAATAATTATTCTCTATGGAACATCACCTTATCTTTTAGGGATTCTATCATTCATTACATTGATAGTTGGTCTTGATACCAGAAAATGATTATCAATAAAAAATCGACAACACTTAGATCTATTATATTTTTTTCATTATTAATAAAAGATTCATAGAAACATGTTTGTGCATCTAGAATAATACTTTATTTTTCTTCAATATTTTCTATATTAAAGTTATAATATCACAATTAATTCCTCCATCACACTAATTATTCCTTGGTATAAAATCAGTTTTATTTTCATAAAATTATTGATATAAAAACTCTCTATCCTTAATGTAAAAGGTTTTGTAAAGGAATTCTCATTTATCTCAATTCCTTTAAGAACTAAAATAAGTTATCATTCATGGAATTTTTGATATTTCTTTTTTCTAAACTTTAATCACTTTAGAATATTATTATGTCCTATTATAGGGTATATTACTATCCATGTTTATCCATATTGGAGATGAAATAGTTTCCAGATCATTTATGTATGATTAATATTAAAAGAAACACTTATATACACTTATGATCTATAATATAACTAGAGAAATTTTTATATTATCTATAATATATAGTTATATCTTATCTTTACTTCATTGGATCCATAATCCCATAAATTATATCTTATCTTTCATCCAATTTTTATTTCTTTCATAAATTACCATCCCTTGTTTTCTAAACACTTTATTTACCTACTATAAGTGCTCAATATGTGGTTTTATACTATTACTAAATATTATCACATCATCAATATAGACTATCATGAACTGTGATAATATATCAAATCCATTTTCAAATATTCTCTGGAATATCCCTGGTAAATTCTTGATTCCAAATGGAATATGTAGGTATTTAAACAATCCTATTGGAATTGTAAATCTAATAAATTGAATTTATTATTAATTGATCTAAATATTATAATATATTTACTGAATATCAAACATAAAATATTCTATTGGAATCTCATTTTTGAACTTTCTCCTTATATCCCCCTAATTAAGATGATTATAGTCATTATCCTTTATGGAACTGTTACAATCACAGTAATAAATATCCATTATATTAGGAATCCTAATGTATTATTTGTATTTATTAATAATATGTGAGGTCATGTTGATTCTTGGGGGATTTTTTATAATGTGTAATGTGCTTGAATTATTTTTGGTCAAAGCTATTGACAAGGCATCTTGAATGTTTTTGTGTTAGATACATTATCCAAACAATGGAAGTAAGGAATTTTGATGGAAATATAAAATTGTGAAGGTATTATTGAAGGTGAAAACATAGTTAAGAAAAGGGACAAAAACATCTTGGACAAAAAAGAGTAGGACCCTGCCTTAGCACAAGGAAAGTTGTAAGGTAGGGTGTGTTGATGCTACTCAACACAAGAAATACCATGCCCTAGTCATTGGGAATGGTAAATGTGGGGTAGGAACTATGTTTGGCCATTCCCATAACATATGTAATATTGAAAGTAATTCCCCATCATGAGAAACTAGAAAGGGGACACACTGTAATGGTCCCTGTTGTAAAATTCTAGAACACCTATGCAAAATGGTCTAGGATAATATGATCAAGGGGTAGATCATGGTTAAGGGAGTGTTCTATGTTGAAGACCAATAATTAAAAAGGTATAAAATAGGAGGAAACATGTTGTAGATAATGTATTGGTGACTTAATAGGTTCTCTATGAAACACGTATAAGATCTTTATCGGTGTGGTGGTGTTCAGTGGTGGTGATGGTTGTTAGGAGGACCTGTAAGAAAAAATGGTAAATGGAAAGAGACTACGCCATGATGCCTTGTGTTTTGGAGTCAAAATGGGAAAAGTTTATTAATTTTCCCATGGTAAAGGTAATTTTAATGTGTCACGTGAATATTTTAGTAGAAATAATTATATAAATACTTGGAGTTATCTTAAATGGTTCTATAATCACATGTCATGGTTTTATTCAATGATTCTTTTCTGATGTGAAGGAGTTTGTTACACTAATCATGGAAAATTAAATAAAGATTTAATTTATAATTATAAGGAGTTATAAATGTTCTATAAATAAGTTATTTGTTTGAATAAAAATGTAAGAGATTGTGGATTAGTTTTTTGGAGGAGTTTTGGGTGGTTTTCATAGCCTATAATGGTACAATGGGTTGCTAATATGTTGGATTACCATATCCATGTTAAAAAGGGAGAACAATAGGGAGAATAAGTCACTATAAAATACCACACTAATTCATATATAATTTTTAGAGGTAAAGAGGAAGGATTTCAATGTGATGGACTACAAAAATGAAGAATAATTTGGAACCATTGAAGATCTTTCCAAGAAGAAGAGTAGTGATCATTGTTGTATAGTGAATGACGTATTCCAAACTTTCTGTGGAAGGTGTAGAAGATGTGCTACATAAAATATTTTTTCACATATAGTGAAGGGGTATCCCAATTATAAATAAATAGAACATATATTTATATAAGATGAATAATTCCATGAAATTTTTACTGGAGAAAGAACTGGTAAGTCTATAAAATGTCTGAATTTGATCCATTACCCTAGTAGTGAGCAATAGAAGGAATTCTGAGAGAGTGACCCACGTAAAAGAACTGATACATCCCTAAACCATTATAAAGGAGAGTAGCTCCTATGAAGATAAGTGAGCTTAATAGTTATTTGGTGCATGACACAATGTCGGTGAATGATCCTTGGATGTAGCTAAGTGAGGGTAAGTCAAGTAAACTCCCATGTCCCAAATTACTTTATAAATGAACACCATAATAGATCAATAAACATAAATTATATATAGTAAAAGATCATAAAAAGTGACCATAAAGTTTGAGAGGTCCATTCCCAATAAAATTTCACTCTAATCCTCTATTTAGTTTCCAATAATTAGTATCAAAAAGGTGGTTCATCTTTTTGGGTTTTTTTATTTCTATAACTTGATCTGGATCTATTGAAGAGAAATGGAATCTTTAGTGAAGGATCCAATTTTAAATGGAAATCATTTAAAATAATGGAAAAAATATGTTCATTTCCTATAAATAATATTCACTTGGAGTTCCAAAAGAAGTTGTAAAGGATGGTATATTTCTATTATCCAAATATTGAGTTATATTTGAAATGAATCAAAGAAACATTGAGATTGATGCCTCGGTGAAAATGGATTTAAAGGATTTCCCCAAATAAGATACATAAAAGGATGCATGACATGGAATTTTCTCAAATGGTATGTGGATGAAATTGGAATAAATATATGGAAAATATGATAAAGAGTTCCTTATATAAAAAGGTAAGAGGAAAAAGAACTAGCGGAAGAAATCTCCAAATATTAATTCAAAAAAAAAGGAAAAAATTATGAATCCAATCTCATATTTGATTATAAATATAGACTAAGTAAATTATTTGTAATATTAGACTCTATTTCAGATCTAAAAATGAATATTTAGTGAAACTTTTGTGACAAAATAAATTTTCCAATCAAGGAGGTGTTCTCGAAATGTCCAGGAGAAAATCCCAATTCTATAAAAGAAGGTGTAAGGATGGAAAGTTTTTAATGGAGTTTATTTTTCTATGATTAAAGATTTATACTTGAAATAAAATAGGAAAAGTAGAGAATACATAGCCTTTAATTTCATAAACAATTAATTGGGAATAAAGATGATGAAACAAAGTGACATGATTGAAGATATTTTCCAAAAAAATAGAATAAAATTTCCACGAAGAAGGAATTGAAGGAAATAATCATACTTATGAAGACTAAACATGAATAAGAAAGAAAAACTGGGATTGATACTACTTCAAGGATATAGGTTATGGTTACACATTCTAAAGAAAAATATGATAAGATTAGGGAACAAAAGGTGTTGATAAACACCTCAAATGATAGATGAAGATCCCAATGAAAGTAGCCTCAATTGAAATAAAGAGTCCAAATATAAAATATAGAATAAAATATTAATTCCATGCCAGATGACATATAAAAATTAAGAAGGCACCAAAGTTCTATTATTGTGGAATATTTTGGAACATCAATATTATATGTTTCAAATCCAATAAGACCAAAGGTTTGATAATAACTTCCATAGTTCCAATATATCAATCAAGGAGGGGACCCAAAAGTTATTATAGGATGACACTAATGTCCATTAAGGAAGAGTTAATTCTAGCTATAAATGTGGTGGAAGAAAAGGATAATCTATCAATTAAGAAGAAGTATTTTGGGATGGAACTCATGGCAATGAAGGAAGATTTTTTAAAAAGTGGTTCCATACAAACAACTAATAGGTAAAATATAAAGGTACAATGGAAAATAAATCAATTGGTGAGATACTTTATTAATGAAACTCAATAAGATACTTTTTCAATTGTGATCAATTCCACAATTTTGGAAAATACCAATCCAAGGATTGATGAAAATGCTCAAATCAATAGAGAGAAGTGTATAAGTGGTGTCAAATAAATGAGATCCTTTAGGAATAGGTTGATATAGATGAATATAAATGATTATAAAGAAGTTTATGATATAATGTTATTCATTTACCAAAATCTAAAAAAAGGTAAATGGAAATACATAAGTTGAAGTATTGGTTAAATATGGCCTTCCCAATTCCTCTTCTTAAGGAAATATAAAGTACCCCTCTCCTAATATGTTTTATTATTTATAATCATTTGTGAAGAGGCATATAATTAAGGGTTACATATGATCTATAGGGTAATTTTTCTTTAAAATCACAAGTTATAGAGATAAAAGAATATCTGATAAAACTACAACATGTGGTGTCCCCAACATTAACATCAACAATTGGTTTCAAGTAATAAAATATTTGGGGGTGGTGTTCAAAATTAAAAGACTGTTATCCTTATCTTGAATTTTAATATTCTAGTAAAGATATTGGAAGATAATGTTTTCAATCATATTAATTTTTATTTCAAAATTGGTATTAGTTTTATCTATTTGTTTGATCCACACTAATAAGTGCTTTAGTTTTTATATGTAACTGTTTATTCTGAAAGTGATGGAGATCACATCTTGTGTTGATAAGTTAATAATCCAAAGATCCTATGAGATTTTATTATGTTTAATGAGTGAAAAGGATATATTTGAGGATGTTTTCAATGACTATTATTTCCTATATAGAGATCAAGCTTAATAGTCTTTGTGGATTTTTTTAATATCCAAAATGCTTAGTGGTAGTATCAATCAATGGATCACTTAATGATTATGTTTGTTATAGAGATTGTATTATAGGAAGTTTCTCACATTTAATGGAGGAATAAGTTCCATTTGAATTTCAATTTTAATAATGAGAGATGTATTTAATATTTCCAACAAAACTGAAGGGGAGATATTTAGGAATCCAAAAGTATTTAGTTATATTTTGCTGAAAATATGTGAGGTAATGGCGATGCTTTGAGGATTGATTATAATGTAAAATGTGATTGAATTATTATTGGTTGGATTTTTTGAAAATTTATCTTAAAGGTTTTTGTTTTGGATATATTATCCACCCAAAGGAATGAAGTGTAATATAAATCCCAAAGTGCAATGGTATTCTAAAAGGATAATACATGGTTAAGAGAAGGGACAAATCCATCTTGGGGAAGAAAGGGGAGGAACATGCTATATCATAATGAAGGTTAAGGAAGGTTTTGTTGATGTTTCTCATCATGGTCAAGACCATTCCCTATCCATAGGCCATGGTGAGGTGAATAAGGAACCAGGTGAGGCCACACCCATAGAATGGGGTTTGTTGTGAATAAATTTCACAACATGAGAAATTGGAAAAGGGATCATGTCATATTATTCATCATGGTGTAATTATGAATCACTTGTTATAATATTGCATTAGTGTATAAAGAGGTTCCCTATAAAACATAAGGAAGTCCACTATTTTGCGGCCATGTTTGATGGTGTTCATGGTTTTCAAGTGGAACTGTAAGCCAAAACAACCAAAAACAGGAAACGATGTTGTAGTTCCCAGTGTTTTGGAGTCAAAATAGTGAAGGATGTGTCCATGGGTGGTGTAGAGAATATTTTAGAAATCATTATGATGATTCTTAGACTAATTTTTAATGGTTTTATAATCAAATTTCTTAGTTTTATACCATCATTTTAGCCTATCAATAATGAGTTTATATATAAACACATATAAATTAAATACAGATTAAATTTACACTACAAAGGAGAGAGAAATGTTCCATGAAGCAATTATTAGTTTCCTTGTAGATGGATGAAATCATGGAATATTTTTATGTAGGAGCTATGTGATGTTTTCATATATCATAATGGTGTGACATGTAACAAGTTTTTATCTTACCAAATCCTTATTAAATAAATATCAAAATGGAAAAGAAATGGTGGGAAAATATCACACATATCCATATTTTATTTTCATAGGTAGAGAGGAACGATTTCCAGGAAAGGAGTTGCAAATAAGAAGAATATGTTTCCACCTTTGAATATCATTCCAAGAAGAATATGAGTGATCATTGTTGTGTAGTGAAGGAGGCATTCCAAAAATCCTTGGGAAAGTGAAGAAGAGGTGTTTCACCATGGATTTGTTCACATATTATTAAGTAGTAAACAAAGTGGAAATCAATAGATAATTTTTCTATATAAATGGATGAATCCATGAAATGATTTTTGTATATGGGATTAAAAAGTACATAAACTATGTGAAGTTTATTCTTTCTATCGAAAGTTATCAAAGGAAGGAATTTTTTAGGGAGTAACACTTGGGAAGTAGTTAGAAGCCCCTAAATAATTGTAAAGGGGAGTGTCCCCTATGAAGAGTAGTGAGATTAATATTTATTTGGTTAATGAAACAATATCAATTCATTTTCTATGGACAGGTCCCAATTACGGTGAACTAAATAGATCTCATGTTCCGATTTACTTTATGTATTCACACCAAAACAGATCATCCAACCTAAATTATATCAGGTAAAAGAGCATAAAAAGTGACCCTCATGGTTGAGAGGTCAAGATGAATAGGTGTTTTTATTGGGTAAGACACTCCATACCATGATTGACCCCACTCCCACCCCACCATAAGGTAATCTCACACTAATCCTCTATTAAGGTATCGATGCATTATGGACTTACCACACTATTTCTCAAAAAATTCTTTATAATTAATTTCACACTCCCATGAGGAATTTTAATATTCCTGATTAAACCATGGTTGATTAATTATAGAATATATTACTAAAAATCCTTAATAATTCCATATAAATAGTAAATTACCTTGTTTTTTATCATTGTATTATTCTCCTTATGGGTGATTTTATCTTTTAGTATTTCTATCTTCCATAATGTTACAGGGTTGTCTATCTAATTCTATAATAAACAATATCTTATCCTACCCAATGTATCTTCTTGATCTATCCTCAAAAATTTCAATCCAACCAATTCTTTATGTTACTAAATATTTCTATGGTACTCTTTATCCTCATTTGCATAATCCTCTAGTAAGATAGCAGATACTTTATTTTCTTGAACCATTTAGGTTTATCCAAAAGTATTTAGAATCAAGTAATTATCAAGTATAATTCATTATAAATATATCATTAATATACAATATAATCTAATGAAATTATTTAAAATAAAAATTCCATCAAAAATTAAGGAATAAAGTAAAGTAAATTCTCTAAAAATATTATCCAATTTAGTTCAAAATGAACATTACTTTCCACTTATTGAATGAAAAATTATGTATTCTTACTTAACATAACTTATATCTATATATATTACAAAGTTACTCCTAAAAATAGATTTTTTTGGTAAGATAAGGTACATATTTTATAAAATAGGAAAATATATGTAGTTCCACCCATGATTAGCTTCACTAATGTATCCCATTTCCCTATATTTTCATTGAGTAACAAAGATCCCATATATTATACATGTGGTTATTCATCCCTATAGATGGATATTTGAATAATAAGTTGTTCAACTATCACTACTAAATAATCACTCTTTATCAATGTTTAAAATGGGAATTATCAGTGCTAAAAAGGTACTAATGGGCTAAGAGATTATAAATACAGTCACTTTCATCAACACTAGAGAAAGATCTGATAAAGGGTAGTTATATTAATTATTTATCTAGAGATTATAAAGGGTTTATTTGTCTATTCTCTTTTAATTGTGATAATGGGTGAATTTATCATTTCTAAAAAAGCACTAATAAAATTAGAGACTTCCTTATAAAAAAAGTTATTTAGGCTCCACTTACACCACTACCCCTATAGACACATACCCTAACCTTTCTTAGCACTCACCACCAACCCCCTACCACCAACTCATGTGTTATTCCTATCAACCCATGTTATTATTTCTCCCCATTTTTTTCAAATTAAAATGTAAATAGGGGTTAATTTAATTTTAAAAATTAAAATTAATAAATAAATAAAATTATGAAATTAAGCGATAAATTAAAATAAATTAAGTAATATATATGAATAAAAGGATTAATTGAATCAAAAATCAAAAATTCATGGAAACAAAATTTGATAAAGGAGTTTATAAATAACTCAAGGTGAGTCCCTATGTCTCCTGTCCTCAATAGCTTAAGAGATTTTAGATTAAAACCCTTGACTTTAGTGGTACCCAAGATACTTGAGAAGAAATTACATTGTTTTTAATGATGTTTAAGACACTTAATAAGGAATAAAATTTCTTTTTAACTGTTTTTATTAATAAACCCAATACAAATAGCAGACACATTATTTTGAGAAGGATTTAGCAAGAAATCCAAATCCCTCAATTTAGTGGTAGTGAGAACTAAATAAAATAAGAAGATAAGGGTGAGGGTTTTATTAAAATAAAATCATTTACAAATAATTATATAATATCTTATGAATATTAGAATAATAATAATTATTGAGAGGGAAGAAAATACGAGAGATAAGTAGAGTAAAACAATGAAGTCCAAGAGTATTCTCAAGAGAAGTCATAAGATGATTTGATTCTCATCTGATTGATGTTTAATTTATTTATATTTCTATTCAAGCCTCCTTAGGGTTATATTTATAGCCCCCTAAATTACCTTGGTTGTTTTTTATAATTCATGCGTTAAATAGAAATTTAACATGGAAATTCATAGGAGATTGGTCCACCAAAAATTGCTAGTTTAACAAGGATCACTGGCTAGCTGGACAATTAAATCGGCTATCCACTAGGACCACTAGCAGGTCATTGGGTAGTCACTAGCTAGAAACTGGGTCATAGAAGAAATAGTTTCTCTTCTAGGACTACTAGTCACTCTATGAGGGTTCACCGGTAGGGTGGTGATCTTGGTAAAAAAAATTGAGGTCGTAACACCCTGATATTTTATAATAGGAACATCATATTCAATAGTGTATATGATACATTACACAAACAATTAAATAGAATGTAACACTCTATGATTTTACACTATGTTTTTTTTTAAATAAATTTAATCTCTTTTATAGATAGTAGTTCACATAACCCTGATATTTTAAAAGAACACTATGATCGATAGCGTATACAACACGCAAAACCGAGCTCAAACGGATCCCAAAATATTATTATATAACCTATATTCTAAATTGGAAGGTATGAATTATATTAAATAAATTATTACATATATATATATAAAGGACCGACTCAATACAAATACTCTAATTAATTCTTAAAAATTAGTACTCAATTTTCAGTAAAGTTTTACTATGCTTCATAAATATGTTTTCTTCAAAAATGATTTTATTGAAAAAATATTTTAATTAAATTATGGAATTTACATAGACATTTTTTTATAAAAATAATATAACTTTTTAAATAATCATATCAAAATTATCTTAGGGTGAAATTTTCAAGTGTTTCTAAAAATATTTATTTTCCAGTGAAGAATGAAAAACACCAATTTTTATTAAAATGTCTTTTTAATTATATTAAAATTTTCCTTTTGATTTTAATTTTATCAAAAAATTACTTAATTATTTTTTTATATATATAATATAATTGATTAAATTTTAATCATCCTTATACTTTATTTTGGTATAAGTACATTTTTGGACTTAGAAAAGCATTTTTCGAGAAAACAAGTTTTGTTGTGTTTTGCATGATTAATTTTAAATTAAATCCAAACACTTAAACAAGTTGAATATTTAAAATTGGATTACATATTTAGATTAAGTGGTTCAAAATTTAATAAATATATAACATTTATTTTTTTCATTATGAGTAGTAATAATAGAAATTCTATTACCACGATAAGGGTAATTTGGGTAATTTAGGATAAAACAATTATAAGGATGATAGAATAAACCTAACACTTGAATTAATTTTATTGTAAGATTATATATCGACCATAATCATCCAATGGTATAATTTATGACATTTTATTATCACTTTAATGATATTATGACCTTTATAATATTTTATTTAACAAAAAGTCAAACATGTCACACTCTTGTTTTTAATAACTAAAATATTTTTAATATGGGGTAATCCAGAGGATGTGTTTGACTATAAATAATATTTTGAAATATAAAATATTTATGTTCATCATGTTAATTTATTTTTAATTTTTAGTGTATAAATAATTACATTAAATGATTACCCAATGTTGTAGAAATTTTCAATTAATGGAAAAATAAAATAAATGATATTTAAATTATTAAAATTAATATAATTTCTAATAACTAATGTGATACATGAATATAAATAATACCATTATAAATTATTTAAGAATAATATTTTTTTAATTATAAGTGTTTTCTTGATATTATTAAATTCAATGAAATGAATAGTTCTAAAAAATGACATTACTCATATTTTATATTAAATAATATTTTATTAAATGATATAAAATTTCTAAAAAAATTAGATTAAAAAATGAATAGGATATGGTTAATAAAATCTAACATGATCCATTTACATGTCTTTTTTAATTGTATAGCAATATTTCTAACCTCAAAGAGTTAAATTTTTCAAATAGTACGGTAAATATAAAAAGGGTTATTGGGAGGTTAAAATTAAAATATAAGGGTGAAAACATATCAAAAACTTATCCAAATATTATTAAATGAAATTATATTGAATTATATTCTCCTTATATTATAATTATATTAATATTGATCAATTTTTAAAAGAAAAATAATTTATATTAATTTAATATTTTAGGAAATTTCAAGAATTCAATTCCACTCAATTATAAAAGGGCATCAATTCCATCACTTCCTTACACAAATTTGAGTAATATATCTCAACCAAACCATTATCATACCTCTTATAAACATAATTATCCAAGTTCTTGAGGTTTTTTATATTCCAAAATAGAAACCCTAGGTACTTTAAGAAGAGACCTAAATGGAGTCCCCCGAAGAAGAGGTAATCATCTTTACCGACTCTTTCAAATTTATTTATTCTTCTACTTCATATTAATATGTTCTTTAAAAAATAAACTAACAAAAAACATAGAATATAGATATTTAGACTTCATTATTTTTATTATACAACCATCTTCCACCTTTTATTTATCTTATGAAAAATGAAAGCGTGTCGTGTGCCTACGTATGGCTTACCGTCTCCACACAGTGGTGTAATTTGTTTTTCATATCCACTTGGATGGTTATAATGATGGAAATATTGGATATATATATATATATGATAATTATTAAATTATATTTACTCTTAAAAATTATTATATCATCCATTTTCTTACCCTTTAAAACATTTTGAAATGATATCGTCGCTCGTGTGTATGTGCAGTTTACCGTCTCCACAAAGTGATGCAATTAATTTTCTATGTTTTACTTTAAATATTGGTTATAAAAAGGTATATAATGAATAAATATGATAAATATATATATATATATAACCTTAATATTATTCTCTATAATGTTTTAATATATCCTATATAAAATAATTGGCACTTACACAACAAGACATGCAAGGGAAATATAAGCAGTTAACACCCAAAACATGGGTAATAATGAAATATTATTAAAAAACAGGTGATAATATTATTTCAGAGGATCGTATATGATATTATAAATATTAATATTGCTCTATTATAAATTATTAACACATTTAAAACCATTATATAAGATTTTAAATTATTTTCAACTAAAGGGAAGTTTGATGTGCAGGTTTCTCATCTCACTGTTACTTCTATGAGACATATGTCATATTTACCACTTATTTCTTTTGTGTGGTGTATATATTTCCACTTTGATATATTATTTCATGGATATATTTACAATAATGTTATCTATAGTATCATTTTTATGTTATTTATTTCATGGGTATTACGATTCAAAAGAAACTCAAATGGTAAGGGTTTATTTGACAATATCATCATTATTTAAGATTGTTTATTTTTAAATATCATTTGAGGAATAATTATCGTAAGTGTATATGTTTTCTAAAAATTATTGATAAATTTCTTTTACTACTATAAAATAATTTTTTAAATTCATTTTTACCCATGTTTTAATTTTTAAATTTTTATTAATGTAATCTTCATGTCATTTTTCAAAAAATGAATGTTTGGATTTTACCATAAATGTGAAAGGAATATTTGATTTAACATGTATTCCATAAACGTAATTAGCTACCATTATGAACACTTAATTTTTCAAATATTAATTTATAATTTTTAAAGTTTATTTTCTAAATGAATGTATTTTCAAAATATTTTATGAACTTTTAGTTTAAAAAAATTATTTTAAAAGTGAAAAGGTTATTTCCAAAAAATAATTAATGATATTATTATGGTATTTCTATTAATGAATGAAATAAAACCATTAGTTTACTTATGATGCAGTGTGGATATGTTTTAATGACATAATATTTATTCTTTATTAGGATGGTTTATGATCAGTTTGACTAGGGAAAGTATTGATATTTTGTATGACTTGTTCTTCCAATATGGACAGTTATTAAATTTTTAATTCATGTTGATTCCATTGTATTTTGTATTCATATGACGAATTAATTTTACTTAGTTAGTTATTTTCATGGCCTTCTATATCCTCTTGATACATTGATATGTCTTATGTGACAAACTAGTTTCAATATTGGATGGTGCCTTTCCCATTTATGTAAAAATGTCTTGGAACGACGCCTAAACGGTAAGTTTATGATGTCTGACATTATTCATTCCATAATTAAGAAATCAGTTATTAATTTCCATGAAATTATTTTATTATTTATGATATAAATGGATAATTTTCAATATCATGTGATTATTTATATGGAATTTTTTATCATCATCCGTTCCTGTCATATTATTCATGATGTTCATGTTATTGTTCAAATGACATGTGTTTTCAGCTAATTAATTTGAAATATTGATTATGCTTTATTTATTTAGGATATCTTCTATGGTATTCATACCCTTACTGAGAATTATATCTCACCCTTTTCTTATGTTTCCTTTCTCTAGGATTCTCATAATTGTACTATGATTGACATGCTGAGATATTCTAAAGGGAATAATTTTGTACTCAAATAATGTACTACGTCATATTTTAGGTTTTGAATTTTAATGTGAAATTAAATTATGTATCTATTTTAATAATACTGTTAAACTATTCAGTCATTCAAGATGTGATTCCATGTATCTAATGCCAATGTATTAAAGTAACCACTAACTCTAGGATATTGTAGTTAGGGTCTTTATAGTTAGTATCAGAAGAAGTTTAATAGAAACCTAGGGAACTAGATTTAGGAAAACATAGATTATGAAACATAACCTTATAATTGGAATTGAGGATAAGTATATAATAACCCACTAATGTTCTGGTTAGATATATATTATGTGGTTTTCTTAGTAATAAATCATTGTTTGAATACTATAATTGGACGTGGTTATAACTCAAATCTACCTAGGGGTAAAAAAATTTAAAAAAGATGCATCAGTCTTGACTCAAGTGTTACCTGGTAGATGAAAATGGGTCTTACAGTGCACCTATTTTAACACTCCTAGGGCATATTCTTTGGTTAATTGACATTTTATTTATTAACATTCTTAAAGGATTTTAATTGATGATGATTTTGAATAAATTAGGTTAAACCTAAGGTGACATATATTGAAAAGAAGTTGTAATTATCTAGACATACTATAAATTATTCTTCATGACTATGTGATTTACCACTATGATTAGTGTTGTTCACATTGTGATTTTTGGTTTTAGTCAATGGATGGAACCAGATGAAACCGGGTTAATGTTGAATGAGGTAGACAATGTGTTGAACAGCAACAAAATGGGATGATAACTGGGGTGAAGGATATTTTCATTATACAAAATTAGTTATCATGATATATGATTAATATGTTTCACCTTAAGTGACTCTCAGACTCACCAAATAAGAGAAGGATTGATTCCACTAAGAGCTTGAATAGTGGAGACCATGGAGGAAAGAAGGATTTATTTCCATCATGTCATAAATGAGGAAATAGACACTAATGAGAGTATCTCAATGGAATAGGTAAATTTATTATGTAAGGAAAATAAGAACACAAATTAAGTAATTTTTGACAAAAAATGAAAATTTTGGTTAACGTAATGGATAAGAATAATGGTCTCCCTAGGGTATTATTAATGGTTGAATATTTTAAATGTGGAAAGTATAGACATTTTAAAAATCAATTTCCTAGGGGGAAGGCTCATGAATATAATTAGTAAATTTTTATAAGTAATGGTTATATTTTTTATGATGAAGAGAATGAAAATAACATAAAAAGGGAATGAGGTATTAAAGAATAAGATAATGAATCATAGTTAATGGTTTAAGAATATAATGGAATGATTAATGTGATTATGTTTGGATTAAATGAATTATGTTATATGGGTTTTTTAACAATTAAATAATAGTTATAATAATTATAAAATTTATAAGTATTGTAATATAGAACATTTTCTTTAAGGATTTGAGAGTATATATTGAATGGTACCAATGACCAGGAAAGTGATTTAGTGGAAAGTTGAACTTTTTGTAAAACACTTGATTTTGGGAATATAACCCATAATATATTCTCAATATTGATATAATAGTGATAATTATATGTTTATGGTATAATATTGGTGACCATGGAATTTTTTAGTTATTTAATGGTTTATGTTATCTTTTCAAGATTTTACTACATGTTTGAATTGAAGGAATATATCGAACAACCAAATATTTTATTTTGTAAGAATTCATATTTTCATTAAGTTTTTAAGGTTATCAAAGTATTCACATATTTGGTATGTGACATTAAGGGATACATTATGTTCTTTGGGGAATCTAATGTAAAGTTTATTTAGGAAATTTAGTGACCTTCTTTATAAATATTTGGACTTTGAATTTGGAAAGACATTTTTGGATGAATCTTAAGGTTATCTATTTATGGAATGGATTATGTTTAACATTGGGTAATTTTGGACAATTATTTTACCTTTTTAGTTATGTAAAATATCAAGATACAGGAGGAATGACTTTTCATTCTTTTATTGAGATAATGATATGTTAAATAATAATTTTAGTTCTTCATCCACAAAAATTTTTATTGGATACACTACTAAAATATGGATCTATACCAATACATCTATTCCAATAGTTCATGAAAACTATTGGAATAAATTTTCCATACCCACAGTTTAAATAAAAACATAGGTATATCCTCCCTCAAATATGATTATGTTGAGCTCGTCTCGTGTACCCCTGCAAACCCTCCTCTCCCCTGAAAATCCTCTCCCCCAAAGACCTTCTCCCCCACCAATCCATCCCCAATTATCCATCACTCTCATCCCCAGCACCAAACCTCTTCTCCCCTACCTCGACCTCCTTGCCCCCATCCCCTCTCAGCTCCCTCTCCTGCAGCGATTTCCCCCCTCCCCTTTTGGCTCCCTCTCCTTCGGCAACGCCCCCCCCCCCCACCCTCTCACCTACCTCCCCTCCAGAGATGTCCCCCATATCCTCTCGACTCCCTCTCCTCAAGCAACATCCCCTGACCACTTATCATATCCAGTCACGCACAAGACCCCCCACTGCGGAATACCCCACCCGACATCCCCCTCTCTCAGCTCCCTCTCCCCCTAAAATTTCTCTGTAATTTCTTAAGGGTTCTTGGTCAGTACTTCAAGGTAATCATTTATCTTCTTTAATTATTCAATTTCTTAGAGTTTTACTCTCTCCTGTTGTCAGGTTTCACTCAGCTGAACCCTAGGGGTTTTGAGGTTCTATGATTATAACTTTTATCATTGTTTCTAGGGAATATCATGGTTCTTTTGAGTCCACCTTAGACATGATTTGGCATCTGCTGCCTAAGTCAAAGTGGTTTGGATCATCTTGGTTCATCTACTACCATTTTCCACCATTTGAGGTTTGTTTATTCTACCCTCTTTGTTTGGACAAAGATATTTGACTCTCTTGATTCTTTTAAAAGATATTTATTTTTTATATGTTGATATTTTATTGTATGATCCACATAAGAAGATTTATTAAAATATTAATTGATATTGATATTGATGAACCAAAGTAAGTGAACCCTCTGATCATTCTAAAATATGTAGTAGTTAGAACGAATGTCATCTTTTTCTTGGATAAGATATTTCACCTGCATCTATGATGTATGTACATGATGTAACTTAGGGGGATACCAAAAAATATCATTCATAAGAATATCATTAGAAAAAATCATGATCATTATATGGTGTGAATGATACTGAATAGTTATCTGAATAGTTGTATAATATTTTGAAACTTTTTGACTTCATAGATATGATAGCTTCCTTTAAGGTAAGGTGACTTGTATTCAAGTTTAATGGGCCTTGTTGGATATGGTGGGGAGTGATAGTTCTTATATTGATTAATTAGGTCATAAAGTGAGAATGCCTTATGATTATTTTTTTACAGAGAAATACTAATTGTTTCCAATTTATTTAGTTATTTCTATGGAGGCCCTTCACCTTAATCAATGGTAGAGGACAATGACTCGCAATGAAAATCATTTTTATGAACATTCCCATTTATCACCAAATGTATTCTAGATTGAGAATCTAATAGCATGGTGGTTTTTTGGGTTATTGATTATATTTATGGTCTTATTTAACTATTTTAAATCATTAATTGTAAGCATATCTTTTGTATATATATTTGATGGATAAAATTGATCTAGCTTGTATGTTAGGGTAGAATAAGCTTCCCCCTACTCACATAGGCAGTTTTAGTGGTTCCGTTAACAGAATTATGAAGAGTGATGAATCTCATGGTGGAAAAATTATTTATGGTCCTTAATAGAAAACTTTATATAAAATGGTTGCAGTGTCTACTGAAGGGTCACTGACTTGTTACAAATATTTAAAGGTTTGGAGGTAAATGTATATGTGCATGAAGATATTGATTATCTGAAGCTCTTACAATTACTAAGATCAATTGTAGAGTTTTTTTCTGAATTTATATCATTTTGCATACTAGTATGGGGTTTTCTATACCACGGGAATATAAGGGATTTTCAGAGAAAATTAAAATCAACCAACTAGAACAAAATAAAATTAAAATGAACTAATATCAATTCAAATAAACTTTAATTGAGATGAACTATAAATAAACTCAATTATAAAAAAACTAAACATTTAAAAAAATTCTAAACCATATTGTGTGGAATTCAATTGCACCAAATAGAATTGAATTGAACCAAACCAAAATGATTGGAATTTAATTGAAACAAACCAAATTGAATTTAATCAATATTTCCAAATAAGACTTGAATTAAACACCACAACACAACTATAAATTGAACCAAACCAAAATTAACCAATCAAAATTAACCTAAAATAAAATGGACCAAACAAAAATAAACCATATTTAACCAAACTAAACTAAACTAGAATATTTTATTCATAACTAAATAAAAATATATGAATGGGATCTAAAAGTTCAAAATTAACCTAAATAGTTCTTACTCATACTAAGCTCAAGTAAAAAATATTTAAACTAATAAAAAATGAATAAAAAATGATCAAACTAAAATTAATTAAACAAATACAACCTGGTCCAATATAATAATAATCTAGATTGGATTGGTTCATAACCCGCTACCTATGGTGATTCCCTGAATAGTTTTATAGTTATGTATAGTGACCTATATATTTCATTGGTCCACATTAGAATTTTTTTTCAATAATTTCATAGGTCAAAGATCTTGGTTCCCATCTCTTTTTAACATCCTTGCCTCCCATTATTCCTCACATGGGACCACTAAGAAATAGCTATGGGGACCCTGACAAACCCACTTGTTATTGTTTATTTTTAGGCTATAGTTTCTCTAATAGTGACCATGATGCCCTATAATAGAATGTGCTTTAAATTCTATTAGATTATCACATGATCTATCATTGTCTTTCTTATTTTTCAACACACACTCCTTGGCCCGAAATAGAAATCATGGTATTTTGTAGGGTCTGCGTATTTCTCAGTACATGCTGCTTAGCCTCTAATTCTATCACAACCTCCTTCTCTATTTTTAAGTATATTGTTTGGCCTATATATATCTCATTCCATACTTCTTGTACACATTTCTTATCCCATTTACATACATCATAATTAACATTACTTGTCTTGTGTATATCACTCTTCTATAACCTGATACAGGGAAAATTGAATTATAAATCATGGAAGATTAATACTATGGAGTCCTTTATTTAGTGATCTAGGATTTAAATTTAATAGAGGTAGGAGTTAATTCCCTAGTTGTTCATAAAAAACCACCACTTGTTGGCCAATAATAAGTATTCAGTATGAGTATTAGGTGTTTAGGTACCACTAAATATTAATAATCAAACATGTTCATCATCATTATGGATCACCTCCAATGTTAAATTCATCAATATATAAAACATTATAAAATAATCACACATGAAAAAACCTATAGGATATTACAATGTAAAATATAAAATGTTATAAGATTTCAAGTTTATCTTACACAAGAGGCCCTTTCTGCTCTCCCACCCAAGACAATAGTCTAATTCCTTTAGAATATTTTGACCCCCACTCTCTCTCCATTCCTATTAAAATAGCCTCACCTCACCTTATTCCTCGTGTGGGAATCCTAAAAAATAGTTGTGAGGTCTATGAAAAACAAACCAAATGTGTTTTTTTATTTCTAGACTACAGTTTCTCCTATAGGGAACCTTATTCCTCCTACTAGAATGTGATTTGGGGGTTTTAGGGGTGATAAAATATTTATCATTGGCTTCTTTACTTCCCCATACACACTATTTGGCCTGAATTAGAAAGAATAGTAGTCTTATAAGCCTATGTATTTCCCAATACAAATTATTTGGCCTCTGATTTTATCATAACCTCCTGTTATGATTTAAAGTACTCTACATGGCATGTATATGTCACATTCCACACTTCTAGTACACACTTCTTTCCCTATGTACATGAATCACAGTACACACTACTTGGCCTATGTATATCATAATTGTACATCATAGTGCATGAACAAATGAATTATATAGAATGGTAGATTAATTTTTTGGATTCTCTAGTTCAATTATTTGGGACATAAATTCAATAGAGGGAGGAATATAGTATCTGTTTATTCATCAAAAACCACTTTTTTCCAATAATAATCATTAAATATGAGTAGGAGGTGTTTATTAATAATTTAATATTTGTAACCAAACACATTCATCTTAATTTTAGTAACCAAATACATTCATATTCATTAATTCCCTAGCCTATAGGACATCCAACACATCCCACCCTTTCCCGGTCATGTCTTCTATGTTTGCCTGCACATCCAAGGCCCCGATAACTACAGTTTAGTCTCAAATTTTTTTTAACAAGATCATACTTGACCTAGATAAATTAGATTTTAATATAGAGGATATGGATAAAACCATTATTTATTTAACATCATTGGATTGGTCAGTGTTTTGTGTTGTTTGGGAATTTCTAGTTGCAGTTGCAACTTTTTGTTTGAAAGTGTTTTGTGTTTTTTGGTCATTTCAAGTTGCAATGGGATTTCAAGTTCATGTAAGTGTTTTTCTACAGTGGAGTTGGGAATTGCAGAGTGTTATTGCATTATTGTGTATTCTATGCAAGTTTTCAGGTGGTGTTTTGGCTAGAATAGGTGCCTACTCTTTTCTTGGCATGGATTCTATTTGTTTTATATTGGATTAACAATACATTGGATCCTTATTCAAATAATCTATAATATGAGAGTAGAATTATTTAACTATTTTTATCTCTTTATACTCTCCAAATATTGTACATGAATTATCAAAAGGGTCCCTATAAATAGTTTTTCCGATACAACTTAGTTCAATTTTAGAAAGTGGTTGATCCTTCTTTTAATTTATATTTTTTCCTTTCCTTATTTTCCTAGTTATTTTGTGTATACATTAAATTTTATTTTGATAATTTCATTTCTAATTTATCAAATATAGAGACATAATTATTCATTTGATATTCTTATTGAAACATTTCAAAAATACACTTTATCATGAGGTATCTTAGGTCTTTTTTGATGAAACCTATAATTTTCACCCCTACTCTCTCTAACCCTACCTTTTTTACATCCTCGCCTCCCATTATTCCTCACATGGGATGAATAAAAACTTGCTATGGGGACCCAGACAAACCCATTTGTTTTTTATTTCTAGGCTATAGTTTCTCCTGTAGTGACTATGATGCCCACTTCTGGAATGTGATTTCCAGTATATAAGAGTGACACATGATCTATCATTGGCCTGATTATTTTTCAGTTCACACTCCTTGGACCAAAATAGAAACCATGTTATTATGTAGGGTCGGTGTATTTCCCAGTATATGTTTCCTAACTTCTGATTCTATCCCAACCTCTTATTCTGTTTGGGTATGTATTTTTCTATAGGACCTATTTTGGATATGTATTTTGTAGGGAATGTTTTGGGTTCGCTATCTATCCTAGACCTTATAATAATGGTTCAAAGTTAACTATTTTGATAACTATCTATCACAAATGAATGAAAATTTCCAAGAAAATATAAAAAAAAAACAAGACAAACTAAATATAATAAAAATTTCCCAAACTAAATTATATCAAACAAAACCAAACTAAGTTGAAACTCGAGTCAAATTGATTATATAACATTAATAAGAAGATTAATTGTTAATTAATAAGAATTTACTATTTGATAGTATCATTTTTAAACTTAAATATGTTTCCCCCTTTCATTCTGGAACATGGTTTGACCTATGGTGTGTTGTGGTTCTTATACGTTAAACGGTGACTTGTATAGTCATAGGACACAAGTATGTTGTAGTTTAATTTTTATTATATTTTCTTCATCACATCATCCACTTAGGCCTTTTACTTATTTCTATGGACGAAGGGTAGTTATATTCTACAAATGGGTTCATAAGGTCACTAGAGGTGGCTATGCGGTTTTCTTTGTAGGGAAGGGAGAATGTGGTAGTGGATAGATTAATTAGTGTGTTTAATTTTTGTCTGAATTTATACTATGTTTCTTCTGTTTATTTTCTTTTCCTTCATAATAGACATCAAACATATGGATGGGTCATTCCAAAATGATGGGAACCTTGTGGAAAAGTGTTTTGATATGTATCACAATGATAATAAGGATAGTGATGTTTCTATGAATAAATATTCAAATTAAATGAAAGGTAATAGGATCACTGATGAGAATTTATTTAATAAAAAGAATGTACTTTTACAAGTGGAAAATAACTTAAAAGAAAATGATGTGGAATAAATGGGGGACTGAAAATAATTTAAAGAATATGTTATCATAGATATTGTGGATAAAAATAAGACAAAGGGATAAAACAATGGTGATGAAGAATAATTTAAAGGGAGGGTGGATCATCAATAATAGTTAGAATCTATACGTGATTAAATATTCATTTTTTAATCTAAAATAAAGAAAGATATTGGATTTATTTCATGATTCCAAACACTTTAAGAAACATTATAAAGAATAGATACTTGATTCAATGGTGTAATTTTAAAATCTAATATATGAAAATAAAAAAATATCAAGGAATTTTATTGAGTAAAATCTAAATATCTATGATAAAACATGAATTGTGAATGTTTTTACTAATATATTGAAAGATAGATTCAAATATACTAAAGATATTGAGTGTGAATTATTTTATTCCTGGTGAAAAGTTAAAGATCAGAAGATATGTTTGACTCTTGGAATGATATCAGAAATCATCTGAAAAATTATACAGAGAATTTAAAGTAGAATCATTGAGGGAAAGAATGGAATTTAAAGGACTTTCAATTATAGAAAATAAAATTATAATTTCAAGGATGATATAGTTCTTAATAATAAGTAAAAGTTAGTGGTGGTTTATAAGAATCTATAATCACCCACCCCAAAACTAAAGGTTGATTTGTGCTTTATTTATAATAATAACACTTAAAGAATCAAAAATACTACCAATGTTGTAGAAAGGACACATAAGATGGAACTATAAATCATTTGATATTATTATTCAAGGTACACACTAAAAAGTGTTCTCTATAACTAAGAGGTATAGGAGGGAATATGATCAATATATTCTGCTAAGAAAAGATCAACATTACATGTATTGTTTCAATGGAAACTATTTTTTTCATGTAAGATAAAGATATATGGATATGTATTAATCACTGATGAGGTAAGGTAATATACATATAAAGAACCATCATGGTTATATGATATAGCTTAATGATTCATCAAGTGGTGTAAAAACAAAAAATATATTTTCTTTATTGCAAGATAAATTTGGTCTATCATATTCAAAGAAAGATTAAATGTTAATGTCATCACTAGGTTTAAATCAAAAAACATGTATCAAAAAGAAAATAGATGAAAAATAAGTGGAACTAGTAATTCACCTAAGATCATTAGATCATGTATATTCTTGGATTCTTGAATTCGGATATACAACATATTTTATGTAAAGAAATAATCTAATTAAATTCATTATATATGACAAATAAGTTTTTTCACAATATGGTAATGATTAATGCTTTAAAAAATTATATCAGGAATATACAAATTTGAGGGAAAGGTCATAATATGTGAGGATGTCTTGGTGGTTGAAGGTTCAGATCATATCAATCTAATTGTAAGTCACTGATACAACTCAATAAATGTAGTACAATAAAAGTGTTTCAAAGATGTTGATAAAGATGGGAATTGGGTTTAAGGTATGCCTTATGAGTTTGAAAAAAAATAAGAAGAATCATACATGGGATATTATTTCAAGGCCAATGGGTAAGAATTTGTTTGGGACCAATCAATTTTTATATAAAAACTGAATAAATATGACAATGTTACTCTAATAAAATCATGAATTGTGTGAAAGGGATACTCCTATATTGAAGGTATATTTTTAGATGAGATATTTGATCCTATAGGAAGACTAGGAACAATTCATGAATAATTTTATATGATGATATAGAGGGGATTAATAGTATTCTATATGGACATCAAATTTTAATTTATAAATGGATTACATAAATAAGAATTATACATCAAGTAGATAGATGGATTTTTTATTCATAAAGGCAAGGAAAAAATTTATTGGATGAGGAGGGAACAATATGGGATAATTCATTAACCAAGAGAATGGTATTATTGATTAAAATAGTACTTGAATAATATCACTTTAATATGTGATGGTATTTATTATAACCACTATATCTAGAGGAGGTGAAGGTTTATAGTTGGAGGTCTATAGGTGCTTTGGAAGACTGGAAAAAGTGCAGTTTACATTAGGTTTTCTAGCTTAAGAGGTGCAGGTTTACAGCAGGTTTAATAGGTGAAGATTTATAGTGGGTTGCCCGGCTCTGGAAGACTGAGGTGTAGGTTTTGGTTTACAGTGGGTTTAAGAGGTGGAGGGTTACAGTGGGGTCTTTCCTGGCTTTGGAAGACTAAGGTTCTAGAATTGTCCAGCATATGTTCTCCATGGATTAGAGGATATGCCAACGGTTTACAGAATCATTGGTATACTGTATGCGGGACAATATATATCCCAAAGGTTTCATTTAAACTGTTGGGAAAATGTTGGTATGCATGTATACCAATAGTTTCAATGAAACCTTTGGAATAGGTAATATGATGGAAAGTATGTGTACCAACGGTTTTACTTAAACCGTTGGCATATATTACGTTCATAAATCTTATACCAACAGTATCTAATAAACTGTTGGTATAGGGCTATTGCAATGCCTAACATACCAACAGTTCTTGAAACCATTGGGATAGGCTATCCCAAAGGTTCTTGAAACCGTTGGGATTGGTTATCCCAATGGTTCTTGAAACCGTTGGGATAGGTTATCCCAACAATTTCAGAACATATCCCAATAGCTTCAAACCATTGGGATATGTGAAATTTTCAGTAGTGATATTCATTTATTACAGTAAGAGAAGAAGTAGGAATTGATCGAAGAACATCAAAAGGATGAAATTGTGCCTATGAAATAGAAATATATCATGTCGCTATATTACCTTATGTTCTTAGTCAAAATGGTAAAGTAATTCCAAACTCTAGGAAATGGATCTTGAAACAATAATGTTATCATGTTACATTTATATCTGATAAATCAATAGTATTTTGAATCATTACATACTTATGGTTTTTTGGTTATTGACTTTATGTTGATCAATTTCTTATAATGAATTTACTTTATTGTCATCCATCATTATTTCGAAATTATGTATTTCTTTCATGTCCATATTTTCACTTCCCTCTTATGTTCTCCTACTTGGGAACATAGTTGTGTGATTATTCCAGATAAACTTCTTACTTCCTTTTCTCGCTTATCAAGAGAATGTTTTATTAAAACTTATCATGATGTGGTATTTCAAGAAGGATATTTTCAAATGTTAAACCATTTATTATTAACATTAAGATTAAATTGGGATTATGCAATTTATTTAATGTTGTTAGAATGTAACACCCTAAGATTTCAAAAGAGGAACATCATATTCAGTAGTGTATATGACACAAAAAACAAACATATAATAGAATTTAACAACCCATGATTTTTCTATATTTTTATTTTTAAATAAATTTAATCTATGTGATAGCTTACGGTGCACACCATACTGCGATTTTAAAAGAACACTATGCTCAATAGAGTATACAACACGAAACACAGATCTTAAACAAACCCCAAAATGTTATTTTATAACATATCCATTAAATTGTTGGGTATGAATAGTATTAAATGAATTATGATATTTATATATATATATATATATCCTAATCAATACAAATTCATTGATTAATTCTTATGAAATACGTAACCAATTTTCAGTAAATTTGTTTTATACTTCAGAAAACTGTTTTATACAAAAATGTTTTTTATTAATAAAATATTATAATTAAATTTTATTTTATAAAAATAAATTATAATTTTTAAATCAGAATATGAAAAATACCTTAGGGTGATATTTTCATATTTTTATGAAAATATTTATTTTCTAGTGAATAATGAAAAATACCAATTTTTATTAAACTAAAATTTTATTTGTATTGAAAAATACATTTATGGTTTTAATTTTATCTCAAAATAACTTAAGTACTATTTATTTATATATAATATAATTAATTACATTTCAAATATCTTTATAATTTATTTTGGTGTAAGTGCATTTTTTGGCCTAAAAACACATTTTTCAAGAAAATGTTTTATTACATTTTGCGGGATTAATTTTTAATTAAATTATAACAATTATATGAGTTGAATAATAAGAATATATATTCTATATTTTTAATCAGTAGTTATAAATTTAGTAAATAGGATCCATTTATTTCTTTCATAATGAACAATAACTATAATAATTTTATTACCACGATAAGGGTAAATCGGGTAATTTATGTTAAAAATCAAATTATAAGGACTATAAATTGACTCTAAAACTTGTTTAAATTTTATTATATTAGTATATATTTTCCATAATCATCCATGTATCAAATTTATGACCTTTTTTATCCCATGTATGATATTATAACCTGTATAATATTATATTTTAAGAAAATTAAAACATGTCACGCTCTTTTTTAACAACTGACACAATTTTAATATGGGGTTATCTAGAGAATATGTTCATATATATATACATTATTTTGAAATATAAAATATTTATCTTAATCATGGTAATTTATTTTTTTAGTAGATAAATAATTACCTAAATTCTTACATAGTGCTAAAGTAGTAATTATTTCTATTAATATAAAAATCAAATAAAATATATTTAAAATAATAAAAGTAAAATAACTTGTAATAAATAAAGTGATAAAATAATTTTATATATTCCCATGAAATTTTAAGATATAATAAAATATTTTTTTCTAATTATAAGTTTTTTTTGATATTCTTAATGTAAAAGAATTGAATAGTTCTAAAAATATATATTAATGATATTTTATAATAAATAATATTTTTTAAAATGATATAAAATTCCCAAAAATCTCATATTTAGAAAAATGAATGGTATTTAGTTAATTAAATATATTAGTTCCATTTATTGGTATTATTTAATTTTATAGTAACATTATTAATCCTCATAGAGTATATAATTTTAAATAGTATGGTAATTGTCAAAAGTGGTAATGGGCGGTTAAAACTTAAACATAAGGGTGAAAACATGTACAAAATATATAAATATTTTATTTTATGAAAATATTTCAACTTATATTCATCTTATACTCTAATTATATCCATTAATATTCATTTTTACATGAGAAATAATTTAAATTAATTTAATATTTAAAGAAATTTTAAGAATTCAATTCCCCTAAATTATAAAAGGGCACCAACTACTTCACTTTATTACACAAATTTGAGCCATATATATCAACAAAAACCTTAAAATTTATCTTATAGAAATCATTATAAAAGTTATTGAGGTTTCTTAACTTCCAAAATACAATCCCTATGTCCTTTGAGAATAGATCTAAAGGGAGTCCCCCAAAGAAGAGGTTATCATCTTTACTAACACTTTCGTGTTTATTTCTTATTCTAATTACTATTCATGTTTTTTTCATACTAAATTAATAAAACCCATACAATATCTATAATTAGATGTTTTTTTTTGTTATTATAAAACCATATTCCACCTTTTATTCATCATATTAAAAATAAAAGCGCAACGCGTTCATATATATGACTTACCATCTCCACACAATGATGTAATTTTTTTCATCACCAAGTTACTTGTATCGTTATAATTATGAAAATAATGGATAAATATGATAATTATGAAATTATATTTATTATTAAAAATTAATATATCTTCCATTTAATTAACCTTCCAACCATTTAGAAATCATATCATCACTCATGTTTATGTGCAGTTTATCGTCTCCACTAGTGATGCAATTAATTTTCTATGTTTTATTTTAAATAATCATAATAAAAATATATATAATGATTAAATATTACATATATAACCTTAATTTAAATCTATATATTATTTTAATATATCCAATATAGAAGAACCATAACTTACACAACAAAATATGCATGGGAAAATGAAACAGTTAACACCTGAAACAACGCTAATAATGAAATATTATTAACAAATGGGTGATAGAATTATATAAGAGGATCATATATGATATTATAAATAGGAATATTTTTGGGTATAAATTAATAACACTTTTTAAACCATTATATAAGAGGTTAATTCATGTTCAACTAAAGGAAAGTGTGAGTTAAGGGTTTCTTGACTCACTTTTACTTCTGTGAGACATATGTCATATTTACCACTTATTTATTTTGGGTGGTATACATATTTACACTTTGATATATTATTTCAGGAATATATATATATATGTATTAATGTAATTTAAAGTTTCATTTTAGGTTATTTCTTTCATGGGTCTTACAATTCAAAAGAAACCCAAGTGGTAAGGGTTTATTTCAAAATATCATTATTATTTGGGATTGTTTATTTTTCAGTCTCAATTGAAGAATATTTATCTTCCATGTCCATGTTTCCTAAAAAAATTCAAAAATTTTTTTACTATACTAAAATGATTTTTTAAATTAAATTTTATAATATTTGACTTTTAAAAATTGTTTTGAAAAGAATATTGATGTCGTGTTCCAAACAATATCTATTTAAATATTTTTTCAAAAATGTGAAATGAATATTTATTTTAACATATATGTAATTAATGGAATTAATTTATGTCATGATAAAAAAATGTTTCTAATATTAATTTATAAGTTTCAAATATTGTTTTCAAATAAATTTATTGCGAAAATATTTTATGAATATTTAATTAAAAAAGATATTTTCAAAGTGAAAATATTATTTTCCTCAAAAAATATTGATGAAATATTTTGGTATTTATATTCATCATTGACTTAAAAAAATTATTTTACTTAAGATTCAATGGGGATATATTGTATTGATACCATCCTTAATCATTATTTTTATGGTTTCTGATCATTTATCTAGGGAAAGTATTCATATTCTTATGATGTTTGGAATTATGAATTCCATAATTATGAAATTAGTTATTGATATACATGTGATTATTTTATTAGTTATAATATCCATGGATAAGTTTCAATATCATTAAAGTACTTACATATCATTATTTGATCATCATTTATTTTTTCATATTATTTATGATGTTCAATTTATTTATTAAATGGAATGTGTTTTCAGCTATTTACCTTTCCATATTGATTATGCCTTATTTATTCATGATAGATTCTGTTGTACACAAACCCTTACTGAGCATTATATATCGACCCTTTATTATATTTCCATCCTCCAAGATTCCAAGAAGTGTATTATTATTTATTTTCTAAAGGGAATAATTGCGTACTTAAATAAAATACTATGTTGTGTTTTTTAAAAAAATTATAATGTCAAATTCAAGTATATATCTAGTTTATCAATAATAATACACTATTCAGAGATTCAATATGTGATTACTTATTTCTAGTGAAAATATAATAAAGTAACCATTGACTCTAGGCTACTATATTTGTGGTCTTTTCATAGGTACAACAATCTCCCCGATTTGATGATCACAAATACTAAGAATAAAAAGATAAACTTATGAGATAAAGAAATTGGAAAATTTTTCATAAAATATATTCCAAAAAGTAATTTTAATAATAATTTCAATATTTCATTATGAAATTTAAAAAATATGTTTTTCAGTAATTTTCAAAAAATAAAATTTCAACCAATATATTTTAATCCCTATTAATAATTTGTAAAGGTAATTATAATTATCAGAAGAATGTCCCCTAGGAGTTTCAAACTAGGCATGTGGTAAAGGACTACTACTCATGGCTAGGATGAAGATTAAGCTAATACCCAACCAGACCTTCTCAAGGTCATCACCTCTGGGATCATCTATGATAAAACTAGATCTACTTATGTTTTTTCAAATAGGAATGTCTTTTCTAGTAAAGACACAATTACTTTACAGAAATAGTATGATCTATATATCCCCTTTAAAAAATATATTTAAAAAATTAAAACATTCCCCCATTTTGATAATCAAAAAATAACTCATTAATAAGAATTTAATTAAAAACAAATTAAATATATCCCATTTAAAAAGATTAAACAAATAAAATATTTAAATATAACATAAAGTGTAATTCAAAAAATATGAAATAAATAGATATGTAAAAGAAATAAAATAAAAATAAAATTTACTTGCTTGCTTAAGATTAATATAAGATCCATAAATTAAAATTTTCTAACTCTCCATTAATAAAATAAAAATCTTATAGAGAGAGGCATTTCTTGAAAAATATCAACTAATTGAATATATGTTCTAAGAAATTCTAAAGTGATATCTCTTATTTGAAAGTGGTATATCGAAATTTGATGCTTAGAGTAAATATTATTTGTAAATTAGTATCGAATTGGATTTATAAAAATACTAATGACACTATTTCTACCAAACATAATGGGAACATGATCATATTTTATCCCATAATTTAAGAGAGTGTGTTTTATCTAGCTAATTTGGGTGTAACAACTCCTTGTGGATATATATCCAACTTTGGTTATAAAAATAGAAACAAATTTTTTCTTCTTAATACTCAAATAGATAAAGGATTTTCCAAGTAGGCCACAATTTCTACTTTTACTTTTCTTACCTAATTATAATCTTGTAACATCCTGAAATTTATTATATATTTTTTATCAAATAGATTTACTTTTTTTGATAATTTGTGATACATGAAACCTAGAGTCTAAATGAACCATAATATAGTATGTCATTATAACCTAGCCCTTAAAGTTGTGGGTATGAATAGTAATAACTAAATTATGAAAAAAATAATGGTTTAAATATGTATAAAATAAAAAAATTGGTTATCAATTTATTAGAAATAAAAATTAAATATTTTTAAAGTAAAATATTTTTTTTCTAAAAATTATTTTAAACATGCAATGTATTTTTATCTTAATAAATTAAATAATGTGTTATTAGTGAATTATTTTAATGAAATTTATATATTATAGATTCAATAAAATATTTTAACTTTCATCTAATATTTCTTATAGGTATGGGATAAGAATAAACATCATTTTATACTTAATTGTTTTCATCTAAAAATCGGTTTTCATCACGTTTTGCATGATTATTATTAAAATTAATAGCTTCCACTTATAGAAATTGAATATTTAATAATTGATTAAATATTTTTAATCTGGATGATAAAATTTAATAAATAATTTCCTTTTATATTTGGTCAATATGAATAGTAACCATAGTAAATTATGTTACCTTAATAAAGGTGAAACATGTAAAATAAGGTTAAAACATTGGAATAAGGCTTTACAATGTAACAAACACTTACCTTTATCTATGATTGGATTTATAAAATTTCCATATTATTATCTAATATATGGCCACTTGGTTCCATATTTCCTTGAATATGACCTATATATTAATTTAAGAAAATAATAAATACAAACTTTCATTCGATTGATTTTAAAATATTTAAAAAAATTATATAAGATAAATATAGGATAAGATGGATTATAAATGTTTTTTTAAAATATATACTATTTTTTATCATATTAATTTCTTTTTTATTTTTATTTATTGAATAATTACCTTAAATGGTTAAAAAATATCAACGCAGTCTTTATTTAATTAATAGAAAAATAAAATAAATGAATTTAAAAAAATAAAATTAATATAGTTTAACATAATTATTATATTATAAGAATTTTTGAGATACATATGATATATTAGGTATTTTTTAAGTATTATATTATAATTCCATATTTTTATTGGTTTCCCTAAAGTCAAATTAAATGAACAATTCCAAAATTGAGATTAATAATATTTGATAAATATAATATTTTATTAAATGATTTAAAATTCATAAAAATGTTATCTTTGAACAAGTGAAGGAAATCTTGTTTAAAATATCAGCCATGGTCCATTTATGATTCATTGTGTCATTTATGGTAACATTATTAACCCATTAATATTGAAATAGTTGTTACTATAGTTAAAGTAAAAAATGATTATTGAAGGGGTTAATAAAAATGATAAGATCTAAAATGATGAAAAAACTAGTATAAAATTAATTTTATGATGTTATTTTTATCCTATATTATTTTTATATAAATCCATGGATATTTGGAATAATTTTTATTGATAATTTCCTTGTTATATTTTAATCTTTTAAGAATTTTCAAATGTTTCCACTCTCTCCCTTACAAAAGAAAACACCTCATTTCTCTAATTTACACCACTTTTAGACTTCTATATCCACCAAAAAACTATCCAATTATCTTTTAAACATCCCTATACAAATTCTATAGGTTATGGTACCCACAAAATACCAACCTTATGGTCCTTAAGAGGAGATCTATTGGATTTTTTTCAATGAAGTGCTAATCACCTTAACCAATAACTTTATTTTTTATTCTTCTTTTATCTCCACTAAAATTTGAGTATTTATCAAAAAATAATAAATTAAATGTCCTAAAAATACTTAAATTTTATTATTATTATTATTATTAAACCACCATTAACAACCCTATTTCCCATCAAATGTGAAGCGAATGTTTCGCTTGTTCATACGTACAACTTGTCGTCTCTACATAGTGACGCAAATCATTTTTCATAACCATATTTTATGGATGGATATTATAATGGGTATAATTTTTATATATTATATTTATGAAATAATTATAATTTCTTAATTATAATATCACATCAACCTTCTTACCTTCCAATCTACTGGAAAACGATAATATTGCTTGTGTGTACGTGTAGACTACCACCTCCACGAACCGATGTGATTCTTTTTTTAATTTAAATTTTACATTGGTGGAACTAAGGATAGATTTTGTGAATATATATATATATATATATGAAATAATAATTATTCTATAAAGGTGAATTATTATTGACCTTTCTTTTAGTTCATTTGTTGAAAAGAAAAAAATAGTGTTCTTGCGTATGTACTGCCAACGGTGTCCTTTAATGGTGTAATTCATTTTTCTATCAATAATTTTATGTATTAATATAAATATATATATATATATTGAATATATATTAAATTAATATAATGATAAAAATTATGTATATGGTGAAATGATGATCAAATTAAAAGGACTAAAACTACGAAATGAAAACATACATGGAAAAACAAGTAGTTATCACTCAGAATGGTGATTTTAATAAAGGATTGTTAATATACAAGTGATAAAAGGTTATAATTAAATCATATATTTAATGATATATATTATTATGTTTCTAGAATAAATTTACAATATATCCATATCTATTAAATAGTAGGTTCTAACACATACAAAGGAAGTCAGACCAGATGTAAGGGTTTCTTGTTTCACTTGTATTTCTATGAGACTTATACCATATTCATCACTTGTTTACTTTGTGTGGTGTATATAACTAAAATAAATTTATTTTATTATTATTTAATAAAAATTATACAGATATAAAAATTCATTTGAGGTTATATATTTCAAATGTTTTTGATATAGATATTAACAAATATTTAAGGGTTTTTTGTCACAATCTCATTGTTTGTCAAAATTATTTATGATTAAGTTTACATTGATGAAATTTTATGATATAAATCTCAATAATATCATGAATTTTATTCCCCTGTGTTTATTTATCAAGAATTCAAGTTTCCATTTCGTTTTCCCTCTTTATGTACTCAAGATAATGAAAGAATGTTTTTAAGGAAAAATGAATTTATTTCTCTCTTCGATCGAATTTTTTTTCTTCCATGTCCATGATTTCTAAAAATTATTACAAGAATGTTTTTTTAACATTATCCTATTATTTTTTAAATTCATTTTTACTCATTTTTTTAATTATTAAAAATAATTTTTATTTTTTTCATTTTCTGAATAATATAATTTTTACTTTTTACCAAAAATGTGAACTAATTAATTATTTTAATGTACATGGCCTAAATAGAATTTCCCTGAGTCATGACCAATAAATTATTTGAATAATTCATTATGTATTTTCAAAGAAAATATTTTCCTTAATATTTGGGAAATTTTTAGATTCTAAATAAGTGATTTCAAAATGAAAAGGTTATTTTCTTTAAGAAATGTTCCTGTGAACGTTTAAAAAATAATCCATGATAACATCCTTGATATTACTTATAATTTATTGAGGATATTGTATAATGATATCATACACTTTAATTATGTGTATTTATTATGATTATGATTTTTTAAGAATTATTCCGTGAAACTAATTTCTCTTCCACATGTCAATTACGTTTTTAAACACATTTCTTTTCCAATGGTTATGCTATGATGAAATGATGAAACATTTATGAAACTCATTTCCTTTAACATGGGTTATGATATGATGAATGTTTTATAAACCTATATAACACATCTTTATGATTTTTATTATGTCATGGATAATCTTGAAATTATATATCCCTCCAATGCATCAGGTAAATATGGATATCTCATGAGGTAAATAGAACTAGATAGGGGAGTGGAGCAAGTTAAGAAAGGGACTTTGTTCACTATAATATTCTTGGGAGAGAACCTTGAATACTATGATGGTTTTTAGAGAGAACCTAATCCACTATGTTATAATTTTCATTAATCCTTGACTACTAAGGAAATTATTCTCTATTATTATGTGTATACCATAAATTTATGTCATATTCCAATGTTATGATCTCATGGATCATGTTGTTTTATTATTTTATGATTCATGTGTTATGAAATTCCAAGATTTATATCACGAATTAAGATTTTTACCTATGATATATGGGGTATGGTTTCAAAATTTTATACCCATGTTATTATACCCTTATTCTCATGTTATGTTTAATTGATCAATAATATCTCCCTTTTTACCTTTATGGGGCATCTGAGCTCATATTTTCATATATTTCCTTTGTGAGAACTATAAATAAAGGTATTAAGTATAATATCTCTAAGAAGGATTCTAGTTATAAAAAACTTAGTGAGATATAGTGTTTTTCACTTATTAACTAGTGGTTTATGTATACAAGTTTCCAAAGATACTAGAACAATAGGATTATAGAATGGATTATTATATAATGTAATGAACATTCATCTAAAAAATGTAATATCTATGTATTAAAATTATGAATTGATGTATTTGGTATCAAATAATGTATTAGTTACATTTAAAAATGAATATGAGAAAAATTTTATAAGAACCCTTAGAATAATCCTTAGTATAGAATAACATCATTAGTTATGGAAGAGAAATGAGTGTGGTTTTCATAAAAAAACATCCCTATCTAGATACTATAAGTGGAAATATTTTTGGAATAGATATATCTAAGGATAATAACCCTGAAAATATTTGGTCGAGTATATCTCAACCATCATTCTAGTTCATAGTGAGTGTGTCCTTACTGTACACTTGGTTTGACACTCTTATGAGATATTCATAGGTTAAATCTAATTTTTTATGAAACATTATGAAGAATTAAATAGATGAGGAGCATTAATGGTAGAGGATAAACCAAAATATTCATAGATTGAAAATAATTTTTCATGATTTAGAAATCCTATAAATTATTTTTCGTGATTATATTATTTTACACTGTAATTATTATTAATTAAACTATGCTTTTTAGTTTTTTTCAGTGGATAGAACCCAAAGAAATCATGTTAATGATGACTATTATGGAAAATGAGATGATTGTACTCCTAATAAACCAAACTTTATGGGATCTAGAATGAAAAATCTTATTGATATGATTATTCAAATTTCTCAAGACATGAATCATGCTGAGATTACAAATGAGAAAAGGGGGTAACAAGGTTGTGTTGATCTCTTGATGAGGAAAAATCCACCTTATCTTAGTATTTCCCCTGATCTACTAGTTTCTAAGAAATGTATTAGTAATATTAAAATGATATTTTCCATTCTCCATTGTTTGAGGCATGAAAATGTCATTTTGGTTTTCTATCATTTGGAAGGTGAAGTGGATAAATGGTGGAATATTAACAAGAATAAGGAGAAATGGAATGAAATTAATTCCATGATGTGAGATGAGTTTAAGATGTTATTTTTTGATAAGTAACTTCCATGTATTATTAATAGGAAAATGGAGAAGGAATTCCTTAAGCTATAGAAAAAGGATGGTGAATTTATTGGTACCTATGAGGAAAATTTTACAATTGTTTCAAGGTACACTTATGGTATTATCACTTAACCTGAAATTAAGTTTGATCGATTATTTGGAGGCATAAAACCAAGTCTATAAAGGGTGTTATCCATAATGGAATTTATTAGCTATGAATAAATCATTTTATGTGATATCAAGGTTCAAATAGATATTGGATTTACCCATCATTCTCGTGGTTTTGATAACAAATGAAAAATGGAATTCAAAGGAAACTCTAAAACCCGTAGAGAGAAAAGGATGATCCTTCCTTTGGGATCAAATTGTGGAAGGAAACATAGAGGAAATTGTCTTAGTGGTACTGTTAAAAGTTTTAAGTATAGAAATAATTTCATATAGTAATCAAATGTTGTATTGATGAGAAGAAGTTATCCAATAATAGAGGAGAAAAACTATTGAATACACCACCATCACACTAGTGTTTCAAATGTAAGTATTATGGTAATTATACTAACCAATGATAAAACCTATAGTTTAATGACTATGATCAACATTAGGAACCTATTAATCTAAGAGAAAAATGGAAATCTCAAGTGATCACTATTTCTTATGGGGGTATGACAATGATATGGTGAAAGGTATTCATATCATCCACTCTAGAACTGCTAATGTCTTATTTGAATCAAGATCTACCCACTATTTTATATCTAAATAATTTTATAATGGTATCAAAATAACACACCAACGATTAGATTTTGAATTAGAAGTGAAAACCCATAATGGTGTGATGAACGCATCTTAACGTTGATTTCTGTTTGATGGAGGATAGCTTTCTAGAGATAGATAATCTTCCTTGCCCATGAATCTTGCCATAGGCTCTTATTCTTTAGTCCGTTTTGCCTCACTTTCAATCCTATCCATTCCATCCTATGCTGGAAAAGATTTTCTTCCTCCCCCCATCGCTTGCTCTGCCATCTGCTCTGAAGAAGATTGACTTTCTCCCCCGTCGTCCCATGGTTTATCATAGTACAACCCTTCTTTTAAGGCCTCTTTCTTTAGTTGGAATCTTTAGTTTCCTATTTCTGTAGTGGGTAGCTCAGTAGCTCCACAAATGCCTTTATTTTTGAGTCAAGCCGCAAAGACAGCTCTACCGCGAGCGAGTAGCCTTTGCCAAAGAAGCGCTAAGAGCTGACTTCTTTCTTTCTTTGTCAAAGTTAGGGGATGTCAAGAGTGAGGGAGTGAAATGGAAGTTTCACAGTGAGAATTCTAAGGGTAAAATATCCCTAATCTGATAGCTTCAGTTAGTTGTTTAAAAGCTATGTTTTGAGTATGAGTTCCTCTTTTGACACAATAATAAGCAGTTAAGTTACCGTGTCCAGTATCGACAATGCAGTCTACAGATGCGGGCACAGAGTCGGCTTAGAAATAGATTCATTCAAATAGGTGAGTTACTCGTCTTCGATTGAAAGATTCAGTTTAGTGAGAATAGCTCTAGTCTGAGAGCTTAATCTATGAGTTGAAAAGTTCAGTATGGGCACCTCTTTTCTTTAACCATAATACGGTTCAAGCCTAGCGCACAAAAAACAGAGAAGAAGCAGGAGCCGAGAAGTCCACCTTAGGGCTAATTGCCCTAAAAGAAGCAGTCAACGGTAGCTGACACCGGTTTAGTTACCATAGCCCTAGTCTTTTTGCGGACTCAAGGTGACTACTAATCAGGATTTCCTCAGAGCACACAATAAAGAGTGTTGTTGGCGACTCTGGTTTTGGGTGAATCTCAATAGTATGATAGCGTATGTCAGGTAGTTAAAAGTGAGATAGATGTGTAACTAACCTCTAAAACTAAGCCAAGGCCCGCCAATTGAAGGGAGGTAACCAGTTTGCGAGGTTGATTTCAAGGTCCTGAGACTTAAAAAACTTCCTAAAATACTCTTTTATGCTCCTTCCTCTCTTTTCTAGTCGAGCTATTGAATTCCTCAGTAATCTAATCTATTCCCTCCTTCACTGCAGCTTCAGGTCGACAAAAGAAAATGGAGCAAGGCAGTAACTCTAGGACATCACTCGACAAAAGAAAAGTCTGAGTTTGCTACAGCTTTCAGACTAGGAAAGGAGAAGAGAATAGAAGAGCTTGCTGACGAGGCAAGAGACTAGAGGAGAAAGTTTGGTTGCTTCCTCAAGCGGGGTATTAATGGAAGAGCTTTACTTACTGACTAGGAAAGGATAATGGTCCCTTCGCCTCCTTTTTCTCCTGCATCTTCATGGATTACTGCTTCTTTTTCTAAGAAGAAAGGCTTTTAGCTTCTTAGATCCACAAACCATCTGTTCTCTCTCCTGCTCTCAAACTGAAGAAAGAAGGAAGACTGGTAAGAGGGATGACCTTATATAATTATTAGATCCACTATATGGTTGATCTTCATATTGGTAGTTATCCTACTATCTATTGTTATGTATCAATCAAATACCCGAGGCTTGCTCCCTTTTTCCTACTTATTATCGGATTGAAGACTTGATTTCAAAGAAAAGTCCTAAAGGAGTCCTAAACCCAACCTTCTTATAAAGGGGCCTTCCCTCTCGTTTTCTGTCTTCGAGTTTTCTTCCTTCCGGATTCGAGCCTTGCTTTTCTTTGTTAGTGTAATAATTGGCTTTACCCTTCTTTCGAGTTTTAATAAAGTTGCGTGAAGGACGTCTTCTTCTCTGCCCTCTCCTCTCCCCAATGCAGAAGGAATGCAATCGCTTACGGTTAGATGAAGAAATGGGCAAGTTCTGAGCTTAACTTACTTAAGTGCGTCTAGGGTTAGGCGGTACTTTAAGGGAATCTAACTTTTCAAGGACTCTTAACTCCCGTTCCCTCTTAAGACAGAAAAAAAGATCGGGCCGGGGACACCGGTATACTATACTAATATGAGTCAGAAAAGGAAGCGAGCTCGACTATCGACTATTAAGGAAAGGAAAGCTTCTAGCTTAGCTCATGCGAAGCTGAGGGTCCTTAAGGAGTTCCCTAATCGAAATCGAATAAGGCAAGGATAGAGGACAAGGGGGATTACGTGGAGCATGAGGAAGCTTGGATCATTAAAGATTCGAAGGAGAGAACAGAAATAGAAGTGATTTTATCGATCAGCTTGATTGAACGGCTGGCTTGATTGAGTATCGTAACTACAATACAATAGATTTCTTGATCTTGAGTAGACCATTCTCTTTTGGGAAAAAGAGCTCCCAGGGATTGAATCGCTTTTATCCCCTAACATAGTAATGTGAGCTTGATCAAAATCCTTTCCTCCTTTATATTAGTAAGGCCTTTACTGGAATGTTGTGCTTGCTTCTTATGGCTCACGATCCCTTACCTCAGCCCTTTCTAGTCTCCTTGCTCTCAATGCCCGAGATTCCCCCTATTTGATTTTGAGTAAGGTGGTCTATCATAAAGAGATAGGGTAGGGAGCCTTATTGAAAACTAAATTCAAGAAAAATAAAGGGTTATATCCAGTACAGATGTTGAAGAAAGCCTTACTTTACTCCTTTCAAAAAAAACTGGATGAGGGTTGGGTGGAACAGCCTTTATTCAAGCAGTTCCCTGCCAATCGAAGACCTTTTAGAATGGAAGCTGCCTGGTTCTCTCATGAAGACTTCGGCAATTGAGTCAGGTGGGTCTGGGAACAACAGGATCAATCTCTGCAGAGTACTCTGGCCTCCTTCAAGGAGTCTTGTCTGGGGAGAACTTACGAAGAAGAGACGGCTTCTCAAGAAAATTCAAGGCATTCAGAAGTACCTCAGGCTCGATCTTTTCTGATAGTAGCCTCGATGTCGTAATTCCAAGGCACAAAATGATTTCCCATGTAAGGTTCCAATTGAGGGAGGCTGATAGTGATGGGTACCTTTGAGGGTGGATAGGTGATAATAATCGGTTTTGGGATGGGTCTGAGTGTTAGGGTTTGCGGAACCTTTGGTGCGGTCAATGATGCTCTTGGAATGGTGATGACAAGGGGCAGCGGTTGTGGTTGTGATGGAACTGGTACTAGGTAGGTAGATCGAGGGGATGATCCTTGGTAGGAAACAACCGTAGGCCAATTTGGTGCATTCTGAACGATCTGGGAGATAATGTTGTGTAGATCAGGGCAATTCCTGTGTTGAGGCCGGATCGGAGGGCATATCATGTGAATCTCTGTGCAATCCTCGTCTTTCACCTTAGGCCAAACGAGCCTATCTTTGAGTGAGATGGGTGGTTGTATCTGGGACGTCTTTATCTTCTTGCATAGACTACTACTCTCTGATTCATCCTCCAATGAAGGGCATGTATTCTTCAAAGCGTAATACGCATTCCTCCCTCGCCAATAGAAACTCAACAACTGATGGTCCAGAAGATCTTGGATCCGATGCCTATGATGGTAGCAATCATAGGTCCAATGACCTATAGCTCCCATATGATATTCACATCTTGCATCTAGAAGGAATTCTGGAGCCTGAGGATCCACCGGTTTAGGAGGCATGGGAGTGACCAGTTTTGATGAAATCAATTCTGGAAGTAGACGAGATGGCAGAATTGGGAGGGGATCGAATTCCCTCTTCTTTTTGACCTACTTGTCCATTTCTTCTTTGTGCTGCTGGACTTGAGGGAGGAGTTTGGTGGGCTCTATTCCCCTGGAGGATACCGTAGTTGTCATTAGTTGCACCATCATCTTCATTTTTCCTTTGAGCTTCTCTAACTCCCTCATCATATGTGTCAACTCGGACCGGTCGGTTGATGTTGCTTCTTCGGAACCTGCTCTTCTTCTCGGGGAGGAGTCGAGCTAGGGTAGCTATAATCTACTTCCTCTTCATTTCTTTCTTCCTTGATTCTGATTCGCACCCTAGCTCCTGGGGAAGTAATGAGCTGATAAGGGTCAAATTTCCCTTATTGATCCCTGTGCTTCTCAACGTAGGTGCGTGCATCCATCCTGTGAAAGTCCTGGTTAAAGTTCCCATAGAGTATCTTGTCAGCCACATTAGGGTAAACTTTATTCATCCACTCATCAATTTCCTTCTAGACTATCTCCCTTTCATCATGATCTTGCTCCTCCGGATTCTGGTATATCTGATCGAAGTCATTAGCTTCCAAGATCGGTAGAGTCTCTTGAGGAGGTATGAAGCAGCATCCTGTGTTTTCCACAGTTTCTTCCAGCGAACCCGTTATGGGTCCTGGGGTATATGTTTGTACAAGAGGATAGTCATCCCAGGAAGGAAGTAATGGGATCAATGCAGGATCAGGCTCAGGGGGCTTCGAGTAATGGACGTAATAGTCAAACTTCCCAGAGTGTTCACCTAAGAGGCCGGTCTCCTGCTTCATATCTTTCTTTTAGCATCTGTTGGCTGGACTTATTCTTCTTCATTTTGCTTTTGGGGAGATCATCACTCTCATCTTGGTAGGGTAGTATGGAATCCCATCAAGCTTATAGGCTATGATGGGTTTCTGTTGCAGGTACAAGGACTCCTTTTTCGAAGAGCGGTGTGAGAGCGGCTTTGGTGAAGACATCTTGATAGATCGGAGTCCCATCGAGATGATATGCAATGATAGGGAAGTCGCGTGGATAAGCAGCGAACAGCAATCCCTTTTCGATCTTAGGAAGCACATCTGCATAAGTAACGCGACAGGGTGTATCCCGCTGGTAATGAGCTAACCAGATGAACGTCAGCTATTTTTGTCCCCTTTTTAGTATTTAGATGGACTTTCATTCCGAGAGGAGTGATGGGTCTTCTTTCTGAGAAGACTCTGCGGGGTCCTCTTTCAGCGTTAAGGATTGGATTCCTTCGCAAAGATCCCAATCCCAGTCTTCTGATGGATCCATAGGCTGATCTTCTATTTTGTATTGTTTATTCCTCCTTTTAGTTCTCCTCTTTCTTTGCTTATCCCAAAATTGATTACGAAATATGTGTTTCCGGGGGTGACACATGTCACAAAAACAACCTTCCCACTTGACGTGACAAGTCTGCCAAGTGCCTTCTTGTCTTGGAAAGGTTTTCCATTGGGAGCTCCTGAAAAAATATGTTGTTCACATCTGGTGGGCTTTATAATTCCCCTAAGTAGGGAGCAAGAGTCTCGAGATTGACTATTTCTTGGTAAACAGGTGTGCCATCATCGTGATAAGAAATCAGAGGCAAATCCTCTAGTGCCACTGGCTGGAGAAATTTGTCCTTGATTCCTTGAGAACATCATCGGGATTTAAGTTGAACTATGGTTCGAACTGATATTTTTTGAGGTACAAGGATGTCATAGAGACTGATACGGCATTATCTTCCTCTCTAAGATTCAGACGGACCTTGGCCCCAGGGGTTGTAATTAACTGGGATGGATCGAACTCTTTTGTGGTCGATTTCATTGGTGGACGATCCTGTCCCAGTGTTTCTTTCATGTACCGGGAGTGGAATTTTAATAACATTGGGATTGTTTCTTGTTTTATGCTGGGATTCCTATCTAAATCTCGACTTTGAACTCCCTTAGTCCCTGCAATTGTGGTTGATCACGAAGATCCTGAATCCTATGCCTCAAGTTGTAGCATCTGTCAGTCCAATGCCTTGGGCTTCCCATGTGATAATCACAGCGAGCATTAGGATCATATGTACACGGCGGCGGATCTGAAACAGGATTTGGAGGTATAGGATCCGGATGAACAGGTGACCTTCATAACAACCTTTGAAAGCGCTTTCGTGAACCAATGCCCAAAAGTGGAACTTCCAAAACTGAGAACTCAGTCACGCATTTGGTAACCTGTTGAGATCGGGCTACGGCCTCTTGTCCTTAACAAAGGAAATGGAACGGAATCCTTTGATTCCTTTTTCCGTCCGAGAGACTCAACTAAGGCACATCCCATGCTGTTCCACCCCGCCGGCTCAAGACAGTTCCATCGCGAAACTATCTCCCCTCATTTCATACGCATTGGACTTATCCTCTCCGTCGGTTGCTCCGTAATGGAGCCCCCACCTCCGTAAGCATTAGACTAATTATAAGCAGAAAGAAAGCCTGGACCTAAAGATAGAAGGACCTCCATCTCTCTTTGGGACAAAAGCTCGAATAACTCCCCGAGCATAAGCCAAGGCATATTGAGAGAATCGGCTAGCCATTTCATATTTTACATAATAATATTAGGATTAGGAGGTAAAGTATGACAAGCATAAATAGCGTAAATAAAAGAATTGAAAGGATCCCCACTTCAGCATGCAGTTCTGCATTGTAGCTCATGTTTGAGAGTGAGCGATGCTATAGTATTGTGATTGGTTGATCTATTGAGGTAATACTGTCTTTGCGGAGTCTTATAGAAGTAGTGTATGCGCTTAAATCAGCCTGTCTTTGTATAAACAACTAGTCTTTGGAAAATCTGTTTTTATTGTTTTATTTTTATTGTTTTGTGAACAGGAACTTAAACATTAACTGATTGAGCTACAACCACAACAGTCTTAGGCAAGTACGAAAGACAGCCAAGGACAACAGATGCGGATTCATTAGCTGCTTTTTTAGGATTTTATACCTGAAAAAGCCCTTTACTAGGCTAGGGTTGGGTTTAGGAATAAGGGTAGAAATGAAGTTTCTATTGAATTGAGTTAGATCTTTGTTTGATTAACAAATTAATACCATTCAATGAAAATTTTTAGAGGAACAGTTTATTCCCCTATTGATTAACCTCCTACAACCTCCGAAGCGGATAAGATTCCAAGAGCTTCGTCTATACCAGAATATGAAAGAGGATCTTCTACATTAACATTTCACATAAATGTGCCTCATCCAGTCTCTTTAAGCAGAGTCCGATTGCAAGAAGTAGCTGCGCTATGCCCGATTGGAATCTTTAGCAAATATAAGGCTTAGAACTGAACTGCTCGCTGCAAGGGAATAAGCGATCTATGACATGTGGTGACAAGGCTAATGGAATAGGAGGAGGGGCGGCCCGGCCTTGTGTTCAATATTTCATATGTAGACTATATAATATCTATATATTAAGAAAGAGTTTCCAGAAAGGCCTTAGGAGCATTTCTCCCGGTCAATTCCTTTGATTGTGGTATAGTTTAAGCATATCATGAGTGACCTTCGCCAAGGATCTAGCAAACTGTGATTTCCCTGTTGGCGTATAGAGAGAGTCACAACAAAGAAAGGGCCTCGTATGGTCGTATGTCCTTCATTCTCGTATTCTTTAGAAGAAACCCAACCTCAACTGAAACCTTTCACGTTGTTATCCTTGCTTAATGTATTAAAGATAAATAAAGTCAATGTATGTTAGTTACTGGTTCTCTTTAATGCCTGTTGTTGTTTTAAGACCGTTGCTTGCTTTCAAGGTGATCTCGAGTCAACGGGAGAATTGATCAATCGCCACAGGTCTCAGGCCATTTATAAAAGGTTGACCACCATGATTCTTCTCTTATTTAGGCCACAGCTACCTTGGGATTTCCTTCTGTTTACCAGTAATATCAATGATTACCCATCTTCGACAACATCGATCAGTAGAGAATTCAGCACGTCTTACCCGAACCAAAGGAGCATCAGCGGCACCCAAATGGATAGAAGTGTTTCCACCCCACCAACAAGCTATCCTGTCGAGGCATCGCATCCAACGTATCCCCAATGATTTCATTGGTTTTGCAGATGTTTGTAGTGGAAACCCACCAACTCACCCACCCAACAAGTAAAGAGGACTTAGTCCAAGTGTAAGTATCCACAACTACTGAATGAATGCAACATCATATTGATCTCGGTTAACCCCAAAAATCATACATGTGTTCCATCAAAAGGCATTCATCGTTCATAGTAGTGAGATGGGTGGTAAGGGAGGAAAGAGCCCACCAAAGCGGATCGATCTGATTGTAAGCCACCTAGCTCAGCTCCAAAGATTGACGAGACCCTCCCTTTTCTGCTCACTCTCCAGGGTTCGGACCCCTACAAAGGGGGAGGGAGTCGACTGAACATCTCATCCATTGGTGGTTTCATCAAGGTTGCACCCCATTGCCCAGCGCGAGCCTTCTTTTTTTAGGGTCCGTCGATGATAGAATTCCCATGATTTGTGTTCTCATAAGACCTTCATCCAAGTAGATCGTCCAATATAGGGTGATTCCCCTCTTTTAGCCCGACCTTGGGCGTGTGGAACATGGATTAGCATTATGTCATTCCTACAAGTCATCCCCCATCCAAGATTGGCTTCATCCGGAATAGTAAAACAATTGTTTATGGTACTGGATATTGGATGGGCCTTATGGTTTTCGGTCATTCATAACATCGTTCGATTGTACACTTCTGGGACTGGTACGGATTCGCTATGGTTGTGCATCCCCAAATTCTTGATTTCATCTGGTGCACCTCTATACCGGGAACCCCCAGAAAAAACTAAAAAGGATCAAAATGGACCTATAGTGAATACCCGACCTTGACCCCTGTTAGTTTGAGTTCCTATCTAGTATTCATAGTTTTCCTCGATTTGGTACCGCTCTTAGTTCAGATTTGGCCGCACCTTCTTTAGCATTAACAAAATCATTTAGCCCATAAAGAGATAACCTTGTTCAACTCACCCTCTTTCAGCGAGGTGGATCGAGTAGGTAAGGAGCTGATTCTTGTTGGCAGTGTGGCAGTACTACTTGTTGATAGAGTTTCCTCAGCTGACCTATTAAGAACAGATACTCCTTTTGGTCTAAGCTAGCACTTGGATTTAGCTAAAGCTATTCCGAACCCGTAGGAACTAGACGACAGCCCGACCCGAGCTAGAATATCGATAAGGGACCGGGATTGGTATCTATTTCTGGTGGAGTGGGAACTCTTCTTTATCATAGATTATCATCCCTATTTTGGATGTCTACCATGGTACTTGTTGAAAGATCTCTCTATCATCTTCTTGTGCGGATGGCCACTGGTGTTCTACGAAGGATACGCGATCGAACCACCACCAGGGTGATATCGACTTAGTAAACAACAAGATCAATCTAATATAGCTTAGTAACTATAGGATGATTAAGACCTTAAATCTAGGATTGAATCTCATATGTTGTTGTTAATTACGCTACTTCTCTTGTTCATTACTTACTCGGCATCATTTTACTTCTCATTCCATTCGGCCGAGGCCTTCGGAATTGAAAAAATAGGAGTTGACTCATTGTCTATCAATGAAGAACCGAGAACCGCCCCACGAGATCCAAACTGCGGGAATTTTCCGGTGGCAATAGGTCGGCACGAAGTGATTCATCATGCTCAAACATGAGCCGATCGTTCGTTAGGGACAATTTATAGATCATCAAATTACCACAAATGGAATGAGAAGTGGGTCCATGTAAATGATCGAGACCTCGCAAACAACAACGCTCCTTCCCCATATGGAGTTCGGAACCCAAAGGCAATCGTTCAGTGAACTTTCTCTTCTTTGTGTTAGTTAACCTAAGCCGCACCATTACCGCAGGGGTGGGGCTCGGCCCCCGAACTATATGTGATACTTTTTTCTGCCTCATATAGCTCGGGCCAAAGACTGGGGGAAGTTTAAGAGAGATGGGGAAACCCAGCAGCTGCCGGTCGGGGCGGGTCCATAAAATGGTGTTTTTCACCACATAAGCTGTCAAAGGCTCGGCTACTTTTTGCCTTCGGTTGCCCCCCCCCCCTCATAGCCCATTGATATAAGCGATAAAGGAGTGTATCTGTATGGGAGTTGTTGCTGGGGAATCTCTCCCTAAATGGACTGAGTTACGTTGCGCCCCTCCCCACGTCCTCTTTTCTCTGCCCGCAACCCCAGTCCCTCTGGTCCCGTAACGCGCGTCAGCACGAACATGACATGAACGGCAGCACGATAAAGCAAAACTCCAGTAAGAGCATAGGAGCGTGCGGAGTCAGGTGAAGGGATAGGAACAATGGAACTGGGAGAGGCAGAACCAGGGAATAAGGCGATCCTTTTGAGGCTGCCATCCCATTTTTAGGGTTTTTACCGAGACAGTTTCCTCAAGATATTTATAACCATGCTGCTGAGGCCCGCCCCAAGAATGCAAGTCCATCGGCCAAAGATCCTTCTCCTTATCAAACAGTTCATCGGTATTCGATAAGAGCTATAGGAACTGGATTATATTATGTAAGGAGATACCGCTAAACCTATTGCCAAAAACCACGACCACAGAATAGCTACTGCATGGAGAACGATCTCCACCAGTAGTTGGTAGGCGGCACCGGGAGGAGGAATGACAGCAAGCGTTGTTGACCAAGGATGACCGGATGAATGATTGCTCACTGTGGCCACTTTTTATCATCGATGCAGCCGGGCCCGAGCATTCATAGCGAGGTGAAGGTCATCATATTTGATGACGAATTCCCGGGCCGAATGTGACCAAAGAAAGGACAACCCCTGTTGAAGACCAATTCGCATGGGACCTCCCGCTAACACCAGATCCCAAGTTCGGTATGGAACCCTTCCAGGGGTCTGGAATTGGAAAAGATTGACCACAAGCAAGCAAATATGTGTTGTTTTGCTTAGGTTCTCCCCGCATGGGCTCGGACCCCTTTTGACTATTATTCTTCGACGACCCTTGTCCTAGCTACTTTCGAACAGTTTACCAGTGTTTATTTTGTGGTATAGCTAAGCTTCCCCTCTCCAGCCTCCTTCACCTTTTATTTTTAGCTCAATGACTTCGAACAGACCAAGGCCAACAACCTATCAGAGACCAATGAGTCTGGTCCCGGTTAGCAGTTTTACCCGTCTGCTCCACTCCGGGTTCCCCACTATCAGATTGAAAGATAATGCTCCACGATTAGTCATGTTCCAACATCTCCACGAGTCAATTAGAGTAAAGAAGAACCTCAAGCAGAGTACAATGAAATGGATACTAGTTCATATCTGAGCCCAATTCCTAGTGCTCTATAGAAGGATGGATCGACACCCTTCCCCCCGGGTAGACTTCCAGTAGTTTTTTGCTCCCTCTATTGAGGCCCTCCTACCGCCGTTTTAGTGACTCATAGGGCCTCTAATCCCCATATTCTTTAATTCAATATGAGCGGCAGTTTCCCTTCCAATATGAGCTTTAGGTTTGTCCGTATGATTCCTTCTTCTTCTTGAGTTGGAATTGGCAGCAGATATTCCCTTATTTTGGGAAAGCCGGTGGCCGCGTGTGAATTCTTCCAAAGCAGGGTTCGACATTGTTGTTTACTCTGATCTGGTCGGCGTTCTTTTCATTTACCAGCACGTAGGTAGTCTAAGTTCCTATGAACGAGCCTTTCTGGCCCCTGTGATCATATTTTATTAATGTATTAAAGAGGGCCTCTCTAACCAGTTCAAGTGGTAGGTGTCCACTAATGGACATTCCGGGATCGGCTCTGATAACGCAATTCCGGGAGGAGTCGTTAGTTGGGAACTGGATCCCTTCGGACCTGGAGAACGTGTGACGCGGGGTTGGGGTTTGGTGAACCAACGGGTCGCTCCTCTAGTTGATGTATCGGGCCCCTTTTTCGTTGCCTAGGTTACACCTTCGGAATACCCCAGATTTCTCTACTTCCCCCAATCTTCACTTTACGCCACGCCGACTCCCCCTTCGTCATAAGTCGTGGTTAATCTCTCTGTTACCATGGTTCCCTCAGATTTTTCACGTAGGAGATCGAGACAGAGCCCCATGTTCTAACCCCGGAGAATGACTAGTACGAGCTACTTAGTTTCCAATCGATGACTGCTCAGTATTATACCTCTGATCTTAGATCTATCGGTTGTTCCCAAAAAATACCAAAGGCTTAGCCTGAAAAGCTAGCTCGAAATATGAATGAGAGTACTTTGAGGGCGATAGAACTTCTCAAATTTGAGCAACATACCACATACCACCCCGAGAGAGCTCTTTGGTACAACTATGAGTATACCTATATTCATCTGATCATCACGCTTATGCGCACTTCGGCTATTTTCCTATATGTGGTGCATCTGGATCTACTAAAGACCTATAATATGGTAAATCTACCTATAGTATGTACCCAGTATAACCATAGATTGTAGAGTTTACAACAAAACCCAGAGAAACAACGGTAGTAATAGTAGGCAGCATAAAGAGCTCTTAAGGAACCCACTCCCAGTAGTAACTGGTATAGAGTATAGTATTATAAAAGCATAATAAGATTCATACAGCATGCATTCAATACCCAATATCATATCAACTAATTCTGTTCTTTCTTTCTTTCAGAGTTATTTTGGGGAGAACCCTAGTTATGACGAATTATCCGGCATATCGGTATCGAGTCGAGAAACCAGAACAACATAAAATGGAGAAATAGAAACATCTGCTTCTAATAGTCTATTCGAAACTATGATTCTTGCTTTTTTATCTGCACTCTGGATTCTTCCGGATCGTTCTTAATCTCATGCATATGCACCAATAGTTCGTCGTACCTTGGTACCGGGCTCATAAGAGGAGCTACGGAATCATAAGAAAAAGCAACTCTGGCATATGCGACAACAAAAATGGAATAAAGTAGGCCTCGCTGAAAGCGGGAGAATACCGGTACTCCACTAAGTTAGATCGAATAATTGGTTTCCAATACGCTCTTAGGGGGTCTTGTCTTCTCAGATTTAGCATTTTACTTTTCTTATAAAAAGCTTTGACCCATTCTGGAATACGTTATGAACCTACCCACGTCTTTTGAATGATATTTTGACTTGGGCCATTATAGGAAACGGAAATTTCATGGCCTCAGTAGACGCTTAAGTACTTTAGTAGGCTTGCTGCCACTTCATTCATATGTATGGTAACCAAGTCTTCCTCGTCATCTGATGTTAGTATCCCCTCATCATCGTCGACAACTTTTGGCACGGAATCGGATGTGAGTCCTCCATGTATTGGCTTTCAGGGTGTCGATCAAAATCTATCTGTACATATGCTCTTGGAGTTCATAGACAGCACTTCAAATAGAAAGTAGTTTAGAGTGTTATAGAATCCAAGTACTCTAATTTGATTTCAAGGAATTATTGAACTTAAGGGATCCTTTATTTTAAAGAGTTGGATCTAGAGGTTTTCCGCTAAGTCGGATGATGTCCCAAAATAGAGAACTCGGCTTTTCGCTGCACGGGATCTTCTCAAGCCAATGTCGTGAACTAGTCATATCATCAACACCAAGGACTTGGTCACCGCTTGGTTAAATAACCCGAAAAATAATCAAAAACGAGATATTGTATACTATGTTCTCTTATGGATCCTGCATCATCCTTCTATGAGGAATACTTAGATTTGATTGTTTATCCATATTACTAACCAAGGATTCATTTGGGCCAGACCCGGGTAAGGCCCAAATACTACGCAGTAAGTGTAATGTTTAGTACTAATAGAGAACCCCACCATATTCCCCAGTTCTTGATACTATCCAATCCCAGTATATCTGTAAGACTTCTATAGCTATAGCCTTTTATTTCCCTGGCCCAGATAGATAGACAAGAAAAAGCAACTGTGATAGCACTGGGGATTCGCCGGAGTAAAAATCTTGGGGGACACCCTTCAGTTGAGGAAGAATATCTGGTGGGATTCGAAGTCATAAGAGTTGAAGTCTTTTATGTTGAGTCAGAAGGGACTTCCCCTGGTAACAGAATTATGTAGCATTACCATATAAATGGAAGAAAGCTCATCAACAACCATAGGCGGATGTGAGAAGGATCGTGCAAGTAACAAAAGACCTGGCCAGGGAGTATTACAGAGTATTAGCGTAGGTGTAGCAGCACCGGAAGACACATAGGATATGCTCATAAAAGCAAGAAAAACTTATCCAAAGGATCGTTGAAGAATGGTTCCCCCGAGTCGGAGACCAAATGCACCATATGGCGTAGAACTAGTAATAGTAGCAGTTAGCAGGTAATATGATATGGTTGCATGATACCTTTTATTCTCTACCTCAGCGGATTAGCATATGATTGAAGAACGAACACACCCCCCTCCCTTAGTGCAGGTCCTACCTGCATTCTGAAATAGTGAACCCAGGCTTATTCATATAGTTTTTTATGCTTTTCTGGGAATTTTCAACTCATTCCTACTCTTTATGGGCCCAGTGGGTCTAAGCTTTTCATTAGTACTTATCAGTGGATTTCTTTCTATGTCCCTTATCCGGCCCTTGTATTCTAGTGGTATTATGATGGTGGCTGCTCTTTCTTCTTTATCTTCAAATGAAACCATACCATATTGTATGTATGAGCTCATACCAAAGTATGAATATAAACAAGTACAGAATCATCGAAACTACCATAAAACCACGGAAACGTTGAGCAAATAGACACTGTGAATCCAAAGATGAGCCATGGTGAATGACCTATGTAGGAAAGATGCCAGTAGCTAGTATTTCTTTTCTTTGTTTCCCGAGCCTCTAGTGAGTTACAGACAGAGTTCAAAAGGGTCTTTGATTTTATTCTTCCTTAATAGGGGCCTGGTGGAACACCTATCTATCTGTACCGGTATGAAAGGAATCAAGAAATTCTTAGTGGAAGGAGAAGGAGGGGACTAGTAGTAGATCTGGGGAGAGTAGCCAGCCATGAAGCATCGAAACAATAGCCCAACAAAGGGGGGGATGGGAAACAGAAAGTGTAATAGTAGATACTCGATCATATGCAATCATAACTTTAGAAGGAGCTAAATCAAGATCAGAAGCTAGTACTGGATTCATATTATGGTATAGTAGTTATTACTCATGGAAGGCGGGAAGACAGCAATCGCATAGATCGGTCAATGAATAATCATTGTCTTCCCAGAGCTCCTACTATGAATAATAAGCTTTCTACAAGACCAGATAGTGTACAACCGGAACATACGCGATGCACGTCGAGTACTGAAATGGGCCATGGGAACCATGGTTGGGCATAGTATAGGTATTGGTATATTCTGCGGATGTAGTTGAATATGATGCTAGTTATCTACTCGTGTAGGTATGAAACTGGATAAAGCATTGGTATAGGTGCATAATAGACATTATCGATTACCATATGGGTAACACCCAAAGTAGTATTTACCATATAGTTATAGCCGAAGGAATAAGTATGTTATCCTCGATATGCAATGTTTTGATACTTTCTGAGCTCTTCATAGCAGCTATTTCATAATTCTTCTTCTCCTCTTCCCAATCCCACCACATCACCAACACTATCGACGGCTAGCCCATCTTCATCACCCTTTCTCGGTCATCTGGTAGAATATTTCCAGCAATTCCTAAGACTCATATAGTGGTATGGAATACCATAATACATCAACTCACTACTGGTTATGGGTTCGGATAAGGTTTGGATCATCTGGACGGGAGTCAGTAATAAGCTATGCAGGGTGTCCGGCTTTCTATGTCCTACCATAACCTATAGGTGTGGCACCAAGATCAGATACAGTTCTACAATTTCCCATGCATAAACCCATACTACTACACTGACTTGCATACGACTAGCATTCATTGAGCATTGGATCATATCAAAAATATAGTTTATCCAGTTCCTACAGCAGACACTGGTATGGGAATGCAGTTAGAAGAAGAAGTCGATAAAATCCAATATTCGGAGACCTAACTCAGTATGACTAGTAGTACGAAAGAAATGGCATTTCCTGCGGCTCCCATTATGGTAATACCAGCAGAATAATATGAAATAGATGCTCAGATACCGATACTGTAATAGTTTATACTTATTCATGAGCTACATCCTCTCTTTTTGTTACTGCTCCTATGGTGCCCAAGGATCTCTGGATATTCTTCCTATCTATCTATAGCCGTAGGCGGAGGTCTTTGATGAGTAATTCAAACAATGTCGCCCACACCACGTTAAACCCTGAAAAAGGGGCAACTTTCGTGTAGAACCCTTCGTCCTTGGCACGCTTTTTCATCATCTTTCTTTGGATTCCATTATTAAAGCATCGATCAGCTGTGGCTCTGTTATGCTTTTTTACAGCCTACTGACCATAGGACCATAAGGTATGCATTCATATGAATTCCCAGGTAAACCTGGATGAAGTATTTCTCCAGTCCTCCGTCCCCCTTTTTTCTTGGGTAGTTTAACGGACGGTCGCCCCTCCAACAAGAAAAGGTATAAATATGGAAAATTCTCTACCATTTGGATCGGAGAATTTATGGAGGAAATCGGGGAGAGCCCGGAATGTGAGCAAATATATCATGCTGATTGCTCAACTGTACTTTGTCTATCTTACGTGGAGCTGAATTAGGTTTTTTCGGTGTTCTCGTTGGCCTTACTATATGACCATTAATATGAGCTCCATGAGAGCTCACTCAAAGACCCCACGGTGCCACCCGATCCATAACTGGTATCGGTTGACCATAGAAGAAAGAATGAATGCATACCACCAAAAGACAAGTAAGGATATTAATGGAAAAAAGAGATGCCCGCACCATAATGATATTCTTGACTATTTAAGAAAATCTGCCGAGAGGGATGAATATGATGTTGTGGTCAACTTTGGCTCCTACGATAATAGAAGAGCTTCAAACGTCCCTCCCAACGATAGAATACTTGTACCTACACCCATATCGACATTTGTTGCACCAATGTTACTAGCGACGGGAAAGTGTATCATACTCATTGGGTCGGGGTGACTACTTCGCTGCCTTCCCAATAGGACATAGTCGTAGCTTTTTTGAGAATTTGGATTCGAAGTCGCTCCATAGTTTTTCAGATTCTGGTAGTCCCTCGGCATTTCATTTCGATCCTATCCAAGCGTTGGTACTTCATGAGGAGTTCCCGGATTCGGTTCAGTCCGGTCTCGTTCAGATTCCTCTATATAAGCAATAACCAAAAAGCAGGAAAGAAAGCAAAAGATATTGGCACCTTGGAAAAAGTAAATCTTTTTGTTCATCCCAGGAATAGTAAACTAATGGTCTGGGGACAGTATAAGTAGCTACATGAAGATACACGGATGACTCCTCAATCGTAAACCAATATCACACCGGAAGCCTCTCACTGTAGATGTAGATAGTACTTACGCGTCAGATACATTCCGGGCCTAATTGGAGCAGACGGAGGAGAAGCTTTAGAAGAGATTTCCAGAGGAGGAGTCATCAATGGGCTATAGCTTGGCATCAACACTACTATAACTAGTTTAATAATCATAGGTGCTATTCGTACCAACTCCACCATGGACTACCCAGTTGCTAGTAGATTTCTAGCTGTTTTTCCTTAATACTACCTCCAAAGCTAAATCTTCTCCATAGTAGCGGAATGGTTGCCATGGATGGCATACCCGGAAATCCAGAAAAGGTAGAAACTATAGCTGCAGTAGGCAAAGCCGGATAGCTTGGGTATTGTACTAAATGCATCAAATATGGCAGCTGGCTACTAAGCGTTAAACTTATTGCGTAGTATTTGGGCCTTACCCGGGTCTGTCCCAAATAAATCCTTGGTTAGTAATATGGATAAACAATCAAATCTTTTTCATCCATGGCAACCATTCCACTACTATGATCAAATGTTCCCACCAAGGAGTCGTAGCTTTACTTAGATAGGGCTTGACTGCCTTACATAAATAAAGGGATGGCTGTTCTCCTTTATTTCACAAAGAGTGGACCTTGATTCTCTTAAGATTTTTGATACTGCTATTTTTTCCCCTTAACTCGCGTCCCAATCCGTTGTATCAATATACAGCTCGGACATCTCAAACACACGTAAAGATGTACTTATAAGAAAGGCCACCTATGCGGTTGTCCCCATTAAGAATACATGTCTTTTTAAAGCTCATTGTCCTGAGACATAGGTGTTACAGTTTTCCGGAACCTTTCTATCCGGCATACCAACAAACAACTTTTCACAAAAGCCCTCAAAAGAGGAGATGCGCTCAAATACAGAGAGGAATGGAGTAACTCAACTCCGAGAGAAGAACGTGGCTCTCTAACCGCTAGTTTCTTACTTCTCAGGTTCTTACAGGGAATCTCAAACCATATAGATCTTTGGCCATAGAATTGGTTTACCCGTCTTGAGGCATCCCTTTCTTTGCTTGCTCCGCCTAAATATGTATCAATAGCAATGGCAATAAAAAATAAAATGCAACTCCAGTAGACCTGAATACTGAAAAACACTGATCTGATGAGCTGAAGTCTACCCGCATAGGAAATTTGTTCACACCCAAGTGGTGGATCTCTTTCAAAAGGAAGATCAATTTGACCCACTAGAAATAGAGCAAGGAAATATGAATAAAAAGGCACTCGCAGTCATGGCGGGGGCTGTAATGATGAGTTTTCTACTCAATAAAAACGCATTTAGTGCAGGAAGTTTGGTACTAAGAACATATGGTACTAAGTCAGAAAGACTTCCTTAGTCCTGTCATGCCTTAGGTTCACGAACTAGAGGTTCAAGAGCTAGAAACACCGTTAAACCATTTATCTGTCGTGTGAACGTATATAAAAAAAGATGGAATATTGGCAACGGATGATGTTCCGGAAATAGGTATGGGATATTGCATTGGTTATCGAATTGGAATGGACCTGGTTCACCTTATGAAAAGAAGTAATCCTACGGAAAAAGGATCTAATCCTAGAGATAAACGGATCCTAAGGGGACCCGAAAGGGTACTAGCAATCTTCTTTGCTGCTCACTTCGTTCCCATTTGTATCAGCAATCTTCTGTGGTAAGTGCTTGGGTACTAGCGAAGATCACGTTCTTCCTCTTGCCTGCACTCCGCGGCCTATAGTTAATTGGTAGAACCATGCATATGATCTTAGTTCTAGTACCTGGATCCAGAGTAAGCTTTAGCTTTATGGCCGGGCATGATATTTAAAAGTAGCTAATGATTCATATAGTAAGTTTGTTGGAGCTGGTGGAGCATATGTATTGGGGGATTTCGGTCCAACAAAGAAGGAAACTCTAGTTCTTTCTCCTGTCCGGTCGGAAACTGGTATTCCGTTTATGGTGTAAGGGTTGGCAGCAATCATAGGCGCTTTGGTCTCAATTAGTGCGCTCTTCCTTTATAAAGACTTGCCCTCGGCCTTGTCAGCTCATCAGTAAGGGTCGAGCGGTCTTCTTTTCTGTTTGATGGTAATTCAAATCTCGAATCTCTCTATGCTTTTCGAACCCGATCTACTGTATAAACTGATACATAGTCCTGATCCTATAGAAATAAGTAAGTAGAGTGATACAGAAGATGCTATGTACTTTTCATGGACCCACCCGGAACCGGTGGTAGATATGGTAGGAAACAGGTGGAGCAATGTATCTGGTGTTCACGATGATGATACTCATAGAGCTCCTACGGTTGCCACTAGGTCTAGCTTTACTAGGTTCCTCAATTGCTTCTCGTAGAATAATAATACCTTCATATAGTATGGTGTTGGATAGAAGAGAAGAAGATACTACTGCAGACGAAGCTACAGACTCCATAGATGGGAAATTACCGTAAATGGTTGAAAACATATAATACCTCTACTATACCACTGCTAATCCCTACCCACCCATCCTGCTCAGACAATCATGTTCTCTACGATCAAGTATCATGCCATTCTCCTCTATATATAGAAAGACACGGCCCGGGAATTTTGTTTTAGCTAAAGCACTGGTGCATCTGGTATGTCTGGGAATCCGGTTGTCCTCCGGCGGAGTTTAAGTAGTGTTTGGGATTTAAGTGTATCAATAAGGATTAGCCATCCGAGGTATAGGTGTTGGTGGACGGTCTGTGGTCGCCGATGCCAAGGGGTCACCGTAGCTCATCCTTTTCCTTGTTCCTGCATAACTAGAGTAGTAGTAGATCTCTAATCATAATCACTGGAAACCATGTATCATACCATACAGGAAACAACCAGGTACCATGTACCTAGAACCGTACGAGCTCATCCGAAGGCAGGATCAAAGCTTGGCTTAACTGGTGTACTATCCAAGGGTGCTATTGCTATACTATCGGCATCGGTCTAACTCCAGACCCATATTACTTACCCTGTAGAGCCTCTTCTTATTGAGAGATTATTCTTCGACATATTATGATCCAGTTATTGCTCCTTCGGTGGAGTTCTTTATGCTTATTAGTTGACTTAGTAGTGGCTGATGTAGGTGCTATAGGCTACGCCTACTACATCAGCATCAACCGGTTAGATGGCAGAAATAACTAAAGAAAGGGCTTCAATTGATGTAGGATGAGATCCAAGGTGTAAACCAGAAGAAGAATCAGTAGCTAGGTTTATCGTTTCACCGGTTAGGCTTGGTCTTTGGTTAGGAATGACTTATGGTTCCCGTGGGACTAGCATTCTATGCGGATTCGGACATAAACTACTATAGTAGTCTTACATGGTTTACTACCATGGGAAGGAATGCATAGGATTGGCGAACCAATAGTCGTACCAGAAACGGAGATAACAGCATAGGCACCATCTGAAACAAGATCCGATCCATTCTCTGTATCGATAGCCATTCAAGCATATGGTTATTCGCTGGAGGTAGTTGTAGTTGTTGTCATACTCGTCATAGATGATTGGTTGTTTACCATGTATTTAGAGTCCTCTAAACTCTCATAACAACATAAACTGGTCTTCTGGAAGATAGCTCAGAAACCCTGGCCCTCCAATCTTAGTACACATCTCTTCTGGTGTTCTCTTTTCCCCTATTTCTGAATCCCCCGGCTGTAGTTGTTCTTTCTTTCTTGTTTCCTCATTATCCATGTACCATTCCATGGTATGAAGCTATGCAAAGAAAAGATGATAAAAAGTAGATCTGGGATCATAGTATGAAGATAATGAAATCAATGGGAAGCTTATGTGATGGGAAGTCTTGTACATAGGCACCGTTATGGTATGAATTACCTACCCGGAATGAAATCATCAAGAAGACTAGGCTGTTTTACAGAGCTTGAAACCGTAACATCCTACCTAGTACTTGGGAAGACAGAGGACTAGTGCGCTCATTCCGAATTCATTTTCCCTGGATCCAGGGTTCCCTGGGTAACTAAGAAGAACTAAAGCGAGAAGGAAGAGATTATGGAGTAGATTCATGGGAAGCTTTAGCTTCATCGATCCAATACCAACCGTGTACAATTCACCCGAGAATGGGTCATGCAGTCTTTGCTTCCCTCGCTACTTCCGAAAATATTCCAATCCTGTATGGCCAAAAATAGGATGCAATCGGGACGGGTAGATCAATAAGTACTATACCATATTTGAGAAGTTCGATCGCCCTCAAAGTACTCTCATTCATATTTTGAGCTAGCTTTTCAGGATAAGCCTTTGGTATTTTCTAGGAACAGCTGGTAGATCTAAGATCAGAGGTATAATACCGAGCAGTCATCAATTGGAAACTAAGTAGCTCGTACGAGTCATTCTCTGGGGTTAGAACTAGGGGCTCTCTCTCGATCTCCTACATGAAAAATCTGAGGGAAACATGGTAACGGAGAGATTAACCACGCCTTATGACGAAGGGGGAGTTGGCGTGGCGTAAAGTGAAGATTGGGGGAAGTAGAGAAATCTGGGGTATTTCGAAGGTGTAACCTAGTCAATGAAAAAGGGGCCTGATACTTCAAGTAGAGGAGCGACCCGTTGGTTCACCAAACCCCGACCCCACGCCACACGTTCTCCAAGTCCGAAGGGATCCAGTTCCCAACTACTGACTCCTCCCGGAATTTCGTTATCGGAGCCGAGCCAGGAATGGCCGTTAGTGGACACCTACCACTTGAACCGGTTAGAGAGGTCCTCTTTAATACATTAATAAAATATGTTCACAGGGTCCAGAAAGGCTCGGTCATAGGAACTTAGACTACCTACGCACTGGTAAACGAAAAGAACCCCGACCGGATCAGAGTAAACAACAATGTCGAACCCTGCTTTGAAAGAATTCACACGTGGCCGCCGGCTTTCCCAAAATAAGGGAATATCTGCTGCCAACTCCAACTCAAGAAGAAGAAGGACTCATACGGATGAACCTAAAGCTCATATTGGAAGGGAAACATCCGCTCATATTGAATTGCAGAATATGGGGATTAGCGGACCAATGAGTCACTAAAACGACGGTAGGAGGGCCTCGATAGAGGGAGAAAAAAACTACAGGAAGTCTACCCGGGGGGAAGGGTGTCGATCCATCCTTCTATAGAGCACTGGGAATTGGGCTCAGATCTGCGCTGGTATCCATTTCAGTGTACTTTGCTTGAGGTTCTTCTTTACTCTAATTGACTCGTGGAGATGTTGGAACATGACTAATCGTGGAGCATTATCTTTCAATCTGATAGTGGGGAACCCGGAGTGGAGCAGATGGGTAAAACTGCTAACCGGGACTGGACTCATTGGTTTCCGATAGGTTGATGGCCTTGGTCTATTCAAATTCATCGATCTAAAAATAAAAGGTGAAGGAGGATGGAGAGGGGAAGCTTAGCTATACCACAGAATAAACACTGGTAAACTGTTTGAAAGTAGCTAGGACAAGGGTCGTCGAAGAATAATAGTCAAAAGGGGTCTGGGCCCATACGGGGAGAACCTAAGCAAAACGACACATATTTTCTCACTTGTGGTCAATCTTTGCCAATGCCAGACCCCTAGAAGGGTTCCATACCGAACTTGGGATCTGGTGTTAGCGGGAGGTCCCATGCGAATTGGTCTTCCACAGGGGCTGTCCTTTCTTTGGTTACATTCGGCCCGGGAATTCGTCATCAAATATGATGACCTTCACCTCGCTATGAACGCTCGGGCCTGGCTGCATCGATGATAAAAAGTGGCTCTGGCGAGCAGTCATTCATCCGGTCATCCTCGGTCAACAACGCTTGTTGTCATTCCTCCTCCCGGCGCCGCCTACCGACTACTGGTGGAGATCGTTCTCCGTGCAGCAGTTATTCTGTGGTCGTGGTTATTGGCAACATCTTTAGCGGTATCTCCTTACATAATCTAAGCCAGTTCCTATAGCTCTTATCGAATACTGATGAACTGTTTGATAAGGAGAAAGATCTTAGGCCGATGGCCTTGAATTCTTGGGGCGGGCCTCAGCAGCATGGTTATAAAGATCTTGAGGAAACTGTCTCGGTAAAAACCCAAAAAATGGGATGGTAGCCTTAAAATGATCACCTTATTCCCTGGATCTGCCTCTCCCAGTTCCATTGTTCCTGTCCCTTCACCTGACTCTGCACGCTCCTATGCTCTTACTGGAGTTTTTCTTGCTTTATCGTGTTGTCGTTCATCTCATGTTCGTGATAACGCGCGTTACGGGATCGAAGGGACTGGGGTTGCGGGCGGAGAAAAGCGGACGTGGGGAGGGGCGCAGTGTAACTTAGTCCATTTAGGGTGAGATTCCCCAGCAACAGCTCCCATATAGATACACTCCTTTATCGCTTATACCAATGGGCTATGAGGGGGGGCGCAGCCGAAGGCAAAAAGTAGTCAAGCCTTTGACGGCTTATGTGGCGAAAAACGCCATTTGATGGACCCACCCCGACCGGCAGCTGCTGGGTTTCCCCATCTCTCCTAAACTTCCCCCGGTCTTTGGCCCGAGCTGTATGAGGCAGATAAATGTATCACGTACAGTTCGGGGGCCGAGCCCCACCCCAACGGTAATGGTGCGGCTTAGGTCAACTAACACAAAGAAGATAAAGTTCACTCAATTTGGGTTCCGAACTCCATATGGGGAAGGAGTGTTGTTGTTTGCGAGGTCTCGATCATTTACATGGACCCACTTTTCATTCCATTTGTGGTAATTTAATGATCTATAAACTATCCCTAACAGACCATCGGCTCATGTTTGAGCATGATGAATCACTTCGTGCCGACCTGTTGCCACCGGAAAAGTCCCGCAGTTTGGATCACGTGGGCGGTTCTCGGTTCTTCATTGATAGACAATGAGTCAAATCCTATTTTTTCATTTCCGAAGGCCTCGGCCGAACGGAAGGAGAAGTAGAATGATTTTGAGTAAGTAATGAACAAGATAAGTATCATAATGAACAACAGCATATGAGATTCAATCCTAGATTTAAGGTCTTAATCATCCTACAGTTACTAAGCTATATTAGATTGATCTTGTTGTTTACTAAGTCGATATCACCCTCGCGGTGGTTCGATCGCGTATCCTTCGTGGAACACCAGTGGCCATCCGCACAAGAAGATGACAGAGAGATCTTTCAACAAGTACCATGGTAGCCATCCAAAATAGGCATGATAATCAATGATAAAGAGGAGTTCCCGCTCAACCAGAAATAGATACCAATCTCGGTCCCTTATCAATATTCAAGCTCGGGTCGGGCTGTCGTCTAGTTCCTACGGGTTCGGAATAGCTTTAGCTAAATCCAAGTACTAGCTTAGACTAAAAGGAGTATCTGATCTTAATAGGTTGGCTGAGGAAACTCTATCAACAAGTAGTACTGCCACACTTCCAACAAGAATTAGCTCCTTACCTACTCGATCCACCTCTCTGAAAGCGGGTGAGTTGAACAAGGTTATCTCCTTATGGGCTAAATGATTTTGTTAATGCTAAAGAAGGTGCGGCCGAATCTGAACTGAGAGCGATACCAAATTGAGGAAAACTATGAATAATAGATAGGACCTCAAAATAACAGGGGTCAAGGTCGGGTATTCACTATAGGTCCATTCTGATCCTTTTTAGTTTTTGCTGGGGGTTACCGGTATAGAGGTGCACCAGATGAAATCAAGAATTTGGGGATGCACAACCATAGAGAATCCGTACCAGTCCCAGAAGTGTACAATCGAAGATGTTATGAACGACCGAAAACCATAAGGCCCATCCAATATCCAGTACCATAAACAATTTTTTTACTATTCTAGATAAAGCCAATCCTGGATGGGGGATGACTTATAGGAATGACATAATGCTAATCCATGTTCCATATGCCCAAGGTCGGGCTTAAAGAGGGGACTCACCCTATGTTGGACGGTCTACTTGGATGAAGGTCCTATGAGAACACAACTCATGGGAATTATATCATCGATGGACCCTAAAAAATAGGGCTCGCGCTGGGCAATGGGGTGCAACCTTGATGAAACCGCCAATGGATGAGATGTTCAGTCGACTCCCTCCCCCTTTGTAGGGGTCCAGACCCCGGAAAGTGAGCAGAAAAGGGAGGGTCTCGTCAATCTTCAGAGTTGAGCTAGGTGTCTTACAATCAGATCGATCCTCTTTGGTGGGCTCTTTCCTCCCTTACCTCCCATCTCACTACTATGAATGATGAATGCCTTTTGACGGAACACATGTCTGATTTTCGGGGTTAACCGAGATCAATCTGATGTTGCATTAATTCAGTAGTTGTGGCTACTTACACTTGGACTAAGTCCTCTTTACTTGTTGGGTGGGTGAGTTGGTGCGTTTCCACTGCAAACATCTACAAAACCAATGAAATCCTTGGGGATACATTGGATGCAATGCCTCAGAAGGATAGCTTGTTGGTGGGGTGGAAACACTTCTATCCATGTGGGTGCCGCTGATGCTCCTTTGGTTCGGGTAAGATGTGTTGAATTCTCTACTGATTGATGTTGTCGAAGATGGGTAATCATTGATATTACTGGTAAACAGAAGGAAATCCCAAGGTAGTTGTGGCTAAAATAAGAGAAGAATTAGGGTGTTCAACCTTTTATAAATGGCCTGATACCTGTGGCGATTAATCGATTCTCCCGTTGACTCGAGAGCACCTTGAAAGCAAGCAACGGACTTAAAACAACAACAAGCATTAAAGAGAACCAGTAACTAACATACATTGACTTTATTTATCTTTAATACATAAAGAAAGGATAACAATGTGAAAGGTTTCAGTTGCGGTTGGGTTTCTTCTAATGAATACGAGAATGAAGGACATACGACCATACGACGCCCTTTCTTTATTATGACTCTCTCTATACGCCAATAGGGAAATCGCAGCTTGCTAGATCCTTGGTGAAGGTCACTCATGATATGCTTGAACTATACCATAATCATAGGAATTGACCGGGAGAAATGCTCTTAAGGCCTCGCTGGAAACTCTTTCTAAATATATAGATATTTGATAGTCTACGTACGAAATATTGAACACAAGGTCGGGCCGCCCCTCCTCCTATTCCATTATCCTTGTCACCACATGTCATAGACCTCTTATTCCCTTGCAGTGAGCAGTTCAGTTCTAAGACTTATATTTACTAAAGATTCAAATCGGTCATAGCGCAGCTACTTCTTGCAATCGGACTCCGCTTAGAGAGACTGGAGGAGGCACATTTATGTGAAATGTTAAAGTAGAAGCTCCTATTTCATATTCTGGTATAGACGAAGCTCTTGGAATCTTATCCGCTTCGAAGGTTGTATGAGTTTAATCAATAGGGGAATCAACTGGTCCTCTAAAACATTTCATTGAATGGTATTCATTTGTTAATCAAACAAAGAACTGACTCAATTCAATAGAAACTTCACTTCTACCCTTATTCCTAAACCCAACCCTAGCCTAGTAAAGGGATTTTTCAGGTATAGAATCCTAAAAAAATAATCTAATGAATCCGCATCTATTTTCCTTGGTTGTCTTTCATACTTGCCTAAGGTTGTTGTTGTTGTAGCTCAATCAGTTAATGTTTAAGTTCCTGTTCACAAAACAATAAAAATAAAACAAGAAAAATAGATTTTTCTGAAGACTAGTTGTTTATACAAAGACAAGCTGATTCAAGCGCATACGCTACTTCTTTAAGACTCCGCAAAGACAGTATTACCTCAATAGATCAACCAATCACAATACTATAGCATCGCTCACTCTCAAACATGAGCTACAACGCGGAACTACATGATGAATTGGGGATCCTTTCAATTATTTCATTTATGCTATTTATGTTAGTCATACTTTACCTCCTAATCCTAATATTATTGGGTAAAATATGAAATGGCTAGCCGATTATCTCAATATGCCTTGGCTTATGCTCGGGGACTTATTCGAGCTTTTGTCCCAAAGAGATATGGAGGTCCTCCGATCTTTAGGTCTAGGCTTTCTTTCCGCTTATCTTTAGTCTAAGGCTTACGAAGGTGGGGGCGCCATTACGGAGCAATCGAGGGAGAGGATAAGTCCAATGCATATGAAATGAGGGGAGATAGTTTCGCGATGGAACTATCTTGAGCCGGAGGGGTGGCACAGCATGGGATGTGCCTTAGTTGAGTCTCTCGGATGGAAAAAGGAATCAATGGATTTCGTTCCATTTCCTTTGTTAAGGAAAAGAGGTCGTAGCCTGATCTCAACAGGTTACCAGACGCGTGACTGAGTTCTCGGTTTTGGCAGTTCCACTTTTGGGCATTGGTTCACGACAGTGCTTTCAAAGGTTGTTATGAAGGGAACCTGTTCATCCTGGTCCTATAACTCCAAAGCCTGTTTTAGATCCACCACCACGTACATACGATCCTAATGCTTTCTATGATTATCACATGGGAAGCCCAGGGCACTGGACTGACAGATTCTACAACTTGAGGCATAGGATTCAGGATCTTCATGATCAACCACAATTACAGGGACTAAGGGAGTTCAAAGTCGAGCTTTAGATAGGAAGACCAGATTAAAACAAGAAACAAGCCCAATGTTATTAAAAATCCACTCCCGGCGCATGAAAGCAACACTGGGGAAAGATTTTCCACTAATGAAATTGACCACAAAAGAGTTTGATCCATCCCTGTTAATTACAACCCCTGGGGCCAAGGTCCGTCTGAATCTTGGAGAGAACGATAATGTCGTATCAGTCTATATGACATCCTTGTACCTCAAGAAATATCGGTTTGAACCACAGTTCAACTTAACTCCCAATGATGTTCTTCAAGGAATCAAGGACAAATTTCTCCGTCCAGTGGCACCAGAGGATTTGCCTCTGATTGCTTATCACGATGACGGCACACCCATTTACCAAGAAATAGTCAATATCGAGACTCTCGCTCCCTACTTAGGGGCATTATAAATCCCACCAGATGGTAACAACATATTATTGCATGAGCTCCCAATGGAAAACCTTTCCAAGAAAAGAAGGCACTTGGCAGACTTGTCACGTCAAGTGGGAAGGTTGTTTTTGTGACATATGTCACCCCTGGGAACACATATTTCGTAATGAATTTTGGGATAAGAGAAGAAATAGGAGAACTAAAAGGAGGAATAAACAAGCCAAAACAGAAGATCAGCCTATGGATCCATCAGAAGACTGGGATTGGGATCTTTGCGAAGGAATCCAATCCTTAACGCTGAAAGAGGACCCCATAGAGTCTTCTCAGAAAGAAGACCCATCACTCCTCCCGGAATGAAAGTCCGTCCGAATACTAAAAAGGGGAAAAAAATAGCTGACGTTCATCTGGTTAGCTCATTACCAGCGGGATCCACCCTGTCGCGTTATTATGCAGATGTGCTTCCGAAGATCGAAAAGGGATTGTTGTTCGCTGCTTATCCATGTGACTTCCCTATCATTGCATATCATCTCGATGGGACTCCGATCTATCAAGATGTCTTCACCAAAGCCGCTCTCACACCGCTCTTCGAAAAAGGAGTCCTTGTACCTGCAACAGAAACCCATCATAGCCTATAAGCTCAACGGGACAACATACTACCCTACCAAGATGAGAGTGATGATCTCCCCAAAAGCAAAAAGAAGAAGAATAAGTCCAGCCAACAGATTCTAAAATAAATATATGAAGTAGGAGACCGACCTCTTAGGTGAACACTCAAGGAAGTTTGACTATTATGTCCAATACTCGAAGCCCCCTGATCCTGATCCTGCATTGATCCCACCACTTCCTTCCTGGGATGACTATCCCCCTATACCAACATATACCTCGGGACCCATAACGGGTTCGCTGGAAGAAATTGTGGAAAACACAGGATGCTGCTTCATACCTCCTCAAGAGACTCTACCGATCTTGGAAGCTAATGACTTCGATCAGATATACCAGAATCCGGAGGAGAAATATCATGCTGAAAGGGAGATAGTCAAGAAGGAAATTTATGAGTGGATGAATAAAGTTTACCCTAATGTGGCTGACAAGCTACTTTATCGGAACTTTAACCAGGACATTCACGAGATGGATGCACGCACCTATGTTGGGAAGCACAGGGATCAACAAGGGAAATTTGACCCTTATCAGCTCATTACTTCCCCAGGAGATAGGGTGAGAATCAGAATCAAGGAAGAAAGAAATGAAGAGGAAGTAGATTACAGCTACCCTAGCTTGACTCCTCCCCGAGGAAGAAGAGAAGGTTCCGAAGAAGCAACATCAACCGACCGGTCCGAGTTGACACATATGATGAGGGAGTTAGAGCAGCTCAAAGGAAAAATGAAGATGATGGTGCAACTAATGATAGTTATGGTATCCTCCAGGGGAATAGAGCCCACCAAACTCCTCCCTCAAGTCTAGCAGCATAAATAAGAAATGGACAAGCAGGTTAAAAAGAAGAGGGAATTCGATCCCCTCCCAATTATGCCATCTCGTCTACTTCCAGAATTGATTGCATCAAAACTGGTCACTCCCATGCCTACTAAACCGGTGAATCCTCAGGCTCCAGAATTCCTTCTAGATGCAATATGTGAATATCATATGGGAGGTATAGGTCATTGGACCTATGATTGCTACCATCATAGGCATCGGATCCAAGATCTTCTGGACCATCAGTTGTTGAGTTTCTATTGGTGAGGGAGGAATCGGTGTTACGCTTTGAAGAATCCATGCCCTTCATTGCAGGATGAATCAGAGAGTAGTAGTTTATGCAAGAAGATAAAGACGTCCCAGATACAACCACCCATCTCACTCAAAGATGGGATCGTTTGGCCTAAGGTGACAGATGAGGATTGCACAGAGATTCACATGATTTGCCCTCTGATCTGGCCTCAACACAGGAATTTCCCTGATCTGCACAACGTTATCTCCCAGATCGTTCAGAATGCACCAAATAGGCCTACGGTGGTTTCCTAACAAGGATCGGCCCCTCGATCCACCTACCTAGTACCGGTTCCATCACAACCACAACCGCTGCCCCTTATCATCACCATTCCAAGCGCATCATTGACCGCACCAAAGGTTTTGCAAACCCTAACACTCAGACCCATCCCAAAAACCGATTGTTATCACCTATCCACCCTTGAAGGGACCCATCACTATCAGCCTCCCTCAATTGGAACCTTACACGGGAAATCATGTTGTGCCTTGGAATTACGGCATCAAGGCTACTACCGGAAAAGATCGAGCATGAGGTACTTCTTAATGCCTTCAATTCGCTTGAGAATCCGTCTCTTCTTCGTAAGTTCTCCCCAGACAAGACTCCTTGAAGGAGGCTAGAGTACTCTGCAGAGATTGATCCTATTGTTCCTAGACCCGCCTGACTCAATTTCCGAAGTCTTCATGAGAGAACCAGGCAGCTTCCATTCTAAAAGGTCTTCGATTGGTAGGGAACTACTTCAATAAAGGTTGTTCCACCCAACCCTCATCCAGTTTTTATGAAAGGAGTAAAGTAAGGCTTACTTCAACATCTGTATTGGATCTAACCCTTTATTTAGCTTGACTTTAGTTTTCAATAAGGTGCCCTACCCTATCGCTTTATGATAGACCACCTTACTCAAACTCAAATAGGGGGCATCTCGGGAATTGAGAGCAAGGAGACTGGAAAGGGCTGAGGTAAGGGATCGTGAGCCATAAGCAGCAAGCACAGTATTTCAGTAAAGGACTTACTAATATAAAGGTGGAAAGGATTTTGATCAAGCTCACATTAATATGTTAGGGGATAAAAGCGATTTAATCCCTGGGAGCTCTTTTTCCCTAAAGTGAACGGTCTACTCAAGCTCAAGAAATCTATTGTATTGTAGTTACGGTACTCAATCAAGCCAGTCATTCAATCAAGCCGATCGATAAAAGAACTTCTATTTCTATGCTCTCCTTCGAATATTTAATGAGCCAAGATTCCTCACACTTCACGTAATCCCCCATTTACTCTCTCCTTACCTTATTCGATTTCGATTAGGGCGCTCCTTAAGGACCCTCAGCTTCGCATGAGCTAAGCTAGTATCTTTCCTTTCCTTAATAGTCGATAGTCGAGCTCTCTTCCTTTCCTGACTCATATTAGTACAGTATATCGGTTTCTCTGGCCCGATCTTTCTTTCTGTCTTAAGAGGGAACGGGAGTTAAGAGTCCTTGAAGAGTTAGATTCCCTTAAGTACCGTCTGACCCTAGACGCACTTAAGTAAGTTAAGCTTAGAACTTGACCATTTCTTCATCTAACCGTAAGCGATTTCATTCCTTCCACACTGGGGAGAGGAGAGGGCAGAGAAGAAGACGTCCTTCACGCAACTTTATTAAAACTTGAAAGAAGGGTAAATCCAATTATTACACTAACAAAGAAAAGCAAGGCCCGAATCCGGAAGGAAGAAAACTCGAAGACAGAAAACGAGACGGAAGGCCCCTTTTGGTTGGGGGGAAAACTCAGAATCAATGATATTTCTATTTTATGGTATTTCTTTATGTATTTATGGAATAATTTCATAATATCCCACCAAATAATGAAGTTGAGTTCTCAATAGAACTCATACTTTGTGCTACCCTATTTTTAATACCCCATAGAGAATTTCCTTTATTGATTTGCATGAATTAAAGAAGAAACTCTATGAGAATCTTTATAAAGTATTTTTTCATCCAAATTCATCACCTTTGGGTGCAACTATTCTCTTTTTTAATAATAAAAATGGATCAATGTGACTTTTCATTGATTATCATGAATTTTTTTAACATGTACGTGAAATACCATTTTTTATTAAGGATTGATAATCCTCTTTTCAAAATGGTTTAGAGGTAAACCTGACATGAACCAAAGCCTAGTGGATTAGAGGTCCATACCATTTTTTGATGGCCTGAGTGAGTTGTGACCTAAAGATCTAATCTGAACAATCAAGCTTCAAATCATGAGCCCAATCTTCTCAATGTGATGCCCCCTACTGTAAGTTATTACATTTAACTACCCCATAGTGAGGACCTTTATAGAGAACCCCTATTTAAACCCATTTCTGGGTAGAGGTCCAGATGATGGATTCTAACACAATAATCTCTCTTTTGAGTCATCCACCCAACAATGCATGCATGTCTATATACCATGCTGCCTCCAAGATATGTTACTTCACTTGTTTGGTCAATACCAAGCACATGATGTGTCTCTCCCTATACCAAGAACCACCACATTATACATCCCTTTCCAATTTTGTGGAAGCGAACCCCTCTTTCCCATGTGGTTATAGGGCCACATGATAGGTTCAAACACAATTATTTCTCGTTCAATTTTCCCACCCGACGATGCTGCTTGAATCAAAGTTGCACTACCAACCTAATGTATTACATTGATTAACTGGTTACTTCTTATGTCTCCTATTTCTCTTTGGTGTCCCATAGGCTCTACGGCTCAAATTCCTTTTGTTTATAGAAGTTACTATGGCTCGAAGGCCCAATTTTGTGGCCCATAGGCCAAAATTAGGTGAATAGTTCCATTGAAACAATAACTGCTATAGTACCTACTACAGTAGTTTCTATGATGATGATACGGTAAATCAAAAATTAAACACATTCATAGATTTTATCATGAGTATTTTGGATGCCAATAGGGATCCTTTACCACTTGGGCATAGTCTTATTGGAAAATGTGTGTATTGGTTACACTTGAATCCTAATGGGGACCCAACCAAGCCTAGAGTGCACCACACATTCCCCAGCTAAGAAATGTATTTTAATTTCCCTATAAATAATATCCAAGAGAACATTATATACAAGGTATAGGCAGTACGGATATATATTGATTTCATTTGTTCTTACTAAAACCCATACTATCTTTGTAGATTTAATGAATAGATTCTTTAGATATTACATTGATTAGTTTGTTATAGTCTTTATAGATGATATTATTATATATTCAAAGAGAAAGGAAGAGCATGAAGATCACTTGAGGGTTGTAATGAAGAACCTAAGTAAGGAGTATTTGTATTAAAAAATTATAAATTATGAATATTTTCTATAAAAAGTTTCATTTTGTGTCATATAATATCAAGAAAGGTTATATTAGTGGATCTATAAAAGATGGAAGTTTTTAAACACTTTCCTAGACCAACCACTATGACCAAGATATGTATTTTTCTTGATTTAGTTTGATATCATTGGTTATTTTGTTTATAATTTATCATGATAGTCTAATACACTCACCAAGTTAAATCGTAAGGTAGAAAAGTTCCATTGGAAAGATGAATGGGAAGAAAATTTCAAGGAACTAATGTGAATTTTATTAATCACACTTGTGCTTACATTACCCTATAGTTTAAAAGGTTTTTTAATCTATAATGATGCATAAAATAAGGGACTAGGATGAATTCTCATGAAGAATGCTATGGTGAAAGCTTATGCCTCATGACAATTGAAGGTTCATGATAAAAATTACCCAAAAATTATTTGGACTCTGTTACGGTAATTTTTATATTAAATATATAGATACATTATCTTCATATAGAAAGGTGTGACCAATATGTTGATCACAAAATTCTAAAGTATATATTCACTCAAAAATAGTTAAATATGTTCCATATAAGTGGTTTGGAGTTAATTAAAGATTATGAATACTCAATACATTACCACTCTAGGAAATTGAACAAGATGGGAGATGCTCTAAGTTGAAAATACCATGATATCTTATCTATAATAAAGATAAAAAAAGATCTAATATTTTTGGATTTTCAAAGGAGGGATTTATAAATATTAAAGGGGTAAAATATTAACTTTATAAAATGGGTGTTATACCATATATACTTGTGATAATTAAATATGTGTACAAGGAAGGTATGGAACTATAGAAGAAGGTCAGGAATACTCATGAATTAATCCTTGATTATGATGGAATGATAAGGTTCATGAGCCATATATATGTTTCATCCATACCATATCTAAAGAAGAATTTGTTGGATGAGGCTCATAGATTACTAGTACCTATTAATCCTAGAAGTATGAATATCTATGGAGGTCTAAAAGAGTCATTATATTGGGAAAACTTTGAGAGGCATATTGTAGAGTATGTATCTCAGTGCTAGGTATGTTATAAAGATAAGGTAGAGAGATAGAATTATAATGGTATGTTAAGACCATTACTAATACCAAAAAGAAAATAGAAAAATATCCATGGATTTTGTCATCATACTCTATAAAACATCTAAAGGACATAATTCTATTGAATTTTTAGTTAATCTCCTTACAAAGTCAGAAAAGTTCATTACTATGAGAGAATATTTCTCTCTTGATCAGTGTTCCATAATATACATTATATAACTGGTAAGGTTACATGGAGCACCACATTCTATTTTATCTGATCATGATTCTAGGTTTACCTGATAGTTCTGGTGAAGTATTAAGTAGGCTCTAGATATAGAGTTGAGTTTTATTACTATATATCATCCTCAAACAGATGTTCAGTATGGGATAACTAATAAAACTATATAGGATATGCTAATATATTTTTCTATGGATTTTAAAGGTGTTTGTGATCAACACTTTCCTCTAGTAGATTTAAAATACAACAATTGATTTCACTCTAGTATTCAAATGGATCCTTCATATGACCTCTATTGAAAGAAGAGTATAACTCCAATTTATTAGGATGATTTTAGAGAAATAAAGTTATTGGAACTTAAGCTTTGGAAATGGAAAATATATTCAGATTCATTCAATAATACATCAAGGTAGCTTAGAGTTGATAGAAAAGTTATGTAGATAATTGTCAGTGAGATATGGAGTCTGAATTTGGTGAGAAGGTGTTTTTCTGAATTTCTTCATGGAATAAGGCTATGAGATTTGGGAACAAAGTAAATATGATCCTTAGATATATTTTCCACTTCAAGATTATTGATCAATTAGGGATTGTATCTTATCACTTGGAACTTCCACCAAACCTCTCTCAAGTTCATGATGTTTTCTATGCATCTCTCCTGAGGAAGTACATACCTGATCCTTCACATGTACTAAACTCGTATTTGTTACCAATTCAGTGTGATCTGTCCTCTAATGAACTTAAATCGTGGACTATAGAGAAAAATTTATACATAACAATATTACTCAACTGGTTGAAGATCTATAGAGGAATAATAAATTCTAGGAAGATAATTGGGAACCTAAAGATTTCAGGACACTGAGATATCCCCATTTTTTTATATCAAAGTGATTAAATTTCAAGGTTGAAATTCATTTTAAGGGGGTATAATGAAACACCCCTATATTTTATGATATATATTTTTTTAAATAAATTTAATTTTTTCAATAACTTCTGATACATGAAACCTGATTCTTAATGAAGAATAATATAATATTCCATTATAACCTAGCCATTAAATTGGCAGGTATAAATGGTACTAAATAAACTAATAAAAAATTTTGGCTTAAACATGCATAAAATAAACTCATTTTTTATCAATTGATTAGAAATAAAAGTAAAATAATTTTAAAGTAAAAGTGATTTTTTTCTAAAAGAATTTTTTTATGCATGTAATGTATTTTTGTCTTAATAAATTAAATAAATTTCTATTGGGGAATGATTTTAATAAAATTCATATATTTAATTTTCAATCAAATTTTTTAACTTTCATCTAATATTATTTCCATGATTATTTTTAAAATTAATTTCCTCCACTTATAAATATTGAATCCTAAAAAATGGATTCCATATTTGTAATTAGGAGGATCAAATTTGGTAAATTGGCCCCTTTTATTTTTTTTCAATATGAATAGTAACCATAGTAAATTGTGTCACCACAATAAGGGTAAAACGGGTAAAATAGGGTTAAAACATTTTGGATAGGGCTTTAAATTTTATCTAACACTTTCATTTATCTTATTGTATGAGTCTATTTTGACCATTTTCATCCATGTCTCGAATATATGGACACTCTTTTCCATATTTATTTGAATATTACCTTTATATTAATTTTATAAAATAATAAATACAAAATGTCACTCTCTTGAGTTTAATATATCTAAAATCTTTATATAACGATAAATGTATGATAAGTTCGTTTATAAATGATTTTTTGAAATATAAATGATTTTTTTATCATATTAATTTATTTCAAATATTTAGTGATAGAATAATTATCTGAAATGTTTATGAAACACCGACACAATATTTATTCAATTAATATAAAAATAAACTAAATGATTTTAAAAGTATTAAAAGTTATAATATTTAATTGAATTATTGTGTTCCATGAATTTTTTAGATACATGTGACATATTATGAATTTTTGAAAATATTATATTCTAATTACATCTTTTTCTTGGTGTATTTAAAGTCAAATTAAATGAATAGATCCAAAATTAAAATTAATGATATTTTACAAAAAATATTATTTTATTAAATGTCTTAAAATTCATAAAAATGGTATTTTCTGCCAAGTGAGTGGAATATGGTTGAAAATATAAAATATGATCCATTTATGATTAATTTTTTCATTTATGACAGTATTCTTCACCCTTTATGTTTAAAATAGTTGTAATCACGGTTAAGGTTAAAAATGATTAATGAAGGGGTTAATGAAAAGATAAGGTTTAAAATGGCACCAAAACCTATCTGAATTTCATTTGATGATTTTATTTTGAACCTGGAAATTTTTATTCCAATTCATGTCCATTTTGAAGCATTTTTATTGTAAATGACTATTATATTTTAATCTTTCAAGAAATTCCAAGTGTGTCATCTCCCTCTGTTATAAAAGGGCATTCATCCTTCCTTTTATTTACACCAATTTTAGCCTTCTATATCAACTAAAAATTTTATAAATATATTTTAAAATTAACTATACATATTCTAGAGGTTATGGTCTCTCCAAAAGACCAACCATGGGTTCTTTAAGAGGAGATCCAAAGGAATTCTTTCCAAGAAGAGTTAATCATCTTAATCGATCACTTTATTTTTAATTATTCTTTTATCTCCTATAAATATATGTTATTTATCATAAAATAATAAATTAAGAATCCAAAATATACTAAAATTTTATTATTATTATTAAACCACTATTTTCCTCCCTCTTTCCCATCAAATGGGAAGTGAAAGTATCATTCATGCGCACATATAGCTTACCATCTCCACTTAGCAGTACAATTAATTTTTCACCACCTTCTATTATAGATGGTTATTCTTATGGGTATAATTTTTATATGTTATATTTATGAAATAATTTTTATTATTGAATTATAATATCTGATATACCTTCTTAACTTCCGATCTTTTGGAAAACGATAACATCTCTTGGACGTACGTGTGGAATACTATCTCTACGAAGTGGTGTGATTAATTTTCTGATTCTGTTTTATATAGATGGTAATGAATATGGATTTTATGAATATATATGATATATATGAAATAATTATTGTTATTTAATGTTGAATTACTATTTAACTTTCTTTCATTCAATCCTTCAAAAAGTGAAAATTATGTTCATGCGTATGTACGACCAACCATCTTCATGAACAATGTAATTCATTTTTTTATCTCTAATTTTTTGGATGAATACATAAATACATATATATATATATATATATATATATTCAATAAATGTGACATGTATATATTTATTATAATTATTTATATTTTTTAACCATGATCAAATTAAAAGTATCAAAACTACCAAACCATAACATACATGAAAAATGAAGCAGTTATAACCTGAAATAGTAATTATAATAAATTATTATTAATAAATGGGTGATAAAAGGTTATAAGTAGCTCATATATAAAATTATATATATGATTATGGTTCTATAGTTCATTTATAATAAATAAATATGTATTGTACCAGAGTTTGGAACACGTATGAAGTAATTTGGACTTGAGGTAAGGGTTTCTCGTCTCACTTTTATTTTTGTGTGACTTATACCATGTTCACCACTTATTTCCTTAGTTTGGGGTATCAACATAAAATGAATGTATTTTATGATGATTTCCTAAAAATTATTGGGATTTAAAAATCCATATATATTTCTCTCTTTTATGAGGTTATGATACAGAGATCACCAAAGCATTAATGGTTTTATGTTACTATATCACTGTTTACCAGGATTGTTTATGATTAAGTTTAAAATAAAGAAATTTCATGATATAACTCTCAATAATATTGTAAATTTTATCATCCTACATTTATTTATGTATAATACATGTTTATCGCTGATTTTTCTCTCTTTATGCACTCAAGATACCAAAATAATTTTTTTAAGGAAAAACGACTTTATTTCTATCTTCGATCAAAAATCATTTTTCTTCCATGTCCGTATTTTCTAAAAATGATTCCAAGAACTATTTTAATATTATCATATTATTTTTTAATTCTATTTTTACCCATTTTTTATTTTTTAAAAATTTATTAAAATGAATCTATTTTTCTTTTTCCGAAAGAGGTAATTTTGGAATTTTTACTAAAAATGTGAAAGGAATATTTGTTTTAACTTATATATCATGAATGGGATTTCCCATAATCATTAAACCTAAATTATTATGATATTTATTTAAAATTTCACAAGGTTATTTTAAAAAAATCTTACTATTTGGGAAATTTTCAGATTTTAAATAAGTGATTTCAAAATAAAAAGGTTATTTTCATCATAAAATGTTCTAGTAATATTTCCATGATATAATCCTTGATATTACTTATAATTTACTAGGGATATGATCCAATGACTCTATACCCTTTCATTAGTTGTATGGATTATGATGATAATGAATTAAGAATGATTCTATAAATTGCATTTCTTTTCCACAAGTTAATTAAGTTATGAAACTTATTTTCTCAAATGGGTTATTATATGATGAAATGATGAAATATTTATGGAACCCATTTTATTTTCATGGGTTATGATCAAATGAATATTTTATGATTTTTTGGAATGCATATATATGATTCTCATTATTTGAAAGGTGGTCCCAGACTGTATATATACAATTCATTGGGTAAATATGGATATATCATGAGATATATAGGACTATAATGGGGAGTGAACCAAGTTCGGTAAGTGAATTTATCCACTATGATGTCCTTAGAAGTGAACCTCGAATACTATAGTGGTTTGGGGAGTAAAGATAGTCCACTATGATAGCCTTGGAAGAAATCATTGACTACTAAGGAAATGATATTCTATTCTTATTTTTATGAAAGGAACTTATGTCTTATAACATTGATATGATCACATGGCACAAGTTATTTGATTAATTCATGATTCATTTCTTATGAACTTCCTATATTTAGGTAATGACTTGATATTTTTACCTATGATATGCAAGTTATGGTTTTCAAATTTTATTCTTAGGTTCTCATACCCTTAGGATCCTATTATGTTTAAGTGATCATTGATATATCCATTATCTACCTTTACTGATCATATAACCTCACCGTTTCTTATATTTCATTTCCTCGTGTTATAAATAAAGGTATTAAGTATGATATATCTAATAAGGGTGTTATTTATGAAACATTTAGTGGGAGATAATATAGTTCACTTATGAACCAATTTTCTATGTATCCAAGTTTCTAAGTATACTATACCTATACAATACTAACATGGATCATTATATTATTTAATGAATATTCAAATAGTAATATATAATATATATATATATGGAAATTATGGGTCATTATACATCCTCCAAAATCAAAATAAAAAAACATGAAACATAGAATGAAGTATCTTTTAGATAAAGTAACCCAATATTTTTAGAACATTTTAAATATCTAAAATTTATTTTATAGTTTTTAAATGTGGATATTTATTATTGTATTGAAAATAATAACCAAGAAAACACTAAACATGATTTTAGGCTAGGTTGCAATAAGATATAGAAGACCCCTGATCATACCTCCATAAAGTTTTTTTAATTGGTTTATTGAATTCATACAAAATTAGATTCTAATAATTACTGATAGGTTTAATTATCTACCTTACTTGGTCCATGTAAAAAATCATTAAAACTTAATTTTTTTATTTTCTTTTGTTTAAAAAATACCATCCCGGTTTTAAGAAAATTTAAAACCAATAAAAAACAATATCTCACCCATAAAACTCATTTTAAATTCTCTGCTCATTAAATATAAAAACTCATTAAAAATATATTATTTTATAGAATAAAAAATCATAAAAATATATTTTAAAAATAATTAAATCATTTTGAATATATTTTAAAAACAAATTCAAATATTCTTTTACCATTTTAAAATATTTTTAAGAGAATTTAATTTAATTTTTCATACCAAGCTTGAGGGTATTGTTTTAAACAATTAATAGCATTATTTAACATAAAAATTTGACTTGGAATATTTTAATCTTCAAAATTGGGAGTTTTTTCAAAAAAACCCTTTTTGGAAATAAAACCATTCCAAAAATATCTTTTAAAATACATTTGAAAAATCAAAAAAATTAAATAAATGGTGAATACCAATAAGATTCTAATAAATGAAAGACTATGGATGGGGAAAATGTCTCACTATAATCGATATCTCCTATTATATTATAGAATTTATCTTCAATTATAGCTTTTTTAATAGTGATGATACCTTGATCATCTAATATATTTCTAAAAACCCATGTAGTACCAATAATGGTATGATCATCATGTCTTTTGACAAGAGTCCAAACATTATTCCTTGGGAATTGATTCAATTATTCTTGTGTTTCGAGTACCAAATTTTCATTATTAATGAAACCATTAATATTTAAGGGTTAGGTGTGAAACAAAAGTACGATGTTAAACCTCATTTAAAACCAACCTTATAGTACAAGTTTCATCTTTCAAATCACAAATAACATTTTATAAGGGATGTTATTTAGATTTCACACATTCCTAGGGTAAAGGGATGGATTTTTGTTCCTCCATAACTCTAATTATTTAGAAGTATGTGGATTATTTGAAGTCAAATTTTCTAGGTCAAACTTAATTTCATCAATTAGGTTATAAGGTTTAGTCACGTTCTCATCAAATTTTATGTGAACTCATTATTTTGTTCTCTTGGTCCTTTTATTAAATACTTTATATCCTTTACTTTAGTTACAGTTACCAAGAAAAATACCTTTATCGGATTTGGGGTCACATTTTCCTAGGTTTTATTTGGTGTTATAAATATAGAATTTATGTCCAAACACTTTAAAATATATAACGTTAGTAATTTTTCCTTTCCAAATTTCATATAATTGTTTTCAAGAAAGGGTCTTACAAGAACATGATTAAAGGTATAACAGGTGGTATTAACCATCATAAACAAAAAATATTAAGGTATTTTAAATTCATTTTAGAGAGTTCTTCCAATATTTTTAAAATTTTGATTCTTTCTTTTAACAGTATTGTTTTTTGTGGATTCCATGGGGTGGAAAATAATGTTTATAGCCTTGAAATTATAAATTTCATCAATATATTTATTATCAAACTCTCCCTCATTATTTTTCCAAATGGAAATGATCTTATAGACTTTTTATTTATTATATTCTTAGTATATTTAATAAAGAATTTACAAGCCTCATTTTTTATGATCCAAGAAATAAACCCATGTAAATATCATATAATTATCAAAAATTAAAAAAGTGTAAGATTTACCTCATATAGTATCAACATGGGTTGGGCCAAGAGGATCAATATTAATAAGATAAAGGGACTTAGAGGTGAATAAAACATTTTTTATTTAAAGGAATATTTTTTCCTTTAAAAGTTAGAAATTGTCGCAAATGATGTCATTTTGTAAATTCAATTTAGTAAAATCTCATACTAGAATATTTTGGTTGAGTTTGACAAGTGTGTGTGTGCTTCAATAACCAAGGCACTTATGCCAACACCATGACTCGCTATCATGTACACTCAAAAATTTAACATTTTGACTTGAAGGATATTTTAAATCAATAACATAAACATTTTTAAATCCAGAAGATAAAAATAAAATATTTCCTTTGGAATAAAAAATTTGACAAAAATAACTTTTAAAAGATAATTTAAAACCATTATCTCATAATAAAATAATAATTTAAAAATTATATTTTAACCATAAATAAATAAAACATGTTTTATAATGGTGGGATTGGAGAAACCAATAGTACTTATACCGATGATCTTACTCCATGAGTTATCACCAAAAGTTATATGGCTTCCATCAAACATTTCAAGATTATTGATCTTGTATTAGTCACAAAACATGTGTCTTGAGAACCCTCTATCAATGTCCAGTGTTGATCCTTATTATTTTATATTTAGGCATTTGTTTTACAAAATAATCAACAAACTAAATACTTTGGTTCCCAAATTTTGGGTCCACATGTTTTAGATTAAATATCTTTTGGAACCCATATTTGTGTTGAATAATATTTTATAAAAAATATTTTAAGAGGTATGAACACTTTTGAGCCTTTCATAAAAATAATATTTACAATCACATTCATAAATAAGATACTCGACTTTATGAAAATAATTAAAAAGTTTATCATGACAGTATTTTCATATAATAGTGGAATTTTTAGAGGGAATCTCTAGATTTAAAAATATAAATCCAAAAATATTTTTCATATGATGTTGGAAAGCATAAATTTTATTTAAATTTCATTCAATTTTGGTGAAATTAGTAAGAAAATTTTAAGATTCTTAATTATAGATTCTAATTTTTCAAAATTGGGTTATTATTTTTATTTCAAGGATAATTAATCCTTGTAATTTGATTGTTGATACTATTTAAAAAGAATACTATATAATACTTATTTTTATGTGTTTTGAATTTTTTGGTGATTACACAAAATGTTATGTCCTCGACCCGAAAGCCACTAATCGGTGCCCCGAGCAGGGCCATCACATGACCTCATGAACACCTCCTCGCATGCTAGAGGTTACAGACTAGAATTCAGGGTCTAATTTAATATGTGGGGATACTACACCCTATTTTTTAGAGTAATTCATAGTTGATAACAATAATAAATAAATATAATAATAACAAATAATCAAAAACATGCATTACCAACAAATTCCCAAAACTAGGTACAACCTACAAGAAAGTAGTAAATATTCTATGTCATTCTCTATAATGCCAAGTGACAAAAAACCCCAAAATAAAAATAAATAGTGGAATCCTCAAAATGGATCCTAACTCCGAGTATGTATCCTTATTCATGAACATCATAATTCAAACACAACTCCCTAGCATTGGGCCTTTTCCCCTACCTTGACATGCAACCTAGAAATTTGTTCGGGTGCCCAATGGAAGCCTGAGAAAGGTATAAGTACATCTAAGTAGTTCACCACCAACGATGTCTAAAAAATATCCAGTATAAAGAGATAGTGCATGAAAAACTAAATAAAATACAAGGTTAGAAAAAGATGACTCTGATTCCATTAGTTTTCAATATTTACTTCTGTTTAAATAACTTAATCCACTTTCATCACTTGTTCCATGGGTTATTCATTTGAATCATTTACACAATAGCATAAGATGGTCACATACTATGGATAAGGGAATAATCCAAGTTCCCTATATCACTAGGGAAAAATAATTCATAAATAAATTCAATACAATTACCTTCGAGACTCAGTCTAGGTAGTCTCATCCAATGAAACTGTTAGGGGCCTAGAGCATCAATCTGACTCACTATCCCATGCATTATAAGGTGGGCTTTAGAGCCTCAACACAAACCTACCTATGAGATAATCCTTGGTCCTTTATCCCACACCACCAATGCATGTTCACATGATTATTTATCCATCAACCACATATACCAAATCACAAACCATGCTCAAACAATACTCATAAAACTTAATATTAACATTTTATCCAATACATGAATCATCATCAAGCCATAACCAAATAGTCCATTTACCATTTACTTAGCACAGCCCATTTAACCCAATTCCTTTTTCATACCTTAACCCATTTAGCAAATTCATCAATTTTCATAAATTAACCCATTTCACATATTCCACCATTTCCATACATTAACCAATTTAGAAAATTCAAAAAAATCCATAAATTAACTCAATTAGAATATTCAAAAATTTCCATACACTAACCCATTTCACATGGTTCTCCAAATTCACATTCATTAGACCATTTATGAAATACCATTATAACTCATAAGTCATTTGACACATTCACTTTATTCCATTTAACCCTTTTTCACATTTTATCAAACAATCCCTCGTTTCATTTACAAAAAATAGACACAACTAACATTAATGCATATTTTTAGTTTGTACCAAAATATCCAAACATCTACCATGGGATATATTTTAATACAATTGAAATTTAGGATTACCATTATAATTTCCCATGTTCTGGAATATTTGAACACCCCATTGGTGGCCCTAAATGGTTTGATCAATATTAATTCATCCCATGGGGATTATGAGGTGTCTAAATCGTCCTTTACCAAACAATATTACCAAATATTACTAAATAAATCAAATTCATATTAAGAGGAAATCAATATAATAACTACACATGCAAAAATATATGATAAAACAATTGAATATAACTTTCAAACCACCTACCTAAAATTTGAAGATGAACGCACCCTTAACCTTAGCATTAGATCCAGATTCAAGGACCCTTTTCATCCCCAACATAAGATTCACTAGAAAAAGAAGGTTGTAAGGATTTTTATGAAATGGAACAAAACCATAAGCCCTAATCCTGAAAAAAGAAGGAAGAGGAGTGTTAGACTTACTTGGAGCTTCGATCTGTAACCAATGACACTCCAAACAGCCTAAAAACAAAAGAGATCGATCCTTGGGAAGAATTGGGAGCTCTGGTTTGTCATTAGGGATAGAGGATAAAGAAATGGGGATAAAATAGGGTGAGGAACCTAAAATCCTAAGGGTGTAAATTTGGTAATTTCTCACTTTTTTATGGGGCACATGGATTTCCAAACCATGTAGTAACTGTGTGCCCACCACTACCCAAGTGTGGTCCAAGTCACATGATTACTAGGGTATTCTACATGGTTTGACAGAACATACTCCAACCGTGTGAAATTCTTCTATCCTAGGTTGTAAATTTTGGCCTCACCCCTTGAAAAATTATCACTAACCATGTTCCAAACATGAAACATGCATAAGATGGCCCGATTTCCCTTTATTTTGTGCCTTGAACCCCTAGAACGCCATTGAGATTCCTCATACACCTGGTAAACAATTAATTGTCCAACTTTAAGGGATTTAAAATAGAAATAAAATAAGAACGTACCAACATGAAGTCCTAGATATTAAAACCTACCCAACTTATAATAACTCATCCTCGAGTTCTTCTTCTAAGAATTACTAAGCTTCTGGAGAAAAGAGATCAGGCCATTGGGCTTGCATATCCGACTATCATTCACAAGTTTCTTCTTGAACATTTCCATGATTCCATAAAACTCAAACCTAGAGTTACAGACTTTCCCCACAAGATTTTATAACTATGATCCACACATAAACCAGATACTCCTCAAAGGACGCAACAAATTCTAACTATACATCTACCACTAGAACTCTATAAAGGATCCTAGGCAACACTGCCTAAATTGAAACACAAGGAAACTTATCACATGGCATAATACCAACATAGAATATCCAAATAGCACCCCATTGGTCCGGTTCTCTTCAAAACTCATGGCCCAAATCACTTAGCACCATTTTACCATATTTTTTAAACCTTAATGGTAACCCAAACTCGACACCACCCAAAGTAAATACTTGGCCTTTCCGAACACATTTCCCAACTTACATTTATCCACAACCTCAGACCCGATGGTCCCATTCCATAATCAAAAATACAGAACCCAACCAAAACACTCAAGTAACTCTACCAGTTAAACTTGATTCAATGCTCGATATCAAGTTCAAATCACCAATATGGTTCTTAATATAGTACATTTAACCCAAAACACCGGTCACATCCTCAACCAACGACCTTCCCACTATGGTGATCCCCACCACACACTTTATCCTACCCCAACCAAATTCTAGTGGTTGGGACTTCCTCTATTTAAAAAGGCCACCATAACATCAACTCAACTTTCACAACACACCTGACGTGTTCCCAACTCACAATGCCCAAACATCCATAAGGAATTCACCAAGAATTGACACCATCCTTGTCATATAAACCTCAAGGAAAGACATCCCCACACCATCCATTAAAAGATTAAGAAAAAATTAACCCCTCTCAAATTCATCTTCATTTTTTTAATCTCTTTCCATAACAAACACCATACCATAGGTGTTTTAAAACATACCAAATCCATTATTTATACCATATCATTTCAGACCACCCCTAACTGGCTTGTACTAGAACATATAACTTATATTGTGGGAATGCTACCCCCTTTTCACCTTCCTAAGGATCTTATTGACTTGAGGCCTATCACTATCATCCAACGCACCTACTGGTATCGTCCCTTGACTTACGGTAGAACTCCACCATCACAGCATCCACTATCCTCCAAATCATCATCGTGCTCCACCACACCCATCAACATTCCCAACACAAGCACTCTTACCATACATAAAATGACTAAAGATAGACAAATTCTTACATAAAAATATTCCAAAATTAAAAGCATACTTTTTTTATAATACACCCATCAAAGGTTGTCTACGTCTCACCACATTTGACCCTTTATTCTAGCTAAGTTGAGTATTCCCTGGATGAATCATCTTTGAAACACTTAGCTTCACTATTGGAATGCCATTAACATACTTGGTCGAGATTCCTTCACACTTAAGGACATTCTATGGACACCCAAATATACCTACCCATGTCCATACCTTATTTTTAATGGAGTTATAGAACCCAACCTCCCTTTCCATAGACCATTTCCATGCCTCACCATGACCTTTGAAGAATTTTATGTAGGCATCTCATTTTTTTTTGGAACCACCCTGATCCCAAAGATAATGCTTGGATAAATCAACTACCACAATCAAGGCCTACTTGACCTCTCTGAGAGACACAATGTGTACCTCACAAGTTTCTCATTGGCATCCCAATTCTACTTCATCAACTCCATGCTCTACTCAACACATCCAAGAGTAACTTATCACTCCCCACTGTAGGAGTGTCGTTACCATTACTTTTATGAAGGAATTGCGACCACCATGTTTCACACTTAAATCATAACATGAACCCCAAAACATGGATGTGTCCATATTGATTTTCCTAGAATAAGAAAAACAGAAAACACCAAACACCCATTCCTCGCTTATGAGGATGGCACTTATGGAATTTTTCGACACTCAATCCATCACAAGGACCTCACCCATACTGTCGATGGTGTACATTGTACCATCCATCTCTATATATAATTCTCCACAAGCATAAACTCTATGATTTCTAATATCCTACCAAGACACTTTCAAGTTTTATGGCATAATTATAGAGCTTTCTCAGCGTACCCAAGACGATGTCAAAATGTTAGGCATGATCATAACTAGCTAAAAGTATGATTAAAAGTTGTCTAAGACCACAACCACAACTTATCCATCAATGATGCCAACTACCACTATGGGACACCATGACCTACCAAGAATTTCAGGATTCTCTACCCATACACATCTCATCAGCACTTAACCACTGCCGCTCAGGCATTATTACCAACCAAGACTCACCACCACTCCATGGACATCCGCTAAGTAGTCGTGAACCAATTTTTCCTTTGGAACTATTACCACCACACCACTCAAGTTATTTTGGCATGACCCTGGTAGTTAACAGTAGAAACACAAAGTTCCATCATACCAATCAAAATTAATGGTCTCTTGCATAGCCACGCTTCCCACTTTGGTCCCATAGAGAACGATAGATACTTATCCCAAGTCTCATGTTCTCTCATCTATATCAAAATTTCACCATACCAGCATGTTCCCACATCTATACCTCATAATATCCCTTTCGTTCTCAGACTTTCTTGCGGCTACACACTTAAACTGGCTTTAGTTCTCACTATCCAACCATCACTAGAGCCTATCCCAACACCCTCTTAATCACCTTACTATGCCTATCAGTCTATCAATACCATTATCCTCAATTTATCCTAAACATCTCACCAAAAAATCAAATAATTCATAAAAATGAGCTCAACCATGTGATCACCCTCACCTCAGGCATCACCTTCATAATAAAAGCATCTTACCACGCTTCATTCATCCTTTTATTTTCTCCACAAAATCAATATTAAGGCCTCCATTAATCATTGTCAAAATAGATTGGTTAGGCATCTAGATGGTGCAAGCCTTATAAACTATCCTTACAACTGACCACAAGCACTCAAGTTCTATTTTGAAAGAACCAAGTTAAAACCATATGATTTATCGAAACTTGATTATACTCATTATGCATCGATTCCACCACAAATGCATCTAACATGCCTCAAATTCAAATCCACCTGAAACAATAGAATAACCCCCTCCCATGAGGTCACCCTTGACTTTTCCTAAGACTACCAACTCATTGTCACAACTCGAGTCACGTCTCCCAAAACTATTGACCTTCCCACTTAGCCATCTAGGCCAATATTCACCTATATAAGTCCAAAACATATACATTTACCTCACTCACCCAAGAGCACTAACAAAATGGTTGACCACTCTCATGTGCCACTCTTAAGGATCGAACGATACCAACTCCCCAACTAGGGTTAAGGGAAACAAGACAGTATCCCCTCTCTATTGGATATATATATCAATAATTAAATAAGCTTCCACTCATGGGTGCCTCTACTACCCTCATTCGGGAACACTACATCCAATTCAACCTAGTAAATATTAACTCTTGGTTTCACACCAATCATAATCACACATATACATCAGCACCATGAGCCAAGACCCCCACATTAGGGTCCAAAACACATCTCGCAGGATCTAAACCTACATGGGTCACCACACCCATAAAAACACCCATCACTAATGATGACACAACCAAGATTCTCATTCTTAAGTCTAACATACAACCCATGAAATTACAAACCACAAGGGTCATAATTTTCACATTATTAAAAAACATCTCAAAACCTCTACATCACAGCCCTACCGAAAAAATAATAAGGAAAACCCATTTATCCACACATTAAGACTCAGAAAGGTATCCCCAAATATAATAAATTTCTCATCCTATGGCATTTTCACTATCCAAACCACCAATAAAAAGGGCAAGACAAACAACACAAAGAATTCTCAATAACCTTCTTCATCAAAAGTTCCATCACTACACATTCTCTTATAATTAACGTCACTATTTTGAAACCCAAAGTTTTAAACCTCATAACATTCTATTTACCCAAAATTTCAAAAATACAAACTTATTTGGATTCATATCTCAAACATTTTCCTCCACAACATTTCAAGTAAAGTTTAATCGGTGTAGACCATAATGGAAAATACACTACATTCCATAGTCAACCCACTCCACATACATTATCCAAACGAATCTGATTTTCTATCTAATACTACCCTCAACCATTCCTACCATGGGTCACGGTCAACATAGGGCAATCCAACCAACTTGGATATAAGTATTTCATTAGAAACTCTCTTTTTAAACCATTTCCACTTTCACAACATAAATGTTTATCCTTTTAGGAACCTTTTACATTTTTCAACATGTCACAACCAATATTTTAACTCATTAAAAACGTTCATTAAGAATAATTCTTTAACAATTTCACCTTAATAACGTAAATATTTCTCTTTTAGTCACCATTTCTTTAAAATTTATCAAAAAAAATATTGTAACATGTTTATGATGTTTTCTTAAGAAATCTACTCTTTAACCATTCATTTACAATCATTCCATTTACCCATTTGAATCATCTTTATTAGAGACCATTTTCTGAAAAATTTTAAGAAGGTAAAATGCATTATACCCTTCATTTCCCACACACCCATCCCATGTGTGTCTATCATCATACATGCCACTCATATTCCTAGGTTCCATAATGATAAATTAATACAAAACCTCATATTGTTTTGGACAGAAGTAAAATATCATAAAATAATCACATCACACAAAAATTGAATCACTTAATGGTGAAATATCATTCAACTATAACAACACATATCAAGAAAAACAATTCCCACCATAGGTACTTGGGTTTTACCTTGTACATGGGTTATCTACTCCCAGGAATGAGCTCATTTTCAAGGCCTGATACTTCCTAATATCCTTTATACCATCCCAAATAATAAGACCATGGAAAATAACTGCTCTGATACCACTTTGTAATATCACCGACTTGAAATCCGCTAAATAATTCCCCACGTCGGGCCATCACATGGTCTCATGTGTGTCTCCCCATATTCGATAGGTTTATGACTAGAAACGACGGTGTAATGTAGTACATGGGGAGACTATACCCTCTTTATCAAAGAAATCCATAGTTGATAACCATAAAAAATAAATGAAACAATAAAAAATAATCAAAAACATACATTAACAACCAATTCCAAGAACTGGGTACATCCCAGAAGAAGGAATTAAATATGCTATGTCATGATCCACAATGTTAAGTGGAAGAAAACACAAAATAAAAAAATAGGTAAATCCCCAAAATAGGTCCTAACTCCAAGTCTGAATTATCATTCATGCTCATCCTATGCCAAACACAACTCCCTAACATAGGGCTTTTTCCCCTGACTTGACCTATGACCAAAAAATATGTTCTGGTACCCAATAGTATCCCAATAAGGGTGTGAGTACAGCTCAGTAGGCCACAAAAAATGATGATTACAAAATATCTAGTCTAAATAGATAGTTTACGTAAAACTAAATAAAATACAAGCTAATAAAAAGACAACTCAAGTGTTAGTAGTTAACAATATTTAGTTTCTCCATTTAAATTACTTAATCCATTTTCATCACTTCTTCAATGGGTTAGTCATTTACATCATTTACACAATATCCTAAGCCGGTCACATACTATGCATAAGGGAATAATCCAACTTCCTTATATCACTAGGTACAAACATTTCATAAACAAATAACTCACACATAACTTAGATCATTGGTACATGTAGTCTCATCCAATGAAACTTTTAGGGTCCTAGAGAATAATTCCATGTCCCTAACCCATGCATTATAGGGTGTGGTTTAGAGCCTCAATCCAACCCGACCCATGTGAGGAGCCTCGATCCTTTATCCCACACCACCAATCCAAGAGCACAAGACTATTTATCTATCAATCACCGATACCATATCACAAACGATGATTTAAATATACTCATAACACTTACAATTCACATTTAATCCAATACATGAATCATCATCAAGAATTAAACCATTAACCCATTTACCATTTAGTTAACATATCCCATTTAACCCATTTCCCTTTTCATACCATAACCCTTTTAGCACATTCATCAATTTCTGTACATTAACACATTTCACATATTCCACCATTTCCAAAAATTTACCCATTTACCATATTCAACAATTTTTTTACATTAACCCATTCAAAATATTCAAAAATATCCATACATTAACTCATTTCACAAGTTTCACCAAATTGACATGAATTATCCCATTTATGCAATTCCATTACAACTCACAAGTCATTTGACACATTCAATTTATTTCATTTGACCCTTTTTCACATTTTTCAAAAAAAATCTTTATGCCATTTACAAAAAAATAGACACAACTACCATTAATTCCTATTTAGAGTATGGACCAACATTTTATCACATATATCATGGGATCAATTTAAATACAAGTGAATTTTAGGCTTAAAATGAAAATTTTCCATGTTTAGGAATATTGGCACACCCCATGGGTGGACCTATATGGTCTAATCAATCTCAGTGATTCCCACAAGGATAATGAGGGGTATAAATCATAATTTATCCAAAAATATTACCAAATATTACTAAATACCTCAAATGAACATCAATTGGAATGAAATATCACAACTACACATGCACAAATCTACAATAAAACTATCATATATAACTTGTAGACCACCTAACTCGAATCCAAAGACAAAAGAACCCTTAACCTTAACCTTAGATATATACTCAAGTTACCTTTGAATCCCCAACCTAATATCCTATTGAAAAATATGGTTTAAGCCTTTGTAATAAGAGTCATGGAATCACATGCCCTAATCCAAAAAAAAAAGCAATAGAACCATTAGACTTACCTGGAACATCGATCCACACCCAACGACACTCCAAACATCCTAGATTCAAAGGATATTGAACCTTTAGAATATTTAGAAGATTTTATTCCTCATTAGGTATGGAGGAGGAAGTAATTGGGAAAAAATTGGGTGAGAAACTTAAAATCCAGATGGGGGAATTTGGTAATTTATCAATTTTTAATGGGGTGCACGGTTTGGTCACACAGTTTGTCAAAAAATGTTCTAAATGTGTGCTAGCCTATTACAAAGAGTGGTCCAAGTCACATGGTTACTTGGGGATTTCACATGGTTTTAAAAACCATGATATAACTATGAAAAATTCCTATATCCTAGGTTGCACGGTTTGGCCTCGCCCCTTGCATGATTTTTACTAACCATGCTACAATTGTGAAACATGCATAGGATGACTAGATTTCCCTTCCTTTCATGCCCCAAACCCATGGAACACCCTTAAACTTAATCATACTCCCAGTAAAAACTTAATTTTCCAACCTTAAGGTATTAAAACTATAAATCTAACAAGAACGTACCTCCACAGAGTCATAGATCTTACACAAAATCCTTCCAATAATTTATCTATAACTTATTTAAGATCGTCATAATTTATAGAATTCAAAGAATAAGAGTAAGAAGAAGAATTTACCACATAACTTACCTCTTTTTAATCCATGAGACACTTAACACTCATATCTCTTGATTCTTCTAAGTGAGGGGGATCATCACTCGCACTCCATGTAGAAACATTGAATGCTTTATTGATTTCCTACTTTTAATTTGTCTTATTTTTTAATTTGGGGCATTCCAGTTTGACGTGACCCTTCTTTTTTACATCTGAAACAAGTTACCTCTACTTATTCTCATTCATAATTTTCTTGGTATTATTAAAAGATGTATTCTTTGTCATTAATTTTTTCATATTCTTGTCTAGGATTTTAGTATTATAATCATAATCAAAATAATCATCATTGATTGACTTAAAGGAAATAGTCTTCTTTTCCTTGACTTCTTTTAATTTCCTTTCAACTATACATTTCATGGTAATATCATAGGTCATTATAGATCTAGTAATTTCTTAAATTGGTATATTCTTGAGGTTTTTTTCTTCTTGAATTATTGTTACCTTGGGTGCCCAATAACTTGGAAAATCCCAAAGTATATTCTTCACAATCATTTCTATAGAATATAATCACCAGGAGATTTTATATCAGTATAAATGTCAGTAATGTGAGTAAACATATAAATAATAGATTAATTGGAATTCATGTTAAAACTTTAAAAATAATGATGATATTTATCAAGTTTAGTATCCTTTACTTTATTAGTTCCTTTATAGGTTAATTTAAGGAATTTCCAAATTTCAGGATCAATTTTTCATGTAGAAAAATGATTAAATTCATTATGATAAAATCCATAATGAAGAGAATTCATGATTTTTCCATCAAGTTAAAGGATCAAAAATCACCATAAGTTTATTTATCCTATAATTAATTTGAGATTATTTAACCAAGCAAGAATATTTTCCAAATTGGATAACCAATGCATCTAATAAAAGTAGACATGAAAGTTTTACAATAGTTATAACCCATTTCATCAAAGAAAGGGGATCAACCCATTGAGTTTACTTTGATAGAAACTTAGGTGTTAAAGGTAGAATATATATTTTTTTAAAATCATTTCTTAAAAACAATTCATATTTTTAAGATATAATATTGAAATAAAGGTCTCATGTGATACCAATTATCGGTCAGAGTAAGATGACAAGATAGAGTGAATTTTATTCTAAAAATTAAAACTAAATAAAGTGATAAAATTATGTAATTAAGTGATAAATTAAAATAAAAAAAAGTAATATCAATATATATGAATAAAAAGAGTAAGCACAATGGAAATTAAAAATCAAAGGAAACATAATTTGATAAAGGAGTTTGGTAATAACTCAAGATTTGTTCCTACAACTTCTCCACACAATATCTTGAGAGGTTTTAGATTAAAACCCATGAATTTAGAATTATTTATGATATCTAAGAAAAAATTACCTTAGATTTAGCAGTATCTAAGACACCCAATAAGGAATACACTTTATTTTCAATTTTTTGTAGTAAGAACCAAATAAAAAGAAGAGACACTTTATTTTTTAGGTAGTTTTAGCAAGAAAACGAAATACCTCACTTTAGTGGTAGTGATAACCCAAGAGAATAAGATGATGATGAGGTGACTTTATTAAAGGAAAAAAATTTACAAAAAAACTCTCTAATATCTTGGGAATATTAGAGTAATAATAGTTGGAGGGAGAGAAAAACTATTATAGAGAAGTTGAGTACAATAATGAGGCACATAAATTCTCTCAGGAGGCATAAGATACTTTAAATCATATCTAATTATTGTTTTATTTGTATCTATTTATGTTCAATACTCCTTGGAGTTCTATTTATATAACCTAAATGTCCCTCGTTCATTCTACAATGAGTCTAAGTGGTGGGGTACACTAAAAATGGCTAGTTTTACTGGCCGCATCGGTTAGCCAAACGATCCCACCGGCTGGCTGTTGGATCCTGGTAGAAGTAAGGGCTATGCTAGGCCTACTGGACATCTATTGAGCTTAGAATAAGTACATTTTTATTGCTCTAACACTTGGATGGTGGTGTACTACTAGTTGTTTGGTGCCATTTCCAGGTGAGTCTCTTCATTCAATCCCTCCCCAATTATTTTGATGCCACTATTTGATCCATCAACAACCTAAATTCATTCACAAACATAAACACTAAAATTTCATGAAATGAAATGGTTAGATAAATAATAATTTTTTGTGATCTTTAAAACAAAATGGGGTACAACACCTTTATATGTGCTTCCCTAACCCATTCTAAGTCGTGCATTCCTGGAATCGAACGTGAGACCTCCATATAAAAATGAATGCCATTAAAAATGATCTATCTTGTTTTATTATATATTTTAGGATATATATTTATTTACATATATTTACATGCATATTTTATATTCATGTATTTTTTTATTTTTTTATATATATATATATATAATTATTTTTAAATACATTTATAAAATATATATCTGTGTGTATGTGTTTATGTTTGTCTGTCTACTTATATATATATATATATGTCTCTAAATCTGTATATATATAATATTTATACTTATATTTATTTAAATATATTATATATTGATATTCATTTATATATATTAGAATATATACAAAAATATATATTTGTTTGTTAATAAAGAGACACAAATACATATTTATATATAAACATTATATATACAATTGTTTAGATATATATATACATTTATAAAAGTTAAATAAAATTATTATATTTTTTTAAATAAAATGGATAATAATTATTTCCATATGGTTTATATATTTCAAAATATATTTTAAATGTAAATATATTTAAATATTTATTTATATAATTAAATTTTCATATGTAAATATACACAAATATGTGTATACATATATATATTTAATCATAAAACATGCTAACATATGAAAATTTATAAAATTTGAGTACCATAATATCCATATGAAAAAAATAATTGAGAATAAATTTAGTCTATATTGAAAAAATATAAGATGATTCTCTTAAACAAAGCTGAAATTCCATAGAATATTTACAAATTATGGCATCATAGCAAAAAAACTATGTTTTAGAGGACTTAATGACCTTTTTCAACTAATAAGAAACATGAAAAAAGGATCCCATAGGTTTGAATGGTGTAGATATCTTCTCAATCTTTGATTTTACATCTCATGGAGTCCAAACAAACATCCAGATCGAAAGTTAGGGTCATTTTAATTTCACTCCCCTTTTTAAACTCATCTTAAGAAATTAACTGATATATTAATTTTTTATATTATAAAATTGATATTAAATATCTATTACTCAATACTAATAAGAAAATTATTAATTAATACTAACTTTTAATTTTTTTTATAAATTTTTTTCACTAAATATATTATATATTAAGTTTAAATAAATATTTATTATTATATAAAATATATTTAAAAAATATTATATATATGTCAATAGAAATATATTTATATATTAAAATATGATTTTTAATAATATAGAATCCTTTTTATTTTATCAGTGCTAATAAAAGTTATTATAAATGCTTCCCTTTATTAGCAATAAAAAAAGAATTGATAAACATGTAGTCATGAATAATCATAATTCTCTAGTAGTGTATCCTTCTAGAAATTGATGTTTAAGGTACTTATGATAAACTACCTTCATATCTTCCTTTTAAGATCCTTAGATTTTCTAAAGGGATCTCAAGTATGTCTGATTTGAGGTATTTAATCCTCAAATCCAATCTTCCATATCTTGATCCTTCTGACCTTAAATATTTTTCTTCTCCAATATCAAATATGAAAAGTTTATTCTTGACTTGTTTGATCACATCTGGAAGATGTTTCTTATGTATTCATTCTTCCTTTGGAACTGGTGAAACCCATTCTCTAAAAACATTTATCCCCTTAATTTTTACCACTTCCAGTATATTTGATCTAATTGATGTTTCTTCATCCTATAAAATATACATAAACTTTTCTTCACCCTTCCTTAGAGTTGTCCTACCAATATTATAGAACTTTATATAAAGATAAGTTATTACTTTGACACATTTTATATCGGTTGTTCATCTCAACATCTTTTGTCAGTTCATCATGTAAATATTTACTTCTAGATTTTTTTAATGCTTATTTCCGGAAGTAGTACATGAAAATATGGGATCACCTTCACCCATGTTACACCTACATGTAAATTTTCTAATGCTTCTAATAATGAATTAAAGAAATTGGATAAATTATCATCCACTATTGATATTTGGATTGATATATCTTATCTCTTATTAACAAGAGAATATATTCTGATTTGGATTATTTTAAAACACACTTAGTATTTTTTATAATAGCCTCACTTACACTTTATTGAAGATACATCATAAATAATAATCTATTTTAGACACTTCATCCATCTCTATCAGTTATATATATATATATAAACACACACAAATAAATACATATAAAATTAAAACATCCAATTTATATGTTATTATGTATGATGATTCGTCCTCACTACAATAGATTCAACCATAATCCACATTAAAAATTTCCTTTTATCACTAAAAAGAAATAGAAAGATAAGCCCTCTTAAAAGCTCCCAACCATTATCATTGCTAACAAAAGTGTTGATAAAGGTCTCCTTTATCGGTGTTAAAATAACGTTTTGATAAAGTCCCCCTTTATGAGTGCTTTTTTAGTATTGATATAAGGGGTATTTATAAATTTTTTGTTAACACATCTAAAAGTGGACCTCATCGGTGCTTTTTTTAGTGCTGATAAATCTCACACTAACTAATGTAGAACTACGTCTCTAAACCAACCCTAACAAAATAACCAAAAATTAGCAAGCATAGAAAAAAAATTAAATATTATAATTGAACATAATTAAAATAAAAATATTACATTCCACCATCATTTCAATTAAAAATTTACAATAAATAATTTCATACAAAATATTTATATTGATGTAATATTTCAATTTTAAAAAAAAAATACAATCCAATATAAAAAAACTCTTATAATAAGATTTTTCCAATGATTAACAAAACTCTGGACAAAAGTGTATCACTGTAATAAAACTAATGTATATTTTAGTAATAATACATAAAAAATAAAAACAAAATATAATTTTAATGTTATATAATCCACATATCATAAATTATATTGATAAATATTGAATATATTAATGATATTATCAGTTATACTATTTATTATATTATTAATGTTTATATTGTTAATTATATTATTAATTTTTAATTTTTAATTTTTAATTATAATATAAAATAATAATTATATTATGAATTATTAATTACATTTTTAATTAATAATATATAAAAATTATATATTATACTACTGAATTTATTAATGATATTATCAGTTATTAATTATCTTAATTACTTATATAGTTGTTAATAACAATAACATTAATTACCAATATTTTAATTAAATTATAATTTGTTAATTATATTATTAATTGTATTATTATTTATGAATTTTATTAATTAGTTATTTTTTATAGCTAATTATTGATATAATTAATTACATTAATATATTATTAGTTATTACAGCTTACACGCCAAACATGAACATGATTCGTGCCTTATATCGAGGGTCTCTATTTATTCTTCTTGATACTCATTTTTTCAAATATAGACCATTTTCCTAAATTTTGAAAACTAACGAATCTTTTTTTACAATCTGACATATATTTTAAACTAAAATAGAACTTTAATATTGAAAATATGTACTTTGAGTCATACCAGCCATATCTTGTGACACATTAATGTGTGGTCATTTACTATATACCATAAATGAATTCTATATCATTTTATTCAATATTAAATACAATCAGAGCATATTTCTCATTTTTGGTTTTGTGAATCGCGTTTTAGACATTGATGGAACATTAATATTGAAAACATGCACTTTGAGCTAAATCGGTCATATCGTGTATCAGGTTCATGTGTGGTTTATTCCTACACATGAAATTGTATTATGGATCATTTTCCATTAGTATCAAGATAATTCAAGTTAGTTTTCTTGATTTTGGCTATGTGATTCGTTTTACATTAAAATGAACATTTTATATTGAAAACAAACACTTTGAGTCATACCGACAAATTCATGTGTCAGATTCAGGTGAAGTCATTTCCTACACATCAAAAATTAATTATGGATCATTTTCCACAAGTATCAAGATAATCAAACCTCATTTTGTTGATTTCTTCTATCTAAAATGTGTTTTAGACAAAATGACCCTATTATATTGAAAACATGCACTTTGAGTCATATTGGAAACATGATGTGTCAGATTGATGTGAGGATAATTCCTATATATCAAAAATAGATTATGGATCATTAACCTAAAGTATCAATATAATAAGATCTATTTTTCTCATTTTTGGCTATGTGAGTCGCATTTTAGACTAAAATGATAATTTTATATTGAAAATAATCAATTTGATTCATAATGGCCACATAATGTGTTGGATTGATGTGATGTTAATTCCTACATGTCAAAAATGAATTATGAATTGTTTTCCTAAAGTGTTAAGACAATCCAATCACTTTTTCCCATTTTTGGATATGTGAATCATGCATTAGACTAAAATGAAACTTATATTGAAAACACACACTTTGAGGCATAATAAACACATCATCTGTCAGATTCATGTATGGTCAATTCTTACATGTCAAAAATGAATTATTAATCATTTTTATAAAGTATCAAGAGAACCTAAGCACTTTTTCTCAGTTTTTCCTTCGTAAATCATGTTTTAAACTAAAATGACACTTTTTTAATATGAAAATAAGTACTTTGAGTCATACCAACAACATCATATATTGGATTGATTTGTGGTTGATTCATACACATCAAAAATAAATTATGATCATTTTCCTAAAGTATGAAGACAATCCAAGCTCGTTTGGTTGATTTTAGCTATGTGAATCATGTTTTAGACTAAAATTACACCTTTTACTCAAATAAAAGCACTTTAAGTCATACTGAGCATGTAGTGCGTCAAATTTATGTGTGGTAATTTATTATATGTCACAAATGAACAATGGGTTTTTTTCTAATGTTTCGAGATAGTACAAACTCATTTGATATATTTTTTGCTATCTATTTTCATTTTAGACTAAAACAAAACTATTATATTGAAAACAAGAAATTTGAGTGATATTGGCCATATCATGTGTCAAATTACTGTGAAGTCATTTCCTATAAGTCACAAATAAATTATAGTTTATTTTCCTAAAGTATCAAGAAAATCTGAGCTCGTTTTCTTAGTTTTGGATATATGAATTGTGTTTTAGAGTAAAATGAAACTATTGTACTTAAAATGTGAACATTGATTCATACCACAACACCATGTATTAGATTGATGTTCAGTATAATTATATATGTAACAAATAAATTATGGATTGTTTTCTTAAAGTATCAAGACAATATGAGGTCTTTTTCTCAATTTTGGCTATATGAATCACATTTTAGACTAAAATGACACTTTTATAAAAAAAATCATATATATATATATATATATGAATAAACATGCCGAAGAATAGCCCTACAAATTGAAGTGGAGGGAATCCCTCCAATCCAAAATAATAGGATAAGAGGGAACGCTAGATATCCAAAGTGAAAACCCCTTGGATCTAAGAAAAAAATTGCTCAACACACATTGAAAAATATTATTGAAAAGCGGGATTAGAATCAAGGGTTTTAGAGATCAATTACATGGGAATAAGAATAAAAAATAATGAAATAATGGAAGATCGATTAAAAAAGAGTAAAAAGAAGCACATACCTTCAATTTTGGGAGGGTTGATTCATTCGAGAAATTCAAGGCGGAGCGACGGAAGAGGTCAAGTTTCATGAGATTTTTAACTCTCTGAGAGAGTGGTGATTATGTTAGGGTTGTTTTCAAATGACCTGAAATACATTTGTCAATTCTTCCCAAAAAATCACTCATAAAAACAGTTTAAAATAAATTATAAAAAATATTAAAAAATAAATATTAAAAATGAATGAATTATAAAAAAAAAGTAAAAAATAATAAACATTATTAATGAATAAATAATCTTAAATGCATGAATGTTCGAAAATTAATGAAAATTAATAATTAAAAATTGAAAGAATTCAAAAATAGTAAAAAATGAATAAGTTTTATTAATTATATTAAAACTGAATACATATTAAAATAAATAGGAATACATTTTAATTATGTGTATTACAGCCGTATTAAAAATAATAAATGTCTATGAATAAATATGTATAAATATACAATAAAAATGAATAAATTAGAAAAATATTGAATGAATTAATATTAAAAATGAATAAATTATAAAAAGTAAAAAATAATTAACATTAATAATGAATAAATAATATTAAATGAATAAATTATAAAAAATGGTAAAATTTAATAATTAAAAAATAAATATAATGTATATACATTAAAAAACTAAATAAGTGTTAATAATTATATAGATTATTTAAAGAATTAAAATGAATAGATATTAAAATGAAAATGAATACATATTAATGTTTTTAAATTAAAACCATATTAAAATAACTAAAAGTTGATGAATAAATATGTATAAATAAATATTAAAAATAGATCAAATTAAAAAAATATTAAATGAATAAATAATTAAAATGAATAGATTTTAAAAATATTAAAAAATAATTAATATTATAAGTGAATAAATAATTTTAAAAATTAATAAATTAGAAAAAAAATATACTAAAAAGTAACAAATAGTATATATTAAATAAAAATACAAGGAATGAATAAAATACCAATTAAGAAAATAATATATAAAATTTTAAATATAAATATAAAAACATAAAAATAAATATTATAAATTGAATAAATTACTTAAATATTATGTTTTCTTATGAGGTTATATATAAAATTTCATTAATTACGTATATACGTGTATAAAATTAATGTATATATATATGATAAGTTTGATAAATGTCATTTTGAAAAATAAAATGACATTTATATAATATGTTATTAAATGTCTATTACTCAATGCTAATTAGTCAATATTTTTAATTAATATTAACATTAAATTATTTTCTAACCCATGTTACGAAAAATAAACGACTTATTAAGTGGAAATGCATATTTTTTATTATATAAATCGTATTTAAGGAAATATTATATATATATCATTATAAATATATTTATATATTAAATATATTAAATATATTAATGAATAAATATGTATAAAATAATATTAAAAATGAATAAATTAAAAAGTATGAAATGAATAAATATTAAAAAGAATAAGTTGTAAAAAATTAAAAAAAAAATTAACATTATTAATGAATAAATAAAATTAAATGAATGAATGTTAAAAATGAGTGAAATTTAATTTAAAAATAATACATTGAAAAAAATATTTAAAAATGAATAAGAATTATTAATTATATAAGTTTAAAAATTTAAAAATGAATATATATTAAAATAAAAATCGATACAAATATTAATTATATAAATTACAGTTGTGTTAAAAACATTAAATGTTAATAAATAAATATAAATAAATATTAAAGATGAATTAAATTAAAAATACATTAATCAAATAAAAATTGAAAATGAATAAATTAAAAAAATATTAATGAATTAAATGATGATAAAATAAATAAATTTAAAAAATATTAAAAATTAATAAATTTTATATATTGAATAAAAATATTAAAAATGAATAATATTTAATAATTAAAAACATAACATATTAAGTAATAAATATTAGTAAATTAAAATATAAAATAATATTATTAAAATTTTATTATTCATGTATGTGTGTTTTTATATAGGATTTAATTAATTTCACATATGAACGTATGAAATTAATTATGTATATATACACATGTTTATATATGTCAAATTGAAAAAACAAATGACATTTTTTTAACAGGAAAGGGGTAGGGTCGTAAGCTCCTAACCCATTTATTATAAATAGAAAAGGTGTTATAAAAGGATGGAAGGGGCAGAAGTAAAAAAAAGGTTGAAAATAAATAAAAGCATCTGACTTGATATCAAATACACATGGTGTGATGAGAGAGTCATCTTCTCCGGCCATAGGGATGTCATCTCCTCCTCTAAGTCATTACCTACTGCCATGGTCCACCTCTATCATATGGGGGATCATGAATAAATTCAACTCTTTCTTCCTCTAATCTCATGGTACCACTACTCCACTAATCATCCTTCTCATTGGAATGAAAGGAAATAAACTCAAATTAGTTATGTGTAATAGTCCTCCTTCTCAACTATATGGGAGAGAATTTTGTTATTTTCCAAGAGTCAAAAGAATCTATCATGTGCATTGACCTTGGAGATTCCCATATATAATCATAATGCATAGTATTATAATCAACCACCATCTTGAACATTGTAGTAGGAACTTCCTTATTGGATAAAAAACCCTTAAGATCAGATTTCCCAACTACCACAACCTCAGAAACAAATGCAATTAGACTCTCATGCACTATATCATTTGAAATGGTATCCCTTGCAATGAGATTTTTTTCAACCCTGGGCATCACTGGAGAAGTATCTTTTTCAAAAACCTATATGGGAATGGAAACTGCATGATGAAGTCTCGAATGTGTCTTAGCAGCAACCAAAGCAGTGAGAGGGGCGGGCTTCACTGGTCCAGTAGTATATAACTCCTTATTAACAACCAGAAATATGCTTAAGACCAAATTTTCAAGAGATCTTTCAGTACCTTGATATCCTCAAGGAAGAGAGGTGACATAACCTTTCATAATTTTCCTTTGATATGTTGAAAATAGTTTATCTTTTCTTTTACATTTGATATTGGACAATAAAATATCTTTCCATAACTCTGTATCCACATCATCTTGGGTAGCTAGTTCAGCATCGTATTGACTATGTGTACATTCACTAACTTCATTTTCAACCTCAACATATATAGAATCCTTAAAGGAGGTGCCTACATGAATTTGTGTCCTCATGTCTTCATATTCCTCGATAATTTCCACTCAAGACATTGTATGACTTGAATTAAGCTAATCTCATCCGTTCCGAAATGGAATTCGTGATAATATTCATTAGTCATCATTTTAATTAATATTATTTTTTAATTAAAGTATAAATAATATTTCAATAAATATATGACATATTATGTGTAAATACATATTTACTAATATATAAATCATATTTAAGTATATATATAAATATAAATATATTTCTATATAAAATATGATTTTTAATAATATATAATTTTTTCAAAGAAGATCCCCATTCATCAGCACTAAATAATGCGCTAATTAAGGTTGCTATTATCAGCCCTAGATATGATCTATGATAAATATAACCTTTATTAGTGCTAAAAAAAGTGATGACAAAGGTGCTAATTTTGTCAGCATTTTTAGCACTGATAATGATATCATTTATCAGTGCTTTTATCTAGTGTGGATAAAACCACTACTCTATCTTCATTTTTTTTGCACTATTAAAGGGTTCCACTCAATATTGGTTACTCTGCACCAATTCCTTATTCATTGATATTGGATAAGGAAATGAAATCTAAGGATGAAAAGAATCCATGGATGGAGAAATTTTTTCGGGTTTATAAAAAAGAAAAAATATAAAATGGGGATAGAGTGTTATATATTTTTAAAAGGGATTCTGGAGAAGCGTGAATTTTGTTCACACTTCCATCTTTATACTAAAAAATTAATTATTTTCATACTTCTTAGTGGCCCAAAAAGAATTTTGAACGGATTTCATGCATCCTGTACAAAATTTATACTGGAAGCATGAACATGGTTCAAACCTCTTAATTCTTTTAATTTTTTAATTTTTTATTTTGTTATACTATATATTTTTAAATGATGAATATTAGTTGGTAGTTTAATAATTTTTAAAAAGTAATAGATAATATATATTTAATATTAATAATGATTAATAAAATAATTACTAAATTAAAATGTCATAATTTATAAAAAATATAATATATTTCAACTTATTAATTCATTAAATTAATTAATCTATTTAGATATTTTTGTGAAATTTGTGTTGACATAATTATTTATAATTTATGAATAAGTATTATATTTATTAATTAATATTTGTTTTTTTATTATTAACTAATAAAAAATTATTGTGTAATCAATATAATTAATAGTATAATAACTAAAATTTAGTGATTAATAATATAAAGAAAATAATTTTTATGGAATAGTATATTGACTAGTTAGTAATTTAATTATTTGTAATATATTATGATATGTAGTATTATTTATATAATTAATTATATAATTAATAATATTTTTTTAATTATTAATATTGTTAATAATTATTGAATTCATAATTAATATGGATGTGATGAGGTCTTCTAAAGGAGTTATGCCTTCGATTTCCAAATCGAGGGCTTTCTAGGAATGGAATATTGATTCAACAAGGCAATCATTTGTTTCTTTCAAGGATTCATCAACTCGAATGATCCTCAGGAAAGGCTCACTAGAACACATGGTGGTGAACCAAGAAGATCTCTCAAAGAGGTTAACCATGGGAAGGAATTATCTCATTATGAGGCTCATTCTTCCCAATGGTTAGAAGCCTTAGCGTCTGAAAGATCTGGTGTGATGGGTTTCTTTAATTTGGAGGTTTGAAAATTGGAGGTTTGTATCCAGCGGTTATGGTTTTTTATCCTTCTTATACTCTTATGATGAGGATAGGATGTAGGAATGGAATTCTGGCTCTATATTCTTGAAACCAGGGATGATGTCTCACGACCCCCTCCCTCCAAAGATATCACAATGAGGGGAGAGAGATAATGACCCTCGATTCCCACCTCTAGTATGCCCCAGGTCGGAGACTAGCACTAAGGGTATAAAAAAATCTCATGAAATGTGAGGAATTACCCTATAATATAATGTAGGACCATGATATAAGATGAATAATAAAAAAACTCCAGAACATAGTATAAAAATAAACCAAAACCATCCCAAATGCATGTATAAATAAAAATTATATAGATAAAAGTCTCCAAATTAAATACACAAAATAAAACCTAAAGAAATGACATGAAATCTAACCATGGTTTGAGCTATTAATGTCCAACAAGGTCCATTTAATCCTCTTGGAAACCTAAAAGTAGATTATATATGTAGGTTGAGCATACAATTATACTCAATAAGAAAACCAAAGTCCCTCATGCATGTGTGAATAGGTAATACTAGTGTACCCATGAAAAAAATTTGGAACAAAACAGCACCTATACAAGTATACTAACCAAACCCAACCTCACCAGGGCATGCTCACCAAATAACACCAGCCGTGTAATATAATATAAAAAAGAAGTATTTTGATATAGGGTACACCGCACTTATTTCCCATCAATATGCCTCTATCACACCCCAATGCCATGCATCCTGATGTTATAATGTCTTCTGTATACCACAATACCCCACAAGCACGGTCACAACACGTCACACCCTTAGAAACCTAGTCCACAACCCTACATGCACGATCATGTCTCTCTTAAAAACACCTAGGATATCAAAACCATTATCTAATGCACTAACAGACCTTTGTAAATCAAAGCATGTGCAATACCTAACTCACTAGAAAGATAGAGAAAGAAAGAGAGGGTACCCAGCCATCAAACATCCTCATTGGACGTCGGTAAAAACATCCACCACGTGACTTTGTGGGTGTCAACACATTTTGCTCAATGTGGGTGGGGTGCGTATAGAAATAAAAAAGAATATAAATGTATATACATATATCAACACACAACCCCAACCTATGGGTTAAAAAATAACCTCTAATAAACTCACAACATGATCACTTTTGCAGGAACATCTAAATGCATAACACCAAACAACATGCCACATGAGCCATTTTCACATTTCTAACTGATTCCATTATCTATCCAATTCGTTTATTTATTTATGAAAAATTGTGTTTTACCAAACCTCCCTCTATTTAATTTTTCAACAGTCATTTTCAACCCATTAACCAAATTAAAAATTCCATTTCAAAACATTATTAAATAATTATTTATTAAATCAATACCCAAGAATATAACACAAATCAACCACATATCGAAAACATCCTATCATCCCCATCACACCACCACCTCACCGCCCCAAAATAATAACCAAACAACCACCTTACTAGCCCAAAATCACAGCCAAAAAACAACATCTCTACCCCAAAATCATGGCTAACAAACCAACATCCCCCACATTCCATAACCACACATCATTTTCCCACAAGTATAGACACACATCACAAAACATCAAGATCATTTAATATATTTAAAAAGGTTATTTTTTCCTGTTTAACTTTATTTTAGGGCGTTATCACACAATCCATAATCCCATGGTATCCATTTCATCAGATAAATTTAAGTGGTTAACCAATTTCCTTTTTAGGATGATATCAAAATAATAGAAATAGTCACAGAAGTCACAACACATATTAACCAGGGAAAAAAATCCCCCAAGGACCATGATTTTTAGTAGGGCATCAATCCCATACAATCCAAAATATCACAATAAGTAAAAATATACAAAAACATGGGAACAAAATCCCTTTACCCCTTTTACTTTAAATTCAACCAATTATTTATCTTTGATTAATTTACCACACCATATCCCATAGAAAAAAAATTAAACCCCTCCATCATGATATACAATAAATAGAAATGAAGGTTTTCCTATCTCAAATAATATTTTTCAACTCACTATACATCTCAAGGTGAAAAAGAATGCTCGCAAACCACAACTGCACAATGAGTAACTGCATATAAACCTACACCAAATCAAAAAACCATAAAAAACAACACAAAACACAAACCAAACCAAACTGCACCATTATAGTGAAACTCTAAAAAATAACAGGAGAAAACTATCCAAGAATAAGGAATGGAATACCATAGATTTTCATTAAACAATCATAGGAAACAATGGATCAAAGAGAAAGGAAGAGGGCTTGCAGAACTCCTCAGGGCACCTAAGGATCTTCCAAAACGAGAGAGAGGGGAGGTGGCAGAATGAATGCAAATTCATCTAGAAAATAACTTAAAACATTGTATCTCACATTTTACAGATCTTGTAAACATTACATGGCATGTAATCCTTAGGTTTCTAAAAATTCTATCTTCCACCAAAACTTATGTCACCTCCTAGGATTTAACACCCAAATTTATTACACATCATGAATCCCTATTAAATGAAATGTGTCATTTTCATGTGATACCCCTTAGATGTGTACAAGCCAGGAACCACCCATCTACACAATCCATGAACCACCATTACATGTCATGTAATACATTTACACGACATGTATTTCTGGCAGAAGATTTGCTGCAACTCCAGCCTCCATCCAAAACTCCCTTAAAAATCCAACAACCAACACTGGAAAAGTAAAATACTGGTAAGTTATGAACCATTACATCATATACATATCAAATGACTCACACCATCGAGAATCCAAAACCAAGCCAAGAAGGAAAGGGGTCTAAACAACCACCTCAAGAGATACCTCTCAAGGATCTCTTCATACCTCAAATGCTACCACCATCCAAACATGTAAAACTATACAACCACAAAATATCTCGCACAACCTCATCACCACAAATCGTCTCCTCCCACACAACCACACTTCCACACACCAATGAACTACACTTCCTTGAACACACAAATCAAGGAATTCCAAATACCATGTCAATATATTATCTACTCTGGGCGACATTTACTTGACCACCTGGGTTTAATTGCATCTTAGTTAATGCATCTTGAATTAAAATTTTGTCCTCCCATTTTCATATGTTGATACTTTATCACACATCACACAACACATATCACAAAATAGGGAAAACGACACATCAAATAAAATAAGGTTCAAACATCACATTATAAAGAAAAATGAAGAAAAGAAAAACTAAAAACAACTCTGGGTACTGAACGTCCATCTTCATATCTCACTCTCATGTAATCTCCTCTAATACAACATGCCTCTAAAACATATGAACCAAAGGAATGGTATATCCACACAACATCTTATCTTGGTGATCTTGGATCTCTGTTGACCATTCCACGAATGTCATGCCATCCTCAATATCCAACTCCCCCAAGTCAATGAAATGGGAGTAATTATGAAGATACTAACAAAGTTGATAGATTTGGAAGACTTCATGGATCCTCTCCAGCTATGGTTAAAATTTGAAATGATATTCCAAACCAAAAACTCACCCAAACACATCAAAGATCCCAAAAAACCTAGGAGAAATCTTACTCCCCCTACCAAAACTCTGCTTCCTATGTTGAGGGGGAACCTTGAAGAACACGTGGTCCCCAACCTTGAACTCATAATACCTCATACTATGATTGAAATAAGAATTATTCCAATCATGAACTACTTTCACCCTCTCAAAAATAAGATAAACCTTCTCTATCATGCTCTACACCACATTGGGATCAAGAACTACAACCTCCCCAATCTCCATTCAACACAACAGAGAACAACACGACCTCCTGTATGAAGCCTTAAACATAGTCATACCAATTAAAGAGTGATAGATACTATTATATGAAAACTAAAACAAAGTTACGTGTTTTATCCATGATCCACTAAAGTTCAAGACGCACACTCACAACATATACTCCAACATATGGATAGTCCACTCCATCTATCCATCTGTCTGAGGGTGGAAAACAGTGATGAGGCATAACTGGGTGATAAAAGAATGTTGAAATCCTCTACAGACTCGTGAGGTAAAAAAATTCCCTATCTCAGAAAATAGACCTCATACTCCATGGAACTGCACCACTTCATCCACATACCTCTTATCAAAATCATTCACTACTCTTGACTCACTGATTGCTAAGAAGTGGGTCAATTTCATCAATCAATCCATGATCACCCAGATAGAATCATAAAACCCCTTGAGATATGGGTAACCTTATGATTTAATACATCTATTTGTGAACCCAATTTCACTTGGGGACATCTAGAGACTATGAAAAAACTCCAGAAACACAATGATCGTCCTTTACCTGCTAGAAAACCAAGCACTTTTCCACAAACTCCACCACTACATGTCTCATCCTGGGCCACCAAAACTACATCCTCAAGCCACGGTACATATTGGAAACACCTAGTTGTACCTCTAAAGGTGAGATACAAAAATCATGAATGACTCCCCTATGCATTGCTACCAGAACAAACAACCTACCATGAAACAACACCCGGTTCTAACCATCCTCCATACATCCTTCTAGAGCATCACCATGACCAACACGATCATGTATCACCTCTGACTTTGAGCCTCCCCACTAAGACTCATCGACATACTACATCATAAAAGACTGAACTTTCATATGAAATAAGTATCCTCTACCAATATCCACATTTTTATATAAGTGAAAGGCTTCCAACTCCTTCATTGCTTCCAAGAATCCCCAAACTTCTGAATAACACCCTTCCATGACTTCCTGCTCAAATCATTGGCCACAACATTCTCCTTGACTGAGGTTTAAGAGATCTAAAAATCATAATACTAATGAAACTTCATCCACCACAACTATCGTAAGTTCATATCATGCTGAGAAAAGTTATACATAAAGCTCGTGTGATCTGTGAATACCAAAAAGTGCTCCCCAATGAGGTAATGCCGCAAAAAAATTAGTGAAAAAACAAACATTGATAACTTGGTGTCATTGTTATACTTGTGGATTCTTAAATTCCTAGTCCAATAAGAGATCACTAATAGTTTTTTCATCAACACATATCCCAAGCCCAGACATAAAGTGTCACAAAACAAAACAAAAATCACACCTTACTTAGGAAACTAAAGCACTGGAGTGCTGAAAAACTTCCCCTATACGTAACTGAATGATGCCTAGAACTAATCAGTCCACATAAAAACTTGTTCCTTCTAGGTAAAATCTATCAATAGGGATGAAAATTGAGAAAAATTTGGAACAAACCTATGATAATAGTCTTCATGACTGAGAAAACTATGAATCTATGCCATGTTCTTGGGTGCTGCCAAAGAAAAAACTCCCTTGACCTTTGAAGGGTCCATATACACACCCTTCTGAGACACCAAATACCCAATTAAATGAACCTATCATGTCCAAGACTTATAATTGGACAAATTTTTATAGATATGGTGGCATCAAAGAACCTGAAATATAGTTCTTAGATGATCGTCTTGCTTCTCCTCTGACATTGAGTAGGTTGAGATATCATCAGTGAATGCGATGATGAATCGGTCTTGAAACTCATAGAACACAGATTTTATAATCCCTATAAACATGGATAATGAATTTGTAACACTAAATGGAATGACTAAAAACACAAAGTTCCCATATCAGCAACTGAAGGTATTCTTTATGATATCACCCTTCTTCCCCCTCAATTGGTGATATCCATACCACAGATCAATCTTCGAAAACCAACTCTCCCATATTATATTGTTGAAAAGATCATATATACTTTGAAGGGTTAATGTTTCATTACCATCACCTAATTAAATCTCTGGTAGTCTATGGAAAACATCATACTACAATCCTCTTTCATAGAGAATAACACTAGATCACCCCATAGTGACACACTAGGCCGGATAAAAATCATCCACATTAGATCATCTATGTGAATCCTAAAGTCTTCTAAATTAGAATGTGACATCAGATAATGATTCACTGAAATTAGAGAATCATCATAATACATGTTTATCCCAAACTCAATGTCATGTTGAGGGCGCATCATAATAACCTCCCCAAGAAAAAAATCCAAAAACTCCCCAATGGATCTGGGGAGTTCCAATATCTCAGCCTCTTATAATTCCACTATAAAATCAGCCAAAAAATAAATAAGGGGCTCCACACACTGACTTTTCACCTGATAACCCTACTCACCAATGAAAACCCCATGTTGGATATCTTTATATAAGAAAATGACTCTCCTACAGAAGCAGTCAATACCATGATGTACAATATACAATCAGTTGATGCTGAGGATGACATTGTATGACTTCATCTATAGCATGAAAAGATCCCCATGGGACTGATGTGGCTTCACATCAGTATACACCCCTAGCACACACCAAACAATCCAATATGACCTCTGAAAATAATAGTCAACACTAAGGGAATGGGAAGCCTCTCTACATCTAGTCCTAGAGCACGGAATAGAGTGGGTGCACCAAAGGAGTGTGAATCTCCTAAATCAAACAAGGAAAAATAAGATTTCTAAACAAATTGATCGAAATTTTGATGATCTATGGGGCCTCTAGAACTGTCGCCTCTACTATGTGAAACTAACTATGCCTAGCACCTCTATATCTCCGCTAACGACCACCTCCACAATCTTGATCAGGTCCAGGTTCCTAAACATGAGTAACATCTTGATTTCAGCCTATACATTCTCTATCTCCCCTCGGAAGAGCATAATCCTTCTACCCCTACAGCAAGAACAGTCTCACTGGAAATTGCTATCGAGGATAGCATTGAACTTTTCCACCTCCACCAAACTAAGCTCAAGGAACCACTGGGCACAGTTTCTATAAATGATCACAAACCCCACAACCAAAACACACTGGCACAAATACCTAATAATATCATAAAACCTACTTGACCCCTAAGGTTTGAAAGGAATCTACTAAGGTTGATTCCCCAATAGTTGAAACCTCGGAGGTCCTGGTTCTTGAGAACTACCACTAAAAACTCTACTCCTTGAGGAACCCTACTGGTTCCCCTATCACAATAAACCTCATCATGAGTGAATCTGATCGATCAAATTTGCCTTTTTTGAACTTCCAGATACATTGGAATCATAAAAGGAGTAACTGCATACTGGATAAAAGGATGAAGTGCCTCCTCAAAACATCTCACACAAGACTCCTCATTTATAAAAAGATATGGGGAAAAGAGAATAAGGTCCTTTAACTTGATTCCCAACTCTCACAAAAACATACTCACCATCTGAATAGAAATAAGCTTATGCCTCTTCACTCTCTTCATGGTTGATAAAAGGAACTATGTCTAGAAATATTTCTGAAAGTATACCCATGAAACATCTTCCTCCCTCCACTCCCATAGATACAACATCAACCATTGATGCGTAGCTCCCAATATCTAATTGAATTCCATAGGAACCCATTACTCTATCAGGGATCATATAACACTAAAAGCAATCTCTAGGTCCTCTTACCAGCTCTTTATCTCCATATCTGAAACACTACCCCCATACTTCCCTAAATCATGGCGCTAAAAATCATGTAGCACCCTCTATCAAGTATTATAATCCTCTACCAGATCAACCCTATGGAGATAAAATGTTTTTTACTACTAAATCTCAACTACCTGATCCATACACTGATGATGAATAGGATCCATATATTAAAGAGGAAACAAATATTTCCTAATATCATGTAGTATGAAATTTTATTAGGATTCATTTTATTCATTTTAACCTTATCAAAAAAACCAAATTAAAATAAGAATAGAAGTGATTATGATGCATGTACCTCTCCTAGGTCTCTATCCTATAAACAAGTCTACCTCACTTGGTCGTTCAATAAGCTCGGATTCTATGCACTGGATCATGGGGGGCCTAAAATCATGTGTCCTAGCTGGTCTCCCTAGCCTATGTCACACACCAAAGTCAACTGGCACTATTTTCATACCAACCCATGAAATATTTACTATGAATAACTCCAAAATTCATCATATCTCTCAACCAAAACCTTTAATATAACTCTATCATGACCCCCTCCCTCCAAAGATACCTCAATGAGGGGAGAGAGATACTGACTATAACACCCCGAGTTTTTATGGACCTTTTTTTCAAATAAATTAAATTTTCATTTATTTCTTGCGATCCACTAATTCAAACATTACTTTCACATGACACTGACATGGAATATGTTAAACAAAGTAATTACTTGGTTTACATTACACACAACACTAATGTTTCTACAAAATATCATTTTATTGTTATAATTATTTAAATGAGATAATGTTAACCTAGCCATTAAACTTAGTAATATGAATAGTAATAACTAATTTTCAAATATTTTTTATATTTTCTTTATATAAATAAAACATATTGATAATGAAATATATATTTTTGTAAGTCCTTATATGTTTAAAAATATTGTTTTCTCAAATAAACAGCTTTTAATGTCCTTCGGTGAAAAATAATAAAATTAATTTTATAAATAATTATAAATTTAATTTGATATAATAAAATTAATTTTTTAATTTATAATGTTGAAACTATATTAGGGTGAATTTTTGGGATTTTTCTGAGAAACTTTATTTTTGGATGAATAGTGAAAAATACTTGATTTTAATTAAAAACTGCTTTTTCATCTAATTTATTTATAATGTTAAATTATATTTTAAATTTTTTTTGAAAGTTTAATTATATAATATTTTTATAAATTAATCCAATTTGGGTAATTGGAATCAATTTTACATTGAAATTGGATATAAAAACTTATTAAAATTTTGATCAATTTTCCTTTAAAAACTCCCATAGTCGACCCGACTATAGGATTAATTTTAAATTAATTTCAGCCACTTATGTGTTTGGGATTTTGAAAAATGGATTCTATATTTATAATCATAATTATTTATAATTTATAATAATTTCAATTTAGTGTTTGACAAAAAATATTAGTGAATGTAATTAAAATTATTGTATCGATTAAGGTAAAATTTAGATTAACTAAGGAGTGAATCTTAAATTTAAGACCCAAAAAGACCTATAAACTTGTAAAAAAACCATTGTATGGAAATATTTATACCCTATAATCACTTTTTTTTACTATTTATCATTATTTTATCCACTAACAACATGAAAATGTGGTTGGAATTCTCCCTTTAAAAATTTAAAAGAGTGCCACCCCTCCTCCACAATAAAAAGGGATCCTTTCCTCCCAATTCCTCACACCTCTAAAGAGCCTTGTCTCAAAAAATATCTACTAGAATAATCTCACAACTTCCCTTACAAAATCCTTTAATCCTACCTTAGGGAAGAAAGTCTTCCAAGAAATCATTTTGGTACAAACCAAAATGAGTTACCCGATTAAGAGGTAACGTCTTCTCTCAAGTCCATTATTTTATTTTCTTTATACACACCTTAAACTCTCATTATTCCATGATTTTATAAAAAAAATTATCTTAAATACAATAGTATTTTTTATGATAATTTTTCAACCTACACTTACACACACCTCCATATAAAGGATAATGAACATACTTTTTATGTCTATGGTGAACTACCGCGTCACTAAACGATGATTGTTCAATTTTCCATACCGCCTATCATGGTAGAAATTATGATGGAAAATATGTTTATATATGTTATATAATATATTAATTAGTTATTTAATTTTATGTATAATTTTTATAACACATATCTTTTTACTTTCCACATAGTGTTAATATGATAATTTCATTTGAGGAAGTGTGGACTACCGCCCCCTCAAAGCAATATGATTTCTTCATACACAACATGGATTGTATTAAGTATGATTTTTGGAGAATATATAATAAATATATGATATCATGAATATACTTTAATAATGATATATAAATATATACATATATTTCTTTTAATTTCTTTCTTTAAACACGATAATTAAATGGAAATAGTGTTCATGCGTACGTACGGCCTACCGTCTCCATGAACGATGTATTACATTTCATACTTATATATTATATATATTATTATAATAAAAATATAATTTATATAAATGATATTTATATCATGGTAAAAATATTTAAATCATGATATAAATTAGAAAATTCCAACAATATAACAAATTAAGGCACATGTGAGGAATAAAGCGAATATTACCTGAAGTGAAACCTTAAAACAGGATTATTAACAAGTGGGTAATATAAGGTCATAATAAATATATATATAGTATTAGATTTAATAATATTATTCGGTAAAATATGTATAATAAATTTATATTTATTATACACATGGTTTGAATGAATACGATGAGAGTCAAGACACAAGGTAAGGGGATTTAATCTCACTTTTTTTCCATGAGATACATGCTATGTTTTCCACTCTTTCCTTTTGTGTGGTTTATGTAATACCCATGATTGTATTATATATATCTTATAATTAAATTTTTTTATTCACATATCCATTATTTTTATCTTTATTTCATGGCGTTTATGTTCTAAAAGTTACCAAATCAATAAAATAGTTTTGTCTCAATTTTCCTTCATTGAGACTCACGTTTTGTTATGAACCTAAATACTTTTCAAGGTGTATATAATTCCATTTTACATGTTACATAATGAGTATCATTACTTTAATGATATTTTAAGCTTCACATAATTTTTTTTCCTTACATGGAGATTATGATACCAAGTTACCATGTTATAAGAGTTTATTGAAACAATATCATCTCTTTTCTTGATTGTTTGTGTTTATACTTCCTTTGATGAAATATTATGATCCATATCTCAATAAAACTCATGATTTTACTTATCCTCTATTTATTAAATATATATTCATGTATTAGCACTATTTTTTCACTCTTTGTTACTTAACATAATGTATTTAAGTAAAATATGATCATCTCTCTCTTCAATCGAAAATCAATTGTATTCTAAAACCATGTTTTCTAAAATGTTTTGAAAAATGTTTTCAAAAGATAATTGAATCCCATTTTTAAGGAAAAAAAGGATTTAAAAAAATTTTATGGTCTTCAATGCTTCCTTTATAAGTTTTCAAAACTATTTTCAAAGAAAAAAATTTCAAAAATTTTTATGTTATAAAAATAATTTTTCAAAGAAGAAAGGATATTTTCCTCAATAAATGTTTTCAATAGATATTTCAAGATTATTTCACATATAAGATAACATCAATTGGTATTACTCATACCTTTATAGGGAAATTATTCAATGATTATATTCATATTCATTCTCTGAATGGATTATATTTTGATGGCATGATGTTTATGAAATCTGTTTCTCTTTCACAGGATATATGCTTTTGAAACCCACTTTTTTTCATGGGTTATATTTATGATGAAATGATTATGAAAACTATCTTATTTCCTAGGTTATGATTTGATTACATGTTTATAATACCCATTTCATTTCATGGATTATGATATGATTATTTATGATCTTGTGTTACATGTATGTAGGATTTAATTATGAGATGGGTGGGACCTATATCTCTCTCCAATGCATGGGGTAAAGATTTATATCTCATGAGATGGACTAAGATAGTATTGGTAATGAACCTTGACTACTAATATGGCATTGGGAGTGAACCATGACCACCCATATGGTATAAGGAGTGAACTAATTCTACTAAGATGACCATGGGAGTGAACCATGACTCCTAAAATGGTATGGGGAGTGAAACTATACTACCAAGATGGTCTTGGTAGAGATTGCTTGGATAATATGGAAATCATATTATATTATTATGTGTCTTCCACAATTCCATGTTTTATTCCTAAGTTATACTTTCATGGATTATGCTCTTTATTTCCTTATAATTCATGTCTTATGAACTACCAATCTTTATGCCATGATTCATGTTTATGATATTTTATATAAAGGGTATGATATTATATATTCTTAATCATGTTCTCATACCCTTATGCTAATGATTATGATTACATGTCTCCCTTGTTTACCCTTATGGAGCATCTGATATCAACCCTTTTTATGTTTCATTTACCCTACGTTATGAATATTGGTATAATTTTTTATGTGTATAAAAAGGGTTATAGTCATGAAGAACCTAGTGAGAGATAATGTATCTCACTTATGTACCAGTGTTTATGTTCTCGTGTTTCCAAAGGCACTAAACTATTATGTCTCCAGGCGTCTGTTTATGTAATGTTTTATGTATTCCAAAAAAATTATTTAATGTTAATGTATGTCAAGACTGGGTTGCTATACTGACCCATGAGTCTAACCTCTAGTAGGCCCTAGTTTGGAGACTAGAACTGAGGGTATAAAAAAATCTCATGAAATGGGAGTCATTACCCTATAATATAATTTAGGATTAAGAGATAAGATAAATCATCCACACAAAAACTCTAATAAATAATATAAAAAGAAACCAAAACCATCCCAAATTAAAGTATAAATAAAACTTATATAGATAAAATTCCCCAAATTAAATACCCAAAAGAAAATTTAAAGTAGTGACACATAAACTAACTAAGGTCCAAGCTAGTAATGTCTAGTATAGTCAACATAATCCTCCTAGAAACCTAAAAGCAGTTTATATTCATAGAGTGAGCATAAAATTATACTCAGTAGGAAAACCAAAGTCTCTCATTCACATATGAAAAGTGCATAATAATTCATCCATGAGAAAACAACAAAACTACACAACACCAATATAGGTATACTAACCAAACCTAACCTCACCAAGGCATTATAACAAAATAATGCAAGCCAAGTATATAATATAACAAGAGGCATACTGATATAGGGTATGCCACAACATTTTCTCGCTAGTATGAGGCTCTCACACACCAATTTCATATGTTATGGTGATCTCGTCTCTTCAGTATACCACACTTCCCTACAAGCACATTCACAACACATCGCGCCTATAGACACCTAGGCCACCACCCCACAATCATGGTCACATCTTTCCCAAAAACACCTGGTTTTCCACAACCACCATATAATGCACTAAAATACCATTATCTGTCATAGCCTATAAAATACCTACCTCACATGGAAGATAGAGAGGGAAATATCGGGTACCTAACCATCTTTCATCCTCATAATATGTTGGTAAAAACACCCCATGCATGACTATGTGGGTGTCTAGATATGCTTCTAGATTTGGGTGTGGTGCATATATAAATTACAAGGAATATAAAAGTATATACATATAGCCACACACAACCCCAACCTATGGGTTCACAACCAAAAACTAATCAACACATAACATCTTCACTTTTCCTACCACCTCTAAATTCATAACACACCACAATAAGCCACAAGCCCCATTTCACTATTCTAGCCAATTCCACTATTCATACAATTTATTTCATTATTTATCAAAAACCCCATTTTACCACATAGCCCACCATTTAATTATTCATAATCCATTTCCAACGCATTAACTAAACCAACCCATTCCATTTCAAAACATTATTAAAAAATTATTGATTCCATCACTACTCAGGAATCTAGTATAAACAAACCAAATATCACAAACAACTTATCATCCCCATCACACCACCACCTTGCTGCCCCAAAAGCATGGCCAAAAAAAACACATCTTCACCCCTAAAGTATGTCCAGAAAAAAAAACCTTGCCACCCTAAAAGCACATCCAATAAACCATCAACACCCAATTTTCCAAACCACACATCACCATCCCACAAGCACGGCCACACATCACAACACGTTAATATCATTTTATAGATTTACAATGGGGATTTTACCACATTTCACTTTATTTTAGGGTCATCATCACACAGTCCATAATTTTGTGGCAACCATTTAAATGGAAAAATATAAGTGGCTAACCAATTTCAATTTTAGGGTAATATCACAATAATCATAACAGTCACAACACATATCAACTAGCATAAATAAATCCCCCAAATATGACAATTTTTAGTGGGTCATTAAGCCCGTATAATCCATAATATCACAATAAAAATAAATATGTAAAAACATGTGAGTCAAATCCATTTACCCCTTTTAATTTTAATTTAACGAATTTATTATCTTTGATTAATTCATCACAACCACATCCCACAGATAAAAAAATTTGAACCATTTATACATGAAACACATTAAAGATAAGTGAATGATTTACTACCTCAAAGAAGCTTTGTCGACTCGCTGCACACTGCAAGGTGAAGAAGGACACCTGCAAACTACAACCAAACCATGAGAAACTGTGTATCAACTTAAAACTCACCCAAAGAACATAAAAATTTCAACCCAACACACAACCCAACCCAAACCACACCACCATAGTGAAACTCTAATTAATAACAAGAGAAAACTTACCAAGAAAAAGGAAGGTTTTTTCACAGATTTCCAACAAATAACCACCGAAACTGACAGACAAATGAGGGAGGAAGATGGCTTGAAGAACTCCTTGGGGTTTCTAGAGCTCTATCAATATGAGAGATAAGGGAGGTGGCTGAATGAATGAAAATTTAGTTAGCAAAAAACTTAAAACCATACATCCCACATTTTACACATTGTGTAACCATTACACGCTGTATAATCCTTGGGTATCTGAAAATTCTAGATTCTACTGAAAATCACATCACCTCATAGGATTTCACACCCAAATTTATTACATGACATGAATCCCTCTTACATGGCATATACCCTTTTCACAAGCAACCCCTTATCAATGTGCAAGCAGTGAACCACCCAGTTACACATGTTTTGAACCACCATTACACATCATGTAGTACCATTACATGGTGTGTGTGTTATAAAGTAGATCTGCTGCAACTCTAGCCTCTAAAAAAACTCCCTTGAACACCTACAACCATCAAAACTGGAAAATTAACAAACTAAGAAGGAACATACCATTACATGATTCATCTACACAAGTATTTCTCATAATTCTACCTTATCCATGCTATTAATACACTTTATCATGTATGGATTACAATACATGGTCTCAATTGGATAATTTGGCATCTGAAAACTCGTTATGGTATTTTCAATATAATTGGGATTCTAATTCATCCAGTTAAAGAGACAAAATAGGTCTAGTTGTGTCACTATGAAAGAATACTAGTTGAAGTGGAATTTTTTTCCACCATCATAGACAGGGTTTTTTATCTACTCTCACTTATGATCTCCATCTTAGTGATGAGTATGAAAGGATTACCAATTTTTTTTTAGACTGAAATGTGTTTGTTAATTCAAAGGATGTTTATAGTATGAATATATCTTGTTTAACTTGTGGTGTTATAGTCCATTTGTCTAAGGATTTTTTTGTTAAGGCCTCAGATTATCAGGTTTCTCATACCTCTCTTAGGGACAGGTAAGGAACTCGTGTAGGGTTGTCATCTAGCATTGAAGTTTTCATTGTTGATTCTCTCAGACCCGGTGGTAAGGAGGATAGGGAAACCTACTAATCTAAGTAGGCAATCTTTAAAATTTCCTTTTATGAGTTAGGCAGGCCCAGAGTATCCCCTAGTAAGTTTTATGAGAATTTGGATGACCTTGAATAGGATACCCTTGTTGGATCCCCTTTTATAGATTCCCTTAATAAAGGTGTAGTGGATGTCACATGTAATGAATCTGATGATGGTTAATTGGACGTGGAGTTAGAGGCACAAAAGTATGTTTAAAATCAGTTATGGTAGGAGCACAACTTCATCACTTCAAAGTCTCATAAAGAGAAAGGAATGTTGGATGCAGTTGTCACCAGAAATACACTTAAACCCCTAATTTGTGTTGGGCCCTAGAGGAGAAGGTCTCAAACTAGAACTTCAACATCAAAAGAACCTACTCTAGCTAGTTGTGGCCCAAAATCATAGGTTTCTACTGTGTTTAACTGATCTAGAACTACACATCTAGATCTGGATCAACATGCCATATTTTAGGCCCTTGTTGGTAATTTTGATGCCTCTCATTATGGAATTTGATCTCTTTTGGATTCATACGTTGGTCAAGATAAAGTTGGGGAACATTTATTTCATGATTCACCACATGAAGGGCTAGAGGATTTCATGGATATTATGTACTTTAAATCTTCTTTAAAGAGGATTTATTTCAGATCTCTTCAGTAACAAAGAAGTATGATCTTTATGTTTTGGAGGATTCTTAGGATACTACTAGGAATGATGGATTTCCTAAAAGTCATGAGCACAAAACTCTGGGCTCTCCCTCACATATGATCACTATGATTCAAACTCACAACACCTTTAAATTGCTTGACACAACTGACTCATGCAAGGAGGGGCTCCCCAATCTGGGGATATTGATGACACAACCATGGAGTGGAGTTCTCATCATGGGGGTGTTGAGGTCAATCCGGAGGAGTGGTATTTGGTTGATAATACTGGGCTTCCCTAGAAGTAGGTAAAATCTTGGAGATGTGGAAGATGACTATGAGGAAGGGGGATTGGGAACCTATCATCATACGGCTATTATCTCTCAGGAGATACAACAACTAAAAAGCCTTATTGTTTATAGGGATATAAATTATAATATACTCTAGTTGACGGTTCATGTATCAATGAATTTCATGTATGGACTTGTTGATGTGTCTTCCATGTTAGTATTGATGGAAGAATAGTATTTTCTGACCCCATCCTCTTCCTCTATTTTCTATGTTTTTAATAAAGGGGATTTAACCCTAGCCTCTTTCAATATTAGTTTTGATTGATCTCTCATAAAAATTTTCATTAATTTATAATAAAATCCATTTATTTGTTTCATATAAAATAATGTAATATTTTTTTAGGTTTTTAAATACTGCATAACTAATGATTTAAAAAACATATAACATGTTTTTGTTCAATCCGCATCATTGTCTAGGGATCTTAATGTGCCATAGATGATCATCATGTTGAAGATATCGATATGTAATTGGAGTAACTACTTGATCATCCCTCAGTTTTAAGATAATGTTAATCTTCATATGAACTCTATCCAATGCCACACATTCATGAATATTTTTCACTCTTGTAGGTGGAAAACTATAGCTACAACTCTAATCTATATAACTTACCTCTCCATTATAGTATATTGATACAGACATTATTACATAGAAATAGAATTTAATAAAATGTTTTATGTATTTATACTACATCATCAAATATTTGACATGTTTTAATTAGTTATGATTAAATAACCATGACTTGATCTTGAGACTTTTTCTATGGATTGGTTTATCATTATTTAATAAAGTAACCAAAATATAGAGGGGAACTGTTGGATCCTTTAATATCTCATATTTCAGCAACCACTAGTCTACTTTCATTCATGGTGTAAAAATACAACATGAAATAGTAATGCCTCTTTTCTGACATTATTAGAATGTTGCTCACATGCAAGTGAGGTGGTCTAAGGGTTTGGGATACATATCATTTTTACATGGATAAGTAATCCCTTACATTCTTATAGATAAGGATGACATTCATTTCATTAATGAGTAAAGAAAATTAAATTATCTCAAATTATATAACCACATAAAAATGGCGTACGATTTCCATAATACATTAGTCGGTCATTTCAAGATCAGGCATTACAAAATTCTCTTAATGATTTTTTTGAGATACTTATTATGTTCTGCATATTGTAACTTTACCAATAACTATATATAATAACTAATAAATGTATATATATGCACATTTATTTATATTACCTGTTTCTAAATATATATATATATACATTTTTTTATTTAATTATGTCTTTTAAATATAGATAATATTATTTTTCAAATATTATATTCAAATAATATGACATATATTATTTTAGTAACTATATGAATTTGTGGATTTAATTTATGACATACATATTTGTATATAATGATTATTGCTAATATATTTTTAAAATAAATAACTAATCAGAAAACTTCTATTTATCTATCCATTCAATAATATATTGTACATATATTTAATTTTTAATTTACTATATATTAATATATATATACACACATTTAAATATATTCAACAGTATTTATTAATATTTTAACATATAATTATATATATTTTTGTAACCAAATATAGTTTCCTATATAAAAATATTATTATTCTATACATAATTACTCAAAATATTATCAATAGTAAATTTTGTTAAATTTAGTTTACAAAGGTAATATAATTCTCACTTAAATAACCAATAAAATATTGTAAAATTATCTTTACTTTAATATAATAAAATTTGGTAAGTAAATATACATTTTTTGAAGTAATTAAACTTTCCAAAATTTAAATAAATATATTTTATACATAAATACTTGGAATAATAATTATGGATAATTAATATAATTTAAAAATTATTATATTAGTAAAAAAATTAGTTTCATGAACAAAAAAATAATATTTATATCTATATTTTAATAATATATGGTATATTTAAATAAATTTAAATATGATAAGTAATATAACACACAAACACACACACACATATATATATATATATAATTAAATTCAAATAAAGTTAATATTATTTTTTATATATAATTGTTAATAATATAATTTTTATAAAATATTTATGTAGTTTCATTTTATTTATCTATGTATCAAATATTATATTTTATTATAACTAAATTATATAATATAATACATACATATGAATATATTCAAATATAATTTTTCACAACTTAAATTACAAAATATATACATTTTTCTAGACAAAAATATTTCTATAAATATAAATAATATTATTTTATACATAAAATTTTTATTATGCAAGCACCATATTTAAATTTTTTAAATCATTCAATATAACTCTGATGGTTGGGTGAATCTATGGGGAAGAGAAACACAAAAGGTGTGAAAAGGCTATGTATATGGAATGTGCATGTAATGATGATGATGTGTGATGTTTCCAAAAGTAATGTGATCATGGGCAATGCCACCATGATTATTGCTTGTTCACCACCTTTTTCTTCATCAATCATGCCCCACAAGCTACATCACTAATTCTGAAGTAGAGGATTGATTCATTACTCAGCAAGTTCACACTGCCTAATCTTGGTGGAGGTTTTTCCAGAGCATAAGCTGGAAAATATAACTGACTCCCTCACACCACCATTGTACCCCATTAGTACTGGTCATAGATCCCACTTCATGAGTGATGATTCTCCCACGAACTTCATCCATTATTCACTCAGAGTTCCATATCTCATCTTTCCTGACCACATCTTCCCTCACTAGTTATCCCTCCAGTATCTCCCTACCATTGACTATCAGTAACTGATGAAGCATCAAAAATACGGTCACCTGGTGTCATATATTTTTTAATCGGTGTCCATAATCATTTATTCCTAGCTGATCAAACATGGGATCCAACTGGACTAGATCTGATATTCCATGAATGTCGTGAAAACAATTTTTAGGGTGTTACCAGAGAAAATGGTGTTGGATTCGAGATCGTTGGGGAATACTTGATAGATATTTCCAACTACCTTGGTAGTTGGATGGTTCACTAACTCCACCCACCGTGGTAGGTGGGGATTGGTGGTGATTGGTGGGGAGAGTTCTGTCAAACATGACACCCCCCATCATACCTATTTAAGGAGGGTCATGAGAGCTTATTGTATTCATTAGATTAAAATCCAAGAGAGCTCCTCTATCTGGTGATATATCCAAGAGAGCTCCATTTGTGGATAGATAGAGGTATATAGAGTGATTTTTGTAATATTTATTCATTTTGAAATAAAGGTCGGTTTCTCCCTCCATTATTTTCTATTTGTGATCAGTGAATCACAACAAGTGATATCAAATCCATTTGCAGAAAAATAGTGGTGAGTAGTGGGGTTTTTCTAGTGACTAGAAAATTCATGTTGCCCAGAATATTGTTTTAAAGGGATACTCTGAAAGTACGCGTTTAGGTGATTCCAAAACCTCAAAGGGCGTTGAAAATGGAGCTAAAACAAGCTCCCTAGTCTTGGTCAAACATCAGTTTCTATGGTAACCATTTTCTAGAAAAGACGGTATTGTTTTGATGCTAGTAATATTCCAAGTGTTTCTCTAGTGTGTCACATCATTGCATTGTCATTGCCTTATAATCAGATGATATCGTCCATTGACACTGATTTGATCATATATTGATCAATCGATGTATAATTTTGATGATCCATGAGTTGATTCTACCATTTTCAACCATTTTAGATGCAACGATGAGATATATTTTTCTAGATTCTACACCAATGTTTACATAATTTAAATTTAATAGAGGGACCATCCATGGGAGGAGTTCAAGAGGTCAAAAATTGATTCCAAATCCAAATAAGATATATAGATGGAATAAGATCTTCATACAAATGATACCATTATGGCATGGAGGGAAATATGAAGAAGAAATATTTGATGTTGATATAAGAAAAGGGTCATAGTAACAACTAAAAAAAGAAATAGAGATGCACGCGTAATAGTATCTAGAGAAATCAAGCTTTTATCTAAAGATGAAGAAGATATGTGCTTCTTTACAACAGGCATGGACACAAAATGGGTGTTCAATATTACAACATCATACCATGTCACTCGGAATCATGAGTATTTTTTAAAATATCAAACTAGTGAATTTTGTGGTGTCAAGATGGGAAATACCAATTCAAAAGAGATTGCATGGGTGATATCCAAGTCAAGATAAACATTGGATACACAATCACCCTGAAGGATGTTCATCATGTTCCAATCCTTTGACTCAACCTATTATTATGTATAGCCTTTTATCTACAAGGATATGAAAATATATTTAACAATAGATAATGGAAGATGACAAAAGGAGTCATTATCATCATCTGAGGACACATATACGGTACGTTGTACAAAACTCATGTGAAGATATCTACAAACAACCTCAAAATGGTAGAAGGTGAGACATCCTCCAATATGTGTCATAGGAGACTTTTCTACATGATTAAAAGAGGGTTATCTACCCTGATGAAGAAGAATTAAAACGGTATTAACAGGGATGCATCGCTTGATCCTTGTAAATACCACTTCTATGGGAAGTAGAATAGAGTCTCATTCAATACTACTTCATCAAGGAGACCAAAGTTTCTTGATCTGGTTCACTCTAATGTATGTGAAAAAATGGGCTTGGATTCACTATGTGGTAACAAATATTTCCTATCCTTTATTGATGATGCATCTCGAAGGGTGTGGGTGTTCTTCTTGCAGACAAAGGACCAAGTACTGGACTACTTCAAGATGTTTCATACCATGGTGGAGTGTGAAACTAGAAGTAAGCTAAAGTGTCTTCTTTCAACCAATTAAGGAGAGTACACATCCAAATAATTGTATGTCTACTGTAGTATTTAGGGAATCTGACATGAGAGAATGTCCCCAAACACCCCACAACACAACAGAGTTGTGGATAGAATGAACAGAACCATCATGGAGAAGGTCAGAAGCATGATGAGTTTGGTTAAGCTACCTAAGTCATTCCGGGGACAAGATATTTAGGTTTCATTCTACCTCATAAAAAAATCACCATGAGTACCACTGAATTTTGAGATTCCATATAAAAGATGGTCTAGTAAAAATCCATCTAACTCTTATTCATGAGTATTTGGATGTTTGGAATTTTCACATGAATCTAAAGAGCTCATATATAAGATAGACATGATATCTATGCCATGAATCTTCATCATAAATAAAGATGAGTAGTTACAATACAAGCTTTGGGAGCCGAAGGAGTAGAAGGTGATCAGAAGCATAGATGTTTTATTCCATGAGAACCAGACAATAAAATATATTCAAATTCCTAGAATTTTTCGAAGGGAAAGTGTTGAGGAATCAATTCATGATACAACACCTATTATAGCTCACCATTCAATGAATAGTATGAGGAACAAGAAGAATCACTAGAAATAGGCTAGGAGGTAGTGGAGGGGAATATTGAGTAGGGGGAGAATCAATCCTCTCCAATAGAAGTTGCAGAACCATCATAATAGATAGGTGATGGTGTGCCTCCCGAACATAACATTTAAAAGGTTTTAAGATCTTCAAGAGGAGGTATTCTATAAACAAAATATTTTAAGTCATTGTACATGTTGCTAACTGTAGAGGGGGGAAGAAGGATATCAAGAAGAAGTGTCTCATCCTTACAAACTCAAGTGGTTGTATGCAATGGAGGATGAGATGGAATCTTTGACAAACAATCATACCTATGATTTGTTGGATCTACCAAATGGAAATAAGGCACTAATGAATAAATGGTTGGTCAAGATGAAGAAGTATGGAAGTAAAAATGAGTTCAAGTACAAAGATTTGTCAGTTTTCAAAGGATTCCTTCAGAATAAAGAAGGTAACCTTGACGATATCTTATAACTCGTGGTAAATATGGCTTCAATACTATTCATTTTTTTATTGGTGGCTATCTTAGATTTAGAGAATGAGTAGATGGATGTGAAGACATATTTTTTTCATGTTGACCTCTCCAAGGAGATATATATGAAGCATCCTAAAGTTTTTTAAGTTTTTGGACAAGAAAAACTCATCTTAAAATTAAAGAAGAGATGGTATGTATTGAAGCAAGATCCCAGGTAGGGGTAAAAGAAGTTTGAATCATTAATGGTGATTCATGTATATAAGTGGACACTTGAGGACTAGTGTGTTTACATCCAAATATTTTAGGGTGGTAAATGTTTTTCTCTTCAACTTTATATTGATGACATGTTCATCATTTTGAAGGATCCAGTGAAGATTATCTAGTTGAACAAAGATTTATCCAAGTATTTTAATATAAAGGAAATGGGAGAAGCTCAATAGATTTTGGGGATACAGATCATCCATGATAGAAATAGGATGTTTTTATGGCTATCTTATGAATATTATGTTGAAGACGTTCTGAAATGTTTCAACATGGACAAATACAAACCAGTAAGAATTCCTCTTCCTGGTCATTTGATGTTGAGAAAGAGCTCATTCCCATAATACAAGGAAGAAATCAAGGTGATTGAGATGATATCATACTCCTCAATAGTTGGAAGTTTTATGTATGTTATGGTGAGTACAAGACTAAGCATTTACCATGCAGTGGTGATTGTGAGCCGATTTATCTCCAATCTAGGAAAGCAGCACTAGGATGCAGTAAAATGGATTCTAAGGTATATTAAAGGTTCTTTGAGGATATGTGTTTGAAATGGGTTAGATAAACAACTCTTGGAGGGATATACAGATGAAGATATGGATTATGGGCATGAGCTCTTTCTCAAGTTTGACACAACTGACCATTCAGAAGTGTGTTTCTTTATCTATGATGGAATCAGAGTATATTACTACTTCAAAAGATGGAATGGATATTTTGTGGCAAACAAATTTTATCCAGGATATCAGATTAATCCTAAAGAAGTACATGGATAATTTTTATGATCAAAGTTATTTGGAATTGAGAAAGAACTCCATGTACCATTGTTGTACAAATCACATTTACATTCACTATCATTGTATATGCGAAGAGATGGATCAACAGTTTTTGTGACTTGTGAAGATACACCCAAAGGAAAACCTAGTGGATATGTTGACATAAGTGGTTTTTCAGGAGAATCTTGACCTTTTAAAATGATCCATTGGATTATATATTGAAGGAAAGAACTGATAAATATTTCTAGCTGCCTTGGAAGCTTGCTCATGCACCAACTCTACCCACTATGGTAGGTGGGGATTGGTGGGGGTTTGTGGGGACAGTTGTGTCAAACTTGAAAACCCCACCATGCCTATTTAAGGAGGGTCATGAGAGCCTCTATTATTCATCAAATTTGATCAAAGATCAATCCATTATTAGTGATCCTTGAGTGCTCCATGTTTGAGAGATAATAGGAGTTGTTTGGAGGGTTCTTTTGTAACCATTTTTTCTTATTGAAATAAATAATGTTTTCTCCCTCCATTCATCTCTCTTCATAATCATTGAATCACAAAAATACTTTTGGTTTTGAGGAGATTAACATAAGAGATGATGAGGGATATGTGGGTCAAGAGTTCATGTGGTACAGGGACTAGAATTTCAACTCAAAAATTTGTGGTAATTTAGACATTTTGATATTCCAAGATCAGGTGGACTCCTCAACTTCATAATTTATTTATTCATTTAATAAATATTTAAACATGAAAATACCAATCATTTTCTTTTTGAAATTGGAGCAAATATTGTTGAATATGGTGAAAATATCCATGAGACTCTTGATGACCCTCTCGGAGGACCCCCTCGGATGGCTTCTAATGATCAAGCAAGGTGTCATCCAGGCAGGAGTGAAGAAGGGAATCTCTATTGTGATGCCATGATGTCTGCATTGGTTGTGTACTACATGAACAGGTATTTCCAAAAAGTGTAACTGGTGTAGTGGGTGTGATCATTGAGGTATGATCTGATGAATATGTTGATATAATGGGTGGATTTTTCGCATGAATTGGGGTTTCATGACCTATGAGATGCGCCTCTCAGGTTCCATGTCTACTCCAAGAAAGCCTAGGTATCGTTCTTCCTCGACCCCACTACTCCAATCATCACCATCGGTGACCAAATCCAAGTTAGCACTCAAGATTTTCACTCCTTGAATCATGGTGCTCTATCTCGATTTCCTTTTTTCTAATTACCTTTTGTGAACTAGAAAACATGGAGTGGAGGGAGATTCAATCATGTATTAAGGAGGACCTTATGTAATGTGGATGCTATAAAGGGCAGTGTATCCATGGAATTTCTATGTTCCCCTACTATTTTCGCATCCCCCAAAGTTGTTCACAATAGACATGGTGAGAATAAGATAATATCCTTGGGCTATCAAGCCCTATGGCACTTCTTTCCTTCCTTATCTATGATATTTTCTTCAAAATTCTTAGAAGATACTAAATTTACTCATGATTCTAAGTCAGTGTCATGAAGTCGATATGAGTATCATATTTTGATTAGTAAAATCCAAAACGGATTTGGGGTATCAGAATTTCATGGTGATGAAAAACATACAAATAGAAGAGAAACAGAAGAACATGCAAAGAATTTATATGATTCAGCAGTGTGACTACTTCCATGAGAAAAGGGGTTTGGTTCTTTTATTTATTTCTATGAATCAAGAATCAAAGGATTATAAATATTATAATTTATTATATTTTGATCCTATTTTATAGAGAATAAATTCAATGATTGTTTGGGTAGATTATCTACCCTTGAATTTTCCTTCTCTATATCTATTGCTACCACCACATTGGATGTCCACCAAATGAGAATCTATATACTATCGGCAGAATTCTCCATCTATAGAAGTTTCAAAAAAAATGGAAACCTTCACTGATTTCTCCAAAAATTGGGAGTATCCACCAAAAATCACCCCCTCATGGCCAATTTGGGGTAGAAGCTAGACCTGCAGTCTCCTTGCATGCTTCTAGCTTCTCTTTTAGTAAAACATCCACCATCATGTCTTTCCCATTATCATTGGTGTGACTTTTATAAAATTTCACCAATATTTCTTCCAACACATTTCGGATCCATTGATATCTCAAATCGATGTTTTTGGAGATGGAATGAAATGTTGGGTTCTTTCTGAAATTAATAGAACTATGGCTATCACAATAGAGAATAAAATTCTATTGACTTTATCCCAGCTCCTGTAAAAATTTATTCATTCACAAAATCTCCTTATAGTCTTCAGGGTCTACAATATACTATGATTTTGTGGTATATAAGGAAACACGCTTCTAAATTCATTATTTCCCTGAGACAACTCCCTCTATAAATGATATTAGGTACCCAGATATGGATTTCCTTGTGTCTATATCTCCAACAATATCTGAATATCTGTATCCTTCTAAAACAGGGTTGTCACTTTCAAAATATAAACAATGACTAGATTTACCTCAGAGATGCTTCAATATCCATTTGACCATTTTCCAATGATCTATTATCATATTTAAAAAATAATATTCTAAAAGTACAAACATCCTAAGAAATATGTAGTCTGGTGCACACCATAGCCTACATAATACTTTCAACTACTGACTCATAAGGAACTTCTTCCATCTATGTTTTCTCCTCCTCAGCCAAAGGACTTTGACTTTCCATGAGCCTGAAATGAATCACAAGTTAAGTGATAAAGAGTTTCATCTTGATCATGTTCAATATTTCAAGAACCATCTCAATGTACCTCGCACGAGATATCTAAATCTTTTGATTCCTCTTGTAATGAGTAATCATCAAACCAAGATTCTGAGTAGCATCTCTCAAGTCCTCCATTTCAAAAGACTTATTCAACTCCTTCTATAACTTTTAAATATTGGTGATATCACTACCAATAATCATCATATCATCAATATAAAGAAACAATATAATAAAATCACCATCAAAAACATGTTTGATGAAAATGAAATGATCATTAGTCGTCCTTCTGTACTCACTTTTCTCCATGAATAAGTCAAATTTGTTATACCATTTTCTTGGTGCCTATTTCAAACTATATAAACTTATCTTGAGTTTTCATACCAGGTTTTCTTTACCTTTCACCTAAAATCCCTCTTAATGTTCCATGTATATCTCCTCATCAATATCACCATGTAATAATTATGTCATTACATATAGTTGTTGGACCTCTAAGTTAAACTAGCCACCAATCCAATAACAACTCTAATAAATGACATTTTAACCACATGAGAAAAAATTTCATCAAATTTAATACCTTTCTTCTTAAATAATCCCTTCACAACCATTTTATCTTTATAGTGCAGCTATCATTTTCCATCTTCTCCTTTGATTCTATACACCCACTTGTTCTTGAGTGCCTTCTTTCCTTGTGATAACTCTTGAAAATCAAATGTACGGTTCTTGTACAAGGATCCCGTATCCTCTTTTATAGCTTTCTTCCTTTCCATATTCTACTAAAACCTAATCACATCATCATAATTTTCTATCTCTCCCCCATTAGTGAGCATCACATACTCATGTGTTGAGTATCTATGAATCGGTTTTCATTCTCTGGTGGATCTCTTCAACTGTGCGTCAGGGGGAATTTATTCTGGAATATTATATGATGGAGATATAATGGAAAATGGATACATATTACCTAGTATTGATGTATCATCGGTTTCATGTACCTCTCTCACACCATATGGAACTGATGGTGGTGAGACAGGTTCTTGGTTGACTATAATTTCCTTAGACATCAACTTTTCTGTATTTTCTGGCTTCTCAAAATATTCAATCGTCTGATCCCTAAGAAAAACCACATATCTACTTCTAAAAATCCTCCTACTAATAGGATCCCCAAGTCAGTATCCATACTCCTTATGAGCATATCCCCAAAAGATAAACTTCTTTCTTTTTCTATATATATATGTTCTCTCATATTTTAGGAGGTGAAAAAATGTTATGTACCCAAATACTCTCATGTGTTTGTATGAAACATATTTACCTATCCAAACCCTTTTTAGAACATTGTAGTTTAGTGGAACTGATGGATAAAGGCTAATAAGATAAATGTTGGTCCTCATTGCCTCCCCCTAAAAGGTATTTTTCATCTTTTCATTTTAGAGAATATACCTAAATCTCTCACAAATAAATCTATTCATCCTCTCAGTAGCATTATTATGCTAAGAAATATTTAGTACTGATTGTTTATCCTTATTCTAAAACTCCTACAATACTCCTAAAATGGACCATACTCTCCTCCATTGTCTACTTGCACACATTTTAAGTGTCTCTCTATTTTTAATTCTACATTCCCATAAAACTTCTTGAAAATATCCTATACTTGATCTTTAGTTTTCAAAGAAAGGGCCTAGAATTTTATAGAATGATCATCTATGAAGGTAAAAAAATAAATAGCACCTACCATAAACTTAGTCCTCATAATGAATACATAAATGTGAACCAAATCTAAAACATTTTCTTATATAGATGATAAATAACCATAAAATTATATTATGTGTTGTTTTCCCATTATGCAATCAATATAGGTATCCAATTGTATACCTTTTATTCTGGGTAAGGGAACCTTATTAGAGGGAATTATGATTATTTCTTACTTATGTGACCAAGCCTCATGTGCCAAAATTTTGTAGGAACATCTTTTTTGGTTATATTGACTTCTCCACATGGTCTGTGAAGTTCCCAGTCAGGATCCAAGTATCACTGAGAGGGGGAGAGGTGAATCAGTGATATCTATTTCTTTTTATGTTTCTATCTTTTTGAAACAATATTTTCCTCATGTTAAAGAGTTTTTTCCCTGAAGAACACACACAATCATAGGAACATAAGATTTACAAGGTTCCCTACTCAACAAGAGTAGCTACGTCCTTGGTATGGTACGAAAATAATCCAGTACCACACAATCCACTAGAAAACAATCCTTTGATGTGGAATACAACGAGTAGGATATACCCTTACACTCGTGTAGCACTTGGAAAAAAATATGCAAACGCATGTGCACCCTCTTAGCACAAATAGGGAATTAAAATATTTCAGTGCTTCTTTACAATTGAACGGTTGAATTCTCTAAAGTATAGATCTTCACTTTCCTACCCAGAAGCTGGCAGGAACCCCTGGAGCAAAACAGCTTGCGCGCCCACTTCCACTTGTGCACCCTATACTTGCATGCCTACAACTTTCACGCCTCTTCTTGCGCACTTCTACTTGTGTGCCACAACTTGTGTGGAAAGACTTGTGTGTCACCACTTGCATGGAATCACTTGCATGGAAACACTTGCGCGGAAACACCTGCGCGGTAACACTTGTGCGGCAACACTTGCGCGGCAACACTTGCGCGGAAACACTTGCGCGGAAAATCACTCTCTACAACTTGCATGCTCAGAGCTCAAATTTTCTCTTAAGTGATGAGCATTAAAAAATGAGGAGGTTAGTCATCTATTTATAGGAATTTTTGTGACTTGCTTGACTTAGACTTGCGCGCCAATACTTGCACACCGCTCCATCACTTGTGCGTCGCTCCATCACTTGTGCTCCACTTCATCACTTGCACACCCTTCATCACTAGAGTTCCACTTTCTTTACTTTGTCATTTTTGATATGATGACGTTGGAATCTGACTTTCACGCAACATATACTTGCATGCCACTTTCTGACTTGCGCGCCAATCTTTAACTTGCACGCCTTCTTATTTCCTTTTCCAAATTTTGATGTGATGATCCTGAATTATGACTTATGCACCACATATACTTGTGCGCCAATACTTGTGTGCCTCTTTTGACTTGTGTGTCACTCTTGACTTGTGTGGCACTCTTGACTTGCGCGCCACTCTTGACTTGCACACCACTTTCTCTCTTTTGCCAAAAACACTTCTTTACTCCCCCTATCCTTCATAAGGCTTGCATCACAAGTTCTCCAAACATATGATATTTGTGAGATAAAAATTATCAAATCATCATCATAGTTTCCAAGTCCTTTACAAAGTGAATTGATTTAGCTTGTTTGATAGCAAAAGACAACACTCTGTATCAACAAACTTTTCTTACTCCCTTATTCTTCCAACTTGGTCCCAACAATATCCCCCTTTTGATTTTGTTGTCAACCAAGATTCATAAATCACTGAACCTTGTAACCTTAATAAATGGATTACTTATCAACAATTATAAGCCTACGTGAGCTAACTCATTGTAGGAAACAAGAATTATTGACAGCCAAAACCATGCTGTCCAGAAACAGTGACTATGAAATCTCCTGAGCGTACCTCCTCAACCTTCTTCAGAACATCTTTCAAGCTTCTACTTCAGCATTTTTTAACATCATTCAAACTTCTACTTCAGCATTTTTTAACATCATTCAAGCTTCTACTTCAGCATTCTTTACTTATTCAACTTTCCTAGAAAACAAACAATATTGTTTCCTACATCCACTCTAATAAATAGTTAGAATAGTTCACACACATACATGCTGGATTCACAGCTTACCCACAACTCCCCCTTTATGCATGCATCTATAAGGATAGATTTATGAAACAATTCTCCCCCTTGACAACACTATCTAAAGTAAAGATGAGAGTGCGGACAGAAACACGTCCCATAACCTTGATGATAAGGAGGTTGGACACCCATGTTCAACCTCAATTTTGCAAATGGTTCCTTCAGTAATGGTTTTGTGAATATATCATCAACTTGTTCAGATGTAGGAACATACTTCAGCCTCAATTCATTCTTCTTCGCCTACTATTTGATTAAGTGGTACTTTATATCAATGTGTTTTGAACGAGAATGTTGTACTAGATTTCTTGTAAGATTGATTACACTCTGATTATTACAACCCAAGAGAAATGGTAGCTTTACTTCAACAAGTAGATCTTCTAACTGAGTCTTAATCCACATTAGTTAAGTTGATACTTGAGTAGCAGAAACGTACTCAGCTTCAGCTATGCAATGAGTTACTAAATTCTGTTTCTTAGTATGCCAACTAACATAGATTTTCCCCAGATAGAAAACTCCACCAGATGCGGATCTTCGATCATCAACATTTCCTGCCCAATCAGCATCAGAATACACGAATAGATCAATATATCCTGAGCCATAATACCTGATTCCAAAAAATTTTGTGCCTTTGATATATCTGAGAATTCTTTTTCCAGCTATCAAATTTGATTATTTAAGAGCACTCTGAAATCTTGCACATAAAGTGACAGCATAGACGATGTCAGGTCTTGAGGCAGTCAAATATAATAGACTTCCAATCAGCTTTCGAAACTCTTTCTGATCAACTTCCTTGCCTTATCCATCTTTAAACAACTTGGTTCACACTGAAATGGGTGTGAAAACTAGTTTCAAATTTTCAATGCCAAATTTATTCAGAAGTTCCTTAGCATACTTTTCTTGAGACAAAAAAACGCGATTCTTCTTCTGTGAAATTTTTATCCCAAGAAAGTACTTCATTTCTCCCAGCATGGACATCTCAAATAACTTATTCATCTCCTCTGAAAATTTTTCACATGATCTTTCATCATTTCCAGAAAATATAATATCATCAACATAAACAATAATGATTAGTGAAAACTCCTAACATCCCTTGATGTAGAGATTGTTGTCAACTCTCCCTTTCTTAAAGTTCATCTTCTTTAAGCAAGTATCTAATTTAGAATACCATGATCTCAGAGCCTGTTTTAGCCCATACAAAGCCTTCTTCAACCTGCACACATAACTTTCATTATTTCCAATAACAAATCCACAAGGTTGATCAATATAAACTTCCTAATCAAGGTCACCATTTAAAAATGCAGATTTTACATCCATTTGAAAGATTTTTTAACCCCATTGCATAGCAATAGCAAGAAAGATTCTTATTGTTTATAATATTTCCACCGGAGCAAAGGTTTTATCAAAATCAATGCCTTCAATTTGTGAATACTCTTTTCAAACCAATCTTTCTTTATTTCTTATTACTTTACCTTCTTCATTTAGTTTGTTCTGGAAAACCCACTTTGTACCAATAATGTTCTTATTGTCCGACTTAAGTACAAGTTCCCAAGTATCATTCTTCTCTATCTGATCAAGCTCTTCATTCATTACATGAACCCACTCAGGATGCTCAAATTCTTCATTTACATCATTCGTTTCGACATTCAAATAAAGATATGTATGTGATATAGAATTCGTTGTTCTTCTTGTTTGAACCCTCTGATTTTTATCTCCAATAATGTTCTAAGCCTCCACTTGCTTCCTCAACCAAGGATGAGTTGTTTGAACTCTATCTTCATCACTTGAGATTTCTGAGTCAGATTCATCTTCTTGAGTAGGATTCACACTGTCTGCAACATTATCAGAATTGTTAACAAAATCTTCTCTATCCTACTCAACTTCCACATCATCATATGATTTCTTTTCTTTCTCAACATTTTCAACAACTTTTACATCTGAAGAATCAATAATTCTTCATGTTTCTTTGTTGAGACACCTATATCCTCTTCCTTCTGAAGCATAGCCAAGAAAAATTCCATCATCTCCTCTTTTCTCAAACTTTCCAAGGTTTCCACCTTTCTTCTTTATAATGCATGGACTCCCAAAAACTCTTAAGTGTTTCAGACTTGGAGTTTTTCCATAGAACATTTCATAAGGAGTCATATTTGAGTTTGTTCTAAAGAAACATCGGTTCTGAATGTACACAGCAGTGATCATGGTTTTCCTCCAATAATAATGAGAAAGACTATGCTGAAGCAACATAGTTCTCCCCATTTCCACAAAACTTTGATTCTTTCTTTCAGCAACCCCATTTTGTTGAGGTGTGTATGGTGAACTGAACTCATTCTGAATTCCATGCTTCTTAAGATAACATTCAAACTCTTCATTCTTATACTCACCACCATTATCAGTTCTCAACTTCTTCACTGAATACTCACATTAAGTTTCTGCTTTCCTCCTGAAACTCTTAAACATTTTCAGAGAATCTGACTTATGTCTCATGTACATAACACAAGTAATGCGAGTAAAGTCATCAATGAAAGTAATGAAGTACTTATCTCCATTTGTTGATTGCTTTCTCATTGGTCCACATACATCAGAATGTATAAGTTCTGAGGTCTGTTTTGAATTAATTTCAACTCTATTATGAAAAGAGTTTGTAATCTTCCCTTTTTCATAAATAGTGCAGCACCAATCTCTTCTTCTTGATAAATCAGGCATGTCTCAGACACTATATCGCGTTGATAACATGCACATATTTCTATGACACATATGTCCCGGCCTTTTATGCCATAAAATATTTTCATCCACTACACCCATGTAACAAGAGTTCTAAACTTCACCAACTTGGAACAAGTTCCCTTTAGTACGTTGGCCCCTTGTAACTATATTTCCATCATTTTAACTTTTCAAAAAAAATCCATATTTACTGAAGATAACTTTGTTTCCATCATCACAGAGTTGTGACACACTAATCAAGTTATGTTTCAACCCATCAACATATAGTTTTTTCCTGGATTTCATCTTTTCTTTCCCAATGATGGCTGATCCAACACCTTTAATCCTTAGAGATTCATCATTTCCAAATGTAACTGTTCCTTCTTTGAAGTCTTTCACATTTTTCAGAATCTTTAAGTCTCCTATCATATGAGAGGAACATCCACTATCAAGAATCCATGGCTGTTCTCCTTTTTTAGCTTTCAAAGTAGTTTTGACAACAAGAGCTTTTTGTTCTTCCTTTTCATTCACTTCCTGTTGTGCTTCCTCCAATTTTCCAGCCAAGTCAATGTGTTCTGGCCATACAACCATGCACTCTTTCTTTTAGAACTTATCAGACCTATCCCTTTTTTCTTTTAAAAACTCTGTATTTTGAGAATTATTAAGAATATTTTGTTGCTCTGGAAACACACTAAGCCATCCCTTTGCAAGATGCCCAGGTCGATCACATCTTTCACAAATAGTTTCCAGTGGTTGGAACCTATTCTCAACTTTCACGCCAGTCTTCTCAGATATCTGCTGAAATTTATTTGGAGACATTCTATTTTGAAAGGGTTGAATCCTCCTCAATACTTGTCTTTCAAAACTTGTGGAATAGTTGTAATGTTGTTGTTTGAACCAACACATATTTTCCATGTGTCTCAATTCACCACAATACCAGCAGTAACCATAGAAATAATATTTGCCTCTGAAACTTCTATGATGATCGGAGTTGTGAACACGCTTATCAATAACCTTCTTAATAGAACTCTGCTGATCATGAACCTTTATGCTTACATTTTTAACTCTCTTCTTTGGCTCAGATTTATCAGAACCAGTGGTAGTAGAAGACTTATTTAACTCAAGATTTTTATGCACTTCTGATTTTTCAGTGTTGATGACTTTGGCCACATACATGATCTTTCCAGCCTTGTTCTTATCGGAACTATTTCCATCATTCCTTTCAACCTTTGCAGATAACTTTTTTAGATCATAATTTGGTTCATTCTTACTGGAACATTCACCAAATTTTGAGATAGATTGTTTGAAACTGACATTCATTTCTTTATCTTGATAGAGTTTTTGTTGGAAAAGTTCTAGATCTTCTTCTTTTGCTTTCATCTTTACTTCAAGATGATCATTGAAATTCTTTTCATTCTCAAGATAATTCTTCAAATCATCAATCTCATTTTCCATATTGATTTTCTCATCATGAGAAATTTATTCATTGTTTAATGTGGAATTTTCTTTTATCAACTTCTTGTTTTCCTTCTCAAGCCTTTTGATCTTTCTCAAACATTCCTTCAGCTCTTATTTTAGATACAGTTCAAGTTGAGTTTCTTCTTCTTTAGTACTACTGCTCTCATAATCATCATTATTCACTATTGCAAAAAAGGTACTCTCTCTAGCTTTCTCAGCAACAGATTTTTCAGATCTAGTCTCACTATCATCATCTTCTTCACTTTTTGAAAACAAGCTTCTTCTTTTTGATTTGAAGAACTTTTTATCTTTACCACTTCCAGAATATTTATCTTTTCCACCCTGTTTCTTCTATGACCTTCTTGTTCTTATGTCTTCTTCATCACTATCTTCATATTTCCCTTTTTGAGGACAATTAGCCGCAAAGTGGCCAACAGCTCCACATTCAAAACATTTCAAAGGGAGTTTCCCTTTGTATTTCACTGTTCCTCTTTTCAAATTTTTAGAAAAAAAGGAAAGTATTTCATCAAAATTTTGACATACCTCATTTTCAGATTCTGATTCACCAGCTTTATCTTCAATAAGAATTTTCTTTGACTTATCTTTATTTACAACTTTGAAAGACATTTCTATATAGGCTTTTGATTTTCTCTTCATAGTCTTCTCCCTTATCATTTCATAAGTTATGAGAGTGCTATGAAAATCATCCAGAGATAATGTTTCAGGATCTCTATCCTCCAGTGAGGAAACTTTAGCATCAAATTTGTCAAGAATAATTCTTAATATCTTTTAAAAAACTGTAGAATCTTCCAACATTTCACCAAGACATCTGATTGTACAGACAATATCATTTATCCTGGTAAAGAAATCCCCAATAGATTCAGATTCTCCCATTTTCAAGTCTTCATACTTCAGTCTCCAGATTTTTAGTTTAGCCTTCTTCACTTTTTTATTTCCTTCATAGATGTTCTTCAATTTTTACCAGATTCCTTTGGCTGTAGAAACACCTTTCACTCTTAAAAAATCACTCTTAGAAAGAGATGAGATTAATGAATTTTTAGCTCTTCCATAATTCTCAAGATTATTCTTATCGGCAGGAGTAAGAGGAACCTTGTCATCAATAGTAGGAAATCCATCTGTTGTAGTTTCAAGAACATCATATCCAAGATACATAAGATAAGGCATAATTCTGTCCTTCCAGATGTGATAGTTCTTTCCATCAAAAATTGGAATCCCCTTACTGTTTACACAATTTATATTCTCCATCACAACTTCTCTTCAACCACTTCAGCAAAGAATAAATGAAGGCAACCTCGCTCTGATACAAATTGAAGTTCCCAGTCAGGATCCAAGTATCACTGAGCGAAGGAGGGGGTAAATTAGTGATATCTATTTATTTTTATGTTTCCTTATTTTTGAAACAAATTTCACCTCCTGTTAAAGATTTTCTTCCCTACTGAACACACACAATCACAGGAACACAAGATTTATGAGGTTCACTACTCAACAAGAGTAGCTACATCCTTGGTATGGTACGGAAATAATCCAGTACCACACAATCCACTAGAAAACAATCCTTTTATGTGGAATACAATGAGTAGGATATAACCTTACACTCGTGTAGCACTTGGAAAACAATCCACAAGCGTGTGTGCACCCTCTTAACACAAATATGGAATTATAATGTTTTGGTGCTTCTTTACAATTGAACAATTGTATTCTATGAAGAACAGATCTTCACTTTCCTACCCAGAAGCTGGCAGGAACCCCGAGAGCAAAACAGCTTGCGCGTCAACTTCCACTTGCATGCCCTATACTTGCGCACCTACAACTTGCGTGCCTCTTCTTGCGCACTTCTACTTGCACGCCACAACTTGCGCGACAATACTTACGCAGCACCACTTGCGTGGCACCACTTGCGCGGCACCACTTGCGCGGAAACACTTGCGCGACCACACTTGCACAGAAACACTTGCGCGACAACACTTGTTCGGAAACACTTTCACGGAAACACTTGCGCAGAAAAGCACTCTCTACTACTTGCACGCTCAGAGCTCAAATTTTCTCTTAAGTGTTGAGCATTAAAAAATGAGGAGGCTAGTGATCTATTTATAGGCATTTCTGTGACTTGTGCAACTTAGACTTGCGTGCCAATACTTTCACGCCGCTCCATCAATTGCGGGTCGCTCCATCACTTGTGTGTCGCTTCATCACTTGTGTTCCCTTACATCGCTAGTGCGCCACTTTCATTCCTTTTTCATTTTTGATATGATGACGTTGGAATCTGACTTGCGCGCAACATATACTTGTGCGCCAATATTTAACTTGCATGCCATCTTATTTCCTTTGTCAAATTTTGATGTGATGATCTTGAATTATGAATTGTGCGCCACATATACTTGCACGCCAATACTTGTGCGCCTCTTTTGACTTGCACGCCACTCTTGACTTGCGCACCACTTTCTCTCCTTTTCCAAAAACACTTCTTTACTCCCCCTATCCTTCATAAGTCTTGCATCAAAAGTTCTCCAAACTTATGATATTTGTGAAATACAAATCAGCAAAGCATCTTCATGGTTTCTAAGTCCTTTACCAAGTGAATTGATTTAGCTTCTTTGACAACAAAAGACAACCCTCTGTAACAACAAACTTTTCTTACTTCCTTATTCGTCCAACTTGGTCCCAACAGTCTGGCATCTGTGAGATAAATAAAACTATCTTTCTTTTCTTTAGAAATTACCAAGTTACCTTTCATAAGATTACATTTCCCATCACTAAAGTAACTAATATATTAATTACCATAAATCATTCTAGTGGATATTAGATTGAGCAGAATATCAGGAACATGCCTCACATCCTTCAATAGTAACATGCATCCAATATTAGTTTCCAGTAAAATATTACCAATACCATAGATTTTGGATGCACCATAATTACCCATATTCACATGTCTGAAACTCCCTAAATTGTAAGATGAGAAGAAACATCATCTTATGGTGACACATTAGGAGGTGCCTAAATCAATCACCCATGTCGAGTCTTGGATTTTAAGACTAGCCTGATTATATTCCTAAATAATAACAATCTCTTTATTGATAATCGCAACATCATTATTTTGGGTCTTATCTTCATGATTATTATGCTCTTCCTTCATCCTTATACACTCCCAGATGAAGTTTCTGGGATTTCTAAAGTGGTTTCACTTCATGTAATATTTGGATAAAGATTTGGATTTCTTTCTCCTTTATATACTTCGGTCATGAGTTTCTCTTCCTCTACTTCTTCCTAGCCATTTTCTGCTCCCCTTTTCCTTCAGTGACAATATCCTTTGATTCAAGTGTATATCCCACATTCATATTTTGAGACTCTTCATTGAGCATTATGTCTTTCACAATTTCAATGGTGAGTGTTCCATCTGGAGTTGAACTGTTTATCGACGCAAATAGTGTGTCCCATGCCTTTAGTAAGAAACTCAACATCAATAGTTCCTAAAACTCAATCAATCATCATTTTTTTAAAGGTTGAGACCGAAGCCTCATTTATTATTAAAGAAAAGAAAAGACCTCTTTAAGTGGGTAGAGGGAGACCCATTACATTTCTCGAAGGCCCAGTGGGAATTTATCCCATTACATGGCCCGTAGGCCCATTTTTTTGGCCCAAAGACCATTATGTGAATAGTACTACTATAGTACCCACACTGCTATATTACTGCACAGTACCCGCCGCTGCTATAGTACTCTGCCACCGCTACAGTGACCTACCACAGCTACAGTGCCCGCCGTTTCTACAGTGCCGACGCTGCTACAGTACTCTTTAGTACTGCTACAGTAACCTACACCCAATGGGTTTTGAACCCCCGTTTTTTCATGTAGAATTAAGGGGTGCTTACCACTAATCCAAACCCCAACTACAACTCAATCAATCATCATTTCCATGAAATTAAACTGAAAAAAAAAGAACCTTGTAACTCGCTCATGTGCTCTAATATGTTGGTCCTGTCTTTATACTTCAAGTTGAAAAGTCATCATTTCGGGTTTTCTTTGTTTGGACATAGAATAGAAGAAACATGTTTGTTGGAAAAATTATGGAATATACTCTCATCAACACACTGTTTGATTTTTTTAGTGCACTTCCTATTAAGTATGACCTACTCCATATCAATTGATGGGATACTGGTTGACATCTTCTCAAAAGAATGACCACTTGTTGAATATTTATGTAATGGGCTTGGTGGTCTCCACTATTGGTTTCCATAAAATTTTAATATACAAAAGATCCCCTATTTTTTGTTTCTATATGAAATAATTAAAAGTGGAAATTTTAAATATATTACCTGTATTTTATTCTATTTATAGAGTGATAATTTCTAAAATATAATAGTACAAATGTGTCTTAAATAGTATATATAGCTATAAAAAAATCCTGGATTGCTAAAAATAGACTTCAATTGCCCATGATATACATAAAATAGTTTCAACGATCTAGATCGGCTGATGATGTGGATCTAACAAGGATCACCGGAATAGTGGCTAAAAAACCCATCAAAATGTTTCCACCGAAGTGAAAAATATTTTATTGTCTTTGAGGGGGTACTATATCACTAGGGTTTGATCAAAACTTTGACTGCCTTTGCCGAATTCGTTTAAACTTTTTTTTTTATGAAATTTTTGTTGCTGGAATCATCTCACCAAGATCTTCATATATCTAGCCTCAAAAATCTTTTCTGACCACCATCAATTTTCTATTCATCAAAAAATTTATTTCTATCATCTTTTTTTTACCTTAGTGGCTCTGATGCCACTTTGTTAGGGGATTAGAAGTTCGTGTCTATAAAAAACACACAAAGAGAAGATAAATTGAAAAACATGAAAAGGATTTACATGGTTTGGCAGTGTACCTACATCCATGGGAGAAGGGATATGGTTATTTTATTTCTTTCTCCATGTCAAGAATATAAGGGATCAAATTATTACAATTTATGGGATTTTGATCCCATTTTATGGAGAATAAATTCAATGGTTTTTGGGGAGATCATATACCCTTCAATTTTCCTCCTCACCATCAGAAGTTACCACCACTTCGGCTTCCCACCAAAGGAGACTCCATTGACTATTGGCAGAATACTCCATCTGTAGTAGCTGTTGAAAAAATGGAATCTTATTCTAATTTATCCAAAAATTGGTAGTGGACCTCGTAGAAACTATAGAAATAGATAACATGTTCAAATTTCATTTCAAAAATCATAAAATATCCCCACTCTCCTTTTCTTCTTCTCCTAAAAAATAGGATGATGATGCCCATGCTGCAACTCTCTTTATGAAAGAAAAAATCCTTGCTATAACAAATCTTCCTCATGGATTATGTCTCAGAAAACCATCAAGAAAACCATTGGCACTTCTCCTCTCTCAGCAAAGTAGTAATGTCGAACCATGGGGTTCTCTTATAATCAAATAATATAATCAAAGATGATGAAGGAAACTTCCTTAGAGGTAAATCTATAGATACACAAACACTCTCTCTGGATGGCTTACTAAAAAGTGCACATGTGGCAAGAATTCCTAATCCTAAACACGTGGTAGATAGAGGAGGTATGGGCAGTTAACAAATTTCAGATGCCTAAAAAACTCAAAAGGGTATATTAAAAAAACAAATTTTAATTAACAAAAAAACATGAACATAAAATTTAAAATTATCTAACCTGAAAATTAAAATGAATCAAAAAATATAATATCCAACAACATGAAACATATCCACATTAAAAATTAAATCCATAAACCACATGATGATTTTTCACCACCAAGATCATCAATCTAGGCATATCCTAAATAGGAAAACACCTTCAAGGTATGACCCAAACAGTCCCCCTTCATGCATCAATCTGACAACTGTTTCCCAAAGTTGAATGATATTATAAATTTGTTAAACATGATCAAAATTTAAACTCCAAACAGAAACGGAGAACATACCCTCTCTTAATTGAGTTTATCTCTCAGATTATGTCAATGAAGAAGTCATGAACTAAAAAATCACATGCCAATAGAGGTCCCTTAAATAACTCATGAGTTCCTACAAAACACCAACAAATAGAGTAGTACCCATCCTCTAAAACCATGGAAAACCCAACTCAAAAATAAAAAACAAGTTAGAGTAAACTACAAAAAAATAAACAATACATATAGGGTAAGAACAATAGATAAATTTCACCACCTGAATCCACAAAAACACAAGAGGGATGAATCACCTAACACCATCAGCTTTAATCTAATATGTGTCGCACTCAAAAAACCATCATGAAAACTTTTAAAATAAGGAACAAAATAACCTTAAGAGATTGATTCAGAATCTCAACTTAAGAACATGAATGTTTAAAAAAAAATCCAAAGGAGATATCCCTACACAAATGGAAAAATAAATAACACATGAAAATATTCCTAATAACCACTATGAAATAAAATTATATTAAAAATAATTTCTAATATGGCAACGTTTTAATATATCGGCTGCTATAGATTTTTTATTTTTAAATTTAACAGTGTTTTTATTAAAACCATTGTAATCCTTTTAGAAAACCTAATTTATACCCCCCACCCCTCCCGATCCCTTTTTCCCTGACCCACCCCTCCTCCCAACCACCTCAGTGACCCCTGACCCTGACTGTGACCCCCCTGCTCTTTGATGGCATCCCCCAAAGGCCACTCTTCTCCTTTTTCTTATGACTGTGACCCCCCAACATCATTGAGCGTATGATTGATTGAATTTTTTTAAGGGTTTTAATTAAATTATACAAATATTTTTGTAATTGAGTATCGTTTTTTGGGGATTTTTTCTGAGATGATGTCGGGGTTACTTTGTAGACCTTCCATCGGTAGTTGGTCACAATTTTGGAGAGTGGATGTACCTAAATTTTATTTTAGGTGAGTGTTATTGTTTTTTTTTGAATAATTAATTATAAATTTTTAAAATTATTTATTTATTTCATGTGTTATGATATAGGCACCTAGGGTGTTGTCGATGTGTGGTGTAAGACATGAATATTTTACCTTTTCATCAAGAGGTCGGTCAATTTTTTGGCTTTGTGTCACTTCCCCATTTTATAAACATTTAAATGTTTCTAAAATGATAATTTTTATATTGAGGTCCACAATAAGGTATATTATGGGCTGTCTTGAGAGAATTGTGGTTTTATATGTTTCTTAGAGAGGTTTTCATTCGAAAAAATTGATCATTTAGCATGAGGTTCAAGAACAAAAGTCTCTTGTAATTTACCATATTTTTTTTGAAAATGATATCATAAAGTTAATATATTAAATAAAAAATACTCTTAATCATGAGTACAATTCATAATTCTTAATACAAGATACGTAGCTTCAGATTTCATGAATCTTTCTATTTATTCTACTCTCTTTAGGTTGAGTTCCATTTTTCAAATTTATTATGAATATATTGTAAAACCATAATTTCATATAATACTATGATGCATACAGAAACACAGGCACAAGATATCACAGCACCAATTTTTGTTTTGAGATACAGCAAATATTGATTTCCATAATTATTAAAGAAAAATATAGCTATAGAGACAATCATGTTTCTATGATATAAAATAAAAATTGATAATATGAAAAGAAGAAAAGTTATAGATATTTTAATAAAATAATTGTGTTCATATATTATTGTGGACTGATAACAGTATTCTTGACATCATAGTAACCTCACTTCTTGACTCAGTGAACTTATTCCACAACATCTGACTGTATTATTTTGAAAGGTAGTATTTATTTATTTATGATTTTCATGTTTTTAATTCTAGATTGAATCATTTTTATGTTGAATTTTTGTTATTTTGAAACAAGAATCTACTCTAGTCAATGATGAATTCTGGTGAGGCTTAATTTTTATTGTACTTGTTTGATTAAATATTTATATCTTTATATCTAAATGTATTGGGAGAAGATATTTAGTCCAATACATATGGATAAAAGTTAGATTAATTTACCTTGAAACACACCTCTGTATTCCAAGGGTTTTGAACATTTTTTAGATTATGAAATTGAAAACCGATTAGTGGATAGTACTAATAAAATGTATGTGTTATAACTATAAATTCAAGAGATGGTTGAGTCGAAACTAAGTATATGAACATTTGATATTGAAACTATTTCCCTCTTTCTATGTATGTTGGATTTTTCATGCTGAATCGAATGTTATAGAAAGTCAAAACAAATAAAATCCTATTAAAAAACACAAAGCTACCCACCAAAGTACAATTCAATTAAAAAATTGATAAATTATGCATTTGGATTTGAATGATATAATTTCTAAGATTTTAATAGATCAAAATAACCTTCATTTGATCCTGAGTAGGTTAATCTTACTCAGAATATCAGTGAAAAAAATGAGTTTTACGAATTATTTTAAGATGGACAATAAGAATTGTATAAAGTGTGTTCTAAGTATTTGAATATGTATTTTTCTACTTAAGGTGTATCATAAAAATTTTCATTGTGGAATTATTGAAAAATAAATGTCCATAATTTTAGAGTTGCTTTATGATGAATTTAGTGAAGCTAATATCCCCGCATCATTCTATGAGATGAATAGAATCATTAACAAACTTGGACTTGATTATACAAAGATACATTCATTCCCTAATGATTTCATGGTTTACTAGGGATAAGAGTCCAATAAAAAAAATTCATAATATTTCATATAAGTATATGAAAGTTAATGAACAACACTGATATTATAAATCAATGCAACCCTCGGAATAAGCGGATGGAGAAAAATCTTGAAAAATTATTATGTTACTTTTCTCTGAAAACATACCTCAAAATATTATTCATGTCACTTAAGACTGTATACGACATGAAGTGGCATACTCAGGATAGTAATGATGGATTGATGAGGCATCCAAAAGATTCAACACCATGGAATATGTTTGATTCATTATTTCAAGATTTTTCATCAAATCTTAAGAAAGTACATTTGGGATTGGATTATTATGGTCTTATCCATTTTGGTACATTAAGTACTAATTATATCATTTGGCTAGTTATCTTGATCCCCTATAATCTACCTCCATTGATGTGTATGAATAATAATTCTTCCATTATTTTGATGATGATTCCTAGAAATAAAATGCCTAGAAATGACATTGATGTATAACTTTAAACAGTAATAAAAGAGTTGTGAGAATTATGGGATGATGGTGTGGAAACATATGATACTTCAATGAGAAAAATATACAAAATGCATGTCTCTTTAATGTGGAAAATTTGAGAATTTATTAGATAAGAAAACTTGTTTGGTTGGAACACTCAAACTGGTTTGGCTTGTGTAGTTTGAAATTTTGATTTTGTACCTAAATGATTAATTTATAGTAAAAAAGGTTTTTTATGTGTCATCATCAATTTCATGATGCTTCTCAAAAATTCAGATTTAACAAGATAAAACATAATGGAGATATTGAATTGAGAAATCCACTGAAGGTGTTATATGGTTCAGAAATATTGGGGAAATTATGAATGTCGCTGAAGAATTTGAAGAATGTAATTAGTTTTAAGAAGGGGAAATGGTATGAGGTATAGTATTTGAAGCACCTGAAAAAAATGTAATAAATTAAGTATATGTTTTAAACTTCCTTATTGGGAGTTTAATTTAATATTTCATAATCATGACGTAATATATATTGAGAAGAACATATGTGATAATGTAATTTTTTACATTTCTTAATGAGTAGGGTAAATCAAAGGATCAAATTAATGATCATAAGGATTTGGAATCAATGAATATAAATAATGGTTTGTGGGAAAATGATAATTTAAATTATTCGTCAACTATTTTTGCAATAAAAAATCACAAGAAAGATATATACCTTCAAACTTTAAAGAATTTAAAAGTTCTAAATGGATATTAAAGTAACAATCAAGGTGTGTTGACTTAAAACATCGAAAGTTAAATAGATTGGGAAATCATTAATCACATATTCTGATTGAGTAGTTGTTGCTATTATCATTGCATAATACGTTACCTAAAAAAGTAAATATTACTCTAGTAGATTTGTGTACCTTTTTCATATATCTTTTTGGAGAAATTATAAATTCAACTAAGCTTACTAAAATTCAAGAAATAATTTTTTTGGAACTTTTTCATTTGGAGATGTTATTCCCCCCTTCATTCTTCACAGTCATGATTCATTTGATTATCCATTTCATTGAAGAACCTAAAAATGATGGATCGGTACACAATTAATGGATGTATCCAATTGAGAGATACATTGATGTTATTTATATTTTCATTGGTGAATTCAATTTTATCAAATCATTTTTTAAATTTTTTTAATATTTTTATTATTTTGTTTTTCATCAGGTACTTAGGTCATTTGAAATCATATGTGAGGAATAAAGCTCAACTAGAAGATTCTATTTCATAACGTTACATAAAAAGAGAGTGATTGAACTTATGTTCTAGGAATTTGAATGGTATTTAGACTAGATTAAATTGTGTTGGATGTGTTGATGACATCTCCACTAACTATAATTCTACAAACTAGTGATCGATATTTACAACTATCTAAAGACCAATTTTAAAGGGGTTAAATTTTTCCCTGACTGAATTGGATTTTCTACAAGAACATAGATATGTGTTATGAAATACACTTATTACAGATCCAATTATTGAATAATTTTAATTGAAAACAAAGAGTCAACTAATGGGTCGATCACAAAATGAGTAGGAATTAACGAAAGCTATTAATATGGATAGTGTCGAATAGTTCTCCCTTGGTGTAAGTATATACTCATAGTAATATTATTGGCATGTAGTTATTTTTTCTATGTTGAAATTAACACCTTATATATTATTTTCTAGATGATGAATATTGATAATCTAGCTGAAATATCATATGATTTTAAGTTTCTTGCTCTAGGTACTCTAATGAGGGATAAGAGATTTGATGCCTACAATATTCATCGCTTTAGGTTTCATACATTTTATCATGAAGAATACTTGAAAACTCAAAATATTTGTGTATTTAAAATTTTATAGGTGGGATACTATGGAAATATAAATTATATAATTGATTTAAACTATCATGTTTAATTTTTATTTGTCTTATTAAAATTCAAGTGGGTCAACATTGATAGGGGTATAATGAAATATTTGTTACATTTCACATATGTCAACTACTCTTGCTTGATCCATACCAGTGATCATGAAGAGCATGAGCCATTTATCTTGGCTTCACAAGAAAAGATGTTTTATTATGTGGATGATGAAATACATGAAGTTTGGAGTGTTTTTGTACACTTAAAACAGAGATACTTATATGATATGGGTGATGAAGATCAATTGGTACTTTGTAATGGGGAACCTCATCTACCACAAAACATTAAATATTTTTTTACTAACAAAATTTACACAATATAACTTTCAAGAGAGGGTAAGAATAAATAAATCATTACAATGGAGGTTGATAATAATGAATACAATGATGATAAAGATAATTGAATGTGTAAATTGGTAATGAAACTTTTTGGGGCCAAGTTGGATGGAGAAGGAAGTAAGAAGATTTTTTTGTTATAGAGTGTTGTTTTTTTGTTTTCAAAGAAGATAAATCAATTCAATTTTTAAAGGACATGGAAATTTAGATGATTGTTGAGCTGATCCTAAGTTCAAATAATGTGTATCAAAGGTGATACATTGTCTACAAAAATGAATAATGGTGATAAATCAGATGATGATTTGATGATTTTTATTTCAAAAATATCATAATTTAGGAGAACTTATGATGCAATAAATATGAAGGAAAGGCTGAGTAAAAGTTCTTCCAGTCATATTCAGTTTTTATTGGAAGGAAAGATGCTGGTGGAAGACGAGGAAGTTGCAATACTTTACTTAGAAATACTAACGATGCTAAATCTAATCTATCGAATGATACATTTCCTGATAGTGGTGTTCGTGATGAAAGTTGAAGAATGGTTATGGAATGCAGTGAAGAGAATCATGAAAAAGAAATGGATGATCTGGAGGTGGTACAAAATAACATTTTAAGGTGGCGTTGTTTTCCAGTGTTTTCCAAATTTTTAGGCCTGAAAATCGGGAGATGGATAAAGGTGTTTTTCAAAAAGTATATAGTGTGAAAGTTTGATGATGGATTAGAATTTTTCATGCAAGGCATGATTCAAGGTCAGAACATCGAAAAATTTCAAAGGCATAGAGTACGCGGAAAAATGGGAAAAGTGTGCAAAAACTAAGGCTACGCAAAAGATTGGTTTTGGTGCAATATGGAACACGGTTTAGAATTTTGCGCGCAACTGGTGTTTTGATATCAGAACGAAGAAAAATGGAAATGGAATAAAGCGCACAAAAAACTCAAGGTAGTGTGTGAAATATGATGTTGTGTGAAAGAGTTTTTATGTGCATGAAGAGGGTTTTATGCGCGGATAAGTGTTTTTCGTACAGGGTTAAAAATTCCTATAAATACGAGGTAACCCCTATCATTTGTTAAGGCTCGACACTAAGAGAAATACTGATATCCTAATAATATAAATATTTATGTTAAGAGATTTGTGCGAAAAGAAATAGGTCCACATGGAAAAGGGAAGTTGCGCAAAAAAGTGAAAAGTTTCACAAAAAAAGGAAGTTGCGCGAAATAGGTTTTTCCACACTAAAAGAGGATTTTTCCCATGCAATTCATTTGAATTGTGCACAAGATAGCCTAAATGTTGCATGAAAAAGTTGTAGTCTTCACATGTGTTAAATTATGTGCATGGGAGCTCTTATGAGCTTATGGGTAGGAAAGTGAATATTTGTACTTCAAAGAATACACCTCTTCAATTATAAAGTAGCACTGAAATACTGTAATTCACCATTTGTGCTAAGAGGGTGCACACCAACTTACGGATTGTTTTCCAAGTGCTAAATGAGTGTAAGGGTATATCCTACTCGTTGTTTTCCATATCAAAGGATTATTTTCTAGTGGATTGTGTGGTACTAGATTGTTTCTGTACTATACCAAGGACGTAGCTACTCTTGTTGAGAAGTGAACCTTGTAAATCTTGTGTTCCTGTGGATATGAGTTTTTTTGTGTTCAGTAGGGAAAGAACTCTTTAATATGAGGGTAATGTTGTTTCAAAGAGAAGGAAATATAAAAGAAAAAGGTATCACTGATTCACTCCTCCCCCTCTCAGTGATACTTGAATCCTGACTGGGTAACTTCAAAATTATATTAAAATTTATCATTTATAAGTGATTCATACATATATACATTGATTTATTTTTTCTTTTTCTTTTTTTATAAAAAACTTTATTTTTTAATTTTTTTTATACATTTAATATATCTGAACCATTTGAATTCTAGTAATATTGATAATAAAAAACAATTAATATCTTATCCAAATAGCATGTCAGAGCACACCACCACTACCATAAACTTCTGTGGATCTAAGTGATTTTATTGTACCCAATACTTATAGATTCAGATGTTACCCCAGAAGTATTTGGTATACCACCATTCGATTTACCTCTAATGATGGATTAGTTTATCACCTCTCCATCTAGGTGATACTTGAGAGTACCATTACTAGTATGTAGGTCGTTGTACCAAAAAAACTATATAATTTTTTAATTGTTTAATTCATTTGTCAAACAGATAAAGATAACAATATAAGGGATATAAATATGAACATGAAATTTTTATGGGAACTAAAGGAATTTAATATTATCATTCTATTTTATGAGTTTGTGGAGCCTAATGGAGACGTTGCCAAAATTTATAAGAAAATTCTTAAACATCTAGCTTGTGACACTATAATATTTCCCATTAATTATAAATATTTGAGGCATATTTTAACAACATGGAAAAATGATGACTTTTATAATCAATTAAAGGTAATATTAGTTTAATATTCATTGATAACTAATTTATAAATGACATGGGTAAAATTTTTTAATATACTTATAAAGTGTTATGTTTTTTATTTCTAGATGTTTTTTCATTCAGATGTCCTTGACTTCATTTCATGTGCATGGACTTTGAAAATTTAGGGTAATAAATGAAGATATTTAGAATGCAGATTATGTAATGGGTTTAATTAAACATCTCTAAACTCATGATAGATGTTTGAGAAAGTTCTTGAAGGCATTTCTCAGTAGTAATGGAAGTTGTTTGTCAATTTTAATATAGATGTATCTCATGAGGTAATTGCATATTTTACAGTATCTTAATAACATAAGCACAATAAAATTTTAATTTTTACTCATGTTTCTATTTTTTGTAGGAATTATCTAAAAAAATACTATGAATTGTGAGAAACAATTCATTCCTCATATCGTTGGATCTTAGAGTTTTTCAAGAAAAATAAAATTTTGGTTTTTTATTTTGTTCATTATTATTTATAACATTTTATTATAAGTCGAGTTTTTTTCATACTTTTTTATATTTTTTATAATGGATAATGAATTAGGTCACTCTATTAGTCAAATAATTATGTGATTTAAAGTGCATAGGAAACCTGATGGCAGTTTTGTAAATGACCCTACTAAAGACATTGGAGTAATTACTTTTCATTACTATTTCGTATTATTTCATTACTATAATTATATTATAATGAAAAATATATTATAAAAACAAACAATACTTTAGACCAATTAAATGGGTCCAACTACAAAGATTAAATAATGCCAATTTTTCTTTTTTTGATCAATATATCTGACATTAATTTATTGGGTTTAAGACTTGTTTCTTGTTATAATTTAGTTTTAATTATTATGTTTTTATAGTAGTTAAATAAGAATAAATAGTAATGAAATACTTATTTATTAGGTAATATTATGAAGTTTAGATAATTTAAAAAAATCATTGTTATTATTTTTTTATTAACTGGTTAAAATTCATGAATTTTGGGATGTGAACCCTTTACAATCATCATCGGCTTCCCAGAACGATGCAATTTCAATCATTTTAGGGAAGGAGAATCTCGTACATTTATCGATGATGGGTTCTATGCCTAATTCATCTATTATATTTGGTAGGGTATTCTCATTTGTTACTACTACAACCAGTGGGGGTTTGAGTAGTGCTGGTGATGGGAATCACAAATAGAAATTCTAAGGTTGAAAGAAAAAGTGCAAGAACAAGACCCTTATATGAAAACACAGTATCAGTGGCAGTTGAAAATGGAAAATTATTTATTTAATATATTTTAGCGGATGACTGACATGATCCCTAATGAAATTTCAAACCTTATAGCTTATCTTATCAAGGTAAATTCTAAATTCAATAGATCATTAACACATTTGAAAATAATATATACAACTTCCATTAAAAAAACTAAAATGATACTTTTATATTGAAAACACACACTTTGAGTCAACCGAAACATGTTCCAAATTAATGTGTGGTTTATTCTTACACATAAAAAATGAATTATTGATTGTTATACAAGATTTTGAAAACAATATAAGCTCATTCGCTCAATTTTGACTCAGCATACATTTTTTAATGGTACTAAATCCTTTAAAAATGTGTGTTCGGGGTCAAAACAAAAAAAATGATGTCATATTTCCATGAAATGATAAGAAATTTACTATAGATTTATTTTTGGAATTTAGGAATATATTTCATGTCATTATGAGTTGTGGTTTTCTCAGGATTCCTATAAACGTGTTTTTAGTATTTTAAAACACTAAAACTTGTGTATAATGGTCAAAACTATAGACAATGTCCTCATATTATTGTGAAATCATGGGAAAACAACTTTTTATTTATTTTTAATATGTAATCTTAAAAAACTCATCAATATGTCATGTGGTGTGGTCAGAATGACTCAATAAACAGTTTTTATTTTGTTTCCACATTTTATTTCCAGATAATTATTTTTGATTGAAGGTTTATGTAAGTAATAATATTTGTGTTTGTATTAATTTTAATTTTTATTCTGAACACCTTATTTTGTTCTTGTTCATGTTATACCTAATAATAAATCATAGGTAGTAGATCATCAGTGAATTTATTTGTTTAGAAATCGATCGTGTGTGTGAGAGAATCGTAAATCGCACATGAGAAAATTCTGAATACATATAAATATTAATTGAAAAATTAATATTTTGTGTGAAATCTCCTTCAAACATGAATATGTGGTACTAAATTAGTGATCTCGTGTGAGAAAACCCATTATAGATAGATATTTTTATGTTGTGAGAAATCGGTCGTTGCATTTCACCAGGTGATTTGATACTAATGTGATGCGCCAATTATTCATAAAATCAAAGAATGAAATAATGGATGATTTGTTAAAAAAATTAAAATAATTTCTAACATTATATAATGATACTTGATATTATTTTTATTAAATTTGAAATTAGTGATAATTGAATGAATAAATATTCAGATGTAAGAATTAAATAATTGGAAATACATGCACCTAAATGGACGCCATGACTCTAACCCTATCCTATTTGCATGTTTCCTCCATAGATTAATTTAGTTTACTTAGATTGTTTTAGTTAATTTAAATAGTATTTTTAAATAATTTTTTTATAGTTTTTAGTTGATAGTCGCATTTAAAACTTGTCTACCTAAACATTATTTCAAGAGGATATTCCTAGTGTCTATGCACATTCTCTCTGGGGTTCGATCCTACCCAAAACTTTCACCATAGTTAGTTGGTTAAAGTTTTTGAAAATTTTCATGATTTACGATAAGAATTCAAAATTTATAGCACCATTTTTGGGGAGAATTTTATCATTAGGAGTTCCTCAAAGAGTGTGATTTAGGTCCAAAAAATAAAAGGAGAAAAAGGAAAAAAAATGTTTAATTTACTACTCTGGGAATTTTTCATTGTAGGAAATTTCAAGACACCCATAAGTTATAAATGTAATGGTCAACACCATAAAACTATAATAAACACCTAACCTATATTCCCACCACTCAAGGTACGATGTATAACAATTCACCACACATGATCTCTCCAGGGAATACTATTCATTTTAATGACCTTTATTCAAGTCTGTGTTATGATCCATATGATAATTCTTCACCATGTTATGATAAAATTCCTTATACATTTATTAATATATTTAAAAGTAAAATCTTGCCTAAAAATTTAAATATTGATAACTCATGATAAAAAAATGATTCAATAGTTGGGTGCATTTTGTTTTCTCTTATCACTAAGACAAGTAAAAGGTTTAAACTTCATGATGAACTTAATTCAAATTTTCTTTCCTAAACAAAAGATATGAAAAAAAATTGAAGAATTTAGAAAATAAAATGGCTCATCTTTCCAAACTTTTCACCTCACTACCACCAGATGATCTAATTCAGAACAATTCTTTTGATGAGAGTGCAGTAGAGGTTCCATTTGAACCACAACCATTTCTCAATTTTGATAATGAGACTAATTTGACAGATCCTTTTTCTTATCATAAAATTGATTAAACCACTCCATAAAAATTCAATTTTTCCAATGTAATCACATTTCAATAATATTAGTGCTTAGTATTTCACTCTTTCGAACATAAAGGTCCCTCAAAAAATTCATTTTCATGTCCTTAATCTGTGAGTTAACAAACCATCCACCCCAAAGATAAAAGGTACACATTAAATGTCTATAAAACTAAAAATTTCAAGAATGAAGAGGACATTTAATTGTGACCCTTATTTACTACAATGGAGTAATAATTTTACCAACACACCTTGAATTTCCACATGTAATAGGATATCACATCAAATGACATTGAACCACCTCTTTCTAAAAATATCAATGAGTTTGAAAGTTTTTTTTAAAATAGAGACATATGAAACATTTATGGGGTCATAAAATTAGTTAGAGTTAGTGGTAGAGAACACTCATAATTTTAAAGGTACAATGGAAGAATTGGATTTCCCAGATGATTGTGAGTTTGTGGTTCCACATCTGTTAATGGAGAAATATGAAGAGGGTAATATAGAAGAGAATTTTAAAAAATATGTCACTGTTGAAATAATGGACTTCTAAAATCTAATTAAACCCGCCTCACCTACTCTATACATTAAGGATAAAAACACTTCACTTGAAATACCCACATATGTTGGAAATACTCTTGACCATGATATAATCGATGAAACTGTGGAGCATAAATTGAGTTGGAAACCAGTGGAATTATTTGTTCTAGTGGTTGGTGGTGAAACAAATTGGGATACATCCTCAAACCAGATATTGAATTCAAGGATGTTATGGATATAATCTGAACATTTAAATAGTTTGGTAAGGGAATTTATTCACCTATGCAGATTCAAAAGGTTAATCTCCTTGATCTTCATGATGATGTCCTTTTTGTAAACTTCAATTATGTGGTGATTTTTTATTCAAATGAGGTATAATAATTCCCCTATAAGTTTTTTTATTTTAATTTCATCCTACATAAATATTTAACTAACAATTTTCCATTGAGATATTGTGCATCTTGGAGGATAATTCCATTTTTGATGAATGGGTTCCATAGTTCCACTGATTAAGAAGAAGATGCATGGTGCACATTTCTGTTTGATCCTGGTGGAGTTTCATCAACGTCTAGATAAAAAAGAAGTAAACATAGTGCTCGATGGGAGGTAACCCATCATTTTTTTGTTTTAATTTCACTATATTTAGTATCATTTATTTTCGTTTTTAAGTTATAAAATGGCATGCATTTACCATAGTTTGTTTCTCCTAGAACTATAGTGGATTTGAATTCATCATACATATTTTTATCATCCACTTGATTTTGATTATGGTGTGACTTATTTAATATGATGTGGGTTTGCATCATCCTATGTGTAGATTTTATAAGTACATCATTTCTGGAGCTTCATCGGATGGAAGAAGCCTTCTCGCATCTATCTACACTTACTCAGGGAAAGTTTTTTATTTTCTGTTATATTTTATGCTTAATAAAACACCATGTAAAATTAATAACTAAAAATAAAATTATTATAATTGTTAAACCCACATGAAAATGGATTTATTTCTGTAGTGAAACAGTCATGGTCATACCACTGGTATCCTTGGTTTGTCTGAGTACATGATTCCTATTTGGAATGATTTAATCATTAATATCATGACTCAGGTGATTGCAGATATTATTCCATTCTTCAGGAAAAAATTGTAAACTTGTATATTTTTTAGACACTTATTTTACTTTGGTGTCTGGGAACCTTATTTGGTGCCTGTTTTTGTGGTACTTTATAAGTAATCATGGGCATCATATTGTTAGAGAATTTATTTGTTCAGAAATCAATTTCACACATGAAAGAATTATAAATTGGACGTGAGTGAATTCGGAATAAATAAATATATAAATTTTAATTTTAATATTTGGTGTTCATTTCACTTCAAACTTGATTGAGTGATACTTAATTAGTGATCTCATGTGATTAAACCCAACACAGATAAATATTTTGACTTTTTGAAAAATGGGTCATTATATTTATCTAATTCATTTGATTCTAATGGGACATTCCAATTATTCATCAAATCAAAGAATGAAATTATGGATGATATGTGTGAAAATTTGAAGACTATCTAACGTCATAGAATGATACATGATATTATTTTGATAAAATTTGTAATTGGTGATAATTGAATGAATAAATTTTCAAATGTAAGAATGAAATAATTAGCATTTTATGCACCTAAATAGATGTCAGGACCATGATGCTTCCATCTCTACCTATTTCCTCCATAGATTAATTTAGTTAACTTAGATAGTTTTAGTTAATTTAAATAGTAATTTTTAAATAACTGTTTTGTTTTTAGAAGTTTTAGTCGATAATCGCATTTAAAACTTGACTTCCTGAACATTTTTTCAAGAGGATGTTCCTAGTGTCTACTCACGTTTTTTCTATGATTCAACCCTACTCACGTATTCTACAATATTTGATAGGTTAACAAATTTTCAAATTTTCATGTGTTGTGACACATGTTTCATAAAAAAACCAAACCATAGAGGGGACATTCGTATCCTCTATTATCTCATATTTTAACAACCACTAGTCTACTTTCAGTCATGGTGTAAATCCAGCATGAAGCAACAACTCTTGTTGAATGTTTTTTTATTAAAATTTTACTCACATGAAAGTGAGATGGTATAAGGGTTTGGGATACATATCATTTTTACATAAATACACAAGTCCTTACATTTTTAGAGAGAGGTATGGCACATAGGTCATTAACATGGAAAGAAAATACAATTATTACAAATTAAATAACTATATAAAAAACAACAAAAAATTTCAATCATAAATTGGTTGGTCATCTCAATATTAGTTATAACACAATAATCTTAACAAGTTTTTTTGTGATACTGATTATGTTCTACATATTGTAACTTTACCTGTAACTATATATTATAAATAATATATATATACATCTATTTATATTACTTGTTTTTAATTATTAATATATATATATACATGCATATTTGTATTTAATGGTTTCTTTTAAATATGGATAATATTTTTTTAAAATATATTATTCAAATAATATAACATATATTATTTTTGTAACTATATGAATTTTTGCATTTAATTTATGATATACATATTTTTATGTAATGACTAATATATTTTTTTAAAATAATTAATTAGGATAATTTTATTTATCTATGAATCCAATAATATATTTTATATTTATTCAATTTTAAATCTACTATATATTAATATATATATTTCTTTGTGTGTGTGTAGGATCGAAATATATATGTAGGTGCTCAATTACAATAGGGGGTAGAATTGTAGGATTAAAATATTTCGCTTTTAACCTTAAAGAAATCTATGTTAAACAAAGTTAAACAAGGTAAATTCACAAAACCTCTTTAGTTCTTACTTAAAGGGATAATTGGAAGGGCCCAGATCCAATTATAAGAAACCTAATCTTTAATAAGTTAAACTTAAGGAAACTTAAGAAAGTTTATCTTAGGGAAAGATTCTACCTTAAAGAATATATAATCTTATTCATCAGAGTGATTATAAGGAAAAAGTATTAAAAGGTTATTCTTTCTTTCTTTAACAAAATACAGCAGAAATAAAACTTGAAACAACAACAAGTAAACAAGAAAGAAATATTTGAACCCAAATATAAGGGTATCCAACAACCATGGATAACGTTCCCTTGATTTATAATTTCAAGAAAGTATGTCTTACCCACACCAGGGTAATCCCTCGATAAAAATATCAAAGTCTGTCTTGCTATCCCCAAAAGCCCTAAAACTTTAAGGTAGTCAGTACCTCTATCTTTCTATCCCCGAAATCCCTCAATTATACACATCAACAATCAGAGTCACACTAAGATGAACAAGTTGTTCGTGGTTGAAAAATATGTTCATAGATCACACAAGGCATGAGAGTTTCTCTCTCTAGAAAAAACTTCACATCAAGTAATCTCTATGATCATCAATCTATGTTTTGAGCTCGTTCAAATGAGCTCCTATTTATAAGAAAGGATTCCAATGGTCGGATCCCTCCTCTAATGGTCATATTTTTACTTAAATATTGGAGGGACTTGTACACATGTCACTCAACCAATGATTAGTTAGAAACAAATTGTATGACATCATTTTATGTAGAAAAAACTTGAGAAACATTATCATTATTAAGAACCAATAATAATGTCTTGCTTAAGGAATTAGAATCCAACAAAATTGAAATAATATGTTTGGAAGGTAAAGTATCTTAAACATATGTGAATAATCAGAATCTATGAAATATAGAATTCATGGTGTAAATATATAAACAATAGGATTTTGGAAAAATGGATATTCAAAGTCTAAATTCGGAGGAATTAGAAGTCATAATTATAAGAAATTTGGAGTATGAATTTCATAGAATTTAGAGTCTTAATTTTAGAGAATTTGAAGTGTGAATATCATATAATTCAAAGTCTGAATTTTAGAGAATTCGAAGTCTAAATTTCAGAGAATTCAGAGTCTGAATTTCAAAGAATTCAGAGATTTAATTTTAGATAATTCAGAGTCTAAATTTCAGAGAATTTAGAGTCTGAATTTTAGAGAAACGGGAGTTTGAATTTCATAGAATTCAGAGTCTGAGTTTTAAAGAATTTCAAGTCTGAATTTCAGAGAATTTAAAGTCTGAATTTCAAAGAATTTGGAGTCGTAATTTCAAAGAATTTGGAGACTAAAAACAATAAGACTTGGTATCTAAGAAACTTTAAGATTATGAGGTTTTAGAAAAGGATCTGAATTTTTTTCTTAATAAAAAAATGGTTAGACTTGGTTTTGAGAAGACATTTAAATAAAACAATTAAAACCAAGGTAAGGATAAAACTTTCTTAGAGAAAGAAAATTTTCCTTAAGAAAATAATTCTTAGAGAAAGATAATTTTCTTTAAGATAATGTGTTTGTGACTTTCAAAACATAGAGAAATGGAAAATTCATAAGAAACCTTATTAACTTAACAATCTCCCCCTTTTTTGAAAACACAAACAACCTTTCAAAAAGAATATAAGGAATAACGATTTTTCTTTTTGAATTTTAAAATAAAAAATTATATCCCATTACTTATGACTTATGAATATGAATAACTCCCCCTTAGGTTTTGAAATCCCTAAGGATCATATTCTTGTCTTTATTAGAGAAGTTACTTCTTCTTGCTTAAGAATATATTCTTCCCTTACTTAATATCCCCCTTTCTTAGGAAATTCTCTTCATTTTACCTAATATTATTTTGATCATTCTTTTCACCCCCTTTGTGGTTTTCAAAAAGGAATAGAGGGAATGAAAAAAATTCTACCGGAAAGGTTAGTGTTATACAAGACAAAAAATTGAAGGATAAATTTTTTTATTATGATAGTAAAAATTGTTACAATAAGAATACAAAAAAAAGATCATAATTTAATGAAAATCATTCATCCTTTTTTCCATCATCATGAGATTTCTCAAGATTTGATTTATTTTCTTCATCTCTTTATGATCATCCTCAAACCTATTGAGAAACTATCCTGATTCTGATTCATCCTTTCAAGAGACTTCATACTTTCTTCTTAAGTCTAGAATTTTTTCCTGAGACTTTACTACCTCTTCTTCCTATTTGAACTTTTCTTCCAAATCTTCCATGAGTTCTCTTTCTCTATTTAAATTTAAAGCAACAGAATTGAGATTTCCATTCAAGTATTTGTCCTCTTGAATTCAGGATGATTTCTCTTGATTCAACTTGTCTGGAATATTTGATATAAGGTTATTTATGGTTTCATGTGACTGATCAAAGGAATATTTTACTAAGTAATGAAAATCATCTATAATTTTAAGATCATAAATTACTAAATTAGTCCTTTTGGTTATTTATTTACATGATATCCTATGAGCATCATAACGAATATGAAAAGTCTTGAAATATGCTTCAATCTTAATAAACCTTTTTATGAGAATACTTATCGAATCCGACTTTTAATTAATATAATTCTGGAGAAAGTGACATCTTGAATTGATACTTGGGAATAAGGGTATTGTTTTTAATAACTTCTTCAAAGATTGAACAATGTAATCTCGTCCCAAGGAAGAAAAATATTCAAAAGCTGATTCCTTTACTAGTGGGAAACCTTTTTCTAGCTCTGCAGCTTTCCTCTTGGATGATCCACCAATATATTTCTTAGCTTTCACAACCATAAAATATCTAGGAAATTCAACAACCACCTATTTTCCTTTATAAATTTTAGACATACCTTCTCATATCTCGGAGACTCATGCTCACTATCAGATACTTGGATTATTTTATCTTCATCGACATCTTCTTTCTCATCATCTCCCTTAATATCTTCAGGATGAATGAAATCATGGTTGTAGCTTTCATCATCAAAAGTTTTATTAAATCCACCTTGTTCATCAACATCTTTATCTTAGGGGATTATCTTATTTGATTCAACCTTGTAAGTTCTGATTGATAACTTGTATAAAGGTCTTTCATTCTCATGATATTCTTCCACCTATTTGATCACATCTTTACTCTCTTCCTCTTATTCTTGTTCTTCTTCTTGTTGAACTATCTATTCTTCCGCAATAGGTTCCAGAATTGAAATTTTCTTTCCTGGATATTCTAAAGGAACTAATTCTTGAAGGAAATATTATGTACTTAGATCTATTCAGATGATTTCTTAGTAACCATGAGGAAATCTTGGAAAAGTTCTGATTCTGAAAACTTATTCTTAATTATCTTTTATTTAGATTGTTTCTCAAGCTCTTCGGCTTCCTGAATCTTTAAATCCTTTTCCTCAGTAGGGTCTAAACCAAAGCTTGCATCTCCCTCCTTTTTCTTCTTCTTCTGCTCTCTCTACTTTGCTACCACTTTATCATAAAATATATTTTTCTATTTAAGCTTAGGTATAGCTGACTGGGATTCTAGAATGGATTCATTTTCTTTTGATTTAGGTCCTTTCTATTTTATCTTCTTCTATGTTTTCTTGTAAGTTTATTCTAATTCCCCTTTCTTGGTTCAATCTTGAACCTCACTTTCAAAAAGATCATAATACTATCTTGACTTGATACTGAAACCAACTTTCATCCTCCTCAAAGTTTCATCACTCAACAACATAATATTAAAAGTTATAGGTTTTGAACCACAGGTAATTTTAAGCAATTATAAATAAATAATAATGATCTTAGATAAGATCACTGGATACATGATTATCTAAGACTTGAAGTTCCATTATTTATGTTACGGATGGTTAGAAGTATTTTCTTGATCAGGTTTACCTTTCTAATATTAAACAAGAAGTCCATCATAAAGATATCACTCTTCCTAAGAGATTCATTTTCTCCCTTTCTCAGAATAAGAAATCCCTACATCCACAATGCTAAAAAATGATAGTTGGTTGTAAGATGATTTATCTTCAGAGACTTGACTCTATTGATTGCAAGGAACTCTATTTCATTTTCCTTCTCAAAACTTCCCTCCTTTTATGGAATCTTGTGAGGGATACAGATTTCTTCAACTTCATAAGGAATACCAAGAATATTTTTAGCCACATTGAAGGATAATGAATAGGTCTTACCATATTTCTTAAAGAAAAACTTTTCCCTTCTTTATTCTCCATAAACAATTTCTCAATATTAAAATTATATGAGAAGATCAAGATAAAATGAATCCTGATTCTTCATCTTGTCTACACAAAGACTTTCCTGACTATTCTTCTTTATAACTTTCAAAATTAGGGAATTGTACTTTAAAAAGAAATTTGGTTCAACCAACTTTCTCAATCGAATTTCCAATATTTCATTTCCTTGTTTGATTTCATCTGATTTTGAGAGGAAATTTCAAGAGACATCTAGAATGTAAGAAAACTAAGAAATCTGAATGACTGATTTATAGGGTGGTAGATCATAGGTGAAAAAACTGCTGAAAAACTAATGTGGGACTCAAATATGGGGGAGATTTATATAGTCTTTGTGGCGATGGTTTGAATTCCCGACTCAATTCAACAGTTAAGAATATCTTGGTCTGATATAATGGTTGATATTAATACCAAATAAGAATTTGGTAGGTTTCAATCTTTTGAATATTTAAGGAAAAAATCAGATTTAATGAATGTGAATCCGATAGAGTTTTCTTAAAAAAATATAGAAATAGAAATAATTAAAAAATACAATTAAAAATATATAAGTAAATAAATATAACTTCCAGGTTGCTTAGAAATAATTTTTAGTATTGAAAAGGTTTTTCTTGAAGAACATAGATTCTGAAAAAATTTATTAAGGAAATGAAATTTTAGGTTTTGAAAATATGGGTTCTGAAATTTTTTATTAAGAAAAAAATTAGATTAAAAAAATCAAAGATTTTTCTTTAATTTTTCTTAACTTTTTTTAAATAAAATTTACTCCCCTTGTGAAAATAAGTTTCTTAATATAAGGAGATAGGTTTCAACAAAAAGTTAATATGGAATATTACCTTATAATTATCATTCCTAACTTTTTTTTAATGTATTCAAATTTATCAGAGGGTAAAGATTTTGTAAAAATGTCATCAAGTTGATATTTCATTCTAATAAATTGATAAATAATATCTCCTTTAAGTGTGTGATACCTAAGAAAGTGATGCCTAATATCTATGTTTTTGGCACGAGAGTGATGTGCCAAGTTTTTTCTTAGGGAAATTTCACTTGTATTATCACACAATATTTGTGTCTTGGTAAAACTCAGGACATAGTCTGTGAGTGTGTGTTTCATCCACAACACTTGATCACAAAAACTTCCAATTGCTACATATTCAGCTTCAACAGTGGAAAGTGCTACTGAGTGTTCCTTCTTTCATGACCAAGAAACCAAATAATCTCCTAAGAAATGAAAAGTTCCAAATATAATTTTTCTATCCATTCTAAATCCACCAAAATCAACAGCTGAAAATATTTTTAAAACAAAATAATTTCTAGAAGAATAAAAAATTCTTAAGTCCATGGTTCCTTTTAAATAGCGAAAAATTCTTTTCAATATTTTTAAATGAGATTACTTTGGATTAATTTGATATATTTCACATAATCATATTGAAAACATTAAGTCCAGATGACTAGCTATTAAGTATAATAAACTTTCTATCATACCTCTAAAAGATGTTTGATCTACTAGTTTCCCAGCTTCATCAAGATCAAAAGAATTTGAGGTACTGATTAGAGTGATTATAATTTTAGTGTTTTCATATCCATACATCTTAAGAAGATATTTAATATATTTATGTTGATATATATAAGTTCATTTTGGTTTTTGATAAATTTTAAAACCAAGGAAAAATATTAACTCACCCATCATACTCATTTCAAACTCATATTTCATGATATTCGTAAATGAATTAATTAAAAATTTCTAAGTTGATCTGAATATAATTTCATCATCATATATTTTAAAAAACAAAACATTTTTCTTATATTTATTTATAAAAATATTTTGATCAGAAGTTCCCTTAACATAATCATTTTGTAATAAAAATCATGTAAGTCTATCATACCAGGCTCTAGGGGATTGTTTAAGTCCATATAAAGCTTTGGTAAGTTTGAAAACATGTTCAGGATATTTTGTGTATTAAAATCTAGGAGGTTGTTCAACATAAACATCATCCTGAACATATCCATTAAGGAAAGAACACTTTACTTCAATTTGAAAAAGTTTGAAATTAAAGAATTCTGAAAAATAAAGTAGAATATGAATATATTCAAGACTAGCTACTAGATTATAGGTTTCTTAATAGTATATTCCTTATTGTTGATTATAGCCTTTAGAAACTAATCTAGCTATATTTCTTACCATGATTCCATTTTCATCCCATTTATTTATAAAGACCCATTTTAATCTAATTACATAAGTTTCCTTAGGTATTTAAACAAAGTTCAAGACTTCGTTCCTTTATAATTAATTTAGTTCATCTTTCATAGCTTTAATCCAATCATTATCACCTTATGCTTCAGTAGTGATTTTTGGTTCTAATTGGGAAAAAATCTAGATATTTTACTCCATTTCTTCAATAACTTCTAGTCCTTACTGGTTTATTTGCATCACCAATGATACTATCATTGGGATAATTCTTAAGAAACAATTGATTTGGGTTTTTTAATACCTATTCATCAATATAAGGTATATACTTCAAAAACAATTTCTTGGGTATTTTCCTTATTTGAAGAATTTTCCACCAAAAGTTGATAATCAGTTTTTAAAAACACATTTGAGGATATAGGTAGGGTTTTTTAAAAATAAAAGGATTAGTTTCATCAAATTTAACATGCATTGTTTCTTTAACAGTACAAGTATTTTTTTTTAAATCTATAAGCCTTAAAATTAGTGGAGTAGCCTAAGAAAATTCCTTCATCGAATTTGGGTGAAAATTTATGTAAGTTATCTATAGTATTAAAGATGAATACTTTGCATCCAAATACATTGAAGTAAGATACGTTAGGTTTTATACCAGTTCACAATTCTTAAGGTGTTTTGTTAAGAAAAGGTCTGATTAAAACCCGATTTATAGTATAAAAAGCAGTACTAATAGCTTCATCCCAAAAGTGTTTAATAATAGAATATTTACTCAACATTTTTCTAGTTATCTATTGAAGAATTCGATTTCTTCTTTCAAAAAAATATTTTTTTAAGGAGTTCTTGGGGATAAGAAGTTATGAGTGATACCTTTCTTAATAAAAAAAGTTTCAAAATCTGAATTTTGAAATTCTCCTCTATGATCACTATGAATATATATCAATGGAAGGTTTACTCTTTTTTAACTTGGGCTCTAAAATTTTTAAAATAAGAAAAGGATTCAGATTTATTTTCTATAAAATATACCCATGTAAAAAATGGTGTAATCCTCTACTAAAACAAATACATAGTATTTTATTTTGATACTTCTACTTTTTCTCAGACTAAAAAGACACATATTCACTAGCTGTAATGCATCAGAAGTTGATACTTCATCGATTGATTTAAATCTTGACTTATGTTTCTTTCCATATTGACAAGGATCACAAACTTTTGAATAATTTAATCTAAGATCTGGTAGATCCTTAACAAGTCTTTTCTTTGAGAGTTTTCATACGTTTTTATGGTTAGAGTTTCCTAGTCTTCTATTCCATAACTTATATTGATCTTACATTGCATTAAGACAAGGTAGATCTTGGCTCCAAAGGTCTTCTAAGTAAAGTGTGTAAACATTATCATGCCTATGGGCAGAGAGAATAAACTCTACCTTCGAATTGTGTGCTAAGAATTTATCATTCCTCAAATTCACAAGGTAACCTTCATCACATAATTAGATTATGCTTATAAGGTTGTGCTTAATCCATTTAAAAAATAAAACATTTAAAATTAATGATTTTCTAAGAATAACAGTGTTATATATACCGACAATTTCTCCCAGAGCTTTATCACCAAAAGTTACTTTTCCTCCTTTCTTTTTGATAATATTTTCAAAGAATATTTTATTATCATTCATGTTTCAGGAACATCCACTATCCATGTACTATATATTTTTGTTGGTACTTCCAAGATTTTCTTGAAAATAAAAAAGTTAGACTTTCATAATCCAAACTTTCTTAGATCCGAAAATTTTAGAAAGTAAAATCTTAATAATTCACATTTTATTTGAAAAATAAGCCTTAAAAAAACCTAAGTATTGGGTTTTATTTAAAAAACATTTGTTCTCCCAATTTACACCACATTAACACTTGGTAAAAAAGGATCACTTTGGGGAACAAAATAGTTATTACTAAAAATAGGTTTTGAGTGAGTATAACAAAATCCTAAAAAATTCCAAAGAGGATGAAGTTGTGAATTTTTTTATCAAATTCTTTCCTTCCTAAAGTAAAATTTGATAAATTTTTCTTTAAGGAAAAAATTTCTGATTTTAGTCTGATGACTAAATTCTTATCATCATAGTCATTAGTTATAGAGCTTTGAGTTATTCTCTAAAACATTTTTCTTAGAAATAACATTTTCAAGATCCTTATAAATTTTGTCCTTATTAGAATTAACTTCCTTAAGGTTTTTAGAAACACTTTCAAAATGAAGAGTTTTTTATCAAGATCTTTAGAAATATCTGATAATTATTTTGTTAAATCATAAATTATAGAAATTTCTTTCTCTAGATTATTTTTTATCTTACAGTTATCATTCTCAAGTAATTTAAAAATCTAGAAACTTCTTCAAATTAAGTTAAATAATTATCTTATGATGAGGAAGATTCATCAACTGAAGACTTACAATAGTCTTCATTAGAAAAATTTTAATTTAAATAGATACTAGTTAAGGATTCAGCATTGTGTACCTTAGCCATAAGAAAATTATTTTCAATAGGTACTCTAGCTATAAGACTAATATTATTCTGACCAAAATATTCATATTCTAAAAATTAATCTAAAGAGTCACCACTACTGGCACTCTAGGTGTCATTATATTTCAGTAATTTCTTAGCCTATGATTTTTAGATCTTATTTCTATTCCTTTTAGAATGATTTTACTTTCTATATTTTCTCTTAAGCATAATACAATCAGGTCTGATGTGTCCAGCCCTTTTGCATTCATAATAAGTTACTTTAGAATATTTCTTGTCCTTTCAATATTTCTTCTTATATATGTACTGAAAATATTTCTTTCCCACAATATTTTTCATCCTTTGAGAAATATTGGCTAATTCATTCTTAGACTATTCACTGTCACTTGATTCGGATATAACACCATCTTTCTTAACTTTATATCTAGTTACCCTTTCAGGAGTCATGGATTTAGATGTATTAGTAAAATAAATGCTTCTATTACAATTTTTTTTTTAAAATCAGAATCTCTCTTCATTATTGTTTCATGCTAAATAATATTTCCAAATAACTCATCAAGAGTAATGTTTTATACTTTCATGTTTTCATCAATAGCTATCCTTTTAGATTCCCACTCATTGGGCATGATATCAATTATTTTTTCCATAAGAACGTCATCATGAAGACATTTCTCTCCCATAGATTTAAGACTATTGACAATGGTCATAAATTTTTGTTGTACTTTATAAATAGGTTCTCTATAAAGAAATAATAATCCATGATATTCAGAGCTTAACATAGCTCTTCAAGTTTCTATCACTTTAGAAGGTCCAAAGTGTGTAACTTCATGTTTCTTCCGAATACAGTTGGCATCTTCACAAGAAGATATTTGATTATATATATTCATGGTTATAAAACACACCAAATTATTGTGTGACTTGTAATTAAATTGATATTATAGTTTTTCTTGGTTGTTGAAAGTATTGACTTCTTTTCCAAGAATATTATAATCTCAAGTGAGAATAGAAAAATTTTATACTCTATTGTTAATGACAAAAGTCTTTATCCTATCTCTCCAATACTCATAACCATTACCATCAAAGATCGGTGGTCTAGTAGGATTAAGGTTGTTCATAGAACCAACATTTATAATTTCCATTCTATAAGAAAAATATATATTTTCCACAAAACTTGTTAACAGTAAAAGATTATAAAAAATATAAAAATATTTAAGAAAAACTTGATCAAGAAAATTTGAGCAAGAAAATTTAGAGTAAGAAAACTTATATTTAAGTATAAGTATTTTAGAGACCTCCTATGATACCAATTATAGAATCTAAATATAGATGTAGATGATCAATTACATGAGGGGGTGAATTGTAGGTTTAAAAACTTTCACTTTTAACCTTAATGAAATATATGTTTAACAATGTTAAACAATGTAAATTCACAAACCCTATTTTGTTCTTATATAAAGGGATAATTGTAAGGGACCTGGTCGAATTATAAAAAACCTAATCTTAAACAAGTTAAAATTAGGGAAACTTAAGAATGTTTATATTAGGGAAATATTCTACCTTAAATCATATAGAATCTTATTTATCAGAGTAATTATAATAATAATAAAGTATAATAAAGTTATACTTTATTTCTTTAAAAAAATACAATGGAAATAAAACATGAAACAACAACAAGTAAACATGTAAGAAATATTTTAACCCAAAGAGAAGGGTATCCAACAAACTTGGATAAAGGTCCCTTGATTTATAATTTCATGAAAGTATATATTACCCATACCAAGGTAATCCCTTGATAAGAATATCAGAGTCAGTCTCCTTATCTCCACAAGCCAAAAAACTTTAAGGTTTTCGGCACCTCTGTCTTCTTATCCCTGGAAGCCCTCGATTGTACACAGCAACAATATGAGTCGCACTAAGCTAAACAAGATGTTCATAGATCGCCCAAGGCATAAGAATTTCTCTCTCTATAAATCACTTCAAATCATGTAATCTCTAGGGTCATAAATTTATGTTTTGGCCTCATTCAAATGAGCTCCTATTTATAGGCAAGGATTCCAACGGTTGTCTCCCTCCTCTAACAGTCACATTTTTAATTAAATCTCAGAGGGACCTATACATGTGGAACTCAACTAATGGTAAGTTAGAAACAAATTGTATGACATAATTTTATGCAGGAAAAACTTGAGAAACATTATCATGCTTAAGGACTAAAAATAATGTCATGTTTAAGGAAATATAATCTAATAAAATTGAAACAATATGTCAGGAAAGTAAAGTAGCTTTAACAGATGTGAATAATAGTAATCTAGGAAATATAGAATTTGGATTCTAAATATATGAACATTCATATTATGGAAAAAAGGATATTCAGAGTCTGAATTATGATGAATTCAGGTTCTAAATCATGAGGAATTCAAAGTCTGAATTCTGAGGAATTTAGAGTCATAATTTTGTGGAATTCGGAGTCTGAATTCTGAGGAATTCAGAGTCTAAATTTTAGAGAATTAAAAGTCTAAATTTTAGAGAATTCAGAGTCCGAATTTCATAGAATTCAGAGTCTGAATTTCATAAAATTCAGAGTCTGAATTTCAGATAATTATGAATATGAATTTTAGAGAATTTGGATTTTGAATTTCAGAGAATTCAGAGTCTTAATTTCAGAGAATTAAGAGTCCAAATTTCAGATAATTTGGAGTCTGAATTTCATAGAATTCAGAGTCTGAATTTCAGATAATTTGGAGTCTGAAAATTGTAAGACTCAGTAGATAAGAAACTGTAAGATTCCAAGGTTTTTTATAAGGATCCTAATTTTTGTCTTAATAAAAAAATGGTTAGACTTGGTTTTTAGAATACATTTAAATAAAACAATGAAAACCAAGTTAAGGAAAAATAATTTCTTAGAGAAATAAAATTTTTCTTAAGAAAACAAGTCTTATAGAAAGAGAATTTTCTTTAAGAAAATGTGTTTAGGATTTTCAAAACCTAGAGAAATGGAAAATTCATAAGGAAACCTTATTAACTTAATAATATATATATAAACACACATTTAAATATATTCAAAAGTGTTTATTAATATTTTAAAATATAATTATATATATTTTTGTAAGAAGCTATAGTTTCCTAAATAAAAATATTATTATTTTATACCTGATTAATCAAAATATTATTAATAGTAGTTTTTTAAAATGTAGCTAACAAAAGTAATATATTTTAACTTAAATAAACAATAAAATATTTGAAATTATGTTTCATTCAATATAATAAAATTTGGTAAGTAAACATATATTTTTTGAAGTAATTAAACATTCCAAAATTTAAATAATTATATTTTATATATAATTACATGGAATTATAATTATTGATAATTAATATAATTTAAAAATTGTTATTATAGGAAAAAAAATTAGTTTCATGAACAAAATAATAATATTTATATCTATATTCGAATAATATATTGCATATTTAAATAAATTTAAATGTGATAAATAACATAACACACATATATATAATTATATTCAAATAAAGTTAATAATATTTTTTATAAATAATTATTAATAACATAATTTTTATAAAATATTTAGGTATATTCACTTTATTTATCTATGTATTCAATAATATATTTTAAATTTATTTTATTGTAAATATAATTTATAATATAATATATACATATGAATATATTCAAATCTAATTATTCACAATTTAAATTACAAATATATACATTTTTCTACACAATAATATATCTCTAAATATAATTTTTATTATTTTATAAATAAAATTAATATTATGAAAACACCATATTTAAATTTTTTAAATCATTCAATATTACTCGTGCACTACATCAGTGGAGAAGAGAAAGATGGTTGAAAAAGTTGTGCACGCGATAATGATGACATGTGATGTTTCCTCAAATGATGTGATTGTGGGAAATAATTCTGTGATTGCTGCTTCTTAAACCCATTTTTATTCATTAATCTCACCCCACATGTTCCATCACTAAATCCCAAGTAGATGATCAATTCATTCCTCAATAAATTTTTCCTTTCCCAATATTGATGGAGGTTTCTCCGGAGCATATGCCAGAAAATAGAATCGACTCCCTATCACTGTCATCACCCCCGATCAGTACTGGCCACTGATCCCACATTATTAATGAAGACACTCTCATGGGCTTCCTCCTGCATTCACTCAGAGTTTCGGATCTCATCTTTCCTGACCACATCTTCCCTCTCCAGTTATGTTAGAAAATATGTAGGTAGAAGGAGAAAACGAATTAAACCTTGATGCGTGAATTGAATTCACTATCCAAAAGGGTTCGATACACCCCCATATTGATAATATAGGGTTCTCAGTAGAAATTTACCTCAAGTATTTTGCCAATATTTTATGGAAAATGAAAACCAATTTATGATTTCCCAGCAGCACCGATGTTGAGAGAAATCTGGAGAATTTCTTGGATTGAAAAATTAATAATTCACCTATAAAAAATCTCATCATTTCTTATTTATAAATTACCATTTCAGTAAAAGAATACATTGGTTCGACCAAAATGATACAACTCTTGTTAAGGGACACACTAGTTTGATCTCACTGTTTTAGTCAAACAACATATTTATTCAACTGAAATGATACAACTCTTGGTGAGGGACACACCGGTTTAAATTTGAAAAAACACTCTATATATTTTAATAAATATTTTTAATAAAATATATAACAATACCCCACTTTTATTCTTAAATATTAATTCTCCAGACCACAAGTGAATCATTATACATAATAAAGGAGTATTTTTATTTAAACCTTTACTTAGTATCAATATCTCAATGTTTTATCAGATTTACAAGTTTTCGAAACATTAAACTTGTTAATATTTAAGATAAATTATTGATATCATACATACAATGATATTTCATCCAATATATCATTTTATAGCACTTTTATGGACATGTACTTATATCCTTTTCATGAACTCTCTAAGAAGTAAACCCATTAACTCCTGTAAGAAGCGGCACCACTTCTAAGTTCCCATAGGAAAAATATTACAATGTGATTTCATTATTATAGCACATAACTCATTTAGTGTTAATATTTTTTTAGGAGTTTATAAATCATCCTCTATTCATAATAGATTATATTGACTCATAAAATTGGGGCTATAATTTTCAATATCAATAATCATCTTTTCTATAACTTTTATGTTCATGTGCTTATATCATTTTCATAAACTCTCTAAGAAGTAAACCCATTAACTCCTGTAAGAAGTGGTACCACTTCTAAGTTCACATAGGCAGAATATTACAATGTGCTTTCATTATTATAGCACATAACTCATTGAGTCTTAGTATTTTGTTAAGAGTTTATAACTCAACCTCTAATCATATTGGATGATATTGACACCAAAAATCTGGGCTATAATTATCAATATCAACAATCATATTCGTAACTTTTTTTACCCATTAAACACTTTGATTATGATCTACCTAAAGGAATTGTTGGGTTACCATTACTGAAATGATTTATTATATGGTATTTAACCCCATATCTTTATTAGTTTCATGAATAATCTCTCTCAGAAGAAATTCTATAAATGGATCTGCAAGGTTTTTACACAATCTCACATAAACAATTGTTATAGTACTATCTTGTAACAATTATCTCACATAATCATGTCTTAAACTTATATGTCTAGACTTTCCATTGAACATGAAACTATATTCCTTTGATAATGTTAATTCACTATCACAATTGATAGAGATATGAGGCATTGGACTAGGCTAAAATATAATATCCAATAATAGATTCCTAATCCATCCAGTGGCCTTTCCACATGTTGTTAAGTACATAAACTCTGAATACATGGTCGAATGTGAAATGCATGTTTGTTTCTTTCTCACCTAAGAAATAGCACAACATCCAAGAGTAAATAACCATCCATAAGTGGATTGGTTATCACCAATACTAGTAATCCAACTTGCATCAGTGTATCCTTATAATACAACTAGATAATCATCATATTATAAACTTAAATCTTTGGTCTTTCTTAAGTATCCAAAAATTCTTGTTACACATATACAATGATCCACACTAGCATTACTAGTATATCTACTCATTTTACATACTGAAAAATAAATATCAGGTCTAATGCAATACATCACATACATTAAAGAACCAATTACACTTATCATATTCAAGTTGTTCCATAACTATACCCATATTTATAAAAAGTTTAACGCTAGAATCAAAAAGAGTATTGGAATATTTGAAACCAAGATGATCAAATTTATTTAAAAAAATTCTATGTAATGAGACTGACTTAAATAATAACCCTCACTATGATTTATAACTTTAATACCTAGAATATTATTAACTATTCTAAGATCCATCATTTTAAACATAGAAGATAAGTAATTATTTTTCTCAATTACACCAATAATATTGTTCCAAAAATTAACATATCATCCAAATATAGACACAAAATAACACCATATTCTTTTTTAAACATTTAATACACACATTTATCTACATTATTATGAGTAAATACTTTAGATAAAATAATTTAATTGAATTTCTCATGCCACTACTTCAGATATTGTTTAAGAAATAAAGTGATTTAACTAGTTTACATACTTTGTTTTCATTACCTGATAAAAAACAATTTTGGTTGTTCCATGTAAATCGCTTAATTTAATTCTCCATTTAAAAAAGCAGTTTTGAAAACCATTTGATAAGCATACAAATGATTAATAGAAGTTAAAGATAATAATATCCTTATTGAATAAATTCAAGCTACATGGGCATGAGTATCAAAATAATCAATCCATTATTTTTTTCTGAAACCTTTGGAAACTAATATAGCTTTAAAGATTTAATATTACCATTGGAATCATATTTATTTATGAAAACCCATTTACTACAAATAGGTTTTGAACCTCTTGGTAAATCCTAATGACCCAAGTATTATTCCCCCTAAAGGAATCCATTTAATCATTAATTAAAACTTACTAGAAATCAACATCTCTAGAAGTCATGGCCTATTTATAAGTCTTTGGGTTATCATCTATAGTCAAAACCATAGGATACTAATTTAGAAGATGATCATTTTGATCTCCTTAATAAAGTAAAATTATGCAATCATGAGAAATAAAATTTGGATGTATATGTTTTTCCTTCCTAATTCTTATACTCCATTTAGGTTCAACTCGAGAATCATCATTATTCTCTACTATTGTATTTAAACTAGATGGATTGTATGAGATAAGGGTGTGAGGAATAACCTCCTATACATCATCTTTATAAAACTTATTTTCAAAAAATTCTACATCCCTTGATTCAGTAATTATATTATCTCCCAAGTCCAAAATTCAATATGATTTGATACTTTCTACATATCCAACAAAAACACCTTTAATTTCTCTAGGACCAATTTTAGTTATTTTAATATCAGGGACTCTATAGTAAGATAAACACCCCCACACTTTGAAATCAGAAATAATAGGTTTTCTACCTCCTTAAATTTCATAAGGTGATAAATTAGTTTTCCTAGATACAATCCTATTATGAATATGATATGCACCCAATAAAGCATCACCCCATAAATTTAATGGTAACTTAGAATTACTAATAATGAAATTTACCATTTCTACTAAAGTGAGGTTTTTTCTTTAAACTAATACATTTTGTTGAGGTGTGTAAAGAGCATTTATTTTGTGAACTATACCATTTTATTTGTAGAGCTCATTGAAATCATTCATAAATTATTCACCACCTCTATATGAGTGTAATACTTTAATATTTTTGTTTAATTTTTTTGAATCTTATTCTGTATACTTCTTAAACACATTAAAGTATTCATACTTTGTTCTAAGAAGATGTAAATGTAAATATATACTGAAATCGTCAATATAAGTAATAAAATATATTTTTCCTCTTCGAGTTAATAATCTATTTAATTCAAAAATATTAGAATGCACTAAATCTAATATATCATAATTTCTTTCAACACTATGAAAATGATTCTTAACTATTTTAGATTTCACATATGTTTCACATTTATCAGAATCATTTCCAAAGTTAATCAAGTTTAAAGTCTTCATTAATTTAAATAAATTATAATAAACATGTACTAAATGATCATTCCACAAATTAGAAGATTCAATCAAATAAGTATAAGAATCATTGATATTATTAATAGATAGTTGATACATGTCATAATTTGAGTACCATTTTCCCACAAATATGTCTCCCTTCAACATGATAACCTTGTTGGATTCTAATGAAACCAAAAATCCCTTATTACATAAAAGATCAATAGAAACTAAGTTATTTCAAATTTTGGGAATATAAAACACATTAATAAGATTCTACTTCTTCCCATAAGTAAAATCTATTTACATACTTCCTTGTCTTCTGAAATTTATCCATGAACTATTTATAAGGTGTACTATCTTTGCGATAGTACAACGGTCAAATGTTCTAAAAATTGAATGATCCTTACACACATACACCATTTCTCCAAAATCAACCCACCATCTCATCTCCATCGAAGTCATATTTACTTCAGATTTCATTGTGACTAGATTCTCTTCAGTCAACATATTTGCAGTGGGTTTATCATCTTTATTTCAAAAGAAAAATTCCCTTCCAAAATGCCCTAATTTTCCATAGGAAAAACATTCTCCATTATTATTATAAGGATTTAATTTCTTCTTGAATTGTTGTATTTTATTTTTGACATATAAGTAAGTGTTTGGTTGTGCCTTTCCCTCAAAGATATTAACCTTGATATCAAATTTCAAAGACATAACCACGTCTCTCAACATGTATTCTTCTTAGATGGGAAGAAGATTTTCCAATTTGTTTCAAGGAAATATGATCACTCTTTTAATGAGTGATTTACCAAAATCATTCTATATAGGGGGAAATTTAGAAATAATTGGACCAACTTTTAAAATTTCTGGTATATTAATCTTAAGGGAAAGAAGTTTATTAGCTATAACTAGAATCTCACAGACTTGCTCCAACACCGACATGTTATCAACCATCTTAAAATTTAGATACTTTTCAATAAGAAATTTATTGGTACCTTCTTCCTTGGCTTTGTATTTGAACTCGAGTGCATCCTAAATCTCTTGAGTCGTCTTTATTTGACAAAATAGTCATAAAGATAATTTTATAATGTGTTGAGAATATCTCCTTGACAAAAAACTTAATCGTCTTTATGTTTCTTCTTTATTGCCCAAATTTTCTCGACATAAATCACATCATGGGGTGTGCCATCTGAATTTGAAGTGGACGCCTCAAGAATGGGTGAAAAGTTCGGTTCTAGAATGTAAGAAATCTTCAACACCATAAGAAGAAACATCATCTTTTATTGCCACCATGATAAGTTTTTACCATCGAAATGGTCAATTTTGACCATGTCTTGGTTCATCACTTTGAGGGATTCAGAATCTATCTTCTAGGTTCTACCTTTGGCTTCAAAACCTTTTTATTGTTATAAAATATATAGGCAAAAGAAGAAAATATATTGAACATTGATGCGTAAATTGAATTCACTATCCAAAAGGGTTTGATCCACCCCTACATTGATGGTGTAGGGTTCTCGGTGGAAATTTCCCTCAAATATTTCACCAAGATTTGGGGGAAAACGAACACCAATTTCCAATTTCTCCACTGCACCTATGTTGAGTGAAATATAGAGAATTTCTTGGATTGAAAAATAATAATAATTCACCCATAAGTTATCTCGTCATCACTTATTTATAAATCACCGTTTCGGTCAAATAACACCTTGGTTCAACCAAAATGAGACAACTCTTGGTGAGGGACACGCTAGTTCGATCTCACCATTTCAGTCAAATAACACATTGGTTCAACTGAAATGATACAACTCTTGGTTAGGGAAACACTGATTCAAATTTTAAAAAACACTCTATATATTTTAATAAATATTTTGAATAAAATATATAACAAGTTGTCCCTCCAGTACCCCCACCCACCCACCATCAACCATCATTCACTGATGAAGTATCGAAAAGATGGTGACTCGATATCGCGGATTTTCAAATCAATGGACAGAATCAGTTATTTCCAGCAAATCAACCATAGGATCCCACTGGACTTGATCCGATCGGTTGTGAAAGTTGCGGAAAAAAATTTCAGGGTGTCACCAGAGAAGAAGGTGTTGGCTTTGATATTGGTAGGGAATACTTTTAGTTTCTATGTGATTCATTATGAAAAATTTGACTACATGGTTTTTTTAAAATTTAAGGGGGCTTGGTCTTTTTTTTGGAAAATGGGTCAGCTCATCCGCAAAGGGAATTGGTGTTTTGGGATTAATTTGGCACTTTGGACCCCACACCCTTCACCCCACCAATTTATTATATTGTTAAATATATTTAAAAAATTATAAATATTTATATATATATATATATATTTAAATAAATATTATAATTTGTTAATAATATAAATATAAATAATTATATTTATAAATTTATATAAATAATTGTATATAAGGCTTATTTAATTATTAAATTATATAATTAAATAAGGTTTAATTATAACTAAATAAATATAGATTTATAATTATATAATTATAAATTATTTAAATATAAATAAACCTTATAATTAAAATTTATAAATTTTTATATAATTATTTAAATATATAAATAAACCTTATTAAATTTTATTATAAATTTATATTTATATATATATATAAATAAACCTTATTAAAATTATTTATTTTCAAACATTACAATACCAATTATTTTCAACTTGAAACTGGAGCTTCTCTCATCAGAGATGGTGATGATAGAAATGACACTCCTGACGAGCCTCTGAGAGGACCCCTCAGACAGCTTCTGAGGAATCATCCTAGTAAGAAGTGAAAATGGGTATCTTTGTCGCGATGCCACAATGTTGCCACCAGCTATGTGCTGCTTTCACAGGTATCGCTGAAAATTATCATTGATGCAGTAGGTGTGATCAATAAGGTACAATTTGATGAATATGTTGATAGAAGGGGTGGAGTTTTCTCATGAATTGGGCTTTCATGACCTATGGGACACCCCTTTTGAGTTCCATGTCTACTCCAAGAAATATTGGATCTCCTTTCACCCTGACCCTACTACCCTGATCATCATCGTTGGCGACAAAATATAGATTGTCTCTCCTAGTTTCCTCTCCATGAATTATGGATCTCTCTCTCAATTTCCTATTTTCCAATCACCTTTTTTCACTAGAAGGAATGGATTGGGGGAGATTAAAGCATATAATAGGGAGTTCTGTGTGTAATATGGAAGGGAGGAAGGGTTGTGTATCCATTGAATTTATGTGTTTCATACCCATCATTATTTCCCCCACCACCGGTCACAACAGACACGATGAGGATAAGATAAGATAACATCCCTAGGCCAGCAAGCCCTGGTGGCACTGTTTTCCTTATCTACTATATTTTCTTGTACATTATCAAGAGATAATTAATTTACTCATGTTTATAAGATAGTGCGATTAAATCATCATGAGTATCATTTAAATTAATTTTTATTCGTAAAATCCTAAATGGAGTAACTATATAAACATATAACATGTTCAAATTTCATTTCAAAAATAATAATATATACTATCATAAAATAGAAGTGGGAATGATTTATTAAACATAAATAAAAAAATATCAAGCATGAATCAATTCACAGAAACTTATAATAACCATGGAACCAAGTATTGATAAAATTCAACCAAATAAAAAAATAAGAGGTTATATTTAAACAAATATATTCAAAACTGGATATGTGAGGTTGAATGGTGATCTTAAAAATTACAAAATACCATACAATAATAGGTCCAAACTAGATCTTTGTAGTGTAAAGACATAAAATCACAGAACCATTTGAATAAAATACAATAAACAAAAGTTTAAAAAAATTATAAAAGAACCCGATGATTTAACATGATTTAGTCCTATGGGGACCTATGTACGTGGTAATAACACCACCCATATGAACTTATATTTTTAAGATAAAATAAAAGAAACTCTATAGGGTGAAACGAACCTGAAAAAACTAATAGAAACAAAATAGGAAAAAAAATTAAAAGATTTACAAGCTTTAAAATGAACAATAAAACTCACAGTTTTGAACGCTTCAAGGTTTTTCTATCTTGATATATTTGATATAGAATCCGATTATACAACATTATTAGATATATCTATTATTTCTCATCTCTACACTATTATAAATGTTACTAAGAATGGAAACACTTCTTCCAACTTGTAAGGATGTCATCTCCACCACAGAGTTGACAATGAGATGGAGTCGTGGGAGAGAAATGGGTCGGGATAGGTCTCTAATAAAGTTGGCAGAAAGCTCAGGTTTTGCTTAAGGAAAATAGAGGGCAGTGTCAGGAGCAGGGGAGAGAACCAAAATTGATCCAGTGGAGAAACCGTAATGACCCAAAATTTTATCAATGAAAATTCAATTCTTATAATTATACCATATAGTATAAATCACATAAAACCACTTAGATAACACAATAAAAACTTTTCAAATGAAGAGTGAATGAAATAAGAGGTATTTATAGAAATTAAGGAATTTATCTAGATAGAATAGTAACATGATCTTTGTAATAGTATTGTGACCATGAGGTATAGTAAACTGGACAATAGAATAGTAAAATCATCTATTAAATTATAAAAAAAATTTAGGAATCTTATGAATGATAATATGATATAATTTAATCATAGTATAAGTAAATAAATATTTTAAAAATTATTGATTAAGTGTTGGTATTTTTATAAAGCATAAATGTTTATTTATAACTTTATATTTAATATAATTATTTAAAAGTAAATTTATTTTCATAAAATATATTCATAAATTAACACTTTTTTTCTTATGATTATAATATAATTTTATGAGACCTTCCTTAATTATTGAGGAATAGATGATTTAAGTCTGATGTAACTGAAAAATATTGAACTATCATTAATTATTTTAATATATTCATTGATAAGGCTCAAACTATTTATAGTATTGAGCCAAAATAATAAACTGGTTAACAAAATAATGAGAAAACACCCCTCTCCTCACCTATAAATACCACCCCACATCACCTCTTCTCCCCACACATTCAAAGCTTTGATACTTATCCAATTTCTACAAAATACTCTTTCCAAGACCCTCCCCCATGTCTAGTATCCATTTGTATCCTCAAAATACAAAACCCTTTCCCCTAAATAGATTCTCAAGGAGGAGAAATTCAAGTGGTAAAACCCTCTATCTTTTTATTTTAATTTCTTTTCAATTTCATTTATTTTCTTATACTATCCTCACATACACCTATAAAAGAGTCATGATAACTCCAATATCATTTATATACTGTAATTGTATTATTTTAATGGAAAATTCAACTTCTAATCTCTTTCATTTTCCTTTTATTCTAAAAATGAAAATATCATTCATGGTGTGTTGATTTATCGCCACTATGGAGGATGCATTTTCATTTTTCACTATCAACTTTAAGGATAGTTATAAAACCATAATTATGGTTAAATAATATTTTATTTTAAATATTATAAGTTATATAATATTCTATAACCAATATATAAACATGATATTAAATAAAATGATATGAGTTCGTGATGGTTGTAAAATTCTCCAAATAAATTAAATCATTTTCATTAACTATTTATCTAATGATTCATCCTCATAAAATATAACCAAATGAAATATAATATAAAATAAACTTCTGTATTTTTATTAATATCATATAATTTCAATTCTGAAAAATCATTTTCATTTTACATAAACTTCCATACTCATACACAAGCGAATCAATCATGAAAACCAAGAAAACAAACACTATCGAATGATGAAATTGGTCTCTAAAACTCATCAAAAAGACCATAAATGAACTTAATAAAACTATAATGAATAAAATAAATGTATAAAAGGTTATTAATTTGTAAATTAATGAATTTAATTTGATTATAAAGGATATTAACATGAATAAATCATTCAGAGATAAGGTAAGGGGACTCTCAAACCCAACTCTCTTTCCTTGGTGTTTCTCTCTTTCAATCTATTTTTAGTATAGATATTCCTTTATTTTTATATAAATATAATTTCTTTTTACATACCTTTTCCTTTTTTGGATACACATGTTTTCAATATGGTTTTATGCTGAATGTAAATAATTTTCCAAAAAAAATCTTCTTTCTAAAAAACCATATCTTTTAATTATCATGATATTGTTTCTTCTTCAATCAATATTGATAACAATATTATTCCATTTTTTATAGATAAAAATTTTTTGAATGTATTATTTATGAAATGAACCTCATCCCTTTCCATGGGTTATGTTATGTCCAAAATTGATATACGTTCTATGTGGCATGCGTGATAATTTAAATGTTATGATGTGATAGGTGCATCCAGAATTATATAGTTCTCTAATGCATTGGGTAATGTGATGAATCTCATGAGATAAAGGAAAATATGCCTGAACATGTTGCTAGATTTTTTCATGAATATGCATGGTATTTTACTGTTGAGACATAATGTTTCATTTTTATGCATTGCTACATTACATGCCTTTATCTAATTTTTACTCTTATTATTATGATTATGGTTCTTTGATTATATTATGATTATTATGATTATGCTCACCCATGTTTCATGTCATTCATTCATCCTCTTACTAGGATTTTAGATCACCCCTTCTTTTAATGTATATCCTCTGATGAATACTTGTACTAAGGAGAACATGAGGGCCAATAAAAAGATAGATAAGAAGGAATTAAATAAATTTTTATTTTTTATTATGTAAAAGTTATGTATAGTACTAATTTTTTCAAGACACTAAACCTTTGGATCTTTTTTGTGTAACTATTTTATGTTATTTTTATTTAAAATAATGTAATATCCATGTAAGAGAAATAATTATCGCTATAGTTGGTATCAGATCATGGTTTAGTTAATTTGGGAATTATGATTATAGAACCTTAGTGAAAATCCTTAGTATGAGACTAAGTATATGTAAGAACCAAAGAATCCTTATTTTAGAAAATTCTAAACATATATATCCCACAAGATATACTTTTAGACTTAATTTCACAAAGGAATAAATTATTTATTCATAACTTTTTGACTTATATTTTTTTCTAACCTTTTCTACTTTAGAAAATGGTGGGAACTAGGAGAAACCAGGTCAGAAACACATGTGAGGGAAAATGCATTGATTTCCTAAACAACATCCCCAATGCCTTGGGTGGTGGAGTTCAAAATTTCATAGTGATTCTTACCAAACTATCTCATGCTATGAACAATAAACTGAATAATGTGTAATGTATTCCTTAACCTAAGAGGGATCAATTGGACATCGATTATTTTATGCTATAATGACCACTGACATTTAGTGGATCTTCTGATCCACTCATCATAGAACAATTTGTCAACTCAATGGAGAATATATTTTCTTTTCTTAACTGTTATGAGATGGAGAAGGTGACTCTGTCAGTTTATCATTTAGATGGAGAGGCCAACCAATGGTGGGATTTGATTAAAAACACCAAGTCGGAGGATGAAATTGAATATATGGAGTGGTAAGACTTTAAGATAATGTTTCTTAATAAGTATTTCCCTCAAACTCTTTATACAAATATGGAGAGATAATTCATATAGATGGAGAAAAGGTAAGTAGAATCTATCATAGCCAAAGAATAAAATTTTACAGGGCTTGAAAGGTATGTTTTGGGTTTTGTTATCAATAATGACTACAAAATAGATAGATTATTTACTTCTTTAAAACCACACCTTCAAAAGGATCTATAAATTTGAGACTTTTGGAGTTATGAAGAAGTTCTTATATGTTCTCTCAAAGTGAAGATGATGTTTTGTGAATAGTACAACGGATATGGTGATAAGAAATGAAATATAGAGTTCTAAGATGGATGATATAATGAAAAAGGTGGAAAGAAAACTCAATAACCCCCATGTCAGAAATATGGTAAGAAGAATCATGGGAATTTCCTCTAAGGGGTGGAAAAATTATATAAGTATGAGAGAGAAGGCCACTAAGCTCATGAATGTCGAAGAGACATGATTAAGCAGGATAATGTGGTAGAGTAATGGAGAGCACCAAGCATGGTTAAATTATTCAATTGTAGGTATCAAGGGTACTATGCAATCTAGTGCTCTAAACCCCGAGTCCTCAAGGGTAATCAGTGTCATCATCCTCTAAAGAAAAATGAGAAAGTTAATGATTATTCAATCACTACTACTGAGGTGGATCTCGATAATGATGTGGTGACAAGTACGCTGGTCATTCATTCAAGAATATTGAACGTACTGTTTGATTCTAGTTCTAAGCATTCTTTCACATCTTACAAGTTTAGTAGAACTATTCCAACACCACCTCAAAATATAGAGGTTGAGTTATCTGTGAGAATAGAAAATGGGGAAATTATTACATTTAAAGTATATAACTCCTCCCTAGTTAATGTTTTTGGGCTGAACATCCCATCATTTATTATCTTACTTACTTTGGTATAGTTTAATGCAATTTTGGGCATCGATTGGCTATCTTTATACAAATCTAGAATCAACTGTCGGGAAAGGGAGATCACTCTTTACACCATGAAGCATCCTCCAATTCTATACAAGTGTAAGGAGGAGGATGAATATTCTTCAAAACCATCATCTCAAGTGTAGATATTTTTTCCTTATGAGAAATCATATCTAGCTCAAATGATTGAGACAAAAGATAGAATCGTGACTGAAGATATTCTAATTGTGAGTGACTATAATGATGTCTTCCCTGAAGAATTGTCTGGTCTTCCTCCTGACTGAGAGGTTGATTTCTCAATTATACTTATTTTTTGATCTCTACTTATATTAAATACACCTTATAGAATGGACAAAATTGAGTTGGAGGAACTGAAAAAGTGGTTAGAAAAGAATCTAGAAAATGGTTTTATACGTCTAAGTGCCTCACCATGGGTTGAACCAACCCTATTCCCCAAGAATAAGGATGGATAAATGTGATTTTTCATTTATTATCATGATCTTAACAAAATCATGATAAATAACAAGTATACTCTTCCATGGATATATGAATTATGTGATCAACTGAATGGGGCCAAGTATTTCTCTAAGGTGGACCTTTGGTCAGGATATCACCAATTAAATGTGAGGAAGGAAGATATCCTTAAGACTTCCTTTAAAACAAGGTACTAACACTATGTGTTCATACTGATGCCTTTCAAACTCGCTAATTCCCCAGTAATGTTAATGGACTTAATGAATATAGTCTTTATATATTACCTCGACAAATTTTCCTTCATCGTTATCGATGATATTATGATATACTCAAGAGAAAAGAGGAACATGAGGAGCATTTTAATGATATTATAAAGACATTGTGAAGGGAGAAATGTTATGTAAAGTACAGTAAATGTGAGTTCTCTATAGAGGAAGTATCATTCTTGGGGCATGTTATCCCCAGTAAAGGAATATTTGTAGAACTGTCTAAGAAAATGGTGGTCAAAGAGTGGCCCAAGCCAACATCTATAATGGAGATTTGTAGTTTCCTTGGTCTAGCTGGGTATTACTAGCACTTTGTGAAGAACTTCTCATGATTTTCAAACCCACTAACAAAGGTGACTCAGAAGGGAGAAAAGTTTTTTTTGACTAATGAATGTGAAGACTAATTTATAGAGTTAAAATATTGTATTATCACCGATCCAGTATTCACACTTACAATAAGTGGGGAACTCGTTGAAGTATATAACAATGATTTAAATAAGGATTAGGATTTTTATTGATGAAAAATGATAAATAATAATCTACGACTCAAGGAAGTTTAAAATTCATGAGAAAAACTATCCTACGCATGATCTAGATTTGGAAGCTATGATCTTTGAATTGAAAATCTGGTGGCATTATATCTATAGGGATAAGTGTGAAATATATACTGATTATAAGACGCTTAAGTACACATTCACAAAAAAAGGGCTTAATATGTCCCAGTGAAGATGGTTAGAGCTCATCATAGATTATGACTATTTGATCCACTACCATCCTAGAAAAGTGAATAAAGTGGAAAATGCTCTATGTATAAAGGATCTCACTACATTATCAATGATGGTAATTTAGAATGATCCAATCTTCTTATATTTTCAAAGGGTAGACATGGTAATAATTAAGTAAAGAATATCATCAATATTTTTTCAAAATATTTCTCAACCATCGCTCATGGAGAAAATAAATGATGTTCAAAGAAGTGATGTGGAAATTCAGAAGAAGGTCTAAGCTATGAGAAAATGGAAATCCTTAGAGTTTAAAATCAATGAGGAAGGAGTTGAAATATTTGGATTACAATTATGTGTACCATCTGATCCAAAGATAAAGAAGGAGCTTCTGAATGACGCACATGGCTCAACCTTCTCTATTCACCTAGGGAGCTCAAATATGTATCGAGATCTTTGAGAGAACTATTAGTGGGACAATGTCAAGAAATATATTGTTGATTATACATCAAAGTTACTATTATGATAGCAAGAGATGGCTAAAATAAAAAAAATAAGGGGTTGATGAAACCATTACCCATACCGACGTGGAAATGGGAAAACATCAGCATGGACTTTGTCACTGGACTTCTAAAGACTTATAGAGTAAAAAATTATATATTGGTTGTTGTGGATCATCTTACAAATACAGATTAATTTATCTCAATTCTAGATTACTTATCTCTAGAACAACTTTCATGGATATACATCATTGAAATAGTAATCATGTATGGTGTACCACTATCAATTGTATCTGATAGTGTTCCGAGATTTACCTCTAAGTTCTATAAAAGTATCCAACATGATCTAAACACTAAGCTAAACTTAATTATGGCTTATCATCCTCAAACTAATGGAAAATAGGAATGAAATATTCAGACACTAGAAGACATATTGAGGGAATGTTTTATAGACTTCAATGGATTGTGGAACTAATATCTTCCTCTGGTTGAGTTATCTTACCAAAACAGTTCCCACTTAATCATTAAAATGGCCCCATATGAAGCCCTTTATGGGAAAAGATGCAGAACACTGGCATGATTGAATGAATTCGGTGAACATAAGTTTTTATGACTTAAAATAGTTAAATAAATGGTAGGAATGGTGAAAACCATTCCACAGTACGTCAAGGAATCCCAAAATAGACAATAGATATATATAGATAGTCATAAATGGTACCTAGAGTTTAAATCTGGAGATATGGTTTTCCCCTGCATATATCCATGGAAGAGGATTATAAGATTAGGGAAGAAAGGAAAGGTAAATATTAGGTACATCAGACCCTTCAAGATTCTTGATTGGATTAGAGTTGTGGCCTATTGACTAGATCTTCCACAAATTATGCCTCAAGGACACGATGTATTCCATGTATCCCTCTTAAAAAATTACATACTAGATCCCTCATATGTACTGAATATAGATGTGGTACAGTTGGAAAATGATATCTCTTACAAGGAGAAACCAGTGAAGATCTTGTATCGTAGAGATAATTTTCTATTAAACAAGACTACTCACATGTTCAAAGTAATATGGTGGAACCATAAGTATGAAGAGGCAACATGGGAGCCATATGAAGCAATGAAGGAGAAGTACCCTTACTTGTTTTCACCATAGTATGTAAAACGAAATTTTGAGGGTGAAATTTTGTAAGTGGGGAAGAATGTAAGGATCCAAAATTTTATCAATGTAAATTCCCTTCTCATGATTATGTCATATAGTATAAATAATATAAAATCACTTAGATAACACAATAAAAACTTTTTAAATTAATAATGAATGAAATAAGAGGTATTTCTAGAAATTAAGGAACCTATCTTGATAGAATAGTAAAATGACCTTTGGAATAGTATTGTCACCATTAGGAATAGTAAAGTGGTCAATAGAATAGTAACCACATCTATGAAATTATAAATAAAATTTAGTTAACTTATAAATGAAAATATGATATTATTATATCATAGTATAAGTAAATAGATATTTTAAAAATTATTGATTTAGTGTTGGTATTTTTATACAACATAAATGTTTATTTATAATTTTATAATTAATATAATTATTCAAAAGAAAATTTATTTTCAAAAAATAGATTAATAAATTAAAAAAAAATCTTATTATTATAAGATAATTTTTTGATACCTTGATTAATTTATCAAAGTGTTATAAAATCAATTATAATTTTAAAATTGGTATTTTCCAAGTAAATGATAATTTTAATTAAAAATAAATTTCTCATATTTAGAAAATTATTTTTAAAAAATGGTGTTAATTTTTGAATTCTACACATTGAAAAATAGTTAGGGTTATTTTTTATGATTTTTTTAAAATACTTGAATTTTTTGTGAATAATAAAATACAATAATTTACAATAAAAGATACATACATGAATTATTCAGTCATAGATGATGTAAGGATGATGTAAGACCAAAATATCAAACTTCTATTATTTATTTTAATATATCTAATGATAAGGCTAAAACTATTCATATTCTTGAACCAAAATAATAAACTGATGAATAAAATAATGAGAAAACACTTCTCTCCTCCCCTATAAATACCACCCCTCACCATCTATTATCTTCACACCATCCAAGATTTTATACTTATCCAATTTCTACAAAATAATCTTCCCAAGAACCTCCCCAATTTCCATGAGCTCTTGGTCTCATAAAAATTACAAACCCTTTTCCCTAAGGAGGTTCTCATGGAGGAGAAATTCAAGAGGTAAAACCCTCTTTCTTTTTCATTTAGTTTCTTTTCAATTTCATTTATTTTCTTATACTCACCTAAACTCCACCAATATAAGAGGAATTATGATTCCCTTATATTTTATATACTATAATTTTACTATGTTAATGGAATAATTCATCTTCTAAACTCTTTTGGTTTCCTTTTATTCTAAAAATGAAAATATCGTCAGTGGTGTGTCGATTTACCGCCATCGTGGAGGATGCATTATCATTTTTCCATATCGCCTTAAAGTTAGGTTATTAAATCATCATTATGTTTAAATATGATTTTATTATACATATTATAAGTTATATAATTTTCATGAACCAATATATACACACGATATTAAATAAAATGATATGAGTTTGTGATGGTCGTAAAATCTGCCAAATAATTAAATCATTTTCATTAACTATTTATCTAATGATTCATCCTATTAACATAAAACTAAATTAAATACAATAAAAATGAACTAATTTATTTTCATTTTTAACACCCTGAACCTAGATACCCAGAGTTGGTTCATTAATACATAACATTGGCATGATCACAAGAGATCAAGTCTCGAAAGACTGATTATTTTAGTAGCCTTGGAAGTACTAGATACATACATAAATTTTACATTACATTATGAAATGAAAAACCACAACATTTTTTCTACTTTAAAAACAATCATATCTCATAAACTATCCCTTCAGGTCAATCATAATATACTTATTCACATCCTAAGAAAAATAAAACATAAGAAAGGGGTGAGCTCAGATGCTCAATAAGGATAAAAATATAGTGAAATTTATCATAAATAAGCATAAACATTTAATTCAATGTATAAGACTAAAACAAAAGACTTTTAAACATAAACTTCATCATAATATAGAAAATATAAATAAAATAATTTCATTTACTTATTCACATGGATATTCTACTGGTCGAATAATCACATGTAATATCGATATCTAATTTTCATAATGATGGAATGCATAATGTCGGACATCATAACTGCATAGTCAAGGCCTCGTTCCAAGAATACAAATAAGATTTTTTCAAGTCCTTGTTCCAAGACACTATTTTGTCTCATGATACATACTGATGCATTGATGAGCTATAGAGGGCTCCACCCGTCACTTACTAAGTCCAATTCATTCCTTATATGTAAAGGTTGAAAAATAACATAAACATTCGTATTAAAAATAGAGTATAAAATGTTAATACTTTAACCATAAACCATGAATGGTATAAAAATAACACATCCATAGTCAAACATATCACAAAACATTAAATATAATATGGAATATTGTATCAAAATAAATTAACTTCAAACAAGTATAAAATCCATTAAAGTATGTTGACATAGATGAAATCAAAACTATTTGAGAGAAATATCTCTTTCTATTTTGAAATCATTTAAAAGTTTCATAATTATAAAAGAAACCATTTATTTTTTAAATATTCTTATAATATTGTAAGGGAAACTTCAATGATGTTATAACGGCAGAAAATAACCACACCCTCTGTATACGTTAAAAAACACTCTTACCTTAATTTTTTGAAAAGGTCATAAAGTACCTTGTCTAAAAACAAAGGAAATATTACTTTCAATAAATTTTGTAAAAATTAAGACAAGGGTATAAATCAATTTAACCCATAGTATAGTAAATAGTAAAAATGTTTTGAAATACATTTTTATGAAACACGGATGTGGATGATAAAGTGGTCCCAGTAGATACTCACGTATAAACAACCTCGGATAAAAAAGATATTGTAAAATTAATCTTTAACTTGTACTTTTCCTTAGTCAATGGTATGTTAACCTACTGTATAATGGTTAAAACATTTTTATTAAATTATAAAAGAACTATATACCTAAATATGATATCATATATGATATCATATATTATCTTCTAATATTTATTTTTTAATAATATTATATCATATATGACATCATTTTTATTAAATATGATATCATATATTATCTTCTAGTATTGATTTGTTAATAATATTTCAGTAGTATCATTTTTTTGGGTGTTAACTGTTTTGTTTTCCTTTATATGTTTTCTTATATAAGTCATGTTTTTCATGGATATGATGTATTTTATTCATATCCATAATGATATTATGTTCTTAAATATTATTTCTAATCATAAAATGAAAATTATTCTTTAATGGTTACGATGGGGAATGAATCTCATCGCGTTCGTGGAGACGGTAATCCGTATGTACGCACTAGTGACAACATCATTCTATTGATGGTAAAATAGTATGTAATTGGATGTTATATCATATATAAAGAATAATTAACATTTTATATTTATTATTTACATCAATTATACATCATTATTATACGCATCCAAATAATGAAGTGATCAATAACAAACTACACCACGATGTGGAGATGGTAAGTTGTATGTATGCACGTATGGTGACTTTGTCATTAATAGGATGGATAGAATAATGAATATGGTTGTACCATGTTTATAATAACATTAAATTATGTAGAATTTACTTGATTTATTATTTTGGTATGGAAACAACAAAGAAATAGGAAGTGTAAGAAGAAGATAACTTTGAAAGAGGTGATGAAATTATTACCTCTTCTTCGGGTGCTTCCTTTGGATTTGTTCAAAAGGGATCCTTAGGTTGGATTTTTTATCAAATTAAGTCCTCTGGGTAGAATTGAGGGTATTTGGGAGGATATTTGATTAGTTTTTGGCCGAGACAAATGGATTTGGAGGTGTAAAATTAAGAGAAGGGGATGTACCCTTTTATAAGAGAAATAAGGGTCACTTTAGGAAAAGCTTGAAATATTATTTTATTATAAAATAATTTTAGGTTTATAATGGATAAAAATGAATTTATTTAGAGTATAAGGTTGTAATGGGTCTAAATTCTCTCAACCAATAGGTTTTATATAATTTTAGGTCACCATATTAACCTTATATTTTAGATTTAACTCTTAGTTAAATAGTTTGACATTTACCATGTCTCCTTGTATTTTTATATTATATGGTTGATAAACTTGCTATAAATAGTCAAGAGAACCCCAAGTGGTTCATTATTAAAATATATAACCTTATCTAAGTCCTTTGGACAAATCTTATATTTTTATAAATATTATATCATTTAATAATATAGTATTTGTTTTAAAAACTCATTTATGTCAATTTTTACACTATTTAGTATTTTGTTTTTTTAAAGTCAACAAAACTTGATTACTTCAAAAAAATACATTAAATCAACTCTAAAATGTCATATTAACCTATAAAATTCGTTTAATGCATTAAAAGTCTCAATTTACAATTATTTTAATATTTATAATATCAATTATTTTAATCTTTCATTAGTAAGGTAATTACTGCATTATCATTGTGTCATAAATAAATTTAATTATTTAGGGTATAAAAATTATAAATAAAATACCATGATTTAGGAAATATTTTTAGATTTATAATGAATATTTATAGTTGAATTTATATTATGTATAACCCTATATTAAAAATGGTTTAGTTATTAAAATTCAAATTTTATATTTTTAACTCTTCTTTAAATAAAATAATAATAAATGTACTTATCTAATCCAAGTGGATAGAAAGGGTCATATTTTATTCCTAAGGTTTATTTTGGTCTAAATACACTTATCCAATTGAATTAGGACATGTGTTATGGTAATTATAATATCATTTTTACCATTGATTACCCTATTTACTTTTAGCCGTAGTAAATAAAATTCAAAAGTTACTATTCAAAAAAAATTATTTTCATTCTATTTAACCACATTTTACTTTCTGATTTCAACCATGTCTCTCAGATTTTTGAAATCCAATTCACAAAAGTGGTAAAATTACGTTTTATGCAAATTTTCAAATGTGCCTAGAATGTGGGTAAAAGAAGGTAAAAAGTTCAATAGAATTTTATACATCTAATATTATTATAAAATGACTCCAATTAATTACATTGAACTTATATAGGTATTATGTATCTATTTTTACTTAAAATAAATTTAAATAAAATAAATAATTATTTAAATAAAAAGTAGGTTTTAAACAATAACGCGGTGTTTTCACTATTCATCAAAAATTGAAAGTTTTTAGAAAAAAATACCAAAAATTCACCCTAATATAATTTTGATATTCAAAGTCAAAAAAATGAAGTCCATTTTAAAAAATAAAATCTATAAAATTTCAAAAAGTGGGTATTACTATTCATAACGACTAGTTTGATTGGTTGTGGTGTGCTATAACTCAAAATTTTGCACAACGCAAGCTCTTGTATTATTCAAAGAGAAAAATACCATGGAATATTGGGGTGTTACATCATTAATAATATATAATTTCAATTCTTGAGAATCATTCCCATTTTACATAAACTTCCATACTCATATATAAGCAAACAGATCATGAAAACCAAGAAAACAAACACTCCTAAATGATGAAATTGAACTATATAACTCATCAAAAATCCCATAAATGAACATAATAAAACTATAATTAATCAAATTCATGTTTAAAAGGTTATATAATTTTAAATTAATTAATTTTATTTTATTATTAAGGATATTAAAGTGAATAAATCATTCAGACATAAGGTAAGGGGATTCTCGAACCCAACTCTCTTTATTTGGGTTTTCTATCTTTCACTCCATTTTCAATATGGATATTACTTTATTTTTATATAAAAATAATTTATTTTTCCTTAAATTTTCTTTTCTTGTATAAAAAAGTTTCCAATCTAGTTTTATGATAAATGTAAAGATTTTTTCAAAAGAACTCTTCTTTCTAAAAAAACACATCTTTTACATCTCGTGAGATTGTTTCTTCTTCAATCAAGACTGATACCAAGCATATTATTCCATTTTTTAGGATCACCAAATTTGATGAATTTATAATTTATAAAATTAAACACATTATTTTACCTGGTTTACTTTATGTTCAAAATTGATATACATTTTATGTGGCATGCATGATAATGTAAATGTTATGATGTGACGGGTGCGCCCAGAATTATATAGCTTATGTAAGTGTTATGATGTGATGGGTACACTTGAAATTATATAGAGCTCCAATTAATTGGTTAATGTGATGATTCTCATGAGATAAAGTGAAATATGTGATAACATGATGTTATCTTTGTTCACAACTATGTGTGGTATTTGACCACTAAGACACGATGTTTAATTTTTATAAATTGCCACATTCCATGCATTTATTTAATGTTTCCTCTAATTGTTATGAATATTATTCTTTACTTATATTATGATTGTTATGATTATTCTCACCCATGTTTCATGTCACTTATTTATCCTCTTACCATGATTTTAGCTCACCCCGTCTTTTTATGTATATCCTCAGGTGAATACTTGTACAAAGGAGAACATGAGGGAAAATAAGAAACTAGAAAAAATGAATTAAATAAATGTTTGTTTTTTATAATGTTAAAGTTAGGTATTGTCCTAATTTTCCCAAGACATGAAACCTTTGGATCTTGGTTGTGTAACACTTTTTTACTGTATATCTTTAAAATAATGTAATATCTATGTAAGAGAAAGAAGAGTTGCTATAGTATCAATTCGGTGTAGGGAGTGATCAATTCCCCCTGACATCGTCTACACCTCGAAATGGCATAGCCAACCAAGGTGCGCCACATGCATGCCACCAAAATAGAAAACCCATCACATCGGATAAACAATGGGGCAAGTGGATGGTGAATATGCAATAGCAAAAAAATTAATCAATGGCCAGGAATTAAAACACTGAGGATCACTGAGTCACAACCACACATGAGGAGCAGGCCCAGATGAAGGCTAATCCCCAATGTACAAGATCCCACAAAGATCAGCAACCTAATGAGGAAACAAAATGATCATAATAATAAACTCTAAATTAAACTTAATTTTTCATGGTTTGAATGGCATGGTTAATCAATATAAAGGGAATAATAAACATGTCATAATTTATATATGAAAACAAGATCAAATGAAATCCATAATTTTCAAATATCCCCTATTTTAAATTGAAAATGGAGATATTTTTTCACCAATGGTTATGGAATTAAAACCAAATTAAATCTATCTAAACAAAACATGAATTTAGACAACCCCACAGCTTTATTTATACTATCATTTGGGTTGATGTCTATGTATATATTTCTTAACCACAGAGTTCATGATTTCACAACATCTCTAATAAAATGTAGCCTAATATATATGTTATTATATTTACTCTGGAAAATTTAATTTTTTGATAGGTGAATTGAAAATTGGCTATCAGAATACATAAAGATAACATAATTATAAAGTACATGTTCAGAAGAAACATATTTTATCCACAAATATTATTTAACTGCCTCAATTAAGGTAATATACCTAGATTCTATGGTTAAAAGACCAAAAATGGACTATATGATTCATTTCCATGAAATAGGACCACCACAGGTAGTAAATACGTAACTAGTTAAAGACTTGTGAGTGTTAATGTTTTCAGTATAGTCAGCATCAACAAAACATAAAATTGTTCAGAAGTATCCATATCTTTACCATAACATAATGCAGTATTAGAGTTATAAGAGAGGTATCTTAAAATCCACTTAAGGGAATACTAATGTGGCTTCCCAGGTGTGGCTAAAAATATTCTTAAAGTGAAAATTGCATCAGAAATATTTGAAAGTTTTAGGCATAGAGGAAGTGTGTGATGGGTCATTCCAAACTTTTCTTTTATCATTATCGATGATAAATCTGAGCTTTACACAAAGATAAACTTGGTGATATATAAAATTCAATAAAATAAAATTGATAACTGATAGGCCACTAGAACAAGAGAGAGTATCATCAAATATTATTTTAAATTAATTTAATTAATTCAAGAATTAACTTTCATTAATTATTTATTCATTTATGGATATTACAATATTTTTATGTTGTGTGGTCTTTGAGTTATAGGAATCAAAGTATATTCCTTCTAGCAGTAATCCACATGTGTTCCAAAAATCTCTGAACATCTCCGTAGGAATCTTCGGGTGTTATCATGGCAGATCCTATCACTTGTGTTTTCTGCCTTTGATCGCCTTGATAACCACTTCCAAATCATTCTCCTAGATCTCTCTTGAACTGAAAGTGGGAGGTGGAGAAATATCCCTCTCTATTCTTGGGAGAATTCTGGGATAAGGGAGTATAAAATTGAGTTTTTGTGGAGGGGGGTTTCGGGCGACCGCCATTTGGCAGCCACTATTAACCTTATTAGTGACCACCAAATGGAAGTTACTTTAGTTTTTATCTCCCCACACTAAATTCACCCTCCCGAGAAAATGCTCCCCCCACCCCCATATCGTTCACCCTCCTACGACCCCACTCCCCCCCCACCCGCCTTTGTGTAGTGTCCTCCTCCATCCTCCATCCCACCATCATTGAACTGTCCCACCCCCCCCCACCCCCACCCCCTCACTCCTATTTTCTCACTTTATTCATATACCCTCCATGGTACACTAAAAACCCTAAATTTCACCCTCTGTGCATCGATTATTCGTCCAATTCCTTTTCTACCCCTTAGATTCATTAGGGTTACCCCATATTCCACATTTTTTCATCCCTCACTCACATTTCCTCATATCTTGTCCCCACATCAACAATCTACTTCCTTCCCCCACATCCCTATTTCATCATTATTTCCATTATCATCCCCCATACTCATGCCCTCAAATATCGATCATCACCTTTAATCTATCCCAAATCCTAACATATCCTCATCCCTTCCCCCTTCTTGCATACCCATTATGGAGGCCCCAGCATTGGAGGCCCAGGGACACCCCTCCACTAATATTCCATCATATATTTTCCCTATTATAAAGACGATGTGTTATAAGTGTGATAGACTTAGGATTTTCATGAAATTCATCTAAATTTGATCCATTTATTAGGTATGTGGTTCTTCTCTTCATACTTCAAGAACCTGAAATCAATAGTATCTTGTGTTTGAAAATAATTTTAGTCAAGGATGGTGTGAAATTCAAATGAAATGAGGTTTCTTGGTGATTTTTTTTTGGATTTAAAAAAATGTTGACTACAGAATTCTATAAATTCACTAAAATGATTTGATCCAGGACATGGTAATTGGGAATTATTCAATTTATCACTATTATGGTGACTCTGTTGGCATTCTTGCAAACTCTGTATAGTTACACTAAACTCATTACTTAAGAAAACTGTTAAAATTTATTACAAAATTATTTTTTTATTTTGGTTTTAATAGTTTTATATTATGATTAAGAAAATAATTGATCATATTTTATGACAGGTAAGTTATTTCCAATATATATATGGGTCAAGTAGTATATATTTTTCCTTTCTTTTGATTATTTTTTTCCCAATATTACTTTGTTTTTAATGTTTTATTTTGTATCATTTCAACTAGAAGGATATTTTGTTTTGAATTCCTTTGTTGATGTTAGTATGGATATAAATTGTGCTAGTGTTATTTTTTATATCATTTCAGGTTGTACATATGATATTGTATTAAATCTTGGAATGATGTTTACATATTTGAGGTGATTTTTGTTTTCATTTTCCATTTCAATTATTATTTTTTTAATTTCTTATTTCCTTAAAAAGTTACTTTTAAATGCTATATTTTTAACATGTCTAATATATTGAGGTACATTTTGAAATTTCCTTGTGTTTTTTTACACCTATAAGTTGCCTCATTCCTATAATTCATTGAATTTTTTAAATATATTTTTATTCTATTTTATGACTTATAATATATTCATTATATTTTCAATATGACGGAGATTGATCATCACTTATTAAATACACTGGTACAAACTCTCCCTACTATATTGTTCAACCATGTCCTAATTTTTTATATTCATTATTAATTTTAATAACTGTACATATGATTCTAATGACATATATTCCCTATATTCCTTTCATTTTCTACTAAAAAGTGTAATTTCAATATCACTCAACCTATTACATCAGTAACACTTGTAATATAAATACCTACAATATTCATTCTATTTTTAATATTCAATAGGAATTATATTTATTCTGAATATATGAAAATGTTCATTCTATTATAAATATACAATATGCATACTCTGTTAATATGAGATATGAATATATGCGATATGCATTATGAATACATGTAATATAAATTCTGTTTCTAATATGAAATATTCATATATGTAACATGAATTTTTTATTGATATAAAATATTAATATATGTAATATAAATTCTATTTATAATATGAAATATGCATTATATTTCTATATGTGATATTTATTATGTTTATTATGAGTATATGCATCATGCATTCTCTTTCTAATGTGAAATATGCATGTTGTTAATTCTTAATATATGCAATATGCATCCTGTTCTTTCTTAATATATGAAATATTGAATATGTAATTTCAATTCATAATATATGCAACATGAAATATGAATTATTAATATATGAAATACGACACATGCATTTTGTATATATACTATATGAAAGAGGCATTGTATTTTGATATGAAATATTATTATATGTATTATGCATTTTTGTTTTCCATGTTCAACAAGCATTTTATTTATACAAAAAATTTATGAATATATTTGTATTGATAAAATAATATCTGTTATGAAAATAATAATTCATTTTATCGTAAGGGGATAGATGGAGAAAGTACAAAAATATAACAATGTATATTCAAAATAGAACAAAAGTGTACTTTACTACACATTTTCATTAGAAAGAAAGGGAGATATTGAATGAAATGAGATAGAGAATAGAAGTATTGAAGTCTTACTCCAGTCCACCTTTCAAATCCTAGGAAATGTGAAGTCAGTATCTACCATGTTGTATTGTCTGGAGTTGGTCTCCCCAGTTAGAAACTTCCTTATAGGCTTGGTCCTTGTTTATAAGTATAATGCCTCTTTTTTATCTCCTTCAACATAAACCTCTTATAAATATCACAACCACCCACATTATTCTCTACATGAAGATCAATCACTCTAAACACACTTTAAAAACTATCCATATGATAATTTGTTGTTTCCAACTCCCAATACACACCTGAACTTCAAGACTTTCACTGGATGAGACATGCGCTATTGGAAACCCATATAGAAAGGTCCCTTGAAATGTGACCTAACTCCAGTGAATAGTAAAAATTTAGACAATACAACTAAAACATTCTAGGATACATCAAAATGATAATCATTCAATAATTTGAATGATCCTACCATCTTATCATGAAACAAAAAACATTCCTACTAGAAACATACCATCCTATATCAAACCCACAGACCAATTTCTTGATAGAAATAATAGATCAATAGTGATTTAGACCAAATTCTCCATATTTTGGAATCATCAAATAAACCCTAGTTTGTGCCATTTTTAATCTATAATGGTGGTAAGAATAAAAATACTTCAGCATAGACTGACATGAAAAGAACAAAAACTAGTGAAGCACTAGCACTGTGATGAAATTCACATGATCGAATCTCCAAATTACTTAAAAAACAATCTCCAGCTAAAATCTGAAGTGGTACAACAATAGTGGATTATTGGTTTCAGATTATATTTTTTCTAATATTTTTCTATTGCTTGAACTAGTATATAAAGCATGTTCAAAAATATTTTCTTCAGTTGAATGCAATACTCACACATATAGCCTTATACATGAAACAATAAAGTGAAAAGCCCCCTTTAGTGCTCATGACTGGAGTTAACCAAATATAAAATATAAATCAAACAAACTATTTCTCTATACCTTCAAAAAAACATATTGGTAGTAACAACCAATAGATTATAAGATCTTCACCAAACTCACAGCAATAGGTAACAGTGGATAACATCAAGGATGTTAATAAGGAATCCTAGTGATGCTTTGTTTGAGAAGTGGAGGGTAACCAGCCTCATCTCCATGACATAAATACAACTACCATCATCAAATGGACATATGTGTAAAACAAAACAAAAACATCCTTGATAAAAGTAATTTTCCTCCAAATTCAACCAAAAAAAATTCACTCTTCGAACTTTTTTACACCAAATCTCCTTAAAATTGAGAATTCACTGCTCATTACAAACCCAAACTTAAAAGAAATTCTTTTTGGCCTATGTATACAATCATTCTTTCTAAAAACCATTCCACCCTTGAAAAATCATGACAATGATATTACCACCACATTCAAGTGTACCATCATAAATTTTTTTCAAATACAATAAAAATAAGGTAAAAATTAGCATATAACACCATTTCCACACCCCCATAACTACTCGAACAAAATTAAAAAACCTCTAGAGATGATGAAAATAACTGTAACTAATCATACCCATGATCAAGCATCATACTTTTTTCTTATTGGAAAATTCATCATCTTAACCATCTTAATCCTCCATGGATTCTATGTCATGATCCTCATTCTCACTCCCACTATTCAAATTGAACTCCTCACTATCCAGATTCTCCATTTTCTCTTTAGATAAAAACATATTTGACCCCATTTTCATGACCCAATTTTTCTTAATTATCATCACTATTGGTATTTATTTCTTTTCTCGTGATCATTTTGAGGGGATTTGGGACTTCAAACAAAATCTCATCTTCTCTTCACACCCTTTTCTTATCACCCTTCCTCTCATCGATCTCTGTGACACTTTTAGGACTGGAAAAATCAGAACCAGTCTCATCAAACATGACACTATTAATATGATACCCCCTAGAATTTCTATTGTGAATCCTTTTCACCTAAGATGATCTTTTTAGATTCCCATATAATGATTTGGCATGGCACCTTCACCTCTATGAACCTTTATCCAAATGGAAATCACATATATCTCCTAGGAATGGTTTAATTAGGAAATTAATTTTTCTATCAAGGTTATTGTTGTGGGAAACCTGATCCTATGTATAGCTTGGAATGTCATGATCAAGACAAATATTTGATCTTAAACCCAAAAAACCACCCTTCTTCTATAATCAATGTTATAAATCCATCATGTTGATTTCATAAAAGTTTTTGAATTAAAAATAACCCCTCTTTCTCATCCCAACAAACTTCCCTTTAGATGAAGAGGAAATGTGGAGCTTGTGATCATACAACTCCTGCATGGGATGATATGAGTTGAAGCCATATTGGTCATGAAACCTATCCCCCCCCCCCCGCTTCAATCTATGTTATTGAACCATAGTATGCTAAATAAGAAATAATGATATGATATTCCTCATGATATAATTTAGGTTCCTAAGATGCATTATCCATGGGATCATTAAAACTGAGAGAGGATTCTTGAAGGTCATGTTGGCATCATTTCCATTTTTCAAACTGAGATCAATGAATAAATGAGATTGATGTGTGTCGTTGGTTTGGGCTAGTACTTTATGGTGCACCTTTTGGATAAATATCATTATTCTTAAATGGGATGTTTTTAATCTTCTTCCCTAGTTGTTTCATTTAAGGGACTTTGAGTAGATTTTTGGTGTCTTTTGGTGAGATTTTATCCTCTCTTCCAATATCAGCAATGGATCTTTTAAAATAAAGGGGGTCAGTGGTGTTTGAATTTTTCGGAACTTACAATGGTGCTTTGGCATTTGAAATATTTTTTCCATGAAGAAAGGTACACTTTCCTGATTTAAAAACAGCCCCTTTTAGAAGAAATTTTAAGGCAAGTTTTTTTAGTTTCATTAGAAGGAGGATGTATATTGGATGAAACTGCAAGTTGTGATGAATCTATAGAAGATAAAACTTTAGCTTAGATTCCTAATAGAACATAAATTGTATTGAATCCTATGGTTTTTTCCCCTAAAGATCTTAGGATATGTGATCTACATGTTTCTCTTTGATGATTCTTTTTTTTAGAAGAATGAAGGATAATATTAATGATGAAGATCAGCAGCTGTACATAAGTAGAGCCATGAAGGGAAATTGTCCAGCCATAGCTGGTTGACATCGAAGGGGCCTGAGGCCGCCAGCTAATGGGCCACATTGTTTCCTTCCCTTTTGGTAAATGAGAATGTGCAACAAGAGAAGACTTGGCGCAGCAAGCGGATTCTATGGATGATGAAGCAAAAGGATTGGAGTCCGTCTTCGTTGTGGTTAATGGAATTGATAACAGAGAGGCGGCCAGACTCAATGATAATATCAGCCCATCCATGTTCCATAGTGATCATAATGCCTGCTAGGATGGCAGCAGCCTCAGCAACTGCGGGTTCCCAGGAGGCCTGATGGGAATCAACTTTTGCCACCACAATCTGCCCTAGATGATTACGCGTCAGGATGTTGAGAGCAACAGGACCATCCTTGGGGAGAGAAGCATCCACGTTAAGATTAAGACTTCCTTCCGGTGGGGGTCCAATGAGGGGGGCAGGAGGGGGGAGCATCTGGCCCAACGTGTCCTTTGCGGTCCTTCCAACCCTCAATCCATGAAGTTGCACATTCAATCTAGAACTCGGGAGGGTGATGAACGTGGTGGAAAACTGAGTCATTACGCCGAACCCAAATGATCCAGGCCAGGGTACAGTAGGAGATGGAATCGATCGATGACAGAGAGGAACACCATATCATTAGAAGATATAGGAGATCAGAGACAATATCCAGAGAGGCATCCGAAGTCGGGCCCCATTTGTTCCAGATTTCCTTGGCTCCTGGGCATTGAGTGATGGCATGCCAGGGAGTTTCAGGAATATTCGGGCAGAAAGGACAGGATTCAGCATTGGCCATGTGATGGTAAACAAGGAGGCTCATGGTAGGGAGGGTTCCCATGCACACCTACCACCAAAATTGGCGTATTTTTGGGGGGACGTGGAGCTTCCAAAGCGCTTTACATGGTCCATCATCATGGTCGAGAGAGTGAATGCCACGAGCCAGTCTGTACCCAGATCTCACCGTGTAGTTGGCTGAGACATCATTGGTCCAAAACAGATGGTCGGGGCCTCCATCAGGGACACAGGGGATTCTCAGAATAATTTTTTGGTCTCTTTCATTGAACTAGTCCTGGATATTTTCCACACACCACCCCGGGCCTTGATCCGAAAAGAGGCAGTTGACAGTGGCGTCTTCAAGACCAGGTTGGGCTGGGGATGTGGCCCGCATGCCATCCTTGTCGACAAGCCAGGGATTGGTCTATATATTGATAGATGAGCCATTAACAATCCTCCAGGCCACCCCTTTATCAAGGAGATTTCGAGCCCCCCAAATACTTCTCCAGAGGAAACTAAGACGGGGGCCTAGAAAGGATACAAGGAAGTCCGTGTGGGGAAAGTACTTGGCACGGAGTACCCGCGCACACAAAGATGATGGACGGTTAAAAAGGAACCATCCTCTCTTGTCCAGTAATGCGTCATTGAACAGAAGAAGGTTCCAGAATCCCATCCCTCCCTTCGACTTGGGTTTGCAGAGTTTCTCCCAGGCCACCCAGTGGGGTCTATTTCTTCCATCATTTTTCCCCCACCAGAAGTTGGCAGTATGAGAATGGATCAGGTTGACAATGGCCACCGGGAGCTTAAACATAGACATAAAGTAGCTGGGGATAGACTGAATGAACGCTTTAATGAGGGTTCCTTTTCCCGCTTTAGAGATGATTTTTGGGGTCCAGCCTTGAATTTTTTTCTCAATTCTGTCCACCAGGGCTGCGAAGATTACCTTTTTGGACTGGCCAATCACCATAGGGAGTCCGAGATACTTTTGGTGTTTATCGACCATATGGATGCCTGCATATGCACAAATCTTAGCTCTCTTGGTAGGGGCCACCCATGCGCTGAAGGAGATTTCCGATTTGACGTGGTTGATAGACTGTCCAGACACCCACTCATATTGCTGAATCACGTGGCTGATCACCTGGCACTCATTAATAGTGGCTCTGGAGAAAAGGAGGCAGTCGTCGGCGAAGAAAAGATGTGACACTTGTCGGCTCTTACGGAAGACTTTTTCTCCATGAATAGAGGAAGAGGATGCAGCCCTAGAAATAAGGTTTTAGAAGACATCAGCCACCAAGATGAAGAGAAAAGGGGAGAGAGGATCTCCCTGGAGCAGGCCTCGGTTTGTAGCGAATCCTCTGGTGAGATCCCCATTGACCTTGATTCTGAAGGAGATGGTCGAGATGCAGTGCATGACAATATCTTTCCATTTAGTGCATAAGCCCATTCTCAGCATCACAGCTCTTAGTAATTGTCATTCCACTTTATCATAGGCTTTGGTCATATCCAGTTTCCAGGCCATGGTTCCTTTTTTCGCAGTGGAATGAGTTTTCATAGAGTGGAACACTTCATGGGCCACAATTTCATTATCAGTAATCAACCGCTTGGACATGAAGGCGCTCTGGTTTTCAGATATAATATCAGGAAGCCACGGATGCAACCGATTGACAAGGATTTTTGAGAAGATCTTATAAGAGACATTACAGAGGCTGATAGGTCTAAAATCTAGGATCGCCTGAGGTTTCTTGATTTTGGGGATGAGGAAGAGGACAGTTTCGTTGATGGGAGAAATGCTTGTATTCCCTGCCCAGATGTTTTTTATCATTTTGCAGATGTTGGGACCGACAATGTGCCGGTATTGTTTAAAAAATAGGGCATGAAAACCATCTGGTCTTGGGGCCTTAGTGGGGTGGATTTTTTTCAAAGCTAGGTGAATCTCATCATTCGTCACATCTTTTGTAAGTTGCCGATTAATCTCATCAGTGATCACTGGTCTGATGAATTCTTCCACTTCAGCTGACATGAAAGGTGTTCCTGTGGAGAAGAGGTTCTGGAAATAGTCTACCAAAGCTTTGTGTATACCGTAGGTGTCAGAGAATTTGCTTCCATCAGGTCTTGATAAGCTCATGATATAGTTTTTCTGATGCCTAGCTGACGCTTTCAGGTGGAAATACCTTGTATTAGCTTCTCCCTCTTTAATGTGGATTTCACGTGCCCGCATAGCCCAGAAGCTTTCCTTAACACGAAGGGCTCTTTCCAGCTCTCTTTGAGTAGCACCAATCCTGGAGATGTTTCCATTGGATGGGGTTTGCCTGAGCAAGTTGTGAAACTTCTTTTCAAGGGCATCACAATGCCTATCAGGTTGGTAGAATTTCTTGTAACTCCAAGATCTCAGACCGAATGAAACCTATTAGAGATTGAAGCCAACATATTCATGGGAGCTCTTCCAGCTTGATCGGACCACCTCTTCACATTCCTGGTCTTTTGACCAAAAGATCTCAAATCTGAAAGGTATGATGGGTTTTCACTTACATTTTCCTTGCAAACAATCAATGAGAATTGGGCAGTGATCTAGACAGTTAAGGGACAAGGAGCCAACATGAAACATGTTGAATAGATTAGTCCAATCTGTAGAACCCAGGAATCTATAAAGATGCTTAGTGATGCGGGTGCCTTCAGTGTTGCCTCGGAACCATGTAAAAGGATTACCTGTGTATCCCAGATCGACCAGGTTTTCCCTAGTGACTGCATCCTTGAAATTAGACATCGAGGCTGAATGTTGAGTATTTCCCCCTCGCTTTTCCTTATGGAACATGATCTCATTGAAATATCCACCAAAACAAATAGGGCTAGGTAAATCATGCCGCAGCTTGCCCAGAAGGTCCCATGATTGGGCTTTATCAGCATGGGATGGCCAGCTGTAGAATCCCACAAAGGTCCAGGGTGGGTGCAAGGTATTTTGAATAGTTGTAGCCACATGGTGCGAGGAGAAATTCAAAATTTTAACATCAATATTGTCCTTCCAAAGGAGGAAGAGGCCCCCATAATGGCCTTGTCTAGGCACCGAAAAGCAGACTTGGAAGCTACACTTCAGATCAATACCATTGATGTCCTTGTTTTTCAGTATGGTTTCGGATAGGAAAACCATATCAGGGCGACTTTGAGTACAATTGTGCTGAAGCATGCGAACCGTGCATGGGTTTCCAAGCCCGTGATAGTTCCAGCATAACACAATCATTACTATAGGCGGAGTTGGGTCTCGCCAGCCACCGCCTTTGGTTCATCTAGACTTGTTTCGCCACTTGTCGTTTTCCATCTCTTGGTGGGATTCCTCCCCGATTGGCATGTTTTGTTTAGTCTTTTCCTGATCCTAGGGTTAGGCTCTTCCACGCGATCATTACTTGCTCCACGTTGTACCCTTTTCCACGTGCAACGGGTGATTGGGCCCAGCATTAGAGTTCTCATCGTTCCATGGGCCTCTATTGGTGATGTGTTAGTTACGGACGGTTGTGGTCCCAGATCCGAATCTGGTGGTTTGAAGTGCATTGGCTTTGGTGTTGAGCTTTGCCTTGGGGTTCTTTTTGCTGCGTCGTCGACCTTGTGGATGATTGATTTTTGTCCTTCCGGGGATTAGGATGATTGCCAGCTTCTCTCTAAGTGGGATAGTCAGCATTAGAAAAATTTGGAGGTCCCAGCATAATGACTTGTCCATGTGTGGGTTCCACCTGACTGGTATGTGCCAACATGAGACGGTCACGGTCCTTTTGGTTTTCCATCTCAGGGATGAAAGCGGATTTATTCACTTTTTCACAGAGCCAAGGGCCATATTGAAGGGTGATGTCACCTGATCCACTCTTAGGTTTTGTGGAGCACGTTCTTTCCAGGTGACCAAGTCGACCACAAAAAAAGCAGAAGAGTGGGATTTTCTCAAATTCGAATGATATCCAGGTGTTGGCGTCTTTGATTTTTAGGAACAGTCCCCTCATTAGAGGCTCTGATACCTCAATAACCGCCTTGATCCGAACCTCAGGGCCCCATTGTATTAGGTCGGAGTAATCCCATTCAAGAAAGTGGCCTAGTCAGTCCCCAATTTCCCTCATTACGCGTTCCGCTCTTGCATGGAACAGGATTCCTCTAATTCGTATCCAGAAGGGGGAGCGAGTTAAATTCACCCGCTGGATATCGTCTCCCCCTTTGAATTCTTCCATGAGGAGGAGCTGATTATCGAAGGACCATGGTCTGCCACGCAATATTTTGTCCTTGTATCTCTTTTTAAAGAACTCGAAGATGATGTGATTAGTTCCCGCCTCCCTAATAGACACTCCCACATAAAGTTTCCAGATATTCTGAAGAGTGTTTTTTAGAGCCCCCTGATTAACCGAAATGTTTTCAACGAACTTTCCCACCACGAGCAGAGACCTACATTTTTTCAAGAGTGGGTCTTCATTTCTCCGCGCCTCGATCACCGCTTTTTCTTTGTCCATTAGGGATAGCCTCTTCCATTGGTCAACAAAGTCGGCATCTATAACGCAAATCAAAGGTTGAACGCACAATCCACATAAGGGTCAGCACCTTTGCAAATCCCAACCCACCCTCACAACAATCAATACCCAGTCCAAAAAATAGGTCTCTAGACCGGATCCCACTTCTCGGCCCCAAACGTAGTCCACCCACCTGAGCCAGGATCCCCAACCTTTGTAGTCCACACTGCCTCATGAACCCGCGTCGCCCCCCCCCCCCCCCCCCTCAGTCTTTGCGGGGAACACACCATGGTGGCCTTAAAATCACACAAAGACTCCGGCTCTTTGTGGTACGACTATCCACACAAGGCCTTCGCGGCTTCAGCACCTCAGTCCTTCGCACGCGCACACACGCCTCAGATCTGTGTGGTAAGAACTTCGCGAGATGACCATTGTTGCGGTCACGCAGCTCCTCCGACCCTCGCTGCGGATGATTTCAAGGAAGTATGATTATTTTTTGGAACTACCTCACTTAAATATGGATGAAGGTAGCTAACTCTTAAACTACTGCTCAACTTTTCCCATATTTTTCATGGTTTTGAAGATTATGCTATAATTTCTGATATTTTTTTCATCTAAGGTTTGCTACATTATGTGTCTTTTGAAATCGATTTGAGGATGTTTTTTATAGATATACATTGGAAGCATATAATTCTCTAGGATAATAAATTTTTTAAGCTAATTATCTCAAATTTAATCAACATCCCTTAGACTGTTTGACTATATTTGTAGATCTCACAAATGCTTACTTCAATTTAATTAGATTCTACATGTACCATCCATATCAAATTTTTGTTCAATTTAGATAAAAGATTTCTATTTCTATTTCTATTTTCTAATGATGTCTGGAATAAGGAGTTTCACAAATGCTGTGGGATGCTTTCTTGATGATGCAGTTGATGCAACAGTATTCAATTTAATCAGTGATCGCTCTTGGTACTGACGTTTTCAAGAATATAATCAAAGGAATTCCCAACATCATCTTCCATGGACTTGTTTTGAACATAATTTTTGTGTTTATATATAATCTTTATGTGTTGTAATAAATCGATCCTTACTGGCACAAGATATTTGCAACATGTGAATGTAATTTTGAACTCATTTTCATTAATAAATATTTAGTGGGTGTGGGTTGGGCTACGAACTCATGCTTATTACTATTTATGATTGAATCTTTTATTATATAAAATTCATATTATTATTTCTGTTTTGAGTGAAATTGAATATATCTTGTGTTACCTATTGTCATTCTATTTGATTTGTGTGTCTGGGGGTCAAACCAACCAAATGAAATCTGAATGCCATGAAAGAAGATGAAAAAAATCGTAGAGTGAATTTTTAAATGTTCGAGTAGACAAAACGTCAATCTGGGTTGGTGTTTTCTTGAGAGGACTGAAAATGCACTCTTAGTGTCCTAAAACACCAAAATGCACATTTAATAGTCGAATACATAGAAAACAACCATATAATGACTTTAAATCATAGAAAATCTATCTTATTATTTTTTATAAAGTGTATGAGGAGACGACACATCAATTAGAGGTTCATTCTGCCCGAAACAACAGAATGTGTAGTTTTTAAAGGTTTGACGCACTTTAAAAACATGATGGGGGTAAAAACCAGCAAAAAAACCTCCAAATTCCATGAAATAAAATGACAAAAATTGTGAAGTAAATTATTAAATGGTTGATCAGATGGTACATCAGTCAGAGTTTTTGTTTGACTATGATAATGGAAAAACACTTTTAGTGTTATAAAACACCAAAATGGAAATTTAACAGTCAGACCCAAAGAAAAATACCTCAAAATGACATGAATAATAGTAAAATCATATTATTATTATTCTTGACCTATATGAGGAGACAAAAGGTTAATCGGACATGTGGTCTTCTTATAACGACTGAATGTGTGGTTTTTAATGATTTAACACCCTTTAAAAAGGTGTGTATGGGGGTCAAAAACAACCAAACAGAATCCAAATGCCATTAAATCATATGATAACAACCATAGTATGAATTTTGAAGTATTAAAGTATAAAAATCATCAATATGATCTGGTGTTTTCCTGGGAGGACCAAAAAATCACTTTTAGTGTCATAAAACACCAAAATATGCATTTAACAATCAGATCCATAGAAAAAGACCTCAAAATGGCTTGAAATCACAAAAAAAATCATATTATTATTATTTTTTATGTGTAAGATCATACAAAATTCCAATAAAATGTGAGGTATATGTGGAACAACTGAATATCTGGTTTTTAGAGATTTGATGCCCTTTAAAAAGGTGTGTCTAGGGTCAAAACAAGCCGAACACCCTCTGAATATTGTGAAATCGGATAAAAAAAATTTGGAGTGGATTTTGAAATTATAAAAAATATGGAATGTCAATCCAAGCTGAATTTTTTACTTAGAGGAGAGAAAATTCACATTTAGTGTCATAAAACACTAAAACACACATTTAATGGTCAGATCCATATAAAATGATCATTGAATGAGTTGAAATCAAAGTAAAACCATATTATTATTATTCATGATGTGTAAGAGCATATGGAATGTTAATAGGATGTGTGGTATGCATGGAACGACTGAATATGTGATCTTTAAAGTTTTTACACCCTTTAAAAAGGTGTGTTTAGGGGTCAAAACCATATGAATGACCCCCAAATGTTGTGAAATTCAGAAAAAAAATGAGGAGTGAATTTTGAAATGGTTGAGTAGAAGGAATGTCAATCTAAGATAGAATTTTACTAGGAGGACCGAAAAAAAATAGTAGTCATAAAGCGCCAAAATGCATGTTTAATGTCAAATCCATATAAAACAACCTTGAAATGACTTTAAATCATAGGAAAACTATCTTGTTATTATTTGTGATATTTAATAGTAGAAGGTACATAAATAGGACATGTGGTCTTACCAAAACGACTGAATATGTGGTTTTTAAAGGTTTGACGCCCTTTAAAAACACATGGGGGGTCAAAACTAACTAAACAACCTCCAAATGTGGTGAAATAATATGACAAAAACTGTAGACTGAATTTTGAAATTTTTTAGCAGAAGTTATGTCAATTGGAAGTGTTGTTTCTTCAAGATGACAAAAAATGCACTTTTAGTGTCATAAAACGCCAAAACATGAATTTAACGGTCAGATATATAGAAAGAAACCTCATATGACTTCAAATAATAGGAAAAACATCTTATTATTATTTGTTATGTATATAAGTATATGTGAGGTCAATCGGATGTGTGGTTTTCCCAAAACTATCAAATATGTGGTTTTAAAATGTTTGATGCCCTTTTAAAATGGTGAATTTGGGGGTCAAAACCAACTAAACAATATCTTAATTCCATGAAATCAGATGAAAACAATCATAGAGTAAATTGTGAAATTTTTGAGTAGACAGAACATCAATTGGAGGTGTTGTTTTCCCAAGATGACTGAAAACGCAGTTTTAGTGTCATAAAACACCAAAACGTCCATTTAATGGTCAAATACATAAAAAAATAGGAATGACCTAAAATCATAGTAAAACTATCTTATTATTATTCATAATTTTTATAAGTAAACAACACATCAATCTGATTTGAGGTCTGCCTGAAATGACTAAATATGTGGTTTTTAAGATTTGACGCCCTTTAAAAAGGTGTGTCCGGGGGTCAAAATAAAATGAATAGAATATAAATTCCATGGAATAAAAAACAACCATATCATGAATTTTGAAATGTTATAATATAAAAAATATCAATCTAAGCTGGAATTTTTCCAGGAGGATCGAAAACACGCTTTTAATATCATAAAACACAAAAACACGCGTTTAATGGTCAGATCCATAGCTAAAGACCTCAGAATGACTTGAAATCATAGGAAAATCATATTATTGTAATTCATGATTTGTAAGATCAAATGAAACATCAGTAGGATATGTGGTCTTCCTAGAATGACTAAATATATGGTTTTTAAATATTTTACGCCCTTTAAAAAGGTGCATCTGGGGGGTCAAAACTAACCGAATAGCATCTAAATACCAGGAAATCAGACAAAAACAATTTTGGATTGAATTTTGATATGGTCATGTAGAAGTTACTTTAATCGGAGTTTTTTTTACCATGATGATGAAAAACACACTTTTAGTGTCCTAAAACAGCAAAACGGATGTTTAACAGTCAGATCCATAGAAAATGACCTCAGAATGACATGAAATCACTAGAAAATTTTATTATTAATATTCATGACATAAAATAGGATACAACATCTCAATAATACATGTGTTCTACTCAAAACAACTAAATATGTGGTTTTTAAAGATTTGAAACCCTTTAAAAAGGTGAGTTCAGAGGTCAAAACCATCGTAACAACATCCGAATGATATGAAATTATAAGACAGAAACTAAAGCATGAATTTTGAAATGATCAAGAAAAATAAATGGAAATTTGATCTATATGTTTTCTAAGAGGACCATAAATTCACTTTTAGTGTCATAAAACACCAAAACGTGCGTTTAATGATCAGATCCATATCAAACAGCCTCAAAATGACTTGAAATCATAGGAAAATCATCTTATTATTATTCTTGATGTGGAAGAGTAGATATAACTTTAATAAGACATGTGGTCTATGTGGAATGACTGAATATGTGGTTTTTAAAGATTTTATGATTTTTAGAAAGGTGTGTCTGAGGGTCAAAACTAGCCGAATGACCTCCGAATGCTGTGAAATAAGATAAAAACAACCATGGAGTGAATTTTGAAATTTTTGAGCATACAAAACATTAATCTGAGTTCGAGTTTTCCTGAGAAGACTAAAAATGCACTTTTAGTGTCATAAAACAATAAAATGCATGTTTAACAGTGATATCCATAGAAAATGACCTTAGAATGACTTGAAATAATAGGAAAACTATCTAATTACTATTCATGATATTAAAGAGACAACGTAATGTCAATTGAACATGTGGTCTTTGTGGAACAACTGAATATGTGGTTTTTAAAGTTTTGATGCCCTTTAAAAAGGTGCATTCGGGGGTCAAAACTAGTCGAACGGATTCTGATTTCCATGAAATCAGATGAAAATAGTTTTGGATTTAATTATGAAATGGTCGAGTAGGCATAATGTCAATCTGAGTTTTTTATTGAGAGGACCGAAAACAAACTTTTAGTGTCATCACCAAAACACGCATTTAACGGCCATATCCATAGATAATGAACTCATAATGACTTGAAAAAATATTAAAAAAATGTCTTATTATTATTCTTAATGTGTAAGAGCAAACATAAAATTAGTAAAATGTGTGGTCTATGTAGAACAACTGAATATGTGGTTTTGATTCCCGCTAAAAAGGTTTTTCCATGGGTCAAAATCAGTCGAACGGCCTCCAAATGGCATAAAATCAGATAACAAAAATTGTGGATTGAATTGATTAACGGTCAAGTATAATAAATTTCAATCCGAGTTGGCATTTTCTCAAGAGGACTGAAAACTCATTTTTAGTGTCATAAAACACAAAAACGTGCATTTAATGGTCTAATTATTAGCAAACAACCTCAAATGACTTAAAATCACAAGAAACTCATTTAATAATTATTCATGACATTTAAAAGTAGACGGAACATCAATCAGACATGCGGTCTGTGCAAAACAACTAAATATGTGATTTTTAAAAGTTTGATGCTCTTTAAAAAGGTGTGTTTGGGGGGTCAAAACTAGCCGAACAACCTCTAAATGCCGTGAAATTAGACGACAACCACTATATAGTTATTTTTGAAATGTTCGGGTAAATGGTACATCCATAAAAGGTTCTTTTTGACCGGGATGACAGAAAACACACTTTTAGTGTCATGAAACACCAAAACAGAAGTTTAAAGGTTAGATGCATAGAAAACAACCTCAGAATGACATAAAATCGTAGGAAAACCAACTTATTATTATTTTTGAAATGTGTGTGTAGATGACATGTCAATCACACATGTTTTCTACTTAGAACGATAGAATAAGTGGTATTAAATTTTTAAAAAATGATTAGAAATTATTAATATATTTTCAAAATCTAATAATTTATATCTATTGTATTAATCTTTAGTTGAAATATTTTTTTCATTTCAATTATTAGTTGATATATTTTAATATTTACTAATTATTTTATTAAATTTTGTAATGTAGTTTTACTCGATGATGGGTGTGGATCTTGGAATATGATAAGGAAAAGAGATTTATGTGCTTGTGGATTTAGATATTTTGGAAATGTTTTTTGTATTTTTGAAATATAGTGGTTTTTTTAATGTTTTTATGAATTTTTTTAAAAAAAATAAAAAACCTATAGCGGCCACCTAATAGTTGTTGTTATAAGTATTGTTTAGGATATAGCGACCGCCAAATGGTAGTCACTATAGATGATCCCCATATCATTTATAGCGTTCACCATTTCGCGGATGCTATGTGGCTGTTATAGGCCTTTAGTGATGGATTTTGGCAGTTGCTAATGTTTTTTTTCTACTCGTGCTCTCTGGGGCTTGAGAAGATTCTCTAAATCCATTATGCACAACCAAAACAAATGAATTAGCCCTCTAAGAAAATAATATAATTGGGTTTATATATCACTAGGGTTAGAAATAAATAATTACACAAGTGACCTTTTATTATTTATTTAATCCATGTGGAACCCCATGTCAAATAATATTATTATTATTATTATTTCTCGACAAGACTACCTCAGATCTAGGGAGCGTGAATCTTTCTCAACCCTGTTCACCCTTATTAGAAAATATATAAATTTCGATGATACCTTGAGATTTTTTTTAAATGGGTTTTACATTTTTTTTAAAAGGGGGATAGGTTTTAGGGTATTTTAAAAAATGGGTATAGGGAGGCGTGAACCCTCTTCACACTTCTCCCCTTACAAAGACGTGTGAACATTGTTCACGCTTCCTACGTAACCTTTGCAAAGGAAGGTTGAACATTTTTCACTCTTCCTACTGAATTATTTTATTAATTAATATATATATATATATATATTAATGAATATAAATAAATATTCATAAATATTAACAAAAAGTAACAAAAATTAATTAAAAATCCACAAGAAACAATAAATATTTACTAAATATTAATTAAAAATTCATCAATATTAATAAAATATCAACAAATCATAATTACATATTAATAAAAATTTATAAATATTAATGAAATATTAATAAAGATTAAATAAATATTCATAAATATTAAGAAATACAAATAAATATTAATAAATACTAATTAAATATCAATAAATATCAATAAATAATAATAAATATTAACTAAAAATTCATCAATAATAATAAAATATTTATAATTATTAATTAATATTTATAAACATCAATGAAATATTAATAAATATTTAATAAATATTCATAATTACACATAATTATTAATAAACATTGACTAAATATTAATAAATATTAAATAAATATTCATAAATATTAATTAGTATAAATAAATATTAAATATATAAATAAATAGTAATTTAATATTAATAAATATTAATTTAATATTCATATATTTATATATATATATATTAATTATATATTCACTAATATTCATAACTACTACAAAATATTAATAAATATTAAATAAATGTTAAATAAACATTAATAAATTTTTAATAAATATTTAATAAATATTAAATTAATATTAAATTAATATTAAATAAATATTCATAAATATTCATAAATACTAAAAAATATTAATAAGGGTTAAATAAATATTAAATAAATATTATTAATAATTTAGTAAATAATAAAAAATATTAAATAAATATTAAATAAATATAAAAAATACTAACAAATATATAAATATTACTAAATATTACTAAATTTTAATATAGAATTAACAATTTTTAAAAAATATTAATTAAATATTAAAAAAATTAAAAATGTTATTAATTTTTAATATCTATTTATTATTTATCCAATCCCCCAAAGACAACTAGGGTGGGGATGATGTGTGGGGTTTGGGGGCGAGGTTATAAAATCAAGTCCTGGTTTGGTTTTATTGCGTTGTAATCCAAAAATAAAAAATAAATATATATAATAATATATAATTATTTTTTATTTAATATTATTTATTTATTAATATTTGTTAATATTTATTAATATTTATTAATATTTATAATTTTTTTTTTAAAATAATATTTAATTTATATTTTTTGTATATATAAAAATATTTAATTAATATTCATTAATATTTACTAATAAAAATTAATATTTATTAATATTGATTAATTTTTATAATATTTTAAATATTTATTTAATATTTAATTATTGTTTAATAAATCTTATTAACAGTTATTTTTATTTATTTAATATTTAATTTAAATTTATTAATATTTATTTAATTTCACTAATATTTATTAATATTTTGTTAATATTAAGAAATACTTATGGGTATTTATTAATATTTTATAATATTTATTAATATTTATTTGATATTTAATTGACATTTATTAATATTTATTAATATTGCTTAGTATTTACTACTATTTTTTATTTTTGTAAATTTTAGGGAGAATTTACCATTTATTAAAATAAAAGAACAAGAGAACCAAGGGAATGAAAGATGAGATCAGACAAGGCATCACTACCCTCATCAAAAATAGTCACATACCAAGCTTTTTACTAATTTTTACCCCAATCCTGTGTTCTTCTTCCCATAAAGCATTCTAATCAATTCCTCGACCATGTCTGCATCCACGACCCCTGGTATAATGCTCGCTTACACTTTCTACTTGATAGAGTAGGCTTTTAATGTCAGAACCATCTGAATAAAAATCCTATGAATGAGTTTACTCCTTCTTAGCATCCCAATCGGCATGACCACATCCTCTTCCATGACTCTTTGGATGACATCCTTATTTCCATGAATTGACTTGTATCCAAGTCCCTTCCAGTTCATCCTCATCTACTTTAGATTTTTCTTTCTCCTTTGGGGTCAGATCCGTATTATTTATATCTCTAGTGTCCACTAAGGAGTCCCCATCAATAATAAAATTTTATTCAAGTTATTTTCTCTCTGTATGTGGTTTGTTATTCTCCAAGGTTTTAACATCAGATTGGTCCAATATTCCTTTAATTGCACCATTTGCGGCCTCATTTTCTTTCTCTATGAGAGATTTCATCTGATCATCCTAAGCAGCATTATCTATTGAAATAATTGAAGGATCTAGCACTCCCAAAGTACTATATATAGCAGCCTTATGTATTAATATATGAGACAAAATAATCATGTACATTAGCATCCAAATCATCTGCAATCTTGGATATATTTTCTTCAAGTACCCATGTTCCATGAAATTTGCTGAAATATGCAGCTGAGGGCTTCCGGTATCAGTGGGTTCTATTATCTTGGATGAATTTTCATGCTCACCAACATCGACCAGTACATACTTTCTAGTAACATGAAATTTGTTCAAAATTTCTTGTGGAGCAATAGATTCATTCATTAAAGGTTCCAAAACCACAAGTTGAATTCCTTTTTCCTCCTTAATAGAGCACCTAGTTGTTAAATTAGGAGCAGCATTGCTCAGAGAGAAACGTCAAGCATCCTCTAAACTGAACCAATTTCTCTCTTCATCCCTAAACCCACTTGTACCTCCTTCCTTTCACACCAAGGAGGGTTCAAGATCCCCTGAAGGTTTATCCATTTCAAAAAAATATTCATTTTCTTTTAACATTACCAAAAGAAGGGTCCACCTAAAGGGGAAGCACCCTGCTTTCTAAGGCCAAATCACATGGAGTACCAATATTTGGGAATTTCCCAGGCACACAAGCAGGTTTATATTTCCTAAATAGTACCATTTATAACCCTTCCTCATCTATTAAGATATTAAATGTGGTTTTGTTCTTACTCACCATGAGTGAAGTGTCCTGCATAACTATAGAGCCAACCTGCTTCATTGTATGTGGGGAGGCCACCACCAGCTTTTCTTTTTCTTTCCTTTTGGAGGTGTAGAGATACTATTCCTAAAATAAATCTTTATACACCTACCTTTGGATTCTATTTGTAGATTCAGTTAGTTTATCATTAGCAGAAGAACCTATCTCCTACTGTTCTACTCCTATATCAGCCCAAGTACATTTGGGAAAAGAAGTGATATCACCATGTTCTGAAGTGACACCATCTGTCTTCACATAATCAACAACAACATTGGGAGGATCTAAAATTTGGTTTATATTGTCTTCCTATCTATTAAATATAGTTTTCATATCATTAACATGATGAGAAACTACCCCAAGTTTATTCACAAGATATAAAGCATGTCCAAGTCCACTGAAAGATCTAGCTTCACACTTTGGAAGATCCTTTTGAGAAATTCCATTAGGCCCCCTATCTTTTGATATTTTATTAAAATCATGTTGATTCAAGGATTATCCTTGCATAAAAAAAATTTAGATTGTCTAAGATACCTCGGTTTCTCAATCTGAGACCTCTTGTAGCATGATGATTCTCCATTCCCTCATGTTGAACAAAAACCAAAGACCAAAGCTCTTTTATAGGTTGATAATTCAAAAAATTCCAAACTGATCTAGTTCAGTTTATTTTTCTAGTTTTATTGGTACTATTATTTCAAGAAAAAAATTTTATAATATCCTTGGGTTCCACAAGATCCAATTCAATCCAAAAACATTAACCCATAATTGCACAGAAGATTTGATGATCTTCTCTGGGTTGAAATTTATATCCTACTCTCTTATATTCATAACACTTGGCTTGAGGGAGACTGATCCATAACTCCATAATTTCATCTTTATATATTTATAAGGGAAGAGGAGATGATATAATCCTCTGCCCATGGAAAAACATTTCCACTTATCAAAATCCCAAATTTCGGAGATTCGCACTGCCAAATATTCTATTTTCCATGGATTAGAGCCTTTTAGTAAGATAATTCGAGTAATTATGGAATGCTTAACCATTTGAATTTGTTCTGTAATCACATTTGTATCTACATTGACATGAGAATCACTTCTCTTACAACGAATCACACTAGTGACTGCTTCCTTATTGAGAGAGAGAGAGAGAACATTCTCCAACACCACCAGGGTTCGCTACCTTTGATACAGATCCACCCCGAATCATCCTTGGATGTTCCAACCTAAAGGTGGAATGCTTATATGAGTCAAAACACCCACTATGAAGAAATATTTCATCCATTTAAAGGCTAGATGACATCACGAGGAAGAAAACCTAGATGTCATCTGGTTCTAGATAGAGACACTCTCTAGTTTACCTCGTCTCTCAATTAAACGAATGATTCGTATTTATTAAAATTTATTTAATATTTTATAATATCTTTTAATAAATTTTAATATTAAATTATTATTTATTAAAATTTATTAACATTTATTAATATTTATTTAATATTTATTCATATTTATTTAATATCTATTAATATTTATTAAATATTTATTGATATTTATTCTATATTTATTAATAATTTTTGTATTTATAAATATTTATGAAAATTAAATTAATATATATAAATATTTATTTAATATTTTATTTTTATTCGTTAATATTTATGAAAATCTATTATATATTCTATAGGATGTTCCTACCATGACATGTGTTGTCTCCACAACATCCCTCACGTACGTGTTCGACTCTCCGATAATTCACCTCTCCCTCCCCACTGAATTCTTCCCGAAACCCATCTTGGCATTCCCTCCCTGACTCTCCTCCTCCCAAACCCATCTCAGCATGCCCTCCCCAATACCGTCACCCTCCATATAATTCACCTTCATCTCATTCCCCTTCTATATCCTCCTCCACATCGGTATCTTCCTCTACCTCCTCCTTCGCGTCCTCCTCCACCTCGGTATTTGTCATTGCTTCCTCCTCCACTTCAATCCTTCTCTCCCTTCCTGCGATACCCTTCCTACCTGCGATACCCTTCTCCCCATATTCTGATTCAACCACCCTCTCCCTAGATGGTGAAAATTCTATCCTCAAAAAGCCCTACCATGATTATAGGAATCCCTTCTTCACCTTCACATTTTATTCCATCATATCCATATGTCCCCCCAAATAGCAGTGTATGTATCACAAAACCCTACCATGATTACAAGTTCTATCTGAAACTCTAGATACGTGATTTAATCCAGTTTCTTCTTCTTCGTCATAATTTATTTTATTAGTCTCTATTGTGATTATATTCTCCAACACATCACATAGAAACAAAGTAACATTGAAACATTCATTTTGTAAAACCGAATTTATTCTATTTCTCCCCTAACACATCACATGATTTATTGGTTTATCTTTTCTTCAGTGGTGAATGTTCTAAGTCTCCTCATATACATCAAATGCTACATGTTTATCATTATAATTTTGTAACCCTACCTTTCATACATTTTTTGAATATTTGCAATCAATATTAACTAACATACCTGTTTAAAACAATGAGTTATTGGGATTACTGAAATTGCTTCTCTTATCTTACCCACAATGTCTACCAAAAATTTGGTATTATTAAAAATTCATTTTGATTTTTTTTCCTAGGTAAAGAATCTTAGTTCCCTATTATTGGTGGTATTTCATTTTTCTATAGGTGTGTAACCCAAATTAAATCAAAAGGTTTTGTGTTTAAAATTTTTTTTATATAATTCTCTTATATTATGATAATTTGATTCTAATTTTTTAACTTCTATTTTCAAAGTATATAATACATCCATTTTCATCATTTACTATTTAATATAATGGTTTAATTTTATTCTACTATTTTTTTATAATTAGTATCTTAATAATTATTAATATATTTATTATGTTGTACTCCATAACAATACTTTAATCAATCACCTCTCCATCGCTACATAAATTCCCTATCTTCCCACAATAGGATTTCTATATTAAGAAGCTCGAAACCATATTATGTCTCTTAATAATGAAATTTATGTGATAATTAGTGTTTTACCTTTCCCCCTTCTTTATCAATGTTTATACATATTCCCTACACTCTATATAATGATATTGAATTTTCATTATTTACTTCTAGAATTCTATTTTACTCTTTCAAAAATCTTTATCTTGTGATTCAAAAGAGTGTTTGTGAAATATTATATGGTATATGAAACAACATGTTACCAGTTATTCTACTATGAATTTATTAATTAATATTAACCACTTAAGTTTCTATAGTAATCAATCATTATTGGAATAAAATTCATGAGTTGGGAACATAAATGATAAATAATTATGTATTGTTGAAACTTAACCCAGTTTCATGTTTTCGTGTTTTTTAGTATTCTAATTCCAATATTGGATCTGTAGTTGGGACAAAATCAAGGAGGCCCAAATAAGGTGAGATCCAATTTCAAAAAAATGTGAAATAATTATTCCATGTTTTTTTTGAATTAATGTATTTTTTTCTAGATTCATTTACTTCAAGGTGGAATTTTCATTGGTGGGCATGATATGTGAATATGTCTTTATAGGGCATGACACTGGTAACATCTATTGATCACTACATGCTTATCTATAAATGATTCAAATATCAAGCATGAAATTATCTTCAAATGAGGATTCATCATTCAAGTAGTGGTTTTCATGTTCCTCTAGAGAGGTAAAATTTCATTATGAAATCTCACCATCTATATGCATATGTCGTATAATCATATTTCATTTTCACTTTTTAGTATACTAATTTTTTGTATATGTATAATTTATATTTTTGGTATATCATACTGTATTTTCATATTAAAATTTGTCAAATATTATTTTTATACTGCTTATTCATCCTGTCTAAACTGAATATTGTATATCGCATTATACTCATATCAGGATGGTCCTGTAACCTGGGCAGTTTTGTAAAACAAATTTAAATACATGGGATTTTGACTTCAGCATTCATAATCAAGATTACAAATTTTTTTAGTTTTCTTATTTCCTAATATGTTATATATTCACATTGATTAATATCATAATTTTTTTGTACTCCTTATCAAATCAGTAAAAATATGTCACACATAAATTTAAATTTTTATGACACTTCCATGGAAGAGAGATTTCATATATTATTAACATGGCTACACAATAATTTTAGTTCTCATATAATTTTTTGATGATGTATATCATGAAAATTATACACCACAACATTCTACTAGCCTGATATATTTCAGGTTGTTAACATCTTAAGGTTTGTCTCTTTTTCTTTGTTTACTATTTCAATATTTTGGTTTTTCAATTTCCAATTAACATCTTATTATTTATGAACTCTTTTGTGGACATTTATAACTTGAATTAAAAAAAGTCACATCATAATCATTTACTAAAATGAACGTGCATTTTTAATTATCAATTATTGATACAATCCCACCATAAATTATTGATGCAACCCATATTTTATTGATTATGGAAATGATTTCTGGGAACTGATATAGTACCACTATAGATTATTAAAATCTGTAAGTCCATAATCTATTTTAAGTAATAATCAATTATTTGTATGACATAATCAATTTTATGAAATAGATTGCTATAATGTATTTTTCACTATCAAATATTTTCACAATAATGGTATAGCCCTAAGAAACACAACAAACCTGTATAAATGAAAGTTAGTATAATAAGGAACCAAATGTGTAAGAGTATCTTCCAAAAAAGTTAATTTCATCAACTGTTCACATGTAACTCACCTCCACCTAGAAATGTTCTCGAAAACAGTCCTTCACCAATCATAAACATTAAATAAGAATAACCCCAAGTCGAGCCTCCTCTGGCTGACCATTCAAGAAGACACCCGGATTAGACAGTCAGCGTTTTACAACAGAACTTTGATTCATTATCCCAAGGCACCTCGCATCTACAACAAACACGTACCCCACAATACACCCCTTACTTTCAGTGATGTTTCTTGACCAAACCATCATTTTTTCATTTAAATTGTTATGCCACTGCACGAACAAAGGTGAAATATAAATCCCACCCACTGGAATCATTGCCCATTAATCATTAACTTTGAGTTCGTCAACATGATTGGGGTATCCTAGGATTAATCACACTAGAGTGCAAAGGACTATTCTAGGGTATTCCATAATTCATATTTACAAGAGATACATTGGCACGAGGCCACAATGTCCACATTAGATCAATGATTACACTCAGTGTGGAATCCTCTTGGCAGTCATGTTGGGAGAAGACGACCAATGTCCAAGAGTGTTTAAGGCATTACTATATGGAAACCCAAGCATCACTCATGAAAACAAAGCCTCGATAAGAACCAATCATCAATTGTAAAACACTGATAATGATAACCAAAAAATCCCAAAAAAATTTAAAGTTTTATCATGGTATAAGACCAAAGCTATCTTAGTGCATCAAAGATGAAGTCAAGATAGGGGGAATTCTTGTATCTCAAGGAAGAGTACACTAATAGGATTTGAATATTTCCAAGAAGATCAGTCGAACCACAACTTATTGACTTCATGAAATAAACTCATCTCCACCTGTTGATGCACCATCACAACTGATCACAATGCCTTTTCCACCTGAGGCATTATGTGATCATTTAAGCTTAACCACCAAAATCTATTCAAGACCAATGATGTTTATCAAGGGTTTTATATAGATATAACCATGTAAAATTCATTTTTTTGATCAAACAATGACATGGTTTAACACTCACCATCCCCAATAGCATTTAAGAAAGATCAACCATTTCCAAATGGTCCTTCTTGGTGTGTTCCTTCTACTTGGAAGGGAACATAACCAACAAAACCTATGTGATACTCATTTCCTTAGGAGTGTCCTAGTCATAAAAGGGAAGAAAAATGGCCTCTCATAAGTGTTATCGAACCAAATTCAACATAAAGGCACATATGACATTCCTTCGAGCCATGATTACATTGTCAAAGCATTCAAAGAAATCCAAAACCAGACCGACTAGTGTGTCAAAACACCTGAGTCTCTTGAAATCCATCCTGATTATTGGGATGAACTTGATTATTTTAACCCATGGGTCACTCTTCTATGGAGATGACCCAAGAATGTACTCAGTTAGCATAAGGATTAATGATTTCACTAACCGGTTCATTACCACATTTAACACTCAACGGTTCATACTACCTCGAGGTTCTATAACTGAGATAGCACATCCTCAATAATACCCATAAGTTTTATACCCTATATATTCAATTATCATGTGGCTCGTACAAAGGATTTAGTTCAAATTCATATTGCCCCATACAACCAATAACCTAGATGACACCATACCAAGTCTTCCATCACTGAGAAAAATAAAGGGTCGTGAAACCTATGAATCGGACGACTATGCCTAAGGCATGTCTAACCTGCTGAAACTGAGAATTACTCAATGCTCACACCCATAACAAAGGTCAAAGATACCATGACCACCCTTCCAAAAAAGGTTTTCATTGAAAATATAGGCATCTAACAACGTATAATGTCACCAAAAGTCAAAAATATCACAATATTTAACAAGTCATTAAACTCTAAGGGTGCTACCTACCACAGTTCAACCCCTTACAAGAGAATAAAGAATCAACCCCTAACGATTTCACGCCAGAAAAAAAAAGTCACTAGGCTCAAAATCTGATCATCTAATCCATTTCTAAAGAAACAAACTCCTATGAAAAACACTAACGGTTCCATTCCAAGGAAACTCAAGGAGTAACTCAAAATACCCTTATACGAGTTTTTTAATAAATGAAACCATTATATGTTCCATTTCTAATCCCTTTACATTTATTCACATTCAATATTTAATCATTAAAATATTTAATTCAAAATATCAAGTACTATTTTACAAAACAAAAACACAACATACTTGATTAAGCTAACACCCCAAGGTAAAAATAGGCAAGTTTCATAAAACTTCCTTTTAAAAACATTTTTCACTTCTTGAAATTCAATCATAATTAATAAATTTATAAAAAAATATTTTTAATAGAAAAGGAGGCCTAAAATGGTCCCATATTAACCAAACTGGGCTCATACAAATGTAACCCAAAAACATATATTCAAATATTAAAGTTCCAAATACCCAAAGGTCTTATCTCATAAAAACATTCCCCAACTAACCTAATTGGGTCAAGTTGTGCCTTTAGCAGTTAACCATTTGATTTTAGATCAAAATTAAACATCCCCTTTACATTTATATCTATTTCACAATGCATCATGCCATTACATTTAATATGGGATACCTTTTCTAAATTCATGAAGCACCCATACACTTCATGGATTGAAAATTGACTCTCATTAATAGAAACCAATCTCATTTTAAATTATAACATGCTTAAAAACAATAGTACAATCATATGGGTGTCCACCTACCAACCTTTAAAGCACCCATACACTTTACAATTTGGAATTTGGCTCCCTTTAGCTAAAACCAATTTACTTTAGCATTTTAAAGCCTTTATATTTTAACCACAACCTTAAAATATGTAACTATATATTTCTAAAGATGGTTTGAATATACGGGTTACCCTTTCTCCGTCATAAGGCTCTCATACACCTTATAATCAAAAAAAAATTTATTGTTCGTTCACAACCACCATCTATTCAGCCCATGCAGCTAACTGTCTATAAACATGAAAAACATTCCATCCTAAGAAACAAACAAAAAATAATGCTATAACACCAGATCATGGTACATAAGAAAAACATGTTAAATAACTTAGGCAGTGTGGCATAATGACAACTAAGCATGTTATATAGGCAGGCATGCTAAGAATTGCCTAAACATGGTACAAAAATAAGCATGGAATAGCACTCAAGGAACATAATAAAATCAGTAGGAAACCTATAAAATAAAACTACATGGCATGGAATATGCATGACATGTTAATCCCTACATTCCTATAATAATTCATGAAATGTATTATCCTTTCCATACCGAGAAAAGGGTAAAATTCCATAAAATTCCATAAAATTCCATAAATCCATGATAAGAAGAAAATAAAATAGTCACTCAAGGTGAAATAATAATCAATTATAATATCAAACAACATGAACAACAATTCCAGCCTTTTCCACTTGGTTATTTCCCATGTGTGGGGTGATCAGTCCCAAGAATGACTACTAACCAAGGACTGAAACATTCCTAGTCTCCTATCTACCAACCCAAAATAGTAAGGCAAAGGAAAAAATATACCTCTGATACCACTTTTTAATATCCCATCCCACCTTACCATCAAACCAATAGTCATACCAGTGGGTCACATGGCCTCAATAATGTATCCTCATATGCCAGAGGTTGCTGACTAGTAAAGAGGGTCTCGGGAGGTGATAGTGGAGAGACTATACCCTCTAATCAGAGTTTCACATCGGTATTATCAGATACAAAGTGATAGGAAATATCAAAAGTATTAATAAAATAAATACAAGATAACCTCAAAATAATAATAATAATCAATTGAATCAAAAGTTTCAAATTCCAATTTATACAATAATTCATGCATGACCTAATTATGATAAAAAAACTAAAACAAAATACATAAAACATGCTAAAATATGGTATAGAAATAAATAAAATAAAAAAAATCCACAAGGGTGATCTCCATGACCATCTTGAGATTTAGCTCAGTCCTTTGCTCCTAACTCCCAGGTACATGCACATAGCATAAGCAATCAACCAAGGTTTGTAGTCCTGCGAACAAGAAATTCCGCTTGGGTACCCCAATGAAATGGTGGACCGAGCAAGGTGTGAGATATAAATTTCAGTAGGATGACACCCACGATGACTAACCCAATCCTAACAGTCCAGTAAAAATTAATAATTATATAGTTATAGAGAGTAATAAAAGAACATATTAAATAAATAGCTATCCTGTTAGGTTCCTAATGGAAACCAGATGGCTATACCATCTTCGGCTCGTAACCAGAATAAGGGTATGATAATTTCACTATATATATAGTATATATAGATACATACATACATACATATATATACATATATATTCTGGAGTGGACCGGGATGCAACACACAGGCATCCAACACCAGTCTATGAGCTGATAAGCTCTACTCAAGGGATAGTAAGCCCTATATCCCAATAGAGTGGGGGACGTCATTCCCGAAACCCGGGATGGTGAGTGTGAATGCCATGGAAACACTCTAAAATTGAATCTAACTAATCAGTGAGATCATGTAATCCTGATCATTTTTTGAAGATATTGTCATCATCCCCACTACTCGGAAGAGCATAAATGTCCACAAGTCTTGGGTGGCATACCAGAATTAAGAAAACTCACTGGTGAGACACCATGAAACACCCCTTGAGTATCTTAACAGGTCCGAGAGAGCATAATAATCCCTATCATAGGCTTATGAGATCATAATCATCCCCACCACTCGGGATAACATAATCATCCACAATTCTTGGGTGCCATATCTATATAAAGAGAAAATAATTACTTATATCACAATGCATAAGGCATAACCTCTTATGCATTCCATTTATCAAACCCATGTAAGGGTTTTATCACATTCATAATGCAAGCCATTAAAACCATCATTTACCATTATAATATAATGCATATGGTAATACTTCTTATGCATTCCATTCTCCATGTCCATATTCATAATTTAATACATAAAGCATAATATTTTCATGTTTTTCAATTAAACATAAGAAAAGGCGTGGTGTATCCGTCTTATACATGTTAAGAACATTTAATCAAAGTCATCCCATTAAATTCAACAAAGTATATAAATTCATTTATTTTAATAAGGTGTTCTTAATTTAACAATTCAAGGAAAGACTCTCCGTAAAGACAAGTCTTTCCATCCAAAAACATTATATTTACCAAACCATAACTTCAAGTCATAAAAGAAGAATAAAGGAAATAAATTAGGAAAGAAATAAAATTCTAATTACTACTTTTTAGCTTGAAAATAGTGCACCTCTGTTTAAGGGGTTTTATTATAAAATCATGATATTTCTCTTTAAAAAAATTATTTATCATATTTAAAATTTCATTAAATTTATTAAAGGAATAATTTAATCTAAAAAACATACTACATTAATTAAAATATAAGGATGGTATGATAATTAACTAATTAATGAATTCATAAATTTAAAATGGAAAGGAAAATGGATCTTGACTCAAAGAGGAACCAAGACAAACACTCGAAATTTGACAGCTTTATTGGTGACCACTTAAATATTCTCCACACTTGCACGAACATAAATTTATATATATATATATATATATATATATATATATATCCCTTAACCCCATGCATGTATTCCCCTTGCCATGAGGGAATATGTACATGGAAGATACATATATTTATATATATATAAACCTTTGTATATGAGTGAAATTCTTCAAATATGATAAAAACTCACAATAAAAATTACTAGGAACCTTAAAAAACAGAAATGACCCTAAATAAAATATGTGATACCAAACATCAGATGCAAAACCCTTAACTCAGATGGCAGCAATGAACCAAATCGAACTAACCTACTTCTCCTTTGTTGGAGGAGACTAAAACCTACACAAGGCTGACCCGAGAAGCCCTTCACACATCCTATTCAAGGAAGAAACACCAAAAATTGGATTACCCCTTTACCTAGGGTTTCATCCGAATGAAATAGGGCAATGAAGATAGGGAAAATGGCCAAAAAAAGAAAGAGAAGGGAGCGTAAGGCCTTACCTTAAAGATTCGGATGATGAATAGTGAGAAATATGATTGAAATTGGCAATGGGGAGGAGGCTATATGAGGGAGGCCACGTGCGCCATGGGAAAAAGGGATGGGTGTCACATGTCACTGGGAAGGAGGAGACCCCATTTTGGGGTTTCCTAAAACTAAACCTAAAAAATAATAATAATAACATAATAATAATAATAATAATAAGGAGAAAAACAACAACAACAACAACAACAATAATAATAATAATAATAATAATTTTTAAAAAACTTCTCTTTATTTTCTTATTTTCCCTTTATTAATAGTTAATTAATTTTTAATTTAATTTAATTTAATTTAATTCAATTTTTAAAACAGGGTATCGTACACGGTTTGGGCCACATGATTTAAAAAATTGTTCACCCTCCACTGGGCACCTAGAGAATCCCACACGGGTTGACCACACGATTTGGAAACTATGCACCAATAGTGTGGTGAATAGTGTTGAGGCACTATCTATTCCACTAACCGTTTGGGCTAAGTGAATAGTTTGAGAAACCATGTTCCACTCATTTTCACCGCCTCTTCCCACCTATTATAGGTTGCATGGTTTTCTTTATGTGGGCTGCACAGTTTCAGAAAAACTGTGGGCCCTATGCAGTTCCTTTAAAACAAGACTTTTCCAAATCTAGTTCTCCTGAAACACCTCGAGACACTCAATAAACTTATAATACCTTTACCCAAGTCCAAAAAAATTAATTTGAAAGTTTCCAACTCTCAAAAATTCATTCCAAATCTCTTTTTTAAATCTATCCAATCCAGTAAACAAAAAGTTCAAATTTCCTCTAGATTTTCATTCGGTTCAAAACACAGGACGTTACAGAGAATCCTTAATTCAACTACATGGAATTTCTATGTAAGTAATACATCACTATTAACTGGTAACCTTTTTATTCTTTATCCATAAATTCTAATTTCAAGAAAATTCATTGACTCTACATCTTCAATTTTCTTCCCTCTTATAACTATCTAATTTCCATGATTTTGTATAATAATTTTTCATATGTTTTTGGGAATGATTTACATTATTACAATGTATGTATTGGAGAATAGTGTCCCTTTTACTATTTTTATATCATGAACCACATTGTTCTTGCCCAAATTTACCCATATTTTTAGGGTTAATCAGTCACTTGTAGTGTAGCTTGGGTAGTGGAATCCTCAGAGACCTAAGAAGAAACCTACTGACATGTGCATTCTATGGATTTTTTTTGCTATGAATTGGAAAACTTTGTGTTTATTTTAAATGGGATTAAATGAGAACTAGGATCTCTATGTGAATTCAAATTATGAGAAAGGGTTGATCCTAGGTTATTACAGGGATGGATTGGATGAAATTCCTTTTTAACGATTTCAAATTCTTAGACTCAAGAGTAATTCATTTAAATAAAAAAACAACTTCATCACTTATTGGTTTAATAACAAAAAAAACCTAATTCTAATTATATAAAAACTTATAGGATTATTTTTAAAATCACTCTAAGGTAAAGGATCTTATTATCACTTAAATTGTGTGGCCTTAAAATTTAACAAGGAAAAATAAGTATTAAGATCATTAAACGAAACTCTCAATTAAAAGAATTTATTAAAAATTAATATAGTGAGAAATAACATCCAATAAAAACCCTTGATAATCCCTTGGATCAACCCCTAAAATGTTTTTACCTCCATTGATTCTATGATCTAAATGGAAGTGGGAAGTATACTCATGAGGATAGAATTGAATGAGTGGAAAATAATGAAATAACAAGCACTCCATTGTGGTTTTAAGGAATTCTCTCTTTACAGTGTGAATAAATTCATGCCTTTATGAAATGGTATCAACATGTTAAAAAAATAATATAAAATGAGAAGAATAAGTATTAAGAAACTAATGTGATTTGATAAACTTACAATTGAAAGAAGAACAATACAAAGACAAAGCGGTAGCATAACATTACAATGAAATAAATCACAAATTATGATCAACTCCTTCACTACTGCTTCCTTAAATAGGAATTTTAGAAGCCTAGGGTCGATAATACAATAGTTTAACTCACTAAAATTAATGGTGGTAGGACTAGGAGTGTGGAAAGTTAATGGAGATAATACTTTTCCACTTTTGACAAAAATCTAATCCAACTTGCATCCACCAAACAAAGGTGCCAAAATGGACTTCAATATGACTGGATTGTGGTGGGACATAGAAGAGGAAAATTAATCTACAGATGTTTCATGGAATGAGATAAAATTTTATCCCAAATGGATTTTTTTTCAAGATATGATTGAAATAGTGGGATGTTTTTCTAGGACGCTAAATTTGGCCCAGAATTTCATTTATAAATTGGAAAGCTTGGAACTCCTTTCAAACATAAGAATTATCTCTAGACACTTTTTAATGAAATATTACCCACCATTTTATCTAACTCCAGTTAAAATTTTAGAATCATTGGGATTGGATCTTGGCTAATACAACAATTTTATTGGGATGCCATCAAGTTCACTTCACCCAGAATGTGTTGGAATGAAACCCCACTTTGGTCATCTTCTAATGTGATTCTTTAAGTGATTCATAAGAATTAAATATTCCCAATGAAATGGGAAACCTGAAAATTAAATATTAAATTAAAATAAGTATTATTGTGGGATTAATGATGTGTCTCAAAATGTAATACGTAATAGTTCACTTTAAGCAAGAATTGAAATCATGATATGAAATAATTATCAAACTGGAAAATGCACTAAAAATGGTATTTATGAAAAATGAATCACATGAATGTTCTAATATATACATTGAATGTTAGCCTCTTTTAGTGGATAATCACACCCCCAACTTGAGTTTTTCTAGTTCTAAGGAAAATATATCTCAAAAATATGAAATTTGAATTCCCTTTTCAAAAAACATATTAATATAAAATTCTCACCAAAAGACCTCATACCAAAAACAATTATGAAACCCATAAAAATAATTTAACATAAGATAGGTTCATAAGCATATCTCAATCCTAATATCATTCCTTTGTTCAAATTCATCACCACATTGCATCCAATTTTTAGTAAGCATGGTGATGTGTTATGCATCATAATATACATGGGGGTTCATTTTTATTCTAGGGGGAAATTATAAAAGTGCTAGGTGGAATCACATTTTAATATTAACATGAGTTTTTTTTTGCGGTTTTTCTAGAGTAATTGAAATGTCACTCAATCAAGTAAACCATTGTAGTGAGACTTTGATAATGACTCCTAGGCTCAAAGACCTTAAGGAAGCATGTGAAGCTTGAAAACTCAAGAATCATCTTGTGTTAAATCAATAAAAAACAAATTCAAATTACCACAAATAAAGATAAAATTTTCAACTCTGGGCCATACAAATATGGATTTGTGATCCTCAGGTGTCGAAAACCACATGTTAGGTCATTCTATTTCTCTACATGCAAATTTCTTATTTTTTCACTTTTTTTTATTTTTTTCGAATACTCGTGTTAAAATTAAAATGATCACAAAACATATGACCGTTATTATTGAAGCCCAAGAACTAAAACTAATAACCCACAATCCAAAGGACGTGCATTGTGTATTTTTTTATTAAATGAATGAAAATATAAAAGATAAAATATCACATTAGATAGCCACATTTTCTAAAATCAATTCTCATGATCTTAAACATGTATTAAAATCAAAATCAAGGCATGAAAAAATATTTGATATTCAGTTTCAAAGTTTACAGTGTGTATTTTCATGTTCAAGGTTAAATAAATCTTTCCTTCAATTAACACACATTTTTTTTATTTCAAATTTTTTTTTATGCACACAGTTTTTTTATTTCATCCCCTCATACCAAATTAGAATAACATTATCCCCAGTTTTTAAAGAAAATAAAATTTAGAAGTGGGTAGAGGTAGATAGGAGAAGTTTTAAAAAATTAATTTGAAATAAGAAACTTGTAACAATGTCCCCTGGTTGTTGAATTTTAAGTTAATGATACCCTTAGTTACTCCTTTGATCTTCATGTCACTCGGAGACACCACATCAATGATGATTTTATTTTAAATCTTGTAAGAAATTTTATTTTCTTAAAAATACCTCAACATTAGCATCACATGAATCTTACACACCAAAACCATTATAACACAATGGAAACCCCTTGAGGTTACCTTAAATAAAACCAAACAAAGATAAAAGGAAATGGAAAAAAATGTACCTAATTATTTTAGCACACTAAATATCAATACAAGGAACAAGTAAAAATAATATATATATATATATATATATATATATATATTCAAATATAAGTATATATATAAATAAAATAGAAGATATAAGCACTATAACCTATAGTTCATTGGAAGGAACACTCTCATATCTCCCTTAGGTAATGGGTTTCAGTCCTGCGGCTTCATCGGTTGTGATGGGGTTGTCCCCATGACCTACGGTGTGGATTTTTACAAATACACACACACATATATATATATATATATATGTATATATCTCTCTTTTTTTTCTTTTTCTTATTTTCTCTTTTTATTTTATTTCCCCATTTTTAATATATATATATATATAAAATATCACATAAAATATAATATATATTACACAGAAGAACACTAAATTGAAAATAAATAAAATAAAATAAGAAACCAAAAGTTAAATGAAGATAAAGAGTTGAAAATATTTTTTAAAAAAATGTTTTTTTAATACACAAATGAACAAAAAAATAAATAAAATAAAATAAAATCCATGTTGATATTGGGTTTCCTCCTATAAATCACTTAGTTTAAATTCATTAGCTTGACTTGGACCCCCCATCCATCCAAAGGCCCGAAGGCCTTCAAATTTTTTATTATTATAAGATAAAACCCCCTTTTAAGGGATTAAGGGGTTGAAACCCATGTAGACTTCATAGACATAGGACAAATCACACTCAAAAATTAGAAAAAATAAATTTATAATGACAACACGTGGATGCTCCTCCCTATAATTTGATCATGATGAAGCTTATATCATTGCAAGGTTATTCAGAAAACAAGTGTCATGTGTCAAAGCACAGGCCCAATCTGATGGCTGACGCCATACCCTCTCAAACAACCAAATCCAAAAAACTCTGCAAAGATATATCTTCAGCTCTGGATCCTCCTTTGAAGAAAGTACCATGAAGTTAATTCTAGTTCCATAAACTTCCCACCTTCGAAAACAAACCATCCAAGCAAACAACTTCCACCATTCAAGTTTCACAGACCATTCACCAAAAGACTTCACGAGCAGCAGTGCCTCCACCACCAGTAATGCGATGCAAACACACCCAAAAAAATACCAAATTTAGGACCATTGAAAATCACTGAACATCAAACCTTCAAGAATCTTCCAAACACTGAAATCAAAGAGATCCCCCCTCCCTCCGGACCACTCAGGAGACGACGGTGAGCAAAACCATAAGACTACGCTGGAGCCGTCGTAGATCGAGCCATCACAAATTAACGAAGTCCAAAGACCACCAGAACCATGTTGAGGCCTTCGATCCACGTCAAAGCCATCAAGGAACTCTGGAGACAACCGGATCCACTCCACCAGGCCAAGGCCAAATCCAGCAGAGGTCGTCGACCCTGGAGACAAACAGAAGCACTCTGCCACACCGAGGATGAAAAACCACGCCGAAGCCTCCATGCCTCACCAGATCCACACCGTCGAGGCACACCGGAGATCCGAGCCACAACGCCCCCAGAACGAGATCCAAAGGATGCCAACGCCGAGTCGCTGAGCTTCACCGAAAGAGGGAATAAAATAGTTTCTGAGGAGAAACCCTAAATGCAAAGCGGCGTAGAGACCCTCCGCTCAGAGGCTCCATCCCCCCTAAACCTAATTTGGACCCCCCAACTTACTAAATACCAACTTTAAAGGTTTTAAGGACTATATTTTTTTCAAAAATTCTTCTATATTTATATTGATTCTTTATTTAGAATTTTTTTCATGAATAAACCTGTGTTGTAGAATGATTGGTAAAATACAAGGAATATCAAAAATGGTGGATCTAGTTGCTTCTATAGTATTTCATAAGACATCAAGGATCATTCCTCTTTTATTTGTATCTAAAGAATAAATAATGAAAACATGAAGGTTTTGGATATCCTTAATGAATGAGAACTTGAGGTATGATGGAAAGGATGTGTGTTCGAGTTCAGGTAAGCTAACACTTTTAGACATTGGTCAGGAATTTGAATCAAACTCAGTTTCATTTTCAAAATATCTCAATAGAATTAATTCCTTTTAAACCAAAGATTCAACCACTAAATTAGATAGATCAGTGTCAGTAATTGTTATAGACTAGAAGTTTGTGATTTCTCCCAATGATTTAGTGATTGGTGTTTTTGAAAAGTCATCAATGGATCTATATTCAGGAACCTCAATCCTTTATGTCAAATTATCCTCTTTTTAATATATAAAATCAATTTATTCTTGATTTAAACACTCATTGATAGTCCCTTCATATTCCTTGGGTTGACTTTAAACATTATCTAACTAATTCACCTCATTATCTAGCTCTGATTTCTCATATTCTAAAGTGGTTTATTCAACATTTTCCTCTAATTTTTAAGCCTCTGATGGTTTGAGAATCATTACTTTAGGTTTTTCATTATTTTTTACACTCTTGGAAATAATAACATCTTGGAGTTGTTCATAATAGGTTTTTGTGTAACAAGATTCTTCTATTAATGATGGGTAAGAGATAACCTTAGTGGGAATTTGTTCTATAATTGTTTTAATACTTTTTAGTTCTAATCTCAATGATGAAACCTCAGAATAAATTCTCTCCATTTCTTGACATAGTTTCTCAAGTAATGGGTGGGGATCAGGCTGGACAAGGGGTTGATCCAAATGGTCTCTTCCAAGAGAATAATTATATTGTTGTAATTGTACAGGAGGACGCTCATATTGGTCTTGTTGGGATTGGAACTCATTATAGGTTGTAATGTTTTATGTGGAGTAGTATTTAAAACATTTTTGATCAATCGATTATCGATTTCCCCGCTAATAGAAACTTAGATGGTCATTATACATCACAATTGGTGTGGGGTAGTCAATGTATATAGGGGTTCCCCTTATTTGGGTTTATTCCAAATGTTCTTCCAATAGAATGAAATTAGGGGTGAGAACAAAAAAGTGGTGTGAGAATAATATGTGAGTGTCTAATATAACATAATTAGGTACCTAGAAATAGCACCAAAATTTGGTCTCACCCAAATTTACCCATGTTTTTAGGGTTAAGAGGTCTCTTATAGTGTAGCTTGGGTTGTTGAATCCTCATATACCTAAGAAGAAACCAACAGACATATACATTATATGGATTTTTTTGGATATTAAGTGGAAAAATTTTGGTTTATTTTAGATGGGTTTAAATTATCACTAGGAGTCCTATGTGATTTCAAATTATAATAAAGGGTTGATCCTAGGTTATTACAAGGTATGGATTGGATGAAATTATTTTTTAATGATTTCAAATTCTTAGACTCAAGAGTGATTCATTTAAAGAGACAAAAACAACTTCATCACTTATTGGTTTAATAAAAACACAAACCTAATGATAATCACCAAAACACTTAGAGGATAATTTTTATGAGAACTCCAAGGTAAAGGTTCTTATTATAACTTGAAGTGTGTGGCCTTAAAATTAAACAAGGATGAATAAGTATTAAGATCATAAAATGAAACTCTCAATTAAAAAAAGTGATTAAACATTAATAGATTGATAAATAAAATCCAATATAGACCCTTTCTACTCCCTTGGATCAAAATATAACAGGGTTATCCCTCCATTGATGTTATGATCTCAATGGAAGTGGGAAGTAGACTTGTGAGTCTATAATTGAAGAAGTAAAAAATAATGAAATAAAAAACACTCCACCGTTGTTTGAAGGATTCTCTCTTCATTATGGGAAAAATCACACCTTGATTAAATGGTATCAACGTGTTAAAAAATAATAGAAAATGAGAAGAATAATAAGTTTTATTAATAAGATAATGTGATTTAAGAAGAACGTTACAAAGACATAGCGACAACATAACATTACAATGAATAAAAACAAAAATCATGCTCAAATACTTCACCAACACTACCTTAAATAAGAATTTTAGAATCCTTGGGTTGAGAATACAATAGTGAAATTCATCCAAATTTATGGTGGTTGGCCTAGGTGGGTGTAAAGTTAATGGAGAGAAGTATTATCCACCCTTGAAAAAAATATGATCCAACTTGTATCCACAAAACAGAGGCACTGAAATGACCTTATAGATGGACAAATTGGGGTGGTCCATTGAATAATAAAATGAATATACTAATTTAACCTTTAATTATATAAAAGTTAATCTCAAATGAATTTTTTTTAGATATGGTTGAAATAGTGGGATGTTTTTCTAGGCTACTGAATCTGACCCAAAATGTCATCTTCAAATTAGAATTCCTAGAAATTCCTTCAAATATCAGAACAACCTCTTAAAACTATTTAATTAAATGTTCCTCATGGTGTTATATAACTCTATTTAAAATTTTAGCATCATTGGGCTTGGATCTTGGCTGATACAATAATTTTATTGGGTTGTTGTCCAGTTCACCTCAATCAGAATGTGTTGGCAGGAAATCCCACTTTGGTCATCTTCCAATGTGATTATTCAAGTTCTCTAGAAGAATTAAATATTCCAAATGGAATGGTAAACTTGAAAATTAAATAATAAATTCAAATAAATATCATTAGGGGATTAATAATGTGTCTCAAAACATACCAAGTAATAGTTCACTTTAAGAAAGAACTGCAATCATGATTTGAAATAATGTTCAAATTGTAAAATGGACTAAAAATTGTGTTTATGAATAAAAAATCACATGAATGTTATAATATATACAATTAATATTATCCTATTTCAGTGGATAATCACTCATGTTGTATGCATATTATGTATGTAAAATCTATAAGAAAATATTATATATCATGAAATCGGTATACTAAGTTTATATATATATATATAATTCAATTCCACTTCATTCATATTGTATAATCATATATTTATCATATACATTTTTTTCTTTGAATTTACTACTATAATTATTCCTTTTTGGTCATGTACCATGGCTGTTTTGTAAAACAATTGGCTACATTCATGGCTTAACAATCACCAAATATATTATTTCTTAAAATTTTTATTTTATTTAGAATATTTTATTTTTAATTATAAATAATAAAGACCTATTTAGATATTTTTATTACATAAAGTGATTTATTTTTAACATAATAACTCTTATATAGTTAAATTCATTCCATCTATGTACATTTTTATTCCATTACTTTCATATCCCCAACATCCATCTTATCGTTTAAGTGTATTTACTCAAAAATATTTCCACAATAAAAACTATTTCCTCAACTTTTTCTACATATATCATAAATGAACCAGAAAATGCACCTTTATTAGAACCATTATTTAAATACATAGAATGTACAAGTAACATTTGATGTTATATATGTTAAATACATATTACCAATTTTTTATAAATTTCAATGTTTTTTCACATTGATATCCTAAGGACTATAATGACAGTATTACTCCAAACATAATGGTTGGAACAACTATGATGCATGAGACATTTTGATGTTGTATATGTTAAATACATGTTCCATGCTTTTCTTAAAATTTAAATGTTTTTCCACATTCTTATCCTGTTACTTCCACTATTATATACAATAATAATTCAATATATAATTTGTTTTGAAATATTAAGTACACTATATGAAATATATAATCTCAAATGAATGTCTATAATCATTTTATAAAATCCATTAATTTATAACTAATTTATCCTAAATTTTTCCTATGAGTATTCATTTTATGGTCCTTCCAGTAATAACAATCGATAAGCAGAACTCATAAATACTTCATTATCAAATGGAACAATTATGATACAATTTTCTATTTATATTCATTATTTTTTAACAAATATAATTATTTGTTAACATTTACACTATGAAACATGTATGTATACTCTAAAATATATAGTATTCTCATATTGTAGAGGAATTGTATATATATACACTATGATATTTAATATCATTCACTACAACACAATGTGTTATACACTTTAATAATTCACTGAAATAGGCACACATTGTGATATGAAATATGTGATATTCATACAGTTCAATATGCTCCTATTAAAAATGAAAACAGTGTGACATTTATGAATACACTACAATATGCACACATTGTAAATGAAAACACCGTATATATTTCATACACTACAATATGCACACACTGTGAAAGCATACACTATAATTTTTAATATCCATCAATATGCATACACTGTAATGAGTAAAATTATTCAATATGTAATATAAACATGTTACACTGAAAATTTATATTCATACACTGCAAGAGTGTGTGTGTACACTACAATACATGTTATGCACATATTATTCATATTCAACAATATGTTAAATATCAAGGCATACAATTCAACAGGTCACGAACCAAGCCAGGTCGTCATCTGACCCGGTGCCCAACCCAGTCCCTGGCATAGCCCAAAGGGAGTATCCAATCCCCAAGGGCTGATAACCAGTACCTGGGTATCAATAACATTCTTTGGGAATGATTTTACCCATTTAAATCAACCCAAAAAAATATTTCCATGAAGCACCAAACCAAATAACACACACAAAACCTATCCATTTTTATTTATAAAATCATTACCATCGCCTAAGCATGCTAAACCACTTAAGAACACCTTTCAAACCACCCAAATAATTTATAAAACAAGAATAAATAAACAAACAAGCATATGGAAAACATCTAAAAATGTTAAGGTTGTTTGTGCATGTGCATGTTTTATTTTTTTATTATATATTTTTAAGTATGGGATCATTTTTTTCATGTGCATGTTTTCTTTTGTTTGATTGAATTTTATTTTACATTTGTTTTTTAACCCTTTATGATTTTTTTTTATTATATGTAATTTTCTTTTAAAAAAAATCTGTATTTTGATGATATATTAAACTAAATTATTTAGATTTTTTTGTTTCTTATCATGTTAGATATATAATATATTTATCAAAATTTCATTAGTTTATGAGGAATTCTAAAAATTCTTTTTTAGTACTCTAAAAATTCAATGAATTTTCTACTACAGTTTTAGAACATCTATAGTCTGTATTTTTAAAAAAGTTTCTGAATTTATTTTACTAAAACTTATATAGATATCAAATTCACTCTAAACTTTATTTTGTAGAAATCCAAAATGTTTATCTTGATTTCATTAGTTTACATCGAATTTTAAAAAGGTCATTTCGATGGTGAATAAATTGTCTGAAGTTTTGCTTTGATTTTTTATAAATTCAGTTTTTTCAGAATGTTGTTGCTTCTATTTTTTATGATATTTGTAGAAGTAAATGTTAAATTTATTTCATTATTGATTCATTGTAAAGATAATATGTTTTTATACAAATAAGTCTTCTTGAACAAAATATGAATCTGCTGTAAAGAATATTTAAAAATTTGTTAATGTTTTTTAAAGTTTTTTATCCAGTTTTTCTCAAAGTATGGTTACAACCCTACTTTTTCAAAGTATGGTTTGTACCCTACTTTTGAAAAGTATGGTTTAGAAACCCTATTTTCAAAATGTATGGTTTGGAAAACCTACTTTATAAAAGTATGGTTTGTACCCTAATTTTGAAAAGTATGTTTCGGAAACCCTACTTTCATAAAGAATAGTTTATACCCTACTTTCACAAAGTATGGATTCAACCTTACTTTCAAAATGTATGGTTTGTACCCTACTTTCAAAAATTATGGTTTGTACCCAAATTTTTCAAAGTATGGTTTGTACCCTACTTTTGAAAAGTATGGTTTGTACCCTACTTTCACAAATTATGGTTTTAATCCTACTTTTTCAATGTATGGTATGTACCCTACTTTCACAAAGTATGGTTTCAACCCTACTATTGTAAAGTATGGTTTTTACCCTACTTTCACAAAGTATGGTTTGTACCCTACTTTTTTCCCTACTTTTCTGCTATATCTTTGTGTGTTTTTATAAAAAAATTATTTTATTCATATATAAATGGATTGTTTTCAAAGGTTTTTCTATTGTAAAAATTCACATTAAATCTAAGGATAATGATCAAAGAGTTTTTAATGTTTTTGGTGGAATATTAAAAGATAAAAATAAATTAAAAATTAAACATATTTTTCTAATAAAATATGTGGTTTCATGTTTATTTAAATTCAAATATTTGAATTTACTTTTGTTTTGTGCTTCTAGTTTTTAGAAACCTTTTTGACTGAATTTAAAGAGGTTTGAATAGATTTAGACTGGAGTTTTAAATCACTCAATTTTATTATTTTTATAGAGATATTATTGAAAGAGTTATTCAAATTATTTTAAATTATTTTTAAGATTTATTCTATAGGAATAAATAGGGAATTATGCTACAAATTTTATAGATATATTTATAATAGATCTTAACTCAATTTATTTTAAATATCTGAAGGAATTGGAGCTTCTAAAATTGCTGAATATTTATTCCCTATATATATATCACTCTTAGGAAGGATATAAGAACAACAGAAACGGGTTAACTTATTTGATATTCTATTTTGAAAAAAGGAAAGTGTTATGAACTTTGAACCTGATGTGCACTTTCAAAATCCTGAGATACTCTGTTTCATCACCTACATGATCTATCAAGGGATGAATTTATTCTGCTTTGTCTTCTGCTTCCTTGATGAGATGAGCTGATCTAATTTTCAATAACCAGAACATGTGCTTTAATTATTTTTCTTTTCATTCATCTAGTTGTGAGTCTATAACACTATTTATCATCTCTCTCACACGCTCTATTAATTTGTTAATGCTTTTAAACAAAAAAATCATTATTTTTTATTCTTTTTATTTAGTTTGTGACTTCCAAATTCTAAAGTTAAGATATAAGGGTTGTGACTGAGAGGACCAGTTTGGGATATACCTAACACTGAGAGGGGGTGAATTGGTGTTAGGGACTTTTTAAAACCAATTCCAACTTTTTATCCCTGACCCTCTAGACTTGTTTGGATCTTGATTCTCTTATTCTCTTTTCCATGTCGCATGCAATAATATAAAAGCAGTAAAAATATGAACATGATATTTTTACAAGGTTCACCACTCAATAAGAGTAGATACATCCTTACTGTGTATGGTAATGACTAGTGAACAGATTATGCACTATAATGTAGTAACTATTAGAGTGGTTGACTAGGAAAACAATCCACTAGTCAGTGTGGCTCCCTACACTTAGATGAGGGAAGGAAATAATTGCTTCCCAGTGTTTCTCCTTACACTCAGAGGGGGGGAGGAAATAATACTCTTCCAACTTGTAATGAGTAGGATATACCCTTACACTCACTGGTTCTTTATACTGCCAGTGTAGACAGTCTCTTTTAGCCTTTATCTGGTTCTTTATACTGCCTTTGAAGACAGTCTTCTCTATGTTAAAATTGTTTGTATCACCAAAAGAATATTCCACCTGTTGATACCTGTTGGATGATACAGTGCTACTTTGTTCTTCCATAACCTTCTTATCCTTATTACTTACTTAGCAGCATGAAAGTAACCAAACACTTCTTTCTTTATAGCAGACCTGTAAGATGTAAACTCTCTTTCTCCTACTTCTTCAATGCAAAACCAGTTACACTGAAACCTTCTCTTATTTACACTTTATCTTTCAGTGCAAAACTAATTGCAATGAGATCACTTCTCTTCTTATTGAAAGAATCACAAGATTCCCTTTGTGATTGTTAGATCAATGAAGTCCAGCTCAGCTTAACATCATCACAGTTAACTAGAATCTGATAAGAACTTCTAGAATAACTCACAGCTTGCACGTCAATCCCTACTTGTGTGCCACCCTGCTTCCCCACCTCCCTGCTTGCGCTCCACTCTGCTTGTGCGCTTCCAAACTTACACGCCTTCCTACTTGCACGCCACCAACTACTTGTGTGCAAATATTGTGCACAAATCACAACTTTCACACCACTTCGTTCTTAGACACAACACACTTTTTGCACACAACTCCCTACTTGTGCGCAACTTACAACTTTCGTGCCACTTATTGCTTGTGCGAAACTCGCTGCTTGCATGCCACTCACTACTTGCGCACCATATGAATAACTCCTGAATTTCACGCCCTCGCCACATGCGCGACCAGAGCTAAAATTTTCTCTAAGTGTTTATCTCACCAAGAATGAGGAGGGTATCTATCTATTTATAGGAATTTTGGTGACTTGCATGTCACATACACTTGTGCGCCATTCCTACTTGTGTGCCGCTCCATCACTTGTGTGTTGCTTCATGACTTGTACGCCACTCCATCACTAGCACACCACTTTATTTCCTTTGTCATATTTTGATAAGATGATGTTGAAATATGACTTTCACGCAATATACACTTGCTTGCCACTTATACTTGTGCACCACTTTTTAACTTGGGTTCCCCATTTGACTTGCGTGCCACTTTCTTACCTTTAACAAAAAACACTTCTTTACTACCACTATCCTTCATAAGGATTGAATCAAAAGTTCTAAAAACTTATGATATTTCTGAGATACAAATCATAAAAGCATCATTATAGTTTGACCATTCTCATAGTTTCAAGACAATGCACTACTTCTTATCTTCTATTCATCTTCAACAATCATCTTTTTTTCTTCTTCTTATACTCTGTGTAATATGAATTCAAAATTACTTATTCATCCTCAATTAAAATCCTAAATTCCTTTTGGAGTGTTAATTCCAAAGAACTTTGATCATCTCTCTTCATCCAAAAGTGGAGGCTTCTTCAAACACCTTTAATGTTGTAGATAATGTATCACCTTTGATACATGTATTTTGAACTTTAAGAATAGTGAAACAGCCGTCTGATTTCAAGGAAATGTGTAATGAATGACTATATTATAATGACAATCCCTTCCACACTCTATCTTCTTCTTCAAACATCATTCTCTACTTCATGAAAATCATATGAATCTTTTCTTTAAGTAAACTCTTGCATGGTTCCCATGCAATCGTGAAGCATTGTAAGGTTTTATTAAAATCCTCATTCTTCTTCAATCATCCTTATATGGATGATACTTAACCATTATTCATTGTTGTAAATAGTGTGTCACCTTTGACATAAGTTCTTTGAAATTAGGATCAGTTCAATAGTCATCTGAATTTACTTCCTGTAGAATTTTCCAAGCTTGAAATTCAATGCTATGATTGCATAACAATTCTCCAGGCATCCTCACTTCAGCCAGTCTTCATTAACTTTGGATTCCTTCTTCATCTCCTTCTTCATTTTGACCAGCATTGAAAACTATTGACAACAAATAAAATCTTCATAAACAAAGTGGTCCCAATAATCTCCCCCTTTGTATTAATTGACAATACCTTAAATTTCTCCTCAAATAAATGTGTCAATGTCAAAATAAGAATATTTCTCTCCCCTTTACTTCTTTATCTCCCCCTTACTTTTCAAAATTTCATTTCAATTTCTCTCCCCCTTATTAGTAAGTAATACAAAGTTGATGTTAGAGAGGGTATCAGTCTATACTTAAGCAGTGTGCCATCAATCATTTCACTTTAAGTCTACTTGAGCAGTGCTCGGTCTAGAAAATAAGAGGATTTTATTTAGACAACAGAGTTTTCCATTATCTACTGATCATGATACCTCATGAGATTATATCTAATACACTTGTCTTCTAGGCTTTTCCACTTTCATTTCAGGCCAACAATATTGGATGTGATAGTAAATAATAAACCTGAAATTCTTGCACTTACTTCAATAAATGGATCAAAAACATTCAAGTGCAATAGGATAAGTGGCCTTGGGGAACTTTTACTCATCTTATGTCACTGATTAAATTTGTTACTCCCCCTTTGGTGAATGATCTTTATTTTGAGTAACCAAGGATAAGAGATTTATAAATAACATACCTTTTCCAATGACATGATCTTCATACAATCTTTAGAGTAATTGAATTTTATACCAACTGATGTCGATACTGATTGAGATAATGACTCTGGAAGATTCTTCATGTGTCTCCCCCTCAAGGGAACACTTCTAATCACTGAATCCTAGGTTATCCCCCTGAGATCTTACCTCAACTTCAATTCCCTATATGATAAGAACAAATACAATACACAAATATTTAAGGGAATAATGTGGATCATCTTTTCTTCATCAATGTGAACAAAAAGGTTCAGATGATTTTCTTAACCAAGATGATTCATTCTTCCCACTTTCACAATTGATCTTCAATGTTGATTGTGATTATGTGGGCCTCAATACATCTTCCATTTATTTTTGTGAGAGTATTCTCTCTTGAAGAGATTTCAAAGCACAAGAATCTCCTGGTGCAACATTCATCGTCTTGAGGAATTTTTGTTGGGCTGGAGTAAATTCAAAGCATCTTCTAACAGTGTGACCAGCCTTGTTTCACCTCACACATGGAATTTCTTTTCCTTCTTGTAGAGTATTATTTTTGTTTTTAGCACTAGATTTATCCTGTGAATCTTCCATTTTCCACATTATTTCCAAATATTTTGGTCAAACCACCAATATGTCATTAGGAACTGAGTCATCAATATTGGAACTTCTACATGGATTCTTTTGAGTGTCATCCTTTCTAATAGTTCATTTGGATGCACTAAAATTCACCTTCTTGGAGATCAAATAACTTGTCTAGAGAGCTTTAAAAATTCAACAATTTTTTCTTATAATCCTTTCTCCAAAACATCAGTTTCTTCTTCCAGCTAAGTGATATTTTCCTACATGCGTTGAAATACTCCACAAACCATGGATGTACTTTCTTTAGGAATACCATGCAGAATCATTCTTAATCTATCAACTGATGTTTCTTGAGATGTTGTATATTGAACATCACCACTTGTGATAACATTTTCATCATGATAATGATTTAAAAATGTACTAACACATACCTCTTGATCAGTTGAGGTAGGAAGGTTTTCCATCTTCTTGGTGGGGACTTGAGCCACCTTATCATGACATTCCAAGTCTAGTGTGTATTCAATGTCAGCCAGATATGGAGAACCAGATGCTTCACCTTCTTTAGATAAGAGGGAATTCTTCTTTAACTTTCTCTTCTCTTTCTTTTTCCTGTTCATCAGGGTATTGGTAGATATAGCCTTATGATTAGAGGTAACTGAATCTTCACCAACACTACTCTTTATTGTTGACTCAGGAAAGGAACTCAAGTCTTCAAAAGAGAATAACTTCACTGTAGAGAATCCAATAGAGGTGAACCTTTCCCTCTGATACCAATTGAGAGGACTATTTTGGGATATACCTAACACTGAGAGGGGGTGAATTAGTGTTGGGTACTTTTTAAAACCAATTCCAACTTTTTATCCCTATACCTCTTGACCTGTTAGGATCTTGATTCTATTATTCTCTTTTCCCTATTGCATGCAATAATATGATATTTTTACAAGGATCACCACTTAATAAGAGAATCTACATCCTTTCCATGTATGGTAATGACCAGTGCACGAATTATCCACTATAATGTAGTAACTATTATAGTGGTTGACCAGGAAAACAATCCTCTAGTCAGTGTGGCTCCCTACACTTGGAGGAGGGAAGGAAATAATCACTTCTCAGGGTTTCTCCCTACAATCAGAGGGGGTAAAGAAATAATCATCTTCCAACTTGCAATGATTAGGATATACCCTTACACTCGCTGGTTATTTATACTACCAGTGTAGAAAATATCTTGAAGCCTCTAGCTGGTTCTTTATACTTCCTCTAAAGATAGTCTTCTCTCTGTTAAAAGAGTTTGCAACACCAAATGAATCTTTCACCTATTGAGACATGTTGGATGCTATAGTGATACTTTGTTCTTCCACACCCTTTTTCTTCTCCTTGTTACTTACTTAGCAGCATGCAAGTAACCAACCTATTCTTTCTCTACAGCAAACCTATAAGCTTCACACTCTTTTTCTTCTGCTTCTTCAATGCAAAACCAGCTGCACTGAAACCTTCTCTTCTTCACACTTTATCTTTCATTGCAAAACCAACTACAATGAGATCACTTCTCTTATTCTTGTAAGAATCACAATCTCCCCTTTATGATTTTTAGATCAATGAAGTCCATCTCAGATTAATATCATCAAAGTTAACCAGAAGATAATAAGAACTTCTAGAGCAACTCACAGCTTGTGCGCCAATCCCTACTTGCATGCCACCCTACTTGCGCACCTCCCTGCTTGCGTGCCACTCTGTTTGCATGCCTCCCAGCTTGCGTGCCTTCCTACTTGCGCACCACCAACTACTTGCACACCACAATTTTTCACAACTCAAAACTTGTGTGCCACTTCGTGCATAGACACAACACACTTTTTGAACACAACTCCCTTCTTGCGCACAACTTACAACTTTCGCGCCACTTCTATCTTGCACAAAACTCACTTCTTTCATGCCACTCACTGCTTGCACGTCATATTAATAACTCTCAACTTGCGCACCTTTGCCACTTACGTGAACAGAGCTCGAATTTTCTATAATTTTTTATCTCACCAAGAATGAGGAGGGTAGTAATATATTTATAGGCATTTTGGTGACTTTCACGCTACATACACTTGCGCTCCATTCCTACTTATGCGTCACTCCATCACTTACATGTTGCTTCATAACATGCGCGTCACTCTATCACTAGCACAACGCTTTCTTTTCTTTTTCATATTTTGATAAGATGATATTGAAATATGACTTATGCGCAACATACACTTGCGTGCCACTTATACTTACGCACCACTTTTTAACTTGCGCGCCCCTTTTGACTTGTGCACCACATTCTTTCCTTTTCCAAAAAAACAATTCTTTACTCGCCCTATCCTTCATAAGGATTAAATCACAAGTTCTCTAAACTTATGATATTTGGGAGATAAAAATCATCAAATCATCATCATAGTTTGACCATTCTCATAGTGTCAATCCAATGAACTACTTCTTGTCTTTGCTTCATCTTCAACAAGCATCCTTTTTTCTTCTTCTTATACTCTTTGGAATATGAATTCAAAATAACTTCTTCATCCTCAATTAAAATCCTCAATTCCTTTTGGATTGTTAATTCCAAAGAATTTTGATCATCTCTCTTCATCCAAAAGTATAGGCTTCTTTAAACACCTTTAATGTTGTAGACAAAGTATCACCTTTGATACATGTATTTTGAACTTTAAGAAAAGTGAAATAGTCGTCTGATTTCAAGGAAATGTGTAATGATTGACTATCTTAGAATTAAAAGCCCTTCCATACTCTCTCTTCTTCTTCAACCATAATTATCTACTTCATGCAAATAATATGACTCTTTTCTTCAAGTAATCTCTTGCATGGTTCTCATGCAATCGTGAAGCATTTCATGGTTTTCTTCAAATCCTCATTCTTCTTCGATTATCCTTATATGGATGATACTTTACCATTATTCATTGTTGTAAATTGTGTGTCACCTTTGACATAAGTTCTTTGAACTTAGGATCAGTTCAACAATCGTCTAAATTTACTTCATGGAGAATTTACCAAGCATGAAATTCAATGCTATGATTGCATAACAATTCTCCAGGCATCCTCACTTCAGCTGATCTTCCTTAACTTTGGATACCTTCTTCATATCCTTCTTCACTTTGACCAGCATTGACAACTATTGACAACAAATACAATCTTCATACACAAAGTGGTCCCAACAGTGACTCCCTATATCTAAAGTTAGAACTATTCAGGTTGTGACTTCATTTATCTAAAGTTAGGTTGTAAGGGTTGTAACTACCCATAAAAAATTATTTTTCATGGTTATCTCTCCACTAGAAAAGTATTTTTTTTAATTGGGTTATGATTCCCCCATAAAAATATTTTTTAGTGCACATGTATCTCTCTCCAAGTATAGAGGTATAAGAGTAAAAGTAATCCCACTTTTGACTGAACTACTATAAAAAAACTTCCTTATGTTATTTAATTTTTTCACTGATAATTAATCATAATAATTATCTCTGAAAAATATTTAATTGATAAATTTATTTGTTTAATTTTTTTATTTAGTCTATCACCCCCCTCTAGAACATCTGTCATATCCCTATTAGGTCATAATAATTAGTATCAGATCCTAATCCTTTTTATAACTAATTAGATCTGTTATTATCTTTACGATACCCTTAAATATATATATCAAAATATTATTCCTTTTAGAATTATCAAATACCTCTCTATAGTATGCTTTGATTTTATTTTTCATAACATGTTCCTAGACCTCACAGTTTAAGGACAAGATTTTATAATGTGGCAGTATTGAACCCAAATGATTCTTGGATTCCTCAAAATCCACCACAGTTTGATGGAAATGATTATGGCAACTAGATATCTCAAATGGAGGATTATCTAAAATATTTAAGCATTGAGCACTGTTCTATCATGTCAAAATAGTACACACTGCCTAAAGCTGACCTAGATACTCAAATCATAAATGATGCTACTAGATATGTTTTAAATTATAAAGTTGTTAATATTTTATATTGTGTTATTAACAGATGTATTTTTATTCATGTTTCTTCTTGTAAGACAACTCAAGAAATATAAAATATTATACAGGTTACTCACCTTAACTCTGAAAAAATAATCCATACCAAACTTGGAATGCTTCGTTCTGAGTATCAAGACTTTAATATAGGTGAAGATGAAATAGTAAACCAAATGTTCCACAGATTTACAAGAATTGTGAATAGAATGAATTAACTTGAATAAGATTTGAAAAACCCAGTACTTGTTGAAAGATTCATACAAGCATTACTAAAGAAATTACATACAAAGAATGTTTCCATTAATGATAGAAATAATTTCAAAGAGTACACACTTGGTGAGTTGATTGGATCCCTACTCCAATATGAACCTAAACTGAAGAATATAGCTAATGAGTAGATAACAAAAAGAAAAGGTATAGCTTTTAAATATGTGAATGTTTTTTATACTAATTCATCTAATTATGAACTATAGTATTGTTAAAATGAATGGATCAGATTGTGACTGGAGTTTACAAAAGAATGAAAAATAAAGGATTTAAGAATAGGTTTAGAAGAAACCCTCAAAAATAAGAATATAAGGGAGATATTAAAGGTGATATGAATTTTATTACTTCATATGTAACTTGTTATGAGTGGTAATAAAGGTAATATCAAACCTAATTGTCCTAAACTAAATAATAAATAAAATACAAATTGAAGGAAAAAAGGCATTGTCCACTAGCTATAGTTGTATAGATGAATCTGATTCTAGTGAACAATTTGGAAATGAAAAAGAAAGTGATAACTTGTGCTTCATGGAATCACTGGATAAGGTTAATAATTATTGTTTTTATTTTAAATATTCTGAATGTGATTCGAAAAACCCCAATGTTTTTTAATTAAATAAATAAATTAAAATATTAATCAAAGATATTTTCAAAGCATCTAATTTATATAATAAGATTAAAGAAAATAATAAGAAACTTATTTCTAAAAATAAAGTGATTTTACAAGAAAATGAAAATTTAAGAAACCCTGCTTCTACTTCTCATTCAAAAGTTTGTGAAAATTTGAAATCTTCTTTGGATTTGAATAAAAATTTGAAAAAGGAAGTTGAATGTATTAAACAAAGTTTATTTGATTTTATTCAAGGATGTGAAAAATATCATAAGATGATTTTTTTGACTAAAACTGATAAAGATAAAGATGGTTTTGGTTATGATGAAATATTTCCTCAAATGTTTAAAACACATTTTATCAAAAGTAAAAAAAATTGTACTTAAACTGTTACTTGCTTTAAATGTGGCATGAAAGGTCATTATGTAAATAATTATTCTATTATATTTAAACAATCATTGGGATTTAAAAAACTAATATTTCTAAATATTTATTATCTAGAGTACCTAAAAATATATGTTTAGATTCTGTATGGGTACATATAAAATTTATTACTAATCATATTGGTCCCAAAGTAGCTTGGGTACCAAAATTGTCAAGTAATTGATTTTTGTAGGTAAATTACCTTGGATTTCTCAAGAATGATATATGGTACATGAACAGTGTATGATCTAGGAATATGATCAGATACCCATCAAAGTTTACCGCTTGCAACACATGTGATGGAGGCATTTTTACTTTTGGAGACAATTCAAAAGGAAAAGTAAAAGGATTTGTAAAAGTTGGTATTTCAGATTCTACTTTTATTTTTAAAGTTTTATATGTTGAAGGTTTAAAACATAATTTAATTAGTATATCATAATTATGTGATGATGGAATGGAAGTTAAATCTCAAAATGATAAATTTTTAGTTTTTAAAGATGATTCTTTATTGGTTTATGCTAATTGAAATATAATATTTATACTATTGATTTTTCTGAACTAACTGTTCAACATGTAAAGTGTTTGAATGATGTATAGAATTATATAATCCTTTGGAAATAACGTTTAGGTCATGTTAATTTCATAATGTTGCATAAGATCTCAAAACATGAGAATATGTTACATCTACCTTCATTGAAGAATGTACATCTTTATGTATGTGATGCTTGCATGAAAGGGAAGCAACATAGAATTTCTTTTAGACCCATCAATCAGATAAGTACTAATAGACCTTTACAGTTAGTACATCTTTATTTATTTGGTCCCACTCAAATTTCCAGCCTTGGTGAAAAGAAATATACCTTAGTTATTGTTGTTGTTTATAGTATATTTACTTTGGTATACTTTATTTCTCATAAAAATGATACTTTATAAAGATTTAATTCTTTTTGTAAATTGGTTAAAAATGAAAAAGGATGTATGATTATTTATATTTGTAGTGATAAATTGGTGAATTTCATAATTTATATTTTTAATTTTTTTTAAAGAATGGATATCCTTATAATTTTTCTTCTCCTAAAATACCACAACAAAATGGTGTTGTAGAACGAAAAAATAGAACTCTTATTGAAATTGCTCGAACTATATAAAGTGAATATATTTGGCTAGATATTTTTTGGTTGAGGATATTTTTTATACCTATTATATTTTAAATATAATTATTATTAGACCTTTATTAAATAAAAAATCTTTATGATTTATTTAAAAATAAAAATCCTAAAGTTGGTTAATTTAGAGTTTTTTGTTGTAAAGTTTTTATTTTAAATTCAAAGGATAATTTAGATAAATATGATTCTAAGAGTGGTGAATGTATTTTTATTGGTTATTCTAATACTAGTAAAGTATATAGAGCTTATAATAAAATAACTATGACTATTGAAGAATCTATTCATGTTATGTTGGATGAAAACAATCTTAAATTAAATTCTAATTCTAATGTTTTTTATGATGAGTTTAGATATTTAAATTTTAGAGAAGAAATATATCAAGATAATAATGAATCAATTGAGGGGGATCTTACTCCTACTCAAACTAATACAAAATCATGGGATTTTCATAAAGATCATCATATTAAAATATAATTGGAAATGTTGATTCTGGTGTTAAAACTAGAAATTCTATTTTAAATATTTGTGTCAATTCTGCTTTTATTTATGATTTTGATTCTTTTAATATTAATTATTATTTGAAAGATATAAATTGGATTGTTTCTATGCAAGATGAATTAAATAAGTTTGTTAAAAATAATGTTTGGAATTTAGTATAATTGTTTGAGGATAAGTATGTAATTGGAACTAAGTGGATATGTAGAAACAAACTGGATAAATCTAAAAAAAATTCAAAAACAAATAAAGACTTGTTTCTCAAGGATACTCTCAAGAAGAAGGTATATACTTTGAAGATTAATTTTCACATATTTCCATATTATATTATACTATATTTTTATTGGATTTTTCTTGTTTTCAAGGTTTTAAATTATATCAAATGGATGTAAAAAGTTCTTTATTAAATGGTTTTATAACTGAAGAAGTTTATGTTTCTCAACCCCCTAGTTTTGAAAGTGAAAAATTTCCTAACTATGTTTTTAAATTATCTAAATCTTTGTGCTGTGTAAAGAAAGAAACTAATGCTTGGTATGCAAGGATTTATTTTTTTGTTAAATAATGATTTCAAAAAGGAAACATTGATCTAACACTTTTTATTAAAATAACTTCTCATGATAATTTAGTTGTTCAAATTTATGTTGATGATATAGTTTTAGATCATCTAGTGAAATAATATATTTTGAATTTTCTTCTTTGTTGTCTTCTAAGTTTAACATGAGTTTAATGGGAGAATTAAAGTTCTTTCTTGTACTTCAAATTTTTTAAAGAAAATATAGAATTTTTCTTAATCAATCTAAGTATGGTAAAGAATTGGTTAAAATATTTGGTCTCAATTGTGATAAATATATGAAAACTCCTATGGGTACTAATTGAAAATTAGATATTGATGCATCTGTTAAATATGTTGATTTTAAATTTTATATAGGCATGATAGGTAGCTTTCTTTATTTAACTACATCTACAACCGATGTCATTTTTAGTTTTTGTTTATGTGATAGATTTAAATCTAATACTAAAGAAATTTATATTAAATCTATAAAAAGAATAATTAGATATGTTAAAGTAACTGTTGATTCTAGTTTATTTTATCCAAAATATAATTGTTTTGAATTAACATCTTATTCTGACTCTGATTTTGGAGGATGTAGAATTGACCGAAAAATAACATTAGGTATGTTCCATTTTTTGGGAAAAAGTTTAATAACCTATTTATCTAAGAAAAAACTATCGGTTTCTTTATATACTATAGAAGTTGTGTATATCTTTACTACTAGTAGTTGTGCTAAAATTTATGTATTAATCAAACCTTATGTTACTTTTGTGTTTATCTTAATAAAATGCCTATTTATTTTGATAATACTTCTAAAATTTTTATATCTAAAAACCCCTTATATAATTATAAAACAAAGCATATTGATCTTAGATTTCATTTTATTTGATATCATGTGAACAAGGGTGATATTGTTTTGAAATTTATACCTTTTGAAAATCAGCTGACAGATATTTTTACAAATCCTTTAGACTCTACTCAGTTTGAAAAAATTAAATTTGTTCTTGCTATGTTGGGATTTTAACTTTTTATTATTTCATTTTCTTAGGGGGATTTTTTTATATGTTTTCTATTTTTCTATTTACAAAAAGGTGGATAAATAAATTGGTTTAAATTTTTTTTTAGTTTTAATTAGTTTGATAGTTTTGGTTTTGTAATCAAACAAAAGGGGGAGATTATTTGTGAATGTGCATGTTTTCTTTTCTTTGATTACATGTGTTTTAATATGGGGAAATTTTTTTCATGTTCATGTTTTCTTTTGTTTGATTACATATGATTTTACATTTTCTTAACCCTTTATGATCTTGTTTGATTATATGTAATTTTATCTTAAAAACATTTCTTTATTTTGATTATATCTGAAACTATATTGTTTATATTTGTGTATTTCTTATCACATTGGATAGATAAGATATTTATCTAAATTTCATTAGTTTATTAGGAAGTCTGAAAATTATTTTTTTAGTACTCTAAAAATTCAATGAATTTACTGATGTATTTTCAGAACTTCTTACAGCCTATAGTTTTAAAAAAATTTGTATTTATTTTACTAAAACATACATATATCATATTATCTCAAAACTTGATTTTATAGAAATCCAAAAAAAATATCTTGATTTCATTAGTTTACATAGAAGTCTAAAAAGGTTTTTTGGATGGTGAATGAATTTTCTTAAGTTCTACCTTGATTTTTTAGAATTTTAGTTTTTATAGAATTTTGTTGTTTCTGTTTTTTTATGATATTTGGAGCAGTAGATGTCAGATTTATTTTGTTCATGATTATTTGGAAAGATAAGAAGTTTTTCTATAAATAAGTATTATTTACCAAAGTCTGAATCTATTTTTAAGAGCACTTAATTTTTTTTGAAGTTTGTTAAAGTTTTTTTTTTTTTTGCAGTTTTTCTAAAAGTATGATTTCAACCCTACTTTCGCAAAGTATGGTTTTTACCCTATATCCACAAAGTATGGTTAAAAAACCTAATTTTCCAAAGTATGGTTAGACAAACCTACTTTCGAAAAGTATAGTCTGTACCCTACTTTGTGAAATTATGGTTCAGCAACCCTACTTTCACAAAGTATGGTTTGTAACCTAATTTCACAAAGTATGGTTTCAACCCTACTTTCGCAAAGTATGGTTTGTACCCTACTTTTGCAAAGTATGGTTTGTACCCTAATTTTTAATAGTATGGTTTATAACCTACTTCCACAAATTATGGTTTCATCCCTACTTTCACAAAGAATGAGTTTTACCCTATTTTTGTAAAGTATGGTTTCAACCCTACTTTCCCAAAGTATGGTCTCTACCCTACTTTCACAAAATATGGTTTGTACCCTACTTTTCTACTATTTTTTTTTGTGTTTTTACTGAAAATTTATTTCCTGCATATATATATATGGATTATTTTCAAGGGTTTTTCTACTGTAAAAATTCACATTAAATCTAAAGATTATGATCGAATAGTTTTTAATGTTTTTGGTGGAATATTAAAACAGAAAAATTAATAAATATTTTCAACATATTTTTCCAATAAAGTTTTGTAGTTTTAATTTTATTTAAATTAAAATATTTGAATTTACTTTCAGTTTGTGTTGCTAGTTTTTAGTAACTGTTTTGACTAAATTTAAAGATATTTGAATAGATTTAGACCAGAGTTTTAAATCACTCGATGATATTATTTTTATGGAGATATTATTGAAATGGTTATTCAAATTATTTTAAATTATTTTTAAATTTATTCTATGGGAATAAAGAGGCAACGATGATACAAATTTTATGGAGATATTTATGATAGATCTTGACTCAATTTATTTTTTATATCTAAAGGTAGTGGAGCTTCTAAAACTTCTGAATATTTATTCTCTCTCTCTATATATATATATATATATCTTCGGAAGGATATATATATATATATATATATATATATATATATTAAAGGTTGGGGTCGAACCCTCATTTATTATTAAATCAAAGCAAAGACCTCTTTTAACAGGGTAGAGGGAGACCTCTTTGAACCTCCTGTGCATTTGAAACATCCTGTAATACTTTGTTTCATCACTTGTATGATCTATCAAGGGATGAAATTCTTCTTCTTTGGCTTTTGTTTCCTTGAAGAGATGAGCTATTATAATCCTCAACAACTAGTACCTTTGATTTAATTATTTTTCTTTTCATTCATCTGGTTTTGATTCTGTAACACTATTTCTCATCTCTCACATGCACTCTATTTTTCTGTTTATGCTTTTAAACACAAAATAATTATTTGTTACTCTTTTTATTTGGATTGTGACTACCAGATTATGAAGTAAGGATCTAAGGGTTGTGACTCCCTATATCTAAATTCATGACTCTTTAAGTAATGACTCCCATTATTTAAATTCAGTTTTTAAGGGTTGTGACTCCCTATAGAAAAGTCAATTTCATGGTTATCCCTATACTAAAAAAGTATTTTTTTTAATTGGGTTATGATTCCCCCATAAAAATAATTTTTAGTGCACACATATCTCTCACCAAGTAGATAGGTATAAGAGTCGAAGTAGGCACACTTTGGACCGAACTACTATAAAAAATTTCATTGTGTTATTTACTTTTTTAGCTTCTAATTAACCTTAATAATTAACTCTGATAAATATTTAATTAATCAATTAATTTGTTTAAAAAAATTTAACCTGGTCTATTCACCCCCTCTAGACTATTTGTTGTATTTCTATTAGGACCTAACAAAGGCATGGAACCACCTACCTCATATGGAGAAACTTTATAAAATTGGTTTGACACCGGAATCTCACCTCGAACAAACCCTAACTAGGAAAGATAGAATATAAGACAACAATATCGACCCCTAATAAATAAGAAAAAACCATAAAATTGGAACCCCTCCCACTGGATAAAAGGAACCCCAAATAAATCGAAATAAAACGCAATATTAGAGGAATAAAGTAAGGGAGAAGGTATTTACATGAAGAATATGAGTCAAATTTCCCAAAAATTGAATACCAGTGAGAGGGAAGGATGGAGGGAGGCATGACTAGGTCTTAGAGGGCCAAGAGGGTCAAGTAAGAGGAGGAAAAGGGGTTAAAATCATAGAGATATAAAAAAAGGAAAACATTTTTAATGAGTTAAAACGGTTGCACGATTAGTCCACACAGTTTTTTAAACTGTGTAGTGATCGTGTGACTGTCTCTGCCGAGGAAGACACCTACCACACGGATAATCCACATGGTTTGACTTACTATGAGGAAGCTGTGTGGTCACTTTTGGTTGTGACCCAGACCTACCACATAGTTACTTGGGCAGGGTGCAGGGTTTCTACTAACAGTGCACCAAGGTTTGCCCACCCATTTTTGAAACATTTTCTTGAAAATTCAAGGAGGGACTCATGGGAAAGCACTAGGCTAAGTATACACAAAGTAAAGACCTCAAAATTAAAAACCATTCACACCCAGTTCTTGAGAAAAATAACAGATAACCCGACCCAAACCGGAAAAAAGGTGAGACCAAAAACCTTGGTGTGAAACTTCTCCCCACCATAATGCTTTATATCCCCAGAAATCCACATCAAGGCCTAATTGGAAATCAAGAACCAATACTCCTTTACAAATCAAGGATATCCCCAATAAAAGATAAGAAAAAAGAATACAATAACACTATAAATAGAAGAACATGACTACAGGTCGAACCCGGGAGGCCAGAATGAACTCCACACTACAAGCCACCCACCCTCAAATGTTGAAGCACCCCCAGTTGATCGATCAAAAGCAAGGGAATTTCCACAATGTACAATCCACCCTCTTGGATCAAAACACCCCAGAAATAACCAAATAAAACTTACACCACTTGCCTAAAATGGGCAAATAAAATCAAACCACATCCAGAGACAAAACACCTTAAACTTTACCAAATGATGATCATGCAATTTACTTGAAATAAACAACAAATTCAAATGAGGATACCACATCTTTTCTTCAAAAAAACCGTTGGGTGCACTCCAACCCCAAATTTTACTCAATAAAGGATCTTGGGGTTAGATAGCTCCGAACAAGACTACCTATTACCAAGACAACACCAGGAACAAAGCTACATTACTAACATGGGGAGGCCCTAATAGAATCCCCACCATTAGATACAAATGAACACCGAAGATAATAATGGAAAACCAACACTGGGAGGCCCAGATAGACTCCCCATGATAAATAATAGGATAACATCAATTTATTCCATAGGAATTTCAATGAGATTCACGATGGGTATCACCACTATAAGGACCGACCCAGATAGACCGAAATGAGAAACCTGGCATAGGCCAACTTGGGGACTTCCCACACCAACCAACATGGACTAACATATAAAATCCAACCCATACCAAACTCCCATCACAAGGGGGTGAAAAAAGGACTCCAAAACAAATAGAAAACACAATGTGGTTCACTATTCCCATGGGACGCCACCATCCTTAGATGAGGCCAAACCAAAACTGATATTGATTCATAGTGTCGGTCATGCAAGGACCATCAAATATAGATTCACATCAGGTGAGACACAACCACTATGGTTTTAAGGAAATAGTATGGTCACACCTTCTTATAACCAAGGAGGAACTCTACCACCCATGTGGTTCACAATGTGGAAACAAGGTCCTCACGCCTCCTTCCACCAAACATAACCATTCAAAACAACACAACTATAGAGGGATTAAACTATCTTCTTTTCCCATAGTGAGGAAAATTGCTAGAACAAGGTCCCTTACACCTCTAGGGGTTCCTGACTACGCGCAATCTTTACTCTAAGACCTATGGATAGATATCTATTGATAGAAGCATATTATGTCTCATAGTCAGGCATCAAAAAAACCCCAACTGAAACTTATCCTTCTAGTGCCACAAAAACCCACGCCTTTATTAAGATAGCACTAGCAAACATAACACACCCCGAAATCCGCTTACTTTCACATGTAACCTTTGCCAAGACAGGGGACTAAGATATGGAAATGAATCATCCCATTCACCCCAAAAAATAAACAACATAATTGGGGGAAAAAGAAAGACATATCCACTCAGAACAAAGAAATTAGTAATTCCCTGAAATAAGGACATGCTTTTGTTAAAACAGAGGCTCTCAAAATATAACATGTAACGACCCAAAGTTTCATTAATGGAAATCCCTCTTGATCTAATTAAATGTCTCTTTATGTTTATATAAAGTGTCAACTTAATTGGTTTTATGTTAAGAATTTTGACCGTTGCTAATATAGTCGTTGAACAGTGATCACATGATTAGTATAAATATAGGACTTTAACAAATCCAATTTACTCAGACAAAAGAAGCGATGGCCTCGTCCAGTAGAATTGCTCCATACGAAGCCCATTTGTCAGAGCTCGGAAAATAGGTGGCATCCTTGGGCTTCTCTCTTGACCAAGCCCAAGCTGAGCTTCATCATGTCAAGATCGAACGTGACCGTCTATGGGAAAAGTGGAAGTTGATTGAAATTACCACTCGAACGATGTTATCTGAGCCACTCCAAGAGTCTGTCACCATCGCACACCATACCCTTAGGTCTTATGCGGCTGTTTTAAGGGGTTATGTAACAAATAAGTAGTACTATGCTCATGTACATTATTTTTTGTATATAATAATGAATATAATTTCTAGTCATTTTTGATACATTGTAAATAGTTTTTAAAGTACAAATGGTGTCTTTAGTTATTATTTAATTAAGAAATCTATTTTATTAAATTAAGGGATTTTTGAATTAAATATTATTTTAATAAAATAATATTATTATTATTAAATTAATTTTTATTAAATATAAATGATCTTATAATTTTATGAATGTAATTAAAAATTTTATTAAGGTTTGAAAGCCATTTCTGTCAAAACCCGTGAATTTTTGATAAATGTCGGTTTTTATTTTAAAAGTGAAAATTCACATATTTAGAAAATTATTTAGATAAAATAAATGTTATTTTTGAAATCAGGACATCTAAATTATCCAATGGTGAATTTTTCATAATTTTCTGAGACAGTCAAATTTTTGGGTAAAAATTAAATACTGTTTAAATATATAATGTGTTTTATGACATCATAATGACCCAATAGTGATGTAATAAAATACAATAATCTTTATGTTCGGCCAATATATGTTTTAACATTAAAATAATGTTATTTTGGGTTTGTTTGACTTACTTTTCAAAGCATTAATGGACCCCTCAAGACTTATTCAACACTTTGCCTTTTTAAATTAATTTCCATGGGAGTGTGACTCACCTACACATAAGTAACCTTATTATTTTAAGAAGTTAGGAATTTGGCCTTATAAAATATTTTTTTCCTCTTCTCTTTTCCAAAAACCATGGGCAAAAACCATGGGATGGTTTGTGGTTTGGATTAATTTAATATAAGGGGTCCCAAACCTAAATAATAAAGAATCCCCTCACCTTTCCTATATAAACCCACCCAAGATCCCACTTCCTTCTCACTAAAATCCCTTGGAGTTCTTCCAACCTCTGACCTACTATCTCTAGAATTTTCCCAAGGTTCCCCAATCTCCCAAGAAGCCTCTCACAAGCCTCTCTCTAACCTTTGGAAGCACACTTCCAAGTAAGGGTTTTTTCTTCCATTCTCATTTTTGTCCAATTTTCTTTAAGTTGTTTTGCCCTTTTAATTTAAATTATAAATTTTGGGGTATGGTTTCTAACCTCCCTCATACTTCCCTCTTTATGTTTGAATTATGGGATACCCTTTCTCTCTCATTAAATGCCTCCCATGTACACCCGTTACTATGTCGAAATTCTGAAAGGAACTTCTCTCTCCTCTTTTACATTCAAGAAATAATTTTGTATCATGAATATAAATTCCATTACAATTGTTGGTACATGTATATATATAACCTCCTTACTGTCCATTACATGTAAATATGATGAGTAACCCCTTTCTCTCTCATCAACCTTTTTTATGAATTCTTATGTCACGTCGTTATGCTGCCGAAATCGCACCGATTTTCTAAGCCAATGTCATTATGTAGTGAATACCATGTCCAATTCTCCATCAAGGGTATTCTCCTTTATGAACATTTACATATTTATTGTAAAGTTTCATGTATGGATTCCACATTCCTTTATCATGGAATAAATTATTACGTTTTATGAATCCATGTTTTATGATCCATGTGGCACACTTATGCATGAAATGAAATGTTTAAGAAGGGTGCACCCTTATAGCGCTCTAATGCATTGGGTAAAGTATAGTATCATGATAAGTCATGTGAAATGAGTTTTGACTCATGATAATTCAATTGCAACGTGGTTTTACTCATGCTTTATGTGCAATGAGGATTTACTCATGCTCCATGTGCAATGGGCCTTGGCTCATGCTAATTCCATGATAAGTGTTGTTGCCACATTTCCATGTTATGATTATCATGCTTTATCAAGCCTTTATGTTCATGTTTTTCTTATGATCTATTGATATGCCTATTGTATAACATATATTGTACTCCTCATGTTATTCTATATGTACTCCCTTACTGGGCTTTATAGCTCACCCTTTTTTTATGCATGTCCTCGGGTTATCCCATGCAATGCTAAGTACGAGGGAATGTAGTGTTCATGTAAAGGATGTTTTCAATAAAGATGTTGTATTTCATGTTTTAAGTTTTTATGTAATGATCCTAAGCCCCAAATACACTAAACCTCTCAACCTTCTTATTGTATCAAGTGAAGTTTTATGTAATAAATCATGTTTAAGTTTGTAATAAAAGCAGGGTTGTCATAGTTAGTATCAAAGGATAGGTTTAGTTATTTTTGGGATTAGAAAACCCTAGTAAAGCCTTAGATACAAGAATAAGTATAATAAAAACATCCCTCAGTTTTGGTAAGTACTAAGTAAGTGGTTTATCAAACAAATACATCCTTGTCTAGATACAAGGAGGTAGAGGTGGCTTTGGCACAGATGTATCCTAGGGGTAAAACCCGAAAACACCGCTTTGAGCTAGACTCAAATGGGAACTGGTGCACGACAACGGGCCTTGTTGCACACTTGGTTATGACACTCCCGGGGGATATGTTTTGATAAATTCACAAGCTTAGTATGAACCCTTATTAAGGGAATTAAAAAAAATCCCCTAAGAATATATGTTAGAAATTAGATCATAAAAAGCTTAGATTGAAGCCTATAGACTCATGAGTTAAGGAAATGAGAGTTTATTTATAAGTCATCAACTTTTGTCTTTGGATTACCCTTTATGTGTTACCCCTAACTTTACTTTTATTCCATCCAATGGCCGGTAATAGGAGGACTCGGGCTAACAACCGTTGTGAAGATCAGTGTGATGACTGTACTAATGATATGCCAAATCCAATGGGAGTGGGAATCGCGAACTTTGTCACGCTTCTCTCTCAGCTAACTCAAGTTTTGAATAGAAACATGCGTCAATAGGAACGTTCAACCCCCCCCCCCCTAAGAAAGAACAAGTCGCTATAGAGAGCTTCTTGAGACAAAGGCCTCCTACTTTTAGTGGATCATCTGATCCCACGATCGTTGAACAATAGATCAACTCCATTGAAAAGATATTCTCCATCCTACAATGTTTTGAACAAGAGAAGGTTCTCCTAGTGGCTTATCGTATGGAGGTTGAAGCTGATCAATGGTGGACGTTGATCAAAAATACGAAGCCTGAGGAGGAGATCGAGGTGTTGGAATGGAAGGATTTCTGGAAGATATTTTTTGATAAATATTTTCCGCGCACCCTCCGGCTTAAGATGGAAAGGGACTTCCTTTACCTCAAGAAAAAATATGAAGAATATGTTGGAGCGTACGAGGTAGACTTCAAAAGGCTTTCACGATATGCTTTCGTCTTTTTCGTTACCCCTGAATGCATGGTTGACCACTTCTTTGGTGGGATGAAGCCTAGCTTGCGGAAAGAATTAGCGATCTGTGACTTTGACAACTATGAGGAAATTGTCCGATGTGCCCTCAATGTCGAAATGGAGATCGGGGAATCCCATGGGTATCATGGGGACAAGAAGCGTAAGGTGGAATTCAATGTTGGTGGTCTGATGTTTAAATCCAACGGTGCTAAGAAGATCCAGCACCCCACTTTCCAAAAGTGCGGAAAGTATCACCCTAGAAATTGCCTTAAGGGGACGAGGAAATGCTTCAGGTGTGGAAGAGAAGGGAACCTAGCTATTAACTATCGGCAAGAAGGACCCGCGGCTGCGACAGAGGAGAGGAACGCTCCGTTTGAACCTCAACGCGTTGTTCAATGCTACAAATGCAAAGAACCGGGTCATTTTTCAAATTAGTGCCCTAATCTAAGGGTTTTTGGAGGCAACCAACAACCTCCAAGACAACAAGGAAGAGATTTTGCCATCACTTCTATCGAAGTGAACCCCGACAATGAAGTGGTGACAGGTACTCTAGTTATTCATTCAATAATAGTGAACGTACTTTTTGATTCAGGTTCTACGCATTCTTTTATATCTCGAAAGTTTAGTAGAGAAATCCCAGCACCACCATAAATCATGGAAGTAAAGATGTCGGTGAGTATGGAAAATGGGGAAATCATTGCATCCCATGAATATAAGTCCTCCCCTGTTATAATCTGTTGATTGAATTTCCCGGAGAACCTCTTCATACTCCCTCTGGTGATATTTGATGCAATTCTTGGCATGGATTGGCTTTCCTTATATAGAGCCAACATAAATTGTCAGGAGAGGGAAATCACACTCCATATGGAGAATCAACCCCCGATTCTTTACAAGTGTCAGGAGGAAGATCAATCTCCTTTAGCTCCATCATCTCAAGCATGGATATTACTGCCCTATGAGCATGCGTATCTGGCTCAGATGATTGAGTCCAAAGAAGAAACCATCCTTGAAGAAATGACTATTGTGAGGGAATTCATGGAAGTGTTTTCCAAGGAACTGTCTGGTCTTCCTCCTAGAAGAGATGTTGAGTTATCAATTGAACTTATACCTGGGGCACTACCAATATCCAAGACTCCGTATAGAATGGCTGTTCTAGAGCTTGAAGAGCTAAAGAAAAAACTACAGGAGAATCTGGATAAAGGGTTTATACGCCCAAGTGCTTCACCATGGGGTGCACCAGTCCTCTTCGTCAAGAGGAAGGATGGGTCAATGCGGATTTGTATCGATTATCGTGAACTTAACAAAATCACGATAAAGAACAAGTATCCTCTCTCACGAATTGATGACTTGTTCGATCAGCTTCGTGGAGCACAATACTTCTCCAAGGTGGACTTGCGGTAGGGATATTATCAAGTAAGGGTAAAGAAGGAAGATATCCCCAAGACTACTTTTTTCATAAGATATGGGCACTATGAATTCATAGTAATGCCTTTCGGAATCAATAATGCTCCAGCAATCTTCATGGACTTGATGAATAGAGTCTTTAGAGATTACCTTGATAAATTTGTGGTATTATTTATAGATGAAATTCTAATATACTCCAAAACCAAGAAGGATCATGAGGAGCATTTAAGAACTGTACTAGAGACTTTGCGCAAGGAGAAGCTCTATGAAAAGTACAGAAAGTGTGAGTTCTAGTTGAAGGAGGTCTCATTCTTGGGTCATATCATCACAAGAAATGGGATACATGTGGACCCCTCCAAAACAGATGCAATTGAGGGATGGCCGAGGCCAACATCGGTAATGGATATCCATAGCTTTTTGGGGTTAGCTGGATATTATCGACGATTTGTGAGAAATTTCTCACGATTTTCCAACCCTCTTACCAAGCTTACTCGAAAGGGATTAAAGTTTTCTTGGAGTGATGAATGCGAAGAAAGCTTCAAGGAGTTGAAAAGGAGGCTTATCACTGCGCCCATGCTCACTTTACCCACAAGTGGGGAGATTTTTGTGGTATTTAGTGATGCTTCGAAGAAGGGCTTAGGATGTGTGCTGATGCAGAATGATAAAGTGATATCCTATGCCTCAAGGCAGTTGAAAATCCATGAGCAAAACTATCCAATGCATGATCTGGAGTTTGCGGCGGTGATCTTTTCCTTGAAAATCTGGCGGCATTATCTCTATGGAGAGAAATGTGAGATATATACTGACCACAAGAGTCTTAAATATATATTCACACAGAAAGAGATTAATATGCGCTAGAGAAGATGGATAGAGCTCATCAAGGATTATGACTGTTCAATCAATTACCACCCTGGGAAAGCGAACAAGGTGGAAGATTCCCTAAGTAGAAAGGACCCAGCAATTCTATAAATGATGAGAATTGAGAAGGATCCAATCTTCTTAGATTTGATGAAGATATACGTGGGAATCATAAAGAAGGTAACATCATAAATCCTTTCACAAATGATTGCTCAACCGTCTCTTTTGGAAAGGTTAAAGGATGCTCAAAATGATGATGTGGGAATTCAAGAAAAAGTGGGAGATATCTAAAAAGGTAAATCCTCGGAGTTTAATCTTAATGAAGAAGGAATTGTGCGTTTTGGGAAAAGACTATGTGTTCTATCAAGTTCGGAGCTGAAGAAGGAACTTTTGGATGATGCACATAGTTCAAATTTCTCTATTCACCCAGGGAGTACAAAGATGTATCAAGATCTCCGAGAAAACTTTTGGTGGGATAATATGAAGAAGAAGATCGCTGAATATACATCAAAATGCTTGGTGTGTCAGCAAGTGAAGGTAGAGAGGCAGAAGTATAATGGGATGATGCAAGCATTGCCCATACCATAATGGAAATGGGAGAACATCACCATAGACTTTGTCACCGGACTTCCAAGGACATCCAAAGGCAACAATGCAATCTAGGTTATTGTGGATCGTCTTACAAAGACTACACACTTCATTGCTATTCGGGAGGATTTCTCTTTGGATCAACTGGCACAGATATATATCAGGTAATTGGTACGGTTGCATGGAGTACCATTATCTATTGTGTCTGACCGAGATCCAAGATTCACCTCTAAGTTTTGGAAGAGTTTTCAACATGCTCTGAATACTGAACTGAACTTTAGTACGGCCTATCATCCTCAAACTGATGGCCAATCCAAGCGGACTATCCAAACACTTGAGGATATGTTGAGAGCGTGCTCAATGGACTTTAAAGGAGGATGGGGTCAACATCTTCCTCTGTTTGAGTTCTCTTATAATAACAATTTCCACTCAAGCATCCAAATGGAACCATATAAAGCCCTGTATGGGAAAAGGTGTAGAACACCAGCATGCTGGGATGAGGTCGGTGAATGTAAGCTGCTTGGACCAGAAATGGTCGAAGAAATGGTGGAGAAGGTGAAAACCATTAAGCAGCATATCAAGGCAGCCCGGATTCGACAGAAGAGTTATGCAGATAATCATCGACGAGACCTTGAGTTTAAAGTTGGATACATGGTGTTTCTATGCATATCTCTGTGGAAAAAGGTCATGAGGTTTGGAAAGAAAGGAAATTTAAGTCCAAGGTACATCGGCCCCTTCGAGATTCTTGATCGTGTTGGGGCTGTGTCCTATCGACTAGAACTTCCACCTACCATGGCCAAGGTGCATGATGTCTTTCTTATATCCCTCTTAAATAATTACATACCGGACCCTTCACATGTACTCTCTTCTGAGGTGGTACAATTGGAAGACGATCTTTCTTATGAGGAGTAACCAGTGAAGATCTTAGATTGTAGAGAAAAAGTTCTACGAAATAATACAATGCCCCTCATCAATGTGTTGTGGAGAAACCACACGTTTGAAGAAGCGACTTGGGAATCAGAGGACATGATGAAGCTGAGTTACCCACATTTGTTTTAGTGTGGGAAAAGGAAAATTTCAAGGGAGAAATTTCTTAAGGGGGGAATATTGTAACGACCCAAAGTTTCATTAATGGAAATCCCTCTTGATCTAATTAAATGTCTCTTTATGTTTATATAAAGTGTCAACTTCATTGGTTTTATGTTAAGAATTTTGACCATTGTTAATATAGTTGTTGAACAGTGATCACATGATTAGTATAAATATAGGACTTTAACAAATCCAATTTACTCAGACAAAAGAAGCGATGGCCTCGTCCATTAGAATTGCTCCATAAGAAGCCCATTTGTCAGAGCTCGGAAAAGAGGTGGCATCCTTGGGCTTCGATCTTGACCAAGCCCAAGCTGAGCTTTATCATTTCAAGCTCGAACGTGACTGTCTATGGGAAAAGTGGAAGTTGATTGAAATTACCACTTGAGCGATGTTATCCGAGCCACCCCAAGAGTCTGTCACCATCGCACACCTTACCCTTAGGTATTATGCGACTATTTTAAGGGGTTATGTAACAAATAAGTAGTACTATATTCATGTACATTATTTTTTGTATATAATAATGAATATAATTTCTAGTCATTTTTTATACATTGTAAATAGTTTTTAAAGTACAAATGGTGTTTTTAGTTATTGTTTAATTAAGAAATATATTTTATTAAATTAAGGGATTTTTGAATTAAATAATATTTTAATAAAATGTTATTATTATTATTAAATTAATTTTTATTAAATATAAATGATCTTATAATTTTATGAATGCAATTAAAATTTTTATTAAGGTTTGAAATCCATTTCTGTCAAAACCCATGAATTTTCGATAAATGTCGGTTTTTATTTTAAAAGTGAAAATTCACATATTTAGAAAATTATTTAGATAAAATAAATGTTATTTTTGGAATCAGGACGTCGAAATTATACAACGGTGAATTTTTCATAATTTTCTGAGACAGTCAAATTTTTTGGTAAAAATTAAATACTCTTTAAATATATAATGTGTTTTATGACATCATAATGACCCAATAGTAATGTAATAAAATACTATAATCTTTATGTTCGTCCAATATATTTTTTAACATTAAAATAATGTTATTTTGGGTTTTTTTGACTTACTTTTCAAAGCATTAATGGACCCCTCAAGACTTATTCAACACTTTGCCTTTTAAAATTAATTTCCATGGGAGTGTGACTCACCTCCACATAAGAAACCTTATTATTTTAAGAAGTTCTGAATTTGGCCTTATAAAATATTGTTTTCCTCTTACCTTTTCTAAAAACCATGGTCAAAAACCATGGGATGTTTTTTGTTTTGGATTAATTTAATATAAGGGGTCCCAAACCTAAATAATAAAGAATTCCCTCACCTTTCCTATATAAACCAACCCAAGCTCCCACTTCCTCCTCACTCAAAGCCCTTGGAGTTATTCCAAACTCTGAACTACTCTCTCTATAATCCTCCCAAGGTGAACCAATCTCCCAAGAAGCCTCTCACAAGCCTCTCTCTAGCCTTTGGAAGCACACTTCCAAGTAAAGGTTTTTTCTTCCTTTCTCATTTTTGTCCAATTTTCTTTAAGTTGTTTTACCCTTTTAATTTCAATTATAAATGTTGGGGTATGGTTTCTCACCTCCCTAATAATTCCCTCTTTATGTTTTAATGATGTTAGACCCTTTCTCTCTCATTAAATTCCTCCCATGTACACCTGTTACTATGCCGAAATTCCGAAAGGAACTTCTCTCTCCTCTTTTACATTCAAGCAATACTTTTGTATCATGAATCTAAATTCCATTACAATTGTTGGGAAATGTATCTATATGACCTCCTTACTGTAAATTACATGTAAATATTATGAGGAACCTATTTCTCTCTCATCAACATTTTTTATGAATTCTTATGTCACGTCGTTACGCTGCCGAAATCGCATCGATTTTCTAAGCCAATGTCATTGTGTAGTGAATACCATGCCCAATTCTCCATCAAGGGTATTCACCTTTATGAACATTTACATATTGATTGTAAAGTTTCATGTATGAATTCCACATTCCTTTATCGTGGAATAAATGATTATGTTTTATGAATCCATGTTTTATGATCCATGTGGCACACTTATGCATGAAATGAAATGTTTAAGAAGGGTGCGCCCTTATAGCGCTCCAATGCATTGGGTAAAGTATAGTATCATGATACGTCATGTGTAATGAGTGTTGACTCTTGATAATTCAAGTGAAACTAGGGTTTACTCGTGCTTTATGTGCAATGAGGATTTACTCATGCTCCATGTGCAATGGGCCTTGGCTCATGCTAATTCCATGATAAGTATTGTTGCCACATTTCCATGTTATGATTATCTTGCTTTATCATGCCTTTATGTTCATGTTTTTCTTACGCTCTATTGATATGCCTATTGTCTAACATGTATTTTACTCCTCATTTTATTCCATTTGTACTCCCTTATTGGGATTTATAGCTCACCCTTTTTTTATGCATGTCCTCAGGTTATCCCATGCAATGCTAAGTACGAGGGAATGTAGTGGTCATGTAAAGGAAGTTTTCAATAAAGATGTTGTATTTAAAGTTTTAAGTTTTTATGTAATGATCATAAGCCCCAGAGACACTAAACCTCTCGATCTTCTTGTTGTATCAAGTGAAGTTTTATGTAATAAATCAAGTTTAAGTTTGTAATAAAAGTAGGGTTGTCATATAACAACCCTGCTCTTTTATTACAAACTTAAACATGATTTATTACATAAACTCTTCAATTGATACAACATGGAATATAGAGAGGTATAGTGTATTTGGGGATTAGTAACATTACATGACATCTTAGAACATAAAACATACAACACCTTTATTGAAAACTTCCTTTACATGACCACTACATTCCCTCGTACTTAGCATTGCATGGGATAACCTGAGGACATGCATAAGAAAAGGGTGAGCTTAAAATCCCAGTAAGGGAATAAACATGGAATAACATGGGTAATAAAATACATGTTAATAAATAGGCATATCAATGGAGAATAATAGAAACATTAATATAAAGGAATGATAAATCATGATAATCATAACATGGAAATGTGGCAACAAAACTTAACATGTAATTAGCATGAACTAAGGCTCATTGCACATGGAGCAAGAGTAAACCCTCATTGCACATGAAGCACGATTAAACCCTAGTTTCACTTGAATTAGCATGATTCATCACTCATTGCACATGACATATCATGATACTATACTTTACTCAATGCATTGGAGTGCTATCAGGGAGCACCCTTCTTAAACATTTCATTTCATGCATAAGTGTTCCACACAGATCATATAACATGGAATCAATCAACATCATAAGTTATTCCACGATTAAGTAATGTGGAATAAATACATGAAATTACCATTAAATATGTATATGTGCATAAAGTTGAATACCCTTGATAGAGACCTGGGTATGATATTCACTACCCAATGATCTTGGCTTGGAAAAACGTGGTGCAATTTCAGCAGCATAACGATGTGACATAAGGATTCATGAAAATGGTTGATGAGATAGAAATGAGAGTTTCATCATATGTAAATGTAATTAAAAGTAAGGGGGTTCATATAGATACGCATCCCAACAAAAATAATGGAATTTAGATGCATAATACAAGATAATTACTTGGATGTAAAAGAGGAGAGAGAAATCCCTCACGGAATTTTGGCATGGTAACAGGTGTACATAAGAGACATTAATGAGAGAGAAAGGGGTCTCCCATCATCAAAACATAATTAGGGCGGTATGGGGGAGGTGTTAAATCATACCCCCAACATTTTTAATTTAAAAAAAAGGCATAACAACTTAAAAAAATGGACAAAAATGAGAAAGGAAGAAATCTCTTACTTGGAAGTGTGATCCCAAAGGCTTGGGAGAGGCTTGAGAGAGGCTTCTTGGGAGATTGGGGAGCCTTGGGAGGATTCTAGAGAAAGGAGGTAAGGTTTTGGTGGAACTCCAAAGGCTTTGAGTGAAGAGGAAGAGGGATCTTGGGTGGGTTTATATAGGAAATGAGAGGGAATTCTTTATTATTTAGATTTGGGACACCTCACATTAAACTAATCAAAACCACAAACCAACCCATGGTTTTTGCCCATGGTTTTTTCAAAGGGGATTAGAAAACAATTTTTTATAATTAAAATGGCCTAACTTATTAAAATAATAGGGTTGCTTATGTGTAGGTGATTCACACTCTCAAGAAAAATAATTTAAAAATACAAAATGTTTTATAAGTCTTGGAGGGTCCACAAAAGCTTTGTAAAATAAATCAAACAAATCTAAAATCACATTATTTTAATTCTAAAACATATATTGTCTAAAAATAATGTTTATAGTATTTTATTACCTCACTATTGGGTCATTATGATGTCATAAAACACATTATATATTTAGACGGTATTTAATTTTTACCCAAAAATTTGACTGTCTCAAGAAGTTATGAAAAAATCACCGTTGGATAATTTCGACATCCCGATTCCAAAAATAATATTAATTTTATCTAAATAATTTTATAAATATGTGAATTTTTACTTTTAAATTAAAAACCGACATTTATCGAAAATTCATGGGTTTTGACAAAAACAGTTTTCAAACCTTAATAAAAATTAAAATTTCATTCATAAAATTATATGATCATTTATATTTAATAAAAATTAATTTAATAATAATATTTAATTAAAATATTATTTAATTAAGAAATCCATTAATTCGTCAAAATAGATTTCTTAGTTGAATATTAACTAAAACACTACTACAAATACGGCTTTTATCATCACTAAAAATGGCCTTTATCTGTGCTAGAAAAGGCACTGATAAAGCCGGAAAAGATAAAGGGGGGGTCCCCTTTATCAGCGCTCCGAAAAATTCTGATAAAGACCCCTTTTATTAGTGCTAAAAAAATCATTGATAAAAGGGGTCTTTTATCAGCGCTAAAACAAAGCGCTGATAAAAGGGTCCTTTATCAGCTCTTTGTTTTAGCGCTGATAAAAGACCCCTATATTAGCGCTTCCTTTATCAGTGCTTTCGTTTTAGCACTAATAAAGGACACCTTTTATCGGTGCTTTTTTAAAAGCACTGATAAAAGGTAAAAAAATAAAAAAAATTAAAAAAAATTAAAAAAAATTAAAAAAAAAATTAAACAAAATTAAAAAAAAATTAAAAAAATTAAAAAATACTGCCAATCAGGGGGGCTTTATAGAACTTGATCCCCCCCTTTTACAGCGCTTTTCTGCCTCTGTACAGCGCCCCACGCACCCCCTTCACCCTTTAACAGCGCTTGCTGCTATATTCCTCCATGCGCGCGTGCCCCTACCTCCACCAGGATTTGAACTCGAGACCTTCCCCCTGCACACCTAAGCCTTTACCACTACTCTATTTTGATTTGCCTTCCAATTCATGATATCTCTATATATATATATTTACATATTTAGTTATATTTATTCGTATAGTAACATATATTTATATTAATATATATATAGTTATATTATAATATATTTATATAGTTATATTATAATATATATATATATATAGTTATATTATAATATATATATAGTTATGTTAATATATATATATAGTTATATTAATATATATATATATAGTTATATTTATTCGTATGGTAATATATATTTATATTAATATATATATATAGTTATATTAACATATATAAAGTTATATTAACATATATATAGTTATATTAATATATATATATAGTTATATTAATATATATATATAGTTATATTAATATATATATAGTGATATTAATATATATATTTATAATGATATTAATATATATATTTATAGTAATACTAATATATATATGTAGTTATATTAATATATATATAGTTATTAGATTAATATATATATAGTTAGATTAATATATATATATATAGTTAGATTAATATATAGGTATATAAATATTCATATATATGTATTTTAAATAAAATGGATGTTTTTAGATAAAACTAATATATTTTATATGTAAATATATTTTATTATTTATATTTATAATTAAATTTTTAAGTGTGAATATATAAAAATATGAATATATTGTTATATATTTGATTATAAATAACAGTTCATTATAAAAAAATGATGAAATTTCAAAGACATAATATCAATATTAATGTAATACCTTGTAATAAATTCATACCCCACCAAAAAAATCCAATAATACCCCCTTAAATGAGGCTGAAAATCCACAAAATGTTAAAAAATCGGGGTCCCCTGACTAAAAACTCAGTTTTGGAGGCCTTCTGGGCCTCTTTTGGCCTTGAAAATCCCTTGACTAAGGTCCCTCAGGTCACAACGACATAGATCTCGTCTCAGGCTTCGATTTGATATGTGGTAGAGCTCAAACAGACACCCGGATCAAAAGTTATGGCCGTTTGAAGTTTGAGTTGCATTTTCAACATATTTTGTATATTTTTTTAATTTTTTTAATTTTTTTATTCTTCAAATTTTTATTAAATTACTATTACTCCATAATAATTAGCAAATTATTAATTAAAAATATTTTTTATTTTTTAAGAATCCATTTTCACTAAATATCTTATATATTAAGTATATTAAGTGTAAATATACATTTATACTTATCTAAAATATATTTAAAAAGTATATATTATATTTATATATCAATATAACTATATTTATATATTAATATATAAATATATTTTTAAAAAAAAAATTGAAGTCGACCCTTTATTAGCATTTTTAAAAAAAGCGCTGATAAAGCCCCCCCCCCCTATCAGCGCTACTAAACAAGCACTGATAAAGGGGGTCCCTTTATGAGCGCTAAAAAAAGCATTGATAAAGGGGTTCTTTTATCAGCACTTTTTTTAGCACTGATAAAGGCACCCTTTATCAGCACTTTTTTTAGCACTGATAAAGGCACCCCCCTTTATCAGCGCTTTTTCGTTAGCGCTGATAAAGGGGGGGTGCTGTGAAAAATTGTTTTTGTGGTAGTGAAAATACTATTTGTGCTTTAAAAACTATTTACAAAGTAACAATAATAAAATGAATTCATATTCTTTATACAAAAATAATGTACATTGTCATAGTGATAGGGTCTTGTTACATAACCCCTTATAACACCCACAGAAGACCGAAGGGTACGGTGTGCGATGGTGACAGACTCTTGGGGTGGCTCGAATAACATCGCTCAGGTGGTAATATCTATTAACTTACACTTCTCCCATAGTCGGTTCTGCTCAATCTTAATGTATTCAAGCTCGGCTTGGGCTTGGTCAAGAGTGAAGCCCAATGATGCCACCTCCTTTCTAAGCTTTGACAAATGGGCTTCTTATGGGGCAAGTCTACTGGATGAGGTCATTGCTTCCTTTGTCTGAGTAAATTGGATTTGTTAAAGCCCTATATTTATACTAATCATGTGATCACTGTTCAATGGCTATATTAGCAATGTTCACAATTCATAATGGTATTTTAAAATCCAGAAATATAAAACCAATGAAGTTCACATTTTATATAACCATAATAAGACATTTAATTAGATCAATAGGAATTTTCATTAATGAAAGTTTGGGTCATTACAATCTTCCCCCCTTAAGAAATTTCGCCCTCGAAATTTCATTTTCCCACACTAAAACAGATGTGGGTGACTTTGCTTCATTACTTCCTCTAATTCCCATGTCGCTTCTTCAAACTTGCGGTTTCTCCACAACACCTTTACAAGGGGCATTGCCTTATTTCGTATAACTTTTTCTCTAAGATCTAAGATCTTCAATGGTTACTCCTTGTAAGAAAGATCATTCTCTAGCCATACTACCTATGAAGAGAGTACATGTGAAGGGTCTGGTATATAATTACTTAATAGGGATACATGAAAGATGTGATGTACTTTGGCCATGGTAGGTGGAAGTGCTAGTCGATAGGTCACAGCCCCAACACGATCAAGAATCTCGAAGGGGCCAATTTACCTTGGACTTAACTTCCCTTTCTTTCCAAACCTCATGACCTTCTTCCATAGATATATGCATAGAAATACCATGTCTCCAACTTTAAACTCAAGATCTCGTCGAGGGTTATCTTCATAACTCTTCTGTCGACTCGAGGCTGCCTTGATATGTTGTTGAATGGTTTTCACCTTCTCCACCAATTCTTTGACCATTTCTGGTCTTATTATCTTACGTTCATCGACTTCATCCCAACATTCTAATGTTTAGTACCCCTTCCCATACAAGGCTTCATAAGGTGTCATTCGGATGCTCGAGTGGAAACTATTATTGTAGGAGAATTCAACCAGTGGAAGATGTTGTTCCCACCCTCCTTTGAAGTCCATAGAACACACTCTCAACATGTCCTAAAGTGTTTGGATAGTCCGTTCGGATTGACCATCAGTTTGAGGATGATAATATGTACTGAAGTTTAGCTCAGTATCTAGATCATGTTGAAGACTCTTCCAAAACTTAGAGTTGAATCTTGGATCTCGATCGGATACAATAGATAGTGGTACTCCATGCAGCCTTACCACTTCCCTGATATATTTCTGTGCCAGCTGATCCAATGAGAAATCCTCCCAAATTGCAATGAAGTGTGCAGACTTTGTAAGACGATCCACAACAACCCAGATTGCATTGTTTCCTTTGGATGTCTTCAGAAGTCTGGCGACAAATTCCATGGTGATGTTCTCCCATTTCCATGCTGGTATGGGCAATGGTTGCATCATCCCATTAGATTTCTGTCTCTCTGCCTTCACTTGCTAACACACCAGACACTTTGATGTATTCTCAGTGATCTCCTTCTTCATATAATCCCACCAATAATTCTCTCAGAGATCTCGATACATCTTTGTGTTTCTTGGGTGAATAGAGAAATTTGAACTATGCGCATCATCCAAAAGTTCCTTCTTCAGCTTTGGACTTTATGGAACACATAGTCTTTTCCCAAATCTCACAATTTCTTCTTCATTAATATTTAACTCCGAGGATTTCCCTTTACTAATATCTTCCACTCTATTCTAGATTCTCACATCATCCTTTTGAGCATCCTTTAACCTTTCCAAAAGAGACGGTTGAGAAATCATTTGTGAAAGGATTGATGATGTTCCCTTCTTTATGATTCCCATGTCCATATTCATCAAATATAGAAAGATTGGGTCCTTATCAATTCTCATCAATGATAGAATTGTTGGGTCATTTCTACTTAGAGCATCTGCCACCTTGTTCGCTTTCCCAAGGTGGTAATGGATTGATCAGTAATAGTCTTTGATCAGCTCTAACCATATTTGTTGGTGCATGTTCAACTCTTTCTGTGTGAATATATACTTGAGGTTTTTGTGGTCCGTATATATTTCACACTTCTCCCCAAAGAGATAATGATGCCAAATTTTTAAAGTGAAGATCACCACATCCAACTCCAAATCATTTTTTGGATAATTCTACTCATGAACTTTCAATTTCCTTGAAGCATAGGCAATGACTTTGTCATTTTTCATCAACACAAAGCCCAAACCCTTCTCTAAAGCATCATTGAATACCACAAAAAGTTCTCCACATGTGGGTAAAGTGAGAACGGGTGCAGTGATAAGCCTCATTTTTAACTCCTTGAAGCTTTCTTCACATTCATCACTCCAAGTAAACTTTACTCCCTTCCAAGTTATCTTGGTAAGAGGGTTGGACAATCTTGAGAAATTTCTCACAAATTGTCGATAATATCCAGCTAACCCCAAGAAGCTATAGATATCCGTTACCGATGTTGGTCTCGACCATCCCTCAATTGCATCTATTTTGGAGGGATCCATAGATATCTCATTGCTTGTGATGATATGGCCCAAGAATGAGACCTCATTCAACCAGAACTCACACTTGTTGTACTTTGCATAGAGATTCTCCTTCTGCAAGGTCTCTAGAACAGTTCTTAGATACCCCTCATGATCCTCCTGGGTTTTGGAGTATATCAAAATATCATCTATAAATACTACCACAAATTTGTCGAGGTAATCCCTAAAGACTCTATTCATTATGTTCATGAAGATTTTTGGAGAATTATTGAGTCTGGAAGGCATTATTATGAACTCATAGTGCCCGTATATTTTACGAAAAGTAGTCTTGGGGATATCTTCCTTCTTCACCCTTACTTGATAATATCCTGACTGCAAATCTACCTTAGAGAAGTATTGTGCTCCATGCAACTGATCAAACAATTCATCGATTCATGGGAGAGGATACTTGTTCTTTATCGTGATTTTGTTAAGCTCTCGATAATTGATGCAAAGGCACATTAACTCATCTTTCTTCTTGATGTAGAGGATTGGTGCACCCCATGGTGAAACACTTGGGCGTATAAAACCTTTATCTAGACTCTCATGTAGTTGTTTCTTCATCTCCACAACAGACATTCTATACGGAGTCTTGGATATTGGCAATTCCCCAGTTATAATATCAATTGAGAATTTAAAATCTCTTCTAGGAGGAAGACCAAGAAATTCCTCGGGAAACACTTCAGTGAATTCCCTCATAATAGGAATTTTGTCAAGGATGGTTGCCTCTTTAGACTCAATCATCTAAGACAGATACGTGTGCTCATAGTACAGTAATATCCACTCTTGAGATGATGGAGCTAAATAAGATTCATCTTCCTCCTTGCACTTGTATAGAATCGGGGGTCGATTCTCCACATGGAGAGTGATTTCCCTCTCATGGTAATTTATGTTGGTTCTATATAAGTAAATCCAATCCATGCCAATAATTGCATCAAATTCCACCAGATGGAGTATTATGAGGTTCGCTGGGAAATTAAATCCACAGATTATGATAGGGGAGGAGTTATATTCATGGGATGCAATGATTGCCCCATTTTTCATACTCACCGAAATCTTTACTTCCATGATTTTTTGTGGTGTTGGGATTGTTCTACTAAACCTTTGGGATATAAAATAAAGCTTAGAACCTGAATCAAAAAGTATGTTTGCTATTCTTGAATGAATCACTAGCGTACCTGTCACCACTTCATTGTTGGGGTTCACTTCGGCAGTAGTTATGGGAAAATTTCTCCCTTGCTACCTTGGAGGTTGTTGGTTGCCTCGGAAAAACCTTGGATTAGGGAACTGATTTTCAATATGCACTGGTTCTTTTCAGTTGTAGCAATGAACAACGCATTAAGGTTTGAACGGAGTGTTCCTCTCCTCTGTTGCAGCCGTAGGTTTTTATTGTCAGTAGTTAATAGCTAGGTTCCCTTATCTTCCATGCCTAAAGAATTTCCTCGTCCCCTTCAGGCAATTTCCAGGGTTCTTCTTTCCACACCTTTGGCAAGTGGGGTGTTGGATCTTCTTAGAACCATTGGATTTATCCATCAGACCACCAGTATTGAAGTCCACCTTACGCTTCTTATCCCCATGATACCCCTAAGATTCTCCGATCTCCATTTCGACCTTGAGGGCACATCAGAAAATTTCCTCATAGGTGTTGAAGCCACAGATCGCCAGTTCTTTCCATAGGCTAGGTTTCATCCCACCAAAGAAGCAGTCAACCATGCATTTGGGGGCAACAACAAAACTGGAGGCATATCGTGCAAGCCTTGTGAAGTTTTCCTCATACACTCCGATAGATTCATCATCTTTTTTCTTAAGGGAAAGGAATTCCCTTTCCATATTAAGTCATAGGGTGCGTGGAAAATATTTATTGAAAAACAAATTTTGGAAATCTTTCCATTCCAACGCCTCGATATCTTCCTCATGCTTCATATTTTTTATCAACTTCCATCATTGATCAACTTCAACCTCCATATGATGAGCAGCCAAGAGAACCTTCTCTTGTTCATAACATTGAAGGATGGAGAAGATCTTTTCAATGGAGTTGATTCATTGTTCGACGATTGAGGGATCAGATGATCTATTAAAAGTTGGAGGCCTTTATCTCATGAATCTATTGATAGAAACTTGTTCTTTATTAGGGGGTTGAACTTTCCTCTTGACCAATGTTTCTATTCAAATCTTGAGTTAACTGAGATAGAAGCATGAAAATGTTCGTGATTCCCACTCCCATCGGATTGGTCATCTCATTTTCACAGTCATCACATTGATCTTCACATCGGTTTTCAGCCTGAGTCCTCCTATTACCAGCCATTGGCTGGAATAAAAGGAAAGTTAGGGGTAACACATAAAGGGTAATCCAAGGAAAAAACTTATGACTTATAAATAACTTTTACTTCCTTAACTTATGAATTCATATGCTTAAATCTATTCTATCCATGATCTACTTTCTAACATATATTCTTAGGGGAATTTTTTTAATTCCCTTAATAAGGGTTCATACTAATCTTATGAATTTACCAAAGCATATCCCCCAGGAGTGTCATAACCAAGAGTGTAGCAAGGCCCATTTTCATGCACCAGTTCCCGTTCGAGTCTAGCTCAAAGTGGTGTTTTCGGGTTTTACCCCTAGGATACATCTATGCCAGAGCTGCCTCTACCTGCTCGTATCTAGAAATGGATGTATTTCCTTGATAACCCACTTACTCAATACTCACCAATACTTAGGGGTGTTTTTATTATAATTATTATTGTCTCTAAGTGTTCACTAGGGTTTTCTAATCCTAATCCCAAAAATAACTAAACCTATCCTCTGATACCAACTATAACAACTCTTCTCTTTTATTACAAACTTAAACATGATTTATTACATAAACTCTTCACTTGATACAACATGGAAGATAGAGAGTTCTAGTGTCTTTGGGGCTTAATAAAATTACATAACAGCTTAGAACATAAAACACACAACATATTTATTGAAAACTTCCTTTAGATGACCACTACATTCCCTCGTACTTAGCATTGCATGGGATAAAATAAGTACATGCATAAGAAAAGGGTGATCTATAAAGGCCAGTAAGGGAATAAAAATGGAATAACATGAGGAATACAATAAATGTTATTCAATAGGAATATCAATGTATTACAATAGAAACATGAACATAAAGTCATGATAAAGCATGATAATCATAACATGGAAATGTGGCAACAACACTTAACATGGAATTAGCATGAGCCAAGTCTCATTGCACATGGAGCATGAGTAAACCCTCATTGCACATGAATCATGAGTAAACCCTTGTTGCACTTGAATTATCATGAGTAAACACTCATTGAACATGATGTATGATGATACTATACGTTACCCAATGCATTGGAGTGCTATCAGGGTGCACCCTTCTTAAACATTTCATTCCATGCATAAGTGTGGCACACAGATCATATAACATGGAATCAATCAACATCATAAGTTATTAAATGATTAAGTAATGTGGAATAAATATATGAAAGTAACATTCAATGTGTATATGTGTATAAAGGTGAATACCCTTGATAGAGACTTGGGTATGGTATTCACTACACAATGATCTTGTCTTGGAAAAACGCGGTGCAATTTCGGTAGCATAACGATGTGACATAAGGATTCATAAAAATGGTTGATGATAGATAAATGGGTGTTTAATAATATTTACATGAAATGGATAGTAAGTGGGTTATATAGATACATGTCCCAATAAATGTAATAGAATTTAGATGCATAATACAAGAGAATTACTTGGATGTAAAAGAGGAGAGAGAAATCCCTCACGGAATTTCGGCATGGTAACAGGTGTACATGAGAGACATTAATGAGAGAGAAAGGGGTCTCCCATAATCCAAACATAATGAGGGAATTATGGGGGAGGTGTTAAATCATACCCTAACATTTTTAATTGAAAAAAATGGGCACAACAACTTAAAATAAATGGACAAAAATGAGAAAGGAAGAAATAACTTACTTGGAAGTGTGATCCCAAAGGCTTGGGAGAGGCTTGAAAGAGGCTTATTGGGAGCTTGGGGAACCTTGGGAGGATTATATAGAGATTATGGAAGGGTTTGGTCGAACTCCAAAGGCTTTGAGTGAATATGAAGAGGGATCTTGGGTGGGTTTATATAGGAAATGAGAGGGGATTTTTTATTATTTTGGTTTGGGACACCTCACATTAAACTAATCAAAACCACAAACCAGCCCACAGTTTTTTCCCATGGTTTTTTCCAAATGGGAGTAGAAAAAAATATTTTATAATTCCAATGGCCTAACTTCTTAAAATAATAGGGTTGCTTATGTGGAGGTGAGTCACACTCTCAAGGAAAACAATTTAAAAAGACAAAATGTTTTATAAGTCTTGGAGGGTCCACAAAAGCTTTGTAAAATAAATCAAACAAATATAAAATCATATTATTTTAATGATAAAACATATATTGGCCGAACTTAATGTTTATAGAATTTTATTACCTCACTATTGGGTCATTATGATGTCATAAAACACATTATATATTTAAACGGTATTTATTTTTTACCCAAAAATTCAACTATCTCAGAAAATTATGAAAAATTCACCATTGGATAATTTCGACATCCTAATTCCAAAAATAATATTCATTTTATCTAAATAATTTTATAAATATGTGAATTTTTACTTTTTAAAAAAATTGACATTTACCGAAAATTCATGGGTTTTGACAAAAACAGTTTTCAAACCTTAATAAAAATTACAATTACATTCATAAAATTATATGATAATTTATATTTAATAAAAAGTAATTTAATAATAATATTTTATTAAAATATAATTTAATTCAAAAATCCATTAATTCGTCAAAATAGATTTCTTAGTTGAATATTAACTAAAAATACTATTTGTGCTTTAAAAACTATTTACAAAGTAACAATAATAAAATGAATGCTCATTATTTATACAAAAATAATGTACATTGTCATAGTGCTAGGGTCTTGTTACATAACCCCTTATAACACCCTCATAAGACCGAAGGGTAAGGTGTGCGATGGTGACAGACTCTTGGGGTGGCTCGGATAACATCGCTCGGGTGGTAATCTCTATTAACTTCCACTTCTCTCGTAGTCGATTCCGCTCAAGCTTAATGTGTTCAAGCTCGGATTGGGCTTGGTCAAGAGCGAAGAACAATGACACCACCTCCTTTCTGAGCTCCTACAAATGGGCTTCGTATGGGGAAAGTCTAGTGGATGTGGTCATCGCTTCCTTTGTTTGAGTAAATTGGATTTGTTAAAGCCCTATTTTTATACTAATCATGTGATCATTGTTCAACGGCTATTTTAGAAACGATCACAATTCATAATGGTATTTTGAAATCCAAAAACATAAAACCAATGAATTTCACATTTTATATAACCATAATAAGACATTTAATTAGATCAAGAGGAATTTTCATTAATGAAAGTTTGGGTCGTTACACAATAGGTTCCACAACACCCACCTTTTCATTTGAAAAAGAACATGACACCGCAAGACATCACCTAACATGAAACTTGTAACCAAAAGAAACATTACAAGGATATGAATCCTAAACCAAGTCCTAAACAACATGTGATTCTTGCAAGCAGTCATAACAGCCTCTTACGACCAAACTTTCCACACCAATGGCCGATCATGGACCCTTGATTAGATAGAGAAAATGAAAGTCCCAAAGGACCTTTAGGATAGTATCTAGCACCAAAAACTCCAGACTAATTCCACCTTTCCTTTAAGTAATTCCCTTCACCACTTATAGATATGACCTTCAGGATTAAAGGTGTTAAACTTCACCTTTGATGGCTCAAACGACTCAAGGAAACTAAAGCTTCATTCAAATCCTCTCGCATCTACTCTCCCACTATGAGAGGATCTGATTAACCAAAAAAGAAAAGGTGGATTCAATTATAAAACCCACGAAATAATTCCATACATTGATCAACTGGAGGTTCTTCCAATAGAGAATCACCCATGTCTGCACTTCAATCTTGTGTTAACTCTTTATGGGGGCATACACTGGCCATTAAAGGAAAACCAAGGACCCAACCAGACTGGTCCATTGAAAAAAAGAACCAAAAGTAAACACCAAACACACAAAAAGGGAACCTACTCAAAGGAATCCCAAAAAAAATTCATAAAAACCCACTAAACTTTATGTCAAAACTAACTCACCAACAAGAACTCAAACTGAAACACCAATGAACCAAAAAGGGTTTTCAGGCTCAAAATGCCTCACAAAAATATTCTTAAAATACAATAAGACACACCACATTTTCCTTAAAAATATTTTTCTAAAATAAAATAGGATTAGTGGGTTACACATTCACCAATGGTATCCTATGGATTCTCACACATTCATTTTTCTGTGCCAAGCTGGGCACTCATCCAATTTCCTCACACAACCCACACACATGGTCACCCATGAGAATACCAAGGATCAAAATGAAACTTTTCCACTTTCCAAAAAAACATTAAACCCTCACTTCCATTTTAAATCCCATTAATCCTCTTTTCAAAAACCACTAGCCACAAAACCTGAAGCCTAATTTAAATCTCACAAAACTTTTTCAAAAAAACACCAACCATTCAATTAAATATCCTTTTTAAACTCTACACAAAAATTACAAAACATTTCATCCCATTTTAAAACATTATTATCTACACATAAAACCTCACTTCATCAATAACCATTTAATTAAAAAATCATCTCTTATTATTTAAAACAAGTTTCCAAAACCCTTTAAAAAATAAATATCCATTTTCTAGAAAACCAATTTCTGATAAACCACAAGTTTTGATTTTAAAAGTCAAATCTTGATAAAATCATCCCATTTACTAAAAAACACTGAATAAAAATACACCTTCTAAAAATCAAACCATTCCCACTTTAAAATACAATTTTTACAATTCCAAAATAGGGTTTTTCAAAATAATTTTCAGAACCTAAAAATACACAAGATGCTTCTCAAAGGAAAACTAGCATTGATGGGTGACTTGTACATATGGTTAGATGTCATAAACCAATCACACTGCCATTATAGAGAGTGTTCTAAGACCATGTCCCCAACTCCAATTGGCTAGTGAGGCCTTGCAATCTCATTGAGACCATTTTCCCAAGTCCCATTTCATTTCCCAAACAATGGATAGCCACAAGAACCAAATGACCCAAACAAAACCCGAATTACCCTAGTAACTTGAGTCCCATCAATAGGTGTGATGTCCAGGCACCGCACTCATAACTAGAATGTTAATCCTCGACAATCCTAGCTCTAGTATACTCAGACTCTTTCTTAAGAAACATGACCCAAAAAGATAATAACCTCCCTTTGATTCCATTTTTGTCATGAACCAAGCTGGGTCTCCATCCGACCCGGTGTTCGACCCGGTCCGTGGCATGGCCTGAAAGGCATTCCCAATCCCCATGGGCTGGAAACTAGTACCTGGGTATCTATAACATGCTTTGGGAATGATTTTACCCATTTCAAACACCCCACAAATCATTTCTACAAAACACCACACCAAAGAACACACACAAAACCTAACCATTTTCCTTTACAAAATCCATTCTCATTGCCTAAGCATGTCAAAACAATTAAGAAAACCTTTCATACAACCCAAATAATTTATAAAATAAGACTAAATAATCAAACTAGCATATTTAAAACATCTAAAAATGTTAAGGCATGGAACCACCTACCTCGTATGGAGAAACTTCTAGAAATTGGTGTGAAACCACAACCACACCTCAAAAAAACCCTTAGAAGGTGAGATAGAAAATAATACATCAATATAGACCCCTAATAAACAATAACAAACCCTAAAATTTGAACCCCACCTACTAGAGAAAAGGAACCCCAAAGAAATTGAAAAAAAACCCTAGATTAGAGGAAGAAAGTAAGGGATAAGGGACTTACGTGAAGAATCCTTGAAGAATCAGAGTCAAAAACACCCAAAAATCAAAGCCCAAAGAGATGGGAGGATGGAGGGAGGTGCGCCTTGGGATTGGATGGATGATAGGGCTGAGAAAGAGGAGGGTAAAGGGGTTAAAATCGTGGAGAGATAAAAGAGGGAAAGCATTTTTAATGAACTAGCACGACTGCATAGTTAGTCTACATGGTTTTTCAAACCATGTGGAGACCATGAAACTTTCTCTGCTGAGGGAGACACCTACCACATGGGAAATACACATGGTTTGACTTACCATGAATAATTCATGCAGTCGCTTCGGGCTATAACCTAGACCTACCATACGGTTACCTGGGTAGGGTGCATGGTTTCTACTAACTATGCACCAGGGTCTGTCCACCCATTTTGGAAAAAATTTCTTGAAAAATCATGGGAGAACTTGCAGGCAAGCACTAGGCTAAGGATTGAAAAAGAAAATTCCTCAAAATTCAAACCCATCACACCCAGTTCCTGAGAAAAATAACTACAAACCTGACCCAAACCTGAAAAAAGGTGAGACCAAAAACCCAAGTGTGACACAACATATATGAATAAACATTAATATTTGATATGCACATAATAAGTACCTGATTATTATTTAAATTTTTAATATTCCTTCTGATTCAATATCCTGAACAACTTTATCAAGCACTATATCAATGGAAACCTTATACTCAATGGAATGTAATAATTTATTTTTTCTATCATTTACTTATATATTAAAAACTCATTTAAATAGATTCCTTTCACTTTGTGTTTTTTTATTTTTGAGTGCATTCAATTCATTATAGTACAGTTAATTAGTTTGCATTTTTTTTAAACTATGTGTGTATATATTTTTAAAATACAATGAATATTATATTTAAACTACTCATAGCACAATAAAATTAACACCTTTCAATTTATATGCAAATGAATGTGTCTGCATAATGAACTATACGACCAGTTTAAACCATGGAAATGAATTATGCATACAGTTTAAATATCATGAAATTGATTTTTTTCAAATGAGTTATGCATACAAAATCATATACAAAATCATAGTATTCCATGAGGATTATGTATTGTTTATTCATATGTAGAATTAAAATACTCCATAATGATTATGTGAGTAATACACTAACAGTCCCAGATATTGAAGGCCAATATTCTGCTCATGCTCCTATTTTTTCACTTATTCAACTGGATTTAACTTTTCAAGATTCCAAGAGTAAAGATGAATATTCTGCTCCTCTTCAACTAGTTTCATCAGAGGATCTGGTGATGAATGTTTGATTTTATTATCGATGAAGCTGAGTATGATGAAAACTTTTTTTTGTTGATGTTTATGTAGGTCTTATGTGTGAAGATCATAAGTTTGATATTTTTTGTCACTGAGATGTAATTTGAAAGTTGATAAAGAAAATATTATTGAAAAATGTTTGTGTGAGTTAATGGTGATGATTTATTATGTTATTCAGAGTGATCAAAGTCGTAAGAGATAGACCAATTGTAGTAGAAGACTGATCGAGCTTGGATGATGGTCGAAGATGTTCAATTAATCATGGATGTTGAATAATTACATGGATCAAGCTATTAGATGAAGCTAAATTGGATATAAACTTGATATTTGTTTATTTTATAAGATCCATGTCTGAAGAACATAAGGCCAAGCATTGGATGACATTGAGATGGAGCTCTCAAATGGATGCATGTGAGGTGTTCACTGAAATGCTCAGATTTTACGATCGAAAAAGGAATTGTAGTGGATTTATCTGAATTGAAGGTATATTGTTGAATAGTGTTCATAAATTATAGTCCTACCTACTATAGAAATTACTTATATTGGTGTTGTAGTTTAGTTTTACTCCGTAGAATCTTGATTATGAATCTATATTTTGGAATTTTTTCTTCTTTGAAATAGAAATTGATTACTTTATTTTCATCATTTTCTTTTATATGCTTCTCTTTAGTTAATGAAATCTGCATTCTATCTAAAAATTTATTTTTTTAGTGAAATTAATGTTTAGTGAGTGGTCTGCTAGGGAGTGATTTTTTGAAGAAGGATACCTACATGAAAATTTTATTCATTTCAAATATTTGAAAGTTTTGAGATAAAATTATTGATTCCATGAGTTTAGTGTGAATTTAATGACTTTTTTTCTCTCAAAGTCTTGAGTTGGTCACTAAATCCTTTAAGAATTAAGTCTTTTATTGATCATGATTGATTTTTAAAATGAAAATAGAATCTTAATTATAATTTTGTTCCTGGTGATGTCAATATTATTTAAAGATAAAATTTTAACTTAATGTTTTTGTTAATTTCCAAACTAATATTCAATGAATCTCAACTTTCTCTAGTTCCATATACATATTTAAAACTTTTAATATTCATTAATAATAATAAAACATCTCTAAAAAATCTATACACATTCTCTAGTTTATCAATCTTTATATTTCAATAAACTATTACTTTTATCTCATTTCAGTCCTACATTCACTACTTTGTTAACAATATATTAATACATTATATAATGCATGCAATTATTGTATGCATTCCTTCTACCACTACTACACATATTTTCTTTAATAGTGTGAAAAATGGATTTTAACAGCGCTGAAAAAACATTGTTAATCACAACGCTGATAAAGGGGGTCCTTTATCCGTGCTAAAAAAAGAGATGATAAAGGCATCACTTTATCAATGCTATTTTAGCACTAATAAAGACCTCCCTTTATCAGCACTGATAAAGGGGGGACTTTATCAGCGCTTGAAATAGTGATAATAAAGGCCAAACTGGCTGCAATGTGATGTTAATATAACATCACACCCAGCAAAAACCTATAATTTTAAACAATGTTATATACATTTAATTGACATCACGAATACAAAAATGTGTGCCCATGGTATATACAAAAAAAACTGCTATATATATTTCAAACAATGTTTTATATAATTATATTTTCAATTATCCAACAAACATTTAAAAACATTAATGTTTCATCTTTGGACGCCTATGATTCCCTCTCAAAAATGTTCGCTCATGGTATCAGTTGTCGAAAAAATCATATCAACCCAATAAAATTATTATACTTATATAAGAAAACAAATATTATGTCAGTAATACTATAAAGAAATAAATTAAACATTAATATGAAAGAATACATTAATAAAATGTCAATTTTTAAAAAAAATTACACATTTGGAGTTATACCGATAACATTGTGCGTCTTATTGAGGTGGGGAGATTCCTACATGTCACAAATGAGTTATAGATCGTTTTCCTAGAATATCAAAACAATCCGAATGTGTTTTCTCAATTTTGAGTATGTCACTTGTTCTTTTACTAAAATTAATGTCAGCTTTAAATAATGACACATTTGGAGTTATACCGGTCTCACTATGTATCATATTGAGGTGAAGATGATTCCTACACATAATAAATTACTGATGGATCATTTTCCTAAAGTATCAAAACAATCCAAATTCATCTAATCTATTTTCAGTATGTTAGTTTTGTCTTTTTACTAAAATTTCATTTCAAATTCGAAACACATATTTTGAGTCATACCAGTCACATCGTGGATCGGTTTGATGTAAGATTACTTCATACATGTCAAAAATGAATTATGAATCACTTTCCTAAATTATTAAGACAATCAGAGCGTGTTTTCTTGGTTTTCAGTGAGTGACACATTTTGAACTAAAATGTCAATTCTAAACTAATAACGGACACTTTTAGTCATACTGGTCACATTGTGCATTAGATTGAGGTGTGGTTGATTCTTATACATCATAAATGAATCGTGGATCATTTTCCTAAAGTATCAAAACAATCCAAATGCATTTTCTCAGTTTTTAGTATGTCACTTGTTCTTTTTACTTAAATTAATATCAATTTTTAAATAAGAAGACACAGTTTGATTCATACCCGTCACACCGTGTGTCATATTTAGGTGAGGTTGACTCCTACATATAAAAAATGATTCATGGATAGTTTTCCTAAATTATCAAAACAATATGAATGTGTTTTCCTAGTTTTCAATATGTCACTTGTTCTTTTTACTAAAATTAATGTCAATTTAAAATAAAAAAGAGACATTTTTAGTTATACCGGTCCCACCATGCATCATATTAAGCCTCGATTGATTCCTACATGTCAAAAATTACTTATAGATCATTTTACTAAAGTATCAAAACTATATGAATGTGTTTAATTAGTTTTCAGTATTCCATTTGTGTGTTTTTTACTAAAATGTCATTTCAAACTTGAAACACGTATTTTAAGTCATACCGGCCACATCATGCGTCAGTTTGATCTGAGATTGTTTCATACACGTCACAAATGACTTATGAACCGTTGTCCTAAATTATCAAGACAATCAGATCATGTTTTCTTTGTTTTTAGTGAGTGACACGTTTTGAACTAAAATGTTAATTTTAAACTGATAACGGTCACTTTTAGTTATATCGGTCACACCGTGCATCGGATTGAGGTTTGATTGATTCCTACATGTCACAAATAACTCATGGATAATTGTTCTAAAGTATCAAAATAATATGAATGTTTTTTCTTGGTTTTAAGTATGTTGCTTGTTCTTTTCACTTAAATTAATGTGAATTTTAAATAAAAAAGACACAGTTGGAGTCATACCGATCACATTGTGTGTCTTATTGATGTGTGGTTGACTCCTACACATCGCAAATGACTAATGGATCGTTGTCTTAAATTATCAAAATGATCAGATGCATTTTCTCATTTTTTAGAATGTCACTTGTTCTTTTTACTAAAATTAATGTAAATTTTAAATAAAAAAGAGACACTTTGTTGAAATGGAAACAATGAAGTGTCGACATTTATCACTTTCCTTTAAGTTCCCTCTACTACCTTTAAAGGAAAGTGATAAATTTGTACACCGCATAGGTGACAAGGTTTTGAGGGAGAAGAAGTATGTGGAAGACATTGTCTGCATGAGTAGTCAAACATTTAATTTAGATTATGTTAATGTAGTAGAGAACATATAATATTATGAGGAAAAACATAGTATATTAAAAAATTTCCTTCTCATTGAATTCTGAGTTGTAGCCTCGAGGTCTTATCTCTCACGAGCATGAGAATCTTTAAAAAAACCACCCCAACTCGAATAAAGGAATACACCTGTATAAGAAAACAATTCTCATGTGAGTAATACTAAAAAGGAGTAAATTAAACATAAATATGAAACAATCTGCTACTTCTATGGAAGTCACATCTTCATGTTATTTGTGTACATTCTTCCATCAGGTATTCTGCCTGTTCGTTTCTAAGAAAATCTATATCATCTTGTGAATATGTGTCTTTTCGACAGTCATAGTAGTACTGGAAAAATATAAATACACAAAGGATTAATAAATATTTTAAATGAAATTGTAATTATCTTCGAAAATACCTATTTAGGGATGCTAGTTTATTCATGGAATATAATCTCTCTCATAAATTCACAAACATAATAACCATAATATTTCCCATTTGTTTGTTTCAGACACTACAAAAACATTGAGAAAAATAAGTAATTCGTTTTGATATGTGTTTATATAGTGAAATCTTATTATATATACCCTAATAATTGTCCAATCATAGAACTTTTCAGTGTCCTCGTGCTTAGCCCCTAGCCTCATTCCTTGTTTTTCACGATATTGATGCACCACCCGATCATAACAGAATCCTCATTAAAAGATAATATAAATTATATAACTTGATGTTTAGTTCTAAAATGTTAGATATAGTGTATTAAAAATTGAAAAAATTCATCACGTGTGGTTGGTTTGTTGGGTATTCATGCATTTAATCCAGGAAATAAATATTTAGAGTGTCCAAATTGACCGTAATGAGCATCCAATGCTGCCTAAAAACACAAAAAGCAATAAGTAATGAAATAAATGAAAATATATTTGATATGATAAAATTGTAGAGTTTTACCCCTGCATTATTGGTATTAAGAAGAGTCAGTCATCTGAAAGTTTTATTTCAAATGATTTGACTAGGTCTGCCACTATTTCATCCTTTTTTTTGGATGTTATTTTTGGTTCTTCTATAGAGGTGGTGTGAGGACTAACGAGTCCAATTTTTTTTCATGGGGAAATCCCTTCAATTAATTTTGATATATACACCTGCAAAAAATATGAAATGTATTTAATCATAATTAACATAGTATATTAGCTTTTGGAAATTCAAATTATGAAAACATACCTCATGCATACATTTACAACTGAGGCGCCTAGCAAATCATAGTCGAGGATTTCACTTACATTCTCAACATCAATGAAGTCTTGAACTTCTTCTCCATACATATTTTCTTCAAAATAAACTATGTGACTACAACCAATTTTTAACTTTGTATCCACATGAACATTCAACGATAGTAAATACAGATATAGAACAGGTGGGGTAAAGGTGCTTTTGGAAGAATTTTTCGATCGGTTGGTCAATCCTATATATGGTTTTGAGTCGGTCTTTCGTTTCACCCCCTTCTCTTTGTCCATCTATGTAAAGACCCGGAAATTTCAAGGAAATTTTTTTCTTAATTTTCTTTGGAATTTTACAAGAACGCAGTTTCTGACGGCGCCTGATTCCGAGGCCCGGTGTGCCCGGAATCATTTTCTGAAGTTTGGCTCGGGTACGTTTAGTGAACGAACGAGCGGGAATTCCTATCTTTTGAACCGGTGCTCGGAATCGAATTCTGAGGGCACCTATGGAACCGTAGCGCCGGTAATTGCTTAGGAACACCACTTCCGAAGTTGCGTTTACACGCAGTAAGTTGTTAGAATTTGTGGAAGTTGAAATAAAAATTAAACTACATTTTTTATTTTAACTAAGTGGATTAGTCTTTGGGTGGAAGTTGGATTACTACCCAACTTCCCAAGGGAGGTTATGAAGGTGGTGGGGGCCACACAAACCCTACCCCTTCACCTTCCCTAACCTTTCATAACTCTTCACATTCTTTAACCCCCCTCAACTCACATTTAATATTTGACAACTTAAGTTTAATAACTTATGTTATTAATTAAGTGAGTTAAGTGTGGTTATTTGAATTTTAAACTCTTGAAATTCAAATATTTGTTATGTTAATAAAATAAGAGGTAAGCTTATTTTATTTTGGGGTTGGAACCTTTGTTGCTTGAAAGGTTTGGAGAGAAAAGCTAAGGAAAGCTAGAGTTCTTCATCTTCTTCGTCGAAGAACATGAAGAATGCGAAGAACGCATCGAACTCCGTCGAAGAACGCCGAGTCCTTGGAGACCGACTACGCGATGCCTTTTACCGCGACGGTTCTTCCGCGACGTCTTCTTCCGCGACGTCTTCTTCCGCGACGTCTTCTTCCGCGACGTCTCTTTCCGCGACGAATCCTCGTTCGACGAACCTCTGTTCAAGATCGCACAAGGTAGGGGGTTTACGTGTTTTCTATACGTGATTCTCTTTCGTCTTTTATCCGCGTCTATTTGGACCGCATGATATCAGTTAATGGGAGGAGGCCGGACCGCACAAACACGGTCGTTCTCCTCCCTTATTATTTTTCTTGTTGTTGTGGATCAAATGAAATTGACGCGGTGTCGTCACGCCGCGCGGGATCGAGCGACAAGGATGCGCGACATCGTCACGCCGTGCGGGATTGAGCGGCAAGCATGCGCGACATCGTCACGTCGCACGGGATCGAGCGGCAAGAATGCACGACGTCGTCACGTCGCACAATCAATTTTTTTTAAACTCTCGTGCGTGGGTATTTGATTGCAAGGTGTTAGTATAATTTATTTTGGATAAATTATACCCTCGTCATGATTAAAACCATGTGTTTTTTATTTGCCAATTGATAACACCTAACGTGGAGGACGCGGGCCGAACAAACACAGCCCGGCAACCCTCCGCAGCTTGTTTATCGATGTGCGGATCAACGGACGACGACGAAGCAGGCCGCTATGGCGTTTGAATCCCTTCGCAGTGAAGGTTGGGTCCCGAAAGGACCGTTGGCGAAAACAGCGGGAGAAACAGACCACCGGAGCGCGTCTGGTGGTCCGCGGAAGGCGGTGGCGGCGCGCCGCCGAAAGGCTGGCGGCGGCGGTTCGCCGCTGGCTTCAATCATCGGCGAGGGGGGGGGGGAGCCGCGCACCCCCGCTCTGCGGCTTCCGCTCGGCCGCGCTGGCCGAGCCGTGGCTGGCCGGTTGAGCCGGACCAAGCCGGGCGGGCCGGACCGAGCCGGGCGGGCCGGGCCGGGCCCAGCCGGGTCGGGCCGGGTCGGTCCGGGCCGAGACCCCCCGTTTTCAGACCCTCTTTGGTCTTTTGCCCATATCTTGGGCTAAAAACCTCCGATCGACGCACCATCAGTTGCGTAGAGATCCTTGGAATGAGATGGTCGTTTTGGTATATTATACTCAAGGTTTAGGAATACTTTGGGTTCGGCCGGGTTGGTTCGGATACGGAACCAACCAGGCCCTCGGAGCGGAAACACTCATATCTTGAGCTACGGACGTCCGATTGACGTGCCGTCGACTTTGATGGATTCCTCTAGGTGAGACGGATATTTTGGATTACTCCGCTCGAGGTTTGGATGTCATCGGAGTGTGTTCGGGTTGGTTCGCTCACGAAACCAACCAGGCTCCTAGAACAAAAAAGCCAATAACTCACAGACCAAGCGTACGATTGACACGCCGTCTGTCTCGTTGAATTCCTCTTGATGAGACGGAACTTTTGGAATACTTCTCCCAAGTTTTGGATTCAGTTGGATAGTGGCCAGGTTGGATTGTACCTGAAATCCAACCAGGCTCCATGAACGGAAAAGTTGATATCTTTCAGACCAGACGTCCGTTTGACGAACCGTCAGCGGCGTTGGTGATCTCATTGAGAAACGGTCCCTATGAGTATACCCTATGAGAGTTCGGGGTACAGTTGAGATACATCCGGGTTGGTTCGTACACGAAACCAACCGGGCCCCTGGGACGAAAAGGCTAATAACTCACAGACCGGGCGTCCGATTGACGCGCCGTCTGTTGCGTTGAGACTCCTATGACGAGGCGGTCCTTTGAGATACTTCTTCGTGGGACTTTGAGATACTTGGAGTATCGACCTGTAGCTCGTGGAGCGGACCCTCCCAAAGACGAGCGTGCGGAGTACGGAAACCGTGTAGCCGACTGAGACCTGACGACTGCTTGACCGACTCGACTTGGAGTGAGTCGACTAGCCCAGTGGACGGAGCACTACTTTGTGAGGTGCAGACCCATGGAGGATGGAGCACTACCTGTGTGATAGTGCAGAACCGTGGTACTCGTCCGAAAAGTACCTCAGCAGGCTACTAGGGGGTATGCACTATTGTGTTTGGGTGACAAACCCCGGCGGGAAGCACTACTGTGTTTGGGTGGCTGACCTGCGGTACTCGACAGGAGGAGTACCTCAGCAGTCTTCGGTTAGGGAGCAGTACCTCGGAGTGATGACAGGACCACTGTACACTCCAGAGACGGATCTCTTCAGCAGTTACGGTTTCGATAATGAAAATCCTGGTTTGAGCTGAGACTTTTGACCTTTTTGTTTACCTCATGATTGAGATGGGTCACTTGATAACTTAGGTATATGTATGGGCATATACCTGGGTAGTGGTTATCCGTTGATTTCATGATCTTGGTGTTTTCCTCATGATTGAGATGGGTTACTTGATTACTTAGGTATATGCATGAGCATATACCTAAGTAGAGGTTATCTGTTGAAATATTCTTTTTGGTTAACCTTGTTGGTTTTAGTGAGACCTTGAGGGTCTCGGGGTCCCTACTGAGTATCGTTATACTCACCCCTGCACGGGCTATGCCCGCACCTCGTTGTGTTGGTTGCAAATGACGGGTAGTGCTGACGGAGGCCGAGTGTTCGAGGACTGGATGGTACCCAGAGGTGGACTACACGACGAGTCAGTACCCGGAGGTGGACTTCACGGTGAGATGACACTCGGAGGAGGTCGATGGGAGAGAGCGTTGTGGAAGCTATCTGTACCTACCCTTCAGGTAGGATCCGTGGTGGACGATCGAGGAGCTGCGCCATCTGTACCTACCCTTCAGGTAGGATCTGAGGAGGACGACCCAGGAGCTTCTTCCTTTCTTCCAGGTGTTTGTCTTTTTCTATTGTACATTCGTTCAGTTGTAGCTGTACTTTCAGTTGGGTTTGTATTCTGGACCATTTACTTTTCAGCACTTTCTTTTGTACTTAGTGTTTTACTTCCGCTTATACTCTGTGGTGTTTTGTTTACTTTTATAAAGGCAATGTCTTCCCAGTTATCGGGATTTACACCTTTGGTGCTAGTTTCCAGCCCCTGGCCTATAGAATGCGGGCTTGGGGTAGTCACGGCACGGGCCCCAAGGACGGGTCGTGACAAATTGGTATCAGAGGAGTCGGTTCTACCGCAGAACTTATAACTCTGATATTTTCTTTCTATGAAGCAATAGTGTTAAGGGTACCGAGTGTGGTCTTCAGTTCAGGGAGTCCAGTGTTGGTGCGGTCGGCCGACGTATCCATACACCAGGACCCTGACAACTGATTTCCGACTTTGTGCATGAAAACACTGATTGCATGTGTGTTTCGAGAAGTTTTATTCAAAAGTCTCAGCTCAAACCAGGATTTTCATTATCGAAACCATAACTGCTGAAGAGATTCATCTCTGGAGTGTACAGTGGTCCTGTCACGACTCCGAGGTACTACTCACTAACCTAAGACTGCTGAGGTACTCCTCCTGTCAAGTACCGCGGGTCAGCCACCCAAACACAATAGTGCTTCCCACCGGGGTATGTCACCCAAACACAGTAGTGCACACCCCCTAGTAGCCTGCTGAGGTACTCTCCAGACGAGTACCGCGGGTCTGCACTGTCACACAGGTAGTGCTCCGTCCGCCATGGGTCTGCACCTCACAAAGTAGTGCTCCGTCCACTGGGCTAGTCGACTCACTCCAAGTCGAGTCGGTCAAGCAGTCGTCAGGTCTCAGTCGGCTACACAGTCTCCGTACTCCGCACACTCATCTCTGGGAGGGTCTGCTCCACGAGCTACAGGTCAATACTCCAAGTATCTCAAAGTCCCACGAAGAAGTATCTCAAAGTACCACCTCGTCATAGGGGTCTCAACGCAACAGACGGCGCGTCAATCGGATGCTCGGTCTGTGAGTTATTAGCCTTTTCGTCCCAGGGGCCCGGTTGATTTCATGTACGAACCAACCCATCCATATCTCAACTATACCTCGAACTCTCATAGGGTATACTCATAGGGACCGTTTCTCAACGAGATCACCAACGCCGCTGACGGTTCGTCAAACGGACGTTTGGTCTGAAAGATATCAGCTTTTCCGTTCCAGGGACCTGGTTGGATTTCAGGTACAATCCAACCTAGACACTATCCAATTGCATCCAAAACTCGGGCAAAGTATGCCAAAAGTTCCGTCTCATCAAGAGGAATTCAACGAGACAGATGGCGTGTCAATCGGACGCCCGGTCTGTGAGTTATTGGCTTTTTCGTTCCAGGAGCCCGGTTGGTTTCGTGAGCGAACCAACCCGACCACACTCTGACGGCATCCAAACCTCGAGCAGAGTAATCCAAAAGATCCGTCTCACCTAGAGGAATCCATCAAAGTTGACGGCACGTTAATCGGACGTCCGGAGCTCAAGATATGAGTGTTTCCGCTCCAAGGGCCCGGTTGGTTCCGTATCCGAACCAACCCGGCCGAACCCAAAGTATTCCGAAACCTTGAGTATAATATACCTAAAGGACCGTCTCGTTCCAAGGATCGCTACACAACTGACGGTGCATCGATCAGAGGTCCGTATCCCAAGATATGAGCAAAAGACCAAAGAGGGTCTGAAAACGGGGGGTCTGGGCCCGTACCGACCCGACCTGACCCCCCCTGGGTCGACCCGGCTGGGCCCGGCCCGGCCCGGCCGGCTCGGTCCGGCTCGACCGGCCAGCCGTAGCTCGTCCAGAACGGCCGAGCGAAAGCCGCAGAGCGGGGGTGCGCGGCTCCCCCCCCCCCCCCCTCGCCGCTGATTGAAGCCGATGGCGAACCGCCGCCGCCAGCCTTCCGGCGGCGCGCCGCCACCGCCTTCCGTGGACCACCGGACGCACTCCGGTGGTCCGTTTATCCTGTCGTCTTCGCCAATGGTCCTCTCGGGACTCGACCTTCACTGCGAAGGGATTCAAATGCCATAGTGGCCTGCTTCGTCGTCGTCCGTTGATCCGCACATCGATAAACAAGCTGCGGAGGGTTGTCGGGCCGTGTTTGTTCGGCCCGCGTCCTCCGTGTTAGGTGTTATCAAATGGCAAATAAAAAACACATGGTTTTAATCATGACGAGGGTATAATTTATCCAAAATAAATTATACGAACACCTTGCAATCAAATACCCACGCACGAGAGTTTAAAAAAATTGATTGCGCGACGTGACGACATCGCGCATTCTTGCCGCTCGATCCCGCGCAGCGTGACAATGTCGCGCATGCTTGCCGCTCAATCCCATGTGGCGTGACGATGTCGCGCATCCTTGTCGCTCGATCCCGCGCGGCGTGACGGCACCGCATCAATTTCATTCGATCCGCAACAACAAGAAAAATAATAAGGGGGGGGAACGACCGTGTTTGTGCGGTCCGACCTCCTCCCATTAACTGATATCATGTGGTCCAAATAGATGCGGATAAAAGACGGAAGAGAATCACGTATAGAAAACACGTAAACCCCCTACCTCATGCGAGCTTGAACAGAGGTTCGTCGAACGAGGATTCATCGCGGAAAGAGACGTCACGGAAGAAGACGTCGCGGAAGAAGACGTCGCGAAAGAAGACGTCGCGGAAGAAGACGTCGCGAAAGAACCGTCACAGTAAAAGGCGTCGTGTAGTCGGTCTCCGAGGACTCGGCGTTCTTCGACGGAGTTCGATGCGTTATTCGCGTTCTTCGTGTTCTTTGACGAAGAAGATGAAGAACTCTAGCTTTCCTTAGCTTTTCTCCCCAAACCTTTCAAGCAAAAAAGGTTCCAACCCCAAAATAAAATAAGCTTGACTCTTATTTTATTAACTTAACAAATATTTGAATTTCAAGAGTTTAAAATTCATATAACCACACTTAACTCACTTAATTAATAACATAAGTTGTTAAACTTAAGTTGTCAAATATTAAATGTGAGTTGAGGGGGGTTAAAGAATGTGAAGAGTTATGGAAGGTTAGGGAAGGTGAAGGGGTAGGGTTCTTGTGGCCCCCACCACCTTCATAACCTCCCTTGGGAAGTTGGGTAGTAACCCAACTTCCACCCAAAGCCTAATCCACTTAGTTAAAATAAAAATTGTAGTTTAATTTTTATTTCAACTTCCACAAATTCTAACAACTTACCGCGTGTAAACGCAACATCAGAAGTGGAATTCCTAAGTAATTACCGGCGCTACGGTTCCATCGGTGCCCTCAGAATTTGATTTCGAGCACCGGTTTAAAAGATAGGAATTCAGGATCGTTCGTTCACTGAACGTACTCGAGCCAAACTTCAGAAAATGATTCCGGGCACACCGGGCCTCGGAATCAGGCGCCGTCAGAAACTGCGTTCTTGTAAAATTCCAAAGAAAATTAAGAAAAAAATTTCCTTGAAATTTCCAGGTCTTTACATTACTCTCACCTCAGGGATTTACGTCCCCATAAAGCTTCAACACAAACTAGGGTCACAAAAGCGGTATGGAGCACGCACCTGAGCCTTCCGCTCCCATGTGCTTACCTGGAGATTCCGTATTGCAAAAGAAAGTGCACCCGAGGAATCAACCGTCCTCATAGGATTCGCTCCTGTCGATTCTCGGTCCCTACAGGAACCTCTGTGGAAGTAACCCCATCGCCATCGTCCTGCTCCTCATGGTCGATGATATGCGAAGGGTCGAGCGTGTATCTCCTTAGTTGAGATACCTGGAAAACGTCGTGCACCTGGTGCAACTGAGGTGGATGGGTCAAGCGGTAAACCACCTCGCCTACCTAGCTGAGGACCTAGAAAGGTCCGTTGAACCTCGGAGATAACTTGTCGCCTTGGCCACATCTCCGTAAACCTCGTCGAGGTGAGACCCGTATAAGGACGTGATCGTCATCCTCGAACTCTAGAGGTCTCCAATTCCTGTTAGAACTGAAACTCAAATGACTGCTGCCACAAGGGTATGGTTGACTGACTCAAGAGTGATCAGTCGCACCCTCCTATGAAAGAGTTTGTCCTATGCTGCCTGGAGTTTCCTTTTCGCCGACCAAGGAAAACTCATCCCGACGTTTGCCTAAAACCGTCAATTTGAGTATGAACAGTTATTGCCCATTCCATACTCAAACTAATGTTGTAAGGGCTCGACGCTGCCACCAAGAGATTCCAACCGAAACTCTCACCTCGAGGGTCTGACCACACCGTCGGCGTAAGTGTGATTATCGAGTCTCCTCCCAAGGTATCTCCAGACGTGAGGGTCAAGTCCACGGATTCCAGAAACTCCAGGTCTGGAACAAGATTTGCGAAAGCAAGGAATGGTTCATAACGACGTCTGTTACTACAGCAGCTAGTAGTGGACACAGACTGTCCCTTGAATCATTTTTAGAGCCATTGGGACACACTCCTTGACCGCATGCAGCCGCACTCTTCCTCCGCCCTCCAGCTCCCTGAGCCTGGCGGGGATAACTAAGGTGGGCGGTTGTAGCATGTTAAGATGTACACCACCCCATGCTACTCTCCTAGCTCTGCCTCCATGTCTGCTGCTCCGCAGACTCATCTCTCCTTAAAGCTTCCTCTTCTTTAAACATTTAACACGCTCAAGTCTCTAAGACCAGAGTCGGTTTCCTGTTTCTTACTGCACTGTGCAGTCTTCATCCGCTCCTGGATGATCTGAAGGAGCTGCTAAAATTTCTCCTTTGCCGAAAAGAGAAACTCGGTCTCATCCCCTGGATGAACCACACCCATTGCCTAATACAGTCATTCCTGACATGAATGATGTATTCATGCCATGGATGACGTCGTAAGGACTCGACTTAACTACCAAGAGATCCAACTGTCACTCTCGCCTCCAAGGGTCGAGTCACACTGTCGGCATCAGTGTGAGGTTACTGGGTCTCCTCCAGTAGAAATCTCAAAAGTGAGGGTCAAGTCAACAGTTTTAACCGGGACCTCTCAGTATCAACCAAACAAAAGGACAGGAAAGTAGACATCACAAGATAAGTGTCTTTTTATTATTGTAGCTCATAGTACAAAGACACGAATACAACAGCAACATGGAACTAGAAGTACAAGGGACGTATCCACTAGTTCCACTCCTGTCTACCTGCCCCCAGAGCTCTACTGCCTTGTCCACTGCTCGGTTGTTGCTCAAGCACCCGTCGTTGTTTCTGCCTTGGTGTCTCCTCCAAAGCCTGCGGATCAACTATACGAGGAGTCGGATAGTCACGTGCCAGGTGACCCTTTCCGCCGGATGAGTAACATTGTCTGCTTCTGGCATGCCTAGCTCTGTCCCCACCCCGGGTGCCCCGCACCACCGATCCTAAAACCCGAGATCGCCCAACTGCTGGTCTGGTCCTCCTGGACCTCTGCATCATCTGTCTACTGCCCACAGATGACTCGGCTACTGATCGAAAAACACGTGGCAAAGGCAGCAGCTCCTGAACACGCTCAGGGTGTAGAGCTACTGGCACAAACTCCACCCTGAAGAAGGTCTCGAAGTCTTCCCATGCGAAGGTCATCCCGTCGCAAAACTGGAACAAGTGGCTCCACCACCTGCCTGCTGCTGCCTGAAGAAGGCTGGCAGCAAAGATCACCATGAAGTCTGCAGGCGTCCCCACTAGCCTGAAGACTCTCACCACAGCCTCCAGCCAAACCTCAGCCGCCTGCAGGTCCGTCTCTCCCCGGAACCTGGGTGGCCTCTGGCGCTGGAACTCGTGCAGCGCACTCAAGTGGCGTGCATCGCCTACTGTTGGGGCTGGTGGCATCGGTGGCCCAACATATGGTAGTACCACTGGTGCCTCTACTGGTGCCTCAACTGCAAGAGGGCCCTGTACCGAAGCCTCGTCGCTCGACAGGCTGTCAGTACGCACATCCCTCTGGTCGGCGAAAAGGAAACCCCACGCAGCATAGGACAAACTCTTTCACAAGAGGGTGCGACCGATCACTCTTGAGTCGGTCAACTATACCCTCATGGCAGCAGTCGTTTGAGTTTCAGTTCTAACAGGAATTGGAGACCTCTAGAGTTCGAGGATGACGATCATGTCCTTATACGGGTCTCACCTCGACGAGGTTTACGGAGATATGGCCAAGGCGGCAAGTTATCTCTGAGGTTCAACGGACCTTTCTAGGTCCTCAGCTGGGTAGGCGAGGTGGTTTACTGCTTGACACATCCACGTCAGTTGCACCAGGTGCACGACGTTTTCCAGGTATCTCAACGGAGGAGATACGCGCTCGACCCTTCGCATATCATCGACCATGAGGAGCAGGATGATGAAGATGAGGTTACTTCCACGGAGGTTCCTATAGGGATCGAGAATCGACAGGAGTGGATCCTATGAGGACGGTCGATTCATCAGGTGCGCTTTCTTTGGCAGTACGGAATCTCCAGGTAAGCACATGGGAGCGGAAGGCTCAGGTGCGTGCTCAATACCGCTTTTGTGACCCTAGTTTGTGTTGAAGCTTTACGGGGACGTAAAGCCCTGAGGTGAGAGTAATGTAAAGACCCGGAAATTTCAAGGAAATTTTTTTCTTAATTTTCTTTGAAATTTTACAAGAACGCAGTTTCTGACGGCACCTGATTCCGAGGCCCGGTGTGCCCGGAATCATTTTCCGAAGTTTGGCTCGGGTACGTTCAGTGAACGAACGAGCGGGAATTCCTATCTTTTGAACCGGTGCTCGGAATCGAATTCTGAGGGCACCGATGGAACCGTAGCGCTGGTAATTGCTTAGAAACGCCACTTTCGAAGTTGCGTTTACACGCGGTAAGTTGTTAGAATTTGTGGAAGTTGAAATAAAAATTAAACTACAATTTTTATTTTAACTAAGTGGATTGGGCTTTGGGTGGAAGTTGGGTTACTACCAAACATCCCAAGGGAGGTTATGAAGGTGGTGGGGCCCACACGAACCCTACCCCTTCACCTTCCCTAACCTTCCATAACTCTTCACATTCTTTAACCCCCCTCAACTCACATTTAATATTTGACAACTTAAGTTTAAGAACTTATGTTATTAATTAAGTGAGTTAAGTGTGGTTATTTGAATTTTAAACTCTTGAAATTCAAATATTTGTTATGTTAATAAAATAAGAGGTAAGCATATTTTATTTTGGGGTTGGAACCTTTGTTGCTTGAAAGGTTTGGGGAGAAAAGCTAAGGAAATCTAGAGTTCTTCATCTTCTTCGTCGAAGAATGCGAAGAACGCATTGAACTGCGTCGAAGAACGCCGAGTCCTCAGAGACCGACTACGTGACGCCTTTTACTGCGATGGTTCTTCCGCGACGTCTTCTTCCGCGACGTCTCTTTCCGCGACGAATCCTCGTTCGACGAACCTCTGATACCAATTTGTCACGACCCGTCCTCGGGGCCTGTGCCGTGACTACCCCAAGCCCGCCTTCCATAGGCCAGGGGCTGGCGACTAGCACCAAAGGCGTAAATCCCGATAACTGGTGCCAGTCGCCAGCCCCTGGCCTATGGAAGGCTGGCTTGGGGTAGTCACGACACGGGCCCCGAGGACGGGTCGTGACAGTCTATAATAACAGTCACCTGTTTAGACTTTTTTATTAATTGTTAAAGGTTTAGCTTGAAAAATAAACTGGAAATGAATACCTCATTGTCGATAAGTTTTTTTACAAGATGCGACGACCATGTGATGATTGTTCCAATAGCTCGGTTGATCGTATGAATATTGTCATCATCAAGTTGAACAGGCAGTTCGGCGCTCGGCTCATGAGCTATGTTAATCACCACTCTCACATGACCTGTTGGAAGTGGTTTGTTGTTTAGACTTTTCGTCTTGGATATTGAACATCATCGCCCTCACTACAAGATGATGGGTGGGTGTTGATAGATATAAATTATAGTCATTTTTATCCTGTAGAATATTAGTACAGGAAAGGTATCAATGTATGTCTGATTCACATTTCACAGAAACAATTATTAGAATATTGATTACCATATCTAGGATAACTCTTTGAGGGGAATGACACGCCTCAAAGCTGGTGGGGGATGAGGTGAGATCTTCACGTGATGGTTATTCTTGAGTAATTCCTTCTCTTTGCTCCCTCCCCATAAAGTTGGTAACAACTTTCTCTGTCATTGGAATTATTCTTCAAGGGTAACTAATCTTTCACTCATATGTTTGATTTCTTCACCTTGATCCTCCTCTTGTTTTTTTATCTTAAAACATGTTCTGAGTTTCACCCCAAAACCCGCACCTCTGACGCAATCATACTGTTCTAGGTGTTTCATGGTCATCAATAGTAGGTGTTCATTCGATACAGGTGTTGTTGATTCTTGTGACTATGTCGGATATAAAATATAGGAAAATAGGTAATAATTGTTATGTAATAACGATTTAATGCTGAACAATTTTTTATTATACCATACTTACACATACTTCCCACATTTTTTGTGTGTTTTCATCTATTAGTATGAATAAATTGTTTGAAATCACATAAACTTGTAGGCATACTTTATGCATACATTGATTTAATTAATATACACTCATGCATATAAATGTGCATCTATAGTTACATAGAATACTTCCAACCAACTACACGTCACTGCCGGCCTTCACTCAATTTCTATGCATCATGAACATCTCACTCACTTCATTTCTTCTTCCAATTCCCCCCACTCTTCCAACAAGTGACATGGATTTCATAGATTATCCCCACAATTTTTTGGACATGTGTATGAAAAATTGCAATTAAATGATCATGTCGTGCAAATGCACAAGGTGAGTACTAGTTTATGAATATTCATTAATATTTATTTAATGTTTATTAACATTTGTTAAAATTTCATTAACATCTATAAATATTTATTAAACTTTCCGTAATATTAATAAATATTTATTAAGATTTAATTAAGATTTATTGATATTTTATTAATATTTATGAATTTTTAGTTAATATGTATTAAAATTTATTAATATTTAATTAATACATATGAACATTTAATTAATATTTCATTAATACTTATTAATTTTTATTTGTATTTATGAATATTTATGATTATTTATTAATATAATGTTTATTAATATTTATAAATACTTATTAATGTCTAATTAAGATTTATTGATATTTTATTGTTATTGATGAATTGTTAATTAATATTTATTGATATTTATTTAATACTTATAAATACTTATGAATATTTATTTAATACTTATAAATACTTATGAATTAAAATAATTATATAATGATAAATATAATAAATATATAAATATAATAATTAAATAATTAAAATAAATATACAATTACCATAAATATAATTAAAATTATAAATTTAATAAATATATAATTATATATTTACTATATTTATATTAATTATAATAAATATACAATTATAAATATAATTAAAATTATAAATATACTAAATATATAATTATATATTTATTATAACTATATAATTCTTATAATTATATATTTATTTTATTTATAATTATAATTATATTAATTATAATTAAAATAAATATGTAATTATATAATTCTTATAATTATAATAATTCTATAATTATATTTTTATTCCATTTATAATTATTAATATAATTATTATAATTATAATAATTATATATTTATTATTATTATAATAAATATAATTATTATAATTATTATATATATAATAAATATAATTATTATGATTATTATAAATATAATAAATATAACAATTATAATTATTATAAATATAATAAATATAAAATTATTACTATTATAATTATTATATAATAATTATTATTATATAGTTATTATAATTATATATTTATAATTATCTATTTATTATAATTATAATTATATAATTATTATAGTTACATATTTATTGTAAATTTATTACAATTATATAATTAATATATTTATAATTATATAATTATTGTAATTATACCTATATATAAATTATAATTATATAATTTTTATAATTTTTATTATAATTATAAATATAATTATTATAATTATATAATTATATAATTATATAATTATATTATAAATATAATTATTATAATTATATAATTATATAATTATATTATAAATATAATTATTATAATTATATAATTGTATAATTATTATAATTATATAATTGTATAATTATAATAATTATATAATTATATATTTATTATAAATATGATAATTATATATTTATTATAGTTATAATAAATATAATTATTATATTTATTATAAGTATAATAAATATATAATTATAATAAATATAATTATTAAAATTATATAGTTATTTTAATTATATTTATAATTTTATATTTATTATAATTATTATAAATATATAATTATTATAATTATAATAAATATATAAATATATAATTATTATATTTATTATAATTATAATTATATAATTATTATAGTTATACATTTATTGTAATTTTATATTTTTTATAATTATAGAATTATTATATTCATAATTATATATTTATTATAATTATATAATTTTTATAATTATATATTTGTAATGTTTACAATTATATAATTATTGTAATTATAGTTGTATATTTATTATAATTATATAATTATTTTATTTATTATTATAATTATATATTTATAATTATATATTTATTATATTTATAATTATGCAATTATTGTAATTATATTTGTATATTTATTATTATTATTATATTTATAATTATATATTTATTATAAATATACAATTATTATAATTATATATTTATTATAATTGTATATTTATCATATTTATAATTATATATTTATTTTATTTATAATTATAGATTTATTATAGTTATATATTTAGGGTAATTGTATATTTATTATAATTATATAATTATTATTTTTATAATTATATATTTTTTAAATTATATAATTTTTATAATTATGTATTTATTATATTTATCATTATATAATTATTGTAATTATAATTGTATATTGATTATAATTATATAATTATAATAATTATAATTATATATTTATTATATTTATATATTTATTATATTAATTTTAGTATTTATATTTATTGTTATATAATTATTTTAATTATAATTGTATATTTATTATAATTATTTAATTATTATATTTATAAATATGTATTTATTATAATTGTACATTTATTATAATTATATATTTATTATAAATATAAATATATAATTATTATAAATATATATTTATTGTAATTGTATATTTATAATAATTATTTAATTATTTTAATTATAATTCTATATTTATTATATTTATAATTATATATTAATTTTATTATAATTATATTATTATTATATTTATAATTCTATATTTATTATAATTATATATTTATTATATTTATTATATTTACAATTATATAATTATTGTAATTATATATTTATTATAATTAAATAATAAATATAATTATAAATTTATTATATTTATTTTAGTAGTTATATTTATTGTAATATATATATTTATTATAAATATATTTGTTACTTTTATTATATTTATAATTAGAATTATATAAATATATATAAGATATAAATATATAAGGTGGGAGAGGGGTAGCGTGGGGTTTTGAAAAAAAAAATCACCCAGCACCTAATCAATTGGCGCTATGGGTGTTTTGTCAAAGCGCCAATTGATTTGGCGTCACACAAACCTATATCCCCAAATAAAAGAACCCTAAACCCCTTGAACTGAAAAAAAAAATTAAAAACACCCCTATAACCAATTTTGCCTGTCCGCATTTGTGTGTATCACGACTGGATTCATTTTTTAAAATACCCTCAAAACTGTCCCTATTTTTTATTTTTATTTAAACGTAAAACCTCTTAAAAAAACGGTTTTAAAATATGCAAAACCCCATCCTATATATATATATATATATATATTTATATTTAAAAAAACCTTTTAACAAAAAACTGCTATGGCGGGGTACATCGGTGGGGAAGAGAGACAGAAGGTATGAAAAAGCTGCGTCTATGAAATGCGCACGCGACGACGGTGACGCGTGACGTTTCCTGAAATAATGTGATCGTGGGCGACACCGCCATGATTGCTGCTTCTTCACTCCCTTTTTCTTCACTCTCGCCCCACACGCGCCATCACCGGTTCCGAAGCAAAGGATCGATTCACTCCCCAAAAGTTCGCCTCGCCGATCTCGATGGAGGTTTCGCCGGAGCGCAGGCCGGAAAACAGAACCGACACCCTGGCGCCGCCGCCATCCCCGATCAGCACCGGCCGCCGATCCCGCGTCACGAACGACGACGCCCTCACGGACTTCCTCCAACATTCAGTCGGAGTGCCGGATCTCATCCTTCCCGACCGCATCTTCCCTCGCCAGTTATCCCTCCACTCCCCCCCTACCATCGACTATCAGTCACTGATGAAGCATCCAAAAGACGGTGACTCGGCGTCGCGGATTTTCGAATCGGTGGCCGGAATCGGTTGTTTCCAGCTGATCAACCATGGGATCCCGCCGGAGTTGATCCGATCTGCGGCGAAAGCCGCGGCGAAAATTTTCAGGGTGTCGCCGGAGAAGAAGGCGGTGGCTTCGAGATCGACGGGGAATCCTTTCGGTTTCGACGAGATTCACGGCGGAGACGACGAGGGAGAGGTGGGTGAAGAGTTCGTGTGGTGCGGGGACCAGAATTTCAACTCAGAGATGGAGGGAGTTTGGCCTGAAGGGTATTCCAGGCTCAGGTGGACTCCTCAACTTCATAATTTATTTATTTTCAAACATGACAATACCAATCATTTTCAGCTTGAAACTGGAGCGCCTCTCGTCGGAGATGGTGAGGATATCCACGAGACTCCTGACGGCCCTCCGGGAGGACCCCCTCGGACGCCTTCCGATGATCGGGCGCGGCGTCGTCCAGGCGGGGAGTGAAGAAGGGCATCTCCGCCGCGATGCCACGACGTCGCCACCGGCTGTGTGCTGCGTGCACAGGTATCGCCGGAAAGTGTCGCCGGTGCAGTGGGTGCGATCACTGAGGTACGATCTGATGAAGATGCTGATAGAAGGAGTGGAGTTTTCGCATGCGTTGGGGCTGCACGCCCTGTGCGACGCGCCTCCCGAGTTCCACGTCTACTCCAAGAAAGCCTGGGTCTCCTTCCGCCCCGACCCCACCGCCCTGATCATCACCGCCGGCGACCAAATCCAGGTTGGCGCTCATGATTTCCTCTCCGTGAATCATGGCGCTCTCTCTCGATTTCCATTTTTCCGATCACCTTTTGCGCGCTTGCAGGCATGGAGTGGGGGGAGATTGAAGCTCGTAATGGGGAGGCCCATGTGTAATGTGGACGGGAGGAAGGGCAGTGTATCCATGGCATTTCTGTGTTCCCCGGCCATCCTCGCCGCCCCCACCGCCGGTCGCAGCAGTCGCGGTGAGGATAAGATAATATCCCTGGGCCAGCAGCTCCTGGTGGCGCTGATTTCCGTCCTCGTCTACCATCTTTTATTGTACATTCTCAGGAGATCCTGAATTTATTTGTGTTTTAAGGCAGGGAGTATCAATTTTGATTTGTAAAATCTAAAATAGATATAAAGAAATAACATGTTTTGATTGCATTTCCAAAATCAGAAAATATGAAATGATTACAAGATTGAACAAAAGAACAATAGATAGTATCAATTATAACAATTCAAACTTCCAATATATACTCTCATAAAACAGAACTCTGGAATGATTTCTTAAACAAAAACCAACAACTATCAAAAATCAATTCAAAGAAACCTATAAAAACACTGCCACAAAATCGGATTTCCGCAGCGCCACTCTTTAACACCGATAAAAAAACGGTGATTAATGGATACCTTTATCACTGCTAAAAAGAACACCGTTAAAGATACCTCTTTATGTTACTTTTTAACATTGTTAAAGTGACTCTCTTTATCATTGATTTCTTTATTACTGTAATATATATAAATATATTTATATTGATATAAATATAATATACATTTTTAAAATATGATTTAGATAAGTATACATAAACATTTACATTTAATATATTAGAAATTTACTGAAAATGTCTTAAAATATTTTAAAAAATATTATTAATTAATAATTTGCTAATTATCATCGACTAACAATCATTTAATAACAATTTGAAGAGACAAAAAATCAAAAAAATAATAAAAGATCTAAAATAAGTTGAAACGTAACTCAAACTTCAAACGACCATAACTTTTGATCCGGGTGTCCGTTTGAACTCTACAACATATCAAATCAAAGCATACGACAAACTCTGCGTATTATTAAAATAAGAGAACCTTTTAACGCAAATTTCAAGGTCAAAAAAGGCCCACAAGACCTCCAAAACTGAGTTTTTAGTTGGAATATACAAATTTTTTAACATTCGATTGAATTTCAACGTTTCAGGGGAGTGTTTTGCCCTTTTTTAGTGGGGACTAAATTTATTCCGAGGGATTACATTAATATTGATACTATGACTTTGAAAATTTATCGTTTTTCACAATGTAATGTTAATTATTATCAAATATATAACAATAAAATTTACATGCTTCGACAAATTGGCCTACGTGCACGGGGTGGAATCATTAAAGTTTTTCATTATAAAAAACGACAAGGACCAGCCCACACACCATCGTTGATTCTGCACACGCATTGATTGAATTAGAATTTATATTATCCTAAACTATATTAGCTATAAAGGGAAGCATATCAGCGGTGCGTGGTCAAACTCACATGGAGAAGCTGACAAACACTACCACAAAAACACATTTATGCAGCACCGTCCTTTAACAACGCTAAAAAAAGTAGTGATAAAGGGGTACCTTTGTCAACGCTAAAAAAAGCGCAGATAAAAGGTGCTTTTAATAGCACTGTTAAAAGTACCGATTTATCAATGTTTTTTTATCGCTGATTCAGGTACCCCCTTTATCATCATTTTTTTAGCACTGTTAAAATAACACCCTTTATCGATGTTTTTTTAGTTGCACTGATAAAGGAGGGGTTTTATCAACATTTTTTACCAGCGTTGAGAAACAATATATTTTAAAAAAATTATATTTCATTAAAAATAATATATTAATATATTAATATATTTATAATGATATAAATATAATATACATTTTTTTAAATATGTTTCAGATAAAGTAAATATGCATTAACACTTAATATGTAAGATATTTAGTGAAAATGATATATAAAATAATTTAAAAAATATTTTTAATTAATAATTAACTAATTATTATCGATTAATAGTCATTTAATAACAATTTGAAGATATAAAAATCAAAGAAATAACAAAAGATCTAAAATAAGTTGAAAACGAAAGTCGAACTTCAAACAACCACAACTTTTGATGCGGATGTCCGTTTGGACTCTACCATACATCAAATCGAAGCTTGCAATGAGCTTTACACCTTGGAGGGCCAATGAAAAACTTGTAGAGCTTAAGTCACATTCTTTCACCCCCATAAAGACTAGAAAGGCCTCCAAAATTGAGTTTTTAGTCGGGATACCCAAATTTTTTAACATTTGATGGAATTTTAGTCTCATTTTAGGGGGTATTTTTGCCCTTTTTCAGTGGGGACTAGAGTTATTCCTAGGGATGACATTAATATTGATATTATAGCTTTGAATTTTTTTTTTCACAATGAACTGTTATTTATAATCAAATATATAACAATATATAGATATTTTTTATATATTCACACATATATGGATAAAAAAATGTAACAAGATATATATATATATATATATATATATATATATATATATAGGATAAAAAATGTAACAAAATTTATATAAATATATAGATATATTATAAAATACAGAAGAAAACAGTATAAGTGAGTGGAAAAGGTGCGGGGGTATAAGGGGGAGGTCTCAGGTTTGAAACCCAACAAAGGTAGGGGTGCGTGCGAGCGGGTGAAATGGGTCTAGTGTTGTTAAAGTGTGTGTGTGTGTGGGGGGGGGGGTGCTTCATAGAACTATTAAAGAGTTGGCAAGGGGCTTCCCAGTGTAGTTGAAAGAGGGGTCAAGCGCTGTTAAAAGGGGGTGGGTCTACCATTCGATTTGCCATTTTTTTAATTTTTTTTGACTTTTATCAGTGCTAAAAAAAGCGATGATAAAGGAACTTTTTATCATCACATTTTTAGCACTGATAAAAGACCCCTTTTATTAGTGATTTTTTTAGCACTGATAAAAGGGACCCCCTTTTAATAGTGCTTCGATTATTAGTACTTTTTTAGCACTATAAATGCCCATTTTTCGTACTTTTAAAGGCCATATCTGCGGTTGTGAAAGCTGGTGACATAGCGATTAGAATCATGTGAATGGATTCCTCATGCAACTCTCAAAAGTTAGTTTTCTAAGAATTATAAATTTTGATTTTAATTCAGTATAAATAGAGGGATTGAGGTCAGTTTTGGGGCTTAGGCAAAAGGTAATCCTAAATCCAGCTTAGGATAGTCTTATGACTTAGGCTACGAAGCAGTGTAAAAGTCAACAATTGGATCTATCCAAGCTGAAAGCTAATCTTTGGTATAGAGGTAGTCAACAACCTAGATGCATAAGTCTCGACTTCAAGACAGAAAGGGTAACAGACTATTGGTCCTAGTTTGCTCAACTCCAACTAGGTCAAGGTCATTCTATTGCAATTCCCCGAATCAGGATTTTGTGACAGAATGTGATTGAAAATTATTCTTTAACCTAATTACTAGCCAAAGAGTTACCCAAGATTTGATTTAGAGATTAATTTGGTTTAAAGCACCCCTACTCTCGACCCCTAACCCTAGCTGATTAGTCGTGCATGCTTATGATGTTATTAAATAAGGAAGAAAGTGGTGACATGCTTGACATATTAACTAAATAACTTTTATTTATACAATCAACAATTAAAGTAATGTAAAATCAACCAATTTACTATCTTGAATAAATGAATAAGAATGGGAACACATGACAAGTAATGTTGAAATACAATTGGAATTGAACTTTAATAACTGTAACAATAATTAGAATGAAAACGAGAAATCCACAGTCTCAAAACAACAACCAGCAACAAAGGATTGATAAAACAGGAAAGAAAAGGAATAAACCTATGTTTAGAACAAAGAAGGGAATAAAATGATGAAGAAATAAAGAAGTTCTTCCGTTTGTCTCCAAGTCACGCTTCAACATTGGGGGTGATTTGGTATTTATAATCCTCAGCAGTTCATGATGTGTAAACATTTCACATCATGAGAGTGATTTAAGTGACTTCTCCTTCAAGATTTATCGTCATGAACCAAGACGAGATGCCATCAAACCTAACATATGACCCGGTCTGAGACATGACATGAAGGGAATTCTCGATTCCCATGGGATGACAACTACTGTCTGGCATCAAAGTAATCACTATGAGAATGATTTTTCCCAAAAAACTAGGATCAAATAAATAAACTAAACACATGGAATAACCAACAATAATTGAATACCAATAATATACAAAAATGAATCCAAATACAACGATTGCTAAAAAAAACAGAAACTGAGAACAAAGACTAAAACTGGACCACACCAACTAGATCTCTGTGTGAACTCTTGGTCACCACCATCCATCGGACCAACCTGCTCTGAGAGAAACTGAACCAGAAACCCGCACCTGCAAAACTTATCGGGTCTACCGATGCTAAGAGGTACAAGTAGGGTGTGAGCTATAACAGATCAGTAGCTAATCAACATAGATTCCATGAATTTTTTTGAGAACAATCCATAAACACTAGTTTGAAAACACATTTAAAAAATAGACTTTTAATCATTTAAATAAAATAAACCCAACTTCGAAAATTTTGCTTTTTAAAACTACAAACACACCACTTTCCTTTTAAAAAATAGGTTCACTTTTCACAACCCTTTTTAAAGACAAAGTACAAGTACAAATCTATACCAAGTAATCAAAAAGGGTTAAGCAGAAAGTGAAAGAAAAAAAAGCCAACTAACATAAACTAGCAGGGTTCAAATCCAGACAAGTAGAAGAAATAAATAGAACATATAGATAAAGATTCATAAGCGTTTCCTGAACATCCCTAGAGCGATCTATGTACGTTCTCAGTATAGACTCACATGATAACATATGGCGCATATCTATAAGTAATAACCAAATGGCCGTTCTCAACCAGCCAATCTAGTGGAACTTCCCACCTATCCCTATCAAGTCAAGGGGGGTACCAACCCATCTAATCGGGGTCGACAAGCAACCGTCACTCAACCCTCTAGATGACGCCCATGAATCCCATGATAATAGTAATAATAATACTTGGCGAAACATGGTATAACAACCAAAAATAATAATATTCTCCTGCATGAACCATTAGAGAAGATCCCATCCAAAGTTCTAATGGTCTCAATACTACAATGTTCTCGTGCTTGATCCACTAGAGGGGATCAATCCAAAGTTCTAGTGGTCTCAAAATATAATACAAGCATCGAAACTCTCATGAAAATCCATTTCTTTCATAGTTATTATTAAATAACAACCGGGATTTCACATCACATGACTTACAAATCATTTTTCCAAAATATACCAAGATGCCAATCCGGCATTTACATCATTTCACATCAAAACCCACTTTTCAAAGGTAGCATAAGTGTCAACCGAGCCTTTAACATTTCCAACCCAAATATAGTTACAAAGCCCCTTTTTCATAACATTTCCCAAACTAATATAACACACCATATTCACCAACATGATTCTAAACAAGCCTTTAGATTAATTTCTCACCAAAACCAATACCAAATGATAAACATGACAAGATTTTATAAACACATTTAAAACCACATTTAAATTCATTCAAAGAACCAAGGCTATCTAGAAACACATTTCACACCACATACACAACATATAACACATATTCAAGAAACATAACAAAGAATATAACTTGAAACTAAACCCATTTCCCTTGGAAAACCAAAATTAAACACACGTCTACTTCAATCATTTTGAAAACATATTTATAAAGAAACATCACTTGTTTTTAAAGCAACCCAACAAGGCACACAAAATCACCATACCACAAAAGTCTCCCAATTTCACATACGATTTCCAATTAAAAATCCAACCACATTATCAAAAAAAACCAAGGTAAAAAACCACCAAACACACCAAATTTCACTTTATAAGATCAATTGGTATTTAACCAAACACCTTGCATGCATTAAAACAAGGCATAATCAAATAAACCCTTTGGAAAACCATTTCCCACCCATTTTCCATCATAAAAACACCAAAAACATTTATTCCAAGAAATAACAAGTATGATTATAACCTTTTAAAAACATTTAATGAAATATCAAGTATAAACAGAATGTTCTAGAAAGGGCATGGATGGAAACCCCTACCCCAATGATGTGCGAATGTAACCGAACTTCGAGAGAAGGAAAATCCAAGCCCAAAACACAATCCGCACACCCTAACATACAAGAAATCGAATCATAAACCAAAAATATCCCTTAGGGTTCAGACAAGAGGGAAAAACCACCAAGAAATACCAAGAAACTAAGAGAGGAGGAATAAAGAGGGATAAATTGACAAAAAATCAACAAAACTCACCTTAGGAACCTTCAAGGGGATTCCAAAATTAAAGGGGAGAAAGGGAGAAGGATCTTGGAGGGACCCTTAGTGTGACTAGTCCAAACAAGGGAGAAAAATCTAGAAATTGGGTTAAAATTTTAGAGGGGTAAACTTAGAATTTCATGTTTTTAAGAATCTGGGTAAGCTGCACAGTTTCCCCACACGATTTGTGAAACCGTGCACCAACCATGTGATATGCCACTTCCCGAATCTAGAACTGAACCACACACTTTACGTATAGTTTTTTGTAGACATGAATAGGCCATGTTCCAAGCCCCAAGAATCAATCTCAATCTGCATAGTTACCTGGGTAAAGTTTCATGGTTTTCCCTAACAGTGTGCTACCCTTACTTCCCTTACTGACAAGCCCAAAACTTTCATTTTTCAACAAAAACTCAAAAAATCAAACTAGGACTCAACCCAAAACTCAACCAAAGGATTAAAGACCAAGAGAAGAATAAAATAAAATAATTTACAAGGTCAGGTTGTTACAATTATCCCCACCAAAAACACCTCATGGCCCTAGAAAGACACCCAGCTGAAAGATAAACAAAACTCAGTAAAAAATATGAATAAATTCACACAAAACCATGAACCTCAGGGTGAAATTTCACTTCAAAATTAATAACCATAAATATATAAAGAAAAAAAAAATATGAGAAACAATGGGAGAACATGAGAGAGTTCTCCCCACCATAGGAACTCGACTAACATGGCGGGAAATTCCGACGACACCACCCCATGTTGACAAATGTGGGAACTCCCAACACAAACTTACAAAACTTCTCTACACAAGATAAACAAAACTACCACTAGAATTAGAAAATCACCACACAAACCGAACCCCCAACACTAGGGGAAACCCATGAAAAGATCCCAAACTAAGTAGTGAACCCGAACACAAACTAAAAAAATCAATTTCCACAAGAACAGATATCTCCAAAAAAGTGAAACTGAAAAATAAACTGATTCACTAGAGGCTAACCATTTAAAGATTCACATCCAAGGTATAAAATGGGATTAGAAGAAAAAATAACAACAAGACTCTTACAAATACAAGATAAGTTCACATTGAGTAAGAAACTACTGCAACAAACTTAAACTATCTCCATACCAACATGGGAGACAAAAGTTGGGCCAAGGTTCCCCACAACCCTGAAGATTCCTGGATGTGAAACAATTTCACCCCGAGGCCTATGGTTGGAGCCTTGATGAATAAAGAACCCACTGCCTCTCATTCAAGAACCAACATCCTCTAATCAAGACTTATTCTTCAGGAAACACTTTTTACAAAACTTCTCCAAATGACCCAAACAGTCACAATGACGAAAAGACTTTGGAGGATTACGACAATATGACTTCAAATGCTCGAACCGAACACACTAAAAAAACACGAGCGAATGGTATGAAGAGGAAAAATCTATAACCAATAAATGAAATTACTTAGAAACAGGTTCCTATGACATTCACATCTTTCTAGTTGGGGAACCTTCACAAGCTTCTGGAAATATTGGATTGCCAACTGCATGTGCTCTAAAAAACAACTCATCTAAGAACGCCTCATCCACCGATTTTTTGAACTGAACTTCACAGGAGGAAATGACTCACTCCTTGATCTCTGGACGAATACACTATATTAAAGGAGGATCTTTCAATAGAGTCTGCGATGCTACCTCTGAAGAGAAAGAAACCATCTTCTAGAAATGTTGAACATAAGCCTTCACTGACCATTGGCCTTGTTGAATACTCAAGAGCACTTAGACTTTATTCTCCTTCACCTCCTCAGGTACAAACCATCAGATGAAAGAGATATTAAACACTTCCCACATCATCCCAACTTGCATTGATGATGGGGAAATCACCTTCCACTGGTCCAAAGTTGGACCCTCAAACAAACCCAGAATAACACACACTCTAACAGCTTCATGAGTTCCCAATGATTTGAATACATGATCAACTTCCTCAAGCCATTCCAATGCCCCTAACAACCCTTGATCACCACAAAATACACGCAACAACCAAGAAGAATCAGAAATAGGGAAAGACCCACTAGGAATTTTGTGGACTGGGTAGAATATTCTAAATGGCACAAAGAACATGAAACCAAAACCAACATTAGACCAAAGAACAATAAAAAAGAACATCTCGAGCTAGAATAATAGGCTCAAAAGACAAACATATACAAGAATAACCAAAAATACTCTTTTCATAAACCACCATTTAATTTCAATTTCAAGCTACTTTTCAATGAAAAAATCCATTTTTCACAAAAAAACCTACCATTATAGAAAAAACCATTCCCCCTTTCAAAAATCATTCCAAGCCTTTGATTTCAAATACTCATCCATGGTATCCTATGAACTGTAGAATATGCATTTATTCCACTTTCACTTATATCATCCATACACACGTTCAAACATGCACTTTACAAACATAACCACACATATGCGAATATCTATGAGGAGTACTAAGGGCTACCCAAAAAATTTTATTATCAAATATGAGAATTTACGAAATTTTTAATCCAAAACACTTTCCCTTAAAACCCATTATTTAAAATTACAAACCCACTTAAAAGAAACAATTTCCATTTCAAAAATCACTTTAATTTTAAAATCTTACTCACATCAACCAAGACTTAAATAAAACATAACTCACACCAAACTACCAAAGTGCAGAACTAGTGGCCATGCCTAAACTAGAAACATGGATAGTGTTCTATACCCCAAGTAAGAATAAACAACTAGGTGGACCTTGAACCATGAACTTGAAATCCACATGGGTCACTACTCTATTTGATATCTTGACATAACACATGATCACCTCCACTTTCATAACTCATCCAAAACAAAGATAAAGACCAAAATCTTAAACTTCCCTTGGAAACTCGAGGATCACTATGAGAAATGGTTCATGAAGTACTTCCCATACATACCTCTTGAGTCCTGATAATCCTAATCTCCAACTACTTGACACTCCAAATAACAAGGACCTCCTCTGATACCATTTTGTCTTGAACCAATCCAGGATTCCATCCAACCTGATATTTGACCTAGTTTGAGACATGGCCTGAAGGGTGTTCCTGATCCCTATGGGCTGGAAAATAGTGCAAGGCATCAAATTAATCACTATGGGAATGATTTTCCCAATAAAATAGGACTAAATAAATAAACTGAACACTTAACATATAAAAAAACAATTGAATACCAAACAACTGCTGAAAAAAATAGAAATTGAGAATGAAGACTAAAACTAGACCATGCCAACTAGATCTCCCCATGACCTATTGGTCACCAACATCTACCAGACCAACCTACTCTGAGAGAAACTGAACTAAAAACCCGCACCTTCAAAACAAATCAGGTCTACCGACACCGAGTGGTGCGAGTAGGGTGTGAGCTAAAACATCTAAGTAAGTAATAACCATTGATTCCATGAATTTAATTTTCTTAGAACAATCTATACAAACTAGTTTGAAAACACATTCCAAAAATAGTCTTTTAATCATTTAAAGAAAACAAAACCAACTTCCACAAGTTTTATTTTTAAAACTCACTCACACACCACTTTCCTTTTCAAAAATAGTTTTACTTTTCACAAACTGTATTAAAGCCAAAGTCCAAGTATAGATCCATACCAAGTAATAAAAAAGGGTTAAGCATAAAGTGAAATAAATAAAATCCAACTGGCATAAACTAGTAGGGATAAAATCCAAACAAGAAAAAGAAATAAATTAAATATATAGATAATGAATCATGATAATTTCCTAAATATCCCTAGAGAGATCCTTGTATGTTCTCAGTTTAAACTCAACTATCAGAATATGGTGCATATCCATAGTCAATAACCAACTGGCTGCTCTCAACTAGCCAATCTAGTGACACATCCCAACTAGCCCTATCTAGTAAAGGGGGTACCAATCCGTCTAATCAAGTTTGACAAAAAACCATCACTCAAACCTCTAGATTATGACCATGAATCCCATGATAATAGTAATAATAATACTTGGTGAAACGTGGTATAACAACCATAACCAACAATGTTCTCATGCATGAGCAATTAGAGAGTATATCATCCAAAATTCTAATGGTCTCTATACCACAACATTCCCGATCACGAGCCACTAGAGAGGATCAATCCAAAGTTATAGTGGTCTTAGAATATAATCCACGCATCACAAATTACATAAAAATCCATTTCTTTCACAATTATTATTAAATACCAACTGAGCTTTCACATCACATAAATTAAAAATCATTTTTACAAAACATAACATGATTACAATCAGAAATTTACATCATTTCATATCAAAACCCACTTTTCAAAGATAAAACAAGTTACAAATGATCCTTTAACATTTCCAACCCAAATAAATTTGCAAAACCCTTTTTCTATAACATTTACAAAACTAATATAACACACCACTTTCACTTACACGACGCCAAAGAGTCCCTTAGATCAATTTATCACCAAAACCAATACAAAATTCCAAATGAACTAAGCTTATATAAACACATTTAAAACCACATTTAAAGTCACTCAAAGAACCAAGTCCATTTGGAAACACATTTCACACCACTTTCACAAATTATAACACATATTCAAGAAACATAACAAAGAAGATCACTTGAAACAAAACCCATTTCCCTTGAAAAACCAAAATTTAACACATTTATACTTTAATAAATTTGAAAACATCTTTTTAAATAAGAATTACTTGTTTTTAAAGTAACCCAAAAAGACACACGAAGGCACCACACCCCCAAAGTCACCCAATTCCACATATAACATCCAATTCACAATCCAAATACATTATAAAAATAAAATCAAGGGAAAACACCACCCAAAACACCAAAGTCCACTTTATATGATCAATTTTCATTTAATTAAACACCTTTTATTCATTAAAATAATGCATAATCAAATAAACCCTTTATAAAACCATTTCTCACCCATTTTCCATCATAAAAACACCAAAACAATTCATGCCAATAAATCACAAGAAATATTATAACCTTTTAATATAATTTAAGGAATGCTCAATAAAAAATGGAATGTTCTAGAAAGTAAATGGATATAAATACCTACCTCAATGAATGATTTCTTAAATATTAGAAAGACTTAAGAATCATATAATTAATTTTAAACTCTTTGAACATAGTATTAAAACTACTTTACTTTATAACATCCAATTTATTGATGTTAATACTTTTTTGTTTAATTATAACTATTTCTATTTTTATCATCATCATCATGGAACCTTTCCATTCAAATCATCCCATTGAGATAATTTTATCTATAAAATAAAACACTTTACATTAATATATTTCTTTATAAAGAAATAAAATACTCTTTTAGGATATAAAGTGACTTACAATTTGAATCTAAATGGTATAATGTTTTATTTATTATAATTTCAACTTCTCTAAGTCCAAATAGATTCCCACTAGCCACAAAAAAACTATATTTTCTCCAAAATATCATATTAAGAAATCAAAATCACATGTGTTTATGAAATAGTAACAATTTCCTTTGCTATGAATATATAACAAATAAAATATTAACGCACATATATAATATATTATTCTATTTATTTACATAAATATTATGAAATTTAGATATATATTATATATATATTCCATTTTTGGGTGGCGGGAACTCATTCCCTCTAATTTTAACAAATATCTTGGATAAACTCTTTTATTCAGGATAAAACTCTCTTTTTTATCTTCTTTTAATTTTTTTATCAAATTAGATCAAATAAATACCATCTATATCCAAAAACATTTATGCGATATAGCCTCCCAATATTTTCTCACATGATCATAACCCTACCTCATTAGGGTTTTCTCAGCACACCATCACCTCTTCAGTGTCTGGATACTCGAATCCCCTCTCTCATATTGGTGGAGAATCTCTTAAGTTTGGTTCCTTATGATGTTATTTTTTCTTACTTAATTTATTTTGGGATTTTACATTTTTATGTCCCTTTTATGTTAACTCCCCTTTTCCTTGTTACTTCCATGGGTGCGCTCACTAGATCTCAACCCCACCGGTGTTGAATCCTTTATGGAATTTGAGCCTGTGCGGCCCCATCCCCAAGTGGTGTTTCTAATTCAATATTAACTTATATTATGTCATCAATGATATTCCTTATACATTTTAGTAGATATTATAGTATGTAGTGTTATTTTCCTACCTTCTATGTCTCTAATGTGTATGTTTCACCAATATGGCTTTCCCCTATCTGAGAATTGATGACAGCGGTGTTGATTCTCAAGTGGTGTTATGATGGTAGTGAATACTATATCTATATTTTCGTTTTATTATCTATTATTTCATTAAATCACGATGTGTCTCAAAATTGGTTGTCTTGGAATTGGATTTGGTTTCCTCTGTGGTGATTATGGGATCCTTCATTAGTGTTCGGTTCATCAATATTTTTTTATTTGGTTTGTTCTTGTTTATTCTTTCATCTTATGACTGAGTTCATAATTGGATTGTGGTAGATATAGTGGAATATCCTTACCTATCTCACCACTATTACAACCAATGGTATGAGCATTTTTGATAATAGTAATAAGTGGTTTTTACCGATGTAATAAATTTTTAGAAATCATTCCACAATTTTGATTTTTTAGTTAATATTTAGTGATTTAATAATTCCATTTCTCATGATTTTGTGTCCATTCCTACCTATAATGGGAACTCTAGGAGGATGGTGTTTATGAAAATGGATATGGTTAGTGGAAAGTTCAATTTTACCCACACAAGACCTCATGAATCATAGGCATAGGGTTCAATGATCCACCATCTTTGGTTGGTGTTTCAAAATGTTGTCTATTTTTGAAATTTAATGTTTGAAAATTTAAATTTTGGTGTAATGTGTTTTATTTGGTCTTGATCATGGATTTGAGGGTTTCCATTCAACCTTAAAAATGTTTTTATCAAGAAAAAATAATATTTAGAGTATTGTATCTAAATCCATATCTTTATTTATTTGTAATAAAAATCATTTATAATAACATCTCTTATCATATAATAAGAAAAAAGATGAAAGTTAACAATAAACATTCAAATAAAATAGATCTTTAAAGTAATCCACTAAATCCAACTCCTGAATGTATCAAACTTTTCTTTATTACTTTAATGAATACATTAAGATTTACCATAAAATCTTCATAAATTTTGAACTCTTATACAATTTAGAACTTTTATTAACATATATTTGGTATCAAATAGAATTAAAAATAGAAAAATTAATTTCTATGACCCAAATACATAACATGTACTATCTAAGGACTCTATTAAACCCCTTCAGGTATTTGGGATAATTCCTCCTCCAATGTTATATTTTACAATAGTGAAAACATTTACCTTATAATATAATTTATTTGGTTTATATTTTTGAATAGACACTTCATGAAATCTCTTCTTCTCTTTCTCAATTTTTTTTACCCTTTCCTTTATTTACCATTATCATGGAACTCAAGATTATATTTCCCATTTCATTCACAATAATCCTCAACAAATTAAGGATAACTAGAAAACATTTTTTGAACTCATTCATGTTGTAATAAATAATAAAATATCACAATAATTATAGAAATGATTTAAATATTAAGTTCATGGATAGATAAATCATGAGAATTCATGATAGCCCCTCTTAATGTTTTACAATCCCAATCATATTGATTACATGAGTTGAGATGAAAGTTCCCTCATTCATCTTACATTGAAAAATTTCTTCTTAAACTTTTTATCTCTAACCTCTATCATATTATTAATAAGTAATTTTTAGATTTTATACTATCCCAAAAGCATCAATATTCTCATGTTTATTTTTAATTTGGGATCCATTGAAAAAAAATGATATAAATATTTCAAGAGAATATTTACTATGGTTACTATAAGAATCATTTTATTCTTGACTATCTTCATAGGAAAGAGGTTTCTCTTGATTTTTTTCTCTAACACATATAACTTTACTTATTTCTTAAGAATGATATTTAATTCCCAATACCAATTAAGAAATATACTTCCATTAAACTTTTCCTTCTCCAATATTGATCTCAATTTTTAGGATGATATTGATGTCATTTATCTAATATAAATTATTTTATAATATGTGTATCATTATTTAAAATCATTTAATAATTAATTTTATTAAATGTGATGTCACACCCCGACCGCAGATACCCTTATCTTACTTTTTTTTTCTTGGTCTCGGTCTGAATTTTTAACGTTTATTTGTGTTGAAGGGTTTCGCGCTAGTGCGCGGTCATCGCATCGTTAGCGGTGACCGTGCGGTTGGCCCGGGTGACTACGGGTTCGCCCGATGCTTAAATTTGAGAATTTTATGTTGTCATTTTATTATTTTTATTTTTTCATCATTATTATTATAAAGTTTATTTGTTATTATTATTATAAAGTTTTATTAATATTATTATTATAAAGTTTTATTAATATTATTATTATAAATTTTTATTATTACGAAGATTAGATTTTATTCTTTTATTTAGTCTTCTATTATTATTATAAGTTTTATCATTATTATCATTAATGTTATAAAGTTTAATTATTTTTATTAAAAGGGTTTTATATCATTATTATTATGATGTTTTAGTATTATTATTAATATATTAAGGTTTGATGACTAAAAATATACTTACTATTATTATTATTATAAAGTTTTACTATTTTTATAATGTCTTATTATTATTATTAAGTTTTGGTTTTATTTATTTAATTAATTTATCATATTATTAGTATTATTATTATTTCCTTTTTCATTATTTATATATATTATTATTATTATTAGTATTAGCATATATATATATATATATATATATATATTATAAACCTAACCCTAACCTATCCCGTCCCTACCCAGCCGCCACTTTTTTTCCCCCTTTTCTCTCTCCCCTGTTTCTCTCCCGCTCCCCTCCTGCCTCGCTCCGCCGCGGCGGCACCTCCTTCCTCCTGCCTCGCTCCGCCGCAGCGACTCTCCCCTCCCTGTTCTTTCCTGACCGCCCAGCCCCCTTCTCCTGCCTCACTCAGCCGCCATCTCCTCTGCGCCGCCCTCTCCATCCCCTCTCCCTCACCGCGGCCTGCCCACACCTTTCCCTCCTGCGCGCTCCGCCTCCTCCCGGTGTCCCGCCCGGCCTCCGGCCCTCCTCCTCCCGTTCGTCCCTGCTTCCGCTCGGTCCTCCCTGTCCCGACTTCCTCTCCGCCTCGGCCTCCCGCCGCGCCCTGGCCTTCCTCCTTCAGCCCGCGCCCGACCGCCGTCCCGATCCCTTGCTCCCCGTCCCGGTGTCGCCACCCCGCTCCGGCGCGCTCCCGCCTCCGCCTTGCGCCGAGCCCGCACCCGGCCTGCTTCTGCCTTCGCCCCCCTGTCCCGGCCTCCGCCGGCCCTCCCGGCCGCCGTCCCGCTTCACCCGCAGCTCCGCCGCGCCTGCTGGCCTCTCCGCGCGCCCGCCGTCGCCCTCGCCGCCGTCCGACGTCCCCCCTGCGCGCTCCGCCCCTGCTCTCCCCCTGATCCACCCTGGTGCGCCATCCGCTGCCTCCGCCTCCCTGCCGCGTCGCCGTCCCGGCCGCCCCGTTCCGGCTTCCCCGCGCAAAACCTCTCCCCCCCCAGTTGTAAGTCTTTTTATTTGTTTTTATTTATTTTTATTTTTATTATCATTATGTTATTAACATTAATACTATATTATTATTATTATTATGATTATTAGCATATTATAAATATTATTTTATTATGTCATTATTATAATTAATGTTATCTTATTATAAATATTATTATAATTATTATTATATTATTATTGTTACTATTGTTATTATAATTATTATCATATTAATATTAATATTATTATTATTATTATTATATTATTATTATTTTTACTATTATTATTATGTTATGATATTCTTATTATTATTATTAAATTATTATCATTATTATGCTATTGTCATTATATTATTATTATTAATATTATTATGTTAACATTATTTTATATTATTATCGTTATTATATTATTAATATATTATAATTATATTAAATTGGCATTGTTCCTATTATTATTATTGTATTAATATTATGATATTATTATTATTGTTATTATTGATATTACAATTATGCTAATTATATTATTATTGTTATTATTATAACATTATTATTATTATTATGTTGTGTTATAATTATTATTGTGATTATTGTTATCACCGCGATTACTTTCCCGTTGTTATTATTATTAATATTATTCTGTTATTAATATCGTTGAGACCGTTTAACGGTCTACTGTTTTAGGACCCGCGCAGGGCGTTTTCGAGAGAGCGTTATCGCTGCGCCTTGCTTCCGAGGTTCTGCCATCTCCGCGCCTCAGTTTCGAGAGTGTTGGACTTTATCACGTGGCTTCGGACACACGTCGTGTCATCGCGCCTTGGTTCCAAGGTCGTTTTACCGCCGCGCTTGGATCTTGAGGTAGGTCTCCCTTTGCACTCGCCTTTAAATTAAGAATTTATTTATTCCTTGTCTTTTTTATTGAATTTCAGCAAATTTAAAAGTATTATTAAGTAGTTATTTATAGTGTGGTGATCTGCTGATAAAGGCTATTTAAATCCCAGCGTTTCGTTGAAAGTGTTTTCTTAGTTTCAATTGTGGGATTCCATGGTAATATTGCTGAATGGTTCTTTATGAAATGTGAAACTGTGTTTTGAAATGTTTTTGATGTGTAAAATTAGTAGGTGTATTGTTTAGGGAAAAATGTGTTTTTCATGGAACCTTGATTAGAGTTAATGTCTTATGACCTTTAAACTCGTTTTTGGAAACTTTATATGTGGTTCTTGGTTGCTGAAAAATGTTTCTTTTTGACGCATGATTAAAGGTTTGGATTTTGTTTGAGAAATAGTATTCTTCAGAGAGGTGGTTAAAGGCCCGTTTGGCTCTTGATAAAAGTGGGGTGTGTTTTGATATTGGAAAATAATTCTACTTGTGAAACAAATGTGTTCCAGGTTAAGATGCTGATTTGAGTTTCTTAAATAAATTTCTAAGTGCGTTTCTGGTTTTCAATGAAATGGCGTGTGTCATCCCTCTTTAAAAATGCTTTAGTCTTAAATGATCAAAATGTAAGTGACATGACGGCCCGGTTGGCACTTTTTTGAATGTGAAGTGATTATATATATATATATATACGTATTTGTGAGGGCATTTCTACAGGGGGACTTCCCTTCGAGGGTTGTCGTGTAGCGATGTCCGTGTAAGGGGTTGGCAAGTGCGGTGAGATGAGTCACGCGTGCACGGGTCTCCCACTTACACAGTGTTACAAAAACTACTATGGGTTCCTGGGCGTCTTGTAGATTATCGAGTGACGGTTGCTTGCTAACCCTGATTAGACGGGTTAGTACCCCCTGGAGTTACAGACAGGCCAGGAGGGATGTGCCACTGGTTGGCTGTTAGGGCGGCCAGTTGGTTATTGACTATGGAGTACCATGCCGGCAGGTAGTCTGAACCCGAGTACGTCCAGGGGTTTTCTAGGGATGTTCAGGATCGCCCATGGTTATTGCTGATAACTTCTGGTTTATTTTTACTTTCACTTGGTTTTCCTTGCCTGTTTACCTTTACTTGCACTTGTTTTCCCTGCTTGTTTTCTTTCAGTCATATTTCACAGCCTATACTGTTAGACTTTGAGAAAAATGGTTTTCAAATGAAAATGCTTTACTTGCTTTGGGTTAGATTTGAAAATGTAACACTGTGCTTTTCAGAATGAGTTTAAAACTAATGAAATGGAACTAACTTTCGAAAAAGAATAAGGGAAATGTCTCGTGTTTTATTTTCAAGTAAAACATTATGAAAAATTACTTTTATACATTATAGTTCAAACCTGGATTATGTAGATTCTATATTTATTGGCAGTGCTTTGGGTTTTGTTGTTGGGCTCACCTACTGAGTACTTTTGTGCTCACGCCTATCTTTTACCTCTTTCAGTTGCAGGTTTCTTGTGTTCTGGTTTTCCTGGATTGAGTCGCTCAGTGATGGAGCGACGCTGGTTTGTAGTTGGGTGGTGACCCGCGAGGTCACGTGGAGGTATGTCGTGGTGTAGTTGTTTATGTCTTTAGTGTTTGTCTGTTTGTTTAGTTTATATTCTTTCTTTCGATCCTGTTTTTAGTTTGGGCTGAAATCATTCCCAACGAATAAAGTTTCAATGCCCGGCACTTGTTGCCATCCCGGGGGGATCGGGAACGCCCCTCGGGACTTGCCGCGGACCGGCTCGGGTGACCGGTTCAGGGTTGACCCGGGTTGGTTCGTGACAAAATGGTATCAGAGGGAGGTTCTTGTTATTTGGGTTGTCTGGTAGAGGGAGATTAGGACTGTCGGAACTCGAGGGGTAAGTACGGGAAGAGCGTCGCGAACTCTTGCTCGCACTGATCCTCGAGTTACCAGGGGTAGTTCGGGAATTGTGTCCTTGTCTTTCCCGGTTTGTCTTGGATTGAGAGATGACAATGGAGGCAAGCCAACGTTACATCGTAATTTCACATGGAGTAGTGACCCATGTGGAGTTCGAGTACGTGGTTTGAATTCCTCCTAGTGGTCGACGCTGACTTGGGACATGGCCCACTACCATGTCGCCAGGTTGAGCGTGACTACTAGTCCCTCATTTCAGTGGTTGATGCAAATTTGGATGTTGTTTTCGTTTTGGTCTGTGTGAGTGCGTAGTTGGAAATGAAAAAAAAGGGGTTTTTGAAAATTTGACTGGTTTCTTTTAAAGGACTTTAAATGTATAAAATGGGTTTTGAAACTGAAATCTCTTGTTTTGAAAATCTGTTGTTTGCTTGAAATTGGTTAAGAATGATTTTGGTTGAAACCTCGGTTTCTCTTTATGAACGTTTGCACATGTGTGAGAATGCATGGAAAGTGTGTGTTGATGCACGTATGAATAGAATGTGGATAAAGACATGTGCAACGGTTCATGAGATTACCTGGGTGTGTATTTGAAATTAAGGGCTTGACCTTGTTTTCTAAATTGGTTTTAAAGAGGAAATGGTTTTGGAAAGTTTTTGGTTTGAAAGCGGGTTGGTTTTTGGAAAGTGATTTTGAGAAAGGGTAGTTTTGAAATCAAAAATGAAAAGGAAATTTTAAGGAGGAGATTTTATTTTGGGTTGTGTTGTATTTGATTGGTCCTTGTGCTGACTGTTTTTGATAAAGGCGCTTTTATTGATGTTGCTTCAATTTGATGTTGATTTGGTTTGATGTGGGTTTTGGCCTTGTGTTTTATATGTCGCTCAGGAAATGCCGCCCAGAAAGGTCTTTAAGGATTCGGATAAGTCATGCCCAGTTTTTGGTCCTCCTCAGACTTTGCCTATTCTCCATGGTGATCAGGGTCCGTTAGAGGCAGTGGAATGGCTCTAGGAAGTGGAGCGTGTCTTTAGAATATTGGGAACTCCCGATAATGTTAGGGTTCGTGCAATTATGGAGTTGTTCGAGGGTCCAGCTCTGGACCAGTGGAAGGTGGTTGCCCCATCATCAATGCAAGGTGAAATGACGTGGGATGTATTTAGAACCGTTTTCATCCAATGGTTTGTACCTGAGGAAGTGAAGCTGGAGAAAAAGGGAGAGCTTGTGCATATTCAACAAGGCCAACGGACGGTGAAGGCATATGTTGACCATTTCAAGGAACTGATTTCCTTTTCTCCAGATGTAGCGTCGCATGAGCTCATGAAGGCCTCTCTTTTCACTGGAGGTCTTCGTCCAGAGATCAAGGAGTGTGTCCTCCCTTCTAAAGACCTTTGTTTCGAGAAGCTGGTGGAGAAATCTTTCTTGGCTGAGTTGGTTTCCGGTGTGCGGGTGGCTAATACTTCAGCATCCCCTGTTGTTCGTAAGAGTTCCCCCTCTGGTGAGGAAAAGGCGCGAGAGATACCTGTCCCCAATGAGTTATCCCATTTGGTCCCAGATTCCAGTTCATCAGATCGTTCGATGGTATGCTTTCAGTGTGGTCGTTTCGGGCATTTAAAGCCGTCTTGTCGCAACCCTCCAAGGACGTGTCATCGCTGTGGTTGTCTGGGTCATCTGGAGAAGTTTTGCAAGAAGCGTCACTTGAAGAGGAAGCTGTGATGGGAGAATGTCAGTACCTGACTGTGAGGCAGAAGATGCTTCAGCCATCAGAGCCCCAGCCACAAGTCTCGGGGTGAAGCTCGCGCACAGTCAGGAGTCCCCAGGGTTGTGAAGCCTTGGTCCAGGTTTTGTGTTCCGTGTTAGCAGTGGAACAATCAAGATCTTTTAGTACTTGTCTTTCTGCTGTTAGGTTTTTACGTAGTTGTATGTTCATTGTTTTACCATGCGGTTATCATGGACTTGTTCTATTATAATCCAAGTAGTCTGGATTATGTAAATGTGTTGTTTTTCTAAAAAGTGACAATGGACTTGTTCTATGATAAATTTAGGTGGACTTGTCGTGTGAATGTAATACCCTAAATCGTGTGTCCTTCTCAAAGGTGTGTTTGACTCTCGTGTGGGTTGACCTCGTTTTAGTTATGTTGTCGATGTGGTTATGCTTTGTGGACTTCGGTGGATCATGTCTCCAATTTTATAATAGTTAAATGTTTTTCCATGGATTTTCCCTGGTATTGAAGGTTATTGACTCTGGTCGAGGATTTAATGTCTTGACGGAAGTGTTGTTTTAATTGGGCTATAAGAGTTGGTTTGAATTGGTTGGGAGTTCCCGCGTCGGCGCCCCCTCCCTTTCCCAGGGTGGTCTATTCAGATGGTCAACGTTTTTGGCACTAGTTGAGTTCTTGTGGTGGGGAGAACCCCTTCGTGTTCTCCCCTCAATCTCGGACCCCAGTTTTCTCTTGAATCGGTCGGGTGTGACCTGTGCAGAGTAAGGTCATCCCCGAGATTCTCAGTTCTCTCTGGTTCCTTTAGTTCCGTTGGGGCATGGACTTAAATCTTGACCGACTTTTGGCCTGGTGACTTTCTGGGGGCAGAAAGTGTCTGTGGTGGGGAGAATTGTCACACCCCGACCGCAGATACCCTTATCTTACTTTTTTTTTCTTGGTCTCGGTCTGAATTTTTAACGTTTATTTGTGTTGAAGGGTTTCGCGCTAGTGCGCGGTCATCGCATCGTTAGCGGTGACCGTGCGGTTGGCCCGGGTGACTACAGGTTCGCCCGATGCTTAAATTTGAGAATTTTATGTTGTCATTTTATTATTTTTATTTTTTCATCATTATTATTATAAAGTTTATTTGTTATTATTATTATAAAGTTTTATTAATATTATTATTATAAAGTTTTATTAATATTATTATTATAAATTTTTATTATTACGAAGATTAGATTTTATTCTTTTATTTAGTCTTCTATTATTATTATAAGTTTTATCATTATTATCATTAATGTTATAAAGTTTAATTATTTTTATTAAAAGGGTTTTATATCATTATTATTATGATGTTTTAGTATTATTATTAATATATTAAGGTTTGATGACTAAAAATATACTTACTATTATTATTATTATAAAGTTTTACTATTTTTATAATGTCTTATTATTATTATTAAGTTTTGGTTTTATTTATTTAATTAATTTATCATATTATTAGTATTATTATTATTTCCTTTTTCATTATTTATATATATTATTATTATTATTAGTATTAGCATATATATATATATATATTATAAACCTAACCCTAACCTATCCCGTCCCTACCCAGCCGCCACTTTTTTCCCCCTTTTCTCTCTCCCCCGTTTCTCTCCCGCTCCCCTCCTGCCTCGCTCCGCCGCGGCGGCACCTCCTTCCTCCTGCCTCGCTCCGCCGCAGCGACTCTCCCCTCCCTGTTCTTTCCTGCACCGCCCAGCCCCCTTCTCCTGCCTCACTCAGCCGCCATCTCCTCTGCGCCGCCCTCTCCATCCCCTCTCCCTCACCGCGGCCTGCCCGCACCTTTCCCTCCTGCGCGCTCCGCCTCCTCCCGGCGTCCCGCCCGGCCTCCGGCCCTCCTCCTCCTATTCGTCCCTGCTTCCGCTCGGCCCTCCCTGTCCCGACTTCCTCTCCGCCTCGGCCTCCCGCCGCGCCCTGGCCTTCCTCCTTCAGCCCGCGCCCGACCGCCGTCCCGATCCCTTGCTCCCCGTCCCGGTGTCGCCACCCCGCTCCGGCGCGCTCCCGCCTCCGCCTTGCGCCGAGCCCGCACCCGGCCTGCTTCCGCCTTCGCCCCCCTGTCCCGGCCTCCGTCGGCCCTCCCGGCCGCCGTCCCGCTTCACCCGCAGCTCCGCCGCGCCTGCTGGCCTCTCCGCGCGCCCGTCGTCGCCCTCGCCGCCGTCCAGCGTCCCCCCTGCGCGCTCCGCCCCTGCTCTCCCCCTGATCCACCATGGTGCGCCATCCGCTGCCTCCGCCTCCCTGCCGCGTCGCCGTCCCGGCCGCCCCGTTCCGGCTTCCCCGTGCAAAACCTCTCCCCCCCAGTTGTAAGTCTTTTTGTTTGTTTTTATTTATTTTTATTTTTATTATCATTATGTTATTAACATTAATACTATATTATTATTATTATTATGATTATTAGCATATTATAAATATTATTTTATTATGTCATTATTATAATTAATGTTATCTTATTATAAATATTATTATAATTATTATTATATTATTATTGTTACTATTGTTATTATAATTATTATCATATTAATATTAATATTATTATTATTATTATTATTATATTATTATTTTTACTATTATTATTATGTTATGATATTCTTATTATTATTATTAAATTATTATCATTATTATGCTATTGTCATTATATTATTATTATTAATATTATTATGTTAACATTATTTTATATTATTATCGTTATTATATTATTAATATATTATAATTATATTAAATTGGCATTGTTCCTATTATTATTATTGTATTAATATTATGATATTATTATTATTGTTATTATTGATATTACAATTATGCTAATTATATTATTATTGTTATTATTATAACATTATTATTATTATTATGTTGTGTTATAATTATTATTGTGATTATTGTTATCACCGCGATTACTTTCCCGTTGTTATTATTATTAATATTATTCTGTTATTAATATCGTTGAGACCGTTTAACGGTCTACTGTTTTAGGACCCGCGCATGGCGTTTTCGAGAGAGCGTTATCGCTGCGCCTTGCTTCCGAGGTTCTGCCATCTCCGCGCCTCAGTTTCGAGAGTGTTGGACTTTATCACGTGGCTTCGGACACACGTCGTGTCATCGCGCCTTGGTTCCAAGGTCGTTTTACCGCCGCGCTTGGATCTTGAGGTAGGTCTCCCTTTGCACTCGCCTTTAAATTAAGAATTTATTTATTCCTTGTCTTTTTTATTGAATTTCAGCAAATTTAAAAGTATTATTAAGTAGTTATTTATAGTGTGGTGATCTGCTGATAAAGGCTATTTAAATCCTAGCGTTTCGTTGAAAGTGTTTTCTTAGTTTCAATTGTGGGCTTCCATGGTAATATTGCTGAATGGTTCTTTATGAAATGTGAAACTGTGTTTTGAAATGTTTTTGATGTGTAAAATTAGTAGGTGTATTGTTTAGGGAAAAATGTGTTTTTCATGGAACCTTGATTAGAGTTAATGTCTTATGACCTTTAAACTCGTTTTTGGAAACTTTATATGTGGTTCTTGGTTGCTGAAAAATGTTTCTTTTTGACGCATGATTAAAGGTTTGGATTTTGTTTGAGAAATAGTATTCTTCAGAGAGGTGGTTAAAGTCCCGTTTGGCTCTTGATAAAAGTGGGGTGTGTTTTGATATTGGAAAATAATTCTACTTGTGAAACAAATGTGTTCCAGGTTAAGATGCTGATTTGAGTTTCTTAAATAAATTTCTAAGTGCGTTTCTGGTTTTCAATGAAATGGCGTGTGTCATCCCTCTTTAAAAATGCTTTAGTCTTAAATGATCAAAATGTAAGTGACATGACGGCCCGGTTGGCACTTTTTTTAATGTGAAGTGATTATATATATATATACGTACTTGTGAGGGCATTTCTACAGGGGGACTTCCCTTCGAGGGTTGTCATGTAGCGATGTCCGTGTAAGGGGTTGGCAAGTGCGGTGAGATGAGTCACACGTGCGCGGGTCTCCCACTTACACAGTGTTACAAAAACTACTATGGGTTCCTGGGCGTCTTGTAGATTATCGAGTGACGGTTGCTTGCTAACCCTGATTAGACGGGTTAGTACCCCCTGGAGTTACAGACAGGCCAGGAGGGATGTGCCACTGGTTGGCTGTTAGGGCGGCCAGTTGGTTATTGACTATGGAGTACCATGCCGGCAGGTAGTCTGAACCCGAGTACGTCCAGGGGTTTTCTAGGGATGTTCAGGATCGCCCATGGTTATTGCTGATAACTTCTGGTTTATTTTTACTTGCACTTGGTTTTCCTTGCCTGTTTACCTTTACTTGCACTTGTTTTCCCTGCTTGTTTTCTTTCAGTCATATTTCACAGCCTATACTGTTAGACTTTGAGAAAAATGGTTTTCAAATGAAAATGCTTTACTTGCTTTGGGTTAGATTTGAAAATGTAACACTGTGCTTTTCAGAATGAGTGTAAAACTAATGAAATGGAACTAACTTTCGAAAAAGAATAAGGGAAATGTCTCGTGTTTTATTTTCAAGTAAAACATTATGAAAAATTACTTTTATACATTATAGTTCAAACCTGGATTATGTAGATTCTATATTTACTGGCAGTGCTTTGGGTTTTGTTGTTGGGCTCACCTAATGAGTACTTTTGTGCTCACGCCTATCTTTTACCTCTTTCAGTTGCAGGTTTCTTGTGTTCTGGTTTTCCTGGCTTGAGTCGCTCAGTGATGGAGCGACGCTGGTTTGTAGTTGGGTGGTGACCCGCGAGGTCACGTGGAGGTATGTCGTGGTGTAGTTGTTTATGTCTTTAGTGTTTGTCTGTTTGTTTAGTTTATATTCTTTCTTTCGATCCTGTTTTTAGTTTGGGCTGAAATCGTTCCCAACGAATAAAGTTTCAATGCCCGGCACTTGTTGCCATCCCGGGGGGATCGGGAACGCCCCTCGGGACTTGCCGCGGACCGGCTCGGGTGACCGGTTCAGGGTTGACCCGGGTTGGTTCGTGACATGTGATCCTACTAAAAAATACCCATTTTAAATTTCATTATATCCATTAGTGATAAAATATTCATATTTCATTATGAATTATCCTAGCTAAGAACATAACATAAACTTGAAAATGTTATTAAACCTGAAGGAACAGTTCTTCTCAAGGTTGAAGTTGAGGGAGACCTCAAAGTTTATTACATTCAAAGGAATAAAAATCAAAATATTAACGAACATATAAAGGATTAATCTAAATATGTTGATCATATTAAAGAAGATATTGATCATCTATAAGAGGAGTTAGATAATCTATTTTTTTGGTTAGTTGAATTTTAAATAAGTCTTGATTTTCAAGATGAATATTGATGAACATAATAAGTTGATTTAGGAAATTAATTCAGTATATAGGGAAGATATATGAATTTTGAGTCCCTTGAATAATAATTTATATCAAAGAGAATGAAACTTAATTTTATAGTGAAATCAAGATATTCATAGAAGAAGAAACAACTTGGGAGGTTTACAGATAGAGAATTGATAGAAAGGGTCAATAAAGTATTTGAAGGTTTCAATAAAATTATGAATGAATATAGAATTAGTTTTATAATTAAATTTCTAATCATTTGTGATGTCTATAAATCAAAAGTGAAAATAGTGAAAATATGAACTAGGGAAAGAAGAAGGTTGGTGATTCTGGAATCAAACACAATCAACCATAATTTCAAACAATGATCACTCTGATAGAAATATGAGGTCCAAAAATAATCTATGATCCTTGAATACATTTCAATAACTAAGAAAATATATAAAAGATGGATAAATATGGAGGAATGAATGAGACACAATTTTTCCTCTTATGAATTGTTATTTTTGTGGATAACTTTTCCCAATAATTTCATATAATAAATAGGTAAGAATATATTTTAATGGAGAAGCTCCCGATAGTTATAAAATGAGAATGAGTCCATATATTTCATCAAACAATATATATAATTTATATTTATATTTTTTTAATACTCTAATGTTGTTCATACTGAAATTTACTATAGGCAAAGAGGAAGCATAAATAGTAATTATAGAGCTTAAGGATAAATGATTACAAGTAATCAAATAAAAATGTCAATAAAAAATAGGCAAATTCTATTTGAATAAGAACATGATTATAATTTCACCATGCTTACTGAATATAAATTAGAGAGGACATATTTTCCCTCTATTTGATCTGGAATCTTCATCTCAAAGCAATCAAGAACATCAAAAACTGTATTATTGATAGAGGTTATTAATTATACACCAATACTAGAAAATGGGGCTATCCCCACAAATCTATACCCATAGTTTAGATAAAACATGGTTATAGTTTTTTTAGAAAAATCTATATCCACAGTTTTAAAAAACTATTTGTATTGGTTGAGCTATACCTACATGTTTTAAAAAACTATGGGTATAGATCCATAATATACCAGGATCCCCTACAATCCTCATAGATTTCCCAATATACCCTCCATTTTTATGATCCTTTTACTCCCCCTACCCACCTCAGGTGACACTGCCCCCACTGGGAAACTCTTCTTCCTCCATTTATTAATTTTTTTATTATGATCTTTGAGAGGTATAATTTCCTCCCCTCTTATTCTTTCTTCTCCCCTCACTCAAGTGTTGTCCCATTGTATTCTTTAGATTTATCTCTAAATTAAAGGTTTTTTATTCCAATATTCATCGATATCAGATTAGTGATTTTTCAATCCTTCTTCTCTTCTACTATCTATTATTTTCATTTTTATATATGCACGTGATTCTACTACAGAATGTAGGAATCAATTTTATCAGCGTGTTATTAAATATATAGTTTAATAGGGATAAAATACATTCTATTAAATTAAAATAAGTACTTTTTAATTAAAATTTATTTATTTTGATAACTATCCAAGGGATTATTTTAAATTTAACTTAAATATGAGATTATTTTGGTGGAATATTTTAAGGATTTTGATATTTTTAGTGTTGGGAATCATATTTAAGTTTACTAAAAGGGTTAATGTTTATTTTTAGTATCATTGATTTACAAGATTAGATTATTAAAATTTAAATACTTCTTAAATTGAAATATAACATCATGTAAAATATATTTTTCTTTTGATTGAATAATATAAGTAATTATAAGCTTAAATAAAATAATTTCATGACTAAATTTTATCCTAAACTATGTTTTCAAATGATAATACCTCTCTGGATAAGAAGTATACATTTTTCTAATAGTAATAATTATTTTTTATTTATTCTAATACTTGAACCTCTTTTGTATTTATATGATTATACCTTAGTTGTTTCTTATGATATGCCTTGTTATTTTTTTGTATGGATATAAGTGTTCTATAATGGTTACTTGAATCATTAATTGTATTCAAATTTCTTTCCTATTAGTGTTATTTAATTTCCTATACACTATACTTTTAATTTGTCTTTGAATTTGGATATCATTCTAGAACTATAGTTAGTGTGGTAAAAATTTTCATGTATATTTTCATATTATTAAGAATATAAAAGAGGATATATTATTATGATAAATACACTAATATGGTATCATAGCTAGTGAAGAATAGTTTTTGAAATAAGGTATTGTTATTTGGATACACTAACATTATATGGGATATAATCATGGTGCTCTAACTTTGACCAATTTCCCCTTTACCAATATGATAGGCTTAAAGGAGTCTTAAATACATACAAACTTTACCATTTCATATATCATACAACATTGGGCTTCCATCTCCACTGCTATATTTTAGATATATATTTTTTTATTTTAAAAATATTATTTTGTATGATATTAGCATTGGATGATTATTTATATTTATATTAATTATGGTATAATTTTCATGATATTATTATACCACATTTTTTTGGTTATGATTTTGTGTGAAGCATTGTTGTTATTCTTGAGTAAATTATTTTCATCATAAAGAAAATTATATTGAATTAGATTAATGTCATATTCAAAACATGGAAGTTTTAAAAACAATTGTTTCATAAAGAAATATGTATTTAATTGGATTTTATAATAGTTATTTCTTATTCCATGTCTTATAATTTTTCTGGTTTTTTATTTGTAAGCATCACTTATAACACATGTTGTTTCTATTATTCTTTGATTTTCTAGCTACTAGCATGCTTTGATGAATTTAATATTAATTTTTTTAAATTAATTTTCTAATTATGGTTTAAATTATTGATTTGAATATAATTTTTCCCCAGTAATAGAATGTAAAGAAACTGGATGTATCATACTGATCAGATTTCAATTGAGTATCAAAAGAATTTGGATTTTTTTAGATTTTTCATTTAACAATTCTTCATACAAAGGTCATATACAATGTACATGTAATAATTATATTGTAAGACTATGGTTAAGTTAGGAAGAAGTTATCTATTATATAAGAAAAGCTGGATTTAAAACAAACTATTATGTTTAGTATCACAATGGAGAGATGAGACAATCTTCTACTGTTCATGAATGGATAGAAAGAAGTGGTATAAAGAATTTGATATTATATTAGTTTCCATTTTTGCATCATTATGAGAGAGATAATATTCCATTTAAATAATCCAATGATATTAATACACTTGAGGATAATAATGAATATGATGATGTTGAGAAAGTGAAAAAATTAATGGGTGATTCCAGAACTCTTGTATATTAGGAATGGTCAAAAATGAAAACACTGGAATTTTAAATGTAATTATATCATTTAAAAACTATGTATGGAATTTATAATACCTCCATTTATTATGTTATTACCTTTTTGAAGGAATTTGTTCTTTATGGTGAAAATATTCTCTCAAATAATTATATGGCATGGATGTTAATTAAGAAACACATATTTTATACTAATAAAATTCATTTTTGTTTGAAAGATATATATTTTTTATTTTGGGAGGGAAAAAAATAAATTAATTTCTATAAAGAATTTGGTACATATTTATGGAAGGAAAATGAAAATTGAACACCATATATATCGTTCCATATAAATTCATGCGGCACATTACATTGATTCATAGGATTCAAAATCTATTTATTTCTGTACAAATTTCAACCAATATGCGATGGGATTATACTGAGATAATTAAATATAATGATGATTTGGTTCATCCTAGAAATGGATTATCATGGCGGGAATTTGATGAACAACATCCATATTTGGAATAAAATGTGAATAATATCAAGTTAGGTCTATCCTATGATGGTTTCAATCCATTTAGTAAGATGCTTACTGATTACATCATGTGCCCAGTTTTTATTCACATTTATAATATTCCTCCATGGATGTGTATGAAAAAACATTTCAGTTTTCTGATTATACTAATATATTGACCTTATGATCCTAACAATGATATATAAATCTACTTACATCCTTTAATAAGAGAGTTGAATCATCTTTGGGATATGGGTGTGTAAAAATTTGACGCTTCTTCAAAAAATATATTTCATATGTGTGCTACCCTTCTATGTCCTATAAATTATTTTCCTAATTATGAAATGATTTTTGGTTGTATCATGAAGGAAAAACTATCATGTCTTATTTTTATTAATAATATATAATAAAAAATACTTAAATATCATCATAGTTTCAGTTTCATGGGGCATTAAAAATTCTTTCCAATGGATCATCAATACAGGAAGAATCGCTAGAGGTTTGATAATACTATTGACACTAAACAACCACCTAAACATATTTCATTAACTTATATTATTAATGAATCAAAAGAATTAATTTTTTCATTAGGTAAAGGTCACATGAAATCTAAAAATATGAATAATGTTTACACTGGACCCACTTACAATTTTAAAAAGAAAATATCTTTTTTGAGTTTCCATACTGGTCTACCAATTTTTTACATCATTGTTTTGATGTAATGAACATTGAGAAAAATATATATGAAATTTTTCATTAAATTCTTGTAAATATCAAGGGGAAGGTCCAAGATGGCTTAAAATTTCATTAGTACTTGTTGGGTTGCGATATTCAAACAAAACTACATCCCGTGTGTATCGGTGAAAAAAGATGGAATATTCCTTGTGCTTATTATTTGATGAAACATTTAGAGAGAAATAAATTTCTATAATTATTAGATAATATCAAGTTTTTTGATCGATATTTCAGAAAAATATCTAAACTATTCAATACAAGGGTGTTGAAACTAAAATCCCAAAAAACTCATGATTATCACATCCTTAATCATGAATTGATTCTAATAGAAATTTGACATTTACTATCCAATAATGTAAGGGTGAAAATGATTCGATTGTTCCATTTTTAGACTCCTTTGTGATAAAAGGTTATCCAAGTATTTTTGGATAAAAATTCTACAAGATGCACCATTAATTTTGTGTGAGTTGGAAAAAATTTCTCTTCTATCATTTTCACTTGCATGGTACATTTAACTATTCATATTCCAATTGAAACACTTCTTATGGGCCCCATTTATTTTCAATGGATGTATCCTACTAAAATAAATATGTGAACAATTAAATATTATGTTCGAAATAAGAATCTTCCCAAACATTCCATTGTGAGAGGTTATCTAGCTCACGAATGTATGGATTTTTGTTCAATGTTTTTTTTGATGTGAGCACAAGAAATAAATAGACAGTGAGAAATGAAGATGAAAAGTTTAGGGAAATTGAGCCCTCATTTCCATATCTTACCCAAATAAGAGGGATTCTTGGTTTATATACATTCACTACATTGAGCCTTGAAGAGTTGGATATGACACATCACACAGTCTTTTTTAACTGTGTTTTGTTCGATGACTATATCAAGTATGTAATATAAATTTATTATGTTATCTCATACTATATCATTTCATATATAATTTAATATTTTATTATAATTTTATGTAGGGAACATAAATTTTTTTTAAGTAGAGTTCATCGATCATTTCCTTTGAGAAGGAGAGATTATTTTCATCGCAAAGTGTTTCCTACTTGGTTGAAATCAATGGTATGACCATTAATTTAATTAAATTTAAATATAGATATTCATTTAACTATATTATTCATATCTATTTTAGGTATTGAGTTTACCTGTTGATTACGTCTCATAATAATTAAGAGTATTGGATTTTGGTCCCAATTATTTGGTTCTTGAATAAAATTATTTAATAATCAATGGGTATAAATTTGTTACAACTAACCGAGAAGTAAAAATGAGAACACATCATGATGGTTTTATGTTAAATTAAATAACATACTATTATTCCAGTGCATCAAATAATATGCCTAGATATGAAAATATTTATTATTATAAAATTTTTGACAAAATTCAATTATTGGATTACTACTATCATGGCCGAGTCACACTAAATAAATATAAATTGTTTGATTCAATGATTCCACATGGAACATTTATTGATGATTGTGGATTTAGATTTATTAACATGACTCAATTACTGGATACAGATGATCTATTTGTTTCTAAAATAATAGAAAACAAGTGTTTTATGTGAAATATCATCTGAGCCTTGATAACAATGTCATTAATGAATTAATCTGAAGAAATATTTTACATGATGGTGGGGATGAAATTGACACCACTGATTCCCACATTGGTGTTGACCAAAATATTGTATTTTATGATTCAAATTATCCCATTGAAAGAATCTATGTTTAACCTTATGTAGTGTTGGGTAATATATAGAAGAAACCATATATTTTCACAGTTCATTCAATTTATCTTGACATGGGTTTCTCTGGTTGGTATTACTATAATTACTTTAAGTCAGTTTTAGTTTGGAATGATATGTTTGTTTTAGTATTATTTTTTTTCATTTCATTTAATTTGATTTATTTTAATTCAGAAATCTTGGTTTAAAATGATCTTTTAAAAAAATTATAAATTGGTTTTAAATTATAGTTTCTAAAAAAAGTTATGACAATGTTTATGAATTATTTGACTTTTATGTTGTGTGCAAAATTTTTAAAAACTGGTTCTACAAAATCTATCTTTCATTATTATACAGGTTGTGAAAGATATTGAATAAGTTCGAAGGAAACAATAATTTGATAATGATCAATAGATGCACAACTTGAGTTGCCTCCTATGGTCCCCTTAGTGAGTATAATAATTATAATATTTTTTTCTACATTACATTAAATGGGGTGGTGTTGACCATAATCTCTATATGAAGACATTAATGAAAGAATAGTTTATGGTGATTTTGTATGTGAATAATATAATATTTGGGGGAACCAATTATAAATTCATTAAATATTTTTCTAATAACATGAAATTTGAATTATAACTGTCTATGATTGGATAACTCACATATTTTCTAGGGATATAGGTTAAAAAAAGAAGGAATACACATTCATATCTCAGGAAAAGGCTATAAGAGTGCCACAGAATATGTTGAACATGCATGATTCAAAACCAATGTAAATATATGATTGAATTTGGAAAATGATTAGGAAGAACGAGTAAGGGAGATTTTTGGATCCCACATTATATAAGAGGATAATTAGAATCTTACTTTATTTAGATGCAACACAGTTAAATACTACCTTTGGAAAAAATTTAACGGATCATTTCCTGAGTAATTCAAAGGAAGAGAATCACATAGTGGTAAATGAATAATGAGGTATATCCAAGGCTCTCTAAAATTATTATTATTATTTGACATAAAAAATATAGCTTTATGTACTCTTTCTGATGTATGTTGGGCTAGAGATGTGGTGGACCAAAAGTCTACAAGTGGCGGTGCATTATTTATTAGGAATTAATTTGAGACTTCGTTGGGTAATTAAAAGTAAAGTATATTTTTGAGAACAATATAGGTATAATATATTTCAGTTATATATGATTGTACTCAGAAATTGTGTATGATGAAATAGTTGGAAGATATCATAGAAGAAGTGAAATAGACATTGGTGATATTCTATGATATTAAAAGTGAGATTAGGTTCATGAAAAATCAGATACAACAATCATGTAACAAGCTTATCGAGTTCTTATATCACTTCATTAAAGAAAAATTAGAGTAAGTACTATTTAGAATAAATAATGTTAGAAGTAACAAGAAAGTTTTAGTTATCATGAAAAATCCAATTTTCACTTCTCTATTTTTTATGCATCGGTTGAACTATGAAATTCAACCACCACCCCAAGCTTGAGTAAGTTTATATTAACTACTCTCCCATTGAATTTTATTATTAAAACTATTTTTTAAGAGATAAATATTAATGGGGGGAGATATGATCCATGAGGTGTATTGTGAAATAAGAAGATCTTATAAGTCTTTATCTTTAGGTTTATTGTCAAATGGAGAGAAAGGGTGTTCAAATATGATGTAATCATGTCAAAGGCTAATGAAATTTAGAGGAGTATATGGTATGAAGGTTAACATGAGTCATGCAATGAGAGATATCCTTATATAGAAATTACACGTATTGGTTGATAAACTTACTCTCATTGGTGGAAATACATTGGAGGAGAAATATTGACCTCTTTCTTGAAGTCATACACAATAGAAATTTTCCTCTAAGTAATTTGATGTTGATTTTCCTAAATTCATCCAACTCAATTTCATATTGAACCAACTTGTCCTCAATAGAAAGGGGTTCAAATTATTTGGTTAGAGGATGTGTTATATCCATTTCCATTACCTCTATCATTGAATAAATCTTACTTAGTAGGGGGTAATTGAATATTTGGATGAGCTTCTAGATCATGATCTTACCTCTAATTTTAGGTACACAAACCTTTTTCATAGAGTCCAGTATAAATTTTTTAATGGATATATAATCATTATGATCCTCTATATTAGGTCCATAATTTATGTTTTCTATATATTTTAAACTAATATAATTCACTAATGCAAATAAATCAACAAGTATCATTTTATCATTATAGTTATAAGGGGATTTATCATTCTCAATATATCCTTTAAGGTAATATTGAAATATTCCTTAACAAAAGCCTTATTATTGGGTTTATTTAACTTATGTACCCAAACAGGTTTCACCAAATCTCAAATATGGGTGGTGAAAATGATGGAGTCCCCAAAAAATTTCATAGAATGCTTCCCCAATGAGGTGAAGGGATCACACAGTGGAAGAAATTGTGAGGATGATTCCTATAGAGTAGAAACCAATATGGAAAAGTCAAATTTCCTTATAGGGGGATGTGTTAATAATTACACAATAAATATGAATTGGGGTTAACTTGGTTTTTTGTCCACCATATCCTAGATCCATTATGGATTTTATGATCCCAAGGGTTCTGGTGCTGAAAAAAATTCCCCCAACCCTAGAGGTTGGGGTTCCTCTTATAATACTACATAGGTAACTAATATTGTTGAAGTATTCAATTTTTAAACATCTATTTAGGTATGATATAGATATAGAAAGAATTATGGATATGATATTATAACTGTTTGGGGTTTTTCTATGATTTTTGTCTTGGTCCTCCTCAAACAAGAGGCATGTTTCATCTTCTTAGTGGATTGATGCAAGAGTCTATCAATGGATCAACCATTATGAGTATACCACTTCTATGTATTATTAATGAAATGGTTTCATTATATAAACTAAATAGAATATATGTTATAATTTTTGGATAATTACCCTAAAACAATAGAAATTTACATTTCCATCCATGACAATTCTTTTTGGTTGGTGAGTGGGTCGAATTGTATAGTTCCACATTTACCCCATCCCTTAATAACCACATAAGGTGGGGAATCAGAAAATATATCGTGCAGTTTCATTATGCTTCTAGGTAAAACATTATAGGTGAATTCATGTTGATTCCCTAACCCATGATTTTGAGAAACTGAGATTATGGCCAAGTCAACTCATCCGCATAGTTTTTTAACACCTTGAAGTGGTCAATGTGTTTCCCATAAGACAATTTCTTATATTTGAGATAATAAAGATTCACTAAACAATTATGAAACATATTATGTAACCATTTCTACTTGAATATCTATGGGTTTTCATATTGAAGAGTGTTTATAGGATAGAACATGACCAATATTCTATCATTGACCACCTCTTGACACAAAACCATAGAATTACACTCTTATTCAGAGTGGGGTTCCTCAACCTGATCTGTTTATAAAAGTTTCTTCTACACTAAATTTTTAAGAAGAATGGGATAATTTAAAATTTCCTTAGTTTCATCAAAGCATGTATGATCTAGGGTAGGTGAAATGAGGATTTTTCCCCAAATCAACCATTGATAGGAATCAAACACCATTGATTAATGATGAGGAACTTGGTGTTTTAAACCTTGAATTCGTGATAACCTATTGATAGTAGGGAACCCTTGTAATATTTTTGACATGGGGAGGACCTTCATTATAAATTGAGATTTTTTCACATGTAGGACCTTCAGAATGAGCACCATAGAGAGGACCTCAATGAATACTGAATTGGATTACATAGGGAGGTACTTTTTGGATACTAATTATTATTGGGTTGGAAGGGGAAGAACCATTATAGCATTTGAACTTCATTCCAAATAAAGGATCTTTATAGCTTATTTCATGGGGAGGAACATTGGGATTGGCCTTCATATCATAGTAAGGAGGGCCTCAGTGGTAAGTTCTCTAAAAAGGATATATAAAGTTATAGTTCATGGAATCATGGATAGGACCACTGTATCCATAACTACATTCTTCTATTTATAATGATTTGTAAGAGTAATGAATTACTATTGAGATATGTTTAAGGGACTCAAGGATATTAGCATTGATCATAGGAAAGATATAAGCCTATTTTTACATTGTATATTTCCCTTATTGTGACATCCTCCTAGATTATTTTAGTTTGGTGAGTAGATTAAATACTATAATGGACTCATATTTATTAAATAAAATTCCTTTTTTGAAAGAATAAATTCATTATTAAGTAATGTAGTACTAGAAAACACCTGCACTACTTCGGTTATTTTGAACCATTATAAAATATTTCGGGTCAAATTTAAAAGACTGTTAAGAATCATAATCATTGATAATATAGTTTTTGTATAGAGACCATTAATATTAGTATATATTATGTGTTATAATAAATATTAATTTAAACATATGAAAGAATTAGTGGCCTCGACCAGTAGGACCATACCCTATTAGGCCTATTTATCAGAGCTTTTAATGGATATGGCATCACTAGGATTTTACATTGATCATTCCAAAGGTAAAAATGGGTTATAAATCTAAAATCATGTAATATAAATTTATATATACTATTTTTTTATGAAATAATGATATTATTTATCCTTTTGTATAATTACTTTATAGATGATTATATAACTAGTTTGATAAAAATCACATTTTTATATAAAAAACTCAAAATTGTATTTTTGGGAAATATATGGATTCAATTCAAACACTATTTTTGATAAATTCAAGAATTTTTGAAATAAATAATTTTTTCCTAGAATATACATATTAAATAATATTTATTTATATAAAAAAGATAATATCATTTAATAAAGTCTAATTTAAGGGACATAAAGATGTTATTATTGTAAAAATAATCATTTTCTAGTAAATAAGGATTTTTATTTAAAAGTATAAATTCTAATATTTATAGAATTATTTTTATAAAATAAATATTATTTTTGAAATCAGCATGTTGAAAGTGTACAATGGAGAAAGTTTTATAATTTTTTGAGATAGTCAATTTTTAGGCAAAAATTAAATACGATATAAATATACTGTATCTATTATGATATCATAATGGCCTAAAAGTTGTGTAATAAATACTATAATGGGAATTTATAACAAACACTAGGTTCCCCCTTTAAAATAACGTTTTAATTTTATTTTATTAATTTTATAATCCTTCAATGAATTATCTAAAGCCTATATTATATTTTAAGGTTTTAAAATCAATTATTTGTGAACATGATTCACTTACAAACCACAAATGGTATTTTATTATTATTTTTGGTTATTGGACTTATAATATAATGATAAAAAATCCACATTGGTAGAATACATTAGAAAATTAGGGGAATGTTTTTGGTTTCAATTATTTTATTATATAGAGTCCAAAACATATGTTTAGAAACTAAGAAATAATTACCCACTCTTTTGATATAAATACCAACCCAACCAACCACCATCAACCTATCCCTCTCTAAATACCTATCAAGGTGTTTACATTCTCTTAGGAAGTCCCTCCTATGCTGTTAGAAGTTCCCACTCAAGGTTAGGGGATTATCTTCTCTTCTTTATTCAAGCACTTTCTTCATATTAGGAAATTTGATTTCTAATTGTTAATGTTAGAATATGTTTCTAAGCATAAAATTTACTTACCTTGTGATTTGAAAGTAATTAGATACCACCTTTCACTCTCATTAAATCATTCCAGGAATCTTTATATACACTCATAGTGATGAAAAAATTATCCTACAATTTTCAATGATAAATATTTTTGTAGTGAATACCCATCCCCATTTACACTCAAGGGTATTCAACTAGATGTAACAATCCTTAAATGATTGTGGAATTGCACGTATTTATCAAAAAATACTTAAACATAGAATTAAAATTTATGAAAATTTTCTTATGTTTTAGGATCCATGTGGTACACTATTACATGTACATGATACAAATGTGTCAGGTGGGCCTATAATTGCATAAACCACCAATTAATTGGGTAATGATTTTATCTCATGAGATACCATGTATGGGTCAAGTGAGGTTATCATATATACACTATTATATGATTTCTTAGTAGTTGACCTTCACTTATGCTTATGTTTCCATGATTTATTTTCTTCCACATTCCTATATTTCCTTGATATTATCATCATATATCATGATTCAATGATCTTTTTATGATTCTATCAACTTTTATTTAACCTTGATGAGCCTCTTTACTAAAATTTATTACTTTCATCATTTTAAGCTTTGATAATTCCTTTACAGGTCATTATAACTCACACTTTCTTATGTACATCCCCTGGTTATCCCGTGTAGTATTAGAAGATTGATGGAATATAAGGGAATGTTATGGAGTTTATAAATAATGTTTTTGTACCCATGTTTCAAGTTATTGAGATATGTACCTAATTACCCAAATAAACTAGGCCTCATGATCTTCTGGGATTGTATTAATTGTATCTTTATGTAATAAATCATGAATTAATGTATATTAATGATATGGGTTGTTATAGTTGGTATATGTGAAAGGTAAATTATTATTTTTTGGATAAGGGTTAGAAAACATTAGTGAAATCCTTAAGGATAAGAATAAACATCAGAAAATATACCTAAATTTTGGAAAAAATATTGAGTAAGTGGTTTCTATGAAACAAAACCCATATGTGGATACTATAACTGGATGTGGCTCTAGAACAGTTGTACCTAGGATAATTAACCCTAAAAAGTGTGCATTTATTATTAACTTTATTGTCACCTAGTTCATAATAAAGTGGCCTTAATGAAAACCTATCTTAATACCACTAAGGGATATTCTTTGATAAATTCACAAGACCCTTTCGAACCATCATGAAGAGAATAAAAATGCATATAAAATTTTATGTTGTGAAATGAACCATAGATAACTTATATTGAAACATATAAATTCATAGGTCAAGGAAAGTATGTTATTTATGATTTATATCTTTATTTTTCATAGTTTCCATTTTATATGATTAATTGTTTGAAAAATTTCATCCCTAATTTTTTCCTCTATTTTAGTTAATGGATATAAATAGGAGGAACCACGTAAATAGCCAATGTGATGGGAAATGTAATGAATTAGCAAATGAGATTCTTAAACAGATAGAAGTATGTGTCAAAAACTTCTAGGAAATAATTTCTCATTTACAAAAACATCAATCTAGGGGAAATACCACACCCACATAAGAAAGAAAAATTTGGAAATGATACCTTTATATGAAAAATGCCTCTGATTTTTAGCAGATATTCTAATCCTTTAATCATAGAATAATGGATAAACTAATTTAAGATTATCTTCTACATAATTTAAATTTTTTTATCAAGATATGTTCATGATATAAATTTATCTCATCAAGGGAGATGTTGATCAATGGTGGATTTAAATCAAAAGTTATAATCCTGAGGAGGAGATCAAAGTAATGAAGTGGAAAAAATTCTATACATTTTGTTGAGAAATATTTTCATTGCACTCTCCAAATTAAAATAGAGAGGGATTTATTTTTAATCAAGAAAAAGGATGATGAATCAATCAAAACTTATGAGGATAAATTCACATGACCTGAAAAATAAAAATTTAGAGTTTTGATTAACTTCGAATGTAGTTTTGACAACTTATTTTGTGGATAAATTTGAGTCTATGAGAAAATTTGTTGATTTTAGACATTAAAAGATATGAGGAAATTTCTAATGCTACCTTAAAGTCAAAAATGAGGTTAGTGAATCTCAAGGGTCCAAATATAGGAGGTGGATAAATTATTTCAATTATGGGGGAGTGATAGAGGAATCTCATGGTGGTTATAATGTCTAACATCACACTTATCAAAAGTGTAGGAAAAAAATCCTAATAATTTATTGAAGGGGATAAGGAAATTCTCTAGGTGTGGGAAGAAAGGGTACCTATATGGTGAATATTAATTATAGAAAACCACTAATGTGATTGAATAAAGGAATTATAAAATCAATCATTAACCTATATTCTAATGTTTCAACTTCAAGGATCATAAACATTGTGTGAATCAATGCACTAAGCTAATGGTTATTAATGATAACCGATGACAACAACCTTAAAGGCATATAGAAGAAGTTTGATCTTATTCCATCACAAATACTAAGGTGGATCCTAAAAATGATGTGTTGATATGTATACTAGTTATTTATTCAAGTATAGTGAATTAACAATTTGATTCTAGTTCTACACATTATTTTATATAATGCATGTTTAGTAGAACTATTCAAACACCAACTCAAAACATAGAAGTAGAGTTATTTGTAAAAATAGAAAATGGTGAAATTATTTCATCCCAAGTGTATAACATCTCCCATGTCCATATTTTTTAGATGAAATTCCTAAAAATATTTTTGATTCTCCCATTAGAGGAATTCAATTCAATTTCAGGTGTTGATTGGTTTTTCTTGTATATATACCTCATAAATTTTTAGGAGAAAGAAATAAACCTCTATATAGAAAATTTCTCTATGAATCTATACAATTTCAATGATAAAGATGAATCCCATTTTAAATTATCATATCAAGAATGGATTTTATTACCTTATGAGAAATATTATATAGTAAAAATGATTGAAACTATGGAAACAACCATCTTTGATGACATACCCATTGTAAGGGAATATGTTGATGTGCTTCCCAAAGAATTCCTTAGTCTTCCTCCAAAACGTGAGGTTTATTTATCGATTAAACTTTTACCTGAAGATTTTCCAATATCAAATAATACATACATAATGTCTAATATTGAACTTAATGATCTTAAGAATCAACTATGAGAAAATTTTGATAAAGGGTTTATATGCCCATGTGATTCACCATGGGATATGCATGTCCCCTTCTTCAAGAAGAAGGATGGGTCAATGCACCATTGTATTGATTATAGGGAGTTCAACAAGATCATGATAAAGAAAAAGTATCCTCTTCTATGGATTTATGCTTTGTTCAATAATCTATGTAGAGTCTAATACTTCTCTAATGTAGATCTTTGGTCAGGATATTTTCATGTAAAGGTGAATAAGGAGGATATCCCCAGGAAATATTTTTGTATAATGTGTGGGAACTATGAGTGTATAGTGATTACATTTACACTCACTAAATCTTTGTCTATCTTTACACACATGATGAATAGAGTCTTTAGGTGTTACATCAATGAATTTGTGGTATTCCTTATAGAATAAATTCCTATCTACTCATAAATATAAGAGGGATATGAAGACCATTTGGATATTTTACTAAAGACCTTTATAAAGGAAAAGATATATGAGAAGTACTATAAATGTGAGTTATGGATGGAGAAAGTAATATTTATAGGTCTTTTTATCGCCAATAATGGGAAATATATGGATCCTTCAAAAATATAGGAAATTAATGGATGTCCTAGACAAAAATATATGAAAGGGATCCATATTTCCAAGTACTATCTGGGTACTATCATTGATTTGTGATAAAATTCTCATGATTTTCAATCCAAATATCTAAGCTAACTTGTAAGGTAGTGAAGTTCATCTGGAATAGTGAATGTAAAAAGGTCTTGAAAGAGATAAAGTAAATGTTAATCAATTCATTTGTTCTCTCATTACCCACCATCAGGAAAGGATTTGTGATCTATAGAGATGCATCCAAATAGTTCATGGGTTGTGTACTCATGAAAGATAAAAAATTTATAGACTATGCCTCCAACCAATTAAATATCCATGAGAATAATTACAAACCACAAGATCTAAAATTAGTTATAATGATATTTTTATTGAGGATTTTGAAAAAATAAATCTATAGGGAGAAGTGTGACGTACATACGGATCATTGAATCCTCTAGTATATATTCACACAAAAAGAGATCAATATGTTCTAATAATGGTTGTTAGATATGATCAAGGTTTATTTTTGTACAATCTATCACTATCCTTGGAAGGAAAAAAGTGGAAGATTCTTTGAGTAGAAAGGATCCTGTAACCAAATCTATGATGAGGATTGAAATAGATCCAATATTCTTGAACATGAAAAGGCTTTACATGGTAATAATTAAAGGATCTTGATCCTACCTTTCTCAAATAAATACTCAACCATACATTCTTAAAATTATATAGGATTCCTAAAAAGATGATTAAGAGATACAAAAAATGGTAGTGAATATTTAGGTGTTCAAATTTTCTTAAGATAGACTCATAAGTTTTAGAACCTAGATATGTGTCCCCTCAAAACAAAAGATTAATAGGGAACTATGGGTGATTAACATAGCTCATACTTCTCTATTCATCCAAGAATAACTAATATGTACAGATATCTAAAGAAAAAAAATTATGATAGGATAACATGAATAGGGAGATTTTAGAACTTGTATCTTGATTCATGGTATGAAAAAAAGTCAAGGATGAATGATAAAAGACTAAGGTTATGATGAAACCATTTACTATACCAGTATCAAGATAGGAAAACATAAAAATGGATTTAATCATAGGACTCCCCAAGATGAATAAAAGAATAAATTCTATCTGGGTGGTAGTCGATCACCTTAAAAAGTTAGTGCATTTTATTGTGAGAAAGGAACATTTCTATCTTGAACAACATGTCAATATAAATATAAGATAAGTGGCAATACTACATGGAGTAACTCTCTCCATATAATCTTATTGAGATATGTGGTTTACCTCAGTATTATAGAGAAGCCTTCAACAAGCATCAGATATAGAGTTGAGTTTCAATACTTCTTATCAGCCTCAGACAGATGGTCAGTCTCAACGAACTATTTAAACTATAGAGGATATATTGAGATCTTGTTAAATATATTTCCAAGGATGTTGGTATCATAATTTTACCTTAATGGAGTTCTCATATAAAAAATGTTTCCATTCTATCATTCAAATGACACTTTATGACCCTGTATGGGTAGAGGTGTCAGACTCCAACTTGCTGGGATGAAGTTGGAGAGTGGAAACTTATGGTAGTAGATTTTATCTAAGATATGAAATAAATGATTCAAACCATTAAATATCATATGAAATCTAATTTTTTATATAAAATCAATGTATAAAATCATCGATGAGACCTAGAGTCTGAGGTCAGAGATACAATGTTCCTTCGTATATCACTATTGAATCAATTCATGAGGTTTAAGAAGGATGGAAATCTTATTCCATGATACATTATTCCCTTTGATATCCTTTATCACATCAGAGTAATGACCTATCAAATAAAACTCCCACCTAACATATCTCAAATGCATGATATGTTCCATGTATCTCTCTTGAGAACGTACATACCATAACCCTCACTTGTATTGGATCTAGAGGTTGTACCTTTGAATAATGATATTTCATTTTAGGAGTATCCAGTGAAGATATTAGATAGTTGATACAATTTTCTATAAAATAAGGCAACTCACCTAGTCAAAGTATCATAGAATAACCAAAATTATATGGATGAAACATGGGAATCATAAGAAGAAATGAAATAGTAATACACCTATTTTTTAGTGTATAAAATGAAATTTTGAGGGTAAAATTTCTGAAGGGGGGATGAATATTATGACCTGAAATTTTATAAATAAAATTCCATTTCTTAGTGAATAAATTCCTTATTAAGTAATGTAGTTATATAAAAAACATGAAATACTTTGGTTATTTTGGAAAAATAAAAAATACTATCCATTAAATTTAAAATACTTTTAAGAAACTTAACCATAGATAATATATATGTTGTTTAGTGAACATTAATAATATCATTTATTAATGTTTATAATAAATAATAATTTACACATATGGAAGAAGCGATCACATTTAATATTAAAATCATACCCAATAAAGTCCATTTATTGAATCATCTGAATGATATAGAATCATTGGGATTTTACCTTGAATAATCCCAATTAGATATTTAATAACTGAAGCATGAGAAAAATAGTTTATGAGATAAGATTAATCTTGTTGAGATCATAACCCTAACCATGTTTTCCAAAACACCCTAAGAAAGCACCACCAACACACACCATACCCTTAGGGCATACACTAGTGTAATACGAGGTTACGTATCTAGAACCTAGTAATATGAATTTATATATTTTCTCTTTAATTAAATAAAGATTATATGTATCCCTTTTAATTTTTAATTTATAAATTAATATAAAATGAGTTTGGTAAAAATCATATTTTGATATTAAAAAAAAATAAAAATTATACTTTTGGGAAATATATATTTTTAATTAAGCGGTTTTCAATCCAATTCCCTCACCGCTTCTATCTTAGGTCTCCCATGGATTAATGATGATGGATGTCACCACTTTCCTTGTCCCTCTAGAGGGGTGGGGGGTGGGGTTACTTTGGCACTCTTCGCCTCACTCCCCTTACTATCCCATCTTCTCTTCCCACTTTCCTTGGAATTGATCATTATTATAAGGTCCCCTACCTCTATTAAGGTTTTACCTCACTCCCAATCTCCCTTCCAGAGTTCACATAGGATTTTCAACCCCCATATTCTCTCTGGAAGTGAATTTTGGTCATAATCAGCCTTTAATTGACACCTTCGATTGGTTCATCTTAAATATGTTATATTTGAAAGATCACGTGATATCTAGACAATATATCCCCACTATCTCTTTATTTTCTTCTATTCAGAGGAAGTTCTGAGCATTTTCTAATCCTATGGAAAAAATTTCCTTAATGGATTTTGGTTATCCCTATTTTGGTGGTCCTACCATTTTCATTGGAATCAAGATACTTTAATATAAAAACTTTTGGTATGTTTTTTAGGACCCCTCTTCTATTTAAAACCCTTCTATATTCAATATGTTAAGAAATTTCATAGGTATATTTTTATGTTTTTACGATAGATCCTGAACTCTCTTCCTTTCGATTTTTCCTCAATTTTGTATAGAAATAAATGTTTCGAATACTATAGTGAGTTTTGTGTGGCATGAGATTTAAAATTATATTATTTTCAAGTATGTGGAATTTAAAAATTGATTGGACTTAAATCCCAATGAAATCATCTATGCCTCATTCAAAATTTCTATAAACATTGATTATTGGGTCATATTTCTTCCCCGTTATCTATGACCTATGAATATGGAAACTATTCTTGGATATTAGGGAAAAGTATGACTCTTGTTTTGGAATTAATATCATGAAAGAAGAGAAGGCATAGAAATAGGATGATGTTGATAGAGATATTATAAATATATTTTTCGAAATGAACCCTGATCAGCCTATTGAGACTTCCTTGGGCCCCTTTTTTCAAAGTAAAAAATCCTATAAAAATGGTGTGGATTCCATCTTTGGGAGTATTGATGATTGTTTCCTCCATGGGGATATGAATTGGATCTTAGTTGAGAAGGTTCTATGATTTAATTCAGTCCTAGAGAATAATATAGAGGCTACCAAGAACATCCCAAGTTCTCCTATGGTGTCAGACTCCCTCCAACAACATCATCCAATTTATATGGAAAGGGTGATCTCTCTTTTATGGGGCATGGATTTACTCCCCTCTTAAATCAGAATGATCCAAGGGAGTTATCTTTCTGAATACATTCTCATATTTATGTGATAGGTCAATAGATGTTGATGATTCAGGTGATGAAAATGAGTTGGTAATATAAATGTTAAGATTATGTTATTTTAGAGAGGAAAATATTTAGATATTCATGCAGAAAAATTTGAACCTTCTCAGACTTCTCAGAGAACATCAGAGTTTGGAGAGGATGATAAAACATCAATTTTTTATCAAAATGGATGGGATAAAGTGTAACGACCCAACTTTTTGAATAATAATTGTTTCTTGATAATGTATATTATATTATTTGTTACTCAACAAAACTATGTCCCTTTATTAAGAAAGTGAGTATAATTGAAATGAGACCATTGGGTTTCGACTGCTATATAACCATTGGTCAATTTGACCATTGGAAACTATACTCTTAACATTAAGATTAGTGATTATAAATAGAAATGATAATGGTTATTATTGCAGAAAAAATATTCGGTAGCCTTATCTAGTATACTTGGGCCATATGGAGCCCATTTATCAGAGCTTGGGAAGGAGGTGACATCAATGGGCGTCGCTATGGACCAAGCCCAATCCAGACTTCAACATGTTAATCTTAAATGGAATCGCCCATGGGAGAGGTTCTAGTTGATAGAAATCACCACTCTGGAAATGTTGTCTGAGCTTCCCCAAGATTCTATATATCACCATTGAACACCTTACTCTTAGGTCCTATGTGGGTGTTATAAGGGGTTATGTAATGAGTCCTTAGTTAATTTTTGTAATCCCTTGGTATACATAAATTTTTTATTTCATAATTTCTATTTTAAGAATATCTTTTCTTAATAAAATATATATTTAATTAAGAAAAATTTGATAAATTGATTTTAGAAGTAAAAATTTTACTTTTAAAATATTTCTCATACATAGAGAATTATTATGGTAAAATAAAAATCATTTTTGAATTTAAAATGTCAAAATTAACCTAGGTTTAATTTTCAGAAGTTTTCTAAGAAGTTTTAATTTTTTAATATTTGATGAATAGTGTTTTTGATGGATAGTAATTGATGAATAGTATCTTTTTTTGATGAATAGTAAAAATATATTTTATTATTTAATAACTTTTTTTGTGAAATGATTTTTGAAAATTGGACATACATTGTTGTAATCAAGGTGAAAAATGTAGCTTAATAAGATCAAAATAATTTTTTTTGGTGAATAGAAAATTTACACTTTAAAATTGTAATTTTACCATTATGAATAGTAATTTGACCAATTTAATAGTAACCTAACCTAAGGACGTATAAATATATTTTATTCATCTTAAATGGTAATGTGATATAATTATATCATAATATAAGTAAATAAATATTTTAGAAATTATTAGTTAAGTATTAATATTTAATTTATTTAATATAATTTAAAATGAAATTAATTTTTATAAAATGGAGTTCATTTTTGAATTCTACATTTCTAAAAATGGTTAGAGTGAATTTTTGGTATTTTTCTGAAATAGTTGAATTTTTAGTGAATAGTAAAAACACAGTTTTGAGTTTTTGGCAAGTTTAATGACATCATAACTTTGTCATAATGATGTAATGAGTAACATAAGATTATTTTAGACTCTTATGGATTAAAATATAATATGAGGTGTCCAAAGTGGACAATATCATGGGAAAATACCATGGGAAAGCCCATAGTTTTGGAAATACCATTAATGATGCGTCCTTTGAAATTAATAAAATATTCCCTCACTTTTTCTATAAATACCCATCCATTACTTCATTTAATTTCATTAAAAAATTATTATACATGAATTTATGCTTGTTCTACCTCCCAAGGAGTCCTCATAAGGTGTCATGAATTCCCCAAGGTCCCGATCTTATAGTTTTAGAAGTTACTCTTCAAGGTAAGGGAATTCCCTACTTCTCTTTTCCTTTCAAGTTATCTATTATGTGGTATGCATTTCAAGTTTCCATGAAATGTTATTATTTCAATTTTATTAGGTCACTATATTATATTATAATACTTTTATGAATGAGTTACCCCTTTACCCTCTCTTTTTAATTTTTTTTAAAACCATGTTGTATAACCGTTATGCTGCATAATTTTCGTCTCAAAATATATCTTTTTTTTTCTCAAGAAATTATCTAATTTTATTTATGTGAATACCCAAAACTATTTAATTTATAGGTATAATAATAAATAAATTAAAATGATATATTTTATTCTGGATTTTACATACATAAAACCCTCATTCCCTTTTCATGGGTTATAAATGAAATAATGATCAAGTTTTTAAGAACTTTTTAAAATGTCACAATTTTAATATAAAACCCATTTCTTTTATTCTATTTGGGGTATTTATGAAATGTTTGATTATGATATATGTGGATCACATGAAAATAAAGACATATTAAGGTTTCACCCTCATAGAGCTCCAATTCATTAGGTAAAGAGAGGACAAGTTTTACGATACCTTGGTGAATAACCTTGGTAATTTTATAACACCTTGGGGATGGACCTTAGTGATATTCTTATGAATGTATAAATTTAATGTTTTATCATTATATTAAATTTATTATTCATGTTATTTTTATTTTGATATGCCTATTTTTCCATTGATCATGTATTTATGTATTTCATTAAGTTCTTATTAATATTACTAGTAAACTATTTCCCTTGTTTACCCTTACTGGGCCTTCTGCTCACCATTTCCTTTGATTTATATCCCCAGGTTATAAGATACAATAATTATATTTAGTATGAACCTATGATGAATACTTATAATTTTATTAGAATAATGATTTATTTTTTATGTATTATATACTTTATTTACAAGACACTGAACTTTAAAGATCCTCTATTTGTAAAATGTAATGAAAAGTTATGTAATAAAAAGGGGGGATGCCATATAAATTAAATAAAAGGGATATCAAAGTTGGTGATCACCTAGTTAATAAATATAAGAAAATAAAAGGTCGAAAAAAAACTAATTGTATCATTTAAAGGCATTTTTAACTAGATCCATATCTAAGGGTATTTTTGTTGTGAAACCTATCCAAATTTCCTAAAAAGGTCTTGAAGATGGTATAAACCATAATTAGATTCCCCAAAATTAGAAGATACCCCTCCACAAAAGGATTCCATGTAAAACATATCAGTATAAAAAATGGATGTTTTGAATGTAAAGGCTCTATAATGGTTAAATGAAATAATTGTGACAACCCTAAGAGAGGATATTCACATGGAACCTTGGAATAACTAGTGTCTACCAAACCTCGTAGTATGATCCTACTCCAGAACTATATGTGAAAAATGGTGGAAGGTGATTTCACAATCAAATCGTCCAAGGAAGTCCAAATTAAGATGATGGAAATAGTAGTAAAAGTTGGACCCAAGAAGAAAATTCCATGAATTAATACTCAGACCCATATTTTACTTTTGGTATTTAATGAATCATAGATTAGTATAGAGGTGTTCAATAAGAATTGAGATATGATGGATTCCATACATGACAAGTTGAATCATAATGATATTAAGTGGGATAATTTCTCTATAATATAATGACTTATTTGGTTATACAATTCCAACAGATTAACATTTTATTGGGAGGGGAATGCATTTCCTATTTTGGTTTAATCTCATACATAATTAGGTTTTCCCTTTACCTTAGTTAGATGTGATATTATTTCCCACTGCAGTGTTGTGAATGTTTTTTTTGGATTGATATTGGCTATGTGTATCCTTAGTGGTGGCTATAGTGGTTTTGATGACTTTTGGAAATAATACAAATTTACATGGAAGAATCAAAATGCTTATAGGCTTTGTTTCTCATCAATTTTGTGCATCACCCTCCCTATTGTGAGTTGTTGTGGTACTTTATTATTATTATTATTTTATTTCATGGTGTATAAGTCTTTGGTTGGGATGCATTTTAGTTTCTTACTTATCCATTAAAATTATTTTTATTAAAATAATAAAAAAGAGTATAGTTTTAGTTAAAAAAATATTTTTGAAAAATTCAAAAAAAACCTAAAAAATATATTTTCATAAAATATTATTTAATAATAATATTTTGTTATATATAAATGATAATATAATTTTTGAAGTCCAATGCAATTTTTAAGGGTTAGAAATATGACAGTATTATAAAAACTAGTATTCTCCAGTAAATAATTATTTTCATTTAAAAGTGTAAATTCTCATATTTAGATAATTATTTTGATAAATAAAATATATTTTTAAAATGATAATGTAAAAATTATCCAATGGTAAAATTTTCATAATTTTATGAGACCATGAAATATTTGGGTGAAAATTAAATATAGTATAAATATGTGGTATCTATTATAACATTATAATAGCCCAAAAGTGATGTAATAAATACTATAAAGGTAATCCATGACCAAAAATAGCCTTTCCCTTTAAATACACTTTTTTTGAAGTTATTTTATTAATTTTATAAACCTTTAAAAAATCCACCAAAATCTATATTATATTTTTAGGTTTCAAAATCAAGTTTTTGTGAACATGAATCACTTCCACATCACCAATGGGTACTAAATTAATAAGTTTTGTTTTTGGACATATAAAATATTGAAAACCACTCCTCTTTGGAAAAAACCAAGGGAAAAAATTGTAACAAAACAGAATTTTATCAATGGAATTTTCTTCCTTATAATTATGTTATATAGTATAAAATATATACATAACTTATAGAACCTAATAAAAACATCATTCTCAAAAATGTTGAATGAAATAAGTGGTATTTATAGAAATTGAGGAACCCATACTGATGAAATAGTAACCTAAACATTGTAATAATAATATGATCATTAAGAATAGTATCCCAGCCTATAGAATAATAACCTCACCTATGAAAGTATAAATAACATTTAAACATCTTAAAAATAAAAATATGATATAATTATATCATGGTATAAGTAAATTAATGTTTTAAAAATGATAAATTAAGTATTGGTATTTTTGTAAAATGTAAATGTTCATTTACCATTTTATAATTAATATAATGATTTAAAAGAATTTTTTTTCCAAAAAAATATTTCTAAACTAATTTTATATTATATCATAATTATAATATATAATTAGGTGACCATAATTAAAATTTCAAAGGGTTATAAATTCGATTATAATAATAAAACTGGTATTTTTTGAACAAATGATGACTTTATTTATACAATAAATTTCTCATATTTAGAAAATTATTTTCATAAAATGGAGTCCATTTTTGAAATATACATGTCAAAAAATAGTTAGGGTTATTTTTTTGGGATTTTTATAAAATAGTTGATTTTTTTGTGAATAGTGAAATATGGTAATTTATGGAATAAGCTAAATACATGAATTTTTGAATCATGGATGATGTACGGATGATATGATAACCCATTAGTTCGAACAATCATGAAAAATTTACTATATTTAGTCATATGAATTATCACTATTGATAGTCTTTAGCAAAAATAATAAACTAATGAATAAAATAATGAAAAAACACCTCTCTCCTCCCCTATAAATACCCTCCCTCATCACCTCTTATACTAACAACTCAAAATCCATGAATATTGTACAAATTATTCCCAATTACCTTATAAATCCTCTTCCCCAAGTCCAATATCTTTTGGTATCAAAAAAATTCCAAGCCCAAGTGTCTTATGGAGGTTCTCAAGGAGAAGATATTCAAGAGGTAAAATCCTCATCTTTTAATTTCTTTTCTTTTCTTATCCTCTACTAACATTACATATCCAAAGTGGTATGATAAATATAGTATTTAATTTATACTAAAATTTTATTGTGTTAATGGAATATCCACCATCTAATATCTTCTCTTATCCTTTTATTCTAAAAACGAAAACATTATCGGTGATGTGTCGATTCATTGCCTGCATGGATAATGATTTTTTGTTTTACATTAACTCATTCATGAATGGTCATAAAACAATTATTATGATAAATTAATATTTTAATATTAATATTATGACTTTTATTATGTTCTGGAATCAATATATATACATATTATTAAATAAAATGATACTAGTTCATAATTGCTGTAAAAATGGACAAAATAAATTAAACATCTTCATTAATATTTTATATAATGAATCATTATAATATCTTAAAAAATGATATATGAGACCATTTAAAATTACAGAAGTATAATTATAAAATTTAATTAAAATTATAGTGTTTAAATTATATTTGACAATAACTTCTATAATTATACTCATGGGAATCGACCATAAACGATGAAACGAACCCTCCAGGAATGATAAAATTGAACTCTATAACTTATTGAAATGCTCATAAAAGAACTTAATAAATTTATAATAAATAAGATACATGTATAATAGGTTTTTTATTTAGTAATTAATGAATATAAATTTATTATACATGATATTGAGTACAAGTACAGAATGTATTCAGACATAAGGTAAGGGGATTCTCAAACCCAACTCCCATTATTTGGGTTATTCCTCTTTTATGAAACATTTTAGTGGGGATATTATTTTAATCTTCCTTAAATATAATTTAATTTTTATTCAATATTATTTTGTATGATGTATATTTTTCCAACTGTTTTATGAAAAATATAAATTTTGTCCAAAATAAATCTTCCTTCCAAAACACATCTTGACTCCTCTTGAGATTATCACTTATTCACTCAAGAATGATGATTATTATATCAAGTAGGTTTTTAAATTTTTTATTTGGGAACCCCAATGTCTATTCATGAATATATTATTTATGAAATTATTATTAAACCCATTCCTTTTGATGGGTTATATTATGACTACGATTGTTATACGTTCTATGTGGCATACAGGATTATATAAATGTTATGATGTGACGGGTTATACCAAAATTATATATCCCTAAAATGAATTGGGTAATGGGATGTATCACATGAGATAATTTAAAATATTCATTAAAATTATTATATAATTTTTCAAAATGATGATGTTATTATTATTCACATATGTTATATGTGAACATGATGCTAACTTTCTTCACAATTATGTGTGGTATTTGACCACTAAGACATGATGTTTAATTTTTATGAATTGCCACATTTTAAGGCTTTATATAATGATTCATATCATTATTATGATGATTACCATATTCTTATGTTATGATGATGATTATTATTCTCACCCAATTTATATTAATTCATGTTTCTTAGTCATCCTCTTACTGGGATTTTAGTTCACTCTTTTTCTTTGATATATATCCTCAATTTACTACATGTACTAAGAATAATGTGAATATTATAATGATGAATAAGATGTTTTTAAATAATTTATTATGTTTTATTATGTACAATTTATGTATGGTTCTAATTTCTATAAGATACTAAACTTTTTGATCCTGGTTTTGTAGAAATTTTATGATATCTATCTTAAAAATGTTACAATGGTCATGTAAGAAAAATAGGGTCACTATAGTTAGTATAAAAGAAAAATTTAGTTAATTTTATAATTATAATTATATAATTTTAGTGAAATTCCTTAGGATAATTCTAATTATATGGATATTTTTATTTTAAAAAAATATTAACATAAGAATCCCATAAGATACGCCTTTAGTGTTAACTATGTAAAATGATAAATTATTCATGCTTTGTTGACTTAATTTTTGTTAAAACCTTTTTCATTTCAGAAAATGGTAGGAACCAGGAGAAACCAAGCTAAAAACCCATGAGAGGTAAAATGTAACGATTATCTGAATGACATCCCCAATGCCATGGGATGTGGAGTCCAAAACTTTATAGTGATTATTTTTCAAATATCTCAGGCTATGAAAAAAGACTTAAACCACATGGAATGTATGTCTTCACCTAAGAAAAATCAGATAGACATTGAGTCCTTTATGAGGAAACTACCATTTAAATTTAATGAATCTTATTATCTACTCATTTTAGAATAATGGTTTAACTAAATGGAGAATATATTTTCTATGATGCACTATTCTGAGAAAGATAAAGTGAATATAAATTTATGTCATTTAGATGGAGAAACTAATAAATGGTGGGAATTGATAAAGAACACCAATATAAAGGAAGAAATGGAATAGATTTAGTGGGATAACTTTAAGAAAATATTTCTTAATAAGTATTTACCTCAAAATATTCATAAAAATATGGAGAGATCATAGATCTGATTGAAAAGTAATCTGAATCTATCATGAATTACTAAGAAAACTTCAGAATTATTTAAAGGTATGCCTTAGTTTTTTTATAAAAAATTATAGAAAAATAGTTACATTATTTATTGTTTTAAAACCACACCTTCAAAAGGCTCTATCTATTCAAGAATTTGGGATTTATGAATAAGTGGTCCAATGTTATCTCAAAGTAGAGATCTCATTTAGAGAATGGTCCCATGATTATGGAGATAAGAATAAAATAATAGAGTTTCATGTAGGTGAGTCAAATAAAAAATAAGTAAAGAGGATCCAACCACCCACATGTAAAAAATTTTGTAAGAAACATCATGTGAATTTCCTCAATGGGATACATAAATCCCTCAAGTGTGGGAGAGAAGACCACCAAGCTCATTAATGTTGGAAATACATAAAGAATATTTACAACATGATGAAGGAAAAGATAGGACCACCAACGGTTTAATCCTTCAACTATGGGGAGCAAGGGCACTATGCAATCCAGTGCACTAAACTTAAAGTCTTTGAGGGTAATTAGTGTCAGTAACCAACAAAGACAAAGTGGAAATGGAAAACTTATACCATAATTACTACTAAAGTGGATCAAGAAAACAAATTCATACATGGTATACTTCCTATTCACTCAATAATGGAAAAAAATATTATTTTATTATGGTTCTATGCATTTATTTATATCATGAATGTTTTATTGAACTATTAAATCGAATCCTTGATACCTTGAAGTAGAGATATCCATAAAGACACCCAATTGTGAAATCATTACAACCCATGTGTTGGAATCTTCCCATGTTGTAATATATGAGAATATTTTTATAATTAATATTTTAATACTTCTCTAGCTACAACTTGACACTATAATACTCGTGGATTGGATATTTTTATATATATCACATGTAATTTTTTAGAAAAAGGAAATGTATTTTCAAAATATAAACATTACCACGATCCTTTAAAAATTCAAGAAGGATCATGAATCTCCTTTGGAAAATCCCTCAACAATGTGGGTGTTGTTTCCCTGTGAAAAAGAATACCTGGCCCAAATGGTTGCATCAAAGGAAGGTATCTAACTTGATGAAATTACCATTGTGGGGGAATACACTTATATATTTACCAAAGAGTTACCCATACTTCCTCCAAATCATGAGGCATAGTTCTCAATAGAGATTGTACCTGGAGACACTCCTATATTAAAATGTTCCTCTAGGATGGACCCTATCAAATTTGAGGATTTAAGGAATTAGATACAAAAGAACTTGGGTAAAGGGTTCATAAACCCTAGTACAAAACCTTGGGGTGAACCGATGCTCTTTATCAAGAAGAGGGATAGATCAATGAAGCTATGTATCAATTACCATGAGATCAATAAGACAACTATAAAGAAAAATTATCCTCTTCCAAGGATTGATGAGTTGTTTGATCAAATATGAGGAGCTCAGTACTTCTCAAAGGAAGATATTAAATATGGATATCATCAAATGAAGGTGAAGAAGAAAGATATTCAGAAGACTAATTTCCATACAATGTATGAGTACTATGACTTTCTAGTGATTCAATTTGAACTTACTAATCTCTATGAAATCTTTATGGATTTGACGAATATATTCCTAAGAAACTACCTTGAATTTTTTTGGTAGTGTTTATCGAAGAAATCCTCAATTAATTCAAGAGAAATAAAGAACATGAAGAACATACAAGGATTGTGTTGGTGATATTTGGGAAGGAGGAATTGTATGAAAAGTTCATAAATTATGAATTTGGAGGTGTAAGATCACATTATTGGAGAACATGATCACAAGTGAGAAAATTTTTGTGGATTCTTCAAAAACAAAGGCAATTAAAGAATGGTCCATGCCCACTACTAGCACAAAAATATGTAGTTTTCTTGTCTTATCAGGGTACAACTGACATTTTTTGATAAACATATAATGATTTTTAAGCCTTTTGACTATATTAACACGAAAAGGGGTAAATTATACCTAGATAAAAGAATGCGAGGAATACTTTAATTAGCTGAAGAAAAGGATAATCACTATATTTGTACTCACACTACCAAAAAGTGGAGAATTTTTTCTATTATAAAGTGATTCTTCAAAGAAATTATTGGGTTGTGTACTCGTACCAAATGATAAAGTGATAGATGAATCCTTATGGAAATGTAATATCCATGAGTGGAACTACACGATGCACAATTTGGAGATAACAACTGTGATTATTGCCTTAAAAATATAGAGACACCACCTCTATGGTGAGAAGTGTGACATATATATTGATAAAAAGATTATAAAGTATATATTACCAAAGAAGGATCTCAACATGTGTCAAAGAATATGGATATAGATAATCAATAACTAATATTTATCTATTCACTACCATCCAGGAAAGGTGAACAATGTAGCTAATGCTCTTAGTAGAAACAAAACGTCCAACTTATCCATGATTTAGATTGAGAAAGACCCCCTCTTCTTGGATATGAAAAGGATGGATTTGGAAATCATAATGGTTGGGAATAAATCCTACCTTTCCCAAATGATTACCCAAACATTTATCCAAGAGAATATCATGGAGGCACACAGGGATGATCTGGAGCTATAAAAGAAGGTGAAAGTGGTAAAAGAAGGGAAGCTACAAGAGTTTCATATCGATGATGATGGTGTGATTCGGTTCAAAATAAAGATTTTGGTTTCTTCATAACATGAGATACAAAAGGATCTATTTGATAATGAATATAGCTCATATTTATCCATTCATTCTGAAAGTACCATGATGTACCATGATATTTGGGAACACTTCTGGTAATACAACAAGAAAAAGGAGATTACAGAGTATATATCATGGGGTTTGGTATGTCAATAAGTTAATGAAGAGTTAAATGATTCCAAAGGGATGATTCAAACATTTCCTATAACCACATCTAAATTAGAGAATTTCACCGTGAAATTTTCTTCTTATCAACTGAATACATCAAAAGGAAACAATTATATAAGGGTTGTGGTGGATCGACTCACCAAGAGTGCCCACTTTATCTCTATTTAGAAAAATATCTCTCTTGAAAAAATTTCCAAGAAATATGTAAAGGAAGTGGTGAGTTTTTATGGGGTTACACTTTTGATCATCTTTGATCGTGATCCAAGGTTCACATCTAAATTTAGAAGAATAATTTCACATTCTTTAAGCACTGAATTGAATTTCAGCATGTCTTATCACCCCAAACTGATGGAAAATCTGAAAGGACTATTCATAAGCTTGAGTATATGCTAAGATCCTAATTAATGGAATTAAAAGGTGGATGAGATCATCATTACCCATTGAATGAGTTCTCATACATAAATATTTTCTACTCGAGTATTCAGATGGATCCATATGAAGCTCTGTATGAGAAGTGATGTAGAACTCCAACTTGTTGTGATGAAATTGGTGAATAAAATCTACTTAGACCTGATATTGTAAAGGATATTAAATATAAGATTAAATCCATTCAACAAAATATAAAATATTCTCATAGTTAGAAAAAGAGATATTCTAAAAACCATTTAAGGGATTTGGAGTTTGACGATGGGGAAAAAGTCTTCCTTAAAATATTACCATGGAAGAGAGTCATGCAGTTTGGAATGAAATAAAAGCTTACCCCAAGGTACATTGGCCCCTTTGAGATCCTTGATTGCATAGAAGTAGTGGAATACCATCTTTAACTTTCACCAAATATGGATCAAGTTCATGATTTGTTCCATGTATCTCTCTTGAAGAATTACATGCTTAACCACTCACATATATTGAATATGTAGGTGGTAAAAATGGAAAAAAACCTCTAGTTTGAAGAGTAGTCGGTGAAGATCTTGGACTACAGAGACAAATTCCTATGAAAAAAATGACTCACCATGTCAAAGTGTTGTGTAGGAACCATAAGTATGATGAAGTGACATGGGAAATGGAGGAAGTGATGAAGGATACATACCCTCACATGTTTTCACCTTAATATGTAAACTGAAATTTCGAGGGAGAAATTTCAAAACGGGGGAAGAATGTAACAACCTAGAATTATATAAATGGAATTTATATTATTATAATTATTTTATATAGTATAAAACAAATACAAAACATATATAACATAATAAAAACATAATTCCTCTAAATGAAGAATGAAATAAGTGGTTTTTATATAAATTAAGAAACCTATATCGATGGAATAATAACATGGACATTGGAATAGTAAAATGATCATTAAGAATAGTAACCCATCCAATATAATAGTAACATCACCTATGAAATTATAAATAAAATTTAGGAATCTTATAAATGAAAATATGATATAATTATATCATGGTATGAGTGAATAAATATTTTAAAAATGATAAATTAAGTGTTTTTATTTTTGTAAAACCTAAATGTTTATTTGAAATTCTATATATAGTATAATGTTTTAAAATAAATTTTATTTTCAAAAAATTAATTCATAAATTAATATTATGTTTTATTATAATTATAATATAATTTTTGGAGACCATAATTAATTTCTAAAGGGTCATAAAATAGATTATAATATTAAAATTGGTATTTTTAGAAAAAAAGATGATTTTATTTAAAATTTAAATTTCTTATATTTAATTTTTTTTATAAAATGGATTCTATTTTTTTAAATCTAAACATATAAATATGGTTAGGGTGAATATTTGGGGTTTTTCTTAATATAGTTGAATTTTTAGTGAATAATGAAATACTGTAATTTATGGAATAAGCTAAATACATGAATTTTTAAGTTATGGATGATATATGGATGATGTAATAACCCATTGGTTTAAACTATCCTAAACCATTTATTTTATTTAGTCATATAAATCATCAATATTGATAGTCTTGAGCTAAAATAATAAACTAATGAATAAAATAATAAAAAAACACTCCTCTTCTCCCCTATAAATACCACCCCTCACCACCTCTTCTCCTCATACCACAAAAGCCTTGAATATTGTATAAATTATTCTCAATTAACTTATAAATCCTCTTACCCATGTATAAGAGATACTGGTATCAACAAAATACAAATCCCAAGTGCCTTAAGGAGGTTCTCAAGAAGAATATATTTAAGAGGTAAAATCCTCCTTCTTCTCTTTTAATTTATTTTCTTTTCTTATACTCTTCTCACCTTACCTATCCAAATCATATTGATAACTATATTATTAAAACTCTATTTTAATTTTAATGTGTTAATATAATATACATCACCAAATCTATTTTCTTTTCGTTTTATTCTAAAAATTAAAACATTATCTGTGATGTGTCGATTCATCACCTTCATGGATGATGATTTTATGTTTTCCATTACCACCTTCAAGGATGGTAATAAAACCATTATTATTGTTAATTAAGATTTTAATATGAATATTATAAATTTTATTATGTTCTGGAATCAATATATATACATAATATGAAATAAAATGATACTAGTTTGTAATGGTTGTAAAAATCGACAAAATAAATTAATCTTTTTTATTAATAGTTTATATAATGAATCATTATCATATCTAAAAATAATTAAACACAGTACAATTTAAAATTATGGAAAAATAATAATACTATTTTATTACAATTCTGGAGTTTCACTTACATTTTATAAGAACTTCCATAATTATACTCAAGGAAATCGACTATAAACCATGAAACAAACACTCCCTGAACCATAAAATTGAACTCTATAACTTATCAAAATGGACATAAAAGAACATAACAAATTTAAAAAAAAAATAAATGTATAAAATGTTGTTTATTTAGTAATTAATTAATCTAATTTGATTATATAGGATATTAAGTACAAATATAGAACACATTCAGACATAAGGTAAGCATATTCTCAAATACAACTCCCTTTATTTGGGTTATTCCCCTTTCATGAAAAATTTCAATTTGGATATTACTTTAATGTTCCTTAAATATAATTTAATTATTAATTCCTCTTATTTTTTATGTTATACATGTTTAGAAATTTTTTTCAGGATAAATATAAATATTTTCCAAAATAAATCTTCTTTTCGAAACACATCTTGAATCCTCTTGAAATCGTTTCATATTCACTCAAGATTAATGTTTCTTATTCCATGTATGTTTTCCCTTTTTCATTTTAAAAACCCAAAGTTTATTCATGAATGTATTATTTATGAAATTATTATGAAACCCATTCATTTACATGGGTTATACTCTGAATATGATTGTTATACATTCTATGTGGCATGCATGATTATGTAAGTGTTATGATGTGATGAGTGGGACCAAAATTATATATCCCTCTAATGTATTTGGTGATGTGATGTATATCATGTGATAATGTTAAATATTACTGAACATGATGCTATATTTTTCAATTTTTTTTGATTATGAAAGTATGTTATGTGTGAACATGATGCTAGCTTTGTTCACAACTATGTGTGGTGTTTGACCATTAAGACACAATGTTTCATTTTTATGAATTTACACATTTCAATCCTATGTATAATGATTAATATCATGATTATGATGATGATTCTATTATTATGTTATTATTATGATGATAATTATCACCCATGTTATATTTATTCATGTTCCTTATTCATCCTCTTATCGTGCTTTTAGATTACCCCTTTTCTTTGTTGTATATCCTTAGGTGACTAGATGTACTAAGGTGAACATGATTCTTTTTATGGATAAATATCATGTTTTTAAATAAATGGTTATGTTTTATTATGTTCAATTTATTTATGGTCCTAATTTTACCAAGATACTAAACATTTTGGTCCTCTCTTGATAACTTTTTATGATATTTATCTTAAAAATGATGTAAATTTCATGAAACAAAAAACAGAATCGCTTAAAAAAAACTTGTTAGGAAAACATTTAGAAATATTATGTTTAAATAATTTATAAATAAAGATAAAGGTAGTAAAAAAGTAAATTTTAAAACATATTCATAGGTTATAAATTTTATTAATCAATTTTGAAGGTCTTGAACATAGAATAAAAAGTTCAACAACCAAAGAGGAAATAAGGCTGATATTTCTTTAAAATAATTTTCTTGATAAATTTTAGTACCAAATAGTGCAAAATGATACCAATACATAAAAATTCTAGGAATATCTAGAGTATAATAAACTATATGGTGATTAATTTATATTACCCATAATTTCCCTTAACTGAAATTTAACAAAGACAATCCTGAAAAGAAATGAGATAGTAACATAAACCCCAAACCTTAAGTTTCTTCATACTTCATACATCTTAAAATATAATATATAGTAAATATATATTATTTATAATTATATTAAAAACCATATTCATATATAAATTAGTAAATAAAATTTATTATAATTTAGAATTATCCATTAATTATTTATTTATTCATTAAAATAAACATACTGGTTAAAAATAGTACGTTTTCCATGCATGTTTCGGTTTGATGATTCTTGTAGTTATATATCAGCTATGGTTTCATATTATTTAGAATATTAATAATTATATAAATATATTATTTTTTAATTATATATAATTTCATAACCATTCATAAAATGTGGTGGTGTAAAATGAGTTAAATCACTTCATGGATATGGTAATCCGTACATACGCAAGAGTGATGTTTTCAATTTTCAATGGATGTAACAAAATATAGCTAAATTATAATTAAACATTATATAATCATTAATATATCACTAAAATCATATATATTAATTAAATATATCCTTATTAGTATCCATGTAAATTGTAAATGGAAAATTAATCACACCGCTTCATAGAGGTGGTAGTTCACACATACACATAGGCGACATTACTGTTTTCCAATGGTTGGAAATGTTAGAAGGTAGATAATATATTTTAATTAAAGAAGAATAATTATTTCATAAATATCATATATAAACATTAAATAAATCATAATAACCAAACATGATTAATGTTGATGGAAAATGAATCATATCATGACGTGGGGGCGGTAGTCCAAATATATGCACGAGTGATACTTTTGTTTTCCATTTTATGTAAATGAGGTCAAAATTGGTTAATAAATCATCATAATAAAAAATAAATATATTGAATATAATTAAGTAATTATTTTTTAAATGAATACCACTTATTTAGAGGATTTATAAGAAGAAACAAAAAAATTAAAGTACTCAGTTAAGAGTAATACCTCTAGAAAAGATGATCAGAGATGGGCCCCAAGAAAATGGGGAGGGTTGTTAGAAAGGGATTTTGTTAGGTATGATCTTTCTAGAATTCTCATTATTTATGAGGAAAATAGGATAAGTGGTATGATTTTTAAGTATAAATATGAGTTTAACTTCTTTCATTTCCATGTGAAAAATATTAGGACCCGACCTTAAAACATTACATAATCATGAATTAAATGAATAATTCACATTGAGGATATTTTCAGGTTTATAGTTTTAGATAATTAGTACATAACTGTTACATCTCAAATATTATAAAGTAGACACATCTAATCAGTTTCCATTTTTCACAAAATAAAAACTCTTAAAAAGAAACATGTCTAGTTCCATGTTTTAGATAGCATGTCTTTCTATGATCCCCATCCTTGAACCTATTTATCTTTAAGTCCCGTGGAAAACATTTCAAAAACTTGGGATGAGAATAAAAATATCATTAAGAGATACATAAATAAAGAAAACATTATATCATCAATATATACATAACATAATCTTTTTAACATACCTCATGAAATCATAAGATTTATGAATAACTCATAAAAATTATAAGACATAAAGGTAACTTGAGGCATTGATAACATTCTTATATAGGGAGTAACCCTCGTGGTTATGTTTGGAATACCCATCACATTATATTCCTTAAATCTCTTTGGAGAAACCTTAGCGTTTAACTAATCTACATTACCCAATGCATTGAAGAGATATCTCGGGCTCACTCTCCCTTAGTTTATCACGGAACCACCCATCTTCATAAACAATGCCAAAGAACCATAGCATAATCGTATCATATAAAACATGCATAAAGGAAACATAACATTTCCACATTTCAATAACAAGATATCAATACAACACATTGATATATTCAAAAAATTATCAGAACCATTTTCAATACTAAAATAAAAAAAGTAAAAAATGGTATTTATTTTTCATTTAAAAAAAGTTATGGCTTGTAAAGGAAGCTGAAACTCAAATAATGGTCACGGCGGTGGAGAAGTTGTTGTCACATCATACGTAAGAAAAAAGCATTCCTTTTGTTGTTTAGTAAAACGATTCGTGTAAAAATATTACTTTTTAATGAAATTAAAAGTCAAAAGGGTTTTATACACCGTATAAAATAAAGTTGTGTAGAAATCAAAAGATTCCCCAATGAAAGGATATTGAGACGAAGTCCCATACAAAGACGATATCCTTAGATTAAGGATAAATCAATTACATAATTATGTGTGAAAAATATAAATACACCCAATATAAGTGGATATTATGTTTAAAACAATCAGAGGTCATCCACACATATTCATAGTATGACATAATCAATAAGTAGAGGTTTAACCCAAAGAATTGAAATTGGGTTAAGAAGTTCCCTTGTAGAAATTTGACAGCCTAACAACGTCACATTAAAATTCATAAAATGAGTTTATGAGAGATAAAAAAGGGTATCTCATCACTTGGATATAAAATTTACAGCAATAAGGATATATAAGAACATATCCCAATATTAAGAAGATGTAAATTAAAAGACCTAACAAAAAGAAGTCTTTTAAAAAGAGGAGGGTGAAAGGTTCCCTTACCGATTTATGTAACTTTCGAAATGTACACCCCATGAAAAAAGGACTATACAATGTTGATGTAAATACCCATAAACAAAATTATATTACACAAAGAGTAGAATAATGGGCAGTACATACACCACTCAAAGGAGATAGTGGCAAATATAGCATGAATCTCACAGGAATAAAAAGTGAGATAAAACCCCTTACCTTGTTCTAATCAATCGATTCATATGACCAAAAGATAATAAACACCAAATGAATCACATAATACCATGACTATAAATAGAATCATGACAATATATATTAAATGGCAGTACATAATACACCACATGCAATAATTAAGTGGTGAACAATGGAAATCTCACAGAATTAAAAGTGAGATAAGAAATCCCCTTCCCTCAAGTCCTAATTGTCTTTTTCGTTTCTTTATATTCTTCCAAATTGGGTAACTCTTTTTTATTTGAGACAAAGGATTCCTTGGAAAGACTTCTTCCCAAAGTGAGGCTTCTAAGAGTGTGAGAGGGATGTGGATAGATAATATGAGCAGAGGTTAGACGAGCCAAGGGCTTGAGAGGTGTGTGTAATTGTAGGTAGAATTATTATCATAACAACATCCTAGTATATTGAGGATACTAGTGTTATTATGGGATCAAATAATAAGAAGATAGTGGTGAGCGAAGAAGGAAAATAAAAGGAATAAACTTGAGAGAAGACATTACCACTAAATCGGGTAACTCTTTTTGATTTGAGCCAAATGCTTCCTTGGAAAGACTTCTGCCCAATGTGAGGCTTCTAGGAGTGATATAGGGATGTGTAGAGATAATATGAGCAGATTTTAGACGATTCAAGGGCTTGAGAGGTGTGGGTAATGGGTTAGAGGTGGGGCCTTTTATGAGAGGGAGGACGATCACTTTTGGAAAGTCTTAAAATGTTACTTTATTATAAAATTGTTTTTGGATTATAAAGGTACCAAAATGATATATTTCAAGGATAAGGTGACAAGGGTTCAAAATAAACCCATAAAATAGGTTTTATACAAGTGTAAGTCTTATATTTTACCTTATATTTTCATTTTATTTAAATCGTTCATTAATGAGGTAATCACTGCATCATCTTGGTGTCATAAATAAATTTATTTATTTAATTTCTAAAAATTATAAATAAAATACCATGATTTAGGAAATATTTTTAGCTTTACAATTACTATTTATAGTCTAAGATATCATTTATGTAAACAAAATTAAAATTGTTTTACATAGGATATACAAACCTTTGTTATATTTCTCTTCTTTTTTAAAAATAAAGTCATAAATGTCACTATCACACCCATGTGACTCCATGGGCACTCATGTTAGGTAAAAATATTCCCATGGTTGTCCATGACTCAAAAAAGAGGATTTGGACACTTTTTGGGGTCATTTAATTATTATTATGATACTATTTTATTACCCTTAACTACCTGATTACTAATTAATCATGATAATTAAAGATATTTACCATTGTTACTATTCATAATGTCCAAAAACAAAAAGGTATTAATTACATAATTTGGAACTTATGATTACAAATATGGAATCCATTTTACCAAATTCCAAACACTGAAATTGCAGTAATTAATTTAAAAGATAATTCCTGTTGTCACAACCAAAGACGAGTTTTTAAGAAGTAAAATTTATCAAAATATTGACATGTTTTTACATTCAATTGAAAAGTGAAATTGCTTCCAATGAACAAAATTGTATTAAGTGATAAAAATATAATTAAATTACACTTTAAAACAAATTAAAAGGACAATATAACTATATAATTAAATTAGATAAAAAAGCAGTTTTGAAGTAAAATGCAGTATTTTTCACTATTCATTAAAAATGAACATTGTCAGAAAAATACCAAAAATTTATCCAAAGTAAATTTGATATTACAAATTCAAAAATAATTTCCATATTTACAAATTCAAAACAAAGAAGTTGCATTAATTAATTTTATAATTAATTCTCACTGTCAGAACAAATAGCGTGTTTTTAAGAAACAATATCTATCAAAAGATTGACACTTGTTTATGTCCAATTTCAAAGTGAAATTAATTCCAATAACCACCATTAGATTTAATGGTAAAAATATATTTTACCTAAACTTTAAACCCAATTAAAAATATAATCTAACCATATAAATAAATTATATTAAAAGGAGGTTTTCAATTAAAATACATCATTTTCACTATTCATTAAAAAATGAACTTTATCGGAAAAATAACAAAATTTTTCACAAAGTAAATTTTGATGTCTCGATTCTAAAGAAGGATTTTATTTTATCAAATATAATATATAAAATTGACAAAAATTAGTTTTAAAAAGGGTTCTCCATCAAAAGGTGGTTAATCAACCTTTTAAAGAATATTAGAATATTTATGCTCAAAATTGGATTCATTCGCATTTTAAGCCTCTAACATTTATTGGATAAATGTAAAAATATTTAACAAACATATATAATCATTTTGTAGTTAGTTCTGTTCATTCCCACCATTACAACGTCTAGGAGTTAACTACCATTTAAAATAATATTATTATATTATTAGTGTGCAATGTAAGATTACAAAGAAACTCATTGTTGCGTATTGGGTACGCCATCGAACATAGAATTACCTTTAAAGTAATATTAACATTTTACTCACAAATATTAATAAATATGAAAATTTCATATTCTTTATTTACCTGGGATGTTACATCCTTCCCCCCTTTTGAGAATTGTGTCCTCACAATTTTAAAATTGGTCTCAGAAGCTTCATTGAAATCCCCACATCAGAAAAGGAGTAAATAAAATTATTACTTTAAAAGAAAGAAAAAGAAGTACAATGGTCACCTGAAATAACCAATACTAGGATTCCATGAAAACATGGATATGGAGGAGAAAAACAAACCATCAAGTTCTGATGGAGAGTGATAGAAAACATGTTTAGGAGAAAGTTATACACTAGAAAATCACAAACTTGTGATGGGTTAAACGACATTTGATTCCCGAGTAGGAAAAGTTAACTGACAATGTTTCTATTTTAAGTTACTTTTCATTGAGTAATTTATTTATGAGCTTAACTAAATCATAAGGAAACATAATTACTTGTCATGTAGAATTTTATCTCTTACTAGATTTCTTACACAAACTCATATTTTCTCCAAAATATGAGTATTTAGGATGACTTGTTCACATTAAGAGCACTACAATCAACTTCTTAAGAATCACCTAATCCAAAAAAGTTGAACTATATATTTCCCACATCTTTAGACCTTAACCAAAACCAAAATGGTTAGTACAAGATCAGATAATCCCCAAAAAGGATGATCCTTTATAAAAAGAAATACTACTCTTAATCTCCAAAATTCAACAAAAAGAACCCAAGGTTCAAGAAAGACCATTAAATAAACAGCTATCTATAACATTCTTCAAAGTAATCCAAACTAAGATTGAAACCCAAATATCTGAAGGATTTAATCACAGTCTTCCAAGGTAAATCTTAATATTTATCTCCAAATAACATCAGTTACTCTTAAAGTCTCATATTGAAAAGTAATTAACCTAATAACATATCCTCCCTGATAGGTTAATCATTTACATAGATAACCCAAAATCAACTTATTCTTGAATTATAAGATCATCTAACTAGAAATAATTAGTCATACTAACAAGGGAGTTCACGTAGTCCAATGGTAGGTGATAAATACCATTTGCACTTTTGTGTGGGTTTGATTCCCACAGCTTCGTCCGATGCGACAGGTTGTCGCATGGTTTGCGTGTTGTCCCTTTTAAAAAACTACATAATTTTATATCATCCCCAAAAAGAGATAAATTCATCAAAAATAACCATAACATATTTTAACCACAAAGGTTATCTAATAACTTTCATTTTGCATCCCAAAATTTATTAACAGGTAATTACCTCAAATTCATGGATCATATAAACCAAAATGGTTCTTTATAACTATATCCACAAAAGAAAAAAAAATTATTCCTTGAATAAAATTTTCATATATCAAACATCAGGGTCACACATACTATAAAAAGTCTCCTAATGTAATCCCACCATCAAAATAACCTTAATACTTTTAAGAATTTCACCATCCTAAAATCTACCATAACTCTTCAATCCCTTATATGTTGACTTCTTACTCATTCAACATTCTTCATGATCCATTAACCATTTATTTTCAACTTATTCTGAAATACTTCTTTCCTACAAACAAAATCATGAATCATATCCTAAGATTTCAATAATAGGAAAACATATGTTAAGAAAAAATCCATACCTTTCATTGGTCATTATCAGTTTCTTCATCCTCAATCGGAATGGAATTAGGTATTGGTAAATGAATATTTTTACGATCTTGGTGATACCATTACCGAAACTTCTTCTTAGGACATGTGTTTGCATAATGACCATGCACACCACATTTAAAACATTCAATTGATCCTTCAGGAAGAACTTATTTCCATTTCCTAGTGTCAACTAGATACTTCCTTTTTACATGACAGGTTCTTGCTTTATGACCTTCATTTCCACATCTATAACATCTTTCTGTCCGTTTGAAACATTTTCCTAGGTGTTTCTTTCCACATCTTTGACACATTGATTTTTGAACATTCTTACCTTTATGATTATTACCTGAACTTATGTATGGATTTGTTTCTCGTATATATGATGCCTTAGAAAAATCACTAAGGTTCATGTGGTCAATCATGACTCTATATATTTGGTTGAGAATAACCACATGTGTTCTCATTGCAACTCCCATATCATTCAGTGGCTCATTCAGAAAACCGTCACAGTTTTCTTCACATCCACTGTTACTTTTGTGCCTGCTAGATCAAGCCATTTACTAAAACAAAAAAGGTTAGTGTGAGTATATCAGTAAAATAATCATATAATACTATGATATAATTATTCATGTTATCTTAAACTCATTCACTTTATCAAAAAAAACTATGAATATTTCTAAAATCCTAACCATTATGGTAATGTCACTTAAGCTTAAATAATACCCTAACCTCTAAAGTTATCTAAAACAACCTTTGATACCAAATATAAGGACCCGAACTTAAAACATTACATAATTATGTATCAAACGAATAATTCACATTGAGGATATTTTCAGGTTTAGAGTTTTAGAGAATTAGGACATAACTATTACATCTCAAAGATCACAAAGTAGACACATCTACTCAATTTCCATTTTTTCACAAAATAATAACTCTTAAAAAGAAACATGTCTAGTTCTATATTTTAGATAGAATTTCTTTCCATGATCCCATACTTGACCCTATTCATATTTAAGTATTGTGGAAAACATTTCAAAAACTTAGGATGAGCATAAAAAGCTCAGTAAGGGATACACAAAAAAAAGAAAACATTAGATCATCAATATATACATAACATAAGCATTTTAAAATACCTCATGAAATCATAATATTTATGAATAACTCATAGAAATCATAATACATAAAGGTAACTTGTTTCATTCATAACATTATTACGTAGGGAGTAACCCACATGGTTACGTTTGGAATACCCATCACAATATATTCCCTAAATCGCTTCGAAAAAACCTTAGCATTTAACTCCTTCGTGTTAACCAAAGCATTGGAGAGCTATCTCAGCTCACTCGCCCTTAGTTTATCATGGAACCACCCGTCTTCATAAACAATGACAAAGAACCATAACATAATCGTATCACATAAAACGTGCATAAAGGAAACATAACATTTCCACATTTCAATCACAAGATATCAATAAAACACATTGATATAATCAAAACATTATCAAAACCATTTTCAATACCAAAATAAAAGAAAAGTAAAACATGGTATTTATTTTTCATTTAAAAAAAGTTATGGCTTATAGAGGAAGCTGAAACTCAAATAATGGTCACGGCGGTGGAGAAGTCATTGTCGCCGATACGTAAGACAAAAACATTCCTTTTGTCGTTTAGTAAAACTCTTTGTGTAAAAATATTCATTTTTAATGAAATTAAAATTCAAAAGGGTTTTATACACTGTATAAAGGAAAGTCATGTATAAATCAAAAGATGCCTCAATGAAAGGAGATTGAGATGAAGCCCCGTACAAAGACGGTATCCTTAGATTAAGGATAAATCAATTACATAATTATGTGTGAAAAATATAAATACACCCAATATAAGTGGATATTAAGTGTAAAAAAGTCAGACGTCATCCGCACATATTCATAGTATGACATAATCAAGAAGTAGAGGTTTAACCCAAAGAATTGAAATTGGGTTAAGAACTTCCCTAACAGAAATTTGACAGCCTAACAACGTCACTTTAAAATTTAGAAAATGAGTCAATCGGAGATAAAAAGGGTATCTCATCACTTGGACATAAAATTTGTAGCAATAAGGATATATATGAACATATCCAAACATTAAGAAGATGTAAATTAAAAGACCTAACAAAAATAAGTCTTTTAAAAAGAGGATGGTGAAAAGTTCCCTTACTGATTTGGGTAACTTTCGAAACGTACACCCCATAAAAGAAGGACTATATAATGTTGATGTAAATACCCATAAATGAAAGTGTATTACACAAAGAGTAGAATAATGGGCAGTACATACACCACTCAAAGAAGATAGTGGCAAATATAACATGAATCTCATGGGAATAAAAAGTGAGATAAAAACCCCTTACCTTGTTGTAATCAATTGATTCGTATGACCAAAAGATAATAAACACCAAATGAATCACATAATACCATGAATATAAATAGAATCATGAAAATATATATGAAATGGCAGTACATAATACACCACAAGCAACAATTAATTTGCGAACAATAGAAATCTCCTGGAATTAAAAGTGAGATAAGAAATCCCCTTACCTCAAGTCCAACTTATCTTGTTCATTTCTTTATATTCCTCTAAATCGGGTAACTCTTTTTGATTTGAGCCAAAGGCTTCCTTAGAAAGACTTCTGCCTAAAGTGAGGCTTCTAGGAGTGAGAGAGGGGTGTAGAGAGATAATATGAGTAGAGGTTAGATGAGCCAAGTGATTTAGAGGTGTGTGTAAGTGTAGGTAGAATCCTTATCATAACAAAATCCTAGTATATTGAGGATACTGGTGTTATTATGGGATCAAATAATAAGAAGATAGTGGTGAGTGAAGAAGGAAAATAAAAGGAAGAAACTCGAGATAAGACATTACCTCTAAATCGGGTAACTCTTTTTGATTTGAGCTAAAGGATTCCTTGGAAAGACTTCTGCCCAAAGTGAGGATTCTAGGACTGAGAGAGGGATGTGGAGAGTTAATATGAGTAAATTTTAGATGAGCCAAGGGCTTGAGAGGTGTGGGTAAGGGGGTAGAGGTGGGGTCCTTTTATAAGAGGGAGGAGGATCACTTTTGGAAAGTCTTGAAATGTTACTTTATTATAAAATGGTTTTCAGATTTTAAAGGTCCCAAAATGAAAATTTCGAGGATAAGGTGATAAGGCTTCGAAATACACCCATACAATTGGTTTTTGACAAGTGTAAGTCTTATATTTTACCTTATCGTTTCATTTTATTTAAATCATTCATTAATGAGGTAATCACTACATCATCATGGTGTCATAAATAAATTTATTTATTTAATCTTTAAAAATTAAAAAAAAAATACCATGATGTAGGAAATATTTTTATCTTTCCAATGATTATTTATAGTCTAAGATATCATTTATTTAAACAAAATTAAAATTGTTTTACTTAGGATACACAAACCTTCGGTATATTTCTCTTCTTTTTTAAAAATAAAGTCATAAATGTCACTATCACACCCATGTGACTCCATGGGCCCTCAAGTTCGGTAAAAATCTTCCCATGGTCGGCCATGACTCAAAAAAGATGATTTGGACACATGTTGGGGTAATTTTTTATTATTATGATATTATTTTATTACCCTTAACTACGTGATTACTAATTAATCACGATAATTAAAGATAATTACCGTCGTTACTATTTATAATGTCCAAAAACAAAAAGGTCTTAATTACATAATTTGGACCTTATGATTCCAAATATGGAATCAATTTTACCAAATTCCAAACACATAAATTTTAGTAATTAATTTAAAAAGTAATTCCTATTGTCACAACCAAAGATGGGTTTTTAAGAAGTAAAATTTATCAAAAGATTGACTTGTTTTTACATCCAATTGAAAAGTGAAATTACTTACAATGAATAACATTTTATTAAGTGATAAAAATATAAATCAATTACACTTTAAAACCAATTAATAGGACAATATAACTATATAATTAAATTATATGAAAAAGTAGTTTTGATGTAAAATGTAGTATTTTTCACTATTCATTAAAAATGAACATTTGTCAGAAAAATTCCAAAAAATTATCCAAAGTAAATTTGATATTCCAAATTAAAAAATGATTTCCATTTTATCAAATTAAAAACATATAAGTTTTAATAATTAATTTTATAATTAATTCCCACCGTCAAAACAAATAGCGTGTTTTTAAGAAACAATATCTATCAAAATATTGACACTTGTTTATGTCCAATTTCAAAGTAAAATTAATTATAATGACCACCATTGGATTAAATGGTAAAAATATATTTTTACTAAACTTTAAACCCAATTAAAAAGATAATATAACTATATTAATAAATTAGATTAAAAGGGGGTTTTGAATTAAAATACAGCATTTTCAATATTCATTAAAAAATGAACTTTATCGTAAAAATAACAAAAACTTACACAAAGTAAATTTTGATGTCTCGATTCTATAGAAGGATTTTATTTTGTCAAATATAACATATAAAATTGGAAAAAATTAGTTTTAAAAAGGGTTCACCATCAAAAGGTGGTTAATCAACCTTTTAAAGAATATTAGAATATTTATGCTTAAAATTGGATTCATTCACATTTTAAGCCTCTAACATTTATTGGATAAATGTAAAAATATTTAAGAAACATATATAATCATTTTGTAGTTAGTTCTGTTCATTCCCACTATTACAACGACTAGGCGTTAATTACCATTTAAAATAACATTATTATATTATTAGTGTGCAACGTAAGATTTCAAAGAAACTCGTTGTTGCGTATTGAGTACACCATTGAACATAACATTCCCTTTAAAGTAATATTAAAATTTTATTCACAAATATTAATAAATATGAAAATTTCATATTATTTATTTACCTGGGATGTTATAAAAAATATTAGATAAATTTTAAAATATTTGATTGAATATATTATATAAAAATTAATTTAAAGTCATTCATAAATATATATTAATTTAATTTATTTATATAGAAACAAATTTTGCATGTAATTTTTTTTATAAAAACTATATTTTTACCTTAAATTAATTTTATTTTCATTTTAAAACAATTAATAACCAATGAATTCACTTTATACATATGTAAACAAAAATTATTACTAATTTTTTTATTCCTATTCATACCCAAAAATATAATATAAGAGTGATAACTGTCACATTATATAATAATATAACAATAATATATAATGGTTCGTTTAAACTCAATGTTATATACAAAGAAAGTTAGTGAAAGTTTCAAATTTATTAAAGAGAAATATATCATGAAATATTTGGGTGTTACATCATACCCCCTTATAAGAATTTATCTCTCAGAATTATATCACTTAGAAACAAAAAAATTAGGATACTTCTTCCTCATTACATATTTGGGTTCCCACATAGCCTCCTCAAACTTATAGTTTCACGAAAAAACAATGACTAGATGAGTGGTCTTATTTCATAGAACATTCTCACTTTGATCAAGAATCTCTACCAATTATTACTAATAAGAGTGATTATGCTCTAGTGCTATGACCTATGAGTTCAATACATGTGAAGGATAATGTATTCCCTTTCTTATGAGAGATACATGGAACACATTAAGAACTTTAGAGAGATTCATTGTAAGCAAAAAGTGATAAGAAACCAACTAGATATGATCAAAAATTCCAAAGAGATAAATATATCTAGGTCTCAACATTCCATTATTTACAAATATTATAACCTCCTTCCAAGGATATATTTATAAGAATATCATGTCACCAAATTCAAACTTCATAACTCTAATATTATTTTCATTATAACTTTTCTATTGACTCTAATTTAATCTAATGTTCTTCTAAATAACCATAAAATTCTCTACCATTTTCTCATCTAATTTAGGTCCCAATAGCTTTCATTCTACACCTTTATCCTAGAACATTTTATTTATTTACTTCTTTCCATAAATAGATTCATAACGATTCATCCTAATGATCAAGTGAAAGATATTGTTCCAATAAAATTTCACTAATGGAAGGTGTTTATCCCAACTACATTTGAAATCCATATAACAAGATCTCAACATATCTTATAGAGTTATAATGGTCCTCTTAGACTACCATCATTATAGGGATGATATACAACACTAAACCTCAACTCTATATCCAGTTTCAGATGAAGACACCTGCATAACATTGAGGTAAATCTCAGATCCTAGTCAGATATAATTGAATGTGGTACTCCATGAAATCTCATCACTTCCTTAATATATATTATAGCAATCTGATCAAGAGATAAATCTTATCAAATGTTATTTAAATGTAATTTTGTTATAAGGCAATAAAATACAACATAAATAGAATTATTCCCTTTATATGTTTTGGGGATTTCAATGATGAAATCCTTGGTAATGTTTTCTCATTTCTATTCTGGTATGTTTAATAGATGTAACATCCCCTTAGACATCTATCTCTTAAACTTTACTGTTTGACACACTTGGAATCAACATACATACTCTATGATATCCCATTTCTTGTTTTCCCATTATAACTAATATTTTAAATCTATATAAATATTTATACTTATGGAATGAATAGAGAATGCTAAGCTATGAGTTTCATCTAATATATCCTTCTTCAAGTATGTAATTAATGTGACACATACTCAGTTCCTAAAAATTATCATTCCATCAAAATAATGGTTGAACTTAGGAATATTTAATGCTTTCTTTTTTAGTTTCAATTTAATCCTCACATGGATGGATTATTGAACATTCATCTGAGAAAGATATGATCAATCCACTTTCCTCAGGATTTCAGGATCCATCTTCTATAAATCCATAAATATCGTATCTATTTCAATACATTTCATTGATAAACTAGCATGGGATATCCAAATTAGAGTATCAACCACTTTGTTAACCTTTCTAAGGTGATAGTGTATTGAGGAGTTATAACCTTTTATCAAATCCATCCATCTCTCTTAGTACATATTCAAACACTTCTATGTGAATATAGACATCAACAATTTATTATCCTTATATATATCACACCATTTATCATAATGATAATGTATCCACATTTTCAGTGAAAAAATTACTACTTCTAACTCCAAATCACGAGTCGGGTAATTTTTCTCATGAATTTTCAATTATCATGAGGTATTTTCTATCACTATATCATTCGACATGAGGATGCATCCCAATGCATTATTAAATGTATCACTAATTATCACAAACCCTTATCCACTCTAGGGTTTTGTAATCATAGGTTCACTGACCAAGCTTATTTTTGACTCATTTAAAATTTCCTCATATTCAACTATCTAAGGGAACTCGGTTCCCTTCCATAAAACCTTGGTTATTATACTAGATAGCTCTGATAAATATCTCAAAAAGTGATAATAGTGTCTATCCAAGATAAGAAAAATATTGTTATAGGTTAGCATGGTTGATCAAGTCCATTTATCAGTAACATATATCTTTGAAGGATCCAATGATATACCCTCACTTGAGATTATAACACTCATGAATGCGGCTTTCTATAGTAAAAATTAATACTTGGTAATTTTAGCATAAAAATTATCCTTCCCCAAGGTCTTAAATACAATCTTAAATTATTTTTCATGATCTTACATTATCTTTAAATATATAAGAATATCATCTATAATAACTAACATAATGTGATAAAGGTAATCCTTAAAGAATATATTAATTAAATCAATTAATATAGAAAATAATTGATGATCCCAAATAGAATCACTGTAAATTCCTAATAACCATAACTTATATGAAAGGTTTATTCGATATAACCACATTAATGAACCTAAATTTATGATATATAAAATGAATTTTAATCTTGGAAAATTATTGAGCTCTATGTGGTTGATCAAATATGTCATCAATACAGGGTATAAGATATTTTTTCTTGATAGTGATCCAGTTGATTTCTTGATAATCAATGAAAATATAAATTGACCCATATTTCTTCTTAAAAAAAGAATATTCAAACCCCATGGTGATTAAATAGGGTGTATACATACCTTATCAATATTTTCCTAGAGTTTATTTCTCAATTTCTATAACACAATCAAAAAAAATATTTATGGATTCATTCAAATAGGTGTAGCACTAGGTATGAGTTATGTTGAAAACTCAACTTCATGATTTGGGGAAAGACTATGAAAGTATTTAGAAAATAAATAAACATAATCCCAAAAAATAGGAATATTTTTTATGTTGATATTAAATCAAACCATTTGAGATAAATATCCATCTTGAATAGCTAGTAAGACCCATACACTAAAATTAACTTCTATTTGATGTCCATATTCATCCTCACACTAAAAAATGACCATTAGTTGATTTTTAATATCAAAAGGGACTTCCATTACTTGAAAATTGATACGAGATCTATATATATAGAGCCAATACATTCAAAAAATCTCATAAAATTCAACTAGAGGAAGAATTATAGGATTTTAAAGAAGTACATTCCTACAAACTTCTATCAGAGAGGATCTATAAACATGAAATGTGATCATAGTACCATTGAGAGTTTTTAATACTAAATCCAAATCAAATTATCAAGGTAGTGAAATGATTTCATTAAAAATATATTCATATATAAATGAGTTGGTAAAACAAAAATAAAAACAACATTTTTAGTTTTAGAGTTAATGTTAAGTTTACCTTTCACCACTTCGCCCTCATGACCTAGTTCAGAAGTTGTGATCGCATGAGATGTCCCATTGTTTCTGGGATTGAGAGGTTTTTGAGGATATTTTTCATCATTTTTTCTCATTTTCATGCATTGATTATCATAATTTCCATACACCTTGTAATTATACCATTGAAGTGTGGGTGACACATTTAGTTGATTTTTTTCACTGTTACATTAATTATCTAACATCTTTTCATCACATTTGAAATATTTTTTATGGAATTATTTTCCATAGTTTAAACATTTACAGAAATCCATAATGAAATTTTATATGTGAATCCTTCCAAACCTCTAATATGAATGACTTTTTACTTTCCTCCATAGGATTTATTACATTAATTTCCTAAATATTCCATCTTTCTTTTTTGTCCACAAAACTATGAGAAAACTGAGAGTTTACAATTTTAAATTAAGTATTGAGAGAACATATAATGATTCATTAATTGATATTAAATTCATTTATTGAAAATTCATTTCTAAGAAGTGGTCTAAATATAGTAAAGAATCAATAAAAGTTTCTTTTAGGATCAATGATATAACTGAAATCATACCTTGCATGTCTGTTGAAATTTTCTTCATAGGTTATAATATATTCATAATCCTTTTTATTTAGTTCCAAAAATTCCATATTAATTTTTTATAATGAGTTCTAGGAAAATAATCATTGAAAAATACCTTCTTAAACTCTTCCCATGTCATAGAGTCAATTCCATCCTATATCCTTGTATTCTTTATAAGAGTCCACCATTGATCTGCTTCATCCAAAAAATATACTTCTAGGACAATTTTTTCATGTTCCCAACACCAGAGAATAAAAAATATCCTTTCAGTGGTACTAATCCATTACTTATAAATTATTTTATCAGAGGAACCATTGAAGGAAGGTGGAAATTATAAAATATAAGACTAAATAGCGAGTTGTTCCTTCCTTTATCCTTTTAAAAAATCATCATGATTAATGTTTACAATCATATATTGAGATATTTGGATTATAATAGCCACATTATTTTAAATCTTAGATCCCATTTCATTTGGATTCTCATGAGTATGGTCATTTCATTTCTCCCAACATTCAATGCTGACACAATTCCTCCTTGGTCTAACCATCAACTAAGATAAAAAAGAATAGTGTGATCAATAATAATAACATTGATTAATCATTTAATAGTGAAAAATAATTTATAGGATTTATAAATCAAGACCTCAAATTTTCAATCTATGGAACCTTAGATTTAAACTAGGTTATTCATCATCGTTATCTATTCAAATCCTTCATAATGGTTCATTAAGAAAATAAGAATTAACACAAGAATATCCCCTAGTATAGTCTATCCAAGCGTACAATATTAAGACCACTCATCATGAACTAGTGATGATAAAATTAATACCCAATCCAAAACTTTCAGAGTTGTTACCCCTATGTACATCTATTCCACAACCACATCCACTATCCAATATCCAAGTAGAGATATACAATCTAGGAAAACCACACAATCTCTACTTTACCAAGGATTTTGGATGTTATCCTATACTTAGACTTACCCCCAAGGCTATCAATAATATTCCCTAATAATAATATCTAAATATTAACTAAACCCATATCTGATACAAAATTAGGTGACTCAAGAATTTCATACATATATATTAAAGAATTTTATATAAATATTTGATACAAAAAAAAACAAAATATCCCCAAAAATATAAATGTTTATTGTATTTGGAGACTAGATACATAATCATATTATTTATTAAAATATATTTAATATCTCTCAAAAATATATTCTCACATAGTACACTTCTTATACATTACCTATTTAAATCCAATCTTTATAAACTAGGGAAAGTAAACATAAGAAAGGTTGAGCTCAGATGCTCAGTAAGGGTAAACAAAATAGATATCAATCAATGATAAGAAGTGATCATATGATAATAATAAGAGAAATATAACATGGTCATATATTATAATAATCATATCCAATCAGTCAATGATCATTAATCATAAATCATGGAATAGTGATTTTTATAAAAAATACATATTTCATAAGTGTGTGAAATATTCAATAATAAATCACAATCCATGGGAACATATCATAAGCATAAGATATAAGTTTTTGGAATACAAATAAGTATATAAAATCATTTTATTAATCAATACTCAATAAAAAGTCTATCATAGTGGGATTTGGTTCATCCTTCATTCCATTATTTCACGAGTCATGGTTTACTCCCAAGACTATCATAGTGGATAGTTTCCCTTACAGAACTAGAACTAGATTCACTCCCCATACCAGTCCTTATTATCTCATGAGATATACATCGTTATAAAATGAATTTTAGGTTTATAAAATTACATTACCACCCATCACATGATAAAAAACAAACATATTTTTTTCCAAAAGATCATTAAACAATAATCATATCATCATATCATAACCTAGGTAAAGGAAAAGATTTTCATAATAGTTTTATTATTTCATCATAGCATAAACCATAGAAAATAAATGGTTTTCATAAAGTTTTCATCATATCTTAATTAACCTTTCGGAAAGAAATGAGTTTCATAGAATCATCCTTAAATCATTATCATCATAAGACATCCAGAAAAAGAAATTTGATGGTATTATAAGATCATATCCCCAGAGAATCATAAAAATCCATAAATTATGTTTTAATAGATAAAAAATACTTTTAAAATATCATTCAGACCATTATTTGAAATCTTGAGAAAATATCCTTTAATTTTGATAATAATTTAACTAAAAAATATTAAAATATTTTATAAATACATTTATTTATAAATAAAAAATTAATTTTTTAAATTAAAATTCAAATAAAATAATTCTCATGGGTGTGGAAAAATCATTCCATTCCCTATACATTAAAGGAAAACATTCTTCTGACACTTTTGGAAAAAACCAAAAAAACATGCTTAGAAAATGTTTAAAAAAATTACCCTTTAAACCATAAAAAATAAAGTCAAATTTATTAAAAATGAACTTTTATAATTTTTTATGAATATTTAATAACATTTATAAAACTATTTTTAAGTTCATGGATATGGAAGAAAAAGTTCAAGAACTAAAAAGGAAATAAGGTTTAATTTTATTTAAAATAAATTTTTTCAGTCTTTTTTATTAAAAATAAAGAAAATTGGTACAAATAAAAAAAAATTCCATAAATATAAATAAGAGAATAAAATATGTGTGGTTTAAAGTATAATATCTATATAATTTCCCTTAATTTATATTTTTCATAAAAAATTCTGAAAAGAAATCATATTATTACAAAAACCCCATACGTCAAGTTTTGTCTTTCTTTTCATGCATTAAAATATCTAGTATAACAAAAATAGATTTATTATAAATATATTATAGAACCATATTCATTTATAACTTACTCTTTATCATTCCTTTATAATTTCTTATTATCCTTTTATTAATAATTTCTTCATTAAAATGAATATCCATGTGGAAAAAAATCTGTTTTCCATGGATGTCTTGGTTCGATAGATTCATTAGTTTTACCTTGGTCATGGTTTCATTATATAAAAAATTATAATCATGATATTATTTTAATATTTATTTATTATATACAAATTTATAACAATTCATAAAAAATGGTGGTGAGAAATGAATTACATAACTTCATGATGATGGTAGTCCGTACATACGCACGAGTGATGTTTTCAGTTTTTGATAGTGGAATGAAATAAATCCAAATTATAATAAACCTATATAGAATAATTAATATATAATTAAAATAATATATATTAATTAAATATATCATTATTATCAACTATGTAAAGAGGAAAGGATAAATGAATCACATTGCTTCATGGAGGTGGTAGTCTGCATGTATGCACGAGCGACATTATCATTTTACAATAAATAGAAAGTTAAGAAGGTATATAATCTTTTATCATTATATCAACACAATTATTTCATAAATATCATATATAAACATTAAATTTATCATAATAAATAAAAATTAATTATGGTTGTGGAAAATGAACCATATCACTATGTAGAGTAGGTAGTGCACACATAAACACAGGCGATACTTTAATTTCCAAATTGATAAAAAGGAGCTGAAAATGGTTAATACATAATAATAATAAAAATTCAATATATTAAATCTATTTAATTAATATTTTTTTAATGTATAGAATATATATAATAGAGTTATAAGAAGAAATAAAATTGAAATCACTTGGTTAAGAGATATACCTCATCGTTGAGAAACCTCCTTTAGCTTACAACTTAATCCTTGAAAGGATAGTATTTTGAATAAAATAGGGAATCAAGGAATAAAGAGGGATTTTATTAATGGATTATGTATGGTATTGGATTATTTATAAGGCTCATGAAATATAAGTAAGATAGGATAAGTTATATCCTTTTATATGGGAGGGGGAGTACACATGTTGAATCTTTCTGATGATTAAAATATAACAATTTCTTAATCAAGTAAAGTAGATAAAAAATGAAAAATAATAGAATTTATAAAGTTTAATTTTCAAATTAAATTAACCAATAAAATTAATTTTTTTTCATGATATTTTAAACCTTTTCTCTTAGGTTAACCTACTAGTAAACTCATTTTAACCTTTACCGTGATAACACAATTTTACTATTTTTACTATTCAGTATGAAAAAAATAAGTTGAAAATTTTACGATATATTAATTATGATTATTATAAATATTAAATCCATTTTAAAATATTTAATTTATATAATTAAAATAATTTTATTTTAAAATAAGTGTGAAAAATGCAACAAAATTGTTTTTAGCAAAATGTATTTTTAGGCCTAAAACTGTGTTTAACTATATTTTTTACCACATCAAAACTATTCGATGAATATTAAAATATCTTATTGAATATATTAACTAAAAATTAATGTAAAATAATTTATAAATATAGAATAATTTAATTTATAATGATAAAAACACATTGTGATCATAAAATGTTTTGAAAAAAAATCTCTATTTACCTTAAAATGATTTAATTTTCATTTATAACCAACTGATAACAAAATAATTAATTTTAAAAATATTTAATAATAATTATTCATTATTTATTTATTCCTATTCATATATTCCAATAAAATAACTAATATATAACTTTAATATTAAATAATAATATATTAATAGTATATCTAGGTTCATTTAAACTTAGTGTTGTGTGTAAATCACACTATATAACATTTAAAATTTATTAAAGGGAAATATATCATAAAATATTTGGGTGTTATATTAATTTTCCTGTCTGCCTCATGGATACCTCCTCCTGGGTTCCCTAATTCATGTGATTGAGGCCAATATCTCTTAGGCAATTTCCCCAATGTATTCTTGAGGCGTTGAGTCCACATTGCTATACCAGTGATGGTTTCTATTAATAGACCTATTAGGAAGCTCCTTATATGAATTAGTAACATAATTAATATCATTCAAAAAAACCCTATGTTAAGGGATATATGAATTATTTATCTCTAGGTATAATCTCCCAAATCATTTAAAGGTTTCTATTGGTGCCACTTTTGACATTGTAACACACTACTTGAAGGATGGATACTATGGATTCATCACATTGGGGATTTCATGAGATTCCTACAATATGTGGGAGAATATATTGATATAATATTTCAATATTATCATTTAATTTAGTTGGAATTGGAAGTGTTGTGTTGGTGATAACATCCTCCTAGGATATGGGGCCACAATCATTGTTGTAGCTAAAGAATATTTCTAGATAGAACATCAAACATTGGATGGTTCATATTGTGATATCACCAGTAGGATTGAAATAACCACAAATAGGTCACCTAAAAGTACTAAAAGGATCAATGAACATAAAAAATAAACCTTTTAATGTAGAATCTAAATTATGATCATGATAAATTGACCACTTTTAAGGGTAAAGGATTCACATCAGGTTCACCATTCAGTTTTCTATGTACTAGAGTACCCATATAGTTTTTAGTCAATGCATAAATATTTTCTAAATGCATATGACCACTATGGATTTCCCAGAAATTCATTGGGTTGGGAATTATATGACAGGTTGGAAGGTCAGGCTCATCTCACCTTTTTAGGGGGATTATTTCCTACTCTATTACACTCTTAAATATTTAAGTTATATTAATGATTTTTTTTCCAGAATTAGTATTAATATTAGTTACTAGTGTGGAAGTGATTTATCAAAACCATTCATTAATTTAAACATCTATATATATCATATGTTCTCCATATTTCTTTTACTTGGTGATTATACTATTATTGGAAACCTCATAGTTGGGTGATATGAAATTTATCTCCATATAGGGGGGAAATAAGTGTTTTGGAGTTGGGATCAGGCCCATGAAAAGGGATTTCTTATATATCCTAGTAAATATAATAAAAAATTATGTAGTTTAGTTACGTTTAATAGAAAAAAATTTATTTTAATGTCGTCTGAAAATGATAGTAGTGGTTCCCTTTAAGATCATGCATCCATGACCAAGTGATGTTATTTTTAAGGTTTCACATCAAGGACATATGGGGGTTTGGGATTTATCATCTAGGTGTCATCCTATGTATCATGGTTAACAAGTATCTAATCACACTAGGTTTGATTTTTCTTGTTTTAAGGTCATGTGGTTGGACTAGTTTATGAAGTATATCATCATGTGGTTAGAAAATATGCTATGTACTTTAAATTCAGGTAGCCAAGACTACTAGGATAAAGTGTATTAGAAATTTTTTGTGTGGGGATTACACATAGGTGTCCCTTTATGGTGCATCCAATTTATTTATAATGAAATATGAGGGGATATGGTTTGGATATCACGGAACATGGCACACTGAGGAATAATTATAAAAAGAGAATATGTACCTTTTATGAATGATGAATAATATTGAATATGGAACTTTAGGGAATGATAGATCATTGGGGATATAACCCTATGAGGAATGATGAATCATGGGTAATGGGATATTTCCCTTTGAGTAATGAAAATTAATGAGGAATATAGACCTTTGAGGAATGCGTTAGTAATTATGAATGCATGAACCTAAGGTATGGATATACACCTCTCTCCCTTTTGTGATAAAACTAAGAAGTAAAACTAGAATCAAGGGGAATATGGTCCATTGAAGAGGTATTTGGGGATCACACCAGAAAGAAGTCCCTAGACTAACATGGAAGTGAGAAGGTTATATATGGGGATAATGCATGTTATACTAAGAGGTTCTTAAACAGATCAGTGAATTATATTAATATAGTAATAGTTGTGTTATACACCTCTTATAAAGTCTATAAATTCTGTTATATTATTGAGTAAGAAAGAAATATTAGCTGGGTACTCAGTGTGGTGACCCAAGAATCAGATACATATATATTACATCAATTTGGATGATTATATAATAAATATTACAATTATACACACTTAAAATATAGGATATATTCTATTATAAATATTAATTTTATTTATAAATTATTTATCTTCATAATGTAAATTTATTTTTAATTTTTATTGATGACATAATTACCTTAAATTCTTAAGCAATGTTGACCTAGTAATTGTTCAATTAAAGAAAAAAATAAAATAAATTATTTTAAAAATACTACAAGTAATATAATTTGAATTAATTAACGTGATACATGAATTTTATAGACAAATATAACATGAAACTCATGTGTTAAAAGTTTTTAATTTAATTTTTCCTTGATTTTATAAAATTAAAAGTAAATTAATATTTCTAAAATTTAAATTATTGATATTTTATAAAAATAATAATTTATTAAATGATATAAAATTCTAAAAAATAATATATTTAGAAACATGAATGTGATATTTTTTATTAAATCAACAATGGTATATTTACTGGATGTTTTTCAATTTATAGTAACTATCCCAACCCTTAATAAGTAAAGAAATATTGTTGTCGCGGTAAGTGTGAAAAGGATTTTTGAAGGGTGAAACATTACAAATGGGTAAAAATGTGATCCAAACAAGTTTGAATATTATTTTATGAGATAATTTATAATCACACTCATTTTATATTATAATACTACCAATTTGGTTCCATTTTGACATCATATTTAGTTTATATTAATTTAATATTATAACAAATTCCAAGAGTGTCCATCCCCCCTCTTATAAAATTTCCCCACTTCTTTTATTTTTTTTACATTTAAAAAGCCTTTTGTTTTTTCCAATACCTACCCAAATACCTTCCTAGAATTATTATCCTATTTTTAAAGGTCATTTTTTATATATAATACCAAACTTACATGACTTATGGTGTTACAACAATGAGATTTTTCAAAGAAGTGGTATAGTTTTTAACCACATCTTTAACTTTTATTTATTACTCCACATAATTAAAATATTATTAAACCATGATTATATAATAAAATAAGTACCTAAAATACACTTATATGTTATTATGTTAATATCATAACCTATATTGGTCTCTAACCTCCATAAAATTGGAAATAAACCCATCATTTGTGTGTATGGTGGACTACCGCCTCGCGAAGTTGTATAATACTTTTTCTATCAACACCTATCAAAGATAGTTATAATAATGAATTTAATGAATTTATATGTTATTAATGAAATATTTACCATTATTATAAGACAATATATAATTTAATATCTTACCAATCCATTTAATGAAAAGTGATAACATCATTCGTGTGTATGTGTGGACTACCACCTCCATGAAGCGATGTGATTCATTTTTTATCACCACATCACATGGAAGATACATATAAGTAATTTTAAAGAAGTAATATTTTATTTATGATATAATTATATTTATTTAAGGATAAAATAACACTTAACTTCTTTTTATAATGATCATTGAAAAATGGAAATGTTACTCATGCGTACGTATGACCTAACACGTCCATGATTGTAACATAGTTCATTTTTCATAACCATTATTAATGATTAGGTTTAAAAGTATAATTGATATAAAAAATGATAATTATTTCATGATAATTATTCTATATATTATGGAATAATTTCCTCTTTGACCATATTCAAATTCATGAATCCATTTTAGACATATGATCCAAATATCATTAAAATGTCTAATGTAATCTTAATTGACTGAGTAATTGATTATAGTATGGTAAGAGATAAAATAGAAGGAATAATAAATTTGAATTTTTTTCTCAATATGGTAAATAACATAATTTTATTATTTAATAAGATAAGGAATATATGTGATGATTTGGGATCATGGTAAGGAACACTTTTACTTAAACCCTAATTTTAAATATTTTAATGATTTATTTTCAAAATAATTTTCTTCCATGTCCATGTCCTTATAAATGTTTTAAGAGAATTATTTTTTTACTAAATGGTTTATAAAGTTAATTTTTGAAAATACTTTACTTTCCTTATAGATTTTTTAAATATATAATTATTTTTAATGTTTTACATAGAGGACATTATTTTAAAGATGCTCTTTTAAAGTTTCCCTTCCAACTCTTTTTCTTCCATGTCCCTATTTTTAAAAATATATCAGTAATGAATTTATATGGACATAAAATAATTTTAAAGGATATTTTATTTCAATTTATAATTTCTTTAAAATATTTTCAAAAGGATTCTACTTACAGATTTTATTTACTTTCATTACAAAAGAAAAAAATAAATGTTCTATTTTAATGTATACATTGATAATGAATTTTCAAACCATCATAAAAATTATTTTATTTTTGGATTAATTTAATTTTTTTATGTTTTATCAAAATAAAACTCTATTTTCCTTTTTTTTCTAGGTATTTTGGTATTGAAAATGGGGTTTTAAAACAAATTTATATTCTGATTTCTATAAGTTTTTTTATACAGGTTTAAATGAGTTTTTAAGGGTTTTATTCATGATATGGTCCTTTAAAATTATTTACAAAGGTTTGAGCCTCATTATAGATCACAAGTGATCCCAATATAGTTTAAATGAAGGTTTAAACCCTATTATATCCTAGGTGTGAGACTGATGTAACTTATATGAATGGTTGAGCCCCATTATAGCTCATAGGTGAGCCCGATAGAGCTTACACAATGGATTCTCCCAGACAGTTATCCAATGAATTGGGTAATTAATGAATTTTATTTGAAATTATATTGGAATTATATTTTATTGTTATTATAATTTTTAAGGGTTTTTATAAGGGTTTATTAAGGGTTCTATGATGATGATATACCATAAAATATAAATGGATTTTCTATGCTTCTTAATGCATTTTCTTGGAAATAATTTGATTTAAAATGGTAAGATAATAATATTATTAAAGGAAAAATGATTCCCTTTTCTGGTAAAAATGTATATATTTTTATAAAAATTATTTCAATGGGATTTAATTTTTTTCAATGGACTAACATATTTATTCTTTTTATGTCTATTACCGATATTTTTATCCTCCTCCAAAGTTTTATTTTTTGATATGGTTAATGGATGGGTAAGGGAAAAGATGAATTTAAGAATACATTCCAGAATATTTGATATAAAAATAAGTCATTTTTTATATTAAATTTTTTATATCATGGGAAAAATTTATACTTATTAAAAGTTTCCACTTTGTAAAACATTTTTTTGTAGTGTATGATTTCTGGACTAATTCTCTAAAACTCTTAACCTAAAAGATATTAGGGAATGAAATAAAGTGAATTTGAGTCTAAAGATACTATATTATGTGATGTTTAAGGTTGGTTCCATTAAATATATCAATTAATGATCATAATTGAGCATAAAATATGAATAACTGTATGAGAACATGATCATAAATTTTGAAAATAGACCCAACAAGTCATAGACCATAAATGATGAGTCATGGAATAAATATTTTTTCATAATAATACATAATTCATAAGCATATAAAATCATAAATAATAAACTATGATCCATGAGATTATATCATAGACATACTAAATATGTTTTTGTAATATATTTAAGCATAGAAATCACATGTTAAGGCTACCCACCAAGGCATTCATCCCATAGTGGGCTTGGGTAAATTGCTAGTGTACCCTCTTAGTCATGATCTAGCTATCCACGTACCATATTGGTCTTAAGCTAACTAATCATGTAAACTCTTGGGATTGGGATAACAACAAGATTAATATTTGATATATTGAGATATAAAATATTTCCCAATTCATTATATAGTCATAATAGACCAAATCATCACATAATAATAAACCATTCCTATATATGCCACAATATCACAAAAAATATTTATCAATTCATCATATATTAATTAATTCATGGAAAAGAAATGGGTTTGATAAAAACATACTTAAAAAATCATCATTATAATCCATATAAATAAATTAAATAGATGGTATCAAAACATAATATCTCCTATGAATCATAAAAATCCTTAAAATATATTGACATAGATGAAACATAAATTTATAAAAGAAATAGAAATATTATTTCAAAAAATAAGAACTATCATTTTCTCTTTGTAACTTTTGAAAACTAAAAAATATAAGAAAATGGAAATATTATTTTCCTTATAAAATGACATAAAATTTTAATGTAATAATCCTGATGAAGAATGGACATAATGGTTTTAAAATCCATTCATGCTGTAAATATTCAAAAACATTCTTTTTATATTTTTGTAAAGAAAGTAAAAATTAAAAATTCAGAAAATGAAAAGAAGTCATTTTAAAATGTTTTTAATGAAATTAAAATATAGTAAAAATATTCCTTTATCAATAATTTAAAGTTATATAATAGCTTCTATAATTTTTTTAAAGAACATGGAAATCGACGAAAAATATTATCGATAAAAAAAGAAGTGAGGTAAAAATTTATTAAAAACATTTTTTATCCATTCAGAGTGTTGAAGAGAGGAAAATAGATAGAATACATTAAAACCTAAGAAATAACTATAGAAGAATATAATATACCAGATTTAGGAGGGAAATAAGATACAATTTCCCAAAATGTGATATTGAAATATAAACAATTCTCATAAAAAGTGGGAGTATAACTTAAACCATTATATCAAGTCCCAACATACTTCATATGTGTTCAAAAATTATGTATAATAAATTTAAATTAATTATAAATATATACCATACCAATATTCATATTTATATCACTATATAATATTCCTTTATAATTTTCAATCACCCATTTATTAATAATTCTTCATTAAAATCAATATTTGGATGTTAACATTTCTTTTTTCCATGTATGTTTCAGTTTAGAGATTTTATTCTATACACCTTGGTATTGGTTTAATAATATCTAGAATATTAATAATTTCATAAATATAATATTCATTTATTATATATATTTTCACAACCATTTATGGAATTAAATGATGAAAAATGAATTACATCACATTGTGGAGGCGGTAGTCTGCACGTACACATAGGCAATGTTTTAATTTTTCAATGGATAGAAAGAAAGGAAAATATAAAATAATATATAATTAAAAATAATAATAATATAATAAATATAATATATATTTACTAAATACAACTATATAAACTGTAATGATAGGTGTTGAGGAAAAATGAAACGCATCCGTTCAAAGAGGTGGTAGTTCAAATGTACACATGAGTGACACTTTCATTTTCCATTGGATGGATGATAAGTACATAATGGTTATTAAATAATAATTAAATTTTTTACTAAATTTATGATACTAATTTAATCATATTAATATGGGTATAATATATTTTTAAGAGGTGGAAGAATAAATAAACTTGAAATAATTCATTTAAGATAATTACCTCTTCTTTGGGTATCCTCCATTGGCTTACACATTAAGCCTTCACTAGATGGTATTTTGGTGAGACCATATCCTATATAACATTTAGAGGATATTTGGTAAGTGATTTGGGTAGATATTGGTTGATATAAACTTCTCAAAGTATATGGTTATGTGATGAGAGGAGGTTCCCATTTATAACTGAGGTGAGTGGAACCCTTGTAAATACCATTATCTTGAAAATAATATAAATTCCCTATCATGGGAAAGTGGAAAAATATATTTCTAGTTTCAACTATATGGTTAGTTTAGGTATAAATAAACTCAACCAATAAGATAATGGTTATGTTTTTATGATATTATGATCCTTATCTCTTAGTTTAACCCATTTTAACTTTACTGTGATAACTTAAACTTCTATACCACGATAACTTGTTTTCATGACCAAAATTTTTATTAAAATTATAAAAAATATTAAAATTATGATTCCAAATATGGAATCAATTATATCATATTATTTTCTATAGGTTAAAGAAATTAATTATTATATCTGCAAATAAAAATTGTGAAAACCATTTTTAGAAAAAATAAATCTCTAAGAATAAAAATAATTTTATTCTCATTCATTTCATAGTAACAACAATTAAATTAATTATAGTTTATTTTATTTAATATATTATCTATAAATTTTATTAAAATTATTTATTAATATTTATTAATTTAATTTATTAATATAAAATACATTTTATATATTAAAAAAGTTTTTTGAAAAATATCTTTGTTTACATTCAAATGATTTTATCTTAATTTCTTAAAAATATATAATTAATATATGAAATATAATAAAATTTAATATAATTATAATGGATAATCTTATATATTTTTAAAACTATAAATAATATGAATTTTCTTTTAATTAAGTTTTGGCCATTCTCAGTGATGGTCGGTAGCATTTCAGTGTTGGTCACTGATGAATCAGTTTTTGTATACTAAGGTGTTTAATTTTGTGGGTACTAATTATATATGGATGATTTATAGTTTTAGGGTACCAAAATGATTGAATTTTTTTTCATTATGAGATTCATTTCTATTTCACTATCCGGTGTGGGAGGCTTAAGGCATTGATTTAAGGAGGTGTTGCCACCATGATGCACGGTCTGGTTTTTTTCTTTCATTTTTTTGGTTCTAGGACAACTTATATTTTTTTTTTGTGTTTGTATTTTGATACTTTTTCAAGATTAGGGAATTCAAATTCTAGTCTATGTTTAATTAACTGGTATTATAGACTTTATTCTTGGACATCCAGATTTGTTGAAGCATCTTACGATTACCATTTTTGGATGATTTTTTTATTTTGGTCTGAGTCTTGTGGTGTTATTATTTATGATCTATCATGAGTTTTGTAACATTTATTTCTCCAAAAAATAATTTTTTTTTCAAAAACACATATGTAATAAAATAATATTTAAAAAAAATTCCATTTAACTAATAATTATTAGATTAGTATTCTGTATCATTACGTGGCCATTTCAGTGATTTAATTAATTAATTTTATTAATTATAACTATAATTTTATCAATAAATTTTATTTATATTATTAATAAAAGTATTAAATTTAAAAAATATTCATAATTCAACAAACTAGTTCAAAACTTTTTCTCAGTAATTAATGGTATTCACTTAACTAAATTTAACACTTTTTAAAAATTCATTTATTTTATAAATTTAATTTAACAAGATAATAATGTCTTTCATTTTACAATTTAATAATTAATTATTAAATTATTTTTGAGTTTTTTGTATTAAAAGATATCGAAAATATTAAATTTATTGAAGAGAAATATATTCTATAAAAAGGAGGAATTACATTCTTCCCCATTAATTAAAATTTTCCATAAAAATTTCATTATCTTAATGGAACTAGATGAGGATACTTATTATTCATTACATCCTTGGTTTCCCATAGATCTTTCTCATGTTTATGGTTTCACCCCAAAACATTAACTAAGTGTTTGGAATTGTTCTGTCTCACTTTATCTCCTTGATCTAGAATATCTACTAGTTGTTCCTCATATAAAATATCATGCTACAACCATATAACCTCTTATTTTAGTACAAGGTATGTTTCAGGTATATATTTACTCAAACGTGATACATTTAACCAATCATAAACTAGATAGAGGTTCAATGGAATTTTCAAGTGATAATATATCATCCAAAAACGATCAAGAATCTCATTGAGACGAATATATCTAGGAATCTTCTTACCTTTCATTAAAAATATCATAAATTTATTCCAAGGATATATTCATAGTAATAACATTTCACTAAATTCAAACTCAAGATCTCTTTATCTTTTTTTAGTATAAAATATTTATTGACTATAATCTTCTATGATGTGTTTTTGAATGGATCTAAATTAATTTTCTATTTAGTTATCTACCTTAGGTATTAATAGATTTTTTTCTAACTTCATACTATCATGTGGGATTTATGCACTATTTTCCATAGAGGGATTTGTAAAGATAAATATTAATGCTCAAGTGAATGCTATTTTTTATAAAAAAAATCAACTAGAGGAAAGTATTGATCTGAGACACCTCTTAAATCTATAGAGAATGATCTCAACATATTTTCTAGGATTTTAAAGGTCTTTTCAAATTGACCATATTTCCGAGGATGAAATTTTGTGTTGAAGCTCAGATTTGTATTCAATTCTTGTTGAATACTTCTTAAAAACATTGAGATAAAATGATATTCTTGATTAGATAAAATTAAGAGTGGTTCTACATTAAACCTTACCACTTATTTAATCAATATATTAGATATTTCATTAATAAAGAAATCATCCCTGATAGAAATTAATTATGCAGACCTTGTAAGGTGGTCGACTATAACCCAAATAACATTATGGAATTTTTATTTCTTGGTGAGTCCTATGATGAAATCCATGGTGATGGTTTTTTATTTACATTTAGGTATGTTTAATGTTTGAATCAACCCATTAGACTTATAACGTCGAAACTTAACTTTCTATTATATTTGTCATTGAGATACATAGTCTAGAATGTCTCATTTCAGGTTATCATAAAATAAATTCTCTTTGATATCTCTATATATCTTTATACTTCTAAGATGAATAGAGAATGATGAGCTATGTGTTTCATATAATAGACCTTCAATTTTGGTATTGAAGGGACACATATATTGTTCCTAAATCCTACTATTCCATTATGGTCATGGTTGAACTTGGGAACGTTTCTTTCCTTCTTTTATAGATCTACATATTCCTTACTCACTTCTTTAATTTTGACATATATAGATGAATGACGAGTCATTTGAAAAATATAGTATTTATCCTATTCCATAATTATTTAATGGTCTATCATCTAAAATTCCAAATTTATTGGATCTATTTTAATCCCCATCATGGAAAACTATCACAGTCTTTCCAACTCAAAGCATCACTCACCATGTTCTCTTTCCCAAGGTTATAATGTATTGCGTATCCATAATATTTAGTCAACTCGAAACATCTAATTTTGTGAATATTCAACTATTTATATGTAAATATATACTTTAGGATTTTATTATCAGTATTTATATCACACATTTCAGAAAAAAGAAAATGCCTCTATATTTTCAATGACTAAATTACTACTGCCTAATCTAATTCACGAGTCAAGAAATTTTTATCTTAACCCTTCAATTGTCATGGGTCATGAAAAATACCATGTCAGTCTTCATTAGAACACATCCCATTCACGTATTTTATCCATAATTATATATCATAAACCCTTATATATTTTATGAAAGTGTATCCATATGTGCGCCGATCAACCTTCTCTTCAGCAGCTTGAAATCTTCTTAACATTCATCTATCCAAAGGAACTTTACTACCTTCAACGTCATCCTTGTTAGTGGATTTGATAACTTTGAGAAATTTATCACAAAGCATCGATAATATCCATATAACCCATGAATGATGTGGACCTCAGTCACAGTAGTTAGTCTGGGCCATTACTCAACAACCTCCATCATTGATGGATCCACCGTTATACCCACACTTGTAATTACGTGAACAAAAAATTATTCTTTATCTATAATTAACTTTATAAATTTGGAATTTTTTTTCCTTTCTAAAGGTATTCAATAAAATCCTCAATTGTTCAATATACACTTTCTTACTCTTAGAATATATGATAATATCATCTATAAAGATAACCAAAAACTGATCAAGATAATCTCTAAAGACTCTATTCATTATATCTATAGAGATATTGGGGTAATGGTGTGTCTAAATAGTATCAATATAAATTTATAGTGTATATACCTCATACTAAATATTTCCTTGTATATATCCTCCCTTTTTACTTTTAACTGGTGATATCCATATTAAAGATCAATATTTGAAATGTATTGATCCCTATGTAGTTAATCAAAAAATTCATTAGTATAGGGTATATGATACATGTTGTTTATTTGGATATTTTTGTGTTTCTGATAGTCAATATGAAGATTCATTGAACCATATTTCTTCTTAATAAAAAAAATAGGTTCACCTAATGGTGATTCCCTATAGAATATGAATCCATTTTCAAGATTATCCTATAGTTTCTTCTTCAATTCTGATAAATCAATTTTTTATATTCTATAAAGAATCTTGGAAATAAGAACAACACTAAGTATGAATTCTATTGAAAACTCAACCTCTTTATTTTAGGTAAGTATATAAAAATATATAGGAAATATATCATAATATTCTTGAAAAATAGGTATATCTTTAATGTTGAGTTTTTCCCTAACCATTTTAGAAAGATACCACACTTGAATTAGTAGTAAGACCCATATAATGGTTTTAATTTATAATAGAAGTTAATATACAATCTTGCACATATTAATGATCATAGGTCAATTAAAATATCAAATGTGGCTTAAATTCTTTGGTAATTAATATGGTATTTATATAGAGAGATCCATTACATGACTAAAGTCATAAAAAATATGACTATATGGAGAATAATAAGATTTTTAGGAAGCACATTCCCATAAATTTATTTCAAATAAGAGGTAAAAACTTGAGATTAAATCATTGTACAATTAGGCCTTTAACTAAATTTTCATTATCTAATCAATGTGGATATAGTGTAATAGTCTTAGATACCTGTTAATATCTAAAAGAATTCATAAAACTAAGCTCAAATAAGATATTTTCAATATTGAGTGTACTTTCCATGACCCCAACTTCATCATTCAATCTTCTATCCTTTATTAAAACCAAAATGGTCAGCATGAGAATCAAGAAATAATATTCATAGTGAGTAATCCTATCATAATTAAAATCAATACTAAGATGTCTTAGATTATGAACCCTTAATTTCCAACCTATGGCAATCTAGGTTCATACTATATCAATTTCACCATAAGTTGTCTTAAACTACTACAAAATATGATTTTAATAGTGCTGGTATTTTTCAGCATTAGAAAAAAGCACCGATAAATGGTATCTTTATCAGCTCTAAAGAAAGAACTGATAAAGTCAACCCTTTATCATCGCTTTTTTTAGCATGAATAAAGTGTTTTTTATCAGCCCTTTTTTTACCGCTAATAAGGGGTACCCTTTATCAGTGCTTTATTTTTTAGCTTTCATAAAGGAAGACTTTATCAGTGCTTTTTTAGCACTGATAAAATCTTGAATAAATAAAATAAAATAATGAAAAAAATAAAAAAAATAAAAAATGAGTTTGTTAAAAAAATGTTACAATTTTTTTAAAATAAATAATTATTGATAAAAATGAATAATTTTATTATACTATATATAAATTATAAATAATAATAAATAGTATGTATTAAATATATAGATATATGAAAGATAAAAATTAAACAAATTAAAATTAAAAATATGTAAATTGAGAAAAATATTAGACATTTTATTAATTAGATGATTATTGATAATGTTAATAAATAGTACAAAATAAATATACATATACATATACATATATATATATTAATGTATATAAATATGATTTATATATTACCAAATATTTTTGTGATTTACATTAAATAGGCATAAATTTAGTGAATAATGATTTATAATTAAAAATTAATATGAATTAAAAATGATGACCAATTGCATAGAGTAATGGAAATATAATTTAATATTGTTTTCTTTTTCAATTTAACATAGATCAAATGTTTTTTATATTGATTTCATATATAGGTAATTAATGCAATTTTATATACAATGCACACACTCAAAACTTATCCATTTTTCAACATTATAAAGTGTACTTATTTTTAATTTATTCAATTTCACTCATTTTTAACATGAATGCACTTAAAATTAGATATTCATTAATAATGTTAAAAAAAATTTGTAAAAAAAATTTGTAAAAAAAATTTGTAAAAAAATATTTATAAGTAAAAATATTTATAAATAAAATTATTTATAAATTCACATTCTATGTTTATAAAATTATTTATTTATAATTATAAATAAATAAATACTTTTTTAGAGTATTTATATAATTATAAATAAATAATTATTTATATTTAAATAATTATATATATTTAAATAATTATTAAATTTATAATAAATTTACTCAAATGATTAATAAATTTAATAAATTTTTATTTATTTTTATTTGTGAAATAAATATATAAATATATAATTATATAAATATATAAAATGATATAAATATTATTTAAAAAAAATATTTATATAGTTATAAATAAATAATTATGTATTTATGTAATTATAAAATTATAATAAATATATTAAAATAAGGAATATATTTATTATATTTATTTTTATATATATTTATTATATATATATATATATTTAAATTTTTTTATTTATAATTATAATTATAAATCCTTTATCAGCGCTAAAAAAGTGTGATAAAATATGTATTTATCAGCATTAAAACTTTAGTGCTGATAAAGATGGAATTTATCAGTTCTTCTTTAGCACTGATAAATATGTCTTTTATCCATGCATATTACTTGAGAACTAATAAACAGACTCTTTATGAATGTTTTTTTGAAAGTGCTAATAAAGGTATCTCGATCTATTTAAAAAAACCCAACCAGTTGTGAACCCATCGTGATATCAGAAGCTTTCCACAGAAGCCACCCACTTCCAGCACTCCTTGGTGAATCAAACCTCGAATCACACAAACCCAATCGAATCATACAAACCCACTACCTCCAATTTCTCAAATATCATCTGATATCTCATGTTCGCTTTCAGTTTTGGTTTTTGAAGAAAACATCGAGATCTAGATCTGAGGGTCTCAGATTTTCTTCAACCTAGTGAGGTAGGTCTATGTTTTCCTTTATAGGTTTTGATTTTATTTCTATATTTTTCTTTTCATTTTTGATTTCTTTTTTGACGACGTCATCAGTTATTGTTCTCTAGTCATTATATACTATTTTTATTTTGTTTATGATTCATTGTTAGCTTGATTATTGATTTGAATATTATGTTTTGGTATTTTTAAATTTTTGTTTTGAATTAATTTTCTTTGCTGCCTATATCTATAACCCATCTTGCTCTATAAGCTTAATTTTTTCACTATTTTGAAATCTTAGAGAATCAACTCTGGTCTACATAAAAACCAATTAAATAAATATTTATGTCACTATAAAAATAGTGGACGTTTTGGATATAAAAACCTTAAACAAATGAGAAAATTTATTTAGCAAACTAATTCCCAGTTTAGTGATGGTGCGAAGCAACAACATAAACTGATTTTATTGAATTCATGTAAGGGAATTTATTTATTTAAATTATGTTTTAATATTTTGGAGTATGGGTTTTTACTTAAATATTTATTTACTGAATTATTTTTTGTTTTATTTTAATAGAAATCTTAGTTAGAGTGATACCATATTTATTTATTTTCAATGGCTCTCTATTTTTAAAATTAGTATGGGGTTGTATTTATTTTATTATGTTGTGATATTCTCCTGCAAGGGTAACATATATTTTTATCAATTTATGTTTATTTTATATATATATATATATATATATGTAAATATATATGTTTCTATATATTTATATGAGTTTTCAGAACTTATAATGTAGGGGTGATTTTATACTTATTTATTCACAAATTATGGTTCTGGATTTCCAAATTAAGGACCTATATTTATTTTCATTAAAAATTATGTTTAAATATGAATTTTTTTTGAAATTATGTGTATTATAAATTCCATGTTATATATATATATATATGTTTAAATGTGTATGGGATAGACATTGCAAGGGTCAGTGTGTTTTTATCCCTTATTTGCAATATATCTTGTTGATGCATATTATTGATTTATTCCAACTTCTTTACAGATTTCACTATAATGTTAAGGATTAGTCAACGTGTATTAGATAGAATCTCTTGAATCTTTTAGATGGTAAGATCTGATTTGAGGACCTCCTAGAATCCTTAGTATGGGTCAGTGTGGTGATATGACATCCTAAGAGTCTTGAGATGTTTTCAAATATTTGATATACCATTAATTTTAAATGTAATAATTCCTTAGGTTTCTACATCACTTGTTACAAAAATTGAATGGAAGTTATAAAATTATATATATTATAATTTGTTTAGGTACTAATCATTTAAGGTCTACATTTATTTGTTCTAACCATAAGAATCTCTGATTACTATCTATGTATATGAAATAACTCTTTATTTATTAAAATGTTCTATAAATGCATTTTTATATCTTATAGTTTATTGAATGAGAGTTTAATATTAATTTTTTATCATATCTGGGTTTATTATTAATCCTTAATTTTCTATATTATATTTTCATTTTTTTAAATAAAGACTTTATGTGTGTCAAACAACAATTATTATTGCAAATTGTTTCTTGAAACCCATCCCCCAACTATTTTATAAACAAATGTAATCCTCATAAACTTTATCTCATGAACAACAATTATTTCAATTTTTTTCTTGAAACTCATCTTCCATATCTTTTATGTTTCTTATACTAATCTGAGCATTAGTCATCCCATGGATGACTAATTCTTAGATTATTTCAAGAAACATAAGTGCATGTCTATAAGAGATAAAGGAAGTTTCAAACAACAAAATGAAATGATAAATGTCCAACAGATGATTTGATGAGGTTGAGTTGTATATAACTTTCACATTTGAATGAATTCATATGATAAAACATTCCATAGTAGAGTATTTATTTTCTTAAATTTAATTAGCCATTTTTTTCAACATTCAGAAATTCTTTGAAATAATAAAATTTCGAGTTTCCCTTATTATAATTGTCTATAACTTTCACTTTTGATAATGAATATCTTAGTTGTATTTATTCATTTATTATACAAAAATATACATTTTATGAATCCAATAGGATGGATATGAATTGAAAATGGATTCATTCTAATCATTTGACAAAATAGTATAAGGATAGAGTTAAAGAGTTCATCAAGTTTTCAAGAGAGCATGCATACGAACCTTCTCAAATTTTCTATCCATGTTTACATTAGTGTTATTCAAGAAAAAATAGTTTGTAAGAGTCGGAAGAAAATTATATATGTCATGGAATAGATCAATGCTATAAATGTTGTCCTAAACATGGGAAAAAAATGAATGTGGACATTGATTGGGATGATACTGTGTTTTAGGGATCATTTGATATGAATACCAGTGTAAACAATGATGGAGATCACATGGAAGAAATGAAAATGGAAATTGAAGATGACCTTTTTGATTGTATAAAGTTGTTTGAGGAGTTAAATATCTGTTCCAAGAAATCTTTGTATATCGGTTATACTAAATACACAACATTATCAGCTGTATTAAAGTTATATAATTTGAAAGATAGAAATGGATGGAGTGACACCGCTTTATAGAACTAATTGGTCTCCTGAATGATATTCTACGAGAAGAAAATGAACTACCATGTCAAACATATGAAGATAAAGGAATGTTACATTCAATGGGCACAATTTATAATTATTTTTTTCTTGTTAAAATTATTGCATATTGATTTCTAAGGACATGAATCACTCATAGAATTCCCTAAGTGTGGCACATATTGATACAAGAAAAATGAACCAAGTACTTTGAAATCTATATGGTACATTACTATCATTCCAATATTTAGAAGACTATATGGATGTTAGGAAACCACGAGACAATGGAAATGAAATACAGATATAAGAATTAAATATGGGAACCTACATCATCCAAAAAATTCTCCTCAGTAGAAGAAAATTGGTTATGAGTATCCTAAATTTGGAAATGAGCTGAGAAACTTCAGTCTTGCGTTATCTATAGACTGAATAAATCCATTTGGTGTAAAAATTAGTACTCATAGTACATGGATCTTCAGATTGGTAAATTATAACTTTCAACCATGGTTATACATGAAGTTAAAATACATTATATTGTCTCTGCTTATATATAAACCAAATAAAATCAGTAATGATATTGATGTCTATATGGATCCATTGATCGAAGATCTAAAATTAATGTGGGATACATGTGTTAAAATGTATGATTCTTATATAAGTTAAGAATTCACATTGAGGGCCATGTTGTATGGAATGATAAATGACTTCCATGGTTATGAAAATTTATCAGGCTATAGCATTAAAGGAATGTTAGGGTGGCCCATTTGTGAAACACAAACACACACACTCAATTTGGTTAAACCATTCCTCAAAGGATGTGTTTTTAAAACATCATAAATTTTTACTTCGATGACATAATTACTGATCCTAGATGACTGAATTTAATGGGAATATCAAACAAGGTATAACACCATCTCTAATAATAGGAGATCAACTATACAATAATGTAAAGGATATTGACACTGTTTTTGGCAAACCATTTTTGAAAAACATTACAAAATTAGGTTAGAAGAAGTGATCAGGTTTCTTTGAATTACTATGTTGGAATTGTTTGTATGTCAGACATTTTCTTGACATCATGAATATAGAAAATAATGTTTTTGATAGTTTTATTAGAATATTACTAAATGTTCCTAGAAAAACTAAATATGAAATAAAGGATATGTTAGACTTGATTGAAATGGGGATAAAAGAAGATTTGGAACTGGTGAAAGGTAAAAGGAATAATTTTCTTCCTCCAGTAGCTTACAATATATCCAAATAGGAAAAATAACAAAATTTCCTTTTCCTTAATAGTGTATAAGTTCTATAGAGGTATTCATCTAACATAAATAATGTCGTTTCAATGAATAATTTGATGTTATAAGGACTAAAATCACATGAATGTCATGTTTTGATGAAATATTTAATGTATGTTGCTTTCTAATTCATTATGCCTCAAAATGTACAACATACATTAACCAGACTCTGCTTCTTTTTCAAATCCATATGCAGTAAAATTATAGACCTGAAAAATTTTCCTATAATGAGTAAGAAGGTTGTAGTAATATTATGTGAATTAGAGATGTTGTTCCCACTATAATTATTAGATATAATGGTCCAACCGATGGTTCACTTGGTTAGAGTGGTTTAACTATGTGGTCCTATCCATTATAGATAGATGTACCCCATTGAATGGTATTTGAGGATTTTGAAAGGGTATATCAAGAAACAATATTGTCCAGAAGGTTGTATTGAATAATGATATATTATTGAAGAAGATATTGAATTCTGTACTAATGACCTATCATATGTTGACAACATCGGTGTCCCAAAGTCTCTACACATTGAACACCTTTTGGGCATAGGGATTTTCAGAAGATATGTTGTTATAATTGATCGTACCATGATTCACTATGTCATTTTCACCCTTACACCATTATATTAAACTGGATTTGTATTGTAAATTAAAAAAATAATAAAAAATTGAATTCCATGTTTGAATCATTTAATTTGTGTTTACTACTATTAAAAGGTCCAATGTTACTTGTCTTGAAAATTTCATTGAAGGTGATGGTGATTTGGAGGGCCCATGATGATGTCCAATAAAAATGGGCCAAACTGCGCAGGATCCAAACACACCAGTGGATTAATCTGCACACTTCTACTAGATCATGAATTAAATTGGGATGAAAATTTGTGGGATGGTACAAAACTCATTGGACTACATTTAATATGTAGAAACCCAAGACTCATTCGGCCATCTGATGGCCTTGCCGACCTGATCTGTCCATCATAGAAAATCTGTATGGATTCAAAAGTGGTGTACTGTGATCTGTCCATATCTTCGGGCTATAGGTGTACAAATTGTTCCAAAATTTTTATGGAGATAGACAAGTGGTAGGGATACACCTTTTTTATTTTCTCAAAATCTAGATAAGGCTGTCTGGATGTCGATACACCTGTAACAAGTGGTTTTAATAATTCTGTGTGCTCAAAACCACCTTCCCATTTTCCAATAAAATGGCACCTTGCGCTCCTCCTTTGAAAGTTTGACCAGGAGACAAGGATTTGGTATTTTTAAGACCTAAAGGAGTTATCTCCTCATACTTGATGTTTTGGAGGCCCCTATCATCATAAGGGGATCAAAAATGAATAAGGAGTTCCACTCGAGCCATCTCCTCCTCTCAATGGAGAGCTAAACGGTGGACAATCATTTTGAGGGATCTACACATACTTGGGAGGGAGTTCCGGCACTTTATACTCTACTGTTTTTTTGTAATTTGTGTTTGGATTATTTCACTTATGTTTTATCTAAACATGTTTCTCCTCTGAGTTTATTTTTTAGTTTTAATTAAGTGAACCTTTTTTCATTTCAACACTGATTGGGTTGAAATTTCAAGTGGGAAACTTGAGTTGTTCTGATTGGGAAACACAAGGATCCTCTTTCTCTCACACATACAAAATATTTTAGTATGATTTGGTAACCTTTAATTTTTTCCTGAAGTCCAAACCTTGAAAACATGATTGTTGTGTCACGGGTTGGTACCTAGTGCAACGCTTAGAGAGACAAGCGGGGAATCAAGATCTTGACATCCCTCAACCAAGGAATTAAACAAAACCATGTGAAATTTTCAGAACATTGAATTATAAAATATGTGTATTGAACTTAAATTGATCTCCTTATCTCATAATTCTTAAACCACCACCTTATTCTATTAACTATTAAACTCTTTAAGTTAAGTTATTTTCCTAAAACTGTTTTCAAAATCACCCGCTCTTTAGTAATCTTTATTAAAAATACATACTGAAAACCTATCAATGATCCTAGAGAGATGACCTAGGGTCTTCCCTAAGCTATAAATTAGCCTTAAAAACATTATCAATTTGACGTGTCATGACATCGTGGTAAAATTTTTTCACCGTTGCCGGGGAGCGCTTTGATTTTTAGTGCGTGTTTTTGAATTTTTTTATAAATTTTGTGAATATTTATCTATTTTATACTGATACCTATCTTTATGTATTATGATCTATTTTTTGTAGGTTTGGTGTATTAAACATCCTAATTTGGGATATTTACCTCCTTTCGAACTTGAACCGGAGATGATATTTTGTCAGTGACCCTGAGATGCACAAGAGAACCCATCGAAGGAGGACACACAAAACATTGACACTCTTCTTGATCCTTCCTCCTCTTCTTCTAGAACCAATATAAAAACTGAAATAAACATGAATAATATAGATGAAAACAACTGAACATTAAAAGAACTAACCTCACCTGATGTTGATATCCAACCGACCTATATTCAATTACAAGGAGAGACACCCAATTTTGAACTAAAATCTGACTTAATTCATCTATTATCGAGATTCCATGGACTTCCTAGAGAGGATCCACACAAGAACTTAAAATAATTTCATACTATTTTCTCAAAATTAAAACCTGCTAATGTGGATGAGGAAGAAATAAAGCTTAGAGCATTTCCATTTTCTTTGGAAGAAACTGAGAACGATTGGTTATATTATGTTAATTCCCCAATAAGAGGCTGGGTGGACATGAAACACATTTTTCTAGAAAAATATTTCCTAGCCTCTCGAACTGCAACAATAAGGAAAGAAATTTGTGGGATAAGATAATCTCAAGGGGAAACATTATATGAATATTGGGAACATTTTAAAAGGTTATGTTCAAGTTTCTCACACCACCAAATAAGTGATCAAATTTTAATTCAATATTTTTATGAAGGTTTAATCCCTATTGATTGAAATATGATCGATGCTACTATAGGTGGTGCACTAGTTGATAAGACCCCAATTACTACAAGAGCCCTGATTGAGAACATGGCTCAAAACACACAAAAATTTGGTTCAAGGACCAATGTACCGATTAGAGGTGTCCATGAGGTGCAAAGTACTGAATTTGAGAAGAAAGTGGACACAAAGTTCGAAGAGGTAAGTACCCTTCTTCGATAAATTTCTCTTTACCAAGGGAAATCCCAATCTCCTCCTCCTATCTATTGTGGTATATGTTCTTCTGAAACCCACTACTCTGACCAATGTCTTTAATTAAGGAAAACATCTAAGAGTTATGAGGCAATATTTCTAGGCCGCCCCTATAACCAACCCTTTAGGCAAGAACCTTACAATCCATCCAACCCTGGGTGGAAAGAGAACCAAGCCTATAGGCAAGGGGGTATTAAAACCAACCTCAACAATAATGGAACCAACCAGGGCAGAGTATTCATCAACCACCACCACATAGAAACCCTCAACCACCCAAAGGTCTTTCCAACAAACCCCTAAAAAACCTGAGCCTATCCTAGAAGATATGATGAAACAAATAGCTGCCAACAATATCCAATTCCAACAAATCACTCAGGCAGCCATACAAGACCTCGAAACCCAATTAGGCCAACTAGCTAACTCAGTGGGTGAAATTCAAATTCATGGGTCAGGTAAACTTCCCTCTCAACCAGTAATTAACCATAGGGATAAAGGAAATGTTAGTGCGATCACCCTTAGGAGTGGAAAACAACTATAAATCAAAATGAATCCTCCATTAGAGTCATCCCCTCCCGAGGAAACCTCCATCCCAACCATTAAGAATGATCCAAATGATGAAGAAACTTATCCTGAGAGAATCCCTTCCAAAGGAAAGAGTGTGAATATTGATGAGTCACCTATCCCAACCATTACTCTTCCATTTCCTCAAAGGGAATCCCAACCAAGAAAACAAAAGGAAACTTAACTTGATAAGGAAATATTGGAAATTTTTAAGAAAGTGCAGGTTAACATCCCATTGATTGATGATGTGAAGCAAATTCCACGGTACACTAAGTTTCTAAAGGAGATTTGTACACACCAAAGGTGAATTCGAGGTGATGAGAAAGTGAGCTTGGGAAGGAATGTTTCATCATTGATAGAGACATAACTCCCCACCTAGTGCAATGATCCTATAATATTCTCAATTCCATGCACTATAGGGGAGTATTCTTTTTCTAATTCTATGCTTGATTTAGGTGCCTTAATAAATGTGATGCCTCACTCTATTTACTCTACATTGTACGTCAGGGAACTGAAGCCCACTGGAATTATTTTTCAAATAGATAATTGGAGTACTTTACACCCCTCTGGTGTGTTATAGGATGTTCTTGTGAGGGTCTAAAATTTAATTTTTCCTCCTGACTTTTATGTGCTTAAAATGGAGGATGATAGGATGAATAGACATGCCTCGATTATATTGGGGATAAATTTCTTGAAAACTGCCAAAACCATAATTAATGTCCACAATAGTATATTATCTATGTAATTTGGTGGTGACATAGTCTATTTCAACATCCTTGATGCCATGAAGCACCCCTCAGAAGAACATTCTTCTCTCTCTATTAATTCAATTGGTGTACTCCCTACCTTGAAAAAAAACTTTTCTTATTTCTGATCCCCTTTCTGAGTTTTCTTCATTGATAGAAATGCTAGGAAATTATTCATGCATTGATTGTTGTAGTGGTCTAGAAAAGTGTCATGTATGTTCATTGATTCAAGATTTCTTGAACACTGATGATCCACTGACCATCGATGATACTATTAAGCTTGTAAAAGCTCATTCCTCATCCGAGGATGATACCATTGAGTAGTTAGATGAGATCAGTGACCTCTCACTTTCACACACACTCCCATAAATCCAAAATTCACCTGAATTGGAACTAAAACAATTGCCTCAAGATTTAAAATATTCATATATTGAGAATAGAAACATGTTTCCCATTATCATTGCTAGTTCACTCTCTCCTGAGCATGAATTGTGACTGCTTGAACTTTTGAGGGAGTATAAACAATATTTGGGGTGGCAAATTTCTGACATTCCTAGTATTAGCCCATCAATTTGTACACATAATATTTTGTTAAATGATGAGGATAAACTAGTGAGGCAGCCACAACGTCGACTGAATCCAAACCTCCTAGAAGTTGTGAAAAATGAGGTAACAAAATTATTGATAGTTGGAATCATTTACCCTATCTCTGACAGCCAATGGGTTAGTCCCGTTCAAGTAGTTCCTAAAAACACTGGCCTTACAGTAATTAAAAATGAAAACAATGAATTGGTTCCAACTCGTGTGCAGAATAGTTGGCGTGTCTGTATAGACTATCGCTGACTAAACCAACACACAAGGAAAGACCATTTCCCTTTTCCATTCATTGACCAAATGCTAGAGAGTCTAGAAGATAAGTACCACTAATGTTTCCTTGATGGGTATTCTGGATACTTTCAGATCCATATTTCCCCTAAGGATCAGGAAAAGACAACCTTCACTTGCCCCTTTGTCACATTTTCCTATAGAAGGATGCCATTTGGTCTGTGCATTGCTCTGGGTAATTTCCAATGATGCATGGTTAGTATTTTTTGGATTACCTAGAGAATTTCATGGAAGTATTCATGGATGATTTCACTATTTATGGATCTTATTTTGATGAATTTTTGAGTAGTTTTGGTTCAGTCCTACGTCGCTGTATTAAAATTAATCTTATATTAAATTATGAGAAATGCCATTTCATGGTGAGACAAGGTATAGTTTCGGGACATGTCATTTCTGGGGATGGTATTCAAGTAGATAAATCAAATTTTGATGTCATTTATTCCCTTCCATTCCCCAAAATATATGGGATGTGTGATCTTTCCTAGTTCATGCTGGATTTTACCGTCATTTTATTCGTGACTTTACTAAAATTGCACCCCCTCCCGATTACCCCAAAAAGAAAAAGATTTTTTTTTCGATAAAGAATGAGAGGATGCTTTTAATTAGTTAAAATGGAGTCTCACCTCACCCCCGGTAATCCAACCACCTTAGTGGGATTTACCATTTGAGGTCATGTATGACGCCTCTAACTATGCAGTTGGGGCAGTTTTATTACAAAGGGTCGACTGAGCTCCACATGTCATAGACTATGCCTCATGTACTTTGGACCCTGCCCAAGAAAACTACACCACAACTGAAAAATAATTCCTTTCCATTGTGTTTTACTTGGAAAAATTCAGGTCATATCTTTTGGGGTCCAAAGTCATTGTGTTCTCAGACCATGCAGCCCTCCGGTACCACCTTAAGAAACAGGAAGCCAAACCACATCTCATTCATTGGACTCTCCTCCTTAAAGAATTAAATATATAAATTAGAGATAAAAAAGGAGCAAAGAATTTGGTGGATGAACATATTAGTAGGATTCAACCATCCTCAGACATTGACTCATACCCCTGTATTCCCATAAATGTAATGTTTCCGGATGAGAAACTGTACCGAGTGCAAGATGTTATTCCTTGGTATGCTGAAATTGTAAATTATTTAGTAGCATCTTTCATTCCTAGTAATTTCAACAGAAACCATTCCATTATTCTAAAATCTGAGTCTCATTGGTATATTTGGGATGACCCCTACCTTTGGTGCACTTGTAGTGATCAAGTCCTTAGGTGTTGTGTTTCCGATAGTGATTTTCAGTCCATCCTTAGATTCTACCACACTCTTTCTTGTGGGGGCCACTTTGGTCCCCAACGGACTTCTCACAAGGTCCTTGATTCTGGTATCTTTTGGCCAACACTTTTTTGAGATTCCTATGATTTTTTCAAATATTGTCCTCAATGTCAAAGAATGGGGAATGTCTCTAAAAGAAATGAAATTCCACAACAACCATTTCTCTTTCATGAAATTTCTATGTTTGGGGTGTTGAATTTATGGGGCCATTTCCCAATTCTTTTGGAAACTTCTAAATTCTTCTGGCAGTTGATTATCTGTCAAAATGGGTAGAGGCACGAGCTACAAGGACTGGTGATTCTAAGGTAGTTGTAGAATTTTTTAGAACCCAAATCTTCTGTAGGTTTGACATACCTAGGTTTATCATCAGTGACCAAGGTTCACATTTCTGTAACCGAACAATGAAATCACTTTTTCATAGGTATAGGGTCGGTCCTCAAGTTTCTACTACATATCACCCACAGACCAATAGTCAAGCCAAGGTGTTAAATATATAGGTAAAACAAATTCTTGAAAAACAGTTCAACCCAATAGAAAAGATTGGAGTCTTTGAAAGGATGATTCATTATGGGACTACCATACTAATTTCAAAACTCCCATTGGAATGTCACCCTATCATCTTGTGTTTAGAAAGAGTTTTCATCTCCCTGTTGAGATTGAGAACCAGGCCTACTGGGCCATCAAACAATGCAATTCTGGTCATTTTTGTGCGGGTGCTCAAAGGAAGTTGCAGATTCAGGATCTAGAGGAACTGAGAAGATATGAATATAAAAACTCTAGGATTTATAAGGAGAAAACCAAGGATTACCACGACCGTATTATCCTTCATCATCAGTTCCACATTGGGAAAAAGGTCCTCCTTTATAATGGAAGGCTGAATTTGCATCCAGGTAAGCTTCGTTCCCACTAGTTTGGACCATACACTGTTACTAACATCTCTCCATTTGGTGTTGTCCAGGTTCAAAATGAAGAAACCAAGCAAACATTCACTATCAATGGGCAACAGCTGAAGCATTTCTATGAATCTATTCCAGAGTCACTGATGGAGGAACTCCATTTTCAAGAATCAATATATGAATGAAACTCACCAGGTTTTATCCTTCCTTTATACATCCTCTTTTCTTTTAGTGAGGAAACTACAAACTTTAGGTGTGGGGGGATGGGTAAATTCCTGGGATAGTTAGTAATTTTCATTGTTTTTTTCCTTTCTTCTCTTTTTCTACCTTCATTATGGTATTTTCACTTTTCCCCATCTTTTTAGGTTCATTAGGATTTCCATTGTCTTTCCACTTTCTTCTCTTTTTTATTTCTTTATGGTATTTTTATTTTTCCCCATAAAAAATTTCAAAGTTCCATGATGTGGTGACCATAAAGGGGGGAAAGTAAAAATACCATAATGAAGGGAAAAAATAATGTCTGTATGAATTTAACATAAGTGAGTGATTTTTAGTGAATTGGTTTTCTATCAATTATATAAATGGTTGTATCACTGTGAAACATTTGAGATGATTGATTCCCCTTGTGTGAGTAGTTTTGAGAAAACTGTGTAACTAATATCTCCATATATTTTTGCACCAAACCACAAATTATGTATATTTCTTACTTAATATAGGGTAAATATATGTTAAATTAATATTTTTTAGCTTTAAATGATATTTTTAATATGTTTTTTCCTTATCCGATCTATTTCATTACTGTACCAGATTGACCTATGCGTGTGTACCTAATGTATGAATGTTGTACGCCCTTAAAAAAGAAAAATTTGTGTCTTGGGTAGGTCAAAAATCACTCCTCCTCAACCTTTTATCTTGTTATAACTATTTCAATTAGTGTCATGAGAAGATCAAACAAGGGTTGAGAGATGAGTGTGAGATTTGTTCCAAATGCAACTTCAAAAAAAATATAATAAATGAGGGGAGTGATGAAATGTGAAACATATGGGGATATCTAGGCCAGGAGCTTATGGTTTTACTTCTAGGAATTCTTAAGTGAGTGGGTCTTGAAATATGATTGCAAAGGATGTCGGATGAGTTTGGTGTAAAATCATTTAAAGATGAATAATGTTAAAATAACCTATATTTATTTGATAGAAAGTTGAAAGAATAGCATGGAATGGTTTTCACACACACACATGGAGAGTTAGTTGAATGGTTGAATTTTTAATTCTTTTCTCATGTTGGTGTCATGAATCTCTTTGAATTTTATTGTGATATGATTTATGAGACATCGTTTTCTATTTTCACTAGGAATAACTCCTTGGTGTGGTTCGTGTATTGATCACATTACTTTAGTGAATTAAAATTTCCTCAAATTTTAAATCATCATGATGTTTTTAATATATATATATATATATATATATATTCATAATTTTATTTTTATGTGTGACTTTTCCCAGGAGTGAAAATGTTTAGGTGTGGGGGTGTGATCGTACCATGATTCACTCTTTCATTTTCACCCTTACACCATTGTATTAAACTGAATTTGTATTGTAAATTACAAAAATAATAACAAATTTAATTCCATGTTTGAATCATTTATTTTGTGTTTATCGCTATTAAAAATCACAATGTTACTTTTCTTGAAAATTTCATTGAAGGTGAAGGTGATTTGAAGGGACCATGATGATGTCCAAGAAAAATAGGCCAAACTGCACAAGATCCAAGCAAACCAGTGGATTAATCCGCACACTGTTACTATACCGTGCATCCAATTGTGCTGAAAGTATTTAGTCTGGTCAAAAACTCATTGGTCTACATTTCATATGAATAAACCCAAGACTCATTCGGCCATATGATGGCCTTTACAACCTGATCTGTCTAGCACACCAAATCTGCACGGATTCAAAAGTGGTGTGCTGTGATCTGTCCATATCTCAGGCTATAGGTGTCCAAATTGTGCCAAAATTTTGGTGGAGACAGCCAATAGGTGGTGATAAAACGTTTTTATTTTATCCAAATCTAGATAAGGCTGTTTGGATGTCTAAAAACCTGTGACAAGTGGTTCTAATAATTCTGTGTGCTCAAAACCACCTTCCCATTTTCCTATAAAATGGCACCTTGGGATCCTCATTTGCAAGTTTGACCAAGAGGAAACGATATGGAATTTTAGAGACCCAAAGGAGTTTTCTCCTCATACTTGTTGTTTTTGAGGTCCCTATCATCATAGGGGGATCAACAATGAAGAAGGACTTCCACCCGAGCCTTCTCCTCCTCTCAATGGTGAGCTAAACGGTGGACGATCATTTCGAGGGAGCTACACATACTTGGGAGTAAGTTCCGGAACTTGATAATCTACTGGTTTTGTGTAATTTGTTTTTGGATTATTTCACTTATGCTTTATCTAAACATGTTTCTCCTATGAGTTCATTTTTTTGGGTTTAATTAAGTGAACCGGTTTTCATTTCAACAACGATTGGGTTGAAATTTCAAGTGGGAAAATTGAGTTATTCTGATTGGGAAATACAATGATCCTATTTATCTCACACATACAAAATATTTTAGTATTCTTTGGTAACCTTTAATCTGTTCTTGACGTCCAAACCCTGACAACAAGATTATTTTGTCATGGGTTGGTACTTTGTGCAACGTTTAGAGAGGCAAGAGGGGAATCAAGATCTTGACAACCCTCAACCAATAAATTAAACAAAACCATGTGCAATTTTCAGAACAATGAACTATCCAAGATGTGTAGTGAACTTAAATTGATCTCCTTATCTCATAATTCTTAAACCACCACCTTATTCAATCAACTATTAAACTCTTTGAGTTAAGTTATTTTCTTAAAACTATTTTCAAAATAACCCCATCTTTAGTAATCTTTATTAAAAATACATACTCAAAATCTATCAATGCTCCTCGAGTGACAACCTAGGGTCTTCCCTACACTATAAATTAACCTTAAAAACATTATCAATTTGAAGTGTCATGATAGCACAGTGAATAATTATCTTAATAGAGTAGAAGAATGCAAAACTTTACATTTTACATAATAGTGAAGATGTTGATCCATACATTGAATACAAAAAATAAATTATAAGAGATTTGAATCAATCAATAGAAGAAGGATGAATATTAAATTCAAATAATAAAATGTTTATAAGATGTTTCTATGATACAATTTATAATAATTAATCTAAAAATTTGAATTCAATTGCTGAATGACTTCAATGGATAGATAGAGGACCGAATAAAAATGTTATATCTTACCTGGTTTTGTAATAAATGGTTATATATTCTTTACAAAAGAACACTATGACTATAGTACAATGGAAAACAGTGGTGTTACGCTTATAGCTGAAGTGATGCACATATATGGTTCCAAGGATAGAGATCCAATTTATGAAAATATTTCATATTTTGGCATTATCAAATAAATATATGAGTTGGATTATAAAATATTTCAAGTTATGATTTTCCATTGAAAATGGGTTGAAAGTATCATTACAGTGAAAGTTGATGAAATGGGATTTGTGAAGGTTAATTTCAGAATTTATGGGAAAAAAGATGAGCCATTCATAATAGAATCATAAGAAGTGAAAGTATTTTAGGTCTCTGATCCAACAAACATGAGTTAGTTGATTGTCTATATAGACACTAAAACAAATTATCGAGTTAGATGAAAATTCAATCAAGGTTGAAACTTTTGTGGGGATATAATAATCACTTCATGCTGGTCCCAATGTAGACAATGTATTGTATGATAGAGGGGACCAAAAAGAGGTGATTTTGATTCTCAATGAAGGAACCAAATCTCAAAAACATTTAAAAAAAATAAAGAGAGTTGAATGAGAAGGTAAAAGTTTTCTTGATATACTATTTTTTCCTAATAATATTATATATTCTCTACTATATTAACATAATATAAATTAAGTGTTTTATTAATATTGTAGACAATGTCTTCTACACATGATGATGTTACCAATCCCTTAGAAGAACAAACCATAATGATGGAAACCCTTTAAAAATATGTAAAGGTAATTCTAAAATAAAATTTCTCAATTTTAATAAAAAATTATATAATGGGTTGTTTATTTAATTTTCATTATTACTTGCAGAGTTCATTTATTTTACAAGATTATTTTCCATATGTCATGCCTTTATAGAAAGAGCAATGACCCTGTATCTGCTCAATCATAGAGGTAATCTTGATTTTTTCATAGTAAAATAATTCTCCATATAATTAATTTATTATTTCATATTTATGTATAATTTATTTATTTTTATTATTACTCACATAATAATTATTTTTTTATATATGTGGATTATTTTGTTCTAGTTGGTGTGGTATGTCTATCATTCATGCCTTTCTGTACCAAAAATTCACATAATTATTCTCCCTCAAAATTTTTTCACCCATGTAGTGTTATATTTATCAATTTCCTTCAATCTGACACGTAGTGTGACCAGTATGACTCTAAGTTCTTCTTTTTATTTAAATTTGACATTATTTTTAGTAAAAAAGAAAACTGACATACTAAAAATCAATAAAACAAATTCATATTATTTTGATACTTTTAGAAAATGATCCATAATTCATTTGTAATGTGTAGGAATCATACGAACCTCAATTAGATACATGATGTTCTTGATATGAATCAATGTGACTATTATCAGTTTAAAATCGACATTTTAGTTTCAAAAGTGTCACTAAATAAAAATCGATCACACATGATCTGATTTTCATGATAATTTAGAACAAAAATTCATAATTCATTTGTAATGTGTAGAAATTTGTTTCATTTCATACCGATACATGATGTGATAAGAATGAGTCAAAAGTGATGTTTCCAGTTTAAAATTAGATTTTAGTTAAAAAGATAACTAACATACTCAAAAATGAGAAAACACATTCATATTGTTTTGATACTTCATTATAACAATTAAAAATTCATTTTAGACATGTATGAACTATCTTAACCTCAATCTGACCTACAGTGTAACTGTTATGACTCCAAGTGCATCATTACATTTAAAATTATCATCAATTTTAGTAAAATGGACAAACAACCTACTCAAAAACCAAAAAAACACATTTGGATTATTTTTATACTTTTGGAAAATGATCCATAAGTCATTTTTGATGTGTTGGGATTATTCACACACCAATCTGATAAATGATGTTCCTGGTAAGAATCAAAGTCTCTTTTATCAGTTTAAAATAAATATTTTTGGTTAAAAAAGTGTCATTATCTAAAAACCAATCAAACACATTTGGTTTAACTTGATATTTTAGAAAAATGATTTATAATTAATTTGTGATGTGTATGAATTGGTTTTACATTAAACTAATAAACAATTTGATCATAATGAGTCAAAGTTTGTGTTTCCATTTTAAAATAAAATTTTTGTAAAAATGATAACTGACATATTAAAAATAGAGAAAATATATTTAGATTATTTTAATACTTTAAGAAAATTATCCATACATAATTTGAGATGTTTAAGAATCAGTCAAACCTCAATCTGACCCATGGTGTGACCAGTATGACTAAAAGTGCATATTTTTATTTAAAATTGGCATCAATTTTAGTAAGATGGAAAACTGACCTACTAAAAACTGAGAAAACAATTTCATATTATTTTGATAATATACTAAAATGAACCATAATTAATTTTTGATTTGTAGGAATAAACCACAACTCAATCCAATATATGATGTTCCCAGTATGACTTAAAATGTCTGTTATCTATTTAAAATCGACATTTTAATTTAAAAAGTTTCACTGACTAAAAAATGATCCAACATGCTAGTATTTTATTGATAATTTATGAAAATTATTCATCAGTAATTTTTTGATGTGTAGGAATCCATTTCATGTCAAAAGGATACATGATGTGATCGAAATGAGTAAAAAGTATGTGTTTCCTGTGTAAAATGGAATTTTAGTAAAAAAGACATCTGGAGTACTAAAAAATATGAAAACATGTTCAGATTGTTTTTATACTTCACAAAAGTGATCCAAATGTAATTTTAGACATGTATGAATCATATACACCACAATCAAATGCACATTGTGACTGATATGACTCCAAGGGCATCTTTTTATTTAAACTTGTCATCAATTTTAGTAAAATGGACAACTGACCTACTCAAAAACTGAGTGAACACAATCAAATTATTTTTATACTTTACTAAAATGATTAATAAGTCAGTTTTTACATGGAGGAATCAGACACACCTCAATCTGATACATGATGTGCCTGGTATGTCTTAAAGTGTCTGTTATCAGTTTAAAATCTACATTTTAGTTCCAAAAGTGTTACTCATTGAAAATCGATAGAGGATTATTGTAATTTATTAATAATTTAATAAAATGATTAATAATTAATTTTCATGTGTAGGAATAGGTTTCATTTTAAACTGAAATATGATGCGATCATAATGAGTCAAAAGTGCATGTTTCCAGTTTAAAATGACATTTTTTTGTAAAAAAGGCATCTAATATACTCAAAACTATGAAAACACATTGATATTGTTTTGATACATCAGAAAAATGATCCAAAATTAAATTGATATGTGTAAAAATCATCCACACCTCATTCTTACATACGATGTGATCAGTATGACTCCAAGTGTGCCTTTTTATTTAAAATTATCATCAATTTTAGTAAAATGGACAACTGACCTAGTCAAAAATGATAAAACCCATTCAAACTATTTTGATACTTTATGAAAATAATTCACAAGTCATTTTTTATTTTTGGGGATTAGCCACACCTTAATCTGATACATGATGTGTCGGTACGACTCAAATTCTACATTATTAGTTTAAATTCATCATTTTAGTTCAAAAAGTGTCACTCACTGAAAACTGATCAAACATGACTGGGTTGTCTTGATAATTTAATAAAACTATTTATAATTCATCTATGATTTTTAGGAATTGTTCTTATGTAAAACCGATACATGGTGCGATTGTATTGAGTCAAAGTACTTGTTTACAATTTAAAATGACATTTTAGTAAAAAAGACAACTGACGTACTCAAAACTGAGAAAATACATTTTGATTATTTTAATACTTTAGTAAAAAAATCCATGATTCATTTTATATATGTATACATTAGAAGAACCTTAATATGATGCATGGTGTGACCAATATGACTCCAAGTGTATCTTTTTATTGAAATTTGACATCAATTTTAGTAAAATGGATAAAATACCGACTAAAAACTAAGAAAATGTGTTCAGATTGTTTTGATACTTTATGAAAATTACCCATAAGTCATTTTTGATGTATTGGGATTAGTTGAACCTCAATACGATACATGATGTGCCCGATATGACTTAAAGTGTCCATTATCACTTTAAAATTGACATTTTAGTTAAAAAAGATTCACTCACTAAAAACCAATCAAACATGCTTGGATTTTATTTATAATTTAGTAAAATGATTCATAAGTCATTTTTTAAATTTACGAATCAGTTTCACATAAAAAAGATACACGATGTGATAAAAATGAGCCAAAGGTGTGTGTTTCCAGTTTAAAATGACATTTTAGAAAAAAAGACAACTAACATACTCAAAACCAAGAAAACACATTCAAGTTGTTTTGATACTTTAGTAAAATGATCCAAAAGTCATTTAAGATGTTTTGGAATTATACTTACCCCAATCCAATGCATGGTGTGACTAATATGACTTTAAGTGAATCTTTTTATTTAAAATTAACATCATTATTTATAAAAATAACATAAATTTTAGTAAAATTAACACTCATGTTAATTTATCCCTTTATATTATTAATAACACAAGAATTGTTTTCATATAAAAGTGTGTTGTTTTTCTCAAGAATGGGTGGTTTTTTCAGCAATAGCATGAGTTGGGGGTCAAGATTAAAGATTAAGGAATATCGATGTTTTTTAATGTATGCCATAATTTGTATATATGTAATTGTATAAACCAATGTTTGAAATGTCTATAATAGAGTGTTTTTTATTGTATTTGTATCATAAATTTCATTTTATTTAAATTCTATATTGGTACTTGTTTAGTTGATATCTGGTGGGTTTATGGTGCTGCGATGTTCTGTTATAGCACATTACACTGGTACTGCAGTGTGCTGCTGCATCACACTGTAGTATGGCCCTTTATCATTATTTTTAAAAGAAATGATAATGGAAACATTTATTAGTACTTTTGAAATCACTGATAAAGGACACTTTTTCAGTGCTTTTAAATGTATTGATAAAGGACACAATTTTCAGTGCTTTTAAAAGCACTTATAAAGGTACACTTTATCAACACATATATAATTTCTGATAAAATTCCCTTTATCAGATATTTTATAAGTGATTATAAAGGACCCATACATCAGCTCTTTTTTAGCACCTATAAAGTACCCCTTTATCAGTTCTTTTTTACCGTTGATACAATACCAGTGCTTTTAATCTTACTTAGGTAGTTAGTGCTTTTTTAGTACTGATAAAGGACATTTCTAACACTGTTAAAGGCCTATTTTATAGTAGTGTTGGTTTATAATCTCTTATTCATCATTTCCTAACCTTAAAAAATAATTAAACCCTACTTTGATACTAGATATAAAAATCCAAGACCCATACACCCAAATCTTGTGCTAAAAACATACTCTTTACATACTATATTTGATTTCAACATAAGATGCCCAAAATTAAAATTCCATATTCAAAATCGGAATAAAAAATATTGAGTCACTTACATACCAAATAAATTTTTAGGTTTAGTGTTTTATATAATTATGGAAAACCCTTTATATAACAAAACCCATGTAGTTTTAATTAAATGATTTTTCCACTATAACTGTAACTTGTTATTTGATAATAAATCTTCAATGTCTCACACAAAGTTATTATAACATAGTAACCTTGTAAGAAATATCCTACTTAATAAATTCTTCATGACCTAGGGAAATAAAAATTTAATAATGGGTGATCTCAGATTCTTAATAAAGGTAAACATGGGAGATATAAATTGATGATCATAAGTGAGAAAAATAAAATCATAAGGGTATGATAACATGATCGTTACTTATAAAAACATATCCATCATGTCATAAACTATAAGATCCTATGTATTTCCATGAGGTATGGATCTTTTTAATCTTATTTTAGTTCATTAGTCTTGACCAATTGTGGATTCCTAGTGAGGCTATGGTGGAAACATGGGTTTCTATGGCTTGTTCGGAGCATAAAGTATGAGGTTTAAGAAAAAGAAGCTAGGATGCACGATTAATAGAAACCATGACATCCATTCCACATGGTTTGATGAAACTATGATAGGTGGTTTATCCCAATGCCAGGGGTCACATGGATTTTTGAAACTGTGCTATAGGGGTCATAAGCCAATGAAAGGTTTCTTCAGTTTTGAACTGAGGTAATTAGAACAGTTTGTGCATGGTTTCCCAAACTGTGCGCATAAACCGCATGGGTGGGGGGGGGGGTCTTGGACAATTCATAATGCATGGTTTCCCCATAGTTTGGGAAACCATGAAACCAAACCATGAAACATAGTTTTTAAAAGTGAAATGACCTTTTCCCTATATTTAATTAAAAGGCTTAACCGTTCTACTTCTTTTTCATGTTATCTGATTTCTATCCCTTTACTTCACATTTGAGAGCTTCTTCAAGCCTGAATCTATGATTTGGTATAATTCCTCTATCCAAAATGTGATTCAAAATCTATTAATCCCATTAAATTCACATCGATGATTTATCTATTACTCTTCACCTTTATTCATTTGTCTTCCTCTCAATAGAGTTATTTTGGTGCAAACTCTTAGGTCCTATTTTCAATTTTTTCATCTGTTCTTCAAATTTCTTTTGATCTAGGTCATGTTTAGTACTAACATAATAAAATTATTATACCACATGCATAAGGTTGGTGGTACATAAATTTTCCCTTAATATCTAGTTTATTTATACCATTTTGTCATTTTTTTCCTTCCAAACCTTCTGGGATTACTCCTAAATTAATTAAATGACTTGATTAAATCAATGGAACCATTACATATTTCCCACTTAGTACCATGATGGTTGGATATTTTCAACCTAAACTTGGACCACCCGTGAGGTGTGTTCATGGATCTTCACAATGAGATCCCACCCCATTGGGTGTGTGTGTGATCGATATCTTTAGTGGGAGGCTTATGTAATTAAATAAGATATTATGAGAGGGATTATTCATCCTTTCCCATGCGATTTCATGTTCTTAAAATGGTTGAATGGGTTGAAGGGAAAATGTGGAATGATTTGGATGAAATCATTAAATGAGTATGATTTGGATTCCTTGTACATTTATACTCCTTGTATTTGGATGACTGTGATGCGATGGACATTTCTATTCCATGTATTTAGATTACTTTGGATGTCTGGTAACTTTCTACTCCTAAGATCCTGATTTCTTGGGCCGCCTTAGACATGCTCCTTGGGATCCACCCAAGTCTTTACCAAGTTTTCTATGATGATGATTAAAGGATTGAATGAGGTTTCCTTATCCATTTATACCATGGATCTAGAACTTGTAGGATGGAAACTATATTTCTCGATATAGGATGTAGTGGATGTTTAATCACATTTTACGGATTTACCTTTTTTATGACTTCTTGTTTATAGTGAGCCTTGGTAGGCTAGATAGGATCACATTTACATGTATCAATTTATTACTATTATATATGATTCAAACTTCTTTATCTTATATACCAAAACTAGACTTTTTACAGACACCATTTGTGGTCACCTACTTAGGGTTATCTCACACCCAGTTCAGGATGCTGTTGGGTACCCCAACAGACTTTATGGATGCAAGTATGGACTGGGGAAAGAGCATGCTTTATTTTACTTGATTTATTATTTCATATGATTAGGGGATAATACGACCAAGATGAGGCTTGTGATGATATCTAGGGATAGTTCCTTTTTGGTAATTTTGTTCTTTCAATATATTTATTATAATAAATGATTGTCTCCATGCATTGAATGCTTTTTTATAGACTCATGACATATTAAACTTGTTATATTTGATATTTCCTTTGAATTTTTTATAAACTATCTAGATGATTTACCACCACTGTGCTTTATTATTATATCTATATTAAATTTTTTTCCTTTTATGAAACCTTGTTTCACTCTGATCATGAGGGTATAGTCCCCACATGGTATTAGATTAAACCCTCACTATTAGTCAATAGCCTCTGGTGTACAGGGAGGCACGTTTGAGACCAAGTGACCCACTAGATTGGGGCACCATTTAGTGGCTCCCAGGTTGGGACATTACAGAGTGCTATCAAATCTTTTCTTTTTTACCTTACTATTTTGAGACGTTTTAAATGAGATTAGAAATGTATTGGAACCTAGTTATAAGTCATTCCCGGGAGTAGCTAACCCATGTTATAGGTAATTACCAAGTTTCATGGATTGAGAAATGTTTGTTCTATATTTTTTCTATTAAAGTAGATTTTTCCATCATTTGGTTATGCAACTGATGTTTGATGTTAATATTTCTATGATTAAAGATTTTTCATTTTATCCTTTTCCTGTTATGGAAAGGAATCATTCGCTATGCATCATTTTAGGAACCTTATTGGAGTAATATTTCATTCATAATTTCATTCTGTATAAGATGCATTGTTTGGATACATGACATTTATTATGTGTGCCTTGTGTGATATTATTGTTATCAACAATTTTTCTTTTAGGATATTAAGAAAAATAATTGGTACTTTAAGTTCCTACCTTAACCTTATAATGTTTTACTACATAATCTATAGAAGACACCTTATGTAGTAAATTACAACACGTTGAACCATGTCTATTTGTTTTATGGGATGGAACCTGTTATGGTCAGGACTAAATGGGCACCACATTTCAATTTATATGGTGTATGATCCCTTAAAAATTTGATATGGTGATCTATATAATTCAACTATTTAAGAAAATTTTTATATAAATGAGAATAAACATAAATGAATTGAAATTAATAGATGAAAATTTTGTCATTAAATGGAGTTTCCAATTGACATTTAGTGGTTGTTTCCTCAATAAATTTCAATTGATAGTCCATATACTGGGGCCCGTGCTGTGAAATAGAGAGCTTGACTAAGACCCAAAGTTGGAATTAGGTAGTGTCTTTGGTGTTCTTTAGGATAGTTCCTAGGATACAGTCCTAGCTTTAAGAGATAGATGAGGGGTATATCTTGGTTATAGGAAGGCTTGTACCTATCCTATGTTTATTTATATTATCTGGTTATTACCTAATATTTCTTGAGGTGTGTGTATGGAATTTGTAGAGATATTACAACATGAATACCTCTAGTCATATTCTAGGAGGGTGGATATGACCATGCTCTAGAGGATATAGGTACTGAGCCACCAGTAGAACCTTCAGTAGTTCCAATTATAGCATCACCCATTGTTCTTGATATGGGTGCTGACACCCAATTTTAAGAGGGTTTCTGGTGCTTTATGAAGAACATTCAGAGATCCCTATTTCCTACGTTGTCTATGGAATAGATTACATGTGTGTTCCAACAATAGTAACCACCTACTTATTTAAGAGATGGTGGTCCACATGATGCTGAGTAGTAGATTGAGAAAATATTTTCGATCAACGATCACTTGGAGAGGAATCCAAATAAGAGGGTCAAGATCAAGACATATATACTTCAAGGATCCCCAAAACATTGATGGGATGTCCTAAATATGGTAGATAGACATCATGATAAGGTTTATAATGATTTACAATCCATCATTTATGAATAATTAAGTCCTTATACTTTGAGATTTGAAAGGGCCAGTGAATTTACACGTTTAGAGTATGGAGTGATGACCGTTATAGAGTATTCGGCTCGCTTTACAAAGCTTCAGTGATTGAAAAATGTTTATATTGTTGATGAGATTCTTAGGGAGAGAAGATTCTAGGAGGGTCTCAAGAATGTTGTTCAATCATAGGTAAATGTGTTTCAGTTGACAACTATAACTGAGATAGTAAATTAGGTTCTTATTACTAAGAATAACATGTGAGATAATAGGGGAATAGAGAAGGGTATTATAGTTTCTCAATATTGTGGTTTAGTGTCAGGTGGTAGGAAGTTATGTTTGGATACTTATCATGAGAGTAATACCAACCCGAGTGTGAGTTCTGGTAGTTTTGTATTATTTCATCAGTATGAAAGGTAGGGACACATGAGGATCTAGTGTGATAGAAACCAAGTCATGTGTAGAGCCTATAGTGGGATGGAACACATATAGTGGTTATACAGAAAAATTTCTCTAGTGGTTAGTGAGAGGGTGGAAACTCTGAATCTTGGCTAATGAGTGGGATTTACAGCTCCTCATTAGGCTAAGAGATGGAGTAATTCTGGTCGCTCAGTCCAAGAAGGTGTTCATGGTAAAGGGATCCATATATTAGTTATATCTTTATAATAGAGAGTACCTTCAACCAATATTCATTTTCTTTTTCATGGCCATGTTTCATGCCATATATATTTATTGCTTCCTATACAAGAGGAGAAGAGAATCAATCTAAATACAGTGGGAGGTATAATCAAAGTGGATTCTACTCTAGTATCTATACTCATTGATATATGTTATTCAAATTATTTCATATCTATACCTATTATGGAGAGCCTTGGGCTTGATGTGTAGTTTTTTGAGGGTGATATGACACTTGATACTCTATTGGAAATTAGATCAGAGAACATACACCAGTGAAAGGAATTCCCCTTGAGATAGGTGGGTATCACTTATGAAAGAATCACTTTATTCTTGAGATGATGAGATTTTATGTCATACTTGGAATGGATTGGTGGATTCATAATTAAAATTATGGTTATTACTATCACTAAAGGGTGAATTTCACATCACCCTAGGGTGGGGTTTTTTTTCACAAAGGTGAATGAAATTTCTAGGAAATATGATCTAGAACAGATCATCTTGGGATGGGTGGGAAGATATACTTGATTGATAATTTATATCTAGATGATCACGTAATGTGATTGGTAAGTTCCCTTCAGTAATAGATCATTTCAGGGATGTCTTCTTAGAAGAAATTTTTGGTTTACCTCCAAAGAGCGTGGTGGAGTTCTCTATTGAGCTAGTTCCAAGAGCTAAATCAGTATCCAATCCTCCTTATAGGATGACTACCACTATGTTAAAGGAGATAAAGATATATCTAGAGGACATGTAAGTGAAGGGGTTTATATGAACTAGTACTTCTCCATGGGGTTCTCCAGAAATTTTCACCAAGAAGGAGGATGAAACCCTAAGTTAATGTGTGGACTATTGGAAATTAAACCCACTGACATTTAAGAATCGGTATCCTTTGCCTCAGATAGATAACCTCTTTGACCAAATATAAGGAGATAGGGTTTTATTGAAAATTAATTTGAGGTCAGGTTATCTGTAGGTTCATGTCAAGCCGACATACATACCATGTACAACATTATATATTTGATATAACTATCATGAATATCTAGTTATGTCGTTCAGTCTCATGAATGGGCATGCGGTTTTATGGACATGATTTTATCTAGAATATTTCATTGTTATTTTAATGGATGACATCTTGGTGTATTATCAGACTCAAAAAAAAATCATTCCAAGCACCTTAAAATAATTCTGAATATACTTATAGATCATAGGTTTTATTCCAAGATCATAAAATGTCAGTTCAGGATAGATAAAGTTCCTCTCCTGGGTAACATAATATATGATACAAGAGTATATATATTACCATTATAGGTAAGTGATGTGGTTTCTTGGGACAAAGAAAATAATGTCTTTGATATTCAGAGTTTCTTGGGATTGGACGGTTATTAAAGGCGCTTCATCCAAGACATCATTTCTAGATAAACCTCTTATGGTCTTGACCAAGAAGGGGTGAAATTTGTATGGTCTAAAGTGTGTGAACAAAATTTTCATAAGCTAAAGGGCAGGTTGACATCAGTGTCGATCCCAATTCTTTTAGATCTTAGTATAATATATAAATTTTATTATAATGCATCATGCATCAAGCGGGGATCTATCATAATACAAGGAATAAATTCATGGTATATGTTTCCGATGCTTTTACGTCGGGGCGCGTGCGTGTCCGTCACACATGGGAGGACGCACGTCTTGTTGCCCCGCATTCCCGCTTTCCAAAGGCGGGCGACATCCATTCCTTATTCAGGGACGTCTTCTCCTTGATCGAAATCGGGATGATGGGATGTCTGTTCTTCCTTCCATGGATTCTTCCTCAGAGCTCGTCACCTAGTCCGGGTCTCCCTCATAGATTTAAGATGGGTTCGTGAAGCTCGTTCCCGGCTCCATATCTGCATGGACGCCAGTTAATTATGCTGCTTCCGTCGAGACGCTCCAAGGGGTCTTGTCGGGGCAGAAACCTTCCGTGAGGAGAATGGTCACGTTGTGGTGTCATTGGAACGTCTTGACGCTGGGGATTGGCATGTATGTCTTATGTCCCTTATCACCGGGCTTCTCGAGGGCGTGGAAGCCTGAGGCATCCCACATCGAATGCGGGGATTGTGTACCATCTGAGGTTTTCCTTAGATTCCCATGTTTAACACAGGGTATGCCACGAGTTTAACATCTTTCAGAGATGGATCAGACTGATCAGAACACTAGGAGTGGATCAGATTGAAGGACCCCCTAGGGGGAACACCGATTTTGGGGCCAGCATGTGGGCGGATTCTCGGATACCATGGAGTGGGATGGGGTGGCATGATCTCACCAGGATGTGGAGGCCCGGGTAAGGATCAGGATGGATGATGGAGTGACGGGCTTGAACCTTGTGGAGGCTTCCTACGTATCCCCATGGTAGGGAATCAAAGTCCGCATAGTTCGATGATACGGTGGGACACCTGAAGAGGCGACCAGTGGGAATAAACGCATGGATTGGAGCCTGGAGGAAGTAAGATCTCCGGGCTAGGGCATGAGATTCCCAAGGCACGTGGGCTCGAGGGGGAAGTCAGGGTGAGACGTGGGTGTGAGGCATGGGGATTACGCTCTGAGACGGTTCAAGAGGGGGAATACGGGGCTTATGCTCTGAGGTGGCCCATAACGGTGGTGGTGAACCAACACAAAGGGGTTGGAACAACTGAGTGATGGGCTTGAACCTCATGGAGGCTTCCTATGTACCATGAGTTAGAACGGATCAAAGTCCATGTAGTTCAGGGCATACAGTTTAACGTCATGCGAGACGAGATACATTTTAACATCATGCAGGACAAGATACAGTTTAACGTCATGCGATACAAGATACAGTTTAATGTCATGCGGGACAAGAGCATACAATTTAACATCATGCAAGACAAGGGAATTTGGGGCTTACGCTCTAAGGCGACCCATAATGTTGGCGAACCAACAAGGAGAGGTCGGAATGACCAGGTGGTGGGCTTGAACCTCACGGAGGCTTCCTACGTACCATGCGTTAGCACGGATCAAAGTCCACATAGTTCGCTGGGATGGGGCTTACACTCTGAGGCGGCCCAAGAGGATGTCATGGTCGATGCATGCTCTAAGCCCACGTGAGTCATGCTCGGTGTGAGAAACAAGAGGCAGTAGAGACCAGACGATCACGTCGCAAAGGGTGCGTCCGTGAGAAGCGGAAAGGGGTTACACGTTGAGCGGCCCAAAGAGGAAATAGGGGCTTACGCATGGTTAGCGGCCCTCGTTACCGGGGATTACTCCAGGATGGAGGCCCATGGTGCGACAAAGCATAGTGGGAAAGGGACTCCACTGGACTTGGCAGGGGGGAAGTATAGAGATGCACGGGTGAACCCTTCCGCAAGAGAGTCTAGGGGCTTACGCTCTGAGGCAGCCCTTCCCCCATGGACAAACGCCACTCCGACAAGGAGGATATCATTCCATGCGAGGAAGAGTCCATTCCCATGGAGACGAGTGGGCGTAAAGAATGCCCGAGCCGGGGGGACCCTGCGTGCGAAGCATGGGGTCAGACCATAGTTTAACGTCATGTGTTAAGGATGGGGTGCTTAGCAGTTTAACGTCCTGCAGCTTGGATGAGGTGGGTTCGCTACACACCCCTAGGGCTTACATGCCCAATTCCCTCTACCCCTTGTGGGAAAGAAGGAATCGACAAGGCTGTAGTGAAGGGGGGCCGCAGGGCGAACCATCGAGGGGTCCACATTAGCGTGGATATGCGAAGAAGCAATAGCCGTTTGCATGCCTATGCAGAGAATCATAAGGCAAAGCAACGCAACGGGAAACATCGCCCAAGGAACCATGAGGTTACTTCGTACGAGCCTGGAAGGCCGTATGGGGAAACAACGCATGGCGCGCTTGCCCGGCAGGGAAGACAGCAGATGCCGACGCGGAGAGGCATCCAAGGGGCATCAAGGTAAAGGTGCCGGGGTGTTGTGAAAAAAGGGAAGGTTTGCGTGCAAATCACGAGATGTCGCACAATAGGGACAAAGGATTGCACGGATAGGTGATTGCGCGCAAGGTATTGCATGCACAGAAGGGGATTGCGTGCACAAGACAAGGATTGCATGCAAGGGAAGAACTCAGAGGAGGGGGAAAATTCACTTAAGCCAGTGGAGTTGTGTGCAAAGGCGAACCCCGGGGCAAGGTTGTGCTAAAATGGGAATTACCTGGAAGTCATATTGCGCACAAGGGGAGTCGAATTGCGCGCACGGGAGCCGTTCTGAATTCCGCAACCCCAAACCATTTTGGGTTGCCTTATATTTATAGGCATCGACCGGCTCGGAATCCAGGAGGCATGCAAAATCTTCCATGCCAGAAACCGTCAGCGCGCAAAACCTTACCACGAGGAACCGGGGCACGCAAAATTGCGCGCCTCACCGGCTTGATTCCGCGCATCCTGGGGATGCTTCGCGCGCACGACTTTATTTCGCGCAAGTCCTACTTTATTTCTCACACCACTTCCCGAGCCTCCGGACCGGGCCTATGATTTTAAATATGACTTCACTTTGTCATTTAGAAACTTCCTCTGGGAGTTACAGACTTTTTAGGCATCTACAAATGCCCCCCCCCCCCTCAGAATTGGATCAGCGAGAGGTCGCAACGATCAGATTTTGAGGGAAACACCGAAACACCAAAGTAGTGTCACTCCTGGGTGCTTAGCGTGCAAACAACCCATGCAATGCACAAAATGACGGATTGGTGTGGAATTTGCTTTCCGCGCAGCGCGGAACCGTGGCCTCACCTATAAAAAGGGGCGTTGGGTCCCAAATCCATACTTCAGCTTTTCCGCGCGATAGGCTTATCACTCTCATGCACGAAATTGCTCCCACGGCTGCGCGTAAAAATGCTTTGGCAGCGTGGAATTCCTTCCAAATTTTGGCCGTCCTTGCGCATCTACTTGGGATATTCCGTGCCTAGCATTCCGATTGCGCGCCCATCTCCTGGATTTTGTGCCGCCACTTCAGATATCACGCAACACTCTCCGATTCTGCGCACTGCATCCTGATTTCACCCAACTCCCGAGATATTTGAGATGGCAGCAAACTGAGTTGATGAGGGAGAATCCACTCCTCATAGGACCGAAATGGTGGCGATCGAGGGGGTTTATGGCGCCAAGGTGATTGTCTCCAACAACCTGACCTTATTCAATTTGCTGAATCCAGCCCAAAAGACGTATCCCCTATTTGACAACCTCCCACTCTGGAACTTTGGCATCCTGGAGGAGGTTCCTCTGCCGGGCTTCGAGGTGAACACACCGCGTTCATGGGTGACCCGGAGGACGAGCTTCCTTGATACAACATCACCAACAACGACCATCCTTTTAGGGAAACTAGACATATGGACGTATATGTCCTGAACCCGAGGACCAGGACCATTACCGGGGATGATCCTGTCGTAGAGAATTCTTCGGCCCTCTACGCGAGCACGTTCTATCAGAGCGTCACGGATGACACGAAGGGCTGGATGAAGGATTGGGACCTGCGGTCCAGGGGAAACTTTACCAGCGAGTGAGCCTGGGCGTTCTGGGTTCGCCATACTTGCGACCAGTTCGGGGATGAACTGCGACACATTGGCCAGTTCGAGGAGGTATGGACGTCGCAGTTCCACTTCCACCATCAACATGAGCTCGGGATAGAGCTATTCACCAGGTGGTCTCCTGATACCAACACATTCCATCTTCATCATGGAGAAGTTGGCATCAGTCTCTGGGACGTTCAGTGTATTAGAGGTATCCCACTAGAGGGATACTAATACGACGAGTTCGTTCCTCCAAACAGCACCTGGGAAGACAGGTCACAGACGCCTATGCTGATGTGGCACCTGTTCGAGCTGGCCAAAGAGAGACCGGGGGTCAAGGACTTCTTGAAGGACATTTCCTACAAGGGCTAGTTCAGCCAGTTCCTCGAGAAGTATCTGGCCATCAAGATGCCGGGACGGGGTAAACGGTGCCTGACCACAGCTCAAAGGAGTAGGGATGGGTCATACTGGAGTACCCTGGAGGCGGGGCAATACCAATCATGGGGCTACCGCGTCATTGAGACCCAGGACCCGAACATCCAGTATACTACGTTCCTTTCCGCCTTCCTGAGTGGGTGGCTCCTACCGGTGCAGGACGTGAGGATGGGCATCCGTCCAGCAACACTGGTGATGGTGGGCACCATGGCCACCAAAAAATGGTTCAACATGGGGGTCCCTGTTCTGGCCAAGTTATATGTCATCCTGGAATGCATCTCATGAGGGGGGTCGCCTCGGAGAGTATGTGGCCCCTTCCAGATCATCCACGGCTGGGTGGCGGCTCATCTCGGCGGGTACACTTTCCAAAACTCCATCCATCCTCCGGGTAATGGCCTTCGATCATCCCTGCTGAACATCATTGGGGTGGCACTGATGACGCTCAATGAGGAGGGAATGAGAATCCGCATTGGTAACCACACCAACTTCCACTTCAGCCCGTTCCCCACCCCGGTCGGCCAGATGGTGGACAATGGGCGAGGATCTCTGGAACAACAGGAGTATTTCTAGAGCATTCGGGGTGGTGTGCTCATGGGTCGGATCGATGGGAAGGTGATCTACGAGCCTTATGTGCCATCCCGATTCGCCAAGCAATTCAGGTGCCTCCGATGAATGCCGAAGAAGGTCTTAACGACTGTCTGGCAGGGGAATAATCCCTAGGTTCTATGCCAAATGTGGTTGATGTTTACCACTTTCAGCTCTGGCGATGCCATTACTCTTCCTCCCACCGAGGTTGACGCTGGCCTAGCAATCGAGTATGCTGAACACTGGACCATCGCGTACCCTGAGGGGATTTTACGCAAGCAAGTCCGACAACTCGAGGTTACTTGCGCAGAAACTGAGTGACGGGGGAGAAGGCAAGGTGCTGCTGGAAGGGGGGAACCGGGGGTGCGTCAGGCAGTGAGGCCTGTGTAGGCCGGGACTTCAGCAACGGGAATATCACACAGCGCTGCCGCGACCTCGTTGCCTGTAGGGGGGTCACATGAGGTGTCCAGGGAGCTGCCCGGGAAGTAGATAAGATACTTGCTCTAACCTTCCCAAGATTCAATTCTCCCAGAACTGTGGTTGGCCTGGATGACCCTGCGACAATCACTGAGCTTTGAAGCCATCTGGAAGAAGATAATGCAAAATGGGATCCAGCTGCAAGAGGTCGGGCTTGTTCGAATTACCGACCGGGTAATCTTCCATCGGCAGCATGCTTATCTAATGGCCATGGACACATACGCACACCAAAGGGGTCAGCGTGCAGAGCCACCTTTCCCAGTGAAAGTGATGCTCGGCTAGGAGCATGATCTGGAAGTGATGCCGCTGGGAGAAGGCGACAGTGACGAGGAGTCGGAGGGGGAGGAGGAGACCGGAGAGGATGAAGGCAAAGGAGAAGATGATGAAGAAGAAGAAACCAAAGGTGAGGGGTCATAGGGGGAGACCTACCAAAGAAGTCTCCGAGAGAGCTGCGAGATTGTCAGCTCTGATCTCGACATAATCGAGATACTCGAGGTCTGTCTCTATCTTCATTAGTTTTCCTTCTTCATTCATTCTCCTTTTCAATTTCCCAACCAGCTCTCTACCTTGCTCAGGAGCGTCTGAGTGTTGGTCGGGCGTCCCCACTAGAGGAGGGAGGGGAGGAACCGGTGGGATATGATGGGGATCCGACACCCATCATTGAATTAACAAGCGTAGAGGGGTATCCCATCACGGTGGCTCTTGCAGCGGCCGGAACACTGGAGACTGACACTCTGGATTCTTGTAAGTCTCACACTTCACTAATGGTGCTTGGTATCAAAGGAACTCAACTAATCAGCATACGCCTTGCGCAGTGATCTCAACATTGGAGGCTCGTCAGGCTGTGGAGCCCGGACCATCCGTGAGCGGACCAGTGGAGGGCATACCACCTCATTCAGAACATGCTCCCTACACTGAGTCGACCCCAACAATTGGTGAGCAGGGTGCAGCGGACATTAGCGACGCTGTTCTTGAGGTGAGGCCGGAAGCCGATGGAGGCATCGTCGCTGCTGGGGCGAGAGAGGAAGGTCGCCCGGACGTCGAGGATCCTATTCCTCATGAAGACATACCGGGGGGCAGATCCTACTGCCGATCTGCTGGCTTCCTTCCATATGTACCAACCCGCTGACCCTGGGGAGATAGATGACTCAGACTCAGAGGCAGCCGAGGAGAGCCGGATGACACGACACTTAGGGTGGAAGTGCATCCAGTGCTTTCTCAGACAGCCCCAGGCGGACTGGCTGAGGCGGATGGGATCACTCCAGACCTGGCTGCGCTTCCTGTGTACCAGAGGGGCCGACGCTCAGTGCCTTCATCTGACAGTCCATGATTACATGGCCAAGAAGATATGCGAGAGCAGCCGGCGCACCGACATTGCCGAGTGTTGAGAAAGATCAGCGAGCGCCCGAGCATTGCTGAGGGTGGAGCGGGAGGTCTGGAACCTCAAAGGGAAGGAGGAAGATAAGGAGGCCTTCATTGAAACATGCTCTAATCTTGTGGAGCAACTGATGGCCCAGTTGGCTGATGCGCAGGAACAACTAATGGAGGCGAGTAACGAGATGACCATATTTCAAACTGAGCGGGCGCAGGCACAAGCTAGGATTGGCGAGCTACGCTCTGTGGTGGCTGATAAAGAGAGAGTCTTCAAGGAGCAAGAAGTGGTCCTGGAGGCTACCAGCCAAAGGGTAGTAGCACTGGAAAGATCGATTCAGCATGCTGATCCTTAAGGGCTTTGTTTTGGCCATCTCATGAACTTCTTGCTTGTACTGTTCATCATCTCAATCCAATACGTACCCTTGGTTTAATATGCTCAACCATAATTCTGAAATGAATAACAACTCATACCTAAGATCTTGTGGGTCACACCCAACGCGAGAAGCAAAGGATACTCGTGCAATCATTTTTTCCAACTGTGGGGAATTGACCAAGCTCCAGGCATCTGAAATTGGGCCTGGATTTCTGAGGAGGAGACCTCAGACCGATTGATATATCACCTTCTCAATGTGATCTGACACACGAGAGAGGAAATGTCGGGGGCATTGAAATCCATCCGAACATAGGGAGTTGGAAGGGAAAGGTGAATCACGCTACCCGAATTCGGAACACTATGGGGCACGACGATGGAGGATAACTGTTAACCGTGGAAGAAATGCAGAATCCGTATCGTGTTGGCCTAGAATGGGGAAAATAAATGAGGGCTGACCACTGACCATGTTCGCAACACGGGGCCTAACTCAAATATCGTCGGTTAGTTTTCCAGAACGTTGGCCTAGGACAGCAGGCAGACCATAGGTCCATCATTCATATTTCTACAATAGGCGGACCAAAGGTCTATCATCCATATTGTGGCAGTAGGTGGACCAAAGTCTATCATCCATACTGTTAGGGGGTCCTGTCAAACATGACCAGTCCTCTGGAACATTGGCCCAGGATAGTAGGCGTACCATAGGTCTATCATCCATATTGCTACAATAGGCGGACCAAAGGTCTATCATCCATATTGTGGCAGTAGGAGGACCAAAGTCTATCATCCAAACTATTAGGGGGTCCCATCAAACATGAAATAGAATGAGGATCTGAATAAAGGGGCACAAAAATCTGGGAAAGTGGAGTGGTGGTTTGTTCGAACAGAGTCCAACACTCCCGAAATTGCGCCACCATGGTAGAGGCGCATTAGGCAGACATACCAACCTGATCACGGATCGACCCGATTTTCAGGAAGGACCTCTCTGGTGAGAGAAATTCCACTTACCATTATTACTATGGGGAATCTCGAACTTATTCGGGGTATATGTCACGATTACACCACTTCCCATGAAGTCAGGCTGAAGGGCCGACAATAAGGAGGGATGGGATTTGGTAATCCCTGGGGCTGGACCCAAGACGAAATGTCCGGGCGTTCCTACGTATCTCATTAGGATGAGAATCAAGACACATGTAGTTCTAGAAGCACAGTTTAACTTCATGTAGGATGAAATACAGTTTAACGTCGTGTGGGATGGGGGAAACATCTCATCTGGGAATAGGCACGGCAAGGCGAGTAACCTGACGTGAATGAGAACATAATCCCGCACCACACCGTATAATCCCACAAGATAGACTGAGTCATGGAAATCCAATGAAAGGATCTTAGTTTTAGGTCTTAGAACTTGGACCATAGGATAAGGGGAATGGGAGACACATGGTAAAGTAGTTGCAAAACCCAACGTGAATGGGGAAAATCCCTGCTTACTATGTGCTCCTAGGGACGCGTTTAGGCCGAGAGACCAAGCGCAAAAAGTTAGGCTGGGCCTGTGGGGAAGTTCCCAAGAACTCCTACGTATCTCACAAGGATGAGAATCAATCCATATGTAGTTCTTGAAGCAACATGGCACGATATGGCTCCTGTGAAAAGGACGAAGGAGTCGTGCAGGTCTCGCCCTCGCATCAAAAGAAGCAGAATTTGATATATCTTGTTTTTTCTTGAAGGTAAATGGTTTTTCTTTTGTGGGGAGACTGGCCTAGGGTATAAATTCCTGGCGTCTCCACAATAATCAAGCCATAACAGGCGTTGAAAAGCGGTATGGAAATCGACCAATACCTGGTGTGATGTCTCCCATGGAGAGGTCATCACAATGCAGTGCCATTTTTCGTCGTGCGGCCAGGACGATATCATCATGGTTTAGGGTCGTGTGGTAGGACCAACAACACAGTTTAAGGTCATATGGTTTGGACCAACAACATAGTTTAAGTTCGTATGGTTTGGACCTGACAGCACAGTTTAAGGTCGTATGCCTTGGACCTGCAGCACAGTTTAAGGTCGTATGGTTTGGACCAGGCAGCACAGTTTAAGGTCGTATGGTTTGGACCTACAACACAGTTTAAGGTCGTATGGTTTAGACCACCAGCATAGTTTAAGGTCGTATGGTTTGGACCTGCAACACAATTTAAGGTCGTATGGTTTGGACCTACAGCACAGTTTAAGGTCGTATGGTTTGGACCTGCAACACAGTTTAAGGTCATATGGTTTGGACCAGGCAGCACAGTTTAAGGTCGTATGGTTTGGACCTGCAACACAGTTTAAGGTCGTATGGTTTGGACCACAAGCACAGTTTAAGGTCGTATGGTTTGGACCACCAGCACAATTTAAGGTCGTATGGTTTGGACCTAGTAGCAGAGTTTAAGGTCATATGGCTTGGACCTGGAATCACCGTTTAAGGTCGTATGGCTTGGACCTGGTAGCAAAATTTAAGGTCATATGGGTTGGAACTAGCATCACAGTTTAAGGTCGTATGGCTTGGACCTGGCAGCACATGCACGATGCGATAAAGCATACCTGATGTAGGTGAGGGCGTAATCCCATACCATCACCGCACGTGATTCCGAGAGAGGAGCCTCAGGCCAAAGGGGCCTACGAGGGTTCAACAATCATGGGGGAATAGGAGATGCTAGATCCCAGCTATGCTGGGCCCGAAACGCAATGTATGAGTGACTCATCATTCCCCATGGGGATGAGGGTTAAGTTGCATGCAACATGAAAAGAAGAAACCCAAGAACATACTCTAGCGCTCAGATCGCGGGAGCCCCGAGAGACACTATTACGCAACTTGGTCTGTCTGATGTGTGGGGCTGTACTGAGGGTTAGTACAAGGAGTGCCGAGATTCCACCTTGACACGGTGGGATGGGACATAATGTGAATCATGCAACCAATATTCATGGCCCGAGGAAGCCAGCGTGGCGACTGGGGATTACTACTGACCATGTTCACAACACAGTATCCTATCGCGTTAGCCTAGAGGTAGGGGCAAAAAAATGAGCATCAACCGCTGACCACATTCGCAACACAGGATTCGTATCAATTTTTTGCCTAAAACCCTCGGGGGAATTGGCCTGTGATGGTAGGAGATCTCTTAGGCGTTGTATCCAGGCCGTTCTTGGGGGTCCCTCCGGGTGTGAAGAATGGTAGGGCCTGAATGAAGGGGAACACGAAGCTTGAAAAGCTGACTAAAACTTTCCTAAGTCAAACCTGACACTCCAGGTCCTAGACCAGAGGACTCTGAACACATTAGCAGAACAATGGAAAGGGTCTAAGGGAACAGTCTGAGAGCGGCCAAAAGATAGCAGATTCCCGAGGGAAGGGCAGGCCAAAAGATCGAGGCAACCGGGAGATCGTGGGATCTCCTAAGAGACGGGGATTGACTTGAAATATAAGTGTTCTGGTGGTCCTAAGTATCCCATAAAGATGGAAATCAATCCACATGTAGTTCTTGAGATGCAGTTTAACGTCATGTAGGAAGAAATAAGGATCTTAGTTTTAGGTCTTAGAACTCAGACCAAGGAGACCAGATGTAGGGAAAAATATAGTTTAAGGTCATGCTTGACCATGTAAGGATCTTAGTTTTAGGTCTTAGAACTCGGACCCTGGTGCAGTTTAAGGTTGTGCAAGACCGTACAGTTTAAGGTCATGCAGGACCATAGAGCCCAGATGTAGGGCAAAATGTAGTTTAAGGTCATGCTGGACCGGGTGCAGTTTAAGGTCATGCGGGACCGCATGAGGATCTTAGTTTTAGGTCATAGATCTTGGACCGAGGTTCAGTTTAGGGTCATGCGGGACCGTACAGTTTAAGTTCATGCAGGACCATAGAGCCCAGATGTAGGAAAAAATGTAGTTTATGGTCATGCTGGACCGGGTGCAGTTTAAGGTCATGCGGGACCATAGGAGGATCTTAGTTTTAGGTCTTAGAACATGGACCCAGGTGCAGTTTAGGGTCGTGCGGGAAGGTACAATTTAAGGTCATGTAGGACCATAGAGCCCAGATGTAAGGAAAAATGTAGTTTAAGTTCATGCTGGACCGGGTGCAGTTTAAGGTCATGCGGGACCGCAGGAGGATCTTAGTTTTAGGTCTTAGAACTCGGACCCAGGTGTAGTTTAGGGTTGTGCGAGAGCGTACAGTTTAAGGTCATGCAGGACCATAGAGCCTAGATGTAGGGAAAAATGTAGTTTAAGGTCATGCTGGACCAGGTGCAGTTTAAGGTCATGCGGGACCGTAGAAGGATCTTAGTTTTAGGTCTTAGAACTCGGACCTAGGTGCAGTTTAGGGTCGTACGGGACCGTACAGTTTAAGGTCATGCCGGACCATGGATCCCTTAAGCAATGTACTTCTTGAGGAACCTGGAGTTGGTGGGAGGAGTGACATGCTCACCATCCATAGTCACCAGGGAATACACGCCATTGGGATAGACCTTATGGACAATAAAAGGCCCCTCCCATTTGGGCTACAACTTGGGTGGTTTCCTGCCGGGAATCATTGGCGCTCTGAGAGCCAGCACCAGGTCACCTTGCAGGAAGGAGCATAGGCAAACCTTCTTATTGAAAGATTGAGCCATCCTGCTCTGATGCCTTTCCAAGTTATGTAAAGCGCGAAGCCTACTTTCGTCCAGCACTTCCAATTCGACTAGACGAGTTTCGAAAACTATATCCGGAGCTTGATGGTCGTAGACCGCCATTCGCAATGAGGGAAAATAGATCTCGATGGGCAGGACGGCCTCAGCTCCATACATCAGGGAATACGGAGTCACCTTAGTGGAGTTACGAGTCATCTTCCTATAAGCCCATAGGGCGTTGGGGAGATTGTCCGTCCAACTTCTCTTGTTCTGACCAACCATATTTTGTAGAATGTTAGAGAGGGTTTTGTTAAACACCTCAATCTATCCATTATCCTATGCATGATAGCGGGAGGTGTGGTTAGAGTGAATGTTTTACTTGGCATACAATTTCTTCAGCTCAGATGCTTGGAAGTTGGTTCCATTACCCATGAGGATAGCGTGAGGTAATCCAAATCAATAGTTGATATTGGAGCTCACGAAGTCAATGATAGAGCATTACTTGACTTCCCTGAGCAGGATTTCCTCTTCCCACTTCGAGAAGAAATCCGTAGCGGTCAAGATAAACCGGAACTGGCGTGCCGTCACCGGCGTGCCGTCACCGGCGGGTAAGGTCCTACGACATCCAACCCCCAGACTGTAAAGCTCCAAGAATACTTGGTTGTATGGAGAGGATCTGGTGGCCGATGAAAAAAGTTAGCATGAACTTGGCACGCATGACACCTCTTGGCATACTCGATGCAGTCGTAGATCATGTAGGGCCAGAAGTATCTCAGCCTCCGAATCTGGTGGGACAACTTCGACCCGGCCTGGTGGGCGCCACAGGAACCAGTGTGAACTTATTGCATGAACTATGGGATCTCGACTCCTTGAAGGAAACAAAGGAGAACACCATCAAATACTCGCTTGTAAAGGAGCTGCTCACGGCTGGGACCACTTTGAAGGGTGAACTGCGGCACGCGGCATTAGATTCTCTCTCGCTCGGCTCGGTCCGGTGGAAGATTGCCGTGCTGGAGGTATTTAACCAAGGGCATCCTCCAGTCAGGAACTGTCTCGATTACCGCACCTGAAGCCCCTGGGGATCCTGACATAGGGGCACTAGCGGTGAGATGGTTCACTCGTGGGCCACGATCGCCCTCCGAAATAACAGGAGCAATGAATCTCCGGTGTGCCACATGGATAATTAGGTCATCCTATTCGGGCTCCGCGAGTGATGTGGCCAGGCTGGCCAAAGCATCCTCTCGACTGTTCTGCGACCGGGGAATGTGACTGACCTCTGGACGAGAGGGGAACATAGCCATTAGATGGAGGGTGCACTCTAGCAATGGCACGATTTCTAGCTTTCTGATAGCATAGTCACCATTGATCTGCTTGATGACTAGCTCGGAGTCCCCTTTTACATACAGATGGGGTACGTCAATCTCGAGAGCCAACTCGAGGCCAGTGATGAGGACATGATACTCTGCCTCATTGCTGGTGTAGCCTTCTGACAACAGGAATGAATATGGCAGAACAGGTTGCTCTAGGGTGATAAAGACGATACCTAGGCCCACTCTATTGAGCCAAGGATCGTTGATCCTTCTACCGATGGGGCTCTGGGAGGCACCGTCAAAGTGCAGCTGCCAGCATGGGATGGCGTGATCGACTGAGAGGATTGCCTCATCAGGAAAGCCTAGATCCAGTGGCTGGTTCGCGGAGGTTGGGTGGGAAGCTAAGAAATATGCCAACGCCTGTCCTTTGGTGGCCTTATAAGGTATGAACCTAACGTCGAACTACTGGAGGATCACCGCCCAACGCGCCAATCAGCTGGTCAACATAGGTCAGTTCATGATGTATTTCAACAGGTCTAACCGAGAGACCAGCTGTACCTCATGGTGCTACAAGTAGTGCCACAATTTCTGCACGGAAAATATGAGCACCAGAAAGCTCTTATCGATGGGAGAATATTTAATTTCTGCATCGAGGAGCATGCGGCTGAGGTAGTAGAGGCTATTATTTGTTCCCTTGTTGTTCTTCTGGGAGAGAAGTGCGCCGAGGGATCGTTCTAGGGCGGTCACCTAAAGGACCAATGACATTCCGGAAATGGGTGGCATCAAGACCAGAGGCTGGAGCAGATACTGCTTGATTTCCTCAAAAGTGATCTGACACTCTTCGTCCCATTCATAGGCGGCGCCTTTCTTCATGAGCCGAGAAAATGGCTTACACTTGCCGGACAGATTCGCAATGAATCAGAGTATATAGGCTATGTGGCCTTGGGGGCCTCGAAGCTCCCGAATATTATTCAGAGGAGGCATCTGACTGATGGCCTTGATCTTCTCTGGGTCGATCTCGATGCCTCGATACCTAACGATGAAGCCAAGAAACTTTCCAGAGGTGACCCCGAAGGCGCACTTCAACGGGTTCATCTTCAAGTGGAAAGAATGGAGGAAGCTGAACAATTTCTCAAGGACTTGGAGATGGTCCTGGAACTGACGAGATTTAACCACCAGGTTTTCCACATAGCACTCCAACAGTGTCCCAAGGATCGACTTGAATATGCGATGCATAGCCCATTGATAGGTGGCACCCGCATTCTTCAGGCCGAAGGGCATAACCTAGTAGAAGAAAGTACCCTGGGGGGCCCTAAAGGTAGTGAACTCTTCATCCTCAGGGGACATCTTGATCTAGTGGTACCCAGAGTACCCATCCATGAAGGAGAGGGTCTGGAATTCGGTCGTGGCATCAATCAACAGCTCTATCACGGGAAGGGGAAAATCATCCTTCGGACACTAGTGATTGAGATCGCGGAAGTCAATACAGACCCTGATCTGCCCGTTCTTCTTCCTGAATGGCACAATGTTGGCTAGCCACCTGGGGTACTAGACTTCCTTGAAGAAGTTATATTTGATGAGCTTATAAAATTCAGCCTCAACCATGGAACCGTGAGAGGGGTGCATCTTTTTGGGAGGCTGCTTGAACCCGCGATGGTTCGCTGGAAGGCCAAGGCGGTGGATGGCTACCTGGGGATCTAGTCTTGGAATATCGTCATAACTTCAGGTGAACACATCGCGGTGCTGTTTGAGGAAGTCTACATACTATTGCCGTTCCTTGGGGGGCATAGCGGCGTTGACCAATGTGGGTCTCGGGTCTTCCTTGCTACCGAGGTTCACCTGCACTAACTCATCGACCATTGTGGGGATGCCCTCCTCAAAGGAAAGAGGAGCATCTTCCATGTCCTCCTCTCCGCTTGTGGAGGGATCGTCCATGGGGGGAGCCGTTTCGGGGCCACCAGACGCTGATGGGAAGCTGGTGCCAGCTTGGGCGGTAGAGGTCGTCACGTTAGGAGACACATGCACTGCGGAGACCATGGCGACAAAGGCGGTTGATCTAATCCCATCTGGCCTTTGACCTAAGGGGCCACACTTTATGGCATCAAAGTAGTAGTGGCGCGTTGGCTTGAGCCAATCGATTGCGGCCCAGCGAAATAGACACATATGACGTACTGTCGTTGCCATAAGCCTAACGTCCCGATATCATATAGGGGTAGGAGGCTCGAGGATCACCTGAGCCTGGTTGGTATAAGAGTACGAGGTGATTTCCCACCGTCACTTAGACCTGGAAATATGCCTTCATCTGGTACCTGAAACAACAAAGCACTACCCCATGTCGGGGGTCGTGGCCTCCAACCGATGGATTGGGAAGACATATGCGTTGTCCAAACCTGCCCAGGGATCACTCGTGACAGTGGTGGGCTCAACCTCACCTGCCAGGATCTACTTGTCCTTGCTCTTGTAATAGTCAATGTCCAGATAATGGGCTTCACAAGAGGCAAAAGGAGATGAATCTCCTTGGAGCATTCCCACTCGACCATTAAGGGAGTATTTGAGGCACTGGTGATACGGTGAGGGGACCGCTGCGTGAAGGTGGAGCCACAACCTACCCATCAATGCATTGTAGGTGGTGTCCTGAGAGACAACCATGAATTCGGTATTGGGAATTAGGCCACCGAACTGGGTCTTCAGAAGAATCTTGCTGAGCGGAGTTTTCTCGGTCCTGTCATACCCCTGGATCCTGAGGTCGGAGGGAGTTAAATCATCCTCAGACAATCCCAGTTTCCGTAGCGTCCGAGTTGGGATTAGGTTAATCCCAGAACCTATGTCAATAAGAAAGCGGCGGACTTCCACACCATTGAAATGGATGGTGATATACAGTGGGAAAATGTGCCCATGTATGGGAAGGTCTTCATCTTCACCAAAAAACGAGATAACCGCCTAACATTAGGTGTCCTCAATCTCCTCAGTGTGGAAGGCTTCTACGGCCGCTACCTCCGTTTCAAACTGGAGGGGGCTCCTTAGAGCCTCGGAGAGCACCTCACGCATTTCAGATGATAGGCGAAGGGCCTCAAGGATAGAAAGCCTTGCCGGAATGCCATCCAGGTGCTTCAAAACATCATACTTTCCATCCAAACGTGAGATTCTTCTTACAGGAGGCCGCTCTGTGATTGGAGGCATGACGGGCCCTGCCGGCAGGACCAGTGACTGACTAGTACTAGGCACGTCTCGCTGTTCACTAGTCGAAGCCCGGGAGGTGGCTGCCATGCTAGGACCAGAAGGATGTAGTCGGACAGTGGCAGGGCAGGGCTGGTTGTGGCACGGACAAGGTGGTCCCACCTGATCCAGCAATACAAACAGTGGTGGATGCGAACCTGTCGACACCAGGTGAGGGGGCCACGTGCACTGATCTCTGTATCACGCCTGGTGCCAGGTCTTAGTAGCGTGCACGGCCTGGCTGGAGGTGATGACTGCCATACCCCGGCGATTCACGTAGCCATGGCTCCACCGACGTTGGCGACGGATGGGGACATTGGGGAGGTCCGCCTAGCATTCCTCATCGTCCGGAGTCAAAAGGGATTTACCAACTCTACGGTGTTAACCGAAGCGTACCCCGGGCTTTTACTCAAAGAGTCATCATCTACCGGACGGAGTCTCGGAGGGATCCCCATCTCTGGGGGCATAAAATCGCCAAGCGTGCGGGAAGATGACAGTGATGGAAGGGCAGGTTCTTTCTTCTTGCACTGCTGCTTGCTCTTCTGGGAAGAGGTAGGCTGGGACGACGATGCCAAAGTGGCGCTCGTAGACTTTGAGGGCTCTGGTTGACTCAGGCTGGCACAAATGATGCCATGGGAACGTGCGACCGCCCTGCGGGCCATCCAGTCGTTATACTTCTGGGACCCACGGTCGGAAACCTGTTCCCACTCATCCTTGTTGCCACTGCTGCAATCTGATCCCATGAAGACACCTGCCACTTACACCGGGGCTGGGCCCAACCTGACTATGTTGTTGTCAATCTGGTCTTAGAGCCAGTACTTGAACACATAACATCGCTGGATAGTGTGCCCCGGGGTCCGGTGATAAGGGAAGTAGTTAGGGTGATCAGTGAGATGCGCCTCTTCGGGATTCTGGCACTCAGGCAGCCGCACGATCCTCTGCTCCAAGGTGCTACGGAAATAACCGGGGACTTGGGCCTCGTCAAACGAGTAAGTCCGATTCCTTCTGTCTGGAAAGGGGGATCTTGGATTCTGACCATAACCAGGGTCCAGAGGATCATGTCGAGGAGGCGGAGCTTGATTATCTCACCTGGGTGGTGGCGGTGCGTTACGCGGAGGCGCTTGCCGGTTTTGAGGTGGTCGCTGCTGGGCTAGAGGCTGTGCCCGTGGGGGTGGACCCCTATGGGGATGCTGAGCTGGCCTTACTTGTAGTAACTCTAGCTGTCCGGGGGACTCTATCTGGGCCACAATAGTGGGCTCGGCTCTGGTGGCTCTCCTTGTAGAGATTACAGGAGGCAGCAGGCATGCTTGACTAGCCTATTGCAGGGCTTCTTCGAGGTGCTGAGCCTTGTATGAGAACTCTCGGAACCATCCAGGGTAATTCTGAGTGATCGGAGAAGGAACCATCTCTGCCTTGATGTTCCCTGAAGAGGTCTGCGATGTTCATCTTCTAGGTTGTGGAGCTGAACTGGTATAGGAATTTCTAGTGAAGGTCCTCCCAGCTAGTCACAGATCCAATAGGGAGTTGGCTGTACCTTACTAATGTTGGTCCTTCCAGTGTCTGAACGAAGAAACGGAGCTTGGTAGCCTCCTACTTCGCCGGAGTCCCTAACAAAGGAATGCACCTCGAGTTGAAGTGGGCCATGTGTTGTGGCGGGTTTCCAGTCCTGTTAAAGGGGGCGAAAGTGGGGTTCCCAAATCCTGGTGGGGCCGGAATATCATCCACCCACACTGAGTATGGCTTTCCATCTGGTGGGATTTCTACCTGCCAAGTTTCCAGGGCCTCTAGGCGGGCGATGAGTACTTCCATTAGATCTTTCGGATGTGGATTACTATCCTGGTGGGGATCTCTAACCACAAGCGCATTGCTGGGCTCTTCAATCCGGTAGTCAAGATCAATAGCTCAGGCGGCTGGCGGAGCGACTCTCGGGGCAGCGGGAGGAAACCGAGCAGGGTCCCCCTGGTGATTACGCTGCTCAGGAGGGTTCGACGAAACATATCACACCCTCTTTACATGGGCTCCAGCATCTCCCCTGTCAGCGAACGCAACATGGTTGCGGTTGCCCGGGGGAATCTCGACAAGGGGTAGGTGCTCCTTCCCCTGCTGTCCTGGTCGAGGGTTACCGTAGTCTGGACACCGCTCTACAATGTGTTCAGCCGAGAGCTCATCAACCAACCTCTTTTTCTTAGCAAGCTGTTGGCGTAGCGTGGCCTTCTTGGGATCTTCCTCTGCCTTCTGCACCGATGTAGATGGGTCGGAAGGCTTGACAGACCCGACGTTCTCTTTACCCTTGCCGATGTTTCGGCTCAGTGCTAGTGACTCCATGGGTACATGGAGACCTAGGAGGATCCTCTATTGGCAAGTAATCCTCCTAGATGGGTGCAGTAGTGGCTTGTACTCAGTGGTCGAGTCCCCATCGAGGATCTCCACACCGTTTCCCTTATCTGAAAGGTCATCCATGTTGACCGCCACTACCCTTGACGACGTTCCCTCAGGGCCGCCCAGTGAGTCGGGCTGTCGGCAGATCACACAGAAGAGAAGGGCAGCGTACTGCCCCCATCCATGGACATGTGCATGGGGGTGGCTTCCTCGATAACCTTGCGGAGTACTTGAAAACTCTGGATGCATTGTTGCTGGAGGGCCCCGTGGTGGCCTAGTGACTCAGGGTGCCGAACCGCGGGAAGTGCATCCAGGTCGACCCGATGGCACTGCTCACCGATATCCTCGAGATGTGCTTGAATCCTGGGATAAGGAGCTCACTGATGGAGAAGATGGGAGTGAGTCACCTAAAGATTCTGGCGGAAGCATTCAAACTCTCCCAGGGTGAGTGACTTTGGCATATCAAAATCGGATCCTACGACCGACCAAAACTTCTCGGGGAAGTGGCCCACTGCGAGGACGGTCTAGAAGCTCCATGACTCCAGTTCGGGGTCCGGACCTTGATGAACCTCCTAATCAATCGAGAATGGCCAGGGAGATGGCAATGGCTCCTAGGAAGGCTGCCGGGCTAGTGGGCTGGCCGGCGGGGAATACGACGAACAGGTCGATTGGCCGCCGATCCCTGAGTCGTCCTCCAGGGGTTGTAGTGTCCTGGCTGCCACGTCGTGATAGGATGGGCCGGATAATGGGCCTCCTGTCATAGCGTCAGTGTTCACTGAGGGTGTGTCACCTTGCGGCTATCCGTCGGTCCCTAGAAAAGTTCCCCACCCTCCCTGACTGAGGTGGAAGGTGCTTCCAGGGAGGCCAGTGGTAACTGCTGGTTTAACCCATGGGGGTATGCCAAGTCCTCATCCTCCAAGATATACCTTCAGAGGGAGGAGAGAATCATACAGATCTCACATTCGGGGAGTACGAGATTGACGTTCCGCGTCCCCATCCCTTCCCTCAACTAAAAGGGTTGGGGGGAAGGTTCCATCGTCAAGTCGTATTCTGCCTCAGAATATGAGAAACAGACTGGTCTAATTTCCATCCGGACTCCCCTGACATTCCTCTTACGGCGACGGCGCCCTGCCTTCCTTCCCCGAGGTTGCTCCTCAGGGTAAGGATGATCTCTGTCAAGGATTCCCCTGGCCGCAATAGCGCTAGGGAAGAGGGGGCCAAAGGCTGGGATGTGAAAGGCACCAGGACAGATGTCGAAAGGGACATGGGGAGGACCTCCACATGAGTGAGCGACCGGATACGTGACAACTCAATACTCGTGGCCAGCTGTAGAGGGAGTGACCTCATACCCAGTATAGTGGGCGCTGGAAAGAGTCATACCCGGAGCATAGCCATCGTGAAGAAGCCTTCGGCTTTCCAGATCAATGGCACAGAATGAGCCCTCATGGTGGGTGGAACTACCGCATATTGGTCCGTGGTGGCCATTGCTTGTGCCCGTGACTGGGAGAGTCGACCCAACCTACCTGTAGGGCGGTCGGGGCCTCGATCCCAGTCGGGCATGTGACTTCCCCTGTTCAACTTGTGCGGGGGTCTGGTAACAAGAGTCAGCAATGGATCGGGCCACAGTGGTTGCTAATGTTGGTGCCTCAGGGCGGGATTCTCTTCCGCACATGCCCGACACTGGCGTCGGGTCAGATGGGTTAGAGACAGTGGTGTAGGCACAAATATTGCCTACTCCTCAGCCCGAGGAGTCGGGCAGCGGCGTCGACGCAGCCTGGTGGGGGTTCTTTCCTTTATCCCCTGGGACGGGTCTACGATCGGGCGGACCCGGACATCCCCCACCTCATTGGCGTAGGGGACGAATGTGTCAAGGTGATCCAGGGATAGGCTCCCGAAGCAGTTGAACGTCAGAGTGGAGAGTGGAAGCTCCCTGCACGGCCCTCTAGGGTGGTGATGATGGTGATGCGCATCCGCCTCTAGATCCAAACAGGCCATGCCCCTAGTGGGGATGATCCCTTCCTCATCGTACCTACGAACCAAGTCATTGATAACCCTTCACTGGATGATTTATGATGGGGATATGGGGCGTGAGTGCCCGAAAGCTACGGCGGTTGGAGTTGGAGCGACTATGGAAAAGGCAGGACCGCGCGGGGTAGCCGCGTCGATACTGCCCCTGCCCTTGCGCTAGTGGGCAGGTGGCGATCGAGCTCCAGATGTAGTGATTTGATTCCTGGAAGTAGGGAGATGAACCTATTAGTACTAACAGGAAAAAAAATCAACAACCAATAGCCCAACATCATTCCGTCTTCCGTGGTCGGTGAGAGGGATCCACCCTGACGACGTCGCAGAATGGAGTGATCAATGTCCTGAAGGCCTCGACCCCTGGCGGGTTTCACATCCCGGTGATAGGTACCCGGACATGGTGACATGATAATCTTCCGACACCTCGAATGCTACCATTCTCCATATTGAGGAGAAGAGATTCACGTCGGGTTCACCATTTTCTGTTTTTGACGCTTTTACGCTGGGGCACGCACGTGTCCGTCACGCATGGGAGGACGCGAGGCTTGTTGCCCTGCATTCCCTCTTTCCAAAGGCAGGCGGTATCCGTTCCTTGTTTAGGGACGTCTGGTCCTTGATCGAAACCTGGATGATGGGATGTCTGTTCTTCCTTCCATGGATTCCTCCTCGGAGCTCATCACCTAATCCGGGTCTCCCTCATAGATTTAAGACGGGTTCGTGAAGCTCGTTCCCGGCACCATATCTGCATGGACGCCAGTTAATTACGCAGCTTCCGTCAAGATGCTCCAAGGGGTCTTGTTGGGGTAGCAACCTTCGGTGAGGAGAATGGTCATGTTGGGGTGTCGTTGGAACGTCTTGACGCTGGGGATTGACATGTATGTCTTCTATCCCTTATCACATGGCTTCTCGAGGGCGCAAAAGCCCAAGGCATCCCACATCAAATGCGGGGATTGTGTACCATCTGAGGTTTTCCTCAGCTTCCCATGTTTAACACGGGGTATGCCGTGAGTTTAACGTCTTGTAGAGACAGATCAGACTGACCAGAACACTGGGAGTGGATCAGATTGAAGGACCCCCTAGGGGGAACACCGATGTTGGGGCCATCACGTGGACAACTTCCCGGATACCATGGAGTGGGATGGGGTGGCATGATCTCATAGGGATGCGACAGCCCGAGTAAGGATCAGAATGGATAATGGAGTGACGGGCTTGAACCTCATGGAGGCTTCCTACGTATCCCCATGGCAGGGAATCAAAGTCCGCATAGTTCGGTGATACGGTGGGACACCTGAAGAGGTGAACTGTGAGAATGAATGCATGGATTAGAGCCTGGAGGAAGTAAGATCTCCGGGCTAGGGCATGAGCTTCCCAAGGAACGTGGGCTTGAGGGGGAAGTCAGGGTGAGATGTGGGTGTGAGGCATGGGGATTACGCTCTGAGACGACCTAAGAGGGGGAATACATGGCTTACTCTCTAAGGCGGCCCATAACGGTGGTGGTGAACTGACACAAAGGGGTCAGAGTAACTGAGTGATGAGCTTGAACCTCATGGAGGATTCCTATGTACCATGAGTTAGAATGAATCAAAGTCCATGTAGGTCAAGGCATATAGTTTAACATCATGTGGGACGAGATACAATTTAACGTCATGCGGGACGAGATACAATTTAACATCATGCGGGAAAAGATACAGTTTAACGTCATGTGGGATGAGAGCATACAATTTAACGTCATGCGGGACAAGGGAATTTGGGGCTTACACTCTGAGGCGGCCCATAATGTTGGAAAACTGATGTGGAGAGGTCAGAACGACCGGGTGGTGGGCTTGAACCTCGTGGAGGCTTCCTAGTACCATGCATTAGCACAGATCAAACTCTACATAGTTCGTTGGGATGAGGATTATGCTCTGAGGTGTCCCAAGAGGATGTCATGGTCGATGCGCGCTCTAAGACCGTGTGAGTTATGGTCGGTGTGAGAAACAAGAGGCAGCAGGAATCAGACGATCACGTCGCAAAGGGTGCGTCCGTGAGAAGCGGAAAGGGGATTACGCGTTGAGAGGCCCAAAGAGGAAACAGGGGCTTACGCGTGGTTAGCGGCCCTGGGTGCTGGGGATTACTCCAGGATGGAGGCCCGTGGTGCGACAAAGCACAGTGGGAAAGGGACTCCACTGGCCTTGGCAGGGGGGAAGTATGGAGATGCACGGGTGCAACCTTCCGCAAGAGAGGCTAGGGGCTTACGCTCTGAGGCAGCCCTTCCCCCATGGATAAACGCCACTCGGACAAGGAGGATCTCATTCTATGCGAGGAAGAGTCCATTCTCGTGGAGACGAGTGGGCGTAAAGAATCCCCGAGCCAGGGGGACCCTGCGTGTGAAGCGCGGGGTTCGACCACAGTTTAACGTCATGTGTTAAGGACGAGGTGCTTAGCAATTTAACGTCCTGCAGCTTGGACGAGGTGGGTTCGCTCCACACCCCTAGGGCTTACATGCCCAATGCCCTCTACCCCTTGTGGGAGGGAAGGCATCGACAAGGCTGTAGTGAAGGGGGGCTGCAGGGCGAACCATCGAGGGGTCCACGTTAGCATGGCTATGCGAAGAAGCAATAGCCGTTAGTGTGCCTATGCGGAGAAGCATAAGGCAAAGCAACGCAACGGGAAACACCGCCCAAGGAACCTTGAGGTTACTTCGTATGAGCCTGGAAGGCCGTACGGGGAAACAATGCATGGCGCACTTGCTCGGCAGGGAAGACATCAGATGCCGGGGCGGAGAGGCAGCCAAGGGGTGTCAAGGTAATGGGGCCGGGGTGTTGCGCACAAAGGGAAGGTTTGCGTGCAAAGCACCAGGATGGCGCGCAATAGTGCCAAAGGATTGCGCAGATAGGTGATTGCGCGCAAGGTATTGCGCCCACAGAAGGGGATTGCGCGCACATGACAAGGATTGCACGCAAGGGAAGAACCCGAAGAAGGGGGAAAATTCACTTAAGCCAGTAGAGTTGCGCGCAAAGGCGAACCCCGGGGCAAGGTTGCGCAAAAAGGGGAATTACCTAGAAGTCATATTGAGCGCGGGGGGAGTTGAATTGCGCACACGGGAGCCGTTTCGAATTCCTCAACCCCAAACCGTTTGGGGTCGCCTTCTATTTATAGGCATCGACTGGCGCAGAATCCAGGATGCGCGCGAAATCTTCTGCGCTGGGAACCGTCGGCGCGCAAAACCACACCGTGAGGAACCGGAACACACAAAATTGCGCGCCTCACCGGCTCGATTCTGCGCATCCCGGGGATGCTTCGCGCGCACGACTTTATTTCGTGCAAGTCCTCCTTTATTTCTCGTACCACTTCCCAGGCCTCCATACTGGGCCTCTGATTCCGAATATGACTTTGCTTTGTCATTTCGAAACTTCCTTTGGGAGTTACATACTTTTTCGGCATCTACAGTATATAAGTCTCACCTATTGAGGACTCACGAATGGAATTAGTCGATGCATGATATTGATTTAGTTGTTGTGTTCACGACTTGCGTTGTTGGAGGCATTTACTATTGAGAGATAATTATTTGGTATACACAAAAAATAAAAGACTCAAGTAAATATTTATATAGAATTAATTGAACCTTAGTTAGAAAAGGTGGGTTGAGTATCTCCATTCATTTTATTTTTCACTAGCCTATACACACTACGGGAAAAATGGGTATTTGCGACGGGTTATTTGTGACGAGATTTATTCCCGTCGCAAATAGTCATGTTAAAAACTTATTTGCGACGGGGGTATTTGCCAGTCGCAAATAAGTATCCTTTTGCGACAGGATAGCTTTCCCCGTCGCAAAAGGACTGGCGCGCTTTGCGTGCCAAATCGCGGGAAACTTATTTGCGACGGGGGAATATTCCCGTCGCAAATAACCGGCGGTGGTAAAAGGTATTTGCGACGGGAATATTCCCTCGTCGCAAATAGTATGTCGGCAGGTGGTTATTTGCGACGGGACCCGTCGCAAATAACTATTTAACCGTTGACCGTAATAAATGATGGCTAAGGTATTTGCGACAGTACCCGTCGCAAATGGACCCGTCGCAAATAATCTAACCTATAAATACCCCCATCCGTTTTTTTTTTCAAATCATTCTCAAACTCCATCTTCTTCTTCTCTCAAAATTTTCTTTCTAAAGTTCAGTTTTTCTCAAGTTTAATTTTTTTTCTACGGAGTTGATATTAAAGTTTTGAAGAACGATCAGAGATCAACTTCAGATCAATTTTCAAGGTATTTATATTCATTTTAATTTAATATTTATTTTTAATTTTTTATTAGTTTCAATTATTCTTAATTAGTTGTAATTTAATTATGTTTACATTGTTTTATTACTTAATAGATTTAAATTATTAGTATTGTTCATAGTTAATGGTAATTAGGAATAATTAGTAAAGAATTTTAATAATTAAGAATAAATATTAATAATTAGTAATAAATATCAATAATTAGGAATAATAACATTATTATATTATTAGTATATTTTATTATTAATATTAAAATAATATAATTTTTTATATATATACAATTCTCTTTTCATCTGTGTGTTTGCTGTCTCCACATGTATTATTTGTATGTGGAGATAGAAAACACACAGATGAAAGGAGAATTGTATATAAATTAGAAAATTATATTATTTTAATATTAATAATAAAATATACTGATAATGTTATTATTCCTAATTATTGGTAATTCTTCCTAATTATTGGTAATTATTCATTTAATTGCTAATAATTAGGAACAATTAACAATAATTATCAATAATTAGGAATAATTATTAATAATTAGTAATAATTACCAATAATTAGTAATAATTACCAATAATTAGTAATAATTACCAATAATTAGTAATAATTACCAATAATTAGTAATAATTACCAATAATTAGTAATACTTACCAATAATTAGTAATACTTACCAATAATTAGTAATAATTACCAATAATTAGAAATAATTATTAATAATTATCAATAATTAGTAATAATTAGTAATAATTACTAATAATTACCACTAATTAGTAATAATTAGGAATAATTACCAATAATTACCAATAATTACCAATAATTAGGAATAATTAGTAATAATTAGGAATAATTAGTAATAATTAGTAATAATTAGTAATAATTAGTTATAATTAGTAATAATTAGTAATAATTAGTAATAATTAGCAATAATTAGTAATAATTAGCAATAATTAGCAATAATTAGCAATAATTAGCAATAATTAACAATAATTATCAATAATTACCGGTAAATAGTAATAATTACCGGTAAATAGTAATAATTAGTAATAATTAGAAATAATTACCAATAATTAGTAATAATTACCAATAATTAGTAATAATTAGTAATAATTAATAATAATTACCACTAATTAGTAATAATTACCAATAATTAGTAATAATTACCAATAATTACCAATAATTAGTATTAATTACCAATAATTAGTAATAATTACCAATAATTACCAATAATTACTAATAATTAGTAATAATTAGTAATAATTACCAATAATTAGTAATAATTACCAATAATTAGTAATAATTACCAATAATTAGTAATAATTAGTAATAATTAGTAATAATTTGTAATAATTAATAATAATTACCAATAATTAGTAATAATTACCAATAATTAGTAATAATTAGTAATAATTAATAATAATTACCAATAATTAGTAATAATTAAAAGTAATTATCAATAATTACCAATAATTACCAATAATTACCGGTAAATAGTAATAATTAGTAATAATTAGAAATAATTAGAAATAATTAGAAATAATTACCAATAATTAGTAATTATTACCAATAATTAGTAATAATTAGTAATAATTAATAATAATTACCAATAATTAGTAATAATTACCAATAATTAGTAATAATTACCAATAATTAGTAATAATTACCAATAATTACCAATAATTAGTATTAATTACCAATAATTAGTAATAATTACCAATAATTACCAATAATTAGTAATAATTACCAATAATTAGTAATAATTTGTAATAATTAGTAATAATTACCAATAATTAGAAATAATTACCAATAATTAGTAATAATTAGTAATAATTACCAATAATTAGTAATAATTAGTAATAATTATTAATAATTACCAATAATTACCAATAATTAGTAATAATTACTAATAATTACCAATAATTAGTAATAATTAGTAATAATTAATAATAATTACCAATAATTAGTAATAATTATCAATAATTAGTAATAATTACCAATAATTAATAATAATTACCAATAATTAGTAATAATTACCAATAATTACCAATAATTAGTAATAATTAGTAATAATTAGTATTAATTAGTAATAATTAGTAATAATTAGTAATAATTAGTAATAATTAGTAATAATTAGTAATAATTACCAATAATTAGTAATAATTACCAATAATTAGTAATAATTACCAATAATTAGTAATAATTAGTAATAATTAATAATAATTACCAATAATTCGTATTAATTACCAATAATTCGTAATTATTACCAATAATTACAAATAATTAGTATTAATTAGTAATAATTAGTAATAATTACCAATAATTACCAATAATTAGTAATAATTAGTAATAATTACCAATAATTAGTAATAATTAGTAATAATTACCAATAATTAGTAATAATTACCAATAATTAGTAATAATTACCAATAATTACCAATAATTAGTATTAATTAGTAATAATTAGGAATAATTACCAATAATTACCAATAATTCGTAATAATTAGTAATAATTACCAATAATTACCAATAATTAGTAATAATTTGGAATAATTAGTAATAATTACCAATAATTAGTAATAATTACCAATAATTACCAATAATTCGTAATAATTAGTAATAATTACCAATAATTACCAATAATTAGTAATAATTAGTAATAATTACCAATAATTAGTAATAATTACCAATAATTAGTAATAATTACCAATAATTAGTAATAATTAGTAATAATTAGTAATAATTAGTAATAATTAATAATAATTACCAATAATTAGTAATAATTACCAATAATTAGTAATAATTAGTAATAATTAATAATAATTACCAATAATTAGTAATAATTAACAATAATTATCAATAATTACCAATAATTACCAATAATTACCCGTAAATAGTAATAATTAGTAATAATTAGTAATAATTACCAATAATTAGTAATAATTACCAATAATTAGTAATAATTAGTAATAGTTAGTAATAATTCGTAATAATTAGTAATAATTAGTACTAATTAGTAATAATTAACAATAATTAGGAATAATTAACAATAATATTAGTACTATGAAAATAATAATAAAAATTTATAATATTAAAATTATCAATATTTGTAACATGTTTTGCTTTATTCTCAACATATATATTTAATTCTTAAAGGGTCAATTTTTAGGTCTATCTCATTAAAAAGTTTAAGTCAGTCATGTATGATCTAAACTCTATAATTATCCTAGCTTGAGTGTTATTTCTAACAAATTATTCAAAACCAGTAATGATTTTATATTTTATAGAGAAATATAGAACAACGGGGTCGTCAACAATCATTATTAGGTGACCGCATATGGATAAATCAATGTAGAAATCCAAACGGTTCTGGTTTAAATCCAGTATATGTAGAAGGTGTGGAGACTTTTTTATCATTTACGACATCAAATCTAGAATTTGTTTCAGAAGGCAAAATAAAATGCCCTTGTAGAAAATGTGCATTGAGAACATTTGACACGTTTGACAAAGTGGGAGAACATCTCTTGCGTTTTGGTTTTCAACCAGATTTTGTTTTTTGGTATCAACACGGTGAATGCAGTTCCAGAGCAGGTGATACCAACTTGATTCCTGATCCATCCCGGTTTCAAGATTTAGTACATGATGTTGCAGGTTCATCTGTTCAACATACAGAAACTCCGGCTGATATAGTTTCAAATCCTGAGTTGGCACCGTCTAAATTTTATGAGTTATTGAAGTCTGCTGAGGATGCATTGTATCCTAGCTGCAAGATGAGCAAATTAGAAGCAGTTGCAAAATTTATGGCTATCAAATCAGATAACGGAATGTCAAACACCTATTTTGATCAGATATTTTCTTTGCTTAAAACACTGTTACCCGAAGGAAATGTTTTACCTGCAAATTACTATGAGAGTAAGAGGCTGGTTCGAAATTTGGGACTTACTTTTCAGAAGATTCATGCATGTTCAAATGACTTCATTTTATATTCTGGGGAAAATGAGTCGTTGGATAATTGTCCCACATGTGGGCAACTGATATATAAAGAAGGAAAACACGGGAAGTCTAGTTTGATTCCTGTAAAACAGTTGAGATATTTTCCGCTTACATCCAGAATTCAGCGTCTATTCATGTCTAAGAATACAGTGACAATGATGTCATGGCATAAAGAGAATATTTCAACCGATAAAAGCTTGAATCATCCAGCTGATGGTGATTCATGGAAACATTTTGATAGAGTGCATCCATCCTTTGCTTTAGAAGCTAGAAATGTTTGACTGGGCCTTTCCACTGATGGTTTCTGTCCGTTTGGATCTTATGGTAGTCAATATTCATGTTGGCCTATTTTTTTAACTCCGTACAATTCACCTCCATGGATGTTGATGAAGGAGCCATATATATTTTTGACTTTACTAATTCCAGGACATCTGAAGAAAAATATTGATGTTTATTTGAAACAATTGATTGATGAATTAAATTTATTGTGGAGTACTGGTGTCAGTACATATGATGTTGCAACGAAACAGAATTTCATACTGAGAGCAGCATTGATGTGGACAATAAGTGACTTCCCGACTTATGGGAGGTTATCTGGCTGGAGTACACATGGTCAGAAATCATGTCCTTACTGTATGGGAGAGAACAAAGCATTTATGCTCATTCATGGAAAGAAACCTTGTTATTTTGACTATCATCGCAGATTTCTTCCAGCTGATCATCCTTTTCGCAGAAACAGATCTCATTTCAGAAAAGGAACAGTTGAAAGGGATGGACCTCCAAAAATGCTATCAGGTTCGGAGTTAAAATCATTTGTATTTTCATTACCTCCCATCAATTTTGGTCCCACAATAAATCAACAGAAAATTTCTGGTTTTGGGAAAGAACACAATTGGATTAAACGTAGCATATTTTGGGATTTGCCATATTGGTCTGATTTGTTGGTCCGACACATGTTAGATTTCATGCATATTGAGAAGAACTATTTTGATAATTTGTTTCATACAGTTTTGGATACGCTAGGAAAGAGAAAAGACAATGTAAATGCACGTTTAGATCTTGCCCAAATTTGCAGGCGTCCAGAATTGGAACTGTTTGAGAATGTCAGAACAGAAAGGTTACTAAAACCAAAAGCATCTTATATACTGTCTAAATAAAACCGTTTATTATTTTGTCAGTGGATTGTAGATTTGATACTTCCAGATGGTTGTGCTTCCAATTTGGGTAGATGTGTAAAGAATGGTCATATTACTGGATTAAAAAGTCATGATTGTCATGTTATAATGGAAAGACTTCTACCCATTGGATTAAGAGGTCTATTGAATTCTGTGATTTGGGATTCCATAACAGACATGTATCATTTTTTTTGGGAAATTTGTGCGGCTACAGCAGATTATGATGCTCTAGGAAAACTTGAAAAAGATATTGTTGTAATTATATGCAAACTGGAAAAAATATTTCCGCCGTATTTCTTCGACTCAATGGAACATTTGATGTTACATTTGCCATATAAAGCCAAATGTGGAGGTCCAGTTAAGTTTCGATGGATGTACCCATTTGAAAGATGCATGCAAAAATTGAAAAGAAAAGTACGTAACAAAGCTTCTGTTGAAGGATCTATTGCAGAAGCTTATTTGCAAGAGGAAATATCTTTTTTCTGCTCCCTTTATTTTGAATCTGATTATCCTTCAAAACACAACCGAATGGGATGGAACAAGAGGAATATTGATGAAATAGACAATCAATTATCTGTTTTCAACCAGCCAGAGCTTGGTTTTGGTGGAGTTTATGAATGCTGGATTTCAGATGATGAACATCATAGAGCTCATACGTATGTTCTGCTCAACTGTGAAGAGATGACATCAGTTGTACTGTAAGTGTTTATATCACTTATTCTATCATTTATGTTACAGTAAATAACATTGGTTTTTATAGGTTGTATGATAATCATATCAAGAAACAAATTCCACAAATTACAGCAGCTGCTCTCAAAGAACGTCGACTGAAAAATTTCTCTCAGTGGTTTCAAAAACTGGTAACATAAATTCTTTATCTTTTAGCAACTCATTCAATGTATAGTTTACTATATTGATAATTATTTCACAAATTTTCAGGTGTCTCGACATGCTGATTAAATTGACAAACGACTGTGTGTATTGAGTAGCCCACCTTTCAAACTTGTTAAAACTTATAATTCATACGTGGTGAATGAATTTCGATTTCACACACATGCATATGGGGAGTCGAAAAAAACAATGAACAGTGGAGTTAGCTTGAGAGGATCTCATCATCGAGAAAATGAAGTTGACTTTTATGGCATACTTGATGAAATCATTGAACTCTGTTATCTTGGACAACATTACATAACCATGTTCAAATGTCGGTGGTTGGATACAGAGAGAGGCGTGCGTGTTCATCCGACTCATGGAATCATCGATATTAAATGTAAAAGTGTTCTCGCAGTAAATGAACCATTCTTATTGGCTCAACAGGCACATCAAGTTTATTATGCAAAGTACTGTGCTATATCAAGAGACTTGACTGATTGGTGGAGTGTAATAAAAATCAAAATTCGAGACAATCAGTTTAGTCAAAGTGAATGTGCTTTCACTGATGTGCAAAGAATTGAAGTTTTTCAAGAGAGTACTCAAAATCAATCTTTTTTACAAAGAGACATGAGTATCGATGACGACACCCCACATTTAAGAGTCGGTGATGACGATGATGTTAATGATGTCACATATGAATTTGAAATGGTAAGAGATGAAGCAACTGTAACTCGAATGGATATCAATGATGTTGAGGAGGAATATGAAGATGACATTGACATATATGAAGATGATGATGAAGATGAACACTGATAGAATTCCATGGTATTTATATACAATCATAATATGTTTATATGTATATATAATAGTAATTATCAATTATTTGCTAACAACATTAACATTTTCTATTTCAGATGGACGACGCCACATTTCGTGAGTTGGCGGATGCTGACCTGACTTTCGATGTGGATGAGTTGCTGACAGATGATCCTCAGCCTGCAGGAGCTCCAGGGAGTACGCGGAGGGGGCGCGGTCTTGCACGATTGATGATTTCTAACCCCGTTCCCGAGCGACGTCCACGTCTTGGGTTTGATCCATGCACACAGAGGTGTGATAACCTATGTGATAACCTGTGGATTTGACTAAGATTTCATTAATCTATTCACATAATAAAATTTTATTATTTTTACAGTTTTCCGCATATAGCAGTCGGACAGGGCATCGTTATTTTGCGCAACTATTTCTCTCAGCCGTGGACCACATGGGAGCAGATTCCCATTGATGTGAAACATGCAATGTTCGGCCATTGGTTGGTACGTACGTAAATAAATAATTTTTATTTTGAAAATTATTTCATTTCTAACTTGATATTTTGATTTATTTGTAGGGTTTATGGTATCCGATCGAGGATACCATGCGTGACGCCATCCACGAGGCATGGGAGGTGGCTATGCGTGATCGCCTTCGTCAGTTTTTTCACAATTTAAGAAAAGCTGTGATAAAGAAACAGGAGTGTCAGATTTTGACGAGTCATGTAGAGCACACCGACCAGAGTACATTTCATCCCATGTATGGGATGGATTATGTGCGCACTGGTTTAGTGGTGCCTTTCAGAGGAGATCATCGGTGGGGAGGCAGAATCGGGGGAGAAAGGAGGTGACTCATCGAGCTGTGAGTCGTTCTTTCAGTACTCATAGACAACATCTGGTACGTACATTATTTATAGATATTTTATATAACTATAAATATTAACAGTTTATTTTTTATTCTTATATGCTCTCAAGAACCCCGATATTACGGAGTACGACGTATATCGGAGGATGTATAGTGATCCTACTACTGGGGAGCTCAGAGGTGATTGTCAGCATCACATCATGGTCAGTATTATTTGTTTTCAAGTTTAAAAATTAACTGCATATAATATATTCACAATTTTAATTTTAAATTGCAACTACAAGAGTCATATGAGGCCGCAGCGTCACAGACCCGGCCTGAGAGTCAGGCCAAGTCATCAGATCAGACCACTGGCCGTCCGTTTGATGAGGCGGCATGGATGCAGGCCACCCAATATGCCTTCGAGAAGGGCCGGGTAGTTGGTATTGGCTCTCGACTGACTCCCGGAGATTATTATGGAAGTGCTGTGATGTCGGCGTCCAGCTCGAGAGGAGATCGTGCATCTTCTTCTGCTACATAGTATGAGGATCAGTTGCGATCTCAGAACGCACTGATAGAGAGTCTCCGACAGGAGCAGGAGCAGATGTGTCAGCAGCATGAGGAGGAGCGTCGATGCCAGCAGCAGCTGTACGAGGAGCAGACGAGTCGGTGGCAGCAGCAACATCATGAGTATATGGAGTACATGCACCGACTCACTCATGCTTTAGGGATGGAGTTTCCTCCACCACCATCTGCATATCCCCCCTCCCCCCCTTCAGATTAGAGTTTGTATTTATGTTATAAAATTTGTGAAATCAAAATATGATTTTTTTCTATTCGTAGTTTCTGTCTCATTACAAAATATTAATAATATTATATTTTTAAATAACAATATTAATATGAATAATAATATTATTTATATTTTATAATATTAAATTATATATATATATTAAAATTTTATAATATTAAAATTTAATTATATTTTTTTGTAATACTTGAATTATTTTAATATTTGAATGTAAAATAATTCTATTATTTTTATATTAATTAAAATAACTTATTAATATTTTTTTTATTTATGAATTATAATTCTAATATTATTATATTAATTAAATCATTTATTAATATTCTATTATTATTTTTTGAATTATAATTCTATTATTATTATATTAATTAAAATAATTTATTATTTTTATTTGTGAATTATAATTCTATTATTATATTAATTAAAATCATTTATTAATATTTTATTATTTTTTATTTTTGAATTATAATTGGATTATTATTATATTAATTAAAATAATTTATTAATAATTTATTTTTTTTATTTTTTTTATAGTATTTGCGATGAGATACTATTCCCATCGCAAATAGTATTATTATTATTTTTATTTTTTTAAAAATAGTTTTTTGCGACGGGTCCCGTCACAACAACTATTTGCGGCGGGCCCGTCGCAACAAGTATTTGCGATGGGGCCCCTCGCAAATAGTTTTTTACAAATATACAGAGTACTAGTTGCGACGGGGATTCTCCCCGTCACGGAAAAATGATTTAGCGACGAGCCCGTCGCAAAAAACTGTTGTTGCGACACCATTTTCAGCAACGAGTCATTTGCGACGGGATCCCGTCACAAATGACCCATCGCAAATACCTGTTTTTCTAGTAGTGACACCTGGTAAAGGCAATGTAGTATTGGACACTATGAACCAGAAGAATCCGACATAGGAAGTTCAAGAGTCCAATAGTTAATAGAAGTTTATGGCCTTGTTCTCTAAGTTGTACTAGGATGTGAAGGATAGTTGTGGATAGAATTTTCTATCATCCTTGGTAGTTACATCCAATCTTATGGATAGGGTGAGGATAAGACAATTGTCAAATTTTGAGGGCTTGGTCCTACAATATAGAATGGTTGGTGAGGACCTCACTCCTGATTGGACTATTAGCGATGATGAAATTATATATATAGATGGGAGTGTCTAGGTTCCAGAAGACATTCAAGAGTAGTTGATACTGAAATTTTATACCTTATCTTGGGCAGTACATCCCTACATCACCAAGATTTATTTTGACTTACATTGCCAATACTGGTGCTTTGGGATAAAAAGATATATAGTAGGGTTTTTACTTGGTGTTCCATAAGTCAACAAGTGAAGGTGGATCATAAGAAATCAGCAGGGATTTTAAATCCATTGCCTATTCTTGAGTGAAAATGGGATGATGTCACCAAGGATTTTGTGATTGGGATACTAAGGTCATCATGAGGTAGAAATGTCATGAACAGTCCCCCGGGGTCCGTATCGTGACTACCCCAAGCCCACCTTCCATAGGCCAGGGGCTGACGACTAGAACCAAATGCATAAATCCCTAAACTGGGAAGGAATTACCTTTATAACTGTATAAAAACACATCAGAGTACACAACTAGAAGGAAAAAACTAAGTAAAACTGTATAAAAAAGAAGTGTTGGAAAGTAAAAGGGGCCGGAAATACAAGACCAACAGGAAAGTACAAGTACAACTGAAAAACAAGTACAACTGAAGAAAAGTAAAGCAGCTACTGGGTCGTCCTCTGGGGTTCTTACCTATAGGGTAGGTACAGATGACCTCCTCAACACTCCACATCCATCCGTCTCCTCTGTGCACTGTCTCACCGAGTGATCCACCTCTGGGTACCGTACAGTCCTGCTACTCTCTGCCTCAGTCAATGCTGTCAGTCGTCTACAACCAACACAATGAGGTGCGGCATAGCCCGTGCAGGGGTGAGTATAATGATACTTAGTAGGGACCCCGAGACCCTCAAGGCCTCACTAAATCCAACAAGGATAAACCAAAAAGTATGAAATCAATGGATAACCATTACTTAGGTATATGCCCATACATAATCCTAAGTTATATAGTAACCCATCTCAATCATGAAGAAAACACAAAAGTCATTGACTCATCTTAAACTAGGATTTTCATTATCGAAACCACAACTGCTGGAGAAATCCTCCTCTGTCGAGAACAATGGGCCTATCGTGACATGAAGGTGCTTCTCACTAAACTTGGACTACTGAGGTACTCCTCCAGTTGAGTACCTCGTGTCTACTGCCAACTACTAGGCGCTCCTCTACTGTGGGCCTGCCGCCAACTACCAACCAATCCCCCTAATAGTCTGCAGAGGTTCTCCTCATGTTGAGTACCGTGGGTCTACCGCAAACTACCAGGTGCTCCTCTGCTATGGGTCTGCCACCAACTACCATGCACTCCCCACCGGGCTAGTCGAATCACCCCAAGTCGAATCGGTCAAGCAGTCGTCAGGTCTGCCAGCTACTAGGTCTCCGCACTCTATCCTCTAGTCACTGGAATGATCTGCTCCAAGAACTTCTGGTAAATGCTACAACTATTTTTAAGTGCCATGAAGAAGTATCTCAAAGGTAGGTCACGTCATAAGGGTCTCAATGCAACAGACGGCACATCAATCAGATGCCTGATTCTGTTAGTTATTAGCATTTTAGTCTCGGGGCACCGGTTGGATTCGTGTATGATCCAACCGAGCTGTAACTCAAATATACCCTGAACTCTAATGGGGAATTCTCTAAGGTATTACTTCGTTCCAAGAATACCGGTTCCACTGAAGGTTTTTCAAACAGACGTCCAGTGCCAAAGATATGGCCCAAGAAGGTAAAGGGTCAGTAATGAGCCTGGGTCTGGTCTGAACCGGTAGGACTGAATCGGCCCAACCGAGTTTGGGATGACCTGGTCTGGGTCGACCTGGTTAGTATCACTAGTTCTGACCCGCCCTGTTGGGCAGGTCAGCCCGCTATGTTTTGGCCCGGTCTGCTGGGCCCGGCCCAGCGGACTGCGAGGGCGGTTCAGCCCAGATGTCACCATGTAGGCGGCTTGCCCTGAAGGCTGAGGCTGATTTGGCCAATGCTGTGAGGGGCGCAGCCCGTGCGACTAGAGGGCTAGCCACATGGAGCGCGGGCTGACCGTGGTTGGTCCAGGTAGGGCGCGATAGGGGCCGGGTAGGCCGCAGGGGCACCGACAGGGCGCCAGATAGGTCATAGGGGTGCCAGGTAGGCCGCGACAGGGGCCAGGTAGGCCATGGGGGTGCTAGGTAGGCTACAGGGGCACTGAGTAGGGCGCGGGGAGGCCACATCTAGGTGGGTCGGGCGCTGCTCGGGCTGGCGATGTTCGGCCGGGTGCATTGGTACGCCATGGGGGCGGCGCGATTCGTGGAGGCTGTGAGTAGCGTGGCCTTCGTCATTGCTGCCTTGATTGTCATCGCCTTAACGCCATGCCATAGAACATCACAAGAAGAGTGATCAATGGAGGATGTCAGGCCATGTTAGGTTGTCCCGCGCCCTACACAATTAGGGTGATAGCAAATGGTTCTCAAGAACGAATCACAACATTCCACCCATAAAAATAAACATCATCGTTCTTCTTTTTTAAAAGAATAGAAGAACATGATGATTAAAAGAAACTAAACCCCTACCTTTGATTCACCGGTCATCTTTCGTTGACATCACGGAAAGATGGCCGTCGATCTGTGGTAGATGAACACGTCCCACATTGAAGGAGTCCAAGGAACAAGGTCAGACGAGGTCGTTCTTCATAGTGGAAGGCGTCCCTCATCGACGTTCTTTGTCGGGAGTGCGTTCTTTGCCAGAATATCATCCTTCGTTGGAGAGAATTCTTCGTCGGAATGAATTCTCTTTTCTCCCAAGCTCCACCAAAAGAAAGTGCCCAAAATAATAGTTTGTCTATTATTTTAATCATTGGCACAAATTTCAAAAAGGGTGAATTAATTATGTAGGATCCTCCAATTAATCCACAAGAGGTTGGCATATTAATTAAATGGGGGTTGGCTCCCTTTAATTAAAGGGGAAGGTCAAGGGGTTTCTCCCCATTTAATGGGGAGTTGAGGAGGTTTTATCCTCCTCCATTAATAGAGGGTTAAGCCTCATGTGGTCCCCACTTCATAACCTCTCACGGGAGGTTATGATCAGGTGGGCCCCACCAACATAACCTCTCATGGGAGGTTAGGGTGTGGCGGTCCCACCTCCAACTCTTAAGTATAGGTTTTGACCAACACACTCACATGGCAGCTTAAAATAAAATAAAGTGTTGTACACTTTATTTTTTTTATAAAAATCCAAAACTAACTTTTAATCTCGACCATCCACCATTGAGGTGAAAGTTTTCTTAAGAGAATATAGGTGCTGCGAGTTCAACGGTGCCCTAGGATTTTAGTTCTGAGCACCAGTTCGAAAGTTATAAAAACCCTCTCATATGTTTATTGAATGTACTCAAACAAAACTTCAGAAATTGATTCTGGTTACATTGGGCCTCGGAATCAAGCGCCGTAAAAATTTGCGGACTCGTAAAAATCCCATGTATTTAAGAAAAAAAAAATTCCAAGGAATTTACAGGTCCTTACAAGAAATCAAATATGTATTACTATGGATAATCTCATGAAGTTCACCTATTTTGTACCTATTATGGATACCTTATTAGTATATGATCTTGAATGAATTTATATCCAAGAGATTGTGAACCTTCCCAGAGTTCCACATACATTTGTATTATATTGGGATTCCTAGTGTGTATTATTTTTTTCAATTATCATAGAGGTAATTGTGTACCAAAGTTATTTTTAGTAGATCATACCACCCTAAGACTGATAGGTAGTCAGAGTACAAAATATTGGTTCTATAGGACATTTCTAGAGTATGCTCCCTCGATGTTGGGGGTTCTTGGGAGAAGCTATACCCTTGGTTTAATTATTTTAAAATAACAGTTATTAAGAGAATATAAACACAGAAACTTAGGAGGCTTTGTATGTTATGAAATTCCAATCACCTCTATGATGGTTAGAGGCAGTAGAGGAAGCACTACTCAGACCACGTCTTATGTTGGAGACTTTAGAGTAGGTTCATCTAATTTAGAAACAGATGGCTGCAAAAAAGTCTAGAATGAAATTCTATACTGATCATAATCAATAACCTTTAGAGTTAGAGGCTGGGGAACAAGTCTTTTTATATATCTCACCAAGGCTAGGGAATATATTAAATTAGTAAGAGAGTAAAATTTCACCACTATATGTCAGAACTTTTGAGATTCTATAGATAACCATACTTGTAGCCTTTTGATTGAATATACCTTATAGGTATCGAGCCATGCACAAAATCTTATATGTATTTTAGGTACATCTTTATCACTCATACCCATACCACACTCTTCAACCAAATGAGGTTGAGTTGTAGGTAGTTGAATCCTTTGAGGAGCATCCTATACGTATTGTTGATCGGAGCATGAAATCTATCCGAGGAAGTTCAATTCCTCTATTTTACATGATTTGGTAGAAAAAATTTGTACAAGATGTGATTTGGGTGAGAGAGAAAGATACACATCCTTAGGGGATGGAAATATTTTTAGTTGATTCACAACCCTCAAAAAAGAAACTTGGCGATGAGTTGTCTTAAGAGGTGGAGATTGTAAGTTGTCAAGTTTTTTATTTATGGTAGAACTATTTTTAATTTTAGTTTAATTATATGGTTCTGACCTATTGTGGGTCCCTAGTGATTCTATAGATTAAATAGGGGTTTTAGGTTCTTGTTTGGAGCCTGGTCCCTGAGGTTTCAAAAAGGTAGCTGTTCCACAAGGTTTTTGGAAATTGTGAATCCCAAACTGTTTAGTTTGATGAAACCATGTGAGGTGGTTTAGCCCACTATCAGGGGCTGAACAATTTGAGGAAACCACACAGTAGGGGCTAGTCACCCGTCAAAGGTTGGTTTAGTTTTTGAAATAGTGAATTACCATGGTTTTGACATGATTTCACAAATCTTGCACATTAACCATGTGTGTGTGTGTGTGGGGGGGGGTCTTGGATAATACATGGCGATTAGTTGGTTCAAGGTTTTTCAAATCATGAGACCAAACCATGGGACCCAGTTCTTAGAGGGGGAATATCCTTTTCCCCCTATTTTATTAAAAGGTTTGAACCTTCTCATACTTCCTCATTTTCTCTAGTGGCCATCCCTCCCTTTTAAATCAGAAATCCTCCTCAAGAATAAATATATGATTTTGTATAATTACAATATTTGATGTTGGATTCAAGATCAGTTCATCTCGTTAGATGTGTGTTAGTGAGTTATTTATTAATATTACACCTCTTTTAATTTTTCAACCTCTTTTAAGAGTTATTTTAGTGCAGGATCTTATGTCATATTTTTAAGGATTTCAACCATTATTTTTTTTATTCCAATCTAGGTTGTGTTAGGAGCCAATATTAGATTAGTTTTCTACCATGTGCATAAGGTAGTTGGTCTACACATTTTCAGTTAAGTATAGTTGTTTTATTCCTTGTTACTATAGCGGTACACATTAGAACTTCCAAAAATTGATTATAAATTAATTAAATGTCTTGATTAAGTTAATAGAACCTTGATAGGTTTCCCACTTAGAACCTTATTATGGTTGTATGTTTTCATCCCCAACCCCGACCACCCATGGGGGTGTGTTCATGCATCTTCCCCATGATATACCACCCTGTTGGGTGTGTGTGATCTCACCATATTTAGTGGGATCCTTTTTTAATTTAATAAGATATTTAGAGAGGGATTATTCATCATTTTCCTTGTGATTACTTGTTATTAAAATTATTAAATGGGTTGAATGAAAAATGTGTAATGAATTTGATGAAATTATGACTTAGATATGATTATGAGATGATAAATTATTTGGATACCTTATAAATTAATAGTCTTTGGATATGACTAACCAGGATTCCATGGAAATTTATACTCCATGGATCCAGATTACTTTGGATTCCTGGGAAATCTGTACTCCTAGGATATAGCTTGTTTGGACCACCTTGGACTTACTCCTTGGGCTCCACCCAAATCATTACTTAGTTTTCTATAGATATGATCCATGCAATTGATGATTATGACTTTATTATTTATACCTTGGATCTAACCCTTATGGTTCTAATATTGGATTACTTAGTACAAGATTTAGTGGATGTTTTATCATGTTCTACAAATGGACCTTATTTATCACTTATTGATTAGAGTGTGAATTGTTAGGCTAGAAAATATAAAATTTACATATATCACTTTATTACTATTATATATTTCATACTACAACGACTTATATACACATATTTGACTTGTTATAGACACTATTGGTGGTTTACTACAAATTTTTATCTCACACTCTATTCAAGATGCCATTGGGTACCCAGATAGACTTCATGGATGCTGGTAGAGATCGAGGAAAGAACCCTCTTTATGATGCCAGATTTATTATTTCATAAGAGTATATGAGCACAGGACCGAGCTGAGGCTTGTGATACTATCTAAGGATAGTTCCTTTTTGGTATTTTTTTTGAAATATATATTATAATAGATTCCTATATTCATCTATTTCCCAACTTTTGTATATATTGAGGACATATTCATCACATTATATTTGATATTTCCTTTTTTTATTTGTTTATTTGTACTATTTGGATGATTTACCACCACTGTTCTTAATTATTATATATGTATTTTTCTTTTTATATATTATAAAACTGTTGTGTGAGTATGACCATGAGAGTATAGTCTCCCCATGGTATTACCTTAGAGCATAGATTCTAGTCGACATTCTATAAAATACAGGGAGGTGCGCTTGAGGCCATGTGACCAACTGGCTCGCGACACTGGTTAATGGTTCCCAGGTATAGACATTACATAGACCATAAATAACGATTCATAGAATAAGTATTTTTCATAACAAAATATATGAGTCATAAGATTATAGAATCCTAAATAATTAATCATGAGCTAATAGAGAATATGACAATAATAAGCTATAAGTTTATGGAATACATGTGAGTATAGAAATTATAATCCAATGACTCCCCCAAGATATTATTGTCATATTAGGCTTGGGCTAACTACCTGTGTATTCTCTTAGACATGAGTTGACCACCCATGTATCCTCTTGGGCATGAGCTAACCACCTGTGTATCCTATTAGGCTTGGTATAACCACTCATGTACCCTTTGAGATCATGAGATAAAAAAACCACCCAATTAATTTTAGGGATAAAACTTATCCACCCATCACATAATAATAAACCATTCATATGTATTCCACAAGGTCATAAAAACATTCATCATTTCATCATAACCTAATTAACCCAAGTAAAGAACCTAATTTCATTAAAACATTCTTAAAAATTATTATCATAAGTTATTTATAGAAAATAAATATATTTTATCATAATATCATATACCAAATGAATCATAAAAATCCTTAAATATTTTTTACATGAGTGATAAATTATTTTATAAAAGCATTAGAAATATGATTTGAAAAGAAAGTATAAATATACTTTTCTTTTTATAAATTTTTAAAACTAAAGTTTCTAAGAATAATGGGAATATTATTTTATTTATAAAACCATGGAAACATTTAAAGTAATCATCATGATTAATAAATAACAATATTTTGGGAAAATATGTTTATGTTTTAAATTCTTATAGAAACATTCTTTTGATAATTTTGTAAATAAATTCAAAATGAAAATTCAGAAAATGACAATAAGATTCCATTTATATTTCTATCAATAAATTAAAATATATTAAAAAAATAACTTCATATATTATTTAATATTATATAATAAATTCTATAAAACAATTTCTAAGAATATGGATATGGAGGAAAAATAATCTTATCCAAAAAAGAAGAATTATTTTTGGTATTTATTAAATACATTCATTTGGTATTTTTGAGTAAAAAAGATGGGTAAAATGGAAATAATATCTTAAAACCTATAAATAAAAGTAATATAATAAATTAATTGGGTTTTAGTAGATAAATAACAAAAATTTCATTCAATTACAAATTGAAACATAAACAATCCAAAAAAAGTGATATTTCAACATAAACCTTTACCTAAAGTCATAACTTACCACATACATGTTATAACCTCATATATATTAAATTTATATTTATTATGAATCTATAACGTACCAATATTCAAAATTAACTTGCTTAATATTATTACCTTATAATTTTAAATTACACTTTTATCAACAATTCTTTATTTAAATCAATATTCTTGTGTCAACTATTTTATTTTCCACGTATGTTTCAGTTATGTGATTATAATACTTACACCTTGTTCATGGTTTAACCATATTTATAATATTAATCATTTCATTAATATCATATTCTTTCATTATATACACTTTTAAAATAATCCATTTAATTCAGTGATGAAAAATTAATTACATCACTTCATGGAGGTGGTAGTCGACACACACATATAAGTGATGTTTTAATTTTTCAATGGATTATAATTAAGGTGGGTAAATAATAATTTATCTTTAAAAAATCATAATTATATTATTAATATCATATATATTCATTAAAACCATCTATATAACCATCCATTATAGGTGGTGATGAAAAAATTAAATACATTACTTCATGGAGTGACTTTTCTGTATGCACGCATGAGTGACACATTAATTTCTATTGGATGGATGAGAAGCATATAATTATTATTAAATCAAAATAATAACATTTAAATATATTTATTAAACTTATTTAATAATATTATTATGTTAGGATATATTTTTAAGGATGTGTAAGAATAATTAAACTTGAAAGGATTTGGTTAAGACAATTACCTCTTCTTCAAGTATCATCCTTTGTCTTACACCTTAATCTTTATTATGTTGGTATTTTGGTGTTATAATAACATTTTATAAATTTACAGTTTACTTTGGAAGTTATTTTAGTGGATATTTTTTGATATAAGGTTGTCTAAGTGTGTGGATAAGTGAGGAGCGGAGGTTCCCTTTTTTTAAGTGAGGAGAGTGTCACCCTTGTAAATAGCCTAAACATTAAAATAATACAAATTTAATTTCATGTGAAGTGAAAAAAATAAGAAAAATTTATAATATAAGTTGTGGTTAAGTAAAAATATACTAATAAATAATATAAATATTTTTTTATTACATTAGAAGCTTGATCCATTAATTTAAACCCTTTTGACCCATTTTAACCTTTACCGTGAAAACCTAACCATTTTACAATGGTAACTTATTTTTATGGGAAAAATGAAATTGAACTTATATAAGTTTTTTTATATTATTATTAAAAACATGTTATATATTTTATTATATTAAAGTTCTAGTGTTATAAGAGATTAATTCTAATATCTATGTTTAAAATGTGTAAAAATAATTTTTAGAAAACAAATGTATCTTTAAGCATAAAAATGATTTTATTCCCATAAATTTCCTTTTAACCACAATTATATTAATGTAAATTTATTTTATTGAATATGTAATAAAAAAATTTCAAAAAAATCATTTATCAAAATTAATTAATTAAATCTATTAACATAAAATAATTTGTGCACATAATAAATATTATTTTAAAAATATATCTTTTCACCTTAAAATGTTTTTATATTCCATTATAACCAATATATAATAAATTTATTCAAGATCATTAATTTTTATAAATTTATAATTAATAAATTTTTATATTTTTAATTCAATAAATAAGAAGATTTTACTTTTTAATTAAACATTTATAATATAATAAAGACTATAAAAAAACATTTCCATTTAACCAATATTTATTAAACTAGAATTCCTTATCTTTAGGTAATGATCTAATATATTACCATAATTGGTTTTATTAATTATTAATTAATTTTTTTTGATAATTTCTATTAATACCATTCCTCAGAGTATTAAATTTAATAATATTTCATAATTCAACAAAATAGTCCAAAATAGTTTCTCAATAACTAATGGATTTTTATTAAGTAAATTTATACTTTTTAAATATTTATTTTCTTTAAAAGTTTCATTTAACAATAAAATAATGTATTTCATTTTATATATAAATTAATAATGATTCCATTATGTTTATTGTTTCATATAGTTAAATCTATTAAACATATCTAATTTATTAAAGGGAAATATATTTTAAAATCTTAGGGTGTTACATTTAGGCTGACCAAGTGTCGAATATGTGGAAACCAAGATGAGTAAACTGATATAAGGGAGGTTTCTTTGGTATCTTCATGATTTTTTCTTTGATTATCAAGGGAATAGATTATTTTAATTTCCATTATGGTCATATCAACTTTGTGAGTAACCTAGGTGAAGGTCTATTACAAGGGGAATAATCCCATTTATGAAAGGAATACATGATTTAAGGGGTTCAATATAGAATTTATATATAGGAAATATACTTTAAAAGTATTAGGAGGGGACTATGGTGGATGATCACCTAGGGTATAGAGCCTGGGAGAATTTGTTCCCAGTTTGAAGGACTTAGAAGAATTGAAAATTAGGTGGGAGACCTAGGAAAAATCACACTCATTCATGTGACTAGAGTAGTATGGAACACTAGTATAGAAACTTAAGTGTATAAGAACCTATGTTCCAGGACACAAGAGAAGTATCACCAATGTTCAGGATTTGGTGAATAAGGAACCCTAGTATGAGGGTAAGTTGAAGTGTCACGTTACTACGAGTGTAGGGAAAAGTGTCACCTTAATATAAAGGGTAGGGAGAAGTGTTGAACAAATAGAGTGGGTAGGGAAAAGTGTTTCTCGAATATAAATAGCAGGAAAAAGTATCACCCTAGAATATATAATAGGAAAAAGTATAACCTTAGTATTGAGATTAAGGTGATGTATCTCCCAAGTATGGGAATATTGTGGTGACTTGGGATTGTGGAACCTTAGTACTACACCCCTGGGTTTGTTGGGCATATAACAACCTAGTATAGTCCACATTATAAGGGAACCTTCTCCCCAACCATTAAGAACCATAGGGGAAGATTCCTTTTATGATTTTTATGTATTATATTCATCATATGATAAAATTAACCATAATTTTTATTAATTTTCATTTTATTTTAACATAATAAGTCACCTAAAAAGGAATGAGGGACTTGGGTGAAGAGCATAGGTGCTTTGGGGAATACATGCCTCAATATGTTATCCTCTTTATGGTGGTCCAAGAAATGGTATTCATGTGGGTATTTATTAGAAAATAGTGACTAGAGAATAGATCTTGGTGGATAAACACCTATTACAAACTAGTTAATGGGTGCCTCATGCTGAGTGATGGCTTGGGCATACGAGCTGAGCACGCAGGTTGGCTGTAACTCCCTAGTATTTTAGTATGTATTCTAACTTAAATAAATAATATCATGAATATCTTATTTCACATGTAACACCAAACTATGACAATCCATCATAAATTTTATTTTGATAAAATATTTCAATGAAATATAAACATTAATACATTATGATAATGAAATATTAATCAACATTAAGAATACTATAAGAAAAATAAAATAATAAATATATAAAAAGACTATGATCATGAAATACTTAGCCTTCGGATTGGGTTTAATATCGTTCATCCTATTATAACAATATAGTGAAGGATATTCATTATAAATACAATAATTATTTTTAAAATGAAGTAAATGAATCAGATAAATGATTATATACATATATAAATGGATATATATATATATAAGAACTTAATATGACATTTATATATATAAGGTTGTTGAAAAAATGGTCATTGGAGATATGATTTTTTGATGCATGGGTGATTTGTATATAGTAATTGTATATACTAATATAAATTTTTTATATTTATGTTTTTATTTTTTAGTAAAAAATTAAAGATAATATAACACATAAATAATAAATAATCCTAGAATGAAATTAAAATAATTAAATAAAATATTTTATTATAAAATTATCTATTTTTAATTAATTATTATTATTATTTTTTAATATGGATTTGATGTGTTCAAAATTCAATTAAATATCATAATACCAATGTCTAGATAAAATTTAATAGTCAAAAGATATATAATTTTAATCATATGTGATTAAAATTATTTAATACTATAATTGATATTTTTATCAAAGAAGTTTTTTTTCAAAGTGTTGTGTATTTTTATCTTAATGAATTGAATTGAACAATTTTAAAGGAATATTATAATAACATTCAATGTTTCAATATATTAATAATCATTTAATTATAGAATAAAGTGAAATAATATTAAAAACACCTAAATCTCTAAAAAAGTCTATTTTCAATAAAAATATTTTTTCTATAAATATTATGTTTTCTTTTAAAAGATAAATTTACATATTTAGAAATTTATTTAGATTTAATAGAGATTAAAATTTTAATTAGAAATTATAAATTAGGTAAGAATATCAATTTCATTTTTAAGCATAAAATCAAGTTATTGGGGTGAATAGTGTATGACATCAGTAAATCAAAAAAATAGTAAAATAAAATATACATTAAAAATTTGGTACAAACCATATAATAATAAAAATTAAAATGGATAATGCAGTGAATTTCTATAATATATGGGTTTTCCACTTATGGGTCCATATTAAATTAAAAAATTACCTTCCTTAACCATTAAGTAATGAGATATTGAAAACATGCCCCTCAAACTAACATGTAAAAGGACCTCTCCACCACAACTTTCAGACCACTCATACAAATAAATTTTCATTTAAATAAATATCAATTTTACCTCTATTAAATCCTTATTAGATTTTGGGTAACTTCTAGTTCCAAGAAGGATTACTGAACCCTTTATTTAGAAGGGACCCTTGTCAAGAAAAAAGTGAATTCCTCAAAGTACCTAAGTTATTCTAAAAATTTACAATTATAATATTATCAAAAGTGTTTATAAATATAATTATACCTAAGTTATTCTAAAAATTTACAATTACATTATTTTCACAAGTGTTTATAAATATAATTATTCATTGAAATTATATTTTCTTCTTCTTATTATTATTCTATTAAAATGATATTACTATTATATAACTCTAAACTCTTACTTATTTCATTAGAATAACATATTCTTGTTTGGGTCAGTTCAATTTCCTATATGAATGATAATATAGAAACATCATAATTATCATCACGAATAATATTGAGACCCAAGATAAACATTAAATTATTTTAAATATTTTACACGATTTAAAACATTACATTTCATATATCATAATAGCCCATAAAATGATAGGTTTAATGTATTTAAATACTAGATACATAATATGATTATTTTACAAATATTGTGATCATTTATTCTTAAAGGAACCATACTAGACTATATTTTATACATCTCATTAATAATAATCATCCTCAAAAACTACGGAATAAAAACATAATAAAGGGGTGATATAAATTTTTTAGTAAGGGATGAATAAACATTTCATCAAGGACAAGTTCATAAGCACAAGTGAAAAAGATTACAATAAAGGAAATATCATAACATAAATAGTGATAATCATAAGACATAGGTGAGATTAAAATAACATGGAATTAGAACTTAAATCTATATAAGATCATATGGAATCTGTAACATGTTTTATAATCATTTAACATAAACCTTGAAAAATGAGAGAAAAATATCATTTTTTATAACATGCTTTAACTGTGGCACAAACATTAGGATAGAGAATAATTTCATTCATGATCCACACCATAAATGACTATGCATATGAGAAACTAAAATATAATAATTAATTATTATCTTATGGGATATAAACTCTTAACCAATGCATTGGATTTTGATTTATGACTCCACACTTCATTCATCTATACTTACACATTCCACTTAAAACAAAATCATTATTCACATCATAAATATCCCATGGAAATAAAATATATTTCATAAAACATCCAAATATAAGTAATTCAATTATTATAAAGAACCCATTCCAATAAAACGTGATTAATAAAACATAGAAATAATATAAAGTAACAACATAAATTAAATCATTTGATACTGAAAACTTGATAACCCAAAATAATAACATAATAAAAGAAAATATATATAGAAACTTGAAAAATAACTCCATTAGAGATAAATCATTTGAATATAATGAAAACAAATCATAGAAAGAGATATTTGAATACATTTTGTATTTGTTGTTGTACAAGTCACAATTTTGTTCCTCTTTTCAAAAAGCATCATTTAAAAAAAAGTGAATAGAAAACATTTCATGGAAATGGATTTGGATTAAAAACTATTTTACCAAGATATGAAAGTTAAAATATCATTAAAAACCAAGCTTCATAAAGAATGAAGTTAAGCAAGAAACTGTATAACTCAAAGAAAAGAGTTTGAGTTACTAAGACACTTACCTTTACCCTTAATTTTCAAGGAAGTGATTTAACCTCATGTATAATAAAGATACAAATCATAATTAACTATTTCATAAAATTATTTATATAAATTTACATTTATAATATTTATTAATAAAATTTATCTTCTTGTATTATATTGTTATAATATCTTTTCAACATCATATGTTAATAATCACGACTGTTTTGAACCAAGTTTGTAAAGTGGTATCAATATACCTTTTTGTACAAAATTTTATTATTTTAAACCCATTAATGGTACATGAATTAATTTTTCATAAATTATTATAATGTTTTAGTTCAATTAAATGGGTGTCTTAGTTATGTTTCATGAATAAGAAAATGCTGAAAACTAGTTTCTGGTTTTTTACTGATATCAAAGGATTTCATTATAATGATTGTTAAATTTTGTGTTATACCTAAATAAAAATATTAATGGTATATATTAATTAATTATTTAATATAATATCATATAATATAAACTTAAGCCATCATTTAAGGCACCCGTGAAAAAAATTATGCATTATTCCATGAAGGCGGTAGTCTACACAAACACATAGATGTTGATTTTATTTTTCAATGAGAGGAATAAAAATGTAACATGGTGTATACTTTAAGGAAATTAAATATTTTATATTTATCATAAATAATTATTTAATTAATTTTCTATACTATCTAGTTTAGGCTATAAAAGAAACTAAAAAATGTTTCTTTGTGGAGGTTCTTGTCTACACATACACACATTTCCCATTTTCATGGGAAAAAGGCACATGGTTATTGATTGAACCATCATTAAAATAACATAAAATTATACTATTGATAATATTGTTATAATTTTTAGATGTTTTAAATTAATTTTATTGTTAATAAGTGCACGTAATGTAACAAAAATGATAAATGAGTGGTTAGAAATTTATACATCACTTCTTGGATCATATCCAATTCACAGGGTGTTAGGCCTGTAATATATGGCCTTTTTAGAAGACCAAGACCACTTAAAGGTGTCTATAAATGTTTTAGAGAGGTTTGGGTCTATTTTGGTTCAAAAAATGTGGGATTTTATATGTTGGCAAGCGAGGATAAGAGTGCCTAATTATAAGTGTAAAGGGGTGACATTTTTGTTAATACCCAAAAAAGTTTAATAATAGGAAGTCAAAATAAAATAATGTGTCTCAAAAACTATGGAATAATGGAGATGGTAAGGGATAATGTCCATTAAGTCATAAAACACCCATTACCACCCATGTTTAAAAAAAATTTGTTTTTCTTTTCCTCCTGGATAAACCCTTTTTGACCATTTTGATTTTTTCTGAGGTAATTAGGTTTTACAAAAGTAATTTAACCCTTATGAATAAAAATAAATTCGTCATTTTTATATTATTTAGACCTAATGATTCCAAATTTGGAATATGTTTTACAATGTTAATTTTATATATAAGATAAAAATCAATTTTAAAACACTAGATGTATAATTTATTGATTTTTTTAAAAATATATATTATGTTCTAAAATTTATAATATCGGGTTTTAAATTAAAACAAGAATATTTAAAATTATAAATTCACTTAAAATTTCATATTTTGCCTTTGAAAATGGTTTTTTAAATTTATAATTTCTACTTATAAAATAATAATGTAATGACTGTCATGTTATTTGTAAAATTGGTATTTTTCACTATTAACTTAAAAATATATATTTTTTGAGAAATATCATAAATTTATCTAAATATAATATTAAAATTATCAATACAAAAATTCAGTTATTTTTTTTTTCAAATTTACATCATTTTTTTAAAAATATTTTATTTGAAAACATAAAATATTCTGAAAAACATTTTTTATTAGAAAATTAATTTTGGTATATTAATTATTATTTTCTCTATAAATTACTACATAATATAGTAACAACTAAATATTTATGTGATAAATATATATTTTTTATTATTAAATCAATTTATACATAGTTCCTTCAAATAAGATGATAATTTCATGAAAAATACTCTTTTTAATCATAACGTGAACTCAGAAAAAAAGGTCATTCAAAAAGTATAAAAAATCATGATATTTTTACACATATAAATATTTTACTACAAGTTGATATAATCATAATTTATAATAAAATAATCCCTTATTATATTTTTATAATACATAATAATTAGAAAATGATTAGTTGTAGTTTTGGGTGATGGTACCACTAACATGGATCTTGTGTAAATCTCCACATGCTTGAACATCTACCTTATATTTTTTTTATCAAACCGTAATTTCTCATGTTTACTGTAGCCTTGGTCTTGGAAAAACCCTAGAAAATCTAACAATCTTCTAAGCATAGAAAAATGGTTTTTATAAGGAATAATTCCACTTCCAGATGAAATTTCATCTTTCTATATTTCTTGATTTTGTGATATGATTACATCAATTTATAGCAACTAATTTAACAAAATTGTTTTAATGTTCATATTTAAAATTTAAGATATATCAATGTTTTTTATTTAGCTTGGTATAGTGTGGGAAACAAGTTTTATAATATATTATTTTTTTAAGTAGAATATAACGTTAAATATTAAATCATTACAAATAAGTATCAAGACAAAAATATTTGTAATATAATATATTAAAGAGTAATTTACTTTATAAATATGGTTCTAGAAGGGTGACATAAAAACGAATTTCTACTCCAAATTTACTTGTTTTTATCAGTAAATTTCTTGAAACATAATTTTCATAGATTCCATTATCACGAGACATACCTATATCTTCCATAAATTGAACATAGTATTGAGTGAATCATCGGGACATAATCATTCTAGTAAATTTAATAATCTTATAGTGTTAGAAGTTTTATCATCTAATGAGAGTAGACATTTCCACTGAAAAATTGCATAAATCAATCAAAATTATGAACATCTAATGAGATAAATAAATAATAACAACTAATATATGTGTAAAAATTATTAATATTTAAAATTAAAAAAGATAATATATATTAATAAGGTTATTAAATAAGTGTTTAAGATGATTATCGTTATTATATCGGAGGTCAAATTAGCTTCATGGAAGATAGGAGTCAAGAAAAATATTTCCTTAAAATCTCATTTTGAAATCAAAATTGTTTATGATTAAATATCAATAAAGGTAAATTATTTTTTATTTATCTATATAACCCCATCTATTTTCTTCTCCTATGGTTATTTATAGAGTTTACATGTCTTCTAACTATTTCACCTTCCATTAGTTCATAATTCAACCCAAAGGATGCCTGCAAGTGGATCCAAACATATCTCTTATTTTAGTTGGGAATATTTCTCCTATATGGACATATTTTTCTATAAGTGTACTTATTTATAATTATATTATTTATTAAGTTAATTTTCTATTGGAACTTAATTTTTTTTATAAAATAATGAAATGAATCTCTTTCTATTTTATTATGAACATGTCATTTTATATTTTCTTTGAATTTCATTATAATCGTGCTAAAGTAATATTTTTTACATCTTCCACATGAATTTATTTTATTATGTTTTTTATATGTTTTCATTACAAATATTCCATTATATTTGTAAAATTTTTCCAATTTAATTTATACTCACTTTTTTTTTATAAATTATTATCTTATATATTAAATGTTATCAAAAATATAAAGCGTCGTTATTCTTATTTTTAAAATTAATTTTTTATTATCATAAAATTTTTTTTTATCAATTTCAATATCATTTAATTGTTATTATGATTCCCTTGGTAAATTATATAATGAAACCATACTTCTTCTTTATATGGATGTATTGTGACCTTTTATTGTATAAATTTTCATTAAACTCATCTCTTTCACACATGGTAACTATGCTATGATGGGGTTATGAATGTTTTCATGTTCATGTGTGACACATATGTATGGTTTATCATTATGTGATTGGTGTGTATATTATAACCCTCCAATTCAATTGGAAAAGTTTTATTTCTCATGATATAGATATGGGACATAAGTGGTTATCCTTAGTGAAAAATATTATAGGACACACATGTTTATCCCAAGTCCACTATGTTATGGGAAAGTGGTTAACCTATTACATTATAATATTAAGTTATTAGTGTTTAAACCAGAATTATGCTTCAAATTCTCTACTTATATTTCTTCAAAATTCTTATGTTATGAAACATACCTATGTCAGGTTCTCATGACTCATTATTATTGACTCATTTTTCTACACTACTATGAATCATGTCTTATACTATGCCCAAAACATTATGTCCTGATTCATGATTCATGATTTTTGTTTTATTTAGTACGGTTTCCACATGTTATGTTCATATATCTTGATTATGCTCATACACCTACATGTTCATCTCATATTTACTTATTATATTTGATTATTATCTATTATGTTTACCATTACTAAGAATATGTTCCCACCCATTCACATGTTTCATTTTTCTTGGTTATGAATAATAATATTACATATAATATTTCTATAAGGACATAATGTGTGAATAATAATTATGGTATATGTTAATGAATGTTGTAAAATATGTTTATTATTTATATAGTATCAAAATATACTAAATCTATAGGTTTTGGGGTCTGTTTATTTGTGATATGTAATGAATAATCATGTAAAATGATGTACTATGTATGTATTGTTTCTATGGTTATATAAGTTGGTATCAAAGTTGTGTTGTTTTGGGGGGATTATGTCATAAATAATAAGAATAAATAATCTAAAAAATCTATAATTAAACAAAAATTGATATTGTATGAACCTAAAATATAATATGTTGAAATGAAGGTGTTATAATTTAAGAAATATTGGGAGTGATTTTCCTTATTATATGGTTTATTTTATTATTTTTTCTTGATACTCACACTAACATTTTTTGTTTTATTTAATGTATAAAACTATGAGGAACTTAGTAAAAAATAATTAAAATGGAAAATGTGATGATTGTTCTAATTAAGAATAATATAAGATGGGTGTTTCTGTACAAAATTCCATGGGAATTCTCACCAAACTTTATCAGGCTATGAAAAATAACATAAACCATGTTAAAATAAAAACAAACAAATGAATGAACAAAAATATATTAATTCATTCATGTTGAAAGACCCACCCCAATCAGTGGGTCCTCCCATCCACTAATTTTCACACAAAGGATTAATGAAAAAATTAGATATTTTACATTTAGTAATCATCAAAATAGGATGATTTTTTTTATAAATTTATCATTTGGTATGTTATTAAAATGAATAGTGGAATCTAATTATTAATATAAAGAAAGGGGAAGAAATCAACTACATGGAATTATAAGAGTTTATGAAGGTATTTTTCAATAAATTCTTTTCCAATTTTTTTTTCACTAAAATGGATAAATAATTCTTATATATGAAGAAAGAAAGTGGTTAAATACATTGGTATATATGATGAAAAAAATATAAGACTTTCATGGTATCTTTCTGGTTATATAATTGAACTTAAAATAAAAAATTAACATTTATTTATCATATTGAAACCAAGTCTCCTAAAGGCATTAGATATGATAGAAATTGGTAGCTATGAAAAAATTAATCAATTTTATCTTGAGGTAAAAATATAAATTTAATTCCCCCATTATACTCATGGTTTTGGGAAAAATAGGTAAATAGAGTTTTATGGAAACATAAATGATAAAACCCATGGTGGAAAAAAGATTCATCTTCTTACATGATGAATATGTCAGAATAATCATGGGGGTATTTCCTCAAAGTAACAAGAAAAAAATTCAAGTGTGGGATAGAAGGATACCAAGAACACCATTGTTTAAGGGAAATAAAGAATGAAAATAATAATCAAAAAAATAAACTACCCACAATATAGTTCTTCAATTGTAAGTATTAGAGGCATTACTCCAATAAATAAACAAAATTAAGTGTTAATAATGATAATTTACGTCAATAACCTCAAAATAATATAGATAAAGGGAAAAGCCTATGTAATCAAAACTAATAAAGTGGTTCAAAAAAATATTTAAAGGTAAAATAATTATCCACTCTAGAACTAAAATTTTATTATTGAATTTTGGATCAACCCACTCTTTTATATCTGGGATATTTTCTTTGAGTATCAAACCACTAACCCTATGGCTATATTTGAATAATTTATGAAAAATCCAAGTGGAATAATGATTGAAAACCAAGTCTATAAATCCTATATGATATATTTTTATGGTAATACGATTCCGACCAATAATATTATTCTTCATTTAGTTTAATTTAATGTGTTTTTTTGAATGTATTAACTCTCTATACCTAGATACAATATTAATCATCGAGATAACGAAATCACATTCTATATCCTGAATCAAACTATGATTTTATATTAGTGCTAGGATCATTATGAAATCTATATGAAAGTTACTTTAATTATATGGGTATTAATACCCAATCAAGAGGGATATTTATCTTTAATGGTAGTGGTGAAACTCAATATTGAGGATATACAAATTGTGAATGGATTCATTGATGTTTTTTATAAATAGTTTTTTGGTATTCCACCTTAACATGAGGTTGAGTTTTCTATATAACTCATACATGGTGAAATTCCTATATCAAATAATTCTTATAAAATGAACTTAAATGATTTGGTGGAATTAAATAAGAAAATTCAGGGAAATATAGAAAATGATTTTATATACCAAAGTGATTCATCATGGGGTACACCAATCCCTTTAGTTAATTAGAAATATGGTTCAATGAATCTCTATATTTATTATCATGAACTTAACAAAATTATGATCAATGACATCTATCCACTTCCCTATATTGATGATTTGTCTGATCAATTATGATGGGATTGGTTCTTATCAAATGCTTAATTTAAATATAAATATCATTAATTAATAGTGAATAGGGTAAATTTATCCAAGATATCCTTTTATATAAGACATGGGAACTATGAATTCATAGTGATTCCATTCATGCATAGAAATTACCTTGTTTTATTCATGGAACTAATGAATAAAGTCTTTGAATATTACCTCATTCAATTTGTGGAAATCTATATGAATGATATTATTATATATTACAAGAAGCAAGGGAGATCCTAAATACCATTTGAATAATGTGATATAGACATTGAAAAAGGGGAAATATTATTCCAAATTTAGGTAGTGTGAATTATAACAACAAAATTTATCATTTATAGGTCTTGTAATTACAGGAGGGGGTATATTTTTTTATCCTCAAAAGAGAGATTTGATTGAGTAATGGACCATACAAACCATTTCAATGGATATCTGTAGTTTTATTTTATTTAATAGATACTATTGATTATTTTTTATACATTTGTTTTTCAAATGTAAAATCCACTAACCACGTTAACTTATAAGGGAATTAAGATCCTATAGGTAGATTCATATTAAGAAAATTTCAAATATCTTAAGTGATAGTTGGTAACTGAACCTGTACTCACACTATCATGTAGTGGAGATAGGTTTTTGATAAACAATGATTCATAAAAGAATGTATTGAGATGTTTCCTCATGTAAAACTACATAGTGTTATCTTATGCATCATGTCATTTAAATATTACTGAGAAAAATTTCAAGGTGAATGATTTGGAACTAGTTATAGTAATATTTATATTAAATATATATATCCATTATCTCTTTACTGAAAAGTTTGAAATATATATTAGTAACAAGATCTTAAAGTATATATTTACAACAAAGTATATGAACATGAATGAAAGAATATGGTTGGAGTAGATCAAATACTATGAATACTCAATACGTTATAACCGTGGGAAGGTGATCAAGTTAGTTGATGATTAGAGTAAGAAGGATCATGCTACCTTATCCTTGATGAGGATTGGAAGAGACCTTATACTCCTATATTTTCAAAGGATGAACCTCAAAATCATAACATAAGGGGATTAATTCTATCTTTCCTAAATGACTAACCAACCATATATCCAAGTAAATATTGAAGATGAATAGAATCATGATATATAACTATAGAAAATGATAGGTAATATTTGATATTTAAATTTTAAAATGATGTAATTATAATATTTAGTAAAGAAAAATGCTTCCATCTATACCAAAATTTAAGGGGTTGTTGAATGATTCATATAGATCGTTATTATTTATTAGTCGTTGAAGTAAAAATATTTATATAGAACTCAAGTATAATATATCATGGGACAACATGAATATAAATATTTTATAGTGTATATCTTGATTCTTTGTTTTCCAACAAGTTATGTCTAAACATCATAAGTTCAATTAGATGATGAAACCATTACCCTTAACTGTATGGAAATGAGATAACAACCATGGAATTAATTATTGTAATTCCTAAGACCTTTAAATAAAAAATTTTATTTGTGTTTTAGTTTATATTCTTATTAAATCATCAAATTTCATTTATATTTTAAAAGATTTTAAAATTGATCAACTTTCCATGATATACATAAAAGAAGATGTAAGGTTGTATGGAGTACCACTATTAGTTGTATTTGAATGTTATTAAAGGTTCAACTCAATTTTCTAGTTAATTATTCAATAATTATTGGTTAAAAAATGATCATAATCACTTTTTATCATCATAAGAATGATGTTCAATATAAAATGACCATTTAAACTCTATAGGATATGCATGTATTTAGTTCTATGGATTTCAAAGGTGATTGGGATTAACACCTTCCCCTTATAGAGTTCTCATCTAATTAAAGTTTCCATTATTGAATTAAAATAGAACCATATGATACTCCATATGGGATGAGGGTCATAACTACAACATGTTGGGATGACTTTATAGAGCATAAGATGATAGAACTCTATCTTTCTCAAGAAATTTTAGTGAAAATTAAGACCATTATTAAATACATAAAAACTTCAAAAATTATATAAGAAATCTATGTTGATAATTAGAGGTGAGATTTGGAGTTTGAATTCAGAGATAATGTGTTCCTTTAAATATCCCCATGGAGGTGTGTTATGAGATTTTTTAATAAGTAAAGGTTAGTCCTTATATACACTATCCCTTTCAAAATACTCAATATTTTGTGGAAAATAACTCATCATATTGAACTTACAATGAACATATCCCAAGTTTTTGATGTGTTTCATTTTTCACATTTGATAAAGTACATTCCTAAACCATTACTTGTACTAAACTTAGATATCATGAAACTGGAACCTTATATCTCTTATAAGAAATAAATAGTAGAAATATTGGATCATATAGATAATGTACTATAATATATGACCACTCAAATGGTTAAATATCTCTGTATAAATCATAAGTTTGAGTAAAATACATGGGAACCCAAAGATTTAATGAGGTATAAGTACTCTAATTTTTTTTGAGCAATGAAATTTCAAGGGTGAAATTACTTTAATGTGGTAGATTGTAACAACCTAAGATTTTAGTATGTATTATCCTTTAAATGAAGAATTAATTAAAAATAATGTTTCAAATGAAACAAATAACTAAAACAAACCATGATATACTTTATTGAGATAAAATATTTCAATATAAGAAAAAATTTAATACATTATGATAAGGTAATATGAAAACTCATTAATAAAACTACATTAAGAAAAAACATAGATAAATAAAAAGACAAAAAACATGATATCCTTAACCTCATGGTTTATGTTGAATATCATACCTCCTAGGGGAATAACTCATGACATCAGTAAACTATAAATACAATAAAATAAAAAATATATATTTAAAATGATGTATAAAACATATAAAAATAAAAATAATGTCGATAATGTAGGTAATATCTTGTATCCTATTTATTTTACACTTATGGGCCCACTTTCTATTTAAAAATGACATTACTTAACTATTTAGTAATGAGAAATTGTAAAAAATGGCAGTAAAGCTCACCTATAGAAGGTAATCTAGAAAAACCCTTCTAAACCAATATTAACCTGCAATCCAGTATTAAATACAATCCCATTTTTATACTAATAAATCCTTTTTATACATTAATTAGCTTTTGGTTCCTAAAAGGAGGCCTACATACTTCATTTTAAAGGAAACTATGTTGAGAAAGCATGAATTCATCAAAGTAAGTATATTAACTTATTCTCTAATAGTTTAATTACCTTATCATATAATTTTTTTTGAATATAATTCTCACTGTAATGATATTATCTTAACAACACTATAATTTTGTGAAAACTGTAGTATTATTATATAACTGAATACTTTTAGTCATTTCATTAGTGGGGTGTTCTCTTTTTTAGGTCACTTTAACCACCCACATAAATTATGTTATACCAAAATCATAATTTTCATCATAAATACGTATAAATATATTAATAATATCAATATAATAAATTAATGTGTGATTTTTGTTATGAATACAGTTCTGAAATGGAGACACAAAATGAATTTGCATTATAAAGTAACTTGTTATTATCATAAAATTACCCAAATCATGATTGAATTTTAATATATTCTCATGAAAAATATTCATACCATCCTTTAAATAAAAATGGTATTGAATTAATCATTTGAATATAATGATTACAAAAAATTTACTACTTTGGGAATGATGATATTTTTATTAATGAATAATGATCTACATCACAATTACAGAACTTTTACAAAACAATCAAAATAAATAATATCTATTGATGAAAATGAACAATATCTAACTGATATATTTGTAATAAATTAAATTAATTAAAGAGTATTAATGGTAATAGTTATGAATCAAAATCTAAAATAAGTTATTAAGTTGGTTATGTTTATTATATTGGTGTTTAAATAACCTTCCTGGAAATCAGGACTCAAGGTAAGGGATTCATTCCAATCACACATAAAAATAAATGTTGTATATAAAAAATATTCTATCAAGGGAATTTTTCTATTTCTATATGAAAACCTATTTATTTTATTATACTCTTATTATTTTTGGGTTCACTAATCTTCTTGATATTTTAACTTCCTTTGGTTCACAATTCTACTGAAATGAAGCTTATAAGTGAAGACAAACATATCTATTATTTTTGTTGTTAATCTTTATACTTCCTATTAATATTATTTATTTTATTTTATAAATTTAATTCTATATATTTATATGACTTGTTAGGATAATTTTCTATTGCCCTTTAATTTTTTACAAAATAATGAAAGGAATATTTTTTAATGGTTCTTGTATGTGTCATTTTCTGTTGTCTTTGAATATATTTACAAATAAATAGATTAAAATTTATCAAAATATTATAGATGAATAAATTTTATCACTATATTAATAATTTTTGTTTTAAAATATCCCTTTTACATGTTATCAAGTTTTTAAAAAGTAAGGTATATTCTCTTTGTTTTGTAAATTATTTTCTTTTAAAATAAAAGTTATCCAAAATGTAAATTGTATTTATTCTTTTTTATAAAAGTAATTTTTAATGATATAAAAGTAATTTTTTTCATATATTCTGATATCCTTTATTATTTATTATGAGTCCTAGGGTATACGATCTATTGACACAATCCACCTTTTATCTATGTGTGGATTATGACATTGTTTTGTGTAAAATTTCCAATAACTCATTTCTTTCACACTATGAAACAATGATATGATAGAATTATGAATGGTTTAATGTTTATTTGGTAAAAATATGTATGATTTATCATTATGTGATAGGTGGTTCCATTATGTACCTCCAATTCCATAGGTGATGTTTTATATATCATAAGATCAATATGAGAAACATGTGGTTATCCCAAGTCCAAAATGTTATGGTGGTGTGAGTGGTTATCCAATTTATCCTATGTTTTGGGAAGGTAGTTAGACTATTAAATTATAAGATTAATGTCTTAGTAGTTAAAAGTGTCATATGTTATGAATTATATTCTTATGTTTCTTCTATATTCTTATATTTTGAAGTATACTTATTTCATGGCTCATGAATCATGATTATTGATTCATGATTCCAAATTCATATGACTCATGTCTTATGACTTTCCAAAAACATTAAGTTATGATAAATTAATTATGATACATGTTTTATTGGGTATGATTTGATTATTCTTTTTTTTCATGTATCTTGATTATGTTCACATACAAACTTATTCATCTTATGATCACTTAGGATATTTTATTTTTATCTCTTATGATTACCCTTACTCTATATTTGAGATCATCCATTATTATGTTTCCATTTCCCCTAATTATAAATAATAATATTATGTATTATATGTATATAATATTATCACGTTTTAAGAATATGTGTGGGAGATCTTGAATAATTGTTGTAAAATCAGCATATTATGTATCTAGTCTCCAAATACACTAAACCTATAGGTTATAAGGCCTATTTTGTTGGGATATGTAATGAATAATTATGTAAAATAATTTATTATATATTTATATTGTGATTTTATTTTATCATTGGCTTCACAAAAATAGGATGGATGTATATTTTGAGATTAGGGTAAATTGACATGGGTGTTTTCATGGAGACTGAGGCAAAGTGACATAGGCATGTAGATTGACCTATGCACTATTATTACCAAAGAATTTACCCCACATGAAAAATGTATCTATTAACAAATATGTTAATAATAATTGGCTAAGAATTTTTTGGGCCATATTGAGTCCTCTATACATTGAACCTTGATTCTATGGTCACTGATGGTTGTGCACTTGATATAAAGTGATACAAATATTATAATCAGAACACAATTAGGTGTTACCTAAGTTATTTTATGATGTGGTGGACCTTATTAGATTCCTATTTTCCTTCTTTTATAAAGGTATGTGTGTTTACAATATATTTTTTCTAGGATTTAGCTTTGAAATGAATGTTTAGGTTGATATATAACATTAATGGTTTGTTAGCATTTATATGGGGTGAGAAACTTACTCTATTAAAATGTATAGATTTTGGTAGTGCATTACATGGATATAGATTTTGGAAATGGGTTTACTATGAGGAATAACCTATATTTACTATAAAATATTTGTGATGTTGTTCTTAACTTTGTTACCTTGTAACTTAATGTTGGTTATGTGATTGAACCCAACATAGTTAGTATGATAAGGGTCAGGATACATTGAGATCAGAATGATATATATAGGGGTCACCTTTCCACCTTGAATTATATTGGAAAGTAGTGGTTGATATTCTTGAGTATTAATATCGTTTTCCACATGGGTCTAACTTTCCCATGATCTTTATATCCTTATGAGCTTGATTGAGTTGATATTGAGCTAATATCATTTTATATAGAATATTTTATTTCGCCATTATATTAAATTTTTATTACTTAGGGTCATGATGCCTTATGGTTGAGATCATTATATATATGGGACTAATTTCCCCTTTAGTATGAGATACTACAAGTAATGGAACATACTATCCCATGTACTTTATGATATTATGGTGATATGTTTAAAAATATTCTAGCACTGACCAAGGGGGGAATGGTCACTACCTAATTGGATTGTTAGTACTCAAGGGTGTGACATTTACAATGTTATTTTAGATTATTATTATTATTATTATTGGAATATCACTTAGTCATTCACTTGCATATTCCATATTTTATTGGGACATCATTGGTGGTGGCCTATTAAGTTGTAATCACTCCTTGCATGGGAATATAAATGTGTGTGTATGTGTATGTGTATATTACATGTTTCATGAAATAGATAATGGAATGGGACTTCCAGTGGATGGTTAGGTTGTAGATATTTGTTTAGAGTTGGGAGAGAAGATCAAATGAAGACTGAAGTTTATTTTTTAGTTCCTATAGTCTTTTTTTTTGTTTTGTACCATGTTATATATGATTGGTCCCTGGGCTATCTTATATATTTTTATATGACACATGTGAAATTTTAGTAACCCATTTTTCTATAACATATTACATTTATTTATTTATGTTCTGGTCATACTTGTAACCTCTATATTCTTCTCTTATATTATTATGCCTGTTTTTCATTATTTTTTATGTTATTATTTATATTCATAAATACTAGAGGGAATAGTCTCCAAAATATCATCTATTTATGCTTTTTTACTTATTGGAAACATCTATAATTTTATTCACCGATGAGGTATTTAGATAATGGGTTTTCAAGTATTGAATAACACTTATTCGATGCAGTAAAGGATAATAGAAAACAAAATTCCTAATATACCATTATATGAAGAACTAAAACCTTGAATTCTATAAATGAAGAACACACAACTTTTTTTGGGAGTTAAAAGTCATAAATCCTTAAAGTCACTACATGTTAATCTATCAAATTATGTGATATTCAATCCACCAAAAGTTCACTATCCTAACTTCACACTCAATGGTATTCCAAACCTCACAAATAAAAATATCTAGAACATAAGAAGAAAAATGAATGCTAAATAACCACACATATAGTTTTTCAAAAATCACAAAATCATGTATACAAAAAATTCAATGAAATTAAATGAATAAAATAGACACTTTATATTTATGTGGTTCTGATTTTCATCCTATGTCCCTGATAGAATATTATGAGAAATTTAGTTCCTCAAATGTAATTTTTTTAATCAATTTGAATGTACTACCATGTAGAAAACAAACTCAAAAGATAACTCAAACCACAAAAAGTGGCCCAACCTTCCTTATTATAGAGGTTACCACTAAGTTATTCATTTTCACTAACCTTTTACTTTCACAAGGGTTCACCCTATTCATTGTGAAACTTCCAATATCTTATTTTCTCCCTATTTTTACTACCTATAAATGGTATTCAAATAGTTATTCCATGTTTGAAACATTTCTTATATATTTTCCAAAAAAAGGTATTCCAAACTAATACTATCTAAAATTATCCCATGATGATTATCTGTTCATCTGATGATATGACATCTTAAAATTCTAGAGAACTAACTATCTTTTGAGAAACCATCAGAAGTTCATAACTTTCAATCAACATATCATTGTCAAAGCCTTCCTACCACTACCTTATTATTTTGAAATGAATCATAAAATTACACTAAATTGAAAAATATAGAATTAAATAGACTTTAAAATCCAAAAAATATCCCACTTGAAGACTATTTTAAGTATAAAAAATAACCTTAAACCATTAGTTAAACAAGTGATCATAACCTCTTTTTGATATGTGTAGAGTTATTTATCCTTATTTTATTCACCCCAACACTACTGATGCACTCTATAACCTCATAATTTATTAGGATCAAACCTTATGGAATATATGAACTAGTATTTGTTTCCCATCCGTGATCAAGATCTCAAGCTCCCCATACTCTAATAACTTCTTGATATAATGATACTTTAGTTCAACATGTTTTATACTTGCATGATAAACTAAGTTTTCTAAAAATTGATTAACAGATTGAATATCTTAGTAAAGTGTCCCACTTTCTTTCCCCTTGCATGTTCCCCAAGAAAATTTCTCAACCACACTATTTCCTTTATTTCATGTATTGTTGCAACATATTTTTCATCCATTGATGAGATAGAAAAAACATATTGTATTCATAAAATCCTACCAATATTCATTCCTCTATAAGTAAAGACATAATTGGAAGTACTCTTCCTATTATCACAATGTAATCTAATTTTTACAAAAATATATCCTTATAATGGTTTAGTCAAAAGAAAAAACAAGGAAATTTATTTTATTCCTCAATGATAACATATAATCTACTTCCCAACTTTCTAATTATTATCTCCTAGATTTTCTAAAAAGCTGATAATAAATTACTCTATATGTGAAATTTTTGGAATATAGAACACCATAGCATACATCAAACTTTTGATGGAATATAAAAACAAGAAATTATCCTTGTATTTTGCCTCATCTTTCACTTTAGGTGCTTACTCCATAGAAAACATGAAATGTTTGATAAGAGGAGTGGATTTTTTTTACATCCAGTCATTCTAAAACATTAAATGACCTTCTAGATGCACTCTTTTTGATAAAAAACTAAAATTTTAAACATTTTATCCCTTGCAATATTTATTACCATAATATTATTATCTTTAATAATATATTTAATTTCAAAACATCTAAAAAATAATTTTCACCCCTTCAATTGTTTTTTAGAAAGACCAATTAGAAGAATATCATCCTTATATAAGAGAATGAGAGTAAAATATCAATTTTTCAACTTATTTTGGTAGAAAAAATGATCTATAATTATCTAAAAGAAAAAATTTTATTTAATTAAGGCATCAAATTTATAGGTCCATTAACGTGGTTCTTATTTCAATATATAAGGAATTATTTTCTTTTTTTCACACCATGTCATGATTTCATTTTTCAATGAAACCGATAGGTTTCTTGAAGTATGTATCTCTATCTACATCACCATGAAAATAATAATTCTTAACATCCATTTTCTCCTAATAAAAATATTTGGTAGAAACCAAACTAAGTATAGTACTTATAGTGGTATGTTTTACAAGTGGTGAAAATATTTTTAAACAGTCAATGCCTTCCTTTCATTAGAAAACATTATCCACCAGGATAGCCTTATATCTCATAATACCATTATATTATTCCTTGAATTAAAAAAAAACCAATTTTGGACACTACCATCTTTATATGTGAAATATTTACTAGATCCTATGTTATATTCATATATAACAAATCCAACTATTCCTTTTTAACTAACTTCAAACACAGTGGAATCATTGAGAATATCTAACTATTCTAAACAATCATGTTATACTTCACCAATTATGACTAAGAAGTGATGATCGTATTCATACCTTTTTACTAATCATATGATCATATATGACCTTCATAACTCTACTTATGTTTCATCTCTTTATAAACATGATACTTCCAAAAAATATCCTCTTATTTATCTTACACAATATTCACCAATGTCCATTGTTTTAAGTATATTTTCTTATGGTTTTCTATATGAAATTTTTGTTCTCCAAACATGAATTTTCTCTATAATTTTTACCATTCAATAAACTAGTTCCACCTAAAATTTCTATAATTTTAATTCATTTTGAATTTACACACAGGATAACTTGGACTTGATATGATTTTTTATTCTAATATTTATTTTACATGATGTTTTGGTTTTTCAAAATTACCTTATCATTAAATAGAACATTATACTTTTAATTACATCTACCTTTTTTTATTCCCAAATTCAATATCCAAAATATTAATTGTGAGGCCTAAGAAATAAACATGGGTGATACAATGATTCAATCTTTTATTAGTACATATAATCCTAATGAACATAGAAAACATACACAATTATCATGATATTATGAAGTTATATGGTTTTAATAAACCACCTTTCTTTCAGTAACTCCCATCCTAAAACTTAAGAAGGACTTTAGTTTATTAATTTCTCTTCTAGTCATGAAAATCCTACATAAAATTCATTAGGAATTCCATAAACAATCCTCAAACTCCATGCCTTATATATCAATTTATGATTCACCCTCCCCACTATACCATTTTTTTATTCATTATAAGTAATTTTTTTATCATGTATGATTCCCATATATAGGAATTAGTTCTAGAAACATATTCCAATGATGTTTCCATAATTATCGGGTCTTGAACAATTCATCTTACATCTTGTTTCTCTTTTCACCATTAATTTCTATTGGAAAAAATATTCTATAAAAATTGATTTATGATTCAAGAAATAAACCAACATTCTCATCAGTGAGTAATCAATGAAATTCATAACATATTATGTCCCTCCATGATATTTTACCAGGGATTTTTCCTAGAAATAAATTTATAAAATATCTACCTTATTATTATAAAGAGTTATTAAACTAATATTGAAAGTCATATTTCATTAATTTCCATGTTTATAGAGTTCATAACATCTAAAATTTCATTGATAACACTTTATAATTTCTCATTATACTAGAATATTCATACTCTTCTCATTGATATGATACAACTTATTATTCGACAACTCTAGTATTTCAGAAGTTGACACAAAGTTAATTATGAGTTACATTATTGTTTTAGTAAAGTAATGATTTCTATAATTCACTCCTCTATAAATATAAAGAGATACCTAGGTGATATTGCATAGCCAATTATTAATACTTCTTTCAAAAATAGCTTCATCCAACTAGAAAAATGAAATAATATTCTCCAAAAGACTAGGAATATATTAAAATTCTTCAACTAAAGAAAAATTTTAATCTCTATGTGAACCTTTACATCCCCCATCCCCATAATCTAAAAACCATTATCATCTGCTATATGCACTATTATGAAATTTTTATAAAAAAATTGACATGTATCCTCTTTATCATATGGATTTATAGGATTCCCCAGAATCTATAATCCATGATTCAAATGAATCATTAACACTGAGCAGTATAGTGATACCTTATTCAATTAATGTATTTTGATAACCTGAGATTCTTGAAACTTTCCTTGCAGTAACAATTAGATCCTAATAATCTTTATAAATGTTCACCAATTCCCATAATGACAATAATAAGGGCCAGTTCTAGTCAATTTACTTCGAATCCTTCCACTATATTTATCAACTGAATGTATTTTATTTATTTGATGAAATAAAATTCCTCTCCTATTGAAATACATCATATTTTTTATAGATATTTGGACTTACCAAATCTATATCTCATCATTAAAAATCATGTTCTTTACATCTTTTAACAAAATATCATTTTTACTAGAAGAATATTTCCCCACCACCACCACCACTTCCCACAAATATTTCAAAGAGGATAATAAACAAATCACCAAAAAATCATATGTGAATGTTACCTTCAAGTCTTCAAGATGATTTTGGATCATGATGGAATCATTCACATGATATTACTTATGATATTCTTATATTAAATATCATCCACAAATTAATTTTTTTGAGAACATTATTCTTCTTATACATAAATGTTAGTACTAACATATGACCCATAATTTTCTTCTGCTCCTATATGGAGAAATAAAAATGTCTAGCTAACATCAACTGAATCAAACCCATATTTTTCCCATTCATTTTCTCCCATTAAACCTTTTACATATTTTTTTTTATCTCCAATTAATTAAACTTCTATATACTTTTGGATTAGAAAATATTTCATATGTATCCATTACAAATAGAATTATGCTACATTAAATATATCAGCTCACACTTTACCTTCTTCTAATCACATGTATTAAGATGTAAAATCCCACCAAGACAAATATTAATAGAATATGAGGATAAGATACCTAATAATGCCGAGTGTCTTTTTATATGAACCAATATCTGATACCACCTATAGGGTGGTGAGAGACCTAAAATAGTAAAGTCACTGGAAGCTAAAACAGTAAAATATATTATCTTAAACCCACTGGAATTTCAATCTCCTTAATATACATGAAACAATATGCTAAACCTCACTAAATAAATTATATATAACATTGGAATAAAAATCCACAATAAATAACCAAACATAGAGTCTATGGACAAGAACACACTTATGTGCAAAAAATAGAAGTTAATAAATAAAGAAGGCACATTTTATTTATGTGTTTTGTATTTTCATCCTATGTCCATGGGATAACACTATAATAATATTATTTATTCATAATTATAATGTTACAGTAATTGTGACTAAGAAACCATGTAGATAAATAATTCAAAATATATATTAACACCATAATAATGTGGTCCCACCCTCCCTTTTATATAGAGTTTCACCTTTTCATCTGGTTACAAGGACCTCCGACATTCACAAGGGTCCACCCGATGAACTGTGAAAGTATTGATCTCTTATTTCCTTCCTTAGTTTGAATTATTATTTCTATTTATATTTATAAAATAGTGGTTTTATTTTTGAATCATTAAATATATATTTCCATGAAAATTTTATTGAAAAAATACATCCCAAACATATAAAAAGTTGAATTTATAGTATTATGACGACTTAATATCCTGAAATTATTATGAATTTACCATCTATTAAGAAACCATAATAAGTTGATGAAATTCGATCAAACTTCATCATTGAAGTATCCCTAATATTTTCTTATTTTGGTGTACTAAATATTGAACTTTTGATAACTTAAAACCTGGATCCTTGATGATAGTAAGAAATCCTAAAACCTTTCTGCATTGATAGTGTGACACCTTGAGGTGTCACTTTCTTTATAGAAATCTTATGGTAATTTTACCCCATGAGTTTCAAGTGTTCTAGGTTGAGGATTTTGATATTTTTGATGTTTTACAAGGGTGAAAAGTTAGGGAGCACAATTTGGAAACCATGTAGTAGAAACCGTATGGATCTATGGAGTGGTTACAGAGGGGAGTGCATGATCTAAACACAATTAGGGAAATTGTGTGATATAACCATGTAAACTATAGGGGATTTTTTGGTATTATAAGAAACATGGTCCATGAATGGTTTTGAAAATAATACAATAAAACGTTGTTTCCTACCATGTTTTGGGTATTTTTTCATTTTACCCTCCTTTAATTTGGTATTACACCCTAATCCACACTCATTTGAACTGTATAACCCAAATTCCTTTCAAGGGATTCTCCCACCTTATTAAAGATTCTACTTATGGATTTTTAGTGGTTATTTTCTTAGATCAAAAGGTATGATCTCTTATTCCCTATTTCTATTGGTTTATCTCTTTTTAACCATCTCCCCTAACCATAGTTTCCATTATTGGATGATTTTATTCATTATAGATAATTATAATTTGTTATTTTGGTGTGTAATGTCTGTGAGCCATAGTATAAGTCCCTTTAAATTAGATTTCATTAAAGGTGGAACGATCCCACCACTTGAGGTTTTTCTTTCCAATTCATTATCAGTCACTTAAGAGTTCCATGAGTTCTTGGGTTTTCTAAATTCATTTCTATACTATCTAATTATGATTTATGTTATCTAGGCTTGATTTATGAAATTTATTCCATGACATAAATGATCTCTATTTGGAATAGTGAAGGTAATTTTTTGGTTAAGTGGTGATTTTTGGTAAAATTGATATTTTATTAGTCCAAAATGTTTGATAAAATTCCAAAAATGTTTTCAAAGAGGAAAATAGTTTTGTACGAAGTCTTAATCCAAATGTGAGTTTCAAAGTGGGTTCCCTTTTTGTTTTAAGGAGTAGGATTTATTGTAAAAAGGATTATATTTTTTTATGGAATTAAATGGTATTTTTCTTGGATTGTTAATTGTGATTGTTGATAATCATGGTTCCTTTGATATGGTATTTGGATTTCAAAATTTTTCAAAAGTGGATTTAAAAATGTATAAGGTATATATGATATAAGTGAGGCCCGATTGGTAATTTTTGAAGTGATATTGATTGTTACCTTGTTGATCCCCCTTAGGTTGTTGATTATGTGTATAATTATCCTTGAAGTGGATGATTTTTCATGTGATTCAGGATGTTCTTATGGATTGTGGAACCTTTTAAGGGTAGTTCGATGGGTGAGGGGTATGTGATTGTGGTGTTACACCTTTGGAATTTGTTATTATAACATGATGATGTTGTTTTTTCATGTTCTAAATCCTATAATTATTCCATGGGGAGACTAATGATTGTAAGGGGGAACTAGTGGGACATTTTCTAAATAGTTTATATTTTTCCCTAGATTGTTCCCCCAATGTTGAACACAACTCCTAGCTAGTGGGATTGTCACCAAGGAGACTGGTTAAAGTGATTTGGTTGATGGATGTGTTACCTTTAACCTACTGGTAGTTGGTACAACTATACTATCCCTAGGATATCACATTTTCCATGTCATACTACCTCATACTTTGTATCTTATTCTATGACTTCTGTTATATATCTTGGCATGTGTGTTTCTTATTTCGTGGATTGTCTTGCTTAGTGTGTTGATCCACTTATTATTTAGTCCTAATATTGACTAGTTTTGTTCCACCCATTTATTATCATTATTATAACCTTCTACGGTTGTGTTTTATTTATTGTTTCTATTGTATCCTTTATTAGAATTTATTTGGGTGTGTAAAAAAACTAAAGGAAATGGGGTAAAATTGTTTCAAAGTGCATGTTTTGTGGTAATTCTTTTGAACTGTTTTAAAACCATGTGCGAGTTGACATTAAAAAGTGTGACATTTTAAAGAGAAATTATTAGCACTTGAAATTGGCATGGTTTTTGGATATTTTTTTATAGAATGTTTTATAAAATTTGGGATATTTGAAAATGCATGTTCCATACTTGGATAATTTCTATATTATGTAAATTGGAAATTAAAAACAATTTGTTTTCATTATTTCCAAAATAGTGATTTTTGCTTCCTCTATAAAATAAATGAATTAGAATCTTGGTGGTATCTTACTAGCTTCCATGACCACACTACATACTCATATTGGTGGGTATATAGTATTCATGTCTTGTGAAGGTTCCTACAGGTTTGGATTCCAGGTATGATCCCATGCCATATTCCTTGACAAGTAGTAGGTAATTGTGATCATGATGGTGACTTGAGAGTCACATGGATATAGTGATTAGTGTCTCAGTTTCATGGGACTGGTTGAATCTAGTTTTGTTTCATCCTTTTTGGCCTTTCATTTTCCTTCCTTCAGATTATATTATAGCTTTGAAACTCTATGTGAAATTGTTATTCATTCAATGTTTTTTTTGGAATTTATCTTTTTCAATTTATTGTTATGTACTATTTGGTGGTTGATATATGATTATATGAGGGTAAAACCATCACAAATGGTTATTTTTGGTACATATAATGCTTGGAATCATCCTAGGTGGATCGGGTATTCTCCATGGGTATGTGGAGAGCTATTTTGTTTCCAGTTCAGACGATGTCCTAGTTTGGTTCATTACAAAATAGCATCAGATCCTAAGTTTATTGAAACTACCCTAGGTTCTTGAGATTCACCCCCTTTTTATTTCTGGGTTAATGGTAGAAAGGATATATGACTTTCTATACTCAGTTGTAAGTTTCCAAAAAGTGATTGGCCTACTCTTCTTCATGTCAGATCTTGAGTTTCCATGGGTGGCCAGGAGTCTTTATTTGAATTTTTGAGGTTATGGTGGATTTTTTTGATGTTTCAGTATGAAGTGTATTAAGTTTGAGTTATAAAGTGATTTAAACAGAATTATGAATAAATTTATAATATTGGAATCAAATTAGAAGGGTTCTAAAGGGTAGATGGTTAAGGTGCATAGTCTGTAAAACTATATGGAGGCCATGAATAGGATCATATATAACCTTTAGTTGAACTCACATGATTTGTGCATAGTCTGATAAACTTTGTGCCATAACCCTGTGTTGTGGAGAAAGATTTTGATTTTCATGTTTTATCTTATTCAATGATTTTTTATTTTTAAATTTTTGATGGTGTTCATATGTGGAAGTTTTAGTGGAGTTTCTTTATTTTAATGTTTTTTAAATCAAGACTTAAAATCAACATTTTAATGATTTAGTAGTTGGTATTGTTTGAAAAAAACAATGTTTTGGGTGTTTTTATGAAACAATTTTTAATAAATTTTGAGAAACTTGGGTAAAAGAATGTGATTTTTTTGTTTATATTAGTTTTATAATGATTTGGGTGCATGGTGTGAAATGTCTCTAATGGTTTTGGGTAATGTTACGAAAGAGGGTTTTTGTAACCTTGGTTTTGATGCTTTGATTTTTGGTTACCTAGTGTGAAATTTTATGTTGTTTTGTAATCTTTTTTATATTTTATTATTTTTATATACTCTATGAGTTTAATTTTAAGAGTTTAATGATTGAGTGTTTCATTTTTTGATATTTTAGAATGAGTCCCCTGGTAAAGGACCTGAAATTTAGGAAGGGAATACCTTGGGTAGTTGTCATAGTGATTCAGGGGTTGTCTTTCCATTCCCAGACTCCACCTAGACTTATGATAGAGTGTTAGATTCATGTTATTATCAGGCCTTGGATCATAAGTGATAGTTATTATACCAATATCCTCTAGTATAATATGGTTATCAAGGAACCCATGTTGAAATTGAGGGGATACTAAAGGTTGAAGATTTTTTTGACTTGCTATAGGCTTCAGAAGCCTCTAGGATAAGTTTCACTATTAATTTGTTTGATAGTTTGTGTTTTGAGTGGTATAATTTCATTAATGATTCCTAAACATTCAAGAATATATCATGGGGATATTTTAAGGCCATATTTATGTAGAGGTTTCATCCTAATAAGTGAGAGTTGAGAAGGTGATGCAGTTTTCATGTATTCTTCTTGGTGATCAGTCAGTGAAATTATATGATGAATGCTTAAATAGTTTGGTACCCTTACCTTTGGAGTTGGATATATATGAATCAAACATGTCATGGTATTTTCTAGGGGAATTCATTTGAAATTAATTTTATCAGTTCTTCAGTCAGTCCTGACTACTTATTCAGAAGTAGTTTATAAGGCTATAATCATTAAAGAAATCATAGCATGAAAAATTATCATGGAAGATTATTCATTTACCAAAAAATCTAGTAAATATGATCTGGATAAAGATAAGGGGAAGTAGGTATGTGGGTGATGAGAATCCAAACCCATAACTTGTGCTTCCCATCTTAGTAAAGAGGAATCCAGTTGTGTGTTTCTTGGGTGGGAAGTTTGGGAACATTCAAACTTCTTATACAAGAGCTTAAAAGATCATTAATTTTTTTTGGTTGTCCTAATCATATTTATAGGTTTTATGTAATAGTTTAGAATTATAAGAATAATTCTCTAAGATATCTTGAATATGGACAGTGTCTAGTGTTGTCGCTTCCATTGGTCAGTCAGAGTCTGAGTGTTTTTTGGAGTACGTCCTCTTTTATAAATTTTCATATTGGGTTTGGGACTTGTACCATATTTTTTGTATCAAGATACTTGATTTATAATGAATGAAGGGACTCTGAACCTATTTTCAAATCTTTTGGGTTGTTCACACCTTGTTGATTCTTGATGATTATTATCTTTTTATGCATGGTCAAAACCATGGGTTGCATGTTTTTCTATTCTTTTATAGGTAAATAACGTTGAGTGAAAATGAGGACACATGGGGTGTGATTTTATATCTATTTGGGCTATAGAAACCATCAGGTTATGATTTCCTCCAGAAAAATCTTCAGACAATGTTATAAGAAGTAGGATTATAGACACCCTTATATGTTAAATACAACCCTTAGGTTGGATACTTGTCATTCTTGTTGGATAATGTCAACCATTTGTATCCCCTACCATGGACTACCTTTTCTTGTTGTCCAGTTTTAGTGATCTTATTGTTTTTTTGAGGATGTTCTATTGTATTCTTTTGGTATAGTTGATGCAATTAGTGTAATTGTGTCTCTTTGTTTATGATCATTATTTTGGGTTATCTTAGACAATGTTTCACCGTCTTAGAGAAATTATAAATGGTGTGAAGACATGTGACATGTATCTATGTATTTTCCCATTCTCCTATAGTTATCCATTTGGATTCATTTGGTAGAGGTGTGATGTTGTTTGGATCTAGTGACCTTAAATGTTCCATAGGAGTTGGTTATATTTTTTCCTATGATCCATTTTATAAATAGAGAGGATCTTAAGACTTGGGGTAGAAATAAGGATATTCATAATTTCAAAAATGAATATAGGAGATACTATCCAAACATTTTCTCTTATTTTATAATCACTCATTTTTAATGGTTGTTAACCAAAGCATGGGTTGTTTATATCTCATAATATTATTTTCGAGGTTTTTAGATGTTTTTTGGTGTTAAGTTCTCCTTAGAGGAGAGGTATTTTTTTGAATTATCATTTTATATATGTTTTCAAGAACTTTATGGGCGAAAAAAGGGGCATTGTGCAGATTTTTTAACACCCTAGAGTTTCAATTTTTTGGTACTGACCTTATATATGTTTTTCCTCTTGGGTTCTAGCTATTTAAAGATGAGAATTTTTTGTTTTTAGGAGTTTTAGAGGGGTGTACTATTAGGAAGATATAACACCCCAAGATTTTATGAAATATATTTTTGAAATAAATTTAATTTCTTCAGTATCTTTTGTTATACACAACATTGGGTTTTATAAAACCACAATATTATACTAAAAATATTATTACATAAACATGACCATTAAAACCAATAGATTAATTTTTTTTGGTATGCATAAGAATAAATATATATTGAAAATTAATTATGAATTATTTATACAAATAAAATATATTGATAAATAAGTACTTAATTTTTGGTAAATTATTTATATGCTTTGAAAATACATTTTCCAAAAAAATGATTTATATTTAATTTTGTGAACAAGTAATAAAATAAAATTCTTCCACATTTAGAAAATCTATTTGGAAAAATTAACTTCATTTTTGGAATCAATAGTTCAATGTTATATTAGTATGAACCTTTTTAAAATTTTCAAATGTTTAATGTTTTAATGAATTGTGAAAAATGTTGATTTTAATTAAAAAATGTTTTTTCATTTATGTAATTTGTAAGTTCAATTTTTTTAAGATGGTTTTAAAGGTAAAATTAGTTCAATTATATCATAATCAACACAATTTTATTCATTGGGATAAATTTTATACTTAATTTTCATATTAAAACATTGTATACTTATGAAAAATATTTCATTGAAAAACTATTTTTTTCATCGCGCCTGCGAGATTAATTTTAAATTAAATTCTGTCACTTCTGGGAATTGAATTTGAAAAAAATGGATTCCTTATTTTGAATAAAAATAATTAATGTTATAGATTAATTTCAAATTAGGTTTTTTATAATAAATAGTAAAAACTGTATAAATTAATTATCATTGTTATGGTTAAAACAAGGTTTTTCACGTTACTTCTATATGTGTCAAAATTAATTTTCAAGACACATTGTACCTTTATTTAGTAATTTGTATATAATATTTAAGATTAGTGGGTAAAAGTTATATAATAATTCTCCTTTTATTTTCAATATTAAAGGATAAATTTCCTTGGTAAACAAAAAGAGAGAAGTTATGGTGGTGAAAATAAAAACAGAAAAAGTGAGAAAACATAGAACACAAGGGAATAAAATGTTTAATTTTTTTTGTAAATGTGTTTGTAGACCATATAATCCTTATAATTAATTATTTACCAATTTTCGAGCCACTTGGGTGAGAGTGACTTCCCATTATAGAATAGTTTTTCGTATTTATAAAAAATCACACACCTCCTCAATTATTAAAAGGCACTTCTTTCCCTCACATATTAAGAACTCTTAAGCCATTTTACTTGACCATTAACTACACAAATCCCTCAAAAAAACCCTTATAAATTCTATAGAACTTTTTTTATTCCCAAAATACCATCCCTAGGGTTCTTAATAATATATCCAAAAGAGGTTGTCTTTAGTGAAGGTAATTGCCTTCACTAATCTATTTATTTTTTACTTCTTATCTTACCACATTCAATTATTAATTAGTAAATAATAAATAATAAAACAATAATATAATATAAATAGATATTTTATTATGTTAAAATAATAACTTATATCCATCTCCTCTTACATCATATGGGAAATGAAACTGTCGATCGTGTGTACAACGAACTACCGTCACACGAACTAATGTAATTTGCATTCTGTCACCACTTATCAAGAAAGGATATAATAATGGATTATATTTTATATATAATACTAATAAATTAATTATAATTTTGAAATTATTATATCATATATACCTACTTACATTCTATTATGTGGGAATACGATAATGTCACTCGTGTGTACGAAGGGCAACCGCCTTACAAAGTGATGTGATTTGTTTTCACATAGGCTTCACGTGAAAGGTAATAAGGATAAATTTGATTAATATTTATCATATATATGACATAATAATGACTCTATAAAGGTTATATATTATTTACCTTTATTTTTCTCCATATTTTGAGAAAACGGAAACAACGTTCATCTGTATGTACGACCTACCATCTCTATAAATGGTGTAATTCATTTTTTATCAATAAACTGCATGGATTACTATAAATAAAATTATAGTGAACATATATTTTATTTTTATAATTTTTATAATTCTATATATGATGAAAATATGATCATAATAATAAGATAGATAGTATAAAAACAAAACATACATAAATAATGAAGTAGTTATTACTCAAAAGGTAATTTTAACAATGAAATGTTAATAAATGGGTAATAAAAGGTCATAATTAAGAAATATATGGTATTATAAAAGTTATTATAATTCTATAATATATTTATAATAAACATATATTTATTATACATAAGTTTTAAATGTTTACGAAAGAATTTGTGACTTAAGGTAATGAGTTTTTGGTCTCTCTTTTATTTTCGGTAGACATATGCCATATTCACCACTCATTAATTTCTGTTGTAATATATGATGCCCCTTTGAATTTTTATATCATTAATAAACTTATTTTAATGATATTTAGAGTTCCATTTGATGTTATTATTTAATAGGGATTATAATTCAAATTTTTCCAAAGTAGTAAATGAATTTTCTCTCAAATTATCTTCTTTGGGACATATGTTATGTTATGAACCTATCTTATTTTATGAGGTTTATATATATAACCTTTGAAATGTTATGTAATTAATTTATTTGTTCTCATTATATTTAATGTTCCATTTTAATTTATTCATTTATGGGGATTATTATTCAAAATATACTAAAGTGGTAATGTTTTTATTCTACAATCTCATTGTTTATTTGGATTGTTATTTATTAGGACTAAGATTATGAAATAATATGATATATCCATAAATAAATTAAAAAAATTAATTCTTCCATATCTAGTTCAGTAAAATAATTTTTTTCATTTCATCATCCTCCCTTTATGTACTCAATAGTCTAATAAAAATAAACTTCTTTTCACTCTTTGATCGTAAATCCTTTTTCTTACATGTTCTTTATTTAAAAATGTTTCAAATAAAGATTTAAAAATTATATAATGATTTAAAAATTAATTTTTTACCCATTTTTTAATTTTTAATAAATTTTTTAAATGGAATCTTGTTATTATTTTCTAAACAAGGCTCTTTTTTACTTTTTACTAAAAATATGAACGGGGTTTTTATTTTAATGTGTATGGAATGAGTGGTATTTTCAAAAATCATGATCACTAAATGATTTAAATATTAATTTTCAATATTAAAAGTCTATTTTCAATTAATTTTTTTCCTTAATTTTTGGGATGTTTATATATTTTAGATAAATAATTTCCAGGTGAAAAGGTTATTTTCATCAAGAAATGTTCTAAGTGAACTTAAAAAATCATTTCCATCTAAGACAATATCCTTTGATGTTACTTAAGATTTACCAATTATATGATCTAATTATACTATTCTTATTATTTCTATGGTTGGATTATGATTATGATGAAATTTTGTTTTGAAGCCCATTACTTTTCCTTGGGTAATGCTAGGATGAAATGTCTATAAAAACCATTTCTTTGAATGGGTTTTGATTTGATGGATGTTTTAGGATCAGGTGGCACACATATGTATGAATTTAATTATGTGATGTGTGGTACCTATATATCCCTCCAATTAATTCGGTAAATTTTTATATGTCATGAGATAATTATTGGAAAGAAGTTGTTGTGGTTGATCCGCTATGGGAAACAAGCCAATGTGCTTGATTCACTATAGGAAATAGGTGATGATACTTGATCCATTATGAAATGGGATAAATTTGATGATGTATGATCCATTTTGAAATTATAAAGATGTGTTGATTCGTGGTCCATTATGATTTTATGGTCATTGTGGTTAACTGCGACATATGAAATTTTTTTTATACATATGATGGTGCCACACATATATTATATGAACTCATGGTTCATGATTAATTTATGATTATTTCTAAATCATAGTGTTAATTTTATTTGAAATATTAACATTTTATTCCATGGATCATGTTTTCAATCCTTGAAATACTAGATATTAACTTTTAAATTTATAGTCATCATCTTATACCCATTTTCTTATCATATGAATTCACATGATCATTGACTAATATTTTCCATGCTTAACCTTATTGATCATATGAGCTCACACATTATTATTTTTTCCTTTCCGAGGTTATGAAGAAATATTTTAGTAGTGTAATTATATAAAGATTACTAAATGGGTTGGTATTTATGGGATATTTTTAAGATCATTCATAAAATTAAAATATTGTGTAACTTGTATACAAAGATACTAAACCTTTTTGATCCTTAGGAATGTATTTATAAAATGTATTGAATATTTATATAAAAATATATAAAATTTATGTATGAAAATCCTATTTCATTATTGTTTTTATCATAGTGAGGTTTATTTAACCTTTGGAAACAATGTTGAGAATAAATTTGCGAGAACCACAAGGTTAAGTCAATATATAATACAATTTACATTTTTTTGAAGGAAATATTGAGTGTTTTATAAGAAATTGCATCCATGTTTTAATAAAATAATTTAATGTGGATATAGAATTGTTTTACCAAGGGATAATAACTCTAAAATGGGAACATAAAAATATACTTGATCATCTCCTAGTATATTAAAATGGGCCTTATTTAACACATGGTCTGACACTCCTAGGGGATATGATTTGGAAATTCAAAAAATATTTACAAACAATAATAAAGGATTTAAATAATTACCATGATTAAAATATATTATGAATATGGTATCATATATTGAAAATAAGGTTTCATGATTAGACATCCTATGAAAGACCGGTCACTCTGATCAAAGATTCCTGAATTCTATGTTGTCTATTTTGGGTTTACTAAGGTTTTGAAGATAGAACAATTAAGTTGCGATGGTGAAAAGTATGTGCAAATATTGAAGTATATTATTTAATCTTAGTTTAATAAATTATCTTATATCATGATAATTACTTAGGAATATTAATCACTATACCCAATAAATAGATACTCATTTAGCAATGAAATACCCAAATGGAACAATGATCACATCTCATGTCTATGATTATTTTATAATAGAAGTTTGTGGGAATGTGGTTTGATAAAATCTTATTAATCTCCCTCTCACTGAATTTGATGTTATCTTAGGCATGTATTGGATTTCTCTATATAAATACAACATTAATTTCTGAGGGAGATATTCCACATTTCATATTATAATCCATAATATCATCGTCTGTTAGTGTGATGATAGTTATTACTTCTGATGGAAATCACATCCATTTTATGGTCTTGATTACTATTAAAAATGGGTGTTTATCCTATATGGTTGGGGTTAAACTCAACATTGATGATATTCCTATTATGTGGGAGTTTTTTTGATTTCCTTCTATATGAGTTTCATAGTCTTTGACTAAATTTTGATGTTGAGTTCTCAATAGAACTCTTACATGGTGCCACACCATTTTCAAAGACTCCCTATAGAATGACCGTAATTGAGTTCAAAATAATTGAATAAGAAAATCCATGTTAATCTTGAAAAGGGATATATTCATCCATGTGTGTGAACTTGGAGTGAACCTATTGTTTTTGTTAAAAATAAATATGGATCAATGTGACTTGACTTTTATTATTTGGATATGAAAAATATTAAAATAAACAACAAGCATCCTCTACCATTTATTAATGACTTATTTGATCAAATTCATGGAGCTCAATACTTTGATAAGATTTAACTTTGTTATGGATATCATGAATTTAGGGTAAATAAGGATAATATACCCAAAACAACATTCAATACAGGGTATAGAAACTATAATTATATAATTATTCCATTTGGTATTATTAATTCCCCCTATATATTCAAAGATTTAATGAATATAGTCTTTAAAGGATACCTTGATCAGTTTTGGGTATCCTTTATAAAAAATATTCATATATATTGAAATAGAAATAAAGAGCATTAAGATCATATTATAAGTTTGATGGAAACACTAATAAAGGAGAAAATATATTAAATATTTAAAAATATTAAACATTAGCAACAATTGGTTTCATTTTGGGTTATATAATCTCATGAAAGGGTATATCAGCTGATCTATCAAAGAAGTAGGCTATTAAATGTTGTCTTAGAGCAACTACAGTGACCGAGATCCATAGTTTTCTTGGATTTACTAAATATTATCAACAATTTGTGGAGAAGGTTTCTCAAAACTATATAATCCACTCATTATGTTATCTTAGACACAATCCAAGTTCATCTGGATAGATATATGTGAAGAACATTTCAAGGACGTGAAGAGAATATTAGTCGGTGAACCTCTTCTTACATTACCCTAAAGTGGAGAAAGGTTTTTTATACATTATATTGAATAAAAAGGCAATGTTATCTTTAATCATTAATAATGACATGGTTATAGGTTATGATTTATGATAATTGAAGGTTCATAAGAAAATTACCCAAATCATGATTTGTAGTTAGCTTCAATAAATTTTTCACTGAAGATATGGAGGAATTATATTTATGGAGAAAGGTTTAATATATATAATTATCAAAATATTTTAAAGTATGTATTCACATAGAATGATTTTATTATGTTCTATAGAATATATTAAAGATGATTATAGATTATGACTAGTCAATACATTACCACCCTGGGAAAGTGAACAAGGTGGAAGCTTCTTTGAGTCGGAAGGATCATGCAGGCTTATCCTTGATGAGGATAAAAAAATATCTAATATTTATGAATTTTAAAATGAAAGATATGAAATATTTAAGGAAGGGGAGAAATATTATCCTTCTTAAATAAGTGTTCATCCATCTATCAATGGGAGGATGAAGGAGGTATAGATTTAAAAACCCGACCTCAAAAATTAAATATTTTAATGAATTTAAATTAGAATTAGATTTCTTACATTCCAAAATATATTTTAGGTTTATAGTATTAAAGATTTAAATTATAACTCTTGCATAAAAACCCACATATAAACAAAGTGGAAAATTATGATATGTATTCCTTTTTTACAAAACTTAATTTTTAAAAAATAAAACATTATTTAATTTCATAGAAAATCTTCATGAATTTAAACAAGACTTGTTCCTTATTCTTACCCATGATTTAACCTTGTGAAATAAATTTTCAAATGTTAGATGAGAAAAAAAAGATTAGTAAGGGACATGGAAAGCATAAATCTGTTAATCAAGTGAAAAACATTAAATCCCATGTATTTTTACATTTATCTTCAAAGTTCATTAATCCAATATAATAAAACATTTCAACATGAAAAAATACTCACTTTTTGAATATAGAAAACCATTAAAACAAATATAAATAAAATGAAAAACCTTTTTATAAACTTAGAGAATCATATTTTTAAAACCCTTTCAAAACCCTTGAAATTGGAATCTATATTTTCCTTACATCCAATATAATTATCTAGGGAACAAAATCATAACCCAATGAATTGGAGAGTTATTATGGGGATCACCCTTTGTATAAACTATATAATCCCTGACCATTTTTTATGTGCTATAATAAGGCTCAACCCTTCATATAAGATATATCAAGCTCATCTATGAGTTATAATGGGGATCAACCCATCATATAAGCTGTTTTGATCTCTCTTGTGAGCTATAAGGGGGCCCAAATTGTCTTATAAGTTTTATCAATATTTCCCATTTTCCATATAATACTCAAGTACCATATCATGAACATAACATTTTATTATTTTACTTTCAATATAAACCCTTCAAAAAACTCATTTTAACCCATGTGGAAATAAAATTGAATATCAATATAAAATTTCTTATAAAAACCCCATTTTTAATACCAAAATTACCATAAAAATAGAAAGAGAGTTTTTCTCTGAAGAGAACATGAAATCTTGTAAATGAATCCTAAAATCAGGTAATGGTTACAACAATGATAAAATTCTTTATCACTATATATGTCACAATAGAACATTACTTTTGTTTTTTTCCAAAAAAAATTTGTATAAAAAATATAAAAGTATTACTTTTAAAAACTATAAGAAGGAAGTAAAAAAGATGTTAAAATATACTTTAAAACACATTTATGTCCATATAAAAACAACCATTTTTTTCAAAATATGGAATTGAATAAATCATTTAAAAAATAAATTATTAAAACTTTTAAAAATGAATATTTAAATAAAAAAATCCCTTGAATTAAGTCTAACTCAACGCATATGTTCTTCATCTTCATTTTCTAAAAGAAAACTCCATGGTATATTCTCTTAAGGACACTAGTGTCAGTCTTTTTGGAAGAAAAAATAGTAATATAATGTGGCAATGGTTTTGGGGAGATATTTATTTCGAGGTGGGTCGAGCTAAATTTCTTGAGAGGTGTGAATAAGTGAGGGGAGGGAGTGCGCTTTTATAATTAAATTAGAGTTTATTTTCTTGAATTTGCAAAAATATTTAATAATGGGAAGTTACTCTCACCCCAAGTTCAACTAAAATTGAAAAATAATGGAGTGTATTGATGGTATTTTCAAGACATATCCCCATAAACATGTTTTAGACATTTTGTTTCTTAACATCTATGTTTCCCTATTTTACCATTTTAGTTTTCACTATGGTAAATACTCTTTTTATATTGGTAATTTATTATTTACGATAAGAAATAAAATAACCCATATTAGATAATTTATAAAAAATGGTTCTAAATATAAAATAAAATTTATAAAATAAATATACATTATATATGAAAAATTAATTTTAAAACAAGCACATGAAACACATAAAACCCAATTTTACCTTTTACCATGTTAATGAAGTTTTTTTTAATATTTAGGTGTCAATATATTTATTATAAAAGGACCATTGGTACACGAATAGACCATTGGTACATGAATAGACCATTATTTATATTTTTAAACATATAAAACTAATTTGTAAAGGATAATATTCTTATAAATTTTAAATCATTTAATATAATATTATTTATTATAAAATAACATTAATTTCAATTTTGAAACTATTCATTTAATTTTACTCTTAAAATCATTCAGACAAAGGTGGAATTTAAGTATATTATTTTCAAACTTGTATATCATGTTATATTTTTCTAAAAAATTTATTTAATAAAACCATTTATTCAATTTATATCAATTTTAATGTTTTTAGTATGATTTATTTTATTTTTTTACTAATTAAATAATTACAACCTTGGTGTTTTCTTAAGAATTTAAGGTAATTATATAATTAATAAAAATTTAAAATAAATTAACCTCATTAAATTAATTTAATTATTCAAAAAAATTACACAAATATTCAATAAAATATTACTTTCTTCTTTATGTGAACACATAATTGAAATTTAAAATCCAGAGGTTTCCATTTTGTCTTTTTCATTTACATAAATTATTATACAAGTCACATTAATTGAGATGTTTCCCAAAAGTACATAAAAATTAATAAAAATGTAATAAAGGTTGTTTCGCACGGAATCCGGGGATGACCTCCTGGACGGGAGATTCAAACGTTCCGATCGGTTTCTAACGGGTTTGTTCGTAGAACCGGAAACATCCAATGATTCCACATCCGCTTGGACCTACTTTCCAAAGGCAGACGCTCATTAGCTTGTGGTCTAATGAGACTTAGGAATGTGCATTGGTCGAGAGGATGGGAGGTCGGACTCATCACACCTTTTTGAGGGGAATTATTGTCTACTCCGGGACTCTCTTTATAGATTTAAGTTATGTTAGTGAATCCTTATTACACTACCAAGTATAAAATGTGCTTTCCTTTAGTTTTAACAATCAATGATTAAATATGCAAGAAATTTAGAGAATCTTTTATATGTATTCGAGGTTCTTCATCAATAGAGAATCATCTATATCTGTTTAGAGATTCTTGGTCAATGGTATCCTTCAAAATATTTATATAAAGAGTCTCTTGGTCATTATGATGACCAGGCTGGTTTTAAAGCCACTCAGTGGGGCACTTGAAGTTTATCGTCATTCAGAAGGACGAAGATTATTTCAAAGTTGGGATCGAACCCATAAATGGGCACCTACGTATCCTTTGTTTTGGAAAAGGAATCAGAACCCACGTAGTTCGAGTAATGGGGTATGATGTTTATGATTGATGGCTCAAATAAGAATGTCATAATTACTTTTACACTCTAAGCTCACGTGAGTCATGCTCGGTGTGAGAAACAAGAGGCATTGGTAAAATTTAGAAAATTGTGCCATGAAAGATGCAATCATAAGAAATTGTTTGGGGATTATGTATGTATGACTGCCCAAAAAATAGATGAAGGTTTAGGATTTACTTTTAGGGAAAAAATCCAGGAACAGGGTCCATAAAGGTATATGTGCTTTATGGAGATTTGAATACTCTAATCTTGGGGCTTATTCCTAAGGAGGATTCCCAAGTTAGGAGGGGACTTATGATTGGGTTTTATTCCTGAAAAGGAAACCCAAATCAAAGGTAATTTATGACTGGTTAAGAGAAGTTTTAAGGGGACTTGGGGCTTACTCCTGAAAAGGAAGCCCAAGGTTATGACTGAGTCTTATTCCTGAAAAGGAGACCCAGGTTAAGGGACTTAGGGCTTACTCCTGAAAAGGAAGCCCAAGGTTATGACTGAGTCTTATTCCTGAAAAGGAGACCCAGTTTAGGGATTAAGGTTTGGGGCTTACTCCTGAGGAGGATGCCCATATTTGAGGTTGGGGCTTATTCTTAAGAAAGATGCCCAAGATTAGAGGATTTGATTGGGGCTTACTCCTGAAGAGGATGCCCATATTAAAGGTTTTATAACTGGGGATTATTCCTGAAAAGGAGACCCAGGTTAAGGATTCTCTCATCTTAAAGGATGAGGTTGAATGAATGAACTCTCAATCTTTGGTGACATAAAGATGTTTAAATCACTAGGTTTTGAGAGATATTTCACAAAATTCCTTTCAGACAAGGATGTCAAATCAAGAAATCATGCCATAAATGGATTTGAAGAGTATCTTGAAGACTGAATCTTGAATAGGAAAGGTGAAATGGCTTAAGAGGGGTAAAATGGGCAAGATGGGCACCCAAAAATATAGGGGCGCACAAGTCTTGAAAGGCACGCAAGTCCTGCGGCAGCGCGCAAGTATTGGTCGCGCAAGTATACTTGTGCGACATGAGTGGTACTTGCGCGATTTTCAACCAGCATTGAAATGCTTGAGCGACTCTTTAGAAAACCCTTTACAATCCTCTTGAGGTTCTTCCAGAGAAGGGACGCGCAAGTTATATTGAAGGAATTAAGTTGGCGCGCAAGTGTTTGTTAAGTTTCAACACTTAGGCCTTCCTTCTTCTCTTTAGATCTTCCGTTCTAGGTAAGAAATTACCTTAGAAGTGTTCCGGAAGCTTTGAGAAGAGACTTGGGCGTCGGGAGCTTCAATCCGAGTTTCTGGAAAAAGATCCTCTCGAATGGGGGGCCCACAGGTCTATTTATTGGCAAAAGAAGACCCTGGGCGGTTACCAGGTGGTTACCGGGCGGTTATCACTTAGGTCACGCAAGTCACTTGCACGACCATAAGGCATCGTACAAGTACTTGCACGACCACTAGGCGGCGCGCAATTGTACTTGCGCGACCATGAGGGAACTTGCGCGACCTATGGGCAATGTTCTCCTTGTTCATCCCTTTGTCGATTTTTGATGTTTCTTCAAAGGATGAATCACATTGGACTCAGATATTCCCCTTTTCCGATTTTTAGATTCTGTGACGAAAGGAGCGTCAACAAAAGTCCCCCCTCAGAGTTGGATCCGGAGAGAAATGAGGATTTGACTCTGAGGAAATTGAATCCATCCAAAGGAAAAGGGGGCGCACAAGACTTTAGGGCACAGAGGGCAGTGCGCAAGTGTGCTTGAACTTGAATTTTATTCAGAGTTCCTTTGTCTTTTGTGGGCAGTTTAAAGTCATGCATGCCGGACATAAAGGGGCTAATGTTTAAGGTCGAAAATAGCTTTGACCAAAATGGATTATAATTGACACAATTCCTTGAAAGTTCATCTGAAAACATATTACCATACTCAAGTATGAGGGAAAAAATGTAAACTATGGCTTAAGAATATTTGAGTATGAGGAATGATATGAAAAAGAGCTAAAAGGCATTAGAAGAAGTAGTTTCCAAGAATGAAGTTACTATTATTTAACAAAACCCGTTAGGGGGTTGAAATATGCAGGGCCACCTATGGGCATTGGCTGCATAGTCAAATAAAATAGCATCTTTTAGCTGACAAGTCTGTTATGTGGACTGTTTATGCAAGGCCACCTATGGGCACGTGCTGCATAGTCAGGCAAAAGAACTCCCAGAAATTTACTTTCCTAGTGCTAAAAGCCAGTGAAAGTTTATGGAGATTCAAATTTTCTAAAGTATAGAGTTTGTTGTATGGAAAGAGGTACTTGAATATGGAGAAGATATTTCCGAACAAGAATATCGAAGAACTGGATGGATATCACTCCTATGAAGGTCTGACCCAAACGTAGGGAAGAAGAATAAACCATGGACTTGAATACTTTCAGATCATGAAAAAGGATATGGGACAAATATGTTAAGGATGGCTATTTTTTGCGGATCCCTACATACTGTCATTTAAGACAAATAAGGACAAAAGAGGCATTCTTCCCAAGAATGAAGTTACCATCATTTAACAAACCCGTTAGGGGGTTGAAATATGCAGGGCCACCTAAGGGCATTGGCTGCATGGTCAAATAAATAGCATCTTTCAGCTGACAAGTCTGTTATGTGGACTGTTTATGCAAGGCCACCTATGGGCACGTGCTGCATAGTCAGGCAAAAGAATTCTCAGAAGTTTGACATTTTTGTGATTAGAAGTCATGAAAAGGGTTATGAAGATCTGAAAATATTTAAGGTTAGGATTATAACACACAAAGATGGGTATTTTCCAATGTATATAGAGATACATAGGTCAATGAAAACCATAATCATGTTGTGGCTGGGTCCTGAATTGAAACTTGGACTTCACTACGTATCTCATAAGAATGAGAATCAAGCCATACGTAGTTCTTGAAATGCAGTTTAACGTCATGCAGGACGAAATTATGAGAAATCTTAGTTTAGGGTCATAGAATTTGGACCGTAATAATGAATACACAATGTGTGTTTTCATGAGGACTTTTCAGCCAAGGGACTGAAAGTGAAATTTGGGGTTAGGCCCAAAAGACTTGGGACTGGATTCTAGGGACACTCGAATGTTCCTACGTATCCCATAAGGATGGGAATCAAGTCCACGTAGTTCTAGAAATGCCCTTTGTACAAATTTGGTTCGTACATGTGAAGGGTGAAAGGGGACTTTAGTGCAATGATGGTTTAACCTGAGATAAAAAATTTAGGCATTACCATGTATGCACGTAGTCTTTTTGAAATGAAACATGATTGAAAAAAATCAATGTCAATAATAGTTCTCTCTCACGTGAGGAAATCAAAGAATATTGTAGTTTATTGTCGTACCAGACAAAAGTGTTGTATAGTTTAACGTCGTATAACAAGGACGAAAGTGAATCAATGTAAAAATATTGATTCTAGGGGCGGTTTCACAAATCAACATCATATGAGATGGTGGTGAACCGATGTGAAGAGATTGTTTTTGGGCTTGAACCCTGGGAGGCTGCCTACATACCCAGCCTGGAGGGCAAGGATCAAAGTCCGTGTAATTCAATTAAAGAATGAATTAATGATCAAGTTGTTCTTGGGGACAATGATCTAATTAAAATGTTGTTGGGACTTACACATGGTTAGTGGCCCAAAGGGACTGTTATGGTTGATGTTCGCTCTAAGCTCACGTGAGTCATACTCGGTGTGAGAAACAAGAGGTAATAACAACCTTAACGATGCACAGTTTAATGTCATATAGGACATAAAAAAGGGACTATGCAGTTTAAAGTCTTGCAGTTAGGACTATTGGTGCTGCACAGTTTAGTGTCATGTAGCGGGGACAAAATAACAGTTTAATGTCATGTAGGACATATCAAGGACTTTCTGTACAGTTTAGCGTCATGTAGTTAGGACGATGGGGACAATATAGTTTAACGTCATATTGGACGAAAAGGGGGACTGTGCAGTTTAATGTCATGCAGTAAGGACAAAAGAGTGTACCATTTTAACGTCATGTCGGACGAAAGTGCGAATAGTTTAAGGTCATATGCATGGACCGTGGATGGTGCAGTTTAATGTCATGTTGGACCTTTGATGATTATATAGTTTTAAAGTCTTTCCGGATGTGAGGGACTTTTATACAGTTTAGCGTCATGTAGTTAGGACGTCACAGTTTAACGTCTTGCTGGACATAAGGGATTTCCAAATAGTTTATGGTCATATACATGGACCAGGGATGATGCAGGTTAAGGTCATGCTGGATGGTTTATGGAACTTTTTCACAGTTTAATGTCGTGTGGGACGAAGTTGCAGTTTAAAGTCATACTGGACCATTACTGTATATTTTAACGTCATATAGCAAGGACGAACTGGTGCTGTACAGTTTAAAGTCATGTAGCTAGGACTAAGGTGAACCAATATGAGGATATCAGTTCTGGGGACTTTTTACAGTTTAACGTCATGCTGGACGTTGGAAGTGCCACACAGTTTAATGTCATGTTGCTAGGACACAATAACAGTTTAATGTCATGTTGGACAAAATATAGTTTAATGTCATCTCGGATAAAATATAGTTTAATATCATCTCGGACAAAATATAGTTTAATGTCATCTCGGACAAATAAGGAACTTCTGTACAGTTTAATGTCATGTAGATAGGACATTATACAGTTTAATGTCATGTAGGACATTGAAGGTGACACAGTTTAACGTCATGTTGGACGAAGTTGCAGTTTAAGGTCATACTGGACCATCACTGTATGAACCAAATGTAAGAGTCTTGGTTCTGGGAACAAGATTTTGTGTTTATACAAAATACTTCTTCAGAAATCTGGCATTAGTTGGAGTCGTGATGTGTTCTCCATCTATTGAGATCAGAGAATACGCTCCATTGGAGTAGTCCTTATGTATTGAATAAGGTCCTTCCCATTTTGGTTCAAGCTTGGGAGGCTTCTTTCCTGGTATCATTGGTGTTCTGAGAACCAATACCAATTCTCCCTGAATGAATGAACAACGACGAACTTTTTTGTTAAAAGCTCGTGCTATCCGATTCTGATAGATTTCCAAGTGGTGCAAAGTGCACAATCTCTTCTCATCTAACTGTTCCAATTCATTCAACCGTTTTTGGGATTGCTCATCTGTTGATAACTGATCACAAATGGCTATTCTGAGTGAGGGCGATTGAACTTCAATTGGCAAGACTGCTTCTGTTCCATATACCAATGAATATGGAGTAGACCGCGTTGCATTGCGAGTGGTAGTCCGATAATCCCATAAAGCATGATAGAGTTTATCAGGCCATGACCTCTTATCTTTATCTACCATCTTTTGCAGTATATTTGAAAGAGTCTTGTTGAAGGCCTCTATCTGGCCATTAGCCGCCGCATGATATCGAGATGAATGGTTGGACTTAATGTTGTATTCTTGATACAATTTCTTTACCTCAGAAGAACAGAAGTTGGTGCCGTTGTCCGTCAATATGGTATGAGGGACACCAAATCTAGTAATGATGTTGGACTTGATGAAGCTAACAATGCATTTAGAACTGACTTCTTTGATAGGTACTGCCTCTGCCCATTTGGAAAAGAAATCAGTAGCAGTAAGAATGTACTTAAACTGCTTGGCCGTAGCTGAAGGGTAAGGTCCCACCACATCCATTCCCCATGTGGAAAATGGCCATGAGTATTTAGCTGTATGAAGCAACTCTGGAGGTTGATGAATGAAGTTGGCATATACTTGGCATGAATGACACTTCTTTGTGAAATTAACACAATCTTGTATCATTGAAGGCCAGAAGTATCCAAGCCTTCGAATTTGATCAGACAATCTATGTCCAGACTGGTGGGAACCACAGACTCCTGCATGCACTTCTTTTATGACAGCCATTGTCTCTTCACCATCAATACATCTGAAGAGAACTCCATCAAAACCACGTTTGTAGAGAATTTTCTCGAGGTGGTTTGGACCATCATAAAGAGTAAAATTGACCACACGTCGCCGAATTTGTTCTTTCTCAGCTCTATCAGGTGGAAGTGTTCCATTTTGAAGGTATTCCTTGATAGGTGAAATCCATCCTGCAGTATGACCATACGGTTTAGGAATGGGACTAATTTCATTAATTTCCTCTGTTCTGACTTGAACATAAGGTGAAATTGCACGACGGTGGGCAATACCGATGGTTGTCTCGTCCCGATTTGGATCTTCTAAAGCTGTGGCTATATTAGCCAGTGCATCAGCTTGAGCATTTTGCGATCTTGGGACATAAGAAAATGTCGGTTCTGAAGGGAATTCCGACATTAACTCTCTGACATAATCATACAAAGGGATTAATTCTTCTTTTCTGATGGCATAATCCCCATTGACTTGTTTGATTACCAGGTCTGAATCACCTTTCACCTTTAAGTGATTCACTTGTGCTTGAAGTGCTAACTACAAGCCTGCAATGAGAGCTTGGTATTCAGCTTCATTATTGGTACCACCTTCCCACAAAAAAAAGGAATAAGGTAACACTGCCTTATCTGGAGAAATGAGCACAATTCCTAAACCAACTTTTTTGAATTTAGGATTTTCCATTTTCTTCCCTGTTGGACTTCTAGAAGCACCATCAAAATACATTTCCCATGTTTGAGGACTCTCTTGAATAGAGAAAACTTCCTCATCAGGGAGTTCGATATCTGAATACGTGTCTTCCACTGAAGGATGTTCAGCCAGGAAATCAGCCAGAGCTTGGCCCTTAATTGCCTTTTGAGACACATACTGGATGTCGAACTGCTGTAGAATAACCGCCCACCTTGCCAAACGTCCTGTAAGCATTGGACGACTAAGGATGAATTTGAGTGGATTATTATGAGATACCAATTGGACCTCGTGATGTTGCAGGTAATGTCTCAGTTTCTGAACTGCAAAGATTAATGCTAGGCAGCATTTTTCAATACTTGAATACCGGGTTTCTGCTTCAAGCATAGTTCTACTGAGATAGTAGAGACTATTTTCATTCCCAGCATCATTCTTTTGAGCGAGAAAGGCACCCAATGATCGCTCTAAAGCTGTCACATAGAGGATAAGAGGCCTACCCTCAACAGGTGGCATGAGTACTGGTGGACTCAAGAGGTATTTCTTGAGAACATCAAACGCTTCTTGACATTCTTCAGTCCACTGGTAAGTGACTCCTTTCTTCAATAATTTGGTAAAGGGTAAACTTTTGCCTGCCAAATTGGCGATGAAACGCCGAATATAGGCTAAGTGTCCTTGAAGTCCTCTTAATTCTTTCAAATTATGAGGAGGTGACATACCAAGGATTGATTTGGTCTTCTCAGGATCGACTTCAATACCACGATGGCGTACAGCAAAGCCGAGGAATTTTCCTGAGGTTACCCCAAAAGCACATTTTAAGGGGTTCATCTTCAAATTTTGTTGTCGAAGCTTGTGGAATATGACTTCCAAATCAGCCAAGTGATCAAAACGTTGTTTGGATTTAACCACCAAATCATCTACATAGCATTCAACAAATTTCCCTAGAAAAGGTTTGAAGATACGATGCATGGCGCGTTGATATGTTGCACCTGCATTCTTTAAACCAAAGGGCATCACCCGGTAACAAAACACACCTTGAGGAGCTCTGAAGGCTGTATATTACTCATCTTCTGGGGCCATTCGGATCTGATTATATCCAGAATATCCATCCATGAAAGAAAGTACTTCATAGCCAGCCGTCACATCAATTAAGAGTTCTGTAATCGGAACTGGAAAATCATCTTTGGGACAATACCGATTAAGATCTCTGAAATCGATGCAAACCCTAATTTGTCCGTTCTTCTTCTTTACAGGGACAATATTAGCCAACCACTTGGGATATTGAACTTCTCTGACAAAGTTAGCTTTGATAAGCTTATCCACTTCAGCCTCAATTTTGGAAGCATAAGTTGGGTGTGTTCTTCTCGCGGCTTGCTTGAATCCTCGATGTTCTTTTGGCAAACCCAAATGATGGGTGGCAACATCAGGATCAAGGCCAGGCATCTCTGTATAATTCCAAGAAAAAATATCTTTATTTTGCTTTAGAAAAGAAATATACATCTCTTGTTCTTCAAGGGTCATGGCCGCACTAATTATAGTGGGGCATGGATCTTTCTCTGTACCCAGATTTACTTCTCTGAGTTCATCCACAGTGGTAGAGATACCCTCTTCAAATGCTGGAGGAGCATCTCTAAGATCTTCCTCTTCCTCTTCATCATGTGTTATTTCTTCCGTTTCTACTTGCAAAGTAGATGAAAAAAATGAAATTCTCATGACCATAAGAGATGTCAAAATTTTCACATTTTGAAGAAGAAGCTTCCATTTCCGACCCTATTGATGATAAAGGGTCTTCTTTGGGAATTAAAGAGGAGATGATGGATTGAGAATCGACATCAATATTCACCTCTGGTGTTGCTATAACTTCTTCTGGCCTGATTAGCGAAGTATAGACTTGTTGGATTTCAGCAGACGAAATGAAAACGTCACCACTTATGCTTTCATCACTGCTTGGTAAGTTACCAATTTCTCCCATGTTGTCTGGCTTGATTGCCGTAATTGACATTATGGATCTTTCCATAAGAGTATTTTGATTTGGGCCTATTTTGTCAATTTGACTGATAGGTAACACATAATCTGTACTCACATGTGAAAATGGATTTATTGGAATTTTTTCCAAACCATATGGAGCATTAACTTTGGTAATTTCCTTCATTGTAGATTTTTATCTTCCCTTCATGTGATAAAATTCCGCCTCAATGTATTGAGACTCACATGTCTTGAACGGGGCCTTATCACCATACAATGTTCCAACTTGACCATCGAAACAGTATTTGAGACATTGATGGTATGATGACGGAATAGCTGCATGCTGATGTAGCCAGGGTCTTCCAAGCAAGATATTGAAAGCTGAGTCCTGATCAACAATCATAAAATCTGAATTGGAAACAAGATCTCCAAACTGAGTTCTGAGTGTAACTTCTCCCAGTGGTTCTTGTTCATTTTTATCATATCCTTGTAACATCATGGTAGAAGGAGATAAATCAGATTCCGTGAGGCCCAATCGACGAAGTGTACGAATGGGCATGAGGTTGACTCCTGAACCATTGTCAATAAAAGCTCTTCGAACATCTATACCATTGACTTTGCTAGATAAGTACAAAGGTTTTATGTGCCCATGCACAACATCATCTTCATCTTTATCAGTAAAAGATATCACTGCATGACATTCTGCAGGATTATTCTCTATGTGATAAATTTCAGCTGCAGCAATTTCAGCTTGAAACTCCTGAGGACTTGACAAAGCTTCGATGAGTGCTTCCCGAAGATCTCTTGATAGATTCAAAGCATCCAAAATTGATAATTTGGCTGGTACTTGGGCCAAGTGTTTCAATATATCATACTTTTGATCTAGAGGCCTGCGTTTCCCAATAGGAATATGCGGTTTAGCAGGTACCTTGGAAGTAGATGCTTTGGAAGCTGATGCATCTTGTATTGAAGTTGGCAACATCTTTGGTTTTGGAAAATTAGACTGATTAGATCCATTTACTTGCTGAGATAAAGAAGATGGAACATTTAATCGATCTTCCAAAATAACTGTGCCGAAGCTGAGTTGGCCATTGGCAGAAGAACTTTCTTGTTCTTTTTGAGCTCGCTGAAGGGCTCTACCACGAGTTTCTGCTGCGTATACAGTGCTAGCAGGGGTAGAATTAGAGTAGTGGCTTCGGAAAGATCCACGTCTTCCCCTATATCCTGAACCTCTAGAACTTCCTCGGGTTCCCTTATTTGATACAGGGAATTCAGGCTCATCAAGACTGAAATATGAATCTGTTAATTGAATCATATTAACAGAACCAAAGATTAACTCTTCGTCTGATAAAGACTCTGCCTGGTTAGCCTGTTTAGGCTGTGCCGTTTGGTGGGACGATGCCCATGCCTTTGAAGTAGAAGGCATGAAATCTGCCAGAGTCAAAGACAATTTAGGCTTTGATGCATACTCATCTTCTCCTGATTCCTCTTTCTTTTTTGAATTGTGCTGCCCTTTTGAGGATTTGTCCTTTGATGGAGGCTTTACTGCAGCTTTTGTAGGAGACACAATTGGATTCTTCAATTGTGTTCGCAAAATGGAATGGGTCCGATTGATTGTCTTTCTGACCATCCAATCATCATATTTTTTCGCAGTTTTGCTTTTGACTTCCTGCCACTCGCCTCCTTCTTCTGGATCTGTAGCGGTAATACACGCTACATGAGCTGAAGAACCCTTCAATTTGACTTGTCCCAAGTCGACCATCTTTTGCAGGAGGTCTTTAAAGACAAAACACTCCTGGATGGGATGCCCCAACATTTGATGAAAGGGACAATAATTGGGACGGTCTTCATCTCCTTCCTTGTTTGGCCTCTTGGGCACTGGTAATTGAACCAAATTATTTTCCAGAGCTGAAATGAAGTAACCAGGAACTTGCTCACTTTGGAAAGAGTATGTTTTACTCTTCATATCCTCAAATTGTTTTCGTCTTTGATCTTTTTGATCATTTGGACGAAATAGCCTTTGTTGTTGGCGTTCAGGAGGTAGAGCTCTTCGAGAAGATGAAGGTTTTGAAGTAGAAATAGGTACAGGTGCCTGTTTAAGCATAACTGTAGCAGTTTCTGCTTTACCCATTCTTCTTCCTGGAGTTGATGGAATTACACGAGATTTAACCTTAGCCTGTATAAGGGAATCTTCAATCTGTTGAGCGATTGAAGTAAGGTCTCGAAACCCTCCTGTGTATTTCACAGGGATCAATGGCGTGCGTAATTCGTCACGCAAATTTGCCACACAGATTGGCAACAATTCCTCCTGAGGGAGTGATAAACTCAAGGAATATGTTAATCCCTTCCAACGAGCAATGAAATCAGAGACTCTTTCATTCTCCCTTTGCTTGCAGTTTGTAAGATCGAAAACTGTCGTTTTTGGCAAAGTTGAGCTAAACTGAAGAAGGAATTTTTGACGAAGATCCTCCCATCCGATGACTGACCGGGATTTCAAGCTTGTATACCAGACAAAAGCTGGTCCTTGCAAGGTTCGCACGAAGCATCTGAGTTTCACTGCTTCTTTCTGCTCTGGAGTTCCCATCATACGATCACAACAAGATACGTAATGCGTCAAATGTTGTTCAGGGTCGCCTGATCCATTGAAAGTAGGGAAAATAGGGTTTCCAAAACTGGATGGAGGAGAAATTGAATCTACCCATTCAGGGTAAACTTTCTTTTCAGGTTGAACTTGCGCCCGTTTCCCTTCCATAGTTTCTAACTGAGCTGTTAATGACTCAATAGTAGTTATTAACTTTTGATAAACGTCAGGTTGAACTTGGTTTTGGGTAGGTGCATTGAATGGAGCTTGGACAGACGTGGTGGTTGGTGCTGCAACTGATGGTAGTGATTCCAACCGTTGTTGCGTTTGACCCGTAGGATTAGACCTCTGTGGGTGTACTGACAAAGGAGGATATTTTTGATCCATCTCAGTAGTTACAACAAATTCCTTCGGCTGTCGGACTTCAGCATTCTTAAGAAGAAGACTATTCTGAAGTAGTTCTGCATTCAACCTTCTTAATTCTTCCATTTCTTCCTCCTGTTGTGCAAACCTTTGCTCTAATGAGAGCGATTGACCTCCTTCAGAGGAAGGGTGAGAAGTAACCTGATTCTTAACATTCCCCTTATTGGATCCTTTTCGGAGAGGGGGAAGTGGGTTACTTGAAGGAATACCCATATTTTGGGTAAGCCTTTGATTACGTGTGCGCACACCTTCTTCATTTAGGTCTGTGTGCATGACTTCTTGAGCAGGAACCTCTTCGTCTGATCCCTCTGATTGAGCCTCATCTGGTGAATCAGCAGCAACGACATTGATGACATTAATGGATGCATATTGCATGGAATCCTTTCTATCAGCATTTCTGTGATATTGTCTCCTTCTATGTCCATGATGAGACATGGCATTCCGTTGACTTGATCCCTCAGGAATTTCTTGGAGAACCGTCACTTGGAGAGAATCTCCTGACATCTTGGCTCTTCATTCCTCTTGAGGCTTATTCCCTAATCGAGAGAATACTGACTTTCTCTGAGGGAGGGATTGAAGATTTGAAAAAGTCCCCAGTCCGGTGGACTGGGGGTGTTCCTGTTGCTTCCGCTCAACTCCTCGAATCCCATTCGTTGATTCTAAGGGTTGGGTTAGAGAAGTCCCCAGTCTGGCAAGCTGGGGTGTCTCTTGACATGCTATGTCTGAGATCTTTTTGAAATCTCTCTTGATCTTGCGAATCTTAGTTCGGAAATTAGCTGGATGCATTAACCTGTATCCACTTTTATCACCTGGTTCAACAGACCGTTGGATGATTTCCGAAACTTCTGTCATTTGATGACGTGTTTGCTCCAGACGAGAGGCTTGTGCAATATTCTCACCTGCTTGATGTAGAAGCAATTCAACAACCTGTTCTCTATATACTTGATTTTTAGAGGAACTAGTTGAAGCTTGTTCTCGAGCAAGCTTTTGATTATGAACAAAGCCCATTGACTGTGGCCGGCCATGGGCAATAACATTGCATGAGACCATTTTCAGCGGGCTTTTCTGACCGGAAAGAACTGTGAAATGTAGTGCTCCATGAACACCCCATCCTCTGATATGAACATTAGATGGAGCATTGGAAATTAACTGATGCAATCTTCTTAGTGCGCCAAGGCATGAACGTTGAAGGGTTCTCTATTGCTTTTCAGCCTTCGGATACCGAGAGACTGATAGAGATGCAAAATCAATCTGGCGTTGTAACCCTTCTATTATCTTAAGATGATTTTCATATTCATCGTAAGATAATACCTTCTTCTTTAATTGACAAAGAGTTTTCCATATGTTGAGACGAATATCATGGATTCCATCATCCGTCAACATCTTTGGAATGTCGTACTGGGAATCAGCCAAAGGCCAAAACATGACTGGTACTTCACCTTTTTCCAGTTTTTTCCTCATGTTCAGCATTTCCTCTTTATCATTAAATGAAGATTCTTCTACCTGTTTGGACCAGAGTTGGTGTTTCCTTGTTGCTTCATCGGATTCAACAAGATTGGTAGAGAAATCACTATTCATGCTGGAAGATGAATGACCGAGGGAAGGTTCAGAGAATAACCTGAACCCCAGGCTATCTTCTGATGGAGAAAGAGTTTCACCTGCCGATAGTAAAGCATCAGACATGACTGGTTTTACGTTTGCAAGTGCCTCGAGATAGGAGGGCTTTCTCGTCCCTACATTGCCTTCTGAAGAATTTTCGAGACAACGTGAATCACTGCTGCGGAGAGGACTTTCGCAGTGAAGTTCATCACCATGAGGAGGACCGTCATGATGGGTTACAGCAAAAGATGAAATCTCTTGCTCCTTGGTCTTCTGACCACACAGAGGGTTCCTGTGGCTCTCATCTGAAGAAGAAACTTCAAGATTGACCGAATTTTCATGAATCAAGTCTTCATGAGGAAGTGTCTGTTGAAGACCTTCAGGATTAATGTTCCCATTATTGGGAACTGAGGGAGTAGAATCTTAAATTCCGACAGATAAATGTCTGAGGGCTTCAAGAAATCCAGCATCGAGCAAGGCTTGGTTACAGATTGGCCTTTGATCTCCTGACTGTGCTGGGCGGATCTTTTTCTTAGATGCCTTCTTACTCGCTTTAGAAATCACTTGATGACGAAAGTGATTGCTCTGAGCAGGTGTATGTGCCTGATCAGGAAAGATGGTCAGGTTAGGCTGACGATCTCCACTCAAATCAGGTGTATGTGCCTGACTTGGTTGTCCGTATGATATGGGGGAGTAGGCCCCACAACCCTCTTGGACTGGAACAGATGTGTGTGTCTGTTCCGGAGTGAATCGTTGATGTGTCACTCCATTGCTAGGGATAGATTTATGTGTCTGTCCCTGAGATGATGCTGAAGCTGTTATGATATCCTGGCAAGCATCCAGAATATGAGCAGGAATTTGCTTCTGCTCTTTCACCATTGACAAAATATGTTTGGTGACTTCAGCCGCCGGAACGGGGATATACGTCTATTCCGGGCTTGGAGTAGGTGTATGTGCCTGCTCCTGTCCTCCTTTTCCTGTCAGTGAATCCTGACAGTACTCAAGTGTGGAGGTAGAGAGTTTAGTCTGCCTCCTGTTTGTCGTCGGGACTTTCCGACTGACTTCTCCGGGCGCTACCAAGCGAGACTGTTGGTAGGCCTGATTAGTATTAGCAGGTGTATGTGCCTGTTGATTACACTTCGCCAAACGCGGTTGACGAGATCCATCATATGTAGTCAGATGAGCCTGCTGACTAACTGATGATGTATAAGCAGGTGTATGCTCCTGCCTATGGTACTCCGCCGGAATTGCCTGGCGGGATCAGCTTGATGCTGTCAGACGAGTCTGCTGGACAGCTGAATTAAAACGGGCAGGTGTGTATGCCTGCTCATTGTTTGCCACCAAGTTAGGTTGGTGGACTTCTCCGGAGATGGCAGGGATGACAACCTGCCTATTGTTAACCGGATTCCGTCTCTGGCGGTTCATCTTGCCTGCTCGGGTTCGAGGAACCTGAGCTGAATGCCTGGAGTCGGTACCCTCATCATGTTGAGGGCGCACTACCGCACGAGTCTGGCGGCGATTGTTGATGGGAGCCCTCGGGAAGGACTCCTGTATTTTTGAATTAAGGCCCCGAGAGACCTGCTCATTCACTTCCTCGGAGTAAGGGAGTGAATGGAAATTGCGTTTCGGGGATAACGACCCGAAACGGTTGGAGACGGTAGTCAGCACCGCCTGCTTCTTGATTGCTGGCCGCCGTTGTCCGGACGACCAGGTAGAGTTGTTAACTTGGAGGGCTTGACGAGCGGCCTCCAGAGTTGGGATAGTACCGTTGCGACGGTACTCCTTAACCAGTGCATTAGAAACACAGCGTTGAATACACCGAGTTGGTGATGTCATCCTCAGAGCGGATGACGTTCCAGCAGGAGTAGCAGCATTGGTTTTCACAGCAGCAGACCTCACAGTAGAGGTGTTCACAGCAGCAGTATTCACAGGGGTGAATTTAAGGAAAGCCATTTCTGCAGAAGATCTTGAGAAAAGAGTGCCTGTTCTATGTAACATACATAATCAAGATGAATCCGGCTACTGCATCTTTTGGATGATCATATGTTAATGATTACCTTGTTGCCCCAAGGGGCCTAACAAATAAGAAGAACATCACTTTAACTTGGTTAAGGATTCACGTCGGGTTCACCATTTTTGTTTCGCACGGAATCCGGGGATGGCCTCCTGGACGGGAGATTCAAACGTTCCAATCGGTTTCTAACGGGTTTGTTCGTAGAACCGGAAACATCCAATGATTCCACATCCGCTTGGACCTACTTTCCAAAGGCAGGCGCTCATTAGCTTGTGGTCTAATGAGACTTAGGAATTTGCATTGGTCGAGAGGATGGGAGGTCGGACTCATCACACCTTTTTGAGGGGAATTATTGTCTACTCCGGGACTCTCTTTATAGATTTAAGTTATGTTCGTGAATCCTTATTACACTACCAAGTATAAAATGTGCTTTCCTTTAGTTTTAACAATCAATGATTAAATATGCAAGAAATTTAGAGAATCTTTTATATGTATTCGAGGTTCTTCATCAATAGAGAATCATCTATATCTGTTTAGAGATTCTTGGTCAATGGTATCCTTCAAAATATTTATATAAAGAGTCTCTTGGTCATTATGATGACCAGGCTGGTTTTAAAGCCACTCAGTGGGGCACTTGAAGTTTATCGTCATTCAGAAGGATGGAGATTATTTCAAAGTTGGGATCGAACCCATAAATGGGCTACCTACGTATCCTTTGTTTTGGAAAAGGAATCAGAACCCACGTAGTTCGAGTAATGGGGTATGATGTTTATGATTGATGGCTCAAAGAAGAATGTCATAATTACTTTTACACTCTAAGCTCATGTGAGTCATGCTCGGTGTGAGAAACAAGAGGCATTGGTAAAATTTAGACAATTGTGCCATGAAAGATGCAATCATAAGAAATTGTTTGGGGCTTATGTATGTATGACTGCCCAAAAAATAGATGAAGGTTTAGGATTTACTTTTAGGGAAAAAATCCAGGAACAGGGTCCATAAAGGTATATGTGCTTTATGGAGATTTGAATACTCTAATCTTGGGGCTTATTCCTAAGGAGGATGCCCAAGTTAGGAGGGGACTTATGATTGGGTTTTATTCCTGAAAAGGAAACCCAAATCAAAGGTAATTTATGACTGGTTAAGAGAAGTTTTAAGGGGACTTGGGGCTTACTCCTGAAAAGGAAGCCCAAGGTTATGACTGAGTCTTATTCCGGAAAAGGAGACCCAGGTTAAGGGACTTAGGGCTTACTCCTGAAAAGGAAGCCCAAGGTTATGACTGAGTCTTATTCCTGAAAAGGAGACCCAGTTTAGGGATTAAGGTTTGGGGCTTACTCTTGAGGAGGATGCCCATATTTGAGGTTGGGGCTTATTCTTAAGAAAGATGCCCAAGATTAGAGGATTTGATTGGGGATTACTCCTGAAGAGGATGCCCATATTAAAGGTTTTATAACTGGGGATTATTCCTGAAAAGGAGACCCAGGTTAAGGATTCTCTCATCTTAAAGGATGAGGTTGAATGAATGAACTCTCAATCTTTGGTGACATAAAGATGTTTAAATCACTAGGTTTTGAGAGATATTTCACAAAATTCCTTTCAGACAAGGATGTCAAATCCAGAAATCATGCCATAAATGGCTTTGAAGAGTATCTTGAAGACTGAATCTTGAATAGGAAAGGTGAAATGGCTTAAGAGGGGTAAAATGGGAAAGATGGGCACCCAAAAAGATAGGGGCGCGCATGTCTTGAAAGGCGCGCAAGTCCTGCGGCGGCGCGCAAGTATTGGTCGCGCAAGTATACTTGCGCGACATGAGTGGTACTTGCGCGATTTTCAACCAGCATTGAAATGCTTGAGCGACTCTTTAGAAAACCCTTTACAATCCTCTTGAGGTTCTTCCAGAGAAGGGACACGCAAGTTATATTGAAGGAATTAAGTTGGCGCGCAAGTGTTTGTTAAGTTTCAACACTTAGGCCTTCCTTCTTCTCTTTAGATCTTCCGTTCTAGGTAAGAAATTACCTTAGAAGTGTTCCGGAAGCTTTGAGAAGAGACTTGGGCGTCGGGAGCTTCAATCCGAGTTTCTAGAAAAAGATCCTCTCAAATGGGGGGCCCACAGGGTCTATTTATAGGCAAAAGAAGACCCTGGGCGGTTACCAGGTGGTTACCGGGCGGTTATCACTTAGGTCGCGCAAGTCACTTGCACGACCATAAGGCATCGCACAAGTACTTGCATGACCACTAGGCGGCGCGCAAGTGTACTTGCGCGACCATGAGGGAACTTGCGCGACCTATGGGCAATGTTCTCCTTGTTCATCCCTTTGTCGATTTTTGATTTTTCTTCAAAGGATGAATCACATTGGACTCAGATATTCCCCTTTTCCGATTTTTAGATTCTGTGACGAAAGGAGCGTCAACAAAGGTATAAATATTTCCATCCTATAGTAATTGGAAAATATTTTAGGTGATTTTAACCATTATAATTTTTTTAATCCTTGGTAAACCTGTTTTAACCATAATAGTGGTAAAATATTTCTTACGATTTTCACTATTAATTATAACCAATTTTTTTATCTTATTATATAATATAAATTATGATTATTCCAAAAATTTTATATATTTTATCAAATTAATTTAAATAATTTTAAGAATTTGATTTAAAATAAAAACTGCAGAGGCGATGATAATGTTTTTTTTCATAAAGTGTATTTTTTTAAGAAAAAATGATATTATATCAACTATATGACTTTTAATAATAATTATATAAATTTTAATTAATATTTATATATGTAAAATCTATAAATTTCATTTAAATTATTATTCATTATGTTTTATTTCAATTATTTAAAATTCAAAAACATTACCCACTTTTATACTCTTAAGAAAACCCCCGTTTTTAAACCAGAAAATAAACATATACTAAAATAAAATATAAATATGATTTATGTATAATAAATTGAATTAAATATAAATAAATAATACTTATATTAATTTAAATAATATTCAAAATAAATGGTACTTTTAAGTTACATTATTTATTGAAAATAAATGACATTTTACAAAAAATAGTATGTTCACTACTCACTGAAAAATTAATATTTTCAATAAAATCCAAAAATGTTACCCTAATTTAATTTTTATATGATAATTTAAAAAATGAAGTTAATTTTTTGAAATAAATTTTCTAAATTTTCTATAAATTAATTATAATATTTTCTCACAAAAAGAAACAATGATCATTTTGGAAAAAAAATTATTTTTTATGAATACACATACTTTAAAAAAAATTGATTGATTATTTATAGAGAATTTATCAATAAATTTATATTTAGTATGAAATTTATATATATATTTCATAAACTAGTTAATATTATTCATAATATCCAATTTAACCGCAATATTTTAATGGCCAAATTTAAAATAATATTATTTCATGGTTTATTTATGGTCGATGTTGCATGCCTTGTATACTGTTGAGAATATATTTATTTTTATAAATTTTTAGTAATTACATCCCCCCCACATATAAGAAATTGCATCAAAAAAATTTAAACTTTATCTCAATAATAAAAGGTTGGACATTTTAAAATACTTTTGTGGGAAACCCGCATTATAAAAAGGGTTGATGAAAAATCCTCTTGATAAGAGAGAAAAGGATGTATGAGGTCATATGGAATAACACACACTAGGTATAAAAGTAGGATAAAATTGGGGGTAAGTGAAGATTTGGATATGGAAAAAATGCATAATGCTCAAATCATGATGGGGAGTGACAAAAGTTATTGATCATAAGAAAGTGAATGATCTTGAGAAAGTAAACAACCATAAAACCAGATACCAAAGAGGTGTGAATAAGACCTTCATTTCTTCAGAAATGAATGTAATAAGATAAACTTATCATTTTCAAGATCCATATATTTGGGTTTGTTAATTCCTTACCAGACATACTAAGAACATAATGAAATATACATACTTGATAAGTTGAATTTCATCATTTAAACAATTTCCACCACAATATCATCATTTTATCCAAACGACGAATATTCAAGATGATTTTTTATGCCTAAAAAACTAAAATAAACATTTAAAGGATCACATAACCATAATAGGATAATAATATATTCCTTATATATTTATACATTAACCAAAACCAAAATGGTTATTATAACGTAAGATAATTCCCAAAATGAATTAACCTTTATATGAAGAAATACAACATTAATATCTAAGGACTCAGTAATAAAACACAATGTTTAGCTTATACCATTTTATAAATAAATATATTTAAAATTCTCCAAAATATTACTGACTAAGATTGTAACCGAAAAATCAAAAGGGCTTGATCAAATATTCTTTTCAGATAGATTTAATATTTTTTTTTTCAAATAACACCGATCAATTTTGAATCCTCATACCAAAATTTTATATTAAATAATCATATAATCATAGTAACAAAAATATAAATTCCATAAATAACTTTAATGAATAAAAATACATATCAAAAAGAAAATTTAACCCTGATTCCTTAAATAAAATCCCATAATTTTTTGTTTACCTTAATCACATAAGGTTCTAAAAATCAAGAACTTATTTTGAAATAATATTAATCAATTAATAATAAAATCACTTTTCAATCCTATGTTTTTCTATGAAATAAAACATATTATCCCAAAATCAACTTAATCATTATCTATCAAACCATTTGAGTGAAAAAAATGATTTCATACTAACCAAGGTATCACATATGAATATAGTTGGCGTTGCACTCTTGTAGCCCATAAGTTGTGGGTTTAATCTCTACGGCCTTTCCAAATGTGATAGGTTTAACTTTTTCTAAAATTTTAAAAATATAATTCTTATAAAATTCTAAGAAATATGGTGAACATACTCAAAAATAATCTTAATCATCAAATATCATATAAACTATAATGTTTGTCATACCTTTAATCTTATGTCTAGAAAAAAATAAAATTCTACCACATATAAAATTTTCACAAGTTAAAATTAGGGTAATATAAATCTTAAACATCTATCAAAACTCAATAAATGTCTCCAAAATTACTCCCATCACATAAAACATCAAAAGAGTATTAATTCATTTAAAAATATAATCTTTCTTAAATCTACCACTAAATTATAACTCTTGAATCCCTTTATGTAAACACCTTAATCACTAAATGATCTTTATAATTCATTAACCATGATTTTCCATATTATTACTTAATAATTTATTTCTACAATAAAAATATGAACCATGTACTATGATTAAATAATTTCAAAATAGAAGCAAGGTTATGATACATACCTTTTATATGTTATCTGTTGTTTCCTAGTCTTCAACTATAATGAAATTAAGAATTTATTGGAATTTGTCTTTAAAATCTCTTTGATCCCATTCTTGAACATCCCCATTTGGACATATATTATCATAATTCATAAACACACCACATTTAATACATTAAACCAATACATTGAGATAAATTATATTCCCCTTCATCGATTTAACTAAATGTTTCCATTTTCCATGGAATATTATTACTTTAATCCCCTCATTACCACATAGAAAAACATCTTCTAGTTGTCTTAAGACATTATCTTAGGTGATTCTTCCCACATTCTTGACACCTTGGTCATTGAATAAATTTACCTTTCTAATCTTTATCGTTTGAACTTCTATGGAAGTCCATTTTTCTCATGTTTTGTTTGTTTGGAAACTCACATAGCTCTAAGTTTTCAATCATATCTCATGATATCTGGTTAAGAATAACCAAATGATTTTTTACTATAGCTCCCATTTCATTTAATCTCTCATTCAGACAACCCCCTCATTTTCCTACACATACATTATTAATTTGGTTCCTGCTGGATGTATACATTTACTAATAAAAAAAATTTAATGTCAGTATATCAAATAAACCACAATGAACCATATTTTTAAGGATAAATACTAAGATATATTTAACCATGACATCCTTTATTGAAATATTTTTATTTATCCAAAATAACTGCAATTATCCTTTTCATACTAATCGTTGTGATTATAATTAGTTTTTAACTTAATTTTAAATAGTATCCTAACCTATAAAGTTATTTAAACATTTTATTTTATACCAACTATAAGGAACCAACCTTAAACATTACATATTTTAGTGAATCTAAACTAGAATTTACATTACTAAATACCCAAACATCTTTTAGGTTTAGTGTTTTAGAGAGTTAGGTTATAACTATTAGATAAATACAACACACCAACCCGATTTTCCACTTTATCTATGCTCTGGGATGGTGGGACACTTGGCATTAGGCATGCCTCCCAATATATTAAAGGATACCAACTAGCAGTGAGGGATTTATTACATGATAGTGGGGATATTATAACCTATGGTGATGATAATAATAATGTTACATCTATATATATATATATATCATGTTGGAAGGACCATAAGAATGAAAGTAACAAAATAAACACAACATATGAATATAAAAAAAAATAGTAACAATAATCCCAATAGAATGATGACATTTATAGAAAAATACACATTTCATAACAGTCATAAAAAAATATAAAAGAAAGGTCACCCATGGACTTCCATAAAATTACACTTATAAAAACCCAAAATAAGGTACAGTTTGATGGAATGGAACCACCTAGTCCACTACCATCCATCCCATGAAAATCTAGTACACCCCTTATCACTGTGGCCTAGAGCATGAACCAAGTACTTGACCTGATATCATAACCATAAAGTCTACTTGTGTCCTGAGGGGACCATGTAGGTTGTGAGTATGAACTTAGTAGTCCACTACCAATATGTGTCTATCTTAAATATATAATTACATGATGAATTCATATGTAAATAAATAACATCAAATCATATATAATAATAACGAACTCGCTTAAATTGTTCTCGATAGCCCCAAGTGAGCATTTAACCTATTTTTTCCAACAAAAAATGGAATAATTTATCCTTGGTTAGATATACCAGAAGATCCTCAGTATCTCAACCCCTACATATCACCTAACACTTCATGCCATCTGAAACCTAACTTTCCACCAATAGAGTAACTGGAAACTCTTCAACAAGCCCATCAATACATCCTAGGACCCTTGTACCTCCATTAAAATGTCACCACCATATCAACAAGACAACATCCCAAGACATAATTATATCTATCCTCTAATGAATAATGAAACACCATAAGCCCCACGTCCTGACGTCCTGAGGCATGGTGATATCCATCCTCCAATAATATTATAAAATTGGCCTCAAACATATATAATGAGACACATCCCCTAACCAATGGTCTCATCAAACCTCAAACATGGGTTTTTATGGTGAGAAACTCATCCATAACTGATGGTAAAAAACATCCCCTAATCCCCTATAATTATGAAGGCCTCTATAAAAAACGAGTGTTCAACACCGCCTCAATAGGCTCCTATGTGTGCGCACACAACTCCAATGGCACTGTCTACCAATAATGGTGAACTACCATCACCAACAAGTACATAATACAAACCATCTGGCCACCTTTCTTCCATATAAAAATAACATCCCCCAAATCCCGATTTCCAACACCATCCCATGTAACACAGGCCATGACCTCATCCTAATGACCTCATCACCTTAATCCTTACAAACCCTATCACCTCAACCATGTGACCAACATTTTCCCATGTATCTCAAGCCACATCATCACCTTGATGGGAAATATCATTTTAGTCATGGTGATCAACATCACCTCAGTACCTCTGGATACACCCATTATATTCCTAAGAAACCAATGCAATTATATCCCATTTAATTAATTTAAATTATACAACCATCATATCTTACCCAATTTTTTAAAAGTCCCATACCATGATTAATACATTTTTAAAGAAGAAAGGTCATTCCCAATGAAATCTCATGAAATTTATTTCTATTTTAAAAATAAAATTTTATTAATTAAGGGATTCACATTGAAATCCCAAAAGTTCATATTTAATAACCCACACCATAAGACCTTTATATTTCAGGATAAATCTAAGAACCACCTACATTGGAATTTTAGGAACTCACTCATCAAAAATTGATCTCTAATTTTTTCCATATCTGAAGAATTTTTTTTAATCAAATTCCCTAAAAATAGATAAAAAGGGATCACATAGAATTTGAATTATTTATGGATAGATAAACACATAATAGAATAAAGTGTATTTATAGTCTTACTGAGAGGAATCCATAGCCACTAATGGCTCTTGATTCGAATCTCAAAAGGAAGTTGGTGGAAAAAACATAGAAGAGGGAAGGAGGAGCTCCACAAACTATTAGAGGTACGATGGATGGGAGGAGAGAAAACATGGGAAGAATATTAAAGAAATAGGTGGAAATGGTAATTTGTATTCTTTTAAAAATTCACATGATTATTGCACAGTTGGGGAAATAGTGTACCAACCATGTAGATGAATTTTCACACCTTCACTCTAGTGCATGGTTTTTCCTAGAAGGGGCCACATGGTTTAAGTTTACTGTTTCCCTTTGATAAACATGCTGAATGGTTTTGTCCACAATATTAGAAAAACCATTCACCAATAGTGAGACTCAGTCTACCTTTCCTAAAATTGGTATTTTAGAGACTATATCTCCTAAAAACACGAAAACACTCAATAAATTCACTAATCCTTAAAAACCCATCTAAAAATGACACAATGGAGCATTAAAACTTTCTAAATTTGGTTTTAAATCCTAGAATTCATGTTGGTCCTTCCACCAACCTAAAAATTCAATTTCTCATGAGAATTAAAACCTGTTAAAAACATGATATGCTAAAACCTCCCCACATTAAGATAGATTATCCCCTAGATATGTGGAATTATCTAAATATGGATATGAACATACCCATCTCATTTACATTAACATGATCTACCCTGGTTATTAGTCACAGTCAATTCCTATTACGGCACTCCCTAGCTTAGAAATTACCTACCCATACACATTCTGATCAAAATAAAATAAAATATTTTAATGGTTCCACCAACCGTACCTGGAAATAAATGTACTCACATGAGATAAAGTCATTCCTACACCTTATTGGGTGCTCAATTACACATGCGTCATACGTGAATCCAATCAAATGTTACATCTCATCAGATGCTCATTAATACCCGTGTCATACACGACACCCATAAAAACTTAAATATCATCAAATTATTAAATATCCAACATCACTTATGATTTTCAAAAGTCATCAAGACCCAAAACACTATGTTCTAACCCATGAATTCCCCAAGATTTCCTCTAATAAGTAAGGGGTTGGTGACCAACACTGAGTAGGAATATTACACAAATGGGGGGCATTATCCGAAAGTACCTTTACACATGCACACATCTCCAAGCCCACACAATGATGAAACATAAAAAAACTGAAAACAAATGTATACGTACATGTAAGATCCCACAACAAATTAAGATAGTAAATTACTGAAAGTGGAAAGAGGGGCCAAATAAATGCCTAACCAAAAACTATAAAGAGTACATCCTGCTCTAAGGGTGAGGACTAAGTCAAATGAAAACTTCCTATAAACACCTCAATTTGAAAAGATCCAAATAAGCTCTACCCACTCTATGTCCTTCTCAGATACCATCAAACAGGCCATCGTCTATATAAGACATGACATGTTCACGAAAATCCCATTAAGGGGTGAGTATAAAAATACTCAGTAGGATACCACAAAAATAATAAACACGAAGAACCAAGTATAGTAAAAGAAATAAAATATATAAAAACCAATGTATAACAAAAACACCCATATATACTCAAGAAATACTCCATGCCACCTGACTATCGTAACCAACTTCCAACCATAGGATTTTTCTCGAAGCAATGCTAGTTTTGTGAGATCCCACTCCATGAGAGAATCAATCATTAGAGAAACTTGATGAAGAGGTCTATTTTATTAGAACCATCTTGAGAAATATTACTAGTCTAATAAGACCCTGATACTCAAATAAGGGGTCATTCCTAGAACCACTGGGGGACACCAAAATCTCAATCTAGATCAACCCGATACATTGGGGATTATACATCAATGATACCATTAACACTAATGATAAATACTACAAGATGGATGATCAATAACCTGTACATGGAGGTTACACTGATTACACTAACCCCACCTAGGGATCAATGGATGATATAGAATCACACTCTAATCTTATGAGGAGAAACTAAAACTCTATCTGAGACTCGACCTTTAGTGGGGATCACAATCCTATGATGTGGAAGTAACGTGACAATAAATCCTTGAGGGAATAGACCAATGGAATATACTCAACCTAGAATGGTACAAACTAAGGAAACAAGGAGCTATAGACACTCTTTATGGGGGTATACATTGTGTACCAGGGTGTATACAACGTTTCTATCTATCAGAAGTCTACCAGTGTCGAAAATCCTCACATAGCATGTAGGTCTTCATATATACAGTTTCTAAAATGAGTACATGGTGTGTAGAGACACATGATACCTTGAAAATGTCATCTAGCCATCTCTGTGTATGGTGGTTGTGTTTGTGTACTGGACCATGTACACTAGTTCATGTCCTTGTCCAAGTACATGGCATGCCACTTGGACATATACTTTTTTTCTGTGTGCGTGTACTTCCCAAAGTACATGCTGATCCACACTGAAGGGGTTAGACACTATATGATAGGGGTCACATGCTGTCTGATCCTTATCCTCATCCCAAAACCCTAGATACCAATGAATGGGCCCCACATATCTTGTAATCTCTATTCTCACACCATTTTGATCAATATTTTCTATAAATCCCTGCATGGTTTATGCATCCCATAGTTTTTTTCACATCCTCCACTAATCTCTCCCAAAAACACTAGATATGGGGTTGATCGACCTTGTCAACATTAGTTCCCCAGATTTTGGACACCAAAAGGATTAAGAAGTTGTGAAATGTCATCTTCATCCTCAGACACCATTCGAGAAAATAGATTACTCCCCAATTAGTTCTATTTTTCCCCAATCTACTAAACATCATTTTCGATGATCAAACCATTACATCCATCACATTCCATACCCTCATTTTCGATCCACTGTTCCGAATATTAGTTTCAAAATTACCAGGAACCAGGTTTAGGTTGAACCATTGGCCAAAGGAAATAACAAAAGTGATTTATTTTTGAAATTGGGGAGAAAACCATAAGCCATAAATTTTGAGGAACAAACCTTGACCGTTGTTCATTTGACCTCGATTTGTTTTATTAGAAATAGTTTAATGAAGAATAAAAGATAAATCACAATGAAAAAGTAATTAATTACATCAAATTAATTCTATCAACAATTCACAAATCAATTCTGTTCATGGAATCAATATTCATTTATCTATGTTTAAAAAACAAGATGGAAATGAAAAATAAATACATCTTACCTAGATTTTGGTGTGGTAATTGATGAAAAAAGGTTATGTATCCATCATTGGTGAGATCCACAAACTCTTTTGGCACAACGATCCAAGATCCAAAATCGATCTGTCATTGTTCTCCCAGAATGCTCTTCTCTAATGAATTGTTGGTCTCTAGGGTTTATGGACATCCTTGAGAAAAAATACATAACTTTATATTTAATGAAGAAGCAATTAAACATGTCACAAAAAATAAATTCATTAATTTTTTTTATTAATTTCACGTATGTGATAAATTTTTAAAAAACAGACCACACCAACAATTATTATGTCACGTCTAGCATAAAAACCATGTTTTGAACTGAATAGTGCACTCATATGTCAGATCTATCCCACTGGTCTGGAGTTATCCCACATTTTAAGGAAAACTACATACAGGTGCAATTTTATATATTTAATTTATTTAATATATTTCAAACATTTATTTCTGGCACACTAGGCCCTAGAATTATATGTTTTATATGAACCTATTATCTAAAATAACTCATATAATATACAAAAATAATAAATAGAAAATATAAGTTATTAAATTCTACCCACCTTAGGGATTTTCATCCCGAAAAGTAAAAAAATGTACTAAAAAGATAAGGTTACTGAGATCACATTTGGTTCTCCCTCTCCCAGGTGCTCTCTTGAATATTCCCATGCTACCACCCGAAACACACAAGGGGAATTGATTTAACACAAAGGATCTTATCCCACCGCTCCTTGATCTCCATTGGATACTTTGTAAAGATAACTCCATCATCGATGTCCAGATCACCCCAGTCGATAATGTGTAATGGGTCATGCATGTATCTCCTCAGTTGTGACATGTGGAACACATCATTTAACTGATCCAACTAGAACAATAAAGTTAAGTGGTATTCTAAATCTTTTACTCCCTGTAATATCTACAAGGAACTAATAAATCTCAAAGATGACATGCTACTATGACCAAATCTTCTCAATCCACATTGAGGTGAGACTCTCAAAAAACCATGGTCTCTATCCTTGGACTCATAGGTATTCATCATCATTCCTCATAAGACTTATAATGGGTCTATTTAGTCCTCATATACTCCTAGATGATCTAAAACATCTTTGTAATAAATTATACCAACTCCTATCCCATTAGTATTGACTCTCCTAGATTAGTCCAATAAAGTGGTGACATGCAAGGTTGCCCATAAAAATCATTGAATGGTTCCATAAAAATGGTGTAATGATAACTATTGTTGTATGAAAACTCCACCAATGGATGTTTATCTTCCCAACTATGACCAAATACCAATATTAAATCTCACATCATGTCCTCCAAGACCTAAATGGTTTGCTTTGTCTGGCTGTGAGTATGGGGGTGAAACGGCATGCTCAATAATAATTGAGTCCCAAGGGCCTAATATAACACTCTCCATATATGAGATGTGAATCAAGCATTATAGTAAGATATAATATTTGAGGGAACAACTTGGATTCATACAATCTTCTACACATAGAGTCATCTTAAGATCTCTACTAAACTCTTCTATCGAATGGATAGGAATCAGACCGACTTGGTGAGTCGGTTTATGATCACCTATATGGAATTGTATCCCCTAAGTGTATGTGGAAAGAACATCATGAAGGAAATTTATATCCCATCTCACTTCCACTCTGGCACCTCAAGGGGTTGGGTTTAACCCATTGGAACCTAGTTCTCTGCATTCACCTACTAATAAGTGATTCATTGAGAGAACAACTATGCAACTCTGTTCTTTATTCCTAGACAAAATAACTAATGTTATAGTTCATGGTAATTCTTTTTCACATATATATGTACCACCAATGTTGATGTATGAAACTCCTGTATAACTTCTTCCCATAATGTCAAAGGTTCCATTGTCCATTCTCTAAAAAGGATAGCATACTCCACACCTTTATAATATCCATTAGAAGTATGTCTAGTGGATATATGAGTATATAAGGTCTCATAGTTGGTATCACTATGATGATCTTCCCTGACACACTATTAAAGCAGTGGGGTAACAACCATCAAATAAAGATATGAATCACCATCCTTGTCCATGAAGAAAAAATGAATTGAGCATAACTATTCTAAAATGTCATCCAACAACTAAGAATAAGATCTCTAATCGAGAGAATCTTCAACTACGTTTCCCTTACCAAGAGTATAGACAATATCAAATTCATAGTCATGGAATAACTCTAACCATAAAATCTATCTCATGTTAAGATCCTTCGGTGAGAAGATATAAATGGGACTCTTGTGGTTAGAGTAAATGATAAATTCCTATCCAACCAGGTAGTGTTTTCACATCTACAATGTGAAGAATACCACTGCTAACTCAAGATCATGGGTCATGTAGTTCTTCTCATGTGGTCTTAACTGAAGTTAAAAATAGGAAATAACAACTTGCCTCTTCATGATAATACATCCATGTTTGTTCCCTGATGCATCACAGAACACTATGTAATTGAAACCCTCCTTTGGAAAAATCAACATGGGAGCACTTGTCAATCTCTACATCAGCTTCAGAAAGCACTGCCGATAGATTTCTATCCACACAAAAGGACACCCCTTCTGATTTGAAGCTTCCAAGGTTGTTTCACTTTGGATAAATTGGGTACAAACAACTGATATTACCCTTCTAACCCACGGAAACTCTGAAACTTAGTAAAAATATTTGGTTCCTCCTAAGAAATCACTTCCTCAACCTTTTCTAGACCCACCACTAATCTATCCTTTGAGATTAAATGTCCCTACAAGTGGAACTATATAATACAAAACTAAAACTTCGAGAGATTCCCCTAAACCTGGTGCTCTTGTAGTGGGTCAAAGACCATACTCAAATGTATCGTGTGCTTTTCCTAAGATTCCAAATACACTAGGATGTCTCGATGAAGAATAATATGAACTGGTCTAAGAAGGGATAAAAGATCTGGTTCACGAGTCCCATGAACACTGATAGAGAGTTATTCATGAAGAATGGAATTACTAAGTACTCATAGTGATCATAATGACTTTTGAATTTCATATTCGATATATCCTCATACCATACTCGCAGTTGGTGATAACCTGACCCAAGGTAAATCTCTAAGAATCACTACACCCCTATCAACTGATGGAAGTGGTCATCGATCATCGACAGTGTATACTTATTCATCACAATCACTTGATTAAAGCATCTATAATCCAAACATAACCTCAAGCTCCCATCCACCTTTTGGGGAACAACATAGGAGCTACCCTAGGGGAATTTTTGGGTCTCACAAAGCCCTTCTCCTACAAGTATTCCAATGGAACCATCATCCCTCGATGTTCTACTGGTGCATTTTGATATACCAGTGTAGATATCAGTTCCATCCCAAGATATAATTAAATGTATAAGTGTAGCTATCTGTGGGGAGCTAAACCTGGTACATCCTTAGGAAACAAGTCCTCATACTCTACCACCATTTTAGAAACTATTAGTATAAAGAATACACTTATTTAAGAGTCATTCTAGATAACCAGTGAGTAATCAACTACACTCTACTATTTTTGAGGTCATCCTACTACCAAATTTTACTTTTCACCCACAAAGGAAAACATCATTCTGTTACTGTAGACACACATTATTCTATGCATAAAATAAGAAATATGGGCATGAACTATATATAGAAAGTCTATACCTGAGATGAAATCATAAATTTTCATTAATAATACAAATATATCCTATAAAAAATTCTCACCTACAAGAATCAAGTTTCACTGTTAGTAAAAGTGTGTAATTATGGCATCACCACCTATCTGAGTCTCCAACCATAAGGGTTAAGTCGATGAAACAACACAAATATCTAAGTATTGAGCCAGATAAGTGTCAATGAAATAATTAATATCACATATGTTAATAAATACTAAATCTAAAGTATAATATACATAGATCATAACTCATATCATCTATGGAAACTTAGGGTCATAGGCCTCCATAGCATGAAGCTAGCCTCATCCCTATCAACCAGTTCCTTATGCCCGCTGTCGCCCACCTGGGGGTGGTGTTGTTAATAGGTTGAACCTACAACCATCTCCCACTTCCATGCTATCCCATATGCCACGTCCACCATCATGTGGACCACCCTACTAATTTCTTTGTCTCTTACATGGAAGTCCATCAACTATATCATGATCTTGTGTACAATAGATCATAAAATCTTGAAACAGATGTTTCTGGCCATTATAAAAGAAACACCACCTCTCCCTTGGTTCATTCTAGTCACACTGAGAGCCCTACACTACTGGAACTGTGTCCTAATATCTCCTATGGATGAATTTGATATGCCTGTACTATTGTGACCATTGTCACCTGCCTGATGCCGAGCTCTCAGCTATTGGGTGCCCACTAACAGCTCCCACTACCAATTATTTCTCTTCCCAAAATCTCTCAACCGCCAGGGATCACTCAAATACCCCAACATATATGGGGATGAAAAGGAATTACACTAAGGTCCTGATGTCATGGAACAAGTCCTTATAAATGGTATGATCTTTGAAAAATTAATGTTGCACAATATTCAAGTAGTAAAGTGAGATACCAGTAAGCCATATTGAGTACTCTGCCATAGTCAAACTACCCTACTACAGATACAGAATCTCATGTATGAGTACAGATCACACTGTGCCTGGATTGAAATACTCATTGAAAAAATGCTCAAAGTATTACCATGATAGAGTTGTATCATAATGTGACTGAGTCACTAAGTTCCACCATCTCCCATAATAACCCTGAAGAAGACTCGTTGTGAGGACCACTATCTGATATGAAGACATCCTCATAATGTGGAAAATGCACGCGACTGCCTCTAGCTAGTTCTCATCGACCAAGGGGTCTGGCTCACAAACTACCTATGAAACTCAAGAAACACAACCAAACTATGAGAATCTTCACCTAGTACTCCTAATGATATTTGTAGCTTAAAGGGTGGTGGTATATCTAGTAAACCACATAGAGGTGGTATCTTAGGCAATAACCTCTGAATCGATGGATCTTCACTAGGCATATCATCCTAGTGATCATGTAGTGGAATCGTGTATGTCTTTCTATGCAGAGTAATCCTAAAATAAAAGAAGACGTACCAATCATAAAAGAGTATATCAGGGGATATTACTCAATAAGGACGTGAAAAAACCATTAATATATGATGCATGTACCAAATTTTCTCCTTGATACTATTTTTTACATGTACTGATTTGAAAGGTAGGAGATCATAGTCCAGATGTATGGATAAATCGTCCGCCTCACTAACACTAGAACCCCTAACCTCAAATCTTAACTAGAAACACTAAACAATATTTCCCCAAAAAATCTCACTAACTCTAGTCCTAAGGTAGATCTGACACCTCTGATACCACTATGTCATGACCTGACCCACTTAGGTCCAACCTGTGACTACCACAAGCCTAGCTCCAATAGGCCAGGAGCTGAAGACCAACACCTAGTATGAATATTCAATAAATGGGACGCATTAGACTAAAGTATATGCAAACACAAAAACACACATCTCCAATACCACACAATTCTGAAATTTAAAACAACTAAAAACCAATTCATGCATACATCTAAGATCCCACAATAGATTACGACAGTAATGCAATGAACATGGAAAAAAGGAGCCAAATACAAGCCCAACAAAAAAAATTAAAAGCGTATAACCTACTAAAATGGTGAGTAATAATTCAAATGTAATCTCTCAATATACACCTCGTTCTGACAAGCTTCATCTATGCTACACCCTCTATCCTCCCTAGACACCTTCAAATGGACCATCGTCTGCATAAGATACAACACATGCAAGAAAATACCATGCAGGTGTGAGTATGAAAATACTCAGTAGGACACCCATAAAAAACTAAACATGACGAAAAATGTATAGTCATCTCAATACAAGAAATAACAATCAATTTATAATATAAAAACTCAGATATACTCAAGAAAGACTCTACGCCACTCGGCGGTCATAACTAATTTCTAGCCATAATATTCTGCTCAAAGAAATGATCATTCCAGGATATCCCACTCCGAAAGACATAATATCATTGGGGACACTCGAAAAAGAGTCATATGTCATTAGGACCTACCCAATAAAGCTTAATGGTCTAACAAGACCCTAATACTCATATAGGGGGTCACGCTCAGAACTGTTGGGGGAAAAAACAAACCTAATCTGGATCAACCCACTATATAGGGGATCTTATGTAAATGATACCAATAAACTTACTGATATGGATAATATAAGGATGATCAAATCCCTTATCAAATATTTGACACTGATTCCACAAATCCCACCTATGGATCAAAGGATTATAGAGTATTTCACTCCAGTCTCTCAGGGGGACACTACAACTCTATTTGAGACTCATCCTCTAGAGGGGATTAAAATCCTATGATGTGGATGTAATGTCACACTGTACCATTGAGGGAACGGACCAAGGGAACAAAATCAACCTAGAATGTTCTAATATAAGGAAACAAATATATAAAAAGACTCTTAAATGGTGTATATTATGTGTACATGGGGGTATATAGCATGTCCATATATCCCTGGTCTTCCCATGTAAAAAATAATCACACAACATGTTGGTCTCCATATAAATGACATGAAAAAGGAGTAAATTTCATGTTAAGACACATGGTTCCATGCTTATGTCACCTGGATGTGCCCGTTTACAGTTTCCATGTCCATGTATGGTGGGTGTGTCCATTTACCAGCCCATGTACACCAAGATGTGCCTATGTCCAAGTACACAACATTCCACATGGCCATGTACTTTTTGTTCATGTTAGTTTACTTTACAAAGTAAAAAATTGAACCACATGGATGGGATCACATGGTGTGTGTTAAGGGTCACAGACCACATGATCCTTATCTTCATCCCAAAACCCTAGTCTCCACTGAACAAGCCCCACACAATGTGTAATCCAAATTTACATGTCGTGTTGATTAGGTTTTTCTAGAATTCCATGCTGGTTCATGCACCGCCCAAATTTGTCACCTCATCCACCAATATCTCCCAATAACACTGGATTTGGGGTTTTCCAGGATTTCCATCAGTCATTCAGGGGATTACAGCCACCAAACAGATGGAGTGTCTTCAACCATCATCCGCATCACTATACATTGTTCTAGAAAATAGTGAACTCCCAAATCAGTTATATTCTTCCCTGATCAACACACCATCTTCATCGATGCTTGAACCACAAATGACATCACATTATGTACTTAAGGTTTTGATCTTTTATAATTAAGAATAGTGCACAACGATCATGAACCGAGTATAGGTCCAAATGTTGTCCAAAGGAAATACCAATGGTGATCAAGAAAAAAAATTAGGGAGAAAACCAGAAGTTATAAATTGGGAGGAATGAACCTCTCTTTTTTTTCATTTAGATTCAATTTTTTGTTATATAAATATATTAATTAAGGGGAAAATATAAATTATAATGAACAAATAATTAATTCTATAAAAGTAATTCTCCCGATGATGTGTGAATCGATTATGTTCATAGAATTTATCTATGTTCAGCAGGGATTAATAAACGAGAGTGAAATAAAAAATAAAAACATCCCACTTAGATTTTGGATAAATCATTAATGAAGAATAGTTGTTTCACTATAATTGAAGAGATCTATGCAATCATTTGGTGCAACGATCCACTATTTGATCCCAATCCATCATAATTTTCTAATAATACTCTCATTTAGAAAATTCTAGGTTTCTAGGCTTTATCAGCCAACCCAAAGAGAAAATACATAGATTTATATTTAAAGAGAAAGCATGTCGCTGTGTCACAAAAATAAAATAAAATATTTAATTTAATTTATTTTTTTATTTCATTCTCATGACAACATTTTCATAAACCTCTCATACTGATAAATCTTATGTCATTCCTATGGTGAATGTCATGTTCTGAACTCAATGATGCCCACAAATTTAGAAAATGGGAAAACATTTGAGATTTATTCTAATTTTTCATGAAATTTATGTGCACATGATATTTTATATATTTAATATATTTAATATATTTATTTTGGCCACACTAGGCCACAAAATCACACATTTTCTCAACGCATGGTTTCAACTCATGGTCTCAAAAATAATCTATATAATATCAAAATATATTACAAAGAAAATTTACATTTTTAAAAAAGTAATACCACTTAATATTTATATATATAAGAATGAATATCATAGTTCTAGTTCCTATGCACCTCATAAAGAACATGAATCATGACTGATACACACATAGTAATGAGAGACTAGATAGTTTAGTATCACATGTGTGCCTTGTGTAACAAAACCAGCCATGCCAAAAAAAATTCACTCCATGATCAAGGTGTACCTATAAACATCATCAGATCCACGAGATTATCTAACCTTTATAGGTCTATATCATGTACCTAGACTGATTCTAGAATACTCGAGGCTTAAACGTCATATGGAGGTACACCATCTATCGACCACTAACCCCAGAGCTAGGTCTCTCTCTATTAAAACATGTATTCATAGTAGAATCCCAGATAATAGATCCTATTTTTTATTCTGTTCCTACCTCTAATCCCTATGTCTGATTCAGAACCTATCCCCCAACTATCCAATAAGGCTTCCTGTAAAACCTCTCCAGATTCTCTATATAACCAAATGATCGACACTAATTAAGCGCCCACTCACACTAGGTATGAACATGACCCATATACCCCCAATGGAAGAAAAATATTGATAAAAAATTCCTTGGGGAATACTTAAGTCTATGGACTAACTGGCCTACTGATATTCCTTCTAGTCTCACTTCCAACTACATAGAGATAACCACTAAGCTCACTTGACATTGTCACCCAATTCAAGCATGTCTGGTCTATCAAGTTACCCTTGGATATTCATGCCTTATTCACCACCTCTATTTAAGATTTCAGCCAGGAAATGTTCAATCGTTCCTTGATGGAAATCCAAAATCCATACCTGAAATGCCTCACCCTATAAATGTTATCTCCCACTATATATGGCACAAATCAAGATAGTTCTCTATGATTCTCTGCATAATTCATAAGAGATTTATCTCCCTGCTATAAGTTTATGAAATCACAAGATCTATCTTCTTAGAATATCTCTATGAAAAAGTGATCGAAGAGCCTAGCTGTGAAATAATACCACGCTAGTCTCTCATTTCTACCAACATACACCAGTACTCCCTAGTGTTTTACCATCCTTATGAGCATATAAGTATATAGCTTCGCCCTTAGACATGGGGGTGTCTCAAGCTAGTAAAAAAGAATCTTCACCACCTCCATCCTTATCTATTCTTCCTGTAGTCCACCCTCACCCTGAAATAATGATAGTTGATGAGAATTGAGATAATAAGTCAAAGAATCCAGGGATGGATCATCTCCCTAAGTTCCCTTGTCAATACCCTTTATGACTTTCACCAAGATATCCTTGATCTATTCATATAACCATGGTCCAAAATATGACACTATTTCGGCTACCCCGCCTTCCTTAGAGCATGTACCTATGGCTTAGGATCAACTATTTGCTCAGGGGCCTCATCCCAACCCTCATGGGCCTAATTGTATGCACGATTTAGAGACACCACATATCCTCCTTCCTAAAGCTCCACAAAAATCAATCTATGAGGAATCACAATAAATAAAAAACACCATGCTCAAAATGTCCAGAATATATATATATATATATATATATATATAAATATATATCACATATAGGGAAAGACATTAACATTTAGTGCATCTCACCACCCTTACACTACCTTACCTCACCCATGATGCACATCATCTGGCCTCAGGGTCCCTTACCTAACCATATCAGAGTCTAGTATCACATATCATCTATAATCATGGCCCCTTAACTAACCACAACAAAGTCAGGCATTATATATAAACCATATCTTATTTTATCAATCTGGGGTGGCTGCGTATAATTACACTAAAAGGTAATATAAGAAATTTTTTATCTTTTTTTTTGGAAATTTAAATGGTTCACCCCATTTCCACTATCCCATCCTACCCATAATAGAGTCAAGAAACACATATCATACAAGTATAACATCACATACTGATTTTATCAGGAACCACATACCTGGGATGGATGAGTAAAATTCTACCACAAGGCTAATTAGGAAAAGATAGTTTAGATTTTTAACACTTTAAATATCCCAACCCCTCTTAGAATATTACAGGTTCCTAGTGACAATAAAAAGAATATACACACATCATATGTGCCTAATTTCCTACCATGCTGCATAAATAATCCCCCCTTTCCATACCGGGCCATGGGTCAAAATCTCATAATCCAATAACACCACAACCAAGTGCACTAATTGAGGCGAAAATTGATCCATAATAAAATATCAAATTATAACAACAATTTCCCACCCATAGAAACATTTTCTATCTTCTGTGCTTAAGGATTTAGGCACCAAAACATGAGCTCTTTACCTAGTTCTGAAACGTCCTAGTATCTTATTTACCAAAGCCCAAATAGTAAGACCATAGGAATAAAAACTCCTCTGATACAATTTTTAGTTTCTCAAACTAGTTTCCACTTTATCTGTACTCCATCATGGTGGGCCACTAAGTCTTAGGTGTACCTCCCCATATTCCAATGTTTTTTGATTAGCTGTGAGGGTCTAATTAGGTGATAGGGGGGAGACTATAACCTATGGTGATGAAAATAATAATAGTCCATATATATATATATATCAAAATGAAGTAACGACAACAATAATGAAAGAAAAATAATAAAAACAACATAATAATATAAAAATAACATCATTTATAAAATTACCAAAGCATCATGAAATTCATAGATAAATACACATGTCATAATATTCATAAAAAAATATAAAAAAAAGTTCACCCATGGATGAACATATAAGTACACTTATAAGAACCCAAAATAAGGTATATCTAAATTTAGAGTAACCACCTGGTCCACTTACATCCATATCATGAAAAATAAGTACATCCGTGTTTACTATGGTTCATAGCATAAACCCATTCCTTTGTAAAGACCCGTAAATTTCAGGGAAATTTTTTTCTTAATTTTTTTTGGAATTTTACAAGAACGCAGTTTCTAACGGCACCTGATTCCGAGGCCCGGTGTGCCTGGAATCATTTTCCGAAGTTGGCTCAGGTACATTCAGCGAACAGACGAGCGAGTTTTTCTAACTTTTGAACCGGTGCCCGGAATGGAATTCTGAGGGCACCGATGGAATTGCAACGTCGATATTTGCTTAGAAATTCCTCTTCCGGAGTTGCGTTTGCTCGGGTGTGGTTTTTAATTTTTGGGCTTAAAGTTAAGAAATAAAATAATTTGTACGACAAACTTTATTTTATTTCACTTAAAGCCACTTGGAAGCCACTTTATGCTGCTTAAGCGGAGTTGTTGCGGATAGGGTGCTTTCCAAAAATATCCTACCCTCTTGGTAGGATATTTGTGGGGTGGGGCCCGCACGAGCCCCACCGTTTCTTTTCCGCTAAGTAACGCACCCGCGAAAACCCGTCATTACGAAAGTCAATGACGCGTTTTCTTAATTTCTTAACTCACCAATTAATTGGGCGGTTTTCCTCATTGAATTAATTCTATGAATTAATTTATTCATTTCTTAACCTGTTTGAAATCCGTTGGCGTAATAATAAAATAAGACCAACGCACGAATTCTGGAAAAATGATCATTGAGAGGATTTGACAAACCTCAAGTTCTTCATCCTCCTTCGTGAAGAACGCGAAGAACGCGAAGAACGAGAAGAACGCGAAGAACACAAAGAACGCGAAGAACGCGAAGAACACGAAGAATGAGAAGAACACCGTCACCCTCGGAGATTGACGACGCTTCATCTGAGATGTTATTTCCCACCCTGATCTCCGGTCACCAACTGCTTGAGGTAAGAGATTTTGGGATTCTTTTAAAACTTTGTGGTTTAAAACAACACACGGATTTAATTATTTATAATTAAATCTGTTGTTTCTTGGTCCTCGGAGTTCGTCGACGCAACACTGGATATTGCGACGACGCGACGATCCCCTCCTTCCACGACGATCAAATCCGCGAAGAACGCGCATGCGACGACTTGACGAAGTAGGGATTTTATTTGAATGTTTTATATTTCCGTGATCGTTTATTTTAAAATAAAGAACTTGGTTTCATAAGAACAATTTTAATTTATTAAAATTGTTGTTTGATATGTTGTTTATTTCTCCCGATTGTTATCGCCTAACGTGGAGGGTGCAGGCCAAACAAACATGGCCCGACAACCCTCTACAGTTCTTCCTTGTTGTGCAGATTTGGCGGGCGACGACAAAATGTGCCGCAGAGGCGATTTAATGATCCCGCAGTGAAGAACGGAACCCGGGAGGAACAGCGGTGCATACGGGAAGGAAAACGGACCACCGGAGCAACTCCGGTGGCCCGTGGAAGCCTCCGGCGGCACCCGCGGCCGGAGGCGGCGGCGCCCTGGCGCGCCGCCGGACAGGGCCGCCTCGGCTGAAGCTGCAGCGGCGGCGGCCAGCGGATCCACGGCCGCATGGGTCCGGCTCACTTGCACGGGATGCGGCAGAGGCCGCGTCCGTTGATTCCAGCGCGGCCCCTCGAGGGCCGTGGCGTCTTCATCCCGCGGGGGCAGCCCCCCGCGGCTCCCTCGGTCGGCCGCTCGGCCGAGCCGAGCCGGGTCGACCCGGTTCGGGCCGACCCAGGGGGGGTTGGGCCGGGTCGGTCCGGGCCCAGACCCCATGTCTACGGACCATTTTCGGTGTTTTTCCCATATCTTGAGCTACGGGCCTCCGAAAGACGCGCCGTTAGTGGCGATGTGATCCTTGGATCGAGACGATCATTTCAGTATATTGCACTCAAGGTTTTGGAATACTTTGGGTTCATCCGGGTTGGTTCGTACATGAAATCAACCGGGCCTTCGGAGCGGAAACACTCATATCTTGAGCTTCAGACGTCCAATTGACGTGCCGTCGACTTGGGTGGATTCCTATAAGTGAGACGGATCTATTGGTATACTCTGCCCAAGGTTTGGATGCAGGTGGAGTACGGTCGGGTTGGTTTTGCCTTAAAAACCAACCGGGCCCCTGGGACGAAAAAGCCAATAACTCTCAGATCGAGCGTCCGATTGGCGCGCCGTCTGCGACGTTGAGTTCCTATTGACGATACGGAACTTTTGGATACATAAACTTTGGACTTTATGTCAGTTGATGTATCAGCCTCTCGGCTCGTGGAGCGGACCCTCCCGAACGAGCTTTCTGTGTGTGGGATCCCTAGTGCTGGCTGCGACTGCTACTGTGACTGCGACGACGACTGTGCAGAGATCCTCAGTGGACTACGACGACGACTGTGCAGAGATCCTCAGTGGACTGCGACGATGACTGTGCAGAGATCTTCAGTGGAATGCGATGACTACTGCACTCAGCGATCCTGCGTGGATCAGTGCTACAGATCCTGTGTGGATCCGATCTTGTGTGGGTCAGCGCTCAGCGGTTCTGTGTGAGCCAGCGCCTACAGGTGCTGTGTGGGCCCGATCCTGTGTGGGTCTTTGCGGGGGTTAGTTACCTATTGATCCTGTGTGGGTATGATCCTGTGTGGGTCATTGCGGGGGTTAGTACCTATCGATCCTTTGTGGGTCCGATGACTTAGATGGATCAATGATCATCTTTATCGTCATCCGAAGAAGTATACCTGTGTGAGCTGAATCCTGTGTTACTCTCCTTTGTGGATTGTGTTGAACTATCCTGTGTGGATTTACTGTTTACTCTCCTTTGTGGATTGTGTTGTGCTATCCTGTGTGGATTTACGTTTTGCTTTCCTGTGTGGATTAGGCTGTGCTTGGGCTCGGGTGTTGGAGCCGAACGAGAATTGATGACTTAGGTATATGTATGGGCATATACCTAAGCAGTGTCGATTGTTACTTCGTGATTGTATCTTTACTTTGTGGTTTATCCTTTGTGGATTTCGGGAGACCTTCGGGGGTCTCGGGGTCCCTACTGAGTAGCTTATACTCACCCATGCACGGGCTATGCCTGCACTTCGTTGTGTTGGTTGCAAATGAGGGACATCGCTGATCGTGGTGGAGGCTTGCAGAGCAGGACGGTACCTGAAGGTGGACCACTGGGCGGGACGTACTCGGAGCGGACGGCTGGACCGAGGAGTTGTGGAGGCTATCTGTACCCACCCTTCAGGTGGGACTTCCAGAGGACGGCTCGACGCTGTGGCTTTTCTTTTCAGTTTCTATTTTTCCCTTCAGTTGTACTTTACAGTTGGGCTTGTATTTCCGGCCCCTTTTACTTTCAGCACATCTTGTTACAGTTTTTACTTAGTGTTTTCTCTTTCCGCTTGCTTACTCTATGGTGGTTGTTTACTTTACAAAGGTAATGCCTTCCCTGTTTATCGGGATTTACGCCTTGGTTCTAGTCGCCAGCCCCTGGCCTATGGAAGACGGGCTTGGGGTAGTCACGGCACGGGCCCCGAGGATGGGTCGTGACAAATTGGTATCAGAGGTGGTCGGTTCTACCACAGACTCTGATCTTTCTTCTATGTGAAGCAATAGTGTTTAGTGTATTGGGTGTGGTTACCAGTCCAGGGAGTCCAGTGTTGGTGCGGCGACCGACGTATCCGTACACCAGGACCCGGACTTCTGATTTCCGACATAATGCACGAAAACATTGATTTTATGTGTGTTTTATGTTTTCTTTGTGATTACTTGTGTCGGCTCACCAGGTATACTGTTCTGACCATGGCACACTTGTTTCTTTTTCAGGATGGCCCCACGATGGCAGCCAGCTAGGGTTCTGAGAGTAGAGCGTGACGACAGCCCGCCGAGCAACGAGGCCTCGGTGCAGGGCCCTTTGACAGCGGAGGCACCGACGGTACCTCTACCCGCCGAGCTACCGATGCTCCCCGCCATGACCGCCGACGATGCATGTCACCTCGGAGCTCTGCCCGAGTTCCAACGCTAGCGACCACCCAGGTTTCGTGGGGAGACAGACCCCCAAGCAGCCGAGGACTGGATGGAGGCGGTCGTTCGAGTTTTCAGGCTAGTGAGGACACCAGCAGACCTCATGGTGATCCTCGCGGCGAGCCTACTGCACGCAGCAGCGGGCCGATGGTGGAGCTTGATGCTCCAGGTGCACGACGAGGCATCTCTTCTCTGGACGGACTTCGAGAGCCTCTTCCGCTTAGAGTTCGTCCCGGCCACCCTTCGTGCGGTGAACATCCAGGAGCTTCTTCAGCTGCGGCATGACAGCTTGACGGTCGCCCAGTACGCGGCGAGGTTTACCGATCATTCTCGCTACTCGACCGACATGGTATGAGACCCCTTCTTCCGGGCCCGAACCTTTGATCAGGGTTTGAGACATGAGATCAGGGCATCGCTGATCTCCCTCAGCATTCCGACTCAGGCAGGAGTACTGGAGCGAGCCCTTCTGATCTAGAGTTTTCTTGTTGAGACTTCTCCAGCAGAGAGACCTACCGCAGGGCGGCAGGTAGCGGAGTCTTTGGCAGCAGGTAGCCGACGGATGACTCATGGGTCCAGGCAGACCAGACCTTCTAGTAGACAACCTCGGGACACTGGCTCAGCAGTGCGGGGCACACAGTGCAGAGCTAGTCTTTTGAGAGGCAGGCAGTGCTACGCATGCGGTGGGCAGGGACACATGGCTCGTGACTGCCTAACCCGCCGTGCCGAGGAGAAACAGACGGTGGAGGGGCCACCCAGGCAGAGGCAGAGGGTCGACCATGGCGGTACACAGGGAGGAGGCAGATGAGGCAGAGGAGCTGGCCGAGCAGCAGGTGGTGGGTGACTCTTTGAGGCTCTGCCACCACCACCACCAGGAGGTCTGCCCCGACCACAGGGAGTTGGCGGGCAGAGACAGGCACAACTCCAGGCAGCGGAGGCCTACGAACACGGTGCACCTGAGATGATTTGAGGTACGATCTGTGTCTATTCCACCCTTGCTGCAGTTCTTATAGACACAGGAGTGAGTCACTCTTTCATAGCCACTGCCCTTGTTCGGAGCTCGGAGATTCCGATAGAGCCGTTGGATCGATCCTTACGGCTAGATACCCCTACGGGAGTAGACTCGACGATTACGCACTGGTGCCGGCAGTGTGAGCTTACTCTAGGAGGCGAGAGCTTCGGCTGGGATCTTCTGGTAGTGGCGTCGAGGCCTTACGACGTCATCTTGGGCATGGATTGGTTATCCACAGTCCATGCTCAGATTGAATGTATTAGGCACAAGGTGCGATGTGTACGCACCGACGAGAGCAGGTTCACCTTCACCGGCGAGAAGGGAGCCTTTGCAGCATAGGAGGGACTCTCGCAGAGGAGGGGACAACCCATCACCCATCAGTTGGCTAGTCTCATCCTAGGAGCTGTTGACGTGCAGAGTCCTAGTTTTCCTGCAGTGGTGGATCAGTACACGGACGTCTTTCCCAATGACGTTCCAGGACTACCTCCTCGTAGAGAGGTAGACTTTTACATTGATCTGTACCCCGGAACAGCCCCGATATCCACTCCAGCGTATCAGATGGCCCCCACTGAGCTTCTAGAGCTACGGGTACAGTTGGAGGACTTGCAGGGCAAGGGGTTCATTCGACCCAGTGTTTCACCCTGGGCTTTCCCGATATTGTTTGCCAAGAAGGCAGACAGGAGCTTGCGACTGTGTGTCGACTATCGTCTCCTGAACCAGGTGACAGTGAGGAACAAGTATCCGATACCTAGGATTGATGACCTCTTCGATCATCTCAAGGGAGCACGGTGGTTCTCAAAGATAGACCTCAGGTCAGGCTATCATTAGCTCAGAGTTCGAGACGAGGACGTGCAGAAGATGACATTCAGGTGTCGGTATGGCCACTATGTGTTCTTGGTTATGCCATTCGGTGTAACCAATGCTCTAGCAGTGTTCATGAGCCTTATGAATAGGATCTTCCAGCCATACCTCAATCGATTTGTCGTGGTCTTCATCGACGATATTTCGGTGTACTCGACCACGGAGGAGGAGCATGCCTACCACTTGCGGGTTGTACTAGACACACTCTGAGAGCACCAGCTTTATGGAAAGCTCTCAAAGTTCTAGTTCTAGTTATGTGAGGTCCACTTCTTAGGGCACGTCATTTCTGAGGCGGGAGTTACAATGGATCCCGCGAAGATCGAGGCAGTGCTAGCTTGGGAGCCACCCAAGAGTGTGACAGAGGTGCGGAGTTTCTTGGGACTAGCTGGATACTATCGGAGATTTGTGCCGGACTTCTCTAGAGTTGCGGCGCCACTCTCAGCTTTGACGAAGAAGGGAAAACCCTTTGTGTGGTCAGAAAGATGTCAGCAGAGCTTCCAAGAGCTGAGACAGAGATTGACCAGCACACCTATCTTGAGGTTGCCTGAGGAGGGAGTCAGATACGTAGTCTATTGCGATGCATCAAGGACCGGACTCGGATGTGTCCTGATGTAGGATCGGGCCGTGATTGCCTATGGATCACGTCAGTTGAGGCCTCATGAGAAGAACTACGCTACCCATGACCTGGAGTTAGCAGCAATGGTCTTCGTTCTGAAGACATGGCGGCACTATCTAATGGGCGAGTGCTTTACAGTCTTTTCTGACCACCAGAGTCTCAAGTACATCTTCTCTCAGAAGGACCTGAACCTGAGATAGCGACGATGGATCGAGTTCCTCCAAGACTATGATTTTGAGATAGTCTATACTCTTGGGAAGGGGAACGTAGTAGCCGATGCCCTCAACAGGAGGATGGGCATTCAGCTACTTGAGGAGGCGACAGAGCAGCTAGCCGCCTTGCAAATATCCTTCGTGGATAGGGATGGAGCAGCCTTCCTTCAGTCTCTCACGGTCTCTCCTCCACTTCTACAGCGAGTTAGAGAGGCACAGCGTGGGGACGCTGACTGTGAGACACGGCGTGCACAGATATCCTCAGGACAGGCACCTGATGGTTTCTCCCTTGGAGAAGAGCACGAAGTCCTTTTCAGAGGACGTACATTGGTTCCAGTCACTTTACGAGAGGAGGTGCTGATAGAGTTTCACACTTCTCCTTTGGCGGTACATCCTAGAGTGGTGAAGATGTACCAGGATCTCAGATGACAGCACTGGTGGCCGGGCATAAAGAAGGCTATGGCAGAGTTCGTTTCTCAATGCCTCACCTGACAGCAGGTGAAGGTAGAGCATCAGGTACCAGCAGGCTTGGTACAACCCTTGGAGGTCCCAGAGTGGATGTGGGACCGGATGTCTATGGACTTCGTAACTGGACTTCCACGCACTTCCAGAGGTTATGACTCCATTTGGGTGATTTTTGACCGACTCACCAAGTCGGCACACTTCTTACCCATTAGAGAGCAGGGCTTAGTGGAGAGCTTGGGGCGTCTCTACGTTCATGAGATTTTAAGGCTTCATGGTGTGCCATCGTCTATCGTCTCCAATCGGGATGCTCGCTTTACTTCCTGGCTTTGGAAGGGGTTGCAGGAGGCGTTCGGGAAGCGGCTACGTCTGAGCACCGCCTTTCACCCTCAGACGGATGGTCAGACGGAGAGGACCATTTAGACTCTCGAGGACATGCTCCGTGCATGTGTCCTAGACTTTGGTCGCAGTTGGGAGGATCATCTACCCTTGGTGGAGTTCGCGTACCACAACAGCTACCACTCCACCATCGGGATGGCACCATACGAGGCGTTGTACGGCAGACCTTGCAGATCTCCTTTGTGCTAGACAGACCCCGGGGAGTCAGCACTTGTGGGACCAGAGATGGTTCGGGCCACGACAGAGAAGGTCCAGGTCATCCAGGAGCGGATGAGGACAGCTCAGAGCCGGCAGAAGTCTTATGCTGACAGGAGGTGGAGGCCACTAGAGTTCGAGGATGGTGACCACGTCTTCTTGCGTGTCTCACCTCGACGCAGATTACGGAGATTTGGCCGAGGCGGCAAGTTGTCTCCATGCTTCATCGGACCTTTCCAGGTCCTCAGCAGGATTGGTGATGTGGCTTATCACCTGGATCTATCACCTCAGTTGCACCGGGTGCACGACGTCTTCCACGTATCTCAACTGAGGAGATACGTGCACTACCCGACACATATCATTGACTATGGGGAGCTGGACGTTGATGATGAGGCGACTTTTGCGGAGATCCCAGTGGAGATCGAGGATTGACAGGAGTGTGTCCTACATGGACGATCGATTCCTCTAGTGCGCATCAGATGGAAGCATGGGAACCTCCAGGAGAGTACTTGGGAGTGGGAGGCTCAGATGCATTCTCAGTACCCACATTTGTTTCCCTAGTTTGTGATGTATCTTTACGGGATGTAAATACCTGAGGTGGGAGTAATGTAAAGACCCGTAAATTTCAAGGAATTTTTTTTCTTAATTTTCTTTGGAATTTTACAAGAATGCAGTTTCTGACGGCACCTGATTCCGAGGCTCGGTGTGCCCGGAATCATTTTTCGAAGTTGGCTCGGGTACGTTCAGTGAACGGACGAGTGGGTTTTTCTAACTTTTGAACCGGTTCCCGGAATGGAATTCCGAGGGCACCGATAGAATCGTAGCGCCGGTATTTTCTTAGAAACGCCTCTTCCAGAGTTGCGTTTTCTCAGGTGTGGTTTTTAATTTTTGGGCTTAAAGTTAAGAAATAAAATAATTTGTACGACAAACTTTATTTTATTTCACTTAAAGCCACTTGGAAGCCACTTTAAGCTGCTTAAGCTGAGTTGTTGCAAATAGGGTGCTATCCAAAAATATCCTACCCTCTTGGTAGGATATTTGTGGGGTGGGGCCCACACGATCCCCACCGTTTCTTTTCCGCTAAGTAACGCACCCGCGAAAACCCGTCATTATGAAATTCAACTGATGCGTTTTCTTAATTTCTTAACGCACCAATTAATTGGGCGGTTTTCTTCGTTGAATTAATTTATTCATTTCTTAACCTGTTTGAAATCCGTTGGCGTAATAATAAACTAAGACCAACGCACGACTTCTGGAAAAATTCTCGTTGAGAGTATTTGACAAACCTCGAGTACTTCATCCTCCTTCGTGAAGAACGCGAAGAACGCGAAGAACGCCGTCACCCTCGTAGATTGACGACGCTTCATCTGAGACGTTCTTCCCCGCCCGATCTCTGGTCACCAACTGATTGAGGTAAGAGATTTTGGGTTTCTTTTAAAACTTCTTTGTGGTTTAAAACAACACACGGATTTAATAATTTATAATTAAATCTGTTGTTTCTTTGTCCTAGGAGTTCGTCGACGCAACACCGGATACTGCGACGACGCGACGATCCCCTCCTTCCGCGACGATCAAATCTGTGAAGAACGCGCGTGCGACGACTTGACGAAGTAGGGATTTTATTTGAATGTTTTATATTCCCGTGATCGTTTATTTTAAAATAAAGAACCCGGTTTCATAAGAAAAATTTTAATTTATTAAAATTGTTGTTTGATATGTTTTTTATTTCTCCCGATTGTTATCGCCTAACGTGGAGGGTGCGGGCCAAACAAACACGGCCCGACAACCCTCCGCAGTTCTTCCTTGTTATGCAGATTTGGCGGGCAACGACAAAACGTGCCGCAGAGGCGATTTAATGATCCCGCAGTGAAGAACGGAACCTGGGAGGAACAACGGCATAGACGGGAAGGAAAACGGACCACCAGAGCAACTCCGGTGGCCCGCGGAAGCCTCCGGTGGCGCCGGCGGCCGGAGGCGGCTGTGCCCCGGCGCACCGCCGGACAGGGCCGCCGCAGCAGCGGCGGCCAGCGGACCCGCCACCGCGCGGGTCTAGCTCACTCGCACGGGACACGGCAGAGGCCGCGTCCGTTGATTCTAGCGCGGCCCCTCGAGGGCCGCGACGTCTTCATCCCGCGGGGGCAGTGCCCCGTGGCTCCCTCGGTCGGCCTCTCGGCCGAGCCGAGCCGGGTAGGTCCGACCGGCCGGGTCGGGCCGGGTCGGGCCGGGCCCAGACCCCCCGTCTTCAGACCATTTTCTGTCTTTTGCCCATATCGTGAGCTACGGGCCTCCGAACGACGTGCTGTCAGTGGAAATACAATCCTTGGATCGATAAGGTCTTTTCTCTATATCGCATTCAAGGTTTCAGAATACTTTGGGTTCGGCCGGGTTGGTTCGTACACGAAACCAACCGGGCCTTCGGAGCGAAAACGCTCATACCTTGAGCTTCAGACGTCCGATTGACGTGCCATCGACTTTGGTGGATTTATCTAAGTGAGACAGATCTATTGGAATACTCCGCCCAAGGTTTGGACGCAGGTGGAGTACAGTCGGGTAGGTTTTTCCTTAAAAACCAACCGGGCCCCTGGGACGAAAAAGCCAATAACTCTCAGACCGAGCGTCCGATTGACGCGCCGTCTGCGACGTTGAGTTCCTATTGATGATACGTAACTTTTGGATACATCAACTTCGGACTTTATGTCAGTTGATGTATCAGCCTCTCGGCTGGTGGAGAGGACCCTCCCGAACGAGCTTGCTGTGTGCGGTAACCCTAGTGCTGGCTGCGACTGCTACTGTGACTACGATGACGACTGTGCAGAGATCCTCAGTGGACTACGACGACGACTGTGCAGAGATCCTCAGTGGACTACGATGACGACTGTGCAGAGATCCTCAGTGGACTACGACGACGACTACACTCAGCGATCCTACGTGGATCAGTGCTACAGTTCTTGTGTGGATCCGATCCTATGTGGGTCAGCGCTCAGTGGTTCTGTGTGAGCCAGCGCCTACAGGTCCTGTGTGGGCCCGATCCTGTGTGGGTCTTTGCGGGGGTTAGTTACTTATTGATCATGTGTGGGTCCGATCCTGTGTGGGTCATTTCGGGGGTTAGTACCTATCAATCCTTTGTGGGTCCGACGAATTAGATGGATCAGTGATCATCTTTATCGTCATCCGAAGAAGTATACCTGTGTGAGCTGAATCCTGTGTTACTCTCCTTTGTGGATTGTGTTGAACTATCCTGTGTGGATTTACTATTTACTCTCCTTTGTGGATTGCATTGTGCTATTCTGTGTGTATTTACGTTTTTCTTTCTTGTGTGGATTGGGCTGTGCTTGGGCTCGAGTGTTGGAGCCGAACGAGAATTGATGACTTAGGTATATGTATGGGCATATACCTAAGCAGTGTCGGTTGTTACTTCATGATTGTATCTTTCCTTTGTGGTTTATCCTTTGTGGATTTCGGGAGACCTTCGGGGGTCTCACGGTCCCTACTGAGTAGCTTATACTCACCCCTGCACGGGCTATGCCTGCACTTCGTTGTGTTGGTTGTAGACAATGGACAGCGCTGATAGTGGTGGAGGCTTGCGGAGCAAGACGGTACCTGGAGGTGGACCACTGGGCGGGACGTACTCGGAGTAGACGGCTGGACCGAGGAGTTGTGGAGGCTATCTGTACCCACCCTTCAGGTGGGACTTCCAGAGGACGGCTCGACGCTGTGGCTTTTCTTTTCAGTTGCTGTTTTCCCTTCAGTTGTACTTTATAGTTGGGCTTGTATTTCCGGCCCATTTTAATTTCAGCACAACTTGTTACAATTTTTACTTAGTGTTTTCTCTTTCCTCTTGCTTACTCTGTGGTGGTTGTTTACTTTACAAAGGCAATGCCTTCCCTGTTTATCGGGATTTATGTCTTGGTGCTAGTCTCCAGCCCCTGGCCTTTGGAAGGCGGGCTTGGGGTAGTCACGACACGGGCCCCGAGGACGGGTCGTGACATCCTTGAACAAATCTCAAAACCATAAAGTCTACATGTGTCCTAAGGGGACCGTGTTGTGTGTGTTTATAAAGTTAGTATCCCACCACCAATGTGTTAGTTTATTAAATATATAATTATATAGTGTATTCATATGTAAATAAATAATAGAAACTTTCACATAATAATAATCAACTCGCTTCACTTGTTGTCGATAGTCAAGAGTGAGTGTTTCACCTACTTCATCCAATGCTAAAAAATGAAACGATGTATCCCTACTTAGACATGCTGAAGGAACCTTGAAATCTCACAACCATACATATAAAACTATAACTTCATTCCATAAAATACCTAACGTTCCATAAATTGAGTAACCAACACATCATCATCATACCCATCAATGCATACCAAGTTCCTTAGACCTTCGTTCAAATGTCACTATTGGCTCAACAACCTAACTCCCTGATGCATAATGATATTTGTCTTCTAATTAATAATGAAACATAATCAACTCAACAACCTAATATCCAAGGGCATAATGATATCCATCCTCTAATAATCCCATCCCACTGGCCTCAAACATATAAGGTGATCCTTATCCCCCAACTAATGGTCTCATCTATCATCAACCATGGATTTAAATGGCGAGAAATGCCACAATGACTAATGGTCAACACCATCCCCTAATACATTATAACTGTAGATCCCTATTCCCACAATGAGTGGTCAAAAACACCTCAACTGAGTCCTATATGTCTTCACAAAACTCCAATGACACTGTCAACCAACAATGGCGAGAAGATATAAAAAACAAGTTTATAACCCACACCATCTAGAAAACACATTGACACATGTGAACCACATCACCCAAATAAAAATGGAAAGAACCATCACAAATTCCTTGGGACATTACCTAAGTCTGAATACCTTTTTGAATCAATCTTGAGGAACTTTGTCTCCTAAAACTATTGATCAACATCACTCAATGTATCTTGGTCCATGCCCTTAGCCTAACGAACCATGTCATCTCAGTCTCAGTTATCAACATCACCTCGATACCTTGGACCATTCCCATCACGTTCCCAAAGAACCAATTTAATCTCAACACATTTAGTTAATTTAAATTATAAAACTATAATATACTCCCCCATTGGAAAAAATCCTTATACCTAGATTAGTACATTTTTAAACAAGCAAGTGAATTCCTATAAGCATCTCACAATATTTATTACCATTTATTTAAAAAAGTTTTTATTAATTAAGGATTTCACCCGTAAAACTCACAATTTCATATTTAATAGGACACCACATAACACCTGCATATTTAAGGGGAAGGATAGGAAACACCCACCTTAGACACATAGGCACCCACTAGTCAAATACCGACCACTAATTCGACCCGTATCAATTTTTTTATTTAGAAAAACTCCCTTGAAGTATGAAAAAATAGATTGCAGAAGTTTAGTATTCCATATGGTGAGGTAGAAAAAGAATATAAATAAAAGAATTTAATTCCTTACCAAGAAAATTCCATAGCTACTAATAGATTTTGATTCAGAGCTCATACAGAATAGAAAGGCCAAAACCTAGAATAGTGATAAAGGAGATCGATGGCCTACTAGAGGTGTTTTGTTTCATAGGGGATAAATGAGGATAATACTTTTAAAGATAGAGGTGGGGAGAATGATCATTTATCCCTATTTTAAAAAGTTTCATGTTTATGATACATTTTGTAAAACCATGTACTAACCATGCAGTGCTCCATATCCAAGTGATAGACATATCACATAGTCTAGTCACACGATTTGAAAAACCATTTTCCAAACATGTGCATGAATCTACACACCTACAATCTAGTGAAAGACTTAGTACAAGGGGCTATACAGTTTATGCTAGCCATTCCCTTTTGAATAAAAGGTCACACAGTTTAGGCCACATAGCTAGAAAAACTATGTGCCAACCATGTTCCTAAGTTTTCTATTCCAAAAATTAGGTTTTTGAAGCCCAAAGCTCCTAAAAATCATCCAAAATCTCTAGGAACTCACTTTTCCTTAAAAAATATCTAAAAATAACACCTTGATGCATTATATTTTTTTAATTAATTTCTAAAACATATAATTCAATTTTGTCAATACACCAATCTAAAAATTAAAGTTCACTCTGGAATTATGACCGATAAAAAAACATGAGATATTATAATAACAACCCATATATATACAATGTTAAAAATTCTAATCAGTAATAATTTTTTTTTTCAAATTTAAAATTTTAAAATAAAACATGACTTTTTCCTAACAAATCTTCATGACTTTCAAATTGACTTCTTTATTATTATTATACATTCTGAAACCCTTTAAAAAATAGTTTAAAACACAGGATGGTCCCAAAAATATCATTAAGAAACATAAAGAGAAGAAATCTATTATTCTAGTGAAAAAAATGAAAACCAAGGTAATGTTTAAATTTATCATCAATGTTATTTGAGAGTATAAAATTTAAAACTTACACATGAAAAACACACAAAGTTTTTCCTCAAATAAAACCTTTAAACCCATAATTAGAAAATAAATACCATTTTTTGAACATTAGCCTATAATATTCATAAATTTATTTCAAACCTATTTCAATCGGAATAACCATATTTCTAACTTCCAATATAATTATTGTAACTCCCAGATGGTTTTTATGAAATATTTTCTTTAAATTTTTTTTATTCTTCAGTAGCTTGATTTGCCTGAAATCGTGAGATTAAACGAATCATGAGACACCCTTATTAAAAAATTACCATTATATCCTAGATGTTAGGTTAACAAGAATAATTATAAATAACTTATGAAAATGCATTGCGAATTCATTAGCTATCAATTATTTATGAAAAATATAAATCAATTAGATATTTTTATTTTTTATTGAATTAATTTTGGTAATGAAATTAATAGAATATATATTTTTTATATACCTAATAAAATATTTTTATATTCATCCAATGTATATTTTAGTCATAGGGTATGAATAAAACCTTATTTGATGTATAAAAACCTATTTTTTAAAGGTTAATTTTACAGCTTTGAATGTTGAACCCATTTTAAATTATGATTTTGACACATTAATAATTTTTATATGACAAAATAATCATTTTATTTTTAATTGGGATATAAAAATTTAATTTGGAAGATTTTTTGATATTTTTCTCATAACTTTCATGTTTTGATGAATAGTTTAAATATGCTAAATTTTAATTGAAAATAACTTTTTTCATTGAAATAATTTATATGGTTAAATTATAATATTTAAGGGTTTTAAAGTATAAATAGAATATATTTTTATCATTAAATATAATTTATGTCATTATAATTAATTTTTCATTGAATTCATATGTAAAAATATTTCAATCTTTTGCAATGTTTTAACTTTTGAAACCCGTTTTCCCATTTAAACAAGAAGATTAATTTTAAATTAATTAATGAAAATTATGTGTTTTGAATTTTTAAAAATTTATTCCATATTTCAAATCCATGGGTATAAATTTTGTAAATATATTTATTTTATTTTGGGAAATATGAATAGTAACTTTGGTAAATTTTATTAACACAGTAAAAAGGTAAATCGGGTAATTAAGGGAAAAACAATATTATAAAATTTCCCTAAAACTTTTATTAATAAAATTGGATGATGATTATTTTTACTAAAATATACTGAGGTCTAAATGTTATCTATTTGAACCCACATGGATGAGATTAGGACATTTAATTTATTTTATTTAAAGAAAAGTGAAATATGTCCCACTCAAACTTTAATAATTAAATTAATTTTAATATAAAGTTATACAGATGATAAATGCTATTATAAATACTCATTTTAAATCTAAAAAGTTTTTCTTTGTCAAAAAAATTTATTTTTAATTTCTAAGAAATAAATAATTACCTTAAAGACATATAATTTGTTGTTAAAAAAATTAATTAATTGATGATAAATCAATTAAACAATTTTTATCAAAATATTAATAACCATAAAATGACCAAAACTTTACCAAAACTTATTTATAGAGTATATCTAGACCATAATAATCCAAGGGTCTACTTATTGACCTTATGAAGTCTTATATAAGAGATTATGAAACTTATATTATTTTATTTAAAGTGAAGATAAATTTGTCACATTCATGTTTTACAAGAGTATATCATTTTTAATATTTGATTTTTCCGAATATAATTTCGACTAAAAGTATTATTATGAAATATAATGGATTTTTATTGATCATATTATTTTATTTTTAATTTTTATTCAACAAATAAGTATATTAAAAAGTTACAAATAATTGAGGTAGTAATTATTTTATTGATGAAGAGATCAAATAAATGTTATTAAAAATATTTTAATAAATATAATTTGGTATAATTATTATGTAAAATTAATTTTATATATTAAATTGAACTCTTAGGGATATAATAAAATATTTTTATCGTGGTTAACTTCTTATTTTTATAATTTTAAAAATCCATGAAATAAATAGTGTCAAAATTGAAATATTGATATGTTGTCAAAATACGCTTTTCTTAAATTATTTAATAATCATTAAACATTTTTAAAAATATATAATAATTACTATATGGTCTAAAATGTTATAAATTATTCATTTATGGTCTAATTTCAAATAAGTAAATATTTTACCCTTTTAATATTGAAATATTTGTTACCCTAGTTTGAAATTAAATAGAATAACTAAGTGTTAATTAAAATGATAATACTAAAATTGACATAAAAACTTATCTAAAATTTATTTTTTGATGAGATTAGAACCCTATATCATATCATCTTTGAAATTGGGACATTTTTAAGGAATTTAAGTGTGGTTTGGTTTTATTATAAATTAATTTTTTTGAGGTTTCCAAAAGCACCCATCATCTCAATTATAAAAGGGCACTTCCTCCCTCAACTCTTCACTCCATTTTGAGCCTTCAAGATTGAACATACCCTACCCATTTCCCTTATCAACTTAACTAGAAATATTATATAGTTTATTTTCTTCTTAAAAAAATCTAGTTCTCTAAGAGGATATTTATAGCATCCCGCCTCTTTATCACATAAACTTTCATTACATTTTACAAAACCGAGGATCTTTAAGGTTTAGTGTCTTGGAAACAAGGAACTTTAAACATGAAAACATTAAAAATTCTTGTAAAAAACTTGAAAGGCTTCTCCTCATGTTCATCCTAGGTTCATTACTGCATCACATAACCTGGGAGCATACATCAAAAGAAAGGGTGAGCAAAAATCCCAGTAAGGGAAACAAGAGAAACATTTTACATGTGAACTTGAGATACTTCAATAAGGTCATGAAAAGAACTTTAAGGCATGAGAATGAAATCATGAGGCATATAATAATAAAAATAACATTTTCATAACTTGAAGACGTGTCTACAACATTTAATATTGACAATCATTTTGTTTCACCAAGGTCCATCCCCAAGGTGTCGTTAAAATTTACCAAGGTTATTCACCAAGGCATCGTTAAAACTGGTCATCTCTAGAGATTAAGTCTTTACCCAATGAATTGGAGCGCTATCAGGGAGCACCCTTAAAATTTCCTTTATTATCATGTGAGCCACATATATCATCATCAAACATTTCATAAATAACCCATATAGCATAAAATAAATGGGTTTCATTTCATAATCATAACATTTTAAAAACTGCTTTAAAGAGATGATCTTTACGTTAATTTAAACCCACTGAAAGGGAAAGCGGGTATCATGTATGTAAATCCCATAATTTAAAATAGAAAATTTTTGTATATATGTGAATAACCCTGTATAAATAAGAGATTTGAGTATTCACTTAATAACATGAAGTAATTTTGAGAAAAAGAGAGAGGCATTTTGAGACGAAAATTCTGCAGCACAACGGCTACGTTACAAGGTTTTAGAAAATGTTGAAAAGAGATGGGACATGGGTAAAACAATGATAAATGACCCATAAAACAGTAGAGGGACAGAATATAAGGGATTTAAGAACATTTTAATGAAATTTGAAAATATACCATATGAAATGAAGAACATGAAAGGAAGACAAAAATAAGATTTCTCTTATGAAAATTCGGAAGCCTAACAGTGTTACATAAACTTCAAACAAAAATGAATTGATGATGTCAAATAGGGTCTCTCATCATATGAACATAAAATATCAGTATGATAGATATAGATATCATAGCCCAACATAATAAAAATGAACTTGCAAGACTTGAAATGGAATTAGAACTTTGAAAAGGAGAAGGGTGAAAGAATCCCTTAAAAATTCGGCAGCCTAACGATGTCACTTAAACTTCAACAAAAAAAATGAATTTATGAGATCAAATAGGGTCTCTAATCATATGAATATAAGAGTCCAGTATGATAGATATAGAGATCATACCCCAACATAACAAAAAGGAACTTGAAATAACTGACATGAAAGTAGAACTTCAAAACGAGAAGGGTGAAGAACCACTTAAACATTCGGCAGCCTAACGACGCCTCTTAAAACTTCAAAAAAACTGAATTGAAGAGATCAAATGGGGTCACTCATCATATGATCATAAAAGATCAGTATGATAAATTTAGAGATCATAACCCAACATAATAAAAAGGAACTTGAAATACTTTACATGATAATAGATCTTGAAAATGAGAAGGGAGAAAGAATCCGTTACAAAAATTTCGATAGCCTAACGGCGCCACTAAAAACTTTATAAAACGAAATAATGAGAGTAAGAGGGGATCTCTAATTATGTGAACATGAAAAGGGAAGTAAGAGGAGTATAAAAGAACACCCTTTAACATAAGAACATGGAGCATAAAAGAAATTACATAAAAGATATTTCTTGAAAAGAAAGAGAGAGATCAGATCCCTTACCTTAAGACATAACACTTAAAACTCAAAGGATGGGACCTTGAGGGCTTGGGGGCACCATGGGAGGACTCCTTGGGAGGTAATGAGACCAGAACCTCATTGGGGGAGAGTGGGGAGTCGAATGGATGAGAGGATGGCTAGGTATTTATAGGGGAAGTGAGGGGACAAGGCATTAATGGCAAAGGGACACCTCATTAGTGGTTTTGGAAAAACCATGGGCTTGCCCATGGTATTTTCCCATGGTATTGGCCACTTGGGACACCTCATACCTTATCTTACTATTCATAAGTCGAACATATTGATTACAAACTTAATACATCATTTAATGATGTCATTAAACACCCGTAACTTAAAAACTGTATTTTCACTATTCATCGAAAATTCATCTTTCTCAGAATAATCCCAAAATTTCACCTTAACCAAATATCAACGCTCAGATTACAAATATGAAATCCATTTTATAAAAATAATTTTCTAAATATTTTTAATTTAATTTTTAAATAAAAACACTATTCACCGAAAATTCATTTTTTCAGAAAAAACCCCAAAAATTACCATAGCATAATATCAGTGCTCTGAGTTCAAAAATGAAATCCGTTTTATAAAAATAATTTTCTAAATATTTTTAATTAAATTTTTAATTAAAAAAGCACTATTCACCTGAAAAAACTAATACTTGAATAATAATTTATGAAATCGTTATTTAACCATTTTATTGAATCACATTACTTAATCAAGGTGCCTAGATTATATAAATACTTTCTTTAAGTGAGATTACTAATCCATTTGGACACATTACTAATCCTAATCATAAAATCACTATTCATAATTTACTATTCATCAAAAATTAAGTTGATCTTATTAGACTCTAAATTTCGAACTAAATATAATTGTAGAAGACCATTTTTCGAAAATCATTACAAATTTTTAATTATTTAAGGTTTACACAACCATTTTTAAAATATCCATTTTCTAAAATTCATCAAAAATATGCATACTATATTTATCCGGTCATTTGAAAATTCATAAACCTTATCATAAGAAGAAATCCCAATTTTTATTTAAAACAATGGATTACACAAGGCAGTTACGGTATCCTTACATATCCCCTTATCACACCAGCATATGACCTAATTGTAAGGTGTGCTAAGGTGAGAGAATCTGAGGGAGGCCTGGCTAACATCGCACGAGTAGTAATTTCTATTAGTTTTAACTACTGGCAAAGGCGATTCCGTTCTAGCTTCACATGATGAAGTTCGGCTTGGGTTTGGTCCAGAGAAAATCACAGTGGTGCTACCTCCTTCCCAAGTTCTGTTAGATGGGCTTCGATCGATCCAAGACTACTGGGTGAGGCCATCGAATCTTCTTTCTATAATAATTAACCAAGATTACTTGTATTTAGAGGCAATAATCAAAACTTTTAGTTTCCAGCGGTCATATTGACCAATGGTCATATAAACGTCTAAACCCAACTGTCTCATTTTAATTATACTCATGTTGTCAAATAAAACATTTTTGTTGAGTATAAAAAGTAAAATAACACATGAAATTAGGAAACAAGATTTATTCAAAATTTGGGGTCGTTACAATCTTCCCCCCTTAAGAAATTGCATCCTCGCAATTTTTAAAATTGGGTTTTGAAATTTTATTGAAAGTCCCACATCAAAAAAAGAGTCAGTAACACTATTACTTTAAAAGAAAGAAAAGTAAGTACAAATGCCACCTGAGTTTACTCATACTAGGATTCCATGTAGGATACATGGACATGGAGGAGAAAACAAAGGGTCACGTTCTAAAGGAGAGTGATAGAAAACATGATTAGGAGAAAGTTAACCATAAGAAAATCCCAAACTTATGATGTGTGTAAACGATCTTTGATTACCCAGTAGGAAACGTAAACCAACAAAGTTTTTGTTTTACGTTCCTTTTCATAATTTTGAGGAATTCATTTACAACATAGAACAAAAACATAAGGAAATATATCTACCTTCATGTAGAGTTTCACCCTTTAATAAGTTTCTACCAAAACTAATCTTTTCTCCCAAATGATGAGCATTCAAAACTACTTTGTCTCATCAAAACACAAGAATCATCTTCTAGAGAATCACATAATCCACAAAAGATTAACTATCTATTTCTTATATCATTAAACATTATCCTAAAAACAGAAAGGGTAAGGTTAAACAACTCTTCAAAAAGGATGAATCCCATAGGAATGGAAACTACTTTTAAATCTTCAATGTTCCATGGTAATACCCAAAGTTCATCATAGACCATTCCATGAATAACGATCCTTAAAATTCCTCAAAATAAACCAAACTAAGATTGAAACCCAAATACAAGAAGGATTTGATAACATAGTCTTCCAAAATAAACTTCATTGTTCATCTCCAAACAACATCAACCACTCCTAACATCTTATAACAAAATTATCTAAACTAAACATACTTTACCCAAGATAGGTTAATCATTCCCATAAGTAACCTAAATTACTATAAGTCCACCATAAATTCATCGATTCTTCAAAATATAAGTCAACCTTACTCCTCAATGAAAATACCGTAGTAATCTATTTACCTCGATCATATAGGGTCCCCAAAATAGTGAACATCTTCCAAAATAATAATCATTTTTTTAAATCCCCTAATCATCTCTGTCATATTAATACGACAATCGTCGCATTTCCTATCACATTGGTTTTTGGGACATGTTCTTCCATTTCCCGCCATTAACTAAGAAAAGAAACTATAATTAGGGGCTTAAATACTTAGCTAATAATCATGAAAAGGAAACTTTAATCATAAAAAGATAAACATATAGAATAAAAGTATATCCTAACTTGTGATCCCCTAGGTTCCAATATAGGTTATCCATGATCATATATTCTTATGTGAATCTTTATTTTGTTTTATCCTTGTTCCTTTAATAATGGTTCATACTAAGCTTATGAATTTACCAAAGCATATCCCCCGGGAGTGTCGTAACCAAGAGTGCAGTAAGGCCCGTTGTCATGTACCAGTTCCCGTTCAAGTCTAGCTCAAAGAGGTGTTTTTAGGTTTTACCCTTATGTACATCTGTGCCAGATCCACCTCTACCTGCTTGTATCCAGACAGGGATGTATTTTCTTGGAAACCCCTTACTCAATACTCACCAAAATACCAGGAAGATTTCCTATATTTAAACTTTTCTATAGGGTTCTTCCTAGATTTTTCATATCCTAATTTCCAAAAATAACTAAACCATCCTTTGATACCAACTATATCATCCTGCCTCTTTATCATATAAACTTTCATTACATTTTACAAAACCGAGGATCTTTAAGGTTTAGTGTCTTGGAAACCAGGAAATTTAAACATGAAAACATAAAACATTCTTATAAAACACTTGAAAGTCTTCTCCTCATGTTCATCCTAGGTTCATTACTGCATCACATAACCTGGGAGAATACATCAAAAGAAAGGGTGAGCAAAAATCCTAGTAAGGGAAACAAGATAAACATTTTACATGTGAACTTGAGATACTTCAATAAGGTCATGAAAAGAACTTTAAGGCATGAGAATGAAATCATGAGGCATATCATAATAAAAATAAAATTTTCATAACTTGAATATGTGGCTAAAACATTTAATATTGAAAATCGTTTCGTTTCACCAAGGTCCATCCCCAAGGTGTCGTTAAAAATTACCAAGGTTATTCACCAAGGCATCGTTAAAAATGGTCATCTCTAGAGATTAAGTCTTTACCCAATGAATTGGAGCGCTATCAGGGCGCACCCTTAAATTTGACTTTATTATCATGTGAGACACATATATCATCATCAAAAATTTCATAAATAACCCATATAGCATAAAATAAATGGGTTTCATTTCATAATCATAACGTTTTAAAAACTGCTTTAAAGACATGATCTTTACGTTACTTTAAACCCACGGAAAGTGAAAGCGGGTATCATGTATGTAAATCCCATAATTTAAAATAGAACATTTTTGTATATATGTGAATAACCCTGTAGAAATAAGAGCTTTGAGTATTCACTTAATAACATGAAGTAATTTTGAGAAAAAGAGAGAGGCATTTTGAGACGAAAATTCTGCAGCACAACGGCTACGTTACAAGGTTTTAGAAAATGTTGAAAAGAGAAGGGACATGGGTCAAACAATTATAAATGACCCATAAAACAGTATAGGGACAGAATATAAGGTATTTAAGAACATGGTAATGAAATTTGAAAATATACCATATGAAATGAAGAACATTAAAGGAAGACAAAAATAAGATTTCTCTTATGAAAATTCGGCAGCCTAACAGCGTTACATAAACTTCAACCAAAAATGAATTGATGATGTCAAATAGGGTCTCTCATCATATGAACATAAAATATCAGTATGATAGATATAGAGATCATACCCCAACATAATAAAAAGGAACTTGCAAGACTTGACATGGAATTAGAACTTTGAAAAGGAGAAGGGTGAAAGAATCCCTTAAAAATTCAGCAGCCTAACGACGTCACTTAAACTTCAACAAAAAAATGAATTGATGAGATCGAATAGGGTCTCTCATCATATGAAAATAAGAGTCCAGTATGATATATATAGAGATCATACCCCAACATAACAAAAAGGAACTTGAAAGAACTGACATGAAAGTAGAACTTCAAAACGAGAAGGGTGAAGAACCACTTAAAAATTCGGCAGCCTAACAGCGCCACTTAAAACTTCAAAAAAACTGAATTGTAGAGATAAAATGGGGTCTCTCATCATATGATCATAAAATATCAGTATGATAAATTTAGAGATCATACCCCAACATAATAAAAAGGAAATTGAAATACTTTACATGATAATAGATCTTGAAAATGAGAAGGGAGAAAGAATCCGTTACAAAAATTTCGACAGCCTAACGACGCCACTAAAAACTTTATAAAACGAAATAATGAAAGTAATAGGGGATCTCTCATTATGTGAACATGAAAAGGGCAGTAAGAGGATTATAAAAGAACACCCTTTAACATAAGAACATGGATCATAAAATAAATTACATAAAAGAGATTTCTTGAAAAGAAAGAGAGAGATCAGATCCCTTACCTTAAAACATAACTCTTAAAACTCAAAGGATGGGACCTTGAGGGCTTGGGGGAACCATGGGAGGACTCCTTGGGAGGTAATGAGACCAGAACCTCGTTGGGGGAGAGTGGGGAGTCGAATGGATGAGAGGATGGCTTGGTATTTATAGGGAAAGTGAGGGGACAAGACATTAATGGCAAAGGGACCCCTCATTAGTGGTTTTGGCAAAACCATGGGCTTGCCCATGGTATTTGCCCATGGTATTGGCCACTTGGGACACCTCATAACCTATATTACTATTCATAAGTCGAACATATTGATTACAAACTTAATACATTGTTTAATGATGTCATTAAACACCCGTAACTTAAAAACTGTATTTTCACTATTCATTGAAAATTCATCTTTCTCAGAATAATCCCAAAATGTCACCTTAACCAAATATCAACGCTCGGATTACAAATATGAACTCCATTTTATAAAAATAATTTTCTAAATATTTTTAATTTAATTTTTAAATAAAAACACTATTCATCGAAAATTCATTTTTTCAGAAAAAACCCCAAAAATTACCATATAATAATATCGGTGCTCTGAGTTCAAAAATGAAATCCGTTTTATAAAAATAATTTTCTAAATATTTTTAATTAAAGTTTTAATTAAAAAAGCACTATTCACCTGAAAAAACTAATACTTGAATAATAATTTATGAAACCGTTATTTAACCATTTTATTGAATCACATTACTTAATCAATGTGCCTAGATTATATAAATACTTTCTTTAAGTGAGATTACTAATCCATTTGGACACATTACTAATCCTAATCATAAAATCACTATTCATAATTTACTATTCATCAAAAATTAAGTTGATCTTATTAGACTCTAAATTTCGAACTGAACATAATTGTAGAAGACCATTTTTCGAAAATCATTACACATTTTTAATTATTTAAGGTTTACACAACCATTTTTAAAATATCCATTTTCTAAAATTCATCAAAAATATGCATACTATATTTATCCGGTCATTTGAAAATTCATAAACCTTATCATAAGAAGAAATCCCAATTTTTATTTAAAACAATGGATTACACAAGGCAGTTACGGTCTCCTTACATATCCCCTTATCACACCAGCATATGACCTAAGTGTAAGGTGTGCTAAGGTGAGAGAATCTGAGGGAGGCTCGGCTAACATCGCACGAGTAGTAATTTCTATTAGTTTGAACTTCTTGCAAAGGCGATTCCGTTCTAGCTTCACACGATGAAGTTCAGCTTGGGTTTGGTCCAGAGCAAAGCCCAGTGGTGCTACCTCCTTCCCAAGTTCTGTTAGATGGGCTTCGATCGATCCAAGACTACTGGGTGAGGCCATTGAATCTTCTTTCTATAATAATTAACCAAGATTACTTGTATTTAGACGCAATAATCAAAACGTTTAGTTTCCATCGGTCATATTGACCAATGGTCATATAAATGTCTAAACCCAACTGTATCATTTTAATTATACTCATGTTATCAAATAAAACATTTTTGTTGAGTATAAAAAATAAAATAACACATGAAATTAGGAAACAAGATTTATTCAAAATTTCGGGTCGTTACAATATTTAGAGGAGGCACTTCGAAGAAGAGGTAATATAATTTCCTGATTCTTTCAAACTTCTTTCTTCATCTAATGTCACATCATGAGTTGTTTAATTATAAATTAATAACTCCAGTATTACTTATTTACTGAGAGGTTATTATGATTACTAAACAACCATATTTTACCTGATACCCATCCTATGAAGAATAAAACCACCACACGTGCGTACGTACGACTTACCATACCCAAACCGTAGTGTAATTCATTTTTCACTACCACTTTACATGGATGATTATAAATATGGAATTAATATATATATATATATATATAATTAATATAAAATGATATTGATTCTGAGATACTATACACCAAATACTTCAATACCATTCAACAGTTATGGGAACAATATCGTCGATCATGCCTACGTACGGCTTACCGTCTCCACGCTGCGATGTTATTCATTCTACATAATATTTTTAAAAAAATGATTTTATAAATGAATTGAATGTATTAATATGATATATATTATACTAATACCATTATTTAAATGATATAACTATAACATAAAAAGAGGAATGATAACTTATCCGAAAAAACATGTATAAGAACATAAAGCAGTTAATACCTAAATAATGAGTACTAATGAAATGTTACTAACAAAAGGATGAAAATATGATCATAAATGTTATAATAAAAATTATAATGATTCTATAATAAATCATTAATATTATTTAAATCATTATACTAGAGGTTCGAAAACACACAGAGCATATCATACCTAAGGTAAGGGATAACATTGTAAATCTTGTTTTTATCCGAGATTGTTTATTCGTAAGTATTTACTAAAGTATATTTATCATGAACATCCAGGTTTTCAAAATATGTATTTCAAAATATTCATTATATAATTATATAATTTTATCCATTGGTGAATTTTTACTAAATGGTATGAATGGAATCTTTTTTCTTTTTGGTACGAAGTACTTTTTGACTTTTCCAGAAAAAGTACAAGAAGTATGTTTTTTTATCTTTTAAGACATGAACAGATTTTTACGCATTAATAATATATTATTTCTCTGAATATTACGCTACTATATTACAAGGGAATTTTCACATAAAATTATTTCTTCTAAAATTTTGTGACATTTTGTTGAAGGAAAACGTTTTTGAATAAGAAAATATATTTTTCTTAGTAATTAATTTTAAGTGTTTTCACAAAATTATCTTCCATATAAGATTACAAAATTTAAATAGGGTTATATTTATAACCCCATTATTAATATGATTTTATTGTGTTTATTATGGAATTTTATTTAGGAAATCCATTTGTTTTATATCAATTATTATGGAATGATGTTTAAGAACCCCATTTTATTTCATGGGTTATGATATAGTGAATGCTTTTATATTTTTGTGTAACACATAAAAATTGTTCCATTATGAGATGGGTGATACCTATATCTCCCTCAAATTCATTGGGTAAAGATTTATATCTCATGAGATATACATGACTAGAACAAAAAGTAAATCTAGTTCCATAATACAAGGCTAGAATGGGGATTTAACTCGATTCTATAATGGAATTTGTCATCTATAATGGTCTCGACAATGAGCCTTGACTAATATGAATTGAACTTATATGATTATGTGTGTATGCCACAAAATTTCATGTATTATGTTATGACTATTGGGATTACATTGTAATTTTATGATTTATCCCATGACATGATACCATGATCTTTTATATGCAGGATAAAATTTTCAAATGTTATGTTCTTATAATTACGATATGATTGATATTTCCATTTTTTACCTCTAATGATAATTTTATATGACCCTTTAATTTGTTAATTTTTCACAGGTCATGAAGAAGGGTATTAAGTAAGATATGTCAAAAAGGAGTCTAGTTATGTAGAAATAAGCGAGAGAAAATATGGATGTTTTATAAACCAGTTGTTTATGTTTCCCAGTTTCTAAAGACACTAAACCTATACAGTCATGGAATGTTTTTTTAATATTATGTAATAACTATTATTAAAAGTTTTACTAATACCTATATGTAAATTATGGTCCATTATAGTTGGTATCAGAGCAAAGGTATAGTTAACCATTGGAAACTAGGATGAGAGAACCTTAGTAAGAAGCCTAAGGATATGTAGGTTACAATCCTATCCTAGTTTGATATATGTTCTTGAATAACCTAGGATAAAACCTAAAGTTTCCTAAATTAAAATTTTATTCTTGAATTGTATGGTTTGACTATTATGATTAGTGTTTCTCACATAACGATTCTTGGTTTTAGTCGATGGATGGTACCTGAAGGAACCACATTAATGGTGGATGCGATAGAAAATGCAATGATTATCATCATGAGCAACAAAATGTTTTGAGAGTTGGAATGAAAAGTCTTGTTTCCATGATAACAAAAATTTCTCAAGATATGAATCATGCCAGAATTCCAAACGAGAAAAGGAGGGAGCAAAATTATGTTGAATCCTTCATGAGGCATCATCCACCATTATTCAACAGGTCTTCTGATCCATTAGTGGATGAACAGTGGATCAGTACCAATGAAAATATATTTTTAGTTCTACAATTTTCTGAATAAGATAAATTCATCTTTGAAGTATATCATTAGAAATGTGATGCTGATCAATGGTGGAATCTTATTATGAATACGAGGCAAAGAGATGAAATGGAGTCCATAGAATGAGGGGAGTTCAAGAACTTATTTTTCAAAAAGTTCTGTCTTCGTATTCTTCTAAAAAAGATGGATAAGGAGTTCCTTGAACTTAAGAAAAGGGATAATGAATCCGTTGGTACCTATGAAGAAAATTTTACAAGGCATTCAAGGTATGATTATGGAGTTATTATCCAACCTGAGAGTAAAATTGATCGATTCTTATTTGGATTAAAACTAAGTCTCATAAGGGTATTAGCCATAAAGAAATTTAATATCCATGAGAAAATTGTTCGATGTGCTATCAAGGTTAAGATTCATATTGGAGTAACCCATCATTCCTATGTATTTGATAAGAAGAGAAAAAATGGAATTCAAAGAAAAATATAAAGACCACACTAAAAAGAAGATGAGTTTTACCTTATGCTCAAAGTGTGGAAAAAAGGAGGGAATTGTCTTAAAGGGACTAGTAAATGTTTTAAGTGTGGAAAAGAAGGTCATAGGGCAGTTGAATGCTAAAGTGATGTTAAAAATATTTCTAATTATGTGAAAAAAGAATAGGATACACATAATTCACCTTATAAACTTTAATGTTACAAGTGAAAGGAAATGGGGAATTATGCCAATGAATTCCCTAATCCAAGGGTTATTGATGACGATCGATGTCAATAAACTCTTAAGGCCAAAGAAAAAGAAAAGTCACATGCAATCAGTATCAGTGACATGGAGTACGATAATGAAGTGGTGAAAGGTACACATAACATCCAATCTAAAGTTAAAAAAATGTTTTATTTGATTTTGGATCCACCCACTATTTTATTTCTGAATAATTTTCTAAGGGTCTCCCCATATTACCTCAACAATTAGACATTGAGTTAGTAGTGAAAACTCCCAATGGAACTATGATCGCATCAAAAGTTTATGATTATTCTATGGTTGAAGTTTGTGGGAAAGTGCTTCATGAAAATCATGTAATCCTTCCTATAGCGGAATTTTATGTTATTCTTAGCATGTATTGAATTTATCTATATGGAGCTCATATAAATTACCAAGGAAGAGAAGTCACATTTCATATTCCAGATCAATCTATGATAATCTATTGATGTAAGTATGAATATAACCTTCCATAAGAAATTTATTCTATCTTATGCGTATTGATTCCTATAAATGAAGGTTATTTATCTCAAATGGTTGGGGAGAAACTCACGATTAATAATACCCCAATTTTATAGGAGTTTGATGATATCTCTCTAGAGAAATTTCTAGGTCTTCTACCAAATCATGAAGTTGAATTTTCAATAGAACTCATACTAGGCGATATGCTTATCTCAAAAACACCTTATAAAATGGACCCAATTGAGTTGTAGGAATTGAATAAGCAACTACATGAGAATATTGATAAGGGATTCATAAAACCTAGTGTATCAATTTGGGGAGCTCCTGTTCTGTTTGTTAATAAGAAAGATGGATAAATGAGACTCTGTAATGATTATTGAGAATTTAAAAAGATCACTATCAAGAAAATATGTCCTCTTCCCTGCATTGATGAATTATTTGACCAACTATGCAGATCTCATTACTTTTCCAAGATTGATATTCATTTAGGATTTCATAAATTAAGGTTCAAAAAGTCAGATATACCAAATAATAAATTTCATACAAGGTATGGACACTATGAATTTATTGTGATTCCTTTTGGTCTTACTATTTCCTCTGTTATCTTCATGGATATAATGAATAGAGTCTTTAGAGACTATATTGATCAATCTGTGGTAGTATTAATAGATGGAATTATTCTCTATTCGAAGATCAAGGAAGAACATGAAGACCACATGAGAATTGTACTGAAGACCCTAAGAAAAGAGAATCATTATGTGAAATTCCCCAAGTATGAATTTTGGATTCATAAAGTTCCATTTTTTGGTCACATAATCTCAAGATATTGGATATATATAGATCCATTAGAAAAGAAGTTGTTAAATGTTGGACGAGACAAAAAATGGTAACTAAGATTCGAAGTTTTCTTGGTTTGGCTTGATATTATCATAGTTTTTTGACTGATTTTTCATGATTATTTAATCCACTAACCAATTTGACTTAGAAAGGAGTTAAGTTTATTTGGATAGAGGAAGTGAAGATAATTTCAAAGAGATAAAAAAATGGTTATCCAGTGCATCTGTTCTCACACTGCCTTGTAGTAGAGAAAGGTATACGATCTATAGTGATGCATACAAGAAGGGGATGTGTTGTTTTCTCATGAAAAATAATATGGTGATAGATTATGCCTCATGATAATTGAAAATTCATGTGAAAAATTACCCATATCATGATTTGGAGTTATCTGTGGTAATCTTTGCATTAATGATATGGAGGCATCATCTTTATGGTGAAAGGTGCAATATTTATACATATCAAAAAAGTTTAAAGTATATTTTCACACAAAAGCACTGAATATGCATGGAATAAGATGGTTGGATTTGATTAAATATTATGAAAGATTAATAAATTAGCACCTTGGAAAAGCGAACTAGGTGGTAGATGCTTTGAGTCGATGAGACCATGCAATCCTATCCATGATGAGGATCGCAAAAGATCCAATATTTATGGGTTTGAAAAGGATGGATCTTGAAATATTAAAGGATGGGGGATAAATGTAATCTTTCTCCAATGTATTCTCAACCATCTATACAAGTGAAGATTAAGTAGGTATAGAAAAAGATATAGAGATACAAAAGAAGGTGATAAATGTTCTTGAATTCAACCATTATTGTGATGAAATAATAAGGTTTAGGAACATGGTTCTATTCCTACCATACCAGAATTAAATAAGGATCTATTGGATGAGGCTCATAGTTCTTCATTATCTACTCACCCTATAAGTACAAAGAAATATAGGGACCATAAAGAGTATTTTTAGTGGGATGACATGAAAGGAGATGTATTCGAATATGTCTCTCAATGCTTAGTTTTTTAGAATGTTAAGGTTGAGAGACAGAAGTCTAAGGAGATGTTACAAACATTACAAATACCAAAATGTAAATGGGAAAACATAACTATGGGATTTATTGTTGTAATTCCCAAAACATCTAAATTCCATAATGATATATGGGTTATAGTTGATCGCCTTACGAAGTCAGCACACTTCATTACTATTAGAGATGATTTATCTCTTGATCATATTTCTAGGGTATATGTAAAGGAAATGATAAGATTTCATGGAGTACCACTTTACAATATATCTGATCTGGATATGATATTTTCCTCAATGTTCTGGAGAAGTATTCAGTATGATATGGATACAGAGATAAGTTTCAGCACTGATTATCATCCCCAAATATATAGTCAGTCTGAGAGAAAAATTTAAACTCTAGAAGACATATTGAGAGATTTATATTTATATTTCAAAGGTGGTTGAGATCAACACCTACCTTTGGTAAAATTTTCTTACAACAATAGATTTCACTCCATTATTCAGATGACTCCTTATGAATCCCTCTACGGAAATAAGTATATAACTAAAACTTTCAAGAATTAAGTTAGGGAAATAAAGCTATTAATACCTAATATTATTTATAAAATGATTTTAAAGGTCATATCTATTCAACAACACATGAGAGTAGCTCAATGTTGAAAAAAAATATGCTAACAACCTATGAAAATACCTAGAGTTTGAAGTGAGTGATAAGGTGTTTCTACAAAAATCTACTTGGAAGAGAGTAATAATATTTGGAAGAAAGGGCAAGCTGAGCCCTAGGTATATTAGCCCTTTTGAAATTTTGGATCATGTTGAGAAGTCATCTTACTGATTAACACTTCCACATAATCTATCTCAAGTTCATGATGTGTTCTATGTATCACTTCTGAGAAAGTACATACATGATAATCCACATGTACTAAACATAGAAGTAATTTCACTAGAGAAAGATCTTTCTTATGAAGAACAACAAAAAGAGATTCTGGTTCGTAGTGAAAAAAGTTCTATGAAACAAGACCAATCGTCGGGTTAATGTTTTATAGAGGAACCACCAATTTGAAGAAGCTAAATAGGAACTTGGGGATATGATTAGGGAGAGGTATCCTCATATATTTGTTTCCAAGTGACGAATTTTGAGGTAATAATTTAGTTTAAGGGGGTATAATGTAATACCCAAATGTTTTTTATGAAATATTTTCTTTAAATATTTTTTATTCCTCAGTAGATTGTTTTGTGCACAATTGTGAGTTTAAACAACCTTCGAGATGTCCTTATTATAAAATTACCATTATATCCTAGCTTTTAGGTTATCGGGAATAATTATAATTAACTTATGAAAATAAATTTTGAATTCATTGGCAATCAATTATTTATGAAAAATATAAATCAATTTTATATTTTTATTTTTGAGTGAATTACTTTTGTTAATGAAATTAATGAGATATATATTTAATAAAATATTTTTTATATTCATCCAAAAGATATTTTAGTCATAGGGTATGACTAAAACCCTATTTTAATGTTTAAAAACCTATTTTTTTAAAACATTAATTTTACACCTTTGAATTGTGAACACATTTTAAATTAATATTTTGACAAATTAATAATTTTTATATGAAAACAAAAATATGTTATTTTGAAGAGGGATATAAAAATTTACTTTGGATGGATTTATGATATTTTTCTGATAACATTCATGTTTTGATGAATATGAAAATATGATAAATTTTAATTCAAAATAAATTTGTTCATTGAAATAATTTATATGGTGAAATTATAATACTTAATGGTTTTACAGTATAAATAGAATATACTAGGAAAGTTTAGGTCTCGAGTGAGCTCGGTCCAAAAAATTTATTTAAGAAAATATAAGTACATCAGAACACAATAAACGTGCAATAGAAAAGAACCATCAAACTAGCACACGAGTATATAATGAAACCTCAACACAAGTTAAAATACCCACATGCAACCAGACCCAAAGACCCTCAAACAATGGCCATGCCCAGTGTCCACCAGAAACCCAAATTAGGCCCAATAAAACAGCAACAACCACTTATAGGCACTGCAAATTGACTTGCCGTGTGTGAAAATGCTGCTCCACCCACATCAAGCAGAAGCCCTCATCCTGAGTACATCAACACGGTCTTAAAATCTCGCTGGCACACAACCATGTTTTACCACCTAGAAGAACCAAAAGTAAGCATATTCTGCATACAACCTGTCCGAAATTTGTCTTTCCCGCATCCCAAGTGAAGTAAGGTCATCACAGCATCCAAAGTCGCTACCTCCCAATAAGTCATCGCCGTCGCAAAATCCTCACTAGAGCAAGGTCATCCCACCAAATCAAGTGGGATACACCATCCCGACCGCACCAGCCACAAACCCAGCACCACCGTCAGTATTCCACACCCCACACCGTCGCCAATAACATCAGATCACCTCCAGTTCACACGACCCAAGGCCACCACGTCCCTAGGTTTCCTCCGACTAGACGACCACTCCCCCATACTGTCACAAAAAACTCACCGGCACGCCCCTCGTCGAGACCCACTATCTTCAACGACCCAGCGCCATCCCATCACACTGGCATACCCCTTAGAGAGATCCCATACTCAGCATACACACCCTCTTCAATGCCCCAGTGCCCACCCATCTTTCCGGAACACCCCTCATCGAGACCCCATACTCACCGTCTTTAACACCCCTTATTGAGACCCCATACTCACTGGGTTCTTGACCCGCAACCCCAAACACAAACCCTCGCTAGCATCCACCCATCTCAGGTGGCATCGCAACCCTCACCGACACTCGCCGACACACCTCACCAACTTCCTGCCTCCCGTTGCATCGGGATTCCAGATCCATCGGGATCCCATATCCTAGCCATACAAACCCCAGTCCGACAGCTCCAGCAAGCTTCGTTCAACCTTACTGTCGTCCCATATGTCGCACAACACCTCTGAACGACCTCGGTGAATAGAACACCATAAATCTAGACTCACCACCCAAAAAACAAGAAGTCCGTCATTCTGAACCGCGTCACCCAAGGTCAAGGTCATGGAAATCTTTTCAGGATCACCTACATCATGTTCATCGGACTCCGCAGATTTCGCCTTTTAGAATCAGACCTGACCATGTTCATCATCATCCATCCCCCACGATGGGCAGGGATCAGTGCAACATCTATGGATGTCACTAGGGAGTTTCTATGTTTTGGTGCGCCAAAAGGCAGATCGTTAGAAAGATTGACCTTATTGGAAACAAATCTAGCCAAATTAATACTCAACTGCGGAGAACAAAGGGAAAATATCTCCTTATGACCAACAAAAGAAGGCTGTGCTCCATCTTCATGTAATGAAATCAACTTCCTGCAACCATTAAAACAATCTCCATAGATAGAAAGAGAGAGGAGCTCTCCGTAAGAGAGAGACATCTCCCCGAAATCATAAATAGAACATATTTCTATCATTAAATATAATGTATGTCATTAGCATTAATTTTATATTGAATTCATGTGTAACAATATTCCAATATTTTGTAGTGTTTAAAATTTAAAACCTTTTTTCACATTTCAAAAGTGGGATTAATTTTAAATTAATTTCTGAAACTTATGTGTTTTGAATTTTTTAAAATAAATTCCATATTTTGAATCTGTCGGTCCGAATTATGAAAATTGATTTATTTTATTTTTGGGTAATATGAATAATAACATTTGGTAAATTTTATTAACACTGTAAAATGGTAAATCAGGTAATTAAAGGTAAAAATAATATTATAAAATTACCCTAACACTTGTCTTAATATAATTTAATTTTTCCTAAAACATACTTGGGTATAAATGGTATCCATTGGAACCCACTTATAAGAGATTGGGACATTTAACTTATTTTATTTAAAGAAAAGTGAAATATGTCCCACTCAAACTTTAATAATTAAATTATTTTTAATATAAGGTTATATAAAAAGATAAATTTGATTATAAAAACACATTTGAAAGTTAAAATAGTTTTATTTATCATAACAATTTATTTGTAATTTTTAGTAAATAATTAATTTCCTTAAATACTTATACTTTGATAATAAAAAAATTAATTAATTAATGAGAAATAAATAAAACAATTTTTTGAAAATATTAATAATCATCAATAGGACAAAATACTTTACCAAAAATTATTGGTCGAGTATAGATCGACCATAAGAATCCAAGAGTCTACCTATTGTTCATTTTGAGGCTTATAGAAGAGATTATGACTCATATATTATTTTATTTAAAGTGAAGATAAATTTGCCACATTCATATTTTAAAAGAGTATATCATTTTTAATATTTCATTTTTCAGAAGATAAATTTTAATAAAAGTATTGTTATGAAATATAATGCATTTATATTTATAATATTATTTTATTTTTAAATTTTATTCAATATATTAGTATATTAAATAATTGCACAAAATTGAGGTAGTAATTATTTTATTAATGAAGATATCAAATAAATATTATTAAAAATATTTTAATAAATATAATTTGGGATAATTATTATGTAAAATGAATTTTATAGATTTAATTTATCCCTTAGGTATATAATAAAATATTTTAATCATGGTTCACTTATTATTTTTATATTTTTTAAAATCCATGAAATCAATAGTGTCAAAATTGACACTATTGATATTTTGTCAAAAATAAGCTTTTATTAAATTATTTAAAAATCATAAAACATTCTTAAAAATATAAAATAATTATGATATGGTATAAAATTTTCTAAATCATTCATTTATAGTCTAATTGACTTCAAAAAAGTAAATATTTTAACATTTTAATATTGAAAGATTTGTTACCATTATTAAAAATTAAATAGAATAACAAAGTATTATTTAAAATGATAATGATTAAATTGACATAAATTTTTTTGTTAAATTTATTGGTTATTGATATTACAAACCTATATCATCTAATATTCAAAATTGGTACATTTTGGAGGTTTTTATGTGGGGTTTGGATTTATTATAAATTAATATTTTTTTGAGGTTTCTGAAAGCGCCCCTCACCTCAATTATAAAAGGGCGCATCCAACCTCAACTATTAACTTCATTTTGAGCCTTAAAGATCGACCATAACCTTTAAATTCCCCTTATAAACTTCCCTATAAACATTATATAGTTTCTGGTCCTCTTCAAAGACCAAATCTTATGCTCTAAGAGGATATTTAGAGGAGACACTTCGAAGAAGAGGTTATATCATTTACCGATTATTTTAAACTACTTTCTTATTCTACTTCCACCTCATGTTTTGTTTCATTATAAAGTAATAAATCCAGTAGTAATTATATACTGATAGGTTATTATTATTATGATACAACAATATTCCACCATTTACCCATCCTATAAAAAATGAAATCACCTCGCGTGTGTATGTACGACTTACCGTCTCCATGCTGTGGTGTAATCCATTTTTCACCACCACCTTACAAGGATGGGTATAATAATGGAATTAATATATATATATATGATTAATATAAAATTATATTTATTTTGAGATACTATACACCATCTAATTCAATTCCATTCAATAATTATGGGAATGATATCGTCGCTCATGCATACGTACGACTTACCATCTCGACGATGCAATATGATTAATTCCACATAATATTCATTAAAGAATGATTATATAAATTAATTAAATGAATAAAAATGATATATATTATAATAATACCATGATTTAAATGATATAACTATAACCTAATAAGAGGAATAAGAACTTATCCAACAGAACATGCATAAAAATATAAAGCAGTTAATACTCGAATAACGAGAAAAAAATGAAATGTTACTAACCAATGGATGAAAATATGATCATAACTGTTATCATAAAAATTATTATGATTCTAGAATAATTCAGTAACATTATTTAAATCATTATATATGAGGTTCAGATACATACAAAGCATATCAGACCTAAGGTAAGAGATAACTTTGCAAATCTCTTTTTTATCTGAGATTGTTTATTCGTAAGTATTTATTGGGTATATTTATCAAAGATTTCCATGTTTCCTAAATAGTTATTTAAAAATATTATATAAATATTTATATAATTTTACCCATTGTTTAATTTTTACTAAACAATATGAATGAAATCTTTTTTTTTGTTTTCGGTATGAGGTACTTTTTTTTGATTTTTCAGCAAAAGTAGAGAAGAATATTTGTTTAACTTGTACAACATGAATGGATTTTTATGATTTCATAATACCTTATTTACTTGTATATTACCCTACTAGATTACAAGGTTATTTTTACATAAAATTATTTTCTCTAAAATTGTGTGGCATTTTGAGGAAGGAAAACATTTTTAAATAAGAAAGGATATTTTCCTTTGGAATTAATATGAAGTATTTTCTCAAAATTATTTTCCATCTAAGATGACACTCTTTAAATAGGGTTATATTTATAACCATGTTATTATTATGATTTTATTGTGTTTATGATGAAATAATATTTAGGAAATCCATTTTTTTATATCAATTATGATGGAATAATGTTTAAGAAACCCATTTTATATCACGGTTTATGCTCTAGTGAATGTTTTTATGTTTTTGTGGCACACATAAGAATTTTCATTATGAGACATGTGAGATCTATATCTCCCTTCAATGAATTGGGTAAATATTTATATCTCATGAGATAGAAATAACTAGAAAGGAATGTAAATTCGATTAAATAATACATGGCTGGAACGTGGAGTGAACTCGGTTTAGTAATGGACTTTGTCCGCTATATTGGTCTCAACAATAATACTTGACTAATATGAAATGACTTTCTATGATTATGTGTGTATTAAATGAAATTTCAAGGATTATGTTTTGAATATTGGGATTACATTTCACTTTTATGATTTATCCTATGACATGATATTGTAGTCTTTTATAAACATGATAAGATTTTCAAATGTTAGGTTCTTATGATTATGATATAATTGATATTTCCCTTGATTACCCTTACTGAGAATTTGAGACCACCCTTTTATATGTTTCTTTTCCCCAGGTCACAGAGATGGGTATTAAGTAATATATGTCAAAAAAGAATCTAGTTATAAAGAAATAAGTGTGAGACAATGTGGATGTTTTATAAACCAGTTGATTATATTTCATAGTTTTTAAAGACACTAAACCTATACGGTCCTGACATGTTTTTTGTTATTTTATGTAATAAATATTTTTCAATGTTGAAGTAATATCTATATGTAATGTATGCGAAATTATAATTATCTAGAGAACATAATCATTAACCAATATATTATAGAGATATAATTTACCTCACCCTTTATATAAGTTATATCGCACTCACCCATTTTCATGAACTATAATGGGACTCAACTTTTCATATAAGTTATATTGGTCTCACACATGATCTAAAATTGGGATTATACCATAATATAAGATGTATCAGTCTCACCTTTAATCTATAATGGGGCTCAATGTTTTGTATAAACTATATCAAGATCATCCATTTTTCATATAATGCTCAAGTACCATATCATGGATAAAAAATTTTATTATTTCAATTTAAATCATAAAAGTTTTCAAAAACTATTTTAAACTTGTAATAAAAAAACATTCATATATCAATATACCATTTCTTTTAAAAACCAATTTTCAATCCCAAAATACACAAAAAAGGGAAATAGTATTTTTATTTAAAAAAAACATGAAATATTGTAAGGGAAGCCAAAAATAAAAGTATGGTAATGATGGAAGGAAAATTCATTTTCATTGAATATGAAAAAATAGATAATTTTATTTTCTAATTTTTCAAAATATTTTGTATGAGACACATAAAAATATATAATTCTAAAATAATTGAAAGAAAGTAAAAAATAGGCATAAAATGTCTTAAAATCCATTTATTTTCATATAAAAACATTAGTAATTTTTTTAAGAATATGTACATAGAATAAAATACTAATAAAATATTAATAATATAAATATTTATAGCTTTTAAAAAAGTATTTTCCTAATAAAATAGTCTCTTAACTTGAGTCTAACTCATCAAATACATTCATTATCTTCGTTCTCTTAGAGAAATATCTCTTGGATATCCTATTAAGGACACTAGGGTTAGTATTTTTTGAAGACCATCAACTCTAGAATGTGTCTAATAGTTTTGGGTAGAGAGTGTTTTAGGGGTTGGTCGAGCCAAATGGATTGAGTTGTGTGAATATGTGAGGAGAGTAAGTGCCCTTATACAATTGATTAGGTGTGGAAAATTTGTGAATACCAAAAAAAATTAAATTATTGGAAGTCACTATCACTCCAAGTTCTTTAAAAATTGGAAAATAATGAATAGGATGGAATTTATAGTTGATCTATACCTCTACCACAGAAATATTTTTTTTAACATGTTATTACTTAACTTCTATGTTTCCTTAATTTTACCGTTTTAGTTTTTATTATGGTAACAATAAATTTTATCTAGATAATTTATCATTTTAAACATAAAATAAAGTTATAATTATTGGATAATTTTTACCCATTTGTTCTAAATATGAAATATTTTTTTAAATAAAAAACCTAGGTGAGTGGAAAATTAATTTTAGCATAGGTTCATGAAATGCACAAAACCCTATTTTACCATTTACCTTGGTAATTATGTTTTCACTCTATTTAGGGGTCAAATAAAAGCATTATTAGACCATGAATGGAACATTAGTTATATTTTTAAACACACAATAATAACATGGAAGAGGATATTATTTTTAGGAATTATAAATCATTTAATAAAATGTTATTTATAATACAATAACATTAATGTCAATTTTGAAATTCTTCTTTTAATTTGACTTCAAAAAACAACAAGATAAAGGTGTAATTCAAAAATGTTATTTCCACAAATGTATATCATGTAATATTTATCTTAAGAAATCATGAAATGTAGTAATTCATTCAATTTATGTTACTTTTAATATTTTTAGTATCATTTATTGTATTCTATTAATTAAATAATCACTACGTTGGCGTTTCTTAAGAATTTAAAGCAATTATATATTAAAAAAAATTTAAAAAAAATTAAACTTATTAAATTAATTTAAATATTCTCAAAAAAACCATTAATATTTATTTAAATATTTATTTTTCCCTTATGTGAAGACATAAATGAAATTTGAAAGCAAAAGGGTGACATTGTTTCTTTTTCTTTACATAAATTATTATGTTGGCCAATTTCATATAATATTGTCCCACAAGAACATAAAAAATAGTTCCTATGATAATAAGGGTCAAAATATGGAAATATAATTTCAATTTGAGTTGTGTTTTGGTCATTTTAACCCTGATATTTTTAGTTTAACCCCTAGTAAACCCATTTTAACATTAACTATGGTAAAGTATTTTTACTATTTTCACTATTCATCATGAACGAATGATATGTTGACCTTATTATGTTGTATAAATTATTCTTATTAAAAATATGGAATCCATTTTAATAAATTAAATTCATAGTAATGGTATAATTTAATTTAAAATAAAACCCACAGATTTGATGAAAAAATTAGTTATCAAAAAGTATGTTTTAAGAAACAATGATTTTATATGAACTCTATAACTAGTAATAATCATTATATTAAAGTAAATTAATATTTATAGATATATAATCAATAATATTCAATTTAAATAATTCCTCATTATGAATTATTTTAAATAATTAATATGGAGAAGCATTATACAATTTGAAATAGTGTTTGTAAAAACCCATTTTAAACCCTAAAATAAACCAATAATAAAATTATATTTAATGATGATTAAAATTTAATTAAGTGGATTAAATATAAATGAATAATTTTTATATTACTTGAAATCATATATAAAACATAATGGTATTTTTAAATTACTTAATTTACTGAAAGGAAATAACATTTTTACAAAATTTAGTATTTTCCCTATTCACTGAACACAACAATATTTTCTGAAAAATCCAAAAATTTCAATCTAAATAAAATTTGAAATTATAATTTCAAAAATAAATTTTATAATATTTCAATAAGTTAATTATAATAATTTCTCACAAAAATAAATAAAAATTTTTTTTGATGAAAATATATTTTTTACGTGAAAAATTACTTTACTAAAAATTGATTTATTATTCAATAATAATTTATCAATAAATTAATATTGAGAATGAAATATATATATATTTTAAAAATTATTTAATATTATTAATTATCACTAATATTTTAGCTAGGTTGTAATGATCATATTTAAAATAATATTATTTAATGGTTCGTTTAAGCTCGGTGTTGTGTGTCTTATATGATATCGGGCATAAATTAATTTTTTTAAAATCTCACAGTGTCACAAAAGAATTATTTTATGGAGTCAAAAAATAAGGCAAAATATGTTCCTGAGTTAAACCCTAATTTTTATGGAATGGTAAGGTTTATGAACTCTATTTGTGTTCCGTCCATATGAGATTTGATGGATCTGTTAGAAAACACACATAGTTCTTCATTGTATATTCATATTGAAAGTAAAAATATGTATATATATTTTAAGATTATTTTTGTGGGATTTCATGAAGAGAGATACTGTAGATTTTTTATCTCGGTTTTTGGTATGTAAAAAAATTAAGCTAAAGAGATAATATTATAAGAGATGTTACAACCATTACCTATACAATAATGGAAATGAAAAAACATCACCATGGATTTCATTGTTGGAATCCCCAAAACATCTAAATGGAATAATTATATATGTGTTGTAGTTGATCACATTATGATGCTAGATAAATTCATCACTATCATATAATATTTATCACTAGATCATATTACAAGGATATACATTAGGGAAGTGGTAAGATTGCAAGGAGTACCACATTATATTGTATCTGATTTGGGTTCGAGGTTTACCTTGAAGCATTAAGTAAGATATAGGTAAAAAGTTGAGTTTAAGAACTATATATTATTATTATTATTATACATATGATTATTTTAAGATAAAAATTAAAACCCAGAGGATATTTTTAAATCTTGTTATTAAGATTTTATAGGTTTTTAGGATCAACACTTTCCTCCAGTTGAGTTTTCTCACAACAAAAACATTCACTCGAGCATTCAGATGACTCATAATGAATCCCTATATGGAATTAAGTTTAAAACATCAACATTATGGGATGAAGTTATAACAATAAATCTATTGGGACATTACATAGAATAATAAATGGTATATAAAGTCAGTTATATTCAACAACACATCAAGGAATCTCAAAGTAAATAGAAAAGTTATGATAATAATCATCGGTGTCATCATTAGTTTGAAATTGGTTGGAAGGTTTTTATATAAATTTATTTATGGAATAAGGTTATTATAATTAGGAATAATAGAAATATAATCTCTATTTATATTGTCCCTCTTGAGATTCTTGATCAAGAAGGAATAATTTCTTATCACTTGGTGCTTCCACTGTTCCTCTCAATACTTTACGATATGCTCCATTTATGTTTCTTGAGGAAGTAAGTACCTAAACCTTAATAAGTGATGAACATATAATCTATAATACTTGAACAAGATATTTCTTATTATAAACAAATTTTGTAGATTCTGGGTTATAGAGATAAATGTTTATGAAATAATACCACTAAACAGGTCAATTTTATAGGGAAAAACCACATATTTTAGGAAGTTACACGGGACCTTGAGAATGTGATGTGGTATAAGTATCCTTAATTTTTTATATCATAGTGATGAAATTTAGAGAGTTAAATTCATATTATTGGGAATATAAAGTAACAACCCAATAATTTATTTTTTTTTAAAATAAATTTTATTTCTTTGATTTCTTGTGTTACAAACTTCACTAATTTTTAATGAACCACAATATACTATTAAAAATAATATTATTTAAATATGACCGTTATAACCTAGCTATTACATTTAGTGGAATTAATTGGAATAAAATCATTTTTAAAATTTAGTATGAAGTATTTTAAAAAATAATACATATTTATAAATAAGTAATTAATTTTTGGTGAAGTCATTATATGGTATAAAAATAATTTTTTTACAAAAAATTATTTTTATTTCTTTTTGTGAAAAAATAATAAAATTATTTTTTTACACTTTTATAAAATTTATTTCAACAAAATAAATTCACTTTTTTAATAATCAGGTAAAATTTATTTTAAGGTAAACTTCTTGGATTTTTCTGGAAATTTAATTTTTATAATGTATAGTTAAAATAATGATTTTTATGAATTTTTTTATTAATTTAAATAAATTCCAAGTTAAATTTGTGTTTAATATGGATTTAAAATTAAAATTAGTTTCAATATATATATATATATATAAATAAAATATATTTAGTTTTAATAAATTTTATAATGAATTTTAATAATAAAAATTTCTATAACTATAATTTTTTTTTGGAAAACTATTTTTTCATCACGTCAATGTGATTAATTTTAAATTAAGTTCTACATATTTAATGAATTGAATTTTTTGAATTTTATTACATGTTTTCAATAATCATATATAATTTTATAAAATAAGTTTAACTTAAATTGTCGTTAAATAATAGTAAAAACCATAAAAAAATAATTATATCTGTTAAGGTTAAAACAGGGTCTTGAACATCACTTTCCCATGTGTTAAGATTTATTTTCTAAAAAAATTGATTTAATATTTTGAATTAGTGGGTAAAAATTATATATTAAGTCTCATTTTATTTTTAAGATTAAAGGATAAATTACCTAGGTAAATAAAAAGAGACATGTTACCACGGTGAAAACTAAAAAGGTAAAACTGAAAAAATATATCCTATACGAATAAAATGTTTAAAAAATTCTTTTTAGAGTATATAATCCATAAAATAAATTATTTATCAAATTTTTAGGCACTTTGGGTGAGAGTGAATTCCCATTATTGAATAGTTATGGTTTTCTTACAAGTAACCAGTTCTCCACAATTATAAAATGGTGCTTCATAATATCACTAATGAACACATACTAAGACATTTGGATTAACCAAAACCCAGAAAAATCCCGCCCCACCATCCTTTTCAACATTCTAGAGAATCTTTTCCTCAAAAAATACCAACCCTAGTGTCCTTAATAAGAGATCCAAAGTAGGTTGTTCTAATGAAAGGTAATTGTCTTCATAAGGAACTTTCTTTTAACATCTTCTCTTACCAAATTTATTTATTACATATTAATTGAAATATAATAGTTCCATTGAGAAAAATATAATGATATTTTTATTTTTTATGATATAACCATATCTATCTCCTCTTCCATCAAATGGGAAATAAAACCATTGACCTTGTGTATGATAGACTACCTCCTCTCGAACTGATGTAGTCTATTTTCCATCACCACTACTGAAGAAAGGATATAGTTATGTATGTAAAATTATTATACAAAACATTTAGAACAAAATTATACATGTGGAATTATAATATAAAATATAAATTCTTATCTTCAATTCCATGAGATTATGATAACATCACTCATGTGTATGGTAGACTACAGCCTTGCGAAGCGATGTGATTCATTTCTCAATTAAAATTTACATAGAAGGTAATAAGGATAAATTTAATGAATTTATGTGATAAATATGACATAATAATATATTTTTAATGGTGATATATTATTTGTATTTTTTTTTATCATTCGAGAAAATGGAAATAGTGTTCATGCATTAGTACGTCCCACTATCTCCATGAATGGTGTAATTTATTTTCTTTTTCTAAAATTTATGGTTTACTAAAAATTAATCTATAATGAATATATATTATATTTATATAATGGTTAAAATTATATATATTATGAAACCATGATTATAGGAAATGTACATAAAGTACAAAAACAATATATATATATATATATATATATATAAACTAAAGAAGTTATTATCGAGAACATGATTTTAACAAAGAATGGTCAATAAATGGGTAATAAAAGTTCATAAGTAAATAATATATGGTATGATAAATTAAAATATAGTCTTTTAATATATGTATAATAATCTTATATTTATTATACATGAGTTTTGAACATGTACGATGTAATTCGATACTTAAGGTAATGGATTCTTAGTCTCTCTTTCATTTCGAGGAGACATAATCCGTATTCAAAAAAATTTATTTCATGTGGCATATATAAAACCTATTTAAAATTTTATATCATGAATATAATTATTTTAATTATATTTATCTTTATATATAATTTTAATCTTTAATAGTTCTTATGATTCAAAAGTTTCTTAATTAGTAAGGAATTTCAACTCAAACTACCTTCTTTGGGAAATATGTTACGTTATACACCTATTTTATTTCATAATGTGTATATACAGCACCTATGAAATTTTATATCATTAATTTATTTAGTCTTATAGTATTTAAGGTTTCATTGAAATTTATTCTTTCATGGGTTATTAATTCAAAATATAGTAATGTGATAAAGATTCTATTTTACAATATCATTGTTTATCAGGATTGTTTATAATTAAGATTATTATGATGAAATATTATGATTTATATCTCAATAAACTCATTTATTTTATTATCCTTTTTTTTATTTCATGAAAGGGTATGTTTTCATTTCATATCCCCCCTTTATGTACATGATATTCTAGAATAATTCCTTTAATAAAAATCAGCTTTATTTCACACATTAGTCAAAAATACTTTTTATTACATGTCCATTTTTTAGAAAAATGTTTTAAAGAAATATTTTCAAATTATCCAATGGTAATTTAATGAATTTTTTACACATGTTATAATTTTTAAAAAATGCTTTAAAAGTAATATTCTTTTCATTTTTTGAACAATTTTCTTTTAAATTTTTACCAAAAATGTGAAGGAATATTCATTTTAACATGTACAACATGAATGGTATTTTATTCCGTTATGACCACTCAATGATCTAAATATTCTTTTAAAATGTTTCAATTTTATATTCAAAGAATTTATTTTTAAATTTTAGGAATTTTCATATTTTAAATGGATTATTTCTAGGTAAAAATGTTATTTTCTCCAGGAAATGTTCTAAATAGTCCTTCAAAATCATTCTATATATAGGATGACATCCAATTATGGTACTTAAACATTACAAAGGATATGATCCAATGACTCCAATATTATTATTTCTCTATATAGTTTATGGTTATGATAAAAATATGTTAATAAAAATCATTCCTTTTCCTTGGGTTATGCTAGGATGAAATGATGAAAATTTTATTATAATTGTTTCTCTCTCAAGGGTTATTCTATTATGGAATTTTTATAAAACCAATTTATTTAAATAGGTTCTGATATGATGAATTTTTATGATATTATGGAACACATATGTATTATTTTCATTACGTAATTGGGTGATGGAATGTCTCCCTCTAATAAACTAGGTAATGTTTTATATATCATGATATAATGATGGGAAACGAGTTGATGTGGTCAATATGCTACGAGAAGTAGGATGATGTGCCTGATCCACTATTTGAAACTAGTGATGATGTCTAATCTATTTTATAAGGGAAACATGAGATGATAACTGATTTTTTATGAGATAGGAAATATGTTTTGATGCCCGATCCATTATAATTTGATAGTCTTTATTTTTAACCTTGGTATACGAAAATGTTTTTATAAATATATTAGTGCCATACTTATATGACATGAAATTATAGTTCATTATTAATTTATGATTATTTATCACTGCTATGGTTTATTTATTTAGAAATGATAATGTTTTATTCTTGGGAACATATTTACAATCCATGGTAGACTGAGTATGAAATTTGTAAGTTATATTTATAATATCATACTCATATACATATCATATGATTTAATATGATCATTGATTGATATCTTCCATGTTTAACCTTACTAATAATCTAAGCTCAAAATTTATAATGTTTGCTTACCCAAGTTATCAAGAAATTTATATATATGCTATATCTATAAAGAGTACTAACTTGAAAGTTCATTATGGGAGATATTGAATATATTTCATGAAATTATTATAATGTGTAACAAGTGTTTAAAGATAGTAAAAATTTATAATCCTTGGGTTTTTATTTGTAAAATTTATTTAATATTAATCTAAAATATATAATATTTGTTTATAAAAATCTTGATTCCTTAGTGGAGAATAGTTTTGGAACTGTGAAGTAGAAACACTATGGGCTTGTGTAGTAGTGATAGTGGTAAGCACGCAGTCTGTAAATGGTTAGAGAAATTGTCTGAGACAACCATGTGACCTATTATGGTTTTGAGGCCATGTAAGATAAATGGTCTATGAAATGTTTGGAAAATTTTATGAGACAATCATTTGTCCTACCTAGTTTGGGGTATTTTTTTCATTTCCCCATCCATTGTAATTTGGGTTTCCACCCCAAACCACCATCATTCAAACCCCACGACCCAAAAAAATACCAAGGGATTCTCTCACCATATTTAATATTCTATAAGTGTATTTGGAGTGGTTCTTGAGAGGTTATTTATCTAGATCTATAGTAATGATTGACTCTTATCCCTTTATATTGGTTTCTCTCTTTTTCCCCAACTCCTAAAACCCTAGTGGGAATTCTTGGATCATTTTCATGGTTAGGTTTGGTTATAATTTGGGTTTTTTAATGACTTTCATCCATATTAGGATTCTATTTCTATGGGATTTCATCGAAGGAGACATGATCCCACCACACGAGGTATGTGTTTACTATTTATTTCCTTTTATTTAATATTTACATGAGTTCTTGGATTTCTAAATTTATTTTAAAACTATATAATAATGATGTAGGTTATCTAGTCTTTATTTATGAATTTTTTTTATAACATAACATGGTTTTTATATTGAATAATAATGGGGATTTTGTGGGTAAGTGGTGTTTTTTGGTAAAATTGGTATTTTTTTCATTCAACATGTTTGATAAAAGTCCCAAAATGGTTTTAAAATATTAAAACACTTGTGTAATTAGTTTTAATCAAAATTTGAGTTCAAAATTGGGTTCTTGTTTTTTATTAAGCAGTTGGATTGATTTTAAAAAGGAGAGGGGTTGTTTTAGGAAATGAAATGAAGTTTCTTGTGGATTATTGATTGTGATTGTTGATAACAATGGTTTCTTTGGGATGGTGTTTCGATTACAAATTGTTTTAAAAATAGATTTCCAAATGCATATGATATATTATATATAATTGAAGGCAGGGTTGGAATGTTGTGAAGTGATGTTTATTGTACCCTTGTTGGTCCCCCTTGTGTTGTTGATTATGTGTATTATTATCCATGTGGTGGATAATTATTTTTTTGATTCATGATGTTCTTATGGATTGGGGATCTTTTTTAGGGTGGTTTAATAGGCGAGAAGGATATGATTGTGGTGTTAGAACTTGTGGATTTTTATTTTCATTTGATTATATAGTTTGTTCATGGTCCACCTCCAATATTTATTCTATTAGGAGACTGAGTATACTAAGTATAATATTGTGTAATTTTTTTGGATAGTTGATATTTTTCACTAGTTACACCCTATTTGTATGTAACACCTAGATACTGGTATTTTCTCCTTGGAGACATGTTATAGTGATTTGGTTGATGGAAGTGTGACCATTCACCTATTCTAAGTAGGTTAACCTGTAAAAATCTTGGGCTTTCCCGTTCATCCCTATGGTAGTTCCTTATGCTATGTATCATATGGTATTCCTTTTGTCATATACATTTGAATGTGTGATGTTTATTTATTTTATGGAATTTATTGATTTGATGATCTTATCTTGGTCTAGTCTTGATATTTTATAGTTTTTTTCCATACATTTATTGGAATTATTGTGACATTATATGACTACGTTTTTTTTTATTTACCTTGTTTATTTTCTTAACATTGACTTGGGTGAGTAAAATAATTGAAGTAAAAAGGGGGGAAATGGTTTAGAAGTTTATGTTTTTTGCTAATTATTTTGAAATATTTTAAAACCATATGTGGTTTTACTTTCCAATGTGTGGTGTTTTAAGGATAAATTATTGGGACTTGAAATTTGAGTTGTTTTTTGTAAATCATCTATATACCATGTTTTATAAAATTTTGGATTTGTAAAATTGCATGTTCCAAGATTGGATTATTTAAATAATATGTCAAATGGAAATGAAAAACTATTTGTTTTCATTGTTTCCAATATATATGTTTTCTTCTAATTTATAAAATATAGTAATTTGAATCATGGTGGTACCCCATTGGATTTTTCTCACACCTTACATATTAACATTGGTGGTTATGTAGTCTTCATGTATTATGATTGTTCCTCCCTGTTTTCTTTCAAATATTGATCTAGTGTTATCTTCCTCAAAGAAGTGGTTGGTCATTGGGATCATGGTGGTGAATTGTGAGTCACATTTAGATGGTTATTGGTTCTTCAGTTTTATGGAACCAGTCTAATTGAGATTTGTTTCACCCATTTTGGTGTTCTGCTGTCTTTTTTTTCATATGTTGCATCTTTACAAATCTATGATTAATTATTATTCATTATAAGTGTTTTTTTGAATTTATCTTTATCAATTTATTTTTATACCCTGTTTTGTGATTGATATATGGTTTTTTTGTGGGTGAAACCATCCCCAATTATTATATTTTATACCCTTGATGATTTTCATCATCCTGGAGGGGGGGGGGGGTTGGAGATGATTCTAGGGTATGTAGTAAGCTAGTTTTTAATCCATTTTAGATAAAGTCTTCAGTCAGTTTGTTACCGATACTCATTGATCATGTTCTTTAATTACATTGGTTAATGAATATCCCTAAGGAGAAACCAACATGTTTATCCCTATGTGGTTTAACCATGAGATAATCTGAATCACCCAATAGTTAAGTGCGATTATCTACAAATCTCATGATATCCTATCACCTCTCAATATAAAAAGTTGAAGGAGAATGAGATATTCTGGAGAATAATTAAAAAATATATGTTTTATAAGGCTCAAAGAAAAACTACTTCAAGGTATAATATATCCATATATTTCCCTTCAGGAAGATACATGAGTATCCATGCATTTAATAATATATTAAATATATATAAGATTAAATGGAATATTGTTACAACACCTTATAACACCTATTCATATAATTATACAATTCTTTCATCATTATGAAATGTCTAATCAATGATAAATTTTATAGAAGATAGATCCAAAATTTTAAACTTAATGTTCGACTATCAAGATTTACCATAGGTTTTAATATTAATCATACAATATGGTTCATCACACCTTACAATATATTTAATCATACAATATGATTTTTTTGGGAAAAGGGAATATGATATCACTATATCATTCTTTATGATATTCTTATCTAATTCATAGAACTTTCCATGTCATCATGGATATATTTTCATATGATATCCTTATATCGTACACTATGATAAGGGATAAAATTTATTATATACAAATTGGGTTTTGCGATATATCTCCTTAAACCTCCCACATAAACTAAAAACTCATATAGTTTAATCCATTTTACAATATATTGTATAATTTATAATAACCTATTACCCATATCCAAAAATCCTTCACTATTCCTCTAACTGTTTTTATAAATTCATCACTAAACTCACTATGTATTGAATCATATGCAATACCTTATGAATATCCATTTAAAAATAACTTTTGATAACCTTTAAACTCTTTTAGAGAAGCTCTATATGATTTATAAAACTTAATCCGTATTCACTTTAGCAAAATATGTTAACCTATGGGACTTTTTAGTATTCATAATAAATATTAACTCATAAATTCATAAATGTATGAAAGGATAGGGATTTAGAAAAGAATCAATGATACTCCAGATAAAAGTTTTTATGACATTATCTCTATTAAACACATTTATATCTATAACTATGTCCACTATATGTATCATATTTAAATATTTGTAGTAATATAATCCATTTTTCTTTGACAACGAGTGACCATGAGCCACAAAGTATGTCAATCACATATTGTCAACTCATAAATTCTCAATTATCTAAGTATATATTGACTAGGACGATGAATACATCGTTAGTAATTCATCTAAGTTGATGAGAACATCAAATTTGTAGCACCCAACTTGATTAGCTTCCCAAATAGTGATTTTGGGCTGAGTGCCACTGGCCTTAGGTGCACCTACTCATATGCCAAAGGCCGATGACTAGCATAGAGGGTGTAAAATAGCGATATATGGGATACTATACCCTCTTGTAATGATAATATAATGGTCCTAGTATACATATAAAATGAAATAAAAGAAAATAATGAGAAGACTCAAACCATACCCACCCTTGGAGAAATCATAGTCAATAACATACAATAATAAAATAAATATACAAAATTAGTAGCAGAAATAAATTAAAAATACAATAATTCATTTATATCTAAAAATTCATTCATAAAATGGTATACAATATAATATCCATAAGGGGTCTATAATGGCTGACCATAGTATATAGACATATATATAACATGTTGAAATAGAAAAGAAAACTCAAAAGGAAACTCTAGCTGATATAGGAACCTCAAGGTCCCCTACCTTCTATCTGTGCCACCTCAAACTAGGATTTAGATCTAGTGCCTATACCCTTACCTGAATATAAAATCCTAAAGTTTATAGACATCATAAAGGGTCCCTATAGGGTGTGATAATGAGTCTGATTAGGGTACCACTCACATTTGAATACCTTACATTTTTCTACTAAGTTGGTGTATACTAATAATGAATAAAGAAGTCATTTCATGCAATTTAAATAACACAATCTTACCTAGTGCTCAAAAAATACTAGAAATATATCACCTACCTCTAACAATGATGAAATACTGTATTGGAAAGGATACTTAGCCCATGGTCCAATGTATCCCTGGATGTCATAAGTTCCAAGGTTAACCCTCATGTTCCACCTCTAATGTCATCCAAAACCTCATTCCAAAGCATCTAACAAACATACTGAAGACATGAACAATTAAATACATACCAAGAACCTTATACCCATTACTCGAAATCACCCCTTAGAATGAATTGGGACATCCAAAGGAACAATGATGTACATCCTTAGAGTAAAATCATCATTGTCTTGAACCAAAATGTCTCTAGGAATGATGAATCCCATCATACAAAATGATCATGGACCAACACCCACAATTACAATAGGAATCATCCCCTAACCGACAGCCTTAACACTGTCATCTGATGAATCATCACAATCCCCATTGGTTTCTATGGAAAAAACCACCAAACAAATTACCTAAGACTCACTATTAGGGGTCCTTACACCCACTAGTGTTCAAGACCACCCCATTAATGAGTCAACCTATGTGCACACAAATCCAACGACTCTTTAGCCAATAAAAAGTGTGTAGAAATCACTAAAATAGTACATAAGCCACAACAATCACTAAAACGTCACTCCCCATGGGCCATGCCCGTAACCTGAATGCCTTGACACCTCAACAGACAACAATGTTGGCCAGCCATAGATCACATTACCTAAGTGACATAGGCCAAGACCATCCTAATGATCACATCGCCTCTATTTCATATGGTCATCACCATCTCAAACCTTGGTCCAAGCCTTTCATGATCCCAAGGACCTTAGTAGTATATCACAATTATTTATAGAAATCAATTCACTTCACTTTAATTTTTTTAATATTATTTAATTTAACCACTTAAAATAAATATAACATATCAATTTAGTATAAAGAACACCCATGACCTAAATTCTCAAGTTTCTAAGAATCTAACACTACTCAAACCACTTTTAGTATTGATATATCATGACCAAAGGCATCTCACTAGGTCTAATTAATTAGTTTAAAGAAACCATTTAAATTATAGGGTACTGCTCGGTCAACTCATCAATACTCTAAAAGACACACCCCCCAAACACTAAAGAAATGTCATAGAAAAATATAAACCACCTAACTTGGAGTCTTAGATGCAAGAACATCTGATATTATCCTCTTACTTAAACTAGTTTGGAATGAATCCGAGTTTTTGATCAATGCCATAAAAATAGGAAAAAATGACCCTCACTAATTTAGTGGTCCATGAGTTAAGAGAAAAGAAGAAATTATGTATGGGTAAGAAGAGACTCACCAATGCTGTTCCAATGCACCTAACGTTGATCAAAGCGGTCTCTGATGGAGGAGGAGGATCTCATCCTAGTGGAGGAAGAAAAGAGAAATCCCCCAGCTGATACACATGACTAGGAGGGGAGAAATAAGAAAGAAATGAAGCAATAAAAGGAAGGATAAGAAAATAAATTTACCTCTTTAAGTGGCCATGCTGTTAGCTTTAATGTTTTTCCAAACCATACAACACTTGTACGAGCCATAGTTTTGAGGTACTACATAAATGGAATTACCCGTGCGGCTTGCACACAGTTTTCCAAACCATACACAAACCCTATGGAAGACCTCTCTAAAAAATTTTATATGTTCACGCACATTCATTCACCTAAACCCACACAGTTTTCCAATCCATGAAATAATACAAAATTTGGATGCACAATATGCTATGATAGGCCCATGGTTTACTCCAAACCATATGCCTCAACCTAAAACTTCCAAAATAGGGCCTTCAGTCCTCCGACGTACCCAAAATCCTTATGAACACATGAGGCACCTACCAATCCTCTAGAACCATTGAAAACAAGATATAAGGTTTAAGTAAAATATGTAACTAGATTATGATGATCAAAAAATAAATTGGTATACCCATGAATTCTAAAAAACACAAAGGGAGAGGTTTATGACTCGATTCGAAATACGCAAGGCATTACAATATCCCCACATTATCATAGATAATACCTGAGATATGAAACAAAAATTTAAAATTTTACTTAACATAACTATATATTTAAATTTAACCTATACTATTCCAATCATAAGGAGTATAATTCAACTACCTCAAGGGGGCTCCCCACCTTAGGAGTTACCTACCCTTATCACAACCTAAACAAAACTAAAATAAAAAATGGTCCATATACTATATAATGGACTCAAAAGTTCTCCCATGATGCATCTTCACTCCTACACCTAATTAGGTGATCCCATGTAATACCTTAAACCCATCTAAATCCCACATCACATTGATTTACAACTCACGTCCATGTGACACATGAATCTAATGAGGTCCCGCATCTCATTTGGTGCTCAAAAATGTCCCAATTCCTCTCACCTTAGTCAAATCCCACATCTTAACAATGCCCATATACCTAAAAAACACAAGTAATCCGCTTCTTCGTGATTCCATAAAACCAACGCACCTAAAAAAACTTACATCCATTGATTATAACATAGATCATGGTGCCTCAAACATCATACACACACACACACATAGAGATATATATAATGCATCTACGATGATTCAAACCTAATAACTAGTATCTTGTTACTCCATAAATAGAGCATGTGCACCTCATGCACCCAAATTAGACATGCGTCAAAATTCCATTTAAAAAAAATCAATCATAACCATACTCGCGACGTACCTCTAACCATTGTCATCTCACCATCCTTCCTAACTCCTATATTTTCCATGGCATGGAGCAAGCTTGATGCCTGACTATTTGAAGCTTGACCTCACTACAATGCTATAATGGACACTATCCACTAACCCAATTTTTGGGTCTCACTATCTCTTATATGACCTATGTGTGTAGGTAAAGATCAGTTACCCTCACCTGGTACCAATCTCAGTCCGATCTCAGAGACTTGAGTCTACCCTAGCACATGACTGTCCACTGTCTGAGAAGGATTCTTGTAGAACCTATTGAGATTCCTGACCTATCCACCTTCCTAATTATCCTTTGGAGGCTACTCACACTGAGTTCGAACATGTATTGGTTTTCCAAACTTGAATTACACCATTGAATACCCACTATGATGTGGTCTTCTTGATTCTTTGTCCTGACCACCCTAATAGAACTCATCTCAGCCTCGATTTCTACTATATGAAGAATTACCACTAAAGTCACCCGAAACCAATTCCCCACTTGAGTATAACCTACACAAAATGTTACCCTCTTCTACGAGCACCTGGTTCCCCACCTTTAAGAATGAGGCCAACCTGAAGATGTTTACCTGCACCTAAATGTAGTTCTGTAAGACATAATCAAAATGCATCACCCTCGATGTGTCATCACTCACCATATCGGGTTAAAAGAGGGAAAATTTGGTGAATTACACTATATAGCCCATGATGGACATTTCACCATGTTGAAGGATCAATAACTCTTGATCTCTCTCTACCCTCAGTATCTTAGGGAAGATGTTCTTGAGGAAACTTTCTTTAAATTCCTTCTAGGATAGCCCCTCATGTATTCCTACCCGTACCTTCATATACCATGAACACATATCTAGTCCTATGATCTTGTTGGCTTCCTATTTCACCTTCTTCCTTGAAGGGATCTCTATCTTCCCTAAAATCATTTGGATAGACTCAATAAAATTTTAATAATCCTATATACCACCCTAAATCTGATAAACTAGTGGATACTGTGACTGGAACTCTTGAGTTTGATACTCCATAGAAGCCTCTACTCCCTGAGATCCCATATCTATACCCCTAATGACACTTACTGGGATCTCTCTCAGATGCTCATCCAACCAAGACCCTAAAAAAGTCAAATTCAGTGGCTTCCCCACCCATACTAAAACTTGTGGATGAGCCTATACTTTCTCTTCTTGACCCTTAGGGTCTCAACAAGATCATGGTCCTACGACAATAGACCATTACACACCTGAAGCTCCATCTAATCCATCTATGTGGAAACCCAATGAATACCATCAACATGGTCAGACTTCCTAGATAACATATATATAAATATTAAATATAAGGATATTAGTAACAAGCCGCGTCAACTCACTACCATAACTCCCCCCCATCAAATCCATAACACATAGAATCCTGGCCTCATGACCTCATTACCCACCCTTAACATATCCAATTATCAAATATTCCCTAGCCCATGCCTATCCTGATGAAAAATGTCACCTCAAACTCACAACCTTATCACCCAACCTATTGATCAACATCACCTAATACCATCATACATTACTACTCCTAGAAGATTAAGGACCATATCACATAGAATATCAAATTTCATGAGATATTAATATCACATGAACAAATTTATATATAATTAATCATACTATCATATTCCTAACAAAATAAACAACATGCATAACACAACACCCCTTTCCATGCCAGGTGAAGGGCCTAATACTCCTTTTTTATACTAGGCCAAGGTCACTATCATAAAAAGTAATCATCACATTACATGTGCACCACTCAAAGTGGAAATAACATCAAATGTAAGACAAAGAATCAAAAAGGAAGTTCCCACCCCTGGTAACTTGGTCTATTCCCCATACAAGGGGTTGTAAGCACCCAAGCAGGAGTTTTAATCCCAATTCTAACAACACCCAATATTTAGTCTACCATATCCAGAAATTTATGACCAACTAAAATAAAATCATTTGGTTCCATTTTTATCTAACCAAACACCACTACTAATCCCTAGTCAAGTACCGCTCTGATTCCATTTTAAGCACCTGACCTGATTAAGTGCCCGAACAGTTCTTCTAGGTCTAGTGCCACTAGCATTAGGCATGCTCCCCCTATCCCAAAGTCCTCATACTAGCAGTGAGGTTCTAAAGGGGTGATAGTAGGGAGAATATATGCTCTGGTGATGATCAAATAATGTTTTGATTATACATATAACATAAAATAGAATAAAATATTCAGCAGACTTGTACCGGATCTGTCCATAGAGAAGCATAGTCATTAACATACAGTAGAAGAATAAATATAAAAAATTAGCATAAAAAAGAAGTAAACAAGGAAAAAAATCATTTATAGTTAAGGATTCATCCATAAAAGGTCATACAATAAAATATCCAAAAGGGGTCACCAATGGATGACAATAGTATATACACATATTTATATCATGATGAACCATAAAAAAACTCAAAATAAAACTCCAACTAATGTAGGAACGTCAAGCCCCACTTTGATCCATCCATGCCAAATCAAACTAGTATCCACCTCTAGATCCCTATCCCTTATTGGAATGTAAAAGAATAAAGTATACACACACCCCAAAGAGCCCATGTTGGGTGTGAGAATGAGTCTTAGTAGGGTAACACCCATGTGTGAATACCTTACATTTGTGATTAATAAGGTTTATACTAATAATGAATAAAGAAGTAAGCACATGTAATTTAAATAACACAAGCTTCCCTAGTGGGAAACATCCACCAGGAAGCTATCACATACCTCCAACAACACTGGAATTATAAAACAGAGAGGATCTTTAGCCCATGGCCCACGTTATCCCCTGATTTCAGAAGTTCCAAGATTAACTCTTAGGTTCCACCTCCCTCTTCAATGAGCACATCGTTATGAAACATGTTACCAAATTTATGAAGGAATTACCAATTAAATACATATATGGTCCCTCGAACCCCCATCTTGAAAGCACCCATCATAAGGATTCCTAATTTTCAGAGGGAAAATGATATTTTTACTCAAATTGAAATCACTATTTTCTTGAAGAACAATGTCTCAAAGAATGGAGATTCCCATCCTCCAAAATGATTTTGGTCCAACGACCTCAAGAACTGCCTACCTTATCCACAAATCGACAACCTCAAAACTATCACCTGATAGATACTCACCATCCCCATGGATTTATATAGGATGAAACCCCAAAAAAATTACCTAATATTCACTACTAGGGTCCACTACCCACAATAGTGGCCAAAAATACCTCATCACTAAGTCAACATGTGTGAATGTGACTCCAAAGACACATTTGCCAATCATGGGTGACCGAAAATCGCCAAAATAGTACCTAAGACAAACCAATCATCATCAATTGATGCCCCTAAAACCATGAATCTCAAATTTGATGGACATTAAATCCAATAAAATAATCAATTCTCTTAACCAGACGACCTTACTACCATAACTGATGATGATGTCACCCAACTAGTGTTCACATAATGCAAGTAACCTAGGACAAATCCCATCCTGATTATCAAATCACCTTCATTCCTAATGTCCATCACCATATGAAACATTAGTCCAAGACTAAAATGATACCAAGGACCTAAAATGTATATCACAAGCATTTATATAAATGAATTCACCAAATTTAAATAAAAAAATTCAATATAATTGAATTGAACCACTTGAAGTAAATATAACAAATTAATTTAATATAAAGAATAACCTCAAAATAAATAACCAATGATCTAAACCTCTAACATGGATTAAACTACTTGTACTTTCAGTCTAACATAACCAAATGCATGTCACTAAGTCCAATTAATTAATTAAAAGAAACCATCTAAATTACAGTGTCTCGATCGATCAACACCTCAACACGCGAAAATATAATGCCCCCAAATACTCATGGAATCTGAAAGAAAGTTAAACACCACCTACCATGGATTCATAGATATAGGAATATATTATAGAAGCCCTTAAATCCAGCCTTTTTGGAAGAAATCAGATTTTTTGATGAACACCCTCAAAATAAGGAAAATGTACCCACATGGATTTAATGGTCCATGAGGCCAGAGAAAAAGAGAAATGTGGTATGGGTGAGGGGAGACTCACTGAAATGGTTCCAACACACTTGAAGATGATCAGAATGGAGCTCATATAGAGCAGGGGGATCAAACCCTAGTGAAGGAAGAAAATAAAGATCCCCTTGATATTAAATGTGAAAAATAGGGGAGAAAGAAGAAGGAAAAAGAATAAATACGAGGAAGGGAAAAACCATTAATTCACCTCTTTAAGAGGCCTCATGGTTAAATCACGTGGTTTTACAAATCATGTAGGCTATAGTGTTGAGACACTATGTAAATGGCATAACCCATCCATCTTGTAGAAGGTTTCCCAAACCATTTGAAAACCATGCAAAATATCCCTAAAAAAATGTAGAGGTACACACATGGATGTGCACCCCAAACCACATATTTTTCCAAAGCATGAAAAATTACAAAATTAGGCTACACAGTTTGCTATGATAGGCCCCACAGTTTACCCCAAACCATGTACCTCAACTAGAAACTTCCAAAATAGGGCCTCAGACCTCTGACATACTTGAAACTCTTCTGAACATTCAAGGGTAATTCAAATACTCTATACCCATAAAAAAGATATAGGTTTCATGGAAAACTTGGAATCAGGTTCTGATGATCAAAAAATAAATTCTAATACCCATAGATTTCAAAAAATAAAAAAGTTTAAGGTTTCCAACCCACTCTGAAATACTCGGGATGTTAGAACATGATCCTCACCTCAAAAGATAAGTACAAAACATGTACCTTATCTCTGTTTGTCTATAAACTTCCTCAGTTTATCTCAATTAAGGGACTAAATTAAAAAATCATCATATGATTGGATGAATATGGTCTTAGTTATGTCTTACTAGAGGAATGATCAATAACATACACAACTACCCCTTGAGTAACCTATTGAATATGTACTAAAATATTTATATCATATTATATGATATATCTTGGGTTGTGACCTATAATCTGTATATGATTCATATAATAGTCAATGATATAATGATATCATTATGGTCATGTGATCCTTATATCTTAATGTATGATTTGGCCTATGATATGGCATAAATAGTGAATAGAAACTTCCAAAACATCCAAATTGATTACATTCAACTCTGAATCATCAATATGATTCATTTATGGAATGAAAAAAATACAATAATGATTTTAAAATTTTAAATGATTCTATTACCAAATGGGAATTTATTTTGGGAAACACATGTTGGATGCCAAGTATTGGAAGCCAATAATCAATTTCCTTCATTTAATAAAGGAATCCTATATAAAGGAATGGTTTCTGTTATTGAGATTTTATGAAATTCTATCAATATGAAACAAAATATCTCTCTTATTTTCATGTTGTCAATTTTTCATTATAGAGAAGGAGTTATCACACCTTTAGAGTTTAAAGGGCCCTCTAATAGAATAAGATGATTATACTATGGTTAGTGAACTTCTTGTGGATGTTAGAGTCCTTTTTCTATCTCATAGTGATCTCCATCAAACATCCTCCATCAATATCCTTGAAGATATTGTACACTATAAAATAGGTAAACCTATTTAATTCTATATTGGTCATCCACATTTTGATTCAGTGATGATATACAATAAATTATATTTTGTTTGTTCGACTATTATAGAAATGTGATAATCCAACAAACCCATTAGTGGTACCAGAGAAATTTTTATCATCAATACAATATGTTTTTACAATCATTTTTTGAATAAAATTTATATTGTAAGGTTGTTGTCATTATATCATAAGGTATTATATGATAGGAATAAATTTTAGGTTTTGGATCTCTTTAAAATTTTCTACAATATAAGATATCATAAATTGTGATTTAGTGTTTTTCTATGTTATAATGTGCATTTGGATGATTCATAGTGTATGATTCAATTAATCCTATGATTTTACACAATGTCATAAGCTATGATATTTGATATCACAACATGCAGTTTGAATTATAAGTTTTGAAAAATAGATCATCAAGTTATAAAAGAGATATATCATATATCATTAAAAAATACATACCATAAGTTATATTTTATATCATATGTAATTATTTTATCACATCTTATAATATATAAACTACTTTATTTAACATAAAATTTTATATGGGATTAAAAATGAGAAAGATTTATTTTTATATAAAATGGATTATGGTTAATTATTTTAATAAAATATATTTGTTAGGAATTATAAATATGATATTTTTATGACTAAATTAAATACGAAATGTACATATTAATATCTCATGTTTGAAAAAATAAATAAAATGTATATTTATTTACATATTTCGAGTAATATTTATGTATACAAAATTTTTATATGATGTGAATATTATGTATTCTTAAATTTATGTGAAAATTTTCTTTTAAAAATTATCATGTCATGCTTGGTATGATATTGTAAGATTTAGTTTTCATCTACCATAACTATACATTTTTATGAATTTGTTAACTGGAATTTAGAGGCTGAATATTGTTTATGCATATTATGTATTGGAGTTATAATGAGATTAAAGTATCTTTGGTTATGTATCCACAAGAATAGGGACTTTGTGTTGAATTATCCACTAACTTAGAGGATTATTACTTATCTATAGAAGTGTGGGATTTCCATTTGTGGAACTAATCTTACTCATGTTGGGATTATTGATTTCATATAATTTTAAACTTTTACATGAAGGTTTCCATGTACCTTATGTTTGAGATGTATTAGGACATGTGTAAATATATTGTCTTTGATTTTTGGGTGGGTAACAAAAAATATGTGTAGTGTAAAGTGTTACACATTAATATGGTTGAACATATTAATTTTTTGTATGGAATAGGGATTCCATAATAAATCATTAGAAACATGAATATATAAAAAAATGTAACATGAGATAATAAATATTGTATGTAAATAAATAGTTATGTATTTAATAGTCATGTGTCTTATATTAAAATGATGAAACTATAAAATAAACCCCCTTTAAATATTAACAGCGAGTTTATTTATAATTAAAGCACATAATAAGTCATTTATTATTCAATCAAGTAGATTTATGCTAAATTTGGGTACTGATGGATTATCTTATTTATGGAATATAGGATATAGATAACCCAAAAAGTTTGGTAACCATATCCCAATATGATATTTGGGTAACACATAGTTGAAAAACACTAATAGTTAGTATACTGGAGGAATTTAGTTAAATGTTATCAAAATAATGGATATATTAAAAGAGTTTTCTTATTTATTATTTAAGAATCATATGTGATATGATTGAAATTATGGCATACTAAATAGATAATCTTGGAGAGGTACTATAAAGTGGACTCTAAACTTAGTGAAGTATGGATATTATCCCACTAAATGTATTTATGTATAGGGTTATCATTTTTAGTGGGAGTACTTTCATTAAAAGTAATACATGAAATAATATAAAACATAAAACTCACTCATTGATATTATTTTGTTAGAGATTATAGAAAACATCATGATTATAATTTTGAGGTCACTTATAGGTATCAAATATAAAATAATACTATATAGGTTTCTAAAGTTTAGATTTGTTCTTAAAGAGAATCATTTTAATCATATGAATTTGAATGTTATAGAAATGGATTTCTTTAACTCTAACTCATGGGTATTATTTACCTAGTGTGCATCACATATTTGGGATGATAAATAAAGTCTCAAAGATATGACATAATTAAATAAAAGTGATTTATATCTATGAATTAACAATGTAGTAAGGGTTTATTAATTAAAGTTCAACACTTATGAAATAAGTCTACAATATTTATTAATTCTATAATTAGAAACAATTAATATGTAATTTTTATTAATATAAATTTAATTTTTTTACACCTTGTTTGGTCAAGACGTTTTTTTCATTATTAAGAACATCAGTTGTTCGATATATACGAATGATGTTTTCAAGGTAATTGGGAATATGATCAATTGTTTTCATATTATAGATATGGTTAATAAAATATATAATAGTCAAAATAGAAAATTTCAAAGTTGATTCTTATAACACATACCTTTCAAATTTTCACAATGGATATATATTTGAGAAATGAATTAAATGACTTCATAGATTTGGATTTTTGAATTAATTCAATTATAAATCACTTGGAACATGTTGAAATTATTTATTAGGTAATATAATTAAATAATATTTATTGTAAAATGTGATAGGGAAAGTGAAAAATTAGATATTGTATATAGTGATGTATGTAGAGTATCAAGTGCTCAAAATAATGATGGTTATTGGTACTTCATAACCTTTACTAATGAATTCAGTTTGTATGATTATATATTTTTACTAATACATAATTTTGAATCTTTTGAAATGTTTAAGGAGTTTCAAAAAAAATAATATATTCTCTATGGAAAATGTATTAATAATATCTAGTCAGATATGAATGGTAAGTACTTAAGCTAGGAATTTACTGATCATCTTAGAGATTGTGTAATTGCTTCACAACACTCTTTTTGAGAAACACTATAGCAGCATGTTGTTTCTGATATAAGGAATCATACCTTTTTGAACATGATTATATCAATGATGAGTTAATATAACCATATTATTTTATTCATGGGATATTCTCAGGAAACTATTACATCTCTACATAACCATGATCCATCTAAATTAGTCAAAAATACAACATATGCAATATATACTAGGAAATGTAAAAATGTGTCTTTAATTAGGATTCAAGGTTATAAAAAACATGAAAAATATTTGTCTTCTGATAAAATTAACCCCAAGTTAGATAAATTCTTATGTATTGGATTTTTTAAGTAAATTATGGGATATTATTTCTATAATACTAATTAACATGAAGTGTTTGTGGTCGGATTTAGTGTTTACCTTGAAAAGGAGCTCTTGGACTGAGGAGTAATTGAGGGGGGGGGGGGGGAGTCTAACATAAATATTTTCCAAATTAATAAATAGAAAATGTTACTATGATGAAAGTTGAGTTTTTTCTACAAAGAGTTTGGGAAGAAGGACCATCTCAAGTTACACAAGAATATGGATGTTCTAGTGTCATTTATTAGCATCTCGAAAGATATAGATTTATTATAGAAAATGACAATGAAATAATATTCATAGATGAAGAATCTAATAACTTTGAATAGTTCATTGAGAAATATGATTTTTAAAAATTACGAAATGCTAAAAAATCTAAGATGGACTCCATATACACTAACTGTATTTGTAACTTGGTGGATGCATGTATATGGGTGAACCCATAGGGTAAAAGTTGTATTATCAATTGAAAAATAACATGGATGGAAGAGTGTCTCTCTATAAATCATTCATGGTCGAAAAGGGTTTCAAATAAATTCAAGGTACTGAATATAAAAAAACCATTTCTACATTTATGATGATAAATTTCATTTGGATATTTCTTTTCCTAACAAATAATTATGATTATAACATACATCAAAAGAAATCAGAATTGATTTCTTTCACATTAATTTTGTCAAGGACGTGTATAAAGTACAACCAAAAGGTCTTAACATTACAAATTATCATGTTAATGTATAAACATTATAAGAGTCCATTTTTGGATTGAAGTAATATTCTTAGAGTTTAACATCTAGTTTGATGATGCAATCTAATAGTTTGGTTTCATAAAAAAGGGGAATGATTATTCTTCATAATGTTAGATTAGTGGGAGTGTTGTGGTATTTTTGATATTTCATGTGAATCACATAATCATTATTATAAATGATATATGTAATTGACAGTCTATAATTTTTTGGTTTAAAAAATTCTTCTTGATTAAATACATGGTAGAATTAGACTACATAATGAGTATGAAGATTAATAAAGATAGACCAAATAGGTAACTTGGATTGATTCAAAACAGATAAATTTGAAATTTCCTAAATGGGTTTATCATGTATAATATAACAACAAAATATTTCATAGTATGTTATCTCATAAAATTAATTTAATAGATTATATTGCACGCAACACCAAATTGTCTTATGCTATACATAAGATTGAGTTTTTGCGAAACTATATATTCATATTATAATTATTTAAAAGATGAATTTATTTATCAATTAAATATTGTAATATAAATAGTAAAAAATAAATTTAAAATTCCATTTATCATTTTTTCACATAAATAAAATATATTATAATGAAATGTATAAGTTTTGGTAAAAAAGTTATATATTTAGAAAAACTATTTTCTTACAAGAACTACTTTTTATGTCCTTTTGTGAACAATAATAAAATTAATTTTAGATACTCCTAAAAATTAAATTTGGTAAAATAGACTTATTTTTTGAGTTAATAATATCAAAATTAGATTAGGGTGATTTTTTGGTATTTTTATAAAAACATTCAATTTTTTATTAATAGTGAAAAATACTGCATAGTACATAAAAACCGAATTTTTCATTTAAATAATTATTTTTAATTAAAATTTATCTTAAAGTAAAAATAGATACATAATAAATATATTATCCAAATATAATTCATTTTTGTAATTTTATAATATAATTAGATATAGAAATTCCTTAAACCTTTTTCAACATCTTTTTACCCACCTTCTAGGCACATTTACCCATCTTCTAGGCACATTTTCAAATTATCATAAAACGTAATTTTACCACTTCTATGAAATGAATTCGACAAAAAACATACATTGATGAATAAGTAAGTAAAATGTGGTTCAATAAGATCAAAATAATTTTTGGTGAATAATAACTTTTGAATTTTATTTACCACGGTTAAAGGTAAATATGATAGTTAAAGGTAAAAATAATATTATAATATTATAAAATTACCCTAATACATGTCATAATTCTATTGAATAAGTGTATTTCGACCAAAATCATCATTAGGAAAAAATATTATCTTTTTTAATCTACTTTGGTTAGATTAGGACGTTTATTATATTTTATTTAAAGAAGAGTTAAAAGTTTCAAATTCAAATTTTAATAATTAAAACATTTTTAATATAGGGATATAAATAAGATAAATTAGACAATAATTATTTATTATATATATAAAAATATTTCCTACATCATGGGATTTTATTTCTAATTTTTATAAATTGAATAATTAAATTTATTTATGACACAATAATGATGTAGTATTTTTCTTAATAATGAAAGAATCAAATAAATGATATTATAAATATTAAAATAAATATATTTTGAAATTTTTTATGCCATCCAAAAATTTTATGGATGAAATTGAAATATTTGGTATGATTTAATGCCTTTTTTTAAGGAATTAAGTTTTTATGACTTTAACAAAACTCAATTACTAAATAGTGTCAAAATTGACATAAATGAGTTTTTAAAACAAATATTATTTTATTAAATGATATAAAAATCATAAAAATATATAGTTTGGAAAAATAACTTGGATAATGATAAAAATTTCCTAAATGATACACTTTAGTTTCCCTTGGAATTTTATAGTAAATTTTTTAACAATGTAGTATGAAAATACCAGAGGACATAGTAAGAGTTAACTTATTTTAAAAAAGGTTAAATATAAAATATATATTTAATTTTATGACCTAAACATGTCTAAAACCTATTGGTTAGGAGTATTTATAATCATACTCATCATATACTCTAAATAAATCAATTTGGATCTATTATAATTGGAAAAGCATTTTATAATAAATTAATATTTCAAGATTTTCCTAAACTTGCACTCACCTCTCTTATAAAAGGGAACCTCCCTTTCTTTTTAATTCACACAACCAAAATCATTTGGATCGGCCAAACCCTGAAAAAATTACCACCCAAAAAACCTCAATTCAACATATATTCCTTTCTTTGAGAATAAATCCAACATATGTATCCTTATTTTTCAAATCCAAAGGAAACACCGGAAGATGAGGTAATTATTTTATCACATCTTTCAAAGTTATTTTCTTCTTATACTTCCTATTTAATTGTTGTTAACATACTAAAATAAAAACTCCTAAAACTTTTACATGATGATATTCTATTATAAATCTTGTACAAACATATTCATTATTCTACCCATCCTATGAATGATAAAGTCACCATGCATGCATAAGTACGACATACCGTCTCCACGTCATGGTGTAGTTTTTTATTCAACACTAAATTAGTTGGATTGGTATAATAATGAGTATACTTAATTAAAATAATTAATATAAAATGTTAGTTATTTTGAATATATAATATAACATCCAATTAAATACCATTTTATCATCAATAGAATGATATTGTCTCTAGTGCGTACGTATGGCTTACTTTCTCCACGGCGCAATGAGATTCATCTTCAATGATCACCATTCAATAATTTTTATAAAGATATATACTGATTAAGAATGAGATATATGAAATAATATTTCTTTTGGAATAATATATATTTATGTAGAAAAATATATTTTGTTTAATTACTTCCATACTATAAGACAAGAAAACTGAAACAACGTTCATGCATACGTATGGACTACCGTCTCTATAAACGGTGTTTCCATTTCATATATCTATCTATTATACATATATATTCTGAATATATATGATACTTAAATAATTTTTTATATTATTGAAGTATGTAAATCAGGATATGATTGATATGATCAAGAATAAGAAGTTACACATGTATGATAAAGAAAGTGATTATTACCCAAAATGTTACTATAACAGGGAAGTTATTATTAAATGGGTAGTGTAAAGTCATAAATGAATCATATATGATATCATAAATATTAATATGGTTCTGGAATAATTTAATAACATACTATGGTCATTATACTGAAGGTTAAACGTACCCTCGACTAAAGGAAAGTCTAAGGTAAGGTCTAATATCCCAATCTAATTATTATTCAAGGTTGTTGATGTGTAAGTATATAATGGGAAATCTTTAACATCCATGTCCATGTTTATAAAAACGTTTTCATAAAATGTATTATTATAATACTAAGGATTTTTAAAGTCATTTTTAAACATGTTTTACTTTTTATAAAATGATTTGAAAAATATCTTACTGCCATTTTCCAAATGTAGTACTTTATGTCATTTTTGAAAAATTAAGGAAAGAATGTTTTTTTAACTTATAGATCCTGAGGGGATATTTTCTACTGTTATACCGCCTAACCATTTTTAAGCTTCCCTTACAAGATTAAAATTTTATTTTCAGAAGAATTGTTTTATTTTAAAATTTCATGGATTTTAAGTGTTTTAAATTAAAAGATATATTTTAAGGTTTTATGGAAGAGACTCTTTAACTAGATCATAATTTTAAATGTTTTAAATATTTATCTTTCTAAAACTATTTAATTAATGTCCATGTTTTCAAAATGATTTTAAGGATTTATTTATATGGAAATGATTTTAAAAAAAATATTAATTCCTTTCAAAAGTTTCAAAGTGGTATGGTACAATTTGATTCAAAAATCTATTTTAAATGACTTCTATTTTAAATTTCATGACTTTTGAATGATTTCATTAAAAAGGGATATTTATCTTAAAGAGTTTTATTGATTATTTTTAACTATGTCAACATCCTTTACAGGATATTATTCTTGATTGGTGTTTATTTATTATAATAAAATCTTCCATATTTTATTTAATGAGTTATGATATGTTTGAATAATGTTGTTTTATTTTTAAACCATTTATGGTTTATGGTTAAAGTATTAACATTTTGTGTGCTAGTTTTAATATGAATATTTATGTTATGTTACACCCTTTTCATATGAGGAGTGAATTGGACTTAGTAAGTGATGAGCAGGGCCCACTACAGTCTCTCGATGTACTGGTAGGTCTCATGAGATAAACTAGTGTCTTGGAAAAGGCCTCGATAGAATATTTGTGAATGATCTTGGCACAAGGCCTTAACATAGTAGTTTTTATGTTCAGTATTATGCATTCCATAATTATGAAATTAGTTATTAAATGTGATTATTCTGCCAGTAGAATATCCACGTGCATGTTTATATCGAAATGTTTGATTTATTTTTTCCATATTATGTTCAATTTTATGTTTATAAGGCTTCTGTTTTTATTATACATCTTTACTTAAAATTTTATAGCTTCCACTGAATTATTTACCCTTAATGAGCATATAAGATCACCCCTTTCTTATGTTTTATTTTACCAAGATACCAAGAAGTGTATTATGATTGATATTCAGGGTTAAAACTAGGGAATGATGGAGTTATAAAAGGATTATCTATACTTTATTTTATGTTATAAATTTTAATGTAAAGTTCATGTATGTAATATATTTTCCATGACTGGTAAACTGATCGGTCCTTCGAGACTTGATTCATTTTAATCATGAAAATTTATTAAAATAATACACTGATTCCAAGATTATGGGGTTGGGGCATTATAGTTGGTATCATTGAAAGGTTAATAATAACCTTGGGAACTAGATTTAGAAAGAAATTTATTAGATAACATTACCCTAATATATAGTTTGAGGGTTAGTATAAAAGAACATCCTAGAATTTTGGTAATGTAGAGATTTTGTGAGTTTTACAAGAAATATGTCCCTGTCTCGATAAACTAAGTGGACATGGTTCTGAAACAGATGTACCTAGGAGTAATAACTCTGACAAGGTGTTCTGAGTCTGACTTAAGGTAACTTGGAACATGACTACGAACCTTACTACGCACCTAGTTTGACACTACCGGGGGATATGTGTAGGATAATTCATATTTTCATTACAAACCATTATGAAGGATTAATTATTAAATATGTCCACAAAGGAACCATATTTATTATTAGGAGATTATATATACCCAAATTTTCAATTTATGTTAAGAATTTTACTAGTTTAGAATATGCATTATGAGTCATAACCTAATCTAGTGTATGACATTGTTTAGAAATTGTGCCTAGTAGAGGGAATGAGAACCCAACAAATGCATACGATCCAAAGAGTAAAAAGGATCATGCCTTTCATGGTCTTAAGACAATATTTTAAAGGGAAATAATATTCCATGTATTCTCATCATATAGGGAAAATTGTATCATGTGTTAATAAGATAAGTAAAGAATTTTCTGAGTACTATGGCGTTGATGGGAAGAAATAGAAGAAGAAGATGGTAGAGAAAAATATGGTTAAAGGGAAGTTGGTAAAGAAGGATTTTACCACATGTGATAATTTTAGAAAGAATCACCCTGGGAAGTGATTGAAAGAAATGAGTGTTTGTTATAAGCATGGAGAAAACGATCATCAAGTAAAATAATGAAAAGGGAAGAAATAAAAGACTAACATTCAGTGTTTCAACTGTAGTGAAATGGGTAATTATGAAAATAAATGTCCTAATCATCAAGGAATATATATAAGAAGAATCAATGGGATCAAGGTCGAGAATAAGCTGTTACAACAGTCGACGTGGAATAATTAATGTATTATTGTTTCTGGATTGAAGAATTATGCCCCTTGAGTGTTGTATCAATGATGTACTAGTTATATGAATTATGGAAATAAATAAGAACTGTACTGAAATACTATTTCATCGAGGATTTGAGGTTGTATGGTACTAATAAAAGTGACCCAATATCAAGTTAATTTTTTTGGAAAATACATGCTTGAGGTAAATATAGACCTTAATATGATCCAAGTATTAAGGAAGTGATTTTGGAATAAGATATGATTTATTTGGGTAAATTATATTGGATATTCTTGAATAAATTGGAACTAATTAATTACTTATTAATTCCATCATTGTTGGAGTTTACATCTTTTTTGGATTTAAGGACTATATCTAGTATTCTATAAGGAAAAAGGGAGCATGAATATATTCAATAATGTTTTATGGTAATTCAGGGTGTTACCATGTTTTAAGAGAATACATGATGAAGGTTTTCACATGTTATTATGTGGAAAAAATAGAAATTCATTATATTTACCTACCATATATTTTTTTGTATTGGGAGTTTGGATACAAGTATTTTGGATAAGTCTAAAGGTTGGAATATAGTAACTTGAGCACTTGATATTTTGTTTGAGGTTAAAGTATGATTGGTTGGATAATTTAACCTAACCTTTTGGATTTTAGTAAACATATAGAGGATTAAGGAAATAATTGTGGGACTTATGATTTATAAAATGTGCTTCAGAAATTATTTTTTTGAAGATTCATTTCCTAGTGCAAGGGATGAAGTGAAAATAAATTGAAGCACAACCAAATGATAGGATTATGATTATGGAAGGTAACTGAATCAAGTATGTTTTTTTAGTTCTTATCTTGATAGTAAATTAATCCCACCTTTTAAAAAAATATTATCCATGAAAATATATTATCTTAATACCTTATGTTTTCTTGAAACTATTATATTTTAAATCATCATAAATTTATGGTTTTGAGGCCCTCAATTTTCCATTTTTTCACTGGTTTGAGATTGATGACCTTAATAACTCCCTATAAATATTTACGTCTTTCCTCAAATTTTGTGTATCTTATTTATACCATTGTTCTCCTATTTTAAATCCTAATTTGGTTGTGACTTTTTCATTTATCTTTCCATCTTATTAAGACTAAATTTTATTAACACTATTTCTGATGTGAGTTTTCCATAGAGGTATTTTCTATTTTCAACCTTATATTTTCGAATAACAATTTTAAATTGAATGGACACAATTTATTAAAGGAGGGGAGAATGTAACACCCCATTATTTAATAGTACATTATCTATTTAAATTAATTTTATAGATTATATTGCATGTAACACTGACTTGGCTTGCATTATATGCAAGATTTAGTTTCTACGAAACGATACAATAATATTATAATTATTTAAACTATATATTTATTTATCAATTAAATATTGTAATATGAATAGTAAAATATATATTTTAAATTTTATTTATAACGTTTTCACATAAATAAAAAATATTTATAATGAAATTTATATGTTTTGTTAAAATAGTTATATATTTAGAAAAACTATTTTCTTAAAAAAACAACTTTTTATGTCCTTTTGTGAACAATAATAAAATCAATTTTAGACACTCCTAAAAATTTAATTTGGAAAAATATACTTCATTTTTGAATTGAAAATATAAAATTTAGCTTAGGGTGAACTTTTTATATTTTTCTGAAAACATTCAATTTTTGATAAATAGTGAAAAATACTACATAGTACATATAAACTGACTTTTTCATTTAAAAAATTATTTTTCAATTAAAATTTATCTTAAAGTCCAAATAGATAAATAATACATATATTAACCCAATATAATTCATTTGAGGCATTTTATAATATATTTAGATATAAAAATTCATTGAACTTGTTTTAACATCTTTTACCCAACTTTTAGGCACATTTACCAACATTATAGGCACTTTTGAAAATTAGCATAAAATGTAATTTTACCTCTTCTGTGAAATGAATTTCAAAAATACGACATACAAGGTTATAATCATTAAGTAGAATTTGGTTTAATGGGATCAAAATTCTTTTTTTTGAATAGTAGCTTTTGAATTTTATTTACTACGGTTAAAAGTAAATAGGGTAATTAAAGGTAAATATAATTTTATAATAATATAAAATTACCCTAATACATGTCCTAATTCTATTTTATAATTTTATTTAGACCAAAATAAACCTTAGGACAAAAATATGATCTTTTTTAACCAACTTTTGTTTTATTAGGACATTTATTATATTTTATTTAATGAATAGTTAAAAGTGTCAAATTCAAATTTTAATAACTAAAATTTTTAATATAGTTATATACATGAGATAAATTCTACTATAAATATTCAATAGAATTACAAAGATATTTCATACATCGTGGTATTTTATTTTAAATTTTTAGATATTAAATAATTAAATTTATTTATAACATAATAATGATGCAATATTTTCCTTATTAATGAAAGAATCATATAAATGATATTATAAATATTAAAATAAATATAATTTAAAAGTTTTGATGCCATACACTAATTTTTTGGATTAAATAGACATATTAGGTATCATTTAACTCATTTGGTTCGAAGTATTCATGTTTTTATGAATTTAACAAAAATCAGTTACTAAATAGTGTCAAAATTTACATAAATGAGTTTTTATAACAAATACTATTTTATTAAATGATAAAAATTCTAAAAATCTATAGTTTGGACAGATAACTTGAAATGAGATAAAAATTTCCTAAATGATCCACTTTATTTTCTCTTGGCATTTTATAGTAAAGGTATTAACCATGTTTTATAAAAATACAATACATGGTAAGAGTTAACTTATTTTATAAAGGTTTAAATCTAAAAGGTAATATTCATTTTATAACCCAAACATGTCTAAAACCTATTGGTTGAGATTATTTAGACCCATCCTCATATTATAATCTTAATAAATCAAATTGGATCTATTATAACCCCAAAATCATTTTATAATAAATTAATACTTTGAGCTTTTTCTAAAGTCCCCCTCACCTCTCTTATAAAAGGGAACCTCCCTTTATTTTTAATGTACATATCCCAAGCCATTTGTCTCATAAAAACCTGCCCAAATCTCCTACCAACTACCCTCACATCCATTTATAGGCCTTAATTTGAGAATAGATCCATCCTAAGGATCCCTTTTTTTCAAATCAAAAGGAAACACACGAAGAAGAGGTAATTGTTTTATCACATCTTTTAAAGTACTTTTCTTCTTATACTTCCTCTTTCTCTATTGTTACCATACTAAAATAATAAATTCAAAACCTTATATATGATGATATTTTATTATAAATATAATATAACCATATTCACTATTCTATCCATCCTATGAATGACAAAGTCACCTTGCGTGCATACCTATGGATTACCATCTCCGCGTCGCGATGTAGTTTGTTATTCAACAATACATTATTTGTATGGGTATAATAATGAGTATAATTAATCTAAATAATGAATATACCTTGGTAATGATTCTGAATATATAATATATCATCCAATTAAATACCTTTTCCCAATCAATAGAATGATATTGTCTGTCTTGCTACTTAAGACTTACCGTCTCCACGACGCGATGAGATTAATCTTCAATGATCACCATTCAAGAATTTTTATAAAAAAAATATATTGATTAATAATGAGATAAATGAAATAATATTTCTTCTAGAATAATATATATTTATGTAGATAAATATATGTTGTTTACTTACTTCCATACTATATGATAAGAAAACAGAAATAACGATCATGCGTACATATGGACTACCGTCTCCATGAACAGTGTTTCCATTTCATATATATATCTATTATACATATTTATATTCTGAATATATATGATATATAAATCATTTTTTATATTTTGGAATTATGTAAATCACGATACAAGTGATACAATCAAGAATAAAAAGTTAAACACGTACGATAAAGAAAGCAATTATTACCCAAAATGTTACTCTAACATTGAAATTATTATTAAATGGTTAGTATAAAGTCATAAATGAATCATATATGATTTTATAAATATAAATTTGGTTCTAGTATAATTTAATAACATACTATGGTAATTATATATGTGGTTAAACGTACCCTCGACTAAAGGGAAGTATAAGGTAAATGTTAATCTCACAATCTCATTATTATTTGAGGTTGTTGATGTGTAAGTATCTACTAGGACATCTTTATCATCCATTTCTATGTTTCTAAAAATGTTTTCATAAAATGTTTTACTGTAATAATATGGATGTTTAAAGTAATTTTTAACTATTTTTGAATTTTTATAAAATTCTTTCAAAGGAATATTTTGGTCATTTTCCAAATGAGGAACTTTATAACCATTTCAACAAATTAAGGAAATAATGTTTTTTAAACTTATACAACGCAAGGGGATATTTTCATCCAGTATATCGCCTTACCATTTTTAAGATTCCCTTACAATCTTAAAAGTTTATTTTCAAAATAAATGTTTTATTTTAAATTATTACAGCTTTTAAATGTTTTAAAATAAAAGGAATATTTTAAGGTTACATGGAAGGGACTCTTTAACTAGATCATCATTTTAAATGTTTTAAGGATTTTTTTTATAAAACTATTTAATTAATGTCCATGTTTTCAAAATGATTTTAAGGATTTATTTATATAAATATGATTATTTTAAAATTCTAATTCATTTAAAAAGTTTAAAATTGGTATTGGACACTTTGATTCAAAAATATATTTTAAATGATGTTTATTATAAATTGTGAGACATTTAAGTGATTTTATGAAAAGGGATATTTCTCTCAAAAATTTTTACTGATTATTTTCAAAATTTCCAAAAACCTTTACTGGATATTATTTTTGATTGAGGTTGATTTATTATAATACATTTTGAGTCAATAAGGTATCCTTATGAATTATTCCATTCCTTTATGTTTTGAAAATCTCAACTACTCTATCTCAAGGAAAATTTTATTTCCCTGAAGATTTATCTTAATAAGAAAATTTTACTTCAATAAGGAAATTTTCTCCTTGTTTTCATTGTTCATACTATAGTTTCTATAAATCTGACTCTTTTTATTTCTAAGTGTGAAATTTAGTTTTATATCAAAAACCAAATAATCGTATAAATACTTTGATATAGAGTATTTTGTTTTCAGGTTCTGAATTTAGACTCCAAATTCTCTGAAATTCAGATTCAAAATTCTCTATAATTCAGATTCCAAATTCTCTGAAATTCAGACTTTGAATTCTCTAAAATCCATGTTTTAAATTATTGTTAATTTAGTCTCCGAATTTATAGAATTTAGATTCCGAATTCCTCATAACTCGGACTCCGAATTTCTCAGAATTCATATTCCAAATTCCTCAGAATTTATATTCCGAATTCCTCAGAATTCAGAATTTGAATTTCTCAAAATTCAGACTCTAAATTCCTCAAAATTCAGATTCTAAATTCCTCATAATTTAGGTTCCAAATTCCCCAAAATTCAGATTCCGGATTCCTTAGAATTTAGGTTTCAAATTTTTCAGAATTCGCATTCTAAATTCATTAGAATTCGAACTCTGAATTCATTGAAATTCGGACTCTGAAGTCTATAGAATTATGATTATGAATTCCTTGAAAAAAAGAATCTAAATATCCATGTAATATAGACTACCAAATGTTTTTGTGCTTAGAATCTGAACTTTATTTTTCCTTAGACACTGAAAAACAGATTTGGTTGAGAAACCATATTTTATTTACCCCTATTGTAGTTGTGAAACGATGTTGTGCATTATGTTTTAAATTAATCGTTTTTTGAGTGACACGTGTATAGGTACTTCTGATATTCAAGGAAAAATATGAAAATTGGAGGAGGGATATGACCATTGGATAAGTGCATATAAATAGAAGATCATTCGTACAATCTTAGAACGAATGAAATACGGATCCATCAATCTAGAGATTACATGTTGTTGAAGTGATTTCTAGAGAGGGAGACTCTCATTCTGTGTGCGTACTGAACATCTTGTTTAGATTTATTCATGTGACTCCGATCATTTCTGTGTACAATCAAGGACCTTTTGAGATAGGAAGACAGAGGTTTCAAATTTTTTAATGTTCAAGGACATCTAGGGATAAAAAGACAGAGGTGCCGACTAAATTAAAGTTTGAGGTCTTGCAAGGATAACAAGACATATTCCAATATTCCTATCGAGGGCTTACCTGGGTGTGGGTAAGATAGACATTCTTGAAAGTATAAATCAAGGTACCTTTATCCAAGGTTGTTGGATACCCTTCTATTTGGATAAATAGATTTCATACTTGTTACTTGTTTTGTTTCAAGTTTATATTCTGCTGTATTTTGATAAAAGAACAAAGTATAATCTTCTTATACTTTCTTTCTCTTTTGTATACTCTGATAAGTAAGATTCTATATAACTTAAAGTAGAATATTTTCCTAGTAGACTTTTATTATATTTCAGTTCTGGAACTATATTTCTAAAACCAAGAAAGTTTGTACAACTAATAGGTCTTGTGAATTTACATTGTTTAATTTTGTTAAACATAGTTTTCCTTAAAGTTAAAAACAAATGTTTTTAAACTTAAAACTCACCCCCTCTTGTAATTGATCATCTACATTCATATTTTGATCCTACAATTGGAGTCATAGTAGGTATTTGAAATACATATATTCACATATAGGTTTTCTTGTTCAACTTTTCTTGGTTATAAATATTTTCCTTGCTTTGTATTTTTATCCTTGTTTACAAAAATTTTCTATTAACAAGTTTATATGGAATGATATTTTCTTTTATATGGAAAGAATGAATGTTGGTTCGATTGAAAATGTAAATCCCACCAGACCACCTATATTTTAGGGGAATGATTATTAATATTGGAGAGATCATATGAAGACTTTTTTTATTAATATTGGAGTGGAGAACTATGTTATGCTTATTGGAGATTACAAGATTCCTGATAAGGAGGTCAAAACTTTTACTAATCATGAAAAGTCAGAATATCAACTAAACTACATGGTACACAATACTTTTTTGTGTTCTATAACTAGGAATATATATATTAATATTTCTTCTTGTGAAACTACAAATTGTATTCGGAAGAAATTGGAGGTTACTCAATTTGGTACATCTAGGGTTATAGAAACTAGAAGAGCTATGCTTAGAGCAGATTATCATGGATTTCTATTTCATTATGGAGAACTAGTGCGCAAGGTACAACAAAGATTTATGACTATTATTGACAGCTTATAATCCATTGGTGAGAAAGTCTTAGATGATGAGGCACGTGTGTACAAGATTATAGATATCGTGTCTAATGAGTGGGAATATGAGAGAACGACTATTGATGAGAATAAAAAAGTATCTCAGATTACCCTTGATGAGATTTTTGGAACTCTTCTTAAACAGAAGACAAGAATTAAAATAGATGTTGATTTGAATAAGAAGAATAATGTTAATGGGAGTTTAGCCTTTACTACTAAAAAATCCAAGACTCCTGAAAGGTTTACAAGATCCAAGTCAAAGAAATTCAATGTTTAATTTTAATCAAGTGAAAGTGAACATTCTGAGAATGAGATACCTAATATTGATCAAAATATGAACAAGATAGTTGGGAAGAAAGACTTTTAGTACAGATATAAGAAGAAATAAATAAAGAACAACAAAGAATCTGAAGTTAATTATTATGAATGAAAAAGAGAAGGCTATATAAGGACGGATTGACCTATATTTAAGAGAAATGATAGAAAGGAAAAAAATTCTGATAGAAATAGAAAGAAGTATTACAAGGCTAAAGATAATATAGCTTTGAAAGATAATGACACCTAGAGTGCCAATGGTGGAGACTCTTCTGATGAAACCTCAGAGTATGAATCTTCTGGTCAGAAGAATCTTGGTTTACTAGCCAAACTACATATTGAAAATCATAGTCTAATGTATAAGGTACACAATGCTAAATCTACAACAAATGTTTCCTTAAATGAAAATTATAGAGATAATAGATATTATGATTCTTTGGATGAAGTTAATACTTTACCTACTTATGAAGAAGTTTCTAGGTTTTCTAAGATTCTTGATAATGAAAATTATAAAGTGAAGAAAAGGCTTGATAAGGGAAATTCTAGAATTTATGTTCTTACTATAGAAGTATCAGATCCTTCTAAAGATCTTTATATGAAAATTTATGATTTTGAAATTATTTCAAAAACCCTTGTGGAAGTTAGTTCTGAGAAGGATAAACTTTCTAAGGATCTATAAAAAGTAATTTCTAAGAAAAATGTTTTAGAGAATAACTCTAGTACTAAAGATAATGTTTTTGAGGATAAAAGCTTAGTCATTAGACTATAGTAAAAATTATATTCCTTGATGAAGTGTTTGTAAAACTTTACCATAGGTAAGGAAAACGTTGATAAGATGTATTCCCAAATTCGACCTCTAAAATATAATTTTGGTTTTGGTTATACTTATTCTAAACCAGTTTTTAGTAATAATTATTTTGTTCCTCAAAGTTCTCCATTCTTCCCTAAATGTCATTGTGGTGGAAATTGGGTGAAAAATAGTTCCTTAAACAAAACTCAGTCTTTAGGTTTTTATAAATCTCATTTTTCTAAGAAAATGTGGATTCCTAAAATTTTTCTTTCTAAAGTTTTTGGATCCAAGATAGTTTGGGTTATGAAAGTCTAACAATCTTATTTTTAGGAAAATAAAGATATTACCAACAATAATACATGGTACCTGGATAGTAGATGTTCTCAGCACATGACTGGTAAAAAAAACTTCTTTGAAAAGATTATAAAGAAGAAAGGAGGAAAAGTAACTTTCAAAGATAATGATATGGGAGAAATTATTGGTATAGGTTACATTGTTCTTCTTGGAAAAACATTGATTTAAAATGTTTTATTTGTTAAGGGTCTTAAGAAAAACCTTATTAGCATAAGTCAATTATGTGATGAAGGCGACCTTGTGAATTTTATGAATGATAAGTTCTTAGTACACAATTCCTTGGAAGAGTTTATTATTTCTTCCCATAGGCAAGAGAATGTATACACACTAAACTTATAAGACCTTAGGAGCCAAGAACTACCTTGCCTTAGTGAAATAGAAGATCATTCTTGGTTATGGCATAGAAGGTTAGGACACTGTAACCTTAGGAAAATAGGTAAACTCTCTATGAAAAGACTAGTTATGGATCTACTGGAGATTACATTTGATTCTTAAAAAGTTTTTGATCCTTGTCAATACAGTAAGAAATATAAATCAAGTTTTAAATCAGTCGGTGAAGTATGAACTACTGATGCATTACAGTTTTTTCATATGGATCTTTTCGGTCCAATACAACTGGAAGCATCAGAGGAAAATATTATGTATTTTTCTTTGTTGATGATTACACTAGATTTATGCTGGTTTATTTTCTAGAAAAGAAATATGAAGATTTTTCTTATTTAAAAATTTTTAGAGCCCAAGTTAAAAATGAGAAAAATATTCCATTTATAACGATTAATAGTAATCATGGAAGAAAATTTCCAAATTATGATTTTGAAACTTATTTTAGTAAAAAAGGCATTACTCATAACTTCTCAGCACCAAGAACCCCTCTACAAAATGGTGTTGTGGAAATAAGAAACCATATTCTTCAAGAAATAACAAGAACCATGTTGAGTGAATATTCTTTAGCTAAACACTTTTGGGATGAAGGTGTATGTACTGTTTTTTATACTATAAATCGAGTTTTGATTAGACCTTTTCTTAATAAAGCCCCTTATGAGTTATGGAATGGTAGAAAACCTATACTTTCCTATTTAAAGGTATTTTGTTGAAATGTATTTATTTTAAATACTAAAGATAATCTACATAAGTTCACACCCAAATATGATGAATAAATCCTCCTAGGCTACTCCAAAACTTATAAGTCTTATAAAGTTTTCAATAAAAACACTTATACCATTGAAGAAATAGTACATGTTAAATTTAATGAAACTTGTCCTTTTTTAAACACCCTAAACCTACATATACAGATGTGTTTTTAAAAACTGATTATCAACACTTGATAGAAGAACCTTCTGATAACGAAAATGTTCAAGAAATTGTTTCTGAAACATTTACCCCAGAATATTTCCTACCATATATTGATGAACAAGTTTTACAAACCCAAATCAGTTGTTTCTTAAGAATAATCCTAGTGATAGTATCATTGGTGATCTAAATCAACCTATAAGGACTAGAAGTTCCTTAAGAAATAAAGTAAAATATCTAACATTCCATTCTTAATTAGAACCAAAAAGCACTAAAGAAGCTTTAGGTGATGAGGATTGGATAAAATCCATGAAAGACTAGTGAAATGAATTCAAAATGAATAATGTATGGACCTTGATTGAAAGACCTAAGGAAACTTCTGTTATTGGGGTAAAATGGGTCTTTAGAAATAAGTGTGATGAAAATGGGATCATATTAATAAATAAAACTAGATTAGTTGATAAAGGCTATAATCAATAAAAAGGAATAGACTATGAATAAACCCATTCCCCAGTAGCTAGACATGAATCTATTCGTATTCTACTTTCCTTTGTAGCATTCTTTAATTTCAAACATTTTCAAATGGTTGTCAAATGTGCGTTTCTTAATGGTTTGGTTAAATAGGAAGTTTTTATTGAACAAAATCCTGGTTTTGAGGTTACAAAACATCTTGAACATGTTTCGAAACATACCAAACTTTACATGGACTTAAACAATATCCTAGATCCTGGTATGATATGCTTACATGATTTTTTATTCAAAACAATTATGTTAAGGGAAATGATGATCCAACCCTTTTTATAAAGAAAGAAAAGAAAAATTCTTTGATTGTTCAAATTTATGTTGATGAAATTATATTTGGTTCAACTCAATAATATTTAACTAATTAATTTATGAATCTAATGAAATCTGATTTTGAAATGAGTATGATGGGTCAGTTAACATTTTTCCTTGGTTTACAAATTTCTTAAAAACTAGAAGGAATATATATATCCCAATATTAGTATATTAAATATCTTATTAAAAAGCATGGATATGAAAACACTAAGAGCATAAGTACTCCCATTGGTACCTCAAATTCACTTGATCTTGATGAAGCTGGGAAAACAGTGGATTAAACATCTTTTTGAGCTATGATAGGAAGTTAGCTTACTTGAAGGCTAGTCATCCAGATTTAATGTTTTTGGTATGCTTATGTGAAAGATATCAATCAAATACTAAGGAATCGCCTTTAAAGGAAGTGAAAATAATTTTTTTCTACTTAAAGGGAACCATGTATTTATGACTCTTTTATACTTCTGGAAATGATTTTGTCATAAAAAGATTTTCGTATTCTGACCCGGGTAGATGTTGAATGGATAAAAAAATTACATTTGAAACTTTTCATTTCTTAGGATATTCACTAGTTTATTAGTCATGAAAAAATTAACACTCAGTAGCACATTCCACTACTGAAGCTGAATATGTAGCAGCTGGAAGTTGTTGTGCTCAAGTATTGTGGATGCAACACACACTCACAGACTATGGTATGAGTTTTACCAAAACAAAAATACTGTTTGATAATACTAGTGTCATTTCCTTAAGTGAAAACCTTGCAAATTACTTTTGGAAAAAACATATAGATATTAGGCATCACTTTCTTAGGGATCACACACAAAAAAGAGATATCAGTATTCAATTTATTGAAATCCCAGATCAACTTCCTAATATTTTCATAAAATCATTACCATCCAATATATTTGAACTAATTAAACAGAAGTTAGGAATGATAACCATGAGGCAATCTTCCATATTAACTTCTTGTTAAAATCTATCTCCTTGTAGTAAGAAAATACTTTTCATAGGGGGAGTACAATTTATTGTTAATCAAAATATTTCGAAATCAATTTTTTTTCATAGTCAATTTTTTTTTTCATAGTGAAAATTTTTTTTAGTCAAAAGTTTTCGTAGTCAAAATTTTTCATTGTCAAAATTTTTGTAATCATATTTTCACTTGGTTTAAAATTTTTCCAAAATTTGAAGTTCTTCAAGAAGAATTTCCATCATTAAAAATAATCTTCCTATCAATCTAGAAGTTTTTTTTTCATTCTTAAATTTTCGTAATCATATTTTACTTGTTGGTATTTTCATTTTGTTTTAAATTTTTTCGGATTAATTTTTACTTAAATCCGAATGTTTTTCATAAAAACCTCAAAACATTAGAACCTATCAAAATCCTTCTTCAGCTATCATCTAAACTGTCATATTTCAATAGAAGTATTTGAACTGTTTGATCAACCAAAGAAGTTGAACTGTCACTTCAATCGCCTATATAAACCCCTCCAATGGTTTTCCCACATCAGGTTTTCAAGGTTTCGCGTGCTGAAGCTCTATATTTGTACTTAAGTCCGTTCTAAATCTCCAAAGTTTCCCTAGTTCTGATTGTCTGTTGAAGCTTATCCTCAGAAAGATATATTGATTGTTAAGGAAATATCTGAATGGAAGATATACTATGAAAGGTTATTTGATCCAAAATTCTTCAACAAATATGATTCTATCATATCAAAGAATGTTAAGTTGAATGGCTGGGAGAGCCTTTGTGTTTCAAAGCCAAATTCATAGGATTCGGTGTATCCAGAATTATTGATTGAGTTATATGAGTCAACAAGTTTATTCATGGAAGATGGTAGAGACAAGTTCTCTTTCAAGTGTTACGGAAAGAACTACTCTTTTTTAATATGTCAGCTAGTTTGATAGGAATTCATAATGAAAGAGAAGCAGAATTCTATACTCACAAATTACCTGATGTATCAAGATCTTTTGATAAGGAAAAGTCTATAGAGTCTCTTGTATTGAAAGGAGTGAAGACTCCAAAGATTGTTTTTCTATCTACAAACTTAAAGATTATTGAATTGCGAGTTCAAGGATTTATAATTCCAAGGAAAGGGGATAAGGATACTCTAAAAAAGATTAATATCAATATATTGGATTTCGTGGTGAACCTTAGGAAAATAAACTTAGTTAAATATATCTTGGTGATGATTGAGAATATCAAGAATAGAAATCTGAAATCTGAAATCATTATGTATTCAACTATTCTCTCAAAGATTATAGTTCTTTGTTTAGACTATTTAAAAATTCCATGCAGTTCCAAGCTGAGAAATTACATGGTAATATTGTTAAGTGATGATAACTTAAGGATAATGAAGACTAGATTCTCTAATTAATCCCTAGAATTTTATGATCAATCTGAAAAAGAAGTAGAAGCTTTTTCAATGAAGAAAGTTGTGGCTGAAACCTATAAGAAAGTCAGAAGGAATAGAAAGGCTAAGGAACCGAAAGAGAAAAGAAAAAACCTTGTGGCTAAGGAAACTCAGTTAGCACCGCTGAAGACAAAGAGGAAAAAAGATTATCCTGATGAAGTAGTAGCTAAGTAGAGAGAGGATAAGAAAAATAGGAGGGAAGGAGAGCCTAAGTTTGGCTTGGACCCTACTGAGGAAAAATCCTTAAAAATAAAGGTTTTTGAAGAGCCTGAGAAGCAACAGATGAGAAGAAGAAAAAGAAGAAGATGTATGAGGCTGAGATAGTACAATCTATTCTCAAAGATGTTGTGAAATCATCTGAACAAATTCTAGTGCCAGAATCTTTTTTTCTATAATCGATTCCTATGACTCCAGGAAAAAAGTGGTCATTTTGAAATCACATCTTGAAGAAGAAATTATTGAAGAAGAAGAAGAGGAAGAAGAAGGAGAGGAAGAAGGCAATGGTGATACTAAGGATGTAATATGTAAAGTATAGGATTATCTTGAGAAAAAATTCTTTCTGAGAAATTATCAATCCGAACATCTAAAGATGAGTCTTCAAAACTTTCTACTCCAGGAAAAGAAGAGAAGGGTGAGGAAGAAGTGAATAAGTTGTCTGAAGAGGAAAGTAGAAATAATGATTTCATCCAACCAATGAATGTTGAGGTAGGATCTGAGAATCAAGAAGTAGATGAAGATAAAAAATTTCAGCTATTAAATAATGAACATGAATCTCCCAAAGAACAAGACATCATTCTGAGATATAATAAGGGAAAATAAGTGGTAGTAGATACACCTAATAAATATGTGGTGAAGAAGATAGATGTTGGTTCTTTATCAAAGAGTAAATCTGAAGACATATAAAAATAATCCGCACCAACTATTCACTCAGGTTCAGAATAATCTTCCCTTGGACATGATTTTCTTGTTTAGTCATTAAAAAAATAGTTGGTACTATTACCCTATTCCCAAATATAGACTCATGATGCCAGATGCTCTAGCATACGATAAATCAAAAATGAGATTTAGTGTCCATGGTTATGGATAAATTTGTCGGTATATAGTCTGATTTAAAAACCTTATTCATTGGTTATGAGGCTCATAAAAGATCTTGTAAGAAGATAACAATCTAGTCAAAGAAGATAATTGAAGAAATGGGAATCTTTAATGAATTTCATGATAATGTCAAGGATTTTTTTGACACTGAAGATGGGAAGATAAAGGATCTTAAAAATAGTTTTGACAAATATTTAATCCTAGAACAAACAACTCGAAAGTAGGATGTTAAAAATTTTAATGGAAAACATAATTCTGTGGACATGAATTGGAAGATGGAAAGAGATCTCGGAATTGAAATTGAAGAGAAGCTTTTTAAGCAAGATTAAGTGTTTATATCTCATGAATAATTTCTTAAGGCTCAGGAATAAAAAATTAAATCCTTAGAGATGAAAAGTGAAGAACATAATCATTTTCTTAAGCATAAAAAAGAAGATCCCATGGATCTCAAGAAGATAAAAACCATTGTGAAGAAGCTGATGCCAAATGATAAAGAAGGAAAATTTCTTTCCATTCCGATCTTTTTTTTGTATTATTCCTTATACAAATTCTTTAATTATTAATTAAATTCTAGTTATCCTCTATATATTTTATTGTTTTGTACTAATTTTTTAGGTACGATTCATTTTTTTTCCATTCCCTCTGTTTCTTTTTGAAAATCACAATAGGGGAGAAAGGAATTATAAAAAGAATATTAAGAAAGAAGTGATTTCCCTATGTAAGGGGGAGTTCATCTAGAGGAAAGTTCTTATCAATGAAGAATTTCGTATTCAAGATAATTTAAAATCACATTCAAGAAATCAAGAATACAATCCTTAGTGATTTTGAAGCCTAAAGGGGAGTTTTTCATATTCACTTTGATCTATAATTAAAGGGAGATAAGTTTTTATTTACTAGTCCATATAATTTCTAAGACCTTATATTATTTTTTGTAAGGATGTTTGTGTGTTCCAAAAAGGGGGAGATTATTAAGTTAATTATATCTCCTAATGAAAATTTTCCTTCCTTTATGTTTTGAAAACCACAAACAATCTATCTCAAGGATAATTTTATTTCCCTGAATATTTATCTTAATAAGGAAAATTTTTCTTCCCTAAGGAAATTTTCTACTTACCTTTGTTTTCATTGTTCATGTTATAGTTTCTCTAAATCTAACTCTTTTTATTTAAAAGTGTGAAATTGGGTTTCATATCTAAAACCTAAAAATCCTATAAATACTTAGATATAGAGTATTCTATTTTAAGGTTCTGAATTCAGCCTCCGAATTCTTTGAAATTTATATTCCAAATCCTCTGTAATTTAGATTCTGAATTCTTTAAAATTCAGACTCCAAATTATCTAAAATTCAGATTCTGAATTCTATAAAATTCAAACATCAAATTCTCAGAATTCGGATTCCTAATTCCTCAGAATTCAGACTCCAAATTTTTCAGATTTAAGATTCTTAATTCCTTAGAATTCAGATTCCGAATTCCTCATAATTCAGATTCCAAATTCCTCAGAATTCAGACATTGAATTCATTAGAATTCAGATTCTAAATTCCATAGAAATCAGGTTCCAAATTCCTTACAATTCAGGTTCTGAATTCCTTAGAATTTAGACTCATAATTCAATGAAATTCAGACTCCGAAGTCTATAGAATTATGATTCTAAATTCCTTGAAAAATAGAATCTGAATATCCATGTAATATAGACTCTGAATGTTTTTGTTCTTAGTCTCAAAACATTATTTTTCATTAGAATCTAAAAAATATATTTGGTTAAGCAATTGTATTTTACTTACCCTTGTTATAGTTATGAAATGATGTCATGCATTCTATTTCTAATCAACCATTGTTTGAGTGACACGTGTACAGGTCCTTTCAAGATTCAAGGAAAAATATGACCATTGGAGGAGGGAGCCGACCATTGGAGAAGTGCCTATAAATAGGGGCTCATTTGAACAAGCTTAGAACTAATGAACTACTGATCCATAAATCTAAAGATTACATCTTGCTGATGTTATTTCTAGAGAGAGAGACTCTCATGATTTGTGCATAATGAAAATCTTAGCTAGTTTTCTTCATGAGAATCGGATTGTTACTGTTTAAAATCAAGGAATTATGGAAATAAGAAGACAGAGGTGCCAACTACCTTAAAGTTCGAGGGCTTCTAGGGATAATAAGACAAAGGTGTCGAATACCTTAATGTTCAAGGGCTTGAAAAAATAGAAAGGGAGATTATGATATTCCTATCGAGGGCTTACCCTGGTGTGGGTATGACAGACATCTTGAAAGTATAAATTAATGGACCTTTATCCAAGGTTGTTGGATACCCTTTTCTTTGGGTTAAAATATTTCATACTTGTTACTTGTTTTGTTTCAAGTTTATATTTCACTGTATTTTGATAATGGAATAAAGTATAATATTTATATACTTTCTTGGTCTTTTGGATACTCTAATAAGTAAGATTTTATATGCTTTATGGTAGAATCTTTTCAAAGCAAACTTTTCTTAAGTTTCATTTTCGGAACTATATTTCCGGAACCTAGAAAGTTTTTAGAACAAAGTGGTCTTCTAAATTTACATTTTTTAACTTTTTTAAACATAGTTTTCCTTAAAGTTAAGGTTGAATGTTTTTAAACATAAAATTCACCCCCCTCTCGTAATTGAGCATCTACATTCATATTTCAATCCTACAATACAATCTTCCACATTGTATCGAATGAGTTCTGATATGTTTGACTATGCATGTGCTATTTTTATTCCATTCATCGTTTATATTTAAAGTATTGAAATTTAATTTGCTTATTTTAATACAAATTTGTATATTATGTTTCAACATTTTTATATGAGGAATGCATTGGACTTAGTAAGTGACAGGCGGGGCCTACTACAACCCCTAGATGCCTTGGTATGTCTCATTAGACAAACTAGTGTCTTGGCACAAGTACTTGGAAAAGTATTTGTGAATGGTCTTTGCACAAGGTCTTGACATAATAGTTATTATGTCTGGCATTATGCATTCCCTCATTATGAAATTAGTTATTACATATGATTATTCTACTAGAAGAATATCAATATGCATGTTTATATGGTAATGTTTGATTTTTTTAATATTATGTTTAAGTTTATGTTTAAAAGTCTATTGTTTTTGTTACACATATTTTCTGAAAAGTTTATAGCTTCCATTGAATTATTTACCCTTACTGAGCATCTAATATCACCCCTTTCTTATATTTTATTTTCCTAGGATTACAAGAAGTGTATTATGATTTATATGAAGGGTTAATCTAGGGGTATAATGGAATTATCAAAGGCTTATCTATGCTATATTTTATGTTCAAAATTTTATTATAAAGTTCATGTATTTATTCTATTTTCCAAGACTTCTAAACTGATTGGTCTATAGGTACTTGATTCCTTGTTATCATGCCAATTTATTAAAATAATTCACTATATCTAGGATTTTGGGTTCATGGCGTTACATATAACTCCAAAAGGGGGTCTTTAGCAGTGTTTCATGTCATGAATATTAATTAGATTCAATATATTTATAAAGAGATAGAATGAATGCATAAAATTCTTTATGTGTTTTCCATACCATAAATCATATATTCCATGTTTTTACTGGACCAAATATTGACTATGCATAGATAATAACAAGTAGATACCAATAAAATCATGGTGAGAGTCACTATATTTCTATCAAAAATCTATTTATGTACTTAAGAATAATTAAGGATATTTGCTTGGTTTTTACATATTAATATTAAATCACTATAAAGGGTTATATTTATTCTAATTTTTAATACAAAAACGTTGATATGAGATCATAATCTGGTTCATTATTTTTCATAAATAGTAGATCCATTTGCTGGAAAAGATCCAAAAAATCTATTATGATATATTCAATGACAAAGGTAGAATACACTTTTGTATAAAATAATGTGAAGGAATATATACTAATCAATATTTTTTTCATTAAACTCATTTTAATTCCTATAATTGAAGGATAAATTGAGATTTATTGTGACAAAAATAGTGTTTTTCATAGGAAATGGGACCCTGATCTCCCCAAAGGACCAAATCCATCCTTTAAAAATACCATCTCATTTGGGAGATTATTCATAGGGGTATTATAAATATCTATTTAATGGATACATATGATAATGTGGCAGATCCATTGATAAAAAAATTAATACAACAAAAATATAAGTGTCATGTTGAATCATCATATATTAGATACATGATAAATTGTATGTAATGGTTGTAAAATGTTCCAGGGTTTTATAATAAATTTAATCTCCACTTATCATTCATTTTTGAGAGATATATATATTACATGAACAATGTAATGGTAATATCCCATAAAAATATGAATTTTAGTTCTTTATAATCAATTATCAACATGTAGTATTATGGGTTGTGATGATATATTAAGATTAACATGAGAATAATCTTTTATGTAGTATAAAGGATAGACTTGTGAGATAATAATTCAGTACTTATTTTTTTTATGATTTTCCATTAAAGTATATCACATATAATTTTATATGGCCATTGATATACATAAGGGTGGATGGTTATTATAAATCCCCATTACCTATAGTTTTCAAGATACCTTTATGATAACCTTCATAATTTGATACTTTTTCATGCACAATCATTGAGGATTATCCTATCTGGGACGGTTGGGTATATTACTGATTATATCATCAGATGTAGCTTAACAAATATTGTAAATTTACACTTTTATGATAATAAATGATATTTAGGATTATGATAGAATTATACTGAAGAAATAAATTTCAATGCTTAGTTGTGTAACAAGTTATGTGATCAGTTACTTGGATGATGAAATTTTATGTATTCATTCACACTAGTTAATCTATTTTTGAGAATCATAAATGTATAATATGGCCTATATTGAATTAAAATTTTCCCTTCTAGGAGATTTGGTTATAATCTTTCACATGGAATAGAGGTAAGTGGTGTCTTCGGGTTCATAGATTATTAGATATTCCCTAGAGTGTTTCTTTCCCTCTAAAGTAGAGTGAGGGAATCACTGTTAGTTTTTCATCATCTCATCCTAAATATTTCATCCCTTTTAGAAATATTATTTTACTCTGGGATTTTCCAATAATAAAACTATCTTGGATTATACCTTAGCTTAATGATGGGATTTAAAGGTACTTATCTCCCTTATGGAATTAACTAAGGCCTTATACCTGCATCAGTACTACCCAATGTCCAATTTTGGATGGTATCAACCCTTAGTTGATGTATTTGTTTTAATAATAAACAAAACAGATAGATTTAAGAAATGAGAAAGTGGGGGGGGGGGGGGTTGTTGAATGCTCATGACCTATTGATTCAACTAGTGATTGAATAAGTCCTCATAATTTTTCTAGTCCAAATCCCTCTATATCATCAAGAAAATCCATTTATTTCTAATCAAATGGACTTATGATTTCTAAATAAATAAATATTTCCTGTTTTCATTCATCTGGGTTAGCATTGATTGTTTTCCTTTTCCTTTACAAAATCCATATTTTCCTAAACGTTTTTGTAGTATGGTTTGATTTTGTTAGAGTTTTTATTTTAATACCAAGGCTCAATTCCACCCCATCACTCCATGATTTTTCATAGAATTTTCTGTGACCATGCTACTTTTTTAATTCTATTTGGAATGAGATAAAAGCTATATATCAATTGTTTAGAGGGTAAAATTTAACTCACAGTTTTATTATTTTTTTCCTATTTTTCTAGATCCATATCAAATTATATTTCCATCATGGTCATCTAAGGAAGTTATCATTGAATACATTTGGATATCATAGTATTTTTGGAAATGGCAATAAAAGGTTCAATTATTTGTTTATAATTGGAATTACGTGTTCTATTAATATAATTTTGAGAGATATTTATCTATTTAGTAGGTTTGGTCCATCTTCAGGGGAAGGGGATTTATCATCGAAAATTGAACATGGTATATTTATTAGGATTTTCCCTAAGCTTGGATGTTGGTCCTAAGGGAACCTATAAAGATTCAGTGTGAACTATCCTAGCCCATCATTTCCAGATGTTTAATTTATTTCTTTTTGATCAAATATTTGAGTCTCTAATAGAGCTTAAAATTATAAAAGGGGTGGAAATAAATTTTGTATCATATTTATAAGAATTATTGGAAAAACAAGGCACAAATATCATATTTCTTCATTGGATTAAGGACCACCTTAGATTGGTTTTAGGTTTGATACTATTATTGTTTCTGAGTAGGAGAGATCAGTTGAAGATTAATTTTAGAACAACTTAGAGCTTTTAGGTGATGATTAATTGGGTGATAATAGAACTGAGGAAAATAAAGTTGAAGTTCCTAAGTTGAATAGAGAGTAGGAGAGTTCTAAGAACACATTGGTTATTCATGTAGAGGATGTTCTTAAAGTGGTTTCTATGAGATCCTCTATAATCCATACCCAATTTTACTTTAAAAGTGGGGAGTTATCTCTAGTATAGTATGAGTAAAATTTATTAGGACCAGAACATAATGTTTTAGTAGATGAAACTAAAGAAGTTATATCCTATGATTATGATAACTACAATGAGGATAGACAAGTGAAATTATTTTCTTTCTCATGCCCAAATAATGGAAATTATGGTGGAATTTTTTTAAGGGTGTATTCTATTATTTAATGATAGATTATGAATTAGTGTATGGACTATTCTAAACCTCCTAGAAAAATTAAAACATGTTTATCAAGTAAGTCTATTTTCCCTAATGTGTATGGAAATTTATCTAACCAAGGGGTGGTGGAGGAAAACCCCATATAGATAATAGAGGAGGATATACTAGTAAAGTGGAGGAAGTAACTAATATGGATATAGGTTATGAAGACTTTATATGAACCTATAGCCACAAAGATGAATTATAATTAGAGAATCTTTATGAATTATAGTATGGTGTATATGGGTAAAAATTCAATTAAACCAATGCATCCAACATATGAAGGGGATATATAATGAAATGAGGTGTTAATATCCAAACTCGATCCTACTATTGTCTTGATCATGCATTCCAAGTAGGATTGGATTAATGGGGATTATATTAATGTATTTGACGAAGATATTAATAATTTTTATATAAGAATGTTTCAAACTAATAAAAAAAATAACAAATGTGGTGTATTACTTCTCAATATCATATTATTATTCATGGATTCAATGAAGGAAAAAATCAATATAGGAGAGTATATCAAAACCTAGAACAATTTGGCATTCCGATTTGAGGAATTAACTAAAGTGGATCTATAAAGGAGTGGCTCAGGTATTTATTATAGTATTTTTAATGCATAAGTTTGTAATACTATAAATTTTTTGGGATGGTTTGATGTTTTACATTTGAATTATATTATTTTTTTGTTTACATTTTTTACATTGGTTCGCATTAAAAAATTTAAAAATTGCCACTTGAAAATGGAAAAACATTATTAAAGGACTAAAATTAATCATGTCTTGTGGTCATTTAATTACATTAACAGGGGTATTATATATTTATAAATATTATTCTTATAGTAATTATTAAATAAATATTGTTTATATTGGGATATGAGTGTGTTTGATCAATATCATTCAAGATTCTTGAGTATATTTAGTAACATTTAAATTTTGTTAAAGTTATCACTTTACATAAATCTATGAATTAATCTTCTCATATTTTTTCAATTCTAAAAAGGCCTAAAGGGTAACAATATTAGGCCTTAGAATAAAGATGCAATTTTTGAAAAAGTGTTTGTTAAAAAGTGAATAGAGTTTAAAATATATCTGAAATATTTTAAATATATTAACATAGATTTTTGAAATTTTTTATAAAGTAATTATTTTATTTTAGTATAGGTGGTAGATTTTTGGATATGAACCAAAATAGGTATATTTTATTGTATGATATACCTTGGGTCATTCCCTTCCATATTGATATGATGCATATAATAGATAATGACATGATGATATCATTGTGGTCATGTAATGTCTATATAATAACATACAATTCAGCCTTTGATATGGGATATCAAGTGCATAGATACTACACTGTCTTCAAAAATGGTTACATTCAGCTATGAGTTATTGGGAATATTCATTTATAGTATGAAAAAAATTGTTATAATCATTTGAAATGTTCCAATTATTATCTACCCAATAGGGATTAATTAATGGTAATTCATATTGTATGGATGGATTTAGAAATCAATGATCTACATTCTTAATTAAGTTAAGAAATCATATATAATGGAATGATTCATTACGTTTAGTGTGTGTGTCTGTGTGATTATACCAAATCTAAATCTATATCTTCATTCTCCATTATTTATTTTCCTTTATGAAGAATGTGAAATAATTCCTTTGGAGTCTAAGGGGTCTTCTCATAGAAAATTAAGATTATAGTTTGGTCATTGTAATTTAGATAGAGATGATATTCCTTTGGTTGTCACTTAGTGAACTCTATAAAACATACTCCATTGATATATTTATTGATTGAGTTCATTATAGAAGAGGTTAATTATTATCCAATGAAAGTAGATAATATTCCTTTTTTAATATTGAATATTCATGTGCTTCACTACTCATAAACACTGGTACTGTGAATTTTATAATATAAACTTAATTTACCATCTTGTTAGTAATTATTTCCTATAATTCACTAGTAATAAACACGTTTTTAACACCTTATAAAAAACCAATGTTCATAATTATTATTTTAAATATAATTATTAGGTTACCCAAATTATGGGGAATATTTTTACTATACAGAGAAATGGTATATTCATCATGTAAGAAAACATTACGGTCCTTCAATCTAAAAAATTATAGGAAAAGTGAAGTGTAAACCAGTTTACTATGATGGATGTAGGGAGAAAGAAATAAATATAATGAAGTTAAAATTTATTGTATATATAGAGAAAATATTGAGTAACATTTCATTATACTATATCCATAGATAATTATAATGTTTTAGAGGTGATCCATCTGGCCCAAGTCAAACATAATATTATCAGATTTATTCTTTGGACTAGAATGAAAACTGTCAATTTTCATAATAACTCTAAAAATATTTATCCAATTAAAATAAAATTTTACCAAATGATAAAAGAAATATTGGCACACATTTTCTTATTCTAATACCTATATAAATTGTTACACCTAAATACTCATTTTGGTACCTCAAGTGGAGTGATCCATCTTGAACTGATTTGGGGTTAATGGGGGAAAGTATTATTTCCACAAACTTTACACCTATATATTCCATCTAAATAAAATGGGAATACTTGAGGATATAATACATCAACCAAAATCTCCAAAAATTCAAATTTAATTTCATGTTAGGGAAAAAAACGTAAAGAAAGTTTTCATGTTTTTAAATTATAATATTTTGTTGTTATTTTGTATACTAATTTTTTTTCCCATTTATGTTGACTAATTCACTCTAGTTTCTTAACAAAGGTTCTAATTTATCACATATTATATTCTATTTTAAAATAAAATTATTTTTATTTCAAGTTATAAATTTATTCACACCAAGGGTTATGTAATTCTTAACACAATGGTATAGTGTGCTTTATTTACTTATTTTATTTTCTTCAATTATGTCTTTATAAGACATATTTTATCTTCCATTGATATATTTTCATTGATGGAGGGATAATAATCTTATATTTTTATCAAAATAAGTTTCAATGTGATATATTGGATGTTATTTCTTGTTTCAACAATTCAAAATCATTTCTTTTTGTTGATATTTTTTGTTGATGATTTCTTTATTCCCCATACTTATTGAATTTTAAGGCCACACATTAGATATTATACCTTGGAGTGTTCATGAAAATATCCTCCCATTGTATAGGTGGTTGGAATTATATTTATGTCAATATAAAAATTGTAATTGATTAAGGTTGTTCTCATTTCTTTAAATTAGTCCCTCTTGAATTTTAGAAGTTGAAATCATTTAAAAATAAATTCATCTAATCTACCCCAAGAAATATCCTAGGATCAAACCATTCTCTATAATCTAGTTCACATAGATATTTATATATTATAAGAACCAAAATCAAATGAATATCAAACTAGATAATTTATAGAAAAATATTTTAATAGAATGTTTTTGTGTCTTTAGGTTGTTATTTATTCCTATAAGGATTCAATAACACAAACTATGTTGCAAGAGACTACTTAAACCCACTAGGTAAACTTGGGGAACCAATTTGTTTCATAATTTACAAGGTACAATTTTAGTGAACATAAATAATATCATTTTTTCCTTCACTACTTTTGTTATCTTTTCTACTTTTTATCCTCTCATGTATGTCCTCTTATATTTGTGACCATTAAACTGACAAGTAAGTGTAAAAAATTATTGTGGTGGTAATTCATGTTAACATTAGGATATTATTCCTTTAGATATTAATATTCTTAAATAATAATATTCTAAACTTGAGTTCACTATAATTGAGGTTTTTCTATAAAACCAAATCATAAACCATGGTGGAAACCAAAATGGAAATCCAAATGAGACAACCCCTAAATTGGGGAATGTGGTAAACCAAACCTTTAATGAATACCTCAAACATGTATATAAAAATATACCCTCTTTAGTTAGACATGACACTATATGATATTTACACTATGCCTTTATCTCTAATGTATTAATTGTTTTCCCACATTTCATTGGATATAGTCAGTGATGACTTACATTTATATCAAGGAGATCAATTATATTGTTGAGCATGTTCACCCACCTCAAATTAAGTCATATAAGATGAGTTTTTTTCTTAATTGGTAAAGTTAATAATTCGTTACATAATATCTAAATACTATGAACCTATTAGTGGGATCAATCAGAAATATATTTTAAAAAATAATTTAGCCACCATAAAATAACTTCACATAAAAAGAACATTCAAAAGTTAATTGAAAAAGACAGAGAGTAATTTTTTAAAATATGGAAATGGTTAAAAGATAAAATATTTATGATAAACCAAGAATTTTCACATATTATTTCATGTTTATTAAACAAACATATCCAACAATTACCACATAAGGATCATAAAGTCATACTATTTTTTGGAAGATGAGGTTCCTAGTATATAAAACAATGGGTCCAATTTTATTTTCCATACTGATCTCCTAAAATCAATTATAGCTTCTAAATATGTAAGGATAACCTAGGGGTACATAATGAAAGGGGTGATATAAAAATACCTTTATGGGAATAAACATGATAACAAATAATAACATGTGGTTCGATGGTATAACATAATATCATACAAGAGAAGGAACATGAGTAATCACATGGAATCATAATGTAAAGAACAAGGTATCATATGTAACACCCCGAGATTCCATGATATGCTTCTCATTCAATAATGCAATAGCTTGCATTGTACGCAACTTCGAGTTCTAACACACCGCGACTAATCAAAGTAGCCGTTATGAATAGTAATACCCACTTTTTAAAATTATTGAAATCTTATATTTCAATATGGACTTCATTTTTTTATTCGTAATATCAAAATTATCCTAAGTTGAATTTTTTGTAATTTTCTGAGAACTTACAATTTTTTATGAATTGTGAAAAATACTTAAAATAACTTTTTTAATCAAAATAATTTATAGTGATAAGTTATACTATTGAGTGGCTTTAAAGTATAATTATAATATATTTTTACCATTTTATCCAATGGTGGTCATTAGAATTAATTTAACATTGAAATTGGACATAAACAATTGCCAATCTTTTGATATAAATTGTTTCTTAAAAACACGCTATTTGTTGTGACAGCGGGAATTAATTATAAAATAAATTAATGCGACTTATATTTTTGGAATTTTTTAAAATAGACATCATTTTTGAAATTGGAATATCAATTATATCTTAGGGTGAAATTTTGGCATTGTTCTGAAAAACTTCAATTTTTGATGAATAGTGAAACCACTAAGTGGTAGTTAAATAACTGATTTTTCGTTTAAATGAAATATTACCACCTCTGTGATTTTATTTTCAAAAATCTGACATACATGGTTGTAATTAAGAAGTAAAATGTGGTTCAATGAGATTAAAATAATTTTTGGTGAATAGTAACTTTTAAGTTCTTAATCGCGATTAAAGGTAATTAGTGTAGTTTAAGGTAAAAATAATGTTTTAATAATATGAGATGAGCTTGACACATGTACTGCCCTCATTGTATGTGCCATGGCCGACCAAGACAATCCATGGGTCAACTTGGGGACCCAATGGAGCCAATTTAGTTGGAAAAAGACATAAATACCTTTTATTTAATGTTAAAGTAAAAAATGACACAAACATGAAATGTTTTACTAAAACAATTTTTACATGGGGTTATACAAGTCATATTTTTGACTATAAATAGTCATTGGAAATCTAAAAAGATTTCCTACATCATAGTATTTTTTTTATAATTTTTAGACATTAAATAAATTAAATTATTTACGACATCATTATGATACAGCGATGACCTCATTATTTAACGATTTTAATAAAATGAAAAGATAATGTACAATACAAGGCTTACACATGTCCAAAGACTATTGGATGGGTAGATTTAGAACCCTTATCACCTTATCCACGAATTATATAAGTGTGGGACCTTTAGAATCCGAAGAGCATTGTATAATAATGTAAAATTTCCTTACTTTCCAAGAGTGCCCCTCCTCCCCACTTATAAAAGGCCCCCACATCTACCACCTCATTCACACTTTCAAGCCATTTGGCTCGGCCAAACTCTACCCAAATACTCTCCCAACTTCCCCCTATTACTCCTAGAAGCCTCAATTTGGAAAGAACTCTTCCCAAGGAAGCCTTTGGCTCAAATCAAAAAGAGTTACCCGATTTTAACGTAATGTCTTCTCTAATGTTGTTTTGTTTTATTTTTCTTCTCCAACCCCCTAAACTCCTTTTATTCATTTCTTTTGTAACAACACCAGTATCCTCAATATACTAGGATGTTTTTATAAGAAGGATTCGAGCAACACTTACACACACCTACATCTAATGGTTAAAGAACATACGGTTTCTGTGGATGGGGAATTTCTGCCTCACGAAATGATGATTGTTCAACACTCATATAACACCTTCAAAGGTGGCCATTAAGATGTCACTATATTTATATATGATATATAATATGTTTATGTTTTAATTATGCTTCTGTATTTATCATTTATGGCATACTTTATGATTTCCATTATGGGTAAACGCGATAATTTCATTTTAGGAAGTGCGGACTACCACCCCCTCAAAGTGATTTGAATCGTTAATGCCATATGTGGGATGTATAAAGGATGGAGTAAATGGTATTATACAATATATTATACTGTAATTATATTATAAATTTATATAATTATGATTTCATTCCATTAAATACTAAATAGAAATGAAAGTAGCGTTCATGCGTACGTACGGCTTACTGTCTCCATGAACGATGCATTTCATTTATTACCTCTAAATGTTACGTAATATTATAAATGAATGTATATAATGGTTATATATGATATATATGACATCTAAATCATGAATATAATTCTGGAGATAATGGATATTCTACCACATAAACAACTTGTAATTATAAGAAGTTTATTGTTAACTCAAGTACCAAAGATCGAAAAAACGACCGTTATTATCTTAAATAATTACATAATGTTCATAACATTATAATAAGTGATATAAAAAGGATAATGAAATTAAAAATGGTTATTAATAAGGTATATATTAACTCTAGTTTATTATTCAGGAGGTTAAAGAATAGTTGAGTCAAGTCAGACACGAGGTAAGGAAACTTCTTAACCCAACTTCCATTCTTTGGGTTAATCTCATACTTTCAAATTATGTCATGATATTATTATTTAATATCTTGTATTTGTACTTTATTTATGTGTACTTATAGTGAATACACATAATAGATATATTATATTTTAAAAAAATGATCTTTTTAAGGACTTTGTCTCAATCTCCTTTAATTGAGGCATATTTGGTTTTATACATAATTTCTTTTATACGGTGTATAAACCCCTTTGACTTTTACGTTTATTCAAAAGGAATATTTTTTATATGAAGCGTTTACTAAACGAAAAAAGGTAATTTTTCTGTCGTACGTATGCGGCGACAACGACTTCTCCGCCGCCGTGACCACTATTTGAGTTTCGGCTTCCTCTACAAGCCATACCTTTTTTTAAAAGAAAAATAAATACCATGTTTTACTTTTCTTTTATTTTGGTATTGAAAATGGTTTTGAAAGTATTTTTATTATATCAATGTGTTGTATTTATATCTTGTGATTGAAATTTGGAAATGTTATGTTTCCTTTATGCATAATTTATGTGATATGGTTATGTTATGGTTTATGATATGTTTAAACCTATTCATATGAGGAATGCATTGGACTTAATAAGTGACGGGTGGAGCCCGCTATAGCTCCTCGATGCATAGGTAGTTCTCATGAGACAACTAGACGTGGAATTGGCCGAGGCCCTTTCCCAATTTGATTTATGGTTTTGGCCGAGGCCTTAATCATTTTAGATGTCTTGGCCGAGGCCTTGACAAAATTTTTCAGAATGTCTGGCATTATGCATTCCATCATTATGAAAGTGGTTATTAATATTGCATGTGATTATTCGACCATTAGAATATCCATGTGAATAAGTAAATGGTATTATGTCATTTTACTTTTTGCATATTATGTTGAAGTTCATGTTTAAAAGGATTTTTTTTAGTTATACATTGCCTTAAATGTTAATGTTTATTTATGAAAGCTTCCGCATTATTGTTATCCTTACTGAGCATCTGAGCTCACCCCTTTCAATGTTTTAATATTTTCTAGGATGTGAAGAAGTATTTTATGAATGACCTGCAGGGATAGTCAGAAGAGGATATGAGTGTGGACTATGGAGACTTTGTTATTGTAGTTTTTCACTTTATGATGTAATGTAACGTTTACGAATGTATCTAGTGTTTCCAAGGCTACTAAACTAATCGGTCTTTCGAGACTTGATCTTTTGTGATCATGCCAATGTTACTAAGTAATGCACCGACTCCGGGTAGCTGGGGTCGGGGCGTTACAGTTGGTATCAGAGGAAGTTTAGTACTAACTTTGGAAGCTAGATTTAGATAAACTCTGATTAGAGAACATAGCCCAAAGATAGACTTTGAGGATTAGTAAAGAAAAACTTCCTAGAATTTTGTTATTGTAGATATTTTGTGAGTTTTCCAAGAAATACATCCCTGTCTGGATATGAGAAGGTAGAGGCGGCTCTGGCACAGATGTACCTAGGGGTAAAACCTGAAAACAGCGCTTTGAGCTAGACTCGAACGAGAACTGGTGCACAACAACGGGCCTTGCTGCACTCTTGGTTACGACACTCCCGAGGGATATGCTTAGGATAATTCTCATTTTCTTTACTAACCACTATGAACGGTTATGAGTATATACTTCCTCAAATAAAATCTTTTCATGATTATGGATTATATCCATAAATAGTTCAATTTATGTTAAGTATTTTACAAGTATGGAATTATGTATTTTGATTCATAAACTAATCTAGTTTATGCCATTGTTTAGAAATGGCGCCAAGTGGAAGGAATGGAAACCGTATCAATGCATGCACTCCGTGTAAGTATTTCCCTCCTGCTCAAGATAATTATTGTGGATCTGAAGATACAACTGGTGCTGATCAACTTATTACCATACTGGGACAACTCACTCAAGTTATGAATAATAACCTTACTCGTATGGATCACCCTGATCCACAACGTGGAGGATCAAGGTTAGACCGCTTCATGAGGCAACAACCACCAACATTTAATGGGGGTACAAATCCGTTAGTAGCTGAGCAATGGATAAACTCCTTAGAGAAAATATTCCAAGACTTGGGGAGTAGCGAAAGGGAGAAGGTTGTCATGGCAGTTTACCGCCTCACTGGAGATGCCGATCAGTGGTGGTCGCTGATTCAAAACAAAAAGGAAGATGATGACATATCGAATATGGAATGGAGGGAGTTCAAATAGCTTTTCTTAGAAAAATACCTTCCTCGTGACCATCGAGTAGATATGGAAATACAATTTCTGAGTCTGAGGCAGAAGGAGGATGAGAATGTCGCAAAGTATGAGGCTAACTTTACAAGGTTAGCGAGGCATGCTACCGATTATATACATAACCCAAGGAGTAAGATTGATCATTTCTTTGATGGGTTAAAACCATTTCTCCGTCGAGCTTTAGTATCACAATCCTTCTCATCATACGAAGATATTGTCTCGTGTGCTATCAAGACAGAAAAAGAATTCTCTAAGTCTTATGAAAACAAAGTAAAGCAAGAGAAGAAGAGAACGGTGGAACAAGATACAGATAAAGGGAAAAAGGGAAAGAAGGATTTTCCATTATGTAATAATTGTGGGAAGAATCACCCTGGTACTTGCCTAAAAGGAATGGGAGTTTGTTATAAATGTGGAGAAAAGGGTCACCAGGCTCGTGATTGCAAGGGAAAGAAAGAGGCTATCAAAGTTGAATGCTACAATTGTAGAGAAATGGGTCATTATGCAAATGAATGTCCTAAGCGTCAGGGAAACTTACCTCAGAAAAGGCCAAGGGATCAAGGACAATCTTTTTCTGTTACTACAGTTGATGCAGAATAATTAATGTATTGGTTCTTTTGGACCCATGGATTATATTCTGGTTATTATAATAATGTGATATATATATAAGGATTGTACTGCAGTACTTGTTGTTTCAGTAAGGTTTTAATATGATGAAGGTAATCATATTTTTAGTATGTGACAATAAGAGAAACTTTACTTTGTTTGGGGAATCTGATGATACAATTGATTTTGGAATTTAAGGACCCTTTAGAGGAAGTCTGGACGGAGGTATTTTGGATAACTATAAAGGTTGGAATGGATTAAGTTGATCTTTGGATAGTATTGTTTAAGGTTAAAACATTTCTGAAGATTATTTTTGGAATATTATAATACTATAGTTTTAGTAAAAGGACAACCTGCAGGGTGGGGCATAACCCGTCGCGTTGGACAAAGCTGCAGGAATCGAACCCACAACCATAGTGCAACAGACCTTTATTTCCTACCACTAGCCTACAGGAAGTCCCCAGTTATTACAAAATAGTTTTACTAATCAAAATTGTATGTGTTAATATTTGGAACCTTATACATTTAGTATAAATAGAATATTTTTGAGTTCTATTACCTTTCTGAGTAAAAGATGGGTTTGTGGTAAAAATTTATTAAAGAATGAAAGTATACATAACAAGTATGTATATTCCCTTACATTCTTAGTAAATCTTCTAAATAAATTCCTCAACTTTATAAAAGGTAACTTAAAACAAAAATGTTGTCGGTTAACTTTTCCTACTGGGGAATCAGTGATCGTTTAACCAATCACAAGTTTTTGATTTTCTTGTAGTTAAACTTTCTCCTAATCCTGTTTTCTACAACTCTCCATCAGACCTTGATAGTTTGTTTCTCCTCCATATCCATATTTTCATAGAATCCTTGTATGGTCTATCTCAGGTGACCTTTGTACTTATCTTTCTTTCTTTTAAAGTTATATTTTTATTAACCTTATTTCCGATGTGGGTTTTCCACAAAGGTATTTTCTATTTTCATGCTTTTGTTTTCAACGAAAAATTTCAAATTGCGAGGACGCAATTTATTGAAGGAGGGGAGAATGTAACACCCCGAGCTTCCATGATACGCTTCTCATTCAATAATGCAATAGCTTGCATTGTATGCAACTTCGAGTTCTAACACACCGAGACTAATCAAAGTAGCCGTTATGAATAGTAATACCCACTTTTTAAAATTATTGAAATCTTATATTTAAATATGGACTTCATTTTTGTATTCTTAATATCAAAATTATCCTAAGTTGAATTTTTTGTAATTTTCTGAGAACTTACAATTTTTTATGAATTGTGAAAAATACTTAAAACAACTTTTTTAATCAAAATAATTTATAGTGATAAGTTATACTATTGAGTGGTTTTAAAGAATAATTATAATATATTTTTACCATTTTATCCAATGGTGGTCATTAGAATTAATTTAACATTGAAATTGGACATAAACAATTGCCAATATTTTGATATAAATTGTTTCTTAAAAACACGCTATTTGTTGTGAAAGCGGGAATTAATTATAAAATAAATTAATGCAACTTATATTTTTGTAATTTTTTAAAATAGACATCATTTTTGAAATCGGAATATCAATTATATCTTAGGGTGAAATTTTGGCATTGTTCTGAAAAACTTCAATTTTTGATGAATAGTGAAACCACTAAGTGGTAGTTAAATAACTGATTTTTCGTTTAAATGAAATATTACCACCTCTGTGATTTGATTTTCAAAAATCCGACATACATGGTTGTCATTAAGAAGTAAAATGTGGTTCAATGAGATTAAAATAATTTTTGGTGAAGAGTAACTTTTAAGTTCTTAATCGCGATTAGAGGTAATTAGTGTAGTTTAAGGTAAAAATAATGTTTTAATAATATGAGATGAGCTTGACACATGTCGTACCCTCATTGGATGTGCCATGGCCGACCAAGAAAATCCATGGGTCAACTTGGGGACCCCATGGAGCCACTATAGTTGGAAAATGACATAAATACCTTTTATTTAATGTTAAAGTAAAAAATGACACAAACATGAAATGTTTTACTAAAACATTTTTTACATGGGGTTATACAAGTGATATTTTTGACTATAAATAGTAATTGGAAATCTAAAAAGATTTCCTACATCATAGTATTTTTTTATAATTTTTAGATATTAAATAAATTAAATTATTTATGACATCATTATGATACAGCGATGACCTCATTATTTAATGATTTTAATAAAATGAAAAGATAATGTACAATACAAGGCTTACACATGTCCAAAGACTATTTTATGGGTAGATTTATAACCCTTATCACCTTATCCACGAATTATATAAGTTTGGGACCTTTAGAATCCGAAAATAATTGTATAATAATGTAAAACTTCCTTACTTTCCAAGAGTGCCCCTCCTCTCCACTTATAAAAGGCCCCCACCTCTACCACCTCATTCACACTTTCAAGCCATTTAGCTTGTCCAACCTCTGCCCAAATACTCTCCCAACTTTCCCCTCTTACTCCTAGAAGCCTCACTTTGGTCAGAACGCTTCCCAAGGAAGCCTTTGGCTCAAATCAAAAAGAGTTACCAGATTTTAAGGTAATGTCCTCTCTAATGTTGTTTTGTTTTATTTTTATTCTCCAACCCCCTAAAATCTTTTTATTCATTTTTTTTGTAACAAAAACAGTATCCTCAATATACTAGTATGTTTTTATAATAAGGATTCTAGCTACACTTACACACACCTACATCTAATGGCTAAAGAATATACGGTTTCTGTGGATGGCGAATTTCTGCCTCACGAAACGATGATTGTTCAACACTCATATAAAACCTTCAAAGGTGGCCATTAAGATGTCACTATATTTATATATGATATATAATATGTTTATGTTTTACTTATTCTTCTGTATTTCTCATTTATGGCATACTTTATGATTTCCATTATGGGTAAACGCGATAATTTCATTTTAGGAAGTGCGGACTACCGCCCCCTCAAAGTGATTTGAATCGTTAATGCCATATGTGGGATGTATAAAGGATGGATTAAATGGTATTATACACTATATTATACTGGAATTATATTATACATTTATATAATTATGATTTCATTCGATTAAATACAAAATAGAAATGAAAGTAGCGTTCATGCGTACGTATGGCTTACCGTCTCCATGAACGATGCATTTCATTTCTTACCTCTAAATGTTACGTAATATTATAAATGAATGTATATACTGGTTATATATGATATATATGACATCTAAATCATGAATATAATTCTGGAGATAATGGATATTCTACCACATAAACATCTTGTAATTATAAGAAGTTTATTGTTGACTCAAGTACCAAAGATCGACAAAACGACCGTTATTAACTTAAATAATTACATAATGTTCATAACATTGTAATAAGTGATATAAAAAGGATAATGAAATTAAAAATGGTTCTTAATAAGGTATATATTAACTCTAGTTTATTATTCAGGAGGTTAAATAACGGTTGAGTCAAGTCAGACACGAGGTAAGGGAACTTCTTAACCCAACTTCCATTCTTTGGGTTAATCTCATACTTTCAAATTATGTCATGATATTATTATGTCCTATCTTGTATTTGTACTTTCTTTATGTGTACTTATAGTGAATACACATAATAGATATATTATATTTTAAAAATATGATCTTTTTAAGGACTTCATCTCAATCTCCTTTAATTGAGGCATATTTGGTTTTATACATAATTTCTTTTATACGGTGTATAAACCCCTTTGAGTTTTACATTTATTCAAAAGGAATATTTTTTATACTAAGCGTTTACTAAACGGCAAAAGGGAATTTTTTTGTCGTACGTATGCGGCGACGACGACTTCTCTACCGCCGTGACCACTATTTGAGTTTCGGCTTCCTCTACAAGCCATACCTTTTTTAAAAGAAAAATAAATACCATGTTTTACTTTTCTTTTATTTTGGTATTGAAAATGGTTTTGAAAGTATTTTTATTATATCAATGTGTTGTATTTATATCTTGTCATTGAAATGTGGAAATGTTATGTTTCCTTTATGCATACTTTATGTGATATGGTTATGTTATGGTTTATGATATGTTTAAACCTATTCATATGAGGAATACATTGGACTTAATAAGTGACGGGTGGAGCCCGCTATAGCTCCTTGATGCATCGGTAGGTCTCATGAGACAACTAGACGTGGAATTGGCCGAGGCCCTTTCCCAATTTGATTTATGGTTTTGGCCGAGGCCTTAATCATTTTAGATGTCTTGGCCGAGGCCTTGAAAAAATGTTTCAGAATGTCTGACATTTTGAATTCCATCATTATGAAAGTGGTTATTGATATTGCATGTGATTATTCGACCAGTAGAATATCCATGTGAATAAGTAAATGGCATTATAACATTTTACTTTTTCCATATTATGTTGAAGTTCATATTTAAAAGGATTTTGTTTTAGTTATACATTGCCTTAAATGTTAATGTTTATTTATGAAAGCTTCCGCATTATTGTTATCCTTACTGAGCATCTGAGCTCACCCCTTTCAATGTTTTAATGTTTTCCAGGATGTGAAGAAGTATTTTATGAATGACCTGCAGGGATAGTCAGAAGAGGATATGAGTGTGGACTATGGAGACTTTGTTATTGTAGTTTTTCACTTTATGATGTAATGTGACGTTTACGAATGTATCTAGTGTTTCCAAGGCTACTAAACTAATCGGTCTTTCAAGACTTGATCTTTTGTGATCATGCCAATGTTACGAAGTAATGCACCGACTCCAGGTAGCTGGGGTCGGGGCGTTACATCATACGATCATGGAATCATAGGAACTATGGTAGAAACATAAAACACAACATAATCATAAGTCAAGGATAACATCCAGGACAACATTAAATGGTGGGAAAAGTCCCATAATGGATTAGGTTCACTCTTTAATCCTATACATGAAATATCATGAGACTAAAATTATAAATACCAAGACTTTAAAAGCCTAGAGATAGTGCCTTAAATTATTACATTTTCATAATATACAAGGAATCACATCCAAAAGGACCGTATAGTTTAGTGGTCTTGGTGAACTAGATAGATACATGATACCTATATTACAATTGAAATTATAAAATACAACATAACCATTTCTTTAAGAACACCTTTATTCTCCTAGCTTATCGCTGCATAACAATCATAATACACTCTACAGATTCCTAAGGAAAATAAAACATAATTAAGGGGTGAGATCAGATGATTAGTAAGGGTATAAATATGGTAGAAGTAATCATAAATAAGAATAAATTTTTTTGGAAAGTTAATTAACTGAAACACATTCTATTTAATCAATAAACCTATGAATAATATGGCAGGAATAAAATATTATCAAATAATTACATATAAATAATAACATGAGAATGAAACTTAACCATGTATATTATACTAGTATAATAATCACATGGAATATCAATAACTAATATCATAATGATGGAATGAAAAATTCTAGACATCCAAATTATACCATCGAGGCATCACACCAAGCATATAATACCATCAAGTCTTTGTTCAAAGAATATAACATTATCAAGGCTTTGTACCAAGAATCTAATAATTGGGTAAGTCCTTGTTCAAAACCATGTTTATTTTGTCTCCTGAGACCTAACAATTCATATAGGGGACATAGAAATCCCCACCCATAACTTACTAAGTCCAATGAATTCCTCATATTATAGGGGTTAAAAATAAACAACCAAAACATTCTTATTCAAATACTAGCATACAAAATGTGAATAATTTATCCATAAACCAAGAATGGGATCAAAATAGAATATCCATAGTCAAACTTATCATAAACCTTTTAATAAAATATAGTATATGATATCATAATAGATAAACCTCAATTAATAATATAATTTAAATAATGAGTGTTTATATAGATGAAAACACACTAATAACATCTTTAGAAATTCATTGATAGAAATACCCCTTTTTTATTTTGAAATATTTTATTTAAAAGAATGTGAAATTATAAAAGAGAAAATTTTATTTGAAAATATCTATTTAAAATTTTAAAGTAAGCTTCAAAATATTATATCATCATGAAGGTAAAAAAATCCGCTCATGCCACATAAGTAAAAAAAACATTCCTTCCATATTTTTATTGAAAAAGTTATAAATTACCTCATTTGGAAAATGAAAAAATTTTCCCTATCAAAGAATTATTAAAAAAGTTGAAAATATGTAAAAGTAAATTAAATTTTTTGAGGATAATAGAAAAAAACAATTTTATTTTTTTAAAGAAAAGATAGACATTGAAGAAAAAGATTCCCCAATGGATACTTAAACATAAAAATTCTGAATAATAATGAGATTCTAAAATAAACCAATACAACTTGGTAATTAGTTGAATCATATGACCTATAACTTGAAATAAATCTTTAAATACCCTTAATATATATATTCATGATATTATATTAAAGGAGATTTATATAAACCACATAAAAGAAATAAGTGGTGAATAAGGCATGTACCCTATAGAAATAAAAGTTTGGAAAAAATACCATTACATGCACTTTAATTTAGATGAACCTGATTTAACCTCCTGTATTGTGGTTTAAATAATTTAATTAATTTATATAAGAACCATATACATATTTATGATATCATATAAGATCCTATTATATCATTTTATTAATAATATTTTGTTATTACCTATGTTTTGAAGGTCAACTGTTTCATTTTCCTATACATGCTTTGTCATGAAGGTCTTGTTTATTATGTATAGGATATTTTTATTTCATATATAGAATAATAATAAGTTCCTAGATATCATATTTATTCATTATATAATTTTTTGTAATCATTCTAGAATAGTTGACATGGAAAATTAATCACATCACATTGTGTAGATGGTAGGCCATACGTACGGACGAGCGATGATATAATTCCATTAATGGTGAACTGGTAAGGAAGTGGATGGTATATTAATTTTTAAAGAATCATTATCATGAAATTAATATCATATATACCCATTATTTATATGATTTTACCCATCCATGTAAAGTGGTAATGAAAAATATATTACACCACGATGTGGAGACGGTAAGCCATACGTATGCACATACAGTGGTTTCATTTTTTTACGATGGTTAAAAGGTAGAATGTAGTTATTCCATAAAAATAATAATATATAAGAATATATATTATACTATATTTATTACTTTATCATGGAAACCACACATTGAGAAAAAGTAGAAGAATAAATGAACTTGGATGAGGAGGTAAAAATGATTTCCTCTTATTTGATAGACATCCTTTAGATATCTTCTTAAGAAATATAGGGTTGGTATTTTTGGAATACAATAACATCCAAAAATTAGATAAGGATTTTAATAATATACTGTTTTTTTGATATAGATGACTCAAATTGGTTGGAGTAAGTGAGGTATGAGGTTCCCATTTATAATTGAGGTGAGGGACACTTTCAGAAATCCTCTATATTTTGACATATAATAAGCCTATTCTAGATCCAAATAAATTAAAATGGGATGGAAAATAATTGGGGAAGAAATTTTAGACCATAAATTATCCCCTTTTCCTTATTTTTTTATTTTTAAATAATTAAAAAAAATATTAATTCAATAAAATATCATTATTGTCAAATTTGATACTATTTATTAAATTTGACATCAAATACATCAAGAAAAAGTTTTAATTCAAATATAATAATTAAAAACAAATATAATATATCTTATATATATATATAATTCATTATACTCATTAAATAATCCCAAATATATCAAAATTTATAGTTTTAATGTTAATTATTTTATTTTTTTTAATTAAATAAATGTTGTTTTAGAATTGAAGAATCATTTAAGGTAATTATATAATTTATAAAAATTAAAACTAAATTTCTCTAATGAAAATAATTTCATTAATATAAAAATAAGCATTTATTTTTATTAATATATGTATTTTTCCTTATCTGTACACATAAAATATATTAAATAAAAATAGAGTGACATTTTATAACTAGCATTGATTTAAATAATATAAAAGTTATTTTCATGGAAAATAATCCATTAATAAAATCCAATTTTATATTAATATTATAAGGGAAAAATAATTTTCTTCCAATAATTTTTTTAAAATTTTAGATAATGGATATACCCTTATCTTTTGGTTTTAACTCTTTTTAACCCCTTTAACTCTTATTGTGAAAACATGGATTTTTACTCTTTGAGGGTCAGTATTGTTTCTATAAAATGAAAAATTTACCATAAATGAATTATGGATGATTTTTTGAATAGAATAAAAACAATTTGGCAAAATTTTAATTTTTTTTTAAAATTTATATCATTTAATAGCATATTATTTGTTTTAATATAACATTAATGTCAATTGTGACACTATTCATTACTTGAATTTTACAAAAAATACATAAAATAAGATATATTAGAACAAACACTTTTAAAACATCACTAACATGTAAAATTTATCTATTAAATTCTTGTATAACATTAATTATGTCAAATAATATTTTTTTATATATTTTTAGAATTATTTATTTAATATTCCCATTAATTAAATAGTTACTACATCATCATTGTGAAATCCTTTATGTTAATTATTTATTTCATAAAAATTAAAAATATATTACCATGATTAATAAAAATATTTCATATTTTCAAATAATATTTCTAATAGAATATATTACCTAGATAATTCCATATTAAAAAAAATTTCTTGTTAAAACAAGACTATGAAAAGGTTGAATTTTCATTAAATAAAATATTTTAAATGTTCTATTCTCATCCAAATGGCTATAAATTGTAACATAACAAAAAATTTAATGATTATTGACTTAAATACTCATAATATATTTTTGTTTCATGTTTTAGAGTTATTTTATTATAGTTGTAATATTATTTTTACAATTAATTACTTGATTTACCATTAACCGTGGTATATAAATTTATTAAAGTTACATTTCATATTGGAAAAAAATAAAAGGGGTATATTTAAATAATTTTTAACTTATTATTACAAATAAGGAATCTATTTTTACAAATTAAAAACTTAAAATTGGATAAAATTAATTTAATATTAATCTCATAAATGGTGTGAGAAAACCGTTTTTTAATGTGAAAATGTGCAGTTGTTTGAAATGTTGATCTATCCAAATTAAAAATAAAAATATTAAAATAACAATAATTTAATTAATATATATTTTATTGATCTAATTTTATATTAAAAACGAGTTTAGATTTAAATCTTCTTCATAAATTATTTAGATGAAAAGTCTGTTTTCAATTAGAAGGCTGTATTTTTTACTATTTATCCAAAAATGAAACATTTCAGAAAAATACCAAAAATTAAACTAAATTAAATTTTGATATTATTATTTCAAAAAAATATTTTATTATGTAAAATAAAATTTATAAATGCACCAAAATTTAGTTTTAAAATAAGTAGGCTATTAAAAGGTAACAAAAATGATTTTAGAAAAATATAGCTTTTAATGCGTAAAAGTGGATTTATTTTTATATATTGACTAGAGGAAACATAATATGAATGTTTAAAATTATATTTAGTATATAATATTTAAATTTAATAAATTGGTTAATACTATTAATTCTTTCCAATTTAACAGTAAGGTTATAATAATATTTTTATTGTGTGGTTAAGTTGGGTGTTGTGTGCAACGTAAGTTATCAAAGAAATTGAATTTATTTTAGAAGAAACATACCATCAAATATTGGGTCATTAAATTATACCACCCTTGAATAAATTGTGTCCTTTTTATTTTTTATTTCACTTTAAAAATCAATGTTTGATACCTGAAAATTCTTTTGTGGGAAACCCACATCAAAAATAGGGTTTATAAAATATAATATTAATAAGAGGGAAAGGAAAATGCGATGGTCACCACAAAATTATGCTTTTGAATAAGATAAAAAGAATGGTAAATTAAAAACTAGACATATAAGATAAATATAACTATAAAGTTCTGATGGAGAGTGACAAAGAGTATGATCATTATAAAGTTAACCATCACAAAACCATAAATATCCGATTAGTTAAATGACTATTGATTACTTAAAAAGAAAATTAAATTTAAACATTTTTTGTTCCAAAATATTTTCAATAATTTATATTGAATATTTTACTATAAATATAAGAACTTGATAAAATAAACGTACTTTACTTCATTTAATTTCATTATCATAATATCATCCTTTGGTTTTGCTTTGATCTATTTTCACATCATCCCTTACACAAGGAAATTAACGATCATGATGAATTTTATATACCTGAAGAACTCCTAATGAATCATAAGGTACTAATTTCATTCCTTCCTCATTTAAATATCTATCAAAACCAAAATGGTTAGAATGGGTTTCTAATATGATAAATAACACCTTAACTTCAACAAATAATATCCAAAGATCAACTTAATTAATTCCATAAGTAGTTACCTTAAGACTAATTGAAAATATTTCTTTCTAAATTCAATTTCCTAAATTTTAGAAGTAAGGTAACTATATTTCCAAAATAAACATAAAATTAGATTCCAAAAACAATATAATGTAGATCTTATTTTCTCATACCCAAGATTTGATCACCTTATAAACCTTAATAAAAACATTTATGCTTCTAAATACTTAAAAAAAAGTACTGTAGTACAATACTTTTATATCTTATGATTCTTATAAATAGGGAACTATTGATGAAATAATTTTTGAATCTAAAAACAAATGAACAATAATATTTCTACTTTATTCCTAAATAGTTATCAGTGATTCATGATATTATTATTTAAGACCTCATTCCTTTATTTTGACTTTTATTTTCACATCGTCATCAGAAATATAACAATTACTTATATAACATTGCTGATTCTAACCATTAACCAAAATCAAAAGCACAATGTGATAAACACTAATCAAAGTTATATATTCATGAATATTCATTTATAGGATTTATAAATCAATACATATTACTCTCAATCTATGAGTCCATATATTTAACCGAGGTTATCCATAGCATTACCAAATTTATATGATGATATCCTATACTTATAATTATCCTCAAATTTATTCATAGGGTTATGTTTTCAAATCCATGATTTTTTAAATATATTTCCCAAGGGTTCTACTAAACTTCCTTTGACCCCAACTGTAAAGACTTAGACTCCAGTAGCTTGGAGCCGATGCCTTACATTATTACATTGGAATTGGATACAAGGAATCACATCCCAAAATTCCAAATTGTTTAGTAGTATACATAATTGAAACATACATTACAATTGAAATTATAAAATAAAAAATGATTCCTTTATGAACACCATTTTTTTCCTAGCATATATCTACATAAAAATAATAGTACACTACACGAATTCATGAGGAAAATAAAACTTAAGAAAAGTGTGAGATGAGATGCTTAGTAAGGGTATACATACGACATAAGCTATCAAAAATAAGAATAAACATTTATGGAAATGTAATTAATGGAAACACATTTTATTTAATCCGTAAACTTGAGAATAATATGGTATGAATGAAATATGGTCAAACAGTTTCATATAAATAATCACATGAGAATGAAGATTAACCACATATATTCTATATGTTGAATAATCACATAGAATATCAATAACTAATATCATAATGATGGAATGCATAATTATGGACATATGAATGATACCATTGATTCTTTGTATATATAATCTAATAATACGAAAGATTTAATATAAAAATCTATCATTATCAAAGAATATAACTAAGAATCTAGTAAATGGGTAACCCCTTGGCCAAAAAATAGTCTAGTTTGTCTCTTGATGCCAAACGATGCAGAAAGGGACTATATCTAGACCCACCCATCACTTACTATGTCCAATTAAGTCCTAATATTAAATGGGTTAAACATAAAAAACAAAAACATTACTATTAAAAAAATAGACTACAAAATGTAAATACTTTAACCATAAACTATAATGCCCTGACCCCAGTTTCCTAGAGTCTGTTCATTATTTAATTACATTGGAATGATTATAAGAAAGTATTGTCCCAAAGGACGAAGTACTTTAGTTGTTTTGGAAGACCATATACATACACAGGTTTAACATTATATCTTGAAATTAAATACAACATATAAGTTTTATTAGGAACATCCACAACTCTATGTTTATCCCTAGAAGTCATTCATAATAAAATTATTCATGTACTGAAAAAATAAAACAAAAGAAAGGGGTGATCTCAGATGATCAGTAAGGGTAAGCAATGCAGTGGAATATATCATAAACATAAACATTACACTTGGTGAATGATGAAAACCATAAGCCTTTAAAACTAAACTTGAACACATTATGGTAGGAATAAGAGATGAATAAATAATCCCATAATAATGCATAATCATGCGAATCATACTAGTTAAATAATAACATAAACTTTCTATTATTAGTTTCATAATGAGGTAATGCATAATGTGGGACATCATAACCATACCATCAAGGCTTCGTGCCAAGTCCATAAATATCCATTTTGTCAAGGACTCGTGCCAAGACTATAGTTTTTCTCGTGAAACCTACCAATGCACCAAGGGTCTATAGAGGTCCCCACCCAACACTTACTAAGTCCAATGAATTCCTCTTATGAACCAGGATAAACATAATTAACATATACATTCATATTAAAACTAACATATGAAATATAAATAAATTTCCCTGTACATTAAACATAAACACTAACCATTCGAAGTAAATTGGTGAATGATATCAAGATAGAACATCCACATTAAAACTAACCAGAAATTCTTCAAAAATATATTTTAGATGATATAATGAGATAAAAACCTCTATCAAATAAAATATTCATCAAAGGATATTGACAAAAATAAAGATAATTTTAATTGAGACCATCAAGAAATTCTTGAGGAAATAATCCTCAAATAATACAATGTGTCACAAAATACCTTGAAACATTCAAATAATAATCCCTTAGAATATCATGAGAATAAGGAGACTCTTTAAATGATATACCAAGGGTAATTACATATTACAAATTCAAGGAATAAGTGGTGAACAAGGAATATATCTCATAAAAGTTAATGTGAGGTGAGAAAAATCTATTTTACTTTGGAAAGAAGAGCTCTTTTGGAAAATAATTTGTATTTGTCATAAATCTGGTTTAAATTTATATATGAAAAAAATGGAAAGTAATTTTTTATAACTTTTGAGGCATAAAAGAAGTCCCACTGATGTGAAATAATGTAAAAATTATTTTTAATGAAGCTTTAGAATTAAAACATTTTTGTGCGGTTTAAAGAATTCATTAATGATATTTTAAAGTGAAAAGGAATGTTTGATTTCATAAAACAAGAAATGATCCAAAATAGATAATTCATGTTAATTTTTTTTGATTTTATAAAGATTAATCTATCTTAAAATGGATTGTAGAGTGAACTTAAAAATAGGTAAGAATTCGAGAAGTTCCTTGAATCAGGCTTGCATTTCAGAAGAATTTTTAAAATATTATTCTAAAACATGTAACTACCCATAAAATAAATAATTATTATTATTGGTAAACATATATATAGAACATTCAAAAATAATTTAAAAGGATTACAATAGAATAAATTACAATTTCATTGAGGTGAGTAGAGAATAAGAGCAACCTGAATGAAAACAAAGGTTTGGGTAGAAAATACTTACAACTTTGTATTCAATTGAATCGTATGCCCCAATATTAATAATCATAAAATTATAAATTAAACATTATGAAATAAAAATATTCATAATATGAAACATCAATGAGTAGTATACATACAACATACACAATTAATATTAGTGAATACAGAATATCTCATAAAAATGGAAGTGAGATGAAGAACCCCTTCCCTAAAGTTCAAAGGTGTTATCCACTTGATCTTAAGGATCTGAATAATATAAATTAGGTTCATGAATTAATAATTACATAACCTAATATCCATTTAATTGGTTTATTATAACCTTATTATGTCCATTCATGGGTTTTTGATGGGTTAAGAGGTTCAATTTCATTGTTTGTTCCATTTGTTTCATGATCGGTATACTTATATTCATGAAAGGAGAATCAAGTAAAATTAAGATCATTGTCTAGAATTAAAGTTATATGATACTAGTGAAAATACATAAGGTTACATGGTTTTAAAGTTTATTTAGTTACTTGCAGTGAAGACAAATCATTATTTAAATTATTTAATGATTACCATTTGGGATAATTGGCAGGTTTTTAACACAACAAACTCATTTTTATTTATAAATAAAAACCATGCTTATGAAAAGATTCCAGAACCATATATGTGACATAATACGTATATTATAGTCTGGTTAAACTATAATAATGGTTTCATGAACTAATTAAAGATGGTAAAAGAAATTGAAAACCCATCATCCTTGAAAATGGTAAATTAGCACATCTCGGATGGTGTTTTTTACTACTAGCATAAAAGATGGGTAAATGAGATATAAAAATAAATTACTCTATAATCATAAAAAAATTACATTAAATTTATGTTATTGGAGTTTTCATAACATTTGGATGAGGAGAGGTGTGTATAGAAAAGAAAACAGAGGAACTTGAAAAGAAAGTAAAAGAATTGAAAAGAGGAATTTACCTCTTGAATTAATCTTCCTTGAAAGGCTATTTAGAGGAGAGGATTTGGTATTTTTATGAGACCAAGGGATACTGGATGTGGGGGAAGATCTTGTAAGTATATTTTATCAGAATTTAGACAAGGAAAAGGCTTTAGAAGAGTGAAGAGAGGATGTGAGTGTGGGTGATTTTTATAGTGGAGGAGAGGAGAGTTTTCTTAATATTTTAATCATTAGATTATTATTTTACATAAGACATGAAATTATGATTATTCCAGGACCAAAAATAGTAATAAGTGAATGTGAGTTAAAACCAAGGGTTCTTACATCAAATATGATTATAGAAATAGTGTATTTAACTCATAATGTTTATGTACGGTAAATTACCATATTTCACTATTCCAAGAAAATTCAAGTGTTTTAGTAAAACCCCAAAAAGTCACCCTAACCATTTTTTGATGTGTAGAATCAAAATATGAAATAAATTTTATCAAAATATTTTTTAAATGTTTTAAATTTAATTTTTAAATAAAATCATCATTTACTCAGAAAATAGTGTTTTAAAACTAAAACTGATTTTGAAATGCCCTGAAAAGTATAATAAGGTTTTATTAAATTACCCCAAAATCACAGGACAATTTTTTTTGATTTAGGAATAAATTTTATGAAAATTTATTTTTTAAATAAATTTATTAATTATATAATTATAATAAAATATTTACTACTTAGAAAAATACCAACACATAATTATTAATTTTTAAAATATTCACTCTCATTTATATGGTGCCTATATTTTATTTTTACTTACACGTGTTATGTTAATATCAATAAGGGTACATTACTATTCATAAGGTTCATATTACCATTCAAAAGGGTAAATTACTATTCATGAGTGTCAACTTACTATACATAAGGGTATATGACTATTCATAAGGGTCAAGTTACTATTAAAATCCTTAGGGTGGTAAATTCTCCCCACACAATTATTTCATCCCCAAAATTTGAAATTGAACATTGAAATTTAATGGTTGATACTTGAAAATTCCCATGTGGGAAACTCATATTAAAAATACGGTTAAAATATAATCTTAATAAGAGGGAAAGGGAAATCCATTAGTTACTACAAAACTACACATTTTAATTAGACAACCTGATCATTGAAGAATAATCAATTCATCATGTTCTGATGAAAAGTGATATAAAACATTCTCAGATTAAAGATCATCACCACAAAACTATGAACTAGAGTTATGAAAAATTTAATTGATATCAGGAAAAAATATGATAATAAGACAAAAGTTTTATTTAAGACTCTTTTCTTGGAGTTGAGGAATTATTCCCTTCATATAAGAGTATAAATATACATTTCTATTTCATAAAAAAAATCTTATCCTTTATTTTTTCCTTGAACTATCTATACTTAATTTGTGGTAGTATCATTACTTTTTCACTATCAAGTAACATCATTTAGGGCATATTACTTTGATTCTTGGGACATTGATTCACATAGTGTCCCATATCCTTACTGTTGAAGCATCGTATATTGAAAACTTGTTTCTTACCCTTGCAATCAAAAAATTGGTGTCCTTTTTATCCATACTTATAACAAACTCTCATTCCCTTCATGAATTTCCCATGATGATTATTTCTATAGTTTTCACATGTAGGAAAACCTTTATTTACCTTATTCCATTTATCTATCCTTTTCTCTAACATCCTCTCCTTTTCTTGATTCCCTTGAAGAACATAGGACTTAAAGAATTATTTACATATCTTGTTAACACATGAAACTATTTTTTCATATGATGGGGATACTTGGGAGAGTATCTTCCTTAGAAATTATTGATTAATAACATAAGAGATATGATACTTCTTAATATTTACATCACATGAATTGGTGAAGTTATCATTCCTTCTCCGTGGCGCCATTTATATATAAAAAATTACACTAAATTAGGTTATGAATAATAATATATAATATCAATTTAGGAAAATACTTATCATAAATTGAAATCTTATTCATAGTTAATATCATAATCATAAACATGTTTTCTTTGAGGAAAAATTACATTTAAGTCCTTCATAATGGATTATAAAGAAAATGTGAATTATCCTAAGAATATCCTTCAAAAGTGTCAAACCAGGTTCGCAGTAATTCCCATTTTCATGTACCCGGATACCCCGGGTCAAGCCCAAAACAAATTGTTGGAGTTTTTACTCTTTGGAACATCTATTCCAGAACCACGTCCTCTTGTACTCACTAGACATGGATGTATTTTCAAGAAAGATACACATAATCTATTCCATACCAAAATTCCATGATATTCTTGTATGTTTATCCTCAAAGACTATATTAGGGGGTTTTTCCCTAATCTAATTTTTCTAATACAATTTTCCAAGTTTTCTACTAAACATCCTTTGATACCAACTATAATTCCTCAACCCTAGTTTCCCATAGCCAGTGAATTATTCCATTACATTGACATTCTTACAAGAATGTCATATCCCTAAGGATGGAGTAGTTTAGTAGTTTTTGAAAACTAGATACATATATAGGTTCAACATTTCAACTTGAAATGAAATACAATAATTATGTTTTATTGGGAACTTTCACAACTCTAAGTTTATCTCTATTGTCCATTCACATTAAACTTATTCATTTACCAAGAAAATGAAACATAAGAAAGGGGTGAGCTCATATTCTTAGTAACAGAAAGAAATATAACATAAGATATCCTAAATATAAACATTAGGCATGGTGAATAACTAAAAACCCATGCCTTTAAAAATAAACATGAACACATTATGGTTATAATAAGAGCTGAATAAATAATTCCATTATAAAGAATAATCATGGGTATTATACTAGTAGAATAACCACATGAAATTTCAATTAATAGTTTCATAATGAGGGAATACATAATATGGGACATCATAACCATACCGTTAAGGCCTCATGCCAATACCATAAATATCCACTTTTCAAGGCCTCATGCCAAGACCATATTGTTTCTCATGAGACATACTATTTCACTGAGGGGACATAACGCCCCCCCAAAACTCTAACTAAGTCCAATAAAATTCATCTTTTGAGTTGGGATCAACATAAAAAACATATAATTTTTTTTTAAACTAACATATGAAATGTAATTTACTTTCCCCATACAATAAACATAAACACTAACCATATGATGTAAATTGGTGAATGGTATCAAGATAGAACATCCTCATTCAAACTAATCAAAAACCCTTAAAAAATATTTTTGATGATATCATAAGATATAAAACTCTATGAAATACAATATTCATCAAAGTATGTTGACATAAATAAAGATACTTTTAAATGATACCATTGAGAAATTTTTGAGGAAATAATCCTTAATCATTCCAAAGTGTCTCATACCACCTTGAAATATTCAAGACACAATCCCTTAGAATATCATGAAAAAAGAGACTCTTAATATGATATACCTAGTTTTAGTACATACACCACATGCAAGGAATGACATGTGAACAAGGCATATATCTCATAAAAGTTAATTTGAGGTGAGAAAAATGTATTTTACTTTGGAAAGAAGATTTATTTTGGAAAATCATTTGTATTTGTCATAAATATGATCTTAAACATATATATCCTTGAAAATAAAATGTAAGGAAATTGATATTACATTTGAGGAATAAATGGTGTCACACTTATGTGAAATCAGGTAATATTTGTTTTTAAAGAAGCTTTAGAATTAAAACATTTTAGTGCAGTTTAAGGAATTCATTAAAGATATTTTAAAGTGCAAAGACATGTTTTATTTCATAAAACCATAAATGAACCAAAATATATTTTCATGTTAAATTTTTGTGATTTTATAAAGATAAATATGTCTTAAAATGTATTATAGGGTGAACTTCAAAATAGGCAAGAATTTGAGAAGTTCCTTGAATCAGAGTTTCATTTCAGAAGAATTTTGGAAAGATTCTTTTAAAAAATGTAACTAACCATAAAATAAAGAAGGATTATTATTAATAAACACATATATAAAATTAAAATAGAAATTATTATGATTAAATAATACTAAATAACAATTTCACTTTGGTGAGTTGAAAATAACAGCAACCTGAATGAAAATAGAGGTTCGGGTAGAAAATAGTTACAAATTTGTAATCAATTTAATCATTTTCCCAAAAATTAATAATCATAAAATGATATTTGAATATAATAAAACTAAATATATTCATTAAATGAAATATATATGGGTATTATACATACACCATAAACAAGTAATAGTAGTGAATATAGAATATCTCGTAAAAATGGAAGTTAGATGAAGAAACACTTACCTTAAGTCCAAAGTTGTTATCAACTCGATCTTAATGACTGAATAATAAAATTTATGTTTATTAAATAATAATTAAAAAAATATTCTCCATGTAATTGATTTATTATAAAATTATTATGTTCACTCACAACTTTTTTGATGGGTTAATTGGTTCAATTTCATTGTTTGGGTTCGTTTGTTTCACGATTGGTATACTTATATACATGAAAGAAGAATCGTGTAAAATGAGGATGTTTGTCCAGAATTGAAGTTATATATTATTATTGAACATAAATAATGTTATATGGTTTTAAATTTAATTTTTTTACTTTTAGTGAAGATGAATCATTATATAAATTATATAATGATTATCGTTTGAGTTAATTGGCGGTTTTTGAACACAACGAACTCATCCTGATTTATAATTCAAAACCATGTATAAAAAAATATTAAAGAATCATATATGAGACATAATAAATATATTATAGTCATGTTAAACCATAATAAGGGTTTCATTACCTGAATTTAATATTATAATAGAAATTGAAAACCCATCATCCTTGAATGTGGTAAATTAGGACATCTCAGATGGTGTTTTTTTACTACTTTCATAAAACAAGGGTAAAGAAGAGATGATAATAAATTATTTCATAATCCTAAAATAATTATATAAAATGTATGTTAATTTTTTTTATGAAATTTGGATTATTAGAGGTGATGATATAAAAGAAAACAAATGAAATTGAAAAGAATGTAAAAGAATTCAAAAGAGAAATTTACCTCATGAATTAATCTTCTTTGAGACCCTCTTTAGGGGAGAGGATTTGATCTTTTTATGAGAAAAAAGGATGAAAGATGAGTGGGAGGATCTTGGGAGTATAGTTGAGTAGAATTTAGATAAGTCACAAGGCTTGAGAAGAGTTAAGAGAAGAGGGGATTGTGGGTGGAATTTATAGTGGGGGAGAAGAGGCTTTTCTTAATATTTTAATCATTAGTTTATTATTTTTTCATATGAAAACAAATAGTGATTATTCCTTGATTAAAAATATTAATAAATGTATGTGAGTTCAATACAAGTGTTCTTAAATCAGCTATGATGCTATGAATAGTGTATCTAACTTATAATGTATATATACGGTAAATTACCATTTTTCACTATTCATCAGGAATTCAACTATTTTAGAAAAATCCAAAAAATTCACCTTAATCATTTATTGAAATGTAGAATCCAAATATGAAATCCATTTTATCAACATAAGTTTCTAAATATATGAAATTTAATTTTCAAATAAAAGCATCATTTACTCATAATATACAATTTTAAAACTAAAACTGATTTTGTAATGCCCAGAAAAGTTAACTAAGGTTTTATTAAATTACCCCAAAAGTAATTTTTTTATTTAGGAATAAATTTTATGAAAGATTATTTTTCTTTTAAATCAAATTATTAATTATAAAATTATAAATAAATATTAACTTCTCACAAAAATACCAACACTTAATTATTAATTTTTAAAATATTTATAATCATTTATAAGGTGATTATATTTTATTTAAACTTACATGGGTGATGTTACAATTAATAAGGGTATATTACTATTCAAAGGGTCATGTTACTATTAATAAGGGTATAATACTGTTCATAAGGGTCAACTTACTAATCATAAGGATACATTACTATTCATAATGGAAGGTTACTATTCATAAGGGTATTTTGCTATTTGTCAAAAATTAAAATTTTTCTATCAGACTCAAAAAATCACCCTAAATGCAACCGTTTATGTCATATTTTTGAAATTCAAAACACAAAAGTAGAAAAATTATGTTCATTAGATAGTTTATAACAAAGTGTTGTTTTGTAGACACTCTGTGTTTCTTGTATTCAATACTAAATTTATTTTCACACACTTGGGGTGTTAGATTCTCTAATCCATAAAAAAAATTCATCCTTAGAATTTGAAATTGAAAAATAAATGTTAATGGTTGATACTTGAAAATTACCTTATGGGAAACCCATATCAGAAATACCGTCAAAATATCTGCTTAATGAGAGGGAAAGGGAAATGCATCTGTTACTACATAACTATGAATTCTAAATAGAAAGCATGGTCATGGAGGAATAATAAATCCATCATGTTTTGATGGAAAGTGAAATATAACATGCTGAGATGAAAGATCATTACCACAAAACCATAAAATACAGTTATGAAAAATTTCATTGATATGATGAAAAATTATGATAATAAGACAATATTATTATTTTAGACCTTTTTCTAGAGTTGAGGAATTATTCCACTCTTATAAGAGTATAAATTTACGATTCTATTTTATAAAAAAAAATCTTATCCTTTGTTTTTGAATTGAAATATCTAAACTTTATCTATGGAAGTATCATAACTTGTTCATTATCCAATAACATCATTTGGGGAATATTACTTTGACGCTTGGGACATTGATTCATATAGTGTCCCATATCCTTATAGTTGAAGCATTGAACATATAAAACCTTTTTCTTACCCTTTAAATAAAAAAATTGGTGTCTTTTTTCTCCACATATATAACAAACTCCCATTCCCTTCAAGAATTTCCTAGGATGATTCTTTCCATAGTTATCACATGTGGGAAAACCCTTCTTTCCATACTTCCCTTTATCCATAATTTTATATTTCGTCCTCTTATTTTCTTGATTCCCTTAAAATTAGTAGTACTCAAAGAATTATTAACATATCTTGTTAACAAATGATACTATTTCCTTATATGATAAGGATATTTGGGAGACTATCTTCCTTCAAAATGATGCCTTAAGGCCATAAGAGATATGATCATTCTTATTATTTTCATCATGTGAATTAGTGAAGTTCTCATTCCTTCTCCTAGGTGCCACTTCTATATAACATGATACACAAGATTATGTTATTCATCATAATGTATAATCTCAACTTAGGAAAATACTTACCATAAATTGAAATCCTATGCATTGATAATCTCATAATCATAAATATGTTTTCTTTGAGAACAATTTTACATTTAAACCCTTCATAATGGATTGTAAGTACAATGTAAATTATCCAAAGTTTATCCCCTAGGATTGTCAAATTAGGTGCACAGTAAGGGCCATTGTCATGTACTAGAATACCCCATGTCAAGTTCAAAACTCTTTATTAGAGTTGTTACTCCTAGGTACATCTGTGCCAGAACCACGTCCATTTTTACTATCCAGACAGGGTTGTATTTTCTAGAAATATCCACATAATATATTCCTTACTAAAATTACAGGATATTCTTGTGTTTTTATCCTCAAATACTATCATAGGGTGTTGTTCCATAATCTATTTTTTCTAAATCAAATTTCTTAGTTCTCTATTAAACTTATTTTGATACTGACTATAATGACCCGACCCTAGTTGCCTAGATCTATTGCATTATTTCATTTCATTGACATGATTACAAGAAATTTATATCCCAACGTACCAAGTAGTTTAGTATTTTGGGGAAACCAGATACATAAAAAGGTTTAACATTAAAACTTCAAATTAAAAACAACATTTAAGTTTTATTGGGAACATTCACAACTCTAAGTTTATCCCTGTAGGTCATTCATAATAAACTTCTTCATGTACTGAGAAAATGAAAAATAAGAAAAGGGTGAGATTAGATGATTAGTAAGTGTAAGAAATAGAATATAAGATATCATAAACATAAACATTATTCATGGTGAATAGCTAAAAACACATTCCTTTAAAAATAAACTTGAACACATTATGGTAGGAATAAGAGGTGAATAAATAATGCCATAATAAATCATAATCATGGGTATTATACTAGTCAAATAGGCACATTAACTTTAAATTACTAATTTCAAAATGATCGAATGCATAATGTGGGACATTATAAAAATACTGTCAAGGCCTCATGCAAAGACCATAAATATCCATTTTTTCAAGGCATCGTACCAAGACCATAGTTTGTCTCATGGGACCTACCGATACACTGAGGGGATATAGTGGTCCCCACCAAACACTTACTAATTCCAATGCATTCCTCTTATGACCATGGATCAATATAAAAAACATATACCTTAATATTTTAACTAACACATGAAATGTAAATAACTTTCCTCACACATTAAACATAAACACTAACCATTCAAAGTAAATTGGTGAATGGTATAAAGATAGAATATACACATTAAAAATAATCAGAAACCCTTAAAAACATATTTTTGATGATATCATAAGATATAAACATCTTTAAAATACAATATTCATCAAGGTATTTTGACATAAATAAAGATACTTTTAAATGAGACCATTGATAAATTCTCGAGGAAATAATCCTTAAAGATTCCAAAGTGTCCCATACCACCTTGAAACATTCAAATCACAATCCCTTAGAATATCAAGAAAACAAGGAGAATCTTGATATGATATACCAAGGGTATGTAAACACACGAAATTCAAGTAATAAGTGGGGAATAAAGAATATATCTCACAAAAGTTAAGGTGATGTGAGAAAAATGTATTTTACTTTGGAAAGAAGTGTTCCTTTGGAAAATCATTTGTATTTGTCATAAATATGGGTTTTAACATGTATATCGTACAAAGGAAAAGGGGAGAATATTTATACTCCATTTTATGCATAAATGATGTCCCATTGAAGTGAAATCATATAAATACTGTTCTTAAAGAAACTTTAGAATTAAAACATTTTAGTGCGATTTAAGGAATTCATTAAAGAGATTTTAAAGTGTAAATACATGTTTGATTTCATAAAACCAGAAATGAACCAAAATATATTTTTCCTGTTTAATTTTGTGATTTTATAAAGATAAATCTATCATAAAATGGATTATAAAGGGAACTTCAAAATATGTAAGAAGTTGAGAAGTTCCTTGAATCGGGCTTTAATTTTAGAAGAATGTTTGAAAGATTCTTCAAAAACATGTAACTACCCATAAAATAAAAAAGGATTATTATTGGTAAAAATATATAGAAAAATAAAACCTAATTTATTGGGATTAAATAATATTAAATAATAATTTCATTGATGTGAGTATAAAATAAGAGCAACCCAAATGAAAATGGAGGTTTGAGTAGAAAATACTTACAAATTTGTAATCGATTGAATCGTATGACCCAAAATTAATAATCATCAAATGATACATTGAATATAATAAAAAAAATTATATTCATGATATGAAACATAAATTGGTAGTATAAATACTCCATACACAATTAATATTAGTGAATACAAAAAATCTCACAAAAATGCAAGTGAGAGGAAGAAACCCTTACCTTATGTCTGAAGGTGTTATTAACTTGATCTTAATGAAATTAATAATCATGTTTATGATCATTAATTAATAATTCCAGAACCTAATCTACATTTAATTTATTCATTATAAAATTATTTAGTTCATTCATATCCTTTTTGATGGGTTAAGAGGATCAATTTCATGGTTTGGGTCTGTTTGTTTCATGATTGGTATACTTATATACATGAAAGGAAAATAAAAAAAATGAGTATGGTTTCCTAGAATTTAAGTTATATGATATTATTAAACATTCATAAAGTAATACAGTTGTAAATTTAATTTGGTTACTTGGAGTTAAAAGGAATAATTATATAAATTATTTAATGATTACAGTTTGGGTTAATTAGCATTTTTTGAACACGACGAACTCATTTTTCATTATAAAACAAAACCATGTGTACAAAAAGATTATAGAACCATATATGATACATAATAAATATATTATAGTCAGGTTAAATGATATTAATGGTTTCATAACTAGATTTGAAGATGGTAATAGAAACTAAAAACCCATCGTCCTTGAATGTGGAAAATTAGAACATCTCAGATGGTGTTTTTTACTACAAGCATAAAAGAAGGGTAAAGAAGAGATGAAAATAAATTATTTCATAATAATAAAAAAATTATAGTACATTTATGGTACAGGAGTTTTAATTAAAATTGTATGGGGATATGTGAGTATAGAAAAGAAAACAACGGAATTTGAAAAGAAAGTAAAATAATTGAAATGAGGAACATACCTCTTGAATTAATCTTCTTTGAGAGCCACTTTAGGGGACATGATTTGTTCTTTTGATGAGACAAAGGGATGATGGAAGCAGGAGAGGAGATTGGAAGTAGTTTTGAGAATAATTAATACAAGAAACTAGGCTTGATAAGAGTGAAGAAAAGAGGGGAGTGTGAGGTTTTTTATAGTGGGGTAGAAGAGGGTTTTTTTATTATTTTAATCATTAGTTTATTATTTTTTTTATAAGAAAAGAAATAGTGATGATTATATGGACAAAAAATAGTAATAAGTTCATTTTAGTTCGAACCAAGGGTGCTTACATCAACGATGATGCTATTAATAGTGTATTTAAATCATAATGAATATATATATATATAGTAAATTACCATATTTCACTATTTATAAAAATTCAACTGTTTTGGAAAAATCCAAAAAATTCACCCTAATTTTTTTTAAAATTTATAATTAAAATATGAAATCCATTTTATCAAAATATTTTTCTAAATTTTTGAAATTTAATTTAAAAAAAATAATCATTTAATCATAAAATACAGTTTTAAAACTAAAAATGATTTTCTAAAGCCCAGAAAAGTTAACTAAGGTTTTATTAAATTACCCCAAAATCCTAGGACCAAAAAATTTTGATTTAGGAATTCATTTTATGAAAAATAATTTTTCTTTTAAATCAATTTATTAATTATAGAATTGTATTTAAATATTTATTGCTCACAAAAATGCCAACACTTAATTATTAATTTTTAAAATATTCACTATCATTTATAAGGTGACTAAATTTTATTTATACAAACATGGGTGATGTTAAAATTCATAAGGGTAAATTACTATTCATAAGGGTCATGTTTCTATTCATAAGGGTCAATTAGTGTTCATAAGGGTCAAATTAATATTCATAAGGGTACATTACTATACATAAGGATCAAGTTACTATTTATAAGGTAGGTTAATATTCATAAGGGTATGTTAATATTCATAAAAAATTATGTTTGTTATATAAGACTTCAAAAATCACCCTAAATGCAACCATGTATGTTAGAATTTTGAAATTCTAAACACAAAATTGGAAAAATTATTTTTATTGTCTAGGTGATGACAAAGTGTTTTTTTAGAGACTCAGTGTTTCATGTATTAAATTTTATATTTATTTGAAAATTCTTGGGGTGTTATATAAACCACATATGGTATCAAAATTGAATATATATAATTAAACTTATCATAAAACATTTAATAAAATATGGTTGATGGTATCAGAAGATATAAACCTCAATTAAGAAAAATATTTGAACAAAGGTTGTTCAAATATATCAAAACACTCTAATAAAATCATTGAAAATTCTTTGAGATAAAAATCAATTTTTTTTATATCATTTATTTAAAAGTTTGTGAAAATTTAAATGGAAAAATTTTCTTTTAAAAGAACCTTGTAAACTTCTAATGTAAGCTTTAAAAAACTAAGGAATCGTGAAGAAATAAAAACATGCTAATGTTGCATTAGCTAAAAATACATCCTTCCATATTTTTTTAGAAAAAGTCATAAATTACCTTATTTGTAAAATGTAAAATAGATTCCTTTTGTAACACCCCAGGATTCCATGGTATTCTTCTCTTTGAATAATACAATAGCGTGTGTTGTACGCAACTTTGAGATTCTAACACGCCGCGACCAATCAAAGTAGCCATTATGAATAATAATACCCACTTTTTGAAATTTTATACATTTTTTCTTTCAAAATAGACTATATTTTTGGATTTTTAATATCGAAATTATCCTAGGATGAAAGTTTGGTACTTTTTGGATAAATTTATATTTTGATGAATAGTGAAAATTACTAAATTTTTATTAAAAACAACTTTTTTAATCGAAATAATTAATAGTGATAAATTATGAATTTGAGTGGTTTTAAAGTATATTTAGAATATATTTTTACCATTTAATACAATTTTGGTCATTGGACATAATTTATTAATTAAATCAGATATAAACAAGTATCAATCTTTTGATAGTTATTATTTCTTAAAAACACATTTTTTGTTTTGATAGCGGGAATTAATTTTAAATTAATTTCTGCCACTTCTGTATTTTGAATTTGTAAAAATATATTCCATATTTGGAATCAGGATGTCCAAATTGTGTAAATAGGTAACTTTCATTTTTAGACATTTTGAATAATTACTTCGGTAAATATTTTATTTACCATGGTTAAAGGGTAAATCCGGTAATTAAGGGTAAAAAAATAATATTATAATAATAATAAATTACCCTAAAACGTGTAATAACCTTATTTGTGGATAAATTTCTGACCATGGGCATCTTTGGGTCGATTTTGGGACCCCATGGAGCTACTTGTAGGTGATAGAGACACTTTATATTAATTAAGTTAAAGTAAATACAAAAATGACATAAGCATATATCGTTAAAAAACAATTTTTACATAGGGTTATATATGTTATATATTCAACTATAAATATTAATTAGAAATCTAAAAAGATTTCCTACATAATGGTATTTTATTTATAATTTTTATACATTAAATAATTTAATTTATTTATGACACAATGATGATGCGGTAATTATCGTATTAATGAACTATTAAGATAATTGATATTATAAATACCCAAATAAATGTAATTTGAGACTTTTTATAAATTCCAATAATTTTCTAGGTTACTATGACATATTTTTATTGTTTATATAATTTTTTTTCAACGTAATAATGCTTTTATAAATTTATCAAGAACAAAATACCCAATAGTGTCAAAATTGACATAAAAGAATTTTTAAAACAAATATTATATTATTAATTTATATTCAATTCTTAAAAATATAAGGTTCAGACAAGAGAATTATATCATGATAGGTGTATCATTAATGTACCACTTGGCGGTATCTTGGAGGTATATAGTAAGTTTATTAACTATATAATATAAACATGCTAAGTGACATGGAAAGTGTCAAACTAATTAACTAAGAGTTAAAACTAAAAGATAAGGTTAATATAATGAACCAAACCTATATAAATTCTATTGTATGAGTGGTTTAAGACTTATCCCCACATTAAACTTTAAATAATACACTTTTGATCCATTATAAACTGAATAAGAATTTATTATAAAATAATATTTTTAGATTTTCCTAAGGTGCCCCTCCTCCCCCTTATAAAAAGACACCACTTCTAACCAATTATTCAAACTGTCAAAGCCTTTTGGTTCAGACAAAACCTGACCAAATACTCTCTCAACTTCCCTAAATTCAAACTAGAGGCCTTTGTTTGATCAGAAAGCCATCCTAAGGATCCCTTTTGATCAAATCAACAAGAAGAACCCGAATAAGAGGTAATGTTTTCACCACCCTCTTTCAAGTTCCTTTCTTCTTCAACTTATTCTTTATTTGTTATTACCAATCTAAAATAATAACTCCAGTATCTCCTATATACTATGACATTATTATAAATATGGTACAACCATATTCAGTATTCTATCCATCCTCTGAATGACATGTCACCAAACATGCGTACGTACGACTTGCCGTCTCCACATCATGGTATAATTGTTATTAAATATATTATTATTTGGATGAGTATAATAATGATGTTTAATTCATTTAAATAATAAATATAACATGATAATTATTCTGTATATATGATATACCATCCAATTATATATTATTTTAATATCAAAAGGATGATATTGTCACTCATGCGTACGAACAGACTATCGTCTCCACGAACATGATGAGATTCATTCCCCATCGTATCCATTCAAGAATAATTATAATTTGATGATTAAAAGTAATGTTTAAGAACTTTATATTATTCTGTATATGAATAAGATACAACCTATCCATAACAAACATGACTTATGTAACAAAACATATAAAAGAAAATGAGTAAGTTAACACCCGAAACAACGATAATACAAAAGTATTATTAACAAAGCATTATTAGAAGATAATATATGATATCATAATTATGTATATGGTTCTTGTATAATTTAATAACAATGTTTTAACTATTATACAGGAGGTTAGCATACCATCGACTAAGGAAAAGTACAAGGTTAGGGTTATTTCACAATCTCTTCATTATCCGAGGTTGTTTATACATAATTATCTACTGGGACCTCTTTATTGTCCACATCCATGTTTCTTTAAAAAGTATTTCAAAAAATTCGTTCTATTTTACAGAATATGGGTTAAAGTCATTTATACTCATGTTTGACTTTTCATAAGAGGTTTATAAAGGAATATTTCCTTCATTTACCAAACAAGGTCCTTTTTAACCTTTTCGACCGAATTAAGGTAAGAATGTCTTTTTAACTTATATGGTGGGTGAGACTATTTTCCACCGTATAAAATATTAGAAGATTCCATTAAAATACTATAAGGATATTTTCAAATTAAATGTTTTATTTTATAATTATGTGACTTTTAAATGATTAAAAAAATAGAGATTTATCTTAAATAGTTTTCATTTCATCTATGTCAACATCCTTTGATGGATTTTAAGATTATTTGAAGTTTATTTATTATGATACAGAACTTCCATATTGTATTGAGGGTTTTTTGATATGTTTGACTGTGTATGTGCTATTTTTATACCATTCATGTTTTATGGTGAAAGTATTGACATTTCATATGCTAGTTTTAATACGAATGTTTATGTTATGTTGAAACATGTTCATATGAGGAATGCATTGGACTTAATAAGTGACAGGTAGAGCCCGCTATAGCTCCTCGATGCATCGGTAGGTCTCATGAGACAAACTAGTGTCTTGTCATGAGGCCTTGACAAAATCTTATATGTAGTCTTGACACGAGGCCTTGGCTATGTGGTTATGATAGTCTGGCATTATAAATTCCATCATTATGAAAGTGGTTATTGATATTGCATGTGATTATTCTACTATTAGAATATCCATGTGAATATTTAAATGGTATTATTTCATTTTATCTTTTCCATATTATGCTGAAGTTCATGTTTAAAAGGCTTTTATTTTAGCTATAGATTTCCTTAAATGTTTATGCTTATTTATGAATGTTTTCTCTATATTGTTATCCTTACTGAGCATCTGAGCTCACCCATTTCAATGTTTTATTTTTCCCAGGATGTGAAGAAGTAATTTATGAATGATCTGTAGGGATAATATGAGGGGACATGAGGACAATATGTTGTTGTAGTAGTTTTTCAATTTATGATGTAATGTAAACTTTATGAATGTATCTAGTTAATCCAAGGATACTAAACTAATCGTTCTTTAGAGACTTGATCTTTCTTGTGACCATGCCAATGTTATATAATAATGCACCGAATCTGGGCAATTGGCGTCGAGGCATTACAGTTGGTATCAGAGGAAGTTTAGTAAAATCCTTGGAAGCTATATTTAGGTAAACTCTGATTAGAGCACATAGACCTAAGATAGACTTTGAGGATTGGTATAGAAGAACTTCCTAGAATTTGGGTATTGTAGAAAGTTTGTGAGTTTTCCAAGAAATACATCCCTGTTTGGATACGAGCAGGTAGAAGCGGCTCTAGCATAGATGTACCTAGGGGTAAAACCCAAAAACACCGCTTTGAGCTAGACTCGAATGGGAACTGGTGCATGACAACAGGCCTTGACGCACTCTTGGTTACGACACTCCCGGGGGATATGCTTAGGATAATTCTCATTTTCTTTATGAACCATTATGAAGGTTTGATGAGTATATACTTCCTCAAAGAAAACATTTTTATGATTATGGATTATATCCATAAACTGTTCAATTTATGTTAAGTGTTTTACAAGTATAGAATTATGTATTTTGATTCAAAAACTGATCTATTTTATTCCATTGTTTAGAAATCATGCCTAGTGGAAGAAATGGAAACCGTATTAATAAACACACTCCATGTAGGGATTTCCCTCCTACTCAAGAGAATTATAGTGGAGTTGGTGATGTAACTGGTGCTGATCAACTTATTACCATACTGGGACAACTCACTCAGGTTATGAATAATAACCTTACCCGTATGGAGCACCCTGATACACAACGTAGAGGATCAATGTTAGATCGCATCATGAGGCAACAAACACCAAAATTCAGTGGGAGTAAAAATCCATTGGTAGCTAAGCAATGGATAATTTCCCTATAGAAAATATTTTAGGATTTGGGGAGTAGTGAAAGGGAAAAAGTTATCATGGCAGTTTACCGCCTCACTGAAGATGCAGATTAATAGTGGTCATTGATTAAATACATGAAGGAAGATGATGAAGTATCAAATATGGAATTAAGGGAGTTCAAAGATCTATTTTTAGAAAAATACTTTCCTCGTGACCATCGAGCAGATATGTAAAGGCAATTTCTGAGTCTGAGGAAAAAGGATGATGAGAATGTCGCAAAGTATGAGGCTAACTTAACATGGTTAGCAAGGTATGCTGGATATTATATACGTAACCAATGAAGTAATATTGATCGTTTATTTGATGGGTTAAAACCATTTCTTCGTCAGTAATTAGTCTCACAATCCTTGTCATCGTACGAAGACATTGTCTCATTTGATATCAAAATAGAAAAGGAATTCTCTAAGTCTTATGACTTTAAAGAAATGCAAGAGAAGAATATATCTGCTGATCAATCTAGAAATGGAAATAAGGGGAAGAAAGGAAATGTTGAAAATCCATCCTATAGTAAATGTGGGATGAAACACCCCAGTACTTTCTTAAAAGGAATGGGAGTCTATTACAAGTGTGGTGAAAAGGGCCACCAAACTCATGATTGCAAGGGAAAGAGAGTTGCTGTCCATGTGGAATGCTATAATTGTAGAGAGATGGGACATTATGCAAATTAATTTCCTAAGATTCAGGGGAACTTGCCTCAGAAAAGGCCAAGGGATAAAGGACATGCTTATGCTATCACTACTGCTGAGGTAGAAGCTCTGAAAGAACTGGTGGCAGGTAATTTAATGGTTTCCTTAGGTTTAGAAAATGCTTTATTTGATTATGGATCATTGCATTGCTTCATATCTTACCAGTTTGCTAAGAAAATTAGATATTTACAATTTTATTTAAAAAAGTGTTTTTAGTTAAAACTCCAAAGGGAAGTATCATTGCAACAAAGTTTTGTGAATCAATCCCCATTAGAGCACATAAATGTTCTTTATCCGCTGATCTCATGGTCATACCTATGATTGAGTTTGATATAATACTTGGTATGGATTGGATTTCGGACCATGATGCGAAGATTTATTGTAAGAAGAATGAGGTTACGATTTTTGATGATGATGATAAAGAACACCTTATTTTTAGAGTAGAATCGTCACCACCTTATTCATATCTAGATCCACCCCCAGTAGCTCAACTAAATTCAATTATCAGGGAGGAAGAGAATGAAATAACTTTGGGTGAGGAAATGAATGTTCAAATAGAGGATGTACCTATTGGGATAGAATATGTATATGTGTTTCCAGAAGATTTACCTAGACATCCTCCAGAATGAGAATTTGAGTTTTCCATTGATTTAATTCCTTGATCAAGGCCTATATCGAAGACCCCTTATAGAATACCCACTGTAGAATTAGTGGAACTAAAGAAACAACTAGAGGAATTTAGTAATAAGTGATTTATTCGACCTAGTGTTTCTCCATGGGGAGCCCCTATACTTTTTGTTAAAAAGAAAGATCAATTTATGAGGTTATGTATCGACTACATGAAGATTAATGCTATAACAATAAAGAACAAGTATCCCCTACCTCGCATTGATGATTTATTTGACCAACTCCATAGAGATCAGTACTTTTCAAAGATTAAACTTCAATCTAGATACCATCTGTTGTGTGTGAAGAAGGAAGACATTCTGAAGACAACATTTTGAACCAGGTACGGGCATTACGAGTTTACAGTAATGCCTTTTGGGCTGACTAGTGCACCCTCTGTATTAATGGATCTAATGAATAGGATTTTCAAGGAATATCTCAATGATTTTGTAGTGGTATTTATTGGCGATATCTTGGTATACTCCAAAAGATACAAAGACCATGAAAATCACTTGCGCATTATCTTGAAGACTCTGAGAAGACATGAATTATATGGGAAGTTTAGCAAGTGTGAATTCTGGCTTCATGCGATTTCTTTTATTGGCCATATTGTCTCTAAAGATGAAATCTCTGTTGATCCTATTAATACCAAGGAAATCCAAGAATGACCTGAACCTACGAGTATAACTGAGGTACGTAGTTTTATTGGTTTAGCAGTTTATTATCGACGTTTCGTCCATAATTTTTCCCGATTAGATAACCCATTAACAAAGCTCCAATGTAAAGGGGTTAAATTTGTTTGGAAAAAAGAGTGCGAAGAATGTTTTGAAGAACTGAAGAGAAGATTAGTCAATTCTCCTATATTGAATCTACCATCGGGGAATGATGGGTTCGTTATTTATAGTGATGCATCGAAGAAAGGAATTGGTTGTGTCCTTCTGCAGAATGATAGGGTTATTTCCTATGCAACACGATAGTTGAAAATTCATGAGTAAAATTATCCTACTCGTGATATCGAGTTAGCATCTATGATCTTTGCTTTAAAGATATAGAGACCCTACCTCTACAGTGAAAAATGTGAGATTTATACTGATCATAATAGTTTGAAGTATATTTTCTCACAAAAAGAACTCAACATGAGGCAAAGGAGATGTATTGAATTACTCAATGATTATAATTTTACGATACACTACCACCCGGGGATGGAAAATAAGGTGGAAGATGCCTTGACCAGAAAATATCATTGATTTTTGAACAATATGATAATTGAAAGGGATACAATTTTCATAGATCTAGTGAAGATGGACATGGGAATAACCATGGAAGGTGAAAAATCAGTGCTTTTTCAAATGGTTTCCAAACCATCTTTACTAGAAAGGATTAAGAGTTCTCAAACCGATGATGAAGAATTTCAAAAGAAGATTAAAGTTGTGAATGATGGGAGATTGAGAGACTTTGTATATGAAGAAGGAATTTTGAAATTCGGGAAGAGACTTTGTGTTCCTGATATACCTGATTTAAAAATAGAATTTTTAGATGATTCTCATAATTCCAATTTCTCTATACACCCTAGGAGCCCCTAAATGTATAGATATTTAAAGGAACATTTTTTGTGGGACAACATGAAGAGGGAGATTACTAATTTTTTGTAAAGATGTATGGTTTGGAAATAAGTGAAAGCTAGAAGGCAACAGCCTGGAGGAGTCATGCAACCTCTTCCCATACCTGAGTGGAAATTGGATAATATCACTATGGACTTTTTCATGGGAATACCAAAGACTCCTAGAAGGAACAATGCAATATGGGTCGTTGTTGATCATCTTACCAAGTCAACACATTTTCATGCTCTAAGGGAAGATTTACCACTTGAACGTCTAACAAGACTATATATTAATGATGTTGTGAGACTTCATGGAGTACCCCTATCAATTGTTTCGGATCGAGATCCCCATTTTACTTCAAGATTCTGGAAGAGTCTTTAGAAGGCCTTGGATACTAAGCTTCATTTGAGAACTTCTTACCACCCTCAAACAGATAGATAATCTGAATGGACTATTCAAACCTTAGAAGACATATTGAGATCTTTCTCACTTGACTTTTAGGGTATGTGGGATCAATATTTACCTCTGGTAGAATTTTCCTATAACAATAGCTTCCATTAAAGTATTCGGATGGAACCATATGAAGCGTTATACGAAAAGAGATGTCGCACAACAACCTGTTGGGATGACGTTGGCGAAAGAAAACTTGTTGGCCCAGAACTGCTGGAGGAAACGATGGAAAACGTGAATGTAATCCAAAACGACATCAAAGCAACTCAAAGTAGGCAGAAGAGCTATGCTGACAACCGAAGAAAGGATTTGGAATTTTAGGTGGGAGATCATGTTTTCTTGAAGGTATCTCCATGGAAGGGAGCTATACGTTTTGAAATGAAAGGTAAACTGAGTCCCAGGTACATCGGTCCTTTCAAAATTCTAGAACAAATTGGGGCTGTAGCTTACTGTTTGGAAATGCCGCCAAATCTCTTCAAAGTTCAAGATGTGTTCCAAGTATCACTGTTGAGAAAATACAAGCCTAAACAATGCATGTACTCATCTATGAGGAATTATAACTGCAACCCGATCTCTCTTATTGCGAAGAGCCGGTCAGGATTCTTGATATGAGATAACAAGTGCTGAGAAACCAGATGACTTGTCTGGTAAAAGTTCTATAGAGAAACCATAAAATGAAAGAGGCAACGTGGGAGCCTGAGGAACTTATGATAAAGAACCACCCGAGTCTTTTTATGCAGTAATATTCTAGAAATTTCAAGGGAAAAATTATTTAAAGGAGTGGATAATGTAACACCCCAAGCTTCCACAATATGCTTCTCTTGGAATAATACAGTAGTGTGTGTTGTATGCAACTTCGAGATTCTAACACGCCGTGACCAATCAAAGTAGCCGTTATGAATAGTAATTCCCACTTTTTAAAATTTTATAAATTTTACCTTTCAAAATGGACTTCATTTTTGGATTTGGAATATCAAAATTATCCCAGGATGAAATTTTGGTAGTTTTCGGATAACTTTTATATTTTGATGAATAGTGAAAATTACTTAATTTTTATTAAAAACAACTTTTTTAATAGAAATAATTAATAGTAATGAATTATTAATTTGAGGGGTTTTAAAGTATATTTAGAATAAATTTTTACCATTTAATACAATGATGGTCATTGGACATAATTTTACAATTAAACCAGACATAAACAAGTATCAATCTTTTGATAGTTATTATTTCTTAAAAACACGCTTTTTGTTTTGACAGCAGGAATTAATTTACAATTAATTTTTGCCACTTATGTGTTTTGAATTTGTAAAAATGGATTCTATATTTAGAATCAGTATGTAAAAATTGTTTAAATAGGTAACTTTCATTTTTAGATATTTTGAATAATTACTTCGGTAAATATTTTATTTACCATGGTTAAAGGGTAAATCCGGTAAATAAGGGTAAAAAAATAATATTATAATAATAATAAATTACATGAAAACTTGTCCTAACATTATTGGTGGACACATTTCTGACCAGGGGCATGTTTTGGTCGATTTTGGGACCCCATGGAGCCACTTGTAGGTGATAGGGACACTTTATATTAATTAAGTTAAAGTAAATACAAAAATAGCATAAGCATATATCTTTTAGAAAAGTTTTTTTTACATAGGGTTATATATGTTATATTTTCAACTATACTTATTCGTTATAAATATAAAAATATTTCCTACATAATGGTATCTTATTTATAATTTTTAGACATTAAATAGTTTAATTTATTTATGACACAATGATGATGCAGTAATTACCATATTAATGAAAGATTAAGATAATTGATATTATAAATACCCAAATTAATGTAATTTGAGACTTTTTATAAATTAAAATAATTTTATAGGTTACTATGACATATTATGATTGTTTATATAAATTTGGTTCTAATTAATAATGCTGTTATAAATTTATCAAGAACAAAATACCCAATAGTGACAAAATTGACATAAAAGAGTTTTTAAAATAAATATTATATTACTAATTTATATTCAATTCCAAAAAATCTAAGGTTCGGCCAAGATACTTATATCATGATAGTTGTATCATTAATGGACCACTTGGGGGTCTCTTGGAGGTATATAGTATGTTTATTAACTATATAATATAAAAATACAAAGTGACATGGTAAGTGTCAAACTAATTAACTAAGAGTTAAAACTAAACGATAAGGTTAATATAATGACCCAAACCCATCTAAATTCTATTTTTTGAGTGGTTTATGACCCATACTGACCTTAAAATTTAAATAATATACTTTTGAGCCATTATAAACCTAATACGAATTTATTATAAAATAATATTTCTATATTTTTCTAAGGTGCCCCTCCTCCCCCTTATAAAAGGACACCACTTCTGACCAATTATTCACACTTTACAAGCCTTTTGGATCGTCAAAACCCTGCCCAAATACTCTCTAAACTTCCCTCACTTAAACCTAGAGGCCTTAGTTTGATATGAAATCCAACCTAAGGAGCCCTTTTGATCAAATCAAAAGGGGGAACCTGAAGAAGAGGTAATGTTTTCACCACCCTCTTTCAAGTTCCTTTCTTCTTCAACTTCTTATTTCTTTGTTATTCCCATTCTAAAACAATAAATCCATTATCTAATATATACGGTGATATTATTATAAATATGGTACAACCATATTCATTATTCTATCCATCCTTTGAATGGCATGTCACCATACGTGCGTACGTACGACTTACCGTCTCCACGTCGTGGTGTAATTGTTATTCAATATATTATTATTTGGATGGGTATAAAAATGATGTGTAACTCATGTAAATAATAAATATAACATGATAATGATTCTTTATATATTATATACCATACAATTATATATTATTTTAATATCAAATGGATGATATTATCGCTCATGCGTACGTACGGACTACCGTCTCCACGAATGCGATGAGATTCATTCCCCATCATATCCATTCAAGACTAATTATCATTTGATGATTAAAAGTAATGTTTAATAACTTTATATAATTATTGATATGAATAAGATACAACCTATCAATAATAAACACGACTTATTTAACAAAACCTATAAAAGAAAACGAGTAAGTTAACACCCGAAACGACGATAATACTAAAGTATTATTAACAAAGCTCTATTAGAAGATCATATATGATATCATAATTATGTATATGGTTCTTGTATAATTTAATGACAATGTTTTAACTATTATACAGGAGGTTGACATACAATCGACTAAGGAAAATTACAAGTTAAGGGTTATTTTACAATCTCTTCATTATCAGAGGTTGTTTATACGTAAATATCTACTGGGACCTCTTTATCATCCACATCCATGTTTCTTAAAAATGTATTTCAAAAAATTCTGGCTATTTTACAGAATATGGGCTAAAGTCATTTATACCCTTGTTTGAATTTTTATAATAGGTTTATAAATGAATCTTTCCATCGTTTTCCAAACAAGGTCCTTTTTAACCTTTTCAACATAATTAATGTATGAATGTCTTTTTTTTAACTTATACGGTGGGTGCAGCTATTTTCTGCCATTATAAAATCTTAGAAGATTCCCTTACAAGATTATAAGGATATTTTCAAAGTAAATGTTTTATTTTATAATTATATGACTTTTAAATGATTTCATAAAAATAGATATTTCTCTCAAATAGTTTAGATTTCATCTATGTCAACATCCTTTGATGGATTTTAAGCCTATTTGAAGTTGATTTATTTTGATACAAAAATTCCATATTGTATTGATGGTTTTGTTATATGTTTGACTATGGATGAGTTATTTTTATACCATTAATGGTTTATGGTGAAAGTATTGACATTTCGTATGTTAGTTTTAATACGAATGTTTATGTTATGTTGAAACCTGTTCATATGAGGAATGCATTGGACTTAATAAGTGACGGGTGGAGCCTTCTATACCTCCTCGATGCATTAGTAGGACTCATGATACAAACTAGTGTCTTGGCACAAGGCCTTCACAAAATCTTATTTTTAGTCTTGGCACGAGGCCTTGACTACATGGTTATGATAGTCTGACATTATGCATTCCATCATTATGAAAGTGGTTATTGATATTGCATGTGATTATTAGAATATTAGAATATCTATGTGAATAAGTAAATGGAATTATTTCAATTTATATTTTCCACATTATGCTAAATTTAAAGTTTAAAAGTCTTTTGTTTAAGCTATACATTGCCTTAAATGTTTATGCTTATTTATGAATGTTTCCGCTATATTGTTATCCTCACTGTTCATCTGAGCTCACTCCTTTCAATGTTTTATTTTTCCCAGGATGTGAAGAAGTAATTTATGAATGACCTGCAGAGATAATATAATGGGATATGAAGACAATATATTTTTTTAGTAGTTTTTCACTTTATGATGTAATGTATTCTTTATGAATGTATCTAGTTAATCCAAGGCTACTAAAGTAATCGGTCTTTCGAGACTTGATATTTCTTGTGATCATGCCAATGTTATGTAATAATGCACTAACTCTGGGAAACTGGGGTCGGGGTGTTACACCTTTCAAACTATTTTATGAAAATTTTAACATGCATAAAAATATGTTAATTTTTATAGGATAAATGTAAAAAACTTTTTGAATTTTTTTTAAGAAAATAAGGCCATGGAATAAAAATATTTCCTAATGGGGACATAAACATAAACATCCAAAATAATAATGAGTTTGTTAATTAAACTATTAACACTTTGTAATTAGTATAATGTTATGACCTATTAATTCAAATAATACCATGAAGATATATATATATATATTCATGATATTATACTAAATTGTCTGTATATACACCACACTAAATAAATAAGTGGTTAATAATCCATGTATCCTACAAAAATAAAAGTTGGATGAAAATTTCTTACCTTGCACTTTACTTTGGTTGAATATTCTTCAAAGACATATATTATGGTTTAAATCATGTTATTAATTTATAACCGAACCATATCAATATTTATGATATCATTTATTATCCTCTTATATCATTCTGTTAATTGTATTTGGTTATAACCCTTGTTTCAGGTGTTAAGTACTTAATTTTCCTATGCATGTTTTGTCGTGTGAATCCAATTTATTATAAATAAGATATATTTATTTCATATGAAAAATATTATTATTTTCAAAGATATAATATTGATTAATTATGTACATTTTTATAGTCCTTATTTAATGGTTAACATGGAAAATGGATCACATCGATTCATAGAGACGGTAGACCATACCTACGTACGAGCGATGATATCATTCCCTTAATGGTGAAAGGGTAAGGAAACATATTATATATTAATTTTTAAAGAATTATTATCACGTCATTATAATCATATATATCCATTATTTAATTTATTTTAAGCCTACAAGTAAAGTGGTGATGAAAAATGGATTACACCTAGTGTGGAGATGGTAAAACATACGTACACACGCACTGTGTTTATGTTTTTCATAGGATGGATAAAATGTAGAATATTTTTTTAACATAATATTTAAAATATAATCATATATATGAGAATTTTTTTATTAATTTATCATAGAAACAACATATGAAGAGGAATTATAAAAATAAATGAACTTTGTTGAGTAGGTATAAAGGATTACCACTTATACAACATAATACCTTTAGATATCTTCTTAAGGGATATATGGTTGATCGTTTTGGAAGAAATGAACCTCCAAAACTAGAATAAGGATTTTAATAATATAAATTTGTAGGGTTTTGTCAAGATATATGGCTCAAATTGGCGTGAGGAAGCGAGAGAGGATATTGCCTTTTATAATTGAGGTGTGTGATCTTTCAGAAATCCTCAAACTATTAAAATATAGTATGGCTATTGTTGAGGCAAAGGAACAAAAATAGACTATAAATGAATAGTGTAAGACATAATAGATCATATATTAAACCATTTTTCCTTATTTAATTTTTTAATTTTTAAATAATTTAATAATATATTAATTCAATAAATTATAATTAGTGTAAAATTTGATATTATTAATTTAGTTTGACTTGAAATACATCCAGAAAAAGAAGGAATTTGAGAATAATTATTTATAACATCTATAATATATAATATAGATCATTAAAATTCATTATACACATTAACTAATCAAAAATATATCAAATTTAATACTTTTAAAATCAATTATTTTATTTTTTGTCTAATTAAATAAATATTGTTTTCACATTAAAGAGCATTAAGGTATTTATATAATTTATAAAAATTAAAAATAAATTTCTACACAGAAAATAATTTCATTAAAATAAAATAATATATTTATTTTTGTTCATATATTTATTTATTCCCCATGTGGACACATAAAATATAATAAATATAAAAAGAGTAACATTTTTTAACTATCATTGATTTAAATAATATATATGTTACTTTCCTGAAAAAGTTTCTATTAAACAACTCCAATTATATCTTAAGGTGATAAGGGTAATAAATTTCTTCCAATAAATTTTTGGAGAATTTAATATCATAGTTGAACAGTTATATTTTTGTTTTAACCCTTTTTAACCCCTTTAACTCTTACCATGACAATATGTATTTTTACTTTTTGAGGTTTAATATTGTTACTATAAAATGGAAAAAAACCAAAAATAAACCACGTATGATATTTTAAGCTTTGTATAAATTATTTTTATGAATTTTATATTTATATTATATTTATATCATTTAATATAAGATTATTTATTATAATATAACATTAATTTCAATTCAGACACTATTCAATACTTTGACTTTTACAAAATTTAAAAAAATAATATATCTTCAAAAAAATATTTCAAAACATCAAAAACAAGTATAATTTATCTATAACATTAATTATTTAAAATATGATTAATTTTAATATTTTTAATATCATTTATTTTATATTTCCATTAATTAAACAATTACTTCATCTTCATTGTACAAGTCATTAAAGCAATTATTTATATATTTTAAATTAAAAATAAATTACCATGGTTAAGATAAAAATTTTATATTTGAAAATAATATTTATAGTCCAATATATACACAAGATAATACCGTATAGAAAACATTCCACTAGTTAATACAAGAGTATGATAAGTTTTACTTTTCTTTAGAAAAAAATTATAAATATTAACTTTTCCTCCAAATAGACATAAATGGTATCATAACCAATAATTTAATTATTATGTAAGAAAAAGTATCATATAATAAAATTGGGTCATGTGTTAGGATCATCTTATTATATTTATAATATTATTTTTACCCATATTTACACTATTTACCCTTAATTGTGGTAATTAAAATTTCAAAAGTTACAATTCATGTTGGAAAAAAATAAAAGAGAATATTTTAAATAATTTGGAAATTATTATTAAAAAAATTTAATCAATTTTTCAAATTTCAAAAACAGAATTGGGTTAAATTACTTTAAAATTAATCTCGTATATGGGGTGAGAAAACGTGTTTTTAAAGTGCAAATGTTTAAAAGATTGAAATGTTTCTATATCCAAATTCAATATAAAAAATATTTCAATGACATTAATTGAATTAATATATTTTTTATTGATATAATTTTTAATTAACACTAATTTAAAATATAATTTAACATCACAAATTATTTAGATGAAAAGTCATTTTTAATTAAAATGTAGTACTTTTTAACTATTTATCAAAAAATGAATCATATCAGGTTAAGAAAAAAAATTCAACCAAATTAAATTTTGATACCATTATTTAAAAAATAAATTATATTTTTTCAAATAGAATTTATAAATTGTTTTCAATTTTGTTTTAAAACAACTACACAATTAAAAGGTTGAAAAATTGTTTTTGAAAAATATAATTTTTATATGTAAAATTGGATTCATTTTTATATCATGTCCTGAAAAAAATAATATTAATGTTAGAAATTATATTGAATATATAATATAAAAAATTCATAATATGGTTAATAATATTCATTCCTACCAAATTAATGGCTATGTTATATTAATATTTTATTGTGAGCTTAAACTGGGTGTTGTGCGCAACGTAAGTTATCAATGAAATTGAATTTATATAAGAAGTGACATATTGTAAAATATTGGGGTGTTACAAAAATATTACCTAATGAATTGGATTGATATATAATATCAAGCCCACCCAATAAATACATTTCATGTACATGTATTTGTGTGCCACATAGGGATATCAATCATAAGGCTTCAACATATGAATTACCCATTAAAAGAAAATGGGTTGCATAATATTGCTTTATGTCATTATTAAATGAAATTTCATAATGAATGATTTTATTAAATGATCATATTTCATGTATTTACACATAAAAGGAAGGGGGAATAGTCTTGGAATATTTCTGAGACTCATATATATATAATTTGAAATAAATCCATCATATCAAATGTTATTTTTATTAATGAAAAAACATTTAAAATCATAAAAATAATCATAAGGAAAATAACCATTTCACTTTTATTATCATTTAAGGATTACATGTTATATTGAAATTTATCTTGAAATATTACTTTGAACATTTCATGAGGAAAGTATCCTTTATATTTTGAAAACACTAAATAAAAATCAAAAACATTATCAAACATTAACAGAATTGTTTTTTAAAAATTACCTTTGAATATTAAAAATAATTATTTAAATATCCAATTTATGTTAAATATTAATTTAAATAATCATATTTAAACCTTTTTGATATTTTAAGAAAACATGTATTTTAAAGAAAAAGGATTTTCTACTAAAGAAAAAAATGGTGTCAGATTTTCATAAAAACCTTTTATAAATGATTTTAAGTAAAAAATAGAGTAATAATGTACTGTTACATAGAAAATTAATGAATTACTATATGGAAAGAAAATTAAACGTTTTTATTAGACAATGATCAAGTAATTTCCTTCAATGGAAATTAAAGTATAATAAATCTCAATTAAAATAAGATTGAAACATAAACCCACACCACTTTAGGAACTTTTGGATCATAACATCCCATGAAGGATATTGATGAATTGTAACTTAAAATTTTTGGTTGTCAAAATTTTTCATGATATAGTATGTAATTTTCCATTTTAGATACCTTTTAAAAGAAATAAAGTGCATAAAAGAACATGTGTTTCTATTAAGGATGTTTGAGACAGAACTCTTAAAAAGTTCACATCGTTAAGGTGAGGGTCAATAAATATGGTGATTATGTGTAAAAAGTTTATATCCACATAAATATAAGTTAAAATTAAACCTAAATCAATCAAAATAAATTTCACACATTATCTTTTTATAATATAATCAATAAAGTAGACATATAACCTAATGAATGTAAATTGAGTTAAGAAAACCCATTACCTTGCACTTCCCTTTAGTTGAGAAATCTTTAACATCCTATATAGTTGTTTTAAATATGTTATTAACTTATAAAATAACTATATTAATATCTATAATATCATATATGATCAATTTATAATACCATGTTGCTTGTTTTTTAGTAATATTTCATTATTACTATTGTTTCAGGTGTTAATTTCCCTGTTTTCTCATGCATGTTTTATCATGAATGTTCCCGACCGTGAACATAGGATATATTTTAATAATATAAATACTATTATTAATGTTATAAATATAATATTTTCATTATATTTATCTTTATAATCATTATTTAATATTGAACATGGAGACTGAATCACATCGGTTCATGGAAATGGTAGGCCATATGTATATGTGAATGGAGTTATACTTTCCTTAAAACATAAAATGGTAAGGAATTAGATTGTATATTAATATTAAATAATATATAACATGTCATATATGTCACATATATTCATTAATGTTATCCTTTACTAACTTCCATTTAAATCATCAGGGAAAAAATAATCACATCACTTCGCAAAGTAGTTGTCCACTATACACATGAATGACATTATCATTTATTAAATAAATGGTAAGGTAATAGAGCATATGATATATTTTTTTTATAATGATTAATAAATGATTAATATCATATATAAACTTCCAATTAATTCTTATTTCCATCCATGTAAATCATAAGTGAAAAAAAATCACATCACTTCACGGTCTGGTAATTCGCCATACACACGAGGGCCATAATTATATTCCCCAAATAATAGAAAATATGATTTTTTTTGATATTATATTTTTAAAAGTTTAATTATACTATAAATATCATATATAAACATTATATACATCATTATTTCTATTTGTGAAAATTGGTTATTGAAAATTAATTACATGATTCATGAGGTGGTAGTCCATCGTACACATAATCAATTATTTTGTTGAATATTTTATGAAGGAGGATATAGTTAATGGTCATTAACATAAAAAAATAGTCTAAGTATATATAAGATATTGAGGTTTTTATATCATCATGTTTTAATAATATTTTAAGGAGGTGGTAGAATAAATAATCTAAAATTCTTGGTAAAGGATATTATCTCATCTTTAGACAAATTATTTTGATTGAAACAAAATTCCTTCCAAATTTTTATTTATTAAAAAAATGTTTATTTGATGAGGGTATGGAATTAAGAAATTTATTTGGTAGGTATTTTTTATTACACTAGGTTTTAGAAGAGTGGAAATGAGAGGATAAAGGGTGTCCTTTTATAAATGTGGGAGACACTACACTTGGAATTTTTGGAAAAAATAAATCCACCCATGTTCTTATCATTACTTAAGGCTCCAAAATGGACCATATTTTAATCTTGGAATATATAAGGTATAAATATGACCATACAATATGAATTATATATTTGTTCAATAATTTTTAACCCTTATCATTTTATTTTAACCCTAGGTTATCCTATTTTTATATTAATAGTAGTAAATAAATTTTACTATTTTTGTATTAATTATGGTATAAAATTAAGTTGCAATTATCAGATAATATTTTTTGTACAGAAACCCAAGAAGAACAATATGATTAATTATATTCCTAGAATAACCTATTCCCTATGTTTATACCAAGACCGGGGTCTCGAATGGTAACTTAAACCCAACAAGGTAAAACTAGCCTCCCCATGATGCCCTATATTTTCAAGGCATTAAATCGAATGATGTGAAATCACCTTAGCCGAAACCTACAATTAGTGGGAACCTAACACTAGACCTAAAGGTCACAACCATCAATACTAACCACAGATCCATCCTAGAGGTATAAAATTATTAGATAATATGAATTTTTATGATTTTAAATATGGTATCCATTTTTAAAAATTAAACTCACAAAATTGAAAGATTATAACTTCAAATTAAACTAGTAGATGTGTCCCAAAACCAGTTTTTCATGAAATGCATTTTTTAAGGAAATAATGACCTCATATAAATTATACTACTAGTCATAATAATTATAAGAATTTAAATAAAAATTTATAGATATGTAATATATAAATTAAATTAAATTAATTTCACATTAAGGATTATTTTTATTATTTGAAATGGATAAACACTATACACTTTAAAAAGGTTTTCATAAAAATGTGTTTTAAATCCTAAATATAGACTTGTAAAAAATTATAGAATTATTTTTATTTAAATATAATTAATTGGATTTAATGTAACTAAATAATACTTATATTCATATTAAATTAAAATATTAATTATTCTCAATTTATTAAAAAAATGATAATTTTAACAAAATATATTTTTTCAATATTCCCTGAAAAAGTAATATTTTCCCAAAAAAACCAAAATTTCATCTTAAGTTTATATTGGTATGATGATTTAAAATTTAAATTTATTTTTTCAAATAAATTTTTAAAATGTGGTAAAATGAAATTTTATATTTTGTTCAGAAAGGGTGACTAAACCACCATTTAAAAATATACAGTTTTTTATAAAACATTATTTTTTCTATCAAATGGTAATTTTTTAATTTATAATCAATATAAAACAATTGTATATATTTTATATATTTTTAAACTATATAAGTATCAAAATTTATTTAGTATTATTCGTATTCACTAGTTTAACAGCTAGGTTATAATGGTAATGTTTAAATATTTATATTTTAAATGAGTATTGTTTTTCATTTAAACCCAGTGTTTCATGAATCATAAGCTATTAAAGATATTGGATTTATTTATGTAAAAATATATTCCAAATTCTCACAGTTTTACATTCTACCACCTTAAATAAATTGCATCTTTATAATTTTAATTTCTACATAGAAATCAAGGGTCTAGCATTCAAATATTTTTTTATGGAATACTCACACCGTAAAAAGGGTAAATAAAACTTCCTTTTTATATGATGGAAAATGATGTATGAATAACATATAGAATAAAACATTTCTAGGTTACCATGTAGGAAAAAAATTTTGGGAAATGAAAACATTAAAATGAAATTGAATAGTAGTTCCCAAGGATTAATAAAGTGTGATAAAGATCATTAATCATAAGAAATTAAATGATTTAAATAAAGTTAAGAACCTAAAAACCATAAACTAATAATGATTTTAAAGACTATTTTATTCATAATAAAAGAAGATACTAGGATAACTTTTTTTTTTCAGGATCCTTTCCCAAGATTTGAGGGATTTTTTTCCTATCATGATAGAGAACACCAAAAAATATACTTAATTGATATCATTTTATTTCATAAGCACAATTTCATCTTTTCATTTTTCTTTATAATTTTCCCATTTACCTCTTAATCTATGGAATTGAATATCCAATTTGAATTTATTATAGACAGATCACTAAAATTAAATTTTAATAGATAAAATGATTCACGAAATACTAAAATGTTATTCATCCTATCCTTATTAAAACCAAAATGGATAGAAAAAGGTAATATGATAACTAGAATGAATATTAATTTATTAATATCAGAAATTTAACAATGAAACTGATGGTTTAACATGGATAATTTATTAAATAAATAACCCTATATCACAAAAAACCTCAAGAAAATAAAAAATAAATAAGGTCATAACCTCAAATATTATCTCATAACCTTTCAACATACATATCCAAAAACAAAATAGAATTATTCTAAAAAAAATATATTATGTTAAACTAAAATTTTATATAAACATTAACCTAATAAGAGGTCTCCAAAATTATTATTAGTCTCCCAAAAAAAATTAATTGACCCTATAATATGTTTCCAAAATAAAATTAATATTCCACCTTCAAACCTTCTAAGTAAAATAAATGTTATATTAACTAACAAATCATGTAAGCCAGTGGTAGGAATTTATACCTTATCACTCTCTATTTGTGAGCTAATGATCAGAAATTTTGTATATCTAGAGAGTTGTATCTCACTGGTGCTCCCCTTCGGGTGCGTCTAGGGTTTCTCCGGCACTAGATAAACCATTATCCCATCCCCTCCCTAAAGGGTATGGAGGAATCAAATCACTTCAGGTTCTCTCATTTATTCTCCCTTTTTCTTTTATCCCTTTACCAACCTATGGTTATTGCATGTTTTTCCAGGTATAAATTTATCCCTAAAGGTTTCTAGTTTTTCTTTAGATCCTCCTCACTTTTGATTTCCCTCATGGAGTTCTTAGAAGATTTTTCCCAGAACAACCTCACCTTGGTTGCCCATTTCTGTTGGAAGAGGCCTTTGGTGGATGTAATAGACAAATTATTCAAAAATTAGCAGGGTCTTCATCATCACATGTTTGTTAGTTTGATTGAGTCTTAGAAAATTATGATTCACTTATCCTCTGATGAGTATCAAACAATTATGTGGTCAGACAACTCACGATATTTCAACAACTTCTATTTCTTTCTTCTTCGTTGGTCATTCAACATCCAATTGAATCATGACATGAAGAAAACATCAATTTGGTTAATCTTATAGGTTTTCTGCTCACTTTACAAAATCCATCCATTTTTAGGATGCTAGGTAATCTTTTGGGATTATTATTGGTTACAAATATTAGGACGAAAATGGTCTTCCTTCCCTTAAAACCCTGAATCAGTGTTGAGGTCAATATTTATAAAACTCATTTTTATCTCACATAGATTGAGATTGTGAAAGAATATAGACTCAAAAAACCAGTTGTATACAATTCATGGGCCCATTATTACTCTTCCTGCTACCACTTATGGAATTCTACCCATAGAAGTCATCAAAGTGGTACTGTTTCTCATGATTTGAATCTGATAAATATGGCTATATTGATTCATAAGTTAGCTATTAATGGGATGGAGATTTTTCTTGCTGAGGGTCAAACTCCTAATAGAAACAAGTGTAAAGAAGGTATTTAAGATTATTATGTGGATGTAGTGAATCCAATAAACCTCTCAACATCGTGTTTGGGTTGAAAATTTGATAGAGGATAGACCTGAAGTAGTAATGGAATTTTTACATTCTGATGACCTGAGTGTGCTCAATGTTTAGGAACGAGATTCTGAGGGTCTTCCTAATTTTAATTATACTAACCTTGATAAATTCCAATCCATCATGTTTTCTTTAGATATTGTCAATGTAATGGGAGGTCAAAGCCGTTATTTGGTATTGGGAGGTAAAAATCATACCCCAATCAAAAAGAAGGGTAAAGGAGGAAGGCCTTTAAGGGAATGATCCCCCAGAAGGAAGGTTGGAAGAGATGGAGTCTTAGAAGTATTCAGATCTTGAAACTTGGTCCATTGAGAGTAAGGAAATGGAGTTATATGAATAATATATTCATTATTAAACAAATAAAGGAAAATAAACTTGTTTATTTTGATAGTTTCATCAAGAAAATGAAGAGCTCATGTCCATGGACGAACTACTCCAATTTAACAATCATCTAGTTACAAAACCAATCCGTAAAGGTTCATTTTTTCAAAAGAAACCATATACTCTTATTAATTATATAAAGAATAGGGATACTGAAAAGGAATGGTCTGAACATGGAGGTAATCCTCCCTTAGTCCCTGATGAAAGTAAGTCCCCAGGGCTAAAAGATATGGGTACTCAGGATGACAAGGAATTTTTGGAAGGAGGTGATAAGGAGGAGGTTTATTGTAACACCCCAAGTTTCCACGGTATGTTTCTCTTTCAATAATACAGTAGCGTGTGTTGTACGCAACTTTGAGTTCTAACACACCACAACCAATCAAACTAGCCATTATGAATAGTAATACCCACTTTTTAAAATTTTATAAATTTTATCTTTCAAAATGGACATCATTTTCAAATTCGGAATATCGAAATTAGCCTAGGGTGAATTTTTGTTATTTTTCTGAAAACTTTCAATTTTTGATGAATTGTGAAAACACTGAGTTATAGTTTAAAACCAATTTTTTATTTAAATAATTTTTTATTTTATTTAAAATAATTTTATGTCAATATATATATATAATACCCATATAAGTTCAATGTAATTTATTGGAGTCAGTTTATAGTAATTTTAGATATAAAAAAATTTTATTTAACTTTTTACCGTCTTTTACCCTCCTACTAAGAGAATTTGGAAATTTACATAAAACATAATTTTACCACTTCTGTGAGTTGAATTTCAAAAATTGGAGGGACACTGTTTATATCAGTAAGTAAAATGTGGTTCAATAAGATGAAAATATTTTTTTGTGAATAGTAACTTTTTACTTTTATTTAACACAGTTAAAAGTTAATAGGGTAATTAAGGGTAAAAATGATATTATTATTACCCTAACACATGTCCAAATTCTATTGGATAAGTTTAATTCGACCAAAAAAACATTAGGAATAAAATATGAACCTCTTTGGTCCACTTGGATTATATTAGGACATTTATTATTATTTAATTCAAAGAAGAGTTAAAAGTGTTAACTTCAAAGTTGAATAACTAAAACATTTTTAATATAGGGTTACACATAAGATAAAATAGACTATGAGTATTCATTAGAAATATAATAACATTTCATATATAATGGAATTTTATTTATAAATTTAAGACATTCTATAATTAAATATATTTATGACACAATGATGATGTAGTAATTACCTAATTAATGAAATATTAAAATAATTGATATTAAAAATATTAAAATAAATGTAATTTGAGTCTTTTTATGAATTAATGTAATTTCATAGGTTAATATGACATGTTATGGTGGGTTAGATGAATTTTTTAGAAGTAATAATGCTGTTATGAATTTAGAAAATGCAAAATACCAAATAGTGTCAAAATTGACATAAAATAGTTTTTAAAAATAATATTATATTATTAATTGATATTATTTTCATAAAAATATAAGGTTCGGACATAAGACTTATATAATGATAGGTGTATCATTAATGAACCACATGGGGTTATCTTGGATGTTTATAGTAAGTTTATTAACTATATAATATAAAAATACAAAGGGACATGGTAAATGTCAAACTACTTAACTAAGAGTTATATCTAAAAGATAAAGTTAATATAGTGACCCAAAAATGTATAAAACCTATTGGTTGAGTGGTGTTAGACCCATCCGAACCTTAGACATTAAATAATTCACTTTTTAGCCTTTATAAACCGAAAATTATTTTATTATAAAATAATATTTCTAGCTTTTCCTAAGGTGCCCCTCACCCCTCTTATAAAAGGGAACTCCCCCTTATATTTAATTCACACCTTCAAAGCCATTTGGCTCGGAAAAAACACACCCAAATACACTTTAAAATTTCCTCCCTACATCCTAGAGTCCTTCCTTTAGTCATAAAGCAAACCTAAGGAGCCCTTTTGATCAAATCAAAAGGAAGAACCCAAATAAAAGGTAAATATTTCATCACCTCTTTCAAGTTCCTTTCTTCTTCCACTTCCACTTTCTTTTTTGTTTCCATACTAAAATAATAAATCCAGTATATTATATATACTGTGATGTTATTATAAATATGGTACAACCATATTCATTATTCTATCAATCCTTTGAATGACATGTCACCATATGTTGGTACGTACGACTTACCATCTCCACGTCGTTGTGTAATTGTTATTCAATACATTATTATTTGGATGAGTATAATAATGATGTGTAATTGATGTAAATAATAAATATAAAATGATAATTATTCTATATATATATTATATACCATTAAATTATATATTATTCTAATATCGAAAGAATGATATTGTCGCTCGTGCGTATGTACGGATTACCGTCTCCATGAACGCGATGAGATTCATTCCCCATCGTATCCATTCAAGGATAATTTTTATTAGATGATTAAAAATAATGTTTAAATAATTAATATCATTTTGAATATGAATAATATGAATCCTATCTATAAGAAACATTACTTATGTAACAAAGCATATAAAGGAAAACAAATCAGTTAACACCCGAAACGGCGATAATACTAAGATATTGTTAACAAAGCAATGTTAAAAGATCATATATGATATGATATTAATGTATATGATTCTTATATAATTTAATAACAATTATTTCACCATTATACAGGAGTTTAAACTACTCTCGACCAAGGAAAAGTACAAGGTAATGGTTAATTTCACAATCTCTTTATTATCCGAGGTTGTTTTTACGTAAGTATGTACTAGGACCTCTTTATCATCCACATCCATGTTTCTAAAAAATGTATTTCAAAAAATTATAACTATTTTATAGAATATGGGTTAAAGTCATTTATACCCCTGTTTGACCTTTATAATTTTTTTATAAAGGAATATTTCTATCATTTTCCAAACAAGGTACTTTATGACCTTTTCGAAAAAATTAAAGTAAGAATGTTTTTTAACTTATACAAAGGGTGTGGATATTTTCCACCGTTATAACATAATTGAAGCTTACCTTACAATATTATAATATTATTTTCAAATATTAATGTTTTCTTCTATAATTATGTGACTTTTAAATGATTTCAAAATATAAATAGATATTTATTTAAAAAGGTTTTGATTTCATCTATGTAATCATCCTTTGATGGATTTTAAGTTTGTTTGAAGTTGATTTATTATGATACAAAAAATCCATATTGTTTATAAGGTTTTGTGTTATGTTTGACTATGGATGTGTTATTTCATACCATTCATGGTTTATGGATTAAGTATTGAAATTTTTTATGCTTGTTTTAATACGAATGTTTATGTTATGTTTATAGTGGATCTAGTGATTCAATTGGTGCTGATCAGTTAATCCACATACTGGGACAACTCACTCAGGTTATGAATAATAACCTTACCCATATGTAGCACCCTGGTTCATAGCATAGAGGATCAATGTTAGATCGCTTCATGAGGAAACAATCACCAACATTCAATGGGGGTGAAAATCCACTAGTATTTGAGCAGTGGATAAATTCTTTAGATAAAATATTCCTCACCTTGGGGAGTATCGAAAGGGAAAAAGTTGTCATGGAAGTTTACTGCCTCACTGGAGATGCTGATCAATGGTGGTCATTGATTAAAAACACAAATGAAGATGATGATGTATTAAATATAGAATAGAGGGAGTTTAAAGAAATTTTCTTAGAAAAATACTTCACTCATGACCATCGAGCAGATATGAAAAGGCAATTTCTGAGTCTAAGGCAAAAGGAGGATGAGAATGTCGCAAAGTATGAAGATAACTTTACAAGGTTAGTGAGGCATGCTGTAGATTATATACGTAACCCAATAAGTAAGATTGATCATTTCTTTTATGGGTTAAAACTATATCTCCATCAAGCATTAGTCTCACAATCCATCTCGTCAAACGAAGATATTGTGTCATGTGTTATCAAAACAAAAAAATAATTCTCTAAGTCTAGCGACTTTCAAGAAAAACAAGAGAATAAGAGATCTTCTGAACACTCTAGAAATGGAAATAAGGGGAAGAAGGGAAAAGTTGAATATTCATACTGTAGTAAATGTGGGAAGAAACACCCTGGTACTCGCCTGAAGGTAATGTGAGTCTGTTACAAGTATGGTGAAAAAGGCCACCAAGCTTGTGATTGTAAGGGGAAGAAAGAGTCTGTCGATGTTGAATGCTACAACTTTATAGAAAGGGGGAATTATTCAAATTAATTTCCTAAGTGTCAGGGGAACTTACCTCAAAATAGGCCAAGGGATCAAGTCCAAGCTTATGCTATCACTACTGCTGATGGTGAAGCTCCAAAAGACGTAGTGGCATGTAATTTAATGGTTTCCTCAAGTTTATAAAATGATTTCTTTGATTCTAGATCATCACATTGTTTCATATCTTCCTAGTTTTCTAAGAAAATTATATATTGACAATTTTATTTAACTAGGGAGTTGTCAGTCCAAACTCCAAAGGGAAGTATCATTTCAACAAAGTTTTATGAATCAGTCCCCATTAGGGAATAAAAATTTTCTTTATTAGCTGATCTCATCGTCATACCCATGATTGAATTTGATATAATCCTCAGTATGGATTGGATTTTTAGACCATGATGAAAAAATTTATTTTAAGAAGAAGGAGGTTACTATTTTTGATGACGATGATAAAGAACGCCTCATCTTTAGAGTAGAATCGTCACCACCTAATTTTTATCTAGATCCACCCCCACCAGCTCAACTAAATTCAATTATTAGTGAGTAAGAGAATGAAATAACTATGGGTGAGGAAAGGAATGTTCAAATATAGGATGTTCCTATTGAGAAATAATATGTTGATGTGTTTCCAGAAGAATTACCTGGACATCCTTCAGAATGAGAAATTGAGTTTTCTATTGATTTAATTACTGTATCAAGACCCATATCGAAGAACCCTTATATAATGGTCACTATGGAATTAGTGGAACAAAAGAAACCAAAATAGGAATTGAGTAATAAGGGATTTATTTTCCCTAGGGGTTTTCCATGGGGATCCACTGTCCTTTTTGTTAAGAAGAAAGATGGATCTATGAGGTTGTGCATTGACCACATGAAGATCAATGTTATAACAGTAAAGAATAAGTATCCCCTACCTCGCATTGATGATTTATTCAACCAAATTCATGATGCTCAATAATTTTCAAAGATTGACCGTCGATCTAGATATCATCAGTTGTGTGTGAAGAAGGAAGACATTCTGAAAACAACATTTCGAACCTGGTACGAGCATTACGAGTTTACAGAAATGCCTTCTGAATTGACTAATCCACCCTCTATCTTCACAGATCTAATGACTAGTGTTTTCATGGAATATATTGATGACTTTGTATTTGTATTTATTGATGATATCTTTATATACTAAAAAATATACGAAGATCATGAAAATCACTTGCGCATCATTCTAAAGACTCTTAGAAGACATGAATTATATGTGACGTTTAGAAAATGTGAATTCTGGCTTCAGGTGATTTCTTTTCTTGTCCATATTGTCTATAAGGATGGAATATATATTGATCTTTATAAGACAAGATCAATCCAAGAATGGCCAGCACTAATGAGTATAACTGAGGTACGCAGTTTTACTGGATTAGCAAGTTATTATCGATGTTTCGTCCAGAATTTTTCCCGGTTGGCTAACCCATTAACAAAGATCACACGAAAAGGGGTTAAATTTGTTTGGAAAAAAGAGTGTGAAGAATGTTTTGAAGAATTAACGATAATATTAGTCAATGATTCTATCTTGACTCTACCATCGGGGAATGATGGGTTTGTTATTTATTGTGATTCTTCAAAGAAAGAACTTGGTTGTGTCCTTATGCAGAATGATAGGGTTATTTCCTCTGCATCATGACAGCTAAAAATTCATGAGAAAAATTATCCTACTCATGATCTTGAGTTAGCAGCTGTAATATTTTATTTGAAGATTTGGAGACACTATATATATGGAGAAAAATGTGAGATATATACCGATCACAAGAGTTTGAAGTATATTTTCTCATAGAAAGAACTCAACATGAGGCAAAATAGATGTCTTGAACTACTCAAGGATTATGATTGCACTATAAACTTCCACCTGGGGATGGAAAATAAGGTGGAACATTCTTTGAGTAGAAATGATCATGGAGTTTTGAACAAGATGAGAGTTGAAAAGGATCCTATATAAATGGATCTAGTAAAGATGGATATGGGAATCACTATGGAAGGTGAAAAATCAATACTTTTAAAATTGTTTTCCAAAAAATCATTATTAGAAAGGATAAAGAGTTCTCAGACCGATGATGAAGAGTTTAAAAATAATATTAAAGCCTTGAATGATGGGAGATTGAGTGACTTTGTGTATGAAGATGGAATTCTGAAATTTCAGAAGAGACTTTGTGTTCCTGATATACCCGATCTAAAAAAATAATTGTTGGATTATGATCATAGTTCCAATTTCTCTATACACCTTGGAATCACCAATATATATAGATATTTGAAGGAACATTTTGGGTGGGAAAACATGAAGAGGGAGATTGCTGATTTTGTGTCAAGAAATATGATTTGTCAACATGTGAATGCTGGAAGGAAACAACCAGGAGGAGTCATGAAACCTCTTCCCATACCTGAGTGGAAATGTGAAAATATTATGATAGAATTTTTCATGGGACTACCAAATACTCGTAGAAGGAATGATGCAATATGGGTCATTGTTGATCTTCTTACCATGTCAGCACATTTTCTTGCTATAAGGGAAGATTTAACACTTGAACGTTTAGAAAGAATATATATTAATGATGTTGTAAAACTTCATGGAGTACCACTATAAATTGATTCTGATCGTGATCCTTATTTTACATCAAGATTCTGGAAAATTCTTCAGAAAGCCCTAGATACTGAACTTCATTTAAGCACATCCTACCACCCCCAAACTGACAGAAAATCAGAACAGACTATTCAAACCTTAGAATACATGTTGAGATCATGCTCACTTGACTTTATAGGTATGCAGGATCAATATTTACCTCTGGTTGAATTTTCCTATAACAATATCTTCTATTCAAGTATTCAGATGGAACCATATGAAGCCTTATACAGAAAGAGATGTCGCGCACCAACCTATTGGGATGATGTTGGTGAAAGAAAACTCGTAGGCCCAGAACTTGTGGAGGAAATGATTGAAAAGGTGAAGGTAATCCAAAACCACATCAAAGTTGCTCAACATATGTCGAAGAACTATGTTGATAACCGAAAGATGGATTCAGAATTTCAGGTTGGAGATCATGTTTTCTTGAAGGTATCTCCATGGAAGGGTGTTATACATTTCGGTAGGAAGGGAAAATTGAGTCCTAGGTATATCGGACCTTTCAAAATTCTAGAACGAATTGGGGCTGTAGCTTACCATTTGGCAATGCTGACAAGTATTTCCAAAGTTCATGACATATTCCATGTATCACTGTTGAGAAAATACATGCCTGACCCAACACATGTACTCACCTATGAGGAATTAGAACTAGAACTCGATCTGTCTTATTGCTAAGAGCATTTCATGGTTCTTGATACAAGAGAACAAGTGTTGAGAAACTGGATGACTCATTTGGTAAAAGTTCTATGGTGAAACCATAAGATGGAAGAGGAAATGTGGGAACCCGATGAACTTATGATTAAGAACCAACCGAGTATTTTTATGCAGTAATATTCAATAAATTTTGGGGTCAAAATTATTTGAAGGAGGGGATAATGTAACACCCCAAGCCTCCACGATATGCTTCTCTTTGAATAATACAACAGTGTGTGTTGCACGCAACTTCGAGTTCTAACACACCAAAACCAATCAAACTAGCCGTTATGAATAATAATACCCACTTTTTGAAATTTTATAAATTTTATCTTCTTAAATGGACTTTATTTTGGATTCTAAATATTGAAATTATCTTAGGGTGAATTTTTGATATTTTTCTGAAAACATTCAATTTTTGATGAATAGTGAAAAACACTGAGTTATAGTTTAAAACCGAATTTTTATTTGAATAATTATTTATTTTATTTAAATTTATTTTAGGTCAAAATAGATACATAATACCTATATTATTTCAATGTAATTCATTGGATTAAGATTATAATAATTTTAGATATTTAAATTTTTTTTTGAACTTTTTACTGTCTTTTACCCACCTATTAGGAGCAATTACAAATTTACATAAAACATATTTTTACCACTTTTTTGAGTTAAATTTAAAAAATTCGGGAGACACAGTTTATATCAGTAAGTAAAATGTGATTCAATAAGATGAAAATAATTTTTGGTGAATAGTAAATTTTTTCTTTTATTTACCACGGTTAAAAGTAAATAGGGTAATTAAGGGTAAAAATGATATTATTATTACCCTAAAACATGCCCTAATTCTATTTAATAAGTATAATTCAACCATAAAACAACCCTAGGAATAAAATATGAACCTCTTTGGTCCACTTGGATTAGATTAGGACATTTATTATTATTTAATTCAAAGAAGAGTTAAAAGTGTTAAATTAAAAGTTTAATAACTAAAACATTTTTAATATTGGGTTAGACATAATATAAATTATACTATAAATATTAATTAGAAAGATAAAACAATTTCATACATAATTATATTTTTTTATAATTTTTAGACATTAAATAATTTAATATATTTATAACACAATGATGATGCTGTAATTACCCAATTAATTAAATATTAAAATAATTGATATTATCAATATCTAAATAAATGTAATTTGAGACTTTTTAGGAATTAAACTAATTTTATTGGTTAATATGACTTGTTTGGGTTGTTTAGATGAATTGTTTTTGAAGTAATAATTATGTTATGAATTTATCCAAAACAAAATACCAATTAGTGTCAAATTTGACATAAAATAGTTTTTAAAATAAATATTATATTATTAAGTGATATTTTATTCCTAAAAATATAAGTTTCTGACAAAAGAATTATATTGTGATAAGTGTATCATTAATGAACCACTTGGGGTTCTCCTGTAAGTTTATAGTGAGTTTATTAACCATATAATATAAAAATACAAAGAGACATGGTAAATGTCCAACTATTTAACTAAGAGTTAAATCTAAAAGATAAAGTTAATATAGTGCCCCAAACCTGTCTAAAACCTATTTTTTGAGTGGGTTTAGACCCATACCAACCTTAGACTTTAAATAATTTATTTTGGAGCCATTATAAACTGTAAATGATTTTATTATAAAATCTAATTTCTAGCTTTTCCTAAGGAGCCCCTCACCCCTCTTATAAAATGGAACTTCCCCTTATCTTTAATTCACACATTCAAATCCATTTTTATTGGCCAGAACATACCCAAATACCCTCTAAAATGTCCTAACATCATCCTAGAGTCCTTCCTTTAGTCATAAATCCAACTTATGGAGCCCTTTTGATCAAATCAAAAGGAAGAACCCGAAGAAGATGTAAATATTTCATCTCCTCTTTCAAGTTCCTTTCTTATTCCATTTCCCTTTCTTTGTTGTTTCCATTATAAAATAATAACTCTAGTATCTTCTATATACTTTGATGTTATTATAAATATGGTACAACCATATTCATTAATCTATCCATCCTTTGAATGACATGTTACCATACGTGCGTACGTACAGCTTATCGTCTCCACATCATGGTGTAATTATTATTCAACACATTATTATTTGGATGGGTATAATAATGATGTTTAATTGATTTAAATAATAAATATAACATTATAATGATTCTTTATATCTGATATAACATCCAATTATATTTTATTTTAATATCAAAAGAATGATATTGTCTCTTATGCGTACGTACGGATTATCGTCTCGACGAATGTGATGATATTCATTCCTCATCATATCCATTCAAGACTAATTTTCATTAGATGATTAAAAATAATGTTTAAAGACTTAATATCATTCTGAATATGAATAATATACATCCAATCCATAAAAAACATTACTTACATAACAAATCATATAAATGAAAATGAATCAGTTGGCACCAGAAACGACGATAATAATAAGATATTATTAACAAAGCATTGTTAAAATATATACTGGGACTTCTTCATCATCCACATCCATATTTCTTAAAAATTTATTTCAAAACAGTCTTATCATTTTATATACTATGTGTTAAAGTCATTTATACCCTTGTTTGACTTTTATAATATGTTTATAAAAGAATATTTCCATCGTTTTCCAAACAAGGTACTTTATAACCTTTTCGATAAAATTAAGGTAAGAATGTTTTTTAAAATTATACAGTGGGTGTGGCTATTTTCCATCATTGTAACATCGACGAAGCTTCCCTTACAAGCTTGTAAGAATATTTTCAAATATTAATTATTTCTTCTATAATTACATGACTTTTAAATGATTTGAAAATATAAAGAGATATTTCTCAAAAAATGTTTTGATTTCATCTATGTCAATAACCTTTGATGGATTTCAAGTCTGTTTGAAGTTTATTTATTATGATACAAAACATCCATATTATTTTTGAATTATTTGTGATGTGTTTTATGGTGGATGTGTTATTTCATTCCATTCATGGTTTATGGATAAAGTATTGACATTTCATATGCCAGTTTTAATATGAATGTTTATGTTATGTTTAAACCTTTTCATATGAGGAATGCATTAGACTTAGTAAGTGACAGGTGGAGCCCGCTATAGCTCCTCGATGCATCGGTAAGTCTCATGAGACAAACTAGTGTCTTGGCTCAAGGCCTTTAAAAAATCTTATTTGTAGTCTTCAAACAAGTCCTTGACTATGTGGTTATGAAAGTCTGGCATTATTCATTCCATCATTATAAAAGTGGCTATTGATATTGCATGCGATTATTCGACTAATAGAATATCCATGTGAGTAAGTAAATGATATTATTTTGATTTATATTTTCCATATTATGATGATGTTTATGTTGAAAATGCTTTTGTTTTAGTTTTATACATTGCCTTAAATTTTTGTGCTTATTTATGAAAGTTTCCACTATATTTTTATTCTTACTGAGCATTTGAGCTCACCCCTTTCTGTGTTTTATTTTTCCCAGGATGTGAAGAAGTATATTATGAATAACCTATAGGGATAGTCTATGAGATATCAGTTTTTCCCATGGAAACGATGTTGTTGTAGTTTTCCATTTTATGATGTAATGTAAACCTTATAAATGAATCTAGTACTTCCAAAGCTACTAAACTAATCAGTCTTTCAAGACGTGATATTTTGTGATCATGCCATTGTGATGTAATAATGAACCGACTCTGGGTAACTAGGGTCGGGGTGTTGTATTTATAGAGAATATATCCCGGTGCTTATCCTTAATTATAATGAATATATGCTAAAGTATTCCTTCTACATGAATATCTAAAAGGAAGATGCTCACAGAGTGTTTGAAAGACTACTACAAGATGATTTTAGTGAATAAAAAACTACTTAGATTGATAAAAAATAAGATTTTAATTCATGGTTTCAATGAGGGAAAAATAGTCTTATAAGAGCATTTACAGACCTGGGAAAACATGGCATACCAATTTGATAACCTCATTAAAGACAACCCATAATTGATGGTTGACTCCATTAAAGGGTGCTTATACAAGTTAAAAAATTCAAACACCTTTAAATTTTTCTAGAATGGTCTTATCATTTCATATGAAGTTTAAGTTCATTTTTTTGTAATGTTTCTTGGTTCCCCACTATTCCTTAAAAGTGATTGAAATAAAAATATTTAATTTATGGTTATGGGATTATGATCTGTGTCCTTACTTTATGTGATGGTTTTCCACCCAGCTTATAGCTTTTCCTTTTTAAAAAAATTATGGAAACAATTATGTGTTGATCACATTCATAATTATTTTGAATCCTATAACATTTTCAAGAATATTATGATCATATTAAAAAATATCATTATCCATACGATAAATTTTTTACCCCTAAATATTTCTATACATCTCATTGTTTTCCCAAAAAAAAATCAACCAATTACCTTAGTATCAAGAACATCTCTAAGATTATGTTTTCTTAAATTTTGTGTTTTTTCATAGAGTATCACCATTCCATTAAATCAGTTTTCTATATCATTTAACTTATTCTTTCAATTTCATAATTAAAAACTTATAAATAAAAAACCTAACGAAAATATTTCATGATTCACATAATTCTAGAATTCTAGTAAATAAAAATTTCAATTATTCCACTCCATTATTATATCATTAACTAGTCTTCGTCATCCTATTCTATAATACCACCTTAATTTCATATGTCATTTGTTTTCTCATTATCATCAATATAAAAAACTTTAATCATACAACCTTTTAAATACTTTTCTTGATATTTCCCCCTTATAAATTGATTTTTATAATTCCCATTCTATCCAAATTTAAAACATTCTACCATTTTTGATTCCTTAGGGAAACCAATATCCTCATCCATTATGTTAACTGAAATTTTAATTTTCCCTTAGTAATTACCCACTTTTTTTCCCTTATTCAAAACAAATAAAAACTAATTCTAGTTACTTTGATACAATATATTGTATAAAAATTCCCACATTATCAACATATAAGAAATTGAATATTCCTTCCTCTGTGGTCTCCACCACCTAAACTCTCAGAAAACTCAATCCTTCTCTAATTTGATGAGTCCAAGAGTTATTTAAAGTGAATCTTATTAATTATATATCATGAAATTTGATTAGTAATAATCCCAAAATCATTTACTTCAGTAATCTCTCCATTTAGTTTATCATCAAAATATTTTCAATCACATTCAATGTTAAGCATGTTGCCTATGGTTCACACCATTTTCTAAAACCATAAATCATAGTATAAGAAACAACATTTATGGTTCGAATGAATATAATCCTGAATAATTCTTTATAATACTTCTAAATCATGAAACCTATATTTCCATTTGATACACATAAGGTTTAGCATAATTTTTCTGTGATTATAATCTATTCAAATCCATCATGACGGTTCCAAAATATTTCTTTAATTTCCATAACATATCTCTAAGTATTCTCAAACTATTTGCGTAGTAAGGATAGTTTTTATGCACAAAATAACACTCAAGTCAAGCCTAATACACCATTTTCAGTGTTATTATCCCTATATACATCTTTTCGAAAACCTCATCCACATGTAGTGTGCATATATTGAGGTAATATCTCGAAAACCACGCTCTATATACTTCCCCAAAATTTCCAGATATTTTTATATACTTAGTCTTATTCTTAGACTCATCCCAAGGGTTCTCACTTAATTCATCACATTCTAGCTCTAAAGGATAAATAAAAATTTCCTATGATACCAACTAAAGTAACTAAATCCTTTTTAAAATGTTATTAAGTTATTATTAAAAATAAATATCCAATAATTACAACACAAGGATCATAAAGGGCTCGTGTCTTTGGAAGACAAGATTTTTAAGAAATATAACACAGAATCCTTATTTTATTTTCCACATCAAGATCCTAAAATATATTCAATCTCCTAAATCTGATGGGATAACCTGGGTGATACATAAATAAATAGGTGAGAAAAAAATCCCTATAAGGTAACAAGCATGATACAAAAGAATAACATGTGAATCAAAGGCATAATATGATATCATAAAATCTAAGGTACATGTGTAATCACACAGAAGCATAATGTAAATATAAATTTATAATAAGATCATGGAATTATAGGAAGTATGAAGACAATATAAAACATTAAATACAAATAATTTAAGGTAAATTTATAAGACACCATCACATGGTGGAAAGATTCCCAAAATGGATTTGTTTTACTCCCTAATATGATAAATTATGTATCATGAGGCTGAAGAATTACCCAATTATTGTAGGTATATATATTTCTGAGCCCACCAATCACATTCATGACATATACATTAACATACGTACCACATAAGGATACTAATAATAAGTCATGAATATAAGAATTATTATTACAAAGAAAATGGGTTATAAAATCTTTCTTCATATCATATTCAATGGAAATTTCATAATTAATTTATTTGAGAAATTTTAATAAGGAATGTAATACCCCCTCAATAGAAGGGTGAATAAACTAGATGTATATGTGAGAGATATATATAAAAAATTTAGAATCCATCCATAACATTAATGTATACTATCATTGATTAAAATAATTTTAGAAATATTAACATTATTATTGAGGAAAATAACTTTTTCACTTTGAGTAGCATAAAAAGATTTAATCATCTATGGAAAATGATTTCGAAAGATCACATTGAAAATTTCTTGAGGAAAATATCTGTTCTATTTTAAAAACACTTTTTAAAAATATATAACTTTCTCAAGAATAAAAGATTTTTTTTTAATATAACCTTTTAAACATAAAAAAGAATCATTATAACATTGATTGGTTGTGATGGAAGAAGTGTTGTATTTGCACCGAATATGTTAAAAAACATAGATCCATCTCATGTTTTTATTTGAAATTTAAAAAATTATCTTTTTAAGAAAATGAAAGGAGGATTCAATTTAATTTTTCAAAAAAATCCAATTGAGGGTAAAAATGAATTTAAACAATCATAGTAATAAATTTTGAAATCATTTTCAAAACACATATATTTGAAATAAAATGTATTTCTATCTAAAGAATGAAATGAAGTCATATTTTCTTAAAAATAGTTTTTCACTAATTTTAAGTACTAAAGAGAGTAAAAATGTAATATGAACTTAAAAATTTATAAATAAATATATTAAAAAAAATTAATGGGTTTTATTATTGAATGGTCATATAATTTCCTTCAATGGGAATTCAAGCATAAGGAATCCCGATTAAAATGATATTGAAAAATAAAACCTTACCGCTTTGGTAACATTTGAATAATAAATTCCAATGAATGAAGTAGATAAAATATGACTTAAAATTTAACGAGTTTGGAATGATTAATGATATATTATTTAAAGGGGAATTAATAACCATTTAAAATAAATTCTATACATAAAAGCACATGTGTCTTAAAGAAGGAAGTTTGAGATGGAACCCTTAAAAAGTTCATATCATTGAGCTAAGAGTTAATGAAGGGAGTTATTATTTTTAATAAATGTTTGTAAACATGAATAAAACTTTAAAAAAAAAATTAATAAATTAAAATTCATTTCAAACATATTCCTATCATATATAATCAATAATGTATATGTATAACCCAATAGAATCAGAATTGAGTTAGGAAAACCCCTTATAACACACACACCTTTAGTTTAACCCTCATTAACCTCTTTTATAGTGGGTTTAAACATGATATTTACTTATAAAAGAACCATATTTATATTCATAATATCACATATGATCTTTTTTATAATATATTATTACCTTCCCATTAATAATCTTTCATTTTCACTATTGTTTCAGGTGTTAAATTCTATGTTTTATAATGAATGGTTTGTCATGAAAGTTACACATATTGAACATATGATATAGTTACATCATAAAAATAATTATATTAATTTTTTAAATATCATTTTTTATATTAGATACATCTTTGTAATCATTATTTAATTTTTAACATTTAGAATGAATCACATTGCCTTGTGAATATGGTATGTTGTATGTACCAATGACCGATGTTGTCATTTTATTAATGAGTGATAGGTTAAGAAAGTGTATGGTGTATTATTTTTCTATAATTAATATAATTTAATATATATAACATATATTCATTAAATATATCTTTATTACCTTCTATGTAAAGCGTTACTAAAAGAGAATCACACTACTTCTTGAGGTGGTAGTCCTCCGTACACAAAAAATGAAGTTATCATTTGATAAATGGATGGAAATATAAGAAAGTATATGTTATATTTACTTTACATGATGATTAATATTTCACTAATGTTATATATCAATACAAAATTAATCCTTATTACCTTCAATGTGATGTGTAAGTGAAAAAAATCAAATCTCTTTGTGATGTGGTTGTCTGCTATACACACAAGGGACATTATCATAATCCCTACATAATAGAAAATAAGAAGTTCTGTCATGAACCATCTTAGAGGGGCCCATTCCATGAATACCCAAAGCCACCTCTAATAGGTTAGGGACTGATGACTAACACCAAGTAGGCATATCCCACAAATGTGTGGAATTTTCTTATGTACCTCTACACACACATAGATCTCCAACCCCAAAAATAATGAAATGTAAAACACTAAGAAAACAATCATGCATACAACTAAGATACCAAAAATAGAGTACAATAGTAGAAAACTAGAAAGTAAATATATCCAAAATTCAAGTTGTTCAAGAAGAGAGTCTAGGAAAGTGAATGCCCAATTTCCTAAAACACATCTGTAGAAAACCCTACCTAAAGGGAAAATTACTAGACAACTATCTCAAGAAGTAGGATAACACCTTGACAATCTAGTCTCTCTAAGAACCACCTGGTCCTAGTCCACCTAGGACTCCATGAAAATGTCTATCTTCTTCATAAGACCTGACACGTGTGAGTAAATCCCATGCATGGATGGGTAAAAAAATACTAATTAGAACACCCCGAAACCACAAAAAAATACCACAAATAAAATTCATAGTCAGCTCACACAAGTATATGTTAGTATTTTTAAAAATATTATTGTCTAACATAATACACAAGACACCCAGTATTGATAATACACATAGTATCGATGAGGCATGTAGTCCCAGTAAGAGACTCAGTCCCGATGAGACACTCAGTTTCGATGAGACACTCATTCCTGATGAGACACTTAGTACCGATGGGATACTCAATCCCAATTACACACATAATCATGATAATTCACGTAGTCTCGATAAGTCATAGAGTCTCAAAATGTCATGTAGTCTCAAGGTCACATCTAACCGTAGGATTCTGCTAGTAGTGTGCTCATTCTAGGAGAAATAACTCCTCAAGCCATTAGGTCATTTTCAAACTTCCAAAAAAACTCCCATATAGTGTCTCAAAAGGAATGTCTCATCACAAGGCTCTCAATGATGAAAACTCATTGTCAAACAGACACTTGGTTTGAATGTAATGTCCATTTTAGTGAAACAGTTCTACTTAGGTCTGTTATGGGTCCAATCCGACCTGCTGGACCCAGCCTGAACCACCTTGGTTTGAACCATCCCAGTGAACCATGGCTCACAATGCAACTAGAGTAGCCAAGTTCACTTGATTTGGCCCACTAGCATGCAGGAATCCCTACAGCGCTTCACATGGTCCACCTGACCATGTGCCCCCGGTCCAATGCGACACTACCCCATTCAACGCGGTCAGACCACCGCTTCTAACTCCCTTATGGATTGTTATATTTGTGGGACACCAAACAAGGATGAGCAATGTTACATGCAGCTGACTCTCTCTCTATGTGGTACCAACAAACCTCGCCACTGTGTGCCAACGGCTGATGCCCCCTGCACTGTATGGGAATGACACACCTTTTTCCTATCACTAGTCTTGCTCCAGTGCTTCATTTTTCAAAATGGAGGTATCTCTATGACCCTCGGGTTGAATTCTTCATTTTACTAGGCTCATATCAATTTAATGATTCATCCTGATGAAAAATCACTCACATGGTGATATCTCCCAAATCACCTTGATCGGTCCATCGTTGTCATCGTCACACCTCTGGTATGTCATCCTAACTTTGTATATTTCTTCTCACATTATTTCACCATGAATCAATGGCTCAAAAATCCTCCTTTCATATCCCATGAAGAATGAAAAATACATGAAAAATTGGGGGAGAGAGATATATTCCCCATAATTTCCAAAGAATAGATCTTGGCCTTGTTTTTGTCAGCATCGATCTATTACTAGGAGAATGAAGAAAAAAGAGGAAACAATTCAAATTTATAACAAAAATCAACCCCAATAATCAACCTACAAATAAAATCCCAAATATTAAAATACGTATAACCCATGAATCAATCTTTTCATTGATTTATTCACATTCTTCATAGGTTATAAACAATGGGGTAGGAATAAAATTTAAACACACACACTACCTCGAGTTTGGAATGATAATTGACAAAAAATTATTATATTTCCCTCATCTATGAGATCCTCAAACTCCGCTAGCGCAATGATCCACAATCCACTTAATCCTTCATCACCATTTGTCAATAGGGTTTCTTTCCCACGTCTTATAGGAATATCAGGTTTGTGGTGATGACCATGGATTCCTAAAAAATTCTAATAAAAAATGAAAATGAGTTGTTGTGGTGAAATAAAATATTTTATTACTGATACATCCAAAAAACTAAATTTCACAGATGAATTATGCTAGTCAATGTTTGGACCCACCTAAGGTAAAATTGTTTCTCTGTATAAAATGGTTCCATTAGATTTTATAATCCGGTGACCCTTTTAGAATATTTTACACTTTTTTAGGGAAACCACTCACACTTGATATTTATTGTTTAACATTTTTCAAACAATTTTTATGGGCACACTAAGCCGCATGATTGCACATAATCTCAACACATGGCCTTAAAATAATTCAATATAATATTAAAGAAATAATACATGGAAATTAAAAAATGTTACATTCTCCCCACCTTTGGGATTTACATTTCGGAAATCCAAAACAAAAATATATATAATAAAATAGGGTACTGATCACAAATATGAGCCTCTTGGTACCATGTTCTCTCTTAGAGATTATTATACTACCACTGAATTTGCACTACATGAATTGACCACCCATGAAGGATCCTCTCCTTTTGATCCTCAATGTCCACTGGGCACTCAGAAAAAGTCTCCCCATCTTCAATGTTCATCTCTCCCTAGTCGATGACATGCGATGAATCATGCATGTATCTCCTAACCTGTGACACATGGAAGAAGTCTTGCACCCAGTCAAACTATGGAGGAAGATAAAAGTGGTACACTACCCCGCCAAATCTATATAGTACCAATAATGTTCCGATGAATCTCAGAGATAGCTTGTCTCCCAGGAAAAATCTCTATATTCCACATCGAGGAGAGACTTGGAAGAACACATGTTTTCCCTCGTAAAACTCAAAGGGCCTCTATCTCCAGTCATCATAAGACCTATGGAAACTTTGTGTAGTATTTATCCACTCATGGATGAAATTCACCTCCTTTATAGTCACCTTTACCAACTTCGGGCCCATGAGTGCTGGCTCTCCTTGGTCAGTCTAGTAAAGTTGTGACCTGCAGGGTCTCTCGTACAAGGCCTTAAACAATGCCATATCAATAGTGTAATGGTATCTTTTATTGTACCCAAAATCCACTAGAGGTAGGTGATCCTCCCTATTGGTTGGAGTAGATTACTCAAGAGGGGGTGAATTGAGTATCACTAATTTTTTTTGGTTAAAAAGTATTCTTAAACAGTGTTCCTAATAAGGTTAAATACATATGATTTAATCAAAGTAATATGGCTATGAAGGTTTGATTATTTAAATAACTTCTTAAAAGATTGATTAATTCCCAGTAATCTTAATGTCAGTTATTAATATTACTTTTGAAGAAATTCTAGAAAGGCAAGACAATTATAACTTCATTCCAAGATTAACTATCAAAGTGAATTTAGTAATTTCTGAATTATATAGTAATGCAGTAAAACAGAGAAGAATAAATTAACCAGCACAGTGGATATGAAATAAGTGGTTCAGTATCAAGCTGAGACCTAATCCTCTCCACTTGGTGATCACCTGCCACCAAACAGTTTATATAAATAAACTTTATCTACACCCTCGATTGGGGTTTACAACTGTACACAGGACTGTCCAGGTCAAACAAGGACCTCTTCCATAGTTCTTCATGGGTACAAACAACCAAGTCACACATGGACCTCTTCCACACTTATCCATTGGTATACACAAGTGTAAAGAGATGTTTAAGTAAGGATATCTAGTATCATTTAGTTTAATGAAGGAGACAGTGGGTTTTGTTATACAAATACACACACTGCTTGAAAGCTAGTAAAATTATACACAACATATCAGAAATATTGAGATAGTTTAGAAATGCTATGAATGTTAGTCTTTGTATCTATTGACTTCTAATATGAAGCAGATTCATAAATAATGTCCTCGTATGGAAGAATAGAGTGTTGTATGTTAGAAAGATCCGACTTGTGTTATCTGTGATTTTTGAAAGTGCGAATATGTTCTCGATTTTGGGATTCAAGTCTGCTTCGTGTGTTCATTAGCATCACCGAGTTTTATGAGACAATTCTTTCTTTAAAAATTTTCTAAGTTTGTTCTTCGTTATGGTGATCACTCCCACCATCTTGTTTTTTTTCAGTATCATGCCACAATATCCTTTGTTTCTAGGTCAAATTACACTTTTATCATGGATAGAATGTGTTTGAACCGATAGGTTTCATGTATTATACACCTCATACCATGTACTGTCACATGAAATGTCTACAAATAAATATTAATTATTTCAGTGCATTTAAAATCTTCAAATATGATAATTAGTGATTAAACTGAAATAGCACAAAACATATTAAGAAACAGTGTCACAATATGTCATGGAAACGGGGTCTCGTTCATGGTGTCTGGTTCACGGTGTCTGATTCACGGTGTCTGGTTCACGGTGTCTGGTTCACAGTGTCTGGTTCACAGTGTCTGGTTCACGGTGCCTAGTTTACGGTGTCTGGTTCAGGATGTATGGTTCATAGTGTCTGGTTGTCACAGTTTCTGCTTCATGGTGTCTCATGGTCACAATGTCTTGACTTAGGCAAATATCTGTATTTAGACTTGAGTAGTGATATTTTTGGAATGTATTAAACTCAATCATTTATCAGAGAAGTCATTATAAAATTGATCAAAAAATAGTATATAGTAACCAAACTGAGTGTATAGAACTTAAGAGCTTTGGATAGCTTTTACTAAACAACTGTGCATTTTATGTGAGATATATTACATAGATTTAACAAGGTTTATATACTGAATAGAATTTGTGATCATTAAAACATGATTAATATATGATGTGTCCAACAATCTCCCCCTTTTGGATGATCACAAATCATGTATATTTAGAGTGTGTATTTGTTCTAACAACAAAGTTTGAATGTCCATATAACCTATATAGATTTAGTGTTCTCCTATAAATATTTTCCTATAGAGAGTGTTCTCAACCATTTGGGATTATTAAAAAGTAGAAAGAAAAAGAAAGACAAAAGAGACAAGAAAAGTGCATAATGTGTTAGGTAAAAAGAGGGGTCATTACAAAAGGAAAAAAAATGTAACAAAATTCCTATATAAAGAGAGTAAGAACTATCCTTCTTCACTGGATTGTTTCTCTTTACCCTTAGAAGCAGCAGCAAAAGAGGAAGCCATAGGATAATTGGTTGAGGGAGAAAAAGGGAGTGAGATGATTGATAATGAAGGTAAAGTAAGGCCTTCAAATATAGAGGGAGCTAGAGTATGTATAGTAGAAGACTGAGGGAGTTGTTGATCAAGGATAACAAGCCTGATCTGACTCAGTGCCTAACTGACAGACATAGAAGTGGAGGCTAGGGTAGAGAAGAAAGTAGGAAAACCATATCTTGGAGGTTCAGCCGTAGGAGAAACAATGGTTGTACTCTGTACATCAAGATAGGGCCTTAGAATCTTGATAAAATCAGAAATGTTATCTCCACCATACTACATATATTTCTGAAATTCATCCTTGTTTTCCATAAAATTATGCAAGAGATGAGTGAACTATGTGAGATTTTGGACTTGAGTCTTGAAATCTTGAGTAACCGAAGTAATACTTAGATTTTCTACAAGATATTTGAAATGATTGGTCATGTTAGTCTTAGAGAAGATTCAGTTGAAATAGAAATCCACTTTCTTGTAAATTTCTTGCTGAGCATCATTAGTAATTTTTGAATGGATTTGGACTAGATCAAGAACTCTGTCACTGTTCTTGATAACTTCAGATCGAGAATCTTGATTGAAACCACTAATCACAGTCTTAAGTTCTTCTTTGACCACTGTTATTAGAATGTAACTCTCTAAGGAAGGTTGAGATGATTGTTTAGATTCCTTAGAAGTAGTGACAGCTGATGTGAGAGATTTTAGTTGATTTAGCACTTTTTGAAGGCACCCTGTATACTCATTATTTATCTTGTTAAGAGTAACAACAAGATCTCGCATCTCTTTTACAATATGTTTGTTTCTTTCTGCGACCTTTTCAGCTAAGGAAGATAAATGAGGCTGAATCTGAGAGGCAATATTTTCTGGGGGTTTGGGGAACAACAAGCTCTATAGGATGAGAAGCAAGCTCTGATCTTGAATTCATCACTTCCTGCATGTCTTCAATAATACCTCTTAGAGTCATCACTTCATCACCAAGTAGTCAGTTTTCCACTCTAACTTCCTGAATATCATGAAGCATTTTGGGTTGAATCTACCAAATACCATTTTCCAATAAAAGTGAGGCATCTCTCTCACATAGATTTGTTACTGGAGCAGGTTGGGTATTCAGGATTTTTTAACTCCAAACAAAAGTGTAGCTCCAAATTCATTTATATCATCTTTACTCACCTAGGATGGTTGTTATGGTGAAGGTTTAGAGATAGGGAATAAGGTGGGATCTGGTTCCTTTTCCAAGAAAATATTAGAGAGAGATTTCAATTGGAACATAGTAGAAAGGTCAAGGCCTTTTATTAAGACTTATGGAGAGTCATCCACGTCATAAAAACTAGGGAACTTATATCGTGTGTCTACAGGGCTTGGATCAATCGAGTTTTTTAATTCAATAGATTCCATATTTGGGGGTTTCTCCTCCTCAATAGTTTCATCCTTCTCGGGGTAGAGAGGCTTAGGGTCTGGATCTATTTCCATGAATTCATCTCTTAGTTCCTCTCTCATTTGTGGTCTAGCCAGCTAGAAATACTGCTCTAGCCTTTCCTCAGCCGAAGGAAAGACTTCAAGAACATATTGTTCCACTGGGAGTTCCTCAACGTCATCTTCTTGCATAACATGTAATTATTCTTCTATAACATCTTCCATAGAATTATTTTCAGTTTCATTGAAATTATATTCTATTTCAACTTCGGGTTGATCTTCCAGATTAACAACATCTTAAGAAGTAGGGACTTTCTTTTCACTTACTACATGAGGGACATGAGTACTATCTTTCTCATCAAAAACAGTTTCCTTAGGAGGCAAAACAACCTATTATTATTCTTATTCTTTAGAATACTCAAAAACATCATCTGGTTCCAAACTAGGATCAGAAATATCTTTTGGTCTTGAGGGATGTTCCACTATATTGAACCTTTCACAAATCCTATCATTGTCTTCCACCCATGACTTTTTACAAGGATTCTAATTGATTTTCATCCTCTTGATAATGACTTTTGAAAGGCAAAACTCACAATACTTGATAGCTTCTTTATTAGATCCAACCAAACCTTTGGCATGAAGCATGGATGAGATAAGAAGAGAATAAAATAAAGAGTATGACTTGGATGTAGTTTTGATCAGCTCATTCATATGGTGTATGACATACATACAATGGTTGGTCTTATGACCATTTTCATTAGTTGAATCAGAAACACATACTGGTATTTTAGTTCAACAAAATCACATTTTCTAGTTATAATCAAGTTCTTTATAAACTTAAATAGAAGTCTAGATTCTCCATCCAGTTCAGCAGCGATGGCTCTCCTCTTGGTGCCATTTCTAGTTAAGCTTTTCAAAGCGTCTTCCAAAACAAATAATTCACTAGAAGGTGGGGTCCTCTCTGATAGTCCTCAGAGATGACTTCATGAGGTATCCTAAGGTATTCAACCCATAAGCATGAAGATAATGTTCATTTTTGGCCATTTATCTAGATTCTCACAGAATAACCATCATCAGAATCAAAGGAGAACTGAACATACTGATAAAATTGAGCCACTAAGTTAGGGTAAATAGGTCAATCTTTCTTCGAAAACCATTCTAACCAGCTTTGATCTTTAAAAACATTCAAAACCAGAGACTTAATCGACAGAAGACACATAGGGAATATCTCTTTCTCAGGTACTACTACTCGGTTCACCATATTTGGATTTAGAGGATCTTCGGATTCCATCTTAGGTGCAATCTTCGTCTTATTTGAGCTACGTTTCTTAGGAGTCGACGATGGAGGTCGTTTCATCCTGGGCATTCACCAAAGGTTCAAGAGAGAGAAGGGTTGAAGGGTTGAATAAGGGTTACAAATTGAGTTAATAGAAGTAAGATCAAGTGAAGGACAAGTGGAAATTCATTTATTTTATCATTTAGGAATACCAAACGTCGCAAAATTAAAAGCTCGGGAAAATAAAAAGCTGAAATGAATAATTACTATGATAATGTTTTTAATTTGTAAATAAAAATCGTAAAGAATCATTACGATGAGACCATATCAGGTCTTTATAGTGAGACATTGAATGAATTTTACAGTGAGACAGTGATTGAACTTTATGATGAGACGGTGATTGATCCTTATGGTGAGACAATGACTGTCAGAAATTAATCACGAAATACTAACCATGAGATCGTAAACATGGAACAATAAGATATAAAATTTTAAGAAATTTACATAAGATTTATCATGCCTAGTTCATGTATGAGGTAGTATATTATTTCAGAATTTAATGGTTTGGTAAATATATCAGCAAGCTGATATTCAATACCAATGAATTAAAAAGTGATATCACCTTTTTGATAATGATCTCTCAAAAAGTGATATCTTAAATCAATATGATTTTTCCTAGAATGTGAGACCGGATTTTTCGAGATGTTAATAGCACTTGTGTTGTCAGAATTTATAGGTACATGACTGAATTAAAATCCATAATCTAGTAATGTGTGTTTCATCCACAAGATTTGTGCACAACAACTGCAGGCAGCTATTTATTTAGCTTCTCCAGTAGATAATGCAACCGAATTTTGTATCTTACTACACCATGATACTAGTGACTTGCCTAAAAAGTTACATGTTATAGAGGTGATTTTTCTATCTAACTTACAACCACTAAAGTCATCATCAGAAAAACTAACTAATTCAAATGATTGTACTCTAGGATAGAACAGTACTAGATTGGGTGTATGATTAAGGTATTTGAAAATTCTCTTTACATCATTTAAATGAGAGTCCTTAGTATTTTCTTGAAAATTTGAACACATACCCACACTAAACGTAATGTTAGGTTGACTAGTAGTTAAGTAGAGTAAAATTAAAATGATTCCTCTATAATCTGTCTGATCAAAAGATATTCCATCATTATCAAGATCCAAATTACAAGTGGTACTCATGGGAGTGTCACTACTTTTAGTGCTATCCAATCCAAAAAAACTTGGAAGATATCAAGTATATTTACTTTGAATGAAAATAATGCCATCATTATTTTGAAATATTTAAAATCTGAGAGAATTTTTGATCACCCACTAAACACATTTCAAATTCATTTTTCATCATTTTAGAAAAAGAAACACATAAATAATTTCTTGGAGATCCAAAAATAATGTCATCTACATAGATTTGAAAAACTAAAACATCATTAGAAATTCGTTTTATAAAATGGTAGGACCATATATTCCTTTTGTAAAACCTTTGGAAATAAGAAAAGTACTCAACCTATCATACCAGGCTCTTAGAGATTATTTTAAACCATATAATGATTTTGATAATTTAAAAATATGATTTGGAAAATGGGGGTTTGTAAAAGTAGGGGGTTTTTCAACAAAGACATCCTCTTCTATATACCCATTTAAGATTGCACTCTTAACATCCATTTGAAATGGTTTGAAATTCAGATGTGCAGCATAAGTAAGAAGGATTCTGATGGCTTCAATCCTAGATACTGGTGCAAAGGTCTCCTCATAGTGAATTCTTTATTCTTGACTATATCCTTGTGCAACCAATCTATCCTTGTTTCTAAATATGTTACCAGCTTCTTCTACCTTATTTCTATACACCCATTTACTACCTATGGTTAATGTGTCCTTAGATATTTCAACAAGTTTCCAAACATTATTCCATTCAAATGGATTAAGTTCTTCTTGTATATGCATCACCCAAAATTCATCATTTATAGCATCATTAATGTTTTTATGTCCAAGTTGTGACAAGAAGACTTGATGTTCAACCTGATTTCTAAGAGAAGCTCTAGTTTGAGTTCCTTTATCTAGGCCTGCAACAACATCATCTAAGGGATGCTTTTTAAGGGTTCAAACAACTCTAGAAAAGGAGGGACTAGTGATTTCAGGTTCATCAACAGGTCTAGGTTCATTGTGAATTGAGTCTAATGAATTTCTAGAACTGGATGTTTTCACTAATTCTTTCACAGAATTGTTTGAGAATTTTTAATTAATGTTCATATTTTATACATCATCCTCTAGGTTTTATAGAATGTTTTTAGGCTCATGTGGATCAGTTTCATCAAATTTTACATGGACAGATTCTTACACACATTTAGTTCTTTTATTGAACACTTTATAGGAATTACTAGACATGGAATACCCTAAAAAGATACCTTCATCACTCTTGGATTAAATTTTTTCAATATTGTTCTCAGTATTAAGGATATAGAATTTTCAACCAAAAACTTTTATGTAGTTAACCTTGGGTTTTTTATTATTCCATAACTCATAAGGAGTCCTTTTAATAATAGGTCTGATCAAGACTCTATTGATTATGTAGCATGTTGTATTGACTGCTTCAGACCAAAAACAAATAGGTAGGTCATATTCACTGAGCATTTTTATAGAAATATCTTGTAGGATTCTATTTCTTCTTTCTACAACTCCATTTTTCTGATGTTTTCAAGGGGAAGAGAAATTGTGACTATAACCATTTGGTGAGGAAAATGATTCAAACTCTTGATTTTAAAACTCACGACCATGATCACTTCTTTAGGATTTAATTCTTAGTCCACTAAGATTTTCAACAGACATGGCATATTTAGTAAAATATGATCATGCTTCACTTTTGTGAGACAGAAAGAAGGTTAAAGTATATCTAGAAAAGTCATCTACAATAACCTAAACATAGTGCTACCCATTTAAACTAGAAACTCTAGATGGTCCAAACAAATCCATTTGAAGTAGTTCGAGAGGTTGAGAATTTGGCACTTCTTTCTTTGGTTTGAAGGAAATTTTGGGTCATTTTACTTTTTGACAGGGATTACACATTTTATCATTTGGAAACTCTAGTTTGGGTAAGTCTTTAACTAAGCTTCTTCTGGTAAGCTTTCTAAGGGAGTGAATATTATAATTTCCTAGTATCTTTTTCCAGAGCCAAGATTATTTATGAAATACACTTAAACATGAAATATTTTGAGAAGCTAAGGAATCTATGTTAACAAAGTAAACATTTTCATTTCTTAATGCAGAAAACTCTAATTCTTTTTTAGAATTAAAGATATTGCAATCATCATTTTCAAATCTAACATGAAATCCATCATCACATAATTATGAGATACTAAGAAGATTATATTTTAATCCATCCACAAACGGTACTTTAGAAAATAAAACTGAGTTAGAGTTACCGATTTGGCTTAGGCCAATAATCATTCCTTTGGAATTGTCACAAAAATGTGACATGTCCTCAATATATTTTTAATAGGTTCTTGAAGCATGAGTAGTCTCCTATCATGTGTCATGAATATCCATTTTCCATGTACCATAAACTTTTATAGGAACTCTTTAAGAATCTTTCCTACAAAATGATTGAGAAAAAATAGATTTTGGTACCCATACTTGTTTGGGTCTAGTAATATTAGTAATAAGTGCTTTAATACCCCATATCTACCTCATATGTTTCCTATAAACATTATGTAAAGTATTTGAAAAGTAAAATATATTTGGTCCAGAAAAAAATGAAACAATAGAAAGTGTATCAAAAATTGAACTAGTTGATTTGTGTCTAGAACTGGGAGTAAAACTATATGTCCTAGATTTAGAATTTTTTTTTTCTACCAACGTTTCTTTTTCCAAGTTTGTAACCAATGCCACTGTTGTATTTAGGGGCAATTTTTTAACCTAGCATTTGAGTAATGGTTTTTTCCCATTGGTAAACTTGTCTAGGTCATTCTTCAATTTCTCATTAGACTTTTTTAATTCGTTTCCCTCTTTAACCAGCTGAGTATTTTTCTCTTTTTCAGTTGTGAGTTCATATTTAATAGTCACAGTAAGAGCATACTATTTCGTTAATGATTTGTATTTGTCTTTTAGTTCATTTCATGTTTCTTCAAAAATGTTACAGTATTCAAACATTTCTTCATTAGTCATATTTTTAGAGTCAATATCATCTCCAGAATAGTATAAATTATGTTCAGGAGAGTCTAGTGTTACCTTAGATGTGTTTTTCATAAAACACATATTGGATTTGTTGTCTTGTTCATCATGTGATGTTTTTGAGTTTCTTGAAATATCCTCAGAAGCACTCCTGGTTGCTTTCATTGCCTTTTTATACTTACTGTCCTTTTCCTCATATCTATTTTTGTACTTGAGCTTTGGACAGTCAACCATGATATTTCTTTTGCACTTACATTCATAGCAGACAATATCATCTGTCTTGCCACTTCTTTTCTAATCCTTCTTCTAACATTCTTTTTGGTCATATTTTCTCTTTAAGTTAGGATTTTGGAAAATGTTATTCTTCTTTTAAAATCTCTTGAATCTTATGGATAATTGAGACATCTCATCATCAATGTCATGTGATGATTGTTCACTACTAGAACATTATATAGAAGCTTCCAATTTCCCTTTGCATTTGTGTTTAGAGGTGGTGGTCTTGAAGGCAAAAGATTCCCTTTTTGGTTCATCCTCTTATTCCTTGTTGACCTTCAGCTCTTCTTCATACATCATCAGTTTCCCAATGAGTTCTTCTATAGATATATTTTTGAGGTCGCCTGATTCTCTAATAGAGACAACGGTTCCTCTCTATCTGTCAGGTAGACATATAATAATTCTCATGATCTGTTCCTTGGTAGTGACTTCTCTTCCAAGTGAAATCATTATGTTGACAATCACATTTAACCTAACACACATATCAGATGAAGGCTCATCAGATTTCATTTTAAAGTTATCATATTTAATAGTATAATTATTAAGTATCATTTCTTTTACAATAGATGTTACTTCATGTGAGAAAGATAGGGTATCCCAAATTTAAAGGGTATTTTCACAAGCCAAAATTCTATTTAATTCCTCATCTCCTAAGGAGCAGTATAAATCATTCATAACTTTGAAATTGTTATTGTAGGCATTTTTGACAGGTTCATCCCATGTGATTCTATAAGTAGTAAGAATCTTATGTTTATCTATAATGGAAGACCAAATTTCAAAAACCATACTCTATAAATGTATTTTTATTTTAATTTTCCATTGAGCATAATTGGTTCAATTATATAATGGTGGTCTATTGGTTGCAGCACCTTCTAATCTATTATCCATAATACAAAAATACTTTGAAAAATCTAGAAATTTAGAATTAACAAAAATTTAGAGATCTTCAAAGTACAACTACAATCATAGTTGAAGTTGATTAAACAGAGTATTAATAAACTACCACTGATACCAAATTTTGGTTAGATTAGATTACTCATGAGTGGGTTAATTGAGTATCTATAATTTTTTTGGGTTAAATATTATTATTAAATAGTGTTCCTAATAAGGTTAAATACATGCCAATTAATCAAAGTTACACAGTTATGATTGTTTAACTATTTAAATAACTTCTTAGATTATTGATAAATTATCACCAATTTTAATGTCAGTTATTAATATTACTTTTGAAGCTATTATACTAAGAGAAGACAATTATAACTTCTTTATAAGATTAACTGTTGAAGTGAATTTAGTGATTTCAGAATTATACAGTAAAGAAGTAAAAAAGAGAAGACTAAATTAAGAAGCATAGAGGATATGAAAAAAGTGATTCAGTCTCAAGCTAAGACCTAATCCACTCCAATTGGTGATCACCTACAACCCATATGTTTATATAAATAAACTTGATCCACACCCTAGATTGGGGTTAACAATAGTACACAGGACTGTCCAGGTCACACAAGAACCTCTTCCACAATTCTTCATAGGTACAAACAACCAGGTAACACATGGACCTATTCCACACTTATCTGTGGGTATACAGAAGTCTAAAGAGATGTTTGAGTAAGGATATCTTGTATCCTTTAGTTTAATGCAGTATAAAGAGTCTGTTGTTATAAAAATTCACACACTCCCCGAAAGCTAGTAAAATGATACACAACAGAGTATAAATATTGAGATAGGTTTAAAAATGCTCTGAATGTTAGTCTTCGCAGCTTTGGACTTCTATGATGAAGTAGATGTAGAAATGAAGTCCTCGTATGAAAAAACAGAGTGTCTCAAGTCATACAGATCTTGACTTGTTTTCTTCGTTATGTTTGACAGTGCGAAGATATTCTCGATTCTGGGATTCAAGTATGCTTTGTGTGTTATTCCGCTGTGTCAAGTTGCATGAGACAAATATTTCTTCAAAAATTCTCTAAGTGTGTTCTTAGTTTTCATTCTCACACCCACCTGCTTGTTTCTCTTTTCAGTATCATGCCACACTATCCATTGTTTCTGGGCTGCATTACTAATTTATCTTGGAGAGGATGTGTTTGATCCGACATGTTGCTTTTATTCTTCAGCTCATACTTTGTACTGTCAGATGAAATGTCTACAAAGAAATATTAATTATTTCGGTGCATTTAAAATCATAAAATATGAATGTTATAGATTAAATTGAAAGATGACCAATCAAATTAAGAAATAGTGTCATAGTATGTCCTAGAAACGGGGTCTCGTTCAATGTTTCTGGTTCACGGTGTCTAGTTCACAGTGTCTGGTTCACGGTGTCTAGTTAATAGTGTCTAGTTCATGGTGTCTGGTTCGTGGTGTCTGGTTCACGGTGTCTGGTTCACGGTGTCTGGTTCACGGTGTCTGGTTGTCAGGGTGTCTGCTTCACGGTGACTCATGGTCACGGTGTCTCGACTTAGGAAAATATCTGCATTCTGACTTAAGCAGTGTTATTTATGGAATGGATTAAACTCAATAATTTTTTAGATAAGTCATTATAAAGTAGATAAATAGATAGTATATAGTAACCAAACTGAGTGAATATCACTTAAGAGCTTTGGATAGCTTTTACCAAACAACTATGCATTTGATGTGAGATAGATTACATAGAGTTAACAAAGTTTATACACTGAATATGATTTGTGATCCTTAAAAAATGTTTAATACACGAGGGGTTCAACACTCTCAATTGCAAAAATAATCTAGAATAGAAGTATGTAGAATGTACTCTAGAACCAATATTGTCTGCTCAGTCTGGCCATCTATATATGGGTGAAAAGATGTGCTGAAGCACAGTTGAGTCCCAAACACCTCCTAAAATCCCTTCCACAACCAGGATGTAATGTGAGAAACACGATCTGAGACTATCGTCGATGTAACTCAATGGATTCAAACTATCTCATGCATGTAGACGCATCCTAAGCTCTCTATTGAACTCTAATCCTGAATTGCTAGGAAGTGGGATGACTTGGTGAGTTAGTAAATGATCACCCAGATGGTGTCATTCCACCTGAGGATATGTGGAAACCCTGTCATGAATTCCATAATTATCCCATCCCATTCCCACTCTTTCACCTCTAGGGGTTGAGTCAAATGTATCACAAAATGGGTCTCAACCTTTACCTAATGAAAAGTGATGCATTGACAGATGAACTCTGCAACTGCCTTCTTCATCCCTAGCCACCAGAACTAATATAGGAGGTCCAGGTACTTCTATGAAACACCTATATATAATTCCAAAGGGGATGCATGGAACTAACTCACAAACTCCTCCCATAACTCCATCTGTACCATTGTACATCCTATGAAAATAACGATTTTCTTCCACCTTTCAAATATACCTCAGAGGCATTCCCTAAAGACATCTGAGCATGTAATGTCTCATAATTTGTAAGTATAAGATATGCCTCCCTAACTTGTTGTAAGAGTGGAAGGGTGATATCCATTTATTGGAGGTAAGATTCTCCATTTACATCAACAAATGATATTTTCAATGAGGAAAACTACTCCAATACCTCATTCAATAATTGTGAACTTGATCTCCTGCTGAGAGCATTTGTGACCACATTACCCTTCCCAGGAGTATAGATAATCTCAAAGTCATAGTCCTAGAGGAACTCTATCCATCACCTCTGTCTTAAGTTCAGATCCTTTTGAGATAAAATATACTTGAGACTATTGTTGTTAGAGTATATTATAAAATGATCTCCAATTAAGTTGTGTTGCCACGTCTTCAATGAAAAGACTACCACTACTAACTCAAGATCATGGGGCACTTAGTTCTTTCCATGTGGTCTTAACAGTTGTGAACCATAGGCAATCATCAATTTCCCCTGAATTAGGACACATACAAGACCATTTACTGATGAATCATATAATACTACATACTTGGAACCCTCCTATGGAAATCTCAAGATAAGAGTGCTCACCAATATATGACTTAGCGGATGAAAACTCCCCTAACTCTTCTCTATACACACAAAAGATGGCCCCTTTCATGTCACTGATATCAAGGGTGCTTCCACTATAGAGAAGTGAGTTACAAACCTCTGATAGTACCCAACCAAAACAAGGAAACTCCGCACCTCAGTAACACTCTAGGGTGGATCCCAAGAAAGTACTATCTCAATCCTAGATAAATCTACTAAAACTCCAGCCTCTAAAATGAAATGTCCCAAAAAACCGACTTCTTATATCTATAATAGAAACTTTGAGATATTTTAGTGAAGTAGGTGCTCTCAGAGTGTGTCCAAGACCATCCTCAAGTGTATCACGTGCTACTCCTTAGACATAGAGTACACAAGGATGTAATTTATGAAGACCCCTATGAAATGGTCATCGTAAGGATAGAATATCCTATTTATGAGTCCTATGAACACTACTAGCATGTTCAGCATGCCAAACAACATCACTAAGTACTCATAATGGTTGTACTGACAGCTAGAATTTTTAGGTATATCTTAATCCTATACACAAAGCCGATGATTTCCAGATCTGAGGGTTATCTTTGAGAGTCACCACACCCATTTTAACCGATCTAATAGGTAATATATCTTTAGTAGTGTATAATTCTTCTTCACAGTCATGTAGTTCAGGTGCCAAAAGTCCACACATAACCTCAAGATCCCATCTTCCTTCTTGGGAAAAAAATTGGGTTTTTCCACGGTGAAACACTGAGTCTCATGAAGCCCTTCCTCTTTAGGTATTCCAATTGAAACCTCAACTCACGTAGCTCTATGAGATCCATCCAATATGTATGTGTAGATATCGGTTCCATCATGTAGTGTAGATCAATGATAAAGTCTACCTAGTTATTAGGAGGTAATCTTAGAGCATCCTGAGGAAAGATGTCTTCATACTCTTCAACCATTGTAGAAAAATATGGAATCATCTCATCCACTACACTGTGGGTCAGGCTATCAAACTAATGTGTGACCGTATGGGACCTCTTATGTGTGATTCCATTATATGCTTCTTGGGTTTCCCTTCCATGGGAAAAGGAAAACTTGGTCCCACCACTACAGACACAACACACTCTACACATAAAATGGTCAATATAAGCATTAACTATGGACAACAAGTCCATATTGATAATGAAATGGTAAGGCATAGATGTTTCTACCAAGATATCCCAACCAAAACTCTCACCTATAAGAGTAAGGTCACACTATTAGCACCAGTGTGTCACCATCAAATCCCCTATTGTAGAAGTCTCAAAATGTAAGGAACAAGCCAATGGTTCCACCAAAATCATTGAGTCTCAAAAACGTTTCATGGTAAGAAACTAATGAATAGAACATGTGTCTATTGAAATTAAGGATATGGTGGAAGAGAAGTAGATCATACCTTGTATAATCCTTGGGGAATCAAGGTCATAGTCCTCCATCATCTATATCTAGCCTCTACCCTTTCCACCAGCTCCCTAATCCAATTTGGGATCACCTAGGGGTGGGGGTGGTAACATATCAAAATGTGGAACACCTCCTGCTACTCTCCCAACTCCTCTACCATGTCTACTACCCTACGGATCTTCCTTTTCCTGTCATTATCTCTATATATGTGGTCCATTAATTGCCTCTTGATCAATTATACATCAGTTTGGGAAATCTCATTCTAGATGTCACTAACTACAGCATGAGTAACACATTCTGTATCCCACATAAATCAAGACACCCTCAGATCACCTCTGGAAGCGCATGACTCACTTGGATCCCTGTGAATGCAATCAGCTACATGCTTATGAGTTCTCTACACCAGCCTTTCCATTGCTGACTACCACTTGATGTATGTATCTAGCCAAGGAACACTCAACCATGATGGCTCAATCTAGCACCCCGGCATTGGTAGGAACACACAAAGGGGTAACACAGACTTGTATCTCCATATGTATCCCTCTCTTGAATGTTCGAGCCTAGAATTACTGATCGCATATCATATCCATTGAGTACCTGGAATGGTTGGAATGCCTCAATGAATACTCAAATATCAACATGTCTTCCTGCTAGAGATATAGAATCACATGTATGCACCTAGACCTGAGCTAATAAAGTGAGAAATCCTCTCTAAAAAGTTTCTCAAACTCTTCCTCTAGAAGATTCGCCTCATTATAAGATCAGGTAACTAAACCCACCATTGAGCTGCTACACCTTATAGAAGGCTTGATTCTAGGACCACCATCTAATCTTGTAGTGTCCTTACTAGGTGAAAAACATGGATCACCACCTCAAGCTAGTCCTTAGACACCAGTGTGTAGGGATCTCCTCAGAACCTAAGGGGCCTATTATGCTAAAACTGGTGATCTTCACCCAACCTGCTCTCCTCATCACTAGTACTGTGGGTACCATGCGATGCTCAATAGGTGGTGGTATAGATGGTGAAGCACCTGAAGGTGATATCTTCGATAAAAATCCTTATACTGTTGTATCATCACCAAGAAGATCACCCTCGTGATCATGCAATGGAATCATAGATGGATGTCTACATGGAGAAATCTTGTAAAAAAACATGGTGTACCATGATTAATATAGTATACATGGTGAGAAGAGATAAGAAGAACATGAGAACACACCCAAATCCTATATGATGCATGCACCATTGTTTTCCCTACAAATAGTGTTTTCATGTACCGAGTCAAAAATAAGATTTCAGATTCATAGTGTATGGATATGTTGGCCACTACTAAAACATTTAATTCTATGTCCTGATAGACGAACTTGAAACACACAACACTATTTGCCCAAACCAACCTCATAGTCCCTCAATCCTTAAGTACAACCATCCCTCATCTGATACTAGTTAGTCATAGCCCATCCCAGAGGGGCCTGTGTCATGAATACCATAAGATATCCTCCAATAGGATGGGGGATGGTGAGTATAACTATTTAATAATATCCTACAAATGGGAGGCACTTTCCAAAGTACCTATACAAATGCACACATCTCCAAGCCCAATATGATGAAATGTAAAATACAAAATAAACAAGAATGAGTACCACTATGATATCAAAAATAGAGTATGATAGTATAAAGCTCTAATGTAAACTGGTCCAAAATATATGCCCTATCAAAAGAGAGTCTCTAAAAGTGAATGCACAAGTTCTTAAAACTCATCCACAGAAAACCCTACCTAAAGGGAAAGGTACTAGACATCTTCCTGAAGTCATAGGTGCACACCTCGACTGTCTAGTATATCTAAGAACCAATGGGTCCTAGTCCATATAGGATTACATCAATTCATCGATCATATTAATAATACATAACACGTACGGGCAAAGCATATGCATGGGTGAGTAAAATAATACCCATAAGGAAATCACAAAACTACAATAGAATACCACTAAGAAAATACACACCTATCTCACACAAGTATATTTCCATAGTACATAAAACAATATTATTTGAAATAATACACAAAACACCAAGTTTTTATAAGATAAGTATATTTAATGAGACACATAGTCCCTGTAATACACTTAGTCTCGATGAGACACTAAGTCCCGATGAGACACTCTATCCCGATGAGACCCTTAGTCCTGATGAAACACTTAGTCCTAATGAGACACACAATATCAACAATAAATTTATTCTTGGTAAGTCATGAAATTTCATAAAGTCATGTAGTCTCAAGGTCACATCCAGCCAAAAGATTCCACCCGTAGCACACTCGTTCTGAGATAACTCACTCCTCAATCCATTATGTCATCATCACACTTCCCCAAAAATTATTATAGAGTGTGTGAAAAGAACCTTCTCATCGCATGGGTCCCAATTCCATAAATAGATCATCAAACAGACACATGGTTTGAAAGTTATGGCTATTTTAGTGAAGAGGTCATATCTGGGTCTGGTCAGGGTCCGATCCGACCTACCAGACTCAGCCCGACTAACCATGGTTTGAACCAGCCCACTAGTCCTAGCCCACTGATCCTGGATTACTGGGATTGATCTAGTAGACCATGGACCCAAGACCATGGACTAACTCCCTTGATCCAGTCCACTGGCATGTGGGACACCCGATCGCGTTCTCCACTAGCCAACACAGTGCTGCTGTGTTCAACATGGTCGGAATGCTGCTTTCACCTTCCCCATGGCCTGCTATCTCCAGGGGCCCTGAAACAAGAATGAACCATGCTTAACGTAGCCAGATCACCCTCCATTCAATTCTGGTGCTTCTCACCACTAAGCGCTGGCGACCACAATCACCATGCACCGACCGACGATGTCACACCTTCCATGGGCCACCAGTCATGCTCCGATGCTCCATTTTATGACACAGATAAACTTTTAAGAACCTCAGGTCACGTTCTTCATCGCCTTGGGCTCAGATCAACATCACAATTCATCTTAAAAAAATAACTTGCAAGGAGATATATATCTAATGGCCTTGATTTTTCCATCGCTGTCATTATCTCACCTCCAGTATGTCATCCCGACATTGGATCTTTGATCTCAGATCATTTCACCACAAATTGAAAGTGAAATGATCCTCAATTAATATCTTATGAATAATGAAGAACACCAAAACATTTAGGGGAGAGAGGTAACTGCACAAGAACACCCAAAGAAAATATCTTGTCCTTGTTAGTGTCATCCTTGATCCGTTCACATTATAATGAAGAACAAAGAGAAATAGTTCAATTCTATAACAAAAATAAACTCCAATAATCAACCCGCAAATAAAATCCCAAATACCACAATACGCATGATTCATGAATCAATACATTCATCAATTGATTCACATTCGTCAAAGGAAATAAAGGATTGGTAAGGAATAAAATTAAAACACAGGACCTACCTTGAGTTTGGATCAATCGTTGATGAAGAACTATTGTAGTTCCATCATTAGTTAGATCCTCCAACTTCCCTAGCACAATGATCCATGATCTTCTTGATCCGTCATCACCATTTGTCAAGAGGGTTTTCTTCCAACGTCTTAGAATAATACCAAGGTTATGGTGATGACCCTGGATTCCTAAAAAATTATAATTGAAAAATAAAATGAGTCTCTGCTTCAAAATAAAATATTTTTATTAAATATTTTATTATCGATACATCCAAAAACTAACTTTTACGGTCTACTCGTGGTAATTGATGTTAGGCCTCACCTAAGGTAAACTCACTACTCTGAACACAACCAGACCATCATTTTTCTGGTCTGGGTGTCCATTTGGAATATTTTTCACTTTTTCCTAAAAACCCCACCATTCAGGCTACTTAAAGTTTAATATTTTTTAAATAATTGTTCCAGGTACATCGGGGATCAGAATCGCATGCTGTCTGAAGGCCTGGTCTCAAAATAATTTTATATAAAATTAAAAAAATAATACATGTAAATTAAGAGATGTTACATATTTTATTTAATATTCTTATTCTAGATGTATAATTAAATCATAAATATATTATATAAATATATATCATTATATCTATCCTTGATAAGCATCGATGAAAGAAGAATTATCTCGATTTTGAGGCGGTAGTCTGCTATACACACAATCAATAGTTTTGTTTCCCATTCGAGGGAGAATGAGATGGTTGTAGGTCATTACATTAACATAAAAATATCTTAGTATATTTAATATACTATATTTACAATAACATCATGTTTTGAGAATTGTTTAAGGAGGTTGGAGAATAAATAAAACAAAATTCCTAGTTAAGGATGTTACCTCTTCTTCGGAGAACTTCTTTTTGTTTGCACCAATAACCATCCTAGGATGGATTTATAAACAAAAAAGACTTATAGAGTGTGGGTATGAAATTTTGGAAATTATTTGGTTATTTATTGTCATAAACAATGGGTTTTGGATGTCTGTAAAGGAGAGGAGAGTTGGTGGACTTTTATAAGTGGTGGAGATTACATACTTGGAATTTTTTAAAATAAATAATTTCAACAACATTTTTATCATCTAATAGGTCTAAAAAATGTACCATTTCTAAAATTATAAGATATAATTTATAAATATGACCACTAAATTTTAATTAGACAAGTTTTGTGTCATTTATAACCCTCATCAGTTTATTTTCACACCTTAGTAAACCTGTTTTTACATTAATCATGATATTTTTTTTTAATGTTTTCACTATTTATTATGATAAATAATTAATTTAGAATTATTATATAATATAAATTATACTCATTCATAATATAGAATCCATTTTGTAAAATTTATCTAATAGAAGTGGAAAAATGTAATTTGAAATTAAACTAGAAGACTTGTCGAAAAATGGTTTCTAGATAAATGCATTTTTTTAAAGAAAAGATGATATCATATTAATTAAATGACAAGTAATCATAATTAAATTAATTTAAATTATAATGTATATATATAATCTACAAATATATTTTAAATAATTCATTATTTGGGTTAGTTTAATTATTTAAAATGGATAAACATAATACACTTTAAGACAATTTTATAAAAAATATGTCTTAAAACTAAAAGATAAACATATACTAAAATATAGTATAAATATGATTTAAATATAATGAATTATATTTCACAAAAATAAATAATAATTATGTAAAATTTAATTAAAATTAAAATTATAATAGGTATTAATTTATTAACTTCTTTTTTTATAAAAGTGGGTTTAGTTTACAATTCACGGAAAAATTAAAATTATTTGAAAATTCCAAAATTTCAAAACAATTTTATATAGATATTTTAATAAAAATATTTCTTTTTTAGTTAAATAGATTTTATAAAAGTGGTAAAAATTAATTTTAAATTATCTTTACAAAGAACTACTAAGCCACCTTTTAGAAAAATACTATTTTTCAAAAAACATTTCTTTTTCTCTCAAATAGTTATTATTTTATTTATAATAAATAAATAACCATGTAATTTATTTTATTGAGGTTTAAACCATAAAATTTTCATAGTTACGTTTTTTCAATTCATATCTATCAATTTAAAGTCTATTTTATAATGGGCTTGTTTAAATATTAATATTTAAATAGAGTATCACGTTTCATTTAAACCCGATAATGTGTGAATCACAAACTATCAAAGTGACTCAATTTATTTAATAGTAAATATATTCCAAATTCTTGGGTTATAACATCTTACTGGGTACCTCACTATGGTTTTCAAATCCCACAATAGTTAAGAATATTTTATGAAGGTTCTGGGTGATAAAACAAGAAATTTATTGAGATGATATGTAATGGGACCTTTGAAAACATATCTCCAAATGTTTCTTATGAGTATATAGAAGATATTACAAAATAAACCTAAAATTGGGGAACCTCTCATATTATGATATTCCTACCAACTATGGCGGGTTGAACACTACTGTAAAAGAATAAATTCATAGGGATAATATTATAGTCCTCACTATGAAGGTCATGGAGATCGATCTTCAGAAAGTCTAATAAATTCAATTTGTTGACCATGTTTACACAATTTGTGACAAGAATGGCCATATGATAGATACCTTCCCAAAAATTACTTATATAAAGAATTTAATTCTATGATTACAACCAAAAAAATCCAATTATATGATTTTTTAGATGCCAAAACACTAATCAATTTTAATCTGATGTATAATGACCACCTAAGATTCTGTTGGAAAATGAATAAATAACTTATCCAAACATAAGATCTAAATCCCAAACCCTGATCCAAATTTTCCATCCCATTACTAGTTTAAGTATTAACAAGTCTAATTTCAACATTTTATAGTAAAATTCAAATCACCTATCCAATAACCCATCTAACAACATAAATATTTTCATGGGATAATCCAACCATCTAAAACCCTTTTCCAATATATTATTATCTCATTATATGAGAAATTGTGCAATAAATTATGAAAAAATAATTAATTATTATTATCCCTAATAATTAATTTAAAAACATTAAAAGTACTAAATAATCTATACTCATTTAGGTTTTCCCTTCATTAACTTTAAGAGAAAAATAAATTATCACATAATCATCTTTCAAACATCTAAAAGTAATGATTGTCTTAGGAAGTGAGAAAGGCTTTGAAAAATAATAATCAACTATTACTAAAATATATAAAGATTCAATATAAAATTATAGTGATAATGAAGCACATAGAGAATATATAAAATCTAAAGAGATTGTGGAGGAAGCACCGCATACCCAAAAAATCCTTCATATTGCTTTATTCTCCTAAGTAATGAGGTGAAAATATAAAACTGAGTTGAATGAAAAATTAAATGAAGTATTTTATACTATTAATATCAGTATAACCCTTATTGAGATAGTCCATAACATATCTACATAGTTCATGTACCTTAAGTACTTGTTTACATTCCAAAGTAAATTCTAACACAAAAACCATGTCATTTTGACTGTTAATGTGAGAATCACCATCTTGGTTATAATACATCCTAGGTTGAAGAATATGGTTTTCAAAAAATCAATGTAAAGATGGAATAATGTTGTCAAGGTATTATTTTATCTATGATTAAATATTCAACTCATTCTATATTTCATTTATTTTGAGATGTAGATTAAGTATATCTAACCCATATCTATCAATCTCCATATTATTTATCATAGTTTTCAGGTTCCTGAAGGTATCTTAAGAGATGTTATGGTAAAAGTTGAAAACTTATTATACCCTTTCAATTTAATTTTCCTAAACAATAATATAAACTTAGGAATAATACCATCCCTTATTTTCCCTTCCCTAAAATAATCAAATCGGTCATCTAAGTAAGGAATGTGAACAAGACCTTAACCTTTCGGAATTTGAGCCTCAATGTAAAAAATTTAATATGAAATCTCCCAGAACAAATATAGTGAGGTGGTTAATGAGGTAAATTTCATAGTTAATATTGAAATTAATCATACGGAACATCAATTAATAGTTGAAGTGTGTTTAAGTTAAAAATATATTGATTTATTTTGTTTACATGAGGAAATTTATTTTCTTTTCATTCAATCTCTTTCAGATGTATCCTATAATGGTTTTTAGGATTATAAATTAGTAAAACTATTAAGGAAATCATAAACATTAATCCTATAACCATTCCTGAAACTGATCTAATAAAATGGGTGGAAGAAACATATTTTCAAAATTAAATAACTATATTTTAAATTTTAGTAAAATAATTTAAGAATAAATCAAATTATAAATCTTTATCATGGAATTTTAACCAACCCAAAATAAAATTCAAGGCTGTACTAGCTTTACTAAAATTTTTATTATTAGGGGATGACCAAACCATTAATATTTCCATTAAATCTTTTTTTGAGTCTATCCAATAGAGAATACTTCTGGATATCATGTGTAGGATTAAGAAAGTGATAGTATGGACCATTTATGTTATTCCTTGTATGTGTGCACTCTTTTGGACCTATATGATTATTCATGAAATGTAATCTAAACCGTTAATCATTCCCTAATGAATAGTAAATCCCAATATTATGGATATGGTAGGAATGTAACTTCATTAGTAGTTTAATGTGGGAATTATATACCCTATTTTTGAGAGTAAGTTAGTAAGTCTAATTCATGTTTTTACTAAGTTTATCGATTTTGTGAAACTATATTTGAGGATGGAGATATTATTCCCACATGGGTGTTTAGTGGGTGGAGAGTGTGAATCGACTATATAAATTTTAGCTCTTATACTAAGAAAAATAAATTTAATTTTCCTTTTATTGATCATGTACTTGATAGAGTTGAATGACATGAGTTGTACTACTTAATAAATGGGTAATTGGTGTATCATAAAATTTTTGTTTCCTTATAAGATAAAAAAAAATAACCTTCATCGATCCATTCGGAAATTTTTCCATCAAGATCATTCTCTATGGGTTATAAAATTTCTATACTACTATTTAGTGGTTCATGATGGGAATATTATTTTACATGGTGGGGGTTGTCTAGAATTATTTATAATATACTTTTTTGTCTTTTGGATATATTTTAGGGATTTCTCATAAATTTTTAGAGGGTTTTTAAGGATGTGGGGATAAATATTTTTCTTAAATGGAAAAATTATATTTAATAGTAAAGGAATGACCAATCATTAGGCATCCTATCTTTGGTAGAGGGATCAAGGTTGATAATGTAAATTTAGATATCATTATTCACATTCCCTCTATAAAAACTACCAATGATGTTAGGTCCCATCTAGAAAATATTAGTATTTATAGATGGTTCATTTGGAACTTTAGCTCCATTTCACAACTCCTTTCTACTTGAATAGTGTAAGATTCTCTTTTTTTTGAAATAAATCTGTGGGGAATAACTATCAACACTCAAGTCTTGTCTTATCTCTTAATCCATCACAAAATATCAAAATTGTATACTTCCTTTAAAAAACTTGTGTGGTTTATGTATGTTTTATTTTGGATATTAATTTCGAAAATTAATAGATAAAAAACAAATTTTAATTTATTATGCAAAAAAATTATTAAATAGTAATAAAATCATCTACAAAACCATAATTAAATAATTACTTGTTATTTTTTTTACTTAGAGAAGTTTAGATCCTATCTATTAGGATAACCCGTAACTTTTTTACTGATCATTCAATATTAAAATAAAAATTTCCAAAATAATATATAAATTAATCATTGACTAAGTGCATCATTCTCTTAAATGAATTAAACATGATAATTAAGGGAAAAAGGTGTTGAAAATGCGGTTTATTACAACCAATATAGGTTAGAATTGAAAGATAATTCATCTCATCTTTCTTTGTCAAATTCATTCCTTCATAACCACCTCAATTATGTGAGTGATTTCTTATGGTATAATGATATAAAAAAATACCTAATTATAGGAATCATTTCAAAATTCATAGGGACACTATCTTGGAGGAAATTAATTTTTGATGTCAAGCACTATGTGTTTGATGATCTATCTCTCTATAATTTTTTCCCAATATCATCATTTGAGATGTGTTCTATAGGTTGAGTAGGAGTCCATTCAAAAATTATTTCATAGATTGGTTTGTATAGGAAAAATTTCCACAAATAACACAACTCTAAAGTTTTTTTACAGTGCTTTATTCTATACTACCTTCTCTAAGTATTCCTATACATTTTACTAAATAGTTCCTTATTCTTAATAGTAAGTATTCATCACTAAAAATGGAAAAATCCTTCTTAATACCATTCTAAATATATAGTTATTTCACTTTTGGTGAATTAACTTCATATGAACTTTCCCAAATATAAAGGTTTATATCTATATCTTCTTATCTATTGATTACATCTCCAAATGGGTTGAAACTATTCCTAGAAGATCCAAATATCATTGAACTATGATTTTATTCTTTAAATAAAACATTATTTCTATATTTAGAATTCTTAGGGAAATTATTAGTTACTGTGGAACCGATTTTTGTAATTATCCCTTCTTAGAACTCATGTCCATGTATTGGATCTACTATAAAGTGTCCATAAAATACCACCCCAACCCTATAGTAAATTCTAAGTTTGAAAATTAAAACGAGGCTTCAACCCCAGCCTTTAAAAAAAGAAGAGTTTAAAAATTGGGAAATAATGAAAATTAACGTCAACCCCTTAATGAAATATTGGTCAGTGGTGATCTTATATTCTTTTTGTGCATATAAAAATACATAAAAATTACTATGAATTTCACTATATCAGTTTGTTTGTTGAAAATATTGATATTTACTATTTAAAATTTACCACAAGGATTTTTGGGTATTCAAGAAAATGAATTTTTATATTTTATTTTATAAAACTAAAAAAATTAGATATTTATAAACACGAGGAACTTAATATCTATGTTTATCCAAATATTAGTTCCATCAAATCAAGAGTTAAAGATTACAAATCAAGGGATATTGAGGAAAAATTATTTAAACTAATAAAATATGTTCTCATAAATAGTTTAAAACTTAATTTTCAAATGGTGAAGTTAATTTCAAGATGTTTAAGGCCCTAAATTATGCATCATGTGTATCCTCATGGGGTAGTTGAAATTTAGGAACCCACTGGTTGTTATTTTATTATGGTATTTTTTTAATATAAAACATTTCATTAAACCACACTATAAAAGTACATCTAATGTGGAATTTAATAATATAACCTATAAACCCAAGACACTTGATTCATTTTGAGGTCAAAGATATATTGAAAAATTTAAATTTATCACTTTTTGAATGGAAACTATAATTTTGAATATTTCTTTTAATTTAATTTTTTTGTCTTTATGTGGTTAAAAAAAGACAAAAAATGGGGGAAAAATTATGTTTAAAACAATTTTTTTTTGAAAATGGCTTTCTTGTAGGTTAAATGATAGCCTGTCACATCTGGTGAGTTTGTGAGGCACAAAACCATGACCAAAGGGTATTTAGGGAAACCACCTACCCCTGAACTATGCATTATCCAACATAATTTTTCTAATTTTTTTATATATAATGATAAGATTTTATAGTTTATATATTTACATATGTAAATATATTTTTATTTTTTAATATTGTTTAACATATACCTTGAGTCAGTGTTTTGTGTTCTAAAATAAAAAGGAATGTTTTTTATTATTTATGTTTTTATTTGTTTTTAGTTAAGAGGACCCCCTAGGGTTTCCATGGTGTTCTAATTAGGCTTATGTGTAATAGTTAGGGGTTCTAGAGATTTAAAGATTTACAGTGACATAAACTACTTTATAGTATTCAAACACACTCTAACATCAAATATGAGGCAACTATAAATGACATAAAGATCAAATAATATATTTTTTTGTATAATGAAGTCATTCATAAAATTTATAAGTGAAATTTTTCAATATTTTAATTTTAATTTAATTTTTTAATAGTAATATATTTTTCAACCTTATGAACCATATTTTTGAAACACTAATGGAAGTGTTATTATTTATTGGGGTGAAAATAAAGAAGAAGGATAAATTTTTGTGTCAATGGAAAATAAATTTTATTTATCCTTTTTTGTTATAATGTACTTTATGAGTATAAAAATTGAATATCAAGTAATTATTTATTCTATTATTGTAATTTTAATTCATCTTTAAGTTGAAAAGTATAAATTTTATAGAGAATGGTTATTTGATTTCATTTTTCACTATCTACATTTTAATCAATTTAATAAATAAGTAATAATACAAGTCTATTATATTGTGAGTTATGATTTTTATTTATTTAGGTACCTATACAGATATCATTTTTTGTGATCATTTTAGGTCTAATATGAGTATTTAAACAAATGTGAATAAAAAACTATAAATTTGAACATAGGGATATAGATTGAATTAATGTGTGGCTTCTAGCACTTGGGGATAGAGACTTCATAGTTTTCTATCCTCGATTTGGTCATTACATCTCTATTTTTGGTAATTTTAATTTTTTTATTGATTGATTTAACTCAAGATGATTCCAACAAATGTTAGCTTCACTTGGTTACTTAAGGTCATCATGCCTAGGAGTCATCAGAAAATATCACTACAAGGGTAGAATTTGTTGAGAACAATCTCAATTACCATGATTTTTTTAAAACTCAAATACTCATATAATGATTAAAATGTGATTTTAATCCACCTCTTTCATTTTATCCCTTAAATAAAATAACTCCCTTATCTTCTGTGATTGACAACACATATTTATGCTTAATTGGAATTTGATGAAAGGTGGTGATGAATTTGAACAAATAATGGTTTTGGTATTGGGATATAATTTTTAATATGGTTTCATTTTAATTATTTTTACTTGTTACAAAATTTTTTAATGTGAGATATTAATATTAACCATTTTTTGCTATTTTTTTGGAAAAATAGAATTCAATTTTAATCTTTTTTAAATTTTTATATTATTTGGAATAAAAAAATTCATTATGGGGGTGTGATAAGCCTATTAAAATAGGTTAATATTTATTTTTTAATATTCAATATTTATGTGGTTCACTTATCATAAAAATTTTATTTTTTCATTTTCTAATTTAATATAAATTTCTCATCACTTTTGAAATTATTTCTTATAATTCACTTATATGCGGTATATTTTTAAACACCTCATAAAATATATCTTATTTATCATTTTTATTTTAAATTAAAGGATCAGGTTACCCTAGTTATATGTAATATTATTTATCTAGATAAAACAGAGATTCCTTGTGGTAGGAAATCATTTTGTTCCTTGAATTTATAAAGCTTGAAGTTAGGTGAACTAAACACTGGTAAACCATAACACATAAATGATCCATCAAAAAAGTTCAATCAAGTTAAATTTATATTTGGGATAGACTAAATCATGAATAAATTTTAAATGGTCTATATAAAGAGTTAATTCACATTTTTCAGAGATGATCATGGTGGCTCAAGATAAAGATAAAATCTTGAGTAGATTCTGCAAGAAAGAAAGATAGATAACCATTTTCATCATAACACCAATATTAAAAATCCAATTGAGAAGAAATTTCAATCACTATTATAATACATATTGGTAAAAAATTTATTCCTCTATAAATAACCCAAATTCATGTTGTGTAAAAATACCACTTTTAGATCTCTATTTTGAATATCAGAAAACACTTTTTATAAATTTGATTTAACTTTAAGTGTTCTATGCATGATTAATACATGGTTTCATTAATTTTTGTAGATTTATGTCTTTACTATAGTGCATAAAATTATAATGATATTTCATTTCATAATCCATTTACTTTATGTTCCAGTTCTATAGTGGAAAAAATTTAATTTCATCCAAAGATCCATGTTGATATCGAGTCCATAAAAAGTTGAAAGTTTTTTATTTAAATTTAATTATAAATGAAAATGATATTTTTATAATCTCATAATTGGAGTTGGATATATAAATAGTCCCATTTCATCAAAGAATAAAAGTTCAAATTCCACAAAACACTTAAGAGAAAAAGCTATTTTTCATTTTAATTATTTTAATATCCTATTATTGAGTGTGAATTTTATTTTAGTGGTTTTCCTTCCAAACATTTATAATTAGAGAATTAATTTATAAGGATATGATTATAAGTGATATACATTTTCTTTTTGTAATATATGTGTTTATGATCATGATATTGATGAAAATTTGATGTTTGGAAGTGGGGTGTTATTTAACATTATGTCATATGATTTTATAATGAAAAAAGATCTTAATATGATTATTTAGATTAAGAGATTCTACAAGTAATATAGATCTGATACCTATCAGGTGGATTGAGGGCTTTTAGTGTATAATTTTGAATACCTTTTATTGAGTCTATAGTCAAGGGATTCCATAGCTAGGAAGAAAGAATAAATTTGGAAAAGTTTAAACTTTAAGGTCAGTTAGGTTGGAAGTAAGATACTTGAATTAGGTTTGTTATCCTCCTACCACTTTGGTTAAAAGAGAATAATACAATTGATTTGAAGGTTTTGTTAAAAATATCCTTTTAAAGTTTTAGAATTTCAATCCTTACTTAACACATTATTTTTAAACATTGTTGTATCTTTACATTTATACTCTTGTCAGATATTATAATTTTTTACAAGTTATTTTTCTATTTTTCATTATATTTTAATTAAATCATGATAATCTACAATATTTTAATTTTATATTTAAACTATAATGTATTTTTTTGATCAATGGTTCATATTTTTGATCAACATACACCTTACGATGGATGTAAATTATAACTCACATTTTTTACAAAAATTCCCCCACCACTTATAGTTTACCTATATTGATTATCTGGATAACATTTAGTATCAAAGTAGGTCTTGTATAGTGAGTGAAATATGGCAGAGTGGGCAGTCTATCTTTTCTGCCTCGATGGATTATTAAGGGTTTCTCAGAAATGGAAATATTCCACTATTTTGGATATAATATCCTTCCTCCTTCCGGTGATGTTGCATCGGAATTTCCTAAAAAGGATCCTCCCTTCACAACTCACAAAGCTACGTTGGTGAATCCTGCATCAGTAGTATCCTCCTTGCCTCCAATATGTGATTCACAGCTCTCCGTTAGTTGTTTAGGTCCATTAGTCACTGTGAACATGATCAATGATCCTAAATCTCCCTCGACAACAGCTCTAGTTACCGGATTTGGTATCCAACCGTCCATCATGGTTAGTTCTTTAATTAAATTTCTGTCAAGTTCCTTGAAGTCTAGAGATAGGTGGGCATAGATTTATTCTATTCATGTGATTATTAATGCAAAGACGAAGAAGTATTCTCTTCATTTCAGGGTTGGAGAGTCATTGAGGGTAGTGTAGATAGTGCCCCATGGTTTTCTCTCCCCAGAGTTCAATTCATTTTTGATGTGGTTAATGATTCATTTTTGTGGACAAAGTTAGATGGGGAATTTTTCAAGGACTCACGTCCTGGAAGAATCCTTCGTAAAAGTTATTCTTCTCATGTTGAGGCCAATCCTGCAACACTTATTGAGAGATTATAAATGGAAAAAACTTATTGATTGTGTGCATTGTCTTAACCAATGGTTCACAAACATAGAAGATTAATTATTTTTTTATGAAGAACCTTGATGTTGTGGGGTTTTTACAATTATAAATGTGTCTCTCTTAGTTGAAGGTTTTTCACTGCCTTTTTTTGTCAGACGACTTGAATATTCATTCCTGGATAATTTTTCACTATTGTTGAAACCTGGTTGGCTTAATTTACATGAATGGTGTTTCGATTTCAATGCTTCTCAGGAAAGAAATTATTTTTCTTAGGATTTGGTTTGAATTAACTTGGTCCTTTGGCATCTGAAGATTCTGCACTGCATTGGATTGTCAATTGGGACTACTATTTTTCTTGATAGGGATACTAAGGATGTCTAGTTTGGGCACTTTTCTAGGATTCTTGTGGAATATGATCTTAGATACACTCTTACTGACAAGTTAACCCTCTCTAATCTATCTAATAACATTCAAATTGATGTTGAGTATAGAAAAATATCCTATTCCACTATAAATGTATGGCTATTGGTCACTCAATGGAGTTGTTCCAGAAAAATGTTTCTTATAAAGGGTGTGGGATGGGAGGTCATCCTACCACCCTTTGTTGAAGAAAGTAAAATGTGAAAGACTCATATTTGTCAAAACCTACTAATAAGAATGTTGACCCCCAAAATAACCATCTCCTAGTAGAGATAATGGGTAGTTTTTGGGGAAACCTGATTCTTAGTTGTATCTTTTGAAAGGAAAAAGGTTGATAATTGATGCATCTCTAGAAATATATCATAGTGGCCCTTCCAATATTCAAGTTAATTTGGTTAAGGAAGTTACTTCAACAGAGGAAAAAATCCCTAATCCTTATCTGGTTTATGTCTCTAATCAAAATGATGCATCACAGTACGCTAACTATAACCAAGAAATTTTGAATCTCGTTCAGTCTACTAATGTTTCTAAGAAATATGAAATAACTCTGATTATGAAAGGGGAAACTTCAGAACACCTGCTCTAGGAAATGGTCGACCAATCTCCTTCAAAGGTGTTATCATATGTGGTGAGGCAAGATTGACTGATGGTGAGTATTTTACCTTTAATCCCCCAAAGATGAGACCACACAAGAACTATTCCCGTATTCCTAAGAATCTGTCTGCTAGATCATCTTCGAAGGTGTCAAAAAAGATAGATGGAAATTTTCTTAAGATGTTCAATTGGGATAAGTCTCAATTTTAGTGGGAGTCTGCTGGTGGATTGGATTATGGGAATAATATGTTGTATTTTGAATTTTAGTCTTTTGATTGAGGGAAATCCTATTTAGTTTACCTCTTTCACATCTTTTATGTTCTTTTTCCCTTTTGATTAATAAATGGTTAGAATATTTACTTATGTCTGGACCATTTTTTAAAAAACTACGTCTATATAGCTTATATTGAGCTCGATTTACCTATCTCATGAATTTTAGTTAATTTTCCAAAACATTGAAAGTTATTTTCTTTATGTTAATCATGTTGTAGAGAAAATATTTTGTTTTCCAAATGGTAGGAATACTAGTGAAAAATATTTATAATATAAATCAAAATAGACCATTGATCTTTAATTGTGGGGATTTCGAATAATGGATTGGTAAAATGGATATATTCATTAATTAAAGGGGAGTGTAAAATTTTATTATTCTAAATGGAAGTAAGAAAATTCCAAAGTTAGATGTTTGAAATATTACAAAACATGAAAGATCAAAGTTCCAACTAAACTTTAATGTGAATAATACACCTTTTATTACCCAATATATTATATAAAATCAAGTTTCTTCATAAAAATATCTAATGTTATATAAAAAATTTAGAGGCTACAAAAATAAAAAAATTGAATGTTATTAAAAATAATCATGGAATGATCAGAGAAAACTACTAAGATTTTGTTTTTATACTTATGTATAATTTTTACTAGATACACTAATGTCTAATAAAGATTTATAATAGTTTAAAATAACTTGTAAAGAAATAATTATTTAATGATTAACTTTCAGAGAGAGTGGTTGATATTCTTATGAAGGAATGCGATTCCATTAGAAAATTTATAGATGATATTACGCATTTCATAATGTTGAGTGTTAATTATCTCATTATAAATATTATAAGATAAGAGATGAGGTTAAAAAGAGACGAAGAATAAAAAATAAAGAATATAATAGCGTTCATATCTACTTATAGAGCTTTAAATTATAGAGGAAATATTTCAAAATATACTACACCTACCTTAAATAATAAAATATATACATATTATAGTTGTCTAAAAATTACTGAAAATTAATTTGAACATATGGAAAGTGAGATGTTTATAATTAGTAATTTTCATAAATTTTATAGAAAATACAGAAATGAATGAAATATAATTTCTGATGAAAAATATGATTATTATAAAGTTATTTTTTTTAATGTAAGAAGCCTAGTTACATAATACATGTTTATCTTGAGCTTAAAAAAAAGATAGAAAAGTAATATAAGAAGTATTCCATGAATAAATGAATTAAGGGATTGAAATATTTAATCAATTAGAGTGCAAGTGGTGGAGACACTATGTGACGTCCCGATCTCAGATGCCACTTAGTAGATACCTCAAGTCTTGTGTGCCACATGGCCTCAAGCATATCTCCCCAAATCCTAAAGGTTGAAGACAAGTAGTGAGGGCCTATGGTTTGGCTGTGGGGTGACTATGAACTCATTACCAGAGTGTAGCATAGTAGATAAATATAAACAAAGGTAAACAATGGAAGCAATATAAGTAAACATAAGGCCCAATGTAAATAGATAAAGATAATAATAACTAAAAAACCAAATAATATAAAACAATTAATGATGATATTTCATACATATAGTAAGCTGGAAAACATGGATTCAATGTAGTAGGAATACATGGAAAGAAAAATGTAGCAAAATGAAAAACATAAACTATCCTAAGAATCTTGAGATACAACTCAGTCATCTACTACCAACTCCATCCTGGCACAAAAAATAATCTAGTGTTTGAAGCATTACACTTCCCTTCATTAACACCTACATACATATATACTACCCCAGGTAACAAATGGTGCCTGGAGAGGGTGTGAGATAGTTCTCAGGGGGCCACCATGAATGGTGTCTATAACATCTGAAAAGTGTAAGGAAAATTTAACAGTGTGAAAGAATACATATATAATGTAAAGAAATACAATGTATCTAAATACCCAAGAACCTGCTTAAGCCCTCTGCTAGTGTCTAAGCATGGAACCAGTTCATTATTTCATTATTAATAGTTTATAAATAATTCTCATTTTAGCAATAATGAAGGTTCTATGATGTAACAAGGAAATCCATAATGATATTTTTTAACGAAGTTCCAATGTAATAACTAAGTCTATATAGAACTCAAGGGTGTCCAAATTAGTAATTAATGTGGCCTGGTTGAGGGTAAGTGTGTATTTCAAGGAGAATAATCCTACGCATTTTTCAATAATACATATACAAATTCCAAGGAATTAATCTAGGGTAAAAGAGGGATAAGAAATGACAAGTCCCAATTGGTTGTAATCGTGGAACTTACTCGTCAATTCTATATACAAGGTTTGTTTAAAAGGAATCCTTTAATAATATTGAAGGGATCTTACGGTGTCATACCGGGAATCCATTGTTAGATAAGGATCGGGATCCAGGTGGGTCTTAACTGAAGAAATCCGCATCCTTGAATCAGAATGGGGTTTTTGAGTGCTCAAGGTATTCCTTATGGAATCCAAGTTGAGATCGAGTTAGGCCACTCCTATTTGATAATCAAGTCATATAATATTCCTTTTGGTTCAATTCTTATCTTTTATTAGTGTTACAAGTCCAAGTAGCATGAAACCATTTATTTTATCCATTTAATGAATTTTCAAAGATCAAGGTCAACTCTACTACCTTAAATTAACATGGAAATGGGTGCTATGGACACACGACCAATTATTTAACTATATTTAATAATGCCAAGTCATATACATAGTATAATTACCAATTTCTATTTCACATTTAATTATAAAATTTATAGACTTACCATATATAGGTCAAGTGTTGTACATATATTGTAGTTTCCATTATGAAATTCAAAATTTTAATAAATCCATTTAATAGAGAAAATATTACCCTCTGAAAGGTCAAGTCAAGGCACACCCGAGTAGTAGTGAAAATGGGTTAAAACACTAAAATGATAACTGTGGAAAAACATCATACATGTGATCAATGGATTTGGGTGAGTAACCACTAAAACCTAATCACATATTTTAATACATCATAACCATATGGTTCTAATGATTATAATAACGCAATATAAATTCAATGAATGACACCCGATGAAATCAGCTATCCTCACAAGACAATTATAAAATCAATGAACATGAGGGAGGAGTTATAGAAAACCCAACATAGGCATGTACCACTCTCATCATTCATTATTAGCCTCTAATTAGGTTTGGAATAGATTATATCTGAGAAAAAAGTTAAAATTATTACACCTCGACAACTAGGTCAAGATAAAGAGAGACGATGAACAACAAAAAATTACTTGAGTACTTACCATGGCGCATCCAACATGATGAATGAAATCATAAACAGATCCAAGATGAAATATATCTCTTGAACCCTAGGTTAGGCCATAAAAAAGCTCTAAAATGAGGGAAAATGGAGGCTTAGACCCCTGGAAATCAGAATAGGGAAAAGGAAGGCTTAATTATACCATTAATGTTTAAAATGTAGAATAACCAAAAATTTAACCAGTGCACAGTTTGGCCACACGGTTTTCCAAACTGTGTTAAAACCATGCATGAGTACCTGGATAAGAGGGGCGTACCACATGATTATTTCACATGGTTAGTGAAACTATGTGCCAACTATGTAGTAAGGCTCTATCTGAAAAATTATACCACCCACACATTTTTCTCTAACCATGCTGTCTCCCCGTGTGATTTACTTCAAACTGTGCACCAGGCCTAGTTTTCCAAAATTTGGGTTTCTGGCTCTGAACAAGCTCAAAAAACCCTTTAGACATTTTCTAACTCATTAGGTATCCATATTAGGTCCAAAATAAATAATTAGAATGAAATTTTGGGGATTCATACCTGAGTGAAAAGATGAGTTCTTATAATCTTCCCACCTTAGAAGAACTCGTCCCCTAGTTCACCTTCCAAGGGTGGTGAAAACCTATTTGGGAACACATTTTTCCACTGGGAACGTATGTCGGCCCCCCGCTCCCAAGTCTCATCTTACATATTCCTATGCAACCATATCACCCATACTAGAGGGACAAACAAGCCCTAGAGAGCCTTTGTGATCCAGTCAACAATGCATATTGGATACACCTCCATGGTAGAATCGACATCTGACACAACATCCTCATGATCAAATGAATTATATGGGTTGGAATGATATTTAAGAAGCTATGAAACATGGAAGACGCCATTCATGGAATTATACGTCAAATGTAGTAGAAACCAATATATTACTTACCTAGCTCTCTCTAGAATCTCAAACGACCCTACATGACGAGGAGATAACATCCCATTCCTACATAATTGTTTATGCCATAACCTAGGAAATAATCAAAGGAAAACTAAATCCCTGACATCCAACTCCAAAGTTTGTTGGTGGTGATAGACACAACATTTATGTCTAGACACTTCAACTGGTGCAACAATTAGAGGGGCTCCCTTCACACCTGGTGCATGATGGATTGTTTCCTTACTAATATTCATGCCACATCCAATTTCCCAGAGGCCAAGGTGTCTCACCTGGGCCATAATCATTCTCAACACTCCCATATTCTTCTCGATATCTCTCCATGCCAGATCAGAAGGTTTGGTATGATCTTCTCTTCTTTATGGACCAAGCATCCAGACTTTTAAAACACTGTCTCAGCCTCGTGGAATAGTCTCATGCATGGGAATCCTTGGGAGTGTCTTCCTAATAAACTAATTCTCCTTAGGGTCAACCTTCAGGCATGGACCGTCATCCTTCCTCCTATGGTGTGCGACTTGGATGGAATCAAAGTGAAGATTTATAGACTTGAGTCCAGTTTGGAAATGGAATGGAATGAAGAAATGTTTAGGGAGTTATATATTAAGAAGAACCAGATGGCTGATATATGAATTTGGGAGGAATGTATTTCCCATGTTGATTCGTGGGTCATATGGTTTAATGAGGGGGACCTTAACACTTCTTATTTTCATGCATTCATTAAGAAAAATCTTAGGTACCCCTGACCCAAAATCCGATTGGAGGATGACTCCTTCAGTAATGACCTTGATGTTGTAAGAGGATTAGCAGAGGACTTCTTCAAGGACCTTATAACTAGTCCCAACCCATGTATAGTGACTGGCTATCCTAGTGAGCATGATGATTTTACAGAGGCCATTCCTAAAGAGGTTTCGAGACTGAATAACAACGCGTTTGTAGCCATGCCACTTGAGGAGGAGATCCTCGGGGTTGTGAACTCGCTGAATCCGGATAGTGCTATAGGGTCACATTGGTTCTCAGGTTCTTTATTTTGGGATTCCTGGAGAACAGTAAAGGATTATATGGTGAATTAAATTCATGAATTCTTTTGGGGAGGATGTCTCCCCTGTAGTGCTAGTGCTATGACTGTGGTTCTTGTACCAAAAATTAAGGAACCCTCCCTTCTCCAACACTATCATCTGATGAGTATGTGTAACTTCATGTATAAGATACTTTCCTCCATCCTCAACAACCGGCTATCTCCCATCCCACCCCACTGGATTTCTCCCGAGAAGCATGGTTTTTTGAAAAATCGATCCATTCAAGGGGCCATTGGTTTTTCCCAAGAACTCATTGATGGAATGAATTATAGAGTTAATGAAGGTAATATGGTGGTAAAAATGGATATGGAAAAAGTATACAAGCAGATGGAATGGGATTTTATCTTCAAGGATTTAACAGGTATGGGATTCTCTTCTTGGTCCGTTGATTTGATTTTCCACTACATCTGCTCCCCGTGGCTAACAATCTATTTCATGGGCCTGAACTATGACATTTTCAAGGCTATGTGCAGACTACGGTAGGGGGATCCTCTCTTCCCTAGCCTGTTTATACTCTCCCAAGATGTATTGAGTCTCCTACTCAGTAGGTCCTTCTTTCATGGATCCATTGGATGGTACCAGTGCAATCCCATAGCATGCAATATCACTCATTTTATGTTTGTGGACGACTCCATTATTTTTCTAAATGCTGGCCTGAGGTCTGTCTATGGGATTAATAAAGTCCTTGTGGAGTATATTCTATGGAGTGGTCAAGTAGTGAACTTTATCAATAGTATATTTTATGTTCCTGGGTGATATACTGCAAGTAGGGTGGTCTCCTTGCGCAGGACCCTTGGCATGCAGCATGGCTCCTTTCGCATGGAGTATATGGGTGCCCCGTTGTCCCCTGGTAGAGCGCGCATTCAGTATTTTGATTACATTATGGGGAAAATCTCAGGGCACATCCGTAATTGGAAGAACCACTTTTTATCCTTTGGGGGAACGATCACCTTGGCCAACAATGTCGTTTCATTCATCCCATGCCATGCTCTCTCGGCCTCCAAATTCCCAAAGGGGGTGATATCTAAGCTTGAGTCCATTATTTCATCTTTTATCTGGGATGCACATGAGGAGGAGAGGAAGCACTGGGTTTCATGGTAGAGGCTTGCAAGACCGGTCCAAGAGGGTGGTATAACAGTCAAGAGTATTTCAGAGATGCTGAATGGCATGAGAGGGAAGTTAGCATTGGAGGTCATTGAGGGTCACTCACTTTGGGGCATGCTCATGTCTGCGTGACTGAATGATGGGGGGGGGGGTTGTCCCCAATGCATGAAAATCATTGATCTGGGCGTCAGTTGGATCCCATATCCCTGCCCTTTTCTCGCTTTCCATGTGGATTGTGGGGGTGGGTAAAATTTCCGTTTGGCATCACAATTGGGTGGGATCCATCCATGAGTCTTCAAACTATTCAATTACTCACATCACCTTCAATTATGCAAGTAGTTTCCGATCATTTATCAATGTGGTCCTAGATAGTGACTAATGACTGGACTTTGACATGATCTACATAATAGAGGAACCTGAAGAATGTGTATTTTCTGCATCGCCCTCAGGTGCTTATTCTGCCAAGGATTATTGGAGGGTGTCTTATTGTGCTGGCCATCAGGACCCATGGGGGTTGTCCTTATGGGTTAAATTGGTTCTTTCAAAAATCAAATTCCTTCTATGGAATATTAGGAACAGAGATTTATCAACAGATAAGAATGTGAGGTGCTCCGGTATCTGCATGTCTTCTCACTTTCAGTGTTGTAGCATCTCGAGGGAGGAAAGCCCATCTCATCTCTTCTTCGATAACGGGTGGGCGCGGCTTGTGTGGAATTAATTTTGTGACTTCACAGGTGTTTTAGTTGCATCTTTGAGGGACCTACCATTTTTGGTCCGATGCTTCCATGGTGATGGAAATGTTGGGCTGGAGAGGAAAGCGTGTGGCATCATTATTGCTTCGAGTTGCTGGTGCATCTAGATGGCTCAGAACAAAGACAAATATAAGGGCCAACCGACCTCTGGGAGGGCCTTGGTGGCCATGATTAAATTCTTGATTATAGACATGGTTCGTGCTTTTAAAAAGTGGCACAAGGCCCCCTCCCTCATACCCCTGCATGTGGCATCTCCAGTGGCCCACCCCTCTCTTTCTGGCCATAGGGTTCAGTGGCTTCCCCACCTAACTAGTTTGAAGCTCAACTTTGATGGCTCTTGTTCGATGAATGAGATAAAGGGAGGTGGTGTAGTTTGGGATCCACTGGGTTAGGTGGTTCTCACTTTTTCTATTCACCTTAGTAGAGGCCACTCCCTTCTGGCCAAGGATATGGAAATGTTGATAGGCCACCATCTGTGTAAATGTTGCAACATTGCTCTTGTCGCAGTTGAGACTGACTCCCTCATCCTGTATGACTCCATGCATGGAATGAGAAGTATACCCTTGTCTATAAACTATGTCCTAAGAATGTACAAGAGGATTATCTACAATGGAGTTGTCCTCTCCCACACTTGGAGGGAAGGTAATAAGTTTGCTGATCATCTTGCTGCTATGGCTCTGTAAGGAATTCAGGTGTTTCTCCATGAGGGCGTGTTCCCCTTTCCTATTGAATAAAATAACCTAATCAGGTGTAACGACTTAGTTCTGCACCACTTTAGTCCTCCATCATATCTTTTGGGGATTCCCCAGGTTTCCCTAGGTTTCTTGTATTTTTTATTTCTTCGATGTTTTCCCCTATTGGGGTTTTCATAATAAAAATAAAAACGATGATGAGGATGTAAAATTATGGAAAACCATCCTATATGGGATGGAAAGAGTTATGGGGGTAACCACTAACAAATAATCACATATTTGGAAAGATCCTAACCATATAGTTCTAATTATTATAATCATGGAATATAAATTCAATAAATGTAACTCGATGAACTCGATGGGCCCCACATGACAATTTCAAAATCAGCGAACCTAAGTGAGGAGTTACAAACCACCCAACTTAGGCTTGTACGACTCCCCGCATCCTGTATTAGCCTTTATTTAGGCTTTTAATAGTTTATATCTGAGTGAAAGGTAAAAAATTTTACACATTGATAAATAGGTTTAGAGGAAGAGATATGAAGAACGACTAATAAAGACTCAAGTACTTACCCTTTCACATCCAACATGATGAATGAAAGCTTGAATAGATCCCAGATGAAGGAAATATCTTGATCTCTAGTTTAGGCCTTCAAAAAGAACCCAAATGAGATAAAATGGAGGTTATTTCCACTAAATATTGGATTAGGGAAGAAGCTAGTAATAATTAAATCATTAAGGGTAAAAATGTAAAATTACATAAAATTTTCCATGTGCACGGTTTGGCCACAAGGTTTGCCAAATCGTGTGTAAACCATGCATGCACACCTAGAGAATAAGGGCATACTTTATGGTTATTCCACATGGATAGGGAAACTGTGTGCCAACAGTGAGATAAGGCTCTGTTCCGAGAAATAATGCCACCCACATGGTTTACTCTAACCCTATGGACTCCCCATATAGTTTATTATAAACCATGTACCAAGCCCATATTTTCCAAAAAGATGTGTTACGGACTCCACACAATCCCCAGACACCCATTATACCTTTTATAACTTATTATGAATCCATATTAGGTTTAAAATAAATAATTTGACTGAAATTTAAAGGATCCATACCTAGGTGAAAACTAGGTTATTACACACTACTTTCAAAAATTTTTCATAGGATCATGATTTTAGAAACAATAGTCAACAAATTATATATTTTTATATTGAAACACTAAAAGCACATAAATTTTTATTGTTTATAGGAATTTAAGGGCTATTTGATCTAAATTTGACACATGGATTTAAATTTTCACTAGGAGATTACCAATCTATATATTATGATGAGAATAGTTATTGGGAAAGTAAAAGAGAATTTGTTAAGAACATAAAACACTAACAAGTAGAGTGATAGAAGTGTATTTTTAATGTTGAAAAATCCTATAAGAAGTTATATAAAACTTATAGAGGGATCAACAAATAAGTAAAGAATCTTCAATTATAGGAGTAGTTTTTCTTATTAAAGTAAAATCCGGAGTTATTTTATGATTATATTATCCAAGAGTTCTATATGACTAAAATATATATAAAAAATTGGTTATAAGAAAATTCAGTTTACTCTTTTTGATCATAAATTTAGAGTACCTTTTAGTAATTTTGTTGAGTTAATTTGTTTTCCATTTGAGGTTGAATATATTATAATTTTACATAACTTATTGAAAGTTAAAAATGATTATTGAAAATGTTTTTAATATAAATGGAGGTAAATAAAAAATTCAAAGATGTGAGTGTGAAATAAAATATAATAAAGGCTAAAACCATATCTATAATGAATTTTTTAATAACTATTTTGAGAAAATGTTCATAGATAATTCATCAAAACCAGTGTCGACAAATGTTCTATAATCTATTAAGAAAAAGGTCACTAAAAAATAAAAGTTATAAATGATTATTAAAATGATAAGTATATATTATAGAATAAGAATAATGATAAAGAAAATAAATTAAATATAAGGGAGATATGTGTTTTGATGGTGAATTTTAAAATTAGCTGGAAAGGTAGTGTTGATCATTTATAAAAAAATATAAATAAATTCAAAATAAAGAGGAAGAAATGACCACTAGAAAAATTTATTTTTTAATTTATATGGAAAAGGGAAAATCATTGAAAAAATATGTTAATTAGTATTATAAGGGGTAAAATATTAAGAAAATATATTCTCTAAAGATAAATATGTCTTGATCTATAAGATTTATCTTACCTCTAGTTTCTATCAAAATCCTATAATTGGTGAGAGAAGTGTCAATATAAATTTAGATTTTACTATAAGGGGAATGAAAAAATTCATGTAATCACTTAAGATTTATTCATCACTTTCCACTCCATGTCACCAAGAAGGATAAACTTATATGAAAATTCATGATTTTATTCAACCAAAATCATTTCGATCAATAATTTCAATGGAAATTACTCTAGTGGAAGTTCCCCCTATAGGGGATCGCTTAGTATGAAAATAAGTTAAAATGAACAATGTTGAGAAGGATGTATAAAATGAATTCATGAAATAGGATTAAAATAATCCTTCACTGAAGTAATCATTAGTTCATACATCTAATGTTGTGACACATTCTATGTCAATGAGTTCATCAGAGAATTTAACTTTAGAAAAAAGAAATTAACTATTGAGTTAATCCGTATTTATCAGTTCTAAAATTAATAAAATATGTTTATGAAAAGGATTATATTGTCATAACGGAATAAATTTTTAAATATTTGATCAAACAATAAATATTTTTGATTCTACTCCTAATAAAGAAAAAATTATGTAAGATCAGATAAAAGATCACAACTTTGAAGAAGAATGATTTGATGGCTCATCAACATATCAATCTAGTAGTATATCTTATAAAATTGAGAAAAAGTTATATTTTAAAAATTACTTGATGAAACTTTTGGAAAATATATCTGAAATTTTTCTAAGTTGAATTACATAGTAAATTTAATAAAATATGAAATGATTCACTTTCATGATTCAAAATTCAATATTTAGATGGTTGGATCTTTTTTTGATGTGAAATAAAATATAGGGAGTTTCAAAGAAGAATTTGAAATTCATTTATGAAAGATGAAAAACATAGAAAAATTCTTGAAATCAAACGATAAATACATTATTTATATTGATGAAAAATTTGTTTCCTTGCATGAAAATTTTGATGTGTTTCAAAAATGATCAAATTAGCTTGATGAAATTGTTAAGGATCAAGTTGAAAAATTATATCAACAGTCTAAATCCATTGAGGAACTAAAGAAGTTAGTTTAAATGTAGTATAAATGGATAAAAATGAGGGGTTGAAAGATATAATCGTAGGATGAGAAGTTAGTTTATAAATAAACAAGATCAAGAATCCAAATTATGTGATCTAAAAATCTTTAAAATATAATTAAAACTTAAATTTCAAATGATTTTAATTATTGATGATGTTTTCAAAAAGTAATATGTTATTATTCTGAAAAAGGGGTATGTTATTAATTTTTTTGAATGACTTTTAGTCTCATTTTTTAATCATTTTTTTGGATATTTTTAATTATATTAACTCTCATATTTAATATTTTTTTAACTCTTTTTATTATTTTTAAAAATTACAAACGTTGAGACAATTTGGAAATAATAAAAGTTCCACTTAGATGAGAAAAATTTATCCTATAAAAATTTATCTAAAATTTATATGGAAAAATAATGGGTTTTATTTTATTTAGTTTAATATTTTAATGTGTATATATATTTTTTTCACAATAATTAATAATTTTGAGTTTGAGTTTCAGAATTTTTTAAAGGGTATTTGGTTTTATCAGAACTAATCAGAGTAATTATTTTTATGTTTTAAGTTAAACATATCAATCCCTACATTTATTTTGATTTCTAAAATGGGATAGTTTATTATATCAAAAATAAAACTTCCATATCACTATTTTTTAGGTAACAATACACTTTATATAAAAAAAAATATTTTGAAGTGTTTTTTTAGTTTTTGTTGTTTTATAGTATAAAATTTGTATAACCATAAATATAGATGATATAAGTCTATATTAAAGTTCATGAAAATATATAGATCATAGAGTTTATATTAATGTTAATTTAATAAATATTAGAAAACTATAGTGGTGAAAATTTAATGTCATTAGTAGATGTAGGCTAATGTAGAGTCTATTAGAAGATAGAGGTTACTATTTTTAATGTCATTACAACTATACCAAAGGATTGAGGAATCTGACCATTGGAGGTGTTTTGATAAATATACCTTCCACTTTGAGGATAAATAATATGAATTACATATAATGATAATAATTTAAAGATACATTTCATTTTTAATCTTGTAAGATATCATTACAAATTGAAATTCTAATTGATTCTTTCCCTGTGTTTCTGCTTAGACCTTGCATTTTTTTTGGATCTAATTGTGAATACTCTATGTTTTCTTAAAGTAATTGTTTCATCATGGTTTTAAGAAGTTTTAATTTTTTATAAGTGATCTTATTCCAACCATTTTTGTTAAGGGATTTAGTATTGAAGAGAGAGATTGTTAAAATAATTTTTATCAAGGACTTCTTTAAGGAAGTTTGGTGTAATAACCAATATTTTACTATATATTATTATCAGATAAATAATATATTAAATAACATGTTTCACATAGTATAGACAAATAAAATATAAAATACTTTTTATTTTATTAATATTAAATATGAAATTTATAACTTATCCATTAAACTATATTTTATAAATTTAAGTAACCATATCAAAAAACCAAAAAAGGCTATATTAAGAAAATAAATTCAGTAGAAAAATACCTTTATATGATGCCAACATTTATGGTCTTGTAAGGTAGATAGATTCTATAGGTTATTCCCTTAATAAATCCTTATTCGCTCGAGAACAATTATGGCTTGAGAGATGTCATTTACTAGAAAATATTAATCTTATTGAACTAATTATGAAATCCACACTAACTTATCCCCACCCATGACTACCACTACAAGTTATCTTAACATTACATTTTATATAAGGGTTATAAGGGGTTTTATAGGTAGAAATTAGTAGGATATAAATTAGGAATTTTTATCCATAGAATCAAATTGGAATAACAATATAAAAAGAATTTTAATCTTAATCCCTTTTTTTAGTTATGCGCTCATATATTAAGATGAACACATGTCACTTTTAGATAGGAATATGCCTAAAAATAATTTATCATCCACATAATAGATATTTCATGTCAATTAGTGGGATTTAATTCAAATTATACTTAAAAATATGTTTTTCTATGAAAATTAGTTTCACATATTGTGACATTGTGATGTAAAAATTTTACAAGAATTTAATAAATTTGAATTAGAAAAATATACTTAATTTTTGAATTCAGTATATCAAAATTTACTTATAATGATATTATTATCCCTTTTTAAAATGTTTTTTAGTAAACAAATATGGTTTCTTTAAATATTAATTTATATGATTTTATCATTATTTAAGAATATCATGTGTGTTTTATAAATCTTTCAAGAAATAAAATATATATTTAAGGAATATAATTATAAATTATTATATATTTATTGATTTTATAATTCCAATGCCCAATATTTTTAGAACTAAATTAGAATATTCATTTATTAAAAAGTATTTTTGGCCCTTTCTTTGAATCATATATTTTCATGGTGAGATTAAATATTTTATTTCCTTATCAGATAGGTACATTTTATTTGATTTATAAATTATTACATTGGGACGTTTAAATCATTATAAATGATAAAATTATCTAATAATTTAATTTCATGTTTGGAAACTTAATTTTTCTAAAAATTGTTTTTACATGATTAAGTATGATTATTTTATAATTAACTTTTCAAACCTTTATAAATTTATATCATAAGTTGATTTAATAAATTTAAATTATATGTTTCAAATTATGTAATTAGGTAAATTTTAAATTTTTTCATTAAATTTAATTAATATGTTTAAAAAATAGTTTTCCTGATAAAATGTTAATATGGTAAAAATTATTTTACTAAGTGTAAAAGAAAAAATAATTTTTAAAAAAAGTTTTCAAATGAGGATTTCATATTATTTCTAAACCAAACCAACTTTTCCACCATATTTTGTCAATTTTTTGGTCCATTTAACCTTGAATGGTTTCATGACATTTTTGAAAAATGAGTAGTGTTTCTAAAAGTTCTATTTTCTTATCTTAAAAAAGGATACCACTACCACCCTTTCAATATTACACTTATAATTATAATTACTATTTTAAAATATGATATTTTTATCCCACTATAATTGACTACCATATACTAAATATCTTGGTCACACTAGTATATTCTAACCCCTTTAATTCAATGAAGCATTCTAGAGAACGATCAAGTCTCTAATATAAGTACTATCTCCTTTTGTTTTTCTTCTTAATATTAATCTTCTAAATATTTTATCAAAAAAATAATTTTATTAATTTTAGTAAATTATTTTAAAAATATATTGTTATATTAATGGTACTACTTGTTATTTATTAATTTATATTCACTTATAAATAATGGAATTCCAATCATGTGTGTGTGCGGACTACCACCTCCATTAAAAACATTATTTTATCTTGAGTTTAATTAATTATCAACAAAATTAAAATATGGTTCAAAATCATAAAAAATTATCATTTTAAAATATTTATAATTATATTATATAAAAATAAGCACCACCTAAACCATATAAACCCATCTAGTTGAAGTGTGTCCAAGTCAGGGTCAGTTTAACAAATCTACAAGAACTATGCTATACAACTCTATCACTAATAAAAATTTGAAATTAAATATTATTATTATAATAATTTGTTACTCTTTTAAAAAAAAAATTTTGGTTCTATAATATTTATATTATCTATTTAAATGATTATTAATATCATCATCGATTGCTAAGACCCCTAATATATGCCGACACTAATTCCATTTTCCTGAAAACATATGAAAAACAATAATTAACAAATAAAATGTGATAATAAATGGTGTATATTAAAATAAATATAGAAGAATAAGTTTTATAAGAAGGTAATTAATAAAATTTATTTTATTATTAAAGAAGTTAATAACATGTAAAAAATTAATTTTAAATAAGGTAAAGGATATTTGCCTCAAATTTTCTTTCTTTGAGACACATTTTATTTTATGAACCTAACTCCATTAAAATATAGTGTATACTAAATATTGTGTTGATATATTTTATGACTTAAATTTATTCATGGTGTTTAAATATTTTATTTAAGTAATCTCTCCTAATATCTTTTATGGTGTTTTATTTGAATGTTTCTTAATTCTTAAGTGTTTTTCATCTCAATTTCTCTTCATTGAAACATCTTTTAATTCTATGCCCCAATTTATTATTTCTAAAATGTATATATTTTTGAAGAATTTTTTTTTTCATAATGCTTGATATAATTCATGACATTCATATATCCATATGATTTTTAATCGTCTAATCACTTTTTATTAAAAGATTACTAAAGTTGTAAGGGTTATCATAACACAATTTCATTTCAATGAGTTATACACCACTTTATTGAACCTTATCATTATAATTTGGTTCTAATAATAACTATGAATATATTATTTTACAAATCATCTTTATTTTCTTGGGAATTATTTTTCATATCTATGTACTATTACATGATGAGTTCATTTATAATTTTTCAGATTATAGAAAATAATTCCCATATTTTTAGTGAAGTTATATTTTCATAGTCCACATTTTCCATTTGCACCAAATATTTACTTAATTTTTTGAACAATACATTATTTTATCTATTTTTAATCTCATATTTTTCATTAAAACTTTTTAAAAGGATTTTTTTATTAACTCTTAAAATGATCTCTGTTTTGAAAAAAGCATATTTTTTATATATAATGTATTTAATTTCAAGTGATTATATTTTATTTTCTAACTAACATTTTCTTACACAATTTTTTTCAATATTATTTATTTAAAAAATAAAATTTTAACCTCCACTTTAAAGCATCATGATAAATATTTTTGATATTATTTTTAACTCAATTTTTCAAAAAATATTCAGGGGTATTAAATAAATTTATTTCTAAATATTTTTCTTCCAATTTATTCCCATATGTAAAATATTTATATCTAATGGATTGTTATTTCATGATTCACCTTTAATGATTTATTATAATGTTTTTAAATTGGGTGAAAATATTTTGGAATCAATTGATTTTATTTTTGAATCTATTTTATGATATATGATTTGATAGTGTCATGAATCACCATTTTTATTTACATGTGTTATTTTATGATTTAATGATTTTATTATTTTTTAAAGTGAAAAAATATATAGATTATGGGATGGGTGGAACATATATATCCCTCTAATTCATTGATTAATGGATTATGTCTCATGATAAAAATATTTTATATTGATAGGTTATTGAGTAGCTAGGTTCACAAAGGGTGAGTGTGATGGCATTTTTCACTACTCAGAATTTTATTTGGGAATAGTTTAGTGAGCAGCTAGGTTCATAAAGAGTTAGTGTTATAGGGTTTATCTCTACTCATAATTTTACAAGTTATTAGGTTGGTAGGTATCCATGTTCACAATGATATGAAATCCTTTGTTTATGATTGTGAAACTTTCTTTCCTATATTATATAGTCCAAGAAAATGATTCTTGTTTTATTTTCTTATTACATGGTGAAAGTATTATCATTTGAGATGATATGTATATATATAATTCTTATGGATAAAAATTATTGATTTATATTATTTTAAGTTAGATATTTTCTGTATTAATTCATTCCCACATGTTTATTATCAAACCATGATGGTCTTTGATATGTTATCCATTACATAGAATTTGAGCTCACTCCTTATGCTTTCCATTTTCTAAGATTTTAAGATAAAAATGTTTCATAGAAATTCGAGGAGGAGGATTATTTTATGGATAAATTTTCATAACATTTAATATAAGTTTTTTATATTTCTAGTATCCCTATAACTTACCTTTAGGTCCTTGAGTTATGAAAATATTTTTGAGATGTTTTATCTAAAGCATTGTATCGATTTAAATTTTTTTCATATTTAACTTGGGTCACTTAATTTGATATTAGAGAAGGGTTTACTTATCTTGGGATATATTTTTTGTTTCATTTGTAATTAATATTATATAACCATTGTGAAAACACTAGGACATAGTCTAAATATTTGATGGCATCCTAAAATATTTTTTAAATTTATGATTATGTGTTTTTATTATAAATAGAGTCTTTTTATAGATACTATTAAAAGGATGCATCTATTGCACAGATAAACCTATAGGTAATCACCCCAAAAGTATTTGGAAAAGAATTGACTTTATCATTATTCTTATTAATAATTAGCTGGCCTATGACTGACCACCTTTAGAAGAACTCCTAGAGGATATATTTTTTTTGATCACATAATTTGTAACACCCCACTAATTCTATATCAGGTATGTTATGATCTTTTCTTTTGGAATCCTTTTCTCATTGAGCATGTGTTTTCATCCTTGAATTTAGAGGATACTTATAATAGCGATGTCATGATTTTTTTTGATTTGAAGCATGAACTTGAAATTTCTGAAATTTGATGGGAAATTACATGATGTGAAATGGTATTAAATGATGTGTATTTTCCAATAGACACATCCCATGAACTGAATACACAATGTGTGTTTTTATACCTTGTCTAAGGTGAAAATATAGTGTTTAATAAAAATGTAATGTATTTTTTTGTCATAATTTTAAATGAAATGGATTCACTACATGTAAAATATGACACAACATGTAATTTCATGTGTTTTAGTTTTTAGGGTTCCGTGATGGTGTTTGAGACATCAATCTACATAGAATCTTTCTCATCTCAATCGAATCTATTACCCTAGGTGATTTTGGTTTTCTTCGATTCATCTAGATTGATTTATTTCATGATTGATTAGCAAGGCTAAGTGGTTCATCTCTCCATTGTTTGGTCATTACTTATATTCCAAAGGTATATATTGTTCTCTCCAATCCATGTTGTCAAAGGATTTTAGGTTTTCTATGCTCATGAGGTAGTAAGATCTATTAAATTGTTCATTTTTTTTTGAATTTCTTATTGTTCATATTTATTCCTTGATATTTGAAGTGAAATATCATGTTTTGAAATTGAAAATGGAATGGGTTCATATTTAAAAATCCATTTTTCTTTGAAAATATAATTTTCTGGATTTGAAAAAGGAAAATGGATTTCCAACCCTAATATAGATATAATTTGATTTGAAATTGTTTTATAAGATGGTGAGAATGATTTTTAAAATATAAATTGACAAACCATTCACAATAGGAACCTTGGGTATGTTGGGAAAGAGACATGGGTAGCCTTAGTGCGTGTAATACTACTAAGAGGTAATATTTTGAATGCCGATGGTATGTGGTAGGTATCTATTTTATTTGGATCCAACCTTTTAAATTTTTATTCCTTTAAGTGTCTATTACATATTTTCTCATAGGCTAGATCCCAACTGGTAGGTGCATTGTTTTTTTCTAGTTGTTCAATACATGAAAGTTTATTTCATTGATGTTGGAACACATTTATATTTATATTTTGATATCAATACCTTCTTTTTTTTGAATTTGTAAAACATGGCCTGAAATTTGTGATAAATCACGGATTCTTTTAAGAAGTATTTCAAATGGATTTATTTATAAAACTGCTTTTAAAACTATTTTGTTTTAAATCTCAGACTTGTTCATTCCCATTATGAGAATTTATATATATATTTTTGTTTTATCCTATTGGGATCTATTTCTCACACCCTACTTATTATTATGGGTGTATTAATACCTTATTTTATAGGATTCCGGTAAAGGGAAGATAATTTTGAATAATGAACGCATCTTTTTAAGTTGTTGTTTCATTTTTGGATAGTTTGTAGGTGATGGTTGGTCACATAGAGACTAGTTTGTCTAGTTGTGTCATAATTTATAGTTTTTCATATTTGAATTAGTTGTATCTATATTTGTTTCAACATTTCACTTTGGTTGTATGTATTGTTTTTATTATATACAGAATGTCACGGCCCGTCCTCGGGGCCCGTGCCGTGACTACCCCAAGCCCGTCTTCCATATGCCAGGGGCTGGCGACTAGCACCAGAGGCGTAAATCACGATAAAAAGGGAAGACATTGCCTTTATGAAGTGCAAACAAACACACAAACAGAGTACAAGCGGAAGCAAAAACTAAGTAAAGAAATAAGACAAATGTTCTAAAAGTACAAAGGGGGCCGGAAATACAAGCCCAACAGTAATGTACAAGGAAAAGACAAAATATTAGGAAGGTGTCAAGTTACTCCTCGATCGTCCTCCAGAGTTCCTACCTGAAGGGTAGGTACAGATGGCCACCTTAGCTCTCCACATTCGTCTGTCACCTCTGGGTACCGTCTCGTTATAAAGTCCACCTCTGGGTACCATCCTGTCGTGAAGTCCACCTCTGGGTACCGTCGAGTTCTACAAGCCTCAACCATGATCAGTGTTGTCCATCGTCTTTATCCAACACAACAAGGTGCGGGCATAGCCCGTGTAGGGGTGAGTATAACGATACTCAGTAGGGACCCCGAGACCCTCAAGGTCTCACTAAATCCAACAAGGATAAACTACAAAGAAAGATCTCAACAGATAACCTTTACTTAAGTATATGCCCATACATATACCTAAGTTATCAAGTAACCCATCACAATCATGTGGAAAACACAAATGTCATTGACTCAGCTCAAACCCGGATTTTTATTCATGATGATGAAAAACACGGATACTGGAGAACTCCTCCTCTGTCGAGTGCAGTAGTCCGGTCACGACTCCGAGGTGTCACTCACTAACCTTAGACTGCTGAGGTACTCCTCCTGTCGAGTACTGCGGGTCTGCCACCTCACAAAGTAGTGCTCCTCCGCCATGGGTCTGCCACCTCACACAATAGTGCTCCTCCTCCATGGGTCTGCCACCTCACACAGTAGTGCTCCCACTCATAGCAAATAGAGGTACTCCTCCTGTCAAGTACTGCGGGTCTGCCACCTCACAATGTTGTGCTCCCCACTGGGCTATGCAAGTCACTCCGAATCAAATTGGACAAGCAGTCATCAGGTCTCATCTAGCTACAAGGTCACCGTACTCCGTATGCTTGCCTCCAGGAGGATCCACTCAACGAGCCACTGGTCGATACTACAAGTATCACAAAGACCCACGAAGAAGTATCACAAAGGACTGCGTCGTCACAGGGGTCTTAACACAACAAACGGCGTGTCAATCGGACGTCCGGTTCGTGAGTTATTAGCCTCTTTGTTCCGGGGGCCCGGTTGGTTTTGTATACGAACCAACCCATCCTTATTTCAACTATACCCCAAACTCCCATGGGGTATACTCAAAGGGATGACTATGATCTAAGAGTACTGGAGCCGCTGACGGTTCATCAAACGGACATCCAGTGCCAAAGATATGGCCCAAGAAGGAAATGGGCCAGTAATGAGCCCGGGTCCGGTCCGACCCGGTCAGACAAACTCAACCTAACCCAAACTGGGCCGACCTGGTCTGGGTCGACCCGGTCAGACTCGCTGGGTTTGACCCGGCCCATTGGGCGAGTCAGCCCGCTATGTTTTAACCTGGTCCACTGGGCCCAACCCAGCGGACCGCGAGGGCGGTTCAGCCCGATAGTCGCCACATAGACGGCTCGATAACTCGGCCCGGGAGACCGGGCTGGTTCGACCAGCAACATCACGGGGGCGTCACGGGCTGGTTCAGCAGGCCGGTGACCAGGAGGCCAGCGGGCAGACCACGCGGGGCACGGGCGGGCCGCGGGGGCACTAGGCAGGGCGCGGGTGCGCCAGGCAGGGTGCCGAATGCCGGGAAGCATGCGGGGGTGCGCCAGGTAGTGCGACAGGGTGTTGTGGGGGCGCCGGGGTGCGCCGGGCAGGCCGCCCGCAGGGTCGCCAGGCCGGACGCCAGTAATGGCGCGGGGCACCGGGCCGGCAGTGAAGCACGCCGGGGGGCGCCGGGCCGTGCCGGCCGGGCACCGGGTGCGCCGACAAGGTGCCGGGGGGGTGGGGGGTGGGGGCACCGGGAGGGCGCTTCGGGTGTGCCGACAGTGCACCGCGGGGGCGCCGGCAGCGCACCGCGGGGGCGCCGGCAGGGGCGCGGGGCACCAGGTGCACACCAGGGGGCCGCAGGGGTGGTGTAGCTCACGGAGGTCGCGGGTAGCGCGGCCTTTGTTCGCCGCCTTCTTCATCGTCACCTCATTTTCATACCGTCGTGGAGTCATTACAAAAAGAACAACGAAGGGGTCGGGCCATGTTGGTTTGGCCCGGACCCTCTGCGATTAGGGTGGTTGCAATAGGTTCTCGCAAGTATGAAGCACAAGAACCACCGTTCTTCATTTTGATAGAATGGAAGAACATGGGAAAGGTTCATACTTTAAATAAAAATAAAACCCCTACCTCTTGCTCGTCGCTCGTTGGCGGAGTCGTGGAAGGAAGACGTTGAAGACCGTCGTTCGTCGCATCCACCACACATCCCCAATTCCGAGCTGCGTCGGTTCGTTGATGATGTTGCGCAGGATAGGTTTCTGGGGAAGGAAGGTCGAAGAAGAATAGTGTGGAAGATCGTCGTTGGCGTTCTTCACGTTCTTCGTTGGAGAGGATAAGATTTCCCCAAGTGTTGGGTGTCACAATACTTTACCAGCGCTTCATTGCTTGGTGGAGTCATCCCAAAACCTTCTCCCAAGCACCCTATATATAGTAGAGGGGGAGAGGTATGTAACCATCATGGAATTTATGACGGTTCATTTATTTGGAACCTTCCTAAATTCCAACGATGTGGTTACTTAATTTAAAAAGGGATTCAGGAGAATTAAATTGCGTTGGAACAATTTAAGAGGTACGTTGGAACAACTTGGAGGATGCCAAGAGGTTTCCCCCTCATAGCCTGCATCAAAACATATGTCACGAATTAATTTTATGTTGACACATAAAATTAATTGACAACAATTAATTTCACGTCGACACATAAAATTAACTCACAGCAAATAATTTTTACGTCGACCCATAAAATTAACTGACAAAAATTAATTTTACGTCAACTCATAAAATTAATTGAGTGCAATTAATTTTATGTCGATACATAAAATTAACTGACAACAATTAATTTTATGTCGACCCATAAAATTAATTGAATGCAATTAATTTTACGTCGACATATAAAATTAATTGATGGGGGGGGGGGGTTTGAGAGGTTTCCTCTCCCTCCACATTAAATGGGAGGTTAGGGTGTGGCGGTTCCACCACCAACTCCCAAGTGGAGCTTCTAACCACTTTATCCGCGCTGCATGTGTTTAACAAAATAAAATAAATTATTCACTTATTTCATTTTATTAACCCACGTAAAACCCCAAAAACTATCTTTTATACCCGATCATCTGCTATTGAGGTGAAAGTCTTCTTAAGCAAATATTTTCACTGTGAGTTCAACAGTGCCCTCAGAATTCGATTCCGAGCACTGGTTCAAAAGTTATAAAACACTGCTCGTACGTTTATTGAACGTACCCGAAAAAAAGTTCGGAAAATTATTATCAGTCACCCTCTACCCACTGTGGTCAAGTTAGGATCTGACTAAGAGAAACACACCCCAAAAAACTCAATGGTACTCTCGGATTTTCAATTCGAGTTACTGTTTATAAGTTATGAATTTTACAATAAAATAATTGTCATTTAATTATTTTATTTACGGCCAAAAACTAACTTTCTTAGGTGGCTCGTGCCGGCCGAAGTTAGTATCTTTTTAATGGAAGAATACCCTCACGAGTTCAGCAGTGGTCTCAGATTTTTAATCCACATTACCATTTATGAGTTATAAGTATTTGAAAAATAAAATACCTTTTTTTAATTATTTTATTTACAATTATGCCATTTTCGGGTTTTCTCTGAGGAGGTATTTTCCGAATAAACTTAATTCACACCTAGGGTAAACCCGCAATCTTGAGCACAATGGTTCCCTCATATTTCTGATCTGAGTAACCATTTAAGAGTTATTCCACTTTTTCAGGAAAACTTCTTACATGCGTTAATTTAAGCTTAACAAAAAATCAGAAAATTATTCCCGGCACACCAGGCCTTAGAATTAGGTTCCATCAGAAACTTCATACTTGTAAAATTATAAAGAATTTAAGAAAAAAAATTCCTTGAAATTTATGGGTCTTTAAATTACTCCCACCTCAGGGTTTTACATCCCCGAAAAGCTACATCACAAACTAGGGAAACTAAAGTAGATACTGAGAATGCATCTAAGCCTCCTTCTCCCTAGTGCTTTCCTGGAGGTTTTCGTGCTACCAACGAACACGCACTAGAGAAACCGACCATCCATGAAGGACCCGCTCTTATCGATCCTTGATCTCCACCGAAACCTCTGGGAAGGTCGTCCCATCGTCGATGTCCAGCTCCCCGTGATCGATGATGTGGGTTGGGTCATGCACGCATCTCTTCATCTGAGATACCTGGAAAGACTTCATGCACCCGGTGCAACTGAGGTGGAAGGGCTAGATGAAGCGCGAAGATAACTTACCGTCCAGAAAAATCTCCGTAGTCAACGTTGAGGTGTGACCCGTAAGAAAATGTGGTTTCCATCCTCAAACTCCAATGGTCCCTGTCTTCTATCAGCATATGACTTCTGTCTGCACTGTCCAGTCTTCATCCGCTCATGGAGATCTGCACCTTGTCCATCGTAGTTTGCACCATCTCTGGTCTTACAAGAGATGCTTAGATTTCCCCTTTGCTGAAAGGAGAAATATTTTCTCATCCTCTGGATGAACCACGTTCTTTGCCTAATACAGTCAATCCTGACATGAATGGTACATTTCATGTCTTGGATGACGTCGTAAGGCCTTGACGCTAGTACCAATAGATCCAAACGTCACTCTCGCCTCCAAGGTTTGAGTCACACTGTCGGCATCAGTGTGCGGTCACTGGGTCTCCTCCAGTAGGAATCTCAAAAGTGAGGGTCAAGTCAACAATTTTAACTGGAACCTCTCAGTATCAACCACACAAAAGGGAAGTAAATCAAACGTCACAAGGACATGTGTCTTTTATTACTGAAGCTCAAGTAAAAAAACACAAAAAAACCATAAAAAACAACATCATGGAAACTAGAAGCACAAAGAACAAAGGCCTCCATGCTTGGAACTAGTCCCGCTTCTATCCCCCTGCCTCTGGAGCTCCATAGTCGTATGATTTAGCTGCCTGAAGTTGTGCCTTCCATGTCCACTTATTCCCTGTGGTCGGGGTGGACCTCCTGGTAGTTGTGGAGGCAACAACTCAAAGTGTCTTCCTCCTCCAGCTGAACGACCAGCTCCCCTGCCTCGGTCTCTGGATCCTTGGGTCCGCCTTGATCGAACCTCCTCCTCTGCCTGGGAGGTCCTTCTTCTATCTGCTAATCATTCGAGCAGTGGGTCGGACAGTCACGAGCCATGTGACCCTGTCCGCCACACGTGTAACACAACATTGCAGGTCTGGCTCTGTTACTCCCCTTCGTGCCTCATACTATGGACCCTGAGTCGTGCGGCCGACCACCTATAAGTTTGGCCCTCTTGGACCTCTACTTCATCTGTCTATTTCCAGCTGTATAAGACTCTGCTGCATACCTGCTAGGAGTGGATCCTGCTGCTGGAGACTGCTCAGCAAGGAAATTATCCACTAAGAGGGCTCACTCCAACACCCCTGTCTGCGTCGGGATGCTGTGAGAAACTACTGAAGATCTAATCTCTCACCTGAGCCCCTGCTCGAAGTTCCGAGCCTAGAAGAACGGGTCTCGTACCATTTTAGTGGAGTAGTGGGAGAGGTCGATGAACCTCTCTGAATACTGCGCCACTGTCATGCTACCCTACTGAAGATTCAGTAGCTCCTGTATACGCACCGCTCGAAGGGTGGATGGTACAAACTCTGCATGGAACAAGCTCTCTAAGTCTACCCACAAAAGTGTCACCTCATCATGCATATAAAGCATCAGGCTCCACTATTTTCCTGCGGCTTCCTAAAGGAGGCTGGCAACAAGGATTACCATAAAGTCTGCTGGCATCCCTACTAGCCTGAAGACTCTCACCACAACCTCCAGCAAATCCTCAGCTGCCTGTGGGTCCATCACTCCCCGGAACCTAGGTGGCCTATGGCGCTGGAACTCGTGCAGCGCTCTCAAGCGGCGTGCATCACCTACTACTAGGGCTGGTGGCATTGGCGGCCCAATGGGTGGTAGTACCGCTGGTGCCTCCGCTGGTGCCTCAACTGGAAGAGGGACCTATACTGAGGCCTCGTCACTCGGTAGGCTGTCAGTATGTACAACTCTCGGGGATCCAACTGGTCTTCCTCGGGGAGGCATCCTGAAAGAAATAGATGTGACACTGTCAAAATACTATACCTGCTGAGCTGACCTGATTTTAGCTGATTTAAAGGAAAACTTTTGAAAAAACACACGTAATCAGTGTTTTTGTGCACTGAGTCGGAAATCAAAAGTCATGGTCTTGGTGTATGGATATATCAGTCGCCGCACCAACACTAGACTCCCTGAACTGAAAACCACACTCGGTACGCTTAAAACTATTTCTTCACAGAAAGAAAATATTAGAGTCATAAGTTCTGCAGTATAACTGACGTCTTTTGATACCAATTTGTCACGACCTGTCCTCAGGGCCCATTCCGTGACTACCCCAAGCCCACCTTCCATAGGCCAGGGGCTGGCGACTAGCACCAAAGGCATAAATCCCATTAAAAAGGGAAGGCATTGCCTTTATGAAATTCAAACAAACACACAACTAGATTACAAGTGGAAGTAAACACTAAGTAAAGCAATAAGACAAATGTGTTGAAAGTACAAAGGGAGCCGGAAATACAAGCCCAACAGTAAAGTACAAGGAAAAGACAAAATATCAGGAAGGTGTCAAGATGCTCCTGGATCGTCCTCTGGAGTTCCTACCTGAAGGGTAGGTACAAATGGCCACCTCAGCTCTCCACGTCCATCTGTCACCTCCGGGTACCGTCTCGTCATGAAGTCCACCTCCGGGTACCGTCTCGTTGTGAAGTCCACCACCAGGTACCGTCCAGTTCTAAAAGCCTCAACCACGATCAGTATTGTCCATCTTCTGCATCGAACACAACAAGGTGTGGGCATAGCCCGTGCTGGGGTGAGTATAACGATACTCATTAGGGACCCCGAGACCCTCAAGGTCTCACTAAACACAATAAGGATAAACCACAAAAAAATATCTCAACAGATAAACTTTACTAAGTTATATTCCCATACATATAAATAAGTTATCAAGTAACCTATCTCAATCATGAGGAAGACACAAAGGTCATTGACTCAGCTAAAACCAGGATTTTTATTCACAATGACTGAAAACACGGCTGCTGGAGAACTCCTCCTCTGTCGAGTGCAGTTGTCCTATAATGACTCTGAGGTGTCACTCACTATCCTTAGACTACTGAGGTACTCCTCTTGTCGAGTAATGTGGGTCTGCCACCTCACAAAGTAGTGCTCTTCCACCATGGGTCTGCCACCTCACATAGTAGTGCTCCTCCGCCATGGGTCTGCCACCTCACACAGTAGTGATCCTTCTCATAGCCTACAGAGGTACTCCTCCTGTCAAGTACTGCGGGTCTGCCACCTCAAAAAGTAGTGATCCTCTGCCATGGGCCTTCCACCTCACAAATTAGTGCTCCCCACTAGGCTAAAAAAGTCACTCCGAATTAAATTGGACAACCAGTCGTCAGGTCTCATTCAACTACAAGGTTACCGTACTCTGTATGCTCGCCTTTGGGAGGATCCTCTCCATGAGCCACTAGTTGATTCTCAAAGTATCACAAAGTCGCACAAAAAAGTATCACAAAGGACCACCTCGTCACAGGGGTCTTAACGCAACAGACAATGCGTCAATCAGACGCCCGGTTTGTGAGTTATTAGCCTCTTTGTTCCGAGGGCCTGGTTGGTTTCGTATACAAACCAACCCGGCCGTATCTCAACTATTCCCCAAACTCCCATGGGGTATACTAAAATGGATAGCTATGCTCCAAGAGTACCGGAACCGCTGACGGTTCGTCAAACGGACGTCCAGTGCAAAATATATGGCCCAAGAAGGTAATGGGCTAGTAATGAGCCCGGGTCCAGTCTGACCCGGTCATACCAACTCAGCCAAACCCAAACTGGGCCGACTTGGTCTGGGTCGACCTGGTCAGACTCGCTGGGTCTGACCCAGCCCATTGGGTGAGTCAACCCACTAAGTTTTGACCCGGTCCTATGGGCCCAGCGCAGTTGACTGCGAGGGCGGTTCAGCCTGATATTCTCCACATAGGCGACTCGGTAACTCAGCCCGGAAGACTGGGCTGGTTTGACCAGCGACACCGCGTGGGAGTCACGGTCCGGTTCAGCAGGCCAGTGACCGGGAGGCCTGCGGGCAGAGCTCGCGGGGCGCGGGCGGGCTGTCTTGGCTCCGGCTGGCAGCGGGGGCACCAGGCAGGGCACGGGGGCGCCAGGTAGGGTGCCGTATGTGGGGCAGCGCACGGGGGCGCACCGGGCAGTGCGACAGGGCACTGCGGGGGTGTCGAGGTGCACCGGGCATGCCTCTGGTAGGGGCGCCGGGCAGGACGCCGACAAGGGTGTGGGGCACCGGGCCTGCAGTGCAGCATCCCAGGGGGCACCGGGCTTCGCCGGCGGGGCGCCAGGTGCACCAGCAGGGCGCCGGGGGTACGCCAGCAGGGCGCCAGGGGGGGGGGGGGGGGTAGGGCGCCGCGGGTGCGCCGGCAAGGCTCCGCGGGGGTGCCGGCAGCGCGCTGATAGGGGCGCAGGGCACCGGTGTGCGCGGCAGGGGGCGGCGTAGTTCACGGAGGTCGTGGGTAGCGCAGCCTTTGTTCGCCACCTTTGTCGTCATCACCTCATTTCCATTCCATTGTGGAGTCATTACAAAAATTACAATGAAGGGTTCAAGCCATGTTGGTTTGGAACGGACGCTCCGCGTTTAGGGTGGTAGCAATAGGTTCTTGCAAGTATGAAGCACAACAACCACCGTTCTTCATTTTTAGTGAAAGGAAGAACAATGGAAAGGTTCAAACTTTAAATAAAAACAAAACCCCTACCTCTTGGTCGTTGCTCGCTGGTGGAGTCGTGGAAGGAAGATGATGAAGACCATCGTTCGTTGCGTCCACCACACATCCCCAATTCTGAGATGCGTCCATTTGTTGATGATGTTGCGGAGGATAGGTTTCAGGGGAAGGAAGGTGGAAGAAGAATCGCGTGGAAGATCGTCGTTGGCGTTCTTAATGTTCTTTGTTGCAGAGGAAAGATTTCCCCAAGTGTTGGGCGTCGCAATACTTTACCAGCACTTCGGTGCTTGGTGAAGTTGTCCCAAAACCTTCTCCCAAGCTCCCTATATATAGGAGATGGGGAGAGGTATGTAACCATCGTGGAATTTATGACGGTTCATTTATTTGGAACCTTCCTAAATTCCAATGATGCGGTTACTTAATTTAAAAGGGGGTCAGCTGAATTAAATTGCGTTGGAGCAATTTAAGATGTGCGTTGGCACAACTTAAGAGTAGAGGATACCAAGAAGTTTACCCCACATAGCCTACGTCCAAAAATAGTGCACAAATTAATTTTATGTTGACACATAAAATTAATTGACAGCAATTAATTTCACGTCGACACATAAAATTAACTCACAAAAATTATTTTTTACGTTGACCCATAAAATTAACTAACAAAAATTAATTTTACTTCAAATCATAAAATTAATTAAGAGCAATTAATTTTACGTCGATACATAAAATTAACTGAAAATAATTAATATTACCTCTACCAATAAAATTAATTGAGTGCAATTAATTTTAGGTCGACATACAAAATTAATTGATGGGGGGTTTGAGAGGTTTCCTCTCCCTCCCCATTAAATTGGAGGTTAGGGTGTGGCGGTTCCACCGCCAACTCCCAAGTGGAGCTTCTAACCACTTTATATGCACTGCATGTGTTTAACAAAATAAAATAAATTATTCTGTTATTTTATTTTATTAACCCATGTAAAATCCAAAAAACTAACTTTCATACCCGATAATCCGCTGTTGAGGTGAAAGTCTTCTTAAGAGAATATCGGCACAACGAGTTCAACGGTGCCCTCAGAATTCGATTCCGAGCACCGGTTCAAAAGTTATAAAATGCCACTCGTACGTTTACTGAATGTACCCGAAAAAATGTTCAGAAAATTATTATCAGTCACCCTCTAACCATTGCGGTCAAGGTTAGGATCTGCCTAGGAGAAACACACCCCAACGAACTCAACGGTACTCTGGGATTTTCAATTCAAGTTACTTTTTATAAGTTATGAATTTTACAATAAAATAATTGTCAGTTAATTATTTTATTTACGGCCAAAAACTAACTTTCTCAGGTGGCTCACACCGGCCAAAGTTAGTATCTTCTTAAGGAAAGAATACCCTCATGAGTTTATTGGTGGTCTCAGATTTTTAATCCGAGTTTCCATTTGTGAGTTATAATCATTTGAAAAATAAAATAACTTTATTTAATTATTTTATTTACGGTTATGCCATTTTCGGGTTTTCTCATAGGAGGCCTGCACCGACTAAACCTAAGTCATGCCTAGGGTAAAACCACCATCATGAGCACAACGGTGCCCTTGGATTTCTGATCCGAGTAACTGTTTAAGGGTTATTCTACTTTTTTAGGAAAACTGCTTATGCGTGTTAATTTAAGCATAACAAAACTTCAGAAAATTATTCCGGGCACACCAGGCCTCAGAATCAGGTTCCGTCAAAAACTTCGTACTTGTAAAATTCCAAATAATTTAATAAAAACAAATTCCTTGAAATTTATGGGTCTTTACATAGAACTAGTTTTTTATCTTTTTTTACCCCACCCCGTGATGGGTTGATTTGGATGACTGATCTGATTGACCTAAGTTGGTCTGCTACATGATTTTTATAAACCACTATAAAGGATTATTTTCTATTTAATTTTATGGATTAGGTGCAAAAGTGTAGGATAACCAAACATAATGTAATATAATTCAATCTATGAATGCTGTACTTTAGACTAGGCAAATTATATGTCAACATGATGATGTGAAGGAATGAGATTTTTATGGTTGAATTCCTTTTAAGATTATGAAAATTCACAAATATTATTAATGTTTTGTCACTCATTTCACACCTTTTGGTTTTATAAATAGATGTTACTAGAAGGAATCAGGGGTTCAATAGACAATGTGGAGATTAACATAATGAAAACCACATTGGAATGAGAGCTAGAATGAAAAAACTTATTATTATACCAAAGAAACTATCATGAAATATGATTTACAATTTGAATATAGTCGAAGACCCAAACATATCATATAGGAGAAGGAAATATTATCATGACTGATTAGGTGGTGAATATGATGATGTAAAAAATGTCCAATTTCATATATGTAAATAATCTAGATAGAGTATCAAAGGAAATTTTTTCAAGGGGACTATAAGATTCCTTACTTATGGAAGAGGTGGTCATCGGGCAACAAACTGTCCAAATAAAGGGATGAGTCTAGTTAGAATGATGGTAGTAGAAAGTCTGTATCTTAAAGAACCAATAATGGTCTAATTATATAAATGTGGGAAAAATTTACATTATCCAAGTTAGTGACATATTCCCAAGGATGGTAAAGATAACAGGTGTGAACAACCACCACAACCAATGGAATAAGGTGAAGCCAATTCAATAAATACCGATGAGATTGATTTCGATAACTAAACCCTCAACTTAAAATTATGAATATGAGATATTTATTCAAGCCATGGTAAGATTCATAGATAATTTTATAAGTGTACCACCCTGATTTTTTTTATCAAATAAAATGTATTGTTTTATGATGATTATATTTTTTGAAATTTATGTTTATTGGAATATAAATCTTTTTTATATGTCCTTTAGATATATTTAATGAAATTATAGTAATAGAATATCTATTTCAACATAGTATTTCTAGTCACATATTATGGTAAGATTACCCACTACATCTGCTTTTTTGGAAAAAATGGATGGGGATGGAAATAACGACCAGCTTCCACCATGGAGATATCTTAACAACACAAAAATATTAGATGATAATAAAAAATTGTCTTAATCACCATCCATCATTTCACCTTCACCGTTTGTAGTCACCTATGTTTCCATATAAGCTGAAAGAACCATCACAATAGTGGATATTAAATAAAACCCCCTCCCATTTCCACAAATGAAACAAGACACAATAGTTAGGATAAAAGGGGGAGACCACCTAGTGACCCTGGAGTGGGGAGAAGTTTGGGAATTTGGTTTGATTCCCCCAAGCTTGTGAGCCCGTCCATAACATGTGGAAAATAGTTTCAATCATGGAAGGCCCTATTTGGGAATATGTAAATAAAACCAAATAAATTTTTTGTGTGGCATCTATCCCACATACACATTTATCCATAGGGTTTTATGGAAAAGAAAATGGAAAGACTAGTTGAATATGTGGGTGAGGTAATGTGTGGTTATCTAGTGAAACTAGTGAAACATGTGAGTGATGAGATAGAGAGGGAGCGTGTTGATATGGTGGAGGTCTAAACTACGGAAAGGTATGGGATGGGCCTAAACATGGATCACAATGAGCCTTATGAGGTTAGGGGGATTCTTTATTAACTTCATCATTCAACCAAAATTTTCCATCAACACCACCAGGTTGAACAAACATAAGGGACAAGAGATAGGTGTGTCTATTTGTGTATTTTTGTATTTGTGTGTGTGTGTGTGTATGATTTAGATATCATAAAAATAGAGAATTCTATTTAAATATTAAATAAATTTATGATAATCTGTCTCTATATCTCTGAACTATGAACTCAATGAAAAATTTAATGGGTATTAACACCAAACCATGAGAGATTATTAACATTAATAGTTATGAAGAAACTCAATATGGGTGTAATGATCATTATGAAAGAATATTTGTGATTGAAACTTCATTATAAAATTAATTCTCAAGTCATCTTATAGATTTTCTTATCTAAATTCATCAATAAATAATAAATAAAAATTGCAAGGATCTAATTTATTTAAGGGGGAGAGTGTACTGACTCGATATTTAACTATATTTTACCCTTAAATAAAAAATATATTAAATAATATGTCTCAAATAATATACCAAATTAAAACAAAAAACACCCAAATATATTTAGAATATTAAATATGGCCATTAAAACTTACACTTTAAATAATATCCTATAATCTGAAGTAAGGATACCATGAAATAAATAAATAAAGTTCCAAGAAATGGAATCTTGAAGAAGATGTATTCCATATTAAGCATATTTTTCTAATATTTGAAGGGAGGTATATTCACTAGGGTTTTCCCTGGACCAATCCTAAGACAAACTCAAGAAATTATAACTTAATAAAAATTGTTTACTGTAAAATATTAAGATTATAAAACTCACTATGAAATCCATGCTAATTGAATCACCACCAGTGACATGTACTACCGGTTCTCTTACCTTTAGATCATATGCAAAGGTTATAAGGTATTTTTATATACAAATTAGTCTCATATCATCATGTAATTATTAGCTACATAATAAAATAGGCATATCAATAGGAAATCTATTTTAAGCTCAATTTTTTTAAGTTATGATTTCCTATATAAAAATGAACATATATAACTTTTAGATATGAATATAACTAATAATAATTTATCATTTATCTACTATATATTAATTGACAAAAAATGATAGTACATTCACATTATACTTAAAAATATATTTTTCTATAAATTATTATTCAGAAAACTGAACCTTTATATTGTAAAAAAATTATATGAATTTTATAATTATAAATTATTAAAATGAATTTAACTTTTGAATTTATCATATCAAAATTTATGTACTATAAAATATTGATCATTTTCAAAAAAAAGTTGTTTTTTAGTTGAATGAATATGGTTTTTATGAAAATTATAATTTTTATAATTTTATTATTATGTAATAATATCCTAGAAGTTTAAAAATATTTTATGTAATAAAATATGTGTTTAATGAATTAAATTATGCATTTTAATATATCATTTTTGTATATAAATACTATTCCCAACATTTTTAGAACTAAATTGGAATGTTAGTTTAATAAGAACTATTTTTGGCCCTTTCATTGAACCAAGTATTTTTAATGTGAGATTTAGTTTTGGATTTCCAATTGTCACAACCCGTCCTAGCGGGGCCCGTGCTGTGACTCCCCAAGCCCTCCTCTAATAGGCCAGGGGATGCTGAATAGCACGGACTAGGAATATTTATACATGGGAGGCACTGCCTAAGAACCTATACACACACACACATCTCCAAGCCCACAAATGCTAAAATGTAAAAAAACCACTAAGGAACCAAATGCATACATATAATTAAACCCAACCAATAGAGTACGATGGAAGGTAAAGTACTGAAACTAAACTGGGATAGAATACAAGCCCACCAAAAATTCAAGAGTCTAGAAACAGAAAAGTCCAACCTGTAAACACAATGAGGTTTTGCGACTACTGCTCATGGTTGAATGAATGCCCCGACCTATAGAGAACACAAAAAGCTTGGTCCTATCCAGGTCTGCCCTGGACTCGGTCAAAAAGCTGGTTGTCTGCACAATACATGACACGTGCAGTCAAAGCATGTGTGGAAGTGAGTATAACAATACTCAGTAGAGGACCCCCTAAAAACTCAAAGCAAGTACACAAAGGAAAGGCACTGTAATCTCTACACAATATATGTCTTCTGAACATATAATAGGAGATTACAATCCAAATATTCTCAAAAACCATACCTGTAGTCTAGAGACAAGTCACACAACAACATACCCCCGTTAGGGATTCAGTTCGAAGATTCCACAAAGTAATCGTTCTGAGAGAACACACTCCACGAGTCTGGTAGCTCTGATGACGTCCATCTGAGAAGTACTATTCATCAAGAAACATCATGAGAGGTAGATACACTCATTACAGGAGATACACTCTTGAGTGGGAAGATCATGGTAGATAGAAGAACTCATTATGGGAGACACACTTCTGAGAGGGAAAGATCACGATACACAGATGAGGATCACTGCCAGGGCCATGGCAGATACCACAACTCATCCGGATTCACCAGCTAAGTGATTCACCAGCAAGGTAGTGGATCGACGCCCGGTAGAGTTGGTCACGTTGATGCCTGACTCTACCAAGGGTTAGGATTGGATAGAGGATCTCGCTTTGGGCCACTTGGAGGGATGCCGACTTTATCACAGAAAGTCTTTCGGAAGGGATCATACTCCTGTAGAAGGAAACAATGCCTGAACATTTGGGGAACAAGAGGAAGGGGCACTAACCCAGACGAAATATGTCCAAGATACGATGAACAAGAGGACCATGCCATTTTACAAAAATTACATGGTGTGTAGAATAATTACACGTTGTGTTGTCTGACCCCGAGTACTGTCCCTGTACAATGACCCATGTCGTAAGGATGGTTGTGTAGAAAAGTGAGCACACGGCGTGTAGTACGGTGTACACACTATGTTCAAGTGATTGGGATTGGCTCTGTGTACACTGGCCATGTGCTTGTACACAGTCATCAACCCGTGTAATAGGTAGATAGGATGGCCCACGTTACTGGCCCCACCTAGACGTACGATGGAGTACACGGTCGTGTACTCCATTTCGTGTCTGTGTATCCTCGGTATACATGCCGACCTTTGGAGGAAAGTTCAACACGTTGTGTGACTGAGGTCACACATCGTGTGATTCCTATGTGACCCCAAAAACCCTACCTGCTGCCGCCAGTACTACACGGCGTGTTCTTCGGAAGTACACGCCGTGTATTTTGGAAATTTTCCAAAACACGAACCTCTGTTTTCACACCTTCCTTGATACCCCGATCATCGATCCGACCATACGATCACCATGAAACTCCCAAGTTTTGGTGGCCTCGACACCATGAAGCCGATTCCGTTTTCTTCAGACCCCTGATCATCTCTGAAAACATGCAACAATCCACCCGTGTGAAGAACACTCGTAGAATGGCCCTTCCTGATCTGGTCTGATTCGTCGTCCGCTATCGTCGTCACACCTCCAAAAGGTCATTGTGGTGTATAATCCTCAATTTGGGACCATTGTGTCTCAAAATGGATGCATAACGATCCATTGTTCGTCACCCCACAAAGAATGCAAAGAACGCACAGAGAAAATAAAGGGGAAGAAATCAAATGAACAAATCGAGGAACAAAGCTCCACTATCATTCGTCAGGACATTGATCTGCTCCTGTTAGTAGGATTAAACGGAGCGTAATCAAACAAAAAAAATTCAACATTGATTGATTCCCCAAATCATTCCAACAAAACCCTCCCACAAGAACGTACAAATCTGTAGATCATCTTGTTCGTGGTTGATCCGCGTTCGCCGTTTGAAATCAAAAATGGGGAAGGTAATTTAAATAAAAAACCCCTACCTCAACAAGGATCGATCGCTGATGAAGTTATGACACTGTCGTCTTCATCGATATCCTTCAACTTTGTTGGAGTAGTGATTAGAAGCTTCTATCTATCATCGTTCATCGCCGAGAGTTTTCTCAAGAGTTTCCTCTCAATCTTCCTCCAACGATCGACGTTTGATTATCCCAATAAAAAGGGAAAAATGTTTTGGAATTAGAAAATATTATGTGGTATTAATGATTCCAGGTTGACATTATTGAGTCATTATGAATTGGAATTTATTAAAAAAAAGCAGCCCCGTAACCACGTTACAGTGGATGTTTCCATATAAAATAAACATTGCGAATGTTTTTATTTTATTTTACAGAAAACGTTTGAAAATTACCGTTTTTCCTCGACCTACTCTAGTCGAGGTTAGACCTGTTCTTCGGTAAAGTTTTCACCCCGAACGCAATGGTTCCCTCATATTTTTAATCTGGGAATCTGTTTGGAAACTGCCACAAATGCACACAAGTGCCGACTCACATAACTTAAAAAAAGTTCGAACCACCATTCTACGATCACCGGGCCTTGAAATGATGTGTCGTCTTTGCGCCTGTTATTGTAATAATTCCATATAATATTTTTTTCTAAAAAATAATACATGGTAAAGTCCAAGAAATTTAATTCTCCCCACCTTGGGGCCTTGTATCCCCAAAAAGTCAAAACAATACTACCCAAAAAGATGGGGGTACTGGGCACAAATTTGAGCCTCCCGCTTCCACGTGCTCTTCTAAAGATTCTCGTGCTACCACTGAACATGCACCAAGGGAATAAATTTATGACAAAAAATCCTCTCCTGCCGATCCTCGTTCTCCACCAGGTACTCAACAATGGTCACTCCAGCCTCGATGTCCAGGTCTCCCCAGTCGATGACGTGCGGTGGGTCATGCACATACCTGCTCAGCTGTGACACATAGAAGACATCATGTACCCATTGCAACTGTGACGGTAGAGCTAGGCGGTTCACCACCTCTCCAACTCTGCACAGTATTTGTAAAGGTCTGATGAACCTCAGGGATAGCTTGCCACCCCGGCCAAATCTCCATAACCCTCATCGAGGTGAGACCCAAAGAAAGACGTGGTCTCCCTCCACAAAATCCAGAGGTCTCTGTCGCATATTAGGAAAATAATTATGCTAGTTTTGTGCATTTTTCATCCTTGCCTAGTTGATCTGCACCTTCTCAGTGGTAGCTCACATCAACTCTGTACCCATGAGTGCTGACTGTCCAAGGTCGGTCCAGCTAAGCAGTGACCAACATGGTCTCCCATACAAAGCCTCGAACGATGCCATACCAATGGTGGAGTGGTATCTGTTATTATACCAAAACTCTACATGTGGTAGGTGGTCCTCCCAACTATGACCAAAGTCCAAGATATAGGCCCGAAGCATATTCTACAGAACCTGAATGGTCCTCTTTGTTTGACCATTAGTCTGGGGATGGAACGTTGTGCTCAAGCATAGCTGATTCCCAAAGGCCTCCTGTAATCCCTTCCACAACTGGGATGTAAAGAAGGTGTCTTGGTCTGATACTATCATCTAAGGGATTCCATGAATCCAAACTATCACCTGTACATAGAGGTGCCCCAATCTCTCTATGAAACTCTGATCCCTGATAGCTAGGAAGTGGGCCAACTTGGTGAGTCGTTAAATGATCACCCAGATATAATCATTCCCCTTGGGCGTCTGTGGTAAGATTTTCATGAAGTCCATCGATATTCCATCCAAATTCCACTCTGGAACATTTGGGGGGTGAGTTAATCCTGCTGAATCCTGGTGCTCAGCCTTCACCTGCTAGCATGTGAGGCATCGAGAGACAAACTCTGCTACTGCCTTCTTCATTCCTGACCCCCAGAACTGTCGTCGAAGATCCTGGTACATCTTCTCCACTCCAGGATGTACCTCTAAGGGGGATGTATGAAAATACCTCAGGACCTCCTCCTGTAACGCTACTGGTACAACAGTTGTAGAGACCTGAAGCTTGACGTACATGGACATTACATTACTTTTTCGGAATACTTATTACATAACAAAAACACACACACAAGGATCATAATAGTTTAGTGTCTTTGGAAACTCGGAATATAAACTTCTAATCGTGGTGAAATATCTTCAACATCTCCCATAAAGATCTTCCTTTTTTTTTACCTAAAACCTTTCTTTATATCACGGGGAAAAGAAAACATAAAAGGGTGAGCTCAAATGCTCAGTAAGGGTAAACAAAAGAAATATCAATCACATCATTTTCATAACATTTTGGAAATCTTAACCTGCAAAAGAGAGCATAATTTCATAACATGGGATAAATCATAGTAGTGAAATGTAATCCCAATAATCATAACTTAAAACATGAAACTTTGTGCCATACACACATAATCATAGAGAATCATTTATTATTAGTCAAGACTCATTGCCAAGACTATCTTAGTGGACAAAGTCCATTTCTGAACTGAGTCCCCCTCGTTTCAGTCCTATTTCACTGAACCGGTATAACCTACCATTGCAACCATGTCTATCTCATGAGATATAAAATCTTTACCCAATGCATTGGAGGGAGATATAGGTCCCACCCATCTCATAATGATACCATTCTTATTTGTGCCACAAATCATAAATCATACATCATTTCATAACCCATGCAATAAAAATGGGATTCTTAAACATCGTGACATCATAAAACAACTCATATAAGATAAAGGATTTCATCGAAATAATTCCATCACAACATAATCAAATCAATGTAATAATAGGGATAGAAACAGAACCCTTTATTATCTTAGATGGAAAATAATTTTGATAAAATACTTGAACTCCATTCTTGAGGAAAATATCCTTTCTGCTTCAAAAACAGTTTTCCTTTCTTTACATGTCATACAATTTTAAAAATGATATTGTGATATTTCCCTTACCTTATGTCCGATATGCTTTATATGTATCTGAATCTCCTGTATAATGATTTAAATTATGTCATTAACTTATTACAGAATCATATTCATTGTTATGATATCATATTTGGTTCACTTATGACTTTATATTACCTGTTCTTTTGTAAATTCCATGTTAAAGAAGCGTTTTGGGTAAAATCGTTTCATTTATCGTAGGTGTTTGGACTTGTTGTTCTTGACATTATTATTACTTATATCATGATTTACTTACTTCCAGAATATAAAACATGATTTATATATCATATATATTCAGTATATATATATATATAATAAATAGATAAATGAAATGAAACACACCGTTCATGGAGACGGTAGTCCGTACGTACGCATGAACGCTGTTTTCCTTTCCTTATTGTCTTGAATGGAAGTAAGTAGATGACATGCATATATATATATATACATAAATCCAGTAGATTTAAGATTTCATATATTTCATTATTATTCATTATATATACTTTATAATCATTCATGAATGGTTAATGTGGAGAATGAATCTCATCACGTCGTGGAGACGGTAGTCCGTACGTACGCACGAGTGATGATATCGTTCACATGGTCATGGAATTGTGTTGAAGTGTATGTATACTATTTAAGAATCAATATCACTTTACAATAATCATATATAGTTATTATTTACACCATTATACCCATCCAAGTAAGGTGGTGGTGGAAAATAGATTTCACCACGGTGTGGAGACGGTATTCCGTAGGTACGCACGCGCGGTTATTTCGTTTTCCATAGGATGGATAGATGGTGAAATAGGGTTGTTTCATACTTATAATAGCATATCAGTATATGAGTTATACTAATGTTATTACTTCATAATGAAACAACCTAATAAGAATAAGTGGAAGAAGAAATAAAGATAAAAGAATCGGTAATGGACATTTCCTCTTCTTGAAGTGCCTCTTTGAGTCCTCCTCTTAGGGTACTAAAATTGGTCTTTGAAGAAGACCTGGACCACTAGGATATTGATAGGGAAGTGGATAAGAGAATTTGGAAGGGGTTTTCCGAGCTTGAAGGCTCAAAGTGGTGTGAGGAAGAGGGGGAGGAGGTTCCCTTTTATAAGGGAGGAGAGGGGCACCTTTGGAATAACTAAAAATATTATTTTATTATAAAGTCAAATTCGGCTTTAAATAGATCCAAATTGATTTATTTAGAATCTAAGGTGGGGATGGGTCGAAATCCTCTCATCCAATAGAATCTAGACAAGTTTAGGTTCCTATTTTAACCTTATCATTTATATTTAACTTTAAGTTAGATAATATTACTTTTACCGTGTCTTTTTGTGGTCTTAACCTATAAGGTTAAAAAACATACTATAAGAAGCCAAACTAATCCCAAGTTGTTTATTATTAATATATATAACCTTATCTAAGTCATTTGGCTGAACCATAGATTTTTAGGAATAAAATAACAATTAATAATATAATATTTCTTTTAAAACTATTATACGTCAATTTTGACACTATTTAGTAATTGTTTTTTGTGAAAATTATAACAGAATGATTAGTTAAAAAAAATTAATTAAATAAATACTAACATGTCATATTAACCTATAAAATTAGTGGAATTCATAAAAAGTTTCAAATTACATTTATTTGGGTATTTATAACATCAATTATGTAAATATTTCATTAATAAGATAATTACTGCATCATCGTTGTGTCATAAATAAATTACATTATATAATGTCAAAAAATTACAAATAAAATACTATTATGTAGGAAATAAATTTATCTTTATAATGAATATTTATAGTCGAATTTATCTTATGTATAACCCTATATTAAAAATGATATACTTATTAAAGATTGATTTTATCTATTTTAACCCTTCTTTAAATAAATTAATAATAAATGTCCTAATCTAATCCAAGTGGGCCTAAATGATCATATTTTATTTCTAAGGTTGTTTTTGGTCGAATTACACTTATCCAATAGAATTACGACATGTGTTAGGGTAATAATAATAACATTTTTACCCTTAATTACCCTATTTACTTTTAATCGTGGTAAAAAAAGTAAAAAGTTACTATTCTCCAAAAATTATTCGCATCTCATTGAACCACATTTTACTTACTAACATCAACCGTGTCTATCGGAATTTTGAAATTCCACTCACAGAAGCGGTAAAATTAAGTTTTATGAAAAATTCATTTTTTTAACTACCACTTAGTGGTTTCACTATTCATCAAAAAATGAAATTTTCAAGAAAAATACCAAAAATTAGGCCTAAGCTATATTTGATATTATGAACTCAAAAATTATTTCTATTTTACCAAATTCAAAACATATTAGTTGCATTAATTAATTTAAAAATTAATCTCCGTCGTCAAAACAAATAGCGTGTTTTTAAGAGATAATAACAACCAAAAGATTGACACTTGTTTATGTTTGGTTTAAATGTAGAATTACATCCAATGACCAAAATTGTATTAAATTGTAAAAATATATTCTAAATATACTTTAAAACCACTCAAATTAATAATTTATCACTATTAATTATTTCTATTAAAAAAGTTCTTTTTAATTAAAATTTAGTAATTTTCACTATTCATCAGAATATGAAAGTTATCTGAAAAGTACCAAAATTTCACCCTAAGATAATTTTGATATTCCGAATCCAAAAATTAAGTCCATTTTGAAAATTAAAATTTACAAAATTTCAAAAAGTGGTTATTACTATTCATAACGCCTAGTTTTAATAATATTTCAATAGCATATTGTTGTTTAGTGAAACTCGGTATTACGTACTACACACACTATCGAGGAAGGTCGTGATTGCGTGTAATGCAAGGCAAGTCAAGGATGAATGTTGTGAAAGCTCCTTTTGGTGTAGCGTACAACACAAGACATTAACGAAAAGTATATTTTTCATAAAATCTCAGGGTGTTACATTCTACCCCCCTTAAAATGAATTTCGCCCTCGAAATTCGTCCGGGTTATAAATGGTTTACTACTTGAAAGTTTCTTTAATAGAAACCCACATCGTAAAAAGGAATACCAAACCCATTCTTTAAAAACAAAAGTGTGAAACGTAACAGTTACCCAAATAAACTAATCACTGGGTTTCCACATAGGTGAAAATATGGATATGGAAGAGAAATCTTACCATCATGTTATGATGGAGAGTGGTAGAGAACATGGATATGGAAAATCCAGCAATCACAAAGCCATAAATTTGTGATGATCTAAGGTACCTTCTAATTCATCAGATATAAGAGCACTAGGACAACATTTTTGGTTTTCAATATCATTTCCTTAAAGTTGATGAAATTGGAATTAGAAGAAATACTTTCGTGATTTTGGTATAGTCTCACCGTTTGTCATTATTTGGACAATTTCCACTTCATCTCTTAAAGAAATGAAGTTGAATTTGTCATTCGTGATGTGTTAGCAGATCATGTGATAGAATGATGGGTCATTCCATCTGTCTCAAACAAAAGGTTATAAAAGTTATCAAAAAAATACATAAATTCATCTATAGTGAGATTAATCTTATATAGTTCCTAAAATGGACTTATACTACTTAATATAATAAAACTAGTTTCTACTAAACAGGGACTTCCTGTAGGCCAGTGGTAGGCGAAAAAGGCCAGTCACACATCGGTTGTGGGTTCGATTCCCACATCCTTGTCCGATGCGATGGGCTGTCGCCCGTCCTGCAGGTTGTCCTTTTTCTAAAACTACATTACTATAAAATCCCATCAGTAATATAGAAAAAAGTTCTTTCCTTAAACAATACTGAGCATATGTCCAACATAATCCATTCCAATATTTAGGCTTATCTAAAATAATTCGGTCCAAGCTCAAAGTATAAAGAAAACGATTACTTGAAATGTCATCAACCAAGCATGTGAATACCATCATTTATCCGCCATATATCTTGTTGGTCACATTACAATCATGTGAATACCTTAATGATGTATTCTATTGAAAAATGAATACCCATTAAACCCTAGTAAAAACATGAATGCTGTCAAAATTTAACTCTATCCACATACCAGAATCCAAAAATTCTATATACTCAAACCATGATATAACCTTTTCCTTATATCAGTCATGAGTTCATGAATACTATCAAACATTTAATTTTCTCCTTATCCCTTCATTATGCGCATATCATCTACATTCCAAAACTATCTGAATAACCTTTCATGGATACAGGTAACATTAATCATACACTTTCAAAACGCAAGGAAAGACAATAGTGTAACAATCCTTAGATGTCTCTTTATTCCATAGTACCATGAGATTAATTATACAACATTACACATGATAAACATGTAATCATTCCAATACATTCTTAAACCATTGACCGATCTTCAACAATTATTTCCTCTCACATATCATTTGTAGTCACTTCATCATCATCCACATAAATACTACCCATACAACCATACTGATTCTCTTCATGAGACTTTCCCTTAGGGCATTGGTTTGCATAATGCCTGTACATTCCACATTTAAAACATTTAACCACTGTTGATGTCGTAGCAATACCATTATCCTCATCCCTGGTGTTAACTGGACCTTTTCCTTTGCACTTACTGGCTTTGTGTCCTTCTTTTCCACACCCAAAGCATCTTCCAGTTCCTTTGAAACATTCTCCTTGATGCCTCTTCCCACATGATTTACATAGGGGAAATTGAACTTTATTTCCTCTATGATCATCATGAAACTCCATCTTTATCTTATTAGCTGAGTCAGGAAACTTACCAAATTTTACTTTATTTATCATATTATGAGATTGACGATTCGACATAATAATGATGTTTGGACTTCCAAATCCAATTTCATTTGGTTGCTCATGAAGAATATCATTCCATTTTCCATCATATCCTCCATTATCGTGAATCATCTTGTTTCCATCCATTTTCTAAAACCCAAAAAGAATAGTGTGAGAGGCAAAAATCATAATAAAGGGGGAGTAACTTCAATATCCAACATATTTGGTTTAATCTAATATCATTACCATAGTTCTAGGACTATATCATATACGTATACTTATCCTTAGGGACATCCCTAGACATACCTTAGAAATATCTCTAGGGATATCACTAACGTTTTCACATCCTAGTTTCAAAAGGTTGATTAAACTTTTCCTCTGATACCAACTGTAGAGACCCGAATCTTTACGTACATGGACATTACATTACTTTTGCGGAATACTTATTACATAACAAAAACACACACACAAGGATCGTAATAGTTTAGTGTCTTTGGAAACTCGGAATATAATCTTCTAATCATGGTGAAATATCTTCAACATCTCCCATAAAGATCTTCCTTTTTTTACCTAAAACCTTTCTTTATATCCTGGGGAAAAGAAAACATAAAAGGGTGAGCTAAAATTGATTTATAAGGGAGGAGCGGGGCACCTTTGGAATAACAAAAAATATTATTTTATTATAAAGTCAAATTTGGTTTTAAATAGCTCCAAATTGATTTATTTCGAATCTAAGGTGGGGATGGGTCAAAACCCTCTCATCCAAAATAATTTAGACAAGTTTTTGTTCCTATTTTAACCTTATCATTTATATTTAACTTTATGTTAGATAATATTACTTTTACCGTGTCTTTTTGTGTTCTTAACCTATAAGGTTAATAAACATACTATAAGAAGAAAAACGAACCCCAAGTTGTTTATTATTAATATATATAGCCTTATCTAAGTCATTTGGCCGAACCTTAGATTTTTAAGAATAAAATAACATTTAATAATATAATATTTGTTTTAAAAACTATTATATGTCAATTTTGACACTATTTAGTAATTGATTTTTGTGAAAATCATAAAAGAATTATTAGTTCTAAAAAAATTACTTAAATAAATATTAACATGCCATATTAACCTAGAAAATTAGTGTAATTCATAAGAAGTTTCAAATTACATTTATTTGGGTATTTATAACATCAATTATGTCAATATTTCATTAATAAGATAATTACTACATCATCGTTGTGTCATAAATAAATTAAATTATTTAATGTCCAAAATTAAAAATAAAATACTATTATGTAGGAAATCTCTTTAGCTTTCTAATGAATATTTATAGTCTAATTTATATTATGTATAACCCTATATTGAAAATGATTTACTTATTAAACATTGATTTTATCTATTTTAACCCTTCTTTAAATAAATTAATAATAAATGTCCTAATCTAATCCAAGTGGGACTAAATGATCATATTTTATTCCTAAGTTTGTTTTTGTTCGAATTAAACTTATCCAATAGAATCAGGACATGTGTTAGGGTAATAATAATAACATTTTTTCCCTTAATTACCCTATTTACTTTTAACCGTGGTAAAAAAAAGTAAAAAGTTATTATTCACCAAAAATTATTTTCATATCATTGAACCACATTTTACTTACTAACATCAACCGTGTCTCTCAGTTTTTTGAAATTCCACTCACAGAAGTGGTAAAATTAAGTTTTATGAAAAATTCATTTTTTTTAACTACCACTTAGTGGTTTCACTATTCATCAAAAAATGAAAGTTTCCAGAAAAATACCAAAAATTAGGCCTAAGCTATATTTGATATTGTGAACTCAAAAATGATTTCTATTTTACCAAATTCAAAACATATTAGTTGTATTAATTAATTTAAAAATTAATTCCCGTCGTCAAAACAAATAGCGTGTTTTTAAGAGATAATAACTATCAAAAGATTGACACTTGTTTATGTTTGGTTTAAATGTAGAATTACATCCAATGACCAACATTGTATTAAATTGTAAAAATATATTATAATTATACTTTAAAACCACTCAAATTAAAAATTTATCACTATTAATTATTTCTATTAAAAAAGTTCTTTTTAATTAAAATTTAGTAATTTTCACTATTCATCAGAATATGAAAGTTATCCGAAAAGTACCAAAATTTCACCCTAAGATAATTTCGATATTCCGAATCCAGAAATGAAGTCCATTTTGAAAAATAAAATTTTCAAAATTTCAAAAAGTGGTTATTACTATTCATAACGGCTAGTTTTAATAATATTTTAATAGCATATCGTTGTTTAGTGAAACTCTGTATTGTGTACTGCACACGCTATCGAGGAAGGTCGTGATTGCGTGTAATGCAAGGCAAGTCAAGGATGCATGTTGTGAAAGCTTCTTTTGGTGTAGCGTACAACATAAGACATTAATGAAAAGAATATTTTCATAAAATCTCGGGGTGTTACAACAGTGCATCCTCTGAAAAAAAGTACATGCTCCCCACCTTGTGAATATTCATCAAGAGCATGTCCTATGGATAACTGAGAACGTAAAGCCACACAGTAGACATCTCCCAGATGCACCTCCCTAACCCAAAGTAAGAGTGGAGGGGTGACAACCATCGAATGTAGCCAAGCTATATCTTCTCTGTCCATGAAGGATAACTGCAACATAGATAACTTCTCTGTCACCTCACTCAACAGCTATGAGCTCTACATTCTGTTAAGAGAATCTGCCACCTAGTTCCCCTCCCCAGGAGTATAAATAATCTCAAAATCATAGTCCTAGAAAAACTCTAGCCAATGCCTTTGCCTTAGATTCAGATCCTTCTATGAGAAGATGTACTTGAGGATATTGTGGTCAGTTTAGACGATGAACCTCTTGCCCATAAGGTAGTGTAGCCACATATTCAATGCGAAGACTACCACCACCAGCTTGATATCAGGGGTCGCTTAGTTCTTCTCATGGGGCCTAAGCTGGCATGAAAAATAATCAATTACTTCTTGTCTCTGCATTAAGATGCTGCCAAGCCCAGTCCCTGATGCGTCATAGAAAACTACGTACTCGACACCCTCCTCCTATAATCTCAAGATTGGGGCACTCTTCAAACTCTATATCAGGTGCTCGAAAGCCTAATGGAACTTCTCCATCCACGTGAAGGGTTTCCCATTCCTGGTCAAGGCCATCATCAGTGCTGCTATTCGAGAGAAGTCAGTGATGAATCTCCGATAATACCCTGCCAACCCAAGGAAGCTCCCCACCTTCTTCATGCTCCAAGGTGGATCCCATGCTAACACTGACTCCACCTTGTCTGGGTCCACAACTACTCCATTTGCTGAGATTACATGTCCCAGAAAGTGGACCTCTTGAATCCATAACTAGCATTTTGAGAGCTTCCCATAAAGCTGGTGCTCCCGAAGTACGTCTAGAACCATCCTTAGGTGTCTCGTGAGCTCCTCCTCTGACACCGAGTATACAAGGATGTTGTCAATTAAGACCACTATGAACCAGTCCATGTACGACCTGAAGATACGGTTCATCAGTCCCATGAACACTATGAGGGAGTTTGTCATGCCAAAAGGTATCACGAAAGAATCATTGTGACCATAGTTGCATCTGAATGCCGTCTTCGGTATATCCACATCCTGTACCAGAAATTTGTGATAACCTGATTGAAGGTTAATCTTTAAGAACCACCATGCCCCTCTCAAATAATAGAAAAAGTCATCGATTCTCGGCATGGGATACTTATTCTTCATTGTCACCTAGTTCAGGAATCGGTAACCCATGAATAACCTCAAACTCTCATCTGAATTTTTGGAAAACAAGACTGGGGCCACCCAGGGTGAAATACTGGGTCTTACGAAACCCTTGCTCTTTAAATCCTCCAACTGCACCGTCATCTCGCGAAGCTCTGCCGGGGACATCCGATATGATGGTGATAAAATCGGTGCTATCTCGGGGTGTAAGTCGATGCAGAAGTAGATTTCCCGATGGGGAGGTAATCTTGGAACATGTCCGGGAAAAATGTCTTCGTACTCTGCCACTACTTCTGGGAATTTGAAACTCATCAAATCTATTGCTGCAAGGGCTAGGCAAGCCAAATCATGAGTGATCGGCTGCACCCTCTTATGATGATCCCATTCTGTGCTACCTGGGTCTCCTTTTATCTAACAAAGGAAAACCTCATCCCATTACTGCGGACACACTACACTTTTCACCTAAAATAGTCAATCTAGGCATAGACCGAAGATAACAATCCATACAGATAATGACGTCGTAAATCCTCAATGATACCACCAAGAGGTTCCAACTGAAACTCTAACATCCAAGGGTAATATCACATTGTATTCAAAGGTGTGTGATCGTCGAGTCTCCTCCCACAGGTGTCTCTAAGCGTAAGGATCGAGTCAACAGTTCTACCAGAATCTCAAGGTTTCGTACAAGACATATGGAGATAAAGGAATGACTGGAACCTATGTCAATAAGTACGGAAACTAAAGCATAGAAGACACAGATCGTACCTCATATCATCCCTAGAGTCACTGGGTCGTACGCCTTGACCGCATGCAGATGTCCCTGCCCCTGTATCCCAACTCCCTGAGCCTAGTACGAACCTCCTGGGGGTGGTGGTGGAAGTAGATCGAAGCGTCTGCCACCACCTATAGCTCTCCCTACTCTTCTGCCACATCTGCCACTTGACGGGTCTATCTGATCCAATCTCTGCCTCTGCCTCAGTGGTCCATCCACCGCTTCCCTATCAGCAGCTCGACAGGTCCGAAAATCGCTAGCGAGGTGTCCCCTACCATCGCATGTGTAGCACTGCTTCTACCTAGGCTGATTGGATGCAGCCTGAGAGCCATGGAATGTCGATTCCCTATCTAGGATCCTCCTCTGATGTTGGTCACTTCCTGATCTCTATTTATGAAGTTGGATCCCTGCGGTCAGGGTCTCTGGTCCTGTTTTCCTGCTGCTGATAGTCGTCGGCTGTCTCTGATCTTCCAAGAAGCTCTCGATCACCAAGGACCTCTCAAGCACTCTAGAATAAGTCAAAATTCATAGAGGCACGAAACTAGCTGGTATGTAACACCGTAGACCTCAATCAAAGGTTTGATCCATGAAGTAATGATCCCTGACCATATCCATTGAGTACCGGGAAAGGTTGGTGAACCTCAATGAATAGTCAACTACCGTCATACTTCCCTGATGGAGATGAAGAAGCTCTTAGATGCATACGGATCTCAGCGTAACTAGAGAGAACTCCTCCTGGAAGTGTCGCTCGAACTCTATCCATGAAAGATTCACCTCATCACGAGTTTGTGTGGTCAGACTCCACTATCATCCCACTGAACCCTAAAGAAGGCTCGCTTATAGGATCACCATATGGTCTGTCTGTGTCCTCACTAGACAAAAAACTATTGTCACTGACTCAAGACAATCCTCACCCGCCTGAGGGTTGGGATCACGTCAGAACCTGAGGGGTCTCTGTCTCTGGAACTCATAGAGTGTGCTCAGCCTGCGCTCCTTATCGGTCGGTACTGCAGGTACCACGGGCAGCTCCACTAGTGGTGGTATAGTAGGTGCACCACCTGGTGGAAACTCCTGGGGAACTGGTCCCTGTATCGAAGCCTCATCACTGAGGAGTCCATCCTCATGATCGTGCTGTTGAATCCTAGTGGGTATGCATCGCGGAGGCATCCTGTAAGGAAATAAGATGTACCATGGTCAATGAGTATATCTGGATAGCTGACACAAAGGACATGGAAAACACAACCCATTACTATATGATGAATGTACCTTTATTTTATTTTACCACAACTAATGTTTTCATATACCAAGTCAAAAATAAGTTTATTAGAGTCCTGGTGTATGGATATGTTGGATACCACACCAACACTGGAGTTTTTGGCCTGAAATCCGAGCTCAAAATATAGAAAACTATTGCCCCAAACCAAACTCACAGACTCTTGGTCCTAAGGTAGAACCGAACACATCTGATACCACTCTGCCACAACTCGTCCTAGTGGGGCCCGCTCCATGACTCCCCAAGACCACCTCCAATAGGCTAGGGGATGGTGACTAGCACCGAGTAGGCATATTTCAACATGGGAGGCATTGCTGAAGAACCTACACACACACACACATCTCCAAGACCACTAATGTTGAAATGTAAAAAAACCCACTAAGGAAAATAATGCATGAATAAAACTAATCCCAACCAACAGAGTATGATGGAAGGTAAAGTACTAAAAGTAAACTGGGCCAGAATACAATCCCAATAAAAAAACAAGAGTCTGAAAACTACAAAGTCCAACCTGTAAACACAACGAGGTATTGTGACTATTGCTCGTGGCTGAAGGAACGCCTTGACCTAGAGGGAACTAAAAATGATCGGTCTTGTCCTGGTTCACCCTGGACTCGGTCAAAAGGCTGCTCATCTGCATAAGACTTGACATGTGTAGGAAAAGGCCATGCAAGGGTGAGTATAATAATACTCAGTAGAGGACCCCAAAAAACACAAAGCAAGTACAAAAAGGAATTTCACAGTCATCTCCATACAATATATGTCTAATAAACATATAATAGGAGATCACAATCCAAATATACTCAAAACCTAGACTTGTAGTCTAGAGACAAGTCACACAACCACATACCCCTGCTAGGGATTCAGTTCGAGGACTCTCAAAGTACTCGTTCTAGGAGAACACACTCCACGAGTCTGGTAGCTCTGATAATGTCCATCCGAGAAGTACTGTTCAATGGGAAATGTCACGAGAGGTAGATACACTCATTACGGGAGACACAGTCCTGAGTGTGAAGATCACAGTAGATAGAATCACTCATTACGAGAGACACACTCATGAGTGGGAAAGATCACGATACCCAAATGAGGATCACTGCTAGGGCCATGGCAGATACTGCAACTCATCCGGATTCACCAACTAGGTGATTCACCATCTAGGTAGAGGATCAACACCCAGTAGAGTTGGTCACGTCGATGCCTGACTCTACCTAGGTTCAGTAATGGATAGAGGATATCAATCTGGGCCTCTCAGAGTGATGCTAACTCTATCAAAGAGAGTTCTGCTAAAGGGATCATACTCTTGTAGAAGGAAACGATGCCTGACCTTCAGGGGAATGAGAGTAAGGGGAACTAACCCAAATGAAATATGTCCAAGATACGGTGAACAAGAGGACCATGCCATTTTCCAAAAAGTACACGGTGTGTTGAAAAATTACACGTTGTGTTGTCTGACCTCGGGTACTGTCCGTGTACAATGACCGGTGTCGTAAGGCTGGTCGTGTAGAAAAGTGATTACACGACGTGTAGCATGGTGTACAAACCGTGTTCGAGTGACTGGGGTTGGCTCCGTGTATGCTGGCCATGTGCCCATACAGGGTCATCAACCCGTGTACTCTAACCCATGTAATAGTTACACGGGGTGACCCGAGTTACTGGCCCCGCCTGGCCGTGCGATGGAGTACACGGTTGTGTAATCCATTCCGTGTCCGTGTATACCTAGGATACACACCGAGCTTCAAGAAAAGTCCAACATGATGTGTTACTAGGGTCACATTCCATGTGATTCCTCTCTGAACCCCAAAACCCTAGCCGTCACCGCCAGTACTACACGACGTCTTCTTCGGAAGTACACACCGTGTATTCTGGAAATTTCTAGAAATGAGAACCTCCACCGTCACACCTTCCATGATGACTCGATCATCAATCCGGTCGTCCGATTGCCATGAAAATCCTAGGATTTGGTCTCCTTGACACCATGAAGCTGATTCTGTTGTTTTCGGACCTCCAATCAGCTCCAAAATCATGCAACGGTTCACCAGTGTGAAGAACGCTCGAAGAACAACCCTTTCTGATCTGGTCCGATTCATCCTCCGCTATCATCATCGCACGTCCGCAAGGTCATTCTAGTGTTGAGTCCTCAATTTGGGAGAGTTACATCACAAAATGGATGCACAAAAATCCATTGTTCATCGCCCACGATGAATGCAAAGAACGCACAGAGAAATGAAAGGGGAAGAAATCCAATGAACAAATTGAGGAACGAACCTCCGTCGTCATTCGTTATGTCATTGATCTACTCCCGTTAGTAGGATTAAAAGGAGTAGAATCAAACAACAAAAATTCCACATGGATCAATTCCTCAAATCATTCCAATGAAATCATGTTGCAAGAATGTACGAATCCACGGATCAACTTGTTTGTGGTTGATCCACAGTCGCTGTTTAAAATTAAAAATGTTGAAAAGAATTTAAGTAAAAAACCTCTTATTCAACTGTGATTGATCACTGACAATGGTATCGCGCTGCCGCCATTGTCGAGATCCTTCAACTTTGTTGGCGTAGTGATTTAAAGCTTTGATCTGTCGTCATTCGTCACCGAGTATTTTCTCCAGAGTTTCCTCTAAATCTGTTACCAACGATTGACATTCAATTATCCCAATAAAAGGAAAATGTGTTCTAGCATTCAAAAATACGATACAGTATTAATGATTCCAGCTTGGAATTCTTGAGTCATTATGACATGGCATTTATTAAAGAAACAGTTGCCCCGTCACTATGCTACAGTGGGTGTTTCTATATAAAATAAACATTGAAAATTTATTTTATTTAATGTTACTGAAAAGTCCAAAAATTTAATTTTTCCCATAACCCATTCTGGTCGAGGTTAGACGTGTTCTTTGGTAAAGTCATCATCTTGGACGCAACAGTGCCCTCCGATTTTTAATCCAGGCATCTGTTTGGAAACTGCCACAACAGTGCACAAGTGCCGACTCACTTAACTTAAACAAAGTTCAAACCACCATTCTGGGATCACCAGGACTTAGAATGATGTGTCGTCTCTATGCCTGGTCTCTTAACAAATTCATATAATATTTTTTTTAAAAATAATACACGGTAAAATCTGAGACATTACACCCATGAAGCCTCATAAATTTTATTTGATTTATAATAAATCAATTTATTCCTTTAATATTAGTTAAATTAATAATCTAAGCTTATATATAAAATTAATGTTAGAAAACATTATTTTTCTAAAAAATATTTTTATATGATTAAGTGTATCTATTATAAAATTTACTTTTCACAATTATAGAAATTTGATATGATAAAATGATGTTACAATTTTAAATCTGAATGTTTGAATTAATAAATAAGGTCAATTTTTTTTCTCATTAAAATTACTTTCTTTAGTTCAAAAATTGTAAACCCGGTAAAAAGTAAAAATGGTAAAAAAAATCCTAAGGTTATTGGGCCAAAAAAAGTTAATAATAAGTTTTAAAATGAGTTTTCGAGAAAATTTATAACCCAAACTACTATTCCCCTCCACCTTTGTCAATTTTTTTTCAATTGATCATTGAATAATGTCCTTACATTCTTTGAAAATGAGGAGTGTTTCCAAAAGACCCATTTTCTTATCTTATAAATGGATACCACTTCCACCCTTTCAATGCTACACATACTCTAATTATTATTCATTGAAACTCTACTATTTTCACCCACTATAACTCTATCCCTCATACTAAATCCCTTTTTTACACTTGGTTATCCCAATCCTTTTAATTCTAAGGAGTATTCCAAGGAAAGATGATATCTCCAATGTCAGTGTTATCTCATTCTTATGTTTTTATTTTTAATATCACTCTTCAAAATATTTCATCACCATAATAATATGATGATTTCAGTATAATAATTTGATTTATTTGTTATTATATTAATGGTAAAACCCTTATTTTTCTATTTCCACCCACATATAAAAACAAAGGTACATCAATCATGTGTGTGTACAGACTATCACCTCCATGAAGAAACTATTTTTTCATCGATATTTTCATTATTTTTTCCAAAAATCCGAAAATCTGGTTCACCATCATAAATAATAAAAATTCTATAATTATTTTTTCATTTATAATGATGTCATATAAAAATAACCACATGTTTAACCATAATTTCTCATTGAGTTAAAGTGTGTTCAAGTTTGGGCCTGTTTTTCCATCCATCAAATGATTCTATAAAAATATATCATGGAAGACTATGGGAACATAATTAATAATATGATTATTATTTAATAAGAATATTAATTTTCTATTTTTGGTTTTTTAATGGTTATATTAGGAATTTTATTTAATATTAATACCATCATGAATTATTAAAATTTCTAAGATAAGCTGATAACAATTCAAGTTTCTTACAGACATGAAAATAAAATATAATAAATAAATTGAATGTGATAATAAATGGTACATATTAAATTTAATATAGAATAATAAGGTTTATAATAATTTATATAATAAAATTATTTTATTATTTTATAATTTAATCTTTTCTACAGAATAAATCTAGAACATGGTAAGGGTTTGCATCCAAATTTTTTTAATAGAAAATTCTATTTCATGCACATATTACAACTTAAATGATGTATATACTACCTATTGGATATATAATATCTTGATTTATATTTATTACTAGTATTTTAAATTCATCTTTTAATTTTATCTCTCTCTATTATAAGGTTTTATTATAATGTTTCCTAATCCATAAGGGGTTTTCATCTAAATTTATCTTCCTTGAGAAATATTTTAATTTTATGTGCCAATTTCTTATTTCTATGGTGTATATACCACCCAAGAAAGTGTTTTTTTTCATAATCCACGATATAATTCTTATGATTTATAGATCCATATGATGTTCATGCTTCTAATGGATTTTTATTCAAAAAATACTAAATTTTTATGCATTTTTATAACTCAATTACATTTCATTGAGTTATACCCCTATTTAATTAATGTTTTCATTAAAATTTGGATAATATAATATATAGGATGATATTATGTTATAAACCCTTATTATTTTCTATAGAATTATGTTATATATCCATTTATTCTTCTATGATGATTTCACTTATAATGTGTGAGATAACAAAGAATAATTCTCATATTTAATAATGACTCAGTCATTTTAAAAGTACATAATTACCATTTTTACCAATGTTTTCCTTATTATTGGGAAAGATATTATATTTTATCTATTATTCAACTCATATTTATTATTAACACTTTTTATAATGAAGTTTTATCAACTCTTAAAATGATTTTCTTTTTAAAGAAAGTATAATTTGTTTGATATAAAATGTATTTAATTTCAAGATCTTATGTTTTACCTTATAACCCAAATTCTCTTATATAAGATAATTATTCATTCAAGATTTATTATTTTCAAAAATACTATTTTGAGATAGTCTTTGAAACTTTCTGAAAAAATATATCTGGTATTATTTGAAAATCATTTTTACAATCAATTTACATGGGTTTTAAAAAATGATTTTCTAAAATATTTTATTATAATCTATTCTGAAGATCTAAAATATTTAACTTAATTGGATTTTGTTTCATGTATACCCATATTTGATCACTTATAATTTATTTTATTTTGGTCAATATGTTTTGGTGTCATTTGATGTTATTTTTAAGCAATTGTATGTGATATCATTTGTTAATGTCAAGAAAACTATATTTATTTCAATGGGTTATTTTGTAATGTGATGAATATTTTTAAAATATAAAAAAAATATGTATTAATAGATAAGTGAGACTTATAAATCCCTCTACTTCATTAGTTAAATTCTTATAATTTATGATATATCAATTTTGTGTGAATAAGTTAGTGAGTAGCCAGGTTCACTAATTGTGAGTCTGATGTTGTTTAGATCTACTCATAAATTTGAATGTGAACAAGTTAGTGAGTAAATAGGTTCACAATCATTGAGTTTCATGGTGTTTAGATATACTCAAAATTTAATGTTTGGACAAGATCTTAGGTATTCAGGTTCAAAATGATAAAAAAATACTATGTTTATGATTATTCTACATTCTTCCCTACGTTCCATGGATCATGTTATATGTTATAAGTTTTATTTTCTCATTCCATGATAAAATTGTTAATGTTTGGGATGATATGTCTATATTTCATGCCTATTGTTTACACCTATCAATTTAATTTATTTTAAATCATACATTTTTCCTTATTCATTCTTTCCCACATGTTTATTATCTTAATATTATGGCCTTTGATATGATATCCCATACCAAACATGTAATCTCACACCTTATTTTCTTCCCTTAATTAGGATTTGAAGATGATTATGTCCCATGAAATGTCTAATATAGGGTTTATTTTATAAAGAAATGTTTATAGCATGTAAAATATATGTTTTTCTTTTTATAGTCTCAAGGTCACTAATCCTTTATGTCCTTGGATTCTGAGAATATTTATGAGGTGTATTAATAAAACCGTAATATAAATGTAGTATTTATGTTTTTTTATCTTATCTCACTTTAATAGAGATACTTCGATCAATTTAATTTTGGGATTTAATTATGGAAGTTAGGGCACCTTTTTACAGGTCTATAGTTTATGGATCCCATTGCTAGAAAGATAGAAAACCTTTTAAGAGGTTAAAATTTGAGAGACTTCTAGTTTGGATGTATAATACATGAAAAAAGAATGTGATGATCCTTATGCTTTGGAAAAAATTGAATATTATTTTATTGCAATGTGTTTATAATAATAAACATTACTTTATGGATTTCAAGTCTTAATATGTGTATTATTTTTAATTTTTAATATATTTAAATTTTCAATATGTTTAAAATATTTTTTGGATATTATGAATTTTTTGAATATTTATTTTCTATTATTATTACTTTTTTATCCAAATAGTGTAAACACCTTAAATTTTACATTTACAAGAGTACTATGATATATCATGACTTGACTAGAAGATCATATTCAAAATAAATATACCCATTGAGGGGGTACAAAATTTTAATTCAGGTTTTTACAAAAATTCACCCCTAGTTTACCTACCTTGATTATCTAGGATAATAATTCATACAATTAAATGTTAATTTTGGGTCATTAATTGGAGGTATATGGCTTACAATAATTTTGGATCAATGTAGTAAAATTTTATATTCCATAAGCTTTCCACCAATCAATTCTATCCATAACCAAGGTAATTACTTTTAAAGAAGGTTGGTAAGCCCAATGATTTAAAAATTCATATTTAAGACAATGGGGGTGAATGAATTAAAAGGGACTTTATATGTTATTTCAAATATAATGATATGTTTTTTATACTCAAGATTATTTATTCCATTTCAGTTAATCGATCCACTTTAGTTTCTCAATAAATTTTTATGTTCTTTTCATATTGTGTTCTTATAACACATTCATACCATTGTCTGAAGGTGTGAATATATTTACACCAAAATTTGTGAAATTCATCACAAAATTGTGGAGTGTTAATTATTTCATTGTTTTATCTTCTTAAATTCTACCTTTATATGTAATATTTTATTTTCCATTGAGAAATTTTTATATATAGTGGGTTAACCCTATTATGGTTTTATCCAAGGATATTCAAGGGTATGTATTATGTTTTATTTCTTATTTCATCAATTCTTAAACATTTAATATATTTGATATTTTCAATCAATGATTTTTTCGTCCTAATACTCAGTGAATTTTAAGGTATCACATTTCTAGTGTGAATATAATCTTATAACATTTAGTTATCATGATAATGATCCTCCTAGATTATAGGTTATTGTAATTAGATTTTTATTATCATTAAACTAGCAAGTGATGAGGTTATTTTTTATTTCTACGAATGAAAACCACTCAAATTTAAGAAATTGAAATCATCTAAAAATAAATCCATCAAGTATACCCCTAGTAATAATATAGGATCATCCCATTTTATATGGAGTTAAATTTTATATTTTTTTATTATACTAATCAAAATAAAATAGAACTCAAGTTTTCCACTTTATATCCAAATTTTCTTGTATAATTTGTATGTATTTAGGTTGTTTCTTAGGTCTCTAAGGTTTTGAAAACCAAAATTCCACTTCAATAGAATGCTTTATCCTTGAGAATAAATTTAGATAAACTAATGTTCCTATCTATATTTATGTTCTTCACTCGAATATTTATTTGATGATGATAGATCAAGAATTATATTTGTTTTCTTATACTTCTATGGATATATAATGATCTTATAAAATGTATCATAAATAAACCTCAAGGATTGTGTAGGAAAAGAATAAATCGAAGAAGTTTCTCTTGGTAGGTTTCTTCATATCCTCATGTATGGGATTTAATATGAAATTTGCACCCCTATTATACCTAATATATCATGTACAACACTTTATATGGTATACTTGGTGAATTATCCTATTAAAAAATTTCTTTTGTTCTTTATGAGAATATCTCATATCTCAATATAAAATCATATTCATGCTAATATTAATATTTCATGACATCCTATAATATTGTATAATGAACTTCGATTGGGGATAACTTAAAGGAATACTTTTAGTGGTTAATTATCATTTATCTTTACATAATATATGTAAGAAGCATGAAATAATGATAATGTTAAGACTTTATTTTGTGTAATATGATACATTTTGTATTCTAAAACCCATTTAAGAATGTAAACTAAAACATAGAAAATAATTTATAAAATAATATCTCATATGATAGAACACTACGGATGCATTATTATTTTTGCTATTTTATGTTTTTGTTTAACTCCTTACATCTCTATGTAATTCTTGTCTCATATCAATGTGACCATTTGATAAATCCTCCCACTAGATACTTTAGTATGTAATATTTATGAAGTAATAATTTTTAAATAATGGTGAAACTTAGGAATAATATTCATAATATCCAACTCCTAGATCATAGTATTCATACTCCTTAACATCATAATTTATAATATTAAGATGTTGGTAGATTTTATTTTTTACTTAAAGATATTTTTAGTATTATTATTATTATTTTGGGAACATTTATAATAAATTATTTCCTAAAAATCATACATTTAAAAAATTTAACACTTTACCTTAATTTATTTTCTAACACATCCAAAACCATTTTAGAACATAAATTTACATTCACTTTATATATTCTTGGGTATAATCCTCTATTTTCTAACCTTGTACATATTTATGTCCAAAAATACCATAAATACACTTAAAATCTATATTAACATTAGAATATCATAATAATATTAATAAAATAATTTGTTTTTATAAAATAAAACAAATTTCTTAATAGTGGTAATATATAAAAAATAATCTATTATAAAACACATGTTATAAGGAATTTTATGTTTTTAGAGTAATGTTATAAAAGAATACATTATTTGTTAAAATATACCACTGATGTGTGGTTTAAAATATTTCCCTAAAAATTTAAATATTTTTATATACTATTTTATCTAGATAAACCAATTTTAATCCTTTTCTCATTTTTAAATATGTTATAGAATCTGATTAATATTAAACTATGTGTACTGAAACCTTCATATCATATTTTACATAAAATTGATTAATTAAAAAAATGCTATATTTTTATATAAGATATATAATATTAAAATACAAATCCATTATTTAGATCAATCTAACATTGATGTATTCTTTCATATTCAATTAAATAATTAAAAAATTCTTTGTTTTATTGTTTGAATAAAAACATAAAATAAATATAATTTTTTCTTTATTTTGAACACCTATATATTTTTAGAATTTTTAAAATATAAATTTGGTTTCATATACCCTTTGTAATTAAATAACTGACTTATATAACTCCAATACATAACATGGAAACTCTATGGAGTTTCATAAACACCTTTCAAGGGTTATGAATTCCTTTATCACATATGGTATCATAGATCATACTTTCTAACACATCAATGACTAAGGATAACTATCAGATAATTCTGATACATTTTATCCAAACAAAACCTTTGATCTTATATACTATCAATATAATACTAGATATTAAGTATCAAATGTCATGAAAATATATTCTCAAAATTTATATAAAACCAGGTGAACTTGTATTCATCTTATTAACATTGTTAGAAAATTTCCAATATTATTTTTTATGTTAATTCAATATTCAGACCACATATTAGAAAATATACTTAGTCACACCAAGTTAATGGAATGCACAATAACATTGATTATATAATTTGATTCAAAAGTTCTAATGTTCATATTTTATTTAATTTCTTTTTAAACCTCAGTTGAATCCTTTTATGATTGTCAAAATATTTTATATCTACCTATTTAAAACATGTACATATTTTTACATGGGAATATTTCTATGACACATGTATTTTTATTCTTGATTAAGAAAAATTATTATGTTTTTTTAAATTATATTAAATTGATAATATTATGGTTCTCCTTCCTCTATTATTGATCTCAAGGTTAATTTTTAGGATGATGATTCCATTTATCTATAATTGAAGATTTTATCTGGTGATTATCTTGTTTCATAATCATTTAAGAATGATTTATAATAAATTTTATCCCACTAAAGTGATTAACCATTTTAAATTAACTCGTATCTATAATATCCCATGTGTATAGATGATTTCAGCTTCATGGGGAAGTTATTACTTTCATTTTGTGGGATGAAAATTTTTAAAGCTGATTTTTTGATTGAGTTTATGATGGTTACATCATCTAAAGAATATTTTTTGGATATGTTTTGAGTCATTATTGGTTCATCAAGTGTTTTGAAAAGCCTTGGGATATTCTGGATGAGTTTTAGAAGTTTTGGATAACTCTTTAAAGGGTTAACAGTTTGGGTTATAAAGTTTAGAGAAAACCACATGGTTACTATTACACATGATTTTTTAGTTTAAATTTTATTTTTCATGGTTTTTTTTCATGGTTAGATCATATTTTAGAGTAAACCATGTGAAATTTAGAGGAAACTATGTGGGGTGTGTAATATCCTGGTTAAGGTACATTTTATTTTATGTTTAAGTGATTTGTTTTATTATCTGAGTGCTATCAAAAGAAATTTAGGGATTTTCTTAAAGGACTTAGGATTAATACTGGATATAGTATTCAATTCAAATAATGGAATATATATTCCAAATTAGTATAAATTTTGGGAAAAATCCATGAAATTTTAGTTCAAGATGTGAAACTCATACATGACATGAGAAGTTCCTCACATCCTGAACTATGACTTCAAGATTTTTAACCAAGACAACACATTTTTCAATGTATAGGCCATCAAATAAGTTCACATCATGAATAGTTTATAATAAATAATATTTAGTGTCTTTTACACCAAACTCCTCTCACATTTATCTTGATCCTCCTCCCTCAAACCCTAGGTCTTCTCCATGTCATTCTGGGTGAATCTAACTCTTTCGTTCTTCTCCTTACAGTGTTTTGATCCCCAAGTTGATTGTTTACTCATATTTTTATATGTTTTATCCTTCAATTATCATTTGATTCATTTATATTGGAATTTATTTTATTTGGATACATTTCTAGGATCTATTTATCATGATATGATTATTCTCTAATCTATTATAGAGCCCTTTTTTGGTTGTCTTTTGAAGGCTAGATCTCATGTTGGTTATGGTGAAGCATGTGACATTCTTGAAGTATTCATTAAAAAAATCAAATTAAAACCCTTTTTTATAAGTAATTTTATTCTAAGATGTGATAATTAATGTTATCACCTCTATTCGTTGTTCTTATGTTCCTTTCCATTCCTTTTAGTGCATGGATCACATAGTGGTTGTTGTACGACCCATGTTTGTGGTAGGTGGTTTCATCTATAGCATATATTGGGTGAACCTTAAATGATAATTATTTATTAAGTAGTTTTAAAATGAATTGTAATAATTATTTTTTTATTGATTTGTTCATGTAAAAGGCTTTTTTAGAAAAGATGTTTCCCCTCATTTTGGTATAAGAAATGTGTTTTTTCAAATAATTATGAAATGGATTGTTAAATTCATTTTCAAATCATGTTTTTGATGATTAAAAACATTTTTTGGAATTTTTTTTGAAACATAAAATAAATTGTAGATTTATTTTATATATTCTACATGTGGGATCCTTGGGTACTTGGGTGGAAAGTGTAGTATTGGGCCTCACCCATTGGTATTTTAAGGAAGATAACTTTCTAGGGTTGTCCTCCAATACCAGATTGTAGATAAATTGGATCTAGGAACATAATTTAAATAATATATTGTTTAGTTTCTAGGGTTTTCTTTTTTCCCTTTTCTTTGATTCATGGGATATAGGGGATTGAGTGTGTGAATTAGTCATGATTATTATTTAACTACAAGGAAACTAGCTAGCCCAACCTTTGATATCCTAGAACTGTTTAGCCTCATAAATTGGATTTGTTCTATTCAGATTAAAATGATATGTACATGATTTTATTGATGTAAATGGGTAATTGAAATTATTCATTGAAAAATGTTTACCTAGTTTTTAAACCATTGTAAAAAAGTGAACTATTTACCATGATTTTGATATAAAACTATATAACTACTTATCATGTCTTGTTTTCTTTTGATTTAAAAATATATGGATTATTGTGCATGGACATGATACAGAACACCTAGGTGAGATCCTACTAATCTTTTTTATCTCACACCCTAAAAACAATTTTAGGGGCATATAGACCTTGTTTTATTTGAGGCATTAAAGGGAATAGTGCCTTTATGAGGCGGCCTAGTTTTTATTTTTCAGGCAAGGGTAGTTAGATTTGGGATTATGGGATGTTTCCCACATTTCATATAGAGTAGTAGTTATTAGTTTTTGGTCTCCTTTATTTTGGTTATTTTTGAGGGTGTGTACCTTTTTTAATCATTATATGTTGGGTTGTATCACTGTTGTTGTAACTATTTTGTTATTCAATATTTATTTTATGTTTATATATATATATATATATATATATATATTAAATGTATCGTGTTTCAGGTATGGAAAAATACTACCTCTATTTTTTGTATACTTAGTAAAGGTTTCAAGCGCAGTATAAGTTCTTATGGTGAGTGATATATTAAAACTTCTTTTAATTTATAGTTACCCAAACCATAAAAAAGGATCTTGCACATTACCCTTATAATTAATTTATTTATGATTTGAAGAAATTATTACATCATATTATGATCATTTCTTTGATGATTTTTTTGATCTTCCAAAAAATCTTTTGGATTAAATTTGTTGTGCCTTAAGGATCTAAGTGTAGAACCCATCTAATTGTTATCCATATGTGATCCTTTATTTTATGAGCAATGCAAATTGATTTTTAGTTGATAGTATTAAAAATAAATCATTATTTTTTGTTTGTTTTGATTTATCTAAGAACCTTTGGGATTGAAAGAGTTCTTCTTTATCCTGATATAAAGAGAGGCGAAGTTTAAGAGAGGGGGGGGGGAGTTCTATCATACACAATGATTCTCTATTCCCAATTTTAGGAAAACCCTAGACAATAAAATAACAATATGTTTTGAGAGATATAGTTAAGGTTAGAATATAATTTAATTCTATTTCAGAGCTTAAATAATATAAAAATATATATTAAACCCCATGAAATAATAATAGTAATAATAATATTTTATTGTGCATTTTCAAACTTGTACAGTAAAAAATATCATTTAACTCACTTGTAAATTAATATTTTTCAATTCATACAGTCTTGTTCCATTCAAAATCTTTGACAATTATTGAATACATAAATAAAAACTTCATTCATAAATAAATATTTTATCATCAAATTAGTGGATAACTATTTTTTTAATATTAAACAAAATAAAGATAAATATTTTATTCAAAATACTATGAATAAATATTTGTTTAATTTTTTCTATTGATAAAACATGAATAAAATTATTCATCAGTATTTATAATTATATTTATTTCATTAATTAAATTCAAACAATATTTAATTGAGTTTTACAGAAACACCTGGTGTGTGATCCTATCAGATTCTTTTTCATTGGAATTAGGAAGGATCACCTAATGTACAAAATTAATATATATCAATGGTTCAAGGAACCTAAGTGAATGAAATTAATCCCATAATAATGAAAACCACTTAATAATGCTCATTATTTTCTAAAATGCATTTTTCTTAATATCTGATCAATTAGGTTGCACACACGTGTCATCAACCTATATTATTGATATGTGTTTCTTTGAGTATCTAAAATAATTATCATTACACAATAGCCATGGTATTTAATATGATAGTTTTATTTCAATATATTAGAATAGATTTAACTTCTATAAATATAGAGGGGGAAATTACTTCCTCAACTTATTAATTAACAAAATTCCATTCATGTCACACCTAATGTATGCAACTTCATGATAAGCTATTATCATCACGCTTTATGAAATAAATCTATGTGTGTGAGGAATAAAAAGTATTCATAATAATATTAAAGACTAATTTCTATTACACACACTCATATATACGAGTATTTTATGATACCAAAACATGATAAATTCATACTAGTGGGTCTATTCTCATAATCTCCCATCATAGAGATTATCAATTGTGAATTTCATAAGATGAATCCTCATCATTTTTTTGATTACTCACACCTGATGAACAATTTACTACCTTCCATATCATACTACACTATCCAACCATAGAACTATTTTTAAGAATATCATTATGACATTGTAAGGTTATCATCATAGTGGGAAACTATTATGAACATACCAATGTGACAGATACTATAATACATTATAATGTCATTGTTATGAAGAATAAAAATCAATATGAGATAAGATATTTATATTAATATTCACTCATTTGAATATTCATATAATATAAAGTGAAAATAGTTAGTTCTAGGTAACCAAATCCAAAATCATCCCAATTTCACTTGATCCAAATACTAATGACTTATTAATCCTCACATGAAAAAAATATTATGGTGAGTAAGGATATTGCTACTATGCCTACAATTTTTTAGTGTCTTGGATTAGTAAACCAACATGCTTGCTTAGTGAATATATTTACTACAACAATACTATCTGAGAAAATCCTCTAATTAATAATATAACCAAGTATCCAGTTTTTTTTATTTTGTATGAATATTTTTATCATAACTAAATCCATAGTCAATTCTCATTACAAGATAAAAATATCATTCTTTTGGGATAACCCAACATCAAAATATTATTTTATTTAACTAATTCTTAAGCTTCATCAAAATATGAAGTGTACTCAGATACTATATATGTGAAACCACTAGAAGTAACATGTTTTAATTTCATATTACATTTTCTCTATGATACTAGGTAAAATTGCACCAAGTGTAGAAAAGAGTTCAATTCCATTGACAACTAGTATTATTACTTCTTGAGACAACAACATATCATCTAGTTCTACTATGCAACGTATTTTTGGATTGCTCTAACTACAATTAAATGAAGTTATGTTGGATTTATTTTATATTTACATACTACGAATCGATCTTAAGTAATATAAAATGTTTGTACGTATCATAGACCATGAGATAAGTTCCTAGAACCTAAGCATATGAAATTATATTAATCTCAAAAAAATTCTTATGTCTATGCATGTTATAATAGAAGTAATATATGCCAAAAAAAATTCTATCATGAATTGTTACAACCTGTATTATTCAATTCTTTTTTAATATATAAGCTATTACTATATTGAAAAAAATCATGAATATATCTTATAGATCTTGTTCCTTAGGACATGAATTCTATTTTATGTAATACTTGGAAAAATTTGATTCCTTATTATTAACAAACTCATAAGACATAATTTTTTTCCTATATGATAGCAACATGTATATCTTGAAAAATAATAGTACTCCCATATACCAGATAGAGACACATTTCAGTCATTAATTTTCAAATGAATATTCCATGATTAGTATACATGATTTATTTATAAATAAATTTTTGTAATGTGCAAATGTTATATCCATTTATTGATTTAATTGACCCTTTTAATTTATTCTTAGTAAAAAATCCCATAATTTATCCATTTAGTCATGTCATATATACATCTATCCTTATGTGTCTTCTAAGTCAGGTGGGATTAAAAATCAATTTCCCAATAAGATGATCATTCAAATATTCTTGGAAAAAGTATAATTCAATAACGATTTTATTAATGATGATTTGTGTTATGTTTTGTAATAGACTACACCATTCAAAAATCAATAATTAATTATTAAAAAATCTTATACAATCCATCGAAATTTTCTTTTGAATACTCACGAATAGTATCAACTCTTAGAAACATTCAAAGTATGAAATATCTAACTCTTGATACATGGAATCCATTACATGAAGTTATACATACTAGTAAACCATAGAATATTACCATTTACTAATTTATTATAACAATATTTATTCTAAAATAAAAATAAACGAATTAACCACTATATTTAACATAAAATACATCTTTTTATAAATTACTATATAGTATTTTACTATGAAACTACTCCTCCCATTTATTTTATGTGGATTCTAGTATTCTTATGTAAACATATGTGCATCTAGATCCTTAACCCACAAAATTTAAGTCTTCTACCACTATCTTCAAAGATATAGGCCTATATTATAGAATATAGTTGATATTGACTAGAAATTAATATCCTTAGTGTATATAAGATCATTAACTCGGATTCACCTTAGTGTTTTGATGTTATTTTTTAGCTAAGGAAAATATTAAACATACTGTTTTCCATAATAACTTAGGGTAGTGTCCTAATATATTCTTATCATATCACTATTGACATGATATCAACTAGAAATTATGATTTTCATGTGTTCATTTGTTTCGTTGTTTTTTTTAAAAATATGTCTTGGAATGAATGATTGAATATTTTCTATATATAAGGCTCATCATTGATCTTTGTTTTACTAAAATCAATAATTTTATTTATATAAGGAAATGTGAGTTATGAATAAAATTTACATGATATATATGATCAATTTTTACTTGTATACAATGTGTTTATGATAATCCATCTCATAGATTCATCAATCTTTACAAAATGAACTCATTTAATTCATCGATACTTTCAAGAATTTCATAAATAAATTTCATAATGTATTTGATGTTACCATTAGCTTCAGAATAGATCACATGTCCAGGTTGAAATAATTCTAAATGTTTAGTGAATTATTCTTATTTATAATGGTTTCTTTATCTAAAAAATATGATTATTTTGTTTTTATATCCTGTATCTTAGATCAATCGAGACTAAAACAATTTTATGAGTATTAACAAGTCGACTACTTTCATCTAAAAAAATAACTATCTTTGCACAATCAAGTAATATTCATAAATTTTATATTCATCATTCACTGAAATTGATATATACAATTCAAGAGTAACTAATCTATTAGTTTAATAATAATTTTATAAAAAAATAATTTTTAAAAAATTAAATAATACATCATTGTGTCTTTACGAAAATTGAGATTAATTTTTTTAGCAACACTTATTAAAAATGTGAATCTATAAAATCCTGAACCAGATCCCACTAAACGGTTCCCCAAGTTGGTGGGTCAAATGGCATCAAGTCTCCCTCCTTGAATTACATATGATACTGAATATTAATTTGGGACTAGGGTGTGTCTATGGAGAGACAATACCCTCTTGTTAGAGTGTATAACAATGGTAGTAAACCTATCAGTAAATAGATGAAGATGTAGATCATCTTGACAAGAGATAACATCTAATATAACAATAAAACATCCAAAGGTAATATAATATACATATAATGATCTTTTAATGTCTATAAAAATCAGTAAAGTAGGTACATAAACATCCATCATGGTACATTTATCAAAAAACAAAAAATAATATAAGGAATATCTTCAAATAGAATCACTGTTGAGTCTTGGTCCTGTGATCCCCTGCTCCTATGAGAAATGATCAAATTAAGTGTAAAATAGTGGGTGATTTCCCTATTCCTTAATTTCAACCTTCATGTTTGTATGGGTACCCAAAAATTGCCCAAATAGGGGTTGAGATAAAACTCATTAGGCCACCACCAATGGTGTCCCTAACAAATTTAGTCTGTGTAATATGAATAAAATCAATGTGAAATATAAAAAAAAAGCTATACTAGCAATTAAATAAAGTGTATATGGAATATGTGATAAAATTAAGTAATATTATCCATACAAACATGAATACCTATAAAAAATAGTCAATTTCTCAAAAATAAGGGAAATTGTAAATCCGAAATGTATAGGAATGATATAGTCTAGTCTAAGCGCAACAATCTGACACCCACACCAAGAATATTGGTAAATCTAGAAACAATATCCATGAAGACCATTCCTTATAACCAAGAGTTAGTATCCAAAACAACCATGTCATGTAATCCAACATAAATATTCATAACTTCCATATACTGTAATCAAAATTTTCATACCACAAAGGTCCAGATCCAAGGTATCGAAGACCATGGAATCCTCTTTGAGTACCACAGACATCTTGAGTAAAACTCAATAAAGACTTGGGTGGAGTACAAGGAGTATGTTGATAGATCAAGTCCATTGGGAGTCCAAGAAATTCAGATACAATGGGTATAAATGGCCAAGGAATCCTATGGAATTAAGATCCAAGTAGTAAATCAGTACAAGTCATCCACTACCATAATTAAGACCCATGGAGTAGAAATTTCCATTGGGTCCTATGTAATCATGATTCAAGGATCTCATCCATCGAATCCACTACCATATTAAATTCATCATCTCATTACATTAAACATTCACAAATCATGAGTTCTTTCAACCCATTCAACATTTTCTATATAAATTGTTCAATCAATTTACATCATGTCAACACATGAAAGGAGGAATCCACTCCCTCCTATCATATAAATTTAATTATAATTAATTTATAAAGGCTCCTTCCAACTAGGTGAGAACTCACAGACCAAATGTGGTGGTAATGAGTAAGACAGATACAATGGTACACCGCATGAGAGACATCGATTAGGGATGACAAACTCCAATGATCTCAAAGTTTCTAGTGGAAAACACTAATAGTTCCCAATAAATTCTATTAATGAATTCAATTAATTCTATGAGAGACACCAGAAGGTATGGGGTGTGACACAATAAAGAAATTCTATAGAACAACCAAACCATATAGGAAAAGGTATAAAATACTCACCATTGGTAAATAGTAGAACATTGATCCAATTTTGACCTCTGATTTGATCCATATCTGAATAAAAAAAGAGAACTAATAAAAATACTGAAAGTAGGAAATATTTTCTTATACATAAATAACTCCTTCAATATAAAGAAAAATGAATAATGACACATGATAAATGTATAAACTACTGTGTTAGATTCAAAGAGGTAAAAAAAAGTCAAATTAGATGTCTAATTAGTTTGTTACACCATATACTGGATTAGGCTTGAAGAGGATAACCAATGGGAGTAGAAGATAGAACTTTGAGAAGAAAAATAGAAAAATAAGAGGAGGGTTTGAAAAATATAATTCATTGATGTAATGAATAGAATTTTTTAGAAAATATTTACCTCACATGTTTTGGCCGCATGATTAGACAAAATATACACCAAATGTGCACCCTCATCAAACTCATGGGGGAATTTCCACAGTCATTAAGAAATATTAGATAAACCATGCACTAAAATATTGCTTAAAATTGCAGATGTCCTATATGGGCATGCACCATTGTCTAAATTCATTTCCTCAAACCCTGAACCCCTTTATAGAGGCCTATACCACTTCACACGGTTTTATAAAACCATGTGGATTGGGGAACATGGTTGCAACTAACCATGTTGCCCAACCACCCTTTCCATAAACCAGATCTTCAAGATCAAAATAAGACCTGAATAGGCTCAAAACACCCATGAACTCATTAGTCACTCACATTTGGTAAAAAATGTTTTTAAATTGATAAAACAAATATTCATTACTCATAAGAAAAACCAATACCTTACAATCTCCCACCTTAAAATTTGTCCCCAAATATCCCTTCCATGGGTGTTCAAGAATAACCTATGAATAACATTGGCCACTATGTATGTTTTTCATCCTCCCACTCCCAATTATCATCCTGTAAATAGATATTATTTCATAGCACCTGTACTAGATAAACTAACCAACCGAAGAGAAACTACAATCTCCTATCAACAATACAAATAATATTCTCCTTAAAGGACATAAAAACTTATTAGATACCTCTGATGTAACTACTACTAATAGTCTACTGGCACAAATATCTCTAGAATATAAAATGTCCTAACAAATTATGGTGAAAGATTACTCTATCTCTTAATCTACCTATGTACTAGTATTGTGGAGATACCTAAAAAAACAGGATCCCTGATCTCAACCTACACAAATCATATATGTTGTTCAGAATAATATTTCTTTATTTTCTATCTCGTATCCATCCATTTTTGAATAAAATGGACCATCTTCTACATATCATGAATAAGGAAAGTTCCAAGTAAAGCAGCCTCCCCTACCTATAACCAACATAGGGATAACCTATATGGAATACCATAAAAAGCCTCATAAAGTGTTATATGCATATTTATCTAATAACTATTTTTCAGGAGAACTCAACTAGGTTATATGCCTCTCTTAAGAGATCCCAAAATCAGGAATGAATTCTCTAATATTGTACTCAAGCACCTAAATCATGCATTACGATGGGCTATTAGTCTAAGGGTTATATATTTTTAATAGTAGAACCTATTTAACTAGCTTCCTCTACAAACTCTTCCAAAATCAAGACATAAATTATGTGTCTCTATCTAATAAAACGGTATGAGGAACTCCATGAAGGAGTAAACTCTCAGGGATATAAAATCTTCCAATCTCATCTACTAAGACGGTCTCCTTAGTCAACAAAAAACGAGTGACCTTCATGAGACTTTCCACAACAACCCATACAAAACCACAAACTTAAGGATCCCTTGGAAACTCAATCATGAAATCCATTGCAACATCATCCCATTACCACTCATGAATTGGAAACTATTGTAAAAGTTCAATTGGTTCCCAGTGTTTCTCCTTCACCTACTTATATGTGGAAAAAATCATGGAAAAACTAGCTACCTTATGATAATACCTAACAACCAGTATTGATGGCACAATTCATGGTATATCTTGGTGATTATATAATGTAATTCCCAAAAATAGGCATTAAAATCCAACCTCAGCTCCTCACTTATGTCTTTTAGAACCAAAAAATGACCATGAATACATAAAGTTTCATCCTCTCTAATGGTCTAACAAGGGGGAGGTTTCTCACCTGCCACAATCATTCGTAAGACTAGACCCATTGAATATAACAACTTCACCATCCTCAATCTATCCAGAGGAGTGTATGTCACAACTATAGTAGATAGAAAGGTTTTTCCATGACCATCATTATCCAAAAAGTGCATCCCTAAAACAGATCCATAATCTCCAACTCACTACTAGCCTCCAAATCTTTATATATTAGAGTCCTTATCAGTGCATCAATAATCACATTAACCTTTCTAGGCATACAGGCATGCTCAAATTCAAAATATTATAGGTACTCAAACTACCTTTATCACCTCAAATTGAAGTCACAATGCATAAATATATACTTAAGGATTATTTTTGATATGTAAACCAGAAAATGATATTCCAATAAATAATGTATTGAAAAGTGAAAAGCATGAACAACGAAAGCTAAATCCATACCATGTGTCAGTTAATTCCTATCATGTGGCCTCAACTAATGAGATGCATATACCATGAATCTATCCCCCTTTATCATAACAACTCCTAGACTGATACTTGTGTATAAAAATACATAGTTTAAAATCCGAATGGCTTCAGAAAAATTAGGAATGCCGCTAAATTCTGTCTCCCTTTCATATCTTGAAAGGATTTCTCATGGGTATATGACCATACAAACTTCACAGCCTTCTTAGTCAATCCTATAAGAAGTGATTCTTTGTTTGATAAGAATTAAATGAGACACTTGTAATATCTATAAATCCCCAAGAAACTATATCTATCAAATATGTTCTTGGATTTATCCTAGGAAACTACATCTTTCACCATATCTGGGTCAATTAATAATCTTATCTCTGAGTTATATGACCGAGTATGTGAATTTTATCAATCTAGAAGTGGAACTTTATGAGATTAGAATATAAGTAATGCTCAAATAGTATATCCAAAATTATCACAAGATTTTTGGTAAGATCATGTCAATTGTGTGGATACATCAAGTTGTCATCCATGAATACCAACATAAAAGAATCCAGATAAGGATAAAAAACCCGGTTCATCAGCACCATGAAAACTCTTGTAAAGTTTTCGAGACTGAAGGAAATAAAAAGATATTCAAATTGACTATACATGCTACAAAATGTTTTACGAGGTATGTCTGCAGGTTGAACACATACCTAGTGATAACTTGACCTCATGTATATATTCAAGATAACTCGAGCTCCTCAGAGATGGTCAAATAGATTGTTTATCCATGGAAAATGTTACCCATTATTAACCGTCAACTGGTTCGATTTCAAATAATCCCACATATCCTTAGTGTATCATTCACCTTTTTTAAAAAAGGATTGAAAACCACCCAGATAAGTATTAGGTCATATAAAACCCTTTTGTTCCATATCCTTTAGCTATATCTTAGTCTTTTGAAACTCTTTAGTAGCCATCCTATAATGATAAATGTATACTGGTGTAGCTCCTAACACTTTCTTGATAGAGAACTCCACCTATCTCCCACGAGTTATGCCAAAATGGAATTAGGAAAAACACCCTTGAAATGATTAACCACTCAATGAAATTCTTCATGGATCATTAACTAATCATCCAGATATAAAATAGAAATATATTTTATCATCCCACTCAAAACATGATTCTCAGGTCTCAATCTTCTATCATATACATCCAATTCACCCTTGTGAATAAAAACTACTCCCTCAGATGATGTGAAGGTCCACCTCCAGAGATATAAATCGATATATAATCAACAAGAAACTAGATATCACATACTGAGTATGAAATCAAACCCTATCACCTCAAGGGAAAAAAATTCCATATGAAGTGAGAACCACCAACCTCAAGGTGGAACTCCCTAAATTGTATTACACATTCCATTATGATACCCAAAGGAGTAACAAGTGTCATAAATCCATTTGAAAACAGAACAAAGATCACAAGGATCTATACCTCAAGGACATATATAAAACTCTTTGAAGAACCTATATCGAAAAGAGAATATACCAGAGTAGAATCTAACAATACCATACCTATCATTATAGATGGAATGATGATCTTCTCCTTAGGTTTAGGCTATACAGAATATATCTATACTAAAACATGACCCTATGAAACAAACTCACCACTTGGATTAGGCCCATTCTACTATTTTGGTATAATTGTCGCCTGACTGCCTCAGTCATGACCACCGCCTCTGCCTGGATGACCAGAACTCCAGATATCATCCGAATGTGTAGTTGTGAATTCTACTCATAAACATGTAGTCGAAGTTTATCCCCTTCCCCCAATAATTGGATGGTAGGTCTTGTAGAAAATTATAGGTGGACCATCCTATTGTAATATCGATACTCGAGTGGGTATTTATCACACTAATTCCTCATATATCATTTTATACCTCACTGATGTCATAAAATAGAGATACTAGAACAAATATCTTGGCTAGTAATCCCCTCATGATAAGCCTCGAAATGGTGTTTCCTTCCATTGGAAGCTGAACCACTAGTTTGAGATACTATACTATGAATCTATGTGCACCTATCTTCCCTCAAGTTCCACTCTATAATAAGACCTTGATTCACTATCTCTGTAATAGTATTCAATTGAATCACATTGACCTAAGACCGAAAAGCATTCATGAGATCTTACTCTAAGCATCTCGTCATCAATAGGTCATCAATTAGACAAATCATCACAAAATGTTGAACCTATGTAAAGAGTTCATAATATTAAATAATGATCATAACACCCTTCCCTAGATATATAAAATCACTACCATATTTAGATCTTAGGGTCACAGAAATAAAAGTAGTTGTAAAGCCTGGATTGGAAATATATCCAAACCATATCTTGGAGTGTATCATCCTGGTTCAAGATATCCCACTAGCGCTTAGCTTCTATTAGAAGCATATATGTCACAAGATTTACTCTCATATCCATAGGTGTTTAAAATTCTAAAAAAATCTAAAGAGTATATTCAAGACACACCTCCAAAACCTGTGGACCTTCATACCCCAAAAATGTGGGTGGATACTGAAGCTAGAATACCAGTTTTAGGTGTTCCATATATGAGGTAGGTTGTGGTGATCAAGGAACTATCTTCTTGAAATATAGAAAACCCTTGTGGAACTGAGACTTCAAAACCATATCTGGTACAACTATTGGTTCCCCAGCTGGTACAACAAGAGGATCTACTAGTATCCCATGGCCTACCACTACTGTATCATTTTCATCACTTACCTCCCTATATACTATTGGACATCATTATGGTGGGATGTCTCTACAATTCAAAACGCACACCTCTGAGAAGATTTATATGAAACAATCATAGGTAATTCACAAGATAGGTCAATGACTTCATATAAATTAGTCACACCCCATTATCTATTCTTATATCTAGGACTAGGAAAAAATGGATAATCCTAAACATCACGAGAGGCACTACCTACTACCCACTTTATTTGCTGAGTCCAAGTCAAGTTCTCTATTTCAAAAATAAAATTTCTATTTGAATTTCCAATTATTTACAATTATATTTTTATGGTTGAACCATTTCCGATCCACAAGGTCTCATACAACCCATGAACTAAAATACAGTATCCATTTAATCTATACCATAACACATTCGAGTCCATGCAACCAATGGTCTATGACACAACATGCCACAACTGAATACTTATGGTGTCTGTTGTAGCCTATAAAGTAAAACACTGTTTAGGTATTATATACAATCTATGTACCAACCATGTTTCTCAATTCATTAAAAAAATAATTTATCAAAAATAGGTATATCAGTCAATCCACACAACATAAATGTCATGCTATCAAGAAATGCATCCTATATAGAATGGAATACTGAATGAAATGTGTATTATAATAAGTTCCTAAAATGATTTGTGAGATGACATACCCTCATCTCATTAGGTAATAATAAAATACATAATCAAAGGAATCATTAAATAAAAAGTGTGACACCCAATAATGGAATCAAATCAGTTATAATAGAAAAAATCTAGAAAAACATGTTCCATTCAAGGAAATTGTGATTTTTACTGTACATGTATTAACTTCTCCAAAGAATATCTCATTACCAATTTCTAATACCTTTCTAACTCTTGAATATTTTCTAAAAATAGTAAATCCCAAATTGAAATTGATATGATTCATCTTTTTAACATCCCGACCTGGATTCCATTACACAGTTCCATGAGATGTTGGGTCACATAGATTCAAGTGCACCCCTATAAATGACAAAGGATCCCTAATAGCAATGAGGACATATGGTGAGTTCCTAGGGAGAATATTCTGTCATATCAGAGTGTATCATACCAGTAGTAATCATATCATTCAATAGAGGAAGTAGTAAATTAACCAAGTAGAATATAATATCTAATACAATAATAAAATTACAAATCTATAGGTGATCTCATAAATATATGATTATCATTCCATGTATGTAAAAATCCAAGAAACAAGTATTAAAGATTCTAGTATAGTACATATACCAAAATACAATAACTACCAAAAAGGAATATCTCTGGATATCATTATGATCCTAACTCAGTCATTTTATCCCCAGATCTGATTTAGAATGATCCAAAAAATCATCACATAGTTAGATCATTCCTCGATACCCACCTGAATTCATAAAGACTATCTGGGTACCCAATAGTGGTTGGAATAGGGTGTGACATAACACATAGTAGGCCACCACTGATGGTTTCTATAAAAAATCTAGTATTTTTAAGATAAACATAAGCATTTTTCAACATATAAAATTTGTATAACTGTAATTAATGTAGAGTGACTAAGGAATAGGTGATAAAAGTTAGTGATATTGTCCTCCAAACTAAGGTTCTCTATAAAAATAGTAAAGCTCCTATAAACAAGGTAAGTTTTAAATCAGAAATGAACTTCTATGATACAATATATTCTATCCACTGTAATATGATACCCATACCAGCTCTATCTATAAAACATTCCAAAATATCAACCAATTTCATATTGTATAACTAAGATTCAGTATCCACAATGGCCACATCTTGTTATCCAAAAAAAATCCACAATGGATACAATGTGAAATCATAAGTTTTAGACAATGGAGGGATGTATCCAAAGTATAAATGACCAAGTAATCCTTATTGAGTCACAAGATCATCTTGATGGAAACTTAATAAATACATGGGTGGATTAAATGGATAATTTCAATAGATCATGTATAGTGTGGGTCCAAAAAATATTGATCAAGAGGTAGCAAGGCTTGAAGAAACCAACATAATAAAGATCTAAAGAGTAAACATGTCCAAGAGATCCACTACCGTAATCAAGACCCATGGAGTTGAAATGTCCATTCTGTCATATGGAATTAGGATATAAGGAATAAAATACCTTAATCAATTCACCATCTCTTTACATTCAACAATCAAAATCCATGATTTCTTCTAACCCATTAATCATTTTCTATATAAAATGTTTAATCAATTTACCTCATTTCATCACATAAAAGGAGGAATCAACTCTGTCCCATCATCAGGATTCAATTATCAAAAATTTATAAAGGATCCTTTTAATAAGGAGAGAACTCACACACCCCATGGGGTGGTATAAAGTAAGGAAGATTCAATGTCACACCCTCATGGGTGTCCTAGTTTGGGGATAAAAACCTTAAAATATCTCAAAAGTGATGGTGGGAAACCCTAAAATGTCACAATCCATTCTATTAAATCATTTAATTAATTTTAGGCGAAACACTGGAAGGTCTGAAGTACGAGACAACTGTGATAAGATATAATAAAACCAAATCATATAGATAAAATTATAGACCACCCACCATAGGTCTATAGTAGAACATTCATCATATTACAACCTATGATTCTATCCAAATCATAAAGAAAAATTAATCATGAAAAAAACGAATCAATATAGGGAATATTATATTTCACCTAAATAACTTTATCGATATAAAGAAAAACGAAGAATAACACAAGATGAACATAGAATATATCGACATGGATCCAAAAAGAAAAATGGTAGTTTTATCGGATGTCGAATTGGAATGTTACACCATATCCTAGATTAGTCTTTAAAAGGATCACCAATAGGAGAAGAATATGCCACCACTAGAGTAAAATAGAGAAATAATAGGAGGGTTTTAAAAATATAAGACATTAAGGGATATGCACCCCTGGCTATATGATTTCTTAAAACTATGCACCTTTTGACAATGGTCTGTACCATTTTATAGGGTTTTATAAAATAGTTCATCTTGAGGCACATGAATTTTACTAGCCGTGCGACCCAAATAAATTTTCTAAAAACTAGGACTCCAAGATCAAATAAAGCTCCCAAAACTAGCGAAACTCTTGTAAACATATTACCCACTCACATTAGGTAAAATACAAGGAGTTAAACTGAAAAAAAGATCCATACCTAACAGAAAAGCATGTAATGTTATAGAATCAAACCAATCTGGTAATGCGAAATAATGATCCCCCCTTAGATAACATAGGGATCGACCGTTCTTTATTCCTTTAGTGATCAATCAATAAAAATTATATTCATTATTAATTTATTGTACTTAAATATATGTATATTATAAGAATAACATTTTAATACAAAATTAGAAAATAAAAACTTGATGAATATACCTAAAGTGAATGATGTTGATTCCTTCTTAAATTGATTGAAATTTATTTTCCATTTTCTTTATATTGACATAAGAAGAAAATAAATTCCTATTCATTCTTGTGCCATTGATTGTTTTTTATCTTTAAAAGATTCCATAAAAGATCTTGTGGATTCAGATTAACCATGGGATCTTTAGACTTATCTTATAAAAATTTTTCCAAAAGAGGTGGAGAAATTGGTTTTAACAAATTCTTATCCGCTTGGTGAAGAATGGAAAAATTTTTCCTATGAAATTTCTTTATTTCATTTATCTGGTCTTGGGGAAATATGAATAAGTTCTATGTTAAGGATAATATGATAATGTTAATAAAAATTTTCCTAACAAAGTGGATGCCCAATTTTTTTAATTGAATAATACACCCCATCAATTTCATAGAATAATCAGTAGCTAGATCACCTTCTTGAATTATAAAATAAAATTTAGTGTATTGATAATGTAATTTATTTTTATCATTTACTTCTATTCATTAGGATATTTTAGAGGATGTATTTTGGTGTAAACATCCATGTCCTTTTGTTGTATAAAAAATACTTATAAATAGTTGATAATATAATACAACAAACATAGGAATCTTCCTCAACATGTCTCTGGTCGACACCCTTTCCATATTTTCTCACCTTCTAGGGTTGGCGAACAAGAATAATGGATTCCAACATATACTACAATCTTTATAACAATAATGATTCACTTAAATGATTTCACCATAATTAAACAAATTTATTTGCAAATACATACCTTGTGTTAAAGAATGATCACACTATATTCTTGGTTTTCATTCCATTTTTAATAAATAATTAGAATATATGATTAATAATTTTTTGGATTAAAAAATGTGAGAAATAATAATAATTAATTTTATTAAATATCCCATAATTTATCGAGTCTCAATAGAAATCACTATTGAACAGGGAATTTATAGTTTCTCTAGAATTATCATTCAAAGGATCCATATTTCCTTTTTTATAATCCAAATGGAGGCCATGATAGTTACTAAAAATTATTTGAGAAGGAAATCATTCCAACTGTGGTCTTGAAACTCCTGGACCCAATGAGTTAACTCCCCAATCCATAACCCTAAAACTAATTTTTTAAAAACTTTCCACAAAATTTTTCTTAGAAATATAGAGGAAATTAAAACCAATAAATATTTGGTCAAGTTGACAAAATTATCTTACTTTTGAGTTCCCTGTAATTAAAGCTTTCCTTAAAAAAGGTTGAACCGACACTTAAACTATTTGTTTATATTAATTCAGATGATCCAAGGATGGATGAATAATATTAATATGGCGGTTTTTTATTTTTTATACATAAATATATATTATTTTATCATTAACATTACTTTTTAAAAGATAAGTGGGTTTTTCTTAATTAATTAACAATGTTGGATAAAACATTTATGCAAAATCTAGTTATTTAAATTCCATCTTTTCACATTAATTTCTTATTTTTTCAGAATTGGCATGAGTTTAAACTTTCCACCTATCCCCCTATGTATCACTTGATCAGGAATCATTATTGTTCTATCTTGAATCTCCTCCACACACCATAGAACGATTCATTAATTACAAGTATTTATAACTCACACAAAAGCTAGGGGAACCAAATGATTGTTTAAAGGGGAATTTCATAAATATCCTCCAACATGAAAGTACCATATAAAAATGGAGGGAGATATAAAATGAAATCCATAAAATATAATTTTATATTACATAATTTCAAACCCATACTATAAATTAAATACCAACATCTAACACATACATAGTTCTTGTGAAAGTTCATGAATGATCATACATACAATGTTTACCCAAAATTAATTAGCTGACATTCAATACTTATTCATAATTTATTATTTAGATAAGCACATTTTAATTTATTGATTGATTAATTAATTAATTCAATTTCATATTAATAGTCATTCCACATTATTTAGAAATACTTATCAGTAATGGAAATCATTGAAAATAAATGGCAGAACCAATAATTACAGATTTATTACAAAAAATTAATTTACAATTTAAAATTCCATAAAACCATTATGAAATTTTTAGACCCAATAGGTTCCAACAAAAAATATTTTTTTAATGATCCACTTTTCAATTCAATGTAATTTAATTCTTCCACTAATTTGAAGACTACACTACGTGTATGTAAATGTTACACACCATGTATCTCAGTTTCTATGTATTTAGCTTACACATATGGGGAATAGATGTGTTCATTAGTAAGACTAGACAATGTGTAAAAGTCATATATTTTTCTTGTATATCACTTTACATATTCCCATGAAACCTTTTGAAGGACTCAGTGTGTTCTTCATATGTGAAACCACACGTGTACACCGAATACATACCATGTATCTACATATTGTTTGTCTGTTTGACTCACCTAATAGGTTAACATGTATCTCATATGTAGGAAATGATTACATATACATCATGTAAACTAATTCCATATCATGTATATCATTTATTCTCTAGGATTTCACTTTCACATGGTTTGACTATGATTATGTCTGAATGGGATACCTGAATTTTTCTACTGCACTATGTAAACTACATTTTGTGTACGCCAGCTGCACATCATGTAATATGACATGTCATGTATGAGGTTGGACCAAACAACATGTAATGTTCAATAAATTTACCATGTGTAATTTATATCTTGGATTTTCTTGTATCCCTTGACTAGGCCAAGTGTAGTTCACCTGGGTACACGACATGTATTCCATCCACATGACATGTAGTCCCATGGTATCTGCATGAATCCATGACACTTTCTGATGGTATCTCTAGTAATTATTTATCTATTCTCAGACCTTTAAGAAAATGGAACACTAAATGGAAATGATTAATATGTCATCCAAATTCTAATTCCAATATCATTAAATAAATAATAATATGAAATAAAATCTAACCACTATTTCACATAGCCAATAATCAAATAAATAATTATAAAACTAATATGTGACTCTTAAGATACCACTTGAAGGTTATGGATGCTACAAAAGAACCTTTGATGTGATATATATTAAAAATTATTTTAATTTAATGTTACTTGAAACACCTATAGGGGGTCTTTCATGTTAAATTTATAATTAATTAATTTATGATTAGAAGAAATGATAACCATGTCCTGGGATCCTTTCTTCGATGAAATTTTCAATCTTCTAAAAACAGTTTCATATTTCCTCTATTATTCTTGAAGGATACAAGTGTAAAATCCATCAAGATATGATCCACACATTCTTATTTGATCTTCACAAAACAATGATTGATTTTCGGGTGCTAGCATGGTGAATTAATCATCTTGCATTGTTCGTCCTAATTCCCCTATGATCATTCATGCTTGGAAGGTTTCTCGTAATTCTTGAGTAGAAGATATTATAATTCCAAGAAAGGGATAGAGAGAGATAATTTTTCTGTTTTCAATGATTCTCTATTCTGGACAATCAACCAACCCTATAAAATAAACATAACCATCTATTTATAGAGTTGGGGTTTTGGTTAAAAGACTATTTAATATAATATTGGCTATTAAATAAAATAATAACATTTTCTTAAACCCATGATAAAATAATAATAATATTTTTAATATTTTAAGTCACACATGATAACTTTTGTAATAAAAAAATTATTTAACTGGCTTGTAAATTAATATTTTTCACTGGATGCAGTCTCGTTCCATTTGGGAAAATTAGAATTTACTGAATACATGAATAAAAAATTTATTCCTAAAAAACTAGCCAAAACTCAGGGGAGATATATTTATTAAATATTATATAAAATAAATAAAAATATTTTATTTTTTAATTTAATTAAAAATTATTTATTTAATTTATTTTGTCGATAAAAATTGAATAAAATTATTCCTCAGTCTTGAGAATAAATTTTATTCCATTAATTAAGTTAAAATAGAATTTAATCAAGATCAAGAGAGAGACTGAGTGTGTGACCCTGTAGGATTCATTCTCATCGACATTAGATGGGATCACTTAATGTAAAATATTATTATCTAGAAATGGGTCATGGTACCCAAGATAAAGAACATAATTTCACAATGATGGTGACCACATATGAATAATCACTATGTAAATAATCACCTTTTTCTAAATATATCTTCAAAAAGGTTACACATAAATATCATCAACATATATGCATGAGATATATTTCATTGACTATATAAAATAAAAAACCGTTACACCATAACCAATGAATTTAATTGGATAGTTATATTTCAATCAAAGGGTTGAGATATTAAATTACATAGAGATGGAGGGGACAAATGTCGGACCCCAATTGAGTTTTGGTTGTATTTTTTCTCAATATATCAATCTTTTTATTAGGTCAATGAATGATATAATATTAAAGAAAGTAACAGAAATTAGAATTGAAGTTTCCAATTGGATGCAGAACCATTATAATGGGAATCGAATCCAGCACATCAGTATGATTCAATACAATCCTTCATATTGGGATTTTTATATAACGTTCGAATCTGTTTTAAATAATATTGACTCTGGAATGAAAGTGGTGATCATAATGAGGAAGTGTTTAGGGGTATGAATGTCTTCGATGTGAATATGATAATGATTTTCTATTTTTTATTTTATATATCATAATATAGTTGGAAAACCTATATTGCATGATTTTTGAAGGGAAGAGGGAGATTTTGTTCTACCAATCGTATTAAGGCTCGGTTGGAAGTAAAGTATATTATAGAGTTTGTGGAAGAGAGGAGAATATGATGTGAAGTATTCTAGATACCACTCATCAGTGTGAGGAACACCATACATATTTAGATGAAGATTGTAAGAATAAGAAAAAATAGTTTGAAAAAATTAGAGGGCCACTAGAATGATTGTACTGAATAAAATAAGTCATTTCCAACACCAATCCATAAGATACTATATTCCACTAATCCATCATAATGGATTCAGGCACTGATTTTTTTATGAATTGTTGGTATCATCCAGACATCAAATACAATGATTTTTTTTGAGGAATAATGTTTGAGAAGGTTTGAATTTTATTTCATGATGGTTAAGAAATCAACATGTAATAATTATTTCTCTTAAAATTTCTTTAAGAGAAAAAGAAAAAAAATATTTATTGTTTCTAAAGAATAATTTATTGCTAATCTGATTTGGTTTGATACTAATTCATCTGTGTGAAGTGGAAATTGATCCATCAAACAAAGGATAATATTGATAAAATCGTCAACATAGATCATCGGTGTGAGAAATCGAAGAAAGGGAGAAATAATTTAATGATATTTTAGAATGGGTTTTAATATATTAAATGTAATAGTTGATACATATCATCTTCAAGATAAGAATTTCAGTGTTTACAAGTGCTCATCATAAAGTATCGTCTTTAGAACTTCATGCATTTTCATCATAATGGATAATCATAATGAAAAATCTAACAAAAGAAATTTTTATAATACTTGAAGAAGTATGAATTTTTAGATGCTCCATGAAGTATAATGAAGTGTTAAATAAGTCAATGATATATCTTAGATTTAGTGGAAATTGTATATTTGAGAAATCTAGTTGAGCGGATTGATTATCATAATCCCACCCAAACCATATCTAGGTTGACCATAAAAGGTGAGAGTAGTTCATTTTTAATAGGTGAAGAATTAGATCTATTCATAAATGATTGATCTCTAAAAATTATGGAATATGTATTGAGTTTCCAACCAAAGATTGTTTTTTAGGTTGAAGATGAAGAAGTTACATTGGAATGATTCCATCGGAGTAAGACCATCCGAGCGACATCCATCAGCATAAGATCTATATGACTGAGTAATTATGAGCTACAAATTGAGTTCCTACTCAATTGAATAAGGAATTTCATAAGGAGAATCAGACTGAGGCTAATCACACAATTCCCATTCGACCCAGGGTACAAGATTGAGGAACATTAGACATACTTCTACTAAGTAATATTTCTGAACTTAGGTTCTATAATAATTTTCATGACCAACAAGTATATTAGAGAATTGTTAAATTACGTGAAATATTATGCAAGAAAAGCATGATTTATCTTACTTTTGGATGAAGTTAAGACATTCTAAAGTGGATCAGAAAATAATAATAAAATGGAAGGTTGTAGTTGTTGATATTTACCATTTGGTGAAAAGGATTATCTCGCTGGAGTGTATAACTAGGTGTGGAAAAGTGGATACTAAAAAGGATGGTTAAGGGGATAAACAACTATAAACATAATACTGCTACAAGTATTATAGAATATTTCACTTCTTGATCCTTTTTATTCTAGAAATATGTTAGAGAAAGAATACATGTTGGTGGGACTATCTAATATGGAAATGAGTAGGAATTTATATTGATATTTGTAAATATCATGTTCTAACTTATCTTTATATTTTTTTCATATGAAATGTGAGGGTGAGATATTATAATTGAGTATATTGTAACCTTAAAATTTTTTAGATGCTATAAAAGGTTACTAAAGTATTTGAGAAAACTCTCTTATAAAAGAAAAAGATCCACTAATTCACCCCCTCTTAGTAGTATTGATCTTACTTAGGAACCTTAATTAGTATCACATCCTATGTTCCCCTTGAAATATCCATAATCGAGAATAAAGAATTTGAATTTATTGAATTATAAGGTGTTTTCGGTTTTCAATGGTAATAACTATCATATATAGAAATATATAATGATTACATATAATATGTATCTTGTATATGATATTTTTGAAGCCACTATAGATTTATTTCATCCCCATATTTTGAATTCTCTTCTTACTGCTACTGATAAGAGAAATTCTGATAATGATGGAAGAGTTAAAATTTATTTAAATTCATCACTAACTGAAAGTGAGTTTCATATAGTAAAGGTATTTTCAACTTCTAAGGTTATCTAGGATATATTGAAAACATTTATGAAGGGAATAAAAAGGAAAACAAGGAATAGATTCTAATTTGGTGGCTAAGTTATAAAGATATAAAAATAGAAGAGTATGAATGTGTTGGTGAATTATTTATAAGGGTAAATGATATTCATAGAACCATAAGATGTCTAGGTGAGAAACTGGAAGCGTCAACTGTTGTTGAGAACATCTTGATAATTTTTCCGTATATGTTTAATGCCAATGTTTTATATTTTTAATATAGAGATCCTAAAACTCTATATTTTGATGATCTTCACAATACCCTTACTACTTATGTAATGAAAATAGATACATTTATAAAAAGTAAAGAAAATGGTGATCAAGAAGGAGCCTTAAAAATATTTATTAAAAGGGGAATAAAAAGATAAAGAAGTTGAAGAAGAATGAAGTGATTCAAAATTATAGGAAGATTTTTAATATTTCAATACAATCATTTCCCTGCTTTCTAAGAAATACAATAAGGGACAGTTGAATAGAAAAACTATAACATGTTGTAAATGTGAATGGAAGGGACATTTTTTACATGATTTTTCTAGGAAGAAAATATATAAGTACAATTCCAAGGAAGATAATGATAAATCTCTAAAACAAAATTGGAAGAAACATATAGAAATATTTATATTTGATAATAAAAAGAAAAGTTATCTAAGAAGAAGAAAGAAGGATTACTCCTAATCCATTGAGGAACATGATAATCTCCTAAAGTTAATTGATCAAGTTAGAAGTGGAAGTGATTCATCTAATAAGAATGTTGATTATGATGAGATGACAAAAATGGAATGGATTTTTAAAAGTAATTTGGAAAGTTTACTTAAACAAAATCATATCAAGAAATAAATTTGGAAGTTTCATTAAAATGTTAAATAAATAACTTTTAATAATGGAAAACATGAAATAAAACTAAAAAGTTATGAAGAAAATTCAACTTATAATGTGAATATGAATAAGATAGAATATATACTTGTAGAAGAAAGTAAAAAAAAGTTGAATGAAGATATATATGAAAAACGTAGATGTAATGAGAATATGAAACAAAGTGAGATAAGAAAGATGAGAGAAAAATTCCCAAAGGTAGTTGATGTTAATGGTGAAACTTAATAAACAGGTAACTATTTTTACAAAATAAGGTTTCTGAGAGAACATCTTTCACCAATAATGTTAATAATTATTCTAGAAAGTATCCTCTTCAAAAAATTGGTCTAATATTTTTGAAGAAACAAAAAAAATATTTTTTTTAGTTTTACTCTCAATCTAAAAGATCAATATTCATAGGTCACTATTAGTATTGTAAAATTTTCAAACATAGAGATTATTCCTACTGGTATAACATGTATCTACCAGAAAACATGTCTAAATCAAGTGGAATAAATTATGTGAAAATAAGATCCAATGTTCTTAAAAAAATTTGGAACCAAAAATTGATATTTAGAAGATGAAGAAAAATGAGTTTGTTAATTAATATAAGTATTTTAAGGAAGATGAGAAAAGAAAACATGCCAATTACAAAAACAAAGAAGTGATTATTTATTTGGATAGAAAAAGTTTTCATGGATAGAAAGTTAGAAGAAGACCAAAAATTAGTTTAAGCAAAGAGTAATAAAAAGGTTTCTAAATATACGAAAAATTTGATAAAAAGATATTAGTAGATTATATTTTAAAAATTAAGAAAATATGAAATAGATGTGAGAAATAATGGAATGTATATAATATATGTTTGGCTATCCTTCTGGAATAGGGGGAAGGAATGAAAGAGTTGTTAAAAACTCACTATAACAAAAATATTCCAATAATGGAAAATAAATTTACATCCTTGTCATATGAGTGTACTAAATAAGGGAAACTTGTTAAAAAATATGGAATGGTTAAAAAGAAGGAATAAAATACATCTAATGAAAAATCCAAGGAGAATAAGAAAATGAACAGGTTTATAGATGGTTCTCAGTCTAAAAGATTCATCTAATCAACAACCAAGGATCCTCTTTTTTTATAAAAATATGTGTATTTGTACTGAATTACATGGAATTAAAGTATTTGAAATAAGGAATATGATGTTATTTAGTCTCCTCCTCTTATTTCAAAATAATTAAATGAGGTTAAAAAATATGAGTTTTTTAATGTTTTGTTGATACAACTGAACTTTATGATATGTTTGTTGATATGGGAGTATGTTTATTTTATCTTAAAAAAATCCTATCAAAATTTCCCCAATCATGAGAATATTGAAAGGAAAATAAAAATATATTAAATTAAAGTTTTTTTATAGACAACATTGATAACCATTATTATACACTCTTTTTTAAACTATGGGTTCACCCACAAGGACATAGAGATGTATAGTTAAAGGTTCTTTGTTACCAAATTCATGTGATACTTAGGTTCTATTGAAGAATATTTTCAAGATTTTGAGTGGAAAAGTTCCAACCTTTAAAAATGAGACCATTTTTCAAAAAGGGTGAAGGTTTTAATTATATACCATTTGATTTTTATCGTCAATAAATGAAAGAGATAAGGAAAAAGGGGAAATAATAAAGAAATTGGGAGAAGAAAAGTGAGGAAAGAAAACCAAAAATGGTATTATTTTGATGTGAATGAAGTGGGTATTGGAAGAAAAAATAAAGGGGGAGATTATTGGACCCCAGTTGAGTTTTGGTTGTATTTTTTTGTCAATATATCAATATTCTTATTGTTGAAGAAATAAATAATATTGAATAAGGTAATGGAATTATGGATTATAGTTTTCAATCAGATCCATAACCATCATAATGATAACTGGATCCATTAAATCATTTTTATTCAATATGATTCACTAGATATGGATGTTGATATAATGTCAAAATTTTATAGAAATCAACTTGATTCTTGAATGAAAGTGGTGATAATAATGAGTATGTTTTTAGGAGTATGAATGCCTCCACTGTGAATCAGACGAGGGTTGTTGTTAACTATTTAATATATCAAAATTTATCTATAAAAATTATAATTCTAAATGTATAAAAGAAAGAGGGAAATTGGATGATACCAATAGTATTAAGGATATGTTGTAAATAAATAAATCTATAGAGTTTTTGGAAGAGATGAGAATAAAATGTGAAGTATTTTGGATACTTCTCAATAGTGTAAGGAATACTAGACTTAAAAGGATAAAGACAATTGGTATGTGAAATAATGGTGTCCCAATATTATAGGGATGAAACATTGATCATACTGAATAAAACTTTTTTCTTCCTACACTAGTCCATTGGATTTGGAATTCCACGGATCCATCTTAATTATTGTTGGCATTTATTTTTCTTATGAATTGTTGGTATCTTTAAGTCATTGGATATAGAGTTTTATCAGAGGCCAAATGTTTCAGAAAATTTAAATTGTATTTCAATTGGGTCAATAAAAAAGTCATAATTTATTCTCTTACAATTGGGATAATAGAAAAAGGAAAAAAATTATTGATTTTTTCTCAAGAAGAAATGAAGACTCATCAGATTGGGGCTGACACTGATTCTTCATAGTGAAGAAGAAACCAAAGCATCTGGTATATGATGACACTAATAAAATCATCACACAAAAATAATTGGTATGAGAAACTAAATAAAGAGATAAATAAATTGATTATATTTTAGAATGTTTTTTTAATGTCATACATTTATGATTTGATACAAATCATAAACATGAGAAGACATTCAGTGTTTACAAGAGGTCATCATAAATGGTTATCTTTAGTATTTCATATGTTTTCATCATAATGAAGAATCAGAATAGAGAATTTAAATGAAGAATCATACTGAATAAATATTTTTAAAACAATATGAATTATAATTTTTTAACAATCTCCAATAAGTATTATTATATTTTTATTAAGATAAATATTTATAAGAGATAAAAGAGAAATTGAAGATTCAAAAAATCTAGTTGAGCGAGAAGATATTCATAACCCCACCAAAACCATATCTGGGTTTGCAATTGATTTTATTAATTAATTTATGTCTTTTTATTTACACCAATAACTAATGTTTTATAAAAACTTCATAATTTTGGTGAAATATTGAAGTTTTAATATTAAATATAATTTTTGAGATTTATTTGAATCAATCATGATTTGATCCCTTTTTATGTTTTAATTATAAATCTCATCCTTCTGATTGAAATTGTGTGATTATTGTTTTTTATGGTTCTTAATTACATTTGTTACAAATCATTAGGTAGGAATTTGGTCCAATCAGGACATTTTAAGGGTTATATGGTTAACTCAAGAATTCCCAAAGAATCTGTGAAGAAACTGGACCATCCGTGATGATTGAGTTTCTAGGCACAATACAAAAGACCAAATTTTATGAAATTCCATAATATGTTCTTTATTACAAAAAAGAATCATGTATAAAAATGTTAGGTCCTAAATCCACACAAAAGGGTCCCAAATGATATAATAAATTCTATCCTAACATTCTACCCAAAGGGGGCCCAAGATTTGGGGAATCATGTCATATTGATTATAACTTACAATCTAAAGATAGATGTAAAGATGAATCATGATATAAATATTCTGTAGGATATGAAATATTACAGTATCTTGGATTTTAGTGGATCATGTGATATCTATCTAGGAATGGAATAGTTCTATTATAATAATAATTACCAGTCATCCATAAGAATGGATCCCTTCAATGCTTTGAATAGTTTCCTATAAAGGTCACCTTCTTATTGGATAAAGGTGGGAAATATTTCTCTCATGGAAAAAGTTTCATTCTAGATACATCATGAAGTATTCATGATGTAAATAGATTTTTAGTTACAACTTAGAGTCAACTGAAATCAAATATGGATCTCTAACATCATCCTTTAGAGTTTCCTTTTGTAATCGGGTCTTATTGAATGTTTCTCCTTGGTTGAGTCACTATCAGCTCACGAATAAGGGAATCTGGATATATGGTATGTTTGAAAATTTGATATCATTGAGTGGGTTGTAAATTTTTTTTATTGATAATATTTACCATCTCATTTGATAGTTATACTTGGTTCTTTCCACATATCTCATCTAAATAAGTAAAACCCTAATATTTCCCATGTTCAAGGTTGGGATGAGATTTAGTATAAGACTTTTTTTTCTTTTGCAGAAACTATTGTAGATCATTGATTCATATATTAATTTATTTCATGGTAATTCTATTATATTAGAAAAAGTGTTATGGTAGAACATATTATATTCTCATAAGATTTGGGGGCGTAAATCATTGGTGAGGGAGAAATGATCTATACCCTTTCTATAGTATACTTATTCCATGTGATTTTCTAGGGATATAAAGTCATATTGTGGGGATAATTGTACTATACTATTTGAGTAATGTTCCATTTTTTAGAAGATTTTTTTTCATTTTTGAGTGGAATCATAGTTGATTTATGGGTTTTAAATATAATTGGATTGAATTCTAGTTGTAAGAGTTGGTTAACATCATGAAATATATATTCATGAGGTAAATGAATTATGTCAAAAATCCAAAAATATTGGTTCTAGAATTGAAACCCACACACAATGTGAGATATTTCTCACATCATGAACTGGGACTTCTAGATTTTAAACCAAGGTGAATTGTTTTGTGCACATGCCTTACTAGAAGCTCATGTCATAAATCAAATATTCACACCATGAATCATTTTTCTTCAAGATGATTTAAGGTTTTTGCTTCCTAACTCCTATGTAATTTGTTCTACACCTACTCCTTCAAACCATATTTCTTCTCCAGGATATTTTTGGTGAATCCCTCTCTCTTGGGCTTCTCTATTTGGAGCTTTGATCTCATGTTGATTAGTTTCTCCACTTTAGTTATGTTCGATCATTCTATTCCCTTTTTCATTGTTTATCATGGACTTATAAGGGGTATTGGGATAAATTTTTTGGATATATTTATCATGATATGATACTTCCCTAATATATTTTATATCCATTGTACTATTTTCTTCTCGTGGATGCTTCTCATATAGGTTGTGGTGTGGAACATGTTATTATTGAGTTATGAGTTGATATAACTTCTCTATTAACACTTTTTGTTATTTAATTCAATTATAGGAAGAGGAAATTGATGTTATAACTTTTTTAATTATTATTCTATTTTTTACATTTCATTCTGGTATGCAGATATCATCATAGTTGGTGATCGACCCATTTTTCAGGTAGGTGGTTTTGTATCTAACCTATGTTAGGTTAACCTTGATTCCTCTAGATTTATTAAATATTTTTTATATTAAATTGGTATGAGTATTTATTTTATGATTTTTTATGTCAAATAGATTTTTTATAAAATGATTTCCCCCTTTTTCGTAAATAAAATGTTTTATTCCAAGAACTGTGAAATGGATTGTGAAATTGGTTTTCAAACCGTGTGTTTTGATGATTAAATGTCTGTTTTGAATTGTTTTTCAATTTTGAAAGTAATTTTAAATTGATTTGATATATATTACCCATGGGAACCTTGTTTACTTATATGAAATGTGTAGTATGATTCCCCATTCATTGGTGTTGTAAGGGGGATTACATTCAATAGTTATCCTCTATTCGTAAATCATATATAAATTGTCTCTAGAAACTTGGTTGACATTTTATGGGGTTCATTTTCAAGGGTGTTCCTATATTCCCTAGGTTTTGATGCATGGGATTTATGGACCTGAGTGCATGCACTAGTCATGATTGTGATTGAGTTATAATTGACCTAGATAGCCCATCCTTTCTTTTCCCAGGTTTGTTCACCATTGTGTGGTGAATTTTTAATGTTTGGGTTGAAATTATATAATAAATGATTTGATTTATGTAGGTGGTTATTTATAATTATTCTTTGAAACTATTTTATCTGGTTTGTGAAAGATTTAGAAAATGGGGGAACTATTTTACATTATTTTGATATAATAGTATATACCTTATTATCACAATTTTTTTAATTGAGTATATTAGTATTATTGTAAAGAGAATTGATATGGAACACCTGGTTTGGATCCTACTGAGCCTTTTTATCTCACACCTTATGCACTCTTTCGAGGGTGTGTATACATTATTTTATCTATTGCAGGAATGGGAAAGGTATCATTGTGAGATGATGAGGATTATGCCTACTATATAGGGGTATCTAGTGGTGTGTGGGTGTTAAATTTCCCATATATCAAATGGTGTAATAATTATTAGTTTTAGTGACTTTTAGTTGGTTGTTTTTAGGACATATACCATAGTTTTTATCTTGTTAACTATGGATTTATCAGTATAATTGTTATTATTTTATGGTATATTTATTTTATTATTTTCATTATATATATATATATATATATATTCTATGTCAGTTTTTAGGTTTATAAAACTATTCCCTCTATTAGTTATTGGATAGGTGGGTTCTAGTTTCCAGCATGTGGGGATCATGAATTCCTTTCAGGTCTTATCATGGTCTATTTTGAAGAATAGTTGGATGATTTTTAGGGACAGATTCAAGACAAAGTCTGTTGGATATTGGGTATAAATCATGGTTTTTACATTATTGAAGAAAAAACAAGTTAATTATTATAAATGGTATATTGTTTAATCTCATAGTTGGTTCACAGTTGGTAAACTGTGCAGACTAACCATGTGAGGTGGGGTGTTTTGAGATAGTGTTGGCAATTAGGTTTAACAAACCGTTTGGCCAAACCATGATTTCCTTTAAAAAGTGGAACATTATCTTTTTTACCTTATGATTTAATATCCCAAATACCCCACCTTTCTCATATCCCTCGTCCCACAACCCCTTTATATGAGTCCTTATCCTCCCTCTCTTCCTTGATGGATCTCTACTATCTCTTGTTTGTTACATCCACTAGTACGTTTTATCAAGATAATAAGTTAAAACCCTAACTCTTTTCTCATAGATAAATTTATTTTATTATTTTTGTAACTGTTGGTTAGTGTTTTTAGTAACTATCCCATAAGAGGATGGTGAAATCCTTATGGGATGATGAATATTATGTACTTCTTATATGGAGGATGAACTGATTCAATGTCTCCATGTCATCACCTATCCCTTTCAGGAATGTCTATCATTGCATGTGTTTTTCCCAGGGTTTGGAGAAAATAAACATTACATTTCATTTTTTTGTTCTAATTGATATGGAATTGGCCTCATCTAGTTCCTAAATCTCTCTACAATCCTCTAAATGGGGGATGGTCTTGGTTTTTGTGCAGTAGAAGAATCTATTGAGTTAATTGTGACTTATTCCTAACTTAATTAATTTTGATAGTAAAATGAATCTGTTAATTAATTATAATTTCATTATAATTAATTAATTTGGGTTATTTATATGTGATATATGACCATGGGTGGCTTGAGAATTTTTAATTGTATTATATAAGCTTTGGAAAAAGGCTGTCAGGCTATGAGTTAAAATGAAGAGGCTACATATATGGTAGGTTTTCCCTATGTTATTCCCATAGTAACACCCAATTTTATAAATTTTTTCATTACGTGATACACCAGTATTCTATGTCACATGTAAATATTTATCAAATGTTTAACAATATATTTTTTATATTTTAGTCACCCTCTCTAAAATTGGTATTGAAAAAAGGAATGGTGATTCCCTAAGAATACCTCTATTTGAGATAGTTACTTACATAATGTTTAAGGAATTGTTAATTTGAAACTGTAATTGGATTTGGATATTAGATTTTTCATTTTAATAATTATATATTGAAATTTGGTTGGTGTTTTTGAAATTGTAACATAGAAAATATAGATTTAAAATGGAATAGTAAATGGTTTCGAATTAGAAATTGGAATTTGTGTTAATGAACTATATAATGAAATTTAATTTTATTAAGTGATAAATATTGGATTATGAATTAGTTTAATAAGATTATAATTTTTTAATATTATTTAATGGGTATTTATTTCTAGTTCCTTGGTATAGAGAAGACCCTATGTGTTAGCCCACGCTGGTATGGCCAAGAATACACCAGAAGGTGTGGTCTATACTAATATACCAAGGATAAAAAAACATCTAAATGGGTGGTCTATGATACCATTTTCATACTGATGAAACCCATGTTTTTAATACTATTTGGAATGTACAGTGATATGTGCTCATATATTCTCCATCACAAGCCAAACTTGGTATTTTCGATCTGGGTCTCAGAGCTAATGATCGATGGTGGGTTTCTTTTATTATTTAAATATTAATGATTAAAAATGTAAATTGATAATTTTAATAATTTTTATATATAATATTTTTATTTTTGGAATTAATTTGTAGTGTCCTATGTAGTTATAATCACACCTTTATTATGCCACCAGTTAGTACCGAAAAATGCTTCATGGTTACAGGAATTGATAATAGAAAGTGCCCTACTGCTCATTCTTGATTGTATAGAAAGGATAAAGCCTAGGGTATTTGAGATACGATTCCATATTTTACTTATATTATTTTTTTTCTTCTTCTCTTCTATTCACTTTTGGACTTATTTTACATGATTATTTACATGTAATCCAAATGATTATGTGTGTAGATTTTTTTGTAAATTGTATGGTTTATGCTTAGTGACTAGTTTATACTTTGATGTTATCTATAGTGTTATGTGATGTATTATATTCCATCATATTTCTCAATTTTATTTTACTCTGATCATATTTTATAGTCTCCTAATGGAATATTATCCGACCCTTGATGTATGTCAGAAGATTCTAGCATATGGGGGTGCTCCTGAGGTCAGGTTGTGCCACTAGTCCTACATCAGTTTATAGTGAGTCGACATGGTATATTAAAAAGTTCTATCAAAGAATTTTTCTTTTAATTTACTATTTTGTCAGGATATACATGATAATATGAACATGTCAGAACAACATATGGAACTTATGCCTAGGATTGGCCAATCTATGTATGATAGAAATCCATATTTCAAAGGATGAGATTTCTCTTCATGTTTTTCATTTTTAATGATCATCTAATTTAAACTCAATTGATGAACTTGATTTATTATTGTGACCCAATCTAAACATAACATAAATAATAAATTAATTTCATGATATAGATAATACACCTAAAAAAATTACACAACCAAAGGACTTAAATGTTTAGTGACTTAGATATTATCAAAAAAATTATCTTAATTAGTAGTAATTTATACATAATAGAACTAATATAGACTCTTTTTTATAACTTCTAAAACTTATAAATATCTTCAAAACCCAGGTAAAGAAAAACATAAGAAATGTGTGATCTCAAATTCTCAGTAACAAGTCATAAAGGGTTAGATCATAAGTATATTAGAAATCATGTGTAGGGGAGAAATTTCTTATTAAAGGAATAAAAAACAATATGAGTTGTCCACAAGTCATGATATAAGGATAAGTAATCTTAAATGAACAAACAAAAGTCATGGAAAATATGCATGGAATAATGAGAAGTTAAACATGGTTCTAGGATAATAATCATAGGCATATAGAAATACATCACATCATTGAATCATAGTAAAATAAGGAATTATGGAACAAACATAACCATTTAAAATATTATGAAAAAAAATTTATATACCATGTTCACTTAACAAATTGTTAACAAATATTCTCACATCTAATACACATAAAAAACTTGTGAAAAAATATTCTGACATATCATTTACACAATATTTCATCATATCATGTGAATGAAACCTTAACCAATGCATTAGAGGACAATATAAGACCCATATCATCACCATTCATATATATGTGTGCCACATAAAATCAAACCATTCATCCTATCATAATTACCCATATAAATAAAATGGATTGTATAAGTTTTCCAAATGGTATCATATAAAAAAATAGTGATCATTTCATTCCAAAAAAATAGAACACTGAAATAGTTTATTTAAAAATGATAACATATTGGGTGATTTATGAACCATTACTTAATTAGAGAATTTTTTAGTATGGTAAAAAAGTCACGAAAAATAATTTTTCTTAATTAGTATTTCATAATATCATCTGAAAAAGGTTTTATTTTCAAGTAACCTTCTAATTTTTTTAAAATAATATAAAATAGATTAAAACATTTATTTAAAACAATTTTTATTAAAGAGATATTGAAAATAAATAAATCATATATAAAAATGTGATGTCTAATAAAATAATATAATTGAATAAAAAATACATTGATTTGACTAAAAAAATTATGGAAAACCCATATCCCTAATATGATAATGAATACTTTGTTTTAAAATGAATAAATGGGAATACATGGATCATTTGAGATATAAAAATTTTGAGTTCCTACAAAGAAGATACTAATATTAGTGGAAGTAAAAAACCTAGATATGGAATGAGAATATTATAAATGAAAAATGAAATTTTTCTTGAACAAAATTGACTTATAAAAAAATTGAATAATGAAAGAAGAATAATTTGGTTATAAAATTGTTTTATCTATAACAGAAGGTGGAAATGAAATAAAACATAATCATAGGTTAGAGTAGATGAATCTTGAAAAGCAATAGAAAAAGTGAAGTGATTATGAACCAAGGAAAATATTTGAGTCATTAAAACCCATTATAGATTGAGTAACATTTAAATTAGTGTAGTAATTATAAAATTTTCATTATATTACTATGGATATATGATATTTTTAAGAGGAATATAAAGGATATAATATTATAAAAAAATTTAATACTTAAGTTATAGACTTGATATAATCTTATAGATCTCCTTAGAAGTGAGGTACTTAAGAAAACATCAATAGAAAAGGGTCCTAAGGATGAAAAATGGACATCTAGGAGAGGTATATTTGGAATTTTTTCATGGGGAAATAGAATATTACGTGTAACCTTAGTGGGGTGGAAGTGATCCCAATTTAAAAGTGGAGAAGAGGCCACTTTCTGGAATAGCCTTTACACTTCCATGATATCATTAAATTGTCCCTTAGAAAATGAATCAAAATTTTCATAATAATAGAGTGTAGGCTGGGATTGGGTCCTGAAATCCAAAAAATAATAATCTACACAATTTTTTTAAACTTGTTGCAAGTAATTTTCCAAATATTTTTACATGTTAACAATTATTTTGTTTTTACCTTAGTAACCTATTTATAACAATGTGGTTTATATTTTATTTAGAAATTTATGATGACCCCTATTTCCATATTTTTATGTATGAAATGAAATTGAACCTCCATTTACAGTAATTGAATTACTAAATATGATGAAATGAATATTTAAATTTAAATGTATAATATATAAAAAATAGTTGTTATAGAAAAATAACCTTTAAAAATTATGTGTTCTTAATCTTATTTAATATTTATTACCAATTGAATTAATATTAATATAATTATATATCAGTTTAAAAATAATATTATATTCATTATTAAAATTATATCAATTTAATTAGTTATGTAAAATTACAATATATTAGTACAACAATTCATTTAAATAAATTGTTTCACTATTATTGTGATAATTAACATTAATATTACTTAAATTATCTTTATACATAAAAATGAAATTGAACATGTTAACTAATATTTATATGTTGAACAAAAATAGAAAACAAAACCTTTATATATATTTTTTATATTTGATAACTTCTATTTTTTATTGTAATCTCATAAAAAAAATTTTTAGTCTGAAATATTACTTGAGTTTAAAAAATATTAAACATGCATTTTTAAAATTCAACATGGATTTATAAAATATTTTTATTACTTATTTAATATATATTTTTTATATAAAAATGGTTTCAAAACCTTTAAATCCATTCTTGTATAATAGAAATTATATATTTTTTTCAATGACCGTTTTTTAGTATTCACTAACAAATAATTATTTATGAAAAATCCAAAATAAAAAAACAACTTAAGATGAGATTTATATACTAAATCCAATAATAAATTTAATTTGAAAAAACATAAAATTCTAAAATTTATAAATTGAATTTTTAAATAAAATAATGAAAAATAATGAAAAACTATTTTTTTAGAAAATGTTATTTTAAACATTAACTTTTATTTTTCTTAATTCATATAATTTACCACATAAAGAGCGGTTTGCTCTATAACTTGTAGTTGAAATCTTATTTAACTAAGACTAAACAATGAAAAATCTAGGTAAATTGAATGGTTAAAAGTAAGTGACCTATTTAACTTGTATCTATTATACATGGTGTCATATTGTTAAAATTACATGTATAACCTATAACGTGTTTTATTTATAACTTTTACTTGACATTTCATTTAACTAAGAATTTGGTTTTGGAAATTATGGTTTAATAAAATGGGAAGGGTAAATTATTAACCTTATATATATATATGATGTGGACCCAAAAATAATAGGAATGGACCGTATTTGTTGGTTGTAGGGGATTTTGAGAGTGATCGAGCTATGTGATATCCCTCTGACCTTGAGACCATTAAAAATGGGATTTTTAAGGTAGTGAATTGTCTTGAAATTTTTGCATTTGGTTTAACTATGGCTCATAATTCTTGTGGGTAAATCTTGACCTGAGATTGGGTAGAGTAGACTTGGCTTGAACCCCTGTATGAGAACTTATTGTGAGTGTTTATCATGGAGGATATCATGTGACATTAATATGGTTGTTAATGTCACCCCTATTTTTGGCCTATGTGAGATAATAAGTGTGGTCTTAGTGGGAGGTCCCAATAGAATTCTTTAGGCATGAATCTTGGTTTAGCATTTGGTGCCTTGTAATCTTTTAGGGTGACCCATGAGAGGGTTTAACCAATCTTTGTGAGTGAATTTAGGTTCATATGTTATAGGTGTATGTCTCATCATACTAGATTGGTGCACGATGTTGGGTTATATGTTTGGATTTTGATATCATTACATGATGGGTGTTTTTAGGTATGTCGTTTGGGTGTGTTAGACATCTTCGGTTATCTTAGGAGATGAACATGTGTGATAGTGATTTTGTACTTGAAGCAAGTTTTAGGAGCGATATATTTTTTTGAATTTCAAGACATTTAAAATCCCTTTTGTGGAATTTTGGATGGTTAGTCAAAGAGGATCATGGGTGGTAGACCTAGAAACATTGAGTTGTGGATAAATTCTCTATTTTATACCAAATCAAGAGAGGTTCTTAGGGAAATTTGTTTTATGGAATACGTGATGAATTTGGAACGATAGTGTAGGTGGGGTCGATCAGGTTACCGTGAGATGAATCAAATTTTAGGTTCTTGTGAATAACGACACCCTAAAAATGGGTTTTTAGGATGCATGTCTAAATTCTGAGTACTCTAGAAATGTACATCACTTTGAGGGAGGGTGATTCTGAAGAGATTATGGGTTTTTATGAAAGGAATAGTCAAACACCTGAACTAGTTAGCTCAAATCAGGAATTTAAGAGTGTGGTGAGAGCATCAATGAATTATATTGGAATCTTATAATGAAACTCGGGTTTATAAAGGATGTGTAAATGGTTCATTATGTAGAGATTATTTAGTTTGGAGGGTGTTTAGGGTGACTAATGTTTAGTGAATCTAGCATGTGGGATAGGGATGGATAGTGGATTGGGAGTGTGATCCATGTCTTAGTGAGATGTGACTTAATAACGTTTGATTTAGTTCAGTGGGGTTTGGTTGCAACTTTTTGTGAAATATCTGAGTTATGATGGAATCTTAGATGCATGAACATGTTGGATATGTGTGGTGTCATTCGGATTTTGGTTTGGGTGGTATGTGAGTATAAACCGATGATATTTAATCAAATAAATAGTCATATGTGTCTAAAGGATAGAAGTGGGTATGATTAGGGGATTGAAAACATGGGGGAATGAGGCCTCTATTTAGAGTCAGGGAACTCTATGGATGTGGTAGGAGTTTTGGAAGAATCAAGCATGGTGACATAGATGGTCTAGGTTGATCCTGTATTCAAGCATCAATGGTTTACATAAATTATTTGAGTGAATGTCTTGGGAGAAGCAACAAACATGTGGTTTTGATGAGACCCACTTGGGATGACTATCTAGGATAAGTAAGAGATGATCCAATTGTTGTGGAGTAAACCATTTGTGATTTTAATGCGTGACCCTCATCATCAATGGGTTTTCTAGAAAAGTACATGGGTGGCCTTCCCATGAGGCAAGAATGGGTGGTGATTACCTTTCATAATGAAGATAAGAGGTGAGAATTATTATCCTCATGCAGATGAATTTTTTTGTGATGGATAATCACGACCCATGGAGATCATAATTTTTGTAATGATGCAACAACATTGAATCTTTTATAATGGGGAGAAGGATGATATTCAGGGAGATTTGACCCTCATTTGAGGGATATTGGGGATGTTTGATGTTGATCGATGGGAAATTCTTATGGAATTTTGAGGCTAATTTATAAATGATTTTGAATTCAACTTCTTCCTTGAAAAAATATAAGTGTAGACTCAAATGTACTATTTGATGGGGTTTGAGCTCCGATTTTAGACCTAGGATGAATTGATGTGAATCACACAAGATCATGTTGGTGGTGCATTAGTGCCTATGATATAGCGTGATTGTTGAATGGATGGTTTGTGCTTTGACAATGGAATTTCACATAATGTCAAGTATAGAATTTCGTGGGTGTGTTCATATGATTATGGGAGGCCTTAAAGGTTTACAACATCATGGTTGGGTGGGGTAATGTTGCTTCAGTGTGTAAGACAAATTGTTTTTTGGGGAAAAGCCAAATAGGGATGGTTTAACTTGTACTCTTATGTGTAGTTGGATATGGTGGGATAGAAACCATAGTTGGTGTATCATTTTGTGTGTGATGGGTGAGTTTTAAACGTTGGATGAGGATTTTTGAGGAGGTGGTCATCTTGTTGAAATTATTCATGGATGATATAGGTTCATCCGACTATTTGGGAATTTGAGAATGATGAGGGGTACAAGTTTTGGACTGTTGAATTCAAGAATAATTTGGTTTAGTTTATTTGGTACCACAATGGGAAATAATTGGAATTAATGAGTTATGTTTTGATAGAAAATTCAAATCATGGGGAGAATTATAGGTTATAATTGGACATTTGAGTAGAGGCTGACGTGAGTATAACTATGAAATCTATTTGGAGTTGGTTAATGATTCTTACATGTCTTAGGTCATATAGGTATTTGGAAACACCTTATTTATGTTCTTAGTAGTGTCTATGAACATTGTATCGATTTTAGTTGCATAAGTACTATAAGTTTTAGAGTTAACTAAGGATGTGTGCGGTGAATTCAGGATAAAATAGTGGTTGTTAAGCATGAATGTATAATAAAGATAGGTTTAATAATCCTTTTAGATGGACATTTGTACTTACCAATGATGATATTTTTTATGGTGGGCAGTTTGTAATATTCTGTGTGTACGAGTAGGTATATTTTCACGGAGATGTTAAAAAATTGTTTTGGTGGGTTATCTGTTATTCAAAAATAAGTTTTTGATTGATAACATGAGTGTGGTGGAATCATAACTAGATTCTTTTGGATATAGTTTGAGGCCAGAGAGGTTTATAAGGTTCATTGAAAGTACTCTACATATTTGGGATGAGTTTTTTATTTTTTTTGAACTCTTTCTTGGGTGCATGGTTTGTGTTCCATAGTTTTTAGAGAACTATTTGGTTACCTCTACACATGAATAATATTAGTTAAAATTATATTGTGAATAGTTGAGTTTCATGTTTTTCATAGGGTTTAGGGTAAACAAGCTAAATATTAGAGTAAATTCTGCAGGGTGGCTCAGATATGGGGCATATTGCATGGTGTTGACATGGATATAGAAAGGCCATGTGAATTTTTTTAGAGGTTCCAAATCAAAATCACATGGTTACCACATTTAAGGATTTCTGTTTTGGGATTTTTTTTGTTGCAAGGTTATTGAATGATTTAATGAACCATTCCTCAAAACCACGTTTCCCTTTAAAATGTGAAACTTTAACTTTTTTGCATTATGATTTTATAACCCAACCCCCTTCCTTTCTCCTCTCCCTAGACTCAAGAGTTCCAACTCAATCACCCTTCCCTCTTTATTTTTATGATGCTTCTCCTCTATAATTATTCTATTTCTTCTTGTGTCACACGAGACTCGGATCCCAATGTAATTATATGATTCCTTTCTCTTCGTCCATCTCCTTCTTTTATAATTTTGGGATCTCCCATTTAGAGTTTTGAGATACTATTTCATTGGAGGATTTTGGAGTTATCCTAGGATGATGGGCATCTGTTCATCCTTGAAAAGAATATCTCGAGGCAATTTAATCATATCATCGCCCATCCCTTTAATGAATTTATGCCACTCATTGATTTTTTTCAAGGGTTTTGTGGAATATTAAAGTGTTTTTTACTTATGGTTTTGGTTCTTTTTGATTTGGAACTGACCCAGATTAGTGTCTGGATTATGATACAAACCTTTGGAAAAGGTTTTTTCTCAGTTTAAGTGTAGTGGAAGCATCCATATATTAAATTTATTCTTATACCTAAGCGAATTAAATTTTTTATTTAGTTAAATTTGATAATTAAGTATAATTTTATTATAATTAAATAATATTGGTTGTTTGGATATGATATAAGACCACACGTGGCTTGATCATTGGTTGTTGGTCTTAGATTAGCTCTAACAATGGGTTACTGAGCTTGAAGTTAAAAATAAGTGGATGAAAATGAGATAATTGATCTCTATTTTTTCAAATAGTCACACCCAATTTTATAAGTGATTTTATCATGCATCACACAAAAAATCTATGTTTTAAAAGTAAATTTTTATCCAATGTTTAATAACATATTTTTTCAATGTTAATCACCCTATCTCAAACTTGTATTAGAAAAGGAAAGGTGATTCTATGGGAATACACCTCATTGATCTAATGACCTATAAAATGAATCTGGAATTCCTAATTTGAAACCATAATAAGATTTTTATATTGGAATTGAAATTTTAAAAATGTTATCTTGGAATTGGATATGTTTTTTGAAGAAGTAACTTGGAAATTGGAAATTTTAAATGGAATTGATTTTTTTTAATTTGAAATGGGAATTTTTGTTTATGGATTGTGTAATGAAATTGTATTTTCATAAGTGAGGATTACAGAATTATTCTGTGGTTTAATAAAATTATAAATAGGTAAATGTAGGAAATGGGTAATTATGGATTATTCCTTAGATGAGAAAATACGTGAAGAAGTGTTCTGTGCTACTTTGGCTAATAAAACACATGAAGGTGTGATCTGTGATACTGTACTATGGATGAGAAAACACCCAAAGGGGTGTTCTATGATTCCTATTGTATATCTAGGGAAACTAGGTTTTTTATAATAGTTATTACAACTCCTGATATGTGATAAAAAACACCCCAACACTATCTGGATTAGGTATGGTAAATCATGATATCGTAACTAAAGATCAATGATTCATTTATTTATTTTTCTAATATTAAAAAAAATTAAAAATGTAAATTATAAAATTTGAGTGCATTTTCTTGAAATTATATGCATAATATATTTATTCATGGAAAATGTTTTTAGTGGCCTACAATGTTGTAATCACACCCTAATTAGGCTATTATTTGGTTCCCAACTGTATTCATTATTGTAGGTGTAGACAAGGGAATGTTCCATGGTCACAATTCTTGATTATATGGCTAGGGTTGATAATTAGAGTTGGGAGTTAGGAAAGAGATCGAAACTTCAAGGATTTTATATTCTTTTAATATTTTTCTCTTATGTTGTCTTTTATATCTAAAATATATGACTATGGAGTTGTACACCTACAGGTTATATGGGTAACAATGTTTTTATATATTTCATGGTTTATTCTTGGTTCTTGGTTTATACATTGATGTTGTATATGTAGTTATGTGATGTAAAATATTTCCCTTATTTTTTTTAATTGGTGTGGAACTCTTACCAGTGGTTTTAGTATCCCCAAGAAATATTATTATACCCTCACAAATAATCATCATCATATATTGTATGTGGTCACGTGCATGAGGTCATGTGCTGCCATTGGTCCAATTACTATTCATAGTGAGCTGGGATGGTCATTACAATATCCATTAGCGAGCCAAGATACATATTTCACTCTAAAATATGTCCAATTTAGTTTTCATCTCATTATTTTATTACATTATCCATCATGTTAATAATATCATATATAACTCTTGGATGTTTTATTGAACAACTCATTTCTTAATTTATCATGTGGATAAACTCAAAATTTTTCTCCTTGTATCCTTGCTAAGGATTTCCCAGATATATGTAATTAAAATGAAATGCTAAAAACATTTCATCTAAAACTTAGTGTCACCTAATAACTTGATTTTATTATCCAATATAATCCAAGGTCACCTAAATTTACCATTAAACTAGATGGTTAGATGATCATGGTCATGAAAACTATTCAGTTTGAAAAGAAATCAAGGTCACATAGTATTTAAAAAGAGATTTAATATCACCATCTTATCCTATGTAAATGAATGAAATATTATGTTATTTTAGTCATCATACCTAGTAGGTTAATCCTGAAATGCATGTGTGATAATTGAAAGAACCATTTTAACCCCACAAACCAAAGCATATATATCAAAATTTATAATATAAAATTTATATTCTGGATAAAAAAGAAAAGAAAATAATCAAATGAACAATTCCAAAATTTATAAATTATATATATATATATAAATTCATAAATTAATTAATTATATAAATTTTATAATTCACTTTAGGCATAGATAAATTTGAAAAATTCCCTTTTATACAATATGAACATCCCATATTTTTAATTGTATTGAATTTTATTAAATATATGACATCTAACATATAAAAATTGTATATATGAATTATTCCTATATATTATGTAAACATCCAAAATATAACATATTTATTATTTAAAATGTGATCATATCAATTAACAAAAATCATTTTTTGATACGGTTCAAATAATTTATCTGAATGAGGCCTTTTAATTTGATCATTTTCACTTAAAAAATATGAATAATTCACAATTAATATAATTTTTTTTATATTAAGACTTAATTTTAAATTCATTTACTCATTATAAATCAGACGTATAATTTTCATTTAAACAATTTATATCTAAATTACATATCATGCCACATAATTATAGAAGGTAATTATTACTAAAAATAACTATCAGATAATATTTATTTATTAAATGTTTTTTAAACTTTAAATAAGTAATTTTAAGCATTTTATAATTTGTTGACCACAAAAATTATATAAATTAAATAAATATCTGAAAATACCTTTTTTATAATTTATAAAAAATTTCTAATTTATATATTTTAATTCATAATTGAATTATATAAAAAATATTATTTTCAGGTATTTCATATTTTAAGATATAATATATATTATAAATTGAAACTTTATATGTTTTCTATTATATTTCAAAATAAATAAGCATGGTCTGTGATAACATTTTCAGTGACAGGGGAATCATATTTTACAATATACCTTATATTGTATTGATGATGTGATGATCTATTTTTCATGTGAAGATCATCACTATTACCTAATAAAATTCCTCATATTTTATGATATGATATAATGAAAACAAATGGGTTTATACTATGTCACTGGCTATGACATCTTATATTTTATTGGGTGATCATATCATATCTTATGATATCACATGTCAAATTACATTCTATAATTACAATTTTATATCATGGACTATGAAATACCATATCATAATGATGTCCACATTCAAAATCAAAATCATATTTTATGATATAAAATCTGATTTCAATATAATATATATTCTTCATTATTTTAAAAGTGATTTCAATATTTGAGAATCATGGTAAATCTATGATACCATAAAGGAGTTTTTATTTATCGAATAATAGTTATTCAATACAATGAAAGATAATAGAAATCAAATTTCCCAAGAAAACCACGATATAAATAAATAAAACCATTCATTATATAAGTAATTAATACATACCTTTAAATGTTGATAGTTGATGGTCCTATTCATGAATCATAGTGCTCGATGAATATCTCTAATTAACCACCAACCGTTTCCAGTCTCTATATAGATTTCATCCGATGATTCAAATCACCTAAGTCTTGGGTGGTATTCTTCACAATACCAATGAAATTCTAGTACTTCTCAGTGGATAAGGGAGAAGGGTAAAGGGGGATTTAGGAGGATAATTTTGTCAAAAACAATTTGGCATGTTTGAACCAACACAATATTTATGGATAATTAACAATTATACAAGCCTTAGTTATATTCCCTCAATATCCGTCCATTTACTCAGATGTTATGGAAAATATGATAAATTGGTATGTGGGTATAACACCGTGTAACCCTTATCCACATCATTCTCCAAAATTTTTATCTTTATATAATGTTTAATCAGTGATAGCTTGTGTAAAAGGTAGATATAAATATTAACACTTAACATTTGACAGTTATGACCAGTCACGTGGTTATATAAAAATCATATAATAAAATTCAAAATTCTTTATGATATAGTCAATAATAGTGTATGATTTACTTAAGAAGAGAAAATTTGATATCACTATATCATTTATGACCAAATTCATGTCCAAGGAATATAATTATCCTTATCAAAATGGATATCATCCCATATGATATTCCTATATCATACACTATGATATATGATATAATATATCATATTGATATTAGGATTTATTGAATATATTTCATAAGTAGTGATATAGTATGGCCACAATCATGTGAGTTAGTATACAGTTTTTATAAATGTGTAACATAGGCTTATTCAGATTCATCATTCCATTTGGGAATGGTAGATCGAAGAAGTATGGTGTTGGAACTTATGTTAGGCGAGGTACCTATGAGTAGTTAATCCCTGTATATGGAAAGTCCAAGTTACCAATGATAAGATTTCTATTATTTCATTTAACAGGAATAATTGAGTTGATTTTTTTTTCAAATAATATTCTTTGGGTTATTGATTTGTGGTATATGTTTTTAATTTTACTCCTAGACTGGGGTGAAAAATGTCATGCATTCATGTATCATTCATATAATGTAATATTCACAAGTCATATGTGTGCTTTCATGTAGTTCATCGCCTTGATTATGTTATAGGGTTTTGTTATTTAAAGTAAAATCACAAATTTATAGATTTTTTCCCATATAACTTGATGACAGAATTATACTTAATGGGGATTTGTATTTTGGTGATGTTGTTCAGATGATTTTATAATTGACTATGAGAATTATATATGGGATTAGATCAATACATGGGAATGGGTTGGATGTGGTATTTCTTGATTAATATAAAACCCTTATGATGTAGGGTGATTGTATAGAGTAGTGGGATGAAAAAAAACTATTACTATTTATTATATATATGATATCAAAAAAATATTATAGGTGTGTTCTAATTCATGTGTTTTGTATTGTAGTTATATTCCACCATTACTGTTAGAGTTGGTTCCCGAGAACCAAATCTTATTTCATTTATCCTAAATTTTATTCATTTATTGAATATTAATAAAATACATATCACATCATGATTATTATTTTGTGTGATATAGTATACAATAATTTTGTAATATTAATTTCTACAGTGAAAGGTCATGGCGGTTCCCCACTATGAGGAGAACCAAAAAGTGTCATGATAACATTCCTAAATGTTTGTTTTATATCCATAATAAATATGATTAGGGGAATAAATGGTATATGATATCTAGTGTGGAGACTCCTAGAACTTTTAAGAACATTTTAATGGTATATATATTTATTAATTTTCAGTGTAGAAAATTATGATAATGGGACCCACCTGTAGGAAATCCACAATTACATGTTTCATTGGTTGGTCCTACATGAGAACATGTGTATTGGTCCTTATAATTTAAGATAATTATTTATGTATGTTATAGTTCACATAATTTTATGTATTGATAAAAATATTGATGACATATGTTTGTGGTGAGGTAGGATATATTGGATGCATCCTGAGTAGTATTTCATTAATGAATAATGATATGAAGGATTTGTCTCTTCTATTCTTTAAAGTAACTTTATATCATAGGATATTTTTCTGGAAATTATATAGCCTAAAAACATCCATGGCCCTGGTGTTATGTAGGAAAGTTCGACATTCGGAAATTCAAAGAAAGAGTCATTGAGCACCTAGTTTTATGGCACTGACATGCAACCTGATTGGTTAGAGATATCAAGATAAAGGTATTATATTACAGATTAAGAATCTGAATGTGATGTGATTTTTTTGAAACATTAAATTCTCCTTCTATGGGTACCTTGGAATGTTTCTAGACACTAACCTTATACTTTTGGGATTCTTCTCCTAATGCCACTAAGAAAAAGTACTAGAGGTTCATATATTAAGTGTATCCAAAACCAAAATTAAATAATATTATTATTCATAATATAAAAATTAGAATAAATATAATTACCACACTATGTTTTATAATTATTCATGTCTTATTGATCTCATATAATCAATCTCAACTTATTCGAGAGAATATTTTATGAGTAAGATATTTCATTAATAGTGATTTTATATTTAGTGATAATAATAATTATTTATTTATTAGAGAATAATGTAGTGATATTTACTTGTTAAAGAAATAGTCATTGATCATGGTTTGATAAAAAATGTGGATGAATGGAGGACCAAGATTAATGGTTCCATGAGAAATAATTTATATGGAATATTATTTGGATAAATAATATTTAATTCAATTCAAGAGTTTAGAGGTTGATAAGAAATAATATTAATATTATTTTTATTAATATGGGATTCGTTATAAATTATAAAAAATTATATGGGTGTAAGAGGACATATTTTTTCCCAAACCTAGTGGTATATAAATCCAATTATATTATTTTATTTTGTGGTTCAAAATTTTCTTTTATTGTTCACAATAATATAAAGAGAAAATTATCTTGAATCCCTAGAGTGATCCCTATCAAAAAACTCTCTTTGGAATGGAGAGAGATCCTCCTCCTCCACCACTCATGAGTCTAGAGAGATCAAAGAGAATCTATCCTTAGGCAATTTTTGGGATGGTCAAAGGAGAGTGGCATAATAATCTGGATCTACCATGCTAGAAAAAATAGATTCCTACGACGAAACTCAAAGGTACATGGAACATGTGTGGATCAATACTAGAGCGAAGCTACTCTTGATTCCTATAATGCAATGATTATATTCTATAGAAATATTTTTCAGACCCATTATAGAATAAATAATTAATTTTAAGGTAATTATTTTACTATTTAAATTAATTTTAATTAATATGTGATGTTCTTACATCTTGGTCATTTAATTCAATCATAAATTACTATTTTATTGATTACCATTCATCAAAACATTCATTATCATATAAATATCGAATTAATCGTCAAATGTGATGCAAATACAAGTTGGTCATGCCCCATCCAGTGCTTTTGTAGTGCCTGAATCCAACATATAGTATTATTGAGTTCATATAATTATTTATAATAAATTTAAGATAAATGACTGATTTATGTATTTATAATCATCTTTCAATACCAATTTAATTTTTATGTAATCCAAATGAAAAGATATCATCTTCTTATTCTTTATCCACAAAACTATCACCAAATTATTTAATTTTATTAATTAAATACATTTAGGGAACTCATAATGAGGTGTCAAGGATTTTTTCTAGATAACACATGAGTAAACACTGTGTATCCCATTGGTACATGTCATTTACTCTTGTTCAATGCAACAAGAATTTTTTGAAATTAATTTGAGCCATGTGCATTTATTAAACTTAGTGTGTATTTAAATACACTACATGTTAATCAGTCTATCCCAGTGCATTATACACCGAACTACATATCCTGTAACATCCATACAAAATGTGTACTCTATTAGTCAACTATGGCCAGTGTATTTCCATACACAACCTATATGACCGGTGACTATGTAAATCAGAGGTCACATGTTGTCTATCCCCTATACAAAAACATGAAATCCATTATTTTCCATGGAAAGTATACATGATGAGTCCTTAGGATTGTTCCACAAATATATAGTTAGAAAAATAAATTTCTTCTAGGTGGATTATACACACCATGTATGATACAAAATTACATATAATTAAAATTATTTATTATAATTCTAAAAATCATATCAATATATGTTTTTGTGGTCATTATGTTGATAATACACACCATGTATGTGGTTATAAATAAATATATATTATAATTATAATTAATTTTTTTGTAACAGATTAAATTTCATATTTTGTATAATTCATAATACATTCATTACATTATGTGTATTGAACCAGAACATAGAATGTAAATACCATGATTTCTATGTTGTTATTAATTTGATTGTACACAACATGAAATTACATGTTAATATGTGTATTTCACATGTCACTTGAGTAAACAATATATGAATGTAATATATGTTGGGTAGTTCAAACAGTACTCATCGTTTTACCTCTAAGGTATATTTTTGTACATATTTAATTTTTAATAGATTAATTTAATTTATTTAAAATTATGATGGATGATGATTTGAAGAGAAATTCAGATTAGAACTGAGATAAATGAATATATTAATTAAATTATATAATTAATTGAATCAAGTGTGATTTATCTTAAATAAAAATGAATAGAATTGATTGTTATTTTTTATTAAATGTGTAATTTGTTTCATGTATGTGTATGATCATGAGAATATAATATACATTTTAATTGATTGGTTTCCTTTGAATTTATTATTATATTAAATTTATGGCATGTGACTCATCCCTCTAATTATTTAAGGTCTAGTTAGATGGTTGTTTCTTTTATGTAAACCCATTTATCAATACCTTAGTTCCCATCACCTATTTTTCAGTAAAAGCTTATTTAATGGATAGAGCTCCCAAGATTGTGTAGGTGGATCATGTTTGGATCCAAGGTAAAACCTATCCAATAGGTACATGATTGAATAGGTGTAATGCTGTAATATAAACCATAAAATGGTTCAATGTGTTTTCACTAAGGAAAGGGTTAGTTTATCATCCCCTAGAAAAACTAACTATTAGTAAAAACTCATTATCATACCACTTTATTTTTTTATTTATATCAGGTTTCATGGTTATTTCATTATGAATGTTTTTTCATCATCAGATGAATTAATGAACAAGTAGGATAGAAGTAAAATAAATTGTATAAAATGAAAATGGTATCTAAGACATGGTTAACCACTTATGTAAATCCACTTAATATTATCAATCTTATTAAAAATATGAAATGGTAAATTATCACATAAATATAAAATTCCTCAATTATATATATTATTTTTATATTTCCTTCCACTACATAAGTTAAAATCAAACCATTGTTCAATGTACTTGACCATCCAAAGTTGACGTGGATTAAATTGTCAATGAATTCTAACTTGGAGTTTTGGGTTTACATAACATAGTTCACATAAAGTGTTTATTTATAAAGAAAGAATTAATTTAACAAATAGGAAATGTTTTAAGAAATCCTAATTAATGATTTTAGGATTTGGATTCCACTAATGTGATCCATGAATTTTTAGTTTATGTTGTTTGAATTTTGAATTCCTAGGTAAAAACCTTCAAATTTCAGGAATGACCGATGTTGGGGTGCTTAGAATGGAATATAAATCCTTGAAATTAGAATTTCTAGAGACGTAATATTCTAAATCCAATGATGAGGGACATTTGGTTTAGAAAAAATAGTTATTGATTAATAATTATAATATTTATTTATTATTCTAATTTTATCAGATAAGGTGACTAAATTATGTCTATATTTTTGTAGGTGTGATAATGAATATAACTTCAAAAATATTAGTACACTCTATAATTGAGAAGGATAACCTTATCACATGCACAAATTCTTATGAGAGTAAAATACACTTATGGGTAATCCTATTCTATGAAATGAAATTTTAGGTTCTGGAAGAACCTATTCCAAAAGTTCATGGTGAATGGGATAGTAAAGAAGAGTTGTTTGTCAATGAGAATTATCTAAATGATTCCAAATATATTTAGTGTTTCATGCTATGATCCATGACCAATGTGCTTCTGAAGTAATATGATCACATATATGTCTGTATCATGATGTCTCTCCTTTAGGATCTCTATCACTAGATGGAAATACATGAGTGATACATGATATCTAAAGCTCTATATCCATCCTAGATTAGAGAGTCAGTACCATCCAGGCCTCATGTATTCATGCTTATTGGATTTATTGAATGCTTAGATTTATTAGGGATTATATTTTAAGATGAGTTTCACATATACCTCATACATGCCTCACTACCAATAACCATATCCCATTTTATTGTCAATTATAATATGAGAAATAATGAGAAAATAATTTAAAAAATTCTTACTCTGATTCTCCACGTGGGAAACTACATAGGGGATGACAAACCTACAACCCTTATGGTGAATGAAAGAATGAAGAATAAGGAAAAGGGGACCAAGACTCATAATAATTCTAAAGATCCCTAAAGCCTTCCTTCAAAGAAGAGGAAGGTCTATAGGCAGTGAATGTAAAAGGAATCAGTATGTTTTTCATGTGGAAAGTATGGATTATAGAAGAGTACCTACACCTAAAAGTAAAGGGAAGATAAGGATGCCTTCATTATTGAGTGTAATCTTTCAATATCTACAAATTGTATATTAGATATATCTTGTGGTGCTAACATATATATCCAAATGTAGGAACCAAGTACATTATAAAATATTTCAATAGGGTATTTGTATTTTTGCATTTCCCATGGTGAGAGGTTGGCTTCTCTAGACATTGTATATTATATCCTTTCACGTAAAAAATGAATGATACTAGTTTTAATATATTTTTATCATCTAACAAATGTGACCAAGACCTTAATTTTTGTATCCTTCATAAATATATATGGATTTATTTTCATGTTTGGAATTTTTTTTATTTATAAAGATAATATATGATATGTTTTGTAACATTTAAATAATTGTCTTTATGTGCTACATTACAAAAACCAAGTATTATAAATTTATAATGAATCATGCTTGTAAAATCCTAAAAAAACAAACTGTGGAATCACCATATTGGTCATGTAATCTAGAATCATTTGAAAAATATATTTCAAGATTGTTATTTATAATTTTATGAGGTAAAACCACATGACATATAGAATGTCTTTTTACAAAGTAATATGACCAACACACCACTCGATTGATAAGGTGTAAAGACCATATATATTCTAGGATTGGAAAACACTTGATGTGTGTAAACCATTTATAGTAAAATATATAGGAGTGTATTCTTACTTAATAAATTTTACTGATGACTTGACTAGATATAGATATTTACACTTGATGAGGTATATACCTGAGTAATTTTAGAAATCCAAGGACATCAAGAATGATGTAGACAATCAAATTTTAAGGAAGATAAATAATATTTGATCAGATAATTTTTTTTGTAAAAGGTTGAGGGGAAAGCCCACTTTATTTAACAATATTTGATCCAATAATGGTGGTGAATATATTAAACAAGATTTTATCAAATTATTACCAGATCCTGGGATTATATCTCAACTCCCTCCACCAAACATAGTACAATGGAATGGTTTTAGTGAGGGGAGGAACTATACCTTCCTAGACAAGGTAATATTGATGACGAGTCATGAATATCTTTCATTATCTACTTGGATATATGAATTACAAACTAAAACATACAAACTAAACTTAGTACCACCTATAGTTGAAAATTAAATTCTTATTATGTTATAAAGTGTAAATAAATATATTATGTCACGTAGAAGTGAATGGGTTGTTAATAAATATTTAGGTCCTTATTAGGAAACAAATTATCACCATGGGGTACAAATTGTATCTTTATTAGGTATACTAAGTAAAAAATGGGTTAATAATTATTCAACCCCTCAAAAACTAATTCCATTGTAAAAAAATAATCCATATTTATTTATAGGGAGAACATACTCAAGAAGGATAGTTGGAGAAAGATTGATTTAGATTAATTTTATTCTCAAGATAATCAAATGTTGGTACAGGAACATATTCCATAGTCTGTTGTAGAATAAGATGTTCTTAAAACATATTTACTATATTGAAGCACTAATGAGGATAGAAATCTTGAGATATATAGTTTTATTATCACCAAAGATGGTTAATCATTAATAGTTCAAAATAATAATCCTCTCTCTAATAAAGAATAAGTAGAGAGATCAGAACTAACAATACAGAAAGATTCCATGAATTCTGAGATGGATTCCATCAATCCTAATAATTATTTTGTTCTGTTCAATCCACCAGTTGATGAATTTACTATTTGGTGAGTATATTTATTCAATAGAAAACTTCACATGGAAGGTAAGATATATTCTTATAAATCTAGGATAATGGCTAAAGGGTTTAAACAATATCAAATAATTGACTATGCTAAATAATTTTTGAAATTTACTATATTTAAATACATCATAATTCTAGGAGTTGTTGAATCTTACCATGAATATGAAACCTGGAAGATTGATGTCAAAAAATATTTCATTAATTGGAAGGTTTAAGAAGATGTATGTAGGAACAAATCAATATGTTTTGTGACTGTAGGTGATTCATGTACCCTAGTGGTACATGCTCTTGCTTGGCATCCAAAAGACTCAAGATCAAATGTTGGCAGGGGCGAATTTTCGGGTACCGTAGCAGGGCACTGTAGCAGCACTGTAGTGGCGGTGGTACTATATCAGCACAGGTACTGTACCAGTAGGGTCCTTTGGGCCAAAAAATGGGCTTTCAAGCCTTGTATTCAGGCCACTTGGCTTTGGCCCTTTGGGCTATGTAATGGGTCACCCTCTACCCAGTCTAAAGAGGTCTTTGATTAAAATAATAAATTGAGGCTTCAACCCAAAACTTTTAAAAAAAGTATCCAGGTTATGTAACATTTGATTTTATGATGCTATAAAAGATTTTGGTTTCATTTAGAATGAATGTGAGAAATGTTTTTACATGTGTTTTTATGGGAATACATCCATTTTCATAGTAGTACATTTTGATGAAATATTACTTTTATGAAATGAAAAAAGAATACATTTTGGTTAAATACCGTTAAACAAGTATTTATCCCTAAAGAAATTAGCTGGATCATCCAACATTCTAGGGATCAACATAATTCCTAATAAATCCAAGTGGTTTCTTTGACTAAGTAAAAGAATGGAAATTTACCATATAGAAAAGAGACTTATTATGGAACAATCAAAGAGGGGATTATTTCTTGTGTCATGTGATATACATATTTATAATAAAATGTGTCCTCATGCATAATATAATAAAGATAGAATGAGTAATAAACCATGCGCTTTAGCGACATAACCAGTCATATATGACATGATATGTACTAGAATTAATATTGTGTACACATATCGTATTATAGGATGATATCAAGAAGATATAGGATTTCAACATTGGCATGCTATTATGGATATCATTATATATTTGAGAAGAGTTATAGACATGTTCATTGTGTATGAAGGATATAAGGAGCTAGACATCAAGGGTTATAATGATGAATGATTTTAAACAGATTATAATGAACTGAAGTTCAAGTCATGATATGTTTTCAATATAAATGAAGGAGTTGTGATATAGAAGAGTTCAAAGACACCGGTTTTCAATAGAAATGGGGAAAGACTGTATGATTTTGAATGTGGTTTTATGTCATTGTGAAAACAATATATTTATTTTTGTGTGTCTTGAATTGTTGATAGATTATAACCTTGGACTTTAGGTTGTCTTGTATATTTCCATTGAGGAGGAGTCCTAATGGTTCACAAACTATGTGTATCCAAATTCTATATTAAATAATATTTTTATTTATTATATAACAAGTTGAATAAATATTAATCCAATATGTGGTTTAATAATTATTCATGTTTTCTCGATCTCATATATTTGTCACCATTTATTATAAAGACAACTTTGTGCACATAATATTTAATAAATATTTATTTTCTATTTATTGAATATAATATTTTTTAATTTTTGGCTGAATAATGAAGTGCTACTTATTGATTAAACAAATAGTCATTGTTCAAGTTCTAATAAATATTATAGAGGAATAGTGGACCAATATTAATGGTCTAGTTAGAAATAATATACATTGAATATTATTTTAATAAATAATTTTTAATTTACTTTGTGAGATTAGTGCATGTCTATAAATAATAATAATAATATTATTATTATTACTATTATTGACATGGGGTTCTCCATAAATTATGAAAAATGATAAGTTCATATTTGCATTTTTTATTTTTTAACCGAGAGGTATATAAATCCAATTATATTATTTTCATTAGGGGTTTAAAATTTCCTTTTATTGCAAACAACATAAATTGGAGAGAATTATCTTGAATCCCTATAAATCTTCCTAACTAAGAACACTCTCAAGAATGGAGATAATTTGTACTCCAGTGCCAAACTTGAGTATAGAGAAATCAAATATATTCCCTCTTCAAGAAATTATCTAGGCTATTAAAGGAGAATGATGAAAGCATTAGGATTGACCATGATATCTCCCAAAGATTCCTATGATGATGTTCAGTGTTTTGTAGAAAATATTTGGATCTACACTAGAGGGAATCTACTTAGGATTCCTCCAACACAACGATGGTATGATGCAGAGACATTTTCAGATCCATCAATGAAGAAATAATTAATCTCCATGTAATATTTTATTATTTTAATTAATTATAAATAGTATGTGATGATCATGTGAATTTTTTTGGAATTCAATAATCAATTATTATTTGATTTATTTCCACTGAGCATGAAATTTATCACCATGTAATTTATAGATTAATTATCGATTAGAATAAAAGTCCAATATAGAAATTCCCTATATAGTGCTTCCACTATGCATCGAACCTTTAATTACTATATGTATGAATAACTAGGAGGGTAGGAATGGGGATACGCCAGTAGTTACTAATCTAGATACCCTTTTTTCAATGTACCACTTATTGATCAACAACTCTAAGAGATCATATTCATGTTATTTATTTTATGGGTCCTGGATCTATATGAGAAATGACTTCTATGTTGAATCTTATGGGAAAGTTCTATTTGTAATATCCACCACTATTTTCTAGAGATTGTGGACCATTGGATTCTTTGTTTTGAATCAAGTCACTATAAACCATATTTATCCTGTGTAAGACTCCCCCTAAGAGGTGTGTGAATATCCTAACCTATATTTTCTAAGGACTATGAAATGATGGTGGTATGTTATACTCTATGTCAAATAGTATGATGTTTTTTTCATGGGAATAATTTCATACCCATTTTTGTTATTTTTTCTTTCTCAATATGTTGAGGGATGATATAGCTCAAGATTTAATTTATCTTATTCATGGGGTCATATTATTGATGGATTATACTCGTTAATTTTTGGATTTTCTTTAGATTTCTCTTATGTTGTAATGTTGTGATATTTTTTGGGGTTTTCCATTTTGAGTATGGTGTAAACCATTTTATATAGGCCTAGGTGTTTTTTACCTAACTTATTTGATGATAGTGGTGAATTATGACCAAATTTCAAAGATGAACCTGGTATGTGGTGTTATATGAGGTTATTATAGATTGTATTTGGAGTCTTGGAGTAAATCCTTGGGTAGTAAGAAGTAGTGATATGATTATTCTTTCAAAAGTGGTAATAGGAAGGATAGTCACCTTAGTCACTTATCTTCATCAACACGGGGGGGGGGTCTCCACTTCTATATCATCTATGCATTAGAGTCAGTTTTAACTAAAAAAAGTGATAGTGATTACCAATTAAGTGTTTTTCATATGGGTAGATGTTAAAATACAAACATAACCATCATATAATTACATTTTTTTATCGAAAATATAGAAAAATATAAGACTTATACCTTTTATGTTTAAATTTTTATAGAATTATGGGGAAAACATCACATAAAAACCCTTACTTTTCCACTAAATGGAAATTAATTCTACTAAACCAAACTCATTAATTATTACACATTCCAATGAAGAACACTGACGTTCTCCAATGTCTTTGACTTCTTCCTCAGGAAATCCTACAACATGGGACATTTTCAATCAATGACCCACCTTACCTCCTCATCGACGTCAAAAAACAACGAGGTAGGGGTGTGTTTTAAATTGATCAATGTCAATTTTTTCCCCTCACATTGAATCATCCCCCTTGAGCTGCTTGCTAGCACTCTAACGTAGAGTGTGATGGACAAAAAAACATGGCATGACCCCTTGGGAGTTCTTCATGAATGGTGTGTTCTTCACGATGGAAGAAGGAGGACTTGTGCCCCAGTGAAAAATGAAGAGCGGCTGGCCGAGCCGACCGCAGGTGAAGGTGGGACGAGTGACTACACCATGCAGAGACAATGGATAGCCATCCGGCGAACCGCAGCAGACCGCCACACCGCGGTTTCCCTACTGAACCGCGGCCACCCCACAGCCCCGCACTACCCCGCGGCATCGATGGCCACTGCCACACTGCGACCCCCACGGCCTTCGCCGCCCCACGGACCTGCGCCACCCAAGACCTCCGCCGTCCCTCGCCACCCGAGGCAGCACCCCACCCCCCCGCCCCGTGGGCTGTAACCGAGGATGGTTCGCCCAACGGGCCAGACCACCCAGCATGGGCTGGGCGGGACCCAAAGTGTCGGGGTTGGTCAACCCAAACTATGTCGACCTGGGTCGGGTTGGGTCGGGTCGGTCCGACCGGGTCAGACCGGACCCAGTCTAGTTTCGACCCTATACTCTCTTTTGGCCATAACTTTGGCACTGGGATTCTGTTTGACAAACCATCTATGGAGACAGAAACCTTGGAGTGAGACTGACCTTTTGATATACCCCACATAATATTCTGATAAAGTTGGTGTACGGTTGAGTGGTATTGATCACAAATCCAATCGTGCCCTTGGGACTAAAAGGCTAATAACATACAGACCGAATGTTCGTTTGACACACCATCTATTTCATTGATAACCCTAAGACATGGTGGTATTTTGAGATACTTCTTCATCAGACTTTGTGGTAGTTGGAGTATCAACCAGTGGATTGTGGATCAGACCCTCCCGGAGACAAGAGATCTTAGTGTGAGAACACTGTAGCTGGCAGTGGAGATTTACTAGGATCATCTGTGGGTCTGACAATGTACTGGAGATGTACTAGGATCCTATGTGGGTATGATGATGTACTGGAGATGTACTAGGATCATGTGTGGGTCTGACGATGTACTAAAGATGTATCATGATCCTGTGTGGGTCTGAAAACTTACTGAAGATGTACTAGGATACTATGTGGTCATGACGACATACTGAATATATACAAGTATTCTATGTTGGTCTGAAGACGTACTGGATATGTACTAGGATCCTGTGTGGGTCAGACGATATACTGGAGATGTACTAGGATTATGTGTGGGTATGACGACGTACTGGAGTTGTACTAGGATCATGTGTGGGTCTGACGATGTACTGGAGATGTACTAGGATCTTGTGTGGGTCTAACAATGTACTGGAGATGTACTTGGATCCAATGTGGGTCTGACAACGTATTGAAGATATAATAGGATCTTGTGTGGTTTAGACGACATATTGGATATGGACTAGGATCCTGTGTGGTTCTAACGACGTACTAGAGATTCACTAAGATCCTGTGTGGGTCTGACGACATACTAGAGATGTAATAGGATCATGTGTGGGTTTGATGATATACTGACGATGTACTACGATCCTTATTGTGTCTGACTCTAAAATGAGTAAGATGAATTAGCAGTTTCATCTAATCATCTCCAATACTGTACTTAAGTTATACCTAGTGTGAGCTAAGTTCGTACATGTGTGGTACTTTCCATCATGGTAATACCTTCGTGGTGTTCTTCTATGTGGAATACCTATGTGTTTCTTACCTTCATGGTATTCCTTCCTTTTTTGAACAATTTAGATTTGGGCTTTTGGGTTCGACCCTCTGTTCCTCTTGATTGATATGGGTATACCTGATAACTTATGTATATGTATGGGAATATATTTAAGTAGGGTTTTCAGTTGACTTCATGATTTTTGGTTTATCCTTTAAGGATTTTGTGAGACCTTGAGGGTCTTGGGTTCCCTACTAAGTATCTTTATTCTCACCCCTTCACAGGCTATGCCCGCACCTTGTTGTGTTTGGTGCAGATGATGGACATCGCTGATCGAGGCTTAGGGTACCGGGACTAGACGGGGCCCAGAGGTGGACCATTTGGTGTGTCAGTATGCAAAGGAGATGGGAAGATGTGGAGGGATGAGGAGGTTTTAAATACCTACCCTTCAGGTAGGAACCTTGGAGGATGACTGAGTAGCTGCTTTCCATTTTCTTTAGTTGTATTGTTTTTCAGTTGTACTTGTACCTTTACTATTGGTCATGTATTCTAACCCCTTTTTACTTTCAATTTTTTTTACCATACTGTTGAATTGTGTTCGTATCATTATGTGTGCTTGGTTTCTTGTGATTGTAGGTTATAAAGTCAATTCCTTCTTGGTTTTAGGGAATACGCCTTTCAGTGCCAATCGCCAGCCCCTGTCCTATGGAAGGTGGGTTTGGGGTAGTCACGACACATGCCCTGGGGGACAGGTTGTGAAAAATTGGTATCAGAGGAGTTGGTTCTACCATAGAACATAGGTCTATGATATTTTAATGGAAATAGTGTTAAGTTTAGTGAGTATGGTTATCTTGTTTAGGGAATCCATTGTTGGTGCGACGACCAACGTATACATACACCAGGACCCCGACTTCTGATTTTCGACTCAGTGCACGAAAACATTGATTGCGTGTTTGTGTTTTCAAGAGTTCTCTTTGTGATCTCTTTGAGTCAAATCACCAAGTATAACTTATTGATTGTGGTGAACCTTTTTTTTTCTAGATGCCTCCACATAGACTACCAGCTAGGGTTTCGAATATAGTACACACTGATTGCCCACCGAGCGACAAGGCCTCAGTACAAGGTCCTCTTCCAGTAGTGGCACCAACGGTACCATTACCCATAGGGACACCGATTCCACAAACACCAGAAGCAGAGGGTGCACGCCGCTTGATCACATTGGATGATTTCTAGCGCCAGAGGCCACCAAGGATCAGGGGAGAGATGGACCCACAGACAGCTGAGGATTGGCTGGAGGCCGTGGTGAGAGTCTTCCGACTGGTAGGGACAGCAGCTGATCTCATGGTGATCGTTTCTGCCAGTATTCTTCAGGAAGTAGCAGGAAGATGGTAGATATTGATGATTTTGGTTCATGACAAGGTGACACTTCTCTGGGAAGACTTTGAGAGCCTCTTTCGGGTAGAGTTTCTCTCAGCGACTCTTCACAAAGTACACATTCAGGAGCTTCTTTATCTGAAATAGGGCATCATGACTGTGGCTTAGTACTCAGTGAGGTTAACTGACCTCTCACACTACTCCACTAATATTGTACGAGATCCATTCTTCGGGGTCTGAACCTTCGAGCAGGGGATCCGGCAAGAGATCAGGGCTTCAATGATCTTACTTAGCATCCCGACGCAAGTGGGGGTGTTAAAGTTAGCCTTATTACTAGAGTGTTTTCCTGCTGAGCAGTCACTAGCAGCGAGACTAACCACCAGTCTTCATGTAGCAGAGTCTTCTACAGCTGGCAGTAGATATATGTCATAGAGGTTGTAACACCCCAAACTTCCACGGTACGTTTCCCTTCGAATAATCGATAGCGTGTGTTGTACGCAACCTCGAGTTCTAACACACACCACAACTAATTAAACTAGCCGTTGTGAATAGTAATACCTACTTTTTGAAATCATATATATTCTATATTTCAAAATGGACTTCATTTTTGGATTCGGAATATCAAAATTAGCCTAGGGTGAAATTTTGGTACATTTCGGATAACTTTCATATTTTGATGAATAGTGAAAATTTCTAAATTTTAATTAAAAACAACTTTTTTAATCAAAATAATTAATAGTGATAAATTATGAATTTGAGTGGTTTTAAAGTATATTTAGAATATATTTTTACCATTCAATTTAATGTTTATCATTGGACATAATTTTACAATTAAACCGAACATAAACAAGTGTCAATCTTTTGATAGTTATTATCTCTTAAAAACACGCTTTTTGTTTTGACAGCGGGAATTAATTTTAAATTAATTTCTGCCACTTCTGTGTTTTGAATTTAGGAAAATGGATTCCATATTTGGAATCAGGATGTTCAAATTGTGTAAATAGGTAACTTTTATTTTTAGACATTTTGAATAATTACTGCGGTAAATATTTTATTTACCATGGTTAAAGGGTAAATCCGGTAAATAAGGGTTAAAAAATAATATTATAATAATACAAAATTACCCTAAAACGTGTCCTAACCTTATTGGTGGACACATACCCGACCATGAGCATCCTTGGGTCAATTTGGGGACCCCTTGGAGCCACTTGTATGTGGTAGGGACACATTATATTAATAAAGTTAAAATAAAAATAAAAATGGCATAAGCTTACATCTTTTAGAAGAACAATTTTTACATAGGGTTATACATGTTGGATTTTCGATTATAAATATTCATTCGAAAGATAAAAAGATATCCTACATAATGATATTTTATTTATAATTTTTAGACATTATATAATTTATTTTATTTATGACACAATGATGATGCAGTAATTACTAAAATAGTGAAAAATAAAAATAATTGATCTTATAAATACCCAAATAATTATAATATGAAACTTTTAATGAATTAAACTAATTTTCTATGATAATATGATATATTAGGATTGATTTAATTTACTTTGTTCGAAGTAATCAATCTGTTAGGAGTTTCACAAAAATCAACTATTGAATAGTGTCAAAATTGACAAAAAAGAGTTCTTAAAACAAATATTACATTATTAATTGATATTAAATTCCTAAAAATCTAAGGTTCGGCCAAGAGACTTATATTATGATAGGTTCCTCATTAATGGACCACTTGGGGGTCGCTTGGATGTATATAGTAAGTTTATTAACCATATTATATAAAAATACAAAGAGACATTGTAAAAGTGAAACTAATTAACTTAGAGTTAATACTTAAAGATAAGGTTAATATAAGTACCCAAAACTGTCTAAATTCTATTGGATGAGTTGTTTTCGACCTATCCCCACCTAATCCTTTGAATATTCAACTTTGGAGACTTTGTAAACCGAATATGAATTTATTATAAATTAATATTTCTAACTTTTCCAAAGGTGCCCCTCACCCCTCTTATAAAAGGGCACTCCTCCTTCTCATTTTTTCACACCTTCAAAGCCTTTTGGTTCGGCCAAACTCTGCCCAAATACTCTCCCAACATCCCTCACTACAACCTAGAGGCCTTAGTTTGATCATAAAGCCAACCTAAGGAGCCCTTTTGATCAAATCAAAAGGAAGAACCCGAAGAAGAGGTAATGATTTCACCACCCTTTTCTAAGTTCATTTCTTCTTCCACTTCTTCTTCCTTTGTTCTTACCATTCTGAAATAATAACTCCAGTATCTCACATATACTGTGATGTTATTATAAATATGGTACAATCATATTCAGTATTCTATCCACCCTTTGAATAACATGTCACCATACGTGCGTACGTACGGCTTACCGTCTCCACGTCGTGGTGTAATTGTTATTCAATATAATATTATTTGGATGGGTATAATAATGATGTGTAACTCATGTAAATAATAAATATAACATGTTAATGATTCTTTATATATGATATACCATCCATTTATATATTATTTTAATATCAAAAGAATGATATTGTCGCTCGTGCGTACGTACGGACTACCGTCTCCACGAACGCGATGAGATTCATTCTCCATCGTATCCATTCAAGTATAATTATCATTTGATGATTTAAAAATGATTTTTAAGGACTGTATATCATTCTGGATATGAATAAGATACAACAACCATGGCTTATGTAACAAAACATATAAAAGAAAATGAGTAAGTTAACTCCCGAAACGACGATAATTCTAAGATATTATTAACAAATCAATGTTAAAAGATCATATATGATATCATATTAATATATATGATTCTTGTATAATTTAATAACAACTATTTCACCATTATACAGGAGGTTAACCTACCCCAACCAAGGAAAAGTACAAGGTAAGGGTTATTTCACAATCTCTTCTTTATCCGAGGTTGTTTATACGTAATAATCTACTGGGATCTCGTTATCATCCACATCCATGTTTCTTCAAAATGTATTTCAAAACATTTTTACTATTTACAAGAATATGGGTTAAAGTCATTTATACCCTTGTTTGACTTTTTATAAGAGGTTTATAAAGGAATCTTTCCGTCGTTTTCAAAACAAGTTCCTTTTTAACCTTTTCGACAGAATTGAGGTAAGAATGTTTTTTTTAACTTATACGGCGGGTGCGGTTATTTTCCGCCGTTATAAAATCTTCGAAGCTTTCCATACAAGCTTATAAAAATATTTTCAAAGAAAATGTTTTATTTTATATGGATCTTAAATGATTTCAAAATAAAAGGAGATACTTCTTTAAAAAGAATTTTGATTTCATCTATGTCAACATCCTTTGATGGATTTTAAGATTATTTGAAGTTGATTTATTATGATACAAAACTTCTATATTGTATTGAAGGTTTTGTGATATGTTTGACTGTGGATGTGCTATTTTTATACCATTCATAGTTTATTGTGAAAGTATTGACATTTCGTATGCTAGTTTTAATACGAATGTTTATGTTATGTTTAAACCTTTTCATATGGGAATGCATTGGACTTAATAAGTGACGGGTGGAGCCCGCTATAGCTCCTCGATGCATCGGTAGGTCTCATGAGACAAACTAGTGTCTTGGCACAAGGCCTTGACAAAATCTTATTTGTAGTCTTGGCACGAGGCCTTGGCTATGTGGTTATGATAGTCTGGCATTATGCATTCCAACATTATGAAAGTGGTTATTTATTTTTGCATGTGATTATTCGATTAGTGGAATATCCATGTGAATAAGTAAATGGCATTATTTCATTTTATTTATGCCATACCATGTTGAAAGTTCGTGTTTAAAAGGCTTTTGTTTTAGTTATACATTGCCTTAAATGTTTATTCTTATTGATGAAAGTTTCCGCTATATTGTTATCCTTACTGGGCATTTGAGCTCACCCCTTTTCTATGTTTTATTTTTCCCAGGTAGTGAAGAAGTAATTTATGAATGACTTGCAGGGATATTATGAGGGGTTAATAGTGTGGATATGAAGACTTTGTTGTTGTAGTAGTTTTTCACTTTGAAATGTAATGTAAAACTTTATGATTATATCTAGTATTTCAAGGCTACTAAACCAATCGGTCTTTCGAGATTTGATCTTTCTTGTGATCATGCCAATGTTATGTAATTATTGCACCGACTCTGGGTAGCTGGGGTCGGGGCGTTACAGTTGGTATCAGAGGAAGTTTAGTACAAACCTTGGAAACTAGATTTAGATAAACTCTGATTAGAGCACGTAGACCTAAGATGAACTTTGAGGATTAGTATAGAAGAACTTCCTAGAATTTTGGTATTGTAGAGACTTTGTGAGTTTTCCGAGCAATACATCCCTGTCTGGATACGAGCAGGTAGAGGCGGCTCTGGCACAAATGTACCTAGGGGTAAAACCCGAAAACACCGCTTTGAGCTAGACTCGAACGGGAACTGGTGCATGACAACGGGCCTTGCTGCACTCTTGGTTACGACACTCCCGGGGGATATGCTTAGGATAACTCTCACTTTCATTAAAAATCATTATGAAGGGTTTATGAGTATATACTTCCTCAAAGAAAACATATTTATGATTATGGATTATATCCATAGATAGTTCAATTTATGTTAAGTGTTTTATAAGTATGGGATTATGTTTTTTGATTCATAAACTGATCTAGTTTATGCCATTGTTTAGAAATGGCGCCTAGTGGAAGAAATGGAAACCGTATCAATGCACGCACTCCATGTAGGGATTGCCCTCCAGCTCAAGATAATTATAGTGGGGCTGGTGATGCAACTGGTGCTGATCAGCTAATCACCGTACTGGGACAACTTACTCAGGTTATGAATAATAACCTTACCCGTATGGAGCACCCTGATCCGCAGCGTGGAGGATCAATGTTAGATCGATTCATGAGACAACAACCACCAACGTTCAATGGAAGTACAAATCCCTTAGTATCTGAGCAGTGGATATTTTCCCTAGAGAAAATATTTCAGGCTTTGGGGAGTAGTGAAAGGGAAAAAGTTACCATGGCAGTTTACCGCCTCACTGGAGATGCTGATCAATGGTGGTCATTGATTCAAAACATGAAGGAAGATGATGAAGTATCAAACATGGAATGGAGGGAGTTCAAAGATCTGTTTTTAGAAAAATACTTTCCTCGCGACCATCGAGCAGATATGGAAAGGCAATTTCTGAGTCTGAGACAAAAGGAGGATGAGAATGTCACAAAGTATGAGGCTAACTTTACAAGGTTAGCGAGGTATGCTGGAGATTATATTCGCAACCCAAGAAGTAAGATTGATCGTTTCTTTGATGGGTTAAAACCATTTCTCCGTCGAGCATTAGTCTCACAATCCTTTTCATTGTACGAAGACATTGTCTCATGTGCTATCAAGACCGAAAAGGAATTCTCTAAGTCTTATGACTTTAAAGCAAAGCAAGAGAAGAAGTGACCTGCTGATCAATCTGGGAATGGAAATAAGGGGAAGAAGGGAAAGGTTGAATATCCATCTTGTGGTAAATGCGGGAAGAAACATCCTGGTGCTTGCCTGAAGGGAATGGGAGTCTGTTACAAGTGTGGTGAAAAAGGCCACCAAGCTCATGATTGCAAGGGGAAGAAGGAAGCTACCAACGTTCAGTGCTACAATTGCAGGGAGATGGGGCATTATGCAAATGCATGTCCTAAGCGTCAGGAGAACTTACCTCAGAAAAGGCCAAGGGATCAAGGCCAGGCTTATGCTATCACTACTGCTGAGGTAGAAGCTCCGAAAGACGTGGTGGCAGGTAATTTAATGGTTTCCTCAAGTTTAGCAAATGCATTATTTGATTCTGGATCATCGCATTGTTTCATATCTTCCCAGTTTGCTAAGAAAATTAGATATTTCCAATTTGATTTAATAAGGGAGTTGTCAGTTAAAACTCCTAAGGGAAGTATCGTTGCAACAAAGTTTTGTGAATCAGTCCCCATTAGAGCACATAAATTTTCTTTATCTGCTGATCTCATCGTCATACCTATGATCGAGTTTGATATAATCCTCGGTATGGACTGGCTTTCGGACTATGATGCGAAGATTTATTGTAAGAAGAAAGAGGTTACGATTCTTGATGATAATGATAAGGAACACCTTATTTTTAGAGCAGAATCGTCACCACCTAATTCTTATTTAGACCCACCCCCAGTAGCTCAACTTAATTCAATTATTGGGGAGGAAGAGAATGAAGTAACTATCGGTGAGGAAAGGAATGTTCAAATAGAGGATGTACCTGTTGTGAAAGAATTTGTAGATGTATTTCCGGAAGATTTACCTGGACATCCTCCAGAACGAGAAGTTGAGTTTTCCATTGATTTGATTCCTGGATCAAGGCCTATATCGAAGACCCCTTATAGAATGGCCACTGTAGAGTTAGTCGAACTAAAGAAACAACTAGAGGAATTGAGTAATAAGGGATTTATTCGCCCTAGTGTTTCTCCATGGGGAGCCCCTGTTCTTTTTGTTAAAAAGAAAGATGGATCTATGAGGTTATGTATCGACTACAGGGAGATCAATGCTATAACGATAAAGAACAAGTATCCCCTACCTCGTATTGATGATTTATTTGACCAACTGCATGGAGCTCAATACTTTTCAAAGATTGACCTTCGATCTGGATACCATCAGTTGTGTGTGAAGAAGGAAGACATTCCGAAGACAGCATTTCGAACCAGGTACGGGCATTACGAGTTTACTGTAATGCCGTTTGGATTGACTAATGCACCCTCTGTATTCATGGATCTGATGAATAGAGTCTTCAAGGAGTATCTCGATGAATTTGTGGTGGTATTTATTGATGATATCTTGGTATACTCCAAAACCTACGAAGATCATGAAAATCACTTGCGCATTATCTTGAAGACTCTGAGGAGGCATGAATTATATGGGAAGTTTAGCAAGTGTGAATTCTGGCTTCAGAAGATTTCTTTTCTTGGCCATATTGTCTCTAAAGATGTAATCTCTGTTGATCCTTCTAAGACCAAGGCAATCCAAGAATGGCCAGCACCTACGAGTATAACTGAGGTACGTAGTTTTATTGGTTTGGCAGGTTATTATCGACGTTTCGTCCAGAATTTTGCCCGATTGGCTAACCCATTAACGAAGCTCACACGTAAAGGGGTTAAATTTGTTTGGACAAAAGAGTGTGAAGAATGTTTCGAAGAACTGAAGAGAAGATTAGTCAATGCTCCTATATTGACTCTACCATCGGGGAATGATGGGTTCGTTATTTATAGTGATGCATCAAAGAAAGGACTTGGCTGTGTCCTTATGCAGAATGATAGAGTTATTGCCTATGCATCACGACAGTTGAAAATTCATGAACAAAACTATCCTACTCATGATCTTGAGTTAGCAGCTGTGATCTTTGCTTTGAAGATATGGAGGCACTACCTCTATGGTGAAAAATGTGAGATTTATACTGATCACAAGAGTTTGAAGTATATTTTCTCACAAAAAGAACTCAACATGAGGCAAAGGAGATGGCTTGAATTACTCAAGGATTATGATTGCACGATACACTACCACCCGGGGAAAGCAAACAAAGTAGCAGATGCTTTGAGCAGAAAAGACCATGGAGTTCTGAACATGATGAGAATTGAAAGGGATCCAATTTTCATGGATCTAGAGAAGATGGACATGGGAATAACCAGGGAAGGTGAAACATCAATGCTTTTTCAAATGGTTGCCAAACCATCTTTACTAGAAAGGATTAAGAGTTCCCAGACCGATGATGAAGAATTTCAGAAGAAGATTAAAGCTGTGAATGATGGGAGATTGAGAGACTTTGTGTATGAAGATGGAATTTTGAAATTCGGGAAGAGACTTTGTGTTCCCAATATACCTGATCTAAAAAGGGAATTGCTGGATGATGCTCATAGTTCCAATTTCTCTATACACCCTGGGAGCAGCAAAATGTATAGAGATTTGAAGGAACATTTTTGGTGGGACAACATGAAGAGGGAGATTGCTGATTTTGTGTCAAGATGTATGGTTTGTCAACAAGTGAAAACTGGAAGGCAACAGCCTGGAGGAGTCATGCAACCGCTTCCCATACCGGAGTGGAAATGGGACAATATTACAATGGTCTTTGTCATGGGGCTACCAAAGACTCCTAGAAGGAACGATGCAATATGGGTTATTGTTGATCGTCTTACCAAGTCAGCACATTTTCTTGCTATAAGAGAAGATCTACCCCTGGAACGTCTAGCAAGACTATACATTAATGAAGTTGTGAGACTTCATGGAGTACCCTTATCAATTGTTTCGGATCGTGATCCCCGTTTTACTTCAAGGTTTTGGAAAAGTCTTCAGAAATCCCTGGATACTGAACTTCATTTGAGCACTGCTTACCACCCTCAGACAGACGGACAGTCAGAACGGACTATTCAAACCTTAGAAGACATGTTGAGATCTTGCTCACTTGACTTTCAGGGTATGTGGGATCAATATTTACCTCTGGTAGAATTTTCCTATAACAATAGCTTCCATTCGAGTATTCAGATGGCACCATATGAAGCGTTATACGGAAAGAGATGTCGTACACCAACCTGTTGGGATGACGTCGGTGAAAGAAAACTTGTAGGTCTAGAACTGGTGGAGGAAACGATGGAAAAGGTAAAGGTAATCCAAAATCACATTAAAGCAGCTCAAAGTAGGCAGAAGAGCTATGCCGATAATCGAAGGAAGGATTTGGAATTTCAAGTCGGTGATCATGTTTTCCTAAAGGTATCTCCGTGGAAGGGAGTCATACGTTTTGGTAAGAAAGGTAAATTGAGTCCCAGGTACATCGGACCTTTCGAAATTCTAGAACGAATTGGGGCTGTAGCTTACCGATTGGCAATGCCGCCAAGTCTCTCCAAAGTTCACGATGTGTTCCACGTATCTCTGTTGAGAAAATACATGCCTGACCCAACGCATGTACTCACCTATGAGGAATTAGAACTGGAACCCGATCTGTCTTATTGCGAAGAGCCCGTCAGGATTCTTGATACAAGAGAACAAGTGCTGAGAAACCGGACGACGCGTCTGGTAAAAGTTTTGTGGAGAAATCATAAGATGGAAGAGGCAACGTGGGAACCCGAGGAACTTATGATGAAGAACCACCCGAGTCTTTTTATGCAGTAATACCCTAGAAATTGCGAGGACGCAATTATTTGAAGGAGGGGAGAATGTAACACCCCAAACTTCCACGGTACGTTTCCCTTCGAATAATCGATAGCGTGTGTTGTACGCAACCTCGAGTTCTAACACACACCACAACTAATTAAACTAGCCGTTGTGAATAGTAATACCTACTTTTTGAAATCATATATATTCTATATTTCAAAATGGACTTCATTTTTGGATTAGGAATATCAAAATTAGCCTAGGGTGAAATTTTGGTACATTTCGGATAACTTTCATATTTTGATGAATAGTGAAAATTTCTAAATTTTAATTAAAAACAACTTTTTTAATCAAAATAATTAATAGTGATAAATTATGAATTTGAGTGGTTTTAAAGTATATTTAGAATATATTTTTACCATTCAATTTAATGTTTATCATTGGACATAATTTTACAATTAAACCGAACATAAACAAGTGTCAATCTTTTGATAGTTATTATCTCTTAAAAACACGCTTTTTGTTTTGACAGCGGGAATTAATTTTAAATTAATTTCTGCCACTTCTGTGTTTTGAATTTAGGAAAATGGATTCCATATTTGGAATCAGGATGTTCAAATTGTGTAAATAGGTAACTTTTATTTTTAGACATTTTGAATAATTACTGCGGTAAATATTTTATTTACCATGGTTAAAGGGTAAATCCGGTAAATAAGGGTTAAAAAATAATATTATAATAATACAAAATTACCCTAAAACGTGTCCTAACCTTATTGGTGGACACATACCCGACCATGAGCATCCTTGGGTCAATTTGGGGACCCCTTGGAGCCACTTGTATGTGGTAGGGACACATTATATTAATAAAGTTAAAATAAAAATAAAAATGGCATAAGCTTACATCTTTTAGAAGAACAATTTTTACATAGGGTTATACATGTTGGATTTTCGATTATAAAGATTCATTAGAAAGATAAAAAGATTTCCTACATAATGATATTTTATTTATAATTTTTAGACATTATATAAGTTATTTTATTTATGACACAATGATGATGCAGTAATTACTAAAATAGTAAAAAATAAAAATAATTGATCTTATAAATACCCAAATAATTATAATATGAAACTTTTAATGAATTAAACTAATTTTATATGATAATATGATATATTAGGATTTATTTAATTGACTTTGTTCGAAGTAATCAATCTGTTAGGAGTTTCACAAAAATCAACTATTGAATAGTGTCAAAATTGACATAAAAGAGTTCTTAAAACAAATATTATATTATTAATTGATATTAAATTCCTAAAAATCTAAGGTTCTGCCAAGAGACTTATATTATGATAGGTTCCTCATTAATGTACCACTTGGGGGTCGCTTGGATGTATATAGTAAGTTTATTAACCATATTATATAAAAATACAAAGAGACATTGAAAAGTGAAACTAATTAACTTAGAGTTAATACTTAATGATAAGGTTAATATAAGTACCCAAACCTGTCTAAATTCTATTGGATGAGTTGTTTTCGACCTATACCCACCTAATCCTTTGAATAGTCAACTTTGGAGCCTTTTTAAACCGAATATGAATTTATTATAAATTAATATTTCTAACATTTCCAAAGGTGCCCCTCACCCCTCTTATAAAAGGGCACTCCTCCTTCTCATTTTTTCACACCTTCAAAGCCTTTTGGTTCGGCCAAACTCTGCCCAAATACTCTCCCAACATCCCTCACTACAACCTAGAGGCCTTAGTTTGATCAGAAAGCCAACCTAAGGAGCCCTTTTGATCAAATCAAAAGGAAGAACCCGAAGAAGAGGTAATGATTTCACCACCCTTTTCTAAGTTCATTTCTTCTTCCACTTCTTCTTCCTTTGTTCTTACCATTCTGAAATAATAACTCCAGTATCTCACATATACCGTGATGTTATTATAAATATGGTACAATCATATTCAGTATTCTATCCACCCTTTGAATAACATGTCACCATACGTGCGTACGTACGGCTTACCGTCTCCACGTCGTGGTGTAATTGTTATTCAATATAATATTATTTGGATGGGTATAATAATGATGTGTAACTCATGTAAATAATAAATATAACATGTTAATGATTCTTTATATATGATATACCATCCATTTATATATTATTTTAATATCAAAAGAATGATATTGTCGCTCGTGCGTACGTACGGACTACCGTCTCCACGAACGCGATGAGATTCATTCTCCATCGTATCCATTCAAGTATAATTATCATTTGATGATTTAAAAATGATGTTTAAGGACTGTATATCATTCTGGATATGAATAAGATACAACAACCATGGCTTATGTAACAAAACATATAAAAGAAAATGAGTAAGTTAACTCCCGAAACGACGATAATTCTAAGATATTATTAACAAATCAATGTTAAAAGATCATATATGATATCATATTAATATATATGATTCTTGTATAATTTAATAACAACTATTTCACCATTATACAGGAGGTTAACCTACCCCAACCAAGGAAAAGTACAAGGTAAGGGTTATTTCACAATCTCTTCTTTATCCGAGGTTGTTTATACGTAATAATCTACTGGGATCTCGTTATCATCCACATCCATGTTTCTTCAAAATGTATTTCAAAACATTTTTACTATTTACAAGAATATGGGTTAAAGTCATTTATACCCTTGTTTGACTTTTTATAAGAGGTTTATAAAGGAATCTTTCCGTCGTTTTCAAAACAAGTTCCTTTTTAACCTTTTCGACAGAATTGAGGTAAGAATGTTTTTTTTAACTTATACGGCGGGTGCGGTTATTTTCCGCCGTTATAAAATCTTCGAAGCTTTCCATACAAGCTTATAAGAATATTTTCAAAGAAAATGTTTTATTTTATATGGATCTTAAATGATTTCAAAATAAAAGGAGATACTTCTTTAAAAAGAATTTTGATTTCATCTATGTCAACATCCTTTGATGGATTTTAAGATTATTTGAAGTTGATTTATTATGATACAAAACTTCTATATTGTATTGAAGGTTTTGTGATATGTTTGACTGTGGATGTGCTATTTTTATACCATTCATAGTTTATTGTGAAAGTATTGACATTTCGTATGCTAGTTTTAATACGAATGTTTATGTTATGTTTAAACCTTTTCATATGGGAATGCATTGGACTTAATAAGTGACGGGTGGAGCCCTCTATAGCTCCTCGATGCATCGGTAGGTCTCATGAGACAAACTAGTGTCTTGGCACAAGGCCTTGACAAAATCTTATTTGTAGTCTTGGCACGAGGCCTTGGCTATGTGGTTATGATAGTCCGGCATTATGCATTCCAACATTATGAAAGTGGTTATTTATTTTTGCATGTGATTATTCGATTAGTGGAATATCCATGTGAATAAGTAAATGGCATTATTTCATTTTATTTATGCCATACCATGTTGAAAGTTCATGTTTAAAAGGATTTTGTTTTAGTTATAGATTGCCTTAAATGTTTATTCTTATTGATGAAAGTTTCCGCTATATTGTTATCCTTACTGGGCATTTGAGCTCACCCCTTTTCTATGTTTTATTTTTCCCAGGTAGTGAAGAAGTAATTTATGAATGACTTGCAGGGATATTATGAGGGGTTAATAGTGTGGATATGAAGACTTTGTTGTTGTAGTAGTTTTTCACTTTGAAATGTAATGTAAAACTTTATGATTATATCTAGTATTTCCAAGGCTACTAAACCAATCGGTCTTTCGAGATTTGATATTTCTTGTGATCATGCCAATGTTATGTAATTATTGCACCGACTCTGGGTAGCTGGGGTCGGGGCGTTACAGAGGTCCAAGAGTACCATGCATACAGTTGGACGCCACATGATTTAGGATCAGTTGTGTGGGGCATCGGAGGCAGAGCCAGTCATGCGAGGAACATGTAGTGTTTCACATGTGGTGGGCAGGGTCACATGGCTCGTGACTATCCAACGCACTTTATGGATGATCAAAAGATGGTTGAGGGACCACCCAGGTAGAGATAGATGTTCGATCAAGGAGGTCCACAGGGAGCAGGCAGACATGGTAGAGGAGTTAGCTGTGTAGCTGGCGGTGGACGAGGATTCAAGATGTTATCGCCACCACCACTAGGAGGTCCACCCCGACCACAGGGAGTGGGTGGATAGGGATGAGCTTAGCTTCAGGTAACTAAGGCCTATGATCATGACACTCTAGAGATGATACAAGGTATGATATGTGTCTACTTTACTTTAGCTGCAGCACTTATAGACATAGTTTCCAGTCATTATTTTATTTTTACTGCCCTCATTCAGAGATCGAAGATTCTGATGGAGTCGTTTGCTCGATCATTATGGCTAGAGACTCTTACGAGATAGGATTCGATGATTACGCACTTGTGCCATCAATGTGAGCTTACTCTATGAGGCTAGAGCTTTGGTTGGGATCTCTTAGTAGTGGCGTCGAGGCCTTACTATGTCATCTTGGGTATGGAAGCCTTACTATGTCATCTTGGGTATGGACAGGTTATCTACAGTCCATGATCATATTGACTATATTAAGTGAAAAGTGCAGTTTGTCCACACGGATTGGACCAGGTTTACGTTCACCGGTGGGAAGGGAGCCTTTGCAGTACATGATGGACATAACCAGAGGAGAGTTCAACTGATCACACATTAGATGGATAGCCTTACCCTCAGAGTGGTTGATATGGGGAGTATGAGCTATCCTGTAGTGGTGGACCAGAATGCGAATGTATTCCCTAATGATGTTTTGGGTTTACCTACTTATAGAGAGGTGGAATTTTACATTGAATTGAACCTTGGGACAACACCGATATCTAAACCAGCATATCATATGGCACCCGTGGAGCTTCATGAGTTGTGGGAACAGTTGGAAGACTTATAGGGGAAAGGGTTCATCTGACCTAGTTTTTCCCCTTAGGCTTCCCCGATTTTGTTTTCCAAGAAGGTGGATGAGATCTTAAGGATTTTTGTTGACTACCATAACTTGAACTAGGTGATTGTGAAGAACATGTCCCCACTTCTGAGGATTGACGATCTCTTTGATCAGATGAAGGGAGAATGGTGGTTCTCAAAGATATATCACCGATCTGGATATCACCAGCTCAGAGTGCGAGATGAGGATATGCAGCAGACGAGTTTTAGATTTTTGTACAACCATTACGTGTTCTTGGTTATGCCATTGGGCATAACCAATGATCCAATAGTGTTCATGGGACACATGAACAAGATCTTTCAGCCATACCTTGATCGGTTTGTAGTAGTCTTCATCAACGACATTCTGATCTACTCAACTACTGAGTAGGAGCATGCGTATCACTTGTAGGTAGTTCATGACACACTCTGAGAGCAATAGCATTATGTTAAGCTCTCAAAGTGCCAGTTTTGGATATGAGAGGTGCACTTTCTGGGACAAGTCATCATAGAGGATAGAGTTGCAGTAGATCTAGCAAAGATTGAGGTGGTACTTGCTTGGGAGCTACCCAGGAGTGGGACAGAGGTACGAAGATTTCTGGGTTTGGACAGATACTACCAGATATTTGTGCCAGATTTCTCCATAGATGAAGCACCACTATCAGAGTTGGAGAAGAAGGGGAAACCCTTCGTGTGGTTGGAGAGATGAGAGAGGATTTTTCATGAGCTAAGGTAGAGGCTAACCAGTGGCCCCATCATGAGGCTTCTGGAGGAGGGTGTAGGGTACATAGTCTACTACGACACACCAGGGACTGGGCTCAGATGTGTCCAGATGCAGGAGCAAGCAATGGTCACATATGGTTCTTGACAACTGAGAAAACATGAGCTAAACTATGCTACGCATGACCTAAAGTTAGTAAAAATGGTTGTGGTGAAATTACTTGATGGGCAAGCATTTTATAGTATACTTGGATCATAATATTCTTAGGTATATCTTCTCATATAATGACTTGAACTTGAGACAGTGACATTGGGTTGAGTTCCTCCAGGACTATGACATTGAGATAGTCTATACTCCTGAGAAGGGGAACGTTGTAGCAGGTGCACTCAGTAGAAGATATGGTATATAGCTGCTAGGTGAGGTGACCAAGTAGCTAGCCTCTGTACAGATATCCTTTGTGGAATGGGATGGAGAAACTTTTCTTCAGTCTCTTACAGTCACTCCCCAACTTCTTCAGTGATTAAGGGAGGCGCAGCATGAGGACACTGACTGCGAGGCACGACGTGTTTAGATATCCACATGACAGGCACCTGATGGATTTTTGATGGTGGGGAGCACATCATCCTTTATGAGGATGTACCATCGTACCAGTGTCACTTCATGAGGAAGTATTAAGAGAGTTCCACACATCCCCTCCAGCAGTACATCCAGGAGTGAAGAAGATGTACCAGGATCTTCGATGACAACACTGGTGGCCAGGAATGAAGAAAGTAGTAATAGAGTTTTTCTCTCAGTGCCTCACTTATTAGAAAGTGAAGGGGGAGAATCAGGTACTATCAGGCTTGGTTCAGCCTTTAGAGGTCCCAAAGTGGAAATGAGATGGGATATACATGGACTTCATGATAGGACTTCCACATACACCCAGGGGTCATGAATTTATCTGGGTGATATTTGATCAACTCACCAAGTCGGCCCGCTTCCTAAAGATCAGAGAGAAGGGTTCATTAAAGAGCATGGGACGCCTCTATGTGCAGGATATTTTGTGGATACATGGAGTTCCCTCGACGATTGTCTCTAATTGTGATACAGGTTTCACTTCCCGGCAATGGAAGGAGTTGCATGAGGCTTTCAGGACGTAGCTTCATTTGAGCACCGCCATCCATCCTTAGGCGGATGGCCAGACTGAGCAGAACATTAGGACTCTCAAGTACATAATGCATTCCTGTGTCCTTTACATCGGTTGCAGCAGGGAGGATCACTTGACTTTGATGGAGTTTTCATACAACAATAGCTATCAACTCCATCATTGGGATGACACCTTTTGAGGCATTGTACGGGCAACCTTACAGATCACCTTTGTGCTGGACTGACCTTGGGGAGTCAGCACTAGTGAGACCAGAGATAGTATGGGCTGCCACAGAGAAGGTGCATATCATCTAAGAGTAGATGAAGACTGCAGAGAGCCAGCATAAGTCTTATGTGGAGAGGCGACAGAGACCTCTGGAGTTTGAGGATGGAGACCATGTCTTTCTCAGTGTCTCACCTTGATGCGTTTTGTAAAGATTTGGCTAGGGTGGAAAGTTATCTCTTAGGTTCATCAGACCCTCCATGTCCTCATCAAAGATGGTGAGATGTCATAACGCCTAGCTCTTCCACCTCAGTTGCACCGGGTGCACGACGTCTTCGACATATCCCAGCTGAGGAGATACTTGCACGACCCTTCTCACATCACCAACCATGGTGAGCTGGACGTTGATGATGGGGTGAATTCTACGAATGTTCCAGTAGATATTGAGGATCAATAGAAGCAGGTCCTTTGTTAGTGGTCGATACCTCTAGTGCGCCTTCGCTGGCAGCACAGGAACCTCCAGAAGAGCACATAAGAGTGGGAGGATCAGATTCATGCTCAGTACCCCCACTTGTTTTATTAGTTTTGTGATGTTGATTTTTGGGAACACAAAGCCCTTAGGTGGGGAGAATGTAAAGACTCTGAGATTCTATGTAATTTTTTTTAAATATATGGGTATTTTACGAGTCCACGAAAATTTACAGTGTGTGATTCCGAGGCCTGGTGTGTTTGGAATGAATTTTTAAACTTTTTTTCAGGTACGTTCGGTAAACGTACGAGCGAGATTTTCTAACATTTGAACCGGTGCTTGGAATTGAAATCTGAGGGCACTGTTGAACTCGTAGTGCCGATATTCTCTTAAATAGACCTTCACCTTGAATGTAGTAGGTCGAAAGTGAAAGTTAGTTTTTCTCTTTTTGTGGGAAAATAAAAATAAAATTATTTCAACATTTTATTTTTATTCTTGAAACCCCTCAACATGGGTTATACAGGTGGGGACCACCGAGCCAAAAACCTCCCACTATGAATTTAAGGTGGGGACCACCCGAAGCCCCTAAACTTCTTTAATATGGAGACAACTCTTGAACTCCCCTTTAATGGGAGATTACCTTTGGTATCCTCCCACTTTAATGGAACAAACCACATTGTAATTAATGACATCAATTTAAATTTGTGACAACAATTAAATTAATGAAACACAGCATATTGGTTACTTTTTTTGGTGGAATTGGGAGAAAGGATTGGAAGAGGAGAACCTTGGGGGAATTCTTCTTCTCCAACGAAGAACACTTCTCCAATGAAGAACACCGACATTCTCCAATGTCTTCGACTACTTCCTCAAGACATCCTCCAATGTGGGACATTTTCAATAGACAACCATCCTTCCCTCCTCATCGATGTCAAAAAACAAACGAGGTAGGGGTGTGAAAAATTGATCAATGCTAATTTTTCCCCCACTATGGCAAAAAAGGCATTTAGCGGCATTTTTTTTTTCGTTTCGCGGCGGTTTAAACCGCCGCTAAATCGATTGGGTGCGGTTTTTCAAAACCGCCGCTAAATCGTGCATCGGGAAACTATTTCGCGGTGGTTTTCAAAAACGTCGCAGAACGTTTCGCGGCGATTTTTTAGCGGCGATTTTTTTATTTTTTTATTTTTTTTATTTTTGTTATTTTTAATTTTATATATTTATATATATATATATATATATATATTTATATATTTATTTTTCGTATTTATTTATATATTTATTTTTCATATTTATTAATATATTTATTTCGTATTTATTTTATTTATTTATTTATATATTTATTTATATACAAATTTTTTGTATTTATTTATATATTTATTTCGTATTTATTTTATTTATTTATTTATTTTATGTATTTATTTTATTTATTTTATTTATTTATTTATTTATTTTTCGTATTTATTTATTTATTTATTTATTTTTCACATTTATTTATTTTATTTCGTATTTATTTTACTTCGTATTTATTTTATTTATTTATTTTATTTTATTTATTTATTTCTTTAATTTCGTATTTATTTTTTATTTTTTTATTTCGTTTTTATTTTATTTATTTATTTATTTTATTTCATATTATTTTATTTACTTTATTTATCTATGCATCCACATCTCAAGCACATGCACATGCACATGCACATGCATACCCCAGCAATATAAAGAAATTCTGCGTTTGGTGAGATTTGAACCCCTAACCTCTTGCATATTTTCCAAGGACTTTACCACTCCAGCAAGTTCACCATGTGGTTAATAAACAAAATTTAATATACTTATATATATTAATTGAAAAAACAAATAATACATAAATAATAGATATAAGCTCAATAATAATAAATAATAAATAAATATAAATAATAAATAATAAATAATAACTAATAAATAATAACTAATAAATAATAAATGAAAAATAAATATAAATAATAAATAATAAATATTAAATAATAAATAATAAATAATAAATAAATATAAATAAATATAAATAATAAATAATAAATAATAAATAATAAATAATAAATAATAAATAATAAATAAATATAAATAATAAATAATAAATAGAAAATAATAAATAATAAATAATAAATAAATATAATCAATAAATAATAAATAAATAATAAATAATAAATAATAAATAATAAATAAATATAAATAATAAATAAATATAAATAATAAATAATAAATAATAAATAATAAATAATAAATAATAAATAAAAAATAATAAATAATAAATAAATAATAAATAATAAATAAAAAATAATAAATAATAAATAATAAATAAATATAAATAATAAATAATAAATAGAAAATAATAAATAATAAATAAATATAAATAATAAATAATAAATAATAAATAATAAATAAATATAAATAATAAATAATAAATAATAAATAATAAATAATAAATAATAAATAATAAATAATAAATAATAAATAATAAATAATAAATAATAAATAATAAATAATAAATAATAAATAATGAATTATAAATAATAAATAATAAATAATAAATAATAAATAATAAATATTATATAACCAATAACAAATAATAAATAATAAATAAATATAAATAAATAATCAATAATAAATAATAAATAATAAATAATAAATAATAAATAAATATAAATAATAAATAATAAATAGAAAATAATAAATAATAAATAAATATAAATAAATATAAATAATAAATAATAAATAATAAATAATAAATAATAAATAATAAATAATAAATAATAAATAATAAATAATAAATAATAAATAATAAATAATAAATAATAAATAATAAATAAATATAAATAATAAATAATAAATAGAAAATAATAAATAATAAATAATAAATAAATATAAATAATAAATAATAAATAATTAATAAATAATAAATAATAAATAATAAATAATAAATAAATAAAATAATAAATAATAAATAAATATAAATAATAAATAATAAATAATAAATAATAACTAATAACTAATAAATAATAACTAATAAATAAATATAAATAATAAATAATAAATAATAAATAATAAATAACAAATAAATATAAATAATAAATAATAAATAGAAAATAATAAATAATAAATAAATATAAATAATAAATAATAAATAATAAATAATAAATAAATATAAATAATAAATAATAAATAAATATAAATAGTAAATAATAAATATAAATAATAAATAAATATAAATAATAAATAATAAATAAATATAAATAATAAATAAATATAAATAATAAATAAATATAAATAATAAATAAATATAAATAATAAATAAATAATAAATAATAAATAATAAATATAAATAATAAATAAATATAAATAATAAATAATAAATAAATATATATAGATATAAATAATAAATAAATATAAATAATAAATAAAAATAAATAAAAATAAATAAAAATAATAAGTAATAAATAATGAATAAATATAAATAATAAATAATAAACAATAAACAATAAACAATAAATAATAAATAATAACTAATAAATAAATATAAATAAATATAAATAATAAATATAAATAAAAAATAATAAATAAATAGAAAATAAATAATAATAATAAATATAAATAATAAATAATAAATAATAAATAATAAATAAATATAAATAATAAATAATAAATATAAATAATAAATAAATATAAATAATAAATAATAAATAGAAAATAATAAATAATAAATAAATATAAATAAATATAAATAATAAATAATAAATAATAAATAATAAATAATAAATAATAAATAATAAATAAATATAAATAATAAATAATAAATAGAAAATAATAAATAATAAATAATAAATAAATATAAATAATAAATAATAAATAATAAATAAATATAAATAATAAATAATAAATAATAAATAAATATTAATAATAAATAATAAATAATAAATAATAAATAATAAATAAATATAAATAATAAATAATAAATAATAACTAATAAATAATAACTAATAAATAAATAATAAATAATAAATAAATATAAATAATAAATAAAAATAGCAAATAATAAATAATAAATAATAAATAACCAGTTACAAATAATAGATAATAAATAAATTAAAGTATATTATAAATAATAAATAATAAATAATAAAGGAAACACATGAAAAAGTATGAAAAGACGTGATAAGGGTTGAAAAATCATGAAAACGCATGAAAAAGGATGGAGAAGCATATGAAGAATGAGACTTTAGAAAAAATGAGAACGCATGAAAACTCATGACAACTCTGGAAAACTCCTTAATAATTCAACATAATCATCATAATAAACCATCAAAAACCATTGATAAAGATAACAAGTCATAGAAACCTAAATAAACAGTAATAAATGGAGCTACCGTTAAAACCCGTCAAAACGGTCATAAAGAGACAAAAACATTGGACTCACATTAACGGAGATAACTTATGATCCGAGAGTCAGTTTTAGATCTGCGACCTATCAAATCAAAGATCCTGAAACGCTCTTCAACCTGAAAGGTGAAAAAGTCCGAATGGACAGACGGATCGGAAGTTATGACCATTTAAAAAAAGCTGACGGAGAACGGGTGCTAGAAACGAGGCATTGAAAAACATAACAAACCCGATACCCACTAAAAAGGCCATAACATTTGATCTAGGAGTGCATGTGGGCGCCGCGACCAGTCAAACTGAAGCTCATGGAACGAGCTATGATCTGGAAGGTGGAGGAGGATGAAATGACACGCGGATCGAAAGTTAGGTCTGTTTAAAGACAAGTTCGACGGGACACCGATGACAGAAACGAGGTTTTGGAGGCCTTTGGAGAGGTTTTAGGGTCAAAAAACATGACAGAAGCTTTATTTTGTTGAACTAGGGTGTAGCTGTCTTCGCTGGCTTCGATTTGATATGTGGTAGAGCCCAAACAGACACCCGGAGCGAAAGTTATGGCCGTTTGAAGTTGGAGAACTTTGTTCAACTTTTTTATAACTCTAATATCTTCCACACCTTATACCATCTCACGGTTATGATTATATGTGCCTCTATATCTCTTCATGAGCTTCGATTTGACTAGTCGTGGCACTTCAACGGATGCCCGGATCAAAATTTATGGTCGTTTTAGTGATTTCGGGGTTTCTCGCGTTTTTTTATTTTTTTCATTTCATTTCGCGGCGGTTTTATCGAAACCGCCGTTATGTCGTGGCGGTTTTTTAAAAAACCGCTACTAAAACTCGAATAAAATTAAAAAAAATTAAAAAAAATTAAAAAATAAATAATTTTTTTGCCGTTTAGCGGCGGTTTTTTCGCGGCGGTTCTTAAAACCGCCCCAAAATGGCGGCCCAAAAACGCGTTTCACGGCGGTTTTTAAAACCACCGCGAAAAAACCGCCGTTAAACAGCGGTTTTCTTGTAGTGCCCTCACATTAAATCACCCACTTGAGCTACTTGATACTGCTCTAAAACAGAGGGTGCGGGCAAAACAAACATGGTCCAACCCCTCCGTTGTTCTTCATGAATGGTGTGTTCTTCAGGATGGAAGAAGGACGATTTGTGCCATGGTGACAAACGAAGACCGTCCGACCGAACTGGCCGCCGATAGAGGCGCGATGCGTGACCGTGTCGTGCAGAGAGGAGGGTTAGCCATCCGTCCAGCTGCGGTGGACCGCCGCACCACGACCGCCCCGCCGAACCATGGGAGTGCCACTGGAACATGGCCTTCACTCTATCCCGCGGCCCCCGAGGCCTCCGCGGCCCCACGCCACCCGTGGCCTCTGCGACCCAGCATCGCCCGTAGCCTCTGCGGTCGCCCTACCGCCCCGTGAGCCACTGCCTAGGCTTGGCCGCCCAGAGGTTCGGACCATCCATTAGAGGATGGTCGGGACCCATCGGGTCGGGTTGAACCAAACCGGGTCGACCTAGGTCGGGTCAGGCCGGGTCAGTCTGACCAGGTCCGACTGGACCCAAACAATTTCGACCCTATACTCTCTTTTGGCCATAACTTTGGCACCAGGCGTCCGTTTAATGAACCGTCTACAATGAAAAAAAACTTGGACAGATACGGTCCTTTTCCTATACCCCACTTTAGATTATAATAAAGTTGGGGTACAGTCCGGTTGGATCTAGCACGACTCAAACTGGTCCCTCGGGATTAAAAGGCTAATAATTTATAGACCAGGCATCCGTTTGACGTACCGTCTATTGTGTTTAGACCCCTATGATGTGGAGTTACTTTGAGATACATTTCGTGAAACTACATGGATGTTCGAGTATCGACCAGTGGCTTGTGGAGCGAACCCTTCTAGAGACAAGCGAGTTTAGTGCAGGAACCCTGTAGCTGGATGTGGAGATATACTTGGATCCTGTGTGGGTTTGACGACGTACTGGAGATATACTAGGATCCAGTGTGGGTCTGACGACGTACTGGACATGTACTAGGATCCTGTGTGGGTATGACGACGTATTGTAGATGTACTAGGATCCTGTGTGGGTCTGACGAAGTACTGGATATGTACTAGGATCCTGTGTGGGTTTGAAGAGGTACTAGAGATGTACTTGTAACAACATGATATTTTATGATAAGTATTATTTTTAATTTATTTTATGTCATGTGTTTTATGCTACAACAAGATTATCTTGTGCTATACGCCACACTGGATTAGCTTGAAGTATATGCAACACTATTCTTAGATTGTGTTACACACACTTTCAAATTCGTTTTATAATAGTCATTCTACGCAACATTGAGTGTATATATATATATTCAATGTATAAATGAAATATGGTTGGATTTTGATATACGAAACAATGAAGGATTCTTGCACAACACGCAACCCTGACTTGGCTTGCCTTACACGCAATCACGACTTTCCTCGATAGCGTGTGTTGTACGCAATATCAGGTTTCACTAAACAATGATATATGATTATAATATTATTATGAACTAGATGTTTTGAATAGTATTAACTAAATTTTGAATGTTATAACATTATTATTCATCTTACATATTTTTAAGAACATGGTATGAGAACAAAATAAATTTTTCGGGTAAAATAAGTATTTTTCAAAAAATGTAGTTTTGCCGCCTTTTGATTGCGCACCCAATTTAAATCTAGTTTTTGACATTTTATAAGTTCAATTTGACAAAATAAAATTCTTCTTAGGAATCAGGATATAAAAATTTACTTTGGATAAATTTTTCATATTATTCTGATAACTTTCATATTTTAATAAATAGTAAAAACACGCTATATTTTAATTAAAAACAAATTTTTTCATCGTAATAATTTATATGGTTAAATTATAATATTGAATGGTTTTAAAGTAAAAAAAGAATATATTTTTACCATTTAATATAATTTATGTCATTATCATTGATTTTACATTGAATTCGTAGGTTTAATCAATTCAATCTTTTGCAATGTTTTAAACAAAAACCCGTCTTCATTTGACAACGAGATTAATTTTAATTTAATTTCTGCAACTTCTCTGTATTTAATTTGAAAAAATAGATTCCATATTTGGATTAAGTGGGTCAAAATTATGTTAATAGGTTACTTTTATTTTTTTGATATTGTGAATAGTAACTACGGTAATTTTTTTATTTACTACAGTTAAAGGTAAATTGGGTAATTAAGGGTAAAAATAAGATTATAAAATTACCCTATCACTTGGAAAAATCCTATTGGATGACTAAAAGTAGACCCATATCACCTAATGGTCGGATTAGATTCATTTAATAAACTTTTGTCCATGAAAATAATTTAATTATTATTAAAACCAAAGAAAGTGACAACATGTCACTTTCTTAAATATTATAAGTATAATAATTTTAGTTTAGTGATAAAATCCCTGAAACTTCGGATATAAATAGTCTCCAGAAATCTAATAAAATTATCTACATCATATAAATTTATTTAGAATTTTTAGGGATTAAATATTTATCCTTAATTGTGACACAATAGTGATGTAGAAATTGTTTATCTAGTGAAAAATCAAGAATATAGTTTTTATTAAAATAATAGTGACCATAAAAGGCACAAAACCCTAACCAAAACTTATTGGTCAGGTAAATGTAAACCATAATCATCCAATTGTCAAATATTTGACCATTTGGATCCTTATAAAAGTGATTATTACACTTATATTAATTTATTTTAAATGATGCCAAAGTTTTCGCCTTCATAATTTAAAAAATATAACAATTTAAATATTGTGATTTTAAGATGATAAATTAGAGTAAAAGTATTATTTTGAAAGTTAGTAGATTTATTTACATGATAGGATATTATTTTTAATTTTTATGCAACAAATAAGTATATTAAATAATTATACAAAAATGTTGTAGTAATTGTTTTATTAAGAGATATACCAAATAAATGGTTTTAAAATTTTAAAAATAAATATTATATGTACTATTTAATGTGCTACACGAATTTTCTATACAAAATTGATATGTTAGGAATCTATTAAATATCTTATTTCGAATATATCCTCTGTGTATATTTTATTTAAATCCAAATAAATGAATAGTGTCAAAATTGACATTATTCTTATTTTATAAAGATAAAAAATTATTAAATAGTTTAAAAATCACAAAAAATATTTAAAAATTATAAATTGAAATTTATATAGTCTACAATTTCATAAAGTATCCGATTATTGAAAATTAACAACACATAAGTGATTATTTAAAACCATTTAAAATTTAGAATTGTATTACCACAAATAAACTTAAATAGATTAAATAAGGATAAATCAAAATGATAAGGTTTACAATAAGATCAAAACATGTCTAAATTTGATTGGTTGATTATCTTACAACTATATCTCATAAAATATTCGAATTGAGTCATTTTTGGAGGTTTTTATGTGGGGTTCGAATTTATATTAAACTAATATTTTTGAGGATTCCAAAGGTGCCCCTCTCCTCCCTTATAAAAGGGAACCTCCTCCCTCTCCTCCACACACCAATTTGTGCCTTCAAGATCAGCCAAACCCTACCCATTTCACTTCCACACTTCCTTACAAACCTACTAGAGGTACTGGTCTTCTAAAAAGACCAAATCTATTGCCCTAAGAGAATGTTTAAATGAGGCACTTTGAGAAAGAGTTAATACCTTCTACCATTTTCTTCATGTTCCATTCTTCTTCTACTCCCTCTTCTTTAGTTGTTTCATTATGAAGTAATAACACAAGTATCCCTAATATAATTATATGTTATTATAAATATTAAATAACTCTATTTCACCTTTTATCCATCCTACGGAAAACAAAATCACCACGCGTGCGTACGTAAGAAATACCATCACCACGCCGTGGTGTAATCTGTTTTTCCACCAACACCTTACATGGATGGGTATAATGGTGTAAAGAATAACTATATATGGTTATTATAAAATATTACTGATTCTGATATGTTATAACATCCACTCCAATTCTATTCAATAATTATGGTAACGATATCATCGCCCGTGCGTACGTAAGGATTACCGTCTCCACGACGCGATGGGATTCATTGTCCATGTTAACCATACATGAATGATTATAATGTTTATATAATTAATAATAATGAAATAAATGAAATAATAATGCTACTGGATTTATGTATATATATATGTATGTCATCAATTAAGTTTCATTCAATTCAATAAGGAAACAAAAACAGTGTTCATGCGTACGTACGGCCTACCGTCTCCATGAACGGTGTATTTCATTCGTTTTATCGATCTATAATATACATGTATATGATGAATATTTATTATATATAATTGATGTTTTACATTCTGGAATTATTTAAATCAGGATATATGTAATAATAGTAAGAACGACAAGTCAAAACACATACGATAAATGAAATGATTTTACCCAAAACACTACTTTAACATGGAATTTACAAAAGAACGGGTAATATAAAATCATAATTGAAACATATATGAAATCATAACAATGAATTTGATTATATAAAAAGTCAATGACATTATTTAAATCATTATATAGGAGGTTCAGATCCATACAAAGCACATCGGACCAAAGGTAAGGGATAATTTTACAAATCTCATTTTTATCCGAGATTGCTTATTCGTAAGTATTTACTGGGGTTTTTTCTATCATCTATGTCCATGTTTTATAAAAGTTTTTTCATGTAAGTTTAAAGTCCTTTTTACCCATTTTTGACTTTTACTACATGGTATGTAAGGAATCTTTTTTTTGTTTACGTTACAAGGTAATTTTTTGACTTTTCCGGCAAAAGTACGAGGAGAATGTTTTTTTAACTTATACGGCACGAGTGGATTTTTACGGTTTTATAAAGCCTTATTTTCATGAATCTTACTCCAAAAGATTTTATGACTATTTTCAACAAAATCTTTTTCTTTTAAAATTGCATGGCATTTTGTGAAAAGAAAATGATTTTTAAGAAGAAAGGATATTTTCCTCAAGAATTCATTTCAAGTGTTTTATCAAAACCATTTTTCATCTAAGATGACATTATTTCATATGTGTATGTTTCAAGTATCATGTATCTATGGTTTACATGGTTTCACTTTTCATATTATGAAATTATATACATTTCTTTTATATGGATTATGTGATGATGAGATGATGTTTATGAAACCCATTTTATTCATTGGGTTATTAGGAATAATGTACGTTTATTTTATGGAACATGTAATAATGATTTTATTATGAGATGGGCGGGACCTATATCTCCCTCCAATACATTGGGTAATGATTTATATCTCATGAGATAGATATGGCTATAATGGTAAGTTAATCTGGTTCAGTGTTACAGGACTGAAATGAGGAGTGAACTCGATTCAGAAAAGGACTTTGTCCACTAAGATGGTCTTGGCAGCAATTCCTTGGATTCTATGAAAATCATACCATGTGCTGAATGGTTTCCACAATTACATGTTTTATTCCAATTATATTTTATCATGGTTCATTTTCCATTATGATATATGCCTTACATAATTCCACGATTTATGCCTTTGCTCAATATTTTGATGTATAAATTTCATGTTCAAGTTTTTGCTTTCAAATGTTTATGGATTGTTTTATGTTCTCTATGTTTTCCCTTATTGAGCATTTGAGATCACCCTTTTTATGTTTTCTTTTACCCAGGATATCAAGAAAGGTTTTAGGTATGGAAAAAAAGGGAAGATCTTTTTGGGAGATGTTGAATATCTTTCACCACGATTAGAAGATTAGGTTCCAAGTTTCCAAAGAAACTAAACTATTATGGTCCTTGTGTGTCTGTTTTTGTTATGTACTAAGTATTCCACAAAAGTAATGTAATGTCCATGTACGTCATGCTTTGGGTCTCTACAGTTGGTATCAGAGGAAAGGTTTAGTCAACCTTTGGAAACTAGGATTCGAAAACGTTAGTGAGATCCCTAGAGATATTTCTAAGGTATGTCTAGGGATGTCCCTAAGGATAAGTATACGTATAGGATATAGTCCTAGAACTATGGAAAAGATCTTAGAATTTAACCTAAGATGTTAGATATTTAGGGTACTCCCCCTTTACTATGTTGTTTTCCCTAGCATGATTTTTTCCTCTCACACTATTCTTTTTGGGTTTTAGAAAATGGCTGGAAATAAGAAGATTCACGATAATGGAGGATATGATGGACAATAGAATGATATTCTTCATGAGAAACCAAATGAAATGGGATTTGGAAGTCCAAACATCGTTATTATGCCTAATCAGCAATCTCATAATATGATCAATAATCTCAACTTTGGTTAGTTTCCTGACTCAGATAATAAGAGAAAGATGGAGTTTCATGATGATCATAGAGGAAAGAAAGTTTAATTTCCCTCATGTAAATCATGTGGGAAGAGGCATCAGGGAGATTGTTTCATAGGAACTAGAAGATGCTTTGGGTGTGGAAAAAAAGGACACAAATCCAGTAAGTGCAAAGGAAAAGGATCAGTTAACACCATGGACAAGGATAATGGTATTTATACGACATCAACAATGATTAGATGTTTTAAATGTGGAATGTATGGGAATTATGAAAACCAATTCCCTAATAGAAAATCTCATGAAGAGAATCATCATAGTCATATGAGTAGTATTTATGTGGATGATGATGAAGAGACTACAAATGAAATATGAGATGAAAGAAATGATGAAGCTCAGTCAGTTGTTTAAGAAGGTAGTGGAATGATTGTATGTTTATCAAAAGTTATGTTGTATAGTTAATGGTACTATGGAGTAAAGAATCATCTAAGGATTGTCACACTATTGTTTTTCCTAAAGTAATTGAAAGTATATGGTACAGGTAACCGTGAAAGGTTATTCAAATATTTTTTGGAAAGTAGATGATATGCGCATAATGAAGGGATAAGAAGATAATGATAGGTTTGATTGTATTCATGAGCTCATGTCTGATATAAGGACTAAGTGATATTATGGTTTGATTATATAGATTTTTTGGGATTTTGGTATGTGGAAAGAGATACCTTTTGACAGAATTCATGTTTTCACTAAGGTTCTATGGTAATTTATGTTTCAATAGAATATATGACTAAGGTATTCATGTGTTTGGAATGAAACCAACAAGATATATCTTATGATATATGTGAGATAAATGCTTGTATTCACATTCTTGGTAGATAACATTTCTAGCAATTGTTTCCATTATACAATGAGCTTGGACCAAAGTATTTTAGATAAAACTAAAGATTGGAATGGATTATGTTGGACATAAGTTAGTATTTTTTAATGATAGAACTTTTTTCGATATTATTGATGGGATGTTATAGTAATGTAGTTTTAGAAAAAGGACAACCTGGAGGACGGGTGACAGCCCATCGCGTCAGACAAGGCTGTGGAAATTGAACCCACAACCGAAGTGCGACAGGCATTTATCGCCTACCACTAGCCTACAAGAAGTCCCTGGTTAGTGGAAAGTAGTTTTATTTTATTAAGCGGTATGATAAATAAAGTATAAGTCCATTTCTGGAACCATATACGATTATTCTCACCATAAGATGGACTTATAACTTTTGCTAACCTTTTGATTGAAACAGATGGAATGACCCATCATTCTATCACATGATCTGAAAACGCTTAACAAATAACAAATTCAACTTCATTTCTTAAAGAGATGAAGTGGAAATTTTTCAATTCACGAACAACAGTGAGATTGTACCAAAATCATGTAAGTATTTCTTTTAATTCATCAACTTTAGGGAAATGATATTGAAAACCAAAAATGTTGTCCTAGTGCCCTTATATCTGATGAATCATATGGTACCCTAGATCATCACAAATTTATGGCTTTGTGATTGTTGGCTTTTTCATAGCCATGTTCTCAACCACTCTCCATCAGAACATGACAGTTAGATTTCTCTTCCATATTCATGTTTTCACCTATGTTCTCCTATGTGGAAACCCAGTGATTAGTTAATTTGGGTAACCATTTCATTTCATATATTAGTTTTTAAAGTTAAGTTTTTGTATTTCATTTTATGATGTGTAATGCAATTAAAGAAACCTTCAAGTAGAAAACCATGTATAACCTCAACGAAATTCGAGGGCGAAATTCATTTTAAGGGGGGTAGAATGTAACAACCTGATATTTTATGATAAGTATTATTTTTAATTTATTTGATGTCATTTGTTTTATTTTACAACAAGATTATCTTGTGCTATACGCCACACTGTTTTAGCTTGAAGTATATGCAACACTATTCTTAGATTGTGTTACACACAATTTCAAGTTCGTTTTATAATAGTCATTCTACGCAACATTGAGTGTATATATATATATATTCAATGTATAAATTAAATATGGTTGGATTATGTTATAAGAAAAAATGAAGAATTCTTTAACAACACGCAACCCTGACTTGGGTTGCATTAAACGTAATCACGACTTTCCTCGATAGCGTGTGTTGTACGCAATATCAGGTTTCAATAAACAATGATATATGGTTATAATATTATTATGAACTAGAAGTTATTAATAGTATTAGCTAAATTTTTAATGTTATAACATTATTATTCATCTTACATATTTTCTAGAACATGGTATGAGAACAAAAGAAATTTTTCGGGTAAAATAATTATTTTAAAAAAAATGCAGTTTTGCCGCCTTTTGATGGCGCACACACTTTAAATGTAGTTTTTGAAATGTTTATAAGTTCAATTTGAAAAAATAAAATTCTTCTTTGGAATTAGGATATAAAAATTTACTTCGGATAAATTTTTCAAATTATTCTGATAACTTTCATATTTTAATGAATAATAAAAACACGCTATATTTTAATTAGAAACAAATTTTTTCATTGTAATACTTTATATGGTTAAATTATAATATTTAATGGTTTTAAAGTATAACTATAATATATTTTTACCATTTAATATAATTTATGTCATTAACATTGATTTTACATTGAATTCGTTGGTTAAATCAATTCAATCTTTTGCAATGCTTTAAACAAAAACCCGTTTTCATTCGACAACGGGATTAATTTTAATTTAATTTCTTCAACTTCTGTGTATTGAATTTGAAAAAAATGGATTCCATATTTGGATTAAGTGGGTCCAAATTATGTTAATAGGTTACTTTTATTTTTTTTGATATTGTGAATAGTAACTATGGCAATTTTTTTATTTACTACAGTTAATGGTAAATCAGGTAATTAAGGGTAACAATAAGATTATAAAATTACCCTAACACTTGGAAAAATCCTATTGGATGACTAAAAGTATACCCATATCACCTAATGGTAGGATTATATTCATTTAATGTACTTTTGTCTATGAAAATAATTTAATTATTATTAAAACCAAAGAAAGTGACAACATGTCACTTTCTTAAATCTTATAAGTGTAATAATTTTAGTTTAGTGATAAACATCATTAAACGTTGGATACAAATAGTCTCCAGAAATCTAATAAAATTATATACATCATATGAATTTATTTATAATTTTTAGGGATTAAATGATTATCATTAATTGTGAAACAATAGTGATGCAGAAATTTTTTATCTAGTGAAAAATCAAGAATATATTTTTTATTAAAATAATAGTGACCATTAAAGTCACAAAACCCTGACTAAAACTTATTTTTCATGTAAATGTAAACCATAATCATCCCATGGTCGAATATTTGACCATTTGGAGCCTTATAAAATTGATTATTACACTTATATTATATTATTTTAAATGATGCTAAAGTTGTCACCTTCATAATTTAATAAATATAACAATTTAAATATTGTGATTTTAAGATGATAAATTAAAGTAAAAGTATTATTTTGAAAGTTAATCGATTTATCAGCATCATAGGATTTTATTTGTAATTTTTATGCAATAAATAAGTATATTAAATAATTATACAAAAATGTTGTTGTAATTATTTTATTAAGAGATATACGAAATAAATGGTTTTAAAAATTTTAAAATAAATATTATATGAACTATTTAATGTGCTCCAAGAATTTTCTAGACAAATTTGACATGTTAGAAATCTATTAAATATTTTAGTTAGAATATATCCTCTGTGTATATTTTATTTAAATCCAAATAAATGAATAGTTTCAAAATTGACACTATTCTTATTTTATAAAGATAACATATTATTAAATTGTTTAAAAATCACAAAAAATATTTAAAAATTATAAATTGAAATTTATATAGTCTAAAATGGAATAAGGTATCCAATTATGGAAAATTAACAACACATAAGTGATTATTTATAACCATTTAAAATTTTGAATTGTATTACCATAAATAAACTTAAATAGATTAAATAAGGATAAATCAAAATGATAAGGTTTAAAATAAGATCAAAACATGTTTAAATTTTATTTTTTGATGATATTACAACCTTATATAATCTAATATTCGAATTTAGTAAATTTTGGAGGTTTTAATGTGGGGTTTGAAATTATATTAAACTAATATTTTTGAGGATTCCAAAGGTGCCCCTCTCCTTCCTTATAAATGGGAACCTCCTCCCTCTCCCCCAGACACCAATTTGAGCCTTCACATTTGGCCAAACCCTACACATTTCCCTTACACACTTCCTTATAAACCTACTAGAGGTAGTGGTATTCTCAAAAGACCAACTCTAGTGCCCTAAGAGAAATTTTAAAGGAGGCACTTCGAGAAAGAGGTAATACCTTCTACCGTTTTTTCAAGTTCCATTCTTCTTATACTCCCTCTTCTTTAGTTGTTTCATTATGAAATACTAACATCAGTATCCATAATATACTTATATATTATTGTAAATATGAAACAACCCTATTTCACCTTCTATCCATCTTACGGAAAACAAAATCACCGCACATGCGTACGTACGGAATACCGTCTCCACGCCGTGGTGTAATCTGTTTTTACACCAACACGTTACATGGATGGGTATAATGGTGTAAATAATAACTATATATGATTATTATAACATTATACTGATTTTGATATATTATACCATCCACTCCAATTCTATTCAATAATTATGGGAACGATATCATCGCTCGTGCGTACGTACGGATTACCATCTCCACGACGCGATGAGATTCATTCTCCATGTTAACCATACATGAATGATTATAAATATTATATAATGAATAATAATGAAATATATGAAATAATAATGCTACTGGATTTATGTATATATATATGTATGTCATAAATTTAGTTTCATTCAACTCAATAAGGAAATGAAAACAACGTTCATGCGTACGTACGACCTACCGTATCCATGAACGGTGTATTTCATTTCTTTTATCTATCTATAATATACATGTATATGATAAATATATATTATATATAAATCATTTTTTACATTCTGGAATTATGTAAATCAGGATATAAGTAATAATATCAAGAATGACAAGTCGAAACACATACGATAAATGAAATGATTTTACCCAAAACACTACTTTAACAAGGAATTTACAAAAGAACGGGTAATATAAAATCATAAGTGAAACATATATGATATCATAACAATTAATATGATTATGTAATAAGTCAATGACATTATTTAAATCACTATACAGGAGGTTCAGATCCATACGAAGCATATCGGACCTAAGGTAAGGGATAATTTTACAAATCTCATTTTCATCTGAGATTGCTTATTCGTAAGTATTTACTGGGGTTATTTCTATCATCCATGTCCATGTTTTATAAAAGTGTTTTCATGTATGTTTAATGTCCATTTTACCCATTTTTTACTTTTACTACATAGTATGTAAAGAATATTTCTTTTGTTTACGTTAAGAGTTACTTTTTTTACTTTTCCGGCAAAAGTATGAGAAGAATGTTTTTTTAACTTATACGGTACGATCGGATTTTTATGGTTTTATAAAGCCTTATTTTCATGAATCTTACTCCAAATTATTTCATGAATATTTTTAAAAAAATCCTTTTCTTTTAAAATTGGATGACATTTTGTGAAAAGAAAATGATTTTCAAGAAGAAAGGATATTTTCCTCAAGAATTCATTTCAAGTGTTTTATCAAAACCATTTTTCATCTAAGATGACATTATTTCATATGTTTATGTATCATGTATCATTTATCTATGGTTTACATGGTTTCACTTTTCTTATTATGAAATGATATCCATTTCTTTTATATGGATTATGTGATGATGAGATGATGTTTATGAAACCCATTGTATTCATTGGGTTATTATGAATAATGTATGTTTATTTTTTGGAACAAGTAAGAATGATTTCATTATGAGATGGGTGAGAAATATATCTCCCTCCAATGCATTGGGTAAAGATTTATATCTTATGAGATAGACATGTCTGGAACTCTAAGTTAATCTCGTTCAGTGTTACAGGACTAAAACGAGGAGTGAACTCGATTCAGAAAGAGACTTTGTCCACTAAGACGATCTTGGAAGAAATGCCTTGGATACTATGGAAATCATAACATGTGCTGAATGGTTTCCAAAATTTCATGTTTTATTCCCATTATATTTTATCAAGGTTCATGTTCCATTATGATATATTCCTTACGTACTTCCATGATTTATGTCTTTGCTCAAGATTTTGATGTTTAAATTTCATGTTCAAGTTTTTGCTTTCAAATGTTTATGGATTGTTTTATGTTCTCTATGTTTGCCATTACTGATCATTTGAGATCACCCTTTTTATGTTTTCTTTTACCCAGGATATCAAAAAATGTTTTAGGTAAGAAAAAAAAGGGAAGATCTTTTTGGGATATGTTGAAGATATACCACCACGATTAGAAGATTAGGTTACAAGTTTCTAAATACACTAAACTATTATAGTCCTTGTGTGTAAGTTTTTGTTATGTACTAAGTGTTCCACAAAAGTAATGTAATTTCTATGTATGTCAAGCTTCTGGTCTCTATAGTACTAGGATCCTGTGTGGGTATGACAACGTACTGGAAATGTACTAGGATCCTGTGTGGGTTTGATGACGTACTTGAGATGTACTAGGATCCTGTGTGGGTATGACGACGTACTGGAGATGTAATAGGATCCTATGTGGGTCTGACGACGTACTGGAGATGTACTAGGATCCTGTGTGGGTCTGATGATGTACTAGAGATGTATTAAGATCCTGTGTGGGTATGCCGACGTACTAGAGATGTACTAGGATCCTGTGTGGGTTTGACAGTGTATTGGAGATTTACTAGGATCATGTGTGGGTCTAATGATGTACTGGAGATGTACTAGGATCCTGTGTGGGTCTGACGACGTACTAACGATGTACTATGATCCTTCGTGTGTCTTCCTCTTAACAGAGTAAGATGAATTTGTAGTTTTATCTAATCATCTCTACTACTGTACTTAAGTTATACCTGGTGTGATCTATGTTCATACCTATGTGGAACTTTCTATCATGATAATACCTTGGTGGTATTCTTCTGTGTGGCATACCTGTGTGGTACATACCTTCATGGTATTCCTTCCTTTGTGGAACAGTTGATCTTTGGGCTTTTGGGTTGGACCCTGTGTTTCCTCTTGATTGAGATGGGTATACTTGATAACATAAGTATATGTATGGGAGTATACCAAAGTAGGGTTTTAATTTGACTTCACGAATTGTGGGTTATCCTTTGTGTATTTTTTGAGACCTTAAGGGTCTTGGGGTCCCTACTGAGTATCATTATACTCACCCCTATATGGTCTATGCATGCACCTTGTTGTGTCTGCTGCAGATGACAGACAATGCTGATCGAGGATGAGGGTACTAGGAATAGACGAGGCCTAGAGTTGGACCATTTGACGCGTCGGTACGCAGATGAGATGGGCATGTGTGGAGTACTGAGGAGGCGATCTGTACCAACCCTTCAGGTAGGAACCTCATTGGATGACCTAGTAGATGCTTTCCTTTTTCATCAGTTGTATTGTTTTTTATATGTACTTGTACCTTTACTATTGGGCTTGTATTCCAGACCATTTTTATTTTCAGAACTCTTTTTTCTAATAAGGTGACTTGTGTTCGTATCTTGTTGTCTTCTAGGTTGCATGTGTTTACTGGTTATAAAGGAAATGCCTTCCTGGTTTTAGGGAATACGTCTTTCGGTGCTATTCTCTAGCCCTTGGTCTATGGAAAGCAGGCTTGGGGTAGTCACGACACGAGCCCTAGGGGATGGGTCGTGACACTTTTTATCTTCAAGATGCAAATTAGAAAATAGAGAATTCAACATCCACAAACTAATATCCTATTTAATGGAATGTGTTTGAGTCTTTAGATCAGAGAATCATCCACTTCATTACCCTTACTGAGGATATAATGAAGTTCAAATTCAAACGACTAAAGGTATTCTACTCATTTACACTTCCTAAGATCCAATTCATGATGATAGGAAATGTATTTTATATGTTTATGGTCCATAAGATGATGAACCAGTCTCACAATTAATAATTCATCTAAAAACATAAGTCATGAACCAAAAATACCGCCTTAAGGTCATGCATTTTTACATTACGGTCATGAGGCCTCAAATAACAAGACCCATATATCATAAATCAATATACCTAGATGATAATTAATAAAATACTGATGCTGGATTCACCAAAATATAATGTATAACCTCTACTAATCTCTAGTAGAATCATGATCGATAAAAATTCAGTCTTTCCGTCAATTCCTAGATGGACTCATCATAATATTAGGACAATATTAACTTAACAACCCTATTTTTAAATCCTATATGAGGTGTTTCAAGGAGTTATAATCCATTAATAAGGAACTGGTAATATCCAAACATCCCCAATAAACTCTTTATGTCAAAGACATTCATGGGATTCTCTTGGAAAACCAAGGATTTCTCTTTATATCAGTCAGTATATAGTCCCATATCTGGAATAATCAGACCCAGGAAGTGAAATTTATCAATCTAGAAGTAAAAATTTGTGTGGTTAGAATAAAATTGGTTCTCTATAAGTGTATTAAATATGATCTCAAGATTTTTTTCATGGTCATTTCAGGAGTGAGAACAAACTAATATGTCATCCATGAAGACCACCAAAAAATAAAACAGATATAGGTGGAAAAATCAATTTATCAAGGACAAAAAAACTATTGGATAATGTGTAAGATATAATGGAATTAAGAGATACACATAAAGACACTTCTCAGATAGAAATATTTTCATGGTATATCTGAAGGTTTATATCACAACTCAAGATATCCCAACATTAGATCAATTTTAGATTAGATAATCACTCCTCAGAGCAGGTGGAATGAGTAATCTATATGAGGTAGAAAATACAAATTCATGATCATATTCTAGTTCATATGATTATAGTACACATAGAGTCTAAGGATCCCGTATGAATTTTTCATGAACAATAAAGGTGAACCCCATTGATAAGTATTGGGTCATATAAAACACTTAACATCCAATTCCTCTCTCTTGAGCTCTTGAAAACCTATAAGATTTATCCTATATGGAAGTATGTATATTGGTGCTTCACCTGGAACCTTCTAAATCATTAAATCTAGAAATCTCATAGAAGTTTTTTCAAAAAAGTTATAAATGAAAACATCCCTTAAATGACCCACTATTGAAGTAATATCGGTCTATCAGATTCTATAATCCCTCATAAAGAGTCTGGAAATCTAGGATATTACTCTAACTATCCCACAATGATCAGGTCTAGTTCAGATTTCCTATAAATACCTTTCTACCTTATTCATGTATTTCCCACCCATAGGTGATGAAAAAGACACCTTCCATTAATAATAATCAATATTGTCTTGATAAAGGTATAACCAGTCCATTCATAGAATTATATGAAAATTGTTCATCTCTAGGAAAAAGTGATTCCATAAGAAACCAAAGTTGTAAAACTTGAGGGAAAAATCTTTTAATAGGCATATACTCTTTGATCATGTTCCTAAATAAGTATCTAGAGACATTACTCAAAAAAATTACACAATTTTAAGGTGAAAATCTTTCATAATAGCCACCAAGGTAAAATATTGTGGAGTATATGTTTCAAAAAATGTATACACTAAACTAGAGACTACTAAAATCATACCCCACAATGTAGAACACCGGTCGCTTAGCTCTTATGGAATAATCTGTGTTTCATTAACAAATCCAGTACAAGGGACATGATCTATAGGCTGGATATCTTGAGAAATCCTACTATACATGTGTTTTATCACATAAGATAAGCATGAATGACCACATCCACCTCCTTGGTGTGATCGACCATTAATAGCATAACTTCTTCTCTAATGTGAAGCTGTTGATTCTACTCTCAAAAAAAGGTGTAGAACCCTTCTTAGAAAGTAATAAAGGAAAGTTTCTATAAAAAAAATGTAGATAGACCATTTTCAACATGATTGGAATTTAAAAAGGTTTTTGTGGAATTGTGGATTCCTATGTCTAGGCTTCCCACAATAATTGCATATCATAAAACAGTTTGTGCATTTCATCTGAGTGACACCTCCCCGATGAGCAGACTCAAGGCACCACTTTTGGCTGCTAGAGGAGGAACTTACTTATCTTGGCAATAAACCATCCCAACCCAAACCATCATCTTCCCTCAAGTTTCTCCCAATGATAAGGTCTTGGATCAATATATCAATATTATTTAATTTTTATTAAGCCATTTTAGAGAAAAATGGGAAACCATAGTATAGAAACAAGACAGCACTACGTGATGAAAGATATAAAAAAAAATGATGAAACACAAGAATAATATTACATGAATAAACTACTCTATATAGTTCCAATTGCAACAGACTAACCTAGATATCAGGATCCTCTCTGACAAGCTCTTCAAAGTGAGAAATCATGTTGTCCATTGTCTGAATAAATTCCTCCATGTTGATTTTTATCTAATTGAAACCTTGGGTCATAATTCGATCGTGTTTATCTATCCACAGTTCTTGCTCCTTGTTGGCATCAACTTGCAACCTTCTTGCATAAATTGTTTTAATCTCCTCTTCTGAGACATTGGTCCAGACGGCTTTTTCTAGTATTTCTTTCGTAGAGTGTAGGATAAGATTCAAGCACTCTCCATCCTATTCTCCCCTGTATCATGTATTTCTACTTGATTCTTCACTTTAACCAATCTCTAGGGATTTTCTTACTTTATTTCTACCCTTCTTGTCCAACCTTATCTCCATCAGTTTTGGCAGGTGGGAGTAATTCTTCTGTCCCTTTGGTTTGTTCCCTTGGACCATAATACATTTCCCTAAGTCTCACATTCCTGTATTCCCCTTCTTCCTTCTAGGGATATAAGGACCTTTTCCTTGAGTTTGGTCCATGTTATCCACATAGAGTTGACTATAGTTGTCATCACTTAATGTTTCCACCTCTTGAGTCAATGGTGGTTCTTCAATTGCTAGACCTTCAAAACGGTTCCCCAACTTAATCGTCGAGCATTCTTTGAGGGGTCTTTGCTTACATAGAGATTCTTATTTTCCGACTTTATTCTCTAAACAATTATTCTTCCCCCCATTCCTGGCCTTCGTATGGATTGTGGAGTTGGCCCCAGGTGTGTTTGGGTCTAAGGTCCCCAAGAAACTCACATAGTCTGGACTCCCTTGTCCACAAGGATAATATGTTGTAGCCAGTAGATCCACATGGGCCACATCCAAGGGACCCTTATTTTCTGTTCCACCAACCTACAAAGCCTCCTTTCCTCCCACCTGCAAGGATGTTATACCCAAATCATGTTTTAGATGGACAAATACATCAACTACCTATGGATCTTTTACCTTTTACAGGGGCTGATCCTCCTGAGAGCTAGACTCTACACCTGAAATTTTTTGCCTAACAGGTTTCATATCCTTTGGAACAACCCCGTGCACACCCTCATACTCCCCCAATAGAGCATTATCCTGAACCTGTTGGTACAAAAAAGGTTCAGCCTACATATTCTATAACATTAACTCCAAAGAACCATGTCCAAGTCTTACTGAGTGAACCTTAGGGACTGATATGGAGTGTTGGTTGACAACCCTATCGACATCAGAAGAGCCCATCCTAAACCTTGAGGGAAGAGGGGACACAACTGCGTAAGAGATAAACCTCTCACTATCTGCATGATCCAAATATTGAACCAGATTTGGGGGTGAGACACACCTGTAGACTTGTTGGGGTGACCTAGTCAAAAACAATAACAGAAAAAATCTATCAAATATTCAAAACACACCTCTTGTTTTAGCCGATATTCATGTTCTATCTCAATACATACAAAATTCATTCAGAGGTTTAGAGACATCTATTTCTACAAAGATGCGAGGATAAATCGGATGGCAAAGGGTACAAGATCTTTGATCAAAGAAAAAAATCTACGTACCATATTGCCAAGCATCAGAATAATTACAGGGTACTAAAATGGCAATGGAAGGCTTGAGAAATTGACCCCAATTGGCACTGTTGAAGGCTCCTATCGTAGCTGTAGGTCGAAAGATCAATAAAACATGTAGAACCGAACACCATTGAAGGATCTTCGGCCATAGGACCAGGAAAAAATAAGTTCATCCTCTGTCTCGAAGCGGTTGAGAATATGATGAGGATCCAAAAGACCTACTATAGCATGGTGATACAGATCCCACGAATAGTCAATGAATCTAACGAAGGCGTCAACGGATGGTCAATTCTGACCAAATAAAGCCACCAGAGATAACCGATAGAGGTCTGAAGATTCTGTGAATTCCCATAAAGAAATAAAAAGCTTGGGAAAACCCTGCTCAAAAGATGGAACCTTGGGGTTGAGCGCGATGGAAGGGAATGAGGGGAGATCAGACAGAATTGTAAGAGGGAAGAAGGGAGTTGGTGACCCGGGACCACGTGACCCCTCCCCCTTATAGGAGGGGGAGAGACTGGATTGGTGACCATGGCCATCAGTCCATGGAAAACCTAAGATGGAGGAGGGTCCTTCACTCATAGGTCTTGGATCACTATTTTGGGGAAGTTAGTTAATTGGAAGATATTATCGTCTGATTTGATGGTGTGTATAGGTCCATCCAAAACTATCTCATTACCATTATCTCATCATCATTGAGAGTCATGGTAAACCACTAGAGATCTATTAAATGAGTATATTAATCCCTCCAAAACATAAAATGTGGTGAAGTTTCATAAATTATCTATCCTTATATTCAATAAATTTCTATGGGAAAATGTTATCTTAAAAGAAAATATCTAAATCCATCCAGACCATGTCCTGATACTGCCCTTCTCAGCTTACAATGTGCCACCATCACTTTATAGAATCATGAATCATTTATATTTTGAGCTTCACCTTCATTTATGAAGGCATATCCAAGTGCTTGAATATAGATATCATGGACCCATCCATGTCTAAACAACTTGTGGGAAAAAATCACCCAAGAATGATGGTTGATACTACTACTAGAAATCCCACATCAACTCGACTTTATACGAGGAATATCACGGATATGTATGCATGGGAAGAATAGAAAAATAGGATACCCTCACGTAATTAAGATTTGATGCCCAATTTGATAATATTAAAGTTTCTAGGTCCTACCACCTCTGGGGCATGGTTATCTCTCCCTTCCTGGTTCCTGAACTGAGGACATAATAGTGGAATATTTCTATGATTTCCACATGCATACCGTAGAATGTAATATTATAAGATAAAATATCACAAAATGTTGATTAGGATATATACAACTCTTTTATATACAAGATTCAACACCTATAGTATTACACTTAAATCTAGGTCTATTTAATTTTATAATACTATTATAGCCCAAAGAGACAATCCCTACTTCTCATTACTAATATTAGGTGATGTTTAGGGTCCCATATCCAATAAAAAATGTCTAAATATATGTGGTTTCAATTGCAATGTATAGAGGAAAAAAACCCTTTTGTTACAATTGGAATCCCCATTTAATAGTAACCATTATTTAAAAGTTCAAAATTCATCCTCTTCATTTGTTTCTCTGTGTATGCGTATATTTGTCCTTCATCTTCCATAGCCAAGTTGTAATGTCCTATTTTTTTTTAAGTTTCACTTTTTTACTCCATTTATCTTCCACCACCCTTTATAATGGTTCAATTATCTAAATAACTATTCATAATTTATATAGCCCCAAACAAATTATAAATTGAAATTGGATTCCCTTTAATTTCAACCAATAATCTTTCATCCCATATAAACAATGGTCCATTGATAAAAAATCCCATAATTGACTAGTCAGGGTACAATCATCAAGCTATGTGGTAAAATACCATTTATATTTACAAAAAAACTTTGAATAACCAATTATTTACCTCTGCTCGAGAAATGTTAGTGAAATTTGAATATAAATAACAAGGTACATGTAGAAACCACATGAAATAGAAGAAATTTAATAAATAAGATACACCTATATAGAATGGGATAATACAAGACATGAGAATATATATGTACCTATGATGTTTTTTGTAAAATACTTCATTACCTTACAAGGACATGAGTAAAAGATAAATCTGTAAATGTAACATTATAAAACAAGTGCATCATCCAAAGGAGAAATCAATATAAATATAAATATGTGAAATAAATAATATCAATTCCCATCCCAGGATATTTGGATTTTCCATGTACATAGGTTTTATACTCCCATGAATAGGTCCATCACCAAATTTCAACACTTCCTAATCACCTATCTAAAGATTACCTACTAGTAATAAAAAAGGTAAAATGATCTATGATATAATATTGTAGTGTCATGAAATGGGTTCAATACAAAGTAAATGAACCTGATAGGAAACATTTCCTCAATCATTCATCCTGTTACGCAAGAGGATGTTGAATACCAGTGAGATCCTAAGGTGTGTTTATGGAGATACTATTTCCTCTAGTCAATGTGGATCACATTGGGGAGTAACATATAAAATCAGTGAAAATAGTGTATTAATATGAATAAATGGAATTTTAAATAAATCATAATGATAAATATCACTAGTATTATATTCAAAATGATGATCATTAAATGACACTTTAAAAATAGTTAGAATACCCAGGTTACAGTGAAACATAAATAGACAACAAGGAATACGAAAAGGTATCATAAGGACCAAACTATCACCAATAACATTAGAAGAATAACCTCATTCCTTTACTTTCTAATATAGAAAATAAATAATCCATAACTGGGCCCTTAACATTAACTGTATTTGAAACCAAAAAGTTTTATTAGTACTAATCATCAGCCTAAATAAGGTGTGAGATATACTATGTTGGTCACCACCAACATCATCGAGTATGATCAAATGGTTTCACATAAAATTTTAGTGTTCATATATAAAAAAATAAATAAGTAATGTAAAAAGTAATTAGGCTAGGTCAGGTCCCTCAAGGTCACCCGTCTGACTATACCTAATTTTATGTTAGTCAAGATACCTATAAACATGTGTCACCATATATATATATATATGTATGTATTTATATGTACTATATATCTAATAACATATAAATATATATACATACATATAGACATGTAGTACTAGCCAGAAACTGAGGTGCAACTCAGGCATCCATGCATAGTCATAAGAGTCTCATGCTATTGGAAATGGTACCATCCCCAACATTCAATTTGGGATATGGATGTTAGCATATCCATCAACCCAAGGAGTGAAGAGATATTTCATGTCCAAAAACCTATAGGGAATGTGAAACATCATGTCCAACATTAAATAAATTATGCGAGACATCATTCACAATATCACCTATCAAGGAAGAATGAAGTATCATGTCCTAAAATATCCTTAACCATGTATAAACATCCATTATACATGGGTGAGAAATAATAATAATAATCGATCATGTATGTAATGATTTAACACTAGCTAAGAGATTAGTTCCAACCATTTATCATTTAATTAACCATGGGAATAATCCACTATAAATATATATGAACATGAGATGGTCATACCATTCACCTCCATTTAATTAAATTAATACATTTCAATTTAATTCACAATCCAATTCCATTAAGAGGGTGGGTTGGTTACATAAGAAATTCCAAGGTCAAAGTTATTTCATGAGCACACCTCAATAAAGGTTCTAAACATAGCATAAGTGTGTGATGGGTCATGTCCAATTTGTTTCCATTATTAATTATCAATATGTGATTTAAATGATGATAAACACCATTAACCATAAATTTATTAAAAGAATACATAAAATGGATAAGATTTTAGAACCAGAGCGCGTGATAATCACATATTATTTATATTTAATTTAAGAAATTAAATAATTTTCTTGTGAGAAATAATTTCTTATTTGATGGATATAACAATGGATCTATGGAGTGTTATGTCAAAAGTCTTCTTTTGAATTCTATATCATGTTTTGGAAATCACAAATGTATTCTATCATATGTTTGTAAATTACAATTGTCTTTTATCATGTTTATCGTATCGTACGATGTTGATCGTACTGACCAAATCGTATCGTACTGACTCTGTCAAACGTATCGTACTGACTCTGTCAATCGTATCGTACTGACTCTGTCAATCGTATCGTACTGACTCTGCTATTCAGATGATCACTATTTGTTTTGGTACTCTTCCAAAAACTCTCTCTGCATATGAATCGTACTCATGTTTTACATTTCTATATATCTCTTATCCTAAAAAAACGATGTCGTTAAGTTAGTTACAAACTAATCAAAACGATGTCGTGCTTTCTGTTTCAATATGACCGTTGGAGGCAATATGACCGTTGGAACCCGAGGCCTATAAATAGGAGGTCATTTGAAGCTGAGAAAAGAACGATGAATGACGAGAACGAATGAAGAGACTGTGAACTACAAAGATTCTAGAGAGAGACACTGTGACTTCTCTCATCAGCCTTGTGCGGCCGATCATCGTATAGAGGGCTTTCAAGTAATTGAAAGACAGAGGTGTCGATTACCTGCAAAATTGAGGGCTGCCGGGGATAGGCAGACAGACGTGCCGATCATCGTATCAAGGGCTGCCGGGGATAGGCAGACAGACGTGCCGATCATCGTATCGAGGGCTGCCGGGGATAGGCAGACAGACGTGCCGATCATCGTATCGAGGGCTCACCAAGGTATTGGTGAGACAGACCTTTTATCCTAGGTGAAAGGATAACCCTTCTCTTTGGGTCAAAAGAATTGTAATACCTTTACATTTCCGCTGTTGTATTAGAAAGGGGTTTGTATTGTTTTCTTTCTTCTTTACATATTCAATTGTAATTATTTCAATTACAATCATTCTATTACATTTTGTAGTGATTGATTCTATACGCTTTAAGGTAGAATCATTCATATCTGTATTGCTCTGATTATTGTGTTCACCTTGAATACAATTGTATTACATTACATTAGTATTACAATACATCATACCTTTTACATTCAATACATTTGAGGGTATTTGAATTTGTATTAGTTTAAGATCATTTAAACTAATCTTTTTGTTGCTAAAACCCAAAAGTTTTAAACCTACAATTCACCCCCCCTATTGTATTGTTCCATCTAATAGACATATATATCTACTATTTGATCCAACAATTGGTATCAGAGGAGGTTTTCCACTGATTTGTATTACTAGATTTATTTCTTATTACTATCTTGAATACTTACTACACTAACGTGTGGAGTGGAAAAGTTTTTTTTGTTGTATTAGATGGCAGGAATGAATATCGGATCAATAGATAATCTGAATCCTTCTAGACCACCGATCTTTGATGGGAATGATTATGAGTATTGGAGAGATCGTATGAAGACTTTCGTTATTAATACTGGTGTAGACAATTTTATTATGCTTACTGGGGGTTACAAAATTCCTGACAAAGAAGTCAGTACTTTTACCAATCAAGAGAAGCAAGAATATCAACTGAATTACAAGGTACGCAATACTTTATTATGCTATATGACCAGGAATATATATAGTTAGATATCTTCATGTGAAGCAGCTAACTGTATTTGGAAGAAACTAGAAGTCACTCATTTTGGTACATCCAAAGTTATAGAAACAAGGAGAGCAATGCTTCGAGCAGAGTATCATGGATTTGTTTTTCCGTATGGAGAACCTGTATGTAAAGTGCAACAAAGGTTTATGACAATTGTCAACAGCTTACAATCTATGGGAGAAAAAGGTCTTGATGATGAAGCTCTTGTTGATAAGATTATAGATATTATGCAAAATGAATGGGAGTCGAAAAGGACAGCTATTGATGAAAATAGAAAAGTTTCCCAGATTACTCTTGATGAACTCTTTGGAACTCTTCTACAGCATGAGACAAGAATGAAGAGAGATGCTGATTTCAATAAGAAGAAGAACGGGAATGGAAGTGTAGCCTTTGCATCTAAAGCAAAAACACCTAAAAGGCTTACAAGGTCAAAATCCAAGAAAGTTGTTATATCTGATTCAAGTGATTGTAATCTTTCGGATAATGAGTTAGCTAATCTTGCTCTAAGAATGAACAAGATTGTGGGAAAGAAAGATTTTCAATATAGATTCAAAAAGAAAGACAGGAAAGATATGAAAGATTCAGAGGTAACTTGTTATGAATGCAAGAAAGCAGGACATATAAGGCCTGATTGTCCTTTACTGAAAAGGAAAGATAGAAAAGAGAAACACTCTGAAAGAAACAAGAAAAGGTTTTATAAGACAAAGAAAGTCTTGAAAGAAAATGATACATGGAGTGCAAGTGGTAGTGATTCCTCAGATGATTCTTCAGAATATGAGACATCAGGACAAAGGAATATTGGACTTCTAGCCAGACTACCAATTGAAGATCATTGTCTCATGGATAAGGTACATAATGCTGAAGCTGTTACAAATGTCTCTTTAAATGAAAATTATGTTGATAATAGATATTATGAATCTTCAAATGATGAACCCTCATCATCAGAAGATGATACTTTACCTTCTTTTGAAGAAGTCTCTAGATTTGCTAAGTTACTTGAAAATGAAAATTCTAAACTCAAAAAGAGATTTGAAAAAGCAAATTCTAGAATTTCAATTTTGACCAAAGAAGTATCAGACCTTTCTAAAGATCTTGATGAGAAAACTTCTGATTTTGAAAGCATTTTGAAAACCCTTGAGAAAGTCAAATCTGATAAGGATAAACTTTCTAAGGATCTTGAAACTGTAATTTCGAAGAAAAACATTTTAGAGTCTAACTCTAGTTCAAATTCAAATGTTTTAGAAAACAAGAATTTGGTTTTAAAACTAAAGTCAGAGACTTTATCTTTGAAAAGGTGTTTGTCAAACTTTACTCATGGAAAAGAAAACTTTGATAGGATGTATTCTCAAATTAGACCTTTGAGAAATCGTTCTGGTCTTGGTTATACTTATTCCAAACCTGTTTTTAGCAATAACTATTTTGTTCCTCAAAAAACCATTTCCTGTTCTAAATGTCAATGTGGTGGACATTGGAGAAGAGATTGTTCTCTTAACAAAACTCAATCCTTAGGATTTCATAAAGCTCATTTTGCAAAACAAATGTGGATTCCTAAAATTCTTTTATCTAACCCTTCTGGATCCAAACAAGTTTGGATTCCGAAAATCTAATTGTTTCTCTTTCAGGAAAACGAGAAGTGTATCAATAAGAACATTTGGTACATGGATAGTGGTTGCTCTCGACATATGACTGGAAACAAAGATTTCTTTGAAAAGATTATCAAAACAAAAGGTGGAAAAGTTACCTTCGGAGATAATGCTCAAGGAAAGATTGTTGGTATAGGTAATATCGTTTTTCTTGGAAAAGTTCTTATTTCAAATGTTTTGTTTGTTAAAGGTCTTAGGCACAATCTCATCAGCATAAGTCAATTATGTGATGAAGGTTACCTTGTGAATTTTAGAAATGATAAGTGTCTAGTTCACAATTCCAAGGATGAATTCATTCTATCTGCCCATAGGCAAGAGAATGTTTACACTATTAACTTAGAAGACCTTAGGAACCAAAACTTACCTTTCTTAAGTGTAATAGAAGACCAATCGTGGCTATGGCATAGGATACTAGGACACTGTAATTTAAGAAACCTAAGAAAACACTCAAAGAAAGGACTTGTAAAAGGGCTACCGGATCTTAGATATGATTCTTCAAAAGTCTGTGATCCTTGTCAATTTGGCAAGCAACATAAAACTAGCTTCAAACCAATTAATGAAGTTTCAACTTCTAATGCATTACAGCTTGTGCATATGGATCTGTTTGGTCCTTCACAATCCGGAAGCATTGGAGGCAAATACTATGTATTTGTTTTAGTTGATGACTTTACTAGATTTACATGGGTCTACTTTCTCACAAAGAAATTTGAAGCCTTTTCCTATTTCAAAACTTTTAGAGCCCAGGTTAAAAATGAGAAAAACCTACCATTGATAACTATTCATAGTGATCATGGTGGTGAATTTCAAAACTCAGATTTTGAAACTTTTTGTAGTAAGAAAGGTATTACTCACAATTTCTCAGCTCCAAGAACTCCTCAGCAAAATGGTGTTGTTGAAAGAAGAAATCGTATTCTTCAGGAAATGACTCGAACCATGTTGAGTGAATACTCAATTGCTAAGCACTTTTGGGCTGAAGCTGTTAGTACTGCCTGTTATACTATAAATCGTGTTTTAACTAGACCATTTCTTAATAAAACTCCTTATGAGTTATGGACTGGCCGAAAACCTAAAGTTTCATACTTCAAAGTTTTTGGATGAAAAGTATTCATTCTGAATACAAAAGACAATCTTCACAAATTTGCCCCAAAATCTGATGAAGGAATCTTTCTAGGCTATTCTACAACCTCTAAGGCTTATAGAGTTTTCAATAAAAACACTTGTACTGTTGAAGAAACAATACATGTAAAATTTGATGAAACTAATCCTTTTGTTTTCAACCAACCCAATCCTACATCCTCGGATGTGTTTTCCAAAAATGTTTATCAACCTTTATTAGAAGAACATTCTGATAAGGAAAATGTTCAAGAAAGTATTCCTGAATCATTTACCACAGAATATTTTCTACCATATGTTGATGAACAGGTTTTACAAAACCCAAATCAATTGTTTCTTAGGAATCATCCCAGTGATAACATCATTGGAGATATAAATCAACCTGTAAGGACCAGAAATTCCTTAAGAAATGAAAAAGAACATATTGCTTTTCTTTCCCAATTTGAACCTAAAAGTCCAAGTGAGGCCTTAGGTGATGATGATTGGATCAAAGCAATGCAGGATGAACTAAATGAATTTGAAAGGAATCAAGTCTGGACTTTAGTTGAATGACCTAAAGAAACAACTGTAATTGGTGTAAAATGGGTTTTCAGAAACAAGTGTGATGAAAATGGAATCATTGTAAGAAATAAAGCAAGACTTGTTGCTAAAGGCTATAATCAACAAGAGGGAATAGACTATGAAGAAACATATGCTTCTGTAGCTAGACTTGAATCTATTCGTATTCTATTAGCCTTCGCAGCTTATTTCAATTTCAAACTATTTCAAATGGATGTCAAATGTGCTTTTCTAAATGGTTTTGTTCAAGAAGAAGTTTTTGTCGAACAACCTCCTGGTTTTCAAGACCCAAAACATCCTGATCATGTTTTTAAACTTACCAAGGCTCTATATGGTCTTAAACAAGCCCCTAGAGCATGGTATGATAGACTCACATGATTTCTTTTACAAAACAATTATACAAAAGGTACAACAGATCCAACTCTTTTTATCAAAATGGAAAACAAAAATGTTTTGATTGTCCAAATCTATGTTGATGACATCATATTTGGATCAACTCAGAAATCTTTAACAGATTCTTTTGCAAACTTAATGAAATCTGAGTTTGAAATGAGTATGATGGGTGAGTTAACATTCTTTCTAGGTTTTCAAATTTCTCAAAAACCAGAAGGTACTTATATATCTCAACATAAGTATATTAAAGACTTACTCAAAAAGTATGGATTTGACAAAACCAAAAGTATTAGCACTCCAATTGGTACCTCAAATACTCTTGATCTTGATGAAACTAGGAAACCAGTAGATCAAACAATTTTTAGAGGTATGATAGGGAGTTTGCTATACTTGACAGCTAGTCGACCCGACTTGATGTTTTCTGTATGCTTATGTGCAAGATATCAATCTAATCCAAAAGAGTCTCACTTAAAAGCCGTAAAGAGAATCTTTCGGTATTTAAAAGACACTATGGATTTAGGTCTTTTCTACTCTTCTGGAAATGATTTTGTTTTAAAAAGCTTTTCAGATGCTGATTTTGGTGGTTGTAGAATGGATAGAAAAAGTACATCTGGAACATGTCATTTCTTAGGAGACTCTTTGGTTTCTTGGTCCTGCAAGAAACAACACTCAGTAGCACTCTCCACTGCTGAAGCTGAATATGTAGCAGCTGGAAGTTGCTGTGCTCAAGTATTGTGGATGCAGCACACACTCACTGACTATGGTTTGAGTTTTTCCAAAACTCAAATTCTTTGTGATAATACAAGTGCCATAGCTCTTAGTAAAAACCCAGCACATCACTATCGTGCAAAACACATAGATGTTAGACATCACTTTCTTAGGGATCACACACAAAAAGGAGATATTTTTTTACAATTCATCAGAACGCAAGAACAACTTGCTGACATTTTTACAAAACCTTTACCTTCCGATAGATTTGAATTTATAAAACAGAAGCTAGGAATGATTACATTAAAATAATCATTCATATCTACTTTCTGTTTTACATCTCTCCTAATAGTAAGAAACTCCTCGTAGAAAGGGGGAGGACATTTCTTTCTGTCTTTATATTTATTTTATCTTATGTTCTTTAAACTATTTACTCTGGTATTTTAGTTTTTCTGTTTATCGTTTTGAGAATTTTAGTTTTTCTGTTTATCGTATTGAGAATTTTAGTTTTTCTGTTTATCGTATTGAGAATTTTAGTTTTCTGTTTATCGTATTGACAGTTTTATAGTATCATTTACTATCGACCGATGATGGTATTGAATTTCTTTTCCATCGTAACCAATCAATCTTGGTATTGTATCGACCGATGATAGTATTGAAATTCTTTTCCATCGTATCATTCAATAGTTTTTGAATCGACCGATGATAGTATTGAAATTCTTTTCCATCGTATCATTCAATAGTTTTTGAATCGACCGATGATAGTATTGAAATTCTTTTCCATCGTATCATTCAATTTTTTTTGTATCGACCGATGATGGTATTGAGATTGTTTTCCATCGTACTGTCAGCTCATGGTAACAAAATTATTTTCCATCATACGGTCTGGTCATAGTAATGACTTTGTTTTCCATCGGCATCATATTTTTATTATACTTACCAAAACCAACAATCACCTTATGTTCCCCGACAGGTATCTTTTTCATTTTTTTTATTTTTTCTTTGTTTTAATCCTAACCATTGATCTGTTTTGTTTCTAATCCTGACTGTAGAATATCAACGGTCACCCTTTTTCAACCATAGAAGATCAACGGTCATCTCTTTATCGCTTATAAATACCCCCCTCCCCTCCCCAAACCCACATTGATTTTCCAGAATTTCAGGCGAAGCTCTGCTCCACCAGCTATAAACCATCGTACGATCTTCTCATCGGCAGAACCTTTATGTCTCAATCCTCTGCTAATACTCCTGCCGAAATGTCTTCCAAGACTTTCACAGAGAAAGACTTTAACAGAGAAAGGTTAGTTTCTCGGGACTTTTTCGATACGTACGATTCTACAATCATGAGGATCATTTTGTTTCAAGGATGGGAACATCTCTGTGTGGAAAAGCCTGATATTCAAGACCCAGTTCTTTTTGATGAAGTTTGTCAGTTTTACAAAACCGTTTCTTTCGACAAGGATATGACTATAAACATCGCTGTGTACGATAGAAAATTATCCATGTCTGTGAAACAAGCGGCACATTTTCTGAATGTTTCTATAGAAGGCGATGCATTCTGTCCATCTCACAAACTACCAGAGGAAGTTGGCACGTTTAATAGAGAAAGTGCTGAAAGAACTTTGTTTGTTATTAATGAGGAAAAGAGAAAAGTATCTCATCTTTCACCAGACAATCGTTTTGTAACCTTATGGATGCAAGGATTTCTTATCCCAAGGAAAGGGGATAGAGAAACCCTTAAAGTTTCTGATATCTTTATGCTCGACTATCTTGTGAATATGAGAAAAGTAAATCTCATGGGATATGTTTTTGAAACCATCAAGAATGTCAAGACAGGAGGGATTAAGTCCCAGATGATAATATATCCAGCCATCCTTACGAAATTCATTCTTGAGAGTATGAAGTTTTGTAACATTCCTTTGAAAGGAGAACCTATGGATTTGAGGCCATCTTTGATTAATAAGAGTACGATGAAAAAGCTGAATGTTTGTTTTGATTCAAATTCAAAACTTTTCGTCAGAGATGTAGAAGCTGAATTGGCTCAGAATCAATCAGCACCTATGCCAGCCAAGGACAATCAATCCCCCGGTGTTACTCGAAAGTCTGATCCTCAAACTAGTTCAAAGCCGAAGAAGAAGCTGAGGTACAGTAAGGAAGTTGTAGCCAAATGGAGAAAGGACAAGGAACAGAGAAAGGAAGGTGATCCGAAGTTTGGTCTTGACCCTGCTGAGGCTTTTGCAGAAAGAATAAGGGTAGAAGAAACCCTTCAAGCCGAAAAGAAAAAGAAGGTTCTTTTGAAAAGGAAGGCTCAGGACTTTGATGTCTCTAATGTCTTGAAAGCAGTTGAAGATTCTAGTGCTCAATTAATTGAAGAAGTACACCAAGAGCCCATCGTACAGAGTATGCCTGAGAAAGAAAAAGGAAAACAAGTGATAGAAGAAGTGGAAGAAGGAGAATTTTTTTTAGAATTTCTTCAAAGTTCAAAGAAAAGTAGAGAGGAATCGGTTCAAAAGCTGAGTGAAGGTGTTCAACAAACTCCTCATGCCGATCAAGAACAATCTCCGGACAGAATGTCCTCTCAAGAAAAGCAAGGTGCTCAATCTTCTCATTCTGATAAAGTAATTGTCATTAGTGACAAAGTGGAAGAAGAAAGAAAGCAGAAAGAAAAAGTGAAAGGGAAACAGCCAGTTGTTGATTCAAGCAGATCGTATGAACTAGCATCGTACGATGAAGATACCGATTTAGAGCATACAATCTCTCTTAAGAAGAGTGATTACATTGTTCATGTTTTGAGAAGGATGGAGAAAACCATTCCTTATTTCCCGAGGCTGGAAGGGAAGATTGATTTTATTACTGAAAATCAAAGGAAGAAGTTTGGCTCTGTAAAAGAATTAAGGAAGAAAGTATTGTCAGTAGAAGCTGATTTGAAAGTTCTTTCGGAAAGCTCGGTTGCCCATAAGAAGGCTTGCAATAAGATGACCAAATGGTCGTACAAAACAGAGAGCTCAATCAATGATCATGAAGTAGCTATTGAAGACATAAGGAGGTTATCAAATGAGCTTGCAATTGCTTTCAACAAGCTTGATAGAGAAACGGTTGAAAGGCTGAATCTTTTGTCTTCTCAAAGAGCCGATGTTCCTTCAGTGATAGACTTGCAAGAAAGAAATAATGTTTTCCAATCTGAATTCTCGAAGGTTTCATCTTTCAAAGATGAAATGGTTTTACTGAAGAATCAAAACTCTGTGTTGTCCAAGGACAACAAGACTCTGCAAAACAGAATTGATACCCTTGAAGAGGTAATCAGAGTCCAGGAAGAGACCATCAGAAATCAAGATCAGATTTTTGCGGATCAACAAGAGCTTCTCAAAACTCAGGGTGAATCAATTTCTGAAGACAAGAAGGAGATCAAGAAGATGAAAGCTGTGCTTCATGAGCTTATAAATAAGGAGAAAGAAAGAGAAAACAAATGATTGTTGTAGTTGTTTCTTTTGGAACTTGTCTGTTTTGTAATAACTCTTATGATCCTTTTCTTTTATCTTTTGTCTTGTATTACTTTACTAACTTTTTCAGACATTTCAAGATTACTCCTTTCTTTTTGAAAATCACAAAGGGGGAGAATATTTACAAAGGGGAGAATGTTTTATAAAGGGGGAGAATGCTTTATAATGCTGTTAAGGAAAATCTACGAATACAATCCTTAGGAAAGTCTATACCTAAGGGGGAGTTAGTTGTATTCAATTTCTTATTCAGAAGAGTTTTCAAAAACTCAGGGGGAGATAAGTTTTTTTCTTGTCACATTTATTTTGTGGGTTGTGCTTTCCAAAAAGGGGGAGATTTTTAAGTCAAAAGTCTTCTTTTGACTTCTATATCATGTTTTGGAAAACACAAATGTATTCTATCATATGTTTGTAAATTACAATTGTCTTTTATCATGTTTATCGTATCGTACGATGTTGATAGTACTGACCAAATCGTATCGTACTGACTCTGTCAAACGTATCGTACTGACTCTGTCAATCGTATCGTACTGACTCTGTCAATCGTATCGTACTGACTCTGCTATTCAGATGATCACTATTTGTTTTGGTACTCTGCCAAAAACTCTCTCTGCATATGAATCGTACTCATGTTTTACATTTCTATATATCTCTTGTCCTAACAAAATGATGTCGTTAAGTTAGTTACAAACTAATCAAAACGATATCGTGCTTTTTGTTTCAATATGACCGTTGGAGGCAATACGACCGTTGGAACCCGAGGCCTATAAATAGGAGGTAATTTGAAGATGAGAAAAGAATGATGAATGAAGAGAACGAATGAAGAGACTGTGAACTACAAAGATTCTAGAGAGAGACACTGTGACTTCTCTCATCAGCCTTGTGCGGCCGATCATCGTATCGAGGGCTTTCAAGTAATTGAAAGACAGAGGTGCCGATTACCTGCAAAATCGAGGGCTGCCGGGGATAGGCAGACAGAGGTGCCGATCATCGTATCGAGGGCTGCCGGGGATAGGCAGACCAGACGTGCCGATCATCATATCGAGGGCTGCCGGGGATAGGCAGACAGACGTGCCGATCATCGTATCGAGGGCTCACCAAGGTATTGGTGAGACAGACCTTTTATCCTAGGTGAAAGGATAACCCTTCTCTTTGGGTCAAAAGAATTGTAATACCTTTACATTTCCGCTGTTGTATTAGAAAGGGATTTTTATTGTTTCCTTTCTTCTTTACATATTCAATTGTAATTGTTTCAATTACAATCATTCTATTACATTTTGTAGTGATTGATTCTATACGCTTTAAGGTAGAATCATTCATATCTGTATTGCTCTGATTATTGTGTTCACCTTGAATACAATTGTATTACATTACATTAGTATTACAATACATCATACCTTTTACATTCAATACATTTGAGGGTATTTGAATTTGTATTAGTTTAAGATCATTTAAACTAATCTTTTTGTTGCTAAAACCCAAAAGTTTTAAACCTACAATTCACCCCCCCCCCCTCTTGTATTGTTCCATCTAATAGACATATATATCTACTATTCGATCCAACATGGTGTACCATCATTGTGTTATAGGAATAAAGAGAACATTCCCTCTAGTCGTGATCCACATATGTTCTAAAAACCTATGAACATCGTTGTTGGAATCTTCAGGGGATAGCATGATAGATCATATAGATTATATTATTCTCTATTAATCACCATGAGAATCCCTTGAAAATTATTCTCCTTAATCTCTCTATACTCGAGAGTGGAATGTGGAGGAATATTGATCACCAGTAATGGGATCATTCTTGATGAAGGGGTCTCTCTATGGATATAATATGATCCTTTAGATTTATTTATCATAAACAACAAATGAATTGGGTCTATCAAAAAATAATATAATTGTGTTTATATACATATAGGGTTAGAAATAGATAATTTCACAAGTGACCTTTAATATTTTGTTAATCCCCAGAAAACCACATCTCTATAATAATAATGACATTATTTTTATTTCTCAACATATGTTAAACTCATGAATTAAAATTAAATATCATTTAATAAAATAATATTCAATATATATTATTTATCACTAAGTAATTAAAATTGGTATTACAACCCTCCACAATATTAACCAGGACTTGAATAATGACTATTTATTTCATAAATAAATATCACTGCATTAATTATAGTAAATAAATAAATATCATTCTCACAAAATAGAAAATAAATAATTATTAATTATTCCTCTCACATTATATTTTGTCAAATATCTAGTGATGGAATATATGTGATCCATAAAACATGAATAATTATTAAACCATGGATGAGAATAATATTTAGTCAACTTGTTAAACAATATATATTAATTAAGTGAGATTTTTTATACACTTAGTGTGAGACCCTCTAAGCATCTTTCTCAATGGAATTAGGCAATGTAGCCTAATATCAAATGTCAATGTCTAGCAACATGCCAAGGAACCTGTAGATAAATAAGTTAATGTCGTGATGATCTAATAACTCATATGGATTCTCAATGTGTAATATAATCCCTTTATCAAGATTTATCTAGTCAAGCTGGTTGAAAGTTGGTTTCATCAACCTATTTTCTTGATGTATCTTTCTTTGAATTTCTTAAAATCAAACATTCCTATAGAAAACCATGGCCATAGATTTTTTTAGGTTATATCATTTTCATCAAAGGGAATGAGATAAAAACTTCTATTAAATAACACAAGTTGAAAATGCTTTCTTATATTATTTATTAACTAAATACAACATGTGATACACCCAACATGTCCTACCACTCCATGAACATATATCATCATGGTTTTCATCAATACATCAAATTATGAAACTTATAATAATCATTAATAATAATAATAAAGTTTGAGGATCAATAAACATGTTAGGATATAGAAACATCCAATGAAACATAAAGGTTTATTTATTATTGGAGGGTCTCGTTCTTATAATATCCTACAATAGATATTACCAAGGGTGTACACCATGAGAAGGTAACTCAAAGTACTATAAGTATCGAACCATAATAGACTGAATTATTTGTGTCCCAAATTTGATTTCATCATGATATTGAACATATATTTAAGAATACTATCATGGAACTTATGGGTTCTCATCATAGCAATGAATTGCTAAGAACTTTTAGTGTGATATCTACTCTTAGGACATTATCAAATACTATGTTAATTATAATAAAAATAATTTTGTGATAAAGAGTTTATTAATGCTCAAAAATATTAATAAAAGTTATCTTAATGTAAACATAAGTTTGTTCTAGGGAACCAACTCCAATAGTATCCCACATTAACTGGTGATAACTACAAACAACCTTTAGTCTGATAGCTCTCACATAATACTTAGGATTATTATGAGATATTACATTAGTTAAGGGGTCAAAAAAATTTCCATGAGAAATATTATTACTGCAACTTCACCCCTACGAGAAAAATCCCTTAATATGTGATACTAATGAATTATTTACTTGGTTTGTTTTGTAAAATTGTTTCTTTTTCATGATGCACCACTAAAATATTATCATGACACAAATTGATAATGTATTTAATGGTAGGAACGACATCAAGATCCTGGAAAAAATTTCATATAGAAATGGATATCATAGTTACATTAGATGATTCTATATACTTAGACTCAATTATAGAACGATTGACAATTGGATTCTTTAAAATATTTCATCTCACAACTCCTCCATTGAAATGGAAAACATCAACTGAAAATAAATTCTGATGAATATAATCTGTTTGAAAACTAGAATTAGTATAATACCTGATGACAAGTTCCTATACTAATAACATATCCTTAGTTCTTCTCAGATACTTGTGGATAGACTTAATATAATACCAGTGTTGTTATCCTAGATCTTATTAATATCTTCCTACCATTATAAATTCCCTGGAAACATGATGTATAGTACCTAACATGGAATATATGATTGATCATATCACTGAAGTGTAGGAGATCTTACTCATTCTCTCTTTATCCTGTTATGTCTGAGGATACATTTTTTAGAATATTGTATACCAGGTGTCATTGGAACTGATACAGTCTTGAATAATTCCGTACTAAATTTTTTTATTACCTAGTTAATGTATGTAATTTGAATTATTCAAGGAATCCTCTTGGTTCAATCATGAATGATCTTAATCCATAGAATATAGGCTCTTTCACCTATGACCTTCATGGGGAAACACTTGTTTAACTAGCCTATTATAAGATGTAAGACTGTTATGTCATTTCCAATAAGTAATATTTCATGAACATATACTACTAGGATAATGAATTTATTACCACTAATGGCCTTGTAAACACATATATCAACTTTTTTCTTAATGAAATAAAATTCTTTTTATATACGGCCGTGATCTTCCTTCTAGCACCTGACCGATCATCTGAACTTCTATTCGACTGCCGTCGATTGCGTTGGGATCACCTCGGTAAGCTCTCTCTTCTATATGAGCTTCATTATATTATTCCTTATCTTTCTCAAGTTATCCTCTGTTAAACCTTTTAATCATTTTTGTATACCTTCGACGTTATAAGGTGATTAAATCCTCGAGATTCACTTATAGAGATCTACTAACGTCAAGGTAGGTGGTTTGTGATTTTATGTTGAAATTCTTTGAGTTTTATGTGAAACATTTCCCAATACCCATGAATGAGGTATTGGGCGTTTACTATTTTAGCCCTATTATATTCTTGCTATGATTTTAATCTTGATTAGATGATAATTGATTGTGAATATGGTGAATTTTTGTGCTTTGGATGTGTTTTCCATGCATGTTTTTTTTATTTTGACCTTTGGGTCTAGTTTTCTTATTAGGCAGTTGTTTACTTTCCCATGCCTAGTATTGTAGGATGGTGTGACTATTGTTCTGTTAAGCTGTTATGCTGTATAATTCTATCCAAGTAGTTCTTGAGGTTTACCTTGGCCGATACGTGCCGCTACACTGGCTTGACTTACACAGGGCCATGAGAACCTGGTGTATAGACCATAGGGAGAATGGACGTTGGGGGCTTCTTCATAATGTCTTTATAATTTTACGATGTAAGACTATAGGGTGAATTTTAATTTAGTTCTTCCTCATAGTGTCTTTAGTTCCTCGACGAGGGCCACAGATGGGATTGTGACGTAAGTTCTTCTGTAGAGCACCTTTAGTTACGATATGAGACTATAGGGGGAATTGACAACGAGTGCTTCCTTAGAGAGTCTATGCTTAAGCTGAACCAGAGGGGTCATACTGAGTGTACTTACTAGAGGGTTTCTTGTACTTGTAAGGTAGGACCAAAGGGGTTAGACTGAGTGTTCCTCCTAGAGGGTTACTTGTTGTGTTTATCTGATTGTTTAGTTGTTGCTTGATATTGAAACTGTGGATTGTTTACTGTTGATTACCTTTGTGTTTACTGTTTCCTGTACTTTTACCTTCCATATACTCATTGACTTTTAGGCACTAATCTCATGGTGGTTTCCTACTGGGATTAGTCTCACACCCAGTTTGGGCCATGATTTTGGGCTCAAACAGATTATATTGTTGCAGGTATAGACAAGGGAAGGCGCCATTCTACATTATGTACTTGACATGCTATGGTGTTGGAGAGCACGAGACCAAGCTTAGGCTTGTGATGCTGTGGATCTAATTAATATTTTTATTTTTTACATGAATTAGTATTGTATTTCAGAATTGTGCTTTGTTTCAATATTTTCCTTGACATATGTATCATGCATCATTATATATATGTGCCCCAGTTTATTCTATGCGTTTTCCGCTGTTTATTTTTGTTATGATATTATTACTTCTTTTTCTCTTGTGTATATTTGTTTACTTCTGATGTGTACTCTAACAATTAGGGCATAGTTTCCCCACTATCACACCCAAGTACCACACTGCTAGTCATAAGCCTCTAGAGTTCAGAGAAATGCGCTTGAGGCCATGTGACCAACCGTGTACTGGGTGCTTCTGCGTGGCTTCCGGATCTGGGACGTTACACACATGTTCTCGAAAGATCCACTAATACTCAACATGTTGAATAATGGTTGGGAATGATATAATGTTTTTTAGAGTTCTTGGAGACACCGTTATTGATCAGGGAGAAGTGTTCCACCTTTGTTCTAGAGGGACCAAGTAGGAGATGGTGGGACACTATGGTGACAATAGGGAAACTTGAGGGCCTGCAGGGGAAAGACTTTATGGTTCTTTTCAAAAATAAGTTCTATCTAGAGTTGATGGTTTTGGATAAGGTTGTGGAGATATCAAAGCTTTATCAGACTGAAAGATCCATGACTGAGTATTCAAATAGCATTTTTGAGATGGTGTAGTTTTCTCATAAAATTGTATCTAATGATAGGATAACTACTCGATGGTTCGAGTTGGTTCTTCAATAAGATATTTGTTCTCAGGTATTCTTTATAAAGCTTCCCATTTATACTGATTTTATGGATAGGGTGATTATGGTTTAGATGGAATTAGATGTCTAGTCATGGTTAATGGGAGTTCCTTTTTTATCATAGTGGATGTTTTGGATCCTTCAAAAGAAAATTGAAGCGTGATGATCCTCATGGAAGTTCGTGATAGAAGAGTCATTCTAGACCTCCTATAGCTCTAGTAATAAGTTTGTTGACTTTCTATCATCGTGGAAAGATAGTAAATTCTAGGAGGGTTGTCACTATGTCACCCAAGAACTGTAGCTCATGCAGACATTCAAGACACTTACAGAGGTTCTTCCATCACTTCTCTACTCCATGTAGTTAGATAGGATCATCATATCCTCTTAACACTACGATGAAATAAAATACTTACCATTCAAAAGGGTTCAACCTAGAGGCATCCAGAATGAAGCTTCTTTACATAGTGGAAGTGTCTCCAGAGGAAGCAAACAAAGGTCTAGTGACTGTGAGAGGTACCATTACCATTTCTTCATCATTTGTGACTTCTCTTTTTGACACTGGTTAATCTCATTATTTTATTTCACCTCGTATTGTTAACTTTCTCAATATTCCTATGGAGAAACTATCTTGTACAATGGATATTACTTCACCACATGGTACGAAGAGAGAGCAGGGCCTCTGTAGCCCGGCATGTGTCTTATATCTATCTAATGTTGAGTCGGCTTGGAGTTTTCTAGTTCTTGATATGAAATCTCTTGACGTCATATTCAGGATGGATTGGATCATTCCAACAAATCCTAAATTGATTGTTATCTTCAATGGGTCTACTTTACTACATCCAGTGATGTGTGCCTTGTTTTTCAAGGAAAATGGGACCCAAGTTCGAGTAGAGGCGGACCATATTATCCATTGTTAGGGAAAGTAATATTAGTGTTTTATTTTGACATAGAGTGAGATTCAATGGGGGTGATATTCCTCTAGTTGTCTCTATGTTTTCTAATAAATTATATTTAGATTTATCTGGTCTTCCACTGGTGAGAGAGGTTGAGTTTTCTATTGACTTAATTCATGGTACCCAATTGGTATCTATCCCCTCTTACTACATGATACCATCTGAGATGAAAGAGTTGAAGTCTTAGTTGGATGATCTTATTTATAAATGATTTATTTTTCTTAGTGTGTCACATTGGGAAGCTCTGGTTCTCTTTGATAAGAATTACGACGGTTCTTTTCACCTATGTGTTGACTATCAAAAGCTCAATCATGTTACAATAAAGAAAAAATATACATTTCCATGGATTGAAGATCTGTTGGATCAGATGAAAGGGTTGAAGTGTCTTTCAAAAATCAACTTTCTGTCTAGTTTCCACCAGTTAAGGATAAAAGAATCTAACATTTAGAAGACTACCTTTTAGAGCAGGTGCGAGCACTTTGAGTACCTTGTTATGCCCTTTATCCTGAAAAAAAGATCTTATAGTTTTCATAAATTTAATGAACATGATTTTCCACCAGTAACTGGATACCTTTGTGTTAGTCTTTATGGATGATATTATTGTTCACTCCATGTTTGAGTAGGATCATGCACAACATCTGAAAATAGTTCCAAATCTACTATGAAATAACCACCTTTATTCCAAGCATTCAAAGTTTAATTTCTGGATTTGGGAAGTGAAATTTTTGGGACATGTGGTGTATGAATAGGGTGTATCAGTTGATCCAAATAAGGTCAAGGTTGTTATGATGTGGGAGTGACCATGAAATGTCTTCGAGATCTGGGCATCTTGGGCCTAGATGAATATTACCCCAGGTTCTTGTAGGACTTTGTGATGTTGGATTCTACAATGACTACTCTTACCCAAAATGTGGTGATGTTTCCATGGAATAATAAATGTAAAACGTCTATTGAATACTCCATCGGTGTTAACTCTTCTTGAAGTTTGGAAAGGTTATGTGGCCTTTTGTGATGCATGAGTCTCTTTCCTGGGAAGCATTATTTTGTAGGCTGATCATGTTGTAGAATATGGATCTTGTAAGCTTATTACACAAGAGAATAATTATCCTAGATACGATTTGGAACATTTATCTATGATGCACAAACTTAAAAGTTGGAATCACTACCTTTTTGATGAAAGGTTTACAGTGTATTCAAACCACAAAAGACTGAGTAATATCTTCTCTAAAAAAGAGTTGAATATTCAGCAGAGGCATTGGGTCGGGTACCTGTAATCTTTTTAATTTGACATTTCCTATACCACTTGGAAAGGTAATGTCATTGCTGAATCTCAGAGTAAGAATCTTCTAACCCAGGAAGTGAAAGAATCTTCAAAAGAGTGGAATTTTTTGGAAATTTTTTTCATAGTTGTATATTGGTGTTCAGTAGGAAGGGGTTGAGGTTTCTTTAGCAAGTGTTCACTTGGTGTCTACCCTTCATGATATGATTATTTGATATCATGATTTTTATGGTGATTTATATAACATTAGATAATACATTTATTGTGAGGAGACAGTTTCCCAGTCGGGGTTCTCCCAATTGGGTGTTCTGTGCTATTAGAACTGCTTTGTTGTACAGTTAGTGGAAAGAAAGGATGTGATGGGAGATTTCCATAGTTCTCAGTGGGCTATGCAGCTGGGAACCACTAGGATGTTCTATGACATGAGGCGATAGTTCTGTTTGATAGGTAAGAGATGAGGAATTCTTGAGTTTGCATCTCGTTGCTATATTTTCCAACAGGTGAAAACCAAGCACTTGAAAACTTTGGGTTTGATTAAACCTCTTCCATTACCTACTTGGAAGTGGTATTTGATATCTATGGACTTTGTGGTGGGGTGTCCTCATACCCAGAGGAAGAAAAATACAATATGGGTTGTGATTGACAGGCTGACCAAGTCAGCTCACATTATACCCATTCAAGATATGAGTAATGTTGAGGAGTTGGGCAATCACTATGTGGAAGATATTGTTAATTTTCACAGAGTTATATCTACTATAGTCTCTAATACGGATCCTCAGTTCACTTATCTCTTTTGGAGAGGCCTTCAAGAAATAATTGGGATCTCAGGTTCATTTAAGCACGACCTACTATCCACATTCGGATGGCTAGACAGAAATATCTGTACAAATTCTTGAGGATATGCTTCATGACTGTGTTCGCGATTTCGACGGGGCTTGGGTGATCACTTGGGCAAGTTGAGTTCTCATATAACAACAGCTACGAGTCTTCTATCAGTATGGAACCATTCGAGGCATTGTCTGGCCAGCCATATAAATCATTAATGTGTTGGTCAGAGGTTGGCGAAAGATCTTTGGTTAGACCAAGTTTTGTGTAGGAGATGACCACAAAAGTTCAGAATATTTGTCAAAGGATTTTGATAGCACAAAGATGATATAAGTCCTATGTTGATCAACGTCGCAGGCCTTTGGAGTTCTCAGTTAGTGACCAGATGCTCTTGAAAGTTTCACCCTATTTGGGTCATCGACAGCTTGGGAGGAAAGGAAAGCTTACTCCTCATTTTGTTGGACCTTCTGAGATTTTTGAGAATGTGAGAAAGGTTTTGTACCTATTTTCACTTTCATATAAGCTGACTTCAATACATAACGTGTTCTATTTATCAATGTTGAGAAAGTATCTATCTGATCCATCTATAATTTTGAGCTAGAGTGATCTTGAGATCGAGACTGATTTATCTTTGACTGAGCGACCAATCAGGATAGTGGATTTTGAGACCAGGATACTTTTTGAAAGGATGATACCTTTCATTCATGTGCTATGGTAGCACAGTTTTGATCGTCCTGGGATGTGGGATTGTGAGGCACTAATGAGATAGCAGTGGCCTCATCCTTTTGGCATGAAAGCTTCTTCATATGCTTTCTTAGGACATATATTTTTTATGGTGGGGAGTTTGTAACATCCCATTACCTTGATTAGGTAAATATATAACTTTTCTAAGTTACCTTTTTGAAAAAAATCCTTTTATGTGGATTTTTTTGGGTTTACTACGTACTGTCGAACAGGTACACGTCGTGTACCTAAATTACACCTCGTATACCTAAATTACACATCGTGTACTAAGTGCTGGTTGCCTGTATTGGACTGGGAGATCACACCAGAAATAGGGGATCATGTTGTGAGCTGGTATACTCCATGTACCTGAGGAAAACATCTTGAAGGGATTAAATATCGGCTTTTAAACTCGAGGCAACAAGTTTTTTGGTGTATTTTTCCAGTATTGCCTACACTTCATGAACCCTTGGTACACGACATGGCACATCCTGCACCTAGCTTAAATGTCACACATCTAGATTTTTTCTCGGTCATTTTCATTCCAAAAATTGTGGTTCTAGACCTAGAGGAGTTATATTGCGTTTTTGAGAAATTCAACTCCTTCCAGACCGAACCCAATGAATTGTGATCTTCACACTTCTTACAATGTGATTCTTGGGTAAGTTTCCATCTTCATTATTCAAGTTATAGTCTTCCTCTCCTATTAGGTTTTTATTGAATCATATTGAGATTTATGGATTCATGTCTTTAGGTGTTGGATCTTTCTACTAGGTAGAGTGTTGAATTCTTCTACACCTTCATTCTCGTTGACCTGTGTCGTTGCGAGTGTCATTATTTGCGAAAGAGGTAGGTTGTTTGGTCTCAATTTGCCAAATTGATAACCATCGAATTTATTGATTTATTTTAATTTTTTATTTAAATTTAATTGCTTAATATTAAATTTAATTTTTTAGATAAAAACCCAATTCCAAGGAACTCGAGGATTTCAAATGGTTTATGGAAATTAGATGATTTAAATTATTGAATTTAAATTATAGATTTGATGTAAATGTTTTCAATTAAGTTGTGGAATTAAATTTTGGAAATAAATTGTGAAAAAGGATTGAATTAGTTCTAAAAAATATTATTCAAATTCATTTTCTAGACAAACAGAACCCCTTTTCATGTAATATTGGTAAACAAGTTAGTAAATTGGGTGAAATTATGAATGAATCCACAACAGTAACCTACCAAAATTGTAAAACTACATAAATCAGTTATGTTTTTTAGTATAGTCTATTCTTTGACTCCCACCATATTCACATGAACAACTAATATTATATTTTTTTTAGAAAACATGGCCATGAAAAGAAACTTATTGAAGCCACAAATCAAAATTATTAAATTTACCATATAATTATTTCCTTATAAGAGTATCAAGAATGATATGTAAGTGATTTTAATAATCCTCATAGAATTTAGAATGAACCAAAATATCATCAATGCAAAAAAATAATCAAGATATTCCATGAATATGATTTTTATTAGATCCATAATAATACAGGCTTCATTATTCAATCGAAATACAATTATTGTAAACTCATAATGTTTATACCTTATTCAAAAATCTATTTTTCAGAATTCCATCATTATTTATCTAAAATTAGAGATACCTAAAACAAAGGTAAATCTTTGAAAAATAATAGGCTCTATAATGTTTATTAAAATAAGTCATCAATGAGAGGATGAGGATACTTGATATTTATCGTAATAGAATAAATTTCACTAAAATCATAAATAAATCCCATGGATCTATATTTCTTCTTAATGAAGTGAAAAAGGATGTTAAATATAATTACTTTTATTAGTTAATTCTACACCTTTTCTAGGTTTCAGTTGGGTTAAAAAACATTTCATTTGATTTTTCGAGGTTTACTACAGACTGTAGAACAGGTACCTATTGTGTACCTGAAGTACACATCTTGTACTTGGTGCTGGTTGCATTTTGTAGACTGTGAGATCACTCTGTGAATGGAAGATCACACTGTAAGTTGGTGCACATTGTATACATGAATTACATATTCTGAAGGTATTACATATAAATTTTTTTAACTCTAGGTAATGAGTTTTTTTGTGTACTTATCCGACATGGCATACACGTCATGAACCCTTGGTACATGACATGACTTGAACCAAAACCTGATAAAAGTAATTCTTTAAATTTTTTTTCTCAGTATTTTCCATTCTAGAATTCTTGTCTCACAACCTAGAGAAGTTTCGGTGTGTTTTTGAGAGATGAAACTCCTTCCAGATGTAACCAAACTTCTTGGGATCTTCATTATTCTTGTGGCTAGATTCTAGGGAAATTGTTCCCCCTCATTATTGTAGTTTCTCTCTTCCTATTCTGTTGGGTTTTCAATAAATCATCTTGGGATTGATGGATCCATGTCTTTGGGTGTTTTATCTTGCTACTAGGAAGAGTTTTGAGGTCTTCTACACCTTCATTCTCATTGACGGGTGCTATTGTGAGTGTCGTTCTTCGAGAAAGGGGTCAGTTGTTCCATCCTAATTTTACAAATTGATTGATTTATTTCAATTGATGATTTAAATTCAATTGATTAATATTTCTATCAATTTCATTAATAAAAACCCAATTCTAATAAATTCAAGTATTTGAAAGGGTTTATAGAAATTGGATGTTTTAAGTTGTTGTATTAAAATTATGGATTTTATGGAAATGTTTTCAATTAAATTTTTGAAATTAATTATAGAAATTAATTTCAGAAAATGATGTAATTAGTTTTAAATGGATTTTGAACTCATCAAAATGGCTTAATTTTTTTTGATATATACCCAATGGTTTTATCTTCTGAAGAAGGCATGTTTTTTTAATAAAACATGTTTTGGTTTTAAATAGAAAAGAATTGAAATTTTTGAAATGGAAGAATGGGATTGATCATATTTTTAAGAAGTATTAACAAATTTCACCCTTCATGTAAGAGTACAAGCATTCCTTAAGTAGTTATTATGTTATTTGGATACACTCTATGCTACAACAACATTCTAAAACATACATGTGGGGGTCACAACCCCAACAGGTTGGGGATCTGTCTCCATTGGTCAGTGTCATAGGGATGTGTATATATATATATATTATCTAGATTATTAATACATTTCTAAGCTACCGTTGGAATATTATTATTACCATATGATAGAGGATTCATTCACATAAAGTGATCTAACATAGAAGAATATCATTATGGAATAGGTTTCTATATCTGAGAAAGGTTATTGGTCATAACCTAATTAATATACCCTAATATAGAAATAATTTTCTTAGTTCCCATAACAAATGTATTTTTTCTCTCAGTAGGGTAATCTTTAAATTTCCCATTATTAATGATACCCTTCTACCTTCCAATAACCATTTCTAAACAATGGAAAATACAGTATTAGCTCATAAAAATATGGATTTTAAATTATATTTTACAATTCCATATAGTGTAACACTTACAATAAATTAAAATCTATGAAATTTTAATATAAGAATCATAAAAATGATATATTTAGGGATATCTTCATTTTAAAATAATTTATAGGTTTTTAATAAAAATGTGAATTATCCTAAGAATGTCCATCATCAGTGTCAAACGAGGTGCACAATAATGCCAATTTTCATGCACCTAGTGATGATTGGCTCTATATTTATGCTCTATTTTTAGAGTTATTACCCCTTAGAACCTCTATGATAGAACCAAATAAGATTTTAGTATGTATACATTGATGTATTTATAATAAAACTCACAGTGTCTCTTCTTTCCCAAAACTTTAGGGTGTTCTTCTATACTTATCTTCCAAGTTCTATCATAGGGTTATGTCTCTGAATATATGTTTTCCTTAATCGAGCTCCCAAGGTTTATTCTAAAGTTACTACCAACTATAATAATTCCAACCATAGTAACCGGGAACCCGTGATTAATTTATTGAATTTTAATATATACAAAGGGTGAAATCCCAAAGGACTGATCAGTTTAGCAGTTTTTTTAAAACCAAATACATATTTGATACCAATTTTACATTAGGAATAGAAAATAATGTATAATAATTAAATAAAAGAAAATAAATTACATCCTTGAAAACCTAGTTAGTGGTTCTTCCTCATATCCTTGAGAAAAGAAACAAAATTAGGTTGATCACAAATAATTAGTATGGGTTATGTACAATGGAAGCTATTAAAAAGAAAAAACAATATGGAATCTTAATTAAATGAACACAAGTTCTATTTAATCAATAACTTGGATATAATAATTATATTATTAATAAAAAATATATCATGAAAAATAACTGAACATATATTCCATTTGAATAACTTTACTACTTGAGTTGATAATTAACAATTAATATGTAAATTTAAATAATTTAACACACATTCCATATAATGAATAATATAAAAATGAAATGATTCTAGAGATAATATAATTGTTAAAATATCATGAAAGATAATAATATCTAAATTATAAATAATTGAAATTCTTAATTATTAGATTCCATTATCTCAGACATCATGATACCTCTTCTGTCAAGTATATTAACAAGACAGTTTAAAAATACTTGTAGACACCTATTTAATTTGGCCAAATTATTTGCCTCATGACACCTACCAATGAATCGAATAGATATATTATACCAAGAACCACAAATAACGTTAGCTCCAAATAGTTTTTAATATATCAAATAATTGATTTAATTTATGAATCAATATGCCTTATTAAATATCTATATTGATTAAAGGATATATATTTATCAATATTTTCCTAGTTAATTAAAAAACATTCAAAGTAAACATTGTATGTAAGAATGGTATATGGTTTATGAAATAACAATATCCATGATACAAAAATATGGAAATTTGGTAAAAATGTAATGAATGGTTAAAAATTATCACAATAAAGTGATTGTTTCAGGATATGGTTGACAATCACAAAATAACTTGAGATTGTGTGATAACTTTTATCTACTAGTAAATTTTGAGCCAAGATCCACTTGGATGATGTAATTAAAATTGGAAACTAAAATTCAATGAATTAATAATGAATCATTATATTACATGTAAAATGTTTTGTATATACACCACATAAAATTGAATGGGTTCATAATAACAAATAAGTCTCAATAAAAGGAAAATTGTGGCAAAATCCCTTACCTATAGCTTTCCTTTAGTTGAACATGCTCTAACCTCATGTAAAATGATTTAAAACATTTTATTAACTTATAAAAAAATATATTAATATTTATAATATCATATATGATTATTTTATAACATCTTTTCCCCTATTTATTAAAAATCTTTCATTATTTTGATTGTTTCAGGTGTTAATTTCCTTATTTTCTTATATGAGTTTTATAATTAAATATTGAATTATTTCACATATTACATTGTTTTATCATCTAAATAATAATTATCATTATATAATTATAATATTTATATATAAATTAAAATTTTAATAACAATCATTAAAATTGTTTTGGACAAATTATGTATGTTGTGATCCCAGAGATAGTAGGTTGTCCATACTCATGAGTGACACTTTAATTTTCCAATGATCATTATAAAAATGAGGTAAGTAATATTTTTTATTACCTAAATGATAATAATATCATAAATTATTGTTTTTCTTTAAATTTACATATATATAACATCCATGCGGTGAGGTGATGAAAATAGTGTCACATCACTTTGTGAAGGAATTAGTTCACATGTACAAAAAATGATGTTATCTTCTTTGACTGAGTGTGTCACGAACCAGCCCGGGTCGACCCTGAACCGGTCACCCGAGCCGGTCCGCGGCAAGTCCCGAGGGGCGTTCCCGATCCCCCCGGGATGGCAACAAGTGTCGGGCATTAAAAGTTTCAATCGTTGGGAACAATTTTAGCCCAAACTAAAAACAGGATCAAAAGAACGAAAGTAAACTAAACAAACGGGAAAACACTAAAGACATAACAAAACTAAACCACGACATACCTCCACGTGACCTCGCGGGTCACCACCCAACTACAAACCAATGTCTCCCCATCACTGAGCGACTCAAGTCAGGAAAACCTGAACACAAGGAACCTACAACTGAAGTGGTAAAAGATAGGCGTGAGCACAAAAGTACTCAGTAGGTGAGCCCCACAACAAATCCCAATGCACTGCCAGTAAATAAAGAATCTACCTATTTCAGGTTTGAACTACAATGTATAAAAGTTTGCTTTTATAATGTTTCACTTGAAAAAAAACTAAACACGAGCCATTACACTTATTTTTTTTAAAAGTTGAATTTCTTTTCATTGATTCTAAATTCGTTCTGAACGATAAAGAAGTGTTACATTTTCAGTTTTACTACACAAGAGAAAAACGCATTTTTATTTAAGAACCATTTTCGCAAAGCAACCAGTACAAGTGGTAAAGAAGAACTGGAAGTAAACAAGCAGGAAAGAAAACAAGTGCAAGTAGAAGTAAACAGGCAAGGAAAAACCAAGTGCAAGTAAAAATAAACAAGAAGTTATCAGCAATAACCATGGGCACACACACACACTCACACACTCACACACACACACATACTCACACACGCACACACTCACACCCAAGTAGTCCCCCGTATGCCGACGGAAGGCACCACGCTAGAGATGGTAGAGAACTATGGGTAAATCCCCTAAGGTTCATCTAGCTCGCGTGGGACCCTAGAACCTCGTGTCTTGGTGAAACGTGGCTTAGAAGGCCACGAGCCTCAGAAAACGTGGCTTAGAAGGCCACGACCCTCAGAACACGTGGCTTAGAAGGCCACGACCCTCAGATATCATATGTTTAGTTAGTGTTGCAAACGTCAATTCAGCTAAGTGAAACAGGGACGACACCCATCCGGCTCACTAGCGCACTAGTTCTAGTCCGCCCACCTAGACACCCAGGGTTTCCCGTGTGCTCAAACAAGCTTCACATTCACATAATATACTTCTTCCTTATATCGCAGGCCAAACAAGATATCGCACACAAAAGTCACCATTTCCACACCCAAACAATATTTCAAAACTCACGCACGTCAAAAATACCCTTCTGAAAATATAATTGTCATTACCTAATGATTTCGCAAAAACCCCGTTTTGGAAACACCCAAACAAGAACATAAACAACTTTCACAACCCAGAAAGCATTATTTTTAATAACACAACAAGGTAAAACATCTTTCATCAACCAAGAATCACACGTAAAGTTTCCAAAAACAATTTCAAAAGGTCACACGATGTTTTCTCTAATCAAGGTTATAAGAAAACACCATTTTCCATAAACAGTACATTTACTAATTTACACACGCCAAAAACATTTCAAAACCCAATTCAACATGTCTTTCGTTACTCAGGAAGAACCATTTAGCGACATTACTATGAAATCCCACAATTGAAACCAAGAAAACACTTTTAATGAAATGCTAGAATTAAACAGTTTGCATTATCAGCAAATCACCACACTATAAAAACTACTTAATATTATTTTCTTAAATTTACTGAAATTTAATAAAAGGACAAGGAATAAATAAATTCTTAATTTAGAGGCAAGTGCATAGGGAGACCTACCTCAAGACGCAGCTCAGAATGAAAAAGGACACGGTGCAAAACTCCTGTTGCGTAATGGTCGCACCGTATTGCACCATCAAACAGGTCCTAAAACAGAAGACCGTTAAACGGGTTCAACGATAATAATAATAACAATATAATAATAATAATAACATACTTTAATAACAAGAACAACATAACAATCGCAATTTAGTAAGGATAATAATAATATAACAATAATAACAATAGTAATATAATAAAAATAATAATAATAAAATAATATTAACATAATAAAAATATAAAAAATAATATAATCACGATAATAATAATATAATGATTATAATGATAATTTAACATAATTTTAATACAATAAAAATGATAAGATAACATAATAATAATAATAACAATAACAATAATAAAATAATCATAATAATAATATAGCAATAATAAATAAAAATAATAACTTAACAACATGATAATGATAATAATAATAATAATAATAATAATAATAATAATAATAATATTCGCATAACTATAATGATAATAATAATAATAATAAAATTAATAATATGCTAGTAACCATAATAATAATAATAATAATAATTACAATTTAACATAATTATAATCTATTAATAATATAATAATATAAAATAATATTAACATTATAATATTAATAATAATAATATAATAACAATAGCATAATAATAATAGTAATAATAATGATAAGATAACAATAACAATAATAATAATAATAATATAATAATAATTAACAAAATAAAACCTAAATAAATAAAAAACAAAACAAAACAAAAAAAGAAAACAACTTACAGGTGCAGAAGCGGGGAGGGAGGAGGCGGCAGGTCGGGGCTAGCCGGAGGCGGGACAGGGGAGCAGCGTCGGAGGGGGGTGCACCGGAGGTCGGCCGCGCAGAGGAGGCCGGGACAGGGGGTTGGACGACGGCGCAGGAAGGAGGCAAGAGGGGAAGCTGGGGGCCGCGCGGCGGCGCGCTTGGGCTGAGCGGGAGAGAGGGGGAGGCGAGGCCGGTTGGCTGGGCGAGGGCGGTCGGCGAGCAGGGGAGAGGAGCGGCCGGGGCGAGAGAAGGGTCGCCGGAAGATGGGGAGAGGCGGAGCAGGGGGTCGGGTCGCTGGGACGGCGACGGAGAGGGCAGGGGTACGCCGGGGCTGGGAGCGGCAACGTCGGATGGGGAAGCCGCCGGAGAGACAGGATGGTGCGGGAGCGGGGCAGGTTGGACAGGAACCTGAACAGGGCGCAGGAGACCAGAGCGGCAGGAGGCCGGAGCGGGGGAGGCCAGAACAGCGAGGGCCGGAGCGGGAGTGGGAGAAGGCGAGTCCGGTGCTGGGGGTCGAGGCGAGGTGGCGGCCTGGAGCAGGAGGGGTGAGCGCGGAGGGGGCTGCGTGCACGCCGCGAAAAGGAGGGGTGAGGCCGGGTGCGCGGGAGGCCGAGGGGACCTGCAGGGGCCAGAGCGGAGGGCGATCGCGGGCCGGATGCAGGAGGGCGGAGGCGGCTCGCGCAGCTGGGAGGTGGAGCCGGGGCAGGCGCGCGGCGCAAAAGAGAGGGGGGAAACAGGGAAGAAGGAGAGGGGAAGAGAGAGGGGGAGAAAAGGGTGGCGGCTACGGGAGTAGGGGTAGGGCTAGGGTTTGATTTAGTTTAGGTTTATATAATAATAATAATAATAATATATAAATAATGAAAAAGGAAATAATAATAATACTAATAATATGATAAATTAATTAAATAAATAAAACCAAATCTTAATAATAATAATAAGACATTATAAAAATAGTAAAACTTTATAATAATAATAATAATAAGTACAATTTTAATCATCAAACCTTAATATATTAATAATAATACTAAAACATCATAATAATAATGATATAAAACCCTTATAATAAAAATAATTAAACTTTATAACATTAATGATAATAATGATAAAACTTATAATAATAATAGAATTTATAATAATAATAGTAATACCTTAGTTAATTCTAATAATAATCATTTTGATCAAATAATAAAATAATCTAAACATAATACATATATATATACATTCATGCCTATAAAGATATATACATAAACATATATAGAACTATATGTATATATATACATTATTACACAAATATATATATATATATAAAACATACATAAACATATATAGAACTATATGTATATATATACATTATTACACACATATATATATATATATAACATACATAAACATATATAGAATAAAATTAACTATCATATTAATAACACAACTTAAATAGCGTTAATAATAAAATATCAACATAAAAATTATAGTATTTAAACATGCCGGGTGAATACACGGTCACCCGGGCTGAACGCACGGTCACCGCAAATGATGCAGTGACCGCGCACCGGCGCGAAACTGCCAATCGCAATTAATCTTCGAAAAATTTAAACCGGGACCAAGAAAGGAGAAAAAAATTTCGGACGTCCGCAGTCGGGGTGTGAAAATTCTCCCCACCACAGACACTTTTTGCCCCCAGAAAGTCACCAGGTCACAAGTCAGCCAAAAACCAAGTCTATGCCCAAACAGAACTGAAGGAACTGAAGAAAACTGAGGTTCTCGGGGATGACCTTACTCTACACGGGTCACACCCGACCGATTCAAGAGAAAATTGGGGTCCGAGATTGAGGGGAGAACACGAAGGGGTTCTCCCCACCACAAGAACTTAACTAGTGCAGAAAAGATGACCATTTAAATAGAAAACCCCGGGAAGGGGGGTCGACGCGGGAACTCCCAAACGGTTTAAACCAACTCTTATAGCACGAGTGAAAAACAACACCTTCGTCGAAACCTTGAACTCTCGACTAGAGTCAACAACTTCAACACCAGGGAAAACCCATAGAAAAACACTTAACCAACATCAAATTGGAGACATGATCCACCGAAGTCCACGAAACATAACCACATTTTAAACATAACTAAAACGAGGTCAACCCACACGAGAGTCAAACACACTTTTAAGAAGGACACACGATTTAGAATATCACCTCCACACGACAAGTCTGCTTAGATTATCATAGAACTAGTCCATCATCACTTTATAGAAAAACTACGCATTTACAACGCTGTTGAAACTTCAGTAGCAGGAAAACAAGTATGGAAGAGGTTTCTAATTGCTTCACCGTCAACACGGAAGACAGAACTTGGACCAAGGCTTCACAACCCTGGGAACTCCTGACTGTGCGCGAGCTTCACCCCGAGACTTGTGGCTGGGGCTCTGATGGCTGAAGCATCTTCTGCCTCACAGTCAGGTACTGACATTCTCCCATCACAGCGTCCTCTTCATGCGACGCTTCCTGCAAAACTTCTCCAGATGACCCAGACAACCACAACGATGACACGTCTTCGAAGGGTTGCGACAAGACAACTTTAAATGCCCGAAACGACCACACTGAAAGCATACCATCGAACGATCTGATGAACTGGAAGCTGGGACCAAAGGGGATAACTCATTGGGGACAGGTATCTCTGGCGCCTTTTCCTCACCAGAGGGGGAACTCTTACGAACGATAGGGGACGCTGAAGGATTAACCACCTGCACACCGGAAACCAACTCAGCCAAGAATGCTTCCTCTACGAGCTTCTCGAAACAAGGGTCTTTAGAAGGGAGGACTCGCTCCTTGATCTCTGGACGAAGACCCCCAGTGAAAAGAGAGGCCTTCATGAGCTCATGTGACGCTACATCTGGAGAAAAGGGAAATCAGTTCCTTGAAATGGTCAACATATGCCTTCACCGTCCATTGGCCTTGTTGAATATGCACTAGCTCCCTCTTTTCTCCAGCTTCACTTCCTCAGGTACAAACCATTGGATGAAAACCGTTCTAAAGACATCCCACGTCAGTTCACTTTGCGTTGACGGTGGGGTAACCATCTTCCACTGGTCCAGAGCTGGACCCTCAAACAACTCCATAATTGCACAGACCTTAACACTATCGGGAGTTCCCAATATTCTAAAGACACGCTCCACTTCCTCGAGCCATTTCACTGCCTCTAACGGACCCTGATCACCATGGAGAATAGGCAAAGTCTGAGGAGGACCAAAAACTGGGCATGACATATCCGAATCCTTAGAGACCTTTCTGGGCGGCATTTCCTGAGCGATATATAAAACTCAAAGCCAAAACCAACATCAAATTGAAGCAACATCAATAAAAGCGCCTTCATCAAAACCAGTCAACACAAGGACCAAACAAATACGAACACAATCCAAAATAAAATCTCCTTTTCAAAATCCCCTTTTTATTTTAGATTTCAAAACCACCCTTTCTCAAGATCACTTTCCAAAAACCAATCCACTTTCAAACCAAAACTTTCCAAAACCATTTCCATTTAAAACCAATTTAGAAAACAAAGTCAAGCCTTTAACTTCAAATACACACCCAGGTAATCTCATGAACCGTTGCACATGTCCTTATCCACATTCCATTCATACGTGCATCAACACACACTTTCCATGCATTCTCACACATGTGCAAACGTTCATAAAGAGGACCTGGGTTTTCATCCTGAACCATTCTTAACCAATTTCAAGCAAATAACAGATTTCCAAATCAAGAGATTTCAGTTTCAAAACCCATTTCATATATTTAAAGTCCTTTAAAAGAAACCAGTCCAATTTTTCAAAAACCCTTTTTCATTTCAAACAACGTACTTACACAGACCAAAACAAAAGCAGCAACCAAGATTGCATCAATCACTGAAATGAGGGACTAGTAGTCACGCTCAACCTGGCGACATGGTAGTGGGCCATGTCCCAAGTCAGTGTCGACCACTAGGAGGAATTCAAACCACGTACTCGGACTCCACATGGGTCACTACTCCATGTGAAATCGCGATGTAACGTCGGCTTGCCTCCATTGTCATCTCTCAATCCAAGACAAACCAGAAAAGACAAGGACACAATTCCCGAACTACCCCTGGTAACTCGAAGATCAGTGCGAGCAAGAGTTCGCGACGCTCTTCCCGTACTTACCCCTCGAGTTCCGACAGTCCTAATCTCCTTCTACCGGACAACCCAAATAACAAGAACCACCTTTGATACCATTTTGTCACGAACCAGCCCGGGTCGACCCTGAACCGGTCACCCGAGCCAGTCCGCGGCAAGTCCCGAGGGGCGTTCCTGATCCCCCCGGGATGGCAACAAGTGCCGGGCATTAAAAGATTCAATCGTTGGGAACGATTTTAGCCCAAACTAAAAACAGGATCAAAAGAACGAAAGTAAACTAAGCAAACGGGCAAACACTAAAGACATAACAAAACTAAACCACGACATACCTCTACGTGACCTCGCGGGTCACCACCCAACTACAAACCAACGTCGCCCCATCACTGAGCGACTCAGTCAGGAAAACCTGAACACAAGGAACCTGCAACTGAAGTGGTAAAAGATAGGCTTGAGCACAAAAGTACTCAGTAGGTGAGCCCCACAACAAATCCCAATGCACTGCCAGTAAATAAAGAATCTACCTATTTCAGGTTTGAACTACAATGTATAAAAGTATGCTTTTATAATGTTTCACTTGAAAAAAAAACTAAACACGAGCCATTACCCTTATTTTTTTTTAAAAGTTGAATTTCTTTTCATTGATTCTAAATTCGTTCTGAACGATAAAGAAGTGTTACATTTTCAGTTTTACTACACAAGAGAAAAACACATTTTTATTTAAGAACCATTTTCGCAAAGCAACCAGTACAAGCGGTAAAGAAGAACTGGAAGTAAACAAGCAGGAAAGAAAACAAGTGCAAGTAGAAGTAAACAGGCAAGGAAAAACCAAGTGCAAGTAAAAATAAACCAGAAGTTATCAGCAATATCCATGGGCACACACACACACTCACACACTCACACACACACACACATACTCACACACGCACACACTCACACCCAAGTGGTCCCCCGTATGCCGACGGAAGGCACCACACCAGAGATGGTAGAGCACTATGGGTAAATCCCCTAAGGTTCATCTAGCTCGCGTGGGACCCTAGAACCTCATGTCTCGGTGAAACGTGGCTTAGAAGGCCACGACCCTCAGAAAACGTGGCTTAGAAGGCCACGACCCTCAGAACACGTGGCTTAGAAGGCCACGACCCTCAGATATCATATGTTTAGTTAGTGTTGCAAACGTCAATCCAGCTAAGTGAAACAGGGACGACACCCATCCGGCTCACTAGCGCACTAGTTCTAGTCCGCCCACCTAGATACCCAGGGTTTCCCGTGTGCTCAAACAAGCTTCACATTCACATAATATACTTCTTCCTCATATCGCAGGCCAAAAAATATATCGCACACAAAAGTCACCATTTCCACACCCAAACAATATTTCAAAACTCACGCACGTCAAAAATACCCTTCTGAAAATATAATTGTCATTACCTAATGATTTCGCAAAAACCCCTTTTTGGAAACACCCAAACAAGAACATAAACAACTTTCACAACCCAGAAAGCATTATTTTTAATAACACAACAAGGTAAAACATCTTTCATCAACCAAGAACCACACGTAAAGTTTCCAAAAACAATTTCAAAAGGTCACACGACGTTTTCTCTAATCAAGGTTATAAGAAAACACCATTTTCCATAAACAGTACATTTACTAATTTACACACGCCAAAAACATTTCAAAACCCAATTCAACATGTCTTTCGTTACTCAGGAAGAACCATTTAGCGACATTACTATGAAATCCCACAATTGAATCCAAGAAAACACTTTTAATGAAATGCTAGAATTAAACAGTTTGCATTATCAGCAAATCACCACACTATAAAAACTACTTAATATTATTTTCTTAAATTTACTGAAATTTAATAAAAGGACAAGGAAAAAATAAATTCTTAATTTTGAGGCAAGTGCATAGGGAGACCTACCTCAAGACGCAGCTCGGAACGAAAAAGGACACGGTGCAAAACTCCCGTTGCGTAATGGTCGCACCGTATTGCACCATCAAACAGGTCCTAAAACAGAAGACCGTTAAACGGGTTCAACGATAATAATAATAACAATATAATAATAATAATAACATACTTTAATAACAAGAACAACATAATAGTCGCAATTTAGTAAGGATAATAATAATATAACAATAATAACAATAGTAATATAATAAAAATAATAATAATAAAATAATAATAATATAATAATAATATAAAAAATAATATAATCACGATAATAATAATATAATGATCATAATGATAATTTAACATAATTTTAATACAATAAAAATGATAAGATAACATAATAATAATAATAACAATAATAATAATAAAATAATCATAATAATAATATAGCAATAATAAATAAAAATAATAACTTAACAACATGATAATGATAATAATAATAATAATAATAATAATAATAATAATAATAATATTCGCATAACTATAATGATAATAATAATAATAATAAAATTAATAATATGCTAGTAACCATAATAATAATAATAATAATAATAATAACAATTTAACATAATTATAATCTATTAATAATATAATAATATAAAATAATATTAACATTATAATATTAATAATAATAATATAATAACAATAGCATAATAATAATAGTAATAATAATGATAAGATAATAATAATAATAATAATAATAATAATATAATAATAATTAACAAAATAAAACCTAAATAAATAAAAAACAAAAAAAAACAAAAAAAGAAAACAACTTACAGGTGCAGAAGCGGGGAGGGAGGAGGCGGCAGGTCGGGGCTAGCCGGAGGCGGGACAGGGGAGCAGCGTCGGAGGGGGGAGCACCGGAGGTCGGCCGCGCAGAGGAGGCCGGGACAGGGGGTTGGACGGCGGCGCAGGAAGGAGGCAAGAGGGGAAGCCGGGGGCCGCGCGGCGGCGCGCTTGGGCTGAGCGGGAGAGAGGGGGAGGCGAGGCCGGTTGGCTGGGCGAGGGCGGTCGGCGAGCAGGGGAGAGGAGCGGCCAGGGCGAGAGAAGGGTCGCCGGAAGATGGGGAGAGGCGGAGCAGGGGGTCGGGTCGCTGGGACGGCGACGGAGAGGGCAGGGGTACGCCGGGGCTGGGAGCGACAACGTCGGATGGGGAAGCCGCTGGAGAGACAGGATGGTGCGGGAGCGGGGCAGGTTGGACAGGAACCTGAACAGGGCGCAGGAGACCAGAGCGGCAGGAGGCCGGAGCGGGGGAGGCCGGAACAGCGAGGGCCGGAGCGGGAGTGGGAGAAGGCGAGTCCGGTGCTGGGGGTCGAGGCGAGGTGGCGGCCTGGAGCAGGAGGGGTGAGCGCGGAGGGGGCTGCGTGCACGCCGCGAAAAGGAGGGGTGAGGCCGGGTACGCGGGAGGCCGAGGGGACCTGCAGGGGCCAGAGCGGAGGGCGATCGCGGGCCGGATGCAGGAGGGCGGAGGCGGCTCGCGCAGCTGGGAGGAGGAGACGGGGCAGGCGCGCGGCGCAAAAGAGAGGGGGGAAACGGGGAAGAAGGAGAGGGGAAGAGAGAGGGGGAGAAAATGGTGGCAGCTACAGGAGTAGGGGTAGGGCTAGGGTTTGATTTAGTTTAGGTTTATATAATAATAATAATAATAATATATAAATAATGAAAAAGGAAATAATAATAATACTAATAATATGATAAATTAATTAAATAAATAAAACCAAATCTTAATAATAATAATAAGACATTATAAAAATAGTAAAACTTTATAATAATAATAATAATAAGTATAATTTTAATCATCAAACCTTAATATATTAATAATAATACTAAAACATCATAATAATAATGATATAAAACCCTTATAATAAAAATAATTAAACTTTATAACATTAATGATAATAATGATAAAACTTATAATAATAATAGAATTTATAATAATAATAGTAATACCTTAGTTAATTCTAATAATAATCATTTTGATCAAATAATAAAATAATCTAAACATAATACATATATATATACATTCATGCCTATAAAGATATATACATAAACATATATAGAACTATATGTATATATATACATTATTACACACACATATATATATATATATATATAAAACATACATAAACATATATAGAACTATATGTACATATATACATTATTACACACACATATATATATATATATAAAACATACATAAACATATATAGAATAAAATTAACTATCATATTAATAACACAACTTAAATAGCGTTAATAATAAAATATCAACATAAAAATTATAGTATTTAAACATGCCGGGTGAATACACGGTCACCCGGGCTGAACGCACGGTCACCGCAAATAATGCAGTGACCGCGCACCGGCGTGAAACCGCCAATCGTAATTAATATTCGAAAAATTTAAACCGGGACCAAGAAAGGAGAAAAAAATTTCGGACATCCGCGGTCGGGGTGTGACAGAGTGAACAGGTAAGAAACTAAAGGATATATTATCTTGAAATAATGATAAATATATCATTAATATCATATTTATTTCATGTGCATCACATATAATTATTTAATTTATCATTATCTCCTTACATGTAAAGCATTATTGAAAGACAAATCACATCACTTCATTAGGTGATAGTGCATTGTACACATGAATAGTGTTATCATATCCCCTATGGAATGGAAATTAAAAAAATCATATAAATAATTTGGATACGTCATCATACCCAACTGTAAGATGTGGTAATTGAAAAATGAATTACATCGGTTTGTGAGGTGGTAGACCTTCATACAAACGAATTATGATTTCATAACTCATTTTATGGTAGTAGAGATGGTTTTAAGTAATTATCTTATTGTAAAAATATATCAATATATTTAAGTTACTGAGGTTTTTATAGCATTATATTTTTATATGAATTATGGTAGCTGTATGAATAAATAAAATAAAAGTGATAATTGAAGAACATTACCTCTTATACAGGTATCCTCCTTAGGATTTCACCAAAATCCTTACTAGGTTGGATTTATGCCCAAAATAATGCTTATAGAATTAGGGGAGGAAAATTCGGAACTTAATTGGAAAGATATTGGATGATACAAAAGTTTGTGAAGGTATGAAGAACATATTAGATGGGGTTTCCTTTTATAAGTGAGGCTGTTAGTTTGTTTTAATCCTTATATTCTTATATTTACCCCCAGTAACTCCATTTTTACCTTAATCACGACAATTAATTTTTATTGTTTTCACTATTCATTTTGGTGAAAAATTAAGTTAACATTCTTATATAATAAAAATTATCCTGATTCCAAATATGGAATCTATTTTGAAAATTCAATTAATTCTTGTAAAAGAAGTTAATTTAAAATTAATCTTATTGACAAAATGAGAAATCTAGATTTTAAGGATAAAATGTTAAAATGTTTACAATTTTTTATATCAAAAATTAATATAAAAAGGATTCTAATAAGCAAAATTGGATTAACTATTATATATTTTAACTAAATTTACATTACAAAAAATTCATGATATATTTTTATATTATAAATTATTTAAACAAAAAGTATGTTTTCAATTAAAATTCTGCAATTTTCACTATTCTACAAAAAATAAAACTTTTCAAAAGAAAAAAAACCACCCTAAGATAATTTTTTTATTTAGATTTAGGAAATGATGATATTTTATCAAATGATATTGATAAAATTGGTAAATATTAATTTTAAAATATGTTTTAGGAGCACGACTATGTTTAAATAATATTGTATCATGTTTCATTTAAATATGGTGTTCAGTGTATTAAGGGCTATATAATAATTTAATTTTATTCTAAAATAAATAAAATCTAAATTATTGGGATGCTAAAAATTAATTTTTTAAAAAAATTATCTTTAAACCTAAAAATATATTTTATTTTATTTATTACCAAGTATTAATCATTTCTTGATTGGTGATTTTTTAAATATATATGTATATAAATAATTTATTTCGTTAAAATGATTCATTAAAAGATATTGTATTTGACATGATGTGACCCATCAGTGCCCTCATGGGTGGTGGTTAGCTAAGCATTATACACCAATATCACCTCTCATTGGCCAGGGTATGATGACTATCAATGAGTAATCATGTCGGTAAAATGGGAGGCCTTAGCCTAATACACCCATACACAACATTATTATGACAACCCCTCATGTCATTGTATTGTTATATTCGTGTTATTTGGTAAAGTAGGGGCCTGGTTTGAGTTTCTATAGAGTTTTGGGATGGAGATTGATTTTATATGTTTTTCCTTCCACGCACGATTATGGTGCATGGTTAGGGAGAATCCATACATCATCCCTTCACGAGGATACTTTTTAGTTCATTTTGGTCTATGAATGGTTTTTAACAAGGGTCGTACATGATTAATTCCAAATTATGATGAACCGGGGATAAAATATATGGGTTCCTTGGTGTGTTTTTGGAATGATGCATAACCTCCACACAATTTGGAAAACATTGTGGCAAGTGTGCAGTTGGCTAGGAAATTATTCATAGAGATATTTATAGGGCATCCACATGGTCTGTCAAAATGTGTAAGGAACCATAGAAGGTTATATAAATATTCTTATAGATCTAAATGGTTAGAACATGGTTTTACTATTCATCCATCCAAACCATATAAGTTTTCTAGGTGTTTAAAATTTTTGGATTTCCCAAAATTTCCTTGTAACACCCCAAAATTTCATAGTACGTTATTTTTTTACCGTAATTCAATAACTTGAGTTACACAAAACACTAAGTTCAAGCGTACCACGACTTACCAAACTATCTGTTCAAAATAGGTTATGAATATTATTAACTAAATTTTGAATTTTTTAAATTCCATATAATTTTAACATCTATATTATGTGTTTCTTAGACATAATATAAGAATAAATTAATTTTTTCTCAGCTAAAGGAAATATTTTTCAGAAAATGCAATTTTACCACCTTTTAGTGGAGAGCCCTTTTTAAAACCATTATTAGACAATTTTATATATTCAATTTAATGAAATTAAATTATTCTTTAGAAGTAGGATATAAAAAATTATTTTGGATAAATTTTTGGTACTTTTCTGATAACTTTCATATTTTGATGAATGGTGGAAAAAACTATGTTTTAATTGAAAATAACTTTTTTTTAAAAAATAATTTTGTGTTAAATTTTTCATTTGAAAGGTTTTTAAGTATAATTATATTATATTTTTATCATTTTATACAATTTAGGTCATTATAAGTAATTTCACAGTTAAATTTGACATAAACGCATGTCAATTTTTTTTATAGTTTTTACTTTTTAAAAACCCGCTTTTTGGTTTTGGCAATGGGAATTAATTTTAAATTAATAAATTAAAATTATATTTTATGAATTTGGTAAAATAGAATTAATTTTTGAATTTGGAATATCAAAATTATCTTTGGGTGAATTTTTGGTATTTTTCTAAAAACATTCAATTTTTGATGAATAGTGAAAAACACTACGTTATTGGTTAAAACCAACTTTTAATTTAATTATTTATTCTATTTAAATTTATTTTAGGTAAAAATAGATATATAATACCCATATATGTTCAATTTAATTCATTGGAGTCATTTTATAATATGTTTAGATATATAAAAATTTTATTGGACTTTTTACACTCTTTTACACACCTCCTAGTAGCATTTGCAAATTTGCATAAAACATAATTTTACTACTTCTCTGAGTTGAATTTCAAAAATATGAGAGAAACGGTTAATATCAGTAAGTAAATTTTTTTTAATAATATTAAAATAACTTCTTGTGAATAGTAACTTTTGACTTTTATTTACCAAGGGAAAAAGTAAATACGGTAATTAATGGTAAAAAGGAAATCATAATTACCATAACACATGTCCTAATTCTATTTTATTAGTATAATTTGACCACAAAAACCTTATAAATTTAATATTAGCCTCTTTGGTCCACTTGGATATGATTATGACATTTATTATTATTTTATTTAAAGAAGAGTTAAAAGAGTTAAATTCAATGTTTAATTACTAAACCATTTTTAATATAGGATTATACATAAGAAAAGTTAGAATATAAATATTCATTAGAAATATAAAAATATTTCCTAAATAATTGTATTTTATTTATTATTTTTAGGCGTTAAATAATTTAATTTATTTATGACACATTGACGATGTAGTAATTACCTTATTAATGAAATATTAAAATAATTGATATTATAAATATACAAATAAATGTAAATTGAGACTTTTAATGAATTAAAATAATAATAAAGGTTAATATCACATGTTAGGGTTGATTAGATAATTTTTTTGAAGTTTTATGTTTTTTATGACTTTCACAAAAACAAAATACCAAATAGTGTCAAAATTGACATAAATTAATATTTTTTTAAAAAAATATGATATTATTGTTTGATATAATATTCCCAAAACTCCAAGGTTCCACAAAAGGGATTAAATAATATTAAAAATTTCATTAATGAACCACTAGATGTTATCTTTGAAGTTTAGAGTATGTTTATTAACCATATTGTGTAAGAATACAACAAGACACAATAAAAGTTAAACTATTCAACCAAGAGTTAAATCTAAAAGATAAGGTTAAAATGGTAACCTTAATTTTTATAAAACCAATTGGATGAAAGGATTTCTACCAATAACCACATATGTCTGGAAATAAATTCATTTTGAGCCATTATAAATCGAAAATGACTGTATAATAAATTAATATTTTAATCTTTTCCTAAAGTGACCCTCACCCCTCTTATAAAAGGGCACTTCCCCTTCTCTCAAAATCACATTTCCAAAGCCATTTCTCTAGGACAACCCCAGCCCAAATATCCTCCAAATATCCCTCACATCAACCTAGAGTCCTTACTTAGATCATAAATCCCACACAATAATTCCTTTTAATCAACTCAAAAGAAAGAACCCAAAGAAGAGTTAAATATTTCATCACCTCTTTCAAGTTCTTTTCTTCTTCCACTTCCTATTTCTTTGTTGCTCCCATTATAAAATAATAACTCTAGTATATTCTATATAAGTTGTTGTTATTATAAAAACATTACAACCATTTTCATTATTCTATCCATCATATGAATGACAAAGTCACCATACATGCGTATGTACGGCTTACCATCTCCACATCATGGTGCAGTTTGTTATTCAAACACTTAATTATTTGGATGGATATAATAATGAGTATAAATAATTTAAATAATAAATATAACATGTTAATTATTCTTTATATATGATATACCATCCAATTACATATGATTTCACCATCAATATAATGATATTGTCGCTCGTGTGTATATACGGATTACAGTCCCCATGACGCGATGAGATTTATTCCAACGTTCTCCATTCAATGATGATTATAGAAATATATATTAATAATAAGTTTGTAATATATGAAATAATAATTATAATGAATATATACATATATATATTTTTATGTACTTACATATATCCTATTCACTTACTTCTGTTCAATACGATATGAAAATGGAAACAACATTTATGCGTACGTACGACCTACCGTCTCCATAAACAGTGCCTTCTATTTCATATATCTATCTATTATAAATATTTATATCCTAAATATATTTGATATATAAATCATGTTTTATATTCTGGAAGTATTTAAATCTTGTTTTAATGATACGATCAAGAATAATAAGTTAAAACACTTACGATAAAAAAGAGATTATTACCCAAAATATTAATTTCACTTTGAAATCATTATTAAATGGGAAGTATAAAGTCATAAATGAATCATGTATGATATAATAAATATGAATATCATTCTGGTATAATTTAATAACATACCATGTTCATTATACAGTAGGTTAAACGTACCCTCAACCAAAGGAAAGTTCAAGGTAAGGGTTAATTCCTCAATCTCATTATTATTCGAGATTGTTTATGGGAAAGTTTTTACTGGGAAATTTTTATTATCCATTTCCATGTTTAATAAAACAGTTTTCAAATGGATTCTCTTTAATGGAATCTTTTATTAAAACATCATTTTAAATGTTTTAAATATTTATTCTTCTAAATCATTCTCATTAATATTCATGATTTCAAAATGGTTTTAAGGATTTATTTATATGGACATAAATGTTTGAAAATGTTAATTCCTATAAAAAGTTTCAAAGTGGTATGGGACACTTTGATTAAAAAATGCCTTTAAATGTCTTCCTTTCTAAATTGTGTGACTTTTAGATGTTTTCATTAAAAAGGGATATTTCTCTCAAAGAGATTTAAAAATCATTTTCATCTATGTCAATATCCTTTGATTGATTTTAAACTTATTTGAAGTTGATTTATTATGATACAAATCTTCCATATTGTATTGAAGGTTTTGTGATATGTCTAACTATAGATGTGTTATTTTTATACTATTCCTAGTTTATGGTTAAAGTATTGACATTTTGTATTCTAGTTGTAATACAAATGTTTATGTTATGTTTCAACCTTTCCATATGAGGAATGTATTGGACATAGTAAGTGACGGGTGGAGCCCGCTATAGCTCGTCGATGCATCGGTAGGTCTCATGAGATAATTAGACGTGGAATTGGCCGAGGCCTTTCCCAATTTGATATATGGTTTTGACTGAATCCTTAATCATTTTTAGACGTCTTAGTCTAGGCATTGAAAAAATGGTTCAGAAGGTCTGGCATTATACATTCCCTCATTATGAAAATAATATTGATGGTTCTTGTGGTTATTCGACTAGTAGAATACCCGCGACTATGTTTTATTATGGAATTATTTACTTAGCTCATATTTCTTCCATAAATTGTTCATATTTATTTTTTGTAAAGGCTTGTGTTTTCAATTATTCACCATGCCTATAGATCATGTTATCTTACTCTAAATTGTTTACCCTTTTTGAGAATCTGAGCTCACCCCTTTCATATGTTATATTTTCCCAGGATTTCGAAGAAGTGTATTGTTATTAACCTGTAGGGATAGTCTAAGGGATATGAATGTGGTTAATGGAGACAATTTTGTTGTTGTTTTTAATTTTATAATGTAATGTAACATTAATTTATGTAATCTATTTCTAGGACTGTTAAACTAATCGTTCTTTCAGGACATGATTTTCTTGTATCATGCCAATTTTTTAAAATAATGCACCGGCTCTAGGTATATGGGTTCAGGGAATTACAGTTGGTATCAGAGAAAGTTTACCAATAATCATGGAAACTAGATTTTGATAATCTCTGATTAGGAAACATTACCCTAAGATTGAATTTGAGGATTAATATAGAAGAAATTACAAGAATTTTGGTACTATAGAGATTTTGAGAGTTTTCTAAGTAATACATCCCTGTATGTATATGAGTAGGTAGAGGAAGCTCTGGAACATATGTACCTAGGGGTAAAACCCGAAAACACCACTTTGATCTAGAATCGAATGGGTACTGGTGCACGACAATGAGCCTTGATGCACTCTTGGTTACAACACTCCCAGGGGATATGCTTAGGATAATTCACATTTTCATTACAATCCATTATGAAGGATTCAAGAGTAAATACTTCCTCAAGGAAAACATTTTATGATTATAAATTATTTGCATAATATTTTAAACTTATGTTAAGTATTTTACATGATTGGAATTATTCATTGATATTCATAAACTAACCTATTGTATGCCATTTTTTAGTAATGGTGCCTAGTAGAAATAATGAGATTTCCAGCAATACGCATGATCGAATGATTAATAAGGATCATATCTTTCATGGTATTAATCAAAAATTTAAAAGGTACATAGTCTACCATGTATTCTCATCATATAATGAAATAGTATCATGTGTTAATATGATATGTAAATAAATATCTGATTCCTATGGATTTGAAGGCAAGCAAGAGGAGAAAAGGATGGAAGATAGAAAGGTGGATAAAGGGAAGAGGGTAAAGAAGGATTTTACCATATGTGATAACTATGGAATGAATCACCTTTGTAAATTCCTGAAGGTAATGGGAATTTTTTATAAGTGTGGAGAAAAAGGACACTAGGTATGTGATTTCAAGGGTATGAAAAAGGTTTCAAATGTACAATTCTTCATCTTCAAGGAGTTGGGAAACTACACGAATCAATGTCAAAATAATCAAAGTATACCCCAAATGTTTCTATTGTATAATAATCAGGTTATGATACAACCTAAGATGAAAAGGATGAAGGACCCTGGGACACCCTGAGAGGGGAGGGGTGAATCAGGGTGACCACTTTTTCTTTTAATTTGTTGGATCTTGTTCCCACGTTGGTAGGAACTTGTTGAACCTGTATGATGATTACGATCAAAAAGGAAACATTCACACGCACAGAGAAGACACAATCATTTTTACTTGGTTCAACACTAAGGGCTACGTCCAAGGAGCATACGCCGACAGGTTGCCGGTCGTACCTAAATCCACTATACTTCACTAGCTGCGGATACAAAAGTTCGGGTACAGACACCCTGTCCCAGGCTCACTGCCTTTACAATAGTTCAGGGATGACTCACTGCGTCCCTCGGGTCACTCCCGTTGACTCCCCCTGGCTCACTGCCGTTGGTGAAGTCCCACTCAGTTTATAGACGTGTAGGTCTCTTCTTCATTTGCATAAGAGTGCATCCTTTGTTGAATGTAGATGCTCTATTGAAGTCCGATTCTCACCAGAAGAAGAATATCACTTTTCCTCGAATGAACCGAGTAGTTTCTCGGCTTTCGTGCAGCTCCAGCAAGGCAGGCGTGCTTCAATAGTGTCTAGGTCTCCTTTTCAAGCCCGGCGCGCAAGTCTCCCGGCGGCGCGCAAGTCTCCCGGCGGCGCGCAAGTCTCAGGCGCGCAAGACTAAACTGGCGCGCAAGTGTCACTGAAGCACCTGCGCGACACTGCCTTCTTGAACTAAAAACTTGCGCGATCCACTTCCTTTCTCTTCCAAACTTCCTTGGGAGAACAGCCAAACACCGGCGCGCAAACTCTACTTGCGCGACAAAACAACCACCTGCGCGACTCTACCACCTGCGCGACGAGAGCTCGAAAAATCTCTCGGCCTTGAACTCCGTTCGAAATGAGGAGGGGTGGTCCAGTATTTATAGGCAAACTGGACCCCCTGCGCGGCGGCGCGCAAGTCCCTCGACGGCGCGCAAGTCCTGTCTCCAGATCCTCTGTCGCGCAAGTTACTTGCGCGACCCAACCAACACTTGCGCGACCTTCTTTCCTTAGCCAAATTTTGATGTTCTGATCCTCAAAAACATATGGCGCGCAAGTCTTTCATCCTCCAGGAGCTCAGCGCGCAAGTATCTTTTCCAAAAACACTTTACTTTATTTACGGATTTTCAGGCCCAAAAATTTGGCAAACACTGGGAAACAGCGCCACCTTCACTACTGTTTTCTTCCTGAACGGTATGATCGCTTTGTTGGTTCACACCCTGAACTTCCACTGAGGATTGACAACAAACACAAACCATACACCAAATCATGCTTTGAAGAACCTGGTTCCAACAATCTCCCCCTTTGGGTTTGTTGGCAATCAGAATAAATTCAATAGGTCTCCAACCATGAGCAAATCCAAAACGCAAGAATCAACTCAGCTAACACTCTAAGTCTACGTGAGCAATGCTCGGTGTAGAAAACAAGAGAGAAAGCTTGAATTGGGTCTTAGTGTGTTGAAATCGTACACGAAATTCTCCATCCCGATGTTATCCTTATTAAACTTCGCATCACAAGCTTACACTTCTCATCACAAGATTACACTTCTCATCACAGAAGAATTTCTTGCCTTGAATTTATTCCTTTCTCCCCCATTGACAATAAAACCAAAGACCGAAAAGTTTGTTCAACGTTCAGCTCAAGCCATACTCCCCCTGGATAGTATCTCCCCCATAAACCTGCATCACAGCCATAAACAGATAAAAACAGTCAAAACACACGGGGAGAGGGGACTTTCGGAGCCTCCTTATGCAGTAGGAGGTGGTTGAACACCGAGGTTCAACCGATGCTTCTCAAACACAGCCGCGGACAATGGCTTGGTTAGGATATCAGCCACTTGCTCATTAGTTCCAACATGATCCATTTTAATCACGCCTTGTTCAACCTTTTCTTTGATAAAATGATACCGTATTTCAATATGTTTTGTCCGAGAATGCTGAACCGGATTCTTCGTAAGATCAATTGCACTTTTGTTATCACAATAAATCACCATTGGTTGCTTCACCTTATCACCAATATCTGTTAGCTGCTGCTTCATCCAAAGAAGTTGAGTGCATGCTTTTGTGGCGGAGATATATTCAGCTTCAGCAGTACTAAGAGAAGTACTTTCTTGCTTCTTGCTTAACGAGCCAACACATTTATGCCCAATATAGAAAGCTCCACCACTAGTGGACTTTCTGTCTACTACATCCCCAGCCCAGTCAGCATCAGAAAACGCTGATAATTCATTGTCCCTGCCTGCAGCAAAAAATAACCCGAAGTTATGTGTGCCTTGAATATACCTCATGATTCTTTTTACTGCTGACATATGTTCCTCCTTTGGATTACTCTGGAAGCGGGCCGCAAGGCATGTTGCAAAGACAATATCTGGCCTTGTCGCTGTCAGATACAGTAGGCTTCCAATGATCCTCCTGTACATGGTGGGATCAACAGAGTTCCCATCCTCATGCTTTCCAAGTTTAGTTCCAACAGGAATCGGAGTTGACATTGGTTTGGAGTCTTGCATATTGAACTTCTTCAGCAACTCTCTTGCATATTTTTCCTGAGAAATGAAAGTGTATTCCTTCTTTTGAATTACTTGCAACCCCAAGAAATATGTGAGCTCCCCAATCATAGACATTTCAAATTCTGATTTCATGTGGTTGGCAAATTCATCCACTGATTTCTGCCTGCTGCCACCAAAAATGATATCATCAACGTAGACAAGAACCATGAACTGATCTTTTGGAGAATTCTTCACATAGAGATTGTGATCAACTCCTCCTATTTTGAATTCCAACTTCTTGAGATATGAATCTAGCCGTGAGTACCATGCCCGTGGTGCCTGCTTCAAACCATATAGAGCTTTCTTTAGTTTGCAGACCTTTGTTTCGTCGGTACCCAAGACAAACCCCACCGGTTGTTCAATGTAGACTTCTTCTTCGAGTACACCATTCAAGAATGCTGTCTTAACATCCATTTGATATACTTTATATCCTCTTTGGAGTGCCATGACAAGGAAAAGCCTGATTGATTCCAGTCTAGCAACTGGAGCAAAGGTTTCTTCAACATCAATACCTTCAATCTGGGAGTATCCTTTACATACCAGTCGTGCCTTGTTTCTGATAACACTTCCATGCTCATCAAACTTATTTTTGAAAATCCATTTGGTACCAATCACATTGTGACCTTCAGGTCTCTGGACAAGATCCCATGTCTGATTCTTATCAATCTGATCTAATTCATCATTCATGGCTTTCACCCAAGATTCATCCTTTACAGCTTCTTCGAATGAGGATGGCTCTACAACTGATAGAAATGCAGATTGCGTGGTATTCCTCATCCTTCTGGTTTGTGTGGGTGCACTCCTATCCCCAATTATGTTGGATGGATCAATCTCAGCTCTTCGATTTCTCCTACGAGGTTCAGTAGTATTCTCTTCAGCCATAGTTTCTTCTTCAGATTCTTCTTCTGAGTCAACATCATTATGTGATTGATGAGTGTTTTGAACAGCTTCCTCTATTTCTGCATTTGTAGTTTCTTCATGTCCACATTCTTCATGACTTTCTATCACATCAGCATATGACGTCCGTGAAGCATTTGTGGTTTTCTCTTCAATTATCTTAACATCATTGCTTTCCACAATCCTTCCCAAACCACTGTTGAAACATTTATAGGCTTTGCTGTTCATTGAGTAACCGAGGAAGATTCCTTCATCTGCGTTGTCACCATATTTCCCCTGATTTCCTTCTTTGTTCCTGATGAAGCACTTACTTCCAAAAACACGAAAGTATTTTAGAGAAGGCTTCCGTCCATGCCACAATTCATATGGTGTCTTCGTCTCACCCATATAAAGTCCTGTTCGATTCTGAATGTACACTGCAGCTTGAACAACCTCTTTCCAGTAATGTCGTGGAATACGACTCTCAATCAGCATAGTTCGTGCCATGTTGTTCACCTGTCGATTCCTTCGTTCAACAACTCCATTTTGTTGTGGAGTTCTCACAGCAGCTACCTCATGTTGTATCCCATGCTTCTCCAGATAATTTTCAAATTCAATGGACGTGTATTCTACTCCATTGTCAGATCGCAACACTTTGATTGTTCATCCAGTATCATTCTCGGCGATTCGCCGATATGTTTTCATGCAGTCAAGGACCTGTCGTTTCCAGTGAATGACCATCACACATGCCATTCGACTGTAATCATCTATGAAAAGGACAAAGTACCTTTCTCCATGAGTTCCGGCAACATTTATTGGACCACAAACATCTGTATGAATCAGATCAAGAAGGTGGGATGCCTTTTTCTTCTTTGGCCGATATGAACTGCAGACCAACTTCCCACGAATACAAGCATCACAGGATTTTTCACGCTCACGCTTCAGGTTGGGAATGTCCATGACAATTCTCAATTTTGATATTTTCTCCATGTCTTGTTGATTGATGTGTCCCAATCTCCGATGCCACAGATTGTTTTCTTCTTCAACAGTCATGTAACATACATTCTCTTCACTATCAACCTGATACAAGTTTCCTTCTGTTCTGCATCCCTTCATGAGAGAATTGCCAGTTTTTCCCTTGATAGTGCAGCCTTTCTGATTAAAAGTAACAACAAGTCCTGAGTCACAGAGTTGACTCACGCTGAGGAGATTATGACGTAGGCCATCTACGTAAAGGACTTCAGTCTTCTTTAGTTCTCCATTAGCTAATTTGGTACTTCCACTCCCTTTGATTTTCAGAGCCCCATCATTACCAAATCTTACTGTACCATCAACATTCTTTATGATATTTGTTAGTAGACCGGCATTACCTGTCATATGAGATGAGCAACCGCTATCTAGAATCCAGGTACTGTTGTTCTTTGTAGCTTTGAGAGCTACCTCTGCAAGGTTTGATTTCTCAATCTTCCTTCTTTCCTTCCATGAGACAATAGATTGAGTATATAGAACTGATGGCCTTTCAACTATCTCTTCCGCAAACCCAGGTTCATCATAGTCAAAGTCTTCTTTAAGAGGTGAGAACCTGTTTGAAAGAGAAACATCGTCTTGCTGACGAGACTTGACATGTCTGGAACTTCTGTATGAGGTGTCAATGTCCCTTCTCTGCCTGCAATTAATGGCCTTATGACCGAAGTTAGAACAATGAAAACAATATCCATAGAAATTATTTCTTCTATAAGAATTAGGATATGAAATTGTTCTCCTTTGTTGAGCATCTATATCTTCTCCATTCAGATAGCTTCTTGCCTCTTCACAATAGGACATGGTATGGCCCAGATAGCCACAGAACTGACACTTCATGAGAAGAAATGTCTTCTCACTTGAATTTTTCCTTATAGCTTCTTCCTTGGGAGAATAGTAAGACTGTCTGCCATTTTTGAAAGTTTGAGGATAATTTTCAGGTCTCCTTTTAGTTTGGATTGAGGGTTCCTTTTTCAGCACTCTAGGTAACATTTCAACATGTTCAACTTTCATCTTATCTGTCTTTTGGATCTTTGCACTTCCAGCAGTTGATGACTCAGCCTCACAGCCAATTCCACTCTTTCCCATGCAAGCAGGTCTTTGATCACTCAAGACTTTTCCAACCCCATCTGAACCACACTTGGCTCTTGCAAGTAATTCTGCATCTGAGAATCTTCCGAACTGTATTTTCTTCCTCGATTCTTTTGGAACTGATTCTGTCTCCATTTTACTCCTCAGAGTAACTACTTCCTCCTCAAGACCCTCAACAGTCTTGGATTTTTCATCCAGTCTGGATGTGAGGTCATTGATGACCTTTGCTTGCTCTTCAATTCTCAGCTTCAGATCAACTGCATCATCATTGCTTTCAATTATTTTAGACTGTACCTTCACAAATTCTTCCAGTCGTTCAATTTCAGCTTCAAGTTGATCAACATATTCAGTTGATTCTTCTACAATTGATTTCCACTTATTGCAGCTCTTACATTTAATCTTAAGCTTACTAACTGCATCCTTAAGTTGCACCTCAGGATCTACACAAGTTCTCAGTTGTTTTTCACCATCAGTATCTTCTGACTTTTCAACAGTGGCCATCATAGAAGCATGGTTCCCAGTTTTGAATTCTGGTTCTTCTTCATCACAGAATTCATTGTCATCTTCTTCCTCTTCACAGACAAAACTCTTTCTTTGCATTTTCTTACCAGATTTGAAGTCGCCCTTTTTGAAGAACCTTCTTTGAGGCTTCTTGAAGTTTTCATCTTCACTGTCATCATCATTGATATTCTTCAAGCACTGAGAGGCAATATGCCCAACTTTTCCACAACGGAAGCATGCGAGAGGTAACTTCCCTTTGAATTTCCCTTTCCCCTTCTGGAACTTCTTTGCAATGAGAGAAAGAATTTCTTTCTCTTCGTCATCATCACCGCTACTATCCTTTGAGATTTTCAATTTATCCATGGCCTTGAATGCCATTTCCTTGCTCACCCGAGTCGTAGCATCTTCTGGTTTGACTCTCATTTCATATGCTACCAAACTGCTCAGTAAGTCATCAAGAGAATGTTTGGAAAGATCTCTTTCCTCAAGAGCTGACACCTTCGCATTATACAGAGGTGGAAGTCTTCTTAATATTTTCTTTACAATATCAATATCTTTGATTTCTTCGCCTAGACCCCGAATTGCTCCAACCACTTCAGTAATTCGATTGAAGAAAGAGTCTGCATTCTCGTCTGGATGCATCTTCAGATCATCAAACCGATTGTGTAGCACTTGTAGTTTCGCCTCCTTCACTTTGCTATCACCTTCATAAATATTCTCAAGTTTATCCCACATAGATTTTGCTGAGGTGCAATTCATCACCTTCAGGTAAATCTGATCAGAAAGGGCAGCAGTGAGAGCATTCTGTGCTTTGGCATCTGCATCAAGAAGTTTCCTGTCTGTTTCAGTCATAGCCAGACCTGTTGGATCAGTGACATGTATTCCTTGCACAGTAGAAAAAAGAACTTCCATTCCAAGAGATCTTAGATGATATCTCATTCTGTTCTTCCAGATCTGGAAATTGCTTCCATCGAAGTGAGGGACTCCCCTGACATTGATCGCGTTTTCCATGACGAAGAAGGTCAGATTCAACGCCCGCAACCTTTACCCTTTGATACCACTTGAAGGACCCCGGGACACCCTGAGAGGGGAGGGGTGAATCAGGGTGACCACTTTTTCTTTTAATTTGTTGGATCTTGTTCCCACGTTGGTAGGAACTTGTTGAACCTATATGATGATTATGATCAAAAAGGAAACATTCACACGCACAGAGAAGACACAATCATTTTTACTTGGTTCACCACTAAGGGCTACGTCCAAGGAGCATACGCCGACAGGTTGCCGGTCGTACCTAAATCCACTATACTTCACTAGCTGCGGATACAAAAGTTCGGGTACAGACACCCTGTCCCAGGCTCACTGCCTTTACAATAGTTCAGGGATGACTCACTGCGTCCCTCGGGTCACTCCCGTTGACTCCCCCTGGCTCACTGCCGTTGGTGAAGTCCCACTCAGTTTATAGACGTGTAGGTCTCTTCTTCATTTGCATAAGAGTGCATCCTTTGTTGAATGTAGATGCTCTATTGAAGTCCGATTCTCACCAGAAGAAGAATATCACTTTTCCTCGAATGAACCGAGTAGTTTCTCGGCTTTCGTGCAGCTCCAGCAAGGCAGGCGTGCTTCAATAGTGTCTAGGTCTCCTTTTCAAGCCCGGCGCGCAAGTCTCCCGGCGGCGCGCAAGTCTCCCGGCGGCGCGCAAGTCTCAGGCGCGCAAGACTAAACTGGCGCGCAAGTGTCACTGAAGCACCTGCGCGACACTGCCTTCTTGAACTAAAAACTTGCGCGATCCACTTCCTTTCTCTTCCAAACTGCCTTGGGAGAACAGCCAAACACCGACGCGCAAACTCTACTTGCGCGACAAAACAACCACCTGCGCGACTCTACCACCTGCGCGATGAGAGCTCGAACAATCTCTCGGCCTTGAACTCCGTTCGAAATGAGGAGGGGTGGTCCAGTATTTATAGGCAAACTGGACCCCCTGCGCGGCGGCGCGCAAGTCCCTCGACGGCACGCAAGTCCTGTCTCCAGATCCTCTGTCGCGCAAGTTACTTGCGCGACCCAACCAACACTTGCGCGACCTTCTTTCCTTAGCCAAATTTTGATGTTCTGATCCTCAAAAACATATGGCGCGCAAGTCTTTCATCCTCCAGGAGCTCGGCGCGCAAGTATCTTTGCCAAAAACACTTTACTTTATTTACGGATTTTCAGGCCCAAAAATTTGGTAAACACTGGGAAACAGCGCCACCTTCACTACTGTTTTCTTCCTGAACGGTATGATCGCTTTGTTGGTTCACACCCTGAACTTCCACTGAGGATTGACAACAAACACAAACCATACACCAAATCATGCTTTGAAGAACCTGATTCCAACAAAGGAATGATTATAGTTCTTATGTTGTTAAAGTATTGTGTCATTTTAGTATTGTATTAATGATATACATGTTATAAGAATTATAAAGTATTTAAGGAATGTACTGCAGTATTATTTCATTAAGGACATGAGATTGTGTGGAACCAAGAAAAGTGACTGAATAGCGGGTTAATTTTTTTGGAAAATATATGGTTGAGATAAAGATAAACCATAATATGGTTTTGATATAGAGGTAGTGATTTTGGAATAAGATATGATTAATTTGGATAAATTATATTCGATATTCTTGACTACCTTGAAACTGATAAATGATTTGTATATTCTATCATTGTTGGAGTTTACAACATTTTTGGATATAAGGATTATATCCAGTATTCTATAAGGAATAAGGGAGCATGAATGTAATCAATAAGGTTTTATGGTAATTTAGGGTGTTAATGTGTTTAAAAAGAATACATGATGAAGGTATTCACAGGTTATTTTGTGGAAAAAAGGATCTTAATTGTGTTTACGATCCTTACAAATTTTTTACAGTGAGTTTAGACAAAAGTATTTTGGATAAGTCTAATGTTTGGAATGAATTACATTAAACATTGGATACTATTATTTATGGTTAAAAAACATCCTAATATTATTATTTTGGATTGTTATAAAAAGGATAACCCGGAGGTCAGGCGACCACCCGGAGGTCAGGCGACCACCCGTCGCATCTGGCAAGGCCCCAAGACTTGAACCCGCAACCGAAGGGTGATAAGGTTGGATCACATACCACTAGCATACATGATGCACTGGTTTTTATAATGTAGTTTTTTTAATTTGAAAACAAATGAATTATGAATCCATTATTTTTGGAACCCTATACGATTAGGATTAATTGGATATTTTTCGATTCTATTATCTTTTGAAGTGAAAGATGAGATTGTGGTAGGAATTAGTTGAAGGATGAATCTCTACTTATCAATTATATATATATATAAATATTATTTGTTATTATTCGATGAATAAACTAATTATTAAAATTTAGGGAAGGTACCATAAAACTAAAAATTAATTATCCTAATACATTATGTTTTGTTGATTCAATGATATTTTAAATCATCATAGATTGATGGCTTTGAGGGTCGAAATTTTACACTTTTATGTGATTGAGGACCTCAATCACTCCCTATAAATATTTACATTTTTCATAAAAATCATGTGTCTATAATTTCGGCAAATTTTATACTATTTGAAACCCTAATTTGGTGGGGACTTTTTCATTTCACTTTCCCTCTTATTAAGTCTAAATTTTATTAAACCAATTTCTAATGTGGGTTTTCCACAAAGATATTTTTCAATTTTTAAAATTTTATTTTTGAAAACCAATTTCAAATTGTAAGTAAGAAATGTACTGAATTAGGGCAGAATGTAACACCCCAAGATTTCATAGTACATTATTTTTCAAAGTAATTCAATAACTTGCGCTACACGCAACACCGATTTCAAGCGCCCCACGACTTACTAAACTAGCCGTTCAAAAGTGGGTTTGAATAGTATTAACTGAATTTTGAATTTTATATATTCCATATAATTTTAACATCAATATTATGTGTTTCTTATACATAATATAAGAACAAATACATTTTTTTCAGATAAAGGAAGTATTATTCAGAAAATGCAATTTTACTTCCTTTTAATGGAGAACCCCTTTTAAAACCAATATTTGAAACTTTTATATATTCAATTTCATGAAATTAAATTCTTATTTAGAATAGGGACATAAAAATTTAGTTTGGATAAATTTTTGGTACATTTTTGATAACTTTCATATTTTGACGAATAATGGAAAATAATATGTTTTAATGGAAAACAACTTTTTTAATCGAAATAATTTATAATGTTAAATTATGAATTTGGAAGATTAGGAATTAAAGGTAGATTATATTTTTATCATTTAATACAATATAGGACATTATAATTAATTTCACATTTAAATTTGAAATAAACACATGTCAATCTTTTGACAGTTTTACTTTTTAAACACATGCTTTTTGGTTTTAACAATGGAATTTAATTTTAAATTGATAAATGAAACATCAATGTTCTGAATTTGGTAAAATAGACATCATTTTTGAATTTGTAATATCAAAATTATCTTTGGGTGATTTTTTGGTATTTTTATGAAAACATTAAATTTTTGATGAATAGTGAAAAACATTGCGTTATTGGTTAAAAATGACTTTTTATTTAAATAATTATTTAATTTAATTAAATGTATTTTAGGTAAAAATAGATATATAATACCTATATAAGTTTAATGTAATTAATTGGAGTCATTTCCAAATAATTTTATATATATAAAAATTTTATTGACTTTTTTACCCTATTTTACCCACCTCCTAGGAGCATTTTGCAAATTTGCATAAAACATAATTTTCCCACTTCTGTGAGTTGATTTTCAAAAATCCGAGAGATAAGATTAATATCAGTAAGTAAAATTTGGTTCAATAAAATGAATTTTTTTTGGCGAATAGTAAATTTTGACTTTTATTTACCATAGTTAAAAGTAAATAGGGTAATTAATGGTAAAAATGATATCATAATTACCCTAACACATGTACTAATTCTATTGGATATGTATAATTCGACCAAAAAAACCTAAGGAATAAAATATTATCCTATTGTGTCCACATGGATTATATTATGACATTTATTATTATTTTATTTAAAGAAGAGTTAAAAGAGTTAAATCAATGTTTAATAAATAAACAATTATTAATATAGGGTTTTACATAAGATAAATTCAACTATAATTATATGTTATAAATATAAACATATTTTCAACATAATGGTATTTTATTTATAATTTTTATACATTAAATAATTTAATTTATATATGACACAATGATGATGCAATAATTACCTTATTAATGAAAAATAAAAATAATTGATATTATGAATAACCAAATAAATGTAAATTGAGCCTTATAATGAATTACGGTATTTTTATAGGTTAATATTATATTTCAGGGTTTATTAGATAAATTTTATTCGAATTTTAAAGGGTTTTATTACTTAAAAAAACAAAATACCAAATAGTGTCAAAATTGACACAAATTAATTTTTCTAAAAATATTGTATTATTGGTTGATATAATATTCCCAAAAATCCATGGTTTGTCCAAAGAGATTAAATAATATTATATATGTCCTTAATGAACCACTTTAGGTTCTTATGGAAGTTTAGAGTATGTTTATGAACCATATAGTGTAAGAATTCAAGAAGACACGGTAAAAGTTCAACTATTTAACTAAGAGTTAAATCTAAAAGATAAGGTTAAAATGGAAAACTAGCCTTTTATAAAACCTATTGGTTTAGTGGGTTTCGACCGATAACCACCATAAACTTCAAATAATTTATTTTTGGGCCATTAGAAACCGAAAATAATTTTATTATAAAATAATATTTCAAACTTTTTCTAAAGTGGCCCTCACCTCTCTTATAAAAGGGCACTTTCCCTTCTTTTAATTTTACACCTCCAAAGCCTTTTGGATCGGCCAAAACCTGTCCAAATATCTTCTAACATATCCTCCATTCATCATAGAGTCCTTACATTGATCATAAAGCCAACCTATAGAGCCCTTTTGATCAAATCAACAGGAATAACCTGAAGAAGAGGTAAATATTTTATCACCTCTTTCAAGTTATTTTCTTCTCCCACTTCATCTTTATTTGTTTTTTTACATTATAAAATAATAAATCTACTATATTATATATAATTTGATGTTATTATAAAATTTTTACAACCATATGAATTATTCTATCCTCTATATGAATGACAAAGTCAACATACATGCGTACGTACGGCTTACCATCTCCAGGTCATGGTGTAGTTTGTTATTCAAACACTTCATTATTTGGATGGGTATAATAATGAGTATAACTAATGTAAATAATAAATGTAAAATTTTAATTATTCTTTATATATGATATACCATCCAATTACGCACAATTTCACCATCAATATAATGATATTTTTTCTCGTGCGTACGTATGAATTACCGTCTCCACGACACGATGAGATTCATTCCCACGTTCACCATTCAAAGATTATTATAAAAATATATATTATTAATAAATATGTAATATATTACATAATAAATATACTAGATATATATATATATTTGTATTTATGTACTTTCATATATATTATTCACTTACTTCCGTTCAATAAGATATGAAAATGGAAACAATGTTTATGCGTACATACGACCTACTGTCTCCATAAATGGTGCCTTCCAATTCATATATTTATTTATTATAAATATTTATATTCTAAATATATTTGATATATAATTCAATTTCTATATTCTGTAAGTATTAAAATCATTATCTAAATGATATGATCAAGAATAACAAGTTAAAGCACGTACAATAAAGAAATCAATTATTACCCAAAATGTTAATTTAATTGGAAATCATTATTAAATGGGTAATATAATGTCATGAATGAATCATTTATGATATAATAAATACGAATATGGTTTTCGTATAATTTAATAACATACTATGGTCATTATACAAGAGGTTAAACGTACCCTCGACCAAAGGAAAGTGCAAGGTAAGGGTTAATTCCTCAATTTCATTGTTATTAAAGATTGTTTATGGGTAAGATTTCACCAAGACATATTTATTATCCATGTCCATGTTTCATAAAAGAGTTTTCAAAGGGATTATTTTTAAGGTACTATTTTATTAAAGCATCATTATAAATGTTTTAAATATTTATTCTTCTAAATCATTATCATTAATTTCCAGGTTTTCAAAATGGTTTCCCGGATTTATTTATACAGAAATGAATGTTTTAAAATGTTAATTCCACTAAAAAGTTTCAAAGTGGTATGGGAAAATTTGATTAAAAAATGTCTTCAAATGTTTTCCATTTTAAATTGTGCGACTTTTAAATGTTTTCATGAAAAATGGATATTTCTCTCAAAGAGTTTTACAAATCATTTTCATCTATGAAAACACCCTTTGATGGATTTTAAACTTGTTTAAAGTTAATTTATTATGATAGAAATATTCCATATTGTATTGAAGGTTTTGTGATATGTTTGACTATGGATGTGTTATTTTTATACCCTTCATAGTTTATGGTTAAAGTATTTACATTTCATATGCTAGTTCTAATATGAATTTTTATGTTATGTTTTAACCTTTTCATAAAAAGAATCTATTGGACATAGTAAGTGATGGGTGGAGCCCACTATAGATTCTCGATGCATCGGTAGGTCTCATGAGACAATTATACATGGAATTTTCCAAGGCCTTTCCCAATTTGATATATGGTTTTGACCGAGGCCTTAATCATTTTTAGACATCTTGAACGAGGACATAAAGAAATGTTTCAGAATGTCTACCATTATACATTCTCTCATTATGAAAATAATATTTATGGTTCATGTGGTTATTTGAATAGTAGAATACCAATGACTATGCTTTATTATTTCATTATTTACTTAGATCATAATTTTTCCCTTAAGTGTCTGTGTTTATTATTTGTAAAGTAATGTGTTTCCAATTATTCACCATGCCTATTGTTTATGTTATCTTCTGCTAAACTTTTTACCCTCACTAAGCATCTGAGCTTACCCCTTTCTTATGTTTTATTTGCCGAGGATTTCCAAGAATTGTATTATGACTTAATTGCATGGATAGTCTAAGGGATATGAATGTGGTTAATGGATACAATGTTGTTGTTGTTTTTCATTTTATAATGTAATGTAGTGTTCATGTATGTAATCTATTTCCAAGACTGCTAAACTGATCGGTATTTTGGGACATTATTTCATTGTATCATGCCGATGTATTAAAATAATGCACCGACTCCAAGTAACTGGGGTTGGGTCGTTACATCCCTTTTCTATTTGAATGGTTTTTAGTCTATTTTCTCTCTATTTGTGTCATTTGACCCACATGGGGCTTGTAGAAGCTCCAATTTTCTCATCAATTTCATTATTTCCCCTCCTTTTGTGTTTTTAAAGTGATTCCTAGGTAATTCCTTATCTATTTCTTTTATACTCTTTCTTATCCATTATTTACAAGGTTTACCAATCCTCTTAGAACCCAAATCTTATATGAAATATTGGGATGGGGTATAAGGTGGTTATATCCTAGGTATTGGTTCTATTAGGGATTTTATAGGAAGTCTTCATGTTTATTGGTGTGGTCATCATTGAATTAATCATGTTTAGGATTGGTTTTATCTTCTTCAAGAAAGGCGATATAACAAAACTATTTCATTATTTAATTATAATGAGGTTTTGTTGTATAAATTATTTTTTATAAAAGAAGAAATATATGTGATATCCCTTCAGGGATTTGAAATCATTTATTAATGTTTTTATCATTGCATAATTGGGATTTCATGTAAATTCCACATTTTCATTCATGAAATGGAATGTTTAAATATGATAAGCTTAATGTAATAATACATATGGATTTATGAAATGGTTTTCACATTATGAAATCCTATATGACCAATTTTTAGATTTAAATGTGTGAAAACAATGTTTTAAGGATAATTTGGTTTTGAAGTGTGGTGTTGATATCTAAATTTTTTATAAAAATGGTTGTTTTAATGTATTTAAAATAGTGAACTAAAATGTGTGTGTCCTATAAACCTTATTTAATGCGTTATTGGACTTTATTAATTTGTTCGGTGGGATTGATTTGACCTTTGGCCCTATTTTGGGTTTCAAAGAGAAATACCCTTATTAAAGGGTAGCTTTAAATACTTTTAAATGAAAAGGGTGATTTATTTGGACCTATTAATATGTTTTAAGTGGTGTTTTATGAACATTGTGATGGAAATAAAGGATTTGATTTGTTTTTTATTTTTAAAGAAGATATCCATTGTGTATGGGTTACCTTCAAAAGTTTTAAATGTTTGGGTGATTGACATTATTTTCAAAAATGGTTTATGGAAATTATTTTTATGAAATTTTAAATGGTATAGAATTCCAAGCCACATTTTGGTATAAAACTCCCATTTGGGATTTTTTTATATTCAATTTATGTGGATGAAACCATTGATTTCAGATTTTTTGTTCCCCCTTGTGTGGGTTCCTTATTACTATGTGACATTTGTTCTTAACCTTATGTGGAAATGATCTTGTTATGCCTTATATGGGTATCAAGGTTTTATGGTTATTAGTATTGTGTGTTAGGGGTGAGGGTAGTTTTGGTTATTTTAAATATGTAAGACATAGATTTCATGCTCCATGCCTAACTTATTTTATTGGTTATGGGAAAATGGGTATTCAATAGAAGCATTTTCTTGTTCCTATAGTTGGTTTACATGCTTTTAGATTCCCACCAGTCGTGCTAATCACAAGGTATAGGGGGGGGGGTTTCATTCCAATTAGGCTTTTTGGAAACTTGTATGAAAATATGGAGTTAGAAAATATTGATAGATGGTTTGGGTAGTTATAACTATATGGTTATATTCTTGGAACAATAGTGAATTATAGTCGGACCCTGAGAATTTATTTTTCTTGTTGAGTTATTGATTGAGATGAGTTTGATATTGTGTTAGTTTTATAACTTCCACTTCTTTCATTATTATGTTAGCTTCCATTTTTTATTTTTATATTCCTTGTGATATATTTGTATTTTATTCCTATTGTTCTTAAACCACTTGATTTGGTTTATTTCCTTTGAAATGTTTTTTAAAATATTTTTGGGAACCACAATTTTGATTTTTTAAAGACTCTTGTGTGAGTACTTTAAATTGTATTTCAAAATTGGTTTTGGGTTTAATTATTGATATTGTTAGTGAAATGTTTTAATGTAACCATTTTTATTTAGATAAAATGGGTGCGTCTTTTTTTAGATATATTAAAGTATTCTATGGTTTTGGAGTGTATTTGGTTGATGGATTGTTTTTTCAAAATGCATGTGTTTTATTTTGAGAAACAAAGGGAAAATGTTTTGAAAGTGGATTATGGAATTATTTTGATTTCATACATTTTATATATTTAATTATTACTTTTCAGATTTATTTTTAAACTAGTATTAATGGATTTCCATATAATATAAATTACATTATTTCAGTAGGTATTGGAGACCTACAAGGATTTTTAGCTCATGCCTATAAAATTTAATGTTCTATATTCTTAGTTAGATTATTCTTGTTCATCATGGATAGTGTGGGATGATTTGGGTAGTGCTGATCAACCTTAGGTTTCATGGAGATGGTTCGGGCTTATCTCAAGATAGTTTATTATCATTTTAGTTTTGGCTAGTTTTTTCTGTTATTACTGGATGCATCGCTTTGTTTATGGATATTGATCTCCTATTTGAAAATGGGTTGGATCATGGTACATAGTTAGGAATTTTATTGGATGTTTTTTATTAATGTTTTCTTCAATATTATTTTATTCTATAATTATATCTTAATATTGATAAAACCCATTCCCAAAGGAGTTTTGATGATTCCTAGGTCCCTGTCTCCATCACATAGGGATTGGGAACACCCTTAGGGAATTGTGGTAGGTCAGATCAAGTGTCAGGTATGATATTATCTTTGGCTTATTCATTACGATATGGTATTAAAGCATTAGGTTTTCCTTTAATATAAACCAAATATTATTCTTTATCACTCTTTATTTGGGGATTTCTTGGTAGAGATGATATTAAGGATACTAGATCTTGAGAGGTATAGATTGGAATATTCTAGATAACTCTTAAGAATCTTGAAACTGAATATTAAATTGGTTTTGTTTTGTTTGAAATTGTGAATTTGAGGTTTATTTTGGATTTTACATTTGGTTTTTTATGTCATTGATATTTTTGGGTCCCATTTGACTATTGAGTGATAATGCAGTCCACTATTTGGATTTGGGGTTGAAGGGAACTCGAGATTCATAGTCATTAGACATATCCTATGAAACCATGGGGAGACCATGTGGTTCAGTATTCCCATTTTTCAAGGTGTGTTTAATGGTTAAAACATGATCACAAAACTGTGGTGGTCATGGAATAGATAACACTATTTGTACCAAGTTATACTACTTATACTGTTATTTTATTTCATATATCCCTGAAAAAAGATTTCACTCATTTGGGGTGGAATATGGTGTGTTTTCTTCATTTTGGAATGTGGTTCTCATAGTCCTTCATTTTTGGTTGTGTAGATACTGGGTAGGATTGGTTTTGGAAGCCTTATTTTGCAAAATAAAGGTGAAGACATTTATTTTAAAACATGGTTTTGTGAATAAATGGGACTTCTATACTCCCACAGTTTTAAGCGATGTTTTATGAAAGTGCTGGTTCCCCTTGTTTGGGAAATGGGCGTGTTCTAATATGGTTGGTTTTATTTTTAAATTTGTGTTGGATTTATTTTCAATAAATATCTTTGTGGAGGGTGATTTCAAAATACATTTCCTAGATGGTATTTTTTAAAAGAAAAGTTTATTTTTAATTTTTTTGTTGTGCCCCATTTGTGGTATTATTGTGGTGTATTTGAATCCTTATTTGAGGTGAAATAATTTGGTTTTTATTTTGGTACATGGACCAAGGTAGTTCTTGTCCTTGTTTTTGTTGTTCCCCAGAATGGTCAAAAAGGTTTCTTTAGATCCGGTTCCCCCTAACTCTAAGTGGAGTGGTGGATGCATAAAATTCATTGTAAATTTAATAAAATAGATCCTTGGAGGAGATTGATGTAACACTTAGTAATATTGGTACACTTTAAGCCTCTCAGGTAAGATTTATTCAGTTCTTGTGGGTCATTTATAACTAATGTAGTGTGTGTTTATTGTTCCTCCCCATTTATGTGAGGAATGTTTTGTAATCTTGTTTTTTGGAAGAGGTCTCAGGATTAATTCTTTTGAGGATGGGTAGGTTGTTTTGTTACTTTTAATTTCTAGGATTTGAACATGGTTTCATGGTCATTTGTTTTTATTGGTTTTGTGGATGTTTTTTTTTATTTTTAGGTAATTAATATTTTATGATTCAATTTTTCATGTTTTGTTGGATGGTTTGAATTCTTTTTTGAAGGAATTTTTTTGTTGAAGAATGTTTCCACGTATATTTTAGTTGGACCATGAGATTCATTTATTTGTTTATATTTGTATGGGAAGACCTCTATTTTTGATAGTGGGTTGCACCATTATTTTGGTTGAACCTAGAAATGCTCATTTTTTGGACTTGAGAGAGGACTTTGGGTACATTATTGGGTAACTAGGTTGTCTGTTTTACCAGATTATTAGGGCATACTAACAAGTGTGTTTTTTTGGGAATTTTGAAGGATGCACCTTGTGAGGGTGATCTAGTGTTTTCATCAAGATTTTCCATGTGTGTCGTTACCCAAGGTGATTTCTATTTCATTATTCTAATGATCTTGTGGGTTTTCATCCATTAATTTAATACAGAATCACTTATTTTTTTGAACATTTTCTCTCATGGTTGTTCCTTATATAGGTATTAGTTTATTGGTAGTTTCTATAGTTACACCATGTTTTAGGAACTATAAAGTTTAGGGAGACCATGCTAATTATTCCGTGATTCATAGGGATTATAGTTTTAATATTATTTTTTGTTGTGATTGGATACTTTTGGTACCTTATGGTTGATCAATTTTATCATTTTTTGGTTGAGGGACTTATTTTTTTGAGTATTATAAGGTTGAATTTGTGGTCAACACATGTTTGTTGGTTTTTTTTGGTTAGGTACTCAATGTAAATTACATTCATATTGTCTTTATTTACCACAGACATTCTAGGGGTAGAAAGTGGCATGGTAGAGAGTTTGTGACACCCCCCACATAACGGTGTTGTTCTATTGGTGTTAATTGGTGATGTAAAGGCCAAATTTAATTTATAATGGATTTATATCTTGGAACATGTAAATTAATTGTTTTTTTCATCATGTTCATGTTTTGAGGGAAACTATTTGGCCTCACTTAACAAATAACATTTTAAGCTAATTTTTAAATTTGCATGATTTGTCAGTATAAGTTGTGCAGGGTTAAGCATAAACTATGTTTCCCCTAATAAAATCAGTTTGGGGGTTTTCATGTCTCTATGGTGTGGTTCATGAATTATGCATGGTTTTGTAAAACATCGAAAAATTGTGATTTTGGCTCTGTAATTTTTGATAGATTCATTTTCAGGAAATCAACACGGACTGTGAGACTATGCGGGACACCCCAGAAGGTTGTCTGAGTCTTGCAGTGGTTCTCTAGTGAGGTTCATTGTTTTGGAAACTATGTTGACTCTTAAGAGAAATTGTGTTGATTGAAAGTTTTTGGGGGTAGTGGTACCCATACGATTGGCACACGATTTACATAACTGTGTGTGAAAATCATGTGAATTGTTGATCTCTTTAAATTTTTGGGATTTACTAAAATGACCTGCTTGATTTTAATGGGTTTCCAACCCCTCTTCTTGAAATTTACATTATCTAAACACTACAGGCCTAGAGTAGCTCTAAATTCCTCCTCCATTATATTATTTCCCTACCTTTTTTGTTTTTCAAGTTATTGCATGGTAATTACTTTCAATTTCTCTTATACCTCTTCTTCTCCCTTCATTCCCAATTTCACCTTCCTCTAAGAATCCCAATATGTTTATCCATCTTGAGATGGGCTTTGGGGTGGTTTTAACATATGTATTTTTTCTCTTATGGCTTGTAGATGATGTATTATTTCTTATTAGTGTGGTCGTCAATGGAGGTGACACATCTTGTCTTGGTTTTCACTTCTTTGAGGTTGGTGCTACAATGAAATTGTTTACATTTTTGAATTCTAATGCGCCAATTATTTCTAAATTAACTTTTTAGAAATTATAAATATATGTGATATCCCTTTTTTACTTTTAAATAATTATTAAGGTTTTAATCATGGCATAATGGGGTTTTCATACCAATTCCATGTTTGCGAGCTTAAAATGAAATATTTAAAGATGATAGGTTATTTTCATATTACTTATATATTTCTGAATGTTTTTTCACATTTTGAAATGTAATTTGACATATTTTTTTGGTTTCAATGTGTGAGAATAATGTTTTAAATAGAATTTCGTTTTGGAAAAAGGTGCTGAGCTCTAAATGGTTTGTAAAAAAAGGTGTTTTATTGTATTTTAAATGGAGATTCTAAATGACTGTGTTGTTTACCCCTTGTGTAAAAATGTTTTACCTTGTTTAAATTGGTTTGGTAAAAATAGTTGCCCTTTTGGCCTTGTTTTGACTTTCAAAGTGAAAAATCGTTATCAAAGTCTATTCTTGAATCATTTTAATTGAAATGATTGATTTATTTGGACCTATTAAATTTCTTAAGTGGTGTTTAATTAATATTATGATGGAAATAAATATTTTTCCAATATTTTTGACTTTAAATGAAGGGATAACTTGTGTAGGGGTGACTTTTAAATGTGTTAATTGTTTATCTTATCTCTATCATTTTCCAATTGGGTTTTGAAAAGTGTTTTTATGAAGTGTGAAAGGGATTTGTGTTCCCAGCTATGTTTTGGTGCTACTTTCATATTTAGAACATTAATTTTAAATTTTGTTTGTAGATATAAACCTTGATATACCCTTTATTATTAACCCACGTGTGTATTATTTATCACTATGTGATGTTTTATTCCTCCCCCTATATGAAAATGTTCTTGTTATTTCTTGTGTGAAGTCATGTTTATGGGGATTTTCATCTTTGGGTGGTATGGGTGAGGGTAGTTATGGTAATTCCATGTATGTTAGACTTAGATTGTTTTCACTAGACCACAATTCCTTTTTTGGTCTTTGAAAATCAGGTACTAAGTGAATGATATAGAATGTTCCTCTAGTTTGTTCATAGGCCTCTAGTTTCCCAGCAGTCATGCTAGGCATATGGGCTATGTGGGGATTTTTATTCCAAAGATGATTGTGTGGGATACTTTTATGATTATATTCACTTAGAATATATCTATAGCTATTTGAGGTGGTTTTACCCATAGAGTTGGATTCTTATTATACTAACAACTTTTGGTAGGACCAAGACCCATTAATTTTCTCAGTGAGTTATTTATTGGTGAGGGTTTGATCTATTGTTTTTTTATACTATTTCCCATTCTATAATTGTTACGAAAAATTCTATGTTGAATTTTCATATCCCTTTTGACACATATTTAGTTCCTAATTATTTTTCTTAACCTATGTGAGTTGGCTTGTTTCCTTTGAAAATAAAATTTCAAATATTTTTGTGAAAATAAATTTTTAATTTTTAATGACTCTTTTATGAGTAATTTAAAGTGTATTTCAATATTGATTTCGGTTTTAATGGTTTATTTTTATGATGAAATGTTTCAAAGTAACCATTTAATTTATATAAAATAAGTGTGTGTTTTTTATAAATGTAATTGTTGTGTGTGGTTTTTAATCGATTTTGGTTGATGGATTTTCTTTTAAAAAACATGTGTTTATTTTTGGAAAACAATGGGAAAATGTTTTGAAATGGGAATATAAAATTATTTTTATATCTATTCAATATATATATGTAAATATTAAATTATAGATTTTTTTCAAACTAAAAAATAATGATTTTTTTATGAAGTGAATTTCATAGTATTGCTAGGTTGTGGCAACTTACTATGATTTTTAGCTCACACCTAAAAAATTCAAGGTTCTTGATTCTCATTTTGATTCTTCTTGATTATGATGGATGACATGAGGTTATTTGGGTGGTATTGAGAAATAATATGTTTCAAGGAGATGCTTTGAACCTAGATCGAGTTAGTTTATTGTATTTTAGTTTTTAGAGTGTTTTTCATTCTTCATGCATGTATCACTTTGTATATAGATGTTGATATTGTATATAAAGATGGGGTGGATCATGGTAGTTGATTATGACCTCTTTGGCATGATGTTTATTTATTTTCACTTATGTATTATTTAGCTATATTTTCTCTATGTTTTAGAAAAAACTACTCAAAAAGGAGTCCCAATGATTCCATGAAACTTGTTTCTATCCTATGAGGATTTGGAAAAACATTGAGGCTTGTGGTGAGTCAGTTTGAGTGTTGGGTAGGATGACATCTTGGGATGGTTAGTTAAAATATACCTCTAAAAACACCATAATAATGAAACAAAATAAATCAACCAAAATGTTAATTTAAAAAATTTAGGAAATAGCCTCTATGATCCATAAACACACAGTAGTGAATAAATCCTATTGTAAGGGGAGAAATGAAATTCCAAGAACTACAAAACTCTACTAACTCTAGGTCCACCCAGATCTCCACTGTATTTTATTTCATCTACATAATACATGAAACAAGTGGAAAAGGTACATATATAGGAAATAATATATTTATGCCCAGTAGGATTCCAAAAACCACTTGTAATGAATGACAATATCCTATAAAAACAAGGAGGGATAAGATAGTGAGAAACCCAGATATGCCTTAAGGATAGAAACTAGTCCACTGAAATATGTAAGGATTTACAAAGTCATCTACAAAACTCATTACACACATAGCTCTATAAATCCAATATATAAGATGTAGAAACCCTTTTAAGAACTATAAAATAGTATTGGGAAACCATGCCCAAATAATGGATTCATAAAGTTCAATAAGATACTGACCTCAATGGGGGACCTACACCCCACCAGATCTCTTAAATAGGATGATACCAGTTCCATAGTTAGAGGTCCCATGTGTTAGTTTTTTATAGGGGAATACTAATCCTATATTATTATTGGAAGTGGGTGGACAACAGCTCTTTATAATATACATCATTCAAGATGATATTGACCCAAATAGAACTCGATAGATCACACATGAATTCCATCATTGGAAATCTAGAGATGAAGATAGGGAAGCTTGTCTAGACTACCATGTGTCTCATATTTTATATCAAAAACAGGGACACCATCACATTTTATATATATAAAAACATATGATAGACTACTCACATGTCAAAATTTGAGCCCGTATGTTGAGGTGCAAGTAATAGGTAGGTCTGGAAAAAGTAAAAGTCGTGTTCCATAAGGTACATGATGTATAGACCTAAACAGTAGACTATTTGTGTAATTTCTCCCCACATGGAATGTAAGGATTCAAATATAATAAATGTGTGTTAGCATACAAGATGTTTGGGGATGAGGGTGGTACCCATAGTGTTCCATTACTTCTCATATCATGTTAATTTTTTACACATCATATAGTCTTAATCCACATGACATGTAGATTCAAACAACTATATGGGTGTATACTCCTTGTACACACCATAAAATCAGCTAGGAAGCATAGAGTGTTACTAAATCATATGGAGTGTGATATTTATCTTGGATAGAAACTCTAGAATACATAGGACCCAAAGTCCATGATGTAAGTTCTTATGAACTACACAACTTGTAGTCGGACTTCCCTAATAATATTCATCTCCATTATCAACATCTATGCCATAACCATAGAACTCTACCCAAATCTGACACATATCAACATTGACTGTGTTGTTTTTTAAGATACCACCACCAGATCGTGATTCTCTTCTATTGGTTACCATAAATGGAAATTCACATTTAATCTCATCACCTTTGTATTTATCCTTCTTAGAATAAAACTCTTAACTTTATCCACATATGATTAATCACCACCATATACTACTCCCATGAATCAAGGCCCCCATAATTGATTTCAAAATGGAACCCCAAATACATGTTTTTTTTCATGATTCTAATTAGATTAATTTTGTCAAAGAATCATGAAAATCATGTATAGTGGAGAATTCATGGTGTAATACGGTAAAAATCTTTGAAACATCCAAAGTGATTAAATATGGTAGTCATTTAAAAACCATTTTATGACCATGATCTGAAAAAAGGATAAATAAGGTTGATAAATACAAGTTATTGATCAATAATTCCCAAATGATTACTACAAAATTTATAAGTTAACAAGTTCTTTCTCAAAACAAATAATCTATGAAAAATCAATCAATCATACATAAAGAATAATGAGAAATGGTGTTATTCCAAAAAAAATTATGGTTTCCTTCTTTAATCACGAACTAATAATTGATATATATTGAATTGGTATTGACATCATTGGAGATACCATGAAGTTATTCATTAATACGTGGATTCTATAATCATAAACAAAGAACGCCCTCATGGATTCTCTCAAATCTATCTGGGTTATGTGACTAACCCTATAGGATATATTAAGAAAAGATTAAATAGGTATTTTCTTGGTCAATATTATTAATTAAGTAATTTTAATTAATCAAATATTAAATTCCTTTTAATCCAACCCTCACTTTGCACTATTGTGTGGGTTGATGTGAATAGAATCTATGTCATGACGAGGGTTAAACCTGCATTACAAACCCACATACAGTTATGGTTTCCACTTCCAATAATCTATTTAGACGTTACATCATTATTTCCAGAAATACTATTTTAGAATTAATAATATTTTTATATTATTTTACATATTCAATATCAGGGTTCTCATTACACTCAAAATACCGTATAACATCCTAAATAAGTATATACATTAAAATATTCATATTAAAAAACTAAAAAAACCATATTCAATACACCCTAACCACCATCAATGATTTTCACCCAATAAAGATAAGGTTGCTTAAAAAGGTAATCATATAGCCTAGATCTAGCTCTCACACTCCCATGATCATGCCTAAAGATTCTCAGGTAGCCAAAGGACATAAACCATAGGGATAAATCTCCCTCAAACTGTCTTATCCTATCAATCATAAATAACTGTTGGATATTCCACAAAGTTGTCCCCGTCCTCAATGTATATCTCCCCTTAGTATTGAAAATATGATAGATCATGCACATATCTACTCAATTGTATTACTAAAATATTTTGTGTTCCTAGTTCAACTGCTAAGGTAAATCTAGGTGGTAAGAAACCTCACCATACCAACATAGGATCTAGAATGGACTAATAATTCTCTATGATAACTTACCACCCATGACATATATTTATAATCTGTCCTATGAAAATACCATAAGTATTTCATGGTATCCCTACATGAACTCAAAATGGATCCATTTTCAATCACTGTGGGAATTACGATGGGTATGAGTGGTTTTCATTCACTCTTATATCACCTATACCTTATCTATCATCACTTTCACCAGCTCCAACCTCATGAGTGATGACCCAATAATCTATTTGTAATAAAAGGGTAACCAAGTAAGTCACCATTAAAAATCCTAAAAATTATAAATGTTAATGGTAAAGTGATAGTTGTCATTATAGGTAAAATCCATAAAGGGAAAATGATCCTCCCAAATTCATCCAAAGCCAACAACAAAAGTCCTCAACATATTGTAAATAACGTAAATGATTATCTCTATCTAATCATTAGTTTAAGGGTGGAAATATTTTCTCATTCATAAGTAAATATATAAACTTATCTTAAATCCTCTATATTACCATGATGCAGATCTTTTTTCATGGTTAGATACGATCATCAATAGGAACCCATGTAGTTGGATGATCTCTTGCATGTATAAGAACTTGATACTCTCCTATAAAAAATTATCTTATATATAAAGGAAGTGGTCTTAATTGGATGTTAAATTGATAATAACCTAAATGGCATCATGAAATATTACTAATCATGGGACACCCATAAAATAACCATTGATATTCCATACCAATTAAACAATGGAACCTAGAAGGGTTGGTCCAAACATTTTAGGACATAGTGATCTTCTTTCACCTAAATACATGTGAGGAATTGAGGAAAAAATTAAAAAAAAAATCCGCTATATTATTTCCTGCCAAAATTAGAATCAATGGTTTGGGAGCATCTTCAATACTACAAGATATTCCACCGAATGGGAAGTATGAAGTTACCTTATCACCTTCTCTCGTATCATGACCAAGACTATCATTTTTTCTCAAAAGAGGATGAAATTCTCCCCCACCATTATATAGTCTATTTGGTGTATCATTTATTTAAATATGGTCACACAACTATTCACCTTTGATGTTACAAAACTAAACACCACTCAAGAAATATATAAGCAGAGGGGCCACCAATATCGATTAGACGTAAAATAGTCCTCCCTATCCAACAAGGATAACTACAATGTGGCCAAATAATTTTATTCCTCTCCTAGAAACCATAAACAAGATATTAAAATATGGGAATATTTAACCATATATCCCTTTTTTGTTGTATATATTTCCTCAAATTCATAATCATGTTGGAACATAGTACATTTTATTGTCTTAGGTTATGATTGATATGAGTAATGATATACCTATGACTTTGGTGGTGTTATTAGAATAAAACAATCCCCTAAAGAAGTTAGTACCTTTGGAATTTTTGGGAGAATACTATTGTTTCCAGCTCAAAGTCATATTTCACATAGTTATGCTCATATGGTCTCAATTATCTATAACCATAAGTAATCATTTCCTAATTTTAATTAACACACATATGATCCTAGCACTATAGGAATATAAGAACACCACATCCTCAACACACTCATTGGGTAGTGTAAATATAGGACAATAAGTCAATGTCAAGCTCATCTCCTTAAAGTCATTCTGAAACCACTAAGACCAAAAAATGGTGTAACAACCCAAACTTTTTGAATAATATTTTTTTCCTAAGAAAATGTGTGTTTAATGTTCCACAGACAAAAAAACCATATATATTTGATCATAATGTTAGTATGAAGTGAAATGTGACCATCAATATTCGACCATTGGTCAATATAACCACTGGAAACTATACTCTTAGTAATTATTTTTACATTATTAATTGTAAGTAGAAACGATAAAGAATAATTAATGCAGAAAAGAGAAATGATAGGCCAACCCAATAGAGTCGTCCCATATGAATCCCATTTATTGATGTTTGGGAGGGAGGCAGCATCACTACTATTCTTTATTGACCAAGTCCAAGCCAAGCTTCAACAGGTAAACCTTGAATGAAATCGCCTATGAGAGTAGTTAATGTTAGTTGAAATTACTACTTGGGATATGTTAGTTGAGTCGCCCCATGAATCTATCACCATCACACACCTTAACATTAGGTCGTATGTGTGTGTTATACATGGTTTTGTGTCCCAACCTTACTGTGTAATTACTTTGTATAAATAATATTGTTATTCCATCAATTCCATTTTAAGAATAGTTTTTCTTAACAAAATTGAGATAGAATATTATAAATTGATTTTCTGAACATAGATTTTACTTTTTAAAAAGATATAAAATGTTAAGATAAACTAATATATTATGAATAATAATTATTTTAATGAAATATAATGATAAAAACACTTTTATTTAATTATAAATTATAAAATTATTTTAGTTTTTTAAGTGTTAGAAATTTTACTATGTAATTTTAATCCGCTAATATTCTTAATAAATAAGGATTTTTATATTTAAGAGTTATAATTATCATATTTATATATTTATTATAACAAAATAAATATCATTTTTTGAAATCGTCACACCAAAATTAGTTTATGGTGATTTTATAAGAATTTTATGAAATAAATTATTTTTTCCATGAATAGTAAAAATATAGTTTATATTTTTTGGTATGTCTAATGACATCATAATTATTTCATAATGTTGTAATAACTAATTAAGGTCAATCCACAGTGAAAAATATGTTATTTTATTTATATAATCTATTTTAATATATTTTAATCAATTTCCAAACCTATAATTTACTTTCTATAGTGTAAAATGGAAACATTAACATTACAAAATTTATTTTTGTGTAAAATTTACTTTTCCATGAAAAAATAAGTTATATAAAACGATGATCGACTCTTGGGGATTAAAATAGCAGATTATATTACCTTATTTTCTAAAAAATTGAAAAAATACCATGTTCAATCCCATGGTTTTTTATTTTCTACAACCTATGATTCCAAGGGATATATTTGGAAATTAAAAACCAAATACTCCTATTTTTCTTTTAAATACCCACCCATTTATCCATTTAATTTATCTGTAAATACATCATCCACTATGATATGGTAGCTTTACCACCCAAGGTTTCCTCCCTAGGTGTCATCAATCCCCCAAAGTCCCAATCCTAATTTTTAAAAATGACTCTTCAAGGTAAGCTAAATATCCACTTATCTTTTCCATTTAAGTACCATCTTTATGTGGCATGTCTTCCAATTTTCAAATTAATATTTTTGTCCAATTTATTTAATCCCTTTACTATTACAATATTATTTTATTTGTGGGATTCCATATTTCCCTATCATTTTACCATTTTCCAAAACAACATCTTATACCCATTATGCTCCAAGATTTACTTATCAATATTTCTATTTTCTCTTTAAGAAATTATCTTTTATTTTCATTGTGTAAATAACCAAACATCTTTAATTTATAAGGTATTTTTTAAGATTTAAGAATGATTTATTTTTTTGGGTATTAACAATCATAAAATCCATATTCCATTTTCATGGGTTAAAAATTACACAATGATCTTGTCTTTAAGAACTTCTTGAAAAACTTTGTATTATTTAATATGAAACCCATTTCTTTTATTTTCCATGGATTATTTATGAAATGTTTTATTATGATTTATGTAGATGAAATTAATTAAAACCTATGAAGGGTTCTCCATAATAGTGCTTTAATGCATTGGGTAAATAATTTATTCTCTAGATATGACATATTTTACAATACCTTAGTGAATAACCTAAGTAATTTATATTACTACTCATGATAATCCATGGATATATTCTTATGAATGTGTCATTTAAATATTGTTGTCACATTTTCATGTTATTAATAATTTCATCTTCATTATTATATGCCACATTTTTCTTTTCTCTTTATATAATTATATTCTATATGTTCTTATTGATATTACTCATGATCACATGTTAACAATTTCCCTTACTTTCTAATAATGGGCCTTATGATCACCCTTTCCTTTGATTTATGTAACCAATTAATGAGATTTACTAATTATACATAGGATGAACCTTTCAGAAAGCCTTTCATGTGTATTTGAAATTTTTTATTTTTTAATGTATTATATACCTTTTTCATGAAACTAAACATTAAAATATCATCCGTTTGTACAAGGTAATGAAGAATTATGTAATAAAAATGTGGGATTATATAGTTGACATCAAAGGATGGTTTTGTTATTTATAAAAATTAGTATTTTAACACATTATAAATAACCCTAGAAAAATATTTAAATATTAGAAAACATCCTAGTATTTTTGTGTAGTATTATGTAAATGGTTTCTGAGAAAATAAATTCAGGTCTGGATACAACCACGTGGGTGTGGATATAGAATAGATGTATCTAAGGGTAATACCTAAAAACCCTGCTTTTATCTAGACTCAAATGAGAACAAGTTCATGACAATAGTCCTTGTGGGACTCATAGTTTGGCACTCCTATGGGATATGTTTGGTTAATCTCAATCTTTTTATGAGCCATTATGAATGATTTATAGAAAATGTAATTGTTGTTTAATAATACAATATTTAAGAATGTTGTTTTCTGAAATAAAAATCCTATCAGAAATATAAGATTATTTAAAGAAACTCATTTCTGACTATGTGTTTTTCGTTTTGAAAATGGTGAGAAATTAGAGGATCTTCGTAAATGGTGAGCTCAACAGACCATGGGTTGGAAACCATTTGATGGATATCAGAATCAAGAACTTTAAGCGAATAAAAAATCAACTGAATTGAGTTTTGAGAAATTACCTGAATCTAGCTGAGATAATAGATTTTTCTTAAATGGAACACATTTCCTTTGAGTCCTTTATGCATAAAAATCTACCTTCTTCTAGTGGATCTATCAAACACTTGATTTTTAAAAAAGTGATATGTTCTATAGAAAGGATATTTTGCATACTCCATTTTTTAGAATAATAGAAAGTCAACCTGGATGGGTATTAATTAGAGGGAGAATCTTTCCAGTTGTGGAAACTAATTTAAACTATGAATCCATGAAATGATATTGATGCTATAGAGTGGGAAGAGATCTGGGTAACCTTTTTCAATAAATATTTCTTTATTTGATGAGAATGAAAACATAGAAGGAATTCCTTGAGTTGAAGCATAAAGAAAATGAATATGTGGGAAGCAATGAGATGAGAATTGAATGTCTTTCTCATTACAATTATAGATTTTTCCAAGATCATAACAAAAATGTTGATAGATTATTTGCTGGACTGTGACCCCATCTATAGAAGAATATGTCCAATCGAGCCTATTAGAGCTATGAGAAGATAATTTGGAGTTATATGGAGGTTGAACAATAGTTTAGATAAATTTAGTGGTCTCATAGATAAAATGAAAATAAGATATTAATGTCACAAATATTAAAGAGTAACGACGATCACATAATAGGAGGAAAGAAATTAAATATTACCATAGAAGAAAAATGTGGGAAGAAGCATTTAGGGGATTTATATCATAGGAGAAGGAAATGTTACATGTGTGAAATAGACAACTATTTTTCGTGAGACTATTATAGTGAGGCGATGCTTTAAATTATCAACACTAACATCAAATGGAAGATAGTGTAGGCCCAGCCTGATGTCCAATGCTTCAAGTGTGGAATTCTTGGGCAATATTCCAATCACTATCAAAACCATAAGATAATAAAAGATAATCAAAATCTACCTTATCATAGGTTAATAGATTAAGGATGGTCTTTTTTTATGACATCCAATGTTGAAGCTCCTAGTAATGTGGTACTAGATACTCTCATTGATATATTAAAGCTAGAATGTAATTTGTTTTATTTAGGTTTTAAACATTTGTTTATTTTGTTAAAATTTTGAAAATAATATAGAATCAATCCTTGAACCGCTAAAAGTTGATCTATCACTGAATAATTTTTTAGGGATTAATCAAGATTAATAGTTTGTAGAAACTCCAGTATTCAATTTGGTGACAATAATCTCATAAAAAACCTATTATCCATTATAATTTGTTAATTCAACATTATACTGGGTGTGTAAAAGATCTCAGAGTATAAAACTAATATAAAATTTAAAATTAAGGAAATATCAGTTATCTTGAATGGGAAACCAACATTGGTTTTCAAATGAGAGATATCTCAAGCTGATATTTTTCTAGAATCACCTCCCATAACATTATTTATTTAAATGATTCATAATGATAAAGAATAAAAAGAAAGTCTAAAAATAGAAAATTTCCACATCATCCAAGAATAAAATGTAATATTTCTTGAGGAGTTACCTAGACCTCCCCAAGAAAGAGAGGTAATTTTCTTCATTAAACACATGGCTGCATCCAAAAGTATATCAAATACACTATATAGAATGAAAAATGTGGATCTGTGGGAATTAAATAAACAACTATAATATCATTTGAAGAATGGTTTTATCCAACCAAGTGTGTATCCTTGGGGAGAATTGATTCTATATGTGGAGAATAAGGATAGATCAATGCAGATATGCATTGATTATAGAGAAATTAATGAGATCACAATAAAAAAAATACACTCTTTCAAGGATTGATGATTTATTTGGCCAGCTTCATGGGGCTCAATTATTCAGCAAGACTAATATTTGATCTATTTATCATAAATTTAGTGTGAAAAAATAACAATTTTTAAATATTTCCTTAGGATCAATATATAGTCATTAGGAGTTTTCGATTATGGACTTCATCTTGACTAATTCACCTGCTATATTTATGGATTTTATGAATAGATTATTTGTGGACTACCTTTATAATTTTGTGGTAGTTTTTACTAATTATATTATGATATAATTTAAATTTTATGAGGAACGTGAGGATCATAGAAGGGTTATATTGAAAACAGAAAGGGAGGATATGCTATTTGGAATGTTTATAAAATGTGGATTTTGGTTACAATAAGTTTCATTCTTAGGGAACATTGTTACCAATGACGTAATATTAGTTGATCCCCACAATAAAATGGTTGTGGGGGAGTGGAATCATCTTTTATTTGTAATGAATATTCCTTTATTCCTTGTTTTTGAAGGATATGATGGGAGGTTTGTGAAAAAACACTTGTTATTCTAATCCACTTTCCATGTTTACTCAAAAAGGATCCAAGTTCATCTAGAAAAAAAGTGTAAATAATGTTTCTAATATCTAATGAAGTGATTTTAAAAGTAACTATGTAAAATATACCCTCTATTATATAAGGATTTATTATTTTTAGTGATTCATATCTAAAATGGATTTGGTGTTTCCTCTTGAAAAATGAAAATGTGATTTATTAAGCATCTTTATAGTTAAAGCCTCATGGGAGGAATTATACTTTCCATAACCAAGATCTAGATGTAGTTATTTTTTCTAATGATGTGGTGGCACTATCTTTATAGTGATAAATGTTATATATACATATACTATCAATTTTTGAAGTATATTTTAACGTAAAATGAATATTACATGAGACATAGGAGAATATAGAAACTTTATAAAGACTATGAATTTTAAATTCATTATCACTTTGGAAGAGGAAACAAATTATTGATTCATTAAGTAGGAAAGAACTTGTTGTTTTTTCAATGATGAGGATTCAAGGTGATCCATTGATCAATGACCTAGTAAGGTTGGACATGGGAATCACGAGGTAAGGGACATCATTAACCCGATCCCAAATGATTTCTCAACCATAATTGCTAGATAAGATAAAAAAATCTCAAAGAGAAGATACTATGTTGTAGAATAAGATAGAGGCTATGAATAATGGAACGTTTCCTGAGTTCAATATTTATAATTAATGTGTAATAAAATTTCAAACAATGTTGTGTGTTCTAAATATTTTAGAAATAAATATGCAGTAGATAAATGAAGATCATAGCTCTACAATCTCTATACATTTTGGAAGGAAAAAATGTATAGGGAACATAGGTATCATTACTAGTGGGGTAACATGAAAAGGGATATATTAAACTAAAATACAAACATATTGGTGTGTCAACATGTAAAGGAAGCGAGAATAATTTATAAATGAATATTACAACCACTACCCATACCATTATGGATGTGGGACAACATTACTGTGGAATTTCTCACAATTTTCTTAAAAATAACCAATGGAAACAATGTGATAAGGGTAATATTGGATTCTATAACTAGAACATCCCATTTCATTGTTATTATGGAATATTTTTTTTCTTGAACATCATCCCATGATTTATGTAAAGGAAGTCCTAAGCACGCATGGGATACAACATTCTATCCTTTTTAATTGTTATACAAGTGTCACAAAAATATTATAGACAATTATTAAACAGTCTTTAAATACAGAATTGAATTTTACTATTATCTATCACCCCAAAATTGTTGGGAAATCTAAAATTACAACTCATACATTCAGGGATGTGCAGAGAACATTCTCATTGGAATTTAAAGGGGGTCATGATCAATATATCCCATTAGTTGAGTTCTCATACAACAATATCTTCTATTTGAATACTAAAATAAAACCCTATGAAGCTCTATAAGGGATGTGATGTAGTACTCATACATTTTTCAATGAAACTAGTGAGAGAAATTTTCATAGGCCAGATCTTTTTCAACAGATGATAGAAAATCTTCAAACTATCTAGAAACACATTATATCTAATTTGTGTCAGAATAAGAGCTATTCTATCAATCATCGAAGGTACATGGAATTTTATGTGGTATAATTTCGTTCCTTTGAATATCACCATGGAATATATTCAATTAGTTAGGGAAGAATGGGAAACTTATCCCTAGGTACATTAGTCCCTATGAAATCCTTGATCGCATATGAGAAGAGTCCTATTGGCTTCACTTCCCCAAAATATAGCTCAAGTTCATGATGTATTCCATGTATCTCTCTTGAGGAAGTATGTAACTAATCCATCACATATACTTAATTCAATGGTGGTAAAACTAGAACATTATCTCTCTTATAAGGAGAAAATAGTGGATATTTCGGATCATGGAGACTATATTTTACACAACAACACTACAGACCTTATTAAAGTGTTATATAGGAACCATAAATATGAAAATTTTATGTGGTAACTAGAGAATACAATGATAATGAAGTTCCCCCACATTTTTTAAATGAATAGAATATTTTTAAATTTTAGGGATGAAATTTATTATGGGGAGAAGAATGTAACGACCCAGAAGTTTTGAATTATATTTTCTTCCTGATTAAATGTGTATTATATTGTACCAAACACAAAAAAAACCATATCTATTTAATCATAAAGTGAGTATAATGGGAAATGGGGCCTTCAGTATTCGACCATTTTTTTAAAAGTTCATCATATATGAAATTTTTTCAATATGATAGTTAGAAATTATATTCTTGGAAATAATATTTACATTATAATTTATAATTAGAAATGATATAGAAAAATTAATATAGAACATAGAAATTATGGACTCAAAAAGTATATTCATGCTTTATGAAGCACTTTTATCAGATATTTGGCGGAAGGTATCATCATCGTGGTTCTCTCTTAACCAATCCCAAGATGAACATCAATAAGTAAAACATTAATGAAATCACTTATGATATAAGTCCAAGTTGGTGTAAATTACCACTGAGGAGATTTTAGCCGAGCCACCCCATGAATCTATCACTATCACACACGTTACCCATAGGTCATTTTAAGGTGTTATTAGAGACTATGTGTCTTGACATTAGTGTGTAATTCCTTTGTATAAATAAAATTGTTATTCCATAAATTCCATTTTATGATTATTTTTTCTTAATAAAATTGAGATTGTGATTGATATATTGATTTTTAAGGCAGAAATTGTACTTTCTAAAAAATATATAAATATTTATGATAATACATTATACTATTAATAATACTTATTTTAATTAAAATTAATGATAAAAAAACCGTATTTAAATATTAATGGTAAAATAATTTTATTTCTTAAAGTGTTATAAATTTTACTATTAATTTTCAATCTACTGTTATTTTTAATAAAATAAGATTTTTATATTAAAAAGATCTAATTATTAAATTTAGATAATTATTAAAAATTATTTTATCCACATACGATAATAATAGTATTTTATGAGTGGTATACACTTGTTTTCTCTCATTTTACTATTTTATAAAACCTTGTTTTATAATCGTTATGCTTCAGAAATTACTTATCAAAATTTCCCTTTTCTCCGCAAGAAATTATCTTTAATTTACTTTTTGTGAGTACCAAAACCCCTCTATTTTCAAGGGGTAATAAAATATATGTAAGAATGATTAATTTTATTTAGGTATTAATATACGTGAAACCCACATTCCATTTGTGTGAATTAAAAATAACAAAATGATGTTGTCTTTAACACTTCTTAAAATATCAGGTTTTATTTAGTATGAAACTAATTTATTTCATTTTCTAGTAGTTATTTATGAGATGTTATTTTATGGTCAATGTGGCTCATAATAATTAATACCCATGAAGTTTTCACCTTTTTAGCACTCTAATTCATTGGGAAAATAATTTAATCTCTGTAGATGACATGTTTACGATACCTTGGTGAATAACCTTTGTAATTTTTATGACACCTCAACTAAAAAACTTATTGATATTCTTATTAATATGTCATTTAAATTTTGTAGGTAAATTTTCATGTCTTGATTAATATAATTTTTATTATTATATTCCTCATGTTCCCTTTCTAATACCAAATAACATTCCTCATGTTCATATTGATATTCCTCAAGATCACTTGTACACTAATTTCCTTACTTTCCCTTATTGGGATTTATGCTCTCTCTTTACTATGATGTATGTACCCATGTTATGATATGTAGTAATTATACTTAGTAATAACCTTATAAGAATCTATTCTCAAGTGGATTAGAATAATTTTTATATTTTTCACGTATTATGTACCTTTTTTCATGAAACTACACTTCAAATGATCCTCTATTTATACAATGTTATCAAAAGTTATGTAATAAAAAGGATAGATTACATAAATAGGTTTCTCCTTTTGATTCATGAAATTTAATGTTATCATAATACATTAAAATTATAAATAAATTATAATAATACCCATCTAATCTATATAAAATACTTATCACAAACACACTTTTGGGTGGCTCCCAAGCTAACACCAACTCAGTGTTTGATGGATCCACCACCACTCCATCCTCTAAGATAGAATTCCCCAAATAATGAACCGCTTTAATCAAGAAACAAAAAATTGAGAGATTTTAATATAAATAATGATTCTAAATTATGTTTAGGTCCATTATCAAATACACTAAACTCTAGACCTATGATACCAAATAAAGGAGGCTGTTTTTTATAAAGACTACTATGAACTAGTCCAAGATGGGTTAAAAGATTTGTTTCATGAGCCCCATTTATATTGTCCGGGTTTTTTTCACACTAAAGAGAATAAAAAAGGAATCAAAATTTATTTAGTGAAATTATAATGTCATCTTCCTAATATCCTTCTCACAAACCCTATGTTTACTATAACCCAATTTGAGTTATTTCTTTAAAAACCACATTTCTCCCTTTGGATGATCAAATAGGACTTTGATAAAAGGTAAATAGATTTTGTTCTTGGTTTCCACTTATTTTGGTGGAAATAGTCAACACACAACCTCACGGTTATATCTTCCTTATTAGATAATAATAGTTTAAATTTCCATGGGGATATAAGGGGACTAATCAATCTCTATTCTTGAATATCCTCCAATTTCAATCTCATCTCTCAGAGCTCAACAAGGTCAATTTGATAATCTATGGAATATATTAATTCTACACTAGGATATATATCAATAAAAATATGATCTTAAAATAAGTATGTAATCTTGGAACATCCTAAGAGAATACATCAATGTACCCCTCTACTACTGTTGGGAGTTTAATATCAGAAGCTTCTATTACTCCAAGGGTTAAGCACATTAATTGGGGAGTGGCCAGTTTTAGATTCCCATTCATGAGAACTTATAATATCATTAGAAAATCCACCTCATAAAAAAATCAAAACCACAATCCTACAACTCAATGAAACCTCAACATAAAATAAAATCATCTGATCTAGGAATCAACTATAGATAGATACTCTATACAAAAAAAACATTGTATGGATTCATAGAAGTGAAAAAGAGATTCCATGCGAACATAAATCCACTAAGAAAAAGTTTACAGTCCATAAGATGTGTGTTATCATGGGATCACTCCCAGTGGGAATATTTAGTCACATAGTTTGAGCTATAGGATCTACTAGAATTTAAATTTATAAAAAATGGTATATAAAAATGAAATAATGTCTTAAATATGTGTATATAGGTACTAAATACAAGGTATAAAATACATATATCATACATTTTATCATTTCATGAACCACCTACTAATATCCCTCTATATCTTCTAGTAAAATAAATCCTAAAAACTATCCCCTTGAGCCTGTCATGGTCCTCTTGGGGGTGGTGGTGATGGAATTGAGTTATAACGTCATCCTCCACCAACTCCCCTACAAAATCCATATCTCTTATGGAATCATTTACCACCTTTGGGTGGAAACTAATAATATCACTACATCATGTATGGGGTTATGATGACTATAAACCCACCCTTATGTAACATCCTGATTTCCAATAAACATTTTTATAAATTCTCATTTTAAAATATAAATGATAAATGAATTTATTTATTTTAGTAAAAAATATTTTTAAATATATATATATAAATTAATTTATTTTTTATAAAATTTGCAATTATAATAGGCAATTATTTATTAAAATAGTTATATAAAGGGGGTAGCACATAATCTGAGAAACGAGCTGTTGCGTCCAACATGGCCATAGGGATTGAACCCTTGACCAAAGGGAGACGAAGGGTGTATCCCTTACCACTAGAAAATGTGTTTCACTAATTTTATATTAATTATTATTTATATTTAATTCCATATATATTTCTATATTCATGATTATGTTTATGTATATTGTTATATATCATAAATACATTCACTTTATTTTTATTTCCACATCATCTTGGAAATTATATCAATATAATTTAATGGTTAACAAAGTTTGATGCAAGTTTTCATTATCTTAATGTTATACCACATAACCATATGTGGTAATATAATAAGAAATTTTATGTGAAACATGGTAAAATAAATTGTTAAATGTAAATAATATGTTATTATTCTTTTATAATTTACATTATAGTTCATTTAATTTCTAAATTATTTTTATCTTATTTTTTGGATATATTTTAATACATTAAAATTTTCCTATTAGAAGATTAATTAACACGTTTTATAATATAAATTAAATAATTATTCATTTCATTAATTAAGAAAATACATCTACTGAATGATCATAGTTAATGGAATGCCAACTTTTACAATAGTTATAAATACAGATCGACATCTGCATTTCAAGAGAACATTTCACATGATGTGTTGATATAGAATACTGTAACTAGAAATAGTAAAGATATATAAAAATATAAGAATAATAAATTAACTAAAAGGAAATTAATATGTTTGAATTCCCCTCATAAATATCACTCCTACCATAATAACTGCTAAACATATAGAGAATCGTTATAAAAATGATGGACATTATCAACATATGTGTATGAACCTTTGTATTCGATGTTTTGAATGATGAATTGAGAAATGTGAGTTATTTATTAGTAAATATTTATGTTTTGAATTTTGAACATTTTCAAATATGGATGATGAGAATTATGACCATTATTTAACAATATAATTAGTCATTATTATTGTTAGTGTAATATAGTTGATATTAAGAATTATATTATAATATCACCAAAATTGTATTTTTGAAACTAAAGATATTTTTAAATTAAATTAAAAATATATTTTATGATACAATTGGGGGTATCAATAAAATTTATTTTCATGAAATATATTTTTAAGATTCCTTACTTAGATTATAATATTATTTAACCACGTCCTAAGTGATTTTACAATCATCATAATTATTACTATATTACACAAAAATCATTCTAAAAATAAGTAAATAATTTTATTTAAAATCTAATATTATTATATGTTATAAAATTATACTTATAAAATTAATTTAAATTTTCTAAACATAAAATTTTTCTAGGGTGATTTTGTGGTAATTTTTTAAGAATTTTTTTGGGTAAAAAGTAAAAATATTTATTAATTATGATATACAATAACTATTATTATATAATCATGATACTATTTGGGATTAAATTTTATTAATCCTTATTCTTGGTAAAAAAATATTTAATTAATAAACATAATACATAATTCGTTACATTTATAAATATATTCATATCATTTTGGAACAACAATTTAATATTTTGTAAAAAACTGTTTTTTATTCTGTAGTGTATCATGTAAGAATTAATTGTTATCACTTTTATAAATTAAGTGATATAAAATGGGTTTCACATTTATAATTATAATATGAAAATTTGTTAATAAGGTTAATTTCATTTATAAAACCAAAAAGTTATCATGGGAAAAAGGAGTTACCGCAGTATAGGTAAAATAATGTAGAATGTTAAAACTAAAAGATTAATACATAAGATAGCTAAAAAACAACATTAAATGGGGTTTTGATGTGTTTAATGTCCATAATAAAACTTTTATACCTTTATTATAAACTATATTCACTGAAATTAATTCCACCCAAAAGTGTTTGTCTTTAATAACAATATAATCGTTATTTAATCCCTTAAAACCACACTCTTCAATTAAAAATTCCCACAATTACATCCTTAGTCTCCAAAACAAAGTCCATTTATCATGAATCCCATATCAATATCCCAATCGGGAAACTCTAAATGGTGTTTTTAATTTTCTAATTAATCTTTCACTATATTTAATAAGAATACTCCCATGGTAAGTGTTTCCTCAATCCTCACATTCTCTTTTAAAGTATGATACTTTAATTATAATGTATTTTTAAATTCACTCTTCATATGATTCCATGAATTTTTCATGTTATTATTAACCATTTTTCATATTTTCAACGAGAATTTATTCTTTCTCATTATATATTATTCCTAAGATGTAACTTTACCTATATAAGGATTCCCAAATCCTCCTTTCCCATTTCCAATGAGATAATTTTCTAATTTCTTTTCATTTCAATAGGAAATTTTATTATGCATCATTGTTATAATGTCATTACTTTTTTATCAATGATTTATCACTATTAATTCTCATTAAAATACATTTATAATCCATTATAAGGCTCAAAATTTCTAGTAAACCCATATCCATCCTAAATTTGGTAATGAAAAGTGTGTGTGGTTTTCATAGAAATGGAATCACTATATGGATAATATAAGTGAATGTACCTCTAAATTGAATGTACCTATGGGTAATAAAACTAAAAAGGGTGTATTTCATAATAACTCAGTCATCACTTGGTGAGTGAAAAAGTAGCCTTATTGTTCACCTATTTTAAAACCCCCAATGGATTTTCTTTGGATAATTCACATGGAAATTATGATCCACAATAAAGGATAAGAATATTTAGATTGATAATTAAATTCAATTGATATTCCAATTCTATGATTGTACCCTTTGATAATGATTATTATCATTCCATCAACTTTGTTCTTTCCCTTTTCATTATGAGAAACCTATAGTTTCTAAAGCAGATTATTGGACATTCACCAAGATACTTTCATTAATAAATTGATATGGATTATTTCATCCACAATTGTTAAACATTGTTCATGTTCTCTATCAATCTGTATTTCACAATGATTTTACCTTTCTTCAACATTTCCTTCTTCATATATACTTATTGAGTAGTGTAAATAGGTTCCCTATGGAGAATTATCCATCATTAAAGATTTATTGCTTATCATTAGCTATGAATAAATTTTCTTCCAATTCCTTTCCCCCATGGATACCCTAACATGATTTATCTGAATGAATGGTGATCACCTAGATACTCTTTCATTGATTGAATGGGGTTATTATTTACTAAACCATTCCCCAATTATTTTACATAGAATAAATAACCCATAAATAATTATCTTTGTTAATGGGTATTTACATAGAGAGATACTTACTTTAATTGGATACTGATTTATTTTCAATGAGTTTATGTTGTGATTATTAATGAATTTTTCTATGGTTTGATTATCTAGAACTTATAGAATAGGGCATATTAAGTGTGAACCCAGATGACACTCCAGTTTATGGGTAAATAAGTGTTCTTGAGAGATGAATTGCTCATTATACCTTAGCATAATTCCATAGTAATTTTTTATGATACCATGACGAACAACATTGATAATATGTTTTATGGACCCTTAGTGGTGAACATTGATGACATGCTTACAAATGTCTCATGTTTATTTTATATGAATATTCCATGCTATTCCTCATATACTTATGATCATGTTATTATTCATGTTCCTAAGATCAAATTATGCCTCATGTTTTTATGATGATGTTATAACTCCTTTCCTTGTGTTAATGTTCTTATATTATGGTTCATGTTTCACCCATGACATTCATTAATGATATGTTTCATTATTTATCCCTTGCAAGGATTTATAGTTCACCATTTTATTATGTTTTCCGATGACCTCAATAATTGAAATAAATGGGATATGTATTAGAGAGTTACATGTGTGGAGAATATTTGTGGAATAAATGTGTATTGTGTTATGATTTAGTTGTAAATTTTATTAGTTCCCCGTGACATTAATATTTTTATCATGGATTTTTTTTAATTCATGTGATTTATTTAAAATTATATATGTTTATGTTTTGATGTAAAATTTTGGGATTGGGATGTATCGCTTTAGTTTTATAGTGGGCTGGGAAATCAGGCACTACGTGACCCCACCTCTTTTTGGAAATGACACACTTGTCTCTAAGATGACTAAATCCCCTACAAAACCATTTTGATTTTGATCCCTAAGGTCGATCCACCTAAAATAAGACAAAATGTCTTAAGAAATTAATGTATTTTACTTTCCAATTATGGATATCTACTCTACCCTATGATAACCAAAATATAAACCAGCTACCTACTACTCCTTAACCAAAAATCACTATATCAATAATGTTCACTCCAGTACACTAACATAGGTTTAAATTCATAGAGGGACCGATGCTATATATATCTCTCTAAAAAGACCCCATTCAAACATACACACTCAAAATAACCCATCCCATGTCATATCAAGGGAGTATTGTGTGATATATATGGATCTCAATACGTATTTGGAAATTGTCAGAACACCCATGTATAGCTCCATCATTTTATGAATTTACACAAATAAAAAGGTTTATGGATAATATTTTTCCGGAAAAGGAACTCATACTCTACCTATGGGAGAGTCACCTCATCATGATCCAGGGTGACAAAGATCCACTGGTCTTCTATTACAACATGAAGTATACTAGAAACATGAAAAACTTGTAATATAAATATTTTTGAATGAAATGGAACTCCTAAACAACTTACGCCATCCATTCCTCAACGAACTACTTGTCTGACTCACCTCGAAATGTAGTTATCCTATAACTACAAAACTCATAAATCATGCTAAAACTATGTGCACCCACATCCTAATAATTTGTAATAATTTATAACTCTTCATAGAGAGAAACATATTCCTGCACTATGGGAGACAGGTCTTCATGTTGATCAATGGTTTGTGACACCACCCTTTTCCACCTAGAGGAAATACCTTTTGAGTATAACCTTTAATAAAAACATCAATTCTTGTCCAGTTATCATCATGAACCTATCTCATAATCCGAGTGGGTTTTCTATGTAATGGAATCCTATAATTTTTAATAAGATAAACCCTATTAAGAAGAGAATATATATTAGGATCTTACTCAAATAGGAAATGAAAATTAAATAACCCATTACAATGGGATTCGTGTGCCATTTCTTTCCCCCAAATAATGTATTAAAACACTAAATCAACTTGGAAATCACCAAATTCCCGGTTAATAAATATTCATACCTTCACCCCTTCATGGAATTACCTATCCTAAACAATGAACTCAAAATAACTTAACACTGATGCAGTAAATTATTAAAAAAATCCATGAAAAAATAATAATTTCTAACATAATTCTTAAGAAAACCCACTTCAATTCCATTATAAAAAAATTCATCCCACCAGGACCCTCTGGGGTAGCTAAATGCTAAGCATTCCACCCCAATCCAAGCATAAATAGTCAAAGTTATGGTGATGAGAATTGAATAGACATAAATCTCAAATGGTAGACCTTATCCCAATGTAATTATACACAACACACATATCTAGAAACACCGAAATAATTCAATGAAATTACTGAACCATCCAAATAATGTAACAAATGAAAGCAAAAAAGATCAATTATCCAAAAGAAAATATTAGTACATAAATAATTATATGAGGGAAAAACGGAGAATCAATAGATAGAAAGAAAATCCATGTTGGTACCGGATAACGCATACCCAAAAGTTTCCAGATTCTTCCATACATGATCCAAGATCGTTGAACTTTTCTCATGCTTCTATTTGGTAGGTCGTAGGGCCCGAACATAGTTATGAATTAGAAGTTATGAACAATGGATGTTGGGCAGAAAACATGTTCGCAAATCCCGTTCACGAAGCCCACCTCTGCGACCAGGGAGCACCACCATGTAGCAAGGAGGCGGGATGCTCCACGAACCCATTTGACATTCGCGACACGCCGTGAAGACACGCCGTGAAGCAAAGAGGTGGGATGATCTATGACCGCATTTGACATTCGTGAACCGCCGCAGATCCATCATCGTCATCGTGCAAAGAGAGCTTTTCTTCCCGGAGCCTGCCCGCTATAAATACCTAGCTCTCCCCCCTTCTCCAGATAGCCACTCTGCCCCTTGGGCAGCCGATATCTCAGTTCACAGAGCTCCACTTTCCTTCGTGAAGCGGCTCTGTGAGGCCATGATCCATGAGAAGATTCCTTCGCGTTGCTACTCTGCGAGCCGATGTGCCGTGAGCCCATGCTCCGCAAGCCGATGCTCCGCAATGATTCTCCTCGAGCCCATGCTCAGCAAGTCCATGATACGTGAGTCCATGCCCTGCGAGTCCATGCTCCATGAGTCTATGCTTTGCGATACCCCATGCTCCCCGAGCCCCTTTTCTCTGTGAAGCTACTTCACAAAGACCTATCCTTTGCGAGGCTCCTACCTTCATTCCCACCGGTCCATACCGCGACACCTGTGCCCCTGAAATCAAGAGATGCCTTATGCTCCAAGCATGAGTTTCCGACAGTCCTCTCTACATGACTATAAACTGTGTATATACCCTATGATCCAAACATAGGACACCTCTTGCTCCAAACAAGGGATTCCTTATGCTCCAAGCATGAGATGATAATAGTCTTCTCTACATGACTATAAACTTTAGTATTCCCTATGTTCTAATTATAGGATGCCTCTTGATCCAAACAAGAGATGCCTAGTGTGCCAAGCAATAGATGCCTAATTCCATGATTACAGTGGCGTAATTTCAAGAGCATTAGAATCCATTCAAACATTCTGTCACTCCATCTCACGCCTTGCATGTCCTTCATTTGGATCATCATCCAATTCTATGTCTGAAGGGAACCCCTAACAGCCAGGTCCCATGCTGCATCGTCTCACCTAACGTCCTGGGCCAATGCCTCAGAATACTTTGAACGACACTTTGATTCAGGTCCTGTGTTTAGAACACGGTCTTCAGTTGACCCTCATTTATTTGTCTCTATTTCAGGTTAACGCTATATGGATGCTGTGTTTCGAACACGGTCAACAGTTATCCTCCATCTCCATGCCACCCTCATTGTGTTCCGAATGTCAGGCATGCGATTCACTCTTTTCATATCCAATTGTTTAGATTGATTCCAATGCCCTTGGAATTATCCCTCTTGCGCACTAGCGAATAGGTGAAGGCATCAACCCACCAGTGGGTTGGGATGCCCTAATGGACAGCCATGAGGAAGAAATTATGGGCTGCGTCCTTACATAATCCGCATCCACCATTTTCGCTCCATAGCGGCACACATGCAGCTTCCTTGGGTAAGCCCCATCCACCATTACTGCTCCATAGCGACACACGAGAATCTTCTTTGCGTAAGCCCCATTCACCATTGCTGCTCCATAACGACACCCCCTCACCACAGCGTTGCTAGTTCCTTTCCTCCCAAAAGGAGCAGAGGGTACCGGTCATGTAAGACCTAGGGGTGTGGAGCAAACCCACATCATCCGAGCTGTAGGATGTTAAAATTCCCAGCACCATCATCCTCAACACATGACGTTAAACTATGACCTCGCCCCATGCCTCGCACGTGGGGTTACCCCACCTCGGACATTTTACATGCCCCTTGGTCTCCACAGAGGATGATATCCTCCTTCTAGGAGTGGCATTTGTCTGTGGGAGAAGGTCATCCACCTTGGTGTTATCTCCTAAGCTTTCTTGTAGGAGGCATCACCCCTATTCCTCCTCACTCCCTCAGCGGAAAGGCCAGCCAAGGGCGTGAAGGGGAATGGTGATTCTTCTTTCTTCTGTCCCAAATTCCTCTCCCACTGCACTTTGTCTCCTTTGGGCCTCTGTCTCGGAGTAAGTCCCATTCTTCTCCTGGGCCGCCCCACACGTAATCCCCTCTTCACTTCCCACAGACGCACCTTTCGTGACATGGTGGTCAGGCCTTTGCTACCTCTTGTTTATTACACCAAGCATGAATCATGTGGGATTAGAGTAGGAATCAACCATGATATCACCCTCATCCCACATGATGTTAAACTGTATTCCTACCAACTCACCCAAACTATGAGGACTTTGATCCATGTCAAGGCATGGTACATAGGAGGACTCACAGGGTTCAAGCCCATCACTAATCGGACACCTGGTCCATCTTCACGTCGGTTCCCCAACACAATTCATCTGAACTATAAGGACATTGATCCATGTCATGGCATGGTATGTAGGAAGCCACACGAGGTTCAAGTCCATCACCCATCAGACCCCCGATCCATCATCACATCGGTTCGCCGACACAACTCACTTGAACTACGAGGACTTTGATCCATGTCAAGGCACGGTACGTAGGAAGCCTCATGAGATTAAATCCCATAAACCATAGGACCCCCAATCCATCTTCACATCGGTTTGATGACACCCGAACTATGAGGAATTTGATCCATGTCAAGGCATAGTACGTAGGAAGCCTCACGAGGTTCAAGACCATCACCCATCGGACACCCGATCCATCTTCATGTCAGTTCACCGAAACAACTCACCCAAACTATGAGGACTTTGATCCATGTCAAGGCATGGTACGTAGGAAGCCTCACGAGGTTCAATCCCGTCACCAATCACACCCCTGGCACATCTTTATGTCGGTTCACCGACAAAACTCAACCAAACTATGAGGACTTTGATCCATGTCAAGGCATGGTACGTAGGAAGCCTTACGATGTTCAATCCCATCACCCATCGGACCCCCGATCCATATTCACATCGGTTCGTCCACACAACTCTCTCAAAATATGAGGACTTCGATCTATGTCAGGGCATGGTACATAGGAAGTCTCCCTGAGGTTCAATCCCACCACCCATTAGTCGCTCCAACCCCCATCACATTGGTTCACCAACACACTGGGCAGCCTAGAGTGTAATCCCCACATCCTTCCCGAACAATGTGGACTTTGATCCATGTCAAGGCATGGTACGTAGGAAACCTCAATGAGGTTCAAGCCCAATGCCCCTCGGACCCCAGGTCCACCTTCACACCGGTTCACCAAAGCCACCTGAACTATGTGGTCTTTGATCCTTGCTAAGGCAGGGTACATAGGAAGCCTCCCCGAGCTTCAAGACCACCACCCATTGGTCGCTCCAACCCCTTTCATGTCGGTTCCCACTATCTGAACAACGTGGTCTTTGATTCACTTCCATAGTGATATGTAGGAAGCCTTCATGAGGATCAATCCCATCACTCATGTCTCATCCTGACCTCTACCTAGAGCCTATGTGTCTCAGGATGGTAATGCCCCAAACCGAAGGTTCCACTTCCTCTAGGTCCCATCCATGCGTCCATTCTCATAGGCAGCCTCTTCAGGTGTCCCATCATCCCACCGAACTACGCGGGCATTGATTCCGTACCATGGTGATATGTAGGAAGTCTCTTCAAAGCACAAGCCCATCACTACAATCATCTTCACGATGGTCCCATCTCATTCTCCCTCCACTCCTTTAAACATTCCATCATCCATCATGATTCTTATTCGGTCCGCCACATCCCAGTGGGATCATGTCATCCACCCTCCTCGCTGCTCCTAGCTATACTTGGGCATCTAACCATGTGTAAGCCCCAGCATGTCTTCGGGTCGTTGTCATGTGTGTACACTCGGATTCATCAACCCTTCGAACTACGTGGGTTTTGATCCCTATCCTCTACAAAGGGTATGTAGGAAACCACCCTGAGGTTTAAACCTAGCCAATGGTAAACCTTACAGGTATTCCCTCCTAGGTATGTACCAATCCGTTTTGTCTCTATGGGACATTCTGATCACTCTCATTCTGTCTCTGCAAGACGTTAAACTCGCGGCCTACCTCGTGATAAACGTGAGATGCCTGAGGAAAACCTCGAATGACACACCTTTGGCGTAACCATCTTCGCAAGACGTTAAACAAGCGGCATACCCTCTGTTAAACATGGGATGCTGAGAAAAACCTCAGATACATGCCTATGGAATGTGAATCCTTGCATTGGATGTGGGATGACTCGTGTTCTACACCCTTGAGATGCCATATTTTGGGGAAGAGTATAGGTTCCCCAATGTCCACACACCTAGAGATTCCCCGACGTGCCTGATGTTGTCATCTACTCCGACCAAAGGTTGCTTCCATGTCAAGAACCCATGGAATGTCCTGAAATAAGTAGTGTAATTTACTGACGCCAATGAAAATATGGCATCAGGAATGAGATTCATGAAAAACGTATTAAATCTATAAGGGAGACCCAGACTAGATGATGAGTTCTGAGGAAGAATCCATGGAAGGAAGAACCAACATCCCATCATCACATTTCAATCAGGGAGAAAATGTCCCTGAACAAGGAATAGATACTGCCCACCATTAGAAAGCGAGAATGTGGGGTAACAGTTGCGCGTCCTCACATACGGATGCGCGCACCCCGACGAAAGCATTAGAAACAGAAATGGTGAACCTGACATGAATTTATTCTCCTTCAACAGCGACTAGACCAAATGTGTAGAGAAAATTGAGGCATCACCCATGTGAATCCTCTCTCCCTCATATGTGGTAGGATGAGTAACATCGGGTGTGGGAAGACTACAGTCCATTGGCTCCTCGCCGATTCCGCCACCTCAAGAGGTTGCACAGGTGACATCTTCCACCCAAATCCATCGGATCCTCGCCAACTCTGTCGCCTCAAGAGGCCGCACACGTGGAATCTGCCACCCGAATCCATCAGCTCCTCACCGACTCCGCAGCATCATGAGGCTGCACAGGTGGCATCCACCACCTGACTCATCAGTTCCTCGCCGACTCCACTGCCTCAAAAGGCCGCGCAGGTGGCATCCGCCACCCGACTTCTCTGCTCCTCGCCGACCCTGCCGCCCCAAGAGGCCGCACGTGTGGCATCCTCCACCCAACCCTTTTAGATCCTTGATGACTCTCATGCCTCATGAGGACACGCAGGTGGCATCTGTCACCCAAATCCATCGGCTCCTCACCGAATCCTCCACCTCAAGAGGCCGCGCAGGTGGAATCCTCCACCCGATTCCATCGGCTCCTCGCCGACCCCGCCGCCTCAAGAGGCCATGTAGGTGGCATCTGCCACCTGACTCCATCAGCTCCTTGCCAACTCCGCCGCCTCAAGAGGCCGCACAGGTGGCATCCGCCACTCGACTCAACGACTCCTCGTTGACTTCGCTACCTCAAGAGGTCGTGCAGGTGGAATCCGCCACCTGAATCTTTCGGCTCCTCACCGACTCTGTCGCCTCAAGAGGCCACGCAGGTGGCATCCTCCACCAGACTCCATAGGCTCCTCGCCGATGCCGCCACCTCATGAGGCGGAGTATGTGGCACCCACCACCAGACTCCATCGGCTCCTCGCTGACACCACCTCCTCAAGAGGCCGCGTAGGTGGCATTCGCCACCTGACTCCATCAGCTCCTCGCAAACTCCACCGCCTCAAGAGGCCAAACAGGTGGAATGTTTCACCCAACTCATTGGATCCTCTACAACTCTGCCTACTCAAGAGGCCACCCATGTGTCATCCACCACCCGACTCCTTCGGCTCCTCGCCGACACTGCTGACTCAAGTGGCCGTGCAGGTGGCATTAGCCACCCAACTCCTTGGGCTCTTCGCTGACTCCACCGCCTCAAGAGGCCATGCAGGTGGCATCCGCTACCCGACTCTTTCAGATCCTCGCCAACACTACCCCCTCAAGAGGACATGCAGGTGGCATCCACCACCCGACTCCTTCGGAACCTTGCAGACTCTGTCGCCTGAAGAGGTCACGCAGGTGGCATCCGCCACCCGACTCCTTAGGCTCCTCACCGACTCCATCGCCTCATGAGGCCATGCAGGTGGAATTTTCCACCCAGCTCATCAGCTCCTCACTGACTCCACCACATCAAGAGGTCTCATAGGTGGCATCCGCCACCTGAATCTTTCGGCTCCTCGCCTACTCTACCTCCTCAAGAGGCTGTGCAGGTGGCATCCACCACCCGACTCCTTCAGCTCCTCGCCGACTCCGCCACCTCAAGAGGCCGCATAGGTGGCATCCGCCAGACAACTCCTTTGGATCCTCGCCGACTCTGCCACCTCAAGAGGCTGCATAGGTGGCATCGACCACCCGACTCCTTCAGCTTCTCGCCGACTCTGCCGCCTCAAGAGGCCACGCAGGTGGCATCCGCATCCCGACTCCTACGGCTCCTCACCAACTTCACCGCCTGAAGAGGCCGCGCATGTGGCATCCGCCACCAAACTCTTTCAGCTCCTAACTAACTCTAACTCCTCAAGAGGTGTCACTAGTGGTATCCTCCACCTGACTCCTTCAGATCCTCACCGACTCCTCCGCCCTAAGAGGCCACGCAGGTGGCATCAGTCACCCAAATCCATCGGCTCCTTGCTGACCCCGCCACCTCAAGAGGCCGTGCAGGTGGCATCTTTCACCCAGGTTCCCTCACCTCTGTTGTACAGATATCCAGGATTCCACTTCTCCCAGGATCCCTCACCCCCGTCATACCCACAATCCTAGCTTCTTCGCCCCTCCAAACTGAGGTAATGCAGTCATTCCTACTACCCATGCGACACTTTACGTCATCCCAACTACCACATTTAATCAACCATAGAGGTCCACCTTGTGTCCTTGAAACCGGTTTGTGGAATTTTCATTATGATCAAATGTTTTTAGGGAAATCATATCATATGATTCCCCCTCATCCCAACCCACCAAAATGGGGTAGAGATGACCATCACTCTACCGACATAATCTGTGAGGTTTAACATCCATCATGACTTTAAACTGCATCATCATCCTGCATGATGTTAAATTGTTCATCTTCATCCATCATGACGTTAAACTGGTCATTAACTTCCAACATGACTTTAAACTGCATCATCGTCCTGCATGACGTTAAACTATTCATCTTCTTCTATCATGACGTTAAACTGGTCATTAACATCCAGCATGAGTTTAAACGGTATCATCATCCTGCATGATGTTAAACTATTCATCTTCATCCATCATAATGTTAAACAGGTCATTATCATCCTGCAGGACATTAAACTGCATCATTGTCCTGCATGACGTTAACACGTTCATCTTCGTCCATCATGACGTTAAACTCCTCATTATCGTCCAACATGACTTTAAACTACATCATCATCCTGCATGATGTATAATTTTTCATCTTCATCCTGCATGACGCTAAAATACATCATCGTCTGTCATGACGTTAAACTGCACATTATCGTCCCGCATGACAATAAACTGCAAAACGGTTCGAGCTCTATGACCTTAAACTATGATCACAACTGTCCATATCACACGACATTAAACTGTGTGATCCGTACCAACTTAAGGAAATAAAACCACTCATCATTTTTTCCACGTGATAATAAACTGCAAGCAGGCAATAAATTACCATCCTTGGCCCAACCTCAGGTCCCTCGGCCTTTCCGGGCCCCTGACCCATGTTTTCATCTAGGATTGTGCGATGGGGTGGGGACTTCGGGTCCTCATTCATGTTGGTCTATGTTAGCCACACCACCCATGTCCCCTTGAGACATCCTTCCCCTCATTTATCATTCATCCCATGAGAATAGGCCATGCCATGCATCGTGAGCCCCATCATTTGGGTTTCCATCAATTTTTATATCTAGAAGGACCCCCCGAATGGCATGGATGCTCAACCTAAGGTCTCTCCAACCATTACGGGCTAATGACCTTGAGGATTGTAGGTGTAAAATTTATATAGTCCCGTGTGGTGAATATGGTCAATGGTCGATGCTCAATTTTTTCCCAGAACTCTGGTCACATAAGGGCATATACTGTGTTGCGAACCTAGTCAAAAGTTGTCTTCAATCATCATTTTTGCTTTGTGTTCTTACATAAGCACGATGGTTCACCCTTCTTGTCCCATGAATATGACATTAAACAGTCCATATACGGTCTGAGATCTGTGACCCTTAACTAAGATCAAATTCTTCCTCACTGCAAGATGTTAAACAGAAAAATGGTTGGGCCATCCTGACCGAGTCCTAGCCTCAGGCCCCTTGGCCTTCTCGGGCCCCGACCCAAGTTCCTATTTAGGAGTGTACGGTGTGGTATGAGATTATGTCCTCATTAACGCTGGGTTACTCATCGTGCCATACACATCCTCAGATGAGATACCTTATCCTCTCCTCTTCCTCACTTCAAGATATTAAACTGCAAACTGGTCGGTCCTTCCTGATTGATGCCCAGCCTCAGGCACCTTGGTCTTCTCGGGACCTAACCCTTTTCCTCACTGCAAGACGTTAAACTACGAACTGGTCAGGCCTACATGACGGAGACCCTTACATAGGCCCGTTGGCCTTCTCGGGCCCCCGACCCTCATCCTCACTACAAGACGTTAAACTGTGAACTGGTCGGGCTTTCTTGACCAAGGCTCAGCCTCAGGCCCCTTGGCTTTATTGGGCCCTCGACCCTCGTCCTCACTGCAAGAAATTAAACTACAAACTGGTCGGTCCCTCTTGAACGAGGCCCTGCCTCAGGCCCCTTGGCCTTTTCTATCCTACAGCCCAAGTTCTCTTTAATGGTATTGTACCGTATGATGCGAGATTATATCCCCATTCACATTGGGTTATTCTCCATGTCGTACACCTCCCTTGCCTTGGGTATCCAACTCCCCCCCTCATCCTCACTATAAGACGTTAAACTGCAAACTGGTCGGGCCTTACTGACCAAGGCCCAGCCTCAGGTCCCTTGGCCTTCTCGGGGCCCCGACCCTCATCCTCACTGCAAGACGTTAAAATGAAAACTGGTTGGGCCTTCCTATCCGATGCCCAGCCACAGACCCCTTGTCCTTCTTGGGCCCCAACCATAGTTCTTACCCGAAGTGTACGATGTGGTACTGGATTATATCCTCATTCACGTCGGGCTTGTAACAACCGTGCCACATTTATCTCCCTCTTAAACACCATCTTCAACCCTTTTTGGCATTTCATTAATGTGCCTAAGGGTACTCTGGTTTAGTACCTAGAATGTTGGACTCTTCTCGGACATAATTCCACCCACATTTCAGGCTTTGTGTTCCCCTTCATTAGGTCTTTTATCAACTTTCACAACCGGAAGGGCCCCTGAATTGTATGGATGCTAGGACTAAGGTCCCTACTACCATTACGTGCCAAGGTCTCTGAGGGTTTTGGACAACAAGTCAATACAAATCCCACATTTTGAATATGATCAGCGGTCGATGCTCATTTGTTGTTCCCATTTCAGGCTAATGCGATATGGATATTGTGTTTGAAACATGGTCAATAGTTATCCTCCACCACCACATCAACCCCATTATGCCCAAAATGTTAGTTATATGATTCACATACTTCTCCACATCATCATGTCCAAGTAGAACTTCAAAACTCTTGGTACTATCCCTCAGTGCGCATCCACGCGTTAGGAGGACCAAAGTCGCGATAGGGGCATCATTCGGGGCTCTGCACCAATTTCCCTTTAGCGTTCATTCCAGGTATTGTAATAGAAATCTTCCTTAATTGTTTCCCACAACGAATCTAACTCATTTGGTCTTAGGTATCACGTTGAGGTCTGCTCTTACTTAGAGGGTTTTCACTACATCCATGGTCCGATCTCTAAGACCATAAACTAAGATCTCGTCTAGAACTACATATGGATTGATTAACATCCTTATGGGATATGTAGGACCATAAAAACATATTTTTTTGGGTACAACTAAGTTGGGAGCTAGTTTCTCATTCCCCTTTTTCCTCTTACCCTTATGTAGGCCCCTTGGCCTGAGGCTCCTTTCTTAGAATTGTGTACAATCTTGTGTAGGATTTTTTTCTCATTCACGTCGGGTACGCTGTACCACGTCGTGCACATTCCCTCATGTCCAAGCCATACAACTTTAAACTATGTTGTATGGTCCTATCACATGACCCTAAAATGTTACATTATCATCTTGGCCACACTACGAAAAAACAGAACTGCATCGTGATATTCTCACTCAAGGGGACACCATGTTTGGTAATGGCCACATGCCATACCATTTTTCAATTCCTTGTACAACTTGATTCTTATGGCGATGCCATGGCCTGCTAACCAATGCCCGTCGCTTCAAAAAAAAACACTCTCCTTAAAAAAAACAATACTTCTCAAATTCCACTTCTTTTTGTGTGAGGGCCACACCCTTATGCCCAGTTTCTCCCTGGCACTGGTACCTTACCATGCCATCTCAAGAACTACATGCAGCTTGATCCCCATCCTCATGGGGGTACATAGTAACACCTATGAACTTTTCCTCAGGCCCATATCAACTCTCATTTTTGGTCCCTCAACCTAAAAACCCTCCAAGGAACACGTGGTGGTCAGAACCCCCGGTTCCCATTCATGTCAGATTTTTGTAATTAACCCACCTTGTGTCCTCCACATTTCCTACCATCCATGGTTTGAGTTCTATGACCCTAAACTAAGATCTCCCTATGGGAAGGGACTCAAATACCTATATCTAATATGTATCATTGTCGTATTTAGATGCATTTGACAAAGAGCTAGAAGTGTGGAATTTTTATGGGGACATTCCCCTCGTTCCATGTCCAAGCTTCGTGAGTTCGCTATCTAGATCCTCATCCTATTCCACGTCCAAAAGGACCCCTGGATGGCCTGGATTCTAGTCCTAAGGGCTCTCCTACCATTTCATCCCAACACCCCTAAGGATCTCGGATGACATTTACGACATGTCCCATGTTTTGAACACAGTCAATAGTTGAACCTCATTTGTCTGTCCCCATTCCAGGCTAACACGATGTGGATGCAACATTTCCACCATGGTCAACAATTATCCTACATCATCATGCCACCATCATTGTGCTCCGGATTTCAAGTGTCATGATTCACAAATTTTCGCTTCCTTGTATTCAAGTGGAATTCTGAAATACTCAGCTTTGTCTCTTCACACGTCTAGGTGCGCTACATTGATGGGTTAACATCATTGGGCCGGTATTTTCCAAGCATCCCTTTGACCTAACATTTTCCTTATTGTGTCAAAACGTCCCACCAATACTTCTTGTTTCCCACATCGAGAACGACTAATGTGGGCTCAGTAGTTTTGGTAGGATGTGCACCGGCGCAACCAGACATTTCATCATCCCGCATGACGTTAAATTGTGCTTCCATAACTACGTACAACTTGATTACCATCCTCACGGGATACGTAGAGACACCCCAATATTTTGCCTAGGGTCTAGCCCCCTGAATCATAAATTCTGTTCCTCCCCATTTCCTCCCCCTAGCATGACCCCTCGTGGGGAACCATGTAACTACAATTTTTTCCTGATTAAGTTTGAGATGCCCCACAATGAAAATGGGAACCGATAGCCCCCCTCTCCAGAGAGGCCCTGTCTGAAAGAAGGAATGATCCATGATCAAACTGATTCATTCATCTAGTGTGCTTCTACCACGGTGGTGTAATTTTAAGAGTGTTGGATTCTGTTCAAACAAACCCTCACTCTACATTCCACGCTTTGCATGCCCCTTATTTGGACCCTCGTCCTCTTTCACATCTAGAAGAACCCCCTAACAGTATATATGCTTGGCCTATGGCCCGCCTATTATCCTGGGCCAACGTTCCGTAAGACTAACGGATAAAATTTTGAGTCTAGTCCTATGTTTCAATCATGGTCAACAATTGACCATCTTTTTCTATCCCCACTCCAGGATAATGCAATATTAATGCTCCGTTTTGAATGCGGTAAACAATTATTCTTTATTTTCAAGACACCCCCACAATGTCTTGAATCCTGGGTATCGTGATTCACACATCCCATTCCCATATGTTCGGATCGATTTCAGTACCCCTGGCATTACCCCCCTCGTTCACTAGATCACGGTGGGAGAAGTAGGACGACTATCCCAAGAGCCCTCTTCTCCTACTACGACCCTCTATCATTTAGGATTCTTCGAAATGGTGATTGATGTCCCAAGCTGATCCGCTCACACCTTCTTTGGTTAGCACACTCATACAAGAACTCCAATTATCTCTTGTTTCCTAAACCGAGAATGGATCATGTAGGCTTATATATTTAGTTTACTATATCATCAACATAATATAGATACAATGGACCCCAATACATGTGTTTTCCTTAGTCGTTTCCTTAGAACACGGTCTACCTCGCCCTCCTCGACCTCATTGGACCCCATTATTAGGGGTGGAATTTTTTGGATCCAAAAAACGCATCCCCAAAATTTTTCAAATTCATACATACACGATCCAAGACTGTCTCCCTTTTCTCAAGCTTCGATTTGGTAGTTCGTATGGCCCGAACAGAGTTACGAATTAGGAGTTATGAACATTTGAAGTTGGGCTGGAAAACAGGTTCGTGAAGCCTGTTTGCGAAGCCCCCCTCCATGATCGCGGAGCGCCGCCTCGAAGCAAGGAGGTGGAAGGCTCCACGAACCCATTTGAAATTTACGACGCACTGCAAAGACACACTACAAAGCAAGGAGGTGGGACATTCCGCGACCGCATTTGACATTCACGAACAGCCGCAAAGCCAACACCATCATCGCACTGAGAGAGCTCTGCTTCGCGGTTCCACTCCCCTATAAATACCCAGCTCACCCCCTTCTCCAGATGACCACTCTACCCCTTTTGAAGCCTATCTCCTAGTTCTCAGAGCTCCAATTTCTTTCGTGAAGCGGCTCCGTGAGTCCATGCTCCACGAGCAGGTTTTTTCATGTTGCTGCTCCGCGAGTCGATGCTTCGCATGCCAATGCTCCGTGAGCTGATGCTCCGTGAGCTGATGCTCCATGATGATGCTCCACGAGCCCATGCTCTATGAGTCCATGCTCTGAGAGTCCATGCTCTACGATTCCATGATTTGCGAGACCCCATGCTCCCCGAGCCCCTTTTCTCTGTGAAGCTACTTCACGAAGACCTATCCTTTGCGAGGCTCCTACCTTCGTGCCCACCAGTCCATACCACGGGAGATACGCCCCTACAAGAATGATATTCCGTATGCTCCAAGAATGAGATTCCAACAGTCCTCTCTACATGACTATAAACTGTAGTATACCCTATGATCCAAACATAGGATGCCTCTTGCTCCAAACAAGGGATGCCTTATGCTACAAGCATGAGATCCCAATATTCCTCTCTACATGACTATAAGCTATAGTATTCACTATGTACTAATTATAGGATGACTCTTGATCCAAAAAAAGAGATTCCTTGTGCTCCAAGCATAATATAACTAATGCCATGATTTTAGTGGTGTAATTTCAAGAGCATTGGAATCTGTTAAAACATTCCATCACTCCACCTCATTCTTTGCATGTCCTTCATTCAGATCATCATCCACTTCCATGTCTAAAGGGACCTCCTAATGGTCTGGTCCCATGCCACATCGGCTCACCTATCATCCTTGTCCATAGCCCCAGAAGACTTTGGATGACACTTTGAGTCAGGTCCTGTGTTTCGAACCCGGTCAGCAATAGACCCTCATTTTTTTGTCCCTATTTTATGTTAACGCGATATAGATACTGTGTTTCAAACAAGGTCAACAATTATCTTCCATCAACACACCACAATAATTGTGTTCCTAATGTCAGGCATGTGATTCACACATTTCATCTCCCATTGTTCGGACTCATATCATTGCCCTTGGTATTACCCCTCTTGTGCACTAGCGCATAGGTGAAGGCCGCAACCCACCAGTGGGTTGGGATTCCTTCATGGCCAACCATGAAGAAGAAATTATAGGCATCTTCCTTGCGTAAGACCCATCCACCATTGCTGCACCATAGCAGCACAGGGGCAGCTTCCTTGCGTAAGCCCCATCCACCATTACCGCTCCATAGCAGCACAAAGACAGCTTCTTTGTGTAAGCCCCATTCACCGTTGCCGCTCCATAAAGAAACCCCATCACCATGGCATTGTGGGTGCCTCCCCTCCCACAAGGAGTAGAGGGTACTGGTCATGTAATCCCTAGGGGTGTGGAGCAATCCCACCACATCTGAGCTGAAGGACTTTAAACTGCCCAACACTATCGTCCTCAGCACATGACGTTAAATTGTGACCTCGCCCCATGCCTTACACATGGGGTCCCCTCACCTCGGACTTCTCCACACCCCCGGGTCTCTCTAAGGGATGATATCCTACTTCTAGAAGTGGTTTTCGTCCATGGGGGAAGGGAATACACCTTGGTGTAAGCTCCAACCCTTTCTTGATAGAAGAAGCACCCATGTTCCTCCTCACTCCCTCGACACCAAGGCCAGAAAAGGGCGTGATGGGGAACGATGCTTCTTATTTATTCCGTCACAAATCCCTCTCCCACTGCTTTTTTTCCTTTGGTCCTACATCTCAGAGTACGTACCATTCTTCTCCTGGGTCACCCCATGCGTAAGCCCCTCTTCACTTCCCATGGAAGCACCTTTTGCGACGTGGTCGTTAGGCGTTTGCTGCCTGTTGTTTCTCACACCAAGCATGACTCACGTGGGCTTAGAGTAAGCATTGACCAGGACATCACCCTTATCCCGCATGACTTTAAACTGTATTCCTACCATGTCACCCGAACTATGAGGACTTTGATCCATGTCAAGGCATGGTACATAGGAAGCCTCACGAGGTTCAAGCTCATCACCCCTCAGACCACCGATCCATCATCACGTCGGTTCTCCGACACAATTCATACAAACTATGGGGATTTTGATACATGTCAAGGCATGGCACGTAGGAAGCCTCATGAGGTTCAATCCCATCACCCATCAGACCCCCGATCCATCTTCACATCGGTTCGCCAACACAACTCACCCGTAATACGAGTACTTTGATCCATGTCAAGGCATGGTAAGTAGAAATACTCAAGTGGTTCAAGCCCATCAATCATCGAACCCTCGCTCCATCTTCACATCGGTTCATCGACACCTGAACTATGAGGAATTTGATCCATGTTAAGGCATTGTACATAGGAATCATGACAAGGTTCAAGACCATCACCCATCGGACCCCCAGTCTATCTTCACGTCTGTTCACCGACAAAACTCACCCGAACTACGACGACATTGATCCATGTCAAGGCATGGTATGTAAGAAGACTCACAATGTTCAATCCCATCACGCATTGGACCCCCAGTCCATCTTCAAGTTGGTTTGCCGACACAACTCACCTGAACTACAATTATTTTGATCCATGTTAAGGCGTGGTACGTAGGAAGCCTCACGAAGCTCAAGACCATCACCAATCGGACCCCCAGTCTATCTTCACATCGGTTCACCAACACAACTCACCCGAACAATGAGTAATTTGATCCAGGTCAAGACATGGTATGTAGGAAGCCTCCCTGAGGGTCAATCCCACCACCCATTGGTCGATCTGACCCCCTTCACGTCGATTCAGAAATACGCTGGGCAGCCTAGAGTGTTAGCCACACATCCTTCCCGAACTACGAGGACTTTGATCCATGTCATGGAATGATACATAAAAAACCTCCAACAGGTTCAAGCCCAACACCCATCGGACCCCAGGTCTACCTTCACACTGGTTCGCCAACGCCACCTAAACTATGTGGTCTTTTATCCTTGTTAAGGTAGGGTACGTAGGAAGCCTCCTTGAGGTTCAATCCCACCACACATTGGTCACTCCGACCCCTTTCATGTCAGTTCCCACCATATGAACTACGTGGTCTTTGATTCCCTACCATGGGGATACGTAGGAAGCCTCTCTAAGGCGCAAGCCCATCACTCATGTCTCATCCTGTTCACTCCCTAGAGCCTATGTGCCTCAGGATGGTCTTTCCCTAACTCAGAGGTTCCACTTCCTCTGGGTCCCATCCCTGCGTCCATTCTCATAGGCCGCCTCCTTAGGTGTCCCATCATCCCACCGAACTATGTGGACTTTGATTCCCTTCCATAGGGATATATAGGAAGTCTCTTAGAGGCTCAAGCCCATCACTACTATCATCTTCATGATGGTCCCATCTCATTCTCCCTCAACTCCATTAAACATTCCATCATCCATACTGATTCTTACCCGGGCCGCCACAGCCCGGTGGGATCATGTCATCCACCCTCCTCACTGCTCCTAGCAGTACTTGGGTTGCTGAACATGCATAAGCCCCAGTATGTATCTGGGTCGTTGTCTTCTGTGAACACCCCGATTCATCACCCCTTCAAACTATGTGGGTTTTGATCCCTGTACTCTAAATGGTATGTAGGAAACCTCCATGAGGTTCAATACCAGCCAATGGTAAACCTTCAAAGTATTCCCTCCCAGGGATGTACCAATATGATCCATCTCTATGGGATGTTCTAATCACTCTCATTCCGTCTTTGCAAGACATTAAACTCGCGGCCTACCACATGATAAACATGAGATGCATGAGGAAAAACTCGGATGACATGCCTTTAACATAACCGTCTTCGCAAGAAATTAAACATGTGGAATACCCTGTGTTAAATATGGGAAGATGAGGAAAACATCAGATACATGCCTATGGCATGTGATTCCCCACATTCGACGTGGGATGCCTCGAGTTCCGCACCCTTGAGATGCCCTATTATGAGGAAGAATACAGGTTCTCCAATGTCCACACACCCAGAGATGCCCTGACATGCCTGATGTTTTCATCTACTCTGACCGAAGGTTTCTACCTTTTCAAGACCCCATTGAATGTCCCACGGAAGTAGTGTAATTAACAGGATTCCATGAAAATATGCCACCAGGAACGAGATTCACGAACAACGTATTAAATCTATAAGGGAGACTCGGACTAGGTGACGAGTTCTGAGGAGGAATCCACAGATGGAAGAACTGATATCCCATCATCCTGTTTTGATCAAGGAGTAAACATCACTGATCATGGAATGGATGTCGCCCGCCTTTGGAAAGCATGAATGTGGGTAACCACTGCGCGTCCTCACAGTCAGATGTGTGTACCCCGATGAAAGCGTCAGAAACAATCCCAAAATAAAATTTTTTCAAATGGAATATCCCTAATAAAAATCCTTAAACCTAGATAACATCAACCCACTCCACCAAAAATCCCTAGTAATATTTGTAAACTCTCAGTCCACCCATATCTCTATTGTATTGTCTTCAATTTTTATAAGAAATGACACATTTAGGAAATATTATATTTTAGGTATGAGAATATATACACCCAATATGATACCCCAAACCATTAGTAAATAATGATAAAATCATATCATAAATCAATAATGATAAGATAATGATCAAAAAATATATTCATAAATGATAAGAACCGGATAAAATGGAAGAAGTCCTGGACTACATGACTATTCAAAAAGGGAATATCCATGCATAAGTACATGAATTAGAACTTTCAAAGGTAGAAAAACATATATTCGCTAGATAATAGTGGTGGTGGACCCATACCTCTCCAATGGATGCATAACAACCAAGAGGATACTAACCCCAACAGCAGACCCACAACTTTTCTGATTATTTAAATTAGAGGGTACCAAATCTATAGACAGAGTACCCATATCCTAAATGTGTATGGGGAATACAAACCTATATTTATATAGGAAGTGGTGTACCCAATACTCTCAAGAATAATTTTCAATCAAAAGTATATCGAATCTAATATCACTTCATATGCCACACATAATTTCTATTATCGATTATCCAATGACGATGAAAAGGAAGTATATCCAAACTTTCATGAATCACGTTATTGATATAAAATATAATGTCATCATAACGTTCTAAATAAAGAGACACTAATGTTGGACAAATTTCATGTTTAAATATAATCTTGTATAGAGAGATATGACTAGTATATGGGTTTGGAATAAGCACAAGAATTGTTTTATAGGGTACCAGGTGTTTGTCATAAATTGGTAGCTTGGTTGTGTATTTGAACCCCCCATGGAATATATGAATTCACATAAATGGTGTTTGGGTTTAAAAAAATGATGTTCAGGATTGATGGCGGAACCCATCATGTACCACACCCTCATATGTCATATAAATTTGAGTAACGTGGCCTTTCATCCTTACCCACATGACTTATATAGCCAAACAGTCTATTGGACATGTACTATTTGTATATTCCATATAGTCATATTGAGATACAATTTATGTGACTCAAACTCTTAGCATGTGATTTTTATCTCAGAAAAAATCCCTATCCATTGTAGTGATCAAAATACATAGTGCGTGTTATTCTAAACAACTTTTTTGTATATAGGTTTTTGAAACCAAAATCAATTCCAAACAGAAAATCTTTACCAAGACCACAGATCTCTCCTAGATCCTGATTGACTACATCAATCATGGATATACCACCATCAAATCTTGATTTATGGCCATCAGTCACAAAAAATGGAAATATTCTTCAAATTACCTCACCTCTGTTGAGTTCATCTCTAGAATCTAACTACTTCCATCATTTATTAGAAATTCACTACCACCCCATGATGATCTCAAATGATGATGTCCCCATAATTTATCACAACACAGAAACCAAGGTTTAGGGTTTGATTTTAAATCAAACTAGACGAGTATTAATTTAATTTATAAAAAAATCATTGATTGTTATGAATACATAAACTAGGGTGAGAAAAATCCCTAAAACAAAATAAGTGTATAAATTTGGGTGCTGTTGCAAACTCATTCACCATCGATTGTGAGAAAAAAAAGATAATAAAGGTTGAAAAATAAAGGTTCTCAATCAAACAATCATAAATTATAACTATAAAATAGATAAGTTTATAGGGTCATGATATAGTTTATGAATCAAGTAAAATAAATCAATCATGATTGAAAAATCATGAGAAATGAAGAAAATAGAATCCTACCACAACCGTAGATCGATCATTGATGAATATTAAAATTTCATCAATGTGATTAGTTATATCGTGATGTTCTTCATCAATCCTCAAATTCTCCAATACCAAACCGGGAGATCTCACATTTTCTCTTTAAAATATCTTAGGGTTATGTAACTAACCCTATATATTTTCTTCATTAGGGATTAAATTCTGATCCTCTAGGTTAATATAATTAATTAAACAATTTTAATTAATTATGTGTTAAATCTTATTTAATCTAAACATGACTTTACAATATCATGGTTCTCGATGATAATGGAATTATGTCACATCTAGAGTAAAACATTTATTCTAGACTCAACCATAATCTTAGTTTACCAATCTAAGAAACCTTTTAGATAATCCATTTTTTTATTTCTAGAAATTCATGGGTTGAATTAATAATTTTTTTTTATTTTATATATTAAATTTGATGTTTCCCATGAAACTTGAAATACATGAAAATATCCAAAATAAATTCCAAGAAATACATAAAATTTTCAAATTAACAAAAAAATCATTGTTGTTATAGTTTGAATTTGTTTAAAAAATCCTCACTATATAGAAAAAACAATTTGTTAAAAAATGATATTTTTTAACCTTAAATGATTTATTTTTTATTTCTAAGTAATTAATTATCAATTAATTAATCTTAATTCATTAGTTTATATATATAATAAACTTCATTAAATTTCAGAATCCAAATAAGAGAAAATTAACTTTTTACTAAAAACATATAATATATAATAAAAATAGTGATATAAAAAAGATTTATCTTTAATCATGAATGTTTAAATTAGAATCAATTATATTTAAGTAATTATTTTATTAATGTTATTAATTGATTTTAGTAATAATAACATTAAATTTATCACTAAATTTGATTAATAAAATTATTTAAAAATAATAAATTTTAGAAAAATAATCCCTTCATAAAAATATTTTTTTAGAATAAATATACTTTTCCAATGTGAAATATAATCTTTTAAATTTATTCTAAAAACATTAGTTTTACTATCAATAACTTATTATTAATTACATCTAAATGAAAATATTTTCTTTTGGCATCTAAATGAACATTAGTTTTATCTTTTAAATAAATTATTTAAAATGAAAATATTTACTTTTGACATCTAAATGATTATTATTTATATCAATAACATATTAATAATTCTAAACTGGTAACATGTTTACTAGAATTATACTCATTGACTATATTCCCATTTATAATGGTCAATTAATGGATATATTAAGCTCATTAAATTCTCTAAATTAATTAAATTCTATATTAAAAAAGAACACATACAATTCCTTTATTTTTCCATTATAAGTTTACAAATTTCTTTCTCCATTCATGATGTTTTATTCTCATTGTTGTTTTAGTTTCACGAGTAATGATAATCAATGGTGAATATAATCTAGGTTATTTACTAGTTTCAAATATATTATCATTTTGAATTTATTGTTCTATTTTAATTTATTCAATTTTATGGGATGCAATCATCTATGGTATTTAATACATGATTTCATGTATTTTCTTTATAATGTTCCAATGTAATTGAATAATTTATTGTTAATTTGATTCATTTATTATATTATTTGTTTTTTACATATTTTTTGATTCGTTATTGAGAATAAAAAAACTAACTTCAGGAAATAAAATGCATAATTAAATATGATAAGTTACAGTAAATGGGACATCTGAAGAGTTGTTTCCAAGAACCCTCCTCCTATATGGAATAGTTCTAGTGATGGGAAAACTTAGGGATTAATGGTTAAGTTATTTACCATATCATAAGATTTTAATTGGTGTTCTTTCAACTAGTTAGAACATGAAAGTTTATGTGGTACCCAACTAAATAATGATAGGTTAGTTCTTATCAAAGTAGCCGATCGAATGGATGCTAGGGTAGAGGTATGAGGATAAAAAAAATTATGCCATCAAGATGACTCATAAAAATCATAGTTAAATATTGTCAATCATTTGGGGTATGATTTTCATTGAATCCACCATTAAAACTATTTAATTTAAAATGTGTGAATTTCCTTTGATTATATAGACCCAGTTTTTAAATGATTGAGGGTTTTTTATTGTATCACCCCTTGATTTGTTATTTAATCCTTCGAAATAAATTTTAAATATTTAATTGCTTACCTTAAATGAAACCTAATGTCTAGATAAATATTGATATACTATAGAATTTATAACTTAATGGATGGATACTACGGTATAAATTTGATTAACCACATTACGATATATTTATAAAAGTTTTATTTTATTCAAATTCATTTATTAAATCTTATTATATAGTAATTAAATTCTTAATAAAATCATTTCATAATTCAATGATCTATTTTTCAAGAATTGAATATTTCTACAAACCATGTATTTTTTTATATTATTCAATATATAAAAATTATATTTATGATATTTATTTTTAATTTATTAATTTTCATTTATAAATTTTTATATAATGTTTAGGAATGAAGAAAACATCATTTCAAAGAAGAAATAATTTTTTATACAGAAAAGTTTTTTTATGTGCACGATGTGTTTTATATTACTAAATTACATAAAAATTAATTTTTTAATGATGTTAATGAGTTTTATATAATATATATTTCATAAAATATTTTGACATTCATATGAAATTTGTTTAGGTGTGTAAGAAAAGTAAACTCCATATGCTTAAAATATATTTTTATAAAAAAATGGTTTTGTTGCATTTTGCATGTTTATTTTAATATAATTTTTCAAAGTTTATAGAAATTGAATTTTATAAATTTTAATCTATATTTTAAATGAAAATATCATTTTTTTAAAAATTACACTTTCTTTTCTTTCCATATGGAACAATGAAGACAATAAAAATTTGGTACCATAATTATGGTTAAAAGCATTTATCGAGGCTTTGACTATGAGATAAGAATAAATACTCCTCTAATACTTTTTGAAATATTATTTTATAAATATATTTTGAAATTTTATTTTCTCAAATTATAATTTTTGTACGTTTTGTGCCACTTTTATTAGAAAATTACTCTACATTATAAAAAATATTTTATGTAATTCCTTGTTTGTCGCTCCCCTCACTTATAAAAGGGTACACCCTCTACTCCCCTATTTCCAAAACATTGAGCCCTAAATCTTAGAAGAAACCTACATAAGACCTTAATATCTTCCATACCTACATTCTTGATCTCTTATTCTTACCCTAATACTTTATATAATGGTATAAGGTGTAAAATAAAGAATCCTCTCAAAGAAGAGGAAATCATGTTACCCAACACATTCAATGTTCATTTCTTCTTCAACATAATCTGAATATATTTTATCCATCCAAAAATTATTAATACATTATCATATATATATATATATATATATTATTATATTAAACCCATTTTCCGTTACCATTCTATCATATTGGAAATGAATGTATCACTCATGCGTATGTGTGGATTACCACCTTCAAGTCACGATATGATTCATTTTCCATTACCCCCACACATAAGTGGATATAATGAAAGATTTAATAAATAAATATTATATTTATCATGAATTTATTATTCATTATTTATGAAATTTTATTTAAATATTTCCTTTTCTTTTTGTAAGAAAATGATTACAGTGTTCAGGCACAAATACAAAATATTATCTCCTTGAATGGAGTAATTATTTTTCATAGATAATAATTATATAGATGGTAATAAGTATATATAATGAATAAATATGCTGTTAATATCATTATTAAATGTATAGATATTATTTAACCATCATAAATATTCTAGAAAAATAACTACTCAATTGAAACATATAAGAAAAATGAAGGAGTTAACACTCAAAATAATGAAAATAATGAAATATTTTTAATTAATGGGTGATAAGTTTTTATAAGTAAACCATGTATGTTTTATATTTAATATGTTTCTTTAATAGGATAATAATAAATTTAAATTTATTATATAAGAGGTTAAAAATAAAAACAAGAATAGTGGAACTTAAGGTAAGGGTTTCTCATCTCACTTTTGTTTCTGGGATACATATTCCAGATTAACCACTTGTTTCATTAATGTGATCTATATAAATCTACTTGTATATGTTATATCATGAATATATTTATTTTAAATTTATTTATAGTTTCATTTTGAGTTATTTCATTTAAGGTTTTATGATTCAAAAGTTACCTAAGTGGCTGGTGTTTTATATTTCAATTTAACATTTTACGGGGTTTGTTTATGCTAAAATTTGGAAAAATAAAATTATATAAAAGATATATGAAAAATAAAATTTGTTTTATTATCATATAGTTATTTATTTATGGGAAAAGTTTTTTTCCATTTTCCTCTCAATAAGTACTCAAAATTGAGAAAATAAATTACACGGAAAATTGGATTTATTTCTCTCTCTGACTTGGAATATTTTTCTTAATTTTCCTTGTTTTATTTAAAATAACTTGAAAAATGTTTATAAAATTATATAATGACAGATTAAATTAATTTTTACACACATTTATTTTATATAAAATTCTTTAAAATGAATCCTCTTATCATTTTCATAGCTATGTACTTTATACAGAATATATGAATGAAATATTGTTTTAACATATACCACATGAATAAATTTTTGAAACATAATTAATACACATTTAATTGGAGCTCAAATTTTAATTTCACAAGGAAATTTTCAAATAATATTTTTTACTGTCTTGTAAATTTTGAGATTTGAAATTGGAAATTTTTAAAATCAAAATAGTAATTTTCTTTAAGAAGTTTTTTGGTAATATTCTAATGATATTTTATTATTTGACAACATACATTGATGTTACTTATGATTTATTAGGGATATGACCCAATGGTACCATCCTGATTCTCTTACTATATCTTTATTTATTTTTATGATGAAATCTTGAGGAACATTTTTCCCATTGGATAAACTGTGATGAAGTGAGAATTGTTTTCATTGTCTTATGGCATACATATAAATGGATTTTGATTTTGTGAAGGGTGGGTGATTTAAATGATACTTATTAATTGGATAATGTTTAATATTTTATGTGCTATATAGGTACACCTGAAGTTATCTCATTCCTAAAAGAGGGTATATTGGAGGCTATAACAACTATAATGAAGGTACATGTGTTACAAGCTGAACCCTAACATGTAATTATTGCATTAGTGTGTAACATTTATATATGATTTATATTCTTATGGTTATGCAAGAATTTTTATGCCACTCTTTATGAAATGATCTTATTCTTATAATATGATATTATAGACCATGATATTTTATTCTTCTATGACTTATCTCTTATGAACTTCCAAATCCTTAGGTAATGATTATGATGTATGAATTTTTGGGTATTAGTTTCAATTATTAAGATCATATTCACATACACTTATGCTAGTGTTATACTTACATATGGCCATTGATTGATATATTCTATATTTACCTTTATTGATAATTTGAGCTCACACTTTCGTATGTTTCCTTTAATCAAGTTATGATGAATGGATTTAAGTATGGTATGTTGAATAAGTGTACTACACGAGATAGAATTTATAGGATATGTTGAATATCATTCATGAAATTAGATGTTAATATATATAGTATCCAAAGACTCTAAACCATTATAATTCTAGGTTGTGTATTATCATAAATTGTATTGAATATTCATCTAAAATGACGAAATATTTTATATGTAAGGATCCGTTTTCCTCAATTTCTATCATAGATATTTTCAGTTATATTTATAGATTTTGACTAGAAAACTTCGTTAAAAGCATTGGTGATAAGTCTATTCATTGGATAACATCTGCATGCATTATTAAAGTAAATATTTTGTTTTTTTATAGAAATGAAACCCTTATCAAGATATTGACTTGTTGATATTGTTGTCGAATATATTCACCTATGGGTAATAACTCTGAAATGAGAATATTGGATATTAACTCAATTTTTATCATTCTTGATGAGTGGTACTAAGACTCCACACCTTTATAAACACTCTTTGGCTATATTATTGGGTTTAATTAAGGTTTAATTTATAAAACATTGCAAAATATTTGAATATATAATGATCATTAATAACCAATGGTTACCATAAGGTTCCATAGATTTTAAAAAGTTTCCTGATTTATAGATAAAATGAAATATGTTTCATGATTAAATGACTAATCAGTATGATTATTATTTCCCACGCTAATATTTTAGGTTTTAGTAAATGGATGAAAGTAGTAGGAATCATGTGAACAATGAATGTGATGAAAATAAAATGACCATACACATTAGAAAATAAATAAAATCGGAGTTGGAATGTGAAATATTATGATCTTTTCTAACTATCTATCTTGATATATGATTAACAATATCTATGTGGATGAGTTTCTCAATACACCTAACAAAAGGTTAATTAATTTTCATGAGAGTTCAGTTGATGAAGGTCTTGAAGGAATGAATATTTAGCTTCATACATGTCGTTAAAATGTGAGGAAGAACCTATATAAATGAATCAAAGGAACATGAAGATGTTTTATGTGTGAAAAAAATGCATAAATTAATTATTTTTTTAGGAAAAATGAAGAGTTTTATGGAGGGAAATAAATTATATTCTAAATTATCATTTATATTTCAATATATTTTTAGTGGGGAACTTGGGAATTATCAAACTCAATTCCCTAATCCAAGGGTTAGCTTCTAGAATATGTAAGGTCCTTCTCTACATTAATCATATAATTTGATCATCATGGTTAAGGAATAGTTATCCTCCACACTAGAGATGGATATTTTACGTTAAATTTTTTATGAATATTCCAAATGAAAATATTATCATTCTTCATTAATTGGTATTTAATGTGATTTTTATAATTGATTACATTTCTCTCTTGAGAGATCATTTCAATTACCCAGTAAGGGAAGTCACATTCCATATTTTGAATGAACATGAGATTATTTATCACTACGAGTATGAATATGAGATTACGATGTAAATGAATTTCATTTTATGGGTGTTTATTCCTATTTATAAAAGCTATTTCTTTTTTCTGGTTGGGGATAAAATCAACATTAGGGATATATATTGTATTGGAGTTTGTTGTTGTCTTTCATGAATAATTTTCTAGTATTCATCTGAATCATAAAGATAAATTTCCAATATAACTCATTCTTAGTGATATACCTTTTTAAATAATTACATATTAAATGGCTCTGATTGAGTTATAGTAATTGATATAGAACCTCTATGAGAATTTTGGTAAGGGATTTATTTCTCTAATTGTGTCTCTATGGGGTAAACCTATTCTTTTTTTTATGAAGAAATATGAATCAATGAAATTATGAATTTATTATTATTAATATAAAAACAAAATTATAGTGAATAAGTATATTAATCCCTATATTGAGTATTTTATTGATCGATTTTTTGGAGGTTAATACTTCTCAAAAATTGAGCTTCATTATGGATACTATTAATTAAGATTAAAAAGTAATGACATACCTTTTAAATCCTTTCATGTGATATATATACCCAATGAATTTATAGTCATTCCATTTGGAATTACTAATTCCTCCACTATCATCATGTATTTATTAATAGAGTCTTTATAAGTTAACTTGGTCAATTTTTGGGGGTGTTTACTGATGATATTATTATATAATCCATTGGAAAAGAATAATGTGAATATAATGTGATGATTATGATAAACACAATTAATAAGGAGAAACTATATACCAAATTTATAAATCATGAAATCCCGTTAAATAATGTATCATTCTTAGGACACATGATCAAAAGTTATGGTGAATCAGTAGATCCCTCTAAGATAAAAGTTAGTGAAAATTTTCCAAGACAAAACATTGTGACTAAGATCTATATATTTGTTTTATTTTCTTGATATTATCACTAATTTTTTATGAATTTATCATGGACATTTAATCCACTCACTATGATAACATGGAAGGGTCTCATGTTCCTTTGTACTTATGAATGTGAATAAAATTTAAAGGAGTTAAAGAGAAGGTTTATCTGTTCACCTATACTAGAAATACTCTATATTATAAAGGATTTCTTATTTCTTTGAGTGATTAATTGAATAATATTCTTATATTTTTCCTTATTAAAAATGATATGGTGATAATGGTATTCCAAAATATTTTATAAAATAAAATTATCTTTATTAGTGTATTCAACACGCACCACAGAGTTCAAACGACCCAAAATATATATAACTAATATAACATAGTCATTAAATTGGAAGGTATGAATAATATTATCTAAATTATGGAATATATATATAAATTCAATACAAAATATAAATTATTGATAAATTCATGTGAAATAATCATTCCATTTTTAGTAATGTAACTTTATTCCTCAAAATTAAGTTTACTTAAAAAATGATTTTTATTTCTCTCTGTGAGAAAATATTTTAATTAAATTTTGGAACTATGATAAAATATTTTTGATAAATTAAAATTATTTCTTTAAATAATATTATAAAAATTTAATTTAGGTCAAATTATGGTTTTTTTCAAAATTATTGATTTCTTAGTGAATAGTGAAGAATCCCGATTTTTGTAAAACTATCATTTATTTTCAATAAATTATGTAATTTCAAAGTCCCATTTAGTTTTTAAATTATAATTTTAATTAAATTAATTATTATTTATTGTATATAATATATTTAATTAAATTTGAATCATATTTATATTGGATTTTAGAATAAGTTAAATTTTTTAAATTGTATTTTTCTTAAAATTATTTTAATGTACATAATGCCTATTATTTTAATTAATTAAAATAATACATTATGATGAGTGTTTTAAATTTAATTTATATATTATATATAAATAAACAATATTTCTTATTCATAAATGTTTTACTGTCATTCATTGATTTAATATAAAATTATCTTTTTATTAAAAAAAATATTTCTTGAAAAAACTATTTTTCGCCACATCTACAAGTTTAATTTTATTTTAAATTTGTCCAATTATATGAATTTAATTTGGTTAAATATATTCCATATTATTTTATCAGAGTAATTTATATTATATAATAATTTTAACTAATTTTTTTACTATAATTAATATTAAAAACACAAAAAATAAATTATCATTATTAAGGTAAAACCAGGTTTATCAAGATTTAAACTAAACATATAAAGGTTAAAATGTCATATAAACATGTCAAAAATCCATTTTATGGACATATAATGATATTATAATTTCTATTTACCTATAATGGTTTATTTGGGATCTATTTTTCATGCGATTAATGTGGGTACACCTTTTTATTTTCAAAAATTACATGTTTGTCACTCACAACACTTATAAAAGGTCACCCACTCTCATATCCTCTTAGGACCATCAAATAAAATTTTATCAAAAAATAACTACCCAAATAACTTTTTATGTTCCCTAAAAATATACTAAAGTCCTTTTTAGAACATAAATAAAACCTAATAATGGTTTATTTCTTACCTAATGAAGTGGTTCAAAAAGTGGTATCGTTCTTAACCGACTGTTTTTATTTTATTTATTATCATAATACCTATAAAACTTATTAAATTATTATGATATAAGATCACCATTATCTAAAATATAAATATATATTATTATTTTAATTTAATAACCTAAATATATATCATCTTTCATCAAATGGGATACAAAATCATTATTCATATGTACAATGGACTACCGCCTCAGAAACTAATGTCATTAATTTTTGATAATATCCTATAATAGCTTTTTATAATGATATATTTAATCTATATATGTTATATGTGTAACATATTTATAACTATTTATATATTATATCCTATATACCTTCTTTCTTTCCATTTTGTGTGGGATAGGATTATGTTGCTCTTGTGTAAGGCAGGCTGCCGCCTTGCAAAGCAATGTGATTCATTTTTCACTAATTGTTTAAATTGAATTTAATAAGTATAAATTTAATGAATATATGAAATATAAATGAAATTATTAATATATTAATTACATATATATCATTATTTAAATATTATATATCATTTTTTATCTTATACAGAAAAATGACAACATCATTTGTGCATACTTGTGTACCACCGCCTCCACGAAGCGATGCGATTCTTTTTTTCATCACCACAACACATAGATGATATATATATATATATATATGTAAGTATATTGAAAGAAATAATATGGTATTTATGATATTATTATAATTTTTTAAATAACTATATTACACTATTGGTTTTAAAATTATAGTTTATTTATAAGTAATATAAATATGTAATTATTATATTTATGAATATTTTGTAATAATTATCTATTTGAACATGGTCAAAAAACGAAATTCGTTTTGAAATAAGGAACTGAACGTCCTCAAAATACCCAATGTGGAATTAAATGATTACATTTTTTAATATGTAATTAAAAATAAATAAGATTAATTAATAAAATATTAGGTATTGAAACATCAAATTGTTTTTAATAAATAAAATAATTAATGTACTCATATTATTTTGTAATTAAAGTATATACAGGGAAGTAGAGTTAGAGGTATGGGTTTTCTCGTCTTGCTTTCATTTTTCAGAGACACATTCTATATTCAACACATTTTTTGGTGTATATACTGACCATGAATTTATATTAATATTCTGTTAATGAAAATTAATTTTACTAAAAATCTATATGAGATTATATCCCTCATGTTGTTTTGATCCAGATATTACTGAATCCATATGGGAATTTGTATCTGTTTTCCTTCATAGGGGAAAATATTTATGTTATTCACCTAATTCCTTTTATGTGGTCTATATAATTCCCATATTTCATGTAATATCATCAATAATGAATACATAATGTTATTTTACTTTTCAACTTGAAATATTTCTTCTATGGGGATTTGAATTGAAAGTTACCACGTGGTAAATAATATATTAATTCAATTTTTTTCCATTGATTTATATTACTTATTCATTGTATTTTATATTTTTTTATTATGTGTGTAATGAATTTATATTATCATTTGTTTTATTTCTGTTTTTATGTAGTTTTTTAGTTTATAAACATATTAAATTAATTGATTCATTCAAAAATTCAACGACATGATTTTCGTAAGGGTTATTCGTCTCAAATTCTAATTTATTGAGAAATACATGTATGATATGAACCAATATTTATTTTTTAGGAATATATACTTACATATAGTCCTGTTATATCATATTACTTATAATTTTAATTATATTTAATTTATAATTTTATGTTATTAATTCATGGGAAATACGATCTAAGAGTTACCTAAGTGGAAAATGCTATTTGTTGCAATCTCATTTATTTTAGGATTGATTATGTTCAGGGTTACGTTTGAGGAAATAATATGATTTTATTTTTTATAACCACATATCTCTCTAGTCCAATATACATGAATGCAGTTATAATGTTTGGTTTTTATTTCCTCAATCAATGATTGAAGAAAAATCTAGAATGTCATTGTAAGTGATAATGACCTTGTATTTATTTGAGATCAGGTATCTTTCTCTTCCAAATACATTTTTTTATAAAATGTCATCATAAATCAAATCCTATAAAAATAAATTAATTGTTAAGGCTAATTTTAAGCACTTTTACATTATTTTAAAATGATTTGACATGAAATTTCTTATCATTTTTCAAATAGGTCACTTTTGACTTAGTTTATAAAATGTTTGAATTTTTTTTGTTTTTATCATTTACATCATGAATGAATTTTCCCACCATCCTGGCCATTATTTTTGGGAAGATTAATTTAAATTTTTCCAAGATTATTTCCTATGAAAGGTAATATCATATTTTTTGGTTATTTTTATATGTTAATTTCACTATGAAAAGTTAATTTTCCTCAAATGATGTTTTTATGATGTTTCAATGGTATTTTCATTCATCAAAAACAAAAAACATTTATGTTACATTAAATAAACTAGGGATATGTGTTATTGATACCATACTTATTATTTTGCTTAATGTATTATGATATTTAAATGGAAACAATTTCTTTTCCATAGTCTAATCATGCAATGGAAGAACAATGATTATTATTATGCCAAAACATTAATATTATAAATGTTTTATTTGGAAAAATTACATAGAAATTATTGATTATCATGGGTGAGGTCAATATATATTATAAAACGGGTTCACCTATGCGACACCTTGTGATCATGGTATATATTATTTGATGGGTGTACCGAGATAGAACTGGGTGAACTCGGTAAACATTATGTGATTGGTGTACCTAAAAAGTGCCCCAATACATTGGGTAATGTTCCTTTTCTTATATAAATGAGGTAGGGTGTTATTGATTGGGTTATACTATATATTTAATTTGTCTCTAGGTATTCCAAACATTTGTTTATGATGGTTTATGAATATAATGTTTCCAATATACCAATATTTTTTCTTTATGCTTTCTTGGGTTATAAATTTTTCTTCTCATTAGAATTCATATCAAATTGCACATGATTATTTATTCTTATGAATCTTTCCTTTGTGAAGACCTTATTAAATTATTTATTGTTTCTTTATCTATTTATTAATAGGTATAAATATACTTTTTTTATGATCATGTACTTTGATTATGTCATCAAACCCTTATGATCGTAATATTTTCACTAAATACATTTAATTTTGAATGCTTCTGGTTAATCTTACTGAGCATTTTAGGTCACCCTTATTATGATTACTTTTCCCACATTTATAAATAATTATTTTAAATGAAATATTTTTAGAAGGTTTTTATATGGATGATGATGGTGAGGTAATGTGGAATATGAAAATCCTAGTACAGTGGGAGATGATGTTAATCTTTATGAACTAGTTGTTTATGAATCCATGATGTTAAGTGTTTGTAGAAATTCTCAAAAACTATAAACTGATTAAGTCTTTTAGAATATAGGTGATATAATATTTAATTTTAAAATTTTATGTTTTGGATTGAACAAATTGGGTTACCATCGTCAATTTCAAATCTAGAAATGTAATGCTTATAATTTCACCATCTGATCCAGGAGTGCGAGATCAGACTTTTTTAGTTTGTATCATAGGAGGGTTTAGAAATTTTTTGAGATTTTGATGATTTCATGACAATTTATCTAAAGTTTTATGGATACCATCATACTTACATAATATTATGTTTGATTATAATTTCAAATTCTCAGACAACCCTTTTGAAGCTTTATGTGATGAGATCTTAATGTGATTAATGTTATTTTTAGAGACATTTTATTAGGTTTAAGTATATATACAAATTTGATTTCACGTGAACAATTCCTTTATATTTTGTTGAATATGTTTTATATTATTTATAACATTTATGGTATATATTGTTTTTGATACTTATGTAATTATGAGAACCTATGTTTTATCACATAGATAACAATATGAATGAAAAGTGAATTGGTGAATAAGTGATTAATGTTATTTCTAAAGAAGACCAATATAGTTTTGGAACATAAACTGGTATGTAGAAGATACAATTTGAAGTTAAAAAACACTTTAATATTGATGTTATTGAGTATATTGGGGATATAGGTTAATTTATTTATGGAATGATTAATTTTGAACTTGGGTATATCTATTTAATTATTCAGATTAATGATACAAAGGTTTTTTCTTTTTGGGAAACATAATAATATATACTAAATTTTTTGGTTTTTTTAATGAAAAGTATAACATATTTATTATACCTTTTCTGGTTTTTAAGTCATTTAAATATTTATTTTAGTTCTTCAGGAATGAAAAAAATTCATCTTAAATACTCATCATTTGGAGAAAAATATTAGATTGTCGGGGAAATTGATTAAAGATTGAAACAAAAATTTTAAAGTAAATATATTTCCTTATTTTCATAGTATATATGTTAGGTAATACATAAACATTATAAAGGTTCTTTTAAAAAAAATATTCATCCCATATCTTTAATTTCTGATGAAATTAATGACCTTTTCCAAGCCTCTTTCATTTATGATTTTATGGTTTTTAACTTTCGCTTGATCATTAATTTTTTTGGGATCAATGATCATTTTCATACTATATAATTATTTTGGAATTATAATTTTATTACATTCCAAAATATTCCCTTCCCATCCATGTTCTCCTATTTTGAAACCTATTATTTGTTATTCAAGAGGTCCTTCGTTTTTACTTTTCTATCATATCAAAAGGATGTATTTTTAAACCTTTCTATGATGTGGGTTTCAAAAAAATTTATATTCAAATATCCTAAAATTTATTATTTAGATAAATTTAAAATTTTTAGGATTAATTTTTTTAAAGGGGGAGTATTTAACCCCTAATATTGTAGAAAATAATACTATGTTTGATAGTGTATTTGATATGCAACACCAAACTTAAATGACCAAAAAAATATATAACAATTATAACCATGACATGAAATTGGTAGGTATGAATAGTATTAACTAAATTATTATATATATATATATATATATTCTACTAAATATATATATTTGATAAATTATTAGTAAATAATCTTCCAATATTTAGTAAAGTATCTTCATTCGTCACCATTATGTTTTCTTAAAAAATGTTTTTTATTTTTTTATGAGAAAATCATCTAACTAATTTTAGGAAATTTTAAAAAAATTATTTTATAAAACTAATTTAATTTTGAAAATAATTATATTAAAATTAACATAGGTTAATATTTAGGGATTTTTGAGAAAATATTGTATTTTAGTGAATTGTAAAAAATACCAATTTCTAAATAATTATATATTATTTTAATAAATTATGTAATTACAAAGCCCCATTTTGTTTTAAATATTACTCCATGTAAATTTATATATATTTATAAAATTAATTATATTTTATTCATATTTATTTTGGGATTTAGTGTAAGTTAATATTTGTGTATAAAAAAGGGTTTTTTCATAAAACTATTTTAAAAGTACATAATGTTTCTTCGTCTTTGTTAATTAAATTAATACCTAATAATAATTTTTTAATATAATATTTATATATAATATATCAAATAAATATTATTTTTTATTCATAAAATAATATTAAATTTTATTATAGTAAATATAAAATCATTTTTTTCCTGAAAAAATACACTTCTTGAAAACCCATTTTTCATCGTGTTTGTGTTTGTTGTTTTAAATTAAATTTTGAAATTATATAAATTAAATTTCATAAAATGGATAAAATATTATATTATCTGAAAATTTTAACTTAATTTTTTACCATAATTAATAGTGAAAACAATACAATCAAATCATTGTGGTTAAGGTAAAAACATGTTTACCCTGCGTTAAAATAAACACAAAAGGGTCAAAAGGACATTAAATTCTTTTAAAAATCCATTTTATCGAAATATATTGAACTTATCATGTATAAGGATTTATAATGGTCTACTTTGGAGCCTTTTTAATGTGAAAAACATGGGTACACCTTTTTACTTTTAAAAATCTAAAGTGTGCCACTCACCTCACTTTTAGAAATCCAACCTTATTATATCTTATTTACATAAGAAAATCCATTTTTATAAATCAATAAATACCAAAATTACTTTATAAATTCCTTCAAAACAAATCATATACCTTTTTTTGATAAAAAATCTAACCTAATAAGGATTTTGGTGCTTACCTAATGAGATTATTCGAAGAAGTGGTATCACACATAACAAAGCATTTTTATTTATTCTTCCAATGATAAAATATATTATTATATTGTAAATATATTTTATTATAATTATCAAAAAATATAATTATATGGTATTATTATAATTTAATAAACTAAATACATCTTCTATTCCATCAAATGGGATACTAAACCATCATTCGTTTGTACAGAGGACCGCCACCTTGCGAATCGATGTCATTTGTTTTCTATCATCACCTCTCACTTGTTATTACAGTGATAGATTTAAAGTATAAATATGATATTTTCAACATATTTATAATTTTTTAGTTATCATATCACATATACCTTATTTCATTCAATTCATTGTGGCATACGATAATGCTGCTTGTGTGTACGACATGATACTACCTCACGGAGCTATGTGATTTTTTTCACTAAATATTTATATAGAAGTTAATAAAGATATATTTAATTAATATATGTGATATAAATAACCAAATAATATTTTTAATTACAAATTTATCATTATGTAAGCATAGTATATTTGTTTCTTTCCTACACAAAAAAATTATATGATCGTTTGTGCGTACATGTGGGTTACGCTTCTACGAAGCAATGTGATTATTTTTTCTTCACCACAACACATAGATAGTATATATAATTCTATATACGTAATAATAATATTTTATTTATGATATTATTATTATTATGCTATGGTAAAATAATACAAACCTATTATTCAAAATGATCATTAAAAAATTGAAACCTTACTCATATGTATGTACAAACAACTATCTCCATGATTATAAGCTAGTTAATTTTTCATAACAATATTCTAAAATTTGTTGGAAGATAATTATTGATATATAAATATGATAAATACTTCTTTTATATTATTCTAGATAAATTGAAACTATGACTACTTTTACTATGGTCAAAACACCAAAGCGGTTTTAAAATAAGAAACCGAAAGTCCTCAAAACATCCAACGTGGAATTAACTGATTAAGTGTGTAAATATGTAATTAAAAATAAATAAAATAAGTTTTTTAATATTAATTTATTTAAACTTAAATGTTTTTTTAGAAAATAAAATAATATATGTATGGTTATTATACATGAGTTAAATGGCATAAAAGGAAGTTGGGTCGTAGGTAAGTGTTTTCTCATCTCACTTTATTTCTGTGAGACATATTACATATTGACCACTTATTTTTGTTTTTTGGTATATATAATGACCATGAAATTATTATATTATTATTTTAATGATATTTATTTGGATTTTAAAACCGATATGTGGTTCTATCTTTCATTAGGATTTGATTCATAGATTTCCAAGGAAGTAACGTGTTTCATCTCAATTATCCCTTATTACGAGATATTTTAATGTTATAAACCTAATTCCATTTATATGGTGCTTATACTAAAACTTTTATATATAATATCATTGATTTTTAATACTTAAATTTATTTTATGCTTCAATTTTAATTATTTCATCCAAGTGAATTTGAATTGAATGTAACCAAGTAGTGAAGAATTTTGTACCTCAATTTATTTTCATTGGGTTATATTAATTCTTCACTATATTTGATATTTTTTATTAGGAATTTTATGAATTTTTATTATCTTCTAATGTATTTCCACTTGTTTTATTTGGATTTACAATTGAAAAATATAATCAATTCATTTATTAATTATCAAATTCAATGGAATGATTCTTGTAAGTGTTATTGTTATTGAATTATCTTTATTTGAGAAACAATTTCATGATATTCACCTATATTAATTTTTTAGGAGTATATACTACCTTATGGACTAGTTATATAATTTATCTCTTTATTTTCTCAAAATTTCAAGTATCGTATGATGTTATTATTTCATGAGGATTATGATTCATGATTTACCAAAGTGGAAAAGGATTTATGTTACAATATTATTTCTTACAAGATTTTTTATATCCAGGGTTTATTTGGGGACATGGATAGGATTGAGTCCCACCAAACTTGAACATTGTGTATATTATAAAAAATGTGATTCAAAGTCCCTTCCTAGGTGGAGAATGTGTGGTGCGCTCTAGGCTTTTTTGGGTCCCCCTACAATTTGTCGAGAGTTACCCATACCCACATTTTTATGATTGGGGGTTCGTTAAGTGGTACCATGTAAGGTGTAAACTCCCTATAAATGGAACCATTTTAGGTTTGAGTCTTTCCACACTCAAATTTAGTTGGGGGCATGCAGAGTTCAAGTGGTGTGTTGGGCCCAGGATAGGCATGGTGTGGTTCGCACCTATACCTAATTACCTAATAACATGTTTACATCTGGGGTGTCACCTAAGTTGTAGACCTTGTAATACTACACCCAAAAGACTATGGTTCAAATCCTAAAAATCCCCTTGGAGGATATATGATATTGGCGGTGATGCTGGCATAACATTTTCATGAGGCGATGAAGGCCTGATATAGGAAGGTGGTGACACAGGAATGATACAAGACTAGTGAAATATAAATGACCCTTAAATAAGCCTTCATTCCATATTCATGGTACACTTGTCCTTGACCATACAAGATATTTATTTTTTCTCCCTCTACAAAGATATAAATAGGTCTTGACTTTCATAATAAAAAGATTCTTCAGTCTGAAAAAAAAATCTTTATAGGAAATAAATTTATCCTATTTTTTTTAACCACATATATTTATCCTCTAATATTCAGGATCATGGTTAACATGTCTAATTTTTTATTTTCTATCTTATTTATAGAAGAAACATAAAAAAGTCATTGTAAGTGATATTGTTTGTGTATTTTATTTTAGATTGGGTATCTTTCTCTTCAATATCCATGATTTATAAAATTTTCTAAAAAAAGTTATATTGTAAATATAAATTATGTCATAATGTTATTTTACATAGTCTTTGACCCTAATTTAAATGTTTTGAATAGAAAATTTCCAAACTTTTTCCAAAATTGGAGACTTTTGACTCGCTTTATCAATTTTTTTTGAAAAGAATGCTTATTTTTAACAATTGAAAAATGGTGTGAAATTTTTACCATCTTGACCAATTTATCTAAATATTAATTTATATGCTTCAAATGATATTTCAATGAAAATTATTTTCCCAATATTTTTTTATTTTTTAGTTTTTAAAATTGATTATCAAATTGAAAATGTTATTTTATTTAAATAATATTTTTAATGATTTTTAAGGGTAATTCCATTGATCAATGAAGACATTCCTTAATGTTAATTACAATAAACTAGGGATATATGGTTTTAATACCATATTTATTCTTCTTATGTATGGCTGATGAGATTTACATAGAACATATTTCTTTTCTATAGATGAATTAATAAAAGAAAAAATAATGATTATTGATTTGTCAAAAAGTGAATGATTATAAATATTTTATTCATGAACAATACTTAGAAATTATTTATGATCATAGGTGAGGATGATATATATTATATTATGGGTGTTATAAGATATTTATGGGTGATATTGATATAGCTTATATAATGGGTGCACGCAAAAAGTGTTAGGTGATCCTGATATAGCTTATACGATGGGTGCACCCCGATAGTGCTCTAATGAATTTGGTAATGTTACTTGTCTTACAAGATAATGTACTGGGAGTTATAGATGGGTTTCTCTTATCAATTTAAATGGCTCTATTTATTTATGTTATGGGTTTAAAATGGGTTTTGAATATAATCTTTCTATGATTCAAATATGTTTTCTTTACGCTTGTTGTGGTAATAAATGTATCTTATGGTCAAGATTGATATCATATGGATCATGATTATTGATTCTAATGAATCCACTATTTATGAAATCCTTATTCCATGTTTTAGTGGTTTATTATCTTTTTATTAATGGGTATGAATATTCTTACATTATACACATGCACTTTGATTATGTCATCATACCCTTATAATCATGTTATTCTCACTAATGGCATTCAATAGTTAATGCTCCCTTTTATGCTTACTGAAAATTTTAGATCACCCTCCTTATGTTTCCTTTTACCTAAGTTATAAATAATTATGTTTGAATGAATTATGTCTATAAGGGTTTCATATAATTAATTATGATGACCTAATGTGGAATATGGAAAGATGGGTATAGTGGGAGATGATTTTAATCTTTATTAATCAATTATTTATGAAACCATAATGTTAATAATTTTTCCTAATTTTAAAAAATTCTAAACCTAAAAGGTCTTTGAGAATGTAAGTGATCGAATATTTCATTTCGATGTTGTAAGTTTGGGATGGTTAAACCTATGTCACCTTCATGTCAAATCCAAAAATAATTTTTTTTTATTTTAGTTCCAGATCCGGGAGTATGGGTTTAAGGATGTTATATATAACTTATGCCTCTCATAAATGAAAGAATCATAAGTATAATTACACATCCCGTGACTTGGATTTATAAATTTTAACCTTATAATTAATTATACAGAGGAATTATCTTTATGTAGAAAGGTGTGATATATATATTAATCATAAAACATTAAAGTACATAATCATCCAAAAATATTTGTGTATATTCCAGAGAAGTTGGTTGAAGTTGATTCGATATTATTATTTCCTAATACTTTACCACCCTAGTAATATTAAAAATGTGGTTGGTACATCAAGGGAAATGGATCATTCCATCTTATATATGATAAGGATCTCAAAAGATTCCAAATTTATGGATTTGTAATGGATGGAACTTGAAATTGTGAAGGAAGGGGAGAGAAATTTTCTTTTGAAAATAAGTGTTTATCCGTATACCTATGTAAATATTAAATATAAATAAAAGAAATATGTGTGGATTTAATAAATGTAAAAATTGTTTTGGAGTCCATGTTTGGTTATGAAGTATTGATAAGATTTAATAATATAGAATTTCTCTCTGTTATAACCAAATTTAAGAAGTAGTTGGATAAATCTCATATATCATAATTATATATTCATTATAGAATATTGGATATGTGTAAAGTCCCGAGAAAGGATTTCTAGTGGGATAAAATAATAGATATATTTAAGATTATGTATCTTGGTGCTTGGTTTTTCAATAAGTTAAGGATGAGTGGTATAAGTATAAAGGGATACTACAACCATTTCCCATATCTGTATAAGAATGAATAAAAACACCAAGTATTTCATCATTGGACTCCCCAAAACATCTACATGGAATAATTATATTTAGGTTATAGTCAAAAAACTTATGAAATTAGAACATATTATTGTTTTTGAAACATATTTCCATCTTTATCATCCATCTAGAATATACATTAAGGAAGTGGCTTTATTTCTTGGACGACCACATTATATTTTATCTATTCAAGATATAAGGTTTACCTTGAAGTTATGGAGAATCCTTAAACCCACATTAAATAAAAATTCAATCCTTTTCACTTCATATTGATCCTCAAATAGATGGTTAGTCAATAATGGAACATTAAAACCCTAGAGGATATATTAATATAGATTTATATATATTTCAATGGTAGTTGTCATTAACACATTACCCCTATCAATTTTTTTTTAAAATAGAATTCACTAATTAATTTTAAGGGATCCTTGTGAAGGCCTATATGGAATGAAATATAGAACTCATACATTATGGAATTAATTTAGGAAAAAATCTATTGGTAATTGATTTAGCTGAGGAAATGAAAGATAATGGCAGATACATTGAGTAAAACACTAAGATAACTCATAGTAGATAGAAGAGTTATGATGAAAATCATCGAAAAAACCTATAATTGGAATTTATTAAGAAGGTATTTCTGTGAATTTACCCATTTAATAATCTTATGATATTTATAAATAAGGTAATGTATAGCCTTATGTATATTTACCCTTCAATATTTTTGATTAATTAGAGACAATATCTTTTCACATAGTGTCTCTTTATTTTAGGACGTGTTCCATGTATCTCTTTTGAGGATTTTCATACCTGAACCTTCACATATAGTAGACTTGATGGTTATTCCATTATATATTGTTCTTTCATATAATAAAAAACCAGTAGAAATCATGGTTCATAGAGATAATGTAATAAAAAACAAAACTACTCACACAGTTAAATTTCTCAAGAGGAGTAAAAAATTTGAGGATGAGACAAGGGAATCTGAGGATGTGATAAAAAAGAAGTATCCCCAATTTTTTAATCAGTGTGATGGAATTTTTAGGGTGAAATTTATATTACATTGGGTATAATGTAACACCCATGTATATTTTTATTCATTCCACTAATATAATTTTGATTTTTTGGATATTTATTTTACACAGAGTCTAATGACTAAAAAAAGTGATATATTATATAATTTATTACATTGAAATTGCATTGGAGGTTATGAATATGATAAAAAAGATTATTAAATTTTTATATAAATCTTTTCTTATTTCAAATTTATTGGATTATTCTTTTGAAACAAACACTAAATCTTGAATAATATCATTTCAGGATTAATAAACCTCTTCTTGTATAATTTTATCTTTTTATATATCATGTATTTTCTATAAGGATTTATATTTAAAAAATATTTAAATTAAATTTAATTATAATTTATAAATAATTATTCATACAATTTTTATTTAATGGTTATCAATAAAGAGAAATTCATTTGAAGGTAAACAGATTTATTTTTCCTAAAAAATGTTTCTTTGTGTGCAATGTGAGTTTATATTATAAATTAAATCAATTAATTTCTATTAATGATATTAATTAAATTTACAGAATATATATTAAATAAAATATTTTAACATTAAACTAATTGTTTTTACTTGGATACTTATGAAATTAAACATAGTTTTACACATAAAAAAAATAAATTACTAAAAAATAGGTTGCATTGTGTTTTATATGTTTATTTTAAAATTAATTTATAAAAACTATAGAAATTTAATTTAATATATGTTTTTATTTTGAATTATTATGTAAAAATTATTTAACAAGGTCCCTTTCATTTTTGGTCAAAAAGAATTGTAAAAATAGTAAACTCAATCACCATAGTTAAGGTTAAAAGGAATTACCAGAGGTTAAACTGTGAGATAAGTGTAAAAATTTCCCAAAAAAATTTCTAAATATTATTGGATAAATATATAGATACATTATGTTGTATTATAGTTGAATTCATGTACATTTTTTCCACTATCACAATAAAATTACTTTACATTTTTAAAATCATTTAAGTAATTAAATATGCGTCCCTCCCTTCACATATAAAAGGGAAGGTCTCCTACATAATTATTCAAAAACATTGATCCATATATATCATCCACTACCTACCAAAACACCTTCCTATATTACTTTCATTTTTTATTGATCTATTTTTATTGACTAAATATTATCTTTATAAGGCTTAAGGCATGAGCCAAAGAATGTATCTCAAAGAAGCGGTAATCGTCTTACAAAACTCATTAAATGTTTATTTATTTTTAAAATTACTATAAATAAATTGTATACATAAATAAATAATTAATAAAGTATCATAAATATAATATTTTTTTATTAATATTTTACAATTATATCCCACCACCTTTCCATCAAATTGTAAATGAAATTTTCACTTGTGCGTACATGAGGACGACCACATCTACATAGAGATATGATTGAATTTTCATCACTAACTAAAAATAATAGATATAAAAATATATTTAATAAATATATAACATATTACTGATATAATTATTATTATATAGTGATAAAATATTATTTATCTTTCTAAACTTCTTTTTATTACTAAATTTGAACATCATTCATGTGAACGTATAGACTGTCATCTCTATGAATGTTGTAATTCATTTTTATATGTCTTACTTTTATGAAAGGCCCAATATATATATATATATGTATAATGAGTATATATTATATTTATATCATGATTAAAATTCATTAGTTGATGTTTCCAAATTTAAGATGCATGTAACATAACTTTTTAATCCGAACTTACATGAACAATGATGTAGTTAACCCCAAAAATGATGATGATAATGGAAGATTTCTAAGGAATGGGTGATTACATGATATAAGTAAAACATTTATGGTATTATAAGTATGAATATAGTTTTATTTTATAAGTATATTAAATATTAATGTATTGTATATGAGGTTAAAATCACTTAAAAGGAAATTTGTAATTTATTTATGGGTTTCTCATATTACTTTTGTTTCTATGGGATATATTTCATATTCACTACTAATTTATTTCATGTGGTGTATATGATACAAATTTTCTATTTTCTATCATGAATCTCTTTATATTATTGTTATTAAAATTATCATTTAAATTTATTTATTTAAATGGAATTATGATTCAAAAGGTAACAAAGTGGTGAGGATTTTATGTTACAATCTCACTTTTTACCGATATTGTTTAAGCTTAAATTTATGATAATTAAATTATATAATATATCTCTAAAAATTAAAATGTAGTTTATTTTTTTGTTTAATTTATATATATTATAATTTTTCCATCCATTTTTTCTCTTTTGTTAATATAAAGTTTAAAATCATTTTTTAATTAAAACTAAATTTATTTCTCTCTTCGATCAAGAATATCTTCCTTCAATTCCGTTATTTTCGTTAAAATGTTTATAATAAAGTTTCAAATTTTATATAACGTTTTATTAACATCATTTTTACCCATTTTTCACTTTCTATAAAATGATTTAAAATAAAATTTCATTATCATTTTCTGAATGATGTACTTTTAACCAAAGGGATGATTTTTTTTATTTTAACGTATACTACATGAACAAATTTTTCCAATATCATGAGTAATATTTTATTTTAATGTTACATTTTATGTTTTCATGGTTATTTTTAAAGAAATTATTTTGATATTATTCTATAAATTTATTGATTTTAAATAATTTTTTTAAAAATAAAAAGGGTATTTTCCTCAAGAAATGTTCAAGGGTTATTTTAATGGTATTTACATCTATAATAATATCCATTGATGTTACTTATGATTATATATGGATATTATCCAATGATACCATCCTTATTATTTAACTTTATAGTTAATGATTATGATTATTAATTCTTGATGAAACACATTTTCTTCCCCATGGGTTAAGATATGATGAAATGATAATGGTTTTCATGATGTTATCATATACAGATGAATGGATTATAATTATGTGATAAGTGGGTCCATTAAATCCATCCAATGAATTAGGTAATTTATAATGTTTTATGTGCTCAAAGGGTACATGGGAGGTTATCCCTAGATGTAAAGAGGTTACACAGAAGGTTATCCCAATCCCCAAATTTGGTAAATTAGTGGATATCACAAGCCTAATATGCGATGAATGTATTTCTGGGTAAATTTGATATAATATTTCTATAATTATAGATATGGAAGAAATTATATTTCATTATTTGTGAAATGATGTTATTCATATGATATGACCTCATGGATCATGATCTTTGATTCTATTATAAATCAAATCTTCTAAATTGACAAAGACCTATTATATAATTATGATCTATGAATTGTTTGGTATGATATTAAATTTTTATGATCATAATGTCATAAACTTATGCTCATGTTATTGTTATAAATAATCATTTACTGAAATATTCTATGTTTACCCATACTGAGTATCTGAGATCACCATTTACTATGTTTTTTCCCTGGGTTATGGAGAAAAGTTTTAGGTATGGTAATTATAATAAGTGTATGATGTGAGAAGAAATTTGGGCATATATTTTTTATCTTTCATAAAATAATATGTTTATATATATAGTCTCCAATAGTACTAAATATTTATAGATCTAGTGTGAAATGTTTTATGATATACACTAAGTATTCAATTAAAATGATGTAATATTTGTGAATGTAATTCCTATTTTACATCAGTTATAGTGTACTAATATGTGGTGATATCAATTGATGCAACCGTATATGTTTGATCCAAGGATATTTGGATATTTCTAGAGTGTACTATCTTGGCCAGTGGTTATAGTTTTTCTTATAATTTATTCCTATCAGAAATGTGATGTTTTTATGTGATGTTTAGGATGGATTTATTGAAATTTTATGAATAACACGTTGATTTCTATAATATATGGTTATCTATCACATATATTGAGGTTTATTATTATAATATTTTTGATGAGTGTAATTTTCTGTTAGGTTATTCAGGACCTAGACATCATTATTTAGGGATGATTTCATACCATTTTTCTATAATTTTTATAGAATTTGAGTAAATATAGCAACTAGAATTTTCCCATTTTTTGACATGTTTCATGATGTATTTATAGAATAATTATAGGGGTTTTCACTAGTTAGAGAGAGTGGTAGAGTTTTGAGACAATCTGATGTTAGGCATGAAGCCTTTATCCATTCCTAAAAATAATATGGATCTTATAGAGCATATAGGAAAAAATATTCAGCTATATGGCCTTTAAGATAAGGGATTAATTCACACAATAATGTTTTCATTGGGTGATCATATTGTATCTTCCAATAACGGTGATGTTTAATTGTGTTTATAAGAGGATTACTATAGATTAAACTATGTGATGGTCAATAAACTATATCCTCTCCCTTATATAGATTATTTTTCCAATTAGTTGAGAATATCCGAGAAGTTATACTAGATAAACATGAGATCAATATATTAGTAGTTTCATGTAAGGTCATATGATATTCATCATTTTACTTATAGGAGAAAGTATGTTCTATAAGGGTATCACTTGATGTTCATTTTTTTAAAAACGCACCAGCAATGTTTATAGCATTGACTTATTAGGTATTCAATCCTTAATTGGACTTGTTCATGGTTATCTTTATTAAGGATATTCTATAATACTCCTAGTCATATGAGGATCATTCTAAGAATATTGATATTTTCTATAGAATAATAAAAGAGATTTGGTTATATATCAACCACTCAAAGTGTCTGATCTATGTTAGTGAGGTTTTATTATTAGGGAATTTGTTATAATTAGATAGAATACCTATATATCCTAAGAAAGATTAAGTCGTGGTTTCTTAAGAGTGGATCAATAAATTGTTTTCAATTCCTTGTTTCTTTGGGTTAGCTGGTCACTAAAAGAGAATCACCTAGGACGTCTTCAAATTAAAAGTGATAATGGTAGATTTAAATAATAAATTCATGAATCTTGAGTGGAATAATAATTATGTAACATCCTTACAATAAATTAAAAAGAAGTTAATTTCTATTCCAATCTTGAACTTGCCTAAGTTGGATTTAGAGTATACCTTTTATTATGTTGCATTAAGCCTAGGTCTTAGATCTATGTTGATATTGGAAGAGTGGATAGTTACTTGTGTGTCTAGGAAACTATGTTCATATGAGAAGAACTACATAAAATTTGATATAGAGTTAGTGGTGGAGGTGAATGTGCTAAGGTGTTGGTGTCACTACTTTCAAGAATGTTTCATGTTTTATAAAAACCATATGATATAGTAGTATATTTTATCATAGCATGACATATTTGGATTTATTTCATTGCATGTGTTCCACATCATTTTACTTAATTAAATGTGTCCTTATTCTAATTATTTAATTTAATTAGTTAATTATATTAAATTTCTAATTTTTTATAAGTATTAAATTATCAGTTTTTTGGTTAAGTAATATTATTTCTTAGGTTTTTTAGTTTAATATTTTTATTATATGAATTTAATATTTTATTCCTTTTTTGTTATCTTATTGACCAATAAATTATATAAATAAAATTTGTGATTTATTTATAACCTTCTTTTATTTAAACTTTTTATTATGTTCTAATTTAATTTATATATATATATTTTTATTGAAAGGATGTTTAGTTAATTTAGTTAATTAACAAAAAATAGGAATTTAAATTTATAACTTGTATTATTTTATTTTGATATTTTAATATTTTTTAACTCTAAAATTTATTTTCATTAAATTAATTAGTTAACTTATTTTTTTCCTAATTTTTATCTTCTAAAAATTTTAAATGTTTATTTTCATTGATTATTCAATTTTGTGTTTTGAATTATTTTCATCAGGGTATTGGATTACATTCAAAAATTTTATAAGAGTCCATGTAAGGGTTTCTATGAGATTTGTAGTCATATATAAGGGTGGTGTTTTTTTAATGGTATTAGTGTTGGATGCATAAGGTTAATGGTGACAAACATAAGTATACACAATGTCATGTAAATGTACCCAGTGTTTCATGGAACCATTGTAAGGGTTGAGGAAGAATCATTTATGGGTAGTGTTTGAACTACACAAACGTAGAAGGATTCTCATTTAAAGGTAATGAAACTAACATAAATGTCAATATAGACCTCTATAAATATAAAATAGGATACTATAAGGGTACTAAGCATTTCAAACATATTTTTTAAGGGTTATAACATGGATTTAGAACTTTATTAAGTGTAGTACCTCACCCTAAAAACTTTCATAAGGATCCTCCATAATTCAACTAGATTTATTAAAGGCCATTTACTTTTAGAATATATTGTTATGAAGGTTGAAAACATGGTTTCATGCTCTGAATTCTCAGATTAGTTCAAAATCATAGAAATTTGAAGACAATATTTTAGAATTTTGAATTTTGAATAGGAATTCTTTATGTTAAAACAAAAAACACATGGGGTTATTGATATTTGTTAGAGAATCTTACTCGAGTCACATGATGAAGGTGGTGAATAGCAACTCACACCACGTGTAAGATATTGAGGAAGACATAAAAGTGTAGTCAGTGATGAATGTGGGGAGCTAGGGGAAGAATTTAATTATACATAGGAGGAAAGACCATAAGAGAGAACAAATAAAAAATATCATATGGTTGTAGGGAACTCACTAGAAACATGAGAATGGGGATTTGGAGCACATGACTAAAGTTAATTTAATCAAAAATTATTATTTATCATACTATTTTTCTCCCTATTATTAATTTTCAATATATTTTGATTAAATAAATCTATTACTACTATCTGAATATGAGTGGTTAAAAATAATAGGTAATTGAAAATAAATGGATTATAATTCATCTACTTTTATACTCTTATACTTGTAAACATTTATAGTTTGTTTTCTTATCTAATGATACCATAATTATTCTTTATGATAATTGATTTTACTATTATCTAAGAAATTACATAATATGGTAGTGTATCTTACTTTAAAATTTTAACAAAATTTAATGTAATGAAAATTAGAAAATATTGATGATTATTTTCTCCATAATTAATCAAACACTAACATATATTTTTATGAAAAATATTCTATAGGAAGATATCATTAAGAGTGTTGAGATAAAAGTTATTTCTTGGTGTTTGATCACCATAATTTAAAGTAATATAATAATTAAATTTTCAAGAATCAGATCAGAAATATTTTCTAAAAATATCAGTCCAATACTATTTGGTTCCCTATCACATCAAGCTGCATAGTTCTTCCTCTCTCTTATACCTTTCTTTTCTCTATGCAAATGTTTGATTAGTTCAATTTTATTTTTTTCTTTTTTTGACATTTTTTTCACATTTCCTATTTAGTTTTACACTCTTTATTAAACTATAATAGTTCAAGTTGTTTTTTAAAAAAATGAAATTTTTTGGGTCTTCAATGATGGTGTGTCAAACATTGAATCTAACCCATTGGTTAGGGTGGTGGTTCAAGTGCCTCCAGTCATTCAACATCGAGATGATATATATCCATAATAAATTGAACATCGTTTCTAATAATCTAAATAAATAAGATTCCATTTTTTTTGGTGTGGGATTCATGAAGTGAGTAACAACTCATGAGAATATTCATTAAGATACCAATCAACATATTGTGTTTTAGGGTAGGGGTTTTTCTCAAAAACGTGACTATTAACTTCTCATTCCATTATAGGGTTAAGGGTATTTGTATGTTTGATTTAGATATAAGGCTTATGTGTACCCACCACAAGTTCATTCCTGAGATGATGAAAAAATATTATATGTTCAATGATGAATTTTGTTACCCATGAGAATGTGTGAGGATATGATTTTGGGTACACATGCCTCAAGATAGGTTGTTTAGAAAGGTTTTAACAATATTTTCCATGAAATCAATAGTTTTTTGGTTTTATGATATGAATAATGTTATGGTGTATTTCATTTAAGAATGCTCTAATGTTCCGCAAGTGATGGTGGAACATCAATGACCAATAGGTCTTCTTCATACATTACTCATTCATAAGTAAAAATTCGATTATGTGATCATGGATTTTTTGAATGGGTGTCACATTTATCTCAACGAAGTGTTATATTATGGGTAATTTTGGATCATTTGAAAAATATTTCACATTTATTACTAATTAAGAATACCTTTTTCTGGAGATAAGTTGGGTTGGTTGTATGTTATTATGATTTTAGGGTTACATGATGTGTTGAGGAGTATCATTTAGGATCTATATTCTTGAGTTATGTAATCAGTTTTGGAAGTTCCCATAAAATATTTTTAAAAATCAAGTGAATTTGAGCATGGTATACTATCCCCAAACTGATGGGTAGTCTAAAAAAACTATCTAACCATTATAGGGCATGCTATATTCATGTATCCTAGATATAGATAGTTCATGGGAGAGTAATATCACCTTTATTGAGTTCACCAATAATAACAGTTACGTGAAATTGATTTAGATAGTACTTTTTGGGGACTTATATAGTAGATTGTTCTGATCACTTCTTTTCTGGTTAGAGGAAAGTAAATCATTTATGGTTGGGATAAGTCTTATATAGGTGATATAAGAAAATATATGGTTTATTTGAAGGTGGTTATCAACTACCTAGTGTTATAAACAATAATATATTATATAAATGTTTAATTCAAATGATTTTTTATTAAGACAAGATGAAGGGAATGAAAATAATTTTTATTTTACATGTATAAATGATGTTCATAAATGAATGGATTATTTTTTGAAAAATTTTATACCAGATAGATGTATTTAAAGAGTAATAAGACCAAGATTTTCTGTTAGTTATTACATGCAGTTATTTTAATCAGTTAAAAAAATATGTAGTAGGAGGTTTTTCAAAGTAAAAGATCTTTTTCTTCAGGAAAATTTACATTTGAATTCATATAGTTATATTTTTATAGTTGGGAGATTGAAAAGGAGAAAAGGATATGTGTTAATATTATTCATTTCATAACTAGTGAATATATATATATATATATATAAATTCATTTGAAGGAATAAATAATGTAGTGTATGGGTGATTTTTGAAGAAAAAAATGTAAAATTGGTTGTTATTTTTAAAAAAGAGAGAGGTGGGAGGAAGAATAATTTGATAATACTAAATATGTTATGAACACTTTTCATGATATGGATGCAGTTAGCCAGAGAATTTTTTTCATGTACTGTTTTTCTTGAAAATTTAAGAAAAATTATTTTTTAGATCAGGAATATAAGTGGAAAATGTTCTCCATTCATGAATAACTTAATATCATTCACTGGTGAACGACTCAATAGATTTTAACCTATTAAATTATATTGTAATAAGTATATGACACACTAAATATGTTGTAAGAAAAAAATATTTTGGAGACTAGTAAAGTGAATTCTATGGATTTACATTTTCATAATGGTTCATAGTATTTTTCCAGTGGATTGTGTGAACATGGGGTTTACCCGATTATGACAAGGAATAACTACTAAAATTCAGTAGTTAAACCTTTTAATATTCTTGTTACTTTTCTTTATGTTCGTATCTGTAGAAATAAATCAATAAAAATTTTACTCTATCAAGAGGTAAAAGTAATTTAATGGAAAAAAATAAAAAATTTAAATCATTTATTCAACCCCCCATACACATGCCACACTTAATGATTTCACTTATCCAATGACTCTATATCTGGTCTCAGATCTAGTTTACCTTTATTTTTTAACGAATGTTTGAATATTTGGTTTTTAAGTCTCTCCCATATTGAATATGTCACTAATTTATATTATCTATAATTTATTATTTAAATTTAGTAAATATATATGTTATTCCCATTTTTTATGTGAAGTTTTTCATATTTTAAAGGATAAAATGTTGAATTATCACTTTTATAGAGTTTAAAATTCATTAGATGAAACAAATGAGGGGGTTTTTACCCCATGGTGAATGTTCTTTCATGAAAACATTTGATAAGATGAATTTGGGAAAAAATGGTTGTAATAAGAATGTAATTTTGTCTTTTATTACAGAGAGTGAATATATAAAATTAAAAGGAATAATATATATATATATATATATATGAAAAATTATAATAGTATTGTGAAAAAATGGTAACTTACTTTGGGTTATATATTCCTAGAATATCTTTTTTATTATTAAATATGAAAATGTACATTGGAAATTAAGGATTGGTTATCTTGATTAAAGGTGTATGAGTAAACATATATGAAGAGAAAGTGTTTTTGATATTTCTATGATTATGTGTGTGATTAATTGTATTTCTTCCAAATTTTATAAGGGTAATATAAAAAATTATACACACAATGGTGTTGAGATTATAATATTTCTTCCTTTAGAACTAATTTATTTTGACATCTACAGGCCCATGAGTAAGAAGTAAATAAATGAAAATAAGTATTTAATTCACTTTATTGATGAATTTACATTTATTACCTATTTGATGTTTATGAAAAATAAATTAGAATCTTTAAATATTCTTAATTGTTTTAGGAGAAGTTATAAAAAATAATGTGGAATCCCTTTGAAGAAATTATAGAAATATAATGGTGTTTAGAACATAAATAAAAAATTTAAAATATTTTATTTAAAATGATGGAATTTTATATTAACATAGTGAATCATACACAACATAAAAAAATGGTGCAGGTGAATGAAATCATAAAGCCTTGGTAGAGATGGATAAAATAATTTTCATCGAGATATTACTTCTCTTTATTTTTGAGGAAAACTATTGGAGTGGGGGTTTATGCTAGTAATATCATGATATTGATTATAATGAAAAATATTCAAAATAGAAGTCCATATGTCCATAGGTATTCCCCCTTGAACACCATAGGATTCAAAATAGTAGAGAGGGTCTGCTGAGGTACCATGGGGAGGGTATACCCCTTGTATGAGGGTGATAAATAATAAAATGAATCATTGAACATAATCGAAAAAATATGAAGTACAACTGAATAAGTTATATAATACATTCTATATCATAATGGATATAATAGAAAAACTCAATTGATATTTCTCCTAATATAAATATCAACCTATAAAATTGACCAATAGGCCAATCAACATATATAAAATAAATAAATCAAAAACATCACAAGGCTCTTCTTGACCTTTGAGAAACACCACATCCCAATATCTAGTCCTTATCCAAGCTATCTTGGTTGGCCATGAAAATCATTATTAAGGGCCTCATCTATACATGTTCCTACAATAACCATGTGTGAGCTTGTTAGGAATCTATGTGCAATGGTAGCCCGGGAAATGTGTGAGTGAATTAGTCAGTAGGCCACTACTAATGTGGTCTTGTACTAACTAAAATATGTTTTTGTTTTCTGAACCTGACATGCTCACCAAAAATAAATAAATCAATAGATAATAAATAATAAATAAGCCACTACCAATACCTAATTCTATAGAATTATAGAATTTCTTTATGCATATCAAAATAACCACTCCAACATAATTTCCAACTCCCATCCTTGGGACTGAGTCCTCAATCGACCATACCTACCTCAACTAGTGTTGTGGTGTATTTGAAGACATCATGATGACTTTTCCTATCAACAAGTACCTCTAGATGATCCATGTTTATCCAAGATTAGCCATAGAGAACATGATTGAATGAGTAATATACATATCTTTGTGGCATGATGTATTATCCAACCAGGGTTAATATACCCATCCTTATGGCATAAACCAACCACCTCAGAAATAATACAATTCATGAGAAACATACCCATCCTTGGGGAATCCTAATATAATAGGACTTCGACAGGTAATATATCCATATTTAAGGCATGATACCTCATCAAACTAGGGGTAATATGCTAATCTCCATGGAACGAATCAACTACCTTAGGTTCAATACCATTTGGGGGAAATATAGCCATATATATGTTATCTAAAAAGAAAATGCTTTATAATGGTAATATACCCATCCCCATGGAACTTTGGATTTATTATCCTAGGGTAATATACCCATACCTAGGGCATAGATTAACCCCCTCAAGTACAATGTCATCTAGGGGAAAGATACCAATCCATAGGACTTCTAGGGAGAATAGACTTACTTGGGGTAATATACCCATCCTTATGGAATGGGGTCTCATCCCACCAGGGTTATATACCCAACCTCAAGTCACATTTATGAATCATATATAACACGCCAAAAATTTATAATATTTTCTTTTTAGAATCAATTTAATTTTCTTGATAACTTACAATACATGCAACACCGGGTTTAAACAAAATACTGTTTAATCATGTTTTTACAGTTAATTAAATTCTAACAGTTTTATGGAATTCATATAGTAATTTTATATGTTATATATCCAATAAAAAATTATTATATTCATCGGATGTCATGAACCAACCCGGGTTGACCCTGAACCGGTCACTCGAGTCGGTTCACGACATGGCCCGAAGGGTGTTCTCAATCCCCATAGGCTGGTAACTTGTGTCGAGCATCAAAATTTTAATCATTGGGAATGATTTGGCCCATTAAAAAAACAAATAAATAAGAAAATATATAAAAATATATAGTCGATAAACATGATGCTAGAAACTGAATGAATATAAAACTGAACATACCTCCACGTGATTTTTTAGGTCACCTCCCAACTGAAGGGAAACTTTTCTCCAATAACGAGGAACTCATCAAAGAAAACCTGAGCAAGGAAACCTACAACTGAAATGATAAAATAGGTGTAAGCATTAAAAATTCTCAGTAGAGATGCCAAAATAAACCACAAAGTCCAATGTCTCCTTTTCCGAAGCAATCCACCAACTTCAGTTTAAGATACGAATATAAAAGTAGGGTTTTCACATTTGAAAATAAGCAACATGGATTTTCCATTTAAAAACTGAAGACACACTGCATACCATTTTCCAAAATCATTTTTCATTTTATATACTAAATCCAAAATAAAATATAACAATGTTGTGCTAGAGTAAAACAAGTAAGACTGTAAAATGAAAATAAATTAGTACACAAGAGGTAAACAAGTAATGAAAATATTTTAGTAACCATGGGTGATCCTAAACATCCCTAGAATACCCTGGACATGCTCAGGTTCGGAACCACCTATCGACATATGGTGAAGCTCTAAAGTCTATAACCAACTGGCCAACCTAACTGACCAATCCAGTGGAAAAACCCAACTGGCCTAAAAACAAATCCAGGGGGTACCAACACATCCAATCGGGGTTGGTCAGAAACCATCACTCGATATCTAGAAGATGCCCCAGAACCCATGGTGATTACAATAATACTGTCTAAGTAGGAGTCCCTCACACGCGTGACTAATCTCACTGAACTTGCCTACCCCAAACATGGAAACTCCATACGATAACCCATAATGGACATCCCCCCTATAGCGGTTCCCCAGTATATATATATACATATAATATAGCATCCCACCTTTTTATCACATAAACATTCATTACATTATACAAAAACAAGGATCTTTATGGTTTAGTGTCTTGGAAACCAGAAACATATTATATTAAAACATAAAACATTATTCTTAAACACTTGAAAATATTCTTCATTGTTTATCCTATGTTCATTACAACATCTCATTACCTGGTAGCATACATAAAAGGAAACGGTGAGTAGAAGGCCCAAAAAGGGAAACAAGGGAAACATTTTACATGTGAACTTGAGATACATCAAAAAGTCATGAAACTTAACTTTAAGGCATGATAAAGAGATCATGAGGCATATCATAATAAAAATAATGTGTTTCATAATTTGAGGATGGGTCTAAAACATTTAACATAGAAAATCATTAACATATCACCAAGGTCCATCCACAAGGCTTCATTTATTATTACAAAGGTTATTCACCAAGGTATCGTTAAAATTGTAATCTCTAGTGGTTACAACATTACCCAATACAACGGAGCGCTATTAGAGAGCACCCTTAAATTTGTATTTATCATCATGTGATCCATATATATCATAATCATACATTTAATAAATAACCCATATAGCATAAAATAAATGGATTTCACTTCATAATCATAACGTTTTAAAAACTATTTTTAAGACATGATCTTTATGTCATTTTAAACCCAAGAAAAAGGAAAGTGGGGTTAGTGTATGTAAATCCTAGAATTAATATTGAAAATTTTGATATATATGTGAATAACCTTGTAGAAAAAATAGCTTTGAGTATTCACTTAATAAAATAAAATTATTTGAAAAAAAGAGAGAGACATTTTGAGACGAATATTCTGCAGCATAACGGCTATGTTACAGGGTTTTAGGAAACATTGAAACGATAGGGGACATGGGTCACCCACACATCAGTGATCCATAACACATTAGAGAGATAGAAAATAAAGGATATAAGAAAATGGTAATGAAATTTGAAAGACATACCATATGAAATGAAAAACATTAAAGGAAGAAAAAAAATAATATTTCTCTTATGAAAATTCGGCAGCCTAACGGCATCACTTAAAGCTTCAAAAAATGAATTGACGAGATAAAATAGGGTCACTAATAATATGAAAATAAAAGAAAAGTATTATAGATATAGAGATCATACCAAAACATAATAAAAAGGAACTTGAAAGACTTTTCATGAAAATAGATATTGAAAACGAGAAGGGTGAAAGAATCCCTCAAAAATTCGGCAGCCTAACGACGTCGCTTAAACATTATTAAAATGAATTGATGAGAGAAAGAGAGGGTCTATCATAATATGAGAATGAGAAGGACAATAGAATTAATATAAAATAACATCCTATAATATAATAACATGAAGCATAAAAGATATAACATAAAAGAGTGTACTTGGAAAGAAAGAGAGGTATGATCCCTTACCTTGAAGACTATCTTCAAAATCATGATGTTTGGCACCTTGGGAGGATTAAGGGTGCCTTACGAGGACTCCTTTAGAGGTAAGGAGATTAGAAAATCATTGAGAAGGATTTTGGAATGGAAAGGATGAGAGAATGGCTTGGTATTTATAGGGAATGTGAGGGGATAAGACATTAATTGCCAAGGGAGACCTCATCGGTGGTATTGGCAAAGAAATCAGCTTGCCCATGGTATTTTCCCATGGTATTGGCCACTTGGGACACCTCATACCTTATCTTACTATTAATAAGTCGACCATATTGATTACATACTTAATTCATCATTTAATGATTTCATTAAACACCCGTAACTTAAAAACTGAATTTTAACTACTCACCGAAAATTCAACTTTCTCAGAAAAATCCCAAAATTTCACCTTAACCAAATATCAATGCTCTGATTTAATGAATGAACTTCATTTTATAAAAATGATTTTCTAAATAATATTAATTTAATTTTTAAATAAAAACACAATTCACCGAAAATTTATTTTTTCCAGAAAAATCCCTAATAATTAACTTAACATAATATCGATGCTCTGAGTTCAAAAATGAACTCTATTTTATAAAAAAAAAATTCTAAATATTTTTAATTTAATTTTTAATTAAAAAACACTATTCACTCAAAAAAACAAATACTTGACTAATAATTTCTGAAACAGTTATTTACCTATTTTGTTGAATCACATTACATAATCAAGGTCCCTATATTATATTAAAACTTTTCTTAAGTGATATTACTAATCCATTTGGTCACATTACTAATCCTAAGCATAAAATCACTATTCATAATTTACTATTCATCAAAAATTATGTTGATCTTATTAGACTCTAAATTTCTTACTGAACATAATTGTAGAAGACCATTTTTTGAAAATCATTGCACATAATTAATTATTTAAGGTTTACATAAATATTTTCAGATATTATTTTTCTAGAATTCATCAATAATATTCATACTGTATTTATCCGGACATTTGAAAATTCAAAAACTTCACTATAAGAAGCCATGACAATTTTTATTTAAATCAAAGGATTACACAAGGCAGTTACGGTCTTCTTACATAGCCCCTTATAACCCCAACATATGACCTAAGTGTAAATTGTGCTAAGGTTAGTGAATATGAGGGTGGCTCAGCCAACATTGCACGAGTAGTAATTTCTATTAATTTGAGCTTCTCGTGAAGGCGATTCTGTTCAAGCTTTACATGATGAAGTTTGGTTTGGGTTTGGTCCAGAGAAAATCTCAGTGGTGCTACCTCCTTCCCAAGTTCTGTTAGATAGGCTTCAATTGGCCCGAGACTACAGGATGAGGCCATCGAATCCTCATTCTATATTAATTAACCAAGATCAGTTGTATTTAGAGAAAATAATCACAACATTTAGTTTCAAAATGTCATACTGACTAACGGTCATATAACAGTCAATACCCAACAGTCACATTTTAATTATACTCATTTTATTAAATGAAAATGTTTTGTTGAATATAAAATAAAATAACACACAAAATTTGGAAACAATAATTTTGCAAAAAATTTCAGGTCGTTACATTCAACTATAGCATCCCGCATTTTTATCACATAAAATTTCATTACATTATACAAAACCGAGGATCTTTAAGGTTTAGTGTCTTGGAAACCAGGAACTTAATACATGAAAACATAAAAAATTATTCTTAAACACTTGAAAATATTATTTATTGTTCATCCTAATTTCATTACAACATCTCATAACCCGGGAGCATACATAAAAGGAAAGGGTGAGCAGAAGGCCCAGTAAGGGAAATAAGGGAAACATTTTACATGTGAACTTGAGATACATCAAAAAGTCATGAAAAATAACTTTAAGGCATGAGAAAGAGATCAAGAGGCATATCATAATAAAAAAAATGTGTTTCATAAATTGAATATGTGACTACAACATTTAACATAGAAAATCATGAACATATCACCAAGGTCCATCCCCAAGGTGTCATTTAAAATTACCAAGGTTATTCACCAAGGTATCGTTAAAACTATAATCTCTAGTGGTTACATCATTACCCAATGAATTGGAGTGCTATCAGGTTTCACCCTTAAATTTGTCTTTATCATCATGTGAGACACAAATATCATCATCAGACATTTCCTAAATAACTCATATATAATAAAAGAAATGGGTTCCATTTCATAATCATAACGTTTTAAAAACTTTTTTTAAGACATGATCTTTATGTCATCTTAAAACCACAAAAAAGGAATGTGGGGTTCGTGTATGTAAATCCCAGAATTAAAATAGAACATTTTGATATATTTGTGAATACCTCTTTAGAAAAAATATCTTTGAGTATTCACTTAATAAAATAAAAGTATTTGAGAAAAAGAGAGAGACATTTTGAGATGAAAATTCTGCAACATAACTGCTATGTTACAGGGTTTTAGAAAACATTAAAAAGAGAGGGTACATGGGTCACCCACTCATAAATGATCCATAACACAGTAGAGGGATATAATATAATGGATATAAGAACATGGATTTGAAATTTGAAAGAAAGACCATATGAAATGAAAAACATGGAAGGAAGACAAAAATAAGATTTCTCTTATGAAAATTAGGCAGCCTAACGACGTCACTTAATGATTAAAAAAATGAATTGACGAGATCAAATAGAGTCTGTCATCATATGAAAATAAAATTTCATTATTATAGATATAGAGATCATACCCCAACATAATAAAAAGTAACTTGAAAGACTTGACATGAAAATAGATCTTGAAAATGAGAAGGGTGAAAGAATCCCTTAAAAATTCGGCAGCATAACGACGCCACTTAAACATTCTTAAAATGAATTGATGTGAGAAAGAGGGGGTCTTTCATAATATTAGAATGAGAAGGACAGTATGATGAATATAAAATAACATACTCCAATATAAGAACAAGTAGCATAAAAGATATGACATAAAAGAGAGTACTTGGAAAGAAAGAGAGTGGTAGGATCTCTTACCTTGAAGAGTAACTTCGAAATCTTGATGTTTGGGACCTTAGGAGGCTTGAGGGAACATTGGGAGGACTCCTTGGGAGGTAAGGATACCATAACATCGTTAAAGAGGATTTTGGAGTGGAAAGGATGAGAGAACGGCTTGGTATTTATAGGAAAAGTGAGGGGACAAGGCATTAATTTCCGAGGGACACCTCATCGGTGGTATTGGAAAAACCATGGGCTTGACCATGGTATTAGCCCATGGTATTGGCCAATTGGGACACCTCATACCTTATCTTACTATTAATAAGTCGACCATATTGATTACACACATAATACATCATTTAATGATGACATTAAACACCCGTAACTTAAAAAACTGTATTTTCACTATTCACCAAAAATTCAACTTTCTGAGAAAAATCTAAAAATTCCACCTTTACCAAATATCAATGTTCATATTTCAAAAATTAACTTCATTTTATAAAAATATTTTTCTGAATATTTTTCATTTAGTTTTTAAATAAAAACACTATTCACCGAAAATTCATTTTTTTCAGAAAAATCCCTAAAAATTATCTTAACATAATATCGGTGCTCTGTGTTCAAAAATGAACTCCATTTTATTAAAATAATATTATAAATACTTTTTATTTAATTTTTAATTAAAAAACACTATTCACCTGAAAAATCTAACACTTGACTAATAAATTCATGAAATAGTTATTTACCTATTTTATTGAACCACATTACTTAATCAAGGTCCCTATATTATATTAATACTTTCATTAAATGATATTACTAATCCATTTGGTCACATTACTAATCATAAGCGTAAAATCACTATTCATAATTTACTATTCATCAAAAATTATGTTGATCCTATTAGACTCTAAATTTCATACTGAACATAATTTTAGAAGACTATTTTTTTGAAAATCATTACACATAATTAATTATTTAATGTTGACATAAATATTTTCAAATATCCTTTTTCTAGAATTCATCAATAATATGCATACTGTATTTATCCGGACATTTGAAAATTCACAAACTTCACCATAAGAAGACATTACAATTTTTATTTAAATCAAAGGATTACACAAGGTAGATACGGTATCCTTACATAGCCCCTTATAACCCCAGAATAGGACCTAAGTGTAAGGTGTGCTAAGGTGAGAGAATCTGAGGGCGGCTCAACCAATATCACATGAGTAGTAATTACTATCAGTTTTAACTTCTCGCAAAGTATATTTCTTTCTAGCTTCACATGATGAAGTTCAGATTGGGTTTGGTCCAAAGCAAAGCTTAGTGGTGCTACCTCTTTCCCAAGTTCTGTTAGATGGGCTTCAATTGGCCCGAGACTACAGGATAAGGCCATAAAATCATTTTTCTATATTAATTAACCATGATTACTTGTATTTAGAGACAATAATCACAACATTTAGTTTCCAAAGGTCATAATGACTAACAGTCATATAATAGCCAAAACCCAACAGTCTCATTTTAATTATAATCAATTTATTAAATGAAAACGTTTTGTTGAGTATAAAATAAAATTCCACACAAAATTTGGAAACCAGATTTATTTAAAAAATTTGGATCATTACATTCTTCCCCCCTTAAGAAATTACTTCCTCGCAATTTTTAAAATTGGGCATGGAAATTTCATTGAAAGTCCCACATCGAAAAAGGAGTCAGTAAAACTATTACTTTAAAAGAATGAAATGGAAGTACAAAGGTCACCTGAGTTAACCCATACTAGGATTCCATGTAGGGAAACATGGATATGGAAGAGAAAAAAAGGGTCATGTTCTGATGGAGAGTGATAGAAAACGTGATTATTAGAATGTTAACGACAAGAAAATCACAAACTTGTGATGTGTGTAAACGGTCTTTGATTACCCAGTAGGACACTTAAACCAACAACGTTTTTGTCTTACGTTCCTTTTAATAATTTTGAGGAATTCATTTACTACATAGAATAAGAACACAAGGAAATATACTTACCATTAAGTAGAGTTTCATCCTTTAATAAGTTTCTACGAAGACTAATATTTTCTCCAAACGATGAGCATTCAAAAATACTTTGTCTCATCAAAGCACAAGAATCATCTTCTAGAGAATCATGTAATCCACAAAAGATTAACTATATATTTCTTCTATCATTAAACATTATCTGAAAAATAGAAAGGGTAAGATAAAACAACTATTCAAAAAGAAAGAACTGCATAGGAAGGGAAAATACTTTAAATCTTCAAAGTTGCATAGTACTAACCAATGTTCATCATAGACCATTCCATAAATAAGTGTCCTTAAAATTCCTCAAAATAAACCAAACTAAGATTGAAACCCAAATATAAGAAGGATTTGATAACATAGTCTTCCAAGATAAACTTTATCATTCATCTCCAAACAACATCAACCACTCCTAACATCTTATAACAAAAATAACTAACCTAAACATATTTTCCTCAAGGATGGGTCAATCATTTACATAAGTAACCTAAATTACTATAAGTTCAACTTAAATTCATCGATTCTTCAAAATATAATTCAATCTTTACTCCTTAAAGAAAATACCATAGTAATATATTTACCTCGATCATATAGGGTTCCCAAAATAGTGAACGTATTCCAAAATAATAATCATCTTTTAATCCCCAAATCATCATTTTTTTCCAAGAAGAAAAACTTCACAACATCAACATGTGGTACATAATAATATATGTTTTACTTAATGATATAAAACCATCTTAGGTAGTGACTTGACGTTCTTAGAAAACATTAATGATATCCTCATAGGGCACGAACTAAAATACAACATGACATAGACAATTATTGCGAAGAAGTTACATTTACTTTAGTCATCATGATCCATCTCAGCATAGGACATTCATTGTTCCCTTGTCCTTGAAGATTCTTGATGCTCATCATGCTTCTTATCCCTTACAAGAGAGCATTGCCTTGGATAATGTCCAACTTCTCTACATCTATGACATTGAAAGGAATAAGGTATATTAGATCGAACCTTATCTCTATACATCACATTATCCATTTGTTTGAAGCAATTAGATACTTTATAACCTATCACCCCACAATTAAAACATCTCCCAGTTCCATTGTGACATTATCCTTGGTGCCCCTTTCCACACTTTTTTCACAAATGAAACTGGGTCTTCTTTCCGTTATCAACTTTATCAGATGAACATCCTTAAGACTTCGTCTTATTCTTCCTTGATGAATTTGTGCATTCAAATAGGTACCAATTATTAATTGTGATTTTTTATAGCTGTTTTGGCATAATCACAATATGTTAAACTTGATCTCTCGTCCTCTCTATCACATTAATAGGGAAATCATCACATTTCCTATCACATTGGTTGTTGGGACATGTTCTTCTATTTCCCGCCATTAAATAAGAAAAGAATGTATAATTAGGGGCATAAATACTTATCTAATAATCACGAAAAGGAAACTTAAAAAATAGAAGGATAAACTTGTAGAAGAAAATTATACCCTAACTTTTGATCCCCTACGTTCCAATCTAGGTTATCTATGATCATATATTCTTATGTGAATCTTTATTTTATTTTATCTTTGTTCCTTTAATAATGGTTCATTCTAAGCTTATTAATTTACCAAAGTATATCCCCCGAGAGTGTCATAACCAAGAGTGTAGCAAGGCTCGTTGTCGTGTACCAATTCCCATTCGAGTCTATCTCAAGTGGTGTTTTTGGGTTTTACCCCTATGTACATCTGTGCCAGATCCTCCTCTACCTGTTCATATCAAGATAGGGATGTATTTTCTTGATAAAAAACTTACTCAATACTCACCAAAATACCAGAAAGATTTCCTATATTTAAATTTTCTATAGGTTTATTCCTATTTTTTTCATATCCTAATTTCCACAAACAACTAAACCTACCTTTGATACCAACTATAGCATCCTGCCTTTTTGTCACACTTACTTTCATTACATTATACAAAACTAAGGATCTTTAAGGTTTAGTGTCTTGGAAACCAGGAACTTAGTACATGACAACATAAAAAATTCTTATTAAACACTTGGAAAGTTTCTTCATTGTTCATCCTATGTTCATTATAGAATCTCATAACCTGGGAGAATACATAAAAGGAAAGGGTGAGAAGAATGCCTAGTAATGGAAACAAGGGAAACTTTTTACTTGTGAACTTGAGATACATCAAAAAGTAATGAAAAATAACTTTAAGGCATGAGAAAGAGATAATGAGGAATATCATAATAAAAATAATGTGTTTCATAAATTGAAGTTGTGACTACAACATTTAACATAGAAAATCATGAACATATCCCCATGGTCCATCCCCAAGGTATCATTTCAAATTACCAAGGTTATTCACCAAGGTATCTTTAAAATTGTAATCTCTAGTGGTTACATCATTACACAATGCATTGGAGCGCTATCAGGGTGCACCCTTCAATTTATGTTTATCATCATGTGACACACATATATCATCATCAGATATTTCATAAATAACACATATAGAAAAAAATAAATGGGTTTCATTTCATAATCACAATGTTTAAAAAAATAATTTTAAGACATGATCTTTATGTCATTTAAAACCCACGAAACAGGAAAGTGGGTTCATGTATGTTAATACTAGAATTATAATAGAACATTTTGATATATATGTTAATAACCCTGAAGAAAAAAGATCTTTGAGTATTCACTTTATAAAATAAAATAATTTTAGAACAAGAGGGAGACATTTTGAGATGAAGATTCTACAACATAACGTCTATGTTACAGGGTTTTAGAAAACATTGAATAGAGAGAGGACATGGGTAACCCACTCATAAATGATCCATAACACAGTAGAGGGAAAGAATATAATGGATATAAGAACATGGTAATAAAATTCAAAAGACATACCATATGAAATGAAAAACATTGAAGGAAGACAAAAATAAGATTTCTCTTATGAAAATTCAGTAGCCTAATGACGTCACTTAAAGATTCAAAAAATGAATTGACGAGATCAAATAGGGTATCTCATCATATGAAAATAAAATATCAGTATTATAGATATAGATATCATACCATAAAATAACAAAAAGGACCTTGAAAGACATGACATGAAAATAGATCTTGAAAACCAGAAGGGTGAAAGAATTTCTAAAAAATTCGGCAGCCTAACGGCGCCACTTAAACATTCTTAAAATGAATTGATGAGAGAAAAAGGGGGTATATCATCATATGAGAATGAAAAGGACAGTAGTATAAATATAAAATAATATCCTCCAATATAAGAACATGGAGCATAAAAGATATGACATATAAGAGAGTACTTGGAAAGAAAGAGAGAGGTAGGATCCCTTACCTTGAAGAGTAACATTGAAATATTGAATTTTGGGACCTTGGGAGGCTTGAGGTCGCCTTGGGAGGACTCATTGGGAGGTAAGGATACTAAAAATTCATTAAAAAAGATTTTGGAGTGGAAAGGATGAGAGAATGGATTGGTATTTATAGGGAAAGTGAGGGGACAAGGCATTAATTGCCAAGGGACAACTCATCGGTGGTATTGGCAAAACCATGGGCTTGCCCAATGTATTTTCCCATAGTATTGGCCACTTGGGACACCTAATACCTTATACTACTATTAATAAGTCGAGAATACTGATTAAATACATAATACATCATTTAATGACGTCATTAAACGCCTGTAACTTAAAAACTGTATTTTCACAATTCACCGAAAATTCAAATTTCTCAGAAAAATCCCAAAATTTCACCTTAACCAAATATAAATGCTCTGATTTCAAAAATGAAATTAATTTTATAAAAATATTTATCTAAATATTTTTAATTTAATTTTTAAATAAAAACACTATTCACCGAAAATTCATTTTTTTCAGAAAAATCCCCAAATATTACCTTAACATAATATCGATGGTCTGAGTTCAAAAATGAACTCTATTTTATAAAAACTAATTTTCTAAATATTTTTAATTTAATTTTTAATTAAAAAAACTATTCTCCCAAAAGAACTAACACTTGACTAATAATTTCTGAAACCGTTATTTACCTATTTTTTTGAATCACATTACTTAATCAAGGTCCCAATATTATATTAATAATTTCGTTAAGTGAGATTTCTAATCCCTTTAGTCACATTACTAATCCTAAGCATAAAATCTGTATTATTAATTTACTATTCATCAAAAATAAAGTTGATCTTATCAGACTCTAAATTTTTTACTGAACATAATTGTAGAAGACCATTTTTTGAGCATCATTACACATAATTAATTATTTAAGGTTTACATAAATATTTTCAAATATCCTTTTTCTAGAATTCATAAAAATATGGTTACAATATTTATCCAGACATTTGAAAATTCACAATCTTTACCATAAGAAGACATTACAATTTTTATTTAAATCAAAGGATTACACATGGCATTTACGGTCTCCTTACATAGCTCCTTATAACCCCAGCATAGGACCTAAGTGTAAGGTGTGCTAAGGTGAGAGAATCTGAGGGTGGCTCGGCCAACATCGCACGAGTATTAATTTCTATCAGTTTGAACTTCTCGTGAAGACGATTTCGTTCTTTCTTCACACGATGAAGTTCGGCTTGGGTTTGGTCCAGAGCAAAGCCTAGTGGTGCTACCTCCTTACCAAGTTCTGTTAGATGGGCTTCGATTGGCCTGAGACTACAGGATGAGGCCATCTGATCTTCTTTGTATATTAATTTACCATGATCACCTGTATTTAGAGACAATAATCGCAACATTTAGTTTCCAGAGGTCTTAAGGACTAACGGTCATATAATAGTCAAAACCCAATAGTATCATTTTAATTATACTCATTTTATTAAATGAAAAAGTTTTGTTAAGTATAAAATGAAATAACACACAAAATTAGGAAACAATATTTATTCAAAAATTTCGGGTCGTTACATATAACATATCATCAAAGGTGCCAACCAGGCCTTCATGCCATGAAATCACTAAAACCATTTGATACCTTTTTCAAAATATTAAAGTTGTTATATGGGCATACAGTAATCAAAATGTCATCATTTCATAGAGTCAATGTAAACATAAAATTAATGCTCAAAGTTCCAAATAGACCATCATGACACAACCATGTCAAAATCATTATTCTAAAAACATTTGTAATTACCACGAGGCACACAAAATTTCCAAACACAAACTATTATAAAATTTTAAACAACTCCACCCATGAATTGGATGAGCCAAACGGTCCATTAAGTCGTCATGTCCAAAAAATTTACCCAAAACATTACACAAATACATCTTTTATATCTTCAAATCCAAACTACCACACTCTTGAGATCACACTTCCAACTATTCACAAAAGACACACATAAGAACGGATCTTACATAGGAAACAAAAACTATTTAAAAAACCAAGGTTTTAATGAAACACTATTATAATGGTGTCACTGTCCCTTGAAGAAAAATCTATGGGTGCACCAAGTGCACCCATGGATGTGCCGACATCCAATGGCATGCCTACGTTTCATGAAAACAACCAACACAATTCCCACTAAACAACCACTTTGAAACTAAATCCAAATTCTCACTTTATTCAAAATGAACTCACCCTGCCACATTAAAAACCATATAGCCCCCTTTTTATTTTAACACCAAAACACTATTAGCAAGCTATACCAATACCAAAATTATAAACCAAACCTAGTTTACAAATAACGAATGCTGACACACAACATAATAAATACTAAACATTTCATAAAAACCCTCAATTCCACTTTGAACACTATAGTATTTTATCAAATACGCCAAGTGTACATAAAAATTATAATAACCAAATATTTACCTTCAAAGTATTATTATTATTATTTATCAAAATACATTAACAAAAATAGAAACTCCCCAACAAAATAGCCATAAACAATATAAAAATAGGATTTTCCACATAATCAAATAACTGCAGACTCGAACTAGGAATTGACTCAAAAAATGATTTTCAATAATTTTAAACATTTAAAATCACTATAGTAGTAATATTTATGGATATAAAAAAGATGAGAATCACATAAAATAAAATTATCAAAAAACCCAAGCATCAATTATACTGCAGAAAGGAAAACCCTGAAATTACCTACCTCAAACCAAGAGTGGACGCGACAGAACCTCAACGGAAGGTTGGACAACGCCCTGTGGATTAAGCACACATCCTATACAATGATAAAAACGCATGAGACACACCTTCTATTCATTAAGGTTTATGTAAAATTAATAAAACCCTCAAAAATGGAAGGAAAACGCACTGGGGGGGAGAAAGAGGTCGAGCGTGGGAAGCCAGGTCGAACGGGTGGTCTGCCAGAGGCGCGTGCAGCACAGAGAAGCGGAAAGGGGTGGGGGAGGGGGTTGGATGAAGGTAGCCTGGTTGGAGCGCAAAATCTGGGAGTGGTAGGAGGTGCCTGGATGGAGGGATGGTGGGCGAGCGAGCTGCAGGCGCGGCTGGCAGATAGGGAGAGGGGTTGACCGGGACCTACATGGGCGGATAGTGGATCGAGGTAGGGAGATGTAGAGGGCGTGCGATGGGGAGGCGCTGTGTGGGGAGTGCGACAGAGTGGGAGGCAGAAGCCGGACATAGAGGTAGTAGAAGGATAATGTCGCAGGAGGGTGGCTGAAGCTTCAGGTTTCCGCAGGGCTGGAGGGCGGCAGGCGTAAGGGATCAAGGGAGAGCATGAGGTGAATCAAGTAAATAGGGTGCGGAGTCTGGGAAGTAGGTGACGCATCCGTGGCTGCTAGGGATGTCGGCAGGTTGGGACGCGGGGTGTGGAGGGGAGAAGGCAGGAGGGGTGCAGGGTTTTGTAGCGAGTGGCAGGGTGCAAGGATGGTAGGCGGAGGGGAGGTCTGTGACACGGCGGGGTCGAGGGGCCAAGGTAGTGGGGTAAGAGGTGGAGGGGAAAACTAGTAGGTGGCGGGATATGGGTTGCAGCGCGACTGAACATGGGGTATGGGGGTGTGACGCGGTTAGGGCTTAGGGTTTCATAAAAAAAATGTTTTTTTTTCATTTTATCATAAAATACTATTAAAATACTAATAACACAAATAGTAATAATATAAACAATACCAATAATAAGAAAAAAAATTGTATTTACAATAACATAATGAAGAATGATAATAATAAACTAATAAAAATAATAATACAATAATAATAAAAATAATAATAATAATAATTATTATTATAATTATAAAAATGATAATAACAACATAATAATATTATTATTAACAAAATTTACTTTTAAAACATAATTCATTTAGTTATCATATTACAAAAACTGGGTACTCGCACAATCATCGTAAGAATTAAAAAAAACACGCACGCAAATTACGCACCTCAATGCAGTCCACTTGGGCACCCGCACAAGCACCTGAGAAGACCGCACGGTCATTTATAACCATGTTGTGCCTGTGTAAGGGTCTTGAACTCACCAAAAACATTAAACATAAAAAAAATTTAAACCGAGTCCAAGCCCGATCATTAACGCGAGTACGCAGAGCCCTGAAATAATAAAATAAAAAAAAATTAGAAAGTTGGGTTGTGACAATTCTCCCCACCACATACACTTTCTGCCCCCAAAAGTCACCCACCCGAACAGTAGAAAAAAGAAGGCACCATGCTCAGTTGAAACCAAAAGAAACCACAACACAAGGTAATGGGAGAACACGAGAGGGTTCTTCCCACCACAAGAACTCAACTAGTGTAGGAATCTAACACTCATACACACCACTCCTGGAAGGGGGGGGGGAGTGATGCTGAAACTCCCAAATGATCCAAACTAACATTAATAGCACACATCCGCTAAAGGTTGAAACTCTCGACCCTGACTAGAAACTCCTAACACTAAGAGAAATCCTCTGAGAAGTACAGAACCCCAAATAGTGAATCCAAGAATAACCAAAAGCCTTGACTCTTCTACAGGAACCTATATCTCCAAACAGACACTGGAAAACCAATACTAACATATACAAGGGTCAAACACACTTTTAGGAAAAATGCACGATTCAGAAAACCATAATCTGACAAAAAAACTGTTGGATTGTAACAAAACATGTCTATTATAACTCCACAATGAAACAATGAACTTACAATAATTTCAAAACATTAACAGTACAAAAAAGAAAATGAAAATACTTTAAATGTTCTTTTTACAACACAGAACACAAGACCAGGACCAAGGATTCACACCCCTGGAAACTCCTGAGTAAGCGTGAGCTTCACCCCAAGGCTTGGGGCTGGGGCCCTAATGGCTGGAGCATCTCTTATATCACAGTCAGGCACTGACATTCCTCTGGTCACAACATCTTCTTCAGGTGTTTCTTCTTGAAGAACATCTCTAGATGATCGAGGCACCTGAAATGATGACACGTCTTTGGAGGGATGCGACATGACGACTTCACATTCCTGAACCGCCCACTCTGGTGGCACACTACTGAACAATCTAATGAACTAGAATCCAAAATCACTACAGATGACTCTTTTGAAACAAGTTACACTAGCACATCCAGCTCTCCAGATGGGGAACCTTCCTGAGTAACTGGATATGCAGGATTGCCAAGCACCTTTGCTCTGGAGACAAGTTCATCTAAGAACTCCTCATCCACAAACTTTTCAAAACAATGGTCTTTAGAAAGTAGGAACCACTCCATGATCTCTGGGCGAAGACACCCAATGAAGAGAGAAGTCTTCATCAAATCCTATGATGATACCTCTGAAGAAAAGGACACAAGCTCCTTGAAATGGTCAACATATGCCTTCATTTTTTGTTGGCCTTGTGGAATATGCATGAGCTCTTCCTTTTTCTGTATCTTTAACTCTTCAGGTACAAACCATTGGATTAAGATGGATTTAATGACATCCCATGTCATCCAAACTTTCATTGACGGTGGGGAAACCAACCTCATGCCTCTAGAGATGGACCTTTAAACAATCCCAAAACAACATGAACTCTGACAACTTCGGGAGTTCCCAAACCCCTGAAAATGCACTCTAACCCTTCAATCCATTCTACATCTTCTAATGGACCCCAATCACTATAAAGGATAGGCAATGTCCGAGAAGGACCAAAAAATTGACCTAAAATATCAAAAAAATTGGGGACCTTTCTAGGTGTCATTTTCCGAACAACAAATAAAATACAGAACCAAAAATAATATAAAGTTGAAGAAACGTCATTGAATGCACCTTCATCCTAAACAATGAGCTCAAAATAGACAAAAAAAATATAAACACAACCACAATTTCAATTTTCATTTTAGATTTCAAAACAGCCTTCTTTCAAGGACACTTTCCAAATACGAAACCCAATTTTCAAACCAAATTCAATTTCCAAAAATCATTATAATTTTTTAAAATAACTTTAGAAAAAAACAAGGTTATGCCTTTAATTCCAAGTGCTCACCCCAGTAATCCCATGAAACGTTGCACATGTCTTCATTCGATTCCATCCATATGCACCAACACGCACTTCCCATGCATTTTATCACATGTGAAAACGTTCATAAAGAGTACCCAGGGATTCACCCAAACCATATATCTACCAGTTCCAAGCAAACAACAGATTTTTAGACCCAAAGCTTCCATTTTTAAAAATCCATTTCACAATTTTAAAGCCATTTAAAAGAACTCCTTCCCTTTTCAAAAACCCTTTTTCATTTTCAAAAATTTACTTAAACTAACCAGAACTAAGACGACATGTAACTTGCATCCAATCACCGAATGGAGGTACTAGAAGCCATGCTTAACCTAGAAACATGGTATTTGGCCATGCCCCCAAGCATGTGTCAACGACAAGGTGGAACTTAAATTGTGTACGCTGACCCCACAAGGGTCACTACTCCTTGTAAAATCACAATGTAACATCGGATTTCCTCTGTTTTCATCCCTTAATCCAAAAAAATAAGAACAAGACAGGAACTCAATTCCAAGACTACCCCTGGTGACTCGTGGTTCCAAATGTGTGAAGGTTAATGAAGCCCTTCCCATACATAGCTCTCGAGTCCCGACAATCAAAATCTCCATCTACCAAAACCCCTAAATAAAAAGGGCCCCTATGATACTATTTTTTCAGGAACCAACCTGTGTCGACCCTGAACCGGTCACCCGAGCTGGTTTGTGACATGGCCCGAAGGGCGTTCCTGATCCCCAGAGGCTGACAACCTGTGTCGGGCATCAAACTTATAATCGTTGGGAATGATTTGTCCCATGAAAAAAAATAAACAATAAAACAGAAAAAAAATAAAATGTCGATAAACATAACGCTAACAGCAAAAAGAAAATAAAACCGAACATACCTACATGTGACCTTTTAGGTCAGCTCCCGACCAAAGGCTGAATTTTCTCCAATAATGAGAAACTCAACCAAGAAAACCTGAGCAATGAAACCTGCAACTGAATTGATAAAATAGGCATGAGAATTAAAAAATCTCAGTTGGGATGCCAAAAAAAAACATAGAATCCAATGTCTCACATCCCAAAAAAATCCACCAACAGAAGCTTGAAATACAACTATAAAAGTAGGTTTTTTACATTTGAAAATAAGAAACATGTTTTTCCCATTTAAAAACCCAACACATGCGGCATACCATTTTCCTAAATAATTTTTAATTTTATAAACAAAATCAAAAATAGAATATACCAATGTTGTGCTAGAGTAAAACAAGTAAGAGTGAAAACTAAAACTAAATTAGTACATGGAACGAAAATAAGAAATGAAAATAATCCCGTAACCATGGGTGATCCTAAAAATCCCTAGAAGACCCTAGGATGTACTCAGTTTCGGAAAAACCTTCTGGTGTATAGGGAACCTCCAAAGTCTTTAACCAACTAGCTACCCAAACTGACCAATCTAGTGGAAAATCCCACATATCCTAACAACAAATCCCGAGGGTACCTACCTGTCTAACAGGGGTTGGTCAGCAACCGTCACTTGATCTCTAAAAGATGCCCAGGAACCCATGGTGGTTATAATAATACTGTGTAAGTAGGAGGACCTCGCACGCGTGACTCATCTCACCACACTTTCCTACCCCAAACACGGGCACTCCATATGATAAACCATAAGGGATATCCCCCTATTAAGGTACCCCATTATGTATATACTTATATATATATATATATATACATAACATATCATCAAAGGTTCTAACCGGTCCTTCATTCTAGGAAATCATTAAAACCATTTGATACCATTTTCAAAATACTAATGTTTTTATATGGGAATATAGTAATCAAAACATCGTCATTTCAAAGAGTCAACGCAAACATTATATTAAAGCTAAAAGTACCAAACGAGCCATCACAACACACCCATGTCGAAATCATTATTATGAAAAAATTTAAAGTTCCAACTAGGAACACACAATTTCTGAACACAATCCATTCTAAAAGTTAACACAACTGTACCCATGAATTGGAAGAGTCAAATGATCTTTTAAGTTGTCATGTCCAAAAAAATTACCCAAAATAACACACAAATACATCTTTTATATTTTCAAAGCCAAACTGGAACACCCTTGAGATGACACTTCAATCCTATCACAAAATCCACAAAAATGACCAAAACATACTTAGGAAACAATTACCTTTTAGAAAACCAAGGTTTTAAGGAAATACTAGTTTAAAGGTGTTGTTGTCACTTGAAGGCACGTCCATGGGTTCACCGAGTGCACCCATGGATGTGCCAACATCCAATAGAACACCTGCATTTCAAGAAGACAACCAACACTATTCCCACAAAACTACCACATTGAAACTAAAACCAACCACTCACTTTATTTGAAAAGAACTCACACCACCACATTAAAAACCAAAGAGCCCACTTTTTATTTTAACACCTTAACACTATTTTCAAGCTATATAAATACCAAAATTATTAACTAAACCAAGTTTACAAATAACCATTATCGACACACAACATAGTCAAGTCTTAACATTTAATAAAAACCCTCAATTCTACTTTGGACACTATAATACGTTTTCAAATACGCCAAGTCCACATAAACATTATCATATCTAAATATTTACTTTCAAAGTATTTTTTTATCAAACTATATTAACATAAAAAGAAATGCCCCAACAAAATAGCCATATATTAAAACTGGATTTGGAACATAATCAAATAACTACATCCCCGAACAAGGAATTGACCCAAAACAATATTTTGAATAATTTTAAAAATATCAAAACACTATAGAAGGAAAATTTATGGATATAAAAAATATTTGGATCAAATAAAATAAAATTATCTAGACACCCAAGCATCAAATAGACTGCGGAAAGGAAAACCATGGAATTACCTACCTTAAACCAAGAGTGGACGTGATAGAACCTCAACGGAAGGTTGAAAAACACCCCACGAATCAAGAACACATCCTAGACAATGAGATAAATGTGCGAAACACACATTCAATGCATTAGGGTTTTGGTAAAATGAATAAAACCCCAAAAAATGGAGGAAAAACGCACTGGGGGGGGGGGAGAAAGAGGTCACACATCGGTAGCCAGGTCAAGTGGGAGGTCGGCCAGAGGCAAGTGTGGTGAGGAGAATTAGAGCAGGGGGGGTTGGTCAGAGGCGGCTTGATCGGTGCACAGATGTTCAGAGTGGCAGGAGGCACCTGGTCGGAGGCCTGGAGGAGGCCTGGCGGTTGAGCAGGTTGCAGGCGCGACTGGCAGATAGGGAGTGGGGTCGACTATGACCTATATGGGTGGACGGTGGATCACGGTAGGGGGCTGCAGATGGTGCATGATTGGGAGGCACTGTGTGGGGTGAATGACAATGTAGGAGGCGAGAGCTAGACATGGAGTTAGTAGGTGTAGAATGCCACGGGAGGGAGGCCGACGCATCAAGTCACTATAGCACCGGTGGGTGGTAGGCGCAGGGGCTTGAGTGCAAGCGCGTGGCAAGGCCGGGATTCAGGTGAGGCAGCCGTGGCCCATAGGGATGCCGGCAGGGCGGGACGCGGGGTGCGGAGGAGAGAATGCATGAGGGGTGTGGGGTCCTACAGTGAAAGGTGAGGCGTACGGTCGGCAGGTGGAGGTGAGGTCCGTGACATGGTGGGGGCGAGGGGCCAAGGTAGTAGGGTAAGAGGCGGAGGGGAAAACCAGGAGGTGACTGGATCTGGGTTGTAGCGTGACTGAACATAGGAGATGGGGGGCGACGCGGTTAGGGCTTAGGGTTTCATTAAAAAAAATTTATTCATTTTATCTTATAATATTATTACAATAATATTTAAACAAATAATAATAATAATAATAATAATAACAATTATATTTACAATAACAGAAACAATAATAATAATAATAAACTAATAATAATAATAATTATATAATAATAATAAAAAAATAAAAATAAAAATATAAATCATAATTATAATAATGATAATAACATCATATTATTATTATTATTAACAAAAAATATTTGTTAAAACATATTTCATTTAATTATCAAATTAAAAAAACTAGGTACCTGGAAGCTCATCGCTTGAATTAAGAAAACGCGCACGCAAATTGCACACCTCAACGCTGTCTACCTGGGCACCCGCATAAGCACTTAGGGAGAGCACATTTTCATTGTTAACTACGCGGTGCCCGTGCATGGGTCTGTAACCAACCAAAAACATTAAACATCAGAAATTTTTAAACCTGGTCCCAGGACGATCCTTAACGCAAGAACGTGGAGCCTAGAAATAATTAAATTAAAATAAATTAGAAATTCAGGGTGTGACATCGAATATATTTTATAGGAATAATATTAGAACTAACCCAAAATTAGACCTAAAAACCCATATTTTTATGAAAGTGATTTTTCTGCCTTTTAATGGAATGCCTTTTTTAAATTTGAATTTTCTCACTTTTATATATTTTATTTAAAAAATAATCTTTTTATTATAAATCATAATATTTAATTTTTCATATTTTTCTAATAAGTTTCATGTTTTGATGAATAGTAATAAAATATTGTATTTTAATTGAAAAAATCTTTTTAATCTAAATAAATTATATTGTTAAATTATATTTTAAATTTGTTTTAATGTATAATTAGTTAAAATCACTTAATCTAATTTAGGTCATTTTAATCACTTTGAAATTGATTTTAGATTTTAAAAAGATTCAATATTTTGAAGGTTTTCAACTAAAAATCTTTTTCCCCATTCTGTAGATAAGATTAATTTTAAATTAATTTTATCAAAATATGTCTCCTATATTTTAAAAATTGATTCCATATTTTTCATCATAATTTCAAAATTTATTAAATAGGTCCCTTTTATTTTTAGACAATATGAAAAATGAATTTGGTATTTTATTAATTACCACAAATAAGGGTAAATTAGTTAATTAAGGGTAAAAATAATATTATAAGTATTATAATGTTACCCTAACACTTTTATTAGTTTTTTGGAGGTTTTTTATCAATAAAATCATCCTTGGTACAATTTTATGGCCTTTTGGATCCACTTCGATGACTTAGAATATTTAGTATTTTATTCTTAGGAATGTCCAATATGTCATTCTCATTTTTTAATAAGTGTTAAATTTTCTATACCTTGTTATTCAAAAGATATATTTGACTATGAATATTAATTGGAAACATAAATTTTTTATCATCATCAATGATAATTTATTTTTAATTTTTAGGGAAGAAAAAATTAAATCAAATTCTTTCACGATGACAGTGTAGTAATTATTTATTTAATTGACATATCAAATAAATGTTATTAAAAATATAAGAAAAACTAACTAAATAAAATTAATGAAATTAAATAATTTTATAGATTAATTAGATGTATTTGTGATTAATTAATTATTTTAAGTTATCTGGTGTATTGGTATTTTTTAAAAAGTCATGAAATATTGACATTAATGATATTTTAAAATAAATAATATTTTATTAAATGATATAAAATTTATAAAAATATAAAATTACACCAAATTATTTTGATAAGTCTTAAAATGTCATCCATGACTCATTTATGGTTCTTTTATACTTTTATAGTAAGTATATTAACCATTAAAGAGTAAAAATCCATGATTTCACTGTAAAAGTTATAGAGTTTATGTAAGGGGGCTAATACCAAATGATACGGGTAATAATGTGACCTAAACTTGTATAAAATTATATATTGAGAGTATTTAGAACCAAACACATATAATAATCAAAATAACTCACTTTTTACAAACATTTTATTTGAAAATTAACATATATTGATTTAATATTTTGAGAGTGTCCAAAAGTACACTTCACCTCAATTATAAAAGGGAACCTCCTCCCTACTTTCTAAAACCACTTTGATCGTTATATATAGATAATAAACTAATAAAATATGATCCAAAATTACTTAATCTATAATTATAAGCTACATTTTTAAATATATCCTACGAAGGATGTTTTTTGGTATAAACCAAAAGGTGTTACCTAAAAATGAGGGAACATTCTTCAATGATCACTTTCGATTTATTTATTTCTAAAACCATTAAATTATTTTTATTATATTTATATATAGTTACCCCAATATCTTAAATATACTGGGATGTTTCCATTATAATAGTTTTACCTGAAATTTCACACACATCCATCAAATGGTATTCACAATCATCAATTGTGTGTACGACGAACTACCGCTTCACGAACCGATGTCATTCAATCATCTATTTAACACCTTTCTAGGTTGGAATGATGATTAATTTTTAGTTTATATATGATATATATAGTATTTATAATGTCTGTATTCTTCTATAACTTTTATATAACAAATAACTTTTTGTACTCCAATTGTGGGAATATGATAAAATTTTTTTGTGGATATGTGGACTAAAACCTCCTCAAAATAACGAGATTCATTCACACTATGCATAGAATATACTAAGGTTGATTTTAATAAAAATATTTTATAATTATGAAAAAATGATACTATAATTATAATATACATACATATCATTTAAGTTTCATTATTTTAATATGATAATGAAATGGAAGTAGCATTCTTGCGTACGTATGACCAAGCGTGTCCATGAACAGTGCATTTCATTTCCAATATATAAATCTTATGTATTATACTAAATAAATAATAATGAATATATATTATATTTACATCATTGTTTAAATTATATATATGATTAATTCATGATATAATTAATAGGAACAATAAGTAACAAGTCCAAACATACTAAAAGAACTAGGTAATTAATACCCAAAATAGTGAAAATAATGGATAACTTCTAACAAATGGGTAATGAGATAATATAAGGAGTTAATATATGATATTATAAATATTATTATGGTTTTATTATAATTTTATATCATTATAAAAACAATTATATAGGAGGTTAATTGTGTTTACCCAAAATGAAATGCAAGGTAAGGGATTTCATCTCAATTTCAATTCATTAAGGTGTTTTGTAATGTTATACACCAAGTTTATTTTATATGGTTTATATACTTAAAATTGAAATATTATATTTATAATTTTATATGTTTCATTTCATGTTATACCTTCTAGGGTATTAATAATTCCAATATTTCTATATGGCACAAGACACATTAGAATCTGTAATAATTTGTTTCCCTCCTGAATATTTTTGATGATATTTCAATCGTGTTTCCGTTAATCAGTATCAATAAACATTTGTTTTAAATTTCCTCAACTAGGGAATTATTGATAAATCAATATTTTTCATTCGATAAATATTTTTTATAAATCATATATTTTATTATTTAAATTTATTACTCGACGTGAGGAATGATTTCGACCGGTAATAATGGGTGGGGTCCAAACATTATATAGCCCCTCGATACTTAGATAGGTTATCATGAGACAAATAATTTATCCAAATTAAATGGGTTTCTACCTGTGGTTTTAAAATGTGTTGTGAATTTTCTTGAATGTATTGGTTTTCATGTGACTCAAAAATGACATCCAATAATTTGTCATTTACTTCATAGATATTTCATTTAACAAGTTATTATCTATGAGGATTTCATATGATAAAATTTATGAATGTATTTAATTATAAGTTTATTAATTAAATGGAATGTTAGTCTAGTATTTTACTTTTCTATATGTATTATTCATTATCTAGTTATTTAAATTTCATGTATTCTCAATTATTTACCTTTCCATGTTGACATATTATTATTGATTCATGATTATTTCTGATTTACTTAGCCTTAGAATTTTATATCACCCTAGTTATTTTTTCTTTCCCTAAGTTATAATGATTAATCCTCTGATTGAGTTTCAATGATATTTATATTTTACTTATATATGATTTATTTTATTTTCCCAATGTATTATGGGTATCATGTATGTAATATTGTTTTCCATAATAAGTAAACTATTCGGTCCTTTAAGAATTGATTCCTCATAATAATGAAAATGTAATAAAATAATGCCCTGGATTTGTGTTTTTGTGGTTAGGGAATAACATATATAGTAATACAAACATTCTATAGACAATCACAATGAACTAAAAATGAAAACACCTTCTCATGGAATCAATCATCCTACGACATCAAGCAAGTGCAAGTTAAAAATAAATAGTTGGTCAGCCCCATGAATGGACCATATAAGTCACTATAAACTTCTAAAATCATAGTTTAATTACTATTCTAAGGTGAACTGTGTAGTATTATATACCCATTACCATACCTCATCATATACCCATTGTGCTTACCAAGTAAATTAGGTCCCAATATGCCCCAAAAATATCCACTACCCATCTCACATTCATTGTCTTGGGGTTGGCATATCATTTGCCACCAACTGGGGTACCCTAAATCAATAAAAAAGTGTGTAACTGCACCTGGGTTCCTTAGCCTCCGTTTAATCTCTTTCTTCAACACCTATCAATCATAGAATCTTTGTCTCTCAGTAGTACTAATAGTATCTCATGACTCCAGGGCAACACAAAGGTGTTCTATTTCAGTATGGTCTATTAATGTGGCATCCAAACTCTCTAAATGTATTTTTTCATAATATATTATTCTAGTAACTCGACCATTCTATATTTTCCATGGTCTTCACACATATAACGGGTAGAATTTGACGATGGATGAATAATCACATTTGGGAAATACTAAAATCCCATTAGATCTATGGTATCCCAAGGTTCTTAATAGGATCACTTGGGCCCATCGTTATAGGTGCACTAGAATCTCCTCTTAGAGGTTTCTACATCTCATACAGAGGTCCATCACTTCATAAAAATTCCAATTTAGATCATGTAGTTCCCCTTGAGGTGATGGTGTCAAATCCAACTCAATCAATGGTGATGACCATGACCATCGATGGTTAAGGCTTCTAGCTAGAGTATAAGGGCCTGTTGTGGAACTTGGCTCTCTATAGGGTCCAAGGGATCCTTTAAAATCAATTAAAAAAACATAATTAATTTCAATTCAATAAATTTAATTCTTATATTCAATTCACTAAATTATCCAGGACATCTCCCTATGTGGTGAGATAATCTTTCATAATGCATCAAAACCAAAGAAGCGTTATAATATTAGGAGAGTAACAAGACCACCATTATCAAGGGATTCTTTTCCCCAATTAAACCATGGCCCAAGAAATCTTGTCTAATATCATGAAATTACATCATACCTATTCCAAAACACATGAGGAATTAAATGAAATCAATACATCCAATAATTAATTTTAAAAAATTTCTTATTCTAATTTATATTTATTTATAAAATATACAATTAATTTCTGATTAAATTCTATTCATCCTAAATTCCACAAAACTCACTGGATCATATCATTATACTATAACATCCATAAATTAGGTGTGGTCCACTTTTGATGCACTCTCAATCCCAAGAAACACAAAACACCTAATTAACAATGTTGATTCAATAGACAAATAAATAAATTTTGGTCTAAAACACATAAAATTTCAAACCGAGACATAACTTTTTTCTAAATGATGTGTGGTGGTGTGTATAAATCCTCTTATGTTCAACTCCCTCTTAGATACACAAAATCCTCATCAATCTAGGAAATCATCCCCAATATCTGATGGAAATATAAAAAAACACTCAATGAAATGAATCCAATATCAGGTCATATCGTTGAAAAATAAAATGAGATAGGTGGGGAGGAATAAACTACCCACCAACACCATTGAATAACACTTAGAACCAACCAAAATATAGGTAATAAATGAAATGATGATATTCTCTTGAGTTCCCTGTAATTCTACTAATCCATATATAAATAAAGGGGGTTTATGCTCACTTTTTATTTTTTAAAAAAATTTTCTAGATAATTTTAAGGAGTGACCATATGTGTTATGCCATGTTTTTTTAGAAATATCCCCTTTGCCCCTAATCGAATCCTATTATATTCCATGTAATCACCCCTTTAATCCTATTAATGACTTGAATTGCTATTTACACAATGAATGGCCTACTGGTACACTTTTTAGTGGCTCAGGCCCCAACTACTCCTCTCACAGTCACCAAAACACCCAAGATGTCTACTAAACCTTAAACCATGACTAAAAAAACATTTTGTGACATTAAAAATCTGATAATATCATACTAAATTTAAAATATTAAATATAATTTTCCACGAAAATTCAAATTCAAATTCCACCTAGAATTTTATAACCCTTCTAGACATGGGGTATTACTATTTTCAAAAACATTATTTTTATGGAACAAATTATGAAATGACTATATATGATATTCAATATAAGAATACTCCAAGATATAAATATCTTATATTGTTTTTATGACTTTTAATCATCAAAATAAAAAGTTAAAAACTAGGAAAATTTGATTCAAGAGGACTTTTTGGTGTTTCTATTGGTTATCCTCTAAATATACAGGGGTATAGATTTTATAAAAATGATATTGGAATAATTCTTGATACTATTGATGTGAAGATTCCAAATAAAACATATATGGATTTTAGAGATGATGAAACAAGATCCAATAGTAATACCATTGATACTTTAAATCATCTTGATGAAATTTTAGACACATATGAAAATGTTAAATATTCATTGGTTGGAGAAGCTGATTCAAGAATTTAAAGTTATAGAGAACAATATAATTTATCACATATAAGGATGAAAAGATAATAATAGGTCCAAAATAACATTTCCAATAAAAATACAATTGGAACAAACTTGGATAACACTGAGGAAAACATCTCATACTTTAGTGGTACCTAAAATTTAACCTAATGATGTTGAAGAATCATTAATGTATTAAGATTTTCTCGATTTTAGGAATGAATAATTGGATGAAATTTAAAATCATTATACATGGAATTTTGTTCCCAAACCTAAAAGTGGGTATTTAAAAACAAGTTGAATGAAAGGTGTAAGGGGTGGGAAACAAATCAAGATTTCTGTATAAAGGAAATTCATTTGTTAAAGGAGTGAACATTGATAAGACTTTTTTCAGTAGTTTTAAGGATTTAATATATTATAATATTTCTATTTATTAATTCACAAAAGAAAAAAATATATTTTTCAAATAGATTTTAAAGTCTACCATTATCATTCGTGAGTTTTAAGAGGAGATTCGTATCAATAACCCTTGTGATTTTTTTCTTTGTGAATATAAAAATAAGTTTAAAAGTTAAATAAGGATTTGTTTGTGTTAAAATAATCCCCAAAATCTTGGTATTCATTCATAGATTACATTTTGAAGAGGTTTTATTATATAAATAGAATAGTGGAAAAAATATCTACCTAAAAGATGATGAAGAAGTATTTACTAATATTATAATTTATGTCGATGAAATAATATTTAATAAAAATGATTCATAAATGTGTTATAAGTTTTTTATGGATATGAAAACATTATTTGAGAGGTCCATACTAGTATAAATTAGGAACTTTCTTCACTTACAAGTCACACAATATAATGATTATATTTTTATTTATAATGATATTTATGATAATAAACTCTTAAAAAGGTTTGGAATACAATATTTAATGCATTTTTCCACACTATTTTTAGTAGAAGAATAACTATATAATGATGAAATGGGAAAATATATTTATTTAAGGGAGTTAAAAAATTTAATTTTAAGTCTATCTTACATTATAAATTCAAGTCTAAATTTAATATATGTTGTAATTATTTATTCTAGGTATCAAGGTGAACCTAAATAATCCCATTTTTTAGAAAGAGAACATGTTTTTAGGTGTATAAATTGTATAATATAATATAGGTTGATTTATGGTAATAAAGGAAAGAAATAACTATTTGGTTATGTTAATATATATTGGGAAGGCTATGTTGATGATATAAGATCCACATCTACCATAGTTTTCTTACTTGGTAAAATGTGTGTTTTTTGGCACACTAAGAATAATATTTTTATTATTTCAACTAGTTTTGTTGTGGAATATGTTACTGAATCTCATGACACAACTCAGTTACTATGGATGAAGACACAATTTGAAGTTTTAAAGGTTTAATTTAAGATTTTAATTTTTATTGGATCTGATAATCTATGTGATATGAATTTGTCAAAAAATCCTATTTATAATTAAATAAGGAAGTTCAATGATATTAAATATCACATTACCAAGAATATTGTCGAATGAAATGAAGTTAACTTGAATTATATTTCTACAAATATGAAAATTTAAAACGTATTCTCCAAGCCATAGTATAAGGAAGCCTTTCAGAATCTGAGTTTGATGTTAGTTGTTCAACTTCACCCATTTCAAGGCTAAGGGTTGGTGTTTTACCCACTCTCTTACTATACATTGATATTGTTTTCATGGGGGAAGAAAATTAAATTTCAATATAAATTTTTCTTTACATTTATCTCCTGGATTTCTTTTAATGGGAGAGAATATTTATGGGTGGAGTATACATTGATATGTTATTATCGTAAGGGGTGAATTTATTTAGAGATATTTTTTAAATGGTGAAAAATTTTATTTCTAAATTTATTGTATGTGTGAACAATTTTAACATTGTGTTAAAATATATACAAGAATTATTATTTTTTATATTCTTTATGATATTTACGAAGGTATTAATATAAATAACTTAATTCTCATGGAAAACCTAATTTTATTATTTAATAATCTTGTTTCCAATTCTTAGTTCACTCATGTAGGATTAAAATTACTAAATGATGATTCATTTTTAGTGTGATAATTTTGATAGTGATTTATATTCTATGGTTTACAATAAAATACATGGGTAAATTTGTTGATACCCAAATTTTTTATTAAATAAGTTGCTCTAGGTTATGATTTTAATCTATAGAAGAAGTATTGGATCTAGTTAAACTGGATTCTTTCTCAAAAAATAAGTCATGTTCAAACTAAATATTATTATTAAATATATGTTATTAAAAGAATTCAATTACAATAGTTTTTGGATGTAGAAAAAATATCTTCAACATCTTGGAATAAATTTTTATTTTTTTCAAGAATTTTGAAGATGATTTGAGGAGGCCTTAGATTGATTTTATTGAAATCTGGAGTTTCTAGAATCTAAAATCCTCATGGTTGATCCACTAACAGTATCTTATTAGGGTCACTTTTCTTTCAATTGACTAAATTTTTTGTCACATGGTCGATTATTTGTTATTCTTGTAAATCAATTTATCAACACTTATTTGTAAATTTTCTTAATCCAGATTAATATACATGGTCGATCCCATTCAAATATTCAATTCATATAGTCAGTATATTGATTATAAATTCAATTCTCGTGTTCAATAAAATAGGTGCAGTTTATTGAATTATACATTCTTTCACTCCTAATGGTTAGTCAAACAACTATGGTCATTTGGTATACTTATTATGGTCATCCCATAGGTGGTTACTTCATATGGTATGTTTTATAATTAATGGATTTTTAATGAATTTTTTTAAGAAAATAGTACCTTTCAATATTTGGAAATATGAAGAAATATTTTGGTGACATTATTCATGGGACATATACTAGTGATTAAAAACCATAGATTTAGTGTGATTCTAATCTATATCATGATAATCGATGTAATGTCTCTTAATTTCATTTTAATGATTTTAATTATGGAATTATTTCAAGACTGTACGCTTTGATGACACATTATTCCAAGGCCCCAGAGTGTCTAGAATGTAATTTTGAACTCATTTTAATGTACATTTAGTAAGAATGTGAGCAGGTTTTTCGAACATTTGAACTCGTGCTTAGATCGAAAATTTGAGGGCACCATTGAACTCGAATCATTGGGATTCGCCTATAAAAGAATTATCTTCGACCAACATGGGTTAGATGGAAAAGTTAATTTTTGTGAATTTTCTGAAAAATAATAAATTGACATTAAAAGGCTATTTAATTTTTCATTCACACCATTGTGAAGAGGACGGTGACACTGCGGTGTGGTGACGAGGTGACGATGTGGCAGAATTAAAGAAGCCCCTTAATGGATTGTTGTGAAAGCATAGCCTCTATGCTATTTCATAAATGAAATAGCATAATGACACAATGTTGCAACACAATATAAATGTTGTAACACATATGTTTTTATTAAACAACCACATTGGAGAGTGGAGACTTAAATAGTGGAAAAATCTCTGACAAACCTCTGGTGAGATTTCTCTCCAATGAAGAAAGATGAGCGTCGATAGAGAGTCATCGACTTCAACTTACCTCAAAGAAAAAATCTAGAAAGTGATGAACAAAGTATACCCCTTGAACCCTCAAGGATTAAATTCTATGACAACAAACAACAAGAGCGGTAGGGGTTTAAACCTTTTAAATTTCCCTATTCTTATTCCAAATAATGAATGTATATTAATGCACCAATGGGTTATTCTGTGGACTGTGTGTTCTTGCAAGAGGGTGTCTTATTTTTGTGATTTTATCTATCTAGGATTATATTATCACTTGTGTTGTTTGAATTAAAATCCCCAAACCTCCCCATGTGTTTAAACTACTAACGCGAAGGGTGTGGGACAACACGAACAAGGTTCGAGCCCCTCCACATGTGTGTTCTTCATGAATGATTTCATGAAATAGAGGAAAATATAGTGTAAGACCATCAGAGTTATGTTGATGGCATAACGATTCTGTAAATGTCGATGGATTGACAAAAAGACCATTGGAGAATCTTTGATGGCCCGCAGAAGAAAACTGTTGGTGTGCCGCTGGGGATGGCGACCACGAGCGGAAGGAGTAGGTGCGCTCGTCGGTGCGCTATGTTGGAAGGGGCCACAGATAGCAGGTCATAATTTAGTGAAGAAGGTAGACCGTGTCTATGCTGCTCGAGTGAATGGAGAAGGATGTGGTCACTCAATTGTAGTGCTAGAGATTTGTAGCACCAGAATGGCACCGAGTTGACTAAGTCAACCCATGGACTTGGTTCGTGGGTGACATGGAGGACGTGGCCGATCTTCCGTGTTGGAGACAGCATGTGGTACAACAGACGACGGGACAAGATCATGCAACCACAGTGGAGAGGAGGCCCCATGTCCATGGGGATGCAGAGGAGTCGAACGCTGCTCCCAACCGCGTCTCGGCCAAGCCAAATGGTCGGTCTAATTTTGGCAGACCGGGCATACCTGCGATCCAGACCCGTGCTACCTGGTCGGGCCCATGGCCCAACCGCCGAACCCACCACCCAATGGACAGACCCACGACCAAATATTCGGGCCTAGTCTAGACCAGGTCAGGTGAGGTTGGCCTGACTGGGTGGGATCGGACCCGGACCCCACCGGTCCCCGTTTCAGTTAAACAACTGTATCTCTCAAACTAGGCATATGATTAACAATTCTTCAATAGAATTGGGACCCTTGTGATAGGGAATCCCTTCCGAGATAATCTAGGTGAGTTTTGGCAGAATTTTTCATACAGCCAGTTTGGATCGGACTCAAATCCAACCAGACAAATTTTACGAAAATACCCATATCTTATAGACCAGACATCCATTCAACACACCATTTATTTCAATAGGACTCTTAAAACGATATGGTCTTTTGGGATTACTCTATGTGGGAATTTGTGGTGGTTGATGTATGGAAGAAGGCTTGAGGAGCAGATCTTTCCTAAACCAATTGTGCTAAGTGTGGGAATCCAGTGGTGGTTATGACTTGAAAAATGAGTAGCGATACTTTGTGGTTAAGCACCTCATGATTCTATGTGGGTCAACATTTAGGGATCCTGTGTGGGTCAACACCTAGACATCATGTATGGGTTAGCACCTAGTGATCCTAGGTGGGGTAGCACCTAGCGATCCTGTGTGGGTCAACACCTAGCCACCTTGTGTGGATCAGTAGTAGAGGCTCTCAAAAAAATAGGATGATATAGCTTTATAAAAAGTCATATTTACTTCAGTACATAAGTTATTCCTAGTGTGAGATGTGAATTTTACCTTATGATATGTTTTGGAGATCTTTCTTGGTGGTATTTCCTCTATGGTATTTCTATTGTGGTGTTTTCCTTTGTGGATTACTGAGAGACCTACGGGGGTATCAGGGTGCCTACTATGTATTGTTATACTCACCCTTACACAGGCTTCACCTGATCATACTCTGTCTTATGCAGATGACATACAGCTTTGATCGGAAAATTGGGGAGCCCAGACTATATGGTGCTCAGAGGTGTATCAATAGATGTGGTGTGCTATAGTGACATTCGACAGAGATTTATACGTACCCTTCATGTATGATCATTGGAAGACGAGATCAGGAGGTTGTACTTATTTTTTTGTACTTTCCTTTTAGTTGGGTTTGTATTTTGGCCCATTTACGTTCATTTTACACAATTTTCTCTCAATAGTGATACTATTTTTGTTGTTTTATCACATTCTTTCTCTTGTGGTTTTCTTTTGTGCGGTATTCCCTGTTTGTGTGTGTACAATTTTAAAGGCAATTCATTCCATTTTTTAGATATGCCTTTCTGGTGCTAGTCACTATCCCCGGGCCTATGGATGGAGGGCTTGAGGTAGTCACAACATGGGCACTGGGGGATAGGTCGTGAAAAAGTGGTATCATAGGGTGGTCAGTTCTACCAAAAGAACAACGAGTCTATAATTTTCATTGGTGGAGATAGTGCTATGTGTCTTGAGTTTGGATTTCAGTTTAGGGAGTCCAGTGTTGGTGCGACCACTGACGTATCCATACACTAGGACCCTAAATTCTGTTTTCCAACTCGGTATAGGAAAACACTAGTTTCGTGTGTCTTGGAAATTTTTTTCTCTTAATATCTTTTGTTTCAACACACCAAGTATAACTTATTGGCTGTGGTGTATATATTTCCTTATTGGATGCCTCCATAGAAATAGCCAGCTATAACTCTAGGGAGAGATCATGATGATCATCCACCAAGCGATGAGGTCTCAGTGTAGGGACCACTTACAACGATTGCACCTTCGGGTGGTGAACCAACAACACCACCACCTAGAGAGTAGTAGTTTATACTATCCCAACTAGTGGAAAATGCATGCCAAATGAGCATGCTACACAAGTTCTAGAGATAGAGGCCTCTGAGGTTTCGAGGTGTGACATATCCTCAGGCAGCTGAGGATTGGCTAGAGGTAGTTACTCGGGTTATTTCTTCATAGGAGAGACACACATAGGCCAGGTGGTGGTTTTAGCCGCTAGTGTTTTTCTCAGAACTATAGGGATATGGTGGAGCATGATGCTCCAGACACACGAGGAGGTGAACCTTATTTGGTCAAACTTCAAGAGCCTCTTCAGGGTGGAGTTAGTACCGGTGACACTATTCTCAGTGCATATTGAAGAGTTACAACACCAATATCATAGATTCCTGACCATGGCCTAATATTTAGTGAGGTTTGCTAACCTCTCCCACTACTCCACAAACACATTACATGACCATTTATTCAGGTCTCAGATCTTTGATAAAGAAATCCAACAGGATATACGAGAATCTTTGATTTCTCTTAGCATCTCAAAGGAGGTTGGAGTGCTAGAGAGTTCCCTACTGGTAGAGAGCTTCATAGCCGATCAGGTAATGATGCTGAGAGATACCACTGAATGGCAGTTTTCCAAGTCATCAGCAATAGGTTGTATGCAAACAACAAAGAGGACCAAATAGGATATACCATCTAGAAAGTAACCCCCGGACAGAGGGTTGAAGGTGCAGAGCTCGCGAGGTATAGGAAGTCATCTTAGGGATAGAGTTTGTTACTCTTGTAGAGGACAAGGGAAAAATTGCTTATGACTATTTTAATCCCCGCACATATGACCAACATGCAGTTGAGGGACCTCCGAGATAATGATATAGGTTCAAGAGAGGAGGTCTGTAGGGTGGTGGACGTGGTAGGGGAGTGAGCCGAGTGATAGGTGGTGGATAACATGCACCGACTGTGAGCTTACTCTTGGTGGTGAGAGCTTCAAAAGAGATCTCCTTGTAGAAGAATCCAGGCCTTATGACATCATCTTGGGTATGGACTGGTTATTTATAGTCCTTGCTCAGATCAACTCTTTTAGGTGCAAATTGTGGTGTGTCCATGATGATTGGACTAGGGTTTCCTTCACCAGTAAGATGGGATACTTTTCAGCACAATATGAACTTTATCAGAGGAGGATGTAGCCGATCACTCAACATTTGGATACCCTCACTCCCGGTGGGGTGTATGAGAGATGTTTGAGTTTTTTGGTAGTGGTGGATGAGTATGAGGATGACTTTCAAGAATATGTCCCAGAACTACCTCTTCATAGAGAGGTAGACTTATACATTGACTTTTACAAAAGGATGACACCGATATCTACACCTTCATATCATATGGCCCCTGTGGAGCTCTAGGAAATAAGGGTACTACTATAGTACTTGTATAAGAAGGGGTTTGTAAGGCTCAATGTTTCTCTATGGACTTCCCCAAAGTGGTTTTCCAAGAAGGAAGATGAGATATTGAGGCTATGCGTCGACTTACAGTGCCCGAACCAGGTGACCGTGAAGAACAAGTATCTACTACATAGGATTGATGACATATTAGATCAACTGAAGGGAGTTAGGTGGTTCTTGAAGATCGACCTCAGATCAGGCTATCATCAATTTCTGGTATGGGATGAGGACGTACTGAAGACATAGTTTAGATGTCGGTACGACCACTATGAGTTCTTAGTGATGCCTTTTAGTGTAACCAATTCCCAAGAAGTGTTTATGGGACTCATGAACAAGATCTTATGGCCTTACCTCGATCATTTCATGGTATTATTCATTGATTACATTTGATGTATTTATAGTTATATGAGGAGCACCCTACACACCGGCGGATAATTCTAAATGAACTCTAGGAGCGCTAGCATTATGGTAATATATCTAAGTGACAGTTTAAGATTTGGAAGGTCCACTTTCTGGGACACGTAATCTCAGAGGCTATAGTGGTAGGCGATCCCGAGAAGGTTGAGGCAATGCTTTCTTGGGAGACACTCAGAAACATGATTGAGGTGCATAGTTTCTTGGGATTTGTCAGATGCTATCGAAGGTTCGTACCTAACTTCTCCAGAGTATCATCACCTATGATAGCTTTGATGAAGAAGAGAAACACCTTCCTGTGGACAGTGAAGGGCCGAAAGATTTTCCATCAGCTAAGGAAGAGCTTGACCAACACTCCCATCATAAGGTTTCTAGAGGATGGAATCGACTACATGGTATACTGTAATGCATCCATGACCGGACAAGGTTGTGTCCTGATGAAGGAGGGATATGTAATTTCCTACGACTCATGGAAGTTAAGGAAACATGAGAAAAAATGTTCAACCGATCACCTAGAGTTAGCAGTAGAGGTTTTTACCATGAAGATGTGGATACACTTCTTGTTGGGGGAATATTTTACCATTTGCTCCGACCACAAGAGTCTTAGGTATATCTTATCACAGAAGAACTAGAAATTGAGACATCAGTGATAACTAGATTTCATCCCAGACTATGACTTTGAGATAGTATACAATTCTAATAATGGGAACATGGTGGAAGACACACTCAACAGGTTGTCTACTTTACAGCTGCAGAGTGAGTCGATAGAGAATCTAGAGGTTATGTTAATATCCTTCGTGGATAGTTATAGGGCATCTTACCTCTAGTCTATGACTATCAGTTCCCCACTCTTACAGCGAGTTAAGGAGGAACAACTTAGTAATGTTGACTACGAGGACCAACATGCTCATATATCCTCAGGACATGCTCCTAATATATTTTTAATTGGTGGGGAGCATGCAATACTTTTCATAGGATGCACCATGGTACCTTGAAATTATAGGGAGAGGTGTTGAGGGAGTTCCATACATCCCCCTTGGTGGTATTTCCTAGAATGGAAAAGATGTATTAGGACCTCCGACATTAGTACTGGTGGCCATAGATGAAGAAAGTGGTGGCGGAGTTCATTTCACAGTGGCTCACTTATTACTAATTATTACTAATTATTGGTAATTAATACTAATTATTGGTAATTATTACTAATTATTACTAATTATTGATAATTATTACTAATTATTGGTAATTATTACTAATTACTGGTAATTATTACTAATTATTGGTAATTATTACTAATTATTGGTAATTATTACTAATTATTGGTAATTATTACGAATTATTGGTAATTATTAAGAATTATTGGTAATTATTGATAATTATTACTAATTATTGGTAATTATTGGTAATTATTGGTAATTATTACTAATTATTGGTAATTATTAGTAATTATTGGTAATTATCACTAATTATTCCTAATTATTACTAATTATTGTTAATTATTACTAATTATTGGTAATTATTACTAATTATTGGTAATTATTCCTAATTATTACTAATTATTGATAATTATTACTAATTATTGGTAATTATTACTAATTATTGGTAATTATTACTAATTATTCATAATTATTACTAATTATTGGTAATTATTACTAATTATTGGTAATTATTACTAATTATTGGTAATTATTACTAATTATTGGTAATTATTACTAATTATTACTAATTATTGGTAATTATTACTAATTATTGGTAATTATTACTAATTATTGGTAATTATTACTAATTATTGGTAATTATTACTAATTATTGGTAATTATTACTAATTATTGGTAATTATTACTAATTATTGGTAATTATTACTAATTATTACTAATTATTACTAATTATTACTAATTATTACTAATTATTGGTAATTATTACTAATTATTGGTTATTATTACTAATTATTGGTAATTATTACTAATTATTGGTAATTATTACTAATTATTACTAATTATTACTAATTATTAATAATTATTCGTAATTATTACTAAATATTACTAATTATTGGTAATTATTATTAATTATTACTAATTAGGGGTAATTATTAGTAATTATTTCGAATTATTACTAATTATTGGTAATTATTACTAATTATTACCAATTATTACTAATTATTGGTAATTATTGGTAATTATTGGTAATTATTACTAATTATGGATAATTATTGGTAATTATTAATAATTATGGATAATTATTGGTAATTATTACTAATTGTTGGTAATTATTTGTAATTATTACTAATTATTGGTAATTATTACTAATTATTGCTAATTATTGGTAATTATTATTAATTATTACTAATTATTGGTAAATATTGATAATTATTACTAATTATTCCTAATTATTGGTAATTATTACTCATTATTAGTATTTAGAACTAAATATTGGTAATTATTACTAATTATTGGTAATTATTACTAATTATTGGTAATTATTACTAATTATTGCTAATTATTAGTAATTATTACTAATTATTACTAATTATTGGTAATTATTGTAAATTATTACTAATTATTGTTAATTATTACTAATTATTAGTAATTATTACCAATTATTACTAATTATTGGTAATTATTGGTAATTATTACTAATTATTCCTAATTATTGGTATTTATTACTAATTATTAGTATTTATTCTTAATTATTGGTAATTATTACAAATTATTCCTAATTACCATTAACTATGAACAATGAATACTAATAATTTAAATTTATTAAGTAACAAAACAATCTAAACACAATTAAATTAAAACTAATTAAGAATAATTGAAACTAATAAAAAATTTAAAATAAATATTAAATTAAAATGAACATAAATACCTTTAAAATTGATCTGAGGTCGATCTCTGATCGTTGTTGAAAACTTCAATATCAACTCCGGAAACAAAAATGAAACTTAAGAAACACTGAACTCTAAAAATAGAGTTTTGAGAGAAGTAGAGGATGGAGTTTGAGAATGAATGAAAAAAAACGGATGGGGGGGGGGTATTTATAGGTTAGATTATTTGCGAAAGGTGTATTTGCGACGGGTATCCCGTCGCAAATAGTATTATTTGCGATGGTACCCATCGCAAATACCTTAGCCCACATTTATTACGGTCAACGGTTAAATAGTTATTTGTGACGGGTCCCGTCGCAAATAATAACCTGCCGACATACTATTTACGACGGGGTTATATTCCCGTCGCAAATAACTTTCCCGCGATTTGGCGCGGAAAGCGCGCCAGTCCTTTTGCGACGGGGAAAGCTAACCCGTCGCAAATAAGTTTCTAATGGGACTATTTGCGACGAGATTTATCCCCGTCGCAAATAACTCGTCGCAAATACCCATTTTTCCCGTAGTGGTGCTTGTGACATGGATTTTGTTCATAGTTAGGATGACCAATTACCACTGGTGGAGTTTTCATACAACAAGAGATATCACTCCGCCATTGGAATGGCCCCGTTTGAGGCCTTATACATGCATCCATGTCGATCACTTATATACTAAACTAGACAATGAGAATAAGCACTCATGGGTCCAGAGTTGTTATAGGCTAATACCGAGAAGGTACAGATCATACAGGAGTGGATGAGGACTATGCAAAGAAGGTAGAAGTTGTATGACAATAGGAGACAAAGACCCTTGGAGTTTGAAGAGGGAGACCATGTTTTCCTTCAGGTCTCTCCCTGATGGGGATTTTAGAGTTTTGGTCGGGGCGGTAATATATCAATGAGGTTTATCGGACCTTTCCAGATCCTCCATAGAGTTGGAAAGGTGGCATAATACCTAGATCTTCCACCATAGATGCACTGAGTGCACAATTCTTTTCATAGGCCGTATATGAGGAGATACGTGAATGATCCATAGCACGCCATTGAATGGGGAGAGCAGGACATTGACGATGGGGAGATGTTTGTAGAGTTCCTGATAGAGAAGGAGGATTAAAAGGAGCAGGTCCTTCATGTATAGTTGATTTCTCTGGTGCACGTTCGGTGGTCACACCAGAACATCTTGGAGAGAACATGGGATCATGAGGCACATATTCAGGCACAATACCCCCACTTGTTTGATGGGCCCTTATCATAGATTTTAGGGATGTGAATCCCTAAGGTTGTGATAATGTAATGTCTCAAAATTTCTATGTAATTTTCTTAATTATGGAATTATTTCAAGACTGTACTTTTTGACGACACGTGATTCTAAGGCCCGAAGTGACCAAAATGTAATTTTGAACATATTTTAAAATAGGTTCAGTAAATGTGAGAGCGAGTTTCTCTAACTTTTGAACTACTAATCAGATCAAGAATCCAAAGGCACCATTGAACTCGAAATGCTGGTATTCTCCTTAAAAGGACTTAACATCGACCAAAAAAGGTTTGATGGAAAAGTTAACTTTTAGAAATTTTTAGGAAAATAATAAAATAACTTTAAAAAGTTATTTTTTTTTTCGCACTGCTGAGTGATGGACGAAGATGCTACAGTGCAGTGATGAGGTGACGACCTGGCGCAATTAAGGAATCCCCTTAATGGATTGTTGTGGAAGCGTAACCACTACGCTGTTTCATAAATGAAGCATCATACTGATGCAACTTTGCAGTGTAATAGAAACACTATGACATGTGTCTTTTTATTACAAAACCATGTTAGAGAGTGGAGAAATATACTGTGGGAAAATAACTGATGATCCTCCGGTAATATTTCTCTATAACAAAGAATAATGAACACCAGAGAAGCCTCATCCACTCTGACGAACCTCGAATGTCGAAGCCGAAAAGCGAAAAATGACATCAACACCTTAAAACCTCAGGGATGGAACAATGCGACCACGAATATCAAGAGAGGTAGTGTTTTGAACCACTTAAATTCCCCCCTTCTTAATGCAAATAAAGAACATTGATTAACCCATAAATAGGTTAATATGTGGACTGTGTGTTCTTGTAGGAGGGTGACTTCATTTCGGGATTTTCACTATCTGAGATTATATTATCACCTGTGTTGGTTGAATTAAAATCCCCAAACCTCCCCATGTTTTTAAAATACTATCATGGAAGGAGAGGGATGACACGAACAAGGCCCGAGACCCTCCACACATGCTTTCTTCGCGGATGATTTCATGAAATGAAGGTAATTCAGGTATAAGGTCGTTGAAGTAAACATGACAGCCAATCGATTTCCTAGATGTAGAAGGATTGAGAAATGGACCACCATAGCATCTTCGGTGGCCCGTAAAAGAAAACTATTGGCACACCGCAATGATAGAGGGCTACAGCCAGCCACCACGGTTGCCTGCATTTGGGCCTCCCAAGAGAATGGTGAAGGTCGTGATCACTTGACCATGGAGTAAGAGATCCACAACACCACGATGTCACCATGTTGATTGAGTCAACATGTGAACTCGATCCATGGGTGATAGAAAGGATGGGGCTACTCGAACACACTAGAGACCACATGATGTGCATCACGTGCTGAGCCGCGATCACTCAATTATGGCAGAGAGGAGGCCCCATGTCTGCGGGGAAACGGAGGAGCCAGACGTTGCTCCCAGCCGCGTCTTGGCCAGGCCAAATAGTCGATCCACCTCTGGTGGACTGGATGAACCTGTGGGCCAGACCCACACAATCTGGACATCCCAAACCCAGAGCCCAATAGATGGGCCTAGGCCGGATCAGGTCATGTTGGGTCGGTTTGATTGGGTCAGACCGAACCTAGACCTCACCGGCCCCCTTTTTACTAAAACACTTGTATCTATCAAATCAAAAATTTGATTGATTTTCCATCAGTGGCGTTGGGACCCTTGAGATGGGGAAACCCTTTTGAGATACTTTGTGAGTTTTGAAAGATGTTGGTGTATGGGTGGGTTGGATGGGACTCGAATCCAACTGGGTACGTTTTACCAAAATACCCATATCTTACAAACTGATCGTTCGTTCAATGCATCGTATGTTGCGTTGAGACCATTAAAACATGATTTTCCTTTGGCGTTACTCTATCTGGTACATCGTGGTGGTTGAGGTATGGCTGATGGCTTGAGTATCAGGTCATCCAAGAACCAAGCGTGCTAAGTGAGGGAATCTTGTGGATGTCTATGATATGAAGAATGAATAGCGATTCTATTTGGGTCAAACCCTAGAGATCTTGTTTGGGTCTGCACCTAGAAATCATGTGTGGGTCAACACCTAGTGATCATTTGTGGGTCAGTACCCAGAGAGCCTGTGTGGGTCAACACCTAGCGACCCTCTATGGATCAGCAGTATAGGCTCTCAACAGAATATAATGATCTAGCTTTATCACCAAACAAATTTACTTCTGTACTTAAGTTATACCTAGTTTGATTTGTGTCTTTCACTTTGTGCTATGTGTTTGAGATATTTCTTGGTGGAATTACCTCTATTTCATTTACTTTGTGGTGTTTTCTTATGTGGATTACCGAGAGACCTTCATGGGTCTCGGGGTCCCTATAGAGTATTTTTATACATACCCATGCACGGGCATTGCCAACACCGATTGTGTCTTGTGAAGACGACCTACAGCTTTGACCAAGAATTTGGGAATCTAGGGATAGATTGTTCTCGTAGGTGGATCAATAGGCATGGTATTCTACAGTGACATCTAAGAGAGAGTTGTACCTTTCCTTCGGGAAGGATCCATGGCAGACAACCTCCTTAGCTTGTACTTCTTTTATTGTACATTATTTTTAGTTGGGATTGTATTCTGGCCCCTTTACTTTCAATTTACACACTTTACTCTTAGTAGTGATACTTTGTGGTGGTCATACTACTTTATTTTCATTTTGGTTTTTTTGTGTGGTTTTCTCTCTCTGTGTGTGTACAAGTATAAAGGAAATACCTTCCCTTTTTGGGATATGATTTTCCAGTGCTAGTCACTAGCCCCTAGCCTATGGAAGGCGGGATTGGAGTAGTCACAACATGTTCCTTAGGGGATGGTTCTTGAAAAGTGATGTATTATTTAATTCAAACAATATCTGCGATAAGTTATATCATGATTCTGGAAGGATTACAAATAAAATGGAAGAATGTCATGTAGGTAGATTTGCACTAAAAAGGATGGTCTCTATGACTATAGAAGGATCATTCATGCATTCATATATATTATATAAATTTTTAATTCACATGAATTTTAAATGAGAGAGGAATATGGGACTGATAATAATATTCATTTTTATGGATTGACATTGTCCTTAAATGAATGAATTATTATAGAAATAATTTGGTATATGATGAATGGATTTAATGAATATTAAATAAAATATTATTTCATAAATATTATATGTAGATATTATAATTTTTTATGGATAGATTTATCCATTTTTTTAATTCAGAGATACAATTATTTAAGATAATTTAAATTTTAATTCCTGTAACTATTTTTTTTTGTAGTTGTGAGATTAGAAATGAAAGGGGATGTGATGGAATATTATTGTTTTTTAGAAAGATAAGCACAGAGGCTCTTAAATTGATAAAGTTGAAACATTATAAGAGGCGAAAATAAGGAATTTTAAATATTTCCCTATTAAGAAGATGGACCATGTCATTAGGAATGGTGTTGATGTAGATGCTCCTCCCTTATGAAAACCCTTTGTTTGCAAGTCCATCTGCAATATGATTCACCTCCCGGAAGGTATGCGTGATGAAGTAGTTTAGGGAGGAGAGATTATTGAGATAATTCATACATTTACCTGCTAGCTTCCACACCAACCTTGTCTGACCCATTATAATTGCATACACCATTGTGGTTTAGTCACTTTAAAATCAAATGTTGTTCCAATTCCGTTGGCAAACAATATCCACCGCGCTGATGAGAGCCATCATTTCAACCTCCAGAGTTGTCGTGTGCCCGAACAGACCATAATTGCATTCCACTACCTCCCTGTGATGATTCTTGAAGATTAAATCATCACCTGAAGGTCCGAGGTTCACTTTAGAGGCTCCATTTATGTTTCATTTTAGCCACCCATTGAAGGGGGCAGTCCAAATCACTTCCATCATGCCCCTTGGTTTGGGGTAGTGGCTGATAACTTTTAGTATTCTGAGAACCATGAACTCCCTAACCGAGGCATCGCAGTGTTCATGAATCAGTGAGCTGGAATATTGTACTTCCATGAGGATTCCATGAGTAGAAGTGGCTTCATTAATACTTGCATGTCGATGTATAGAGTAGTTTCGGGCCTGCCAGACCGTATGAAGCAGTTCAGTGCAAGACACCTGCAACAATGTTGTGATCTATTTTGGTTGCTGAGCTCCAAGAAGTGGGTAAATGAACTGTAAAACCGATGATGTATTAGGAGGATCCATCTCAAAAACGTTGAGCATTGTGTTCCAAAGTGTAGAAGCTACATTGAAGGATTAGAACAGGTGGTCAATATCCTCTCGATGCTGACCGTAGAGAGTACATCGAGAGCATAATGAAATTATAATCCATTGAATGTTCACATCAATAGGAAGTTTGTTGTGATAGAACCTCCAAAAAAGTGTAAATCCAGAGGGAGGAATCCATTTTGTGTTCATTAAGCCAATCCAGCTTACTTCACCCTTCAACAGGTAATTGTAGAAGCTGCTAGAGCTTAGAATTCTAGCTTGAGATCCTTCCCAGAGAAGCATATCCTAATATTATTGATTTGAATACTCATGAATATATATATATATATTATAGAGGAATAAATTAAGTAATTTTTCATTCAATTTGTGATGAAACCAACTGGGTGAGTTGTTCCTAAAGTTCAAAGTAGAGAGAGAAAGAAGAAGAATTTATTTCAATTATATACATTCTAAAGAACACTTCTCAAAATACATTTGTAGTTAGTTAGTGAAGTTGTTTGATTTAGTTTTTTTCATTCAATTTGAAGATAAATCATCATTATGCACAATAGTATCATAGAAATAAGATATCAACACATGAATAACATGATATAACTAATTGGTGAAATACTATATAGTTTCTTACCCATTCAAAATAACTGTAACAAGTGTGGGATGGTAAAACTATATAGGATGAAATAAAATAATTTTGATACTTATAAGGATAGTTATAAGGATTTTTCCTATTCAAAGTAGTTTATAGGGTTCTGCTATTTAATCACGTGAACTCTAGTTTAAAAAGATCAATATAAGTACAGGCTACTCACATTGAGTAGTGAAACTTGTTTATTACTTATACTTTTTTTGGGTGATTTTGTGTGTTAAGATAACAAATCAATTTCAATCTATAATGTATTGATTTTTTTTTTAAAATAATAACATAAAATTGATAAATCATTTATTCATCCCTTGATGAGTGTCCTACATAACCCCCTTTGTAAACAAAATTTTAAAAATATGGAATATAGATTAATTGTTGGATAGGGTCATCTCTCAAGAAGTTAGGACTAGGATATTCACTATCTAACACTTATATTTTTCTGTTATTATTTTAAATGTTTTGAAAGATGAAATAAATTATATTTTATTGGTTTTATTTTCTTACACTGATGAAATGAAAAGAGACTGCAGTAACAAAAACAAAAGTTAGAGTAAAAGGGGTTGGATCTGGGTTCAATCACATAGATCATTCATTATCCAAAAGTGTTATAGTCCTATAATGGAGTAAATATCATATGTATATTTACACTTTAAAACTAAATTTTGTAACTAAACGTTTAAGATATACATACCGTTTCATATTAAATCCCACATCCTCCATAGTGCAGGGTAAATGAAAGTACTCGATCGATGTATCCACTATCCCCACACCCAACACAAATTGTATGTTTCTCATCCCTCAATCATCAGTGCATTAATAGTATATACTATACATTGAGAATATACAGGGATATGTGTTTTATATATGGTAGGATTCAACTAAAAACAAAGAGTGTAGATGATTTAAATATAGATACTTCTATCCACTTCACTATTGCATTAAGGGAATGAATGAGAAATTAAATAACAGAAAAATAGGGATTCAGAGTACCTGTGATGTATCCCTAGGGACCTATCCCTTGACTTAGTTCTGTATAATCATTTAGTTTTAGATATTAAAATTATAGAGTAGTGGAATATCATTAACCACCATCATAAATGATGAATAAAATATAATTTCATTAAAAATTACATTACAATAATTTAAATTAAAAGAAAAAAACGTATATGAGTCATACCCAGAAGGGGTTATAATTATTTCTCTCACCCCACGAATTCTTTATAATTTTCCCTATTATTCTTAAATAATTTTAAATATTAAAATCATCCAAATGTTTGAGCTCTCTTCTCATTCTTAATGAATCACAGTGAACATGCTTCACTATTTTGTGGCCACTATGAGAATAAGGTATTGCGTAAGGAATTTCATTTTAGTATGTTTTTTGAAGAATAATGTGAGGATTTTTAGTGATGGATATTCTATTTTGGGATTATTATCATTTGAACATGTAATGTCCCAATTAAATAGATTTGGGCCTCATGTTGAACCTAATCTGGGATATTGTGGTATTTCCACAAGTATTTTTATGTATATTATCCACCATGGTGATAAAAAATAAATTGGGAAGGGATTGGGGTATCCTAATCTCTGGTTTAGTATTATTAATATTCTTTGACCGCTAGTGAACCCAATTCATGTTCAACACCATGTGAACCCAGGTTTCTACTATACACTTCTGTGAATGTGAGTAGGTGTGGAAATATTGATTTCTTACATTTTTGGTGGAGTTGAGATTTTTATCTAAATTATATACTTAATTATTTCAATTTAATATGTCTTAGGTGATACTTGAAGATTTTTTGTTGTCCCATGAACTGCTGGTAAAGGTAAAGTCTCATATGGTGTGTTTTTGTGGCCTTTTTGTTGTGTACTAAGCACCATGGTGGAACTAGAATGAGGTTGGTCTATACAAATCATTTAAATGTTTGTTCATTATGTTGGGAGGGGAATGAATATAGCATTGGAGAGTTCTCGAGACACTAAAATTAATATGAAGGTTATCTAGAATTGGATGGAAAACAAGTTGATTGGTTCTAAGGAGATGGTCCAATGAATGAATGATTTTAAACAGTGTAAGAATTTAGAAGGATTGAATTTCTACAAAGATGTAGTGGATATCAGGTGAGGGTTTCTCAGTGTATGAGTAAGGATGTTCATTATTGTAACGAAGAAGTGAATACTAGTTCAGTGATGTTGCTAGAAGGAAGACCAGTTTAGGTGTGTCTTGAACTTTTATGTCCTAGTTCATTCAAGAATTTATTCAAAAAAATATTGTACATCCTTAATAAAACTCACAACCAATGAATTAGAGGAAATCCATGTATCATTACCTTTATTTATACACATGGGAAAATAAAGAAGAAAACAAATTCCTTCTCATCAACATTTGATAGTTCTTATCAACTCATCTTCTATGTCAATCAGATTATACAAATTCTAGTTTGATGAATAGTATAATCCTACGGGAATCAGTATTTATAATTTGATCTAATTTAGATTTTTTCATTAATATTATATTTTTATCCCTTGTTCCTTTTTATTTTGATATATCAGTTCTCTAGACTTAGATCGAGCTCAGTTACATCAATCGATGAAGCTCCAAAAGTCATTTTTCAATTCAAAACTCTAATCATGAAAAATCTAGGTTTAGAATAATTATATTTTGGTTTCTATTAGCTATAAATACCTAAAAATAATTACGCTTGATCTTGGAAAATTTTATTTTCAAAGTGGAATTAAGCTTCAACATCGATTAAAATTATACATTCAATCATTAGTAACTGAGGTTTAGATCCTAAATCTTCTTCTTGTGTCCAACATGACCTGTCATACTTGGAGCAGTTCTTCTCTAATATAAAATGCTTTAGTTTCATTGAGGAGGACATCATAATAAATTCTCGATAGGCTATCAAATAAATGAAAGTAAATAGCCTATGATAAATTCTTAATAGAATTACCATGGAAGGAATTATAGTTCCCTCATGGAAGTTTTGTTGTGTAAGGTAGGGTGATTCTATATGTGAAGATGATGGAATCATAGTACAAGGGTTCATTTAAGGGTGGTCAATGAAGGAAAGGATACAGAAGGATGAGTGCCATAGATGAATGATGGTGTGGTCTCATAGAAGCATTTGACATGGAATATTAACCATAGAAAAAGTGATTTGTTCATAGAATATTCACATGAAATGAAAGATGATTTTCATTCTCCTAGAATAATATTACATAGATGGAATCTCCATTATCACATAAGAATTATATCTTCTAGTTGAAGTTTCATTTAATATTGATCATCCCCTAGTACAAAATATCTCCGCTAAGGAATTTTTATCTTTGACCTGTATAAAAAAAATATTTTATTTTTTTCTAACATAATTTCTTATAATCAAATTGAATTTTAATTTTATCCTTATAGAAATTGTATAAAGAAAATAATTGAATTAGTTAAGGGTTTTAAATTATCTTAAAATTAATAAAAATAATTACCACACATATTTATTTCATTTCACATTTCAATTATTCAATGTTTTAAAAACCATTAATTCATTTTATTCTAGTACTATGGATTATTAAATTAAAATATTAAATTATATAAAAAAATTAAAAACCATTATTTTATATATTTAAAAATTTCTATACTATTTCTATCAATGTAACAAGGAATTATTAAATTGTCTTATTTAAGATTGATTTTATGATATTTATAATTGAAAATATTTAATTGTTTTGAATGATTTATCAAACATAACTCCCCATAAATAGAACTATAACACTATAAATAGATCTTCACAATGTATTTTTTATTTATAAAGATAAAAAAACATGGTTATACCCAATTTCAAATCCACACTCCAAAATTGAAAAAAAGAATAAATTAATTTGTTATTGAAAAATGGAATGCCACCTATGTGAATTTAACTTACTTTCTTAAGTAAATTCCTGTTCATATTCTATTTCTAGGAATAAGATAGATAATATTTAAGTTGAATTGAAATTTTAATAAGAAATACATCTATCTATAACTATCCCCATAGTTTCTTGTATAGAAATTAAAATTTCAACCTCCTTGATACAACTCAAATGACTTTTTATAAGTCAATTTACTTCTTCTTTATCTGGGATCAATATTCATCTCACCTTAATGGATTAGTTTTTGATAATTAGTAACTTTATTGAATTTTTCCTATCCATGATTATTCAAATCACTTTGTAGATCACTTATAGATTATAAAAAAGGAATTACTCACACACATGGTTCCTAATGTCTCATAGATTCACTATGGGATCTCAATTACCCATTTTACTCTAGTTTTAAAGGAATTATATCCATTTATTTTGATTTATATTTGTAAGGTATTATTTTTCACAAATTCCAAGTAATTTTGTTTGAGTTTTAATATCTAGTTACCTTATGTAATAGTACGCATTCCCCAAATATCTGTCTAATTAAACATTAATATCAAATTCAAAAATAGAATCTCCATAAAATAGTGAACATGTTTTCTTAATAATATTGTGGTTTCAAAACTTTTACAATACATATATCCATCATTATTACTATGAAAACATTTAATAGGATGTAAATCGTCGGTGTTCATGTATCCTAGCCTAAAAAAACTATTGAAAAAAATAAAATAATTAAAATAAAACTCCATGTTTTTTAATATATTTATAGATTCCTAAAACAATATTATACGAATTTTTAATCAATTTTAATACCCTTCACCAAACATAATCAAAACTTTCTATTTATTTTAGTAAAAAATACATAAATATTATTAGGTAATAAACATTTGTGAGAGGGTTAAAACCACATGAGTTTTATTTTATCCAACATGCTTGAGTTAATCTTACCCCTAATTACCTTATAGACATCATGATATATTCTTCTAATTTTTTCCATTTAGATAAAACCTATATATAAATATAGTTAAACATTAATAAATATTGAAATAGAGAATATACAAATACAAATGAAGATAATAATATTTTGGGTTATCCCTCCCAATAGAGGTAGTTGTTCTTATTTTCCATAGTTGAAAAATCCCATGGTTTATCCTAAATATTTCATATTTTTTTTATTCAATGAAAACCACCAAAACTTATTTCTTATCATATATACCACTTGGATTTCATATTTATAAAGTATTTTTTTTGTGTCTTGTTAACATTTTCTTAATTTATGGATCGTGGGGGTGATTGGTGGATAAGGGGACTATTCTACTTAGCTTTAGATTTTGGGATAATATTTTCCAATTATCCCTTCTCTATTAGTGTTGGAATATATAAAAATTCTATGGTTTCCCCTTAAAATTCTTCTAGATAAATTCTAGAAATCCTGACTTTTATAGTAACATCATCTAACTCCTTATTTATTACTTCATATAAGGTAACATATTATTCTACAAATAGGGCATGAAGTAAAATAGCTATGTCTTCATGATTTAAAAAAAGAGTGTTATGAGAGACTTCAGATTTCAAATTATTAATCTAAAAATAATATAAATCATATTTACTTCCATCCAATTTATCAAAATGAAAAGGGTTATTATTATTTTTTCCCTCAATAAATCATATTTCCTCTTTAAATGTTGGAGGGATGAGTTCTTCTGTTTGACTTTTTCACTGCTCCTCTATCACTTTTACATAAAACTATGGGAAAATTTGTGAAAATATTTATGTCATTTTAACAATTATTTCATAAATCATGGTCCAAGATTTCATTAAAGTCTCTAATCATTTAAAAATGATTATTACTATTTTTTTTGAATACCACAGTAGTTGAATGAAAAAATCATATAATATTATTTTTTAGAGTGAGATAGTATGCATTTTTTAATTTTTTTAATGGATATTAGTAAAAACTAATTAAAATTTTCAATTAGATAGTGAAAAATCATCCTATATCCCTTTAAATGGAATTATCTTAATGAGTACCCCATAACAAGACGTTCAGTAAATTTAAATTTAAAAACATTGAATGAAACTTAGTGGTTTACCATGGTAGTCAATCAAGTAGTTGGTCTTATGGGATTCACTAACCAAAACTTATTTATTTTTAGTGTTGTTTTTAATTTTTTAAATCTAGGGCAAATTAATGATTATTGGTTTGGTTTTTTTAATTTTTATAAATTAATATAGAATATAGGAAAAAACACCCATGTTATTGTGAAAGGGGTGGGATCAGCGTTCTATCACAGATGCCCTTCATTATTAAGAACTATATATATTAAATAATAAAGTCAATCTCATTCCCTATTTCCCAATTAATATATGAATATTGGAAGTAAAAATACAATATAATTATACTTATAAATATCCATTATTACCTCTATAGTGTGGAGGAAACATGTACACTAGATCTATGCATCCATTATCCCCACACCCAGCTAAAATAGTATATTGTTCACCCCTCAATTCTTATTGCTACAGTAATATTCACTATAGACTGAGAGAATGAAGTGATATAGGTTTTATAGATGGTAGAATGTATAAAAAATAAGTAAATCATATGTCTACAACTAAATAATTCTTTTCATTCCAATATTACATCAAAAGGAATAATTAGAAATTAAATAATTGAGAAACAAGGATTTAGAGTTTCCAAGAAATATCCCACAAGGAATTTTCCCTCATGTTATTTATTGATAGTCATAAAAATAGAAAAATTTCAATTACATAATGATAGAAGATCAGAAAATGAAAGTTGAAATTATTATTATAATATAATTTTACTACACATCATTTGAACATAATTAAAAATACATGAACATGAAAGGATATAAGAGTTTTATCATAATGGGGTAATTATATCCCTCATCTCATCCCTTTTTATATGGGTTCTCTAGCCAATATTGACAAATTATAAATATAAAAACCATCCCTGTGATCTGGTTCCACACAAATTCTCAAGAAATCAGAGTGAATGTAATTAATTTTTTTGTGTCCATTGTGGAAATTAGGTAATCTGTGAGGAATTTGTTAAGAATATATACCTAAGATCCTTACAAGATGAGATTGACAGATTTATTTCCTACCTCAGGGATTGGAATCATTTAAACAAGTAAGGTCTTTCTTGATTGGATGTGGGCCTAGTCATGAACTTGGTCCTAGACATCACCATATTTCCCATGAAAATTTTGTGTGTCTTTTCCTACATATATTAAAATAGTTCATTAGAAAGGCATAGAGGCCGAGTCACCTTCGGTCCTTCATAAGGAAAAAACATTGATATCCATTGAAACCAATTCTCATGTCACATAAATTGAAATTAGGATATTTTTTAACACATTGGTGAATGATAATAGGTGTGTGGAACATATTCTCCACTTGGATGGAAGAGTTTAGATATACTGGTAGTTGATATTTATAGATGATGATATATTTATGGGAATCGAATCTTTCTTTGGTGATACATTAAGTTGTATCTTAGACCATTATCTACTCGTAATGTAGATGGTATGTTCGGTGTGCCATTATGTCCTTGATAGTGTACACAAAAAATTATGGTGGAACTTAAATGAGTTTGAGTTGGTCGATACTTCCCTATGTTTGGGCATTGATTTGGGAGGAGAATGAATGAAAGGGTGAATGGATTTTTATGTATTGGAATGAAAATGGCGGCTAAATATAATTAGATAGATATTTAGTTGACTGGTTCGAAGGATTTAATCTAGTGAAAGGATAAAAATTTGAGTATTGATGAATCCAAGAGGTTTGAATTTATTCTTACATGTTATGGAGATTATGTGACGTTGTCTCCATAGAGGATCGAGGAAGATTGATGTAGTGATTCAGTAATGTAAAATGGTTTAGTGAAGGTGCTATAATGAACAATCAATCTTGTGTAACACAATATGGTTTGTCCTAGTTCATTCAGCTATTTTAAAATACACACCACGTGTCCTTATAAAAAATCACTACAAGTAAATTTGGGGAAATTTAGATGTCATATCCTTCTTCACTACATAAGGAAAAAGAACAATTTAAAAATATCCATCAGATCATTATTTGATTGATCTTATCATCTTGTATTCTTTTTCAATTATATTCTATGGATTTTGAATTTATAAGTAGGTTTTTTCCATATGATTCAGTATTATACCATTGGAATGTATTCTACTATGTCAGTGAGCATTGATTAATCTGTCTTGTTCCTAGTTTCTGGATCATGCTTCTCCATTAACTGAGCTCGGGCAAGGGAATATCAATCAATAAAGTCCCCAAAGTCAATTTTTGGTTCCCAACTATTCTCATAATGAATCATGGGTTGACATCATAAAATCCCAACTTTTATTAGATGTTAATACCCTAAAAAAAATATCATTGATCTTGATGGATTTGATTTTTTAAGTAGTGTAGAGATTCAATATCGATTGGAGTTCTCAATTCATGTTTCATTCAATCAGTTTCATGATCTTAAAGCTACCACCTATTTAGGTAATGGATTGGTCTCCTTGAAATGGTTTTCCTCTAGGTAAATATTCCTTGACTTCTTTTAGGAGGACATCCAAATTAATTCTTAGAAGGATACTCGAGTAAAGCATGGAAGTAGCTTGTGATAGATGTATGGAGTAATTTCCTAGGAAAGAAGCATGCTTACCACATGAAATTATGGTCACATGAAAAAAGATTATTTTCAGTGTGAATATAATGGAGGCACAAATGAAATATTCAATTAAGGATGGTCATAGAAGAAAAGGTTATGAATGTATGGGTACCATATAAAAATGGTGGCGTGGTATCATGGATTTACTTAGAACAAAATATCATCCATAAAAACTGAGTTTTTGTCACATAAGAATCATTAGAAGAAGATGGATATTTTTATTCTTCTAAAATAAGTGTCCATTGAAGGAATATTTATTCTCATGTAAAAATTGTAGTTTCATTTAGAAGTTGTATCAAAGATTACCCATTCACTCTCCCAAAATCTTTCTCGTTTCTAATTTTTATATTAGATATTCATTTCATATATATATATATATAAGGATTTTTTTCCAATTAACATTAATATAAAAAATGAAATCAATTTTTTCAAACATTTAAAATTTGTATCGAGAAATTTCATTGAACTAGTTCATAGAGTTAAATTAACTTTAAACAATCAAAAATAATTACAAAATCATATTTTAACCCTTTATCATTTAAATTTAATAATTTTTTAAAACTGAGTTGCCAATGTAATTCAAATATTTTAACATTTTTAATTAAATATAATAATTAAATAAAATAATGAAAAACCAAGATGTATTTCTATATTAGAATTTATGTTTTAGTTTTAACAATGTAATAAATAATGAATAAATTTCAAATTTTATAATTGGATTATGTGTATTTATCAATGATAAAGAAATAAATTTTTTAAATATTTAGATCACACCACTCCGCCAGACAAAAAATATTATAAACTTTGAAAATTCATTGAAATGAATTAATCTAATAAAATAGATAAATAAAAATATATCAATGTCTTATTTAAAATAAACATTCAATAATTTAAAGAAATCACAAATTCATTTATTATTGAAACATTTCATGCCTCTTAAGTGAATTTCATTTACTACTTTACTTCCATTCAAGTTCCAGTTCTAGTTCCAAGAATGGAACATATAAGATTTAAATAGAATAGATGGTTTAATATGAAGTAATTCCAATTCATACTTTCCCCCAGGTTCATCATACCCAACTTCCAATTTCCACACACATGATATAACTCAAATGAATTTTTTATAAGTAAATTCACCCTTCTTCATATGTGCTCAATATTATATTCACATGAATGAATTGATTTTTTTATAATTAGCTATATTATTAAAAAAATCTTTAATTATTTTGAAAAGTAATTTGTAAAGAACTTATTTAATATAAACAAATTGTATTACACATAGATATGGTGACTTAGAGATTCACCATGGGATCACAAAATACCATTTACTCCAATTTTTAAGGACTTATATACATTTCTTAAGAGTTTACATCCTAAGGATTTCTTTTTCCAAAATTCTATGTTACTATATTTGAGTTAAAATATACAGTTCCCTCATGTTATAATTTCCATTTCCCAAAGTTCTTTCCAATGACACTTTTATTCCTCATTAGAAAATTAAATCTCTATAAAATAGTAAAAATGGTCACTCAACAATCATATAGTTTCGTCAATTTTAGAATCCATTAATACATCATAATTAGAATGTACTCTTTTAATAGGAAAGGCCTCATTGATTTTCTTGTTTCTTAGCCTAAAAAACTCTTGAAAATAAAAAACATAAAATAACACAACATGAAAAAATTAATATATTTAAAGATTCAAAAAAATTTAAATACTCTTAAACCAGTTTAATCCATTCCCTTACACTTATTAATCACTTCCTAATTATGTTCTAAAAAAATACTCAATTGATAGTAGTAATAAATATTTGTGAAAGGATAAAAACCATCTTAACTTATTTTATCCCATCAGATTGATTTAAACACTCCCCTAATTACTTTTTATGTGTGTGATCTAATCTACTATGTTACTATCTATTTAGGGAAAACATATCAAACAATATAATTAATAGTTAAAATTTTATTGAGGACTAATTAATATAAATGGAAAGTGAGAGAAATAAAATCTTGGTTTATCCCTCCCAAGAGGGGATATTTTTTCAAAATCCATAGAAGAACAGTCCCATGTTTACCCTTAATCTACCAGAGGATTTTGTTTGTGGGAAGAAAACCATAACATACTCTTCCTTAGATTATCTTACAATTTATGGTACTCTTGGTAAGTATATTTTGTGTCTAGAAACAATTTTCTGTTTTATGGGGGTGGAATTTAAGAAGAGGGATCATTCTACATTAAATCTAGTTTATGGGATTATTTTTTTCCACATATAATTTTCTACTAATTTAAGATTCTCTTACAATTTTATGGGTTTTCCATTAAATAACTCTAGAGTATATCTAAATACTGTAACTTTTATCTCACTATCTTCTAATTAATCATTGAATAAATAAAACATAGTAACTTCTTCTAAAAATTATGCCTACAGTAACAAGACAGAGCCTATATAATTAATATTAAAAATATCATGAGAGAGTTCATCATAAATAATACTAAGATAAAAGGAGTATAAATCAACGTTATATCCTTACAAAGTATGAATGGAAATGGGTTAATTATTATGTTTATCCTCATCTTATAATATTTCATCATTATTTCTTTGGGATATGTTCTTATCAATAAGGATCACACTACTCCTACATATCTATTTCAAAAAACATAGGAAAAAAATGTGAAAACTCATTAAGTTATTTTATTATGTTTTAAAACATATTGCTTCTGAATTTGTTAAATATCTTCAGTAATATCTTTATAATATCTCTCAATAATTTTTTTGAACAAAACCCTAGTTCTATTGGTAAAATACATAACAAATTACTCTAAGGGTGAGAATGTATCAATTTTTTAAAAATAAATTAAAATTAATTTAACATAAAAATTGTGTATTATACAGTGGAAAATTAGATCAACTCGATAAAAATAGTGCTTAGTTCATGAGAAACCTATCAGAAGTCCTTAAAAAAAATGAAAATGTTAAAACTTAGAATAAATCCAAGTTGTTGACCTGGGTCATCTCTTTAGTATTTGGGCTTATGATCTTCAATATCAACACCAATGTATTGTTTTCAATATTTTGAAGTGTAAATGAAATGAGAGTGGATTGGTTTTTTTGTCTTACTTTTATGAAATGAAAACATAATAATGATAAGAAACACCTAATTTAGACTGAATTAGGTTTGATCTAGGTATGATCACATAGGTCTTTCATAATTTATTAGTGTTATTATCCAACAATCCATTCCATATTTTCCCCATTTATCCATTTCAATCTAAATTATTGAACTGAGCATGTAAGAGAATTATCACTCTCTATATCTTATTCCACCTTCTCCGCAGTGCATGGTAATGAACATACTAGGTCGATGCATCTATTTCCCTCTCACCAAACTCCAATTGTATTTTATTGATCCCTAAATCCAAATTGCTTCAATATTATACCATATAGAATGGAGGGAGGAAGATAAATATGATAGATGTGATAATACAATAGAAAATGTAGAGACTATATGATTAAAATCTATAAAATTCCCTTTAATTTATTTCTTCCTCAAGGGAATGAATTGGAAATTAAAAAATTAAACAATAGTGATTAAGAGTGCCTATTCAATCTTCCCCCTGGACCTTTCCATGAGTGAGTTTTCTATAATCAAAGAGTTAGTGAGATTATAATTATATAATTATCTAAGATCACAAAATGAAAGTGGAAATAAATATTTTAATATAATTTAACTAAACATCACATTAGAAGAATAAAAAATATAAGGATAAGAAAGATAAAATAAGTATCCCTTAAAGGAGGAATAATTATATCATCCAACCCATACCTTTTTTTATATTCTTCCCAACCCTTATCTATGGAATATAAATAGAAAAATAATTCCCAAAATCAATTTCCATACCTATTCTCAAATAATCAATGTGAATCTGCCTCACTATATTGTGGATAGAGTGGAAATCAGGTATTTTGTGAAGAATTATATTTTATTATAGTATGAAAAGACTCATGTGATGAGTTTTACCAATGTTTGTGTTTTCCTGATCTATGTATCATTTGAAAAAGTAAGGGAATATTTCAATGGATTTGTGATTCGTCTTGAACTATGTCCTTGATGTAACTATATTTTCCTTGAACAATATTTTGTGTGTTATCATCCATGTTTAAAATCAGTTCACTGGGAAAGAATAAATGTCCTATAATATTCATTCTAACATAGGTAACACGAATTTATATCTAATGAAAAAAATTATTATTCATCATCAAGTGAACTTGGGTTGCTGTAGTACACCTTAGTGAATGTTTATAGTTATGGGGAGATTTATATCTACATGGTTTATGGATTTTAGCACTATTTTTTTATAATATGCAGATAAGATGAATCATTTATATTTTTAATGCTTTAATAATGTATATTAGACCATTAGATACTAGTAATTGTGAATGTTCTTATGTTGTTCAATTGTGGCATTGTTTCTGTGAACTAAACTACATGGTGGAACTCAGATATGGTTGGTTTTCTCAACAGTTCAATGTGTTTAGTTATTGAGTTGAGTGGATCTTGAATGTAAGGATGATGATATGCTGAACCATTGGATTCAATATTAAGGATTTTTGGAATGATTTGGATCTTGGGTTTGTTAGTGTTTTTTTATGGTCCAGGGAAAGGATTATAGTTTGAGTTTAGATGACTCAAAGTGGTTCAAGTTGCTACTTATAGGGAGTGTAAATCGAGTTAGGTTGCCTTAATATGGGATAAAAGATGGATTATATCATGATTAAGTGGTTAATACTGGTTCAATGAAGGTGAAAGTATGAGGACTTTTTCAAGTGTGTCTTGATCCATTCTATATTTTTTCATTCAGGAATTATTTTAATACACCTATTCTGTGTCCTTATATAGACTCAAAATTAGTGTGTTTGGGGACATCAAGGTCTTATTTCCTTCAAATATATATAGTGAAGAGTTAATGAGAAAAAAAATTATATCTTATATTTTTTGTATTGTTCTTATAATCCCATCTTCTACTTAAATTAGATATTATGCCTTTGAGTTCTATGAGTATTTTAATCCCATGTGAATTGATCCCCATTTTTTGAATTGGTTCTAGCATGTTCAATGTGCTTTGATTGTTGTCTCTTGTTACTATTTTTATATTTAAATTATCCAATAATAGATATCATTCTCTATTACATCAATAAAAAATCTATAAAATTTAGTTTCCATTTCCAAAATCATATCATGATTAAGTATCACTCAACATCATCAAATCTCATATTCGATAAGTTATTAATACTAGTTAATACACATCACTTTTCGGTTGGTATTTTTTCCAATAATCACTCATATTTAATATCAATTCCATCTATCCATTAATGTTTAAATAAATAAAGCTCAAGGTCATACAGAATACAATTTATTTGAGTTTTATTTGGTATCCTTGAAATAGTTCTTCTATAGGTGAATGTGCTCTAGTTTTATCGAGGATGAAATATAAAACAAATCTTGGTAGGCTATATGATCATGGAACTTAAGTATCATATTTTGGATGCATAGAGTAATTATCATGGAAGGAATCATGGTTACCAGATGGAGGGTTCATTATATAAGGGAATTCGATTCCATGTGTAAATATTGGGGAGGCATTAAATAGGGATTAATATAAGGGAGGTCACTAAACAAAATTTCAAGTAATGATGGGTGTCAAAGAAGAATAGTGGTGTGGTCTCACATAATTAGTTTTCATGGAATATCATACTTAGAAATAGATATACTCACATGAAATATTAACCATGAATGGAAGATTCTCACAATATAATTTTCCAAAGAAGGAAACTCCAATATAATGGAATCAAACTATCTTTTAATGGGAGATCCATAGAATATTACTCATTCAATAAAACTAAATATTACCCCTTTTTATTTTTTGTCTTCAAACTAAATTTTAAAAATATTTTTTTTATCGTGCCTATTTTTTTTCCAATTTAATTTTATATAAGAAATCAATATTTAAATTTTATCCTTTTAACAATTATATTCATAAAAATCATAGAATCAAATCATAGATTTCAATTAATTAAAAATGGATTAAAATAATAAAAAAACTCATATTTCTTATATTTTAAATTTTAATTCTTGAATGTTTCAAACACATATTATCAATATAGTTCTAAGATTGTGGATTATTCAATTTTATGTAAAAATTGAATAAAATAATTAAATACCATTATTTTTCACTTAATTTTTTTATTTTTTAAACTAAGTAACAAATAATTAAGAAATTTTATAGTTTTATATTGATATATAATTGAAAAATAAAGAAAAATTGAATTATTTTTCTTACATAACCTCCCCATATGATTTTTATGATCTTGTGACTCTATAAACGAAATATATAGGAAGTGACATAGGAGTGGGAGGCCAATATATGAGTGAAATGGGCGATGATTTTAATTAACAATGCCTGGTGATGCATCTCAAAGATGAGTTTCTATATGGTGGGGAGGTTTTAACACAATATGTACCCCGAGGTAGGAAATTATTTAATTGTTTATCAAAACATATTAATTTTAATACAATTTGTTTTTTAGAGATTTAGAGGAGGTTAGGGTCAATATAAGAATATTTAGCCTATGTTTGAGCTATAATTTTACTATGGGATGAAGGTTTCAACATAATGTGGGACTTTGCAGCATTGAAATGTCTTTGTATGATTAAACAATGGTAAAAGTGGTTTTTTCACATTGAATAATATGTTATTTATGTTTTGAATAGTTGACTAGTGGAGAGAGTTTCACCATAATGGAAGGTAATAATCCATAATGTGACATGAGGCTATTGTGGTCATGATTTCTAGTTTTACCCTTGAATAGTGTGTTGCATCATATTCTAAATATAAATATTTTAATGTAATCCTTGGTGGGGCTATTCAATAATTTTCCATGTGATAATACCATATGGGGCCTTTTACTTAGTTTTTACACATTTTAATTAGATGAAATAAAATTGAAAACTATAAAAACTAAGGTTTCCCTAATTTCCCATAATATATAAATGATTTAATTTTTAACTCATTAGTTCCTCCCCACCTATCCTTTAATTTATCCCTTATTTGTGCTTGTATTCAAAACTATATATTCTAGTATATCAATAGTGGTAATTCTATCATTCATATCCGATTTATTTTTTGTTTCTATAATTGTTTATAATAGGTTTCTAAGGATAGACTGACATTTAATCAATAAAATGGAAATAAAAATGAAATATCACTCCAAAGATCTGTCATTCTAGAATCCAAAACCCTAAAATATATAAAATTAATAACCTATGTCTGCCTTAGAAAAAAGATTGTATTTGTTCCATTTTCTTAAATCTTAATGGTTGATAAAGATTACTAAGTGAAAATAAAAATAACAATCCCTATGTGGTGAATCTATGGGCTTCACTGAATGACCCATCACATGAGAAGGACCATTTTATATAAAAAAATTCTATTATCTAATAAAATATAAGGATATAAATTGAATAGAGATCAATGAGAAATCTAATAAGTCATAGGCAATATTGATCAACCATTTCAATGGTTATTATCTCATTTTATATCCCCCAGTATACTAATAAGTTATGTATTAATTCACTTATATTAATTATAACAAAGTATAAAATTAATTTAATTATAATACTTTTAACCATCAACCAAATATATTCTCCCATGTGTTTCATTTTAAGACATTATTTATGAAGATGATAAGAAATAGAAGAAGATTATTTGATGTTACCTCTTAGCATTAAAATTCCATTCTCAGTAATAGTATTCTTAATGTATCACATGGCACGATCTAAAACTATAACTCCCTGATATTTATTAATTTTTTTTTCAAATTAATTTATTCTTTTAGATATTTTGAAATATTTATTTTAGCTTGACTAATACAGAAAATTGAGTTTGGATTTCATTAAATGCAACACCAAGTATAAACAAAACATCTCATATTATTTTTTGATACTTATCACCAGATATTTGGAATGTAAGGTATAAAAAGTATTAAATAAATTATAAAATTATGGTTTACACAAGTTCATATACTGAATTATTTGGAAAAAAGAATTATAAATTAAAATAAAAACCATTTGAGAATAAAAAGAAACATTTTTCCTAAAAACTATTTTTATGTGATCAAGTGTGTTAAATATATATAAATTAAACATTTAAATTTTACTAAATTATATTTATTAAATTAATTTATTATATACTAATTATAATTCTTAACATTCAACATATTATTTTTCTAGAAAAAATATATAAATAAACCAATTTAACGCTTAATTTGTTTTTCTAAAAATAGTTTTTTTGGCTTTGGGATGCTTATTTTGAAATAAATTCATGACAATTTTAGAAAATTAATTTTATAAGAAAACAATTTATTTAAAATTATAATTTATAAATTAACATATGGTGAATTTATTGATTTTTCGAAAATGTTTTATTTTTTGGAAAATGTTGAAAAATACTAAATTTTAATTGAAAACACCTATTCATTTAAAATATATTTAATTTTAAAATATATTATGAATTATTTTTAGTAAAATTCATTCAATTATATTTCAATTAATCCAACATAGTTCATTGTAATCTATTTAATATTTATTTTTGATATAAATACATTGTAAACATTTGAACATTTTATTTTTAAAAACATGTTTTATCATCGCATTGTGATTCATTTTAAATTAAAATTTTAAACTTATTTGAATGAAATTTTCATAAATAGATTTTATATTTGGAATCAGAATAAATTATAATGTCTAATAAGGTCAACTTAATTTTTTTACCAAAATGAATAATGAATGCAGTAAAAAATTATTATCACGGTAAAGGTAAAAATGGGTTTATCCAGAAGGGATAAACTAAAAAGGTAACAGTAAAAATAAAATATTCACTTATATAAAAACTTTTTTCTGTAAATATTTAATTATTTTCAACTATAAGGTTTAATAATAGCCTAATTTTTACCATTCTATATATGAAAAATGTGGGAGCACTAATTCCTTCTCAAAAATACCAAGTGTGGATTCTCCCCCACTTATAAAAGGACACCCCTCTATTCCATTATTCACACTTTAAATCATGTTAAATACCACATTAACTACCTATTTATTTTATTTATTGTATATACTAACTATGAAATTATATTTTATTTATTCTACAAAAAATTATTGGGGATTAAATATTTATTTTAGGATCTCTGTTTCATAGGGTTTACATTTTAAAAGCTACAAAATATGTAATGGATTTTTTCTCGATTCTCCATCTTTGAGACATACATTTTGTTATGAAACTATATTATTTAATGAGGTGTATATACATCTCATTTGATATGAAGTATATTGAATTTAATTATTCCCATGATATTTTATGTTCCATTTTATTTTATTATTCCATGGGGAATATGATTTTATGTTACCAAAATGGTAAATATTTTATGTTACAATATCATCATTTATCAGAATTTATTATGATTAATTATCCAATGTTGAAATATCATGATCTACCTAAAAATAATTCTCATTAATTTTATACTCCTCTATTTATTTATTAAATATTCAAGAAATTGTTCCATTTTCCAAATATTTTGTACATAATATAATTTAGAAAAGAATTAATAAATTCTAATCGTATTCCTCTCTTCAGTTGGAAATCTATTTTCTTACCAAACCATGTTTTCTAAAAATGTTTTCAAAAATATTTTTAAATGATATTTTAAGATCATTTTCACAAAAAATGTTTTTTATAATTTTTATATTTTAAAAAGTTTTTTAAATGTTTTTCAAAGATTCCTTTATAAGCCTTCAATGTTATTTTTAAATAAAAATATTTTCAGATTGTTTTATGTTTTTTAAAATGATATTCAATACATAAAGGATATTTTATTAAAGAATGCTTTTAGATTATATTTAAACAATGCCTTATAATTTTTCATTTTTTTTAAATAAAAGGATTTTTATAATGTTTTACGTCTTAACAAGTGATTTTAATTGAAATTTTCTATATGAAATTTTCCATGTGATCATTAAAAATTCTTCTCCATCTAATATGATATCCTTTGAGATAATCTTTGCTTCACTAGGTATATGAACCATGTATACCATTATTATTTTATTTCTAAATGGTGTATTTTTATGATTAAATGATATTTATGAATATAGTTCCTCTTCCTTGGGTTATACTATTATTAAAATCATATTAAAACCAATAATTTTAATTGGTTATGATACGATGAAATATTTATGAAACCCTTTACATTAATGTGTTATGATATGATGTATGATGAATGATTTATGATCTTTTGGAACACATATATATGATTTCCATTATTTGATGGTGGTTAGTTTATAACCAAGGATGGTGGTAATGTTATAACCAAAGATGTGTGGAACATATTTTTACCTCTAATGCGTTGGATAAAGATTTATATCTAATGAGATAGATTGGGATAAAATAGTGTGTGATCCTAGTTCAGTAATATATTTTTGGAATGAGGAGTGAAGCCGATTCAGTAATGTATGGTTATAATGTGTAGTGAACCTGGATTAGTAAAGTAGGTATGGAACATGGAGTGAAACTTATTCAATAAGAAAAATCTAGAACAGGGAGTAAACCTAATTTAGTAAAACAAGGCTATAATGAGGAGTGAACCCATTTCATTAAAATAGGGATAGAATATTAATTATAACTTGTGTTTTTAGAGATAATTTCTTCTATAATGATATTAGGTGTGAACATTGAATTCAATGATGGTTTGGGGAGTGCACCCATTCCAATATGGAAGCCTTAGAAATGAGCCAGACTAATATGGAAATTGTTTTCAATGCTTATGTATATGCCACAAATATATATTTTATGTCAATTTTATACTCTCTTGGATCATTATAATTTATTTCTTTATGATTAATGTCTTATGATCATGTAGTATTTATGCCATGACACATTTTTAAGATCAGAGAAACGTCAGGTATGAACTTTGTAAGTTATGTTCATTATCAAATACCCTTATTCTTATATTATGCTTTCATATGATCATATATTTATATCTATTTTGTCACACTTTTTTACCATATGATCCCACCATTTATTATCTTTACATTACCCATGTTATGAAGAAATTTTTTTATAAGTGTATTTCAATGAGGATTGCTAAATTGGAATATTATTATCGGAAACATTGAAGATATTTCAATAGATTATAATATTTTGTTCCCAATTTAAAATGAAATGAAAATAATACAGTCTTTAGGTATCTATTTATGCAATGTAATATATATGTGTCTAAATATATTTCATATCCATGTATGAGAAGCATATTTTTCTATAGTTGGAATCAAAATAAATTTTTAGTTAACCGTTGGAAACTAGGATGAAAAACATTACTGATATCCCTAGGAAAATTTCTAAGGATATTCATAGGGCGTCTTTAAGAATAATTCTAAGGATAGTTAAAGTAGAGTAAAATTCCCAAGAAATTTTTTCAGGGATATATTGAGTGGTTTTAAATAAATTACAACCATTTATGGATACTATAAGTGGATTTGGATCTATAAAAAATTTAAAAAGGGGTTACTACCCCGAAAACACTGTATTGATCAAGAATCGATTATAAACTAGTGCATAAAATAGGATTAGTTTCACACCTGGTTTTAAACACCTAGAAGATATAATTTGGAAATTAAAAACTCTTTGTGAACCTTCATGACAAATTTAAATAGATGATGAATCTAAATGAATTAGGATAACACTATTGTTTCGTATTTTATAATGAATATTTCTTTATTTAGTTATCCTAAATGATTTTTAAAACTATGTGATTTTCTATTTTGATTATATTTGATAACACTATGATCTATGGTATTTGTAAATTATGGGAACCAGATGGAACTATAATAACATTTTATTTGAAAAATGATTTTCTAATGATTATTTAAATGGGATGATGATGGGTGTAAAGGAATATTTGATTATTCCTAATCATTTTTCATAGAACATGATTAACAAAGTGTACCTTAACCAAATTTTAGACGGACCAATGAAGAGAAACATAATATTCATTATAATTTTGGGAGATGGTAACAATGTAGTAAAGATGATTTAGTTTCCTATGTGTTTATAATAAGGAAAGAACCACTCAAGTGAATTTCTCAGAAGAATAAGAACACTTGTTGACGGTGGAAAAGAAAGAAATAAAGAAAATAACTTTAAAGGAGAAATAAGAATTTTATTTAACACAATGGATGTGAATATTGGTCTCCATAAAATATCATCAACTATTGAATTTTTTAAATGTTGAAATTATGTTAATTATTTAAGTTGATGTCCTAATGAGAAATAAAATGAAGAAAGTCAACAAGCTTATTTGAGTAATGGTAATATTGTTTATAATAAAGAGACTACAAATGATATATAAAAGGAAATATGAATTATGAAACAAAAGGGTGTAGCATAGTTAACGGCTTGAGAAGGAATTGGTTGAATTAATTATTTATGTATTGGAATTCAAATATTATGTTATATAAATCATTAAATATAAAACTATTTTTTAGTATAGGTATTTCATTATGTATTCAAAATATAATGTTGAAGGATGCTGATGGAATTAAAAAGAAATTTAATGTAATAGTGATATTTTTATTATGGGAATGTTCCCTTTAATATGTTTTGGATATTGATAAAATGGTTTTTATTATGGAAAAATAGATGATTGATAGGGATAAAGTAAATTGGATAGTATTAATGAACACATAACTGATAATGTATTTATTGAAAAAGTTGTATATGTTATTATTTATGGAGTTTAAAACATTATTGGATCTAAATAATAAATTCAGTAATCATTAGTTTTATTCAAGGAATGATGGAATGGATATTATTTATATAATTTATTATGGTAATTATAGTTATTACCATGTTTCAATAGAATACCAGATGAATTTATTCACTTGTTTGGTATGTGACACTCAAGAGCCACTTTATGTTGTATTGGGGTTTAATGATTAGTTGATTTTGTAGATTTAGTTAACTTCTTTATAATGGATTTAATATTTTGTAATGGTCATATGGTTAACCCTTAATATAATGGTTTATATTGATCTTTATGTAAGAATTTAAGTATTAATGTATTACATCACTGTATAATGATTTACTAATGTTGGAAAAATGGTGTTAACCATTTTGTTATAATGATAATTAAAGATAGATGAAATGTATAATCATTCTCTTTAGGGATATTATGATTCATTAGTGGTTTAGGATCAAAACATTCACCATTATTTATTTCTATAAGATATGAAATATAAATTGACCAAAGCACAACCAATGGATGATATTATGCATCTAAATTGGAATGTAATCTAGTAAGTATATATTCTTATAAATGTTCTTCAACATTGTGAAAAGGATCTCAAAATATTTTTTTATGTTATCATCATATTGACTATTTTTTATTGTTTTTTGTTAATAACCATCTCTAGATCACCCACTTTATTGTTATAAATTTTCTTTATCACACTCCATATTTATTTGTGATTTTATTCCATGTAAAAATCATCATTTTCAACCTGAGTCTACTATTTGGAGACCCAGTTTTGATTAACATTGGGTAAACATTATGTTAACAAATTTGTTTTTAATGTAATTTTTATTATTCAACTGTATGATGTTGGTTTCTATAGAGGGATTATTAAATGTTAAATCTTAGATGATGAAGAGAAAAATTTGAAGGGTGATTCATTTAAGTGGGGTGTAACGAAATACTTTGAGATTTTCGAAAATATTTTTTTTCAATTGAATTTAATATTTTATATATTTTGAAATAGGGATTTTATATTCTCCTACAAAAAACCCTGATTTTCGATTGTCTTATATGAAACATCGAGTTTTAACAAAACATGTCAAATTATAATATTATAGTTATCACCAACCTATTGGAATGGAGGTTACAAAAAATTTAAATAAATTATTGTTATATGGTTTAATTTTTTTTATGATGAAATATTTGGACAAAAATTAATTAGAAATGAAAATAGAATCCTTTCTGAAAAAAAAAGATATCTATTTCAGGAAAATTATTTTTATATGCACAATTTTGTTTTATGTCATTAATGTAAAAAAATAACTTTTGTTGAATTAAATTAATTAAATTTATATATTATATATCATATCTAATTCTTTACATTTATCTTAAGTATTTTCTATATAAGATATAATAATAAATCAAATTTTATGAAAAAAAATATTTATTCTAAAAAGTAGTTTTTTCTTTATTTGTAAAAATATTTTAAAAATATTTTTTGATAATTTTAAAGAATTAATTTTATTAAAAAACATAATATTTTAAATAATCATTTAATAATTATCATAGTGTAATTTTTTATTTTTAGAAAAATTTTCATTTTTTTGATGAATAGTGAAAATACTACATTTTAATTGAAAACATTAATTTCATTAAAATTATCTAGAATTAAAAAATTTATTTAGAATTTTTTTATAAAGTAAAATTATTTCAATTATATATCACTTAATCAATGTTTTTTCATTATAATAAAATTCATATTTTATTTTTATATAAATACCTTTTCAAACTTTTGAAAATTTTCTCTTTAAAAATATACTTTCTCATCCCGTTTGGGGATAAATTTTAAATTAAAATTTTCCATTTTTTGAAATGGAATTTCAAAAAATTAATTAAACATATTAAGTACAAATAATTTATAATTTTTAATATATTTAACATAATTTTTGATCAAAATCAATAGTGAATGCAGTAAAAATTAACTGTTGTTGTTAAGGTAAAATTCGATTTACCGAGGGGATAAACTAGACGATAAGGTTAAAAATAACCTATACACTTGTCTAAAAACTATTTTATATAAATATAATGACCATTAAATCTCTAGTGAAATATAATTTCCTAATTAGTACCCTTTGGATATATGAAAAACTTAGGATCAATTATTTGTTTTCTAAAATACAAAGTGTGCCCTTTCCCCCACTTATAAAGGGTCACCACCTATCCTCTCTTATTTACATGTTAAAGCCTATTTATTTCAGCCAATATCTTCCCTAATAAAACTAAAAAGTCTACTCCCACATCCTATATTATATATTTTGGGCATAAATACAAATGATTAAGGATTTAGTGCAAATCTAATGATGATACATGAATATATGGTAATGTTCATCAACAAGAATCTTTATTTTACTAATTTATACACCCCCTTAAATTTCTATAAAAATATGATGATATAATATATTTTTTATTATATAATTTTTAAATATGTTTTAATATTTTCATGACTTAAACAATCTCTAATTTCATCAAATGGTTTACGAAATCATCATTCTTGTGTATAGCAGACTACCGCCTTGTGAACAGTTGTCCTTAATTTTTCCACTACCACCTATAAAAAAAGATGATAATGATTGATTTATAGTTAATATATATGATATTCAGGATATTTATTATTCTATTATTATTTTTTAATTATTATATAACACATACATTTATTCTTCCCATTTTTTTGGGAATTGGATAACGTCGTCAGTGTGTGTGGTGGACTACCGCCTCATAAAGTGATGTTATTCATTCACACTTTACATGGAATGTATTGAGAATGGGTTAAATAAAAATATGATATATATATGAAATAACAATTATGTAATAATGATAATATATATATATTCTTTTTCTTTCTTTTATTTCTTTCAATTTGATAAGTAATTGGAAATAACATTAATGTGTACATACGACATACTATCTCCATGAATGGTGTATTTAATTTCCCATCACTAAATTTTATGGATTAATATGAATAAAAATATAACAAATATATATGATATTATATATTTTTTATCATTCAGGATATTATGGGACCATTATCTAAGCTAGAGAACCAAAAATATAACAAATCAAATCATACACAAAAAAGTGGTTATTACACCAAAAGTAACATTAACAGGGTATTGTTAATAGACAGGTAAAAAGGGTCATAATAAAATAATATGGTATGATATATATTAATATAATTCTATAATATATTTATAATAAACGTATATTTATTATACATGATCATTTAATGAGTACAATGGAAGTCAATACTCAATGTAATGGATTTTCATCTAACTTTTTACTTCTGTGAGACACATCCCATATTCAACACCAATATTTTATGTGGAGTATGTAACTACCATGAATGTATATTATGATTATTCTACTAATAAATTTTGGGTTTTATATATCCATTTTAGGATCTCTCTTTCAAGGGGTTTACAGTTTAATAGATACCAAATCAATAATATACTTTTATCTCAATTTGCCTTGTCTAAGACGTAACTTATGTAATACACTTACATTATATCACAAGGTTTACATACAAAAACATTGATATGAAATATCATGAATTTATTTATCCTCATTATTTTTAAGTTTCATTTTATTGTATTCCTTCATGGGACTTATGATTCAATGTTACTAAATTGGGGGAGATTTTATGTTACAATATCATAATTTATCATGATTTTTTTTAAATATCCATCATTGAAATATCATGATCTAAATCCCAATAATTTTCATTAATTTTATTATCCTATGTTTATTAATTATATTTTTAATTAATTTTATCAATTTTCCACTTTTTGGTAGATAAATAAAGAAATTTTTTTAAGAAATTATTACTTTATTTCTTTCTTAGGTAAAAAATATATTTTCTTTCAAAACAGTGTTTCCTAAAAATGTTTTCAAATTTGTTTTTAAATTATATTTTAAGATCATTTTCTAGGAAAATTATCTTTAAAATGTTTTGTGTTTTAAAAATTATGTTAAATTATTTTAAAATAGTCATTTGTAATCATTCAATGTCATTTTCTTATAAAAGGTTTTTCTAAAATTTTTATATATTTAAATTTTATTTTCAAATAGGAAAGTATATTTTCCTTAAGAAATGTTTCAAATGATTTTCAATGAATCCTTTATAATTATTCAGTGTTTTTTTCATAGAATATTATTTTGAAAATATTTTATGTTTTAAAAAGTAATTTTCACAGAAAGGATATTTTCATTAAGAAAAGTTCAAAGATATCTTTCAGAATCATTTTATATAAAAGATGACATACTCTGAGATAATTTATACATTTAAATGGGATATGAACATGGTATACCATTATTATTATTTATTTATATGTTTTTAGGGTTATAATATATTTATGATACTCATTCTCTTCCATGGCTTACACTATTATAGAAATCATTTGAAACTGACAACTTTTTATAGGTTATGATATAATGAAATGTTTATGAATCCCTTTCCATTTCTTGGGTTATGATATGATAAATGTTTTATAATATTGGGGAACACACCTATATATATAATTAATTATGTGAAGGTGGTTTCATTATAACCAAGTACGATGGTTATGTTATAACCAAAGATGGGTGGGACCTATTAATCCCTCCAATGCATTGGGTAATGATTTATCTCTCATGAGAGAAACATTGATGGAATGGGGAGTAAACCTAGTTTAGTAAGATATGGAAGTAACCGGGGGTGAACATGGTTCATTAAGACATGTCTAGAACAAGGATAACACCCAATTCATTAAGATAGAGCTAGAATGTGGAGTCAACCTAGTTAAGCAAGACAGGGCTGGAACACGGAGTGAACTGATTCTGTAAGGTAATTTGTACACTATTACATTCTTATGAGTGATATGTGATTAATATGATGGTTTGGGGAGTAAACCCATTCCAATATTATATCCTTGGATATAATCCATGAATAATATGGGAATTATGTTTTATGCTTATTTATATGCCAAATATGTATATTTTATGCCAGTGTTATGATCTATTGGCTCATGTTCAATGATTACCTTGTGACTCATGTATTAGGAACTGCAAATAATTATACTGTGACTCATGTTTATGATCTATGAAGGGTTGGTATTAACTTCATAACTTATTTTCATTAGCAGATACCATTATTTTTATTTTATGCTTTCATATGATCATATATTTATACCACTTATGTTACCCTTAATGAGCATCTCAGCTCACAATTTCTTATGTTTCCCTTCCCTAGGATATGAAGAATGGTTTTAAATAGGGTATTTATATGAAAATTAGTAAATGGGAAAATATTTTACGGAAATATTTAAGAACTTTCACAAGATTATATGATTGTGTTCTATGTTACCAATGGAAATAACTGTTATGATCCTCAAGCATGTTTTGGTGAAATTTAATGAATATTTATCTAAAAATATGTAATATCCATATATGAGAATCTTGGGTCACTATAAAAACAATATGATATTCCCAATTCACCCTATATGATAAGACATGGTAGAAGCCTAAAAACCATGCTTCATGATATACCCAAATCATATAATATGGTATAGAGTATTTTTTAGAATATTACCTTCCATCTCCCACATGCATGAAATATTTAAAGATATTTTGTATGTTTCACCATATACAGTATCATATATAATAAATTATGAAATAGTATCCAAATATACTTCTGGATATCTTCTAAAACTATTTTATAAGAGTATTTTAATGTTTACTATGTATCACATAATATGAAATACCTTGTGATCATTAATCAACAAGTTCATTTTGATAAACACTAAAACATTTTCACAAGATACTCTTTGAGTACAAATTAATCCCCATTAAATAAACCATAAACTATGACCCCATTAGACTTTGTATCATTGATAAAAACATCAATTCACAAATCAATACGTGTAATATAATAATATTATCTATAAAATAATTTGTAGGACAAAAGATACAATGTGATTTGGAATGATTTCCATCCAACAATTGTATCTCTATAATTATGTACACCAGTTGCATCATACGAAATCATTCATTTTTTTAATTATCCATATTCTAAGACATTGACTAATCATGGTACATTGCCCATGTAAATTCTATATAAATACTCACATATTCTCGATTCTCTCAGTATAATCTGACCAGGTTAATTGATGCATCACATGACATTCACCATTATATATGAGAACATCACATTTCACTCACAAAATAGATAATGAAATCATATTTATTATTTAGGGTATGTTCATGCACTTCCTTATTATTTTTCAAATGAGAGCCTGAATTTCATACTCATCATAAGAGAACAAAAATCCCACCATGGTTAAGATCTAACCAATGACATGTACAACAACATACCCAACCACCTCCTAATTAGCTAAGAATTAAGGCTTTCATAAGAAATGTAAGAAGTAGTTAGATTATCATACTATGTTTGTCAGCAACCTAAGCTAAAAGGATACCCAAATATGAAATATGCACCCATATTATTCTAAAGACATAGTGTATGAAATGCGATGTTGTATATTGGAGGTTCATTCATCACACAAAACTCTTTCTGTGTCTTGTGGTCATATTCTATATCTATATATGAAACCCTACTCACACTAAACAAAACATTTCTCCAAAATCAATAATACCCCATGAGGAACATCAATTAGCAATAATTCAGTCTCATACATTGAGAGGTTATTAATGTCTTTTACTTCTGGAAATATATATAACCAATGTGAAATAATTATAATATAGAGTATTCCTTTTATTGAAATTGACATATTATATATTCTTAAACTCTTTTAATAATATTAAAAAACCATACAAAAGTGTTCTTGTAACCATATCACATATGATAGATGGCCTAGTCAACCATATGTTTGATACACTATTAGAGATTTTTAAAGTTATTACATTCCTATATAATTAATACCACATATATTGGAGAGCATATAATAAAAAACTCTTACTAAATTATATCACTATGTAACATATATGATGTAATAAAATTTAAATAATAGTGAGACTTAATAAGAATAATAATAATTTTCAACTCTTTAATCATAGTATTCAAACTTATTAACTTCCAAACATCAATTATTATGATGTTGATTAAACAATTCAACATATATCTATTTCTAATTTAATATTTATCATCATTATTAGAACCCTTCTGACCCGACCATTTCTTTGAGATAATTTTGTAAACAATATGGAAATATTTAATTTTTATCACCAAAACAATAAAAACATCCTTTGGATAAAGAGATGTTCACTTTTTTATAGTAACTAATTATAACTCTTATCATTTATCATTTCCAATATTCCTCCAAAATCTTTTAGGGAATTAAGTGACATTCACATTGAAATATTACTCGAATAATAATTTTTTTGTTTCACTTTGAATTAATTTATTTACAGACATATTCTCACTAGACTCATAGAAACTACATTCTAATCAAAATATGCTTTTAAGATACACAAAATTGATTATATTATGAAATCACCATGATTTATTTTTAATGGAAATATTTAATAAATAACCTATTTTTCTGTATCATATATGGTATTTTATATGTTAGTTATATTATTATGAAAAGTGTAAAATATTTCATTGATTGATTGTGGGATCATATCACTCATATTTTAATAAACATATAGATAATATCTTTTATCTATGATAAAAATCCTTTTATCCATAACTTATTTCTAAGTATGTTATAAAATATATTTAATTATAAATCATGTGTGTCACGACCCGTCCCCCGGGGCTCGTGCTGTGACTTCCCCAAGCCCACCTTCCATAGGCCAGGGGCTTGAGACTAGCACCAAAGGTGTAAATCCCTAAAACTGTGAAGGCATTGCCTTTAAAAATTATAAACACACACAACAGAGTAGCTGGAAGCAATACAATGAGTAAAACTGTATATAAGAGATGTGATGAAAAGTAAAGGGTCCAAAAATACAATCCCAACAGTAAAGTACAAGGAAACTGATAGTACAAGGTAAACAAGTACAACAGAAGAAAGGTGAAACAACTACATGATCGTCTTCTAGGACATACTACCTCATGGGTAGGTATATATAGCCTCCACAACACTCCACGTCCGTCCATCTCCTCAATGTATAGTCATGTCATGTGGTCCACCTCCAGGTACCGTCCAGTCCTCATACACTCAGCCTTGGTCAGCGCTCTCTGTCATCTGCATCAAACACAACTAGGTGCCAGAATAGCCCATACAGGGGTGAGTGTAACGATAATCAGTAGGGACCCCGATACCCTCAAGGTCTCACGAAAATCTAACAAAGATAAACCAAAAATTAATAAATTAACAGATAACCATACTTAGGTATATTCCCATACCTATACCTAAGTTTTCAAGTAATCCGTCTCAATCATGAGGTAAACTAAAAAGTTTCTAACTCAGCTGAACCAGGATTTTATCCACACTGTTGAAACCATGGCTCCTAGATAACTCCTCCTCTGTCGAGTACAATGGGAATGCCACCACAACCAGGTGCTTCCCACTAACCTTTGAATGCTGAGGTACTCCTCCTGTCGAGTACCGTGGGTCTGCCATGCTGACACAGAGGCTCTCCCCACTGTGGGTCTGCTGCAACTACTAGAAACTCCCCCTAATAGCTTGCAGAGGTACTCCTCCTGTCGATTACCATGGGTATGCAACCAACTACCATGAGCTCCTCCGTCATGGGTCTGCCGGCAACTACCAGGAAATCCCCACTGGGTGAGTCAAATCAATTCGAGTCGAATCATTCAATTAGTCATCAAGTCACAACCAACTACTAGTCTCCTTACTCTACTCGCTCGTCTCCGAGAGGGTCCTATCCACAAGCTACAGGTCTGTAGTCCAACTAACACGAAGTCCCATGTAAAAGTATCTCAATGGTACGCCTCGTCATAGGGGTCTCGACGCAACATACGACGCCTCAATCGGACGCTCGGTCTTTGAGTTATAATCTTTTTAGTCTTGGGGGCCCTATTGGATTCGTGTACGATCCGACACGACTGTATCTCAACATTACCCCGAACTTCGGTGGGGTATACTCAAAGGGACCTTCATGCTCCACGAAAATCAGTGCCACTGACGGTTCGTCAAACGGTCGTCTGGTGCCAAATATATGGCCAAAGGAAGTAAATGCCAGAAGTGGGCTCGGGTCCGGTCTGACCTGCTCGGGACAACTCGACCCAACCCAGTCTGGGCCGACCAGTTCTGGCTCAGCCTGATTAGACCTGCTGAGTTGGACTCATCCCATTGGGTGGGTCAGCCTATTAGGTTCGAACCAGTCCATTGGGCCCAGACCAATGGACTCCGGGGACGGTTCCTCCTGGAGGTCACAGCTTAGGAAGCTCGGTCCGGAGGCTAGGGTTGGTTTGGCCAGCACTGCATAGGGCATGGATCGGTCTGAAAGGTCGATTCGGTTCAGCAAGAGATTCCACGAGGGACGTCGCGGGCCGGCTCGGGATGCCGGGAGGTCAGCGGTAGCTGGGCAGGGCATGGGGGAGGCTGTGGGCAGGGTGCGACATGCTGCGGGCAGGCCGTACGGGGTGCGGGAAGGCCCCCAGGGCACTGGTCATTCCGTGGGGAGGCCGGCAGGGTGCGGGCATGCCGCGCGAGGCACTGGTCAGGCCACGTGGGGGGCTGTGGGCCAGAGGTCTGACGGCCGGGAGGCCGCTGGGAAGAACGGTTAGGTGCGGCTCGGGCTAGTGTGGGCTAGCTGTGTTCGGCTGGGAGCACCAGTGTGCCGCGGGGGCGGCGCGATTCGTGTAGGCCGTGGGTAGTGTGACCTTTGTCATCACCGCATTTGTCTCCTCATCATTGTTACGTTTCCATGCTGAAGAATTCCATAAGAAGGAAAATCAACGGAGGATATCAGGCCATGTTAGGTTTTCATGTATCCTCCATGTTTATGGTGGTATCATACGGTTCATAAGAGTGAAGCTCAACAACCGTCATTATCCACAAATAGGGATGAACAAGGCACTCAAAAGACTTTAATCCCCCTACCTTTAATTGTTGGTCATTTTCGTTGAAGTCTCTAAAAGAAGACAAAGGAGAATCCTCATTCGTCATGTCTGCCATGCACACTTCCAATCTTGGGATGTGTTGGATCATGGAAGATGCTCCACGTCATTAGGTGACTGGGGAAGAAGTCGGTGAAGGATCTTCGCCGGTGTTCTTCATTGGAAGAATGTGTTCTTCATTCTTCTTTCTTCGTTGGGAGAATTATCTTTTCTCCCAATAATCCTTCTTCCCAACTTCCACCCAAATTCCATGTGAAAATAATAGAAGAATGAGTTTGTCTATTATTTTGCTGGCACAATAATTAAAATTTGAGAATTAATTAGGTAGGATACCCCTTAGTTGTGGAGGATTAGAAAAATTAAATGCTAGGGTAGTTGAAGAGGCTCCTCAAAATTAATGTGTAGCATAAGAGTTTTCTCCACATTAATGGGGAGTTTAAGGGGTTAAGATCCTAGGTGGTCCCCCCCCCCTCATTAATTGTAACACTCGAGACTTTTATAAGAAATATTTTGTATTTATGTTATATACATCATCAAAGGAATCTATCACTACACACAACACTAGCTTGGCTTGCTTTACACGCAATCACACCCTTCCTCGAAAGCTTGCATCGTACGCAATACCGAGTTTCACTAAACAAGAACATGCTATTAAATAATTATAAAAGCTAGCTGTTATGAATAGTAATAACCAATTTTTGAAATTTTATAAATTTTATTTTTCAAAATGGACTTAATTTTTAGATTCGGAATATCGAAATTATCCTAGGGTGAAATTTTGGTATTTTTCTGAAAACTTTCAATTTTCGATGAATAATGAAAACAATGGGTTACTATTTAAAAATCGACTTTTTATTTAAATAATTATTTGTTTTAATTAAATTTTTTTAGGTAAAAATGGATAGATAATACCTATATAACTTCAATTCAATTCATTGGAGTCATTTTATAATAATTTTAGATATATAATTTTTTTTGAACTTTTCACCGTCTTTTACCCACCTCCTAGGGGAATTTGTAAATTTACATAAGACTTAATTTTACAGCTTCTGTGAGTGGAATTTCAAAAATACGAGAGACACAGTTGTTTTCAGTAAGTAAAATGTCGTTCAATGAGATGAAAATAATTTTTGGTGAATAGTAACTTTTTACTTTTTATTTACCACGGTTAAAAGTAAATAGGGTATTTAAGGGTAAAAATTATATTATTTTTACCCTAACACATGTCCTAATTCTATTGGATAAGTGTAATTAGACCAAAGAAACCTTAGGAATAAAATATGACCATTTAGGCCCACTTGGATTAGATTAGGTCATTTATTATTAATTTATTTAAAGAAGGGTTAAAATAGTTAAAATCAATGTTTAATAACTAAATCATTTTTAATATAGTTTTATACATAAGATAAATTAGACTATAAATATTAATTAGAAAGCAAAAATGATTTCCTACATAATGGTATTTTATTTGTAATTTTTATACATTAAATAATTTAATTTATTTATGAGACAATGATGATGCAGTAATTATCTTATTAATGAAATATTGACATCATCGATGTTATAAATACCCAAATTGATGTAATTTGAGACTTTTTATGTATTACACTAATTTTATAGGATAATATGAAATGTTAATATTGATTTAATTAACTTTTGTTGAACTAATCATTCTGTTATGATTTTCACAAAAATCAATTACAAAATAGTGTCAAAATTGACATAAAATAGTTTTTAAAACAAATATTATATTATTAATTGTTATTTTATTCATAAAAATACAAGGTTCCTCCAAATGACTTATATAAGGTTATATATAATAATAATAAACAACTTGGGGTTACTTTGAGTTGTTATAGTAAGTTTATTAACCATATAGTGTAAGAACACAAGAAGACACGGTAAAAGCAAAATTATTTAACTTAAAGTTAAATCTAAATGATAAGGTTAAAATAGGAACCTAAACTTGTCTCAATTATATTGTAAGAGAGTATTTTGACACATCCCCACCTTAGCTTCTAAATAAATCAATTTTGAGCTATTTAAAACCGATGTTGGCTTTATAATAAAATAATATTTTTATTTTTTCCAAAGGAGCCCCTCTCCTCCCTTATAAAAGGGCACCTCCTCCCCCTCTTTCTCAAACCACATTGAGCCTTCAAGCTCGGAAAACCCCTGCCACCTTCTCCTCTCAACTTCCCTAGAGACATCCTAGAGGTCTTGGTCTTCTTCAATGACCAATTATAGTGCCCTAAAAGGAGGTTTCAAAGAAGCGCTTCAAAGAAGAAGTAATGTCCATTACCGATTCTTTCAACTTTATTTCTTCTTCCACTTATTCTTAATTAGTTGTTTCATTATGAAGTAATAAAATCAGTATCAATAATATACTTATTTGTTATTATAAGTAATAAACAACCCTATTTCCCAATGTATCCATCCTATGGAAAACGAAATCACCGCACGTTGGTACATACGGAATACCGTCTCAACGCCGTGGTGTAAACTATTTCCACCACCACCTTACTTGGATGGGTATAATGGTGTAAATAATGACTATATACAATTATTGTAATGTAATATTGATTCTTAAATAGTATACATACACTCCAATAAAATTACACAATCATGGGAATGATATCATCGCTCGTGCGTACGTACAGAATACCGTCTCCACGATGTGATGTGATTCGTTCTACATGATCTTCATTGAATAATGATTATATAAATGAATTGAATGAATAAATATGATATATATTACACTAATAACATTATAGAAATGAGGTATCTATAACCTAAATAAAATAATAATAATTTATTCAACAAAACACGCATAAAAACAAAAAGTAATAAACACCCGAATAACAAGTAGTAATGAAATATTACTAATTAAAAGATAGGAATATGAACATATATGATATCCTAACAATAAGTATGATTCTGGAATAAGTCAATAACATTATTTGAATAATTATACAGGAGGTTCGAACACTTACGATGCAAATCGGACCTAAGGTATGGGAAATATCACAATCTCATTTTTATCCGATATTGTTTATACTTTGGTATTTACTGGGGTGTATTTTATCATCCACATCCATGTTTCCTAAATATGTAATATTTATATCCTTCTACAATATTTTATATACAATTTTACCCTTCGGTGAGTTTTTAGTAAAAGATATGAAAGGAATCTTTTGTCATTTATCGTACGAGGTACTTTTTGACTTTTCCAACAAAAGTACGAGAAGAATGTTTTTTTTAAATTATACGGCATGAATGGATTTTTAAAAAATTATTCCCAAGAAGCATACCTTACATGTTTTCAAGTTTATTTTTAATCAACTTATTTTAGTTTAGTGTTGTATGACATGTTAAGAAAGGAAAAGTGTTTTTGAAGTAGAAAGTATATTTTCCTAAAAAATGGAGTTCAAGTGTTTTATCAAAATCATTTTCCATCTAAGATAATAAAGGGTTATATTTATATCCGTATTATTACATTGATTTGATTATGTTGTGATGGAATTATATTTATAAATTCCTTTATCTTATATGAATTGTTTTATGAGGTCACGATTTTTAAGAATCCCATTTTTATTACATGGGTTATGCTATGATATATGGTTTATGATTTTGTGGCACACATAAGAATGGTATAATTATGAGATGGGTGAGACCTATATCTCCCTCCAATGCATTGGGTAATGATTTTATATCTCATGAGATAGACATGGCTGGAACGGCAGGTTAAACCGGTTCAGTGAAACAGGACTGAAACGAGGAATGAACTCTGTTCAGAAATGGACTTTGTCCACTAAGATATTATTGGCAATGAGTCTTGACTAATAAGAAATGATTATATATGATTATATGTGTATGAAACAAAGCTTCATGTTTTAAGTTATGATTATTGTGATTTTATTTCACTCCCATGATTTATCCCATGTTATGAAATTATGATCTCTTTTCCTGGGTAAGATTTCCAAAATGTTATGTTCTTATGAATATGATGTGATTGATATTTATTTTGTTTACCCTTACTGAGCATTTGAGCTCACCCTTTTGTATGCTTTCCTTCCTCAGGTTAGGAAGAAGGTTATTATTTAGGATATGCCAAAAGGGACTCTAGATATGATGAAATAAATGGGAGACAATGTAGATGCTTTATGAACCAGTTGTTTATGTTTCCCAGTTTCTAAAGACACTATACGATACGGTCCTTTCATGGTTTTGTTATATGTTGTAATAAGTGTGCTTCAATTTTGAAGTATTAACAATGTCTGTAAAGTATGGGTCGTTATATTTATCCTCACATGGGAGGTTAAGTTCTGGTGGGCCCCACCACCATAACATCTCATGGGAGGTTAAGGTTTGGTGGCCCCACCTTCAACTCCCATGAGAAGATTTTAACCACCAATACTCACATGGTGGCTCAATAAAATAAAGTGGCGCTCACTTTATTTTATTATTTTTTGGAAGAAAACCCAAAAACAAACATCTATCCTCGACTCACTTCCATCAAAGTGAAAGTCTTGATAAGTGAATATTAGCACTACGAGTTCAACGGTGCCCTTGGATTTAAATTTCAAGCTCCGCATCAAAATTTATAAAATCCTGCTCGTATGTTTTCTTAATGTACCTGAAAAAATATCCAAAAACTGATTCTGGGCACGCCGGGCCTCGGAATCAAGTGCCGTAAATTTTCGTAGACTTTTAGAATTCCCATGTATTTAAGAAAAAAATTTCTACAGAAATATCAGGTATTTAAATTCTACCCACCTCAGGGATTCACTTCCCCATAAGCTATAACTTGAACTATGGAAACAAATAGAGGTATTCAGCACGCATCTAAGCCTGACGCTCCCATGTGCTCTCTAGGGGGTTCCTGTGATGCCATCGAACGTGCACCAGAGGTATCAACCATCCATGTAGGACCCGCTCCTGTCGATCCTCAATCTCCACTGGAACCTCTATAAAATCCTCCCCTTCATCGACATCCAACTCTCCATGGTCGATGATGTAGGAAGGGTCATGCACATATATCCTTAGCTGAGATATGTGGAAGATGTCGTGCACCCATTGAAACCGATGTGGAAGAGCTAACCTGTATTCCACCATTCCAACTCTACTAAGGACCTGAAAAGGTCTGATGAATCTCAGAGATAACTTATCACCTCCGCCAAATCTCTGTAGGCCTTGTCGAGGTGAGACCCGTAAAAAGATGTGGTCACCATCCTCTAACTCCAAAGGCCTCTGTATTTTGTTAGCATACGAATTCTGCCTACTCTGTGTAGTCTTCATCCTATCCTGGATGATCTGCACCTTCTCTGTGATAGCTCGTACCATCTCTGGTCACACTAGTGCTGACTCCCCAGGGTCTGTCCAGTACAAGGGTGATCTGCAAGGTCTCCCGTATAACGCCTCGAAGGGTTCCATCCCTATGGTGGAGTGATAACTATTATTGTAGGAAAAATCCACCAATGGTAAGTGATTCTCCCATCTACGACTGAAGTCGAGGACTCAAGAACGCATCATGTCCTTGAGGGTCCGAATGGTCCTCTCAGTCTGGCCATCCATCTGAGGATGGAAGGCGGTACTCAGAAGAAGTTTCATCCCGAATGATTCCTACAACCCCTTACATAGCCGGGAAGTAAAGCATGCATCATGATGAGATGCAATAGATGAAGGTACTCCATGTAGCTGCACAATCTCCTACACATATAGGTATCCCAATATCTCTACTGAACCATGCTCTCTGATCGGTAGCATGTGGGCCGACTTGGTGAGTATGTCAATGATCAAAAAAATCAAGTCGTGACCCCTAGATGTACGTGGAAGACCCATCCTAAAGTACATGGTTATCCCATCCCACTTCCACTCTAGTACCTCTAAAGGTTGAATCAAGCTTGCTGGTACCTGGTGCTCCACCTTCACATTCTAACAAGGGAGACATCATGAAATAAACTCCACTACTTCCTTCTTCATACCTAGCCACTAGTGTTGTTGTTGAAGGTCCTGGTATATCTTAACCACTCCCGGATGTACCAGTATAGGGGAAATGTGGAAATCCCTCAACAATTCTTCCTAAAGTTCCACCGGTACCAAGGTACGTCCTTTGAAGAGAATTTCTTTCTCCCCACCTTTAGAAAATCAATCAGGTGCCTACCCCGTGGATATCTAAGCACATCGTGTCTCGCTGTCAGCGTCTCCATGTTGTGCCTCCCTGACTCACTGAAGAAGTGGAGGAGTGACTGTAAGACACTGTAGAAAAGCTGCTCCATATCTATCCACTAAGGATATCTGTAAAGTAGCTAGCTGCTCTATCTCCTCACCTAGCAGCTATATACCTGTTTTCCTGCTTAGTGCATCAACATCAACATTCCCCTTCCCAGGATTATAGACTATCTCGAAGTCATAGTCCTGGAGGAACTCAAGCTATTGCCACTGTCTCAGGAACAGGTCCTTCTGAAAGAAGATATACCTGAGACTCTTGTGATTAGAGTACATGATAAAATGTTCTCCCGTCAGTTAGTGTAGCCACATCTTCAAGGCAAAGACCACTGCTTCTAACTCCAGGTCATGGGTAGCATAGTTCTGGTCGTGTTGTCCCAATTACCAAGAACCATACACAGTCACTACTCACTGTTCTATTAGGAAACACTCGAGTCTGGTCCCTGATGCATCGCAGTAGACTACATACCCTATGCCTTCCTCTAGAAGCCTCAAGATGGGGCACTAGTCACCCTCTTCCTCAGCTTTTGAAAGCTCTGATGGCATCTCTAAGACCATACAAAGGGTTTACCCTTCTTTTTCAAGGCTGATAGCGGTGCTTTAACTCTGGGGAAGTATGGTATGAACCTCCGTTAGTAACTAGAAAAACACATAAAACTCTGTACCTCCATCACACTCCTAGGAAGCTCCCGAACAATTACCACCTCAATATTCACTAGATACACTACAACTCCAGCCTCCGAGGTGACATGTCCCAAAATGTGAACCTCTCGGATCCAGAACTGGCACTTCGAGAGATTACCATAAAGATGGTGCCCTCAGAGTGTGTCCATTACTATCTGCAAATGGTAGGCATGCTCCTCCTCAGCAGTCGAGTAGATCAGAATGCCGTCGATGAAGACTACGACAAAGCGATCAAGGTATGGCTGGAAGATCCTGTTCATGAGTTCCATGAACATTGCTGGAGTGTTTGATACACTAAAAGGTATAAAAAAGAACTCTTAGTGACCATACCGACATCTGAAGGCCGTCTTGTGCACATCCTCATCTCAGACTCTGAGCTTGTGATAGCCCAATATGAGGTCTATCTTTGAGAACCACTGTTCTACCTTTAGCTAATCAAACAGGTCGTCGATACCCGGGAGTGGGTACTTGTTCTTCATGGTCACCTAATTTAGTCGACGATAGTCGAAAAAAAGCCTCAAGCTCCCATCTTCCTTCTTGGAGAATAGAATTGATGTTTCCCCGGGAGAAACACTGGGATGGATGAATCCCTTCCCCTACAAGTCCTCTAGCTATACCCATAGCTCACGAAGCTCAGTGGGAGCCATCCAATATGCTGGTGTAGATATTAGTGGCGTCCCATGGTACATGTCAATTTAGAAGTCCACCTCTCTGTGAGGAGGTAGTACTAGAACATCATTAAGGAAAACATCTGCGTACTGGTCCACCACTACAGGATAGCTCGTACTCTCCACATCAACTGATTTGAGGGTTAGGCTGGCCAACTGATGAGTGATCTTCTGCACCCTCCTCCGATTAAGTTCATCATGCACTACAAAGGCTCCCTTTTGGATAGTGAAGGTGAACCTTGTCCCATTCATGTGAACACACCACACTTTGTGCCTAATACAGTTGATCTGTGCATGGACTATAGATAACCAGTCCATTCCCAAGATGACGTCGTAAGGCCTTGACAAAGCTACTAAGAAATCCCAGCCGAATATCTCACCACCTAGAGTATGATCAAACTGACGACACTAGTGCGTAATCGTCGAGTCTGCTCCCGTAGGAGCTTCTAGCCGTAATGATTGAGCCAACGACTCCGTCAGAATCTCTGAGCTCCGAATGAGCATAGTGGAAATAAAACAGCGATCGACACCTATGTCTATATGAAATACATATATGGTAGAGTAGACATTTATCGTACCTCAAATCATCTCCAGAGCACCATGATCATAAGCCTCAGCTGCCTGGATCTGAGCTCTCCCATGTCCACCTGCTCCCTGCAGTTGGGTTGGACCTCCTGGCGGTGGTGGAAGTAACACCTAGAATCATCACCCACCACGTAATGTACAACCAGATCCTCTTCCATGGACGCCTACTCTCTGTGAACCGCCTCGATCGAATCTCTGTCTCTGCCAAGGCTGTCCTTCAACTGTCTGCTGATCATCCGAACGGCGTGTTGGACAGTCACGATCCATGTGACCATGACCACCGCATGAGTAACACTACCCTCTACTGGCAGGTCTGTCTCCACTTCAGGTGCCCCGCACAACCGATCCTGAGTCGTGTGGTCATCCACCTATAGGTCTAGTCCTCTTGGACCTCTGAATCATCTGTCTACTACCAGCTGCAGAAGACTCTGTTTCATTTTCGACTAGTGGTGGTTCTCACTGTGGGAGGCTGCTCAGCAAGGAAACGCTACACTAAGAGGGTTCGTTCCAATACCCACGCCTACGTCGGGATGCTAAGAAAGATCAATGAAGCTCCGATCTCTCACCTGAGTCCCTGCTTGATGGTCCGGGCCATGAAAAATGGGCCCTGTACCATATCAGTGGAGTAGCACGATAGGTATGTGAACCTCACTATGTTCTGATCTACAGTCAGTCTACCCTGATATAGATGCAGTAGATCCTATATCTAAACCACTTATATGGTGGTTGGGACAAACTCTGCCTGAAATTGGATCTCGAAGTTAGCCTAGAGTAGTGTCATCTCGTCGTGTACCAGGAGAATCATACTCCACCATCTACCCGATGCTGCTTGTAGAAGGCTGGCAGAAAGAATCTCCATGAAGTCAGCTGGTGTCCCTACCAGTATGAAGACTCTCACCACAACCTTCAGCCAATCCTCAGCTGCTTGCGGGTCTGTCTCTTCCCTGAACCTGGGTGGCCTCTGGAGCTATAACTCATGCAACACACTCAAACGACATGCATCATATGTTGCTGGGGCTAGTGGCATCGTTGGCCCAATGGGAAGAGGTACCGCTGGTGCCTCCGCTGGAAAAGGGACATGAACTATGGCCTTGTTGTTTGTTGGGCTATCTGTGCATACAACTCTCAGGTATCTAGCCAGTCATCTAAAGCGAGGCATCCTGAAAGAAATAGATGCGGAATGGTCAGTAGATTTATACCTGGTGAGAAGACCTGGTTGAGCTGACTTAAAGATAACTATTAAAAACAAACACCCAATCAGTGTTTTCATGAACTTGGTCGGAAATCAGAAGTCAGGGTCGTGGTGTATGGATACGTTGGCTGCCACACCAACATTGGACTCCCTGAACTGAAAACCAAACTTGGTACCCTTAACACTATTTCTTCACAGAAATGAAAGATCAAAGTCCTATGTTCTTCAGTAGAATCGACTCCTCTAATACCATTATATCACAAACCATCCCTAGGGGCCCATGTTGTGACTACCCCAAACCCACCTTCCATAGACCTAGGGCTGGCGACAAGCACCAAAGGCATAAATCATGAAATGTGGGAAGGAATTGACTTTAAAAATTATAAACACACAAAACAGAGCAGATAGAAGCAATACACTAAGTAAAACTGTATAAAAAAGAAGTGCTGAAAATTAAAGGGGAATGAAATACATGGACAACTATAAAGTACAAGGAAACTGATAGTATGAGGTAAACAAGTACAAAAGAAGAAAGGTGAAACAACTATTAGATTATTCTCCAAGAAATCCTACCATAATGGTAGGTACAGATAGCCTCCACATCACTCTACATCTGTCTGTCTCCTCCATTTACTGTCACACCATGTGGTCCACCTCTGGGTCCCATCCAGTCCTCGTACACTCAGCCTCGGTCAGTGCTGTCTGTCATCTGCATCCAACACAACGAGGTGCGGGCATAGCCCGTTCAGGGGTGAGTATAATAATACTCAGTAGGGACCCCGAGACCCTCAAGGTCTCACAAAAATCCAACAAGGATAAACCACAATGTAAGAAATCAACAGATAACCACACTTAGATATATGCCCATACAAATACCTAAGTTATCAAGTAATCATTCTCAATCATGAGGTGAACTCAAAATTTACTGACTCTACTCAACGAGGATTTTATTCACATTATCGAAACCACAGCTGTGGGATAACTCCTTTGTCGAGTACAGTGGGCCTGACGCTACAACCAGGAGCTTCTTACTAACCATGGACCGCTGAGGTACTCCTCCTATTGAGTATCATGGGCCTTCCACGCTCACACAGTGGCACTCCCCAATGTGGGTCTGTCGCCAACTACCAAGAACTCCCCTTAATATCTTGTAGTGGTACTCATCCTGTCATGTACCATGGGTATGCCACCAACTACAAGGCCCTCCTCCACTACGGGTTTTCCACCAACTACCAGGCGCTCCCCACTGGGCTAGTCGAATCACTCTGAGTCGATTCGGTCAAGCAGTCGTCAGGTCTCAACCAACTACTAGGTCTCTGTACTCCACTCGTTCGTCTCCAGGAGGGTCCACTCCATGAGCTACAGGTTGATACTCAAATTGAAACGAAGTATTGTTTTGAAGTATCTCAAAGGTCCACCTTATTATAAGGGTCTCAACGCAATAGACAGTGTGTCAATCAGACGCCTGGTCTGTGAGTTATATGCTTTTTAGTCCTGGGGGTAAGGTTGGATTCAGGTTCGATCCAACCTAACTGTATCTCTACATTACCTTGAAATGCAGTGGGATATACTCAAAGGGGTTTTCGTGCTCCAAGAAAACTAGTGCCACTGATGGTTCATCAAACGGTCGTCCGATGTCAAAGATATGGACAAAGGAAGTAAATGCTGGTAGTGGGCCCGGGTTCAGTCAAACCAGGTCAGACCGACTCAGCCAGACCCAATTGGGGCGGACCTGGTCTGTGTCAGCCCGATCAGATCCACTGGGCCTAACCCAGCCCATTGGGCGGGTCAGCTGGCTAGGTTTGACCTGGTCTGCTAGGCCCGGCCCAGCAGACTGCGGGGGTGGTTCTGCCCGGAGGTCGTCGCGTAGGAGGCATGGTCTAGAGGTCAGGGTTGGTTCGGCTAGCACCACACGGGGCACACCTTGGGTGGCTCAGGCGGATCAGTCCGGATGTCCAAGCCAGTTTGTGCAGCGACGCTGCGAGGGACGCTGCAGGATTTCTCGGGAGGCAAGAGGCCAGCAGCAGCTTGGCAGGGCTCATGGGAGGCCGCAGGCAGGAAGGGCAGGGCACGACAGGCTGCGGGCAGGCTGCGGGTAGGCCGGCAGGGTGCTAGGCAGACTGTGGGCAGGCAGTACGGGGTGCGTTCAGGCTGCGTGGGGCACCGGTCAGGCCGCGCGGGGTGTGTACAAGTGGTGTAAGGCAATGGGAAGGCCATGCGGGGGGCCGGGCAGGGCATGCAGGAGGCCACGGGTAGGCGGACCGGTGGCCGGGTGGCGGTCGGGCAGGACGGTTTGGTGTGGCTCGGGCCAGTGTGGGCTGGCGATGTTTGCCCGAGAGCATCGGTGTGCCGTGGGGGAAGCGCGGTTCACGGAGGCCGTGGGTAGAGTGGCCTTTGTCGTTGCTACCTTCATTGCCTCAACGTTGTTACGTCACCATGCTGAAGAATGCCACAAGAAAGAAAATCAATGGAGGATGTCGGGCCATGTTAAGTTGGCCCGTATCATCCGCATTTATGGTGGTAGAGTATGGTTCATAAGAATGAATCTCAACAACCTTCATTATCCAAAAAGTAGGGATGAACAAGGCACTCAAAAGAATTTAATCCCCCTACCTTTAATCGTCGGTCGTTGTCGGTGTAGTCACAGGAAGAAGACGAATGAGAATTGTCATTCATCACGTCTGCCACACACACTGCCAGTACCAGTTTGCGTCGGCTCATGGAAGATGCTCCATGTCGTTAGGTGACCAAGGAAGAAGTCGAAGAAGGATCATCGCTGGCGTTATTCATTGGAAAAATATGTTCATCGTTCTTCATTGGGAGAATTCTCTCTTCTCCCAATAATCCACCTTCCCAACTTCCACCCAAATTCCATGTGAAAATAATAGAAGAATGAGTTTGTCTATTATATTTTTGGTACAATAATTCAAATTTGATAATTAATTAGGTAGGCTCCCCCTTAATTGTCGAGAATTGAAAAAATTAAATGCTAGGGGAGGTGAATAGGCTCCCCTAAATTAATGTGAATCTTAAGAGTTTTCTCGACTTTAATGGGGAGTTTAAGGGGTTCAGAGCCCGGGTGGTCCCCACCTCATTTATCCTCACATGGGAGGTTAAGTTCGGGTGGGACCCACCACCATAACATCTCATGGGAGGTGAACATGTGGTGGCCCCACCTCCAACTCCCATTAAGAGATTTTAACCACTAATACTCACATGAAAGCTCAATAAAATAAAGTGGCGCTCACTTTATTTTATTATTTTGTTAAAGAAAACCCAAAAACCATCTTCAATCCTCGGCTCACTTACATCGAAGTGAAAGTCTTCATAAGAGAATACAGGTGCTATGAGTTCAACGGTGCCCTCAGATTTCAATTCTGATCACCGCTTCAAAAGTTATAAAATCATCCTTGTATGATTACTGAATGTACCCGAAAAAACCATCAAAAATTGATTTCGGGCACACCGGGCCTCGGAATCAAGCGCCGTGTGTTTTTTTGGACTCGTAAAATTACCATGTATTTAGGAAAAAAAAATTATATGGAAATCCTGGGTCTTTACAATGTGTGTTCAAACAATTATACCATATCGTTCATAAAAACTCTATCTTAAGAAGAAACTTCTTTTATCATGTATGAAAAATGATATGACAATAGATATCTTTTATTTTGGTTCATTTAATCTTGATACTTTCCTTTATATACAATTAAATGATTAAGAAATCCTTTTTTAAATCAATAAAATGAGAAATATAAGCGGTTTTAATAATTTCTTTATTATTTTAATCCAATATATTTACAGAATTTTTATTGTATACATTTTTTATCATGTAACATTTGAAATAAAAGAATCAATTTCTATAACATTGATGATGAAAATGCAATTTCCATGGTGTTTCTCAAAACCCTTTAGATATTCGAAAAAATAAAACCTATGGGATCATTGATCATCTATCCTGAAACCACCTTTAGGTTTTAATGTTGTTGGATATCTACTAAATTAAACATTATTAGACTTTCCAAATAACTTTTCATCTTTTGGTTCAAATGTGTACCCAATTAAACAAATAAAAAAGTAATAGAGTCTATATATTACATGGTATGAATATATATCCTCAAGACATTAAAAAATACTAGTTTAAATTTTATTGAAACCCATTTACGATGTTAGAACATTTCCAAAAATGAAAAAATAATTATTTCCCTAATCATCCTTAAGAAAACATCCAATATCTCAATGTCATCAACATACTAAATCATATTGAATATATGAGTAGAGGATAAAGTTAATTTGGGAATCTATGATATAATTCCATTAAAACCTCATGTGAATCCATAAATGATTCTTGTAAGATTCTATATCCATGTGTTGATAAACATTGATATTCGGTTACTCAGAAATGTTTTTCTCAAGCACATATAATTGTATTCAATTTCTTAATAATACTTTTTATGTTTTTATACTAGTCTAATGAGTGTTTAAAAATAATTTTCTCCATTAAATAATTGATCTCCATGTTAATATTAATGATGATGATGTGTTTTATCTTTAATTGAATATTTTATCATATGAGTATCATGTTTCATGTTCATTTAGAATTAAATTTTATTAAATGTTATCCCATTAATATGATTATCCCTTTTAGATTATATTATATCCATTAATTTTCCATGATCTATATTCAGCATGGAATTGAATATTATTTGGTGTTCTTATCACTAATTAGTTATTTATATTGATAATTATTATAATCATATCATATATGACTCTCAAATGATGAATAAATAAACCTTTTACCCAATCCATTATATGGATAAACTCAAAATTATTTATCTGAAATCCTTTATATGCGTTTCCGAGCTAAATGTAACTCAAATATCAAAGTTTTATTTTTTTACCTAACTCTTAAGGTTAGATACTTTCATTATGCCTTTCAAAATATAATTGATAGCCACTATGGAATCCTCAATAGTGGGGTGAATTAAGAGTCCATAATAAAAACTTTCTATTTTTAAATATTTTTATAATCCCTTAAATTTAAGAACAGTATAGTTAACAAGTATAGTTGGTGCATATAAATTCATGTATTAAAACAATTTCTCAAAGGAAGTGATCTATACCCAGTTAAAAAAAATAAAATTACATTAACTTTTGAAATAAATTGACTCACACACAATAATATATATTTATATATATATAATTGGTAAATGATAATTGTCGTAGTTTTCTCTAGAAAAAAAAATAGTTTTTAAAATGATTTGTGAATATAGAGCTATGAGATAAAAAATGGGGTTTTAAAATAATGGTTTAAATTCAAAGCTAGAACCAAGTTCTCTCTACTTGACAGTAAACCCACTTTCAAGATAGTTTATTAGAAATAAATTGATCCATTACCTAGATTGGTGGAGTTGGTTAGAAACCCAGATCATGTATATAAATAGAGAAATATACATCAGTATTAGAGACTAAAAAAATACAATTCCATAGTTATTAATGGGAAAATAATAAAAAAATAAATAAAAGTTATGAGTGTAATAGTACTATTTATTTAAAAGAAAGATTATATGCTAAATAAATATACTGACATAGCTAGAAAAATATGAAAGTTAATAGAAATAGAGAGATAAGTATAATGTGAAGTTTTTTTTGTAGATTTTCCTTTGACAAAATATGGTTTCTAAACAAGGTTCTCCTATCAATGAATGATCTTCTTAATGTTTGAGATAATATGTAGTGAGCAGTTAGGGTTCCTCTATTTTTTTAATGTAATGAAAAAATAGATTATCTTGGAGTGAGAAAAATATAGTATATCATATTGTATGTGTTCATATTGTATATATTTTCAAATGTGATACATCTTAATATTTTTAAAATATTCATCTCTAATAATTTGTTAATACATAATAATAAATAACTTCCCATTATTAATATAAAAAAATTCTTGGAAAACTACATTAAATACTCCAAAATATTGTTTTTGGGAACTTCAGAATTATTTTTTCATTTACTTAGAAATTTGTGGTCAACACTTATGGCTGATTGGTAGGTGACTATGACTTACATGTGTTTTATCTGGCCCTATGAAAAATCACTATTATAGGAGGTTATTTGTTATCGCATCATCTTCAACACTTACAGTTTATGTTGGAATTCATCTTTTGGTAGCTTTATCATTCAGTCATATGGATTTATTATATGTTATCTTTGAATCAATGTGTGTCCCATCCAATATTTTTCTATATTTTTTTCAGATATACAACAATGACCGATTTAATCTTCTTCAAGTATTAGATATGCATAGCCAATTTTTAGTTATTATTGAATTAGTCTCTTCATGAAACAGATCTAGAACTTATAAAACATTTCACTATGTATAGTTTGATTCATTTTATAAAACATGTTGTTGGCCACTTATTTAGGCATCATATTGAGTGAAAATCACAGTTGATCGATTATAACTTATAGTAAATTAAACATGTATCCTTTTTCATCCAAAATAGTTTTCTTTTATAAACTACAAGAATCATTAAAATGATTGTAAATATGAGATGGTATCATTTAATTAAGTAATTCATAGACTAATAAAATATTATCCCCCATATCGTTCATAAAAACTCTATCTTAAGAAGAAACTTCTTTTATCATGTATGAAAAATGATATGACAATAGATATCGTTTATTTTGGTTCATTTAATCTTGATACTTTCCTTTATATACAATTCAATGATTAAGAAATCCTTTTTTAAATCAATAAAATGAGAAATATAAGTGGTTTTAATAATTTCTTTATTATTTAAATTCAATATATTTACAGAATTTTTATTGTATACATTTTTTATCATGTAACATTTAAAATAAAAGAATCAATTTCTATAACATTGATGATGAAAATGCAATTTCCATGGAGTTTCTCAAAACCCTTTAGATATTCGAAAAAATAAAACCTATGGGATCATTGATCATCTATCCTGAAACCACCTTTTGGTTTTAATGATGTTGGATATCTACTAAATTAAACATTATTAGACTTTCCAAATAACTTTTCATCTTTTGGTTTAAATGTGTACCCAATTAAACAAATAAAAAAGTAAGAGAGTCTATATATTACATGGTATGAATATATATCCTCAAGACTTTAAAAAATACTAGTTTAAATTTTATTGAAACCCATTTACGATGTTAGAACATTTCCAAAAATGAAAAAATAATTATTTCCCTAATCATCCTTAAGAAAACATCCAATATCTCAATGTCATCAACATACTAAATCATATTGAATATATGACTAGAGAATAAAGTTAATTTGGGAATCTATGATATAATTCCATTAAAACCTCATGTGAATCCATAAATGATTCTTGTAAGATTCTATATCCATGTGTTGATAAACATTGATATTCGGTTACTCAGAAATGTTTTTCTCAAGCACATATAATTGTATTCAATTTCTTAATAATATTTTTTATGCTTTTATACTAGTCTAATGAGTGTTTAAAAATAATTTTCTCCATTAAATTATTTAACTCCATGTTAATATTAATGATGATGATGTGTTTTATCTTTAATTGAATATTTTATCATATGAGTATCATGTTTCATGTTCATTTAGAATTAACTTTTATTAAATGTTATCCCATTAATATGATTATCCCTTTTAGATTATATCATCTCCATTAATTTTCCATGATCTATATTCAGCATGGAATTGAATATTATTTGGTGTTCTTATCACTAATTAGTTATTTATATTGATAATTATTATAATCATATCATATAAGTCTCTCAAATGATGAATTAATTAACCGTTTATCCAATCCATTATATGGATAAACTCAAAATTATTTTTCTCAAATCCTTTATATGGGTTTCCGAGATAAATGTAACTCAAATATCAAAGTTTTATTTTTTTACCTAACTCTTAAGGTTAGATACTTTCATTATGCCTTTCAAAATATAATTGATAGCCACTATGGAATCCTCAATAGTGGGGTGAATTAAGAGTCCATAATAAAAAGTTTCTATTTTTAAATATTTCTATAATCCCTTAAATTTAAAAACAGTATAGTTAACAAGTATAGTATGTGTATATAAATTCATGTATTAAAACAATTTCTCAAAGGAAGTGATCTATACCCAGTTCAAAAAAATAAAATTACATTAACTTTTGAAATAAATTGTCTCACACACAATAATATATATTTATATATATATAATTGGTAAATGATAATTGTCATAGTTTTCTCTGGAAAAAAATAGTTTTTAAAACGATTTGTGAATATAGAGCTATGAGATAAAAAATGGGGTTTTAAAATAATGGTTTAAATTCAAATCTAAAACCAAGTTCTCTCTACTTGACAGTAAACCCACTTTCAAGATAGTTTATTAGAAATAAATTGATCCATTACCTAGACTGGTGGAGTTGATTAGAAACCCAGATCATGTATATAAATAGAGAAATGTACATCAGTATTAGAGACTAAAAAAAGACACTTCCATAGTTATTAATGGGAAAATAATAAAAAAATAATTAAAAGTTATGAGTGTAATAGTACTATTTATTTAAAAGAAAGATTATATGCTAAATAAATATACTGACACAACAAGAAAATATGAAAGTTAATAGAAATAGAGATATAAGTATAATGTGAAGTTTTTTTTGTAGATTTTCCTTTGACAAAATATGGTTTCTAAACAAGGTTCTCCTATCAATGAATGATCTTCTTAATGTTTGAGATAATATGTAGTGAGCAGTTAGGGTTCCTCTATTTTTATAATGTCATGAAAAAATAGATTATCTTGGAGTGAGAAAAATATAGTATATCATATTGTATGTGTTCATATTGTATATATTTTCAAATGTGATACATCTTAATATTTTTAAAATATTCATCTCTAATAATTTGTTAATACATAATAATAAATAACTTCCCATTATGAATATAAAAAAATTCTTGGAAAACTACATTAAATACTCCAAAATATTGTTTTTGGGAACTTCAGAATTATTTTTTAATTTACTTATAAATTTGTGGTCAACACTTATGGCTGATTGGTATGTGACTATGACTTACATGTGGTTTATCTGGCCCTATGAAAAATCACTATTATAGTAGGTTATTTGTTATCGCACAAGCTTCAACACTTACAGTTTATGTTGGAATTCATCTTTTGGTAGCTTTATCATTCAGTCATATGGATTTATTATATGTTATCTTTGAATCAATGTGTGTCCCATCCAATATTTTTCTATTTTTTTTTTTTCAGATATACAACAATGACCGATTTAATATTCTTCATGTATTAGATATGCATAGCCAATTTTTAGTTATTATTGAATTAGTCTCTTCATGAAACAGATCTAGAACTTATAAAACATTTCACTATGTATAGTTTGATTCATTTTATAAAACATGTTGTTGGCCACTTATTTAGGCATCATATTGAGTGAAAATCATAGTTGATCGATTATAACTTATAGTAAATTCAACATGTATCATTTTTCATCCAAAATAGTTTTCTTTTATAAACTACAAGAATCATTAAAATGATTGTAAATATGAGATGGTATCATTTAATTAAGTAATTCATAGACTAATAAAATATTATCCCCCATTTTGATGATAAACATTTAGGGTAGAAAATTCTTCAAAATAAAATATGAACTACTTAAACTAGAAACTATTATAAATATCTAATCTGTTAGGCATAAATTCCCCCCATATTGTTCTCTCTCTTTTGGATTTATCAAAAAAATAATTATAATATTATAAATAACCAATTAAATTTTAAAATGAATTAATGAAATTAGTACAAAACGTTAATTAATACAATATATATTATAAATAAATAGCATTATATGAATATATTCATTCACAATGTATATTATAATATTTAAAAATATAAAATTCCCAATCAAACAGTTGAATCCGAGTCATAATGATCTTATCTCATGGTTTTGGTTTTTATAGGCGCTCCATATTTTTTGTATGAATTCATAGAAGTTTAATTGAACTGATAGGTACAAGAATCACTAATAAATATACTTTTATAAATTTTCTTGAGATGTTGTATGACTTGATAAAGTGAAACTCAAAATGTAGTAGTTGTAGGTGTAGGAGTAGAAAAGGATACAAGATGAGTAGAAGGTCTGAAAGGAATAGATAAATCCATAAAAAGAGTAGTACTATAAATATAATGATAGGGTTTTATCATCTTGGTGAACTTTTTAAAATCTAATTAACCATGCTTCATAACTTTTAATAAATGTCTATTTTCCTTTAAAAAATATTTTATTGTGGTTCTAGAGCTTTCAACTACTCCACATGAGTTTCAAAATCTTGAATCACTAAAGTAATATTATGTTCTCTTTATAAGGAATGAAACAGTGACTCTAAGTCACTTTTATTAATGATCCATCCTAGAAATATCTTAATAGAATTCATAATATTTTATTTATACTTTAATGTTGTTTTTCTATATCCTATTACTAACACAAAAGTCTTTACAACATGAGTTTGAAAATGAGATATCATAATTTATTAGTTATTTTAGATACCATCCAATACAAATTATAATTCTTCCCTCACATTCCCCTTTATCAAATTTTAATCAAAAGATATAGTATATGGAGTTTCACTGGATGTTGAGGCTTGAGAAAATAGAATTATATGTCTATTATATTGACTTCTCAGCAAATATTGAAAATTAGATTGAAGAACTACAATGCGTTCATTAAACCTTTTAATTTTATTTTTTATGAGATTAATATTAAAAAACAATATGTATCATAATAGATAAAATATCCATAAAAAATACTTCATAAATAGTAGTTTTAGTTCTAGTTCTAAAACACAAGAACAAATGTTTCAAAATATTCAAAATATCAACCTTAAATTTATTAAAATAAACTATGGTAATATTAGATGAAGATGATTGATTGGTGATGGCACACTTTTTTAGGAGTATATTAGCTACCATCCACTTCAACTTCTTCTAATATATTTATGGACTCTGTTAATATAGAACAATTAAAAATGGTTCCACTAGTATTCGGTCTAAACATTCTAATTGGTGTTGATTAAATAGTTTTTACTGGAGTTGATCTAAAAATTTCATCCAAATATTCTTAAGTAGTTTGATTCAATAATTTTTATTCTTCAGTTCTACTTAAATTCAAATAAATATTTTTCTTTAGATTTATTTGATATACTAAATACTGTTTAACTAGATTAGGTGTAACAAATATATAAAAGTATTATATTCATAGGTGAAAGAACTCAATTATCATGCTCATTGCCATCATTAAAAATATGTTCTTCAATACACATAAATGAAGATCTAGGGGACTTATCCCTGTTAGAATATGGTATAACTAATATAGGATCTCCCCGAACATATGTACAAGACTATTCTCCATCTCTGAACTATATTCCTTTTATCCAGCTAAGGGAGTAAAAACTTCTTCAGAATCAACGTTATTAGACTCAAAAAAATTACTCCATTAGGATAAATTACAGCCTATTAATTTTAGTCAAAATTAAAATAACATTACTATTATCATAAATAAATATTTATAGGTTTCAGAATTTTGAAAAGAAACTTGTTTAGGTGAGGTAACATTCCCTAGATCAAGAGATAAACTCCTCTATTCTACCAATTATTTTATAGATTATGCACTACAAAAAGATACAACTTCATCAAAATAATTTTCCACAATCCCAATTGATTGGGGACCAAAATCACGTATATCCTTTATTATTAATGTATTCTAAATAGGATTGCAATTTTCATAGATATTCCTACTATATTTTACCCATAACATTTTCTAGGGATTTTAGTTAACATTTATCTTTTTACAAATAGTCTGGTTGAGACACAATCCACTTGATGATTATGAATTTCCTCCCTCTAAGGAATAATTAATTTTTAATTAACTAGAGAATATATAAACACAGGGAAAGTATGATTATTTTATAAAAAAATGGATTACACAATTCTTCTATACTCCTCATTAGAAAACAAGTTAGTCTAATTTTAGAAATATTCTCAATAGATAGTGAAATAATAAATCCTGATGTATTAGTGAACTAAAGTATCATTTTAATTTTCATATCAGGTATTGAATAGTCTTAGCCAATAATCTATATTATATATCCTCCTCTATTTCATTTTTCCTACTTGTATTTATATTTTTAGTCACCTCCTCTAAAGAATTCAATAAATAAAAACTGGAATTTCCAATAGGATAACTCATTTATAAATCCTTAAATTATATATATTTTATAATTCCTAAACATTTTAACATTACTCTGATGAGAAAATAATATTTTATTTAACTACCATGTTTTGTATATAATCTTATTCTAACTAACTTCAAACTCAACATTAAAGTAGAAATATTTGACCAGCCTAAGATAGAATGGTATTCCATTTTTACTATACCAATCATGATATCCATATTATTGAATAAAATTTTAGACTAGTGATTTTCACAACCTAAAATATGATACATAAACATATTTCTATAGAATTTACATGAAATTTGAAATGTAGTAGTTTTGCATCTCAATAGATGACCTTGAGCTAGCTTTTCCTTTCTTCGTGTGAGCTTTCACAATCAGATATGTGATGTCCAATGATATTTTCCTGCTCAACATATTCATAGAAATTAAATATGCTTAGGAATATAAGTCAAGGGGTTTTAAAAGGTGTGGTTTAAGGGTTTCTATATTTTATGCATTCTAATGTTACAAATTAATATTCAGAATCAGGTGAATTTATGTCTTTTAGGATACATAACTAAAAATAAGAAAAATGAGGTAAAATAATAATAATAATACTTCATAAATTTTAAATACAAGCATTCATGATATCATGACTAACCTTATAACTTATCATGTGGTCACTCCAGATAATTATTATAGGTTGAACTATCCAAAATCTAACTTCATAAATCTTGGTTAATTATGTTAGCTTGAGTTACCATATAACTGATCTCATGTTCACTTGAGTATTATAGTCACTTATGACCTTTATGAATAAATTACTAAAATATTAACCTTAAATATGAAATATCAATCAAGAATAGTTTATCGTTTTTAATTAATGTCATATATAATTTAATATCTCTATGTTCAATGGATTTGAAAAGATATCATCATAGAGTTTTTTAATTCCAATAAATTCAGGAGTTATATTACCGTTCTGAAAATGATCTCTCAAAAAGTGATGAATTATATAAATTTTTTGTCTTAGAATGTTAAATATGATTCATCATCATCCAATGGCCCAAAGGCCTTCATTTTTTACTGATTTTTGAAAATATACCTTTCAAGGGGTGAGGTGGAACCCTTACAATTCCCGTAGGCGTAAGTATTACATGGTCCTATAGGTCATAGAGGAATTCATTACCTGCTGGCTTCAAACATTACATACAACCTAGAATAACTACTTGGAATTGCTCCTCCCCGCATCTTCATCATGAAATCAGCTCTCCACCTTCGTATGGCTGTTTGTCTAGGCTATCCCATGCATGCATAGGCTTGTCCCAATGGTAGGTGTCATACCCTCTCATTCTTGCAATATGTGTATCTTCTGTTGTGGTGAAAGCTCCTTTCCCATTCTTTTATAAATCTTGTTCAATATAGGTTGTCTGGTTTGCCTCTACACTAAAGGTGGACCAAAGGCCTTGAGGTGGCTTGAAGGCCTTACTTACCAAAAGGTGTTGGTTTCCCTAAGTCCTTAAAGGACTCAGGGGGGCCAAATCTGTGGCCCGAAGGCCCAGACGAGAGAAAATTCCCAGCTACCACAGTGCCAAACAGTGCCTACTACAGTTCCGCTACATTATCTGCTACAGTACTACACAGTTCCGGCTATAGTACCTACTAAAGCACTGCTACAGTTCCCCTAGAAATTGTGCCTCAACCAGGATTAGATCCTGGGTTTCCTGGATGCACTAAAGAGTCCTCAACCAAACCGGCTAAGGCTCATGTGATGTTAAATATGATTCATATAAATGTTAATAGAAAATGTATTTTCACATCTATGGGTAAATGTATTAATTGATATAAATAGTATAATATATTGTGTTTCATCCTCTAAATCTTTATAGAAAACTAACTAAAATTATATAATCATCTTCATTAGTAGAAAATTCAACAAAATTCTTATTTTTACAGCACCGTAAAACTAAAAACATTACCAAAGAGTGATAGGTTCCAAAATTTATTTTTTTATCTAACTTACAACCACAATAATATATATCAAAATAACTAACAAATTCAAATAAATGTCCACTAGGGTAAAATAAACTAAAATTAGAAGTATTATTGAGATATTTAGTAATACATATTACAATAATTAAATGATATTCCTTGGGATTTTCTTGAAAATGAGTGCATATATACATAATATATATAATATCTAGTTGAATAAAATAATGTTATCATAATCTCCCAATCATACCTCTATAAATAGTTTAGTTAACTGGTTTCACAGTTTCATCCACATCTAATTTATAGGTAGTACTCATAGGAGTATCACAACATTTAGTGTTATTCATAACAGAATATTTTAAAATATATATTATGTATTTAACTTGATTACAAAAATTCTTTATTTGTTTTGAAAATTTAAAAAAGAAAGAGAAAATATTAACTCAATCCATAAACTTAATTTAAATTCATTTTTCATTATTCATGAAAAATCTATACATAAATACTTTTTTGATGAACCAAATATAATACCATCAACATATATTTTCATAATTAAATCATATCTTGATTTTTTAATTAAGTTTGGATTAGTTATAAATTTTAATATAATACTATAAATTAAGGAATATTTGAGCCTATAATACCATGCTCAAGGATCCTATTTTAATCCATAAAGAGGTTTTATAATTCTAAAAAGATAATATGAAAAATTAGGGTTATAAAAAACATGGGGTTTCTCAATGAAATCATCCTAAAAATTCTATCAATTTATAAATTCACTTTATCAATCCATTAGATATATTTTGAAATTGATATACCCAAAATATATTATATGTACTCTAATGGATTCCATCCTAGATACAAGTGAAAAGGTATCTTTATAATCAATTCCATCTTTTTGACTATAAACATTTTCTTCCAATCCAGAATTCTTACAAACTAATATGAATAAGTTGTCAACCTTCATTCTGAAGATCCATTTAGGTGTAATTGTAATAAATTATTTGGGTCTCTAAAATAATTATCATACATTTTTTATTTCAAATATATTCAATTATTATTGAAAATCAATTAACAAATATTTAAACTCATTGAATCATTGATGTTATTATATTCTAAATATATATCAAAATTTTTTGGTTAACCCATTTTCATAGAGATGGTCATATTTGAGTTTCTATTTCAAGATCACTTACAACAGAATCCAATAGATGGTACTTTGGGGTCATAATGGATCTAGGAATTGATGTTATTTTTTTATTCAATCCATATTTAAGATCATGACTGTATGTTTAGTCTCTGGAGGTTTATTTAGTATGTAAATAGGTAGCATGGATAGAGTCCATATGAGGTATTATTGATATAAATATTTGATATACCATCCTCAACGTATTATAAATAAACATTATGTTCATGTGGATCTATATCATCAAATGTGATATGAATATATTCCCTTACAATTTTTTCTATTTAATTAAAGACTCAAAACTAAGTGAAATATGATAAAGATACATAAATATTACATTAATACCATGGTTTAATTAATACCTCTCAAAAATAGTTACACAACACATGGCCTTAAATTTTGAGTGTCTTGGAGACTATAGAAATAAAAAACTAATTTTAATTTTTGTGAAACTTTTCCTATAAAAATAACCACATATTATACATTCCATTAGAAATATTCATCTTCAAATAATGAGAAATCGAAAAAAATAAGGGCTAAGGTAAAACACTGAATAAGTGATCACTTATCAAAAGACATAATGGTTAGATAATTAACTTGTAGGAAGAATGAATAATGAAAAATATTTTATTTAAGATAACATAAATGAATATATGTTTACCATATGAATTAATGATAGACATATAATCTCAAATGATAATAGTTTTACGAAGGTATGTGAAATATTCTATGAATAATATAACATAATCCATATAACGTAAGAAACAATGTGGAATAATCTTAAACATATGATTTCTTATCATTTTGAACCTGACTACTTGTCAACATATGAACATATAAAATTGTAATTATAGATAAACTCCATAACACACACCCTTTGAGAACATAGCTACTCACTAACTTATGCATATATAAAATCGTGGGTAGTGCTAAACACTATCACACTCACCCTTTTTTAACATAGACACTCATTATCCTTTTATCATTAAATGTATCTCATATTAGATATAAGACTTTAACTAGTTAATTGTAGGTTTATATTGTTCTCACATATCTAATAATCTATATGTTTGTGTTCTTTCTGAAAAACAATCGGCACATCATAATTTAACCCATATAAATAAAAATGGGATTCGTGAAATTATCACATGGTATCTTATAAAATAGCTTTGAAAATAAAACAAAATTACATTAAAACTCTTTCACTTAAATGAAATACATTATAAGGTAACATATAAGTTTAATCATAAAACAAAACCCAATTGCGGTAAATATTTTAAAGAGAATTATTAAATTGCATGAAAACTTTTAAAAAAGTGTTTCATTAAAATAATTGTAAATGGTTAATAAAGTGGAGTTTAAAATATTTTCTAAAATATTTTCCAAAAAGATTAAATGAAACTTTCAATACATTATTTTTTATATAATTAAATTTTAAATATTAACATTATTGTATATGAATTTTTTTTAGAATATATAAAATATGATCTTAAAATAAAACACCATTTATATTAAATTTTATACCTTTATTGAAACTAGATACATTTAATGAATCAATAAACATTTATTTTAAAATATTTAAATAGAAACATGATAGTAACAAGGGATAAAACGTAATATAATTCCAAATAAGTAGGAAATATTTTGTGGGAAAGGAAAAATATGGACATGGAAATGAAAGGTTCATTAGAATATATGGGAATTATTCTTGGAAACTCACATATTATAAATAAAATCACAATGTAAGGATATATGGATATGCTACATAATAATCTAGAAAATAAGGATGTTAACATCAAAATAGGTAATATTAGAACCAATTTATAATGATATGGATGAATAAAGATATGAATAACTTAGTGAAATGTAATTGAGTTATCAAAACCCCTACAAAATTAGTAATCTTTAAATAAAACTAATTGGTAGAATTAAAATAATATGTATCTATAAATAATATTTATTAAATAATTTATTATGAAAATAATATGTTCTTGGTATGTATATACACCATAAATATAACAAATTGGTCTTAATGAAGAGAAATTGAGATAAAAACCTCATACCATGTTCTATATTTATTCAAAACATGAACTTAGATACTTGAATAATCAAATTATTATTATAATATAACATATTATGAAACATATTTCTATATATTAAATTTAATATCCAACATTTGTTATCATTTTATATCTATTTGTTCCATTTTTTCTTATTTTTATGTGAAAATTCAATCAGTGTTGACTTATTTTTTTAAATTTCAGTAATCTCCAATGATATTTTAATAATGAGTTAAATACATAATTTAAGAATTAAAAACTATAAAAAACCTTATATTATTATTAAAAAATAATAATATAAGTATTTATGTTTTCATAGTTATCCAAGATAGTGTTTTATAATATTTATTCAATTTAGTGGTTAAATCAACCCAAACACGAACACACTATATCTCGATCAGTGAGTATAGTTAAAGAATTTTATAATATAATTATTCTTAAAAAATATTATTATTATTTATATTTTATTAATTTTATGAATCATATTTAAATAATTTTTCTAAAATAAATAAACACAATTTAAAAATGAAAAATGTTACTTTGTGGAGGTTGTAGTCCGCACAACACATAAATAACAATATTTTTTCTGAGTGGATTGAAAGGAGTAAATTATTTTTGTTCAATTAGTGTAATTTTATTTATGTATAATATTCCTAATTATTTAATTTTATATATAATTTTATACAATACTAGGAAGTGTTTAAGTAAAATAAAATACTAAGGAATGTAATACTCATGTATGAAACTTTATTTTTCTATTGGAAAATTCCTTGAAGATAAAGTCTTTGAGAAAACTCATGGTGTCAAAAAGATTATTTATTTGGTATAGGGTTCTAGGATGAATTTATTTCATGCTTTTACATAAAAATTCAATGGTAAGGTGAGTCTTTAGGTAGAGGATGTTTTGGATTTCTATAAGTGGAGAGAAAGGTGTATTTGAAAGTAACCCTTATATTTTCAATAATTTATTATTACTATTCATGTTTCACTGGAAAAAATTGAAAAAGAGTATGGTAAAATGTGTATAGGTGAGACTTTTCCTAAAATTTAATTAAAAAAATTAATTTTTTTTGAATTTTCCCCTTTGTAAAAGACATTTTAAAATTTATACATTTACTATGCTAACTATTTTAACCTAGGTAATTAATTTTTATATCAAAAATTAATATTAAATTATCACATATTTTAGAAATTATTATTTCATATTTAAATATCATTTTATCATATAAAATTTCTAATTGTGTGAAAAGTTAATTTTAAAATAAAAACACTTAAATGGTAAAACAGTTTGTAAAAAATAATGTATTTTAGCTTCATATATATATATATATATAATAAAATTAACATCATTAGTAATTTTAATAATATAAATTGGTATATTATGTAAGAAATTTATAGTATGAGTCTTTAATGGAAAACAAAAACTGAATCTCTCCTTTAAAATACTCCTTTTAAAGAAAAGAATGCAAATTATTATTGTTAAACTATCATTTTAATTTATTTCTAAGGATATTGTAAATGTAATTTATAAACATGTATAATATATTAAAATGAATATTTTTATACCTTAAATATATCTTTTATTAATTAAAATGTTTGTTATCCTTCTAGTTCATTATTAAATGATGTAAAATTTACATAAATCCTAATTTTATTATTAACAATATTTTTCAACAAAAAATCATCCTCTCTAGAATCTGCTAAAAAATTCGTTTACGGTAAATTTTGATATTATGAATTCAAAAAATAGGTTTATTTTATCAAATTAATATTCTATAATTTGAAAATTTTAGTTTTAAAATAAAATATAAAATATCAAAAATCAATTTTAAATACAACCTCTTTCAATATAAAATCAAATTAATTGTTTATATTACAAAATTATTTGTTTTTAATTATTTACTATCTTATAGATTATTATATATTTATTCATAATTTTATTATAATATTTTTTTTGTTTTTTATGTTTAGTGTAGAATGTACAGAATTATTTTGATCAAATCACCATTTTTACAGTGTCTATAATTTGTTTTCATTACATTATACTACACATAAAATAATTTTTTTCTAAAAAATTTATTACACATAGTAAAACAAGAAAGAATGATTTTTTTAATGGAATCCTCAAGTTCCCACATAGATTCATCAACTTTAAGTGGTCTTTATAGAACCATGAACAGATTCTTAGTCTTTTTTTGTAGAACCCTAACTCTTTGATCCATGATCTTTGTGGGTTGTTATTTAAATTATAGGTCATGTTCTTATTGAAGAGATTATCAAGTTAGTACATGTGATGGATCTAGTGTATAATTACTAAAAACCATATAATAAATTATGCACTTGGGAGACTTGATGAGGGAGTACTAAGAGATAAGCTATGACATTGGCATAATTGATGATATTGAAGGGACTGATGTATCTAAGGATCAACTTCCCATTCTTCTAAAACCTTATAAACCATTTCCATAGAGTTATTTTGATAAACACCTTATCACTAAAATAAAACTCTATATCTATTGAAATTTTTTAATAGTTATTAAGTCGACTTTGTGAAATTTTCACATTTCATTAAATAGTTTGGACCTTCTCCATTATTTATTGGACAAGGAAAGTCCATAGTAGGTTTTTTTCCCCGAATTCATTCCATCATATTGGAGTCCAATATCTCTTACCATGGAGAGACTTATATGGCTTTATCTTGATGTTATAATGGATAATGATGTTATATGATAATATTACCAGGGGAAGGTGTTGATCCCAATATCTTTTAAAATCCATTGAACAAGATCTCAACATATACTATATAGTTTGAATAGTTCTCTCAAACTGACCATCTATCTTAAGGTGGTAAGTGGTACTAAAATTCAGATCTTCCCCCAATATTTTTTGGAGACTTTTCAAGAATCTTGATGTAATCTTTGTGACTTAATTGGATAAAATATTAAGGGGTACTACATGAATCCTTACAACATATTAAGTGTAAATTTTAGCAAGATGGCCCAGTGAGAAATATTCTCTTACAAAAATAAAATTTGATGAATTTATAAAATGGTCAAATACAACACATATGGAATTATGAACTTTAGATGTCATGGGTATTCCTATGATGAAATCCATTTTTATAATTTTTCATTAATGTACTTGTATGGGTAAAGATTACATCATATCTTTTGGATTATGTCCCCTCACCGTAAATTTATGACAAGATAATATTCATGATATATGCTCTATGATTTCCATCTTCAAGTAAGCCCACTATAATTTTTTCTCCAGATCTATATACAGAACTGTGTCAAGAGGATGGACAGAGTAGTGTGAAAAATGTAAAAAATACAAAATATATTTCTTAAATTCCGGTACAGGTGGGTTTTATATTAAATTATCAAACAATAGAACACCTTATGTATCAATATTGAACACCAGAATATTGACAACCTTATTTTATAGTTCAACTTCATCCTTCTGAGATTTCATTATCCAAACAGGAATATAAGGTTGAATAGAAACTTTGGAAAGGAAATATTTCTACCCTTCCCTTATGAACTCAATATTTATTCTTTATATAACCATGAGTATTTTGTCTTTTTTAATACCCCCCATGGATAATGTAGCATGATCTTTTCTACTCAGAGCACTATTGACCTTATTTACCTTTATATGGTTGTAATGTATCAAGAAATAATAAAATTTTATTACCACTAACTGTATAATTTGGAACATGTTTAACTCTATTAGTTTGAAGATATATTATAAGATCATTTAATGAGTGTATATATAAATCTTTTCACTATAAGGGTTATTTCACTAAATATCAATTGAAAGATCAACACTACAAATTCCAAATCATGTTATGTGGAATTATTCCCATGATTCTTTAATTTTCATGAGGCATAAGACATTACCTTTTCCTTTTTTCATGAGGATTCATCCCCAGCCTTTTAATAATGCATCAATGTTAATTATAAACCGTTAACTACTATAGGGTAATGTAATGAAAGGTGTGGTAAGTAACCATTCCTTTAGATTACTAATAATTTTATCACATTCTTCCATCCATAGGAAATTGAATCCTTTCCATGTTAAATTAGTTAATGTATTAGATAAGCTTGATAAATTTATCATGAAGTGTTAGTGATATCCAGGTAACATAAGAAAAATATGTATTTCTACTTTAATGGTTAGTTAAGACCATTACACAATAACCTCATTCTTTAGGAATGTTTAGATATACATTCTCTTGTTATTACATGACCCAAGAATGATAAATTTTTTAGCCATAATTTTCATTTTATATGTTCGGAATATAGCCACACCTTCCTTGGTCTCCTCATCATAATCCTTAAGTTATCCTCGTTATCTTATTTGAGTTTTGTATATATAAGGATATCATATAAAATGACTAAGATAAATGTATCCATGTGATCTAAAAATACAATATTTATAAGATCTATAAATATTATAGGGTAATCTGAAATTCCGAATGGAAGCACTATAAATGCATAGTATCCATTCCTTGTGTAGAATGTTTTCCTTGGATTATCCTCTATTTTACCATCATTTGGTGATATATTGATATGAGGTCAATTTTTAGAAGGCTTTACCTGTTCTTTTTTGATCAAATTATAATCAATATAGGGAATATTATACTTTTTTATCATGATTTAGTTAATATCATGATAACTAATTTAAATACAAAAACTCATCAATATAGGGAAGATTATACTTTTTTACCATTATTTAGTTAGTATGGGAGTTTTGCATATTGGTAGGTGTCCACCCTTATGATTGGATCATTGTATTTGAGCATGTAAATTTTTGAAATGTCATCTATTTTTGTTTAACAGGAGCCAATTTTAAATTTATGGAGTGTATGGGCTCTTCATGGGTTTGGAAAGGGAAACTCATACCGAATGTAATGGAAGGATGCTTTGTGTGATGTTTATATGTGTAAAAGCTGTTTGATTTTGATATGAAATGTTTTGGTTCGTTGGGACCCTCGTAGGTCACCTAGTGGTTAAAAGGAAGTTGGTTGAAACTTTCCTGTTATGCTTCGAGCTGTTCGATAAATTGATCAAGTGCCTAGAGAATTTTTGTTTGGAAAAGGGTACTTGATGTGTGGAATTTAATATTTTAAAGTGATTAAATGATAAATGTGAATAAATATAAAGGGCTTGGAAAAAGGAACCTGTAGTGATGTCCTATGTTGAGACCCCGTGTGTGGGTAGGTTAAGTCTTTCTTGTGAGTGCCTTGGAACCGAACCTTATGCAATTTCCGTAGGCTATTTTCTTTTAATAGTGAAGTTAAATGTTAGGATTTAAGCCCGATGACTTTTGTTGGGCGTGACCAAGTTCTTGGGTCGATGCTTGTTTTTCGTGAGGGGTTAGCCCATGGTTGGTAGCACCCATAGAGCTTATGTGCATGGATTATTTGGTGAACATTCTAAATTTTGTTACTATTTGGTTATCGTTGTCCCGTTTAGGACTTCTAGTTATAATTACACCCTTTTTCAGACAGGTGGTCATGCTTATTTTGATCTTGTTAAGGGTTTTAGCATCGGGTAATGCTCTGTATCAGTTGGTTGGACATGCCTTGGGCATGGTCGGTCACCTTGTTGGTCGTTTGACCGTTTCTTTTTTGCACAGTAATGGATGACTTGACATGTCATCATCCAAGAGAATGGACCTATGGGGAAATATGAGGTTTCGATGTATCTCTTGCGCTACAGTGTACGGTATTGGGTCATATCTACAGTAGAGTGACCTGGGTGTTTGAGAATCAAGTTATCCCAATGCTCAGGATGATTTTCGAAAGGCTCAGGTCTTTGACACACCAATGTTGTTTCTTTGGATTCCTTGCATGTTTGACATGGTGATCGTGGCTTGGAGGAGTGACGCATGTCCGTTCATTTAATTATGAACAAGTCTGCTTATGAGCTGCTGGTCCTTCTCCTTTTGATGACGCCGACCCTTCCAAGGTGGGAAGTGTTTTGCTAGTTGAGTAAAGCGTGTCCCTCTGGGTAGAAGGAACATGCCAAGAAGGACCATCATGGAAAATGGTCGGGTTTTACTCAAATGATTTTGGGTTTTGGTGGTAAGGTTGATCGACGAATTCCTCGTGTGGGAAGAGGCATTGTGAAAGGTTGAAATCTTGATTCATCGGCAGGTGAAGCCGAGTTTCTTCTTCAGAGTCGACCAGGGGTGGTTCGACTAATCTCCTTTCTAGTTTTTTGGTATAAATAACTAGAATCCGTTTTCAATCCTCTTAGTGTACTCTTCTATGCGACGAGCTTGTTCCCTATCCTGCTTTCGTCCTAGATTCTCTAAGAGAGCATCGGTCTTACGCCGCACTAATGTTTTAAAAAGTTGTTGAGCTTGGTTGGTTGTTCCCTTCGGCATTGCACGCTAGATGCATGGTTTCATTCGTGGTTTGATCTTTGAGACATCACCGAGAGTTTGGTAGGAGATTTTTGGTGAACGTCCTCGTGGTGAATGCATGATGCATTGGGGGAAGGCATCATTGTTCTTCTTGTAAAGCGCCAGCCGCCTAAGCTGGGCTTCTTCTTGAATAGATAGCAGGATTGGATTGAATCTTTTCAACTTGGGTTTTGAGGTCTATGGGGAAATTGACCATTTGATAGTTTCAAAATCACGCTTGGTGCGTTGTTGGAACACTTAGAGTGTGATTTTGAAAGACAGTTCAAAAGGTGGTGGAGTGGTGGTTTGAGTCTTGGCCATTCAACGTGAAAAATATAAGGTGGGAAGTACCTTTGTTTGGTTGATTGACAAGAAGACAAAGTGATCACGTCTCTTGTGGAATGGGCTTGGGTGAGAGCTTTCATGTTGGTTTTTTGGGAAAAGGAGCAGTGGCTCGGGTGTTGATGTCTTTAGGGTCATGTGCTTAAGTGGATGATCATGGAGCGTTGAACATTTGGAAACGTAACGCGATCATTGAACGAAGCTTCATGGCCCTTGTAGGTCGAATGATGTGTGTGTTGTTCCCGAGGCCTTATCGGGGATGAGAAGTTCTAAGGTGGGATGATTGTAATGACCCGCATTTTGAAATGGGATAAAAATTGGGGGAAATTGAACTTTTTCAATTACTAAACCGGTCGTTTTTAGAACCTGGCTTCGGAATGAGATTACGAAGGTTTGAACCCTTCTTTTTAATGTTTTTGGACATGGGTGAATTCCTGTTAAGTGTCCCGAGTGCCTCGAGGTATTTTAGGTGCATCGTACCCGAAGGGGACTGGTTTTTAAAGAACAACATTAGGTGTTTGGTTGGCGCACAGTTTCACCAACCGTGCGGCCCAACTCTTGTGGCCTAAAATAGGGAGGCAGAGGATTCCACACAGCCTGCGCACGGTTTCCCCAAACCGTGCAGCCAGCCCGTGCGGGATGCCACAAGGTTTGCACATGGTTTGGAAAACCGTGGTGATTAAACCGTGCATCGTACCCTGTTTGGGTTTTTAAGACATTTTAAATTTAATTAAAAATAAAAACAAAATGAAAAAGAATTAAATCCTAAACTAAGCACTCCCTCCCCTTTCACTCAGCCAGACCCGCACCCATGGAGGGATCCCCTCTCAAGCCACGTGCAAGCCTCCGCCACAGCCTCCGATTCTTCCTCCGGTTCCTCCCGATTTCAGGAGGGTTCTTCATTGAAACTTCAAGGTAATCCCTCTTCCATAGTCACCTCCCCTTCTTGGTTGATTTTAGGGCTTCCCTTTTCCCTAATCTCCTTCAGCCGAACACCCTAGTTTTAGGGTTGTGGTTGATTTCGTTTTGCCTTTGGTTCTTCTGTGGTAAGGGGATGCAGAAGATCCCTCAGGACCTTGTTGGTGCATGTATGATGTCTTCCACCGAAGGTGAGGTGGATTGAGGTGATCTTAGTCCACCGGTTTGATTCCAAGGTAAGGGTTTTTCCTTTTTATGGTTTGTGCACCCTCTAAATTTATATCATTAGTTGTTTTAAGGTTCATAGTGTGTTTTTCCTAGTGTGTTGCAAGTTCTGGTTGGTTTTGGGTTACTAGAGATAGGTAACTCACATGCGCAGGTATAGGTACATATTTATATGTATGTGGGTTCCCCCAGTATGCGTATATTCGTGCATGGTAGGGAATATACACGTACATGGATAGTTTCCCACACAGAATATATAAAAGTGCCTATACAGGTGAGCAGATACAGGATTATGTGTATAAGCATATGTGTAAGGATCCTCTTGTGCATGGTCATGGACAGTCGGAGCGTGTTAATATTGGCTAGGTGTCCTCATATGTATGTAAAATCACATATGCCTTGTGGGGGAAAAGTAGTGGAAGCTTTAGTAAGAAAGTCCCAAGAGCCAGAGTGGACGGATGGATCCACCTTGATGTAGGGTCCCTCTCCTGCCTTTTTTTAAGTGAAGTTTAAATGAGTTAATTTATGCACTTATTTAGTACTTTAATTCTTCAAGTTAGTCTTGAGTAAATACTTCTGTGAGAACTGTGTGAATTGTAGGAAAAGGATAAACAATTTTTCCTACTATCTAAACTAACGATTGAATAATAAACCCCTCAATCAGAGGTATACTATCTTGAAGATAAAATTAGGAAGTAGATTATTATGATTACCTTCTGATTTCTGGTTATGGTTTGGTGTTGATTGATGATGTCGTGTTTCCTTTGAGTTATGCCAACTGGTTAAAAAATGATAAATGTATCTGTTAAAATGAAACTGTTAAACTGGAGATGAGCGGACTATGGTGGTACGACCACGCCTTGGAAAAACGTGATGAGCATGCCTTATGTGAGGAAAATAACTATGTTAATACCTTGATATAGATACTTAAGAGGAGATGCCTTATGTTTAAACGTGATAAATCTGATAATGATGATATTATAAATACTTAAGATGATTTTCTTTAAGTATAATTGTATGAACGTGATTGTATCCTTTTATGTGGATATGGAATGTATGATTTATTGTGATTGTGTTATGACCTTGGAATGATTGTGAGGTAATCCCATGAGCAGTATACTATATACTTTCTTTTTTTGTGAGTGCGCACATGCTACTGCCACATAATGAAGTATAATAAAGGTGAGCCTGTGGTGAGGCCACCTAGTGATAAATATGTGTCTGGAAGGGAGGAATTCTTACCGCCTGCCTGTTGACTTCTGCTGATGATTATATGTCTAGAAGGGAGTCATTCTTACCCCTTTCCAGTTGACTTCTAGTGATGATTTACATGGTTCGGTGGGAGGTAGTTATACCCCATGCCAGTGTGACAGTACATGTATGGAATGGAGGCATTCTTACCCCTTGCTAGTTTATTTAGGGATGAGAGGCATTCATACCTCATGTCCGCTAATCTTGATACATGTATGGAAGGGATTAATTTATACCCCTTTCCAGTTGACCTATAGGGATGAGAGGCATTCTTACCTCGTGCCCGCTAATCTCGATATGTGTATGGAAGGGAGTCATTTCTACCCCTTTCTAGTTGACCTATAGGGATGAGAGGTATTCTTACCTCATTCCCGCTATTCTCGATACGTGTATGGAAGGGAGGCATTTCTACCCCTTGCCAAATGACCTATAGGGACAAGAGGCATTATTACCTTTTGCCCACTAATCTCGATACGTGTATGGAAGGGAGGCATTTCTAACCGTTGTCAGTTGACCAATAGGGACGAGAGTCATTCTTAACTCGTGACCACTAATCATGATTAATGGGTGGGAGGCATTCTTACCCCATGCCATATATGATCTAAATGAATTTATATATATATATATATGGTGACATGATCAGGTTACATTACCGGCAATGAGCCGAAGCTTGTATAGCCGTCGGGTGTCCCTAGGGAACCTGGATGGGTTTTGTTTATCTATGTTGTCCAGCTTACTAAACCTTGTTATATCTATTTACTGTTTAATTAAATACACACTGTCTGGATTGGGTTAGACACCGGTAGTGCGATCCCTGTGAGATTTATATCTCACACCCTACCCGGGGCACCATTGCACTATGGTACCTGAGTATACCTTTCTTGTTTGTAGGACCTAGGTTGGTTGATGTGTTGCTTGTACCTGGGGATAGGAGCAAAGGGTCGAGTAGGAGCTTGGGATTCCCAAGAGAATTACCATCAAGCCTTGCGGTTTTTTATTTATTCTTTTACATGGTATTATAAGCATGTTGTATTATTTCCTATTTTCACATTGTATCATTCATCATCCTTGTATCATGTAAACTGGCTTTGGACACCTTTTATAAAAATGATCACTATTTGTCTTCAGCTACTGTTTGTTCATTGCTTATCTATTTCTACTTCCGTTACTTTTTTGTTTCACTCTGATAATACCACTGTGAAACTCTGATAAGAGGGTATAGTCTCCCCACTATCACCTCTTGAGACCCTCGCTGCTAGTCGGCAGCCTCTAGCGTACAGGGAGACGCACTTGAGGCCATGTGGCGACCGGTCTGGCCACAGGTTCGATGGTGAGCCGGGCAGGGACGTTACAAGTTTCCTCACTTGTCTATAGATATTAATGGGTGAAACATGATTGAATGGATTCAATTAAGGTCATTTTCATGAATAAGGTTACATGATTAATGGATATTATGTGGCATGGTTTTCATTCCATTAGGGATCTCAACTGATTATTAAACTGATCACATGATTCATATGAGGTATTCACATGAAAATCACCATAATCTCATTCGCATGATGACTCTACATTTTTTAATCTTTTATTTAAAATAGTTATTTGGGTTATTTCCAATAATATGTTGGCCGACATGTCTCATGATAGGAGTAACTCTTCTGGTAGCCTTTACAGGACCATCAGTGCTTGTCTGGAAACCTTCATAAGAGAAGAAGATCTTTCTATAAGGGATTTGTATGATACGAAGGACTCAACAAGGGTTATTTTCATAGTTTTCATGATTCAATTTTGTGACTTTCCAAGGTTCATTTGATCATGTGTCCTCTTGGTGGTTACATTATTCATATGATCTATCTTCCTAGTCTTCATGTAGTTGTGATACTTCTTTAGTTGTCTTATAGAAAAAATAATACATAGTCTTACATTTTTTATTGAAATCTATAACAATAGATTCTCTTTTTTTAGATGTCAATAAATCCCCCCTCATAAGTGATGTATAAAGGGAGAATAAATCAATTTAGTGGAGAGTAAATACACTCCTGAGTCCCTGAGGATTCCATTGATCAGTGTCCCAAGATGCTTTTGATCTTCCAAGTGATATTTGACATTCTGAAGGGTTCCTTATAAATAGGGGTGAGGTAGTTTTTCATTACATTTTTAATTAAATATACCAATTCTCTTGTGACTTCCAGTATTAAATTCCTTATTCAAAACCCTTCTTCATAATAACCACTTCTCAAGATCGATTCGCAAGATTCTATCGCATAATCTTGCCATGCGACTTCATCGTGTGGCCACATTGTCTTAGTAATTTCTCAAAAAACCTATGATTTAATTACCAATAATTTTCATTAAATATAACATATGATCTTTGTCATATAATTGTATTATCATATTTTCCTGATTTTTGGCTCTATTATGTGATCACTTGATCGCCACATGGGTTGTGTGACCATTTTAGGGAAATGTGATTGTATGTTTTATAATATATCACTTGATTACAAGATACTTCATGGGAAATATGATTTATTTTTGGAATGGTCATTTTAAAATATGAAACTTGATTTTTTCTCGGTACATATGGATTCTAGTCCATGAAATGTTTCAAAAAAGGAAGCTACGATAGAGGTGGAATGTCAAAATTTCTTTATAACATGTTTAGACATCCGACATCATTCCATCATCCAATCCTCCTATTTTAATTTGTTGGACCATATTGGGATAACTATTTTGTAATATTCCTTATCTGATTTTATATCCCTTTTATTGGTTTGGACTTATGAATGATACCCTTATCCTTTCATTGCAGTCATTTATCGTACCTTCTTCTTCAGTCCTGAGTTGTTATAATACCTTCGAGGAAAACATATCCCCAATGGGGAACTTTATTTATGAGGAAAAACTCTCAAACAATAATAAATTAATGTTTATTCCAATATAATTTGGAAATAATAATTATAAATATGATTCATACATCCATATGTACCGATTGATTATTCATAAATATACAATGATCCAAATGTTTGGGTGGTTTTCTTGTTGGTACCTCTGATCAGGAGGGATATTCAATAGGGATTGGGTTCAGCCCTTCTTGGTGCACCGTATTATGTTCGTAATTTTTAGGGATCTGAAAAACATTAGGATTTGTGAAACCATCTGGATCTCCCAAACCTTCATGTATTCTAACAAAGGCTTGATGGAGGAATTGGTCAGGTGATGGAGTCTAAAAATGAATTTATCTAATGTATAAACAGCTGGGAATCAGTCTCTAGGATGTCACGAATATTTGTGAAGTACCAATTTTATGAGACATGTATGATGAGTTTCTATCTTTTTATTCCATTTGGGATGACATGGAAGAACCCATCCTATTTCTTGGATGGTAATCATGTTTATTTAGAAGGCCCTTGGGAAGGCCATGCATCCTGGGGCAGTCATCCAATTTATGAAATGGGAAGGATATTTTAGTATGAATTCCCATTGTGAACCCAAATCCATGAATATGAAGGCTCATCCCTTAAAATATTCTCACGGGGTTGAGGGTTTCTATAAGCCCACATTTGAAGAGGGTTCCTTTACCAATGGGGGTGGGAGGTTATTTTCAAAATTTACCAAGCCATTTAATTGGTCAGTTTTTATCTATGTACCTAATTAGGTACCTTTTCCCATGATGAGAGATGGGTGGAGCCATAGTTTGGACCAATACGATGATGACCACTATAGAAGAAGGGAGGAAATTTGGGTTGTATAATCCCATGTTATCCAAACTATACCACATCATGCACCTAATTTATAGGGAATGATCCCCACACAAAATTTCAGATCCATTCCAGGTGCTATAGGGTTGGATGGGGGATCTCCTAGGTGGCTAAGAATACTAGGGAATCCAGAAAATTCTTAGAAATAATTTCCATAATTTTTCTACAATATACCAGTGGGGTAAGGGTGGTCACAATAAATTACTGGGAAATCATGGACAACCTAATTCTTTATGACCTCCTCTCTTTCAAACCATATGATATGACCACTAGTAGTATAACTAACAAAGGTAGGGGAATATCTGAGTCTTGGTCTTAAATGACATCAATCCATGATGTTTTCCCTTATACCCATATTTATGGAAGAATTATATGTGAATGGTATGTCCCTTTTGGATTCATTCATAATTTTAGATACATTCATAAAAAATATCTATCCCCTCTTCACGTACGATCCAAAAAATCTTCCAATGGTGGCTTGTCATTTAATATTGATATTTACCATAAAGGGAACCAAAATTAAGATAGATATTCCTCTAAATGATGCTAAGATAGGATTTTTTTCAACATAATTCTTGGATTTATATTTTATCATATCAAAATGGCAAATCATTTACATTAGTACCTGATAGAGTGAAGTTACCATTGCAAACTAAAGTTAATCCAAGGCCTAGAAAACAAATCACTTCTATAAGAGTTTCAACCTCCTTGATTCCTCATTAGGATGTAATAAATTTATCATAATATTTTTTACCAAGAGAGTTTTGAACTAGTGAATCTACAATGAGTGTGTCACCTATAGGTGAATCCTCTTTTTTCAAAAGAATTTATCCATTTGATTCAGTAATGGAGAAACTGGAGGGCGATAAAATTGGATTCTATGATTTGGGGGTACTACGTTAGGAAAATATTCACATGGATGGATTCGTGTTCATTTTTTATCCCATAAGATTATCCTTCAAAAAAACCCACATAGGTCGAGGTTTTCCATAAAGACCTCTATGTAGTTATGGAAAGAATGAAAGGCTAGGTCCACTACTCACCCTCAGTGCAGTGGATGGTGGTTCATCGAATGATAGAGGTTATCATGGATTAAAAGTGGCACCCTTTCATTTTTGATTTTATAAATGGTTTTTCTACAATTGAATCCATGCTAATATATTTTTCATTTTCTTGTGTATATTTGGATGTTTTAGGGGACCAAGTGATCCCACCACACATAGTGTATTCTTATACGGGTAAACATTCTAGAGATGACTTAGGTGGTGATTAGGGAACTGATGATGAGGGTTCTTTGGGTCTAATATCTCTAATTAGGGTGGTGGATAAAATTCTCAAGGTGTGACAATCTATAGGTCCATCGACACTATCCTTAGTTCCTCTAGTAATTTCCCACTTTGGGGACCTCCTTTAGAGAGTGAAGGAAAAATGAAGAACTCAAAACTATTAGAGTAATCTCACTAATAATCCTCAATTAACCATCACACTTTCCCTATATTCCTATTATAGATCATATCAATAACTCATTCTGGTTTGTTAAAAATGAATAAGTTCCCATTGATCCCACATAGAGGAACATACATCTACTCCCAAGGATATGGGAATGATTCTTATATCTCTTGGAAAACCATTAATATTAGATCTATTACATAAAGAAGAAGAATTGATTGATGTACCCGCAAGATCATACTTGGAACGAACTACTGATGCATTGGTGGTCATTTTATTTGACCCGACAAAGGAAACCTCACTTCCAAAGTATTCAGATACTCATAGCTATTTCAATATGGTTTTATCCTCGATAGATGAATATATGGGAGAAGGTGAAAACTTATTAAAAGGCCAAAAATATTTTCCACATTATATTATATCACCTAAAATTTCATTATTCTTATAACCTTGGAATTTAGAGAGTAATGTATGATAATAGAGAATGCATTAGTGCTTTTACCAGTTCACTCATTGAAAGATGTAATTTCCTCTTCACCTAATGATGGGGTTGGGGTGACTAACATCTCTAGTGGTAAAACTAAGAATGTTATTCTCCTAATATTGTTCAAATATACTGAAAAAATTTACTGACTATATGAAAACAACATATTATTTACCTATAGAAAGATAATTCTTTGTGATTATTATTTTGATACTGCAACCTCAGGGCTCAAAAGTTATGTTCCCTTATTCTTTGGGACTTTCCCCAACCAAGTTAACTAACGTGGAGGCTGGCTCCACACCCACGTCATTGAAGCTTGTGAGTTCTAGTCCCTCTCTCAGTGACTTATCCAAAGAATATATTAATAATTTCAGATTGGGGTTGATTCAAGACCCAGAGTTGATGAAACTCTATAAACTAATGTGGCATCAAGTGTTGATGCAAATTTGGAACCTAATCATTAAGGCCCCTTTGAAGAGTGGAATGACCAACTAGGTTATCTCAGGTATATCATGACCACCCATGGCTAAGGGGGATTTAAATATACACATATTCATGACTTTCTGAAGGAATTTTTTTCATTAATAGAGAAGAGGGGTATCATTAATCAGGATTAGTAATGTAAGAGGTTTCATATTTGGTAAAATGAGGTCGGGATGAGGGCCTGAATGTGGCTTCCCAGTGTTCATTAGATGCGATGGATCATAAAAATATGATTAGTGATAAGAATGATGAAATTATCCAATTACATTCTGAAATCAATCATCTCTAGGAAGATTTGTCTCATTTTTAGCATGCACTACAAACCTCGTATAGAACTATATTGGAGTTACATGGGATGTTTGACCTAGTAAAGAAGTTCGAACATTATGTTGAAACCTCGGTGGAAATATTGCATAGATTGCTGAGGAACAAATTTAATCCCATGATTTATTACATCAATCTAAAGACTCCCTGGAGTAGATTTTTGTAGTGCTTAAAAAATCCTTTAGGAAATTTTTGTATTGGGATTGTAGTTTCATGAACCGAAGTTTTTTTCATGATTCATGGGAGATACTCTGGGTTATAGATACTCCTCCCATTTTTCTCATTATCAATGAACTAAACTTTTTGAATGTTTCACATCAAAATTAGGATTTATTTTACTCATGATTTTCATGACATTTAATTAATTTTTTATCATATATATCATCAAAAATACCATTCCATTTCATAATACCAATTAAACAAAAACTCTTAAATTTTAATGCTTGAATCACATTAAATTTCTATTTAGATTATCTCATGAATTCATACTAACATGAGAATCCCTATTCCTGTATCTACTACGGTTCTTATGGGATCGTAAACATACATCCAAGAGAAATAACTATCTAATTTCTTCCTAATTCAATGGACTTTGTGATCATATATTTAATTTTTTTGGAGACAAATAATGATCCCCACAATATTTGTATGTTTTTATTAACCTATATTTTGAATATGTTTTTTATGGGGAAAGATTAGTGGGCTTGGAATTTAATTTTTATAAGGTTCCCCTTTTATGGGTTCATCAACTGACATGTTTTGTGCTTTTTAAATTCGTTATGTGCTAAATATTTCATCGATCACAAAAAGTACATATCTAGTGAGAATAGACTTGAATTTTTTCTAGTATTTCCATTTTGGGTTTTCAACCAGCTAATCATTATGTCTCATTAAATTTTATTTTTTATCGCCTTTTAAGCTAGACCATTGTTGTGATATAGTATAGGGTCTCCCATATTAGACCATATCTATTATAGTTTAAATTATTCATCCACAGACTATTTACTATTGTAGTTTTAGGGTTTTTAACCCAGAACTGATATTTTTTTAGATTAAGGTATTTTAGATTAGACCATATATTTTTTTATTTTGTTTGTTTTATTTTGGATCAACTGTTGCAGTAGTTTAAGATCTTTTAAATCTAATCATCTACTTCAATAGTTTACGGTCATTTTGCTTATACTATGTTTTAGAAGTGAATGATAGGTATTCATGAGGGGTCCAAGAACCATACATCTAGAAGAACGAGTGACCATTAAAGGTTACTATACCCTACATTATTAATTGATATTTTCATGAATGAATGTTTATCAAGGGTTCTGGTACATTGAGTTCATGTAGAAAACATGAAAGATAAATGTCCATAATGGGTTTTATCACCCTTAATCCTTAGTTTATATTTGTTTTAATTGTATAATGAGATATTATAAATGATAGTATTCTTATATAGTTGGAATATCAGTAATTTATAACCAAAAAGTTTTTACCATTGAATATGGAATAGAGTGGACATGCCAAGGATGACCGCAAAACACCCTAAGTTAGTTTGTTCTGCCATGGTGTTATCAAGGCTTACAAGGAATGAAGTTATTTTCCTACAAAGAGTAGACATATCTAGTCAGTGGTTAATATTACCTTATGCATGATCCCATATGTATTAAATTCATTGTTAAGTAGGGCTTCCCCACTATTTTCTAAGGTCTATGAAATATTTAGGATGAATAAAATGCTTGGAAGATGCAGTGGTGTATAGAGAAAAGATCCATCTAAGAAGGTTTCTTATACCATAGGGTAGTTTAGTTTCTATTTGAGAATCTCAAGACCTAGAACATGTTGTTTTAAGTATTTTGGTGTAGGACATCAATTTTTTTGGGAATAGAATACTACATTATTTCATTGATAAGGGGTAAAATTCATTGTGGTGTAATATTGAAGATGTCAAACCAACTTGAATAGTCTGGTTATGGGTATTATAAATCATGATCCAAGAATATATGAGTTATATAGTAGTGGGTACTAGTGGTTATAGGCCAATAATTGAAAATGGAGGAATCCCATATTCCCCACAGTTGTGAAAATAACACTAGGATTTAAGGGTTCCACTCCTCTAGTACCAAACATCCTCTAGGAACAAGTTCTTTAAAAGGGTTTTAATTATCAAAAGAACTCTTGAAGGATCATTTTTTATTAGCTGGTCCCTTTAACCATTTTTAGAGGGACTAACCAGTATCAAGGGATACCAAGTCCATGGGGTTTTAAGATAAGGATACCAACTTGATGATTTTTTTATGTTATCTCGTATAACAAAACACATGAGAGATTTTTATAAAAAATTTAATATTAAAGAATGTTTTGATCACTCTAGAAGTTGTGTGAACTCATAGTGAACACAATATCACATTGATAAGATTTGATAGACCATTAATTTAAATTTTTCCTATAATAGGAGGTCCAAAAATAATATATTAACTTTTAATCCTTATTTATTTATGATCTAACTTTTTCCTTGTCCCTAGATATGAAGCATTTTGAAATTGGAACATGACTTTTTCTCATGAGATCCTTATTCGGTTTTTATCCAAACTATTTTTATGTCTCTTGGAATAGCATTTTAGGGACTTGTGATTAGGACCATAAAAGGGTAATATCTAAGTCCACATAATGTTGACTGAAGTGCATTCAGTTTAAGGTCATGATGCACATAGACCTTGTATGAGGAGATCATTACAAAAAAAATCTAATTTGGAAACCCAATGTCAAGATTAATCCAACATCCTTTTGAGCGGGATTTGAAAATTTCATAAATCATGGATCATGGTTCTCAAATCATGAGGAATAGAATGATACAATCATTCCCAAAATGATCATGTATCACTCTAAGGTGACGATATCCACCGTGATTAAGCTAGGGCTCAAAAGGATCAGAAGGACCTTACAATAGGTCCAAGATTCCTCTAGTTGATGGGTCTATGGATTTATGCAGATCCACCTCTTACATGGTAAAAAAAAGAGATATATTTTTATTTATAAGGGACATGGAAGGTTTTCAACAACCTAAGGTTCTCAAGAAATCATGTTTGATTTATGGATTGTGGTTCCTAGAATGATAATGGAAGAACCTATAACTTTTTTTTACTAGGGTTAGTCTCTAATGGACCTTTGATAAAGAGTGATGATAGTTGATGGAATACAAATTTTAACATCACATAGTTGGGTCATATTTTTCTTACATTTTAATTTCATATTATGAGGATTTATTCCTTATAGTATAGTTTCATTTGGTAAGAAAATTGGAACAAACATGAAAACATGAAAGATATTCTTGTGGACACTTTACACTAGTTGGAATCATTTAGATATGGGAAACAACTTTTATCCATGTGAAATATTATTGATGGGTATTAATATTATGTATCACTTCTTGTATATATTTTTCTCAAAATAAATAAATCTATACATAGATTTAACTCATAAATAGGCATATCAAGTATGAATGACATTTCCTTTTTTGAAGGGAGGTATATATAGTTATTCTGGTCGTTATTCCCATGTTTTTCCTATGCATAAATTAATGGAAAGAATCAGTCCATAGACATCTTCTTTAAGGGGAACCCTCTACATAGATATAACTCTTATGTATGGGAGAGGATTATTAAATCTTCATCCCTTAACGAGTCTCGACACTATGGAAAATTAAGGGGTCCTATACATAGATTGGGCTTGTACATAAGGGTAGATCATTTTTATATATTATGATGGTATAGAGGTGATCAATTCACCCCTATCGTATATTCATGTATAGGGTGTCCCAATCTTTAAAATTATAGGTCTTGAAGGATGGACCATAGGTCATGTAGTTTATTATCATGTGACTAGAATGTTGTTATGTAGTTTAATGTTTCATAACTAAGATGTGGTCATGCAGTTTAGTTTCATGTGACTGGGATGTGGCCATGTAGTGTAATTTCATGTTACTAGGATGTGTTTCCCTATGCACGATGCATCTTAGAAAGGCCATCTATATTGGCCTTTACGGTCCCTAAGCTCATATGAGCCATGATTGGCGTGATAAACAATGTATAACTGGGTAGCTAATTGATCCATGTGAGAGTACATGATAGGGCCCATGCGGTGGTGTTCGTAATTTATTTTGGGCTGGATTATCCATAAAAAATGACTCTCATGGAGGAACATGATAGGGGGTGACGGAAACCCACAGATTTCCCTGAAATGGGGGATCAATATGTCATTAAATTTCCTATGATTATAGGAATCCATGCACAAACAGTTCTTATATAGTTTCATTCATAGGACAAGCCCCTATATAGGGGCTTATATACCTAGAATTTGAGGCACAAGCATCACTACATATCATATGATAGAAATAATCTAGATACATGTACTTATTGAATAGATAATGCTTCACATAGGTATGAACCATATGTATAGGGGGAAATTTTTTGTTGATAATATGGTAATACCTATTATTAGAGATACAAGAATCACTACATATACTTGGATAATAGGAATCATTCCACACATAGTTCTTTAATGGAAAAATGTCCACATAGGTCTGACCCATATATAGAGGGGTTATTGTTCTGTTAATATTATGTTTAGACCCAGGATTGAAGATTCATGTGTCGCTACATATCCTATGATAGTATAAATAAAGTGACACATAGTTGTTGAATGGAAAACTCTCCTTGTAGATCTAATTGATACATAGTGGGGAATTTTTTTCCATTGATATTGTAGCTGGTCCTATGATTGGAGATACGAGTGTCACTAAATATCTTGTTATAGCATGCATCAAGCCACACATTGTTCATGAATGGAAACCTCTCCATGAATGTTTGACTCGTATGTATAGGATTGAATTATTTAATTCATACTGTAGTTAGACCCAGGATTTGTGATTCAAGAATCATTATGTATCTTTGGATGGTAAGAATCACACCACACATAGGTATCGAATGGAAAAATATCCACGCTGGTCTGGCCCCTATACAAGGGGGGATTTATTCAATTGATATTATGTTTGGACCAAGGATTACTGATATTAGAATCACTATATATCATTATATGGAAGGATTCAAAACACATGAAGTTATTTAATGGAAAACTCTCCATGCAGGTTTGACCCAATTGAAGAAGGGTAATATTTTCATAAATATTATTATCAGACCCAATATTGGAGATCTTATAATAAATACATATCCTATGATAGTAGTAATCAAGACACACATAGTTCTCAAATTGAAATAATCCTTTTTTGGATATGGATTACACATAGGTACATGGGTATTTAATGTTTCTCCAACATAGATCTAGATCTAGTGTAGTGAATTATCTATGAAGCAACATCCTTCATGTAGTTTAACATCATGAGGTAAGTCCATCTTCTATGTAGTTTAACATCATGTATTGATTATGGATTACATGCATATTAACATAATGCGGTAAGGTTTAAAGATGTTGTAAATTTTAAAGGCATCATGTCAGGACATGGGATGTTGTGTGGTTTAAGGTCTTGCTTTCAAGACTTGTGATGTTTTCCTGTTTAAAGCCTTGTTGTTGGGACTTCATACTTGTAGTTTAATTTAATGTTGTAAGGATGCAATATTCATGATGTAGGATATAAATAGTACTTCTTCGTAAACTAGTCATTGGATAGGGGAATAACACAACCCTCATATAATATTTTTAATACGTACAATCTATTGGAATAGAGAATATATATGATGTAAGGAATTTCCCATTTTTATTCAAGATTTGGAGGATTATTTCCTATTATCATTGGGGTTCTGATATCCAACACTAGTTATCCTGGAAGAAATGAGAGGAGGTGAATCATATTGTTGATGGCTTGTTCAATCAAATTCTGATGAACTTCATGTTTGAGTAGTGTATCTAACCTTTTTTCATCAATCCATTCGACCTCATCAATAAGTTTTTTCGGTTGACCTTTATCTAAGAGTCTTTCATATATAGCTATTTGGAGTGAGGGGAACTGAACTTATGTAGGAAAAACTTTTTCAGTACCGTAAGATAATGAATATGGTTTGGATTGTATTGAAATTCAAGTGGAGGGTTGGTAAGCCAATAAATCATGAAGTAACTTGTCCATCTTAGAAATTTTATCCTTATCCACTATTTTCTATAGTATATTTGATAAAGACTTATTTAAGGGATCTATTTTTGAATTTTCCACTTCATTACAGTGGGACGACTCATTTGGTTTTATGTTCTACTCATGGTATAATTTAATTAATTTGGTATAACAGAAGTTGGTGTAATTATCCAAATTTTTTTTTGGGATACTGAATCTACTTGTGATATTATACTTCATGAAGTTGATGATATTATTTTTCCTGAATTCCTTAAAAGGTATTTATTTAACCCATTTGTTAAATCAGTTTGTAGTTTCAAGGATGTACTTAAACAATTATGTTGTGGCTAGGGGATATGTCCCCACAACAACAATTCCCCATTTAGAAATTTTCCAGGAATATTTATCTGTATGTAGTAAATGTAGCGGTTAACGGATGTGGTTTTCATGAATTTGGCATGCATTAAATTTCTTGGTGAATTACACAAAGTCTTGTATGATTTTTTTCATTAGTATCCAAGCCTCTAATTTTTTTGGAGAGCCAATTCCAAGACAGATGCGTTCTATTAGAGAATTTGTGAACTTCTTTCATGAGGGTGGTAATCTCTCTTTCATCAATGTGTAATATCTTGACCTTTCGTGTAATTAAGTACTTGTTTATATTTTTGTCTTACTCCATTAAAATGGTTAATATAATTTTCTGTGAGGATACAAGAGGCCTTCAAGGATTTCCTAGGGTTAAATATGTGATAGTGGGGGAAAATAGGCCAAAAAATGTGTAGTGTATAGTTAGTTGATGGTTAGTACTAACTATGTGCCTAGTCGAGGAAACTGTGTAGTCAAACCTCCTCTTGGAAAGAGGTTGGTGCATGGGCACAAAACTATTTTCTAAACCATGTGAGTGCCCCCAAAAAATGAAGCGTCTTGGACTCTTTTATGATAGAGGGTTGAGAACTAGTACCACATGGTTTTCCAAACCATGTGGGTTCTCCCAGAATACCATGTGTCCTATCCCATCTTTGACAGAGGGAGTCGCATAGTTGGCACACGATTTACCTACTATGCCACCAAACCATGTGGCCCTTAGAAGTTTTGAATTTACAATTTCCCCCCATCATATTTTATGTTTTATAACATTAATTTATCCCATATTCCCCATCCAGTAGATTGGGTGAAAACCCAAACCCTATTAAACATTAGTGTGATGATTCTCCTTTGATTCGCAGGTGTTTGGAGTGTCTTTGGGTCAGAATCAAAGCTTCATGTATGTCTTCAACCTTAATTATTTCCATCTCTAAAAGAGTATTGGGGATTAGTTACCTCTCAATCATATGTTCCAAGACCTTAATTTTCAATGGTGTTCTTTACCTTGGTGTTTGAGGCCTTGTTAGATGGAATTAAGGGCTTTTTTGGATAAGTGATTCTCTACAAACACAAGGTTGGTGGTCTTAAATCTTGTTCCAATAGTATTAATGTGTCTTAAGTGTATTTAGTGCTATAATTATTTGGTAAACATTTTTTGGGTAATTATGGAATTGAATGGGGTTTGAATGGTAACTTGAAATGTGGTCTTAGTAAAAGGGATGGTTGAATTGGATATATGCAGGATTTTTTGAAATTTATAATAGGATTTTGAATTGGATTAAATGATGTGTTTTGGATTTTGATCCAGTTGTTATTTTAAATAAAGAATATAATTTTTTAAATGTAGGAGTTTTTTTAAAATGAGTCATTGGCATCAAGGTTATTTAGAAGTTTGAATTCATTATTGTTTTCAAATGATGATTTTAAATGTTGGTGTGGTTCCCCTTTCTATGAAAACACTTTAATAATTATTTGAAATGGTTCTAAATGGAAATTAAATCCTTGGGGGTTGGTTTAGTTTATAAATTATAAAGACTTTTGTTTTAAAGGGTGTCTTAAATATGAATTTAAATGAGTATTTTTTTATGTGTTTAATTCAAGGATTTTTGTAAGGGTATGTTGGGGCCTTAGATTTTGAAATGTTAAATGAGTAGATGTGTTAAGTGTTTAAATAATCAAGTCCATGTGGTAAGTTGTATGATGGGGCTATTAGACTGAGGACCTACTCCCATGGGTTAGACTAGATTGATATTTTCTATCCCATCGATGTATTGTTTGAGTTAGGTTGTTGGGCTTAGGTTATATTCTCCTAACTCATGGATTGAATCTCTTAATTTTTGTGTTGGGATAGATTGATGTTCCAAGATCACTGATGTGTTGGCTATGTTAGGATGTCAGGTTGAGGCTCTATGCTCCTAACTTATGGATTGATATTCGCAATTGGATTGGGATAAACTAGCACTCTATGTCCATAGATGTATTGCATGTGTTAGGATGTAAGATTTAGGCTCTATCCTCCTTACGTATGGAAATTTCATGATTATCAGACCAAGGCTCTAGGGTGATTTGATATTTTTTATAAAAATTTTCTACTATTATTAATATTATGAAACCCCTTATTATTATTTTTTAGGATACCAGCAAGATCAGAGTTTGCTTTTTTTTTCATTGACACTATAGAACCTACAAAATAAGAATGGATAAATGAAAACTATTTAGATGTGATGCATGTTTTTTTGTCCCCTTGTGTATTATTTTTCTTTAATTTACTACATACACTATTTTATAAACTGGTTATTTATTTTGGCACTATTGGTGGTAGCCTACTAAGTTACTCGCACCCTTATTGGAACTCCATGGAACTTGGGTACCTTAGAAGAGGCCACACTCTTTTAGGTATATGTTTAGGATAGGATGCTAGTGTATGGATCATGCGTGGGATATTTGGTAAGATCACAGGAGGTTAATGATGGGTTGGAAATTTGTTATGGTTTCAGTATCTTTTATGTTTTTGGTATTATATTTTTTATCTATGTGATTTCCGGACTTGAATGGTATCCATCATTTTGTTATAGCATGTGTTAGCAGCTTACTTATTGGATCATTCCACATGTTTTCCATTTATTGTTCATGAATTTTCATTTCTTTATTACAATTATTTCTATTGTTTTTTCACTTCGATAAGAAATTATATTCCACTCATTGTACCTTTTTAAAACTATTATTCTAGTCGGAAGCCTCTAGCATATGAGGAGGTGAGCATTAGGTCATGTGGTTACCCAGATTGGGGCACCAGATATTATGGAAACTAGGTAGGGGATGTTACAAAGAAGTATCAGAGATGGTGTATTTTTTATTACTATTTAGAAATATTATATAGGATACTAGGTTCTTATTATTGCTTGTTAAAGAGATCATTATCAGGTTCATGCATCCCCACATATAGGGGAATCCCAAGTTTCCAGGGGTGGGTTCGATGTTCCATTTAGTTGTATTATGGTAGGTTCATAATTCCACCTTGAGTGGCACACATGTATGTGATGTTGGTGATTAATAAATTTTTACCTCTTGGATCGGTATGGTAAGAAATGGGTTGTGAGTCCAAGAATAATCTTAGTCATAAAGGGTTGATAAGTCATCCATATATTTCCTGTTATTAAGTTTTTTTGGGACTCACATGTCAGTAGTATACTTTTCTCCCTGTGATTTAAGCCTATTGACACTTCATTGAAATATTTCTTAATGGAATGTTTTGAAACATGTGAAATATATATAAGATGTTGTTTTTTGGAATTTATGGTTTAACAAAAAGGATTTTCTAAAGTTTAAATCCTATGAAAATTAAATGTTTTGAAATATTAAACATTATTTTTAAATTTATAAGTGTAATTATGAAGTCAACTGGGAAATGATGGACCCTATGGGGACACAGGAAATGGGTATCCATATTATTGTGTTTTGAACCTCTGTATGGGAGGGTTGGGAAGTGAGAATTCCAAATATTGAGACATTGGTTTTGGTTAGTAAAGTTTCGTTGGATTTTGATTTATTTTAAATGTGACATGCTCATTTTTACTTCTATAGTCTTGTATCCTTAGGTTGTGATATTTTCTTTATAATTTGAGTATATAAACCATTGGGGTTCCTGATCATGTGGATTGTATGTTTGACCTTAAGGATTCTACCTAGGATGTCTTGACCCTTGTGGGGTTTGTTTTATTGAGTTATATTATAGACCCTACAGTGGGTTTTTGGATCTTAGTGTCGATGTGTGTGTTTTTTTGTGGGTGTCATTGTAGAGAAAACTAGAATAAATGGTTGTTTGGATGTGTTAGATGAAGTGTGTTTTGGATTGGGAGTAGGAGTGCTGCCCGTGAGAAGTGATTTTTTGAGGTTTATTGTAAAGTTCGTAGAGGTGTTTCTATGGTCCTTCTCTAGATGTGAATCCAATTTAGCCAGATGGTATCATTTTTCTTTCATGGAGACTTGTGATAGGGTGTGGTTGGGTTTATCGTGATTTTGGGGTGCACTTGGAACATGTGGAAGTTTTGGACCTTGTAAATGGAACATAGAGAGTATTACCTAGTGCATGTTTTTCTAAGAGGGATATGTGGTAAAAAATATTAATTTTGGAGATGCAATTCAAGTTGTGTTTATGAGTTTACTATTTTAGGAAACATAGCATACCCTCGATAGAGGTTAACCTAGTGTTGTTGGTTCCATGGAATGTGAAGCATGAGTGGATTTTTTAGAGGTGGAATCAATGGATAGTGGGTGCCAATGAGTTTGGTTAAAAGTGCATGGTTATTCCTTGTATTATTTCTCAGGGATACACCTGATCTCTTGTGGTTAGTTTTAAGGTGGCTTTCAATGGGAAGAATCTTAGGGTACTTGACCTAAGTAAATTGATAACATTTAACAAAAGAATTAGGTTGAGTTTGATAAGATGAGATTAGGGTGACCAAATTGTGGATGGGAACTTTAGCCAGGGAAGTATCAGCCTATGTGGGGTTTTGTCATGATTTTAGGATTTTTCATGTTAAATATGTAGTTTTTAAATAGAATTTTGAGAATTCCTCATGTATGATGAGGTTTATAGACAAGTAGTCCTAGTTGGTTGGGTAAACAGAAACTTGGGCCTAGTGATGTATGACTCATGATGTTTATATGTGGATTCGGTGTGTACTCTCAAGCAGGTTCATGACCTTGAGGTTTATGATGAGGTTTCTATGTGGGCATGTTTTAAGTAGGAATGATTCCATTTTAGATGGGTGAATATGTGGATTGGGATAAGAACATGTCATTTTCTGAGAAACCAAAGTTTGATGTGTGGTTCTATTAGATACCATTCAGTATTGAATCAATGTGGTGGATCATTGTGTATATGTTTTGTGTCCCTAGGGTTGTGATGGAATAACTTTTGAAGTGCTACAACGGTAGTTCCATAAGAATCATTGGTTCAAAGATTCTTGGTAGAGAGTCATGAAGTGGTGGTGAGTTTTTTGTTGGAAATATCCTCTTGAAACATTTGTGGTGAAGAGTCGTGTATGGTGGTGGGAAGTAAATCCTAAGACTTTCAATAGTTCAAGGTGTTCCTATAGTATGAGGAAACATTAGTGATGAATAATTCATTATGGTGTTCATTGATGATTCTGTAGTATACTTTTATCTAGCGAAGATCATGTAAAATTTCTAGACATCACCTTGAGTACTCTAAGAGAACTCTGGCTTTACACCTAGCTACATATATGTGTTTTTTTGGATATGGGGCCACGTGGATTTTATAATCATGGAACAATATAATTTGAGCTAGATGTTAGGATGTACACCATCATCCCTTTATAGTTTAGGTCTTTAAATGGGATGAATATCAATGAATTTCATGAGTATTGTTCATATAATTTATGAGAAGTTATTGGTTGATGATGTGTTTTTCTATTGGAAGCTAGATAATTGTGTCCATGTTTTGTTGTTTATCTTGTGATCTAAGAATGAGACATGGTAATAGGAATTTATTTAGGAAAGTATTGATAATAGAACTCCTATTGTGTGGAGTGGTATGTAAGTCATAGGTGTGTGGGTTTGACCATGGAGTGGATGTGGTGTAATTGGGATTCCAATGAGAAACCTTTTAGGTCCACATTTGGGTTCCTTGGAAAAGGCTATGTGGGCCTTGGATGTGGTGGTTGATCAAGGAAAACATCACCTTTTGGTTCAGGGTAGTATGAAAAATAAATCTTATATTAACATGTTAGTCATTTATGGGCATGAAAAGAAATACAATGAATCATTGAAATTGATGTGGACTATTAGAACCTTTTCAAATTTCAGGATGGACTCGAGTTACTGTTTTTGGGTGACCTAGGAATGTCTGTCAGTGTGAAGATATCTTGGTCATATAAAGTAGTAATGTTCCAACAGTGAAGTCAGGAGGGTCTAGGATGAGTCATCCAGGGATGGATCAATTTTTTCTAGGAAAGGGAACTAAGGTTGTGAGTTATAATCCACCTTTAGTGGATGTTTTTGAAGGACATGTGCTTTTCAAAAGTGGATATGGTTTTTGAAGAAGATCTTATTTGTCCTTTGTTGATATAAATATGGAGTTGGTGTTTTCATCAATAATATTGATGGGTGTAGAGGATCATGATGATGAATTAGAAGGTAGTATATTCCTTAATGGTAGAGTTTTATCGGAAGTCGGTAGATAGATTTGACTGGTGCATCAAATAATGATTTATTAAGTGAGGAGGATCCATGGGAAGGTGAAAGGGGTATGATGTAAATATTGGAAGATTGGTGTTTAGGAAAAGTTAGTTAGGTATGACCTAACATGTATGGAAATAGGAATAGATGTGGTAATTTATAGGACACCATCAGTGTGATGTTTTACTGGAATGTGTGTTTTTGAAATAAAGGAGAACTTGAGAGAGTAAATTTGTTCTTAGTCTGTAAATGGATGGTGTATGCATGTTAATTTCAGGGGGTTTCGATAGAGAGGATGGATGTCGATGTTGGGTGGAGTTATCACAAATGTTTGGGTGTGTTGTGATGGGAAACACACTGAGTATGTTGTAAAATATGGGTTGAGGCTCTAATCGTATTTTCAATGGTGGAGGTTCCAACCACTGGAATATGGTGATGGTGATCTAAAGCCTATAGTGGGAAGAACTATAGATTCTATGATTAATTGGGAGATTATGTGATAATTATTATGGGTCAAATGGGATCAGGTAAGATCCATCTTAGTATTTCAATTTTTATAACAGGCATTGGCCCTTGTTATGACTTGTTGAATATCATGTTATGAAGGATGTTATGGGGTTGTTCTTTGGATGTTCAAATGTGAAGTGTGGTCATGGGTGTTGAGTTTTTGACCAATGTGGGTTGTAGGATTGTGGTAGAAAAGTCATGAGTTTCTTGGGTGATTTCGATCTTGGGGAAGCATTAAAATTCTGGGAAATAAGTGAGATATGGGAAAACAATTTTGGATGTGAGTTACGTAGAGTATTGGGAAAAAGTTTCAAATTTGATCTCCCAATGTAGTGTAGTGGTTCTTCAATACCATTATATGTAATATTGTCTCTTGGTCTAGGTGTGGTGACAATACGGTAATGTTTAAATGGAAACATGGGATATGAAGGTTGATAGGTGGGCCTCGTGGCCGACCATTTTTCCTTGAAGCCTTGGTGATTCACTAAAAGTGTGGTTCAAGGATGATCTATTATATAGAGGAGATGATGAAAATACCGATTTTTCATGGAAGTACATACTCATTAAATTGTATTTTACCTCCCTTACAATGGTTAATGGAATGTTTCTTGAGGATAAAATAGGGGTTAATGTTTTCTCATCAGTTAAGGAAAAGAAAGAGGAAGAAAAGAGGCCAAATATTGCATAGTTCAGGGTTGGAACACTTTTAGTAATAACTGTGCTCTAGGATGGGGAAACTATGTGGTTAGACCTATTGGATAAGGGATGGTGCACATTCACCAAATGTTTTTCCAAAATGTGTGGGTTCTTTCATAAAAAAGCATGGCTAGGACTCCTCTTAGACAGAGGCTGGCACATGGGCACTGTAAGGTTTTAAAAACTATACAGTTGCTCCGAAATGATCATGAAACTTGGGCCCACTTAGACCAAGGTAGCTGCATGTTTGGTGCATATTTTTTCCAACTGTGATGTCAACCCATGCATCCCATAAAAGGGGGAACTTCAATTTTTTTGCCTTCATATTTAATGGTTGTAACATAAATTTCTTCACCATTCCTCCTCTAGTATCTTGGGTGATAAATTAAATCCTCTTAACCGTCTAAGGAATCATTATCCTTCCATTATTAGTTATTCAGAGTGTCGTTGGTTTCTAATCGAATCTATGGGTACGTTGTCAACTCTCTTTCCTTCAATTTATTGGAAGAGGATTGGTGTGTGGTTTCATATCCTTATAAATATCTAAAAATATTCATAGTGTGTTCTTCATCTTAGTGATTGAGGCTGATGTGTTCTATCTATATGTAGTGGTGATGATATTGTACCTTACTACATTTTAATTTCTTTGGTTATGGAAAGTAATTTTTGGATTTTTTTGAGGTCTGAGTCCTTCCATGAACCCCATTGTTTTTTTGGATGATGTGATACCAAAACTAAGGCTACCCTTGGGGTATAAGAACCCATAAAAAGGAAAAATCAGTTGGTAAATGTTGGGTTAGGTAATTATGGATGTGATTGGGTTGTCAACAGTAAATTAGTATGTGGTCTTAGTTAGAGGGATGGTTGAATTGGTTAAATGTGGGGTTTTTTGAGATTCCTAAGAGGCTTTTGAAATGTTTTGAATGAAGTGCTTTGGAATTTGATCCAGTTTTGGTATCAAATGAATAATATGATGTTTTAAAGTTTTATTTTTTATAGAGTATGTGTTGTCCTAAAGGTGATTTAAAATGTGGATTTCGCTATAGATTTCAAATTATGATTTGAAATTAGTTTTTCATTCCTGTTTTTTAAAAACCAGATTAATAATTATTTTAAACTTTTGGTAATTAAAATGAAATTGTATGAGATTGTTTTGTTTTTTCAAAGATGAAGACTCAGGTTTTAAAGGGTGTCTTCAAGATGATTTTAAATTAGTATTTTTATTTGTGTTTGGAGCCATGAATTGGTTAAGGGTTTATTGGGACCTTAGAAATTAAAATTTTATATGATTAAATATGATAAGTATTTATAGAATCATGTTCATTTTGAATGTTGTATGAGTGCAGTATTTGACCAGGGATCTACTCCTACGGGTGAGACTAGACTAATGTTATAGGTCTCACCGATGTAATCATTTACTTAGGTTTTAGAAAGAGGATATATTATCTTAACTCATGGACTAAGGATGATCATTATGGGTTGGGAAAAACTGATTATCTTGTCCCACTGATGTATTGGTTGATTTAGAATGTCAAACTAAATCTATTTGCTCCTATCACAGGGATTGAGGTTTCTGGTTGGGCTAGTCTAGACTAATGGTCCAGTTCCACTGAAGTATTGCTTGGGTTAGGATGTCAGAATGAGGAAATATGATTGTAACATATGGGCATGTGTTAATTATTAGACCGAGGCTCTACTGTAAGCTAACAAAGATTTTATTTAGTGATTTCTTCTTAAGATTAAGAGTATGTTTCCCCTCATTTTTATAGATTATGTTACCACATTCATTGGATATTGTTTTGTTGTTGGTTGAAACTATGGAAACTGAAAAATAAGAATGCAAATTTGATAAAAGTTTAGATGCGATTCATGTTTTCCTTATTTAATTGATTATTATTTTACATTGATTGTTTGAATAAATTATTTTGTAGAGTGGTTATTATATTAGACACTATTTGTGGTGGTATACTAATTTGTACACACACCCTGATCAGGCTTCCATTGTACATGGGTACATGAGGATATACTGCTTTCTTTTAGGTATACGTTCAGGACATGGACCTGTTGTATGGTTTATGCATGGGTTTCTTGGTTGGATCATGGGAGTTCAGGATGAGGTTGGTACTAGGGTCCATGATTATGATCTTTTATGGTTTTATTATTAGGTATTTTATCTGTATGACTGTCTGAATTATTGTGTATCCATAATTTTGGTTTAGAATGTTTTACCAGTTTACTTATTTCCTCTTTCTTCATGCTATCTATTTATTGTTCCAATTGGTTCATTTGTTTGATGGTATTATTTCTTCTTTTTTTACTCTAGTAAGAGAGTATAGTATCCTCATTAAACCTTATTAGACCAATGATACTAGTCAGTAGCCTCTTGCATATGAGGAGGCACGCCAGAGCTCATGTGGTGAACCATATTAGGTACTCGGATATAGTGGCTACCAAGATGGGGACATCGCACTATGAATCTGAAGAGTATTCCATATAAACCTCATTTTTATAGGGTTTTTGGTTCATGTGGCCCATCTCAAAGGGTATAATTCATTTATCTATGTGAAATATGTTCCCTTTCATCTTTATCTAGTGGTTGGGTCCCATCGTGGAGGTAATTCACCATGGGATCCAATAATATAGGGATGAACATCGTTTCCTCATGTTCGGGCATAGTGTCCACCTGATTCATTTTTTTTCATAACATAGATGAAGATTGATGAAATCATCCTTCATTAAGTTATGTGGATAAATACTAAATCCTAATAGGGTTCATCCAAGACTGTACCTACATTTTCCAATGTGTCAGCATGATCTTTTTTTGATTGAGGGACAGGTTCCAATTTTGCTTCAAAACATAATTCTATAGTGAATACTATGACATAACCAATAATATGGGACAATTATTCCTTGTGATAGTATATCTTCTACTAATATTTTTTTATTAAAATCATTTAATCCCTTTTGATGTTTAGGTAGTCTATCTGACTCTATAGGGATACTTCCAAGCAAGTAATGAGGGCTTGGTATTTTTCCTCATTATTAGTGCAACCTTCAAACATTGATAAAGAGTAGAGAAAATTTTATTTTTCTGGGAAAAAAATAAAATCCCTAGACCAACCTAGTTGAGATTTGGGGTTTTCGATCTCTTTCTAATAGGCCTTTGGTAGGAACCATCATAATAAATCTATGATGTTCAAAAAATTTCATGGGTATATAAAACCTCTTCATCTAGAATTTCTGTATCTAAAAATATGATTTTTGGGTGCTCTGTGCCACAAGGAAATAATCTAGGAAATGAACTTTAACATCCTTTTGTGACATGAATTGGATGTCATATTGTTTCAAAATAACTATACCTCTGTCCAAACACCCAGTCAACATATGGTATCCAATGATGTAATTTACTAGGTCAATATGAGAGACCAAGTTGACTTCATGATACTACATCTAATGTCTACGTTTTTTCATAGAAAAGATGAGTTTGTGGATATTTATCTTGATATCATAATTTGAAGTCTTAATATTTTTCATCATTTAACCGAGATAGTATACTATTTTTTTCATTCCCCACTTCATTTTTTTGTGTGAGGAGACCACCAAGTGATCCTTCCATGGGGGCTACATATATGATAAGTGGATTTCCTTCTACCAATTGAATCAATATTGGTGGGTGAAGTAAGTTTTGTTCAATATTCTCAAAGGCCTCTTAGAAGTACCTATCCCATCGGTAGGAAACTCTTTTATTAATTAACTTGGTGAAGTGGGGGGATTTGTTGGCCTGTTTATCTATGAAATGTAGAATTTAAGTGAGGTTACTTTGGATCCCCCTCTATTATTTAATATTATGAGGAGGTGAAATTAATAGGATTATGATAGTCTTTCATGGATCATACTCAATGCTATAATGGGATACCATAGATCCAAAAAAATTCCCTAACATTACCCCAAAAGTGTACTTTATAAGTTTCATATTCAGAATGTGATGCCGCAACATGATAAAATTGTATGAAGATCCATGAAGTGATCCCATCACTGCAAATATTTGAATACTATGTCATGGACATTTTATTATTATTTTACCCAATAATATATTAAATATATGATTGATGGTGTGTTCTTATGTAGCACTGGTATTATTTAATCCAGTTGAAATGACATGATAGTAAAAGATCATATGTGGTGTTCCAAAGATAGTGAATTACTTGCCTTCAAGGTAATTTTTAATTACTATTTCCAAAATACTCATCCACAAAAGAAAGGACATGGAAGCCCATAGTTGGATCGATCAAAATTTTTGTGATCGATAATGGTAAATTATCAATTAGGTTGTACTAATTAAGGTCTCTGAAATCGATACAGACCTAGATCTACTCATTCTTTTTATTGATAAGGCCGATCTTGATGATCTATTTTGGGTATTGCACTTATCTGAAAAAGATTTCATTGAAAATAATTTCATTGTATAATTCTAAATTAATGGAATTAGAGGGTTGTATTCTCTTTTATACCTTCTTGAAGTCTCAATGCTCATTGGGAAATCCTAGGAGATGCATAGCCACATTGGGGTTTATCTTAGTAATTTCGTTATAATTACAAGTGAATAAATATTAATGATATTTTATAAAATAAATATATATATTCAACTCCTTGATAGGTAGGGAGGCATTAATCAATATAGTTATTGGGTCCTCTTGTGTTCCCAAATTCACCCGTCTGATCTCATCGATGGTGGTGGAGACACCTTCCTCAAATGAGGGAGGGGAATTAATGAGGTAATCCCATTCTTCTTCAATCTTTGAGTCCATGGAGGAATTTTTAGACATGTTATTTAATCTATGGGAATTTATATCATTGATTAGTTAATATAGGCCATGGGAAGAGACATTGTCATCCTATACCACTATAGTCACCACAGACAGGTTCTTGGGATTCATGGTTTCTTTTATGTTATAACTGAGGGTAGGACGTGTCTACGTATCCAATGTTCCATAGGATTATTATGGTGAATAATCAATATTTTATGGTGTGAGGGAATTATTGGATACTAATTTATAATTATCCAGATTACCTTTCTAAAAATCCAATTAAGATATTGATAGTACCGTCACATGGGTATGATCCAATGATGTTTGTAGATCATGATGAACTACCGCAATTAATTCTATTATCTCAATCAGTTTTATAGGGATCACATAATCACTATCATGAATGCTATAGAGATTTTTAGGGGAGGTCCCCAATCCAATGGGGGATTCAACTTGTATGTCACTATCCAAAATTAGTTGTTTTATTCCTTATTTTAGAAACCTTCCCAAATATATATGGATTACAAGGACTCAAAGAGTGCACCATTACCATGTAGTATGCCAACCATCCCATTAATAGGTTATTTCAAATAATGATAAAATATTAATGTATCCACCACATTAATATGAAGTCAATGTATTCCAAGAAGGAAATTATATATTGTGTCTTATTGGATAACTGTGAACTCAGTGTTTGAATTGAGATCCCCAAACTAATACTTGATCTTGATATTCTAAAGAGGAATTTTCAATACCTTATCATACTCTTGAATGGTTATCTTTTTTAGAGACATATCCCCATTTATATATCAAAAAATTCCAATGGTTCAAATCTATAAGAGGTTGATCCTAGAATAATTATCAACTAGAGTCTTTCATATGTCGAAATTGTTGAGTTTTTGTGAAATGTATAGGGGTCTGATATGTCCCTAGATAACTTCTTCATTATCCTAATATATGAATGAGATGGTGACATTGTAGTTAGATATAATTGTCTCCATTTGTTAAATCTCGGTAGTATAGACTTATATATTAATCTATTTTGGGCTCTAGAGGGCCTTAATAAGTGCCTCTAAGTGCTCCATTTAATGGTCGAGAGCATATAGGATTGAGGTTCTGGCTGGGAAAACTTCCAACTATTTCATAATGTTTTATTTGTTTACCCGAGGTCTGTGATTCCCGAGGTGGGGATGATCCTTGTTGTGTCGATTTGGATTCTAGGTGTTTGACGTGGATGGGTCCAATTATAGATCAGTGGTTGATGAGTCATATACATTCAATGTAATTGGTCACATTTACCTTACATTTTTTTCTAGGATGATCAAACAATTACACCCCCACTATTCAGTCAAGTATGATTACTATGCTTAAACAACTACGGGAGGGATCTAAGGTGTATATGTGTTTCTATTGGGCCTACATGAGAACCCAATAATAGATATCGACTTCATATATGTTATACATGGGGATGTGATTGAAATATTGTGTTCTACCATGCCCACACTATCCCTAGTATCCTTGGCTTCTGTGTCCTCAACCTCCATCTCCCTGGTTAGGTATGGGGAACTCATACCCATATGAATATTCATCATCGAAGTAGGTATTTTTTAATAGAACTAGATAAAAAGAAAAAAATTATCTCTTTATCTGATGAGGGATCCATTTTTGGGGTTAGTGACCATTCACTAGATGTTGAGGGAAGTAAAATTGAAAGAGTCGAAGCTTGTTCCAGAGTTTGATGTGACTCTTTCTATTTTTTATTTTATTATGTCTAATGATTGAATATATATATATATATATATATATATATGAGTGTGTGAGGTGTATTCAAGTTCACCTTCTTAGGTATTAGGATTATTTTTGGTTTTCAAATATGTTTTCTCAAGGTGGCGTGAGCTCAATCAAATTTCTTTTTTAAGTCATCTAATTATCAAACTTCTATCCACACTTTTCAAGAAATTCGTTCTATTAACCCTCTTCTTCAGGTTGGGTGATTATTTCACAAGTTACTTATGTCAATTCATTATATAGAATCTGTATAGACCCGAAGATTGACCTTCCTAGACATTACATTACTTTTTCGGAATATTTAGTACATAACAAAAACACACACACAAGGACCGTAATAGTTTAGTGTCTTTGGAAACTCGGAATATAATCTTCTAATCACGGTGAAAGATCCTCAACATATCCCATAAATATCTTCCATTTTTTTACCTAAATTTTTTTATATCCTGGGGAAAAGAAAACATAAAAGGGTGAGCTCAAATGCTCAGTAAGGGTAAACAAAAGAAATATCAATCACATCATATTCATAAGAACATAACATTTTGGAAATCTTAACCTGCAAAAGAGATCATAATATCATAACATGGGATAAATCATAGTAGTGAAATGTAATCCAAATAATCATAACTTAAAACATGAAACATTGTGGAATACACACATAATCATAGAGAATCATTTCTTATTTGTCAAGACTCATTGACAAGACTATCTTAGTGGACAAACTCCATTTCTGAACCGAGTTCACTCCTCGTTTCAGTCCTGTTTCACTGAACCGGTTTAACCTACCGTTCCAGCCATGTCTATCTCATGAGATATAAAATCTTTACCCAACGCATTGGAGGGAGATATTGATCCCACCCATCTCATAATGATACCATTCTTATGTGTGACACAAAATCAGAAACCATACATTATAGCATAACCCATGTAATAAAAATGGGAATCTTAAACATCATGACATCATAAAACAATTCATATAAGATAAAGGAATTCATAAAAATATTTCCATCACAACATAATAAAATAAATGTAATAATAGGGATAGAAAGAAAACCCTATATTATCTTATATGGAAAATAATTTTGATAAAATACTTGAACTCCATTCTTGAGGAAAATATCCTTTATACTTCAAAAACAATTTTCCTTTCTTAACATGTCATACAATTATAAACTAAAAAAAGTTGATTAAAAATAAACTTGAAAACTTGTAAAGGAAGATTATTTGAAATAATGTTTTAAAAATCCATTCATGTTGTATAAGTTAAAAAAACATTCTTCTCGTACTTTTGTTGGAAAAGTCAAAAAGTACCTCATATGAAAAACGACAAAAGATTCCTTTCATATATTTTACTAAAAACTCACCAAATGGTAAAATTGGATTTAAAAAATTGTAGTTGGATGGAAATAATATTAAATATTGAGTTAACATGGATGTGGATGATAAAATACACCCCAGTAAATAACAAAGTATAAACAATCTCCGAAAAAAATGAGATTGTGATATTTTCCCTTACCTTAGGTCCGATTTTACTTCGTAAGTGTCCGAACCTCCTGTATAATTATTTAAATAATGTCATTGACTTATTCCAGAATCATAATCATTGTTATGATATCATATATGGTTCACTTATGACTTTATTTTACCCGTTCTTTTGTAAATTCCATGTTAAAGAGCGTTTTGGGTAAAATTGTTTCATTTGTCGTCCGTGTTTTGACTTGTAATTATTCATATGATTACATAGATCATGATTACTTAATTATAGAATATAAAACATGATTTATATATAATATATATTCAGAATATATATATATATATAATAGATCAGTAAATGGAAATAAATACACCGTTCATGGAGACGGTAGGTCGTACGTACGCATGAACGCTGTTTTGATTTCCTTATTTAGTTGAATGGAATTAAGTAGATGAAATACATATATATACACATAAATCCAGTATAATTGTTATTTCATATATTTCAAGATTACTTATTATATATATTGTATAATCATTCATGAATGGATAACGTGGAGAATGAATCTCATCGCGTCATGGAGACGGTAGTCCGTACGTACGCACGAGCGATGATATCGTTATCATGATCGTAGAATTGTATTGGAGTGTATGTATACTATTTCATAATCAATATCAATTTACAATAATCATATATAGTTATTATTTACACCATTATACCCATCCAAGTAAGGTGGTGGTGGAAAATAGATTACACCACGGTGTGGAGACGGTATTCCGTACGTACGCACGCGCAGTGATTTTGTTTTCCGTAGGATGGATAGATGGTGAAATAGGGTTGTTTCATACTTATAATAACATATCAGTATATGAGTGATACTTATGTTATTACTTCACAATGAAACAACTAAATAAGAAAATGTGGAAGAATAAAGAAAGTTGAAAGAATCGGTAATGGAAATTACCTCTTCTTTGAAGCGCCTCTTTGAGTCCTCCTCTTAGGGCACTAAAATTGGTCTTTGAAGAAGACCAGGACCTCTAGGATGTTTCTAGGGAAGTGTAGAAGAGAATTGGGCAGGGTTTGGCCGAGCTTGAAGGCTCAAAGTGGTGTGAGGAAGAGAGGGAGGAGGTGCCCTTTTATAAGGGAGGAGAGGGGCACCTTTGGAATAACAAAAAATATTATTTTATTATAAAGACAAATTCGGTTTTAAATAGCTCCAAATTGATTTATTTAGAAGGTAAGGCGGGGATAGGTTGAAATAATCTCATCCAATAGAATTTGGACAAGTTTATATTACTATTTAAACCTTATCATTTATTTTTAACTTTAAGTTAGATAATTTTACTTTTACCGTGTCTTTTTGTGTTATTACACTATAAGGTTAAAAAACTTAATATAACAAGACAAACGAACCAAAAGTTGTTTATTATTAATATATATAACCTTATCTAAGTCATTTGGCTGAACCATAGATTTTTAGGAATAAAATAACAATTAATAATATAATATTTGTTTTAAAAACTATTTTATGTCAATTTTGACACTATTTAGTAATTGATTTTTGTAAAAACCATAACAGAATGATTAGTTAAAAAAAAGTTAATTAAATAAATAATAACATGTCATATTAACCTATAAAATTAGTGGAATTCATAAAAAGTCTCAAATTACATTTCTTTTGGTATTTATAACATCAATTATGTCAATATTTAATTAATAAGATAATTACTGCATCATCTTTGTGTCATAAATCAATTAACTTATTTAAAGTATAAAAATTACTAATAAAATATCATTATGTATGAAATATTTTTATATTTCTAATGAATATTTATAGTCGAATTTATCTTATATATAACCCTATATTAAAAATTATTTTCTTATTAAACTTTGATTTTAACTATTTCAACCATTCTTTAAATAAATTAATAATAAATGTCCTAATCTAATCCAAGTGGGCCTAAATGGTCATATTTTATTCCTAAGGTTGTTTTTGGTCTAATTACACTTATAAAATAGAATTAGGACATGTGTTAGGGTAATAATAATATCATTTTTACCCTTAATCACCCTATTTACTTTTAACTGTGGTAAAAAAAAGTAAAAAGTTACTCTTCACCAATAATTATTTTCATCTCATTGAACCAAATTTTACTTATTAACATCAACCGTGTCTCTCATATTTTTGAAATTCCACTCACATAAGTGGTAAAATTAAGTTTTATGAAAAAATCATTTTTTTAACTACCACTTAGTGGTATCACTATTCATCAAAAAATGAAAGTTTCCAGAAAAATAACAAAAATTAGGCCTAAGATATTTTGATATTATGAACTAAAAAATGATGTCTATTTTACCAAATTAAAAACATATCAGTTGCATTAATTAATTTAAAAATTAATTCCCGTCGTCAAAACAAATAACGTGTTCTTAAGAGGTAATAACTATCAAAAGATTGACACTTGTTTATGTCTTGTTTAAATGTGAAATTACATCCAGTGACCAACATTGTATTAAATTGTAAAAATATATTATAAATATACTTTAAAAACACTAAAATTAATAATTTAGCACTATTAATTATTTCGATTAAAAAGGTTGTTTTTAATTAAAATTTAGTAATTTTCACTATTCACCAGAAAATGAAAGTTATCCGAAAAGTACCAAAATTTCACCCTAAGCTAATTTCGATATTCCGAATACAAAAATGATGTCTAATTTGAAAAATAAAATTTACAAAATTTCAAAAAGTGGTTATTACTATTCATAACGGCTAGTTTTAATAATATTTTAATAGTATATCGTTGTTTAGAGAAACTCGGTATTGCGTTCTACACGCGCTATCGAGGAAGGTCACGATTGCGTGTAATGAAAGGCAAGTCAAGGATGCATGTTGTGCAAGCTCCTTTTGGTGTAGCGTATAACATAAGACATTAATGAAATTAAAAATAATATTTTTCATAAAATTTCGGGGTGTTACAGAATCACCTATCTAGAATAAACCATGATTTGGAGAACATCAATTAAGAAAATGCAATCCTTGATGGTGAGAATGAGCCCCCTATAGAAATGAAAGTAACCAGGATGTTCAGTGAGTTTGACCAAATTGGTTTTCCTAGGATTAGGTATCTTCATTATAATATTTTACATGTATATAAAGAAACAACTAGTGAACTTCTTATTTTGGAAGGAGTACTCTTTATTCATATTTTCCTCAAATCATGGGTGGCCCTAATATCTTTTTTATTCTGGATGAGGGTGACTTTGTTTATACATGTCTATTAGAAAATAACTAGAGAACATATTATTTTGGAAGGATTAATATTTACTCATCTTTTCCTCAAATCATGGGTGGACCTGATTTATTTTTTATTCTGAATGAAGGTGAGTTTGTTGCTACTATCGCTTGATGGGAGGTGCTAGACAATTTAAAGACTACCTAAAGCTTGAATGGGAAATTATTTTGGATTTAGGGTAATAGATGTAATATTTGTATTAACAATTCTTTTTTCCTATACTGATGTCATGGTATAAGATTTATCTAGGGTCCATTAAATGAAATATTATAGGCATTGTTTCATTTATGAAAAATCACCGAATATGACTAGATGATTCAACATGATCAAAGGTGTTTATAAGTCATCTCAAATATTTTCATCATAGAGTTCCAATAGTTTCTCTTGAGTGATAGGGGTGCTTATTTAATAGGTTAAAACTTTCTTTATGGTGATGAAATATAAAACCCTATCATTTTCAAATTGTTGAAAAAAAAATTCGGTCGAAAATTATCATTTTCTATAGTAGGAAGTTGAAATAGAGAAGGAATTTAAAATGAAGGTCTTTCTATCCTGGAATGGATCTTACTAGAAGGTTATTGTACCAAACTAAGGATGGACCTATCTGTGTTTGTAAAAAATATCTTATTTTTATAGCCTTATGTTTTCTTTGAGGGACCATCATCTGGTCGCATCAAGACATGAAGTGTGTCATATGTTGTTCTATATCTCATGTAATATCAAAGGATGAGAATATATGTTTTCCAAATTTGGGTTGGGGAAAAGTTTTATACACCCATTTGGGAGATGGCTACATTTTTCTAGTTGCACAGGTGTGTACTGTCATTCCATGGCTTCCATTCATGTATCCAAGGATTCAATAATATTGAGTATTTATAGAGGTTTTACTATCTAGACCACCTCCCAGCAACAAGAAGTTGTAAAGGGTTGATAAGATGGCCCTATTTTCATATCCCACTAATTCATTATATGTTCTAGGGATAAATGATCACCCTGATGGAGGAGGGACTATAAATATAATAGAGTAAAGTAATGATCACACTCTACTTTATTTTTTATTTAAACTAGTTTTATAGGACCGAAGTTGGTTATATTCTCATATACTATTTGTATTGGTTTATTCGTTCCCTCTTGATGTGTTATATTATGGATATTTTTCTTATCTGAAGATGATACTTACTGGGAATGTTTTCCCTGAGTTTTTCCCCATTGATATGTTTGATATTTTGTATCTCATTCTCCTATTGTTCCATACATTACTCAGTGGAGTGAATTTCCTATCCATTTTGGATATGAGTGGGATGTAGCCACAATTTTCCCTTTATACTTTTCAGGTTTTTCCCATCCGGGTGGTAATTGTTCATTCAAAGATTCCAATTTCATGATCATTCCCTGATTCTATGTATGTATAACCTCAATTAGTGCATCTAAATCACCCTCTTATCAATTTATGGTTTCTGCATTGTGTCCCTATGTGTTTACATCTTGGTCCAGATAATTTTTTATCTTAATTGTGGAAACATTCACTGATGTGTATCAGAAAATGGTAGTTATACAATTACTCTCAATGCAATAGGGTGATTCATCATTGCTTACTCCTCCTTTGAGGGCAGCATCAAGGTCATTTATCTAATCCCTATAAATATTGTACAATTTTTAATCATGACTCTTATGGGGTTTGATTTCTATTATCATACATTTCTCCCAAATAATCATGTGAATAGAGACCTTACAAGAGTTTCTGGTTGTGATTTCTAAATGATCCCCAAATAGAAAAGGTATGACTCACAACATGAGGAAAAGATGGGATGTTGATTGTCTATATTTTACTCCTATCATGGAGAAGACTGATTCCTTCCAATGTGATAATAAAGATGCCCAACATTAAAGGGCGCAGATTATTCAAGGTTTATATTAGAACTTATTGATCCTATTATTGATGATTTTATGATTCCAAAGATGGATTTTATGGCACATCAGATGGAAATGAGATATAAATTCCCCCATACCTACAGTATAGGGTTTTTATGGAACAACCAATGATTTCCCAAGCACCCTCTCAGGGTGGGATGAACCTAGTGATGTAAATTAAGATAAAACAACCCCCCATACCTATGATTTGGAGTTGGTTTGTAGATGCCGCTAATATTTCTTGCACCCTCTCATGTTTTAATGACCCGATAGGTAGAGGTTGTGGGAAAAAATACCCCAACCCTATGGGATGGGATTTATTTTATATTGATATAATTGTGATCTATTTTATTGGGATCAATTTTTTTAGTGCATGAGTCTCGTGTAATGGATGCCTTTGATGGGATCCATTTTATATGAAATATTCTTGGGTAGTCTACATCTTCAACTTCTAGATCTAAAATGCATTCCCAATGCTTTTATGGGTATATCTTAATGGTCTTTTAGAAATCCTCTCCCTCTATTTATGATTTATTTTCATCATCAAAGTACGATAATCTTGATTTGTTGACCAATATGAACATGCATTACCTGATCCCCTGATTTCTCTTTTGGTTATGACATTATAGGAAGACATAACTTGGGAGTTCTTATATTACAAGGATGTCTTGAATTATAATGATACATAAATTCCACATCCTCATATATGAATATCTGATAAGGCCTTTTAAATTAATTTTTGGAGAGTTGTGGCTCAATGACAGCAAGCATGTTGTAGATTTTCACTATTCTTTTTCGGTCTCGAGTCCCAGGCCATAAAGATGGAATCCTATCAATTTTAAAAATAGAGTCTGTGTATTTTAAAAATGTGACCCTTATATATCGTATAGGTTTTCTTTCTATAATTTAACCACTTATGAGTTTTTCACAAGTTTTGGAATACGTAAGGCATGAACACCTTCTCTTGATTATTTGGGATCTCATAGTCAAAAGTTGTAATTTGGCAGAACATGGTTGGAGGTTGTTTTTGGTTAAATCTATCCATATATTAATGTGGCCTCTTCTTCATCGTATTTATAGACCTACACCTGGTATGAAAATATAGTTTGGTTCTTTTGGTTGTATAGTGACCCTATCCTTTTATAAATTTCATTACATTATTTTAAGTATAATTAACAATCAAATTACAAGCCAAGGATCATAAAGTATAGTGTCTTTAGAGTATTAGTTATATAATTTTAAAAAATGAAACTAAAAAAAACTTATATTTTGTAATCTATATAATGAGTTCCTAAATTCCATTACACTCATACATTTGTATCGGATAACCCGAGGAATACATGAAAAAAAGGTCTGAGAAAAGAATCCTAGTACAAAAGTGAGAATAGGATTAAAAAATAACACATGGGTTAAAAGGAATAACATGATGGAATAAAAGGTATGAAACATGAATAAACATAAGTAATACTAACCTTTATAACATGGGAACATATAATCAAGGAATTATAGTAATTTGGAAAAAATATATAACATGACATAAATGTGAGTTAATGCTAACAACCATGACTATATAACACGGTGGAAAAAGTCCTATAAAGGAATCAAGTTCACTCCATATCCCAACATGAAGTATCATGAGACTAAAAATTAACAAATTAATTAAAGTGATATATAGTTAAACCCATAATAAAATGTTCATGAAATATTTATCCATATGAATAATCATAAATAAGGAATCAAACAAAAACATAATGGTTACACATGGAAAGAATTGGGTATCATAATCATGTGAAAAGGCATAACAAAAGTGAATATCATAAAAGTTACCATGAAAAAATTGGTTTACAACATACGTGGACATTAATAATGGGAGGTAGGAATAAATGATGACATGTTATGAAAATCTGAAGTTAAAATATTATAAAAGCGTGTTTTGTAAATAAAACATTTTAGTGCAGCTTAAGAAAAATATTAAAGATTCCTTAAAACCAAAAGGCATACTTTTTTCTATAAAAACTAAAAAATGAACCAATATTGTTTTGATGATAAAATTAGTTATTTTATTAAAATAATGGTGTATTAAAATATATTATGTATGGTATATAAAAATGGGTAATAATTCGGTAACTTCCCTTTAATTAGGTTTTCTTATCGGGAAGAATTGACAAGGGAATCATTCTAAAACATGTATTTACCCATAAAATAAAGATAAAATGATATTAATAAATTATTTTAGACCATATAAAAAGAATTTATAATAATTAAAAAAATAAATAAACATTTTATTTGGGTAAAGTGAGTGAAATAAAAACCTGAAGGAAAAAATGGAGGTTCAGGTAGAATCCCTTACCTTATGCCTGAAATGGTTCTTCACCAAATATTAATGTCATGTATAATAAAATTAAATCCATTTTTTAAATAATTAATAACCATTTATTCATTTATTTTACTAATTATAATTTTATTAAGTTTATTTATGGCTCTTTTTATGAGTTATAACATATAATTTCATTATTTTGGAAAATATGCTTCCTTTGTTTTCATGAACGGTTTACTTGTCTACTTGAATGTAAAATCATGTAAAGTGGGGGTAATTGTACAAAATTGAAAATATATGTTATTAACGATCTTATAGAGGTTAAATAATTCTTATATATTTAAATTTATATGAAATTAGAATGAATTATTAGATATATTATTAAAGATAATCGTTTGGGTTGATTTTGGCGATTTCTGACCATAACAAAATCATTTTTTTATCATTTAGTGTCTTGTAAATATGTTAGTTACAGAAGAAAATAAGGTTAATAACAAAAAAAATTAGAATATTTTTCAACCATTATATTTTTTAAGATCATAATTTATGGAGGTAATGTAGAATGGAAATTTTTCATCCTTGAAGGCAATAAATTAACACCTCATCGACGATATTTCAATTTTTAGAATAAAATGAAGAGTGGAAGTGGTTTGATTATGGATTGTTTTATTAGAATAATAACTTTATATTATATTTAAGGTACTTGAATTTTCACACCATTTGTATGTGGTGAGGTTAGGATAGAATAATAAAATAAAATAACTTGAAAAAAAATTAAAATAAAAGAAATAGGATTTTATCTCTTGAATTATTCCTCCATGAGAAACTCTTTGAAAAATGGATTAGGTATTTTGATGATAAAAAAGTCTCATGGATGTGGGTGAGGGTCTTGGGAAGTGATTTTATCTGAATTTTGATATGGCTCAAATCTTGAGAGGTGTCTGGATAAGATGAGGAGACGATTGGTATTTATAGTGGATAAGAGGAGTGTTTTCACATTATTTTATTCATTATTTTATTATTTATCCTCAAGAAAATAAATAGTGATGATTAAATAACTAAATAAAATAAATATAGAATTGTAATTTGATATTAAGGTTCTTACATCAGTTATGACTCATGTAATAGTGAATTTACCTTATAATTTATGTATTCTCTAACTTACTATATTTTTACTATTCACAAAAAATCAACCATTTTAGGAAAATCACAAAAATTCACCCCAATCATTCATTAAAATTTATAATTTATGAATGTACCAAATTGTAAGAAAATAATTTTATAAATATGATAAATTTAATTTTTAATTAAAATCAGTATTTACTCGAAAAATTTAATTTAAAAAATATAACTAATTTTATAACACATTGATAAATTAAATAAGGTCTCATAGAAATATTTTCAAATCACAAGAAAAAAATATTAACTTATGAACAAATTCATTTAAAGTAAATTTTCTTTTAAATTATTAACTTAATCATAAAATCTTAGTTAAATATTTATTTCCTACAAAAATTCCAATGATTTATTAATAATTTTGAAAACATTTATTCAAATATACTATGATAAAAATATGTCATATTTTCATTTATAAGTTTTAAAAATTTTAATTATACATTCATATTTATGGTTACTATTCCGTTCTCAAATTTATTATTCATATGTTTCACATTACTATTCCAAAGGTCTAGTTACTATTCCACCAGTAATGGTTCCTTAACTTCTGTAAATACCTCTTATTTAACTAATTATTCATTTATAGTGTTTATATTCTATTCTTAATGTAATTTTATTTGATTATACTATATGTCATAATTATATGTAGATAATTTCCATTGTTAAAATTTTGGGTTGTTACATTCTTACCTCTAATGAAATTTCACCCTTAAAATTTTGTTTTACATGCTATAGGGAAGGCATGTGATGGTAATTCTCCTTGATTAATTCCTATGGGTCTCAGGTTTCCTCTTCATACATATGGTTCCACTATAGTTCTTTGACTAGGTGAGTTTTCTTGTTGTGTGGAACTTTATCTCTATGATCAAAGATCTTCACTAGATGCTCTTCTTAAGAGAGATCATTCTCTAATTGTACCACCTTGTAATTTTGTACATGTGAAGGATATGATATGTACTTGTTGAAGATATATACTTGGAATACATCATGTACTTAAGACATGGTAGGTGGGGGTTATAGTTGATAGTCCATGGCTCTAACACGATCAAGTATATCGAAGGGGCCGATCTACCTGGTAATTATCATTCCTTTCTTCCCAAATATTGTGATTATATTCCATGGATATGTGAAGATGAATACCATATCTCCATACTTAAACTCATGGTCTCATCGATGATTATCTATATAGTTCTTATGTTGAAATTTGGATTCCTTGATGTGATATTGAATGGTTCTAACCTTTTCCACCAATTCTTTGACCATTTCTAGTCCCAGAAGTTTACGTTCACCTACTTCATCCCAACAATCTAGTGTTATGCATCTTTCCCCACAAAGGGCCTCATATTGATCCATTTTTATGATGAATTGGATAAAAAATTATAAGCGAAAATAATATGAGGAATATGTTTGTCCCATCCTTCTTTAAAGTCCATAGAATATGCTCTCAAATGTCTTATAATGTCTGAATAGTCCTCTTAGATTGTCAACCAGTTTGGGGATGACATGCCATACTTATGTTCAATGCAATTATTAGAGCATATTGGATTTTTTTCTAGAACATGGAGGTTAATTTCAGATCATTATTATATACAACCAATAGTGGTACTCCATACAACCTTACCACTATGATGTATATCCGTGAATGTTGATCTAGTGATAATTTCTCTCAAATTATGACAATTTGAGATGTCATTATAAGAGGATCCACAATAACCCATATAACATTACTTCCTTTGGGTGTACTTGAAGTCCAAAGAAAACTTTTATGACAATTTCATCTCACTTCCATGTTGTTATGGATAGTGGTTTCATCATCCTCTTATACTTTGGTCTTTCACCCTTCACTTTCTGACATACGAGGCACTTTGACCTATCTTCAGTGATCTTATTTTTCATATTTTCCCACTAGCAATTCTCTTGGATATCTTGATATGTATTTGTGATCCTTTGGTGAATAAATCATTTTTAGCTTTGTCTATCATTGATAAGATCCTTATTTATATCTGGATTGGACGGTACATATAATCATGACCCAAATCTCATGACTCCTTCCTCGTCCATTTTGAACTCTGAATATTTTCTTTTTCCCATGGACTTCACCTTATTCTGAAATTCATCATCATTTCTTTGAGAATACATTATTTTATCCAAAAGGGATGGTTGAAAAATATTCTTAGATAGGTTTGATTATGTTATTTCTTTAAAAATTACCATGTCCATCCTTTGTAGGTCTAACAAGATTGAATCATTATCAATTATCATCATTGATAAAAATGTAAGATCCTTTCTAATTAGCGCATTTTATACATTGTTTTCCATACCAGGATGGTAGTGTACTGATTATTCATAATCTTTGATGATATATAACCCTCTTCTCTGGTGAATATTAATCTTATTATGTGTAATATATATTATAGACTCTTGCAATTATTATATCCTCATAGTTCACCCCATAGAGATAATTACACCAGATTTTCAACGTAAATATCACAACTGCCAACTCAATATCATGTGTGGGATATTTTTTCTCAGGAATTTTTAACTATATTAAATAATAGGATACCAATTTATCATTTTTCATTTGTACGTAGCCTAATAAATTCTTTTAAGAATCATTTTACACCACAAAATATTTCCCCACTTTTTAGAAGTGTGAGTACTGGTGCAGTGATAAGCCTCTTCTTCACCTCTATGTAGTCATATTTACATTAATTGGTTCAGAAAAAAATTTCTCCTTTACATGTTTTAATATATAGTGGATTTAAAAATCCCAATACTTTCTTTACAAATATTCAATAATATCTAGATATACCAGGAAAATTACATATCTTCATTATAGATGTTGGCATCGTCATTCTTCGAATGCCTTTGTCCTGGAAGGGTCACCATATATTCTTTTTCATGTGATAGCATGCTCCAAGAATGACACTTCCTCCATTCATAATTCATATCCACGGTACTTTTAATAAATTTTACCCCTTCACGAAGTCTTTCAAAGATTATTTAAATGACCCTCATGTTATTCCTTGGTCTTGGAGTATGCATGAAATATCATCAATAAAAACTACTAAAATTTTGTTGATGTAATATCTAAAGACTCTATTCATTAAATTCATTATATTTTCTAGAGCATTAGTGAGTCCAAAAGTAATCACTATGAACTCATATAGACCATACCTAATTTGAAAGACATTATTGGAAATATCTTCCTTCCTCACCATTAATTGGTGATATCCTGACGGAAGGTCCACCTAAGAGAAATAATTGGACCTGCATAGCCAGTTGAACAAGTCATCTATCTCTTTAAGGGGATAATTTTTCATCATCATGATTTTATTGAGCTCAAAATAATAAATGTAGAGTAAAATTGATCCGTCCTTATTTTTTACATTGTACTACTTCACCCTATGGTGAATCACTCAAGCATATAAATTTTTTTCTAGATTCTTCTATGACCACTTCTCAGTTCATCCATCTCATCAGTGTCCATTATATAATTTTTATTTGATATAGGTATAGATATAGTCATAAGTTGAATTAAAAAATCAAAATCTCAATCAGGAGGAAGACCATGAAAATCTTTGGGAAACACATCAGTATATTCCCTCACAATTGGCATGTCATCGTGCCTGATTCTATCCTTTTTCTCAATAATTTGAGCTAGATATTCTTGCTTATAAGTAAAAGATATCCACACTTGATTTGATGATTCTGAAAAATATTCATCCTCCTCCTTACACTTGTTTAGAATTATAGGATGCTTTGGAAAGTGAAGAGTGATCTCCCTTTCCCAAAATTAGATGTTGGCTTTATATAAAAATGGCCAATACATGCCTAAAATAACATCAAAATTTACCAAAGGGAGTATGAAATTATTTTCCAGGAGGTTCAATACACAAACATTAACTTGGGAGGAGTTATATAATTTAAAAATAATAGTTTCCACATTTTTTTCTCATAAAAAACTAAAATGTTATATTTTGACGTGGTGATTGAATAGTTATACTAAACTTGAATGATATGAAAGAATTTATAGAATCATAATTAAATAGTATTTGCTCTATTATTGAATGAATAACAAGTGTACCTATCAGTACATCATTTTTCAAGTTCCACCTTACCAGCATTGATCACATATGTTATTACATACTTCCTTAGATGTTGGTTTTGTTTATTACCCTCAACAACCCTTTTTAGGGTAATTTCTTGGTCAATTACGATGCTCCACATAGTTGAAACACTACATTATAGACTATATATTGACTTAAAACTTCCTTTAATATTTTTCATTAGTGGGATTCTTTATATACCTTTGATATTTATTATCCATATTACATTTTATTCCTTATTTAAATCACTTATTGTTTCCCCTTAAAAAGTTTCTAGGAATCTCATTCCCACACATTTGACACGCGGGATGTTGGGTCTTCTATCTATCATGGTATTTTTATATCTATTCACCCATATCAATCTTTATTATACTCTTTATTTTTCTAGTCCTGTGATACCAATGATATTCTCCTATATCTATTTTAACCTTAAGGGAACAACATAAAATCTCTTCATAGCTATCAAAGTCTCAAATCCCCAACGCTTTTTGTAGAGTTTTCTTTTAACAGCTAATAAGCTATCCAACTTGTTTTTGGTTTTCAAGAAAAAGATAAAGTCATATCGTGAAATCCTGTTGATGTTTTCCTCCTACACACCAATAGACTCATATTATTTTTTATTTTGTATGAGGACATCCATTTACATATTTAGATAAAGTATTTGGTGATAATATTTATTGAAATATATTTTCCAGAAACCTTCCCATTCCATGGAATAAATTTATGCCTTGTATATTTTATTTTTATTACTTTTCACAAATGATAAGATTCCATATCAAAAAAAATAAACATCCAACACAACTGTATCTTATTTTGATCACTGGATGATAGAGAATATCTTTTAAATAGATTTAATCTATTTTTATGTGGGGATGTGATCAAAGGATCCACCAAACATGGGAGGCCTTTTCTGCATAAATGTTTTGACAAAAAAAATCCATTTATTATGATTAGGTGGGTGTTCCACATGATTTAAGTTATTATTAATAACTTGGTCCAATTTAGAAAGTACTATATTGAATTTTCTTGAACCTGTTGCCATCATATTTTTCATATCATTAGGGAAATCATCACATTTATTAACACATTGATTTTTGTAATTATATCTTATATTTCCAACCATTGAATAAAAAAATAAAGTACAATTATGGTTCTTGAATACTTAGCTAATAAGAATAAAAATAAAACATTAAACATTAAAGGATAAAATTTTAATGGAAATTTATATATTAACTTGTGACTCTATAGGATTCAATCTAGGTTATCCATGATCAACTTCCTAATATATATTCTTATGGTTATTTTTTGTTCCCTTTATAGTTGTTTGTAAAGAGCATATAAATTTACCATTGAATATCCCCCATGAGTGTCAAACCAAGTGCTTAGTAAGGATCATTTTCATGTAATAGGTTACCCTGAGTTAGTCCAAGAACACTTTCTTGGAGTTGTCACTTCTAGGTATGTCTATCCCAAAACCATGTCCACATATAGTATCTAGACAGGAATGCATTTTCCCAGTAAACCACTTACTTTATACAAACCAGAATTTGGGGATTTTTTTCTTATACTATGTCTTATATCTAAGGATTTCACAAGAGTTATTAATTTTTAATCCCCAAAAGTAACTAATATTTTCTACTAATACAAACTATAGACACCCTAGACTATTACATATTTCATTACATGATTTTAAGCATAATTGACCATAAAATTACAATCCAATGATAAAATATTATAGTTTCTTTAGAAGACTAGGTACATAATCTTAAAAAATAAAATCAAACTAAGATATTTCTTTATTCAATTTCCATAATGATATCCTATTATCCATTAATAATGTAAATATATAAATAATAACCTAGGGAATACATGAATAAACAAGATGAGTTAAAAATCCCAGTCAGGAAATGAGAATATGAGTAAAAAATATCACATTGGTTATAAAGAATAACATTATGGAATAAAAGACATATAAAATGAATAAATATATGTAACAAAAACATTTATAACATGGGAACATATAATCATAGAATCATTGTAATGTGTAGATAATATATAACATGAAATAAACATGAGTTAGGGCTAACTTCCAAGACTATATAACATGTTGGAGAAAGTCCCATAAAGAATTTATGTTCAATTCCAATCCAAACATGACATATCTTGAGAAAAAACATTACCTAATTCATTAGAGAACATCCTGGGAACACCCATCATAACATGTTCATTAATATGTGTGCCACATGAATATTCGTACATAATGAATCAAATAAAAAAAATAAAGGTTACCCATGGAAATAATTACGTGACATAATCATTTAAAAATTCATAGAAAAAGGGAATGTTTTAAAATTTCCCATGAAAGAATTTTTATAAAAAATAAATTTACATTTATGATTTAATTTAAGAATTTATCATTATAAGTTATGTCAAAATAAAGAGAAACCACTTAAAAATAGTGTTTTAAAAATAATACATTTTACCGTGTTTAAGGAAAATATTAAAGATTCCTTAAAGAGGAAAATAAATAATTTCATTGTACAAAAAAATGAACCGAGATAGTTATTCATTATAAAATGAGTTATTTAATAAAAATAATTTTGGGCTAAAATATATTTTTTATAGTACTTAAAAATGGGTAATAATTTGGGATGTTCACTTTAATCGAGCTTGCTTATCGGGAAGAATTGAGAATGCAACCTTTCAAAAATAAGTATTTCCATATAACAAAGACAATATGAAATAGATACAATAGATTGGAACATATATAAAAAATTTAAAATATGTAAATAGAAATAAATAAACATTTAATTGGGTTAAATATATATAATGAGTTACCCGAAGGAAAAAATGGATATTCGGTCAGAATCCCTTACCTTTTGTCTGAAACAGTTCTCCACTGAATATTAATGTCATGGATAATAAAATTAAATCCATTAATTATTTAATTCATAAAATCTTATATATTTATTTTATTTATTCTAATTATTTTTTATTTATTTCCTTTTTGATGTTTTATAAGATATAACTTCATTGTTTTGGAGCATTGGTTCCTTGGTTTTTATAATCGGTTACTTGTTTACTTGTATGGAAAATCATGTAAAGTGGGGGTAATTATACAACCTTAAAATCATATGTTTTTAATGATAATACATAGGATAAATTGTTATTATGTATAATTTTTTATATTATATTATGATGAATCATTAGATAGATAGTTAAGGATAATTGTTTGGGTTGATTTTGGCGGTTTCCATCCATAACGAATTCGTTTTAATTTCTAATTTATTATTATGTAAATATGTTAGTCATAGAACATTAAAAGGGTTATAAAAAATTTTAGAATTTATTTCAACAATTATAACTATTTTGAAACTAGTCTCGAATTTGGAAATGGAAAATAAAAAAAATCCTTCATGAATGTGATAAATTCACACCTCACAGACGACGTTTCCATTTTTTGAAAAAAATGAAGATTAAAAGAGGTTTGATTTTAGATTGTTCTATTAGAATAAAAATATTAAAGTTTATGTATATTACTATATTTATCACACCATTTTTATGTGGATATTTTATGAGATAATAAGAAAATAAATTAACTTGAAAAGAAATTAAAAGAAAAGAAAAATGATTTAACCTATTGAATTCATCCTCCTTGAGAACCTCATTATGGATGAAGTTTTGGTATTTTTATGAGACAAAGGGATCTTGGAAATGGTTAAGGGGATTTGGAAGATAAATTATACTAATTTTTACAGGTCTCCCAACTTGATAGGTGCGAGGAGAAGAAGTGGTGAGGGGTGGTATTTATAACGGATGAGAGGAGGGTTTTCTCAATATTTTATTCATTAGTTTATTATTTTGCCTAAAAATAAGAAATATTGATGATTACCAGAATAAATTATGTAAATATATAATTTTAATTTGATATTATGGTGCTTACATCAGAGATTCCGCAAGGAATTGTGAATTTAACATATAATTTATATATACCATAAATAACCATATTTACTATTCACTAAAAATGTAACTATTTTAGGAAAGTCCTAAAAATTCACCCTATCCATTTTTTGATGTGTATAATTTAAAAATGAACTCAATTTTATGAAAATAAGTTTCAAAATATGATAAATTTAATTTTTTTTATTAAAATAGTCATTTACTCAAAAAATATAGATCTTAAAATTATAAAAAAAATTATATCACTTTGAAAAATTAAATAAGGTACCATATAATTATATTAAAATCATAATACAACCAAATATTAATTTTTGAATAAATTTTATGAAAATAAATTATCTTTTAAATTATTATGTAAATTAAAAAATTATAATTACATATTTATTACTAATAAAAATACTAACACTTAATTAATAATTTTTAAAACATTTATTTAATTATACTACGATATAAAAATATGATATTTTTATTTATAATATTCAAAAATTATATTTATACTTCCATATTGATGGTTACTATTTTAGTGGTTAGTTTACTATTCATAAGGGTCACATTAGTATTTTAAAGGTTATATTATAATTCTATCGGTAAAGGTTCATTAACTTATTGAAATACCTCTTACATCACTCATTATTCATTTATAATTTTTGTATTGTGTTCATAATGTGATTTTATTTGATTATAATATATGAAAAAAATTTATGTAGGGAATTTCAATTGATGAAATTTTTGTTCATTATAGGTTTTCTACAGACTGCAATGAAGTGTTGCTGATAGTTTATGGGAACTATATATGGGTAACCCCAATATTTCTAGGACCTATCTATACTAAGGCATCATATTTTTGAGCATATATATATATATATATACCAAGGTTTCTATGATAGGGAGGATTTCATTATCTAAGAGAGATATTAATGTTGGGAGGTTGACCATGGTGGATGCCAGGGGTAGAGTCACGGTGATCCATATCTGCACTAATGTGAAGAATAATATTGAATTAGTGATTTCCTTCTCATTTGATTTAATAGTAGATAGACCCTTTATGTGTTGTGGATATTCTTCAAACAGCCTTAAGGACACTAGTATTAAGAAGATCAGAGATATGAGCCTCACTCTGTGTTGTGGTCAGAATTTTTCAACCTACCTTTGGGGTTGAGTAGATATAACATTATTGCAAGAAATTTATTATAATATAATTATAAATGTTTGGTGTTGTGGGTATTTTATAATGAGGCTATGAAGACACTAGATTATTCTGGTGATAATATTTATTATCGAAAATAATATGAGTCTATTATTTGGTGGTTTCTGAAACATAATGATCAAACCAAGATAAATTGGGTGTATGAGTCTGATTAAATTATGCATTCCTCCAAATAATATACTGAAAAAACATTAAAATGGATGAAAGGATATGAACCATCTCTAGTGAATCCTATAAATGATTTGTTTCTAGTTGTTCATCAGTGGAAGTTGAGTTATGATCCTTTCTTTTGTAAGCTATCAGAATATACTGAGTTGCTTAATTGGTAGGAGTATGATCTTTTTATAAAGTGATTTCCATACTCTTTTGAAAACCCTCAATTAGAGTGGGGATATGAGTCTAGTTCTATGACTTTCTATTATTCCATTTCTATTTTTTAGTATGAATATATTTCCATCACAAGGCATGTGCCAAACCAACATGGAGGGACCCGGTTAGAATGGGGATATGGGATCATTCATGTGGCTTGGAGCATGTTGTTAGTATTTTTTGATAAGAATATACTCCTATCTTAAGGCATGTTCCATAAATAATTGGTGAGTCCTTATTGGAAAGGGTATTTGAGCCCACTCCTGTGCCTTTAGAGTATACCTCTGGTCATTTTCGACAAGAATGTTTGTTTGTCCCGAGGAATGATTAAAACTTTTTTGGCGATACCCTATAAAAATGGGGATATAATCCTCATCCTGTACCTCATCCATTATTGGAATATGTCGTTCATACTTATGGAATAAATAAATAATGTGTGATTTAATTAGAGTCAACACATGTTAATATTAATCAGGGTGATACACTTCTCTGGGTATCAGCATTGGAATATGTGTATGTCTTTGTGTATGTAAAAGTGTTGGAATATGCTGGTGGAGCTGTTATGTTATTACTAGAATTTAGTGACACACTAGAAAATTATGTGTAGTAATGTAGGCTGGTATATTATCAGCCTTAAAGATATACTAGAATATGACTTTTGTAGAAGTGTGGATATAATCCACCTCCCATCCTCTTTGTTCCATAAAAATTTTCCAATGGGGTTGATGTAGGTGGGGGGGAGGTCTATGTACCTCCCCATTGATTTCTACAAAACTATGAACCCAAACCTGTATTGAGTGAGCAAGGATGCAAGAATACTAGCTGGCTACCACCAGAATATACCGATGAGGTTTGTTAGTGGAATATTGGATATGAGTCCACTCCCATTTGTCCACATCTTCTCACACCCAACAACACCTCCTTAGTACTTGTGCATGAGTGCCTAGGGTGGAAATTTTTCATCTGGTTCCCTCATCAGGTGACTTAGGGGCACCATTATGATGATTTTGGTGACATGGATTGATAGGATACGTCCATGGAAGCTCATGAACCGGGATAGATCCATAGTCAACTCCTTAAACATACTTTCTAATATATATGTAAGGTATTTATTTCTATTATCTAGAGATAATATTCTGAAGTGATTGGTTGTGGCGATAGGTACCACTAGTTTCATTAAATCTTTCCCTAAATGAGACAGTCTTGTTGGATTTAGTATGTGGAGAAATTTACATGAATGCTGAAGGGTTAGTAGTGTACTTTTTTATGGTATATTATATCAATCATTTTTACCACCTGAATATGAAGGCGTTGGGTGGGTGATTTTTTTTTGTAACCCATAGATAATTATGATGCGGTGGATGTTCTAGAATAATCTCTTGATGATGATATGATATCGAGTCAATATTTCTGTGAGATAATTTCTATAGTCATAATGTAAAAAATTAATAAGTTCACCTATCAGTACATTATCCCAAGCATGAAAAATGATCAACCATCTATGCATAGGTAACAAAATTGTCCCTTCTTATTCCCAGTTTTTCCATTTTTATTACTTGGAATCTCTACGAAGAGAATTATCTATTTCATAGGAACCCCAATTAAATTTTATTATAGAAGGATATCATGTCGTGCGTTCCATTATCCTTTTCATAGGATACACAAAAAAAGGTATTGACACATGGTCGACCGATCATTTTTATTATTTGAGATACTTCAATCTAGTCCACTATTTTTTTTAAAAATATAATGGATGATATATTTGGGTTTTGGAGACATGATTACCAATTCTTATAATGATTTATTTATTATTTCATTATATTATTTTTCCTTAGGTTCCCAATTTCTATTTTCCATTGGAGAGATATAATTTATAAATGTGGATTTTTTGAGTTTTATGTATACTTACACAATCATTCACATTGGATTTAATATTTATATATCACATAGTAACTTCAAATGAAATCACCAACCATAAAAAGTTATATTAATTCTTTTAGAAGGTAGGAAATGTTTTGGGGTTTCAAATATAGTGGCACTTAGGAACTCACATTGTTTGAGAAGATGGGTGTCTAGTAACATTGAACCATTTTGGTGGGGAATTATTTCATAATCCGAGTATCTCTTATAGAATTATGATATGTTCATGAAAATCCTCTAAATATTGATACATTACCAGTTACCCTAACAAAATGATTAGGTGTTGAATCCTTCTATGTGTAAAGGGGGTTCTATCTATGATACTGTATGTATTTATCGGAGGTTTTATCACTTTTTCTTGTTATCTATTATTGATGGGTAACTACATATATTTTAATGACATATAAATAATTAATATGTATTTATTTACATCCAGGGAGTAAGTTGGTGTTTTGAGTATAGGATTGAACTATCTTGTGTTGTACCATATATCCTACTATTAACATGAATTTATACCCACATAGTTTTTTCCTATTCGAGTAGTGTAGTTTAACATCAGGTGGAATGATCATTTATGAGGTCACTTGGGAACATGGTAATGAGATTGAGCCTTATGAAGGTGTATTATGTAACATGATTATAACATGACTTAGAGTCATTATGGTTCAATATATCCTTAAGTCTCTAAAGGGTGGTGATAGATAAAAAATGTTTGTGAAGGTTATTACCCTAGATTTGTTCAATATGAGAATGCCTTTAGGACAGTGGTAATGCTCTCAAGACTTATGCGAAGTTTGATTATATTGTGTGGGGGAAATTTTATTAGGTCACTAAATAGGTCTCACACACTATGGTTTTCCTAGATAGGAGAAATTTATTATTCTAGTAATACGATTATTGAAAATCCCAAAGACCACGTGAGTAATTCTTTGTGTTAGAAGAGAGAGACAGAAAGATATTAGACACACCACATATGGATATTAGAGTTATGAACTAGGTAGACCCGACTGGGGGTTTGATAAGGATATTAGGCCCTAGAAAGGTTTTCAGCATATCCTATTTATAGAAATAATCAATGTCCTTTTAGTTCAATATGGTGTATGTATGAGTTTGTCCACCATACATGGTTATCGTGTCCCTTGGTGTCAGGATAACACATCTGACATGTTAAGGATGTATGTTGGACTTGTCTTGGTTGTTTTTTGAACATGTAAAAAAATGTATGGACATGTTTGGGGTGTATTATGAGTGATCCATCTGAGTTATCGAAGGGTCTCGACATGACAAGGATGAAATGTCCAAGGTGTTTAACGTGAATAAAGACAACTTTTCAGATGGATGTGTTTTGATTCAAAAGACTAGTCCAGGGGTCACCAAATGAAAAGGAATACATTTCCATGTTATTCATGTGATTGAAGAAGACATGGTAGATGGATTCCTTTGGATTCAAATGACTTGTTTGAAGATCCTTAACGTGATGGACACAGAAAACACCATGGGTGTCATGTGATTAGGCATGGATTCTTGAAGGAATTTCATATGATTTGGATACCATTTATAGGGTACATATCATGAATTTTTTGAAATGTCTCATGAATATTGTGTGACTTAGATAACATGGTTGAAGACATCACACGAATCAACTATCACGTAGGGAGAAATTGATGTGACTTGGAGGACATGTTTGAAGTACTTCTTGTGGCTCGACTGACATGATTGTGTGTTGTCACACGATATATATAGTTTGTGCGATGAAAATTATTCTTTACCATGAAAATTAGTGTATCATATTTATATAAGGATTCTATATGTTTTTATACTCTATTGTATACATTTCTTAATGTTTATCAAGATTTATCTTTTTGAGGTTTCTCATGACCAATTTGACATGTGGAAACTCCTTGGAATAATCTAGTAGGAACAATAGAATTAACTTTTTATGATCAATAGCATGTTCATGTGAATAAAATATATATGTTTCATAATACCTTAGGTAATTCCTTATTTTACCTAGTAGAATACTTTTACAGTTGCATGGATTTCCACTATGAGAAGTTCACTATTTATTCTGCACTCATATGTGTGTATAGACTGTGTTTGTTGATTCAATTTTTGTGCTGAGAGGTAGTAATTTTTATTCCTTGTCACCCCAAATCAACGAGTTTTTTCATGATGTGTATATCAATGAAATGGGAATGAATTTGTGGAGGGTGCATTGCGTCACATGCTTCACATGAACCTATTGTGGGTCATCTATGGAATTTCAGGATAAAAATTGATGGTGATAACCCTTCATAATTTCCATATTTATTGTAAACATTGATTGTCAAAGGGTTTTTGAATAATCATGTCGATTAGTAAAATATATTTTTAAATATTAGGCTAACATGTGTGTAATTATTCTTGATACAAAGATTAAATTTGAAGCGGTTTTCTTTTTATCAAGGGATCCTTTTCTGGTATCCTTCATGAGATTGAGTTGGGATGTTAGAGGGACTTCTCTTGGAAAATGAAATAACTCCCTTTAGCATAAGGGTTTCTCCTTTATCATATTTTATCCACTATTATCCAAGAATTTCCCATTGGGTCTCCATTAGGGAATCATATTATCAATACTAGATATCATAATAGATTTCTAGAATTGTAATGAACTTTCTCTCTCCATGTCTGTGGTGTGTAATGTGAACAATTATAGATCTCATGATGATGTGTGAGAATTCTCGTGAATATCCTCAACACTTGTCTATAGATCTGTAGGGGAATCACATGATCGAATGGACATGTCCAAGGTACTTTTCATAATGAAATTGACATACACAAAGGCATTAAAAAATAATGGTTTTCATTTTGTTAGTGATATCATGTGATCATTGAACTGATCACATGTGTTTCATGGGCCCTTCATATGTAAATAAATTTAACTTTATTCACAAGATGGTTCCACCATTTTCAGCTTCTATTTCATAATGGTCTTTGGGTGATTTTAGGAATCTATTGGTTGATATGTTTCCTGATAGAAGATACTCATCTTGAAGCCTTCATATGACCGTCACTGACTGTCTAAAACCCTTATCAAGAGTATAAGGTATTTTTTATGGGGATTTTCATGATTGGAAAGACACACCAGAGGGGATTCACATAAATCTCATGATATTTCCATGTGATATTCCTAGGGTTGTGCAATCTTGTGTCCTACTAGTTGTTACATGACTCACATAATCCAGCCAGCAGATCTTCATGTATCCATATTTCTCCTTCCTTTATCTTGAAAATATAATAATAGTTTTGCTTCAGGAATTTCCTTAATACTATAATTTCCCATGCTAATTTTCTGGAAATCAACAGTACGACACATATATATATTGTTGTGGGTGCACAAACAGAAGTTAATGTGGGTGTGTAACTACACTTTTTTTTAAATTTATTTAACGTTTATTGATGCTTCATGAAGTTATATTGGTAAAATTTTACTCCCAACATTTCCAAAGATATATTAGATTAATAGTAGTTTTATTTATGAGATTTAAGAAGATAAATACTACTTATAAATGGATACCAAATATAGTGAAGATGGTTATGAATTATGTATATTAAACATTTTTATAGTGGGTTTCACAAATTGGACCTATCATAATAATAGGTATATTGGTTATACTAAGGAATGTGTGCCTAAATCATTAGAGTAAAGGATATTTCTATTTTTTTAAAAAAAATCCAATTCAATGATAAAGATTTTCTAGAGTTTAGTTTGAATATGAATCATTAGGAATGAATTTTGATAACATGGGGTATATATCTAATAAAATTAAAATTAATCAGAAAATATTGTATTTCTTTTATATGATATAATTTTTTTGTCACTATAAATGCATGAGATATACATAAAGTATAGATAACACATATAATAGACATGGTGGTGAAAAATAACATTATTCATGAAGATCATAAGGAGTATAAGGAATATAAAAATATAACATTATTATACAAAAACCAATGTACCATCAAATAGTTAATGAAAATATATAATTTGTATAACATCATGTTTAAGGTACAACCTATTTTAAAATTTAATAGGTTTATTTTTGGGTTATAATAGTGTTGGAGGCAAACTGAGGGTTTTTCATAAGAACATGGGATAGTGGAGACAAGATTAGTCATTTCATGTTGTTAATGTATATTCATGATGTGGAAGAGTTCTGGGTCGAGTCCAGGATTTTATGTTCAAGACATGAAAATTGTTCAAGATATGAGATATTCTTCACATTATAAACTCGTCTCTCTAAATTATAAGCCAAGGCGATGGATTTTTTATATATCTTCCATTATAAAAGATTTTATCATAAAAAAATGATTCATTACATGAATCATGTTTGTTCTAATAGATTATATATTTTGGTCACCCTTCTATTTTCCAATCTTCCTCCCATATCCTTTCCCCAAAACCTATGTGTTATCTAATTGATTTTTGGGGATCCAACTCTCTCTAAACTCATTCACTAGGTGTTTTAATCCCTATTTGATCAGTTTTCATTGGATCTATAAGTTTGATCAAATATCTATCACTTCTTATTTATATATTTGTTTGGTATTTTTTATGGGAACTTTTTATGTAACTTATTAATAATGGTGTGATATATCTTGATACTTTATAGATTCATCCCCTGTTTGTCTCATGGAGGTTGGATCTCATATTGGACGTGGTATGGCACATGTCACATTTTAGGTATCTATTTATATATATATATTTTCCACCTACCCAAATATTTAAAATACATTGTTCTATGTTATTTGAATCATTTTTATAGACTCATTTTACTTTTTATTGATTTACCTTAATTTCAGAGGTGTCGATCCAATTTTGGGTCGTGTGTGACCCAAACTCGAGGTAGTTGGTTTTGTATCCAGTCTATGTTCTATTAACCATTAACACTATATATTTATTAAATGGTTTTCAAAATTAATTGTAATGATTCTTGATAGATTTATTTGTGCTTATAAATTATTTTTTCAAAAAATATGGGTTTCCCCTAATTTTAGTAAACAAATGGTGTTTTCTCAAGCATTATGAGATAAATTTTAAAATTGTTTTTCAAAGCATGTTTGTAATAAATAATGAGCTTTTTTTTCAAATTTATTGTGAACTGGGGTATTCCTTTTTAATTTTATTTGATATATTCCATTGATTGGATCCTTGGGTACCTATGTGGGGATTTAGTATTGGGCCTTATCAATTAGAATTATAAGTGGGTTCACATTCAATAGTTATCCTCCATTCCAAGAATACAGATACATTCCATCAAAAAAAAGTGACTGAAATTTTAATGGGGTTGAATTTTTGGGATGTTCCTCTATTCTCAGTATATATATGAATTTAATCTAGGGACATGAGTGTTCACTGTAATTCGATTGGTTATTGAGGTATAGGGAACCTATCTATCTAGACCTTTATTATCCTAGGGGTGTTTACCATTGTGATTTGACTATATATAGTTTTTTATTTGATATGATATAAAACATTATTTTAAAAAGATTAATGGTTTAAAAAAATTATTCTTTGACACTGTACGACGAGGTTTGTAAATGATTTAGAAAACTGGGAATTGTTTACCTTGATTTTTATATTAAAAATATCTATCCTATTATAATTCCATTTTTTTAAATTTGAGCATATGTTGATAATTGTATATATAATTTTTATGGAGAACCATGTTGGGATCCTAATAATCATGTTTATCTCACACCCTTCACACCCCATCGGGGGATGTGTAGACTTTTTTTTATCTAGTGCATGAAGGGGTGAGATGTTGTAATGATATGGAGAGGTTTATGTCATCTTAGTGTGGGTACCTGGTGGTGAGATTATGGGATGATTCTCACATATCACATGGATTAATAATTATTAATTTGGTTATGCTTTTTGTTTTTTTATGGATGTGTACCTTGGTTTTATCTAATTAACTTCAGTTACATATCTACCATTATCGCTATTTAATTTTATATATTAATTTCTATATATATATATATATATCAATATATCATGTTTCAGGTTAGTAATATCATTCCCTTTGGTTGTTATTGGATGGTTAGGATCTAGTCGTCAGTCTGTATAGATTAGTAAAACCCTTCATGTCATTCTATGGATCAATTTGGAGCCTATATTGGTGGGTTCTTCAAGTCGGGTGATAAAAATCTAGTATCAAAGAATGGTTATGCTCAGTTATATAATTATGGTAGATAAGATATATTATTGTTGGGAATTAAGGGCTACATTGTGGTGAGTTCCTAGAAATATCTTTCCATAATTAACCTTAAGTTTCCTTGGGATGTATCTAGGTATATCTTGTGTGTTGGGTTTTGACCTTGATCTCAATTAATCTTTTTTTCTTATGGTTAAAAACAAATTTTTTCCATATCAGGTAATTTATTTCAATATATGATATATAGAAACACTCCTCTAAGATATGGGAGATGCTCATCATTGTAATACTCCTTTGTATTATAATATCTTAGAGGCTATCTTTTAGGGAGTTCATGTAGTGTACGAGAATGTACAACAGGTTTAGAACAAAGTTGTTGTGGTGAAATCGAAATTTGTAGGAGATAGGGACCTAGAAGTATATTTTATACATGATAATGCACTAATTTTAAGGTTATGAATGAACCCAAAGAGGAATAGAAATATCTATAAAAGATCAATCAGGCCTTTTACTTCCTATAGACACCTAATTATATGATGATAAAATATACAATTTTTAAGATTGAGGGTCCCATAATGAGGTGGTAGGATTCTACTATTCTGTAAAATTGACATGTGGGATAAGAGTGGATGGTATTAAAGTCCCTTATTTTAGTATTTCTACATATAATATCTTATTATAATGTCATTAATTTAGGGATAGAATTTTGTGTTACATTACACCAACCATTTTACAGAGTTAGTTTATTTTACTTTAGTGGTAGTGATGAATTATTTGGTGAAATCTAATAAGTACCTAGAGGGTTTTCTTCAAGACATCTGGTCATAGGTATATACGCTATATATTACCACCTGTAATGATAGGGTTGATATGGAAATGATGTAAGAAATTTATATGATTGGAAAGATTACATTCTCTGGATCACATCTTCCTCCCTATAGAAGTTTCATTAGTGCACAAGGAAATAATAGTAAGTGTTATGATAATTGTAAGGGAGGAGAATGGAGTTATTAGTAATGGGCCACCTTAGTACAATCATCAGCATCCAGCAGTGTTACCTAAACCTATGACTAGTATGGAAAGGTAGGACGAACCTGAAGGTCTTGTCCTGCACCCACAAAGATTTCCAGTGCTTGGGGATACTGAATCCATATATAGATGTTCACCTAAGATTTTCCTCTTCCCTTTTGTTTTAAATTATCATCATATAAGAAGGCCAATATGGAATAGTCATAATATTTAAAGTCCCTAAGGCTCTAGCCATTTGCATTTTTAGTAAAGAACCTTTACACAATGGTTGAGTTTTCAGAGAAGGTTGATGCATGCCTAGCTATTTTGAGAGGTACCACCTTTGTTGTATATTCTATAAAAAAATCTCTGTTTGATATTATTTTCGCTCACTATTTTGTCACTACCTATTTTCTTAATGTTAAGAAACATCCTTCAAACCTCATGTCTTCTTTTTTGGTTCTAGAGAAGACTCTTGGAAAGGGAAGGAGTTTGGGTTTCATTTTCCATCTAGTTCTCTTTCGATAGACAATAAGAATTGGTTAGGGATTTATTAGTTCTTGATTTGGATCCATTCATTTTCATTACAAGATGTATTGGATGGTTAGTTAACGAGTTGATATTGATTTTTGTTATTTAATTGTTTCATTATCTATGGTTGATGAGAGATCACAGGTGTTCTAGAGAGAGTGGGACCTAATTTCTAGTCACTTCAGACCATTTTTTCGTAGAACACGAGACTCTTGGTTATTAGTTTAGTTGACCCTAATGATATTTACCCAATTTATTAACTTACCTACATTGTTCATGATTTACTTGAGGTTTTACAAGAACAATTCTCTTGTCTTCCTTCATAAGGGGAGGTAGAGTTCTTGATTTATATGGAGCTTAGTAGGCAGTAGATTTATATAACCACTTATTATATGGAACCTGCTGAGATAAAAGAGATCAATGTTTAGTTTGACGATTATCTTCAGAAGAGATTTATTTATCCCAAGGTTTCATTTTAGGTGGAAGTCTTACTCTTTTCCAAGAAGTATGATGGTTTTTTTCCTCTAGGTGTAGGCTGAAAAAGTTAAACTGGGTGATTGTTAAGAATAAAAAATAGTTTCCCCTTGATGATGGAATGCTTGATTTGTTAAAGGGGGAGAAGTGGTTTTTGAAAATTATTCTTCAGTCAGGATATCATCAACTCTTATTTTGGGTTTCAGATATCCTAAATACCACTTTCAAGAGTAGGTATTCCCATTTTGAATCTATAATAATTTCATTTTTCCAAACTTAGGTCATGTAATATTTATTTATTTGATGAACTGGATGTTCCATTTGTATCTTGACCCAATTTTCATATTATTTGTAGATGATATATTGGATTATTTTATATTTAAGATTAAGCATGAGAACTATTTAAATTTGGTTTTGGAAATCTTGAAAATCCATGAAATTGACAGGAAGCTGCTAACATTTAGTTTATGGATCCAATAATTGAATTACTTAGGGAATGGAATTTTGGAACAGGGCCATTAAGTCAAACCTAAAAAGGTAAAAACAATATTTTAATAGAAATAAACATAGAACAAATTCGATATATGAAGTATACCATGAATAGATGAATATTATATGTGGGTTTTTGAGGATTTATCAAATATAGAATTTACATTGACTACTCTCTCTAATAAATTTAATATTTTCACATAGGATATTAATTATGAGAATTCTTTTGAGTAATTTAAATGGATTCATATATCATCTCAAATTATGATCATTCTGGAACCTGGTAAGTGGTATGTGGTATATTTTGATAATTCTAGTGCTCATGTGGGGTGTGTGATTATTCATGATGATAATGTAGTGTAATATGAGCCTCATCAACTTTGGATATATGTGATGATTTATCGTACCCATTTTTTGGATCTCATCATTATTATAAATTCACTTTAGTGTTAGAGAAACTATCGTTCAATGATGTTTTCATGGCCTTTTTTGATCAAAATAGTTTGAGTTATATATTTTATCAGAATGAATTGAATATTAGGAAAATAAAATTTGGTTGAATACATATATTTGTCTAACATCAATGTCACATACTCCTTGAGGAAGGGAATTGTCTTCCTATATTCACTCGATAGGATGTACCCATCTATGGATATTCAACAATCAAAAGAGGAGTAAAACCTTATAGGGATTTTCTCTTAGTTTAATATACATGAGAAGGATGATGATTTAGTTATGGTTATAACCTGTTTTACATTATCATCATCTATCCTTCATTCTATTATGTATGTATAGTAGTAGAATGATGTATTCAGATAAATTTGGGAAACCATCGATCGAGGGGGGAGTCCATTTCAGATTAGTTTCTCCATTTTGATGGAATTTTATACTCTTAAAATCTATTTATCGTCATATTATCTGTCATGAACTCTATGTTGAATGTGTTACAAAGTTATTTTTCGTTCATTCACCCTAAAACTACAAAGATTTATTATGACCTGAGATGGTGTTTTGGGTAATCATTTATGATGTAAGGTATCAATAATTTTGTGTCTCACAATTAAACCTGCTAGTAGATAATGTTAGAGAACCTGAATAATAATTTTCTAATCTATAATCATTGCATAAATGTTTTTAAATTAGATAAGGGGTCCATGAACTTCGATATTAGATTACTTGGGAGTCCATAAAGAAATAATTCTACCTGGGTAGTGATTGATCTGTTGAATACATCATCAAATTTTATTGTTATTGGAGCCACTAGCGTGTTTGAATATTGTATTACGATATATATTAATATAATTATGAGGTTTCATGGGGTACCAACTACCATTATATCTTCCAGTGGTCCCAGGTTAGCCTCTTTTTTTAGAATAGTCTCTAAGAGGTGATGGGGACTCGGGTCAGATTGAATACATCTTACCATCTATAGACTAATGGTCATACAAAGCATGCTATAAACATTTAGGATAATATGATTCATGCAAACAACTTAGTTTCTGGTGGAACATTTAACAGCCATCTAAAATTGGTCATGTTTTCTTATAATAATAGTTTCCAATCATCCGTTAGGATTTAACCATTATAGGCTTTGTACGGTCTTCCATTTAGGTTTCCTATTTTTTTATCCGAAGTGGGATAGTCATCTCTTATGGTAATGAGTCTCATTTGGGATATGTTGGTAAGGATCAAGGATATAATTAAATTCATGTTTATATCTTAGAGTCAAAAAATGAAGATCAGCAAGACCATCCTTGGGAGTTTTCAGTTTGTGACTTGTTCTTCATGAATGTTTATCCTTGATTGGGTCAACATGCACTTTGGAAATAAGGGAAGTTGGATCCACTATATATTTTTCTGTATAAGAATGATTATTAGGTTGAATTGGTTTCTTATTAGACATAATTAGTAGCCAAAATGTTGGTATTCATGAGGTCTTGCACATATATCATCTAGTGTGGTACCATCCTGACATTTCTTATGTTTTGAGTTGGGAGGAGATTGAGTTTGTTCCAAATTTTTTTGTTATGAAGAATCCAGTGGTGATCATGGATTCTCATATGAAATTATTTCATTGTAAATCTATTCTATTGTTTAATGTTTTATGGAACCATGTATCATATTCTCACAAGACATTGTAGCATGAATCTTCAATGGAGGAGAAGTGGCCTCACCACCTTCAAGAGAATCTATTTTCTATATGAATTTAATGAGACAAAAAATTATTACAGTGGGGTGAATTTTTACATGGTTAATGTGGACAAACTTTATTGGTTTAGGATGTTTTTTTTGGGTTCAGGTGGTGTTGAAAGTGAACTAATGGGGTTTTCTTAAGAAATTAGGATGATGGGTGTCTATTATAGTTGTTTCTCTCCATGAATGTACATTCATAGTGTGAATGGATTCTGGGTATAAAATATGATTTTTGGTTCATAACATGAAAATTATTCATGACATGGCATATTAATCACCCCATGAACCAACATTTCTCGACTAAAATCCAAGGTGAGGTGTTCTTTATTGTATCAGTCATTCTAAAATATCACATCCCAAACCAATGATTCATGATGTGATTAATGTCAGTTGTCGTAGAGAATTTGTTTTCACCCATATCCTTTCTCATTCGCCTCCTTTATCCTTTCGATAAAACCTTGGTATTCTCAAGGAGACTTTTAGTGATCCATCTCTCTATGAACTCCATCACTTGGTGTTTTGATCTCGGTTTGATTGTATTTTATGGGATTGATATGCATGATTATATCTCTCACATTTATTCTTGATCTCTTAGTATTTAAATGTTTCTAGGTTGTTATATTGGAATATATTGATCATGTTGTGATATATCATAAAGCATTATAGATTTATCTTGCATTTATATCCTGAAGACTGGATCTATTATTAGATTTGGTGCAGTACATGTAACATTTGAGGTTTTTATTAATTTGTCTTCTCCAATAACCTCTTTTCTTTTGGAAACATGATTCTATGTTGTTGGAATATTTTTTGGTACTCCTCTCTCTTTTTCTTCACTTCCATTAATTTTTTGTGTGTGGATCCCACTGTGGGTGGTGTGGGACCTTTAATTTAGGTAGATGGTTGTACCTCTAATATATATTATATGAATAATTGATTATCTTGGTTTATTAAATGGTTTAATAAAGGAATTATCATGATTCTTGATTGATTGATTTGTGTGTGTAAAATTATTTTTTAGAAAATATTGTTTTTGAAATCATTTTAGTAAAGGAAAGATGATTTTCAATGCATTGTTATATGGATTGTTAAATTGTTTCTAAAATCATGTTTTTGATGATTTTTTTGAATTGACTGTGAAATTTGATAATCCATTTTAAATTTATTTGATATTTACCACACATGGGAGCCTTGCATACCTAGATGGAGGGTTTAGTATTGGGCCTTTTCTATTGGAAATCTAGTGAGTCTTGGTCAATGAGCTCATAAGGGGTGTTCCTCTGCTAGGGTTCCTCATCTCCGCCTACTTCTGCCTCAAGTCGATCCGACTCCCCACCTCGGAACTTGCTCAGTGAGTTTGTAGCGATGGATTCCTCTTCAGTGATGGCATCATTTATCTTGACATCTCATCACTTTTTTCCTGCTTCGTGCCTCACTCCACCTTCGCTGGATAGGGCTTCCAATGGTGGTGCAATGATGCATAGGTCGTGATCTTGCTTCCGCTTCTGAGAGTTGACGCCTCATCTCCTGGTATGTGTTGGCTGGTCCATTGTGGTCTCCGTGTGAAGGGATGGCAGCGACAGGTTATTGTTTCTGATTTGGGATGGGGTCTAGTGAACTTGGCTTTAGTGTGGCCGGATTTTTGTAAAGGTTTCTTTTACTCTGATTCACGCCCTGTTTTTTTATTTTGGTCTTTTCCCTTGTGTTGTTTTTTTTGTCATGATCTATTTTGTTAGATTTGATGCTGGTTTTGACTGTATTTGATGTTCTTTTATTTGATTCTGGTATTCATGGAATGATTTCTTGGTGGAGGAGGTGTGAGGATTTGGTACTCATTCTTATGTTGGTGATTTGGTTCTGATTCTGATTTCCCAGTTTCATCAAGTTGTACCACCTGATTGAGCTATACGAATCGATAGATTTTAGCATAGTTCAGCTAGAATGGAAGCTAGATGGAATTATTCATGTTGTTGTTCTAGCGCATAATGACTGTCTTTATCTGTATTAGTAGATGATTATGTTGGTTTGTTGAAGGAGCCCTTGGTGTATGCAGAATGGAGTAATGTCTCAGTTGGTTTGTTTTTTGTATGGTGTTTTCTTATCCCAGGAATTCTACAACGATTGATTCAGATGTTCTTTTAGAGTAGGTTTCCTTCACCGTGCGTGGCTACTCAGATTAGGATGATTGAGAGGGTATGTAATAGCCATCGGTACTAGGCCTGTGTATTTTTACATGGGTTAGCTTGGTGAGCAGTCATGCAAAGGTGGAGGCATGCCATAATGACATTGATGCTGGGGGAGGTATTTCGGTGTAGTCTTATTCTAGGTTGATTTTGACACTTTGATATGTAGTTTTTATTAATGTATATGTCTCAGAAGTTATTTTAGGTTTTCCCCTTTACCCTTAAAGGGGGGTTTATCCAAAAATAAATAAAAAATTTAGGCCTTCGGGCCATTTAGTGAGTCGCTATTGGAATTCTAGGGAGGTTCACATTCTATGATGGTCCTCCATTACTAGATTATAGATACATTAAATCAAGGAATATGATTGACATTGTAATGTGTTTCACTATCGATTGCATTAATCCATCCCTAGTTTATAGATGTATTGGCTTTAGTGATTTGAGTAGGAACTAATTGTTGATTGGTTTTTAATGTATGAGTGACCCAGCTATCCTGACCTCTGTTATCCGAGGGGTGTATACCATTCTTCTTTAAAATTATACTACTTCTTATTTGATATTATATGATATATTATTTTATATACATAATGGGTTTATTATTTTTTTATACTCCATCACCTAGTTTGTGGAAGATTTGAAAAAATGGGATCTATTTAACATGATTTTGATATAAAAACTTTGTAACTTATTTTCATTCCATGTTTTATTTTTTTGGGTATATTGGTATAATCATACATATGATTTTTATGGAAAACCAAGGTGGGATCCTACTGAACTTGTTTACCTCACACCCTTCACACTTCCTATAGGGTTTGTAGACGTTTTTGATATGATGAAAAAAGGGAAAGGCATCACAGTAAGATTGAGAGTTTTATATTAGAAGGGTATAGGTACCTGGTGGTGAGATGGTGGGATGTTATCTACATGTAATAAATAGTGATGTTTGATAGTTTAGGTTTCCTTTATATTTTATATATTTTTGTAGATTTTCCTTATTTTCATCTTTCTACCATTGGTTATATACCAAAAGGTGTCTCTCTTTTGTTTGGAAAAATTTCTTTTATTGTTTTCATCATATATATATATATCATGTTTCTTGTTTTGGGTTGGTAAAATTTTTACCCCAGGATGTTGTATACTCGAGTGCTAGTCTCCAACCTGTGGGGATCGAGAATGACCTTTAGGTCTTGTCATTGTCTCATTCCAAACTTACTTGAAAGGTGTTTATAGGATGGGTCATGAATATTTAGAGAACTAATTCTCATTTTATAAGATTATTTATGATTTTTAAAACATTTATGGATTCTATGAATTGATAAATACACATTACATATCTAGTATGGAACATAGTATCAAATAATATGTTTCATTATATTTTTTGTTTGTGTTGTGTGGTATGAAACATACAATTTTTTACCCCACATTTAGCTTTCTCTTAGTGATTATTTTTATAATGTAACCTTTTTGTTGGTGTGTTCTATAATATTTCTACTTTTGTTGAATATTATACTAGAAGCATGAGTTATCCTCTTAGTAATTTATTCCATAAAACCTAAATAAGGGGTCCTCTAAACATTAGTTTAGTGAAGTGATACTTGAATATATTTTTGGGGGAATTTATATATTTTCTCCCTCTGGTCTCTACTTAATTATGTTCTTCACACTATGAAATTTACAAGTGATATATTTAAATTAATGAAAGAAAATCCCATTATCCTATTTATGGATATTCTTATCTTCCTAATTTTAATAATTTTTAATGCCATTTTGGATACCTTTGTTAGAGATTCATCTTATTAGTGGTGTCTGATCATGGGAATGAATATAATCTTAAAATAATTATCCTATGGATTCTACTATTAGAATATTATACTATGAGTTATCTAATTTAGAGGATAGGTAATATGATAACAAAATAAATAATATTTTGTTAAGAAAGTATCATCAAATATCATATTCCAAATTATCTTTTAAAAATTAACCTAAAGTAATCAAGTTAAGGTATAATACTAAGAAACTCATGAGAATATTGTCAGGATAAAATCATACATTTTGAATCCGAAATATATACTTCAACAATTATATTTACTATTTATGAATATTAAGAGAAATATTTGATATCCAAGCAGTGATTGTAACACCTCTCATGGGGGGGAATAAAATAAAATTTATATTACTCCCAGTGCAGCATAATAGTTGACTAGGGCCATCTCACAAGGAACCTATTTTGGATCACTAAATATTATTTTTATTTTTTTATATTATTTTATTTTAATGATAAAATTAAAATATTGTAGTTTATGGTTTGGGGAATAAAATAAGGAATTTAAAATAAATAATAAAGAAATAAAGAAAGAAGAAAATAATGTTAGTGGTAAATAAGTGGATCTTAGGTTTCACTACCAATTATTTCATTATCCATTTAATTTTTTTCTAATTCATTAGATAAATATTCCCATTGTACATGAGTTTTTATCCCTAACTTAAATTGTTAAATTTAAATCTCCCTTGAAATATAAATGATATATCCAGTCTCACATTCTCTAATGGTAATAAAGAAAAATCACATCTTCATTTACAATGTGATACCATCCTCAACATGAATCCATCAAAATACTTTTCATATCTTGAAAAAAACTCCATTATTTAAATATATACACTATAGAATGTATAGAAATAATATTATGAAGATAATAGAATAGAACTATATAAGATACAAAAGAAATATAGACGATCACTCCACTAATCCATAACATAACCCTGAATTCATCAAAAATAAATTAAAACTATTTTAAATGAAGAAATGGTGTCTAAAAACTCCATTAAAAATCCTTTAAGATCACTTTTGTGGTTAATTACTTGTCATCATATGTATTATAGAGACAAAGTGGACAAACATAAAAAATGAAGAAAATTAAAAATGTGAACAACTATTCTATAAAATGAATGGAAGTAATTATAAAATAAAATAAACAAGAAATCCCTATAGTACTTTTGTCAAAGACATAATTCATTATGATATATGGGAAAAAATATTTAAATATTATCATAAGGTTAACATTGATAATTCTTGACATTCATGGGAAAATTTCCACATCACTCCAATAAGAGTGGGATTTTCCCTATTTTATAGTATTCGATATTCTTCTAAATTTTAATTATTTCCACAAATATATTATCTTTATATGGTATTATTTATTCAAAATATCCCCTAATATTGTTTCCCTTTATTAGTCTAAAAGATATAAAATATCATTTTAACATAGAAAAAAATATTGTGGGTTAATATTTATTTAACATTTCCTATAACTTTCCATGTCTGTGGATTTATTAATCCCACAAAATCAATTTAATATTATTTAACACTCTATTTCATTTGTAATTATAGTTATTTGGACTATTTTTAATATGATATTTTAACACTTTTACTAGTTTAGAATAGCGTTTTCTGGAAAATATTATATAATTTATTCTTCTTCTTGGAAAAGTAAAAAAATATTATCTAAAAGGTTAGTTAAATTGATGTATCTAGATAAACATAGGTATCCCGATATCATATACAAATTTATTATATATCCATAAATAAATTTTATGTAAAATTATATCTTCATAACTCATGGTTCATGTTTCTTTTGTAATAAATGAATTTTCCTTATGTAACACTTGTATCAATGAAGTAAATCTTTCTTATTACTCAACCAACCCTATTTTTTCATGAATATTGATATAAAACCATTCTTTTTTACTAAAATTACTTATTTTTCATAAAATTATATTACGTATTCTAACTAATACATATGTATGTATTTCCTATTTACATGAAAATATTGAAAAGAATAAATTATGAAATAGGGTTATTTAATTAATTAGAACATAATAATTATAAAATCACTATAAAATAAAATTTGGGTATTTTTTCTGATAAATTCAAAAACACACCTATAATCTAAATATATGATGTTTGACCATAAATTATGAAATTCATGGAGATTAATTAATTTGATTACAAATTATAAATAATAAGATATTATGCTCTATCAATTCCCCCACACTTAAATATTTCACTCCTAATAAATCATCAAATTTATATATTACATGAATATAAATATCAATAATGAGATAATTATCTAGGATCCTTTTAAAAATATAATTTATCATCTTTAATTTATATAAAAATATTTTATCTTCATCTCATATATTTTATATTTTTCAAAATTTATTTTCCAACCCTAACCCAACCACATCTTACCTCACATTGAAGTAAAAGTTACTCTTCATTAAATATACATTTAATTTGGATTTATGTTCAAACATGAAAAATGTGTTCATCGCTATAAGATTTGAGAATTTTCTATTTCCCTCACTACGAGTCATGAAAATTTATTTAATCATCAAATATTTTCAAGGATATATTACTGGATATAGGTTGGTGGGGAAAATAATTTAAAAAATAATCCAAAAATTATAATGTTAAACTCATAAATATATTGAATTAATATTCAATTAAATATATGGATTTTACCTCACTCAATTTCAATTATAATATATGACATCAAACTCCCTTTTCTAAACATAGTCTATTAGTCAAAAAATATATTCAAAGAATGATTGCATTCTTCTTCTCTCCATTTTTTATCTTTTTCATTTTTCTCAAATTACATTACATTTTTTCAAAGAGGATAAGATACAATAAGAGTACAAAAAATGAATGAAATTTCATTCCATTTTATTTTTGATCAGGTTTTTTTGTAATAAAAGTATCATAATAACAAATTGAATCCAATATGTTTTTCAAATATTTTTATCTTTTTACCCATTTTTATAATAATAGGATAATAAGAATAAATTAAAATTGATATTGTAACACATACCCATTTCAACATAAAATGGTACAAATGGTGAAACGGACTTCTAACATCACCCAACATAAAATAGTTTCAAACATATACTAATAAAATGATCTTCCCCCACAATCAAACATGAAATAGTCGTGAAATTTTATTAATAGTCAAGTTATATATGGAAAAATATTCTTGTAATGTAATGTAAAACCATAAGAGAATACATCGATTTATAATCACTATTAACAATTTATGTAAAATGGTATATGTAACACCCCGAGATTTTATGAAAAATATTTTTTTTAATTTCATTAATGTCTTGTGTTGTACGCTACACCAAAAGGAGCTTTCACAACACACATCCTTGACTTGCCTAGCATTACACGCAATCACAACCTTCCTCGATAGCGTGTGTAGTACGCAATAACGAGTTTCACTAAAAAACAATATGCTATTAAAATATTATTAAAACTAGCCGTTATGAATAGTAATAATCACTTTTTGAAATTTTGTAAATTTTATTTTTCAAAATGGAATTAATTTTTGGATTCGTAATATCGAAATTAGCTTAGGGTGAAATTTTGGTACTTTTTGGATAACTTTCATTTTCTGATAAATAGTGAAAAGTACTAAATTTTAATTAAAAACAACCTTTTTAATCAAAATAATTAATAGTGATAAATTATTAATTTGAGTGGTTTTAAAGTATATTTAGAATATATTTTTACAATTTAATACAATGTTGTTCATTGGATTTAATTTCACATTTAAACCAGTTATAAACAAGGGTCAATCTTTTGATAGTTATTATCTTTTAAAAACAAGCTATTTGTTTTGACGACGGGAACTAATTTTTAAATTAATTAATGCAACTGATATGTTCTGAATTTGGTAAAATATACATCATTTTTTAATTTTTAATATCAAATATAGCTTAGACATAATTTTTGGTATTTTTCTGGAAACTTTCATTTTTTTGATGAATAGTGAAACCACTAAGTGGTAAGTTAAAAAACTGAATTTTTCATAAAACATAATTTTACTGCTTCTGTGAGTGGAATTTCAAAAAATCCGAGAGACACGGTTAATATCAAGGAGTAAAATGTGGTTCAATGAGATGAAAATAATTTTTGGTGAATAGTAACTTTTTACTTTTTTTACCACAGTTAAAAGTAAATAGGGTAATTAAGGGTAAAAATGATATTATTATTACCCTAGAACATGTCCTAATTCTATTAGATAAGTTTAATTCAACGAAAAACAACCTTAGGTATAACATATGACCATTTAGGCCCACTGGGATTAGATTAGGACATTTATTATTAATTTATTTAAAGAAGGGTTAAAATAGTTAAAATCAAAGTTTAATAAGTAAATCATTTTTAATATAGGGTTATACATAAGATAAATTCGACTATAAATAGTAATTAGAAAGCTAAAAATCTTTCCTACATAATGGTATTTTATTTGTAATTTTTAGACATTAAATAATTCAATTTATTTATGACACAAAGATGATGCAGTAATTATATTATTAATGAAATATTGACATAATTGATGTTATAAATACCCAAATAAATGTAATTTCAGACTTTTTATGAAATAAACTAATTTTCTAGGTTAATATGACATGTTATTATTGAGTTAATTGACTTTTTTTGAACTAATAATTCTATTATTATTTTCACAAAAATAAATTACAAAATAGTGTCAAAATTGACATAAAATAGTTTTTAAAACAAATATTATATTATTAATTGTTATTTTATTACATAAAATCTATGGTTCGGCCAAATGACTTAGATATGGTTATATATATTAATAATAAACATCTTGGGGTTCGTTTGGCTTCTTATAGTAAGTTTATTAACCTTATAGTATAAAAACACAAGAAGACACGTTAAATGTAAAATTATTTTACTTAATGGTAAATCTAAATGATAAGGTTAAAATAGGAACCTAAACTTGTATAAATTCTATTGAATGAGATTATTTCGACCCATCTCCACCTTAGATTCGAAATAAATCAATTTTGAGCTATTTAAAACCGAATATGATTTTATAATAAAATAATAGTTTTAGTTATTCCAAAGGGACCCCTCTCCTCCCTTATAAAAGGGCACCTCCTCCCTCTCTTCCTCACACAACTTTGAGCCTTCAAGGTCAGCCAACCCATGAAATATTCTCTTCTCCAATTCCATATAAATATCCTAGAGGTTCTGGTCTTCCTCAAAGACCAATGTTTGTGCCCTAAATGGAGATCTCAAAGAGGCGCTTCAAAGAAGAGGTAATTTCCGTTACCGATTCTTTCAACTTTATTTATTCTTCCACTTATTCTTCTTAGGTTGTTTAATTATTAAGTAATAACATCATTATCACTAATATAATGATATTTTATTATAATTATGAAACAACCCTATTTCACCATCTATCCATCCTACGAAAAATGAAATCCCCGCGCATGCGTACGTACGGAATACCGTCTCCACGTCGTGGTGAAATATATTTTCCACCACCACCTTACTTGGATGGGTATAATGATGTAAATAATCAATATATATTATTATTTTAAACTGATATTGATTCTTAAATATTATACATACACTCTAATATAGTTCCACGATCATGAAAATGATATCATCGCTCGTGCGTACGTACGGACTACCGTCTCCACGACGCGATGAGATTCATTCTCCACTTTAACCATTCATGAATGATTATAAAGTACATATAATAACTAATCATGAAATATATGACATAATAATGATACTGGATTTATGTGTATATATATTTATGTCATATACTAAATTCCATTCAACTCAATAAGGAAATGAAAACAGCGTTCATGCGTACGTACGGCCTACTGTCTCCATGAACGGTGTATTTCTTTCCATTTACTGATTTATTATAAATATGTATATTCTGAATATATATTATATATAAATCATGTTTTATATTCTGTAATTAAGTAATCATGATCTAAGTAATCATATGAATAATTAGAAGTCAAAACACAGACGACAAATTAATCAATTTTACCCAAAACGCTCTTTAACATGGAATTTACAAAAGAACGGGTAATATAAAGTCATAAGTGAACCATATATGATATCATAACAATCAGTATGATTCTGGAATAAGTCAATGAAGTTATTTAAACCATTATACAGGAGGTTCAGACAATTACGAAGCAAATCGGACCTAAGGTAAGGGAAATATCACAATCTCATTTTTATCCGAGATTGTTTATACTTTGAAATTTACTGGGGCGTATTTTATCATCCACATCCATGTTTCCTCAATATTTAATATTATTTCCATCCAACTTCAATTTTTTAAATTCAATTTTACCCTTCGGTGAGTTTTTAGTAAAGGATATGAAAGGAATCTTTTGTCGTTTTTCGTACGAGGTACTTTGTGACTTTTCCAACAAAAGTACGAAGAATATTTTTTTAACTTATACAGAATTAATGGATTTTTAAAACATTATTTCCAAGAAGCTTAATTTAGAAGTTTTCATGTTTATTTTTAATCATCTTCTTTTAGTTTATAATTTTATGACATGATAAAAAAGGAAAAGTGTTTTTGAAGCAGAAAGGATATTTTCCTCAAGAATGGAGTTTAAGTGTTTTATCAAAATTATTTTCCATCTAAGATAATAAGGGTTATATTTCTATACCTATTATTACATTTATTTGATTATGTTGTGATGGAATTATATTTTTATGAATTCCTTTATCTTAAATGAATTGTTTTATGATGTCACGATGTTTAAGATTCCCATTTTTTATTACATGGGTTATGAAATGATGTATGATTTAATATTTTGTGGCACACATAAGAATGGTATCATTATGAGATGGGTGGGACCTATATCTCCCTCCAATGCATTGGGTAAAGATTTTATATCTCATGAGACAGACATGTCTGGAATGGTAGGTTGTACCGGTTCAGTGAAACAGGACTGAAACGAGGGTGACTCGGTTCAGAAATGGACTTTGTCTACTAAGATAGTCTTGTCAATGAGTCTTGACAAATAAGAAATGATTCTCTATGATTATGTGTGTATGCCATAAAGTTTCATGTTTTAAGTTATGATTATTGGGATTTCATTTCACTACTATGATTTATCCCATGTTATGAAATTATGCTCTCTTTTGCAGGTTAAGATTTCCAAAATGTTATGTTCTTATGAAAATGATGTGATTGATATTTCTTTTGTTTACCCTTAATGATCATTTGAGCTCACCCTTTTATGTTTTCTTTTCCCCAGGATATAAAGAAAGGTTTTAGGTAAAAAAAGAATGATCTTTATGGGAGATTTTGAAGATATTTCACCATGATTAGAAGATTATGTTCCTAGTTTCCAAAGACACTAAACTATTACGGTCCTTGTGTGTGTGTTTCTGTTATGTATTAAGTATTCCGCAAAAGTAATGTAATTTCCATGTATGTCAAGCTACGGGTCTCTACAGTTGGTAACAGAGGAAAGGTTTAGTCAACCTTTGGAAACTAGGATGCGAAAACGTTAGTGAGATCCCTAGAGATATTTATAAGGTATGTCTTGGGATGTCCCTAAGGTTAAGTATACGTATAGGTTATAGTACAAGAATTACGATAACGATCATAGAATTAAACCTAAGATGTTATATATTAAAGATACTCCCCCTTTATTATGTTTTTTCCCTAGCATTATTTTTGCCTCTCACACTATTCTTTTTGGGTTTTAGACGATGGCTGGAACCCGAAGGAACCGTGTTGATCAATTCAACGGACAATGAAATGATTGTCCTCCTTAACAAACTAATGTTATGGGAGATGGAGTGCAAAATCTTATTTCTATACTTACACAAGCTATGAATCATTCTGGACTTCCAAATGAGCAGAGAAGGGAACAATATTCTATTGAGTCCTTCATGAGGCAATGTCCACCTTCTTTCAGTGGGTCTTCTGATCCACTTGTTGCTGAACAATGGATCAGTACTACTGAAAAGATATTTTCAGTTCTTTAATGCTCTAAACATGATAAAGTCATCTTAGCAGTATATCGTTTGGAAGGTGAAGCTGATCAATGGTGGAATCTTATCAAGAATACGAGGCAAAGAGATGAAATTGAGTCCATGGAATGGGACGAGTTCAAGAACTTATTTTTCAAAAAGTACTTCCCTCGTATTCTTCGAACAAAGATGGAGAAGGAGTTTCTTGAACTAAATCAAAAGGATGATGAATCTGTTGGTGTATACGAATCGAATTTTACAAGGCTTGCAAGGTATGCATCTGGCTTTATCATCCAACCTGAAAGTAAAGTTGATCTATTCTTCAGTGGCTTAAAACCAAATCTTCGAAGGGCATTAGCTATAAGAGACTTCATTAACTATGAAGAAATTTTGCATTGTGCTATCAAGGTAGAAATGGAATTTCGTGATACTTATCCATCTAGTAGTTTTGACAAGAAACTAAAGATGGAGTTCAAGGAGAAATCGCAGAATAATGGTGAAAAGAAGATGAATGTTTCCTTATGCTCAAAGTGTGGAAAGAAGTATGGTGGAGATTATCTTAAAGGGACTGGAAAATGTTTTAAGTGTGTAAAATAAGGTCATCGAGCATTTGAGTGTCGAAGTAATGGAAAAAGGGTTTCTAATGATGTGAATAAAGAAAAGACTGAAGAGAACGAACCAACAACACTTCAATGCTTCAAGTGAAAGGAAATGGGGAATTATGCTAATAAATGCCATAATCCAAGGGTTAGTGATGATGGACATGAGAAACCACTTAAGGAAAAGGACAAAGGGAAGTTACATGCGATCACTATTGGCGATGTTGAATATGAAAATGATGTAGGGGAATGATTAAGTTTTTATGTAATGGGATTCCAAAATAATGTTGAGTATTGGAATATTTATGTATTGGTCTATTGTGGTTTTCAATAATTTTATGGTACCGGTAACCATGGAAAGTGATTGAGATATTTTTGGAAAATAAGATGATATGCGCCTAATGAAGGGAAAACAAGAAAATGAAATATCTGACAATATTCATGAGCTCATGATTGATATAAGGACTAAGTGATATCATGGTTTGAGTATATAAAATTTTTAGGATTTTTGTATATGGAAAGTGTTTACTTTTAACTACATTAATGTTTTCACTAAGGTTCAATGGGTATTCATTTTTCAAGATAATACATGATTAGGGCCTTCGAATGTTTGGAATGTGACCAACAAGACATATCTCATGATATACGGGGATCAACGATGGTATTAACATGCTTGTTATATGAACTCTTTGGTAATCATTTTCACTATAATATGAGATTGGACAACAGTATTATGAATAAGCCTAAAGATTGGAATGGACTATGTTGGACATAAGTTAGTATTGTTTAAGGCTAAAAGTTTTTTTCGATATTATTGATGGGATGTTATAGTAATGTTGTTTTAGAAAAAGGACAACCTGCAGGACGGGCGACAACCCATCGCGTCGGAGAAGGATGTGGAAATCAAACCCACAACCGAAGTGCGACTGGCCTTTATCACCTACCACTAGCCTACAGGAAGTCCCTGGTTAGTAGAAACTAGTTTTATTTTATTACGTGATATGATATATGAAGTATAAGTTCATTTTTGGAATCGTATACGATTTACTTCACCATAGATGGTCTTATGTATTTTTGATAACTTTTGTAACCTTTTGTTTGAGACAGATGTAATGACCCATCATTCTATCACATGATCTGCTAACACTTCACGAATGACAAATCCAACTTCATGTCTTTAAGAGATGAAGTGGAAATTGTCCAAAGAATGGCCAACAGTGACACAATACCAAAATCATGAAAGTATTTCATCTAATTCCAATTTCATCAACTTTAGGGAAATGATCATGAAAACCAAAAATGTTGTCCTAGTGCTCTTATATCTGATTAATCAGATGGTACCTTAGATCGTCACAAATTTATGGCTTTGTGATTGCTGGCTTTTCCATAGCCATGTTCTCTACCACTCTCCATCAGAACATGATGGTTAGATTTCTCTTCCATATCCATATTTTCACCTATGTGGAAACCCAGTGATTAGTTTTTTTGGGTAACTGTTACGTTTCATAATTTTGTTTTCAAAGATTGGTTTTGGTATTCCTTTTTATGATGTGGGTTTTATTAAAGAAACTTTTGAATAGTAAACCATTTATAACCCCGACGAATTTCGAGGGTGAAATTCATTTTAAGGGGGGTAGAATGTAACACCCCAATATTTTATGAAAAATATTCTTTTTAATTTCATTAATGTCTTGTGTTGTACGCTACACCAAAAGGAGCTTGCACAACACACATCCTTGACCTGCCTTGCATTACATGCAATCGCAACCTTCCTCGATAGCGTGTGTAGTACGCAATAACGAGTTTCACAAAACAACAATACACTATTAAAATATTATTAAAACTAGCCATTATGAATAGTAATAACCACTTTTTGAAATTTTATAAATTTTATTTTTCAAAATGGAATTCATTTTTGGATTCGTAATATTGAAATTAGCTTAGGGTGAAATTTTGGTACTTTTCGGATAACTTTCATTTTCTGATGAATAGTGAAAATTACTAAATTTTAATTAAAAACAACCTTTTTAATCAAAATAATTAATAGTGATAAATTATTAATTTGAGTGGTTTTAAAGTATACATAGAATATATTTTTACAATTTAATACAATGTTGTTCCTTGGATGTAATTTCACATTTAAACCAGTTATAAACAAGGGTCAATCTTTTGATAGTTATTATCTCTTAAAAACACGCTATTTGTTTTGATGACGGGAACTAATTTTTAAATTAATTAATGCAACTGATATGTTCTGAATTTGGTAAAATATACATCATTTTTGAATTATTAATATCAAATATAGCTTAGGCATAATTTTTGGTATTTTTCTGGAAACATTCATTTTTTTGATGAATAGTGAAACCACTAAGTGGTAAGTTAAAAAACTGGATTTATCATAAAACTTAATTTTACCGCTTCTGTGAGTGGAATTTTGAAAATCCGAGAGACACGGTTAATATGAAGGACTAAAATGTGGTTCAATGAGATGAAAATCATTTTTGGTGAATAGTAACTTTTTACTTTTTTTACCATGGTTAAAAGTAAATAGGGTAATTAAGGGTAAAAATGATATTATTATTACCCTAAAACATGTCCTAATTCTATTAGATAAGTGTAATTCGACAAAAAACAACCTTAGGTATAACATATGACCATTTAGGCCCACTTGGATTAGATTAGGACATTTATTATTAATTTATTTAAAGAAGGGTTAAAATAGTTAAAATCAAAGTTTAATAAGTAAATCATTTTTAATATAGCGTTATACATAAGATAAATTCGACTATAAATAGTAATTAGAAATCTAAAAAACTTTCCTACATAATGGTATTTTATTTGTAATTTTTAGACATTAAATAAGTTAATTTATTTATGACACAAAGATGATGGAGTAATTATCTCATTAATGAAATATTGACATAATTGATGTTATAAATAACCAAATAAATGTAATTTCAGACTTTTTATGAAATCAACTAATTTTATAGGTTAATATGACATGTTATTATTGAGTTAATTAACTTTTTTAGAACTAATAATTCTGTTATGATTTTCAGAAAAATATATTACAAAATAGTGTCAAAATTGACATAAAATAGTTTTTAAAACAAATATTATATTATTAATTGTTATTTTATTCCTAAAAATCTAAGGTTCGGCCAAATGACTTAGATAAGGTTATATATATTAATAATAAACAACTTGGGGTTCGTTTGGCTTCTTATAGAGATTTTATTAACCTTATAGTATAAGAACACAAGAAGACACGGTAAAAGTAAAATTATTTTACTTAATGTTAAATCTAAATGATAAGGTTAAAATAGGAACCTAAACATGTCTAAATTATATTGGATGAGATTATTTCGACCCATCCCCACCTTAGGTTCGATATAAATCAATTTGGAGCTATTTAAAACCGATTATGACTTTATAATAAAATAATAGTTTTAGTTATTCCAAAGGTGCCCCTCTCCTCCCTTATAAAAGGGCACCTCCTCCCTCTCTTCCTCACACAACATTGAGCCTTCAAGGTCGGCCAACCCCTGAAAAATTATCTTCTCCACTTCCCTAGAAATATCCTAGAGGTTATGGGCTTCCTCAAAGACCAATTTTAGTGCCCTAAAGGGAGATCTCAAAGAGGCGCTTCAAAGAAGAGGTAATTTCCATTGCTGATTCTTTCAACTTTATTTCTTCTTCCACATCTTCTTCTTAGGTTGTTTCATTATGAAGTAATAACATCAGTATCAATAATATACTTATATGATATTATAAGTATGAAACAACCCTATTTCACCATCTATCCATCCTACGGAAAACGAAATCACCGCGCGTGCGTACGTACGGAATACCGTCTCCACGCCGTGGTGAAATATATTTTCCACCACCACCTTACTTGGATGGGTATAATGATGTAAATAATAACTATATGTGATTATTTTAAAGTGATATTGATTCTAAAATATTATACATACACTCCAATATAGTTCCACGATCATGAGAATGATATCATCGCTCGTGCGTACGTACAGACTACCGTCTCCACGACGCGATGAGATTCATTCTCCACTTTAACCATTCATGAGTGATTATAATGTACATATAATAAGTAATCATGAAATATATGACATAATAATGATACTAGATTTATGTGTATATATATGTATGTCATATACTAAATTCCATTCAACTCAATAAGGAAATGAAAACTGCGTTCATGCGTACGTAGGACCTACCGTCTCCATGAACGGTGTATTTCATTCTATTTACTGATTTATTATATATATGTATATTCTGAATATATATTATATATAAATAATGTTTTATATTCTGGAATTAATTAATCATGATCTAAGTAATCATATGAATAATTACAAGTCAAAACACCGACGACAAATGAAACAATTTTACCCAAAACGCTCTTTAACAGAGAATTTACAAAAGAACGGGTAATATAAAGTCATAAGTGAACCTTATATGATATCATAACAATGAGTATGATTATAGAATAAGCTAATGACATTATTTAAACCATTATACAGGATGTTCAGACACTTACGAAGAAAATCGGACCTAAGGTAAGGGAAATATCACAATCTCTTTTTTATCCGAGATTGTTTATACTTTGAAATTTACTGGGGCGTATTTTATCATCCACATCCATGATTCCTAAATATTTTATATTATTTCAATCCACCTTCAATTGTTTAAATTAAATTTTACCCTTCGGTGAGTTTTTAGTAAAGGATATGAAAGGAATCTTTTGTCATTTTTCGTACGAGGTACTTTTTGACTTTTTCGACAAAAGTACGAAGAATGTTTTTTTAACTTATACGACATTAATAGATTTTTAAAACATTATTTCCAAGAAGCTTACTTTACAAGTTTTCAAGTTTATTTTTAATAAACTTCTTTTAGTTTAGAATTGTATGACATGATAAGAAAGGAAAAGTGTTTTTGAAGCAGAAAAGATATTTTCCTTAAGAATGGAGTTCAAGTGTTTTATCAAAATTATTTTCCATCTAAGATAATAAAGGGTTCTGTTTCTATCCCTATTATTACATTGATTTGATTATTTTGTGATGGAATTATATTTTTATGAATTCCATTATCTTAAATGAATTGTTTTATGATGTCACGATGTTTAAGATTCCCATTTTTTATTACATGGGTTTTGCAATGATGTATGATTTAATATTTTGTGGCACACATAAGAATGGTATCATTATGAGATGGGTGGGACCTATATCTCCCTCCAATGCATTGGGTAAATATTTTATATCTCATGAGATAGACATGGCTGGAATGGTAGGTTACACCAGTCCAGTGAAACAGGACTGAAACGAGGGTGACTCGGTTCATAAATGGACTTTGTCTACTAAGATAGTCTTCGCAATGAGTCTTGACTAATAAGAAATGATACTCTATTATTATGTGTGTATACCACAAAGTTTCATGTTTTAAGTTATGATTATTGGGATTTCATTTCACTATTATGATTTATCCCATGTTATGAAATTATGCTCTCTTTTGCAGGTTAAGATTTCCAAAATGCTATGTTATTATGAAAATGATGTGATTGATATTTCTTTTGTTTACCCTTAATGATCATTTGAGCTCACCCTTTAATGTTTTCTTTTCCCCAGGATATAAAAAAAGGTTTTAGGTAAATAAAGGAAGATCTTTATGGGAGATTTTGAAGATCTTTCACCATGATTAGAAGATTACGTTCCGAGTTTCCAAAGACACTAAACTATTACGGTCCTTGTGTGTGTGTTCTTGTTATGTACTAAGTATTCCGCAAAAGTAATGTAATTTCCATGTACATCAAGCTATGGGTCTCTACAGTATATATCTAGTAAACAATGTCTAGTAAATCCAATTAAGTTCCTCATTCATACTAAAAAAATTTCATAAGAACCAAATATTTAAAAATAATAATCAAAAGTTTTAGTTCTTGTACATGTCTGAAGTTTCTATCAAGAAAATGAGGGTATTATAAGGAATAAGTGAAAAGGGTTTAGTATACCACTCGGGGTGGTAAAAAAAAGTATTAGATAATTTTAATGTATATGGATTTAAAATATTATTCAAACTCATAATTTTTTTTGAAAATAAAAGTCAAGAAAAATTTTTTGTATCAATAATCATTTAAAACACTTTTTTTAAAATGAAGTAAAATTTCTCAAAATAAAATTAAGAGTGAAAATTAATAATTTATATTAATTTAATAAAAAATTAAAAAAATGAAAATAAAAAACATATAAAATAACTTAACACTCTCCCACACTTAAATGAAATTACCGATTTGAATTGAGGAAAATAATGCATGTATATTAAATGTTGGGAGTGAATCAAATACTACAGATAAATACAACCTCGTTTTTATTCTACATATGGTGTCATCAGTTAAGCATATAAGTACTTCCATCTAAATTCTATAAAGAGAAAAAAATTAATAATTATTTAAAAATTAAAAAATGAAGTAAATAAAAAAACCTATAGATAAACTTGGGTTATCCTTTGAGTGGAGTTGTGTTTATACTTCTTATAACTAGGATGTTTTATAATTTTGTCAAATATATAAGAGGATGGGGTTTCTTTGATATAAAAAACCATATATTTGTTCTTATAGTGCTCATACACAAGATTTGGGTGTGGATAACCCCATAGATAGATTAATTTTTGTCCCACTCCATTGCAAGGTAACTGTTCTCATTTTTTGGAGGTGGGAAAAAATTAATGGGTGATCCCCTTATAAATAGAGTAGAGTTATCCATAAATGACTAATACATTAGGATGTGATGACTAATTTCTTATGATTCTAGTTCAATAATTGATTTTTATGGGTTTTAAAATCTTTACCACCATCCTCATATGTAGTAGTGTGTAACTCAATTGGATCATTTATTCTATACTCAAATACATCCACCCATTATTTGGCCTCATATTCTTCATATATAAAGTCAAAAATTAGAAGTTCTATTTTAATCAATTTAGAATAAGGGTATTATTTTTCAAATAAATATTAAAAAAAATTAAATAAAATAAAATCAAGATTTGTATAAACTCCCTTAAGAAATTTGTTTTGAATATGTAGTTTATCCATGAGTGTCTCTATAAAGTAGAATATTTTTTGTCCAGTGGAAAGCCATCAAGTGAAACCATAACCTCTCAGACATCTTCTTCGTAAAATGATGGAAAATGATGTGGTTTTTATGTCCTTCTACCATATGTTTGAATTTTACAAAGTGTTCTTAGATATCATAAATTTATATAACTATAGATTAAAGGTACTATGGTATGAGATATTATTTTATCTCTTTAATAAATACTAGGATTATATCTTAACTTCTACTATTCCATAAAAACCCCATATATTTTAAGCTTATAAGGATATTGCATTACTGAAATCACATTTTTAGTTCAAAACAAGTTAAAATTTTCATGAAAATAAACATATATTTATAAAATTTGAACGAAAGAAATAATCTATCAACTCAGATCCCTAGTAATTATTCAAAAAAATTTACACACTTGTTACATGGTGGTTGAGAAATTTTTTATATTACTCTGAATGCATCATTGTGGCTGACTACATTTATCTCTCAAGGAGCCAATTTTTTGTCAGAAAATATTATTGTGAATTTACTATATTTTTCATATTTTATATTTTTTTTTGAAATAAATGAAAATATGGGGTTTTGGATGTGTTTAATACATTCATGGATTTAAAATAAACAAGAAACAAATAGAAAAAGAACATGAGAATGTTACTCAAAATTAACTGGATCTAAGGTTTGAATGCATGGTTTGTTTTATTATATATTTAATTTGTTTACAATATAGATGATAAATAATATAATTATACATTAGTTATTATCACCTACTAATATTTTGAATATTAGTGAACCTTGGACCACTTTTTATCCCACCAAGTCTCACCTCCTTCAATAATATATAATAATAATCACATCTTGATCAAGTATGATATACCATCCAAAATTGACTCCATCATATGTTTTTTCATCCCTTGACTATCCCATCTCCATATTATGATGGGTAGCCTAGGGGGAGGGACGAGGATAATATATTTTTATAGAATTGAATTAATCTTTGTAAGATTCCAAATAAAAATGGATAATCAGTATATTAATCCTTCACATACCCATAACATAATCTAAAATTAATTAAAACATTATAATACAAAAATATGGGTTTTCATAAAAACCATTAAAATATCCCTCATGGTCACTTCTTCGGTTAACATCCTATGTATTATAGATATTTTATCTAAATACAAAAATAAAGAGAGAAAATCCTTATGAATAAATGATTTAGGATCACACCCATATTGGAAATCAACAACATCACTGGTTCTAAACATAATTTTTGTGACAAGATTGTGGTATTTTTTATTCTTCCTAGAAATGTACAAAATCTTACAAAAAATCTTGGACAAAATTACTTTAAGTAAAAAACCATCACCACTTCAAAATATCATAAATATCACTAAGTAACTATTATGTGAAAGTAGAAAATCTTTATGTATAGATTATTTATCTTCTACGGAAAAGAAATTTTCCTTACATAACACTTATATGTATGGTTTCCCCCTTTACCAGTAAATCATGAGAAATATAAATTAGTTATAATATCCATTTAATCAAAAATAAAAAATAATAATATCACTAAAATACACAATTTAGACCATGTTTTAAATAATTCCCAAAAATAACTGATAAACTCTATATGTGATAATTTCCACTAAATTGTGAAATTCTTGGAGACTAAATCATTAAATTAAAAAGTAAAAATATTAAAATATTGTGCTCTAATAATTATTTTGAATTAATTTTCTTACAAAATAAAATACATCATGGCCCACAAAGTGTCTAAAGATGGACTAGATATTTGAGATATTTGGAAATAGATTAAAGGGAAATATTTAAAAGAAACTATCAATCAATCAATAACTAATATCTCAAATAGAAATCCAAATACAGATACCATAAGAGAAATTATATTAGGGTCATATACTATATAATATTCTCTATCTACTTTATGAGGAGAATCTCATGAATATCAAGAAGATAATTCTAATATTCCTTGATGTATCTGGGAGTATTAGAAGGAGATCCATGATATCATTACATGAGATAAATGAAAACATAGAGATATATAATGTGACTCCATGGACCTCTATAGAATGATAAAGAAAATATAAGACCTATAATCTAGACTCAAATAGAAGAATAATATATAATAAGAACATTAACCTCCCACCAACGGAATGATTATAAAACCATAGGAAGGAAAGAAATTATGGAAGGAAATTTCATAGAAACCAGTTACTTCAGAATAAAAAATGGTTCTCTTAAGGAATTTTTTCAGAATACTAATTGTGAATCAAATTCAAAAATTCATATTTGTATTCAAGAATAATATATACTTTGAAATAAACATCCATAAGTGGTTCCACAATATATTAAATTCAATAATCCATATTCAAAAAAGGATCCCAAAGAATCCATAGATAAATGGTATCTAAAAAATTCATAATATGTGATATCAATTAGTTTTTAGTAATGGAATTTATATAATGCCCTCAATTACATAAGAGAAACCATGAGGGGTAAAGTACAATGATTTTGGGATATGTTTTTGAGACCCTAAAAAGTGAGAAAGGCCACTTAGGAGTAAATTACTATCTAAATCATGTTTATAATAGTTGTTTCTCATTTCCTTAATTGAGGGTTTCCTAGAAGTTTATTGGTTTTTTGGGATATAGAATTGTTAAAAAATTATATAACATCATAAATAAAGATCTATATTTGTAATATGTGATACTTTGAATAATATATTTTCAATTTTTAGTTTTTTTATTATCTTTTTATACTAGGAGATAATGTGTATGCATTAGAGGTATTAATCTTGTAACTCTATGTAGTTTAACTAAGGTAGTTCAATCTTCCTAAAAGACCAATTTTTCTCAAATTATGGATTTATTGGATACCTTTTAATATTGTGAATAAATAATATTGAAGGTAATTAGATTATATTGTATATAAAATCAGGTATTAAAAGACCTATGAATATGATATATTTGGGTTCATCCTATTTCCAAAATGATGAGGGTGTTTTATGAAAATATGGATTTGTTTATACTAGGTATAATCTTAGTAAAATTTGAATAAAATTGTTTAAAACACAGTTCCCTTATTGATAGTGTTAAAGAGAAAAATCAATTATAACTATATCCCAACACACCCAAATAGTGGGTTGAATTATTGTGAATAGTTTTTCTTCACTTCTAAGACTTTTCACCTCGGATAGAAATAGCCAAAAAAACATGATATCTTCCACACACAAACATTATATCTGAATGAATAAAAGTAAACATGGGGAGATGGTGTTTTACATGGTTTACCACTAATATCTAATCCATATTCCAATTTTTTTTACATAATAATAGGTAACACTATCCAATATAAATATTACCTGAGTTTTGGGATTATGAATTGTCATTCCCACAATCACTTCCTCTTCATGACTACTCACATATAGATTTGAGTGAAAGGAATAGAAATTGAATTAAACATAAAGGTTTCATAAATATATTTATCAAAAATCAGAATAATAACACTAAAACATATATTATGACTCATATTTTCCTCATATCCTCCTTTTATTCTAGTTTTTAATAAAATATGTTGATTCACCTTAGAAATATGATTCCACCTTCAGTTTTTTATTTGATAACCACCACAAAATCATTTGTACCTCTCACACTATTTAATAATTTTAAGATAATTAATATATTTTTAAATGGTAATTATATGAATGTAGAATTGAAAAATAATCCAATTTTTTATTATTTATAATCTTCATGATCACCTTTATAAATCCTGATTTTCATATTCCCACAAATCTTCAAGATCTTATAACAATTTTATACTAAGTTATCAAATATATATTATGATTGATATTTTGAAATATAATAAAAATGTATTATTGAACACCTCTTTTAATTCATGCATAAATGTGAAATAGAGCTCTAATGTGTGTCATGGTCTCATTCCTGACCCCAATTCACATAAATCTTGTGTTTTAAATCACCAACAACATCATAGTATATTTTACTTAAATCTTGGAATGGATTTATTTATTTCTAGTTTTCCAATATATTGATAATATTTTATTACTAACAAAATACATCAAAAATATTTCAACCTAGAGGAAACTTTAATGAAAAATATATAAGGTAATTACCCTTATGATTTTCTCAGTCCTATAAAAATGGATCCCACAAAATTGCCTAATGGCCCCTATGAAATCCCATATCCACATAATGAATCGTATGGAATAAAAAATGGATCACATGAAATTGTCTAATGACCCTTCAGAAATATATTTTTAGTAGAATGACTCTTTCAAAATCCACAAATTACACATATAGAATATACCTTTTCCATTTTATTCAATTGTAAGATAGGGAATCCAACAAAATAATGTAGGAGAATATTATAGAATATAATAACACTTATGATTTATACTCTATATAAAATATGGACCCTATGAATTAGACATTTTAAATTTTTCAAGATCAATGACTACATCATTGAACACATAAAAATTGAATTTTATTTTTACTCTATTTTGTAGTATAACGTAACAAAATTTGATTATAAAGGATTAAATAGATCAATAAATTTGAGTTGATTTCAACATATGAAATTTATAAAAATATGAAAAAGGTGAGGATTTAATTATTTTTGAATTAAAAATAAAAATATAATAATAACTTATATAAACTTGTTAGAGAAATCATGATCAACATGTGGTAAGTGTCCAATGATGCTCAACCATCATTTGTATAAATGTATTCAGGATAGATCTTTGATTAATTGATTTATAACTCCTAAAACTGATATATAATATGATTTCTTACTAGGTTAACACATGGAATATGATAAATAAATTGATATTCATCAACAGTGATCATTAAAAATCAATAAAATTGTATTGTTTGTAAGATATTAACTTAATCAAGGAATCACATCCATAAGGTGATTTGATGATCATATTTGGGTCTATTATTAATATTTTTTCATTTTAATTTCCTAAACATTGATTATTTGTTGATTTTTGGTTTTATCAACCAACACAATAAACAATATTATATATAAAAGATAAAGTATTACAAGAGGTCAACATGCTCAAATCATAAAGTGATATAAATTATTCATGAATGCATGAGGAATCAATTTTTTGGATTTTCATATTAGTATAGTATCATAAAAAAGTTAAAAATGAATTAAAATTGAAAAAAATAAATTCAATTTCACTAGAAATATTAAAAATATATATCTTGGGATTTCCTCAAATAACAATGTCAATATTTATCACTAATGGTTTTAAAAGTATATTAGGTAATAGATGATGAAAATTAATAAATGAAACTATCAAAATTTAATAAACTTTATCACCTGGTTTTCGAATATTAAAAATAATGTTACCCAATCCAAAAATAAATAAAATAATACATTAATTTCATGATTTAGATAACACACCTCACAAAGATTCTCACAATATGAGAACCTAATTGTTTATTGTATTACATATTAGCTACATAAACGTCATATTTTACAACACATGAAAACATTGCTCTTTAACCTTTTCTATACTTATCATGTGTTATAATAATCTCTATAGCCTGAGGAATAAAAACATATGAACGGGGTGATCTCATAATCTCATTAAGGGAAAACATATCATAATTTATTGTAAAATATAAATGAATTATAACATGAATAAGATGATAATAATAATATTAAAATATTATAAGACCATAGACAATAATCATAAAGCATGATATGGAAACATAATATCATAGAAAATATCATTAATGAAGTAAAAAATGTGACAACATATTATTATTTCATGTATTTATAAACTTTTATTTTTAATAACATTTGGTAGGGTTTCATTTTGGGTTTCTTCAGGTGATATTTTATACAATTTGGAAAATTATGGGTTAGTGCATGGTTTTCCCTAACCAAGTGCTTCTTCAGAGAAAACCATGTAACCCCAGGATGTGGAATTTTGCATGGTTGGAGCATGGTTAGTAAATTTTTGCACCTTGTTTGGTGAAACCATTAGGCCTACTTATAGTAGGTTCTGGGATTGTGCATGGTTTCTCTAAATCATATGCCTTTTCCCAGGATACTATTTGGATGGGATTTTAAGTTATCATAATTTTTTTTTTTAAAAATGAACCCCTTTTTTAGGTTTCCGATGTACTAGTACGACTTAATATTGATTTATCCCATACTTTGAGCTCCCATGAATTTTTTTGACCCATTAGATCCCTCTCATAAATAATCTGAAGCCAAACGAATTTCATTTTATCTCCAAGTGGTTAGTATCCTTCTTCTATTCTCATTCTCTCGTGATCTATCTACTCATCCATAGGATTACATGGATACTCCTATTAATATGTGGATATAAGAACCAATTTTCAAGATATAAAACTAGATTTTATTCATATATAATCATTTGCATCATTATCCCTTATAGTTTTCCAGGTACGACTTTGTGATTCAAGAACCACTGATCCCAAGGTAGGTGGTTTCGTTACGATGTCCAAATCTTATTAACCCTAAATTGCATTATATCATTTTAATTGTTTGAGTTAAATGAAATTTTTTTACTATGATTAAATGGATTTCAATTGGTTTTTTATAATATTGCATTTCCATTGATTATAGTTTTTAAAAAAAGGGTTTTGGTATGAAATTAAAAAACCCCAATTCCATTGAATTAGGGTGTGTTTATGAGAGTTTACAAAAATTTAAATTGTTTAATTTAAATTTAATTTTGATTGAAATTGTTTTAATTAAAATTTTGATTTTAATTTTGGAAAATTGATTTCCTGTTAAATTGTGAAAACCCCCAATTCCTCTGAATTTAGGGTTAGTTATGAAATTGTTTAAAAATTAAATTTCGGAATTTAATTATAAAATTTTATTATGAAATTGAATGGGGAATTGGTTTCAAATCCATATTTTTTAAAATGGATTTAAATTGGTTTTTTAGAAACCTTAGGGTTTTATCTTGGTGGGAAGGCATGTTTTTATTTAATACTGCGTTATGGTTTTTTGAAAAAAATTGGCATACATGAAATGGAGAATGGGATTTAACGGTATTATAATAATTAAAAAAATTCAAATAGTTGTTTTGTTATTTGATAAAATAAATGAATTACGTAATTAGTGAGTTATTTGGATGAAACTTTATGATTTACAACATTCTAAAACATCATAATAGTACATCGCATCCCTTAGGTAATGGTGATGAGTCCTCTTTTGTATTTATTCAAAGGTACATATGAAAAAAAAAATTGTTTCATAGTGTCAGGTCATTATTTTATAGAAATATCATACTATATTAGACATATGACCATGTTACATGTTTGATGTATTTCAAATGAATATATTCTATATTTGTAAACAATTATTTATACCTTTTAATTTTTATAGAATATCTTATATAAAAGTTGTTATTTCATACATTTGTGAAAAGTTCCATTTTTGTAAAAGACCCCTTTTTAAATGTAATTCAATTTTTTGAAGTGTATTTCCATCATTTGAAATGTAAATAATTAATTACAAAAGTATTTCCAGGCCTTGAAATGTAAATAATTTTTTTAATATGATTTTGAAATAAAAAACCTCTTTATTAGAAAATAGAAATCACATTCTTGGGTAATTTGATATTGGGATCTTGTTATTTAATCTTTGGGTGAAATCCTACTTTGATTTGGTTAACAACCTATTTATGACTTCCGGTTTTTATATATTAACTCCTTCCAGGATCAAGCAAGGGAAGAGGATCACTTGGAGGTGGTTCTTATTGTTGATCCATGGACTTGGTGAGTTACATATGATATGGAACATGGGAAGTATTTCTTATTTTCTAGTACTTTGTTATTGCACTTTGGGTTATTATACTTTACTTCTACTACATAATTCTTGGTGGAGTTTCTTTTGTATACACATTTATTTGTAATCTTCCTTCCACAATATCTGTGGAAAATTCATTCCCATCTTCTTTGTGTGTGATGCTAGGTTCTGGTCACTAACCCATGGAGACTTAGAATTCCCTTCAGGATATGTTTGAGTTGGATTGGTTATCGAGTTACCAGGGTAATCGGGATATTTCCGAAAAAATTGGTATCAAAGGAAGGTTCTTGTTGGACTTCTATTGTTTAAGCTAGTATTCAATGTGAAATCATATCGGGACATAAAAGGTAGTTGTGGTTGAGTTCTTGGATATCTCTCACCTCAACGAACCTTAAGTCTCTATGGGTGGTTAGGGAAATACATATTGTGGATTATTTTTGTTATTTTCCATACTTTTAACTTGTATAGGTATGAAATCCTATTCCTGTTATTATATCTGTTGGGATTAATCTCCCTTGGTGTTATGTTTGAGTTTAATAAGATTTATTCCTTATTATCTACTGAGCTTTTGTAGAATCATGCCATTGAGAAGACTTGTAAGTTAGATTCAATAGTAACATACTACAAAACCATAGAGAGTGAATCCAGTGGTATATTTTAATCCAGTATAGGTGATTTTGTGCACTGTCCATGCTCTAGGATAGAAACCACATACAGCTCTCATTCTGGATCCAACTGTTGAACCTTAGGGAATGTTCTCAATATTTATTTCTCAAGATTTTGTTTTTTAGAATCCATAACTATTCAAAGGCTCAAAAAAATTTAAGAGTATGACGAATGGTTTCATAGAATGGTGAATTGTTTTTGGTTCTTAGACACTCCTAAAGAAATCATGGTAAAGTATTCCAACTTCATGCTAGAAGAACTGAGCAGAAGAAGGTGTAAAATAATGGTGAAGGTGGAGAAACCCAAGGGCTTAGAGTGGAAATACTTCAAGGTTCTTTTCATTGAAAAGTTCTATCTGGATTCTATTCTGTTTTACAATTATACTGATTTTTTAATCATTAGTAGACCAATAGGTCCTTGATAGAGTATGAAAAACATTTTACTGAGCTCATGAATTTCACACCTAAGATTATGTCGAATGATAATATTAAGGCCCGAATGTTCAAGTTGGGACTTCATCAAGATATTCATTTTTAGGTTTTCTCACTAAATCTACCTTCTTATGTCATTTTTTCGGATAGATATCTAATGTTTGGTATTTACCTTACTATAAATTTAGGGTTATTGGGATTTTCGTTCTCTCTCAATGGCAGTGTGAGTTCTTTTAAGGGAAAATAAAAGTGCGGTGATTCTCGTAATAGTTCTCGATAGTAAGGTCATTTTAAAATTCTTACAATACTAGGAAGAGTTACTTTTATTTTCCACCAGTGTGAAAATCCAAGATATTCAAAGAGGGTTTGCATAGAGGCATCCAAGAACTGCGGATCATGCAGATGCTCAAGGAATTTATAGATATTTTCTCATATATATCTCACTTCATATAGTGGGATGTGATAAAACATCATCTACAAACTATGGATAAATAAAATTCATCACTTTTAAAAGGGTTCCAGTAGTATGATTATAGAATAATTATTCTTCACATAGTGGAAGATTCTCCAAAAAAAGTGGATATAGGTCCAATGATTTTGAAAGGTACAATTTCTATAGCTTCATATTTTGTGACAACTCTATTTGATACTGGGGCATCTCATTCATTTATTTCAACCTGTATTGTGAATATGCTAAATCTTTTAATGAAGATGTTATCTTATGTTATGGATATTACTACACCCATTGGTACGAAGAGATATAATGGTCTCCAAAGTCCTTCTTGTGTCTTCTCTTTATTAGATATCAAGGTTGCTTGGAGTTTTCTGGTTCTTGATATGAAACCTCTTGACTTTACATTTGGGATAGATTGACTCATTACTAATAAATCCAAAATTCATTGTTATCTTCTATGGGACTCCAATAATACACGTAGTGTTGTGTGTCATGCAGCTTAAGGATAATGATACCAAATGTCGAGTAGGGTCAGACCTTTTAACCTAGAGTTGGGGAAAGTAATATCAGTGTTTTCTTTTGATCTGAAACATGAATATCTGTAACACCCGAGACTTTTAAGTTATATAAATCATCAAATAAATCTTTTTCTACACACAACACTTTCTTGTATTTCTTTACACGAAATCGCGATCTTCCTTGATAGCTTGCGTCATACGCAATACCGAGTTTCACTAAACAACGATATACTATTAAAATATTCTTAAAACTAGCAATTATGAATAGTAATAACCACTTTTTGAAATTTTATAAATTTTATTTTTCAAAATGAACTTCATTTTTGGATTCGGAAAATCAAAATTAGCCTAGGGTGAAATTTTGGTATTTTTCTGAAAACTTTCCATTTTTGATGAATAGTGAAACCACTAAGTGGTAGTTAAAAAAACTGAATTTTTCATAAAACATAATTTTACCGCTTCTGTGAGTGGAATTTCTAAAATCCGAGAGACACGGTTAATATCGAGGACTAAAATGTGGTTCAATGAGATGAAAATAATATTTGGTGAATAATAACTTTTTACCTTTTTTTACCACGGTTAAAAGTAAATAGGGTAATTAAGGGTAAAAATGATATTATTATTACCCTAACACATGACCTAATTCTATTGGACAAGTTTAATCCGACCAAAAAAAACCTTAGGAATAAAATATGACCATTTAGGACTACTTGGATTAGATTAGGACTTTTATTATTAATTTATTTAAAGAAGGGTTAAAATAGTTAAAATCAATGTTTAATAAATAAATCATTTTTAATATGGGGTTATACATAAGATAAGTTCGACTATAAATATTCATTAGAAAGATAAAACGATATCCTACATAATGATATTTTATTTGTAATTTTTAGACTTTAAATAATTTAATATATTTATGACACAACGATGATGAAGTAATTATCTAATTAATGAAATATTGACATAATTGATGTTATAAATACCCAAATAAATATACTTTGAGACTTTTTATGAATTACACTAATTTTATAGGTTAATATGACATGTTAGTATTGATTTAATTAACTTTTCTTGAACTTATAATTCTGTTATGAGTTTAAAAAAAATCAATTACTAAATAGAGTAAAAATTGACATAAAATAGTTTTTAAAACAAATATTATATTATTAATTGTTATTTTATTCCTAAAAATGTAAGGTTCGGAAAAATGACTCAGATAAGGTTATATATACTAATAATAAACAACTTGGGGTTCTTTTGGCTTGATATAGTAAGTTTATTAATCTTATAGTATAAGAACACAAGAAGACACAGTAAAAGCAAAATTATTTAACTTAATGTTAAATCTAAATGATAAGGTTAAAATAGGAACCTAAACTTGTCTAAATTCTATTGGATGAGAGGATTTAGACCCATACCAACCTTGGCCTCTAAATAAATCAATTTGGAGCTATTTAAAACCGAACTTGACTTTATAATAAAATAATATTTTTAGTTATTCCAAAGGTGCCCCTCTCCTCCCTTATAAAATGGAACCTCCTCCCTCTCTTCCTCACACCACTTTGAGCCTTCATTCTCGGACAAACCCTACCACTTTCTCCTCTACACTTCCCTAGAGACATCCTAGAGGTCCTGGTATTCTTCAAAGACCAATTTTAGTTCCCTAAAAGAAGGTCTCAAAGAATCACTTCAAAGAAGAGGTAATGTCCGTTACCGATTCTTTCGTCATTATTTCTTCTTCCACTTATTCTTCTTTAGATGTTTCATTATGAAGTAATAACATCAGTATCACTAATATACTGATATGTTATTATAATTATGAAACAACCCTATTTCACCATATATCCATCCTACGGAAAAAGAAATCACCGCGCGTGCGTACGTACGGAATACCGTCTCCACGCCGTGGTGTAATCTATTTTCCACCACCAAATCACTTGGATGGGTATAATGGTGTAAATTATGACTATATATTACTATTATAAATTGATACTAATTCTGAAATAGTATACATACACTATAATACAATTCCACGATCATAGGAATGATATCATAACTCGTGCGTACGTACGGAATACCGTCTCCACGATGTGATGCGACTCGTTCTACATGATCTTCATTTCATAATGATTATATAAATGAATTGAATGAATTAATATGATATATATTACACTAATAACATTTTGAAATGATTTATCTATAACCTAAAGAGAATAATAAGAATATATTCGACAAAACACGCATAAGAACAAAAAGTTATAAACACCCGAATAACAAGTAGCAATGAAATATTACTACTAAGAAGCTAAGAATATGAACATATATGATATCATAAAAATAAGTATGATTCTAGAATAAGTCAATAACATTATTTAAATCATTATACAGGAGGTTTGGACACGTACAAAGCATATCGGACCTAAGGTAAGGGAAATATCACAATCTCATTTTTATCCAAGATTGTTTATACTTTAGTATTTACTGGGGTGTATTTTATCATCCACATCCATTTTTCCTCAATATATAATATTATTTATATCCACATACAATCTTTTAAATCCAATTTTACCCTTATGTGAGTTTTTAGTAAAAGATATGAAAGGAATCTTTTGTAATTTTTTATACAAGGTACTTTTTGACTTTTTTGACAAAAGTACAAGAAGAATGTTTTTTTAACTTATAAAACATGAATGTATTTTTAAAAAATTATTTCCAAGAAGCTTTCTTTACAAGTTTTTTAGGTTTATTTTTAATCAACTTCTTTTAGTTTAGAATTGTACGACATGTTAAGAAAGGAAAAGAGTTTTTGAAGCAGAAAGGATATTTTCCTCAAGAATGGAGTTCAAGTGTTTTATCAAAATTATTTTCCATCTAATATTATAAAGGGTTATATTTTTATCCCTATTATTACATTGATTTGATTATGTTCTTATGGAATTATATTTATGAATTCCTTTATCTTATATGAATTGTTTTATGATGTCATGATGTTTAAGATTCCCATTTTTATTACATGAGTTATGAAATGATGTATGATTTATGATTTTGTGGCACACATAAGAATGGTATCACTATGAGATGGGTGGGACCTATATCTCCATCCAATGCATTGGGTAAGGATTTTATATCTCATGAGATAGACATGGCTGGAATGGTAGGTTATACCGGTTCAGTGAAACAGGACTGAAACGAGGGTGACTCGGTCCATAAATGGACTTTTTCCACTAAGATAGTCTTGGAAATGAGTCTTTACTAAAAAGAAATGATTCTCTATGATTATGTGTGTATGCCACAAAGTTTCATGTTTTATGTTATGATTATTGGGATTACATTTCACTTCTATGATTTATCCCATGTTATGATATTATGATCTCTTTTGCAGGTTAAGATTTCCAAAAGTTATGTTCTTATGCATATGATGTGATTGATATTTCTTTTGATTACCCTTACCGAGCATTTGAGCTCACCCTTTTGTATTTTTTATTTCCCCAGGTCAGGAAGAAGGTTATTAAGTAGGATATTCCAAAAAGAGACTCTAGATATGATGAAATAAATGGGAGGAAAAGTAGATGCTTTATGAACCAGTTATTTATGTTTCCCAGTTTCTAAAGACTCTATACCTATATGGTCCTTTCTTGGTTTTATTATATGTTTTAATAAGTGTGCTTCAATTCTAATGTAATAACAATGTATGTAAAGTATGGGTCGTTATAGTTGGGATCAGAGGAAAGGTATAGTCAACCTTTGGAAATTAGGATGCGAAAGGCTTAGTAAGAACCCTAAGGATAAGTCTAAGAATAGAAAACAATATTAGTGTTTTAGAAATGGCCATGAATAACCTAGGATAAAACCTTAAGTGTGAAATTTTATTCTTGATTATATGGTTTTCCAATTATAATTAGTGTTTCTCACACTATTCTTCTTGGTTTTAGTCAATGGCTGGAACCCGAAGGAACCGTGTTAATGTGGAATGCGACGAGAAATGCGATGATTGTCCCCCTGAGTAACCAAACGTTATGGAAGATGAAATACAAAATCTTGTAGCGATGCTCACACAACTTTCTCAAGCTATGAATCATGCAAGACTTCCAAACGATCAAAGGAAGGAGAAACATTCTGTTGAATCCTTCATGAGATAGCGTCCACCTTCATTCAGTAGGTCTACTAATCCATTAGTTGCTGAACAATGGATTAGTACTATTGAAAAGATATTTTCAGTTCTTCAATGTTCTGAGCATGATAAAGTCATCTTAGCAGTGTATCGTTTGGAGGGTCATGCTGATCAATAGTGGAATCTTATTAAGAATACGAGGAAAAGGGATGAAATTGATTCCATGGAATGGGACGAGTTCAAGAACTTATTTTTCAATAAGTACTTCCCTCGTATTCTCCGAACAATGATAGAGAAAGAGTTTCTTGAACTGAAGCAAAAGGATGATGAATCTGTTGGTAACTATGAAGAAAATTTTACAAGACTTCCAAGGTACGCTTCTGGTATTATTATCAAACCTGAGAGTAAGATCGATCGATTCTTTAGTGGATTAAAACCAAGTCTTCGAAGGGGCTTAGCCATAAGGGACTTCAATAGCTACGAGGAAATCGTTCGATGTGCTCTCAAAGTTGAGATGGAGATTGGAGTAACCCATCAGTCATATGCGTTTGATAAGAAGAGGAAAATGGAATTCAAAGGAAAATCTAAAGAGCACACTGAAAAGAAGATGAGCTTTCCCTTATGCTGAAAGTGTGGAAAGAAACTTGGAGGGAGTTGTCTTAAAGGGACAAGTAAATGTTTCAATTGTGGAAAGGAAGGTCATCAGGCATTTGAATGTCGCGATGATGGGAAGAAGATGTCTAATGATGCAAACAAAGGAAGGGATACACATAATGAACCTAATACACTTCAATTTTTCATGTGTAAGGAGATGGGACATTATCCCAATAAATTCCCTAATCCAAGGGTTGATGATGATGGTCGATGTCAACAAACTCTTAAGGCTAAAGAAAAAGGAAAGTCACATGCAATTTCTATCAGCGATGTTGAGTACGATAACAATGTGGTGAAAGGTACACTTACCATCCACTCTAAAGTATCAAATGTTTTATTTGATTCTGGATCCACCAACTCTTTTATTTCTGAAAAATTTTCTAAGGGTATCACTGTATTACCTCAACAATTAGATGTTGAGTTAGCTGTGACAACACCTAATGGCACAACAATCACATCAAAAGTTTATAATTCTTCTCCGATTGAAGTTTGTGGGAATGTGCTTCAAGCAAATCTTGTGATACTTCCTATAGTGGAATTTGATGTGATTCTTGGCATGGATTGGCTTTCTCTACATAGAGCTCATATCAATTTCCAAAGAACGGAAGTCACATTTCATATTCCAGATCAATCTATGACCATCTATCGATGCAAGGATGAACATAACCTTCCAGTGGAAATTTCTTCCATTTTATGGGTATTGATTCCACTAAATGAAGGTTATTTATCTCAAATGGATGGTGAGAAACTCACGATTAATAATATTCCCATTGTACGAGAGTTTGATGATGTCTTTCCGAAGGAATTACCAGGTCTTCCACCGAATCGTGAAGTTGAGTTTTCAATAGAACTCGTACCGGGTGCTTTGCCTATTTCAAGTACATCTTATAGAATGGCCCCAATTGAGTTGCAGGAATTGAAGAAGCAACTCCAAGAAAATCTTGATAAGGGGTTCAAATTCCCTAGTGCGTCACCTTGGGGAGAACCTATTCTGTTTGTTAAGAAGAATTATGGATCAATGAGACTCTGAATTGATTATCGAGAACTTGACAAGATCACTATCAAGAACAAATATCCTCTCCCACGCATTGATGACCTATTTGACCAACTACGCAGAGCTCAATAATTTTCCAAAATTGATCTTCATTCAGGGTATCATCGATTAAGGGTCAAAAGGGAGGATATACCAAAGATGGATTTCCGTACAAGGTATGGACACTATGAATTTATAGTGATTCCATTTGGTCTTACTAATGCCCCTGCTATCTTCATGGATCTAATGAATAGAGTCTTTAGAGACTATCATGATCAGTTTGTGGTAGTCTTTATAGACGATATTCTTGTCTATTCAAAGAGCAAGGAAGAACATGAAGATCACTTGAGAATTATATTGAATACCCTGAGAAAGGAGAAGCTTTATGCCAAATTTACCAAGTGTGAATTTTGGCTTCAAAAAGTTGCATTTTGGGTCACATAATCTCAAAAGAGGGGATATCTGTGGATCCAGCAAAAAAAGAGGTTATCGAAAGATGGTTGAGACCAACAACAGTAACCGAGATCCGAAGTTTTCTTGGTTTGGATGGATATTATCAACATTTTGTGAAAGATTTTTCATGATTATCTAATCCACTCACCAAGTTGACTCGAAAAGGAGTTAAGTTTGTTTGGATAGATGAATGTGAAGAGAATTTCACAGAGTTAAAAAGAAGGTTATCTAGTTCACATGTGCTCACACTACCTTGTAGTGGAGAAAGGTTTGTGATCTATGGTGATGCATCCAAGAAGGGATTGGGGTGTGTTCTTATGCAAAATGATATGGTGATAGCTTATGCCTCATGACAGCTGAAAATACATGAGAAAAATTACCCAACTCTTGATTTGGAGTTAGCTGCGGCAATCTTTGCATTAAAGATTTGGAGGCATTACCTTTATGGTGAAAGGTGTGATATTTATACTGATCATAAAAGTTTAAAGTATATTTTCACACAAAAGGATCTGAATATGCTCCAAAGAAGATGGTTGGATCTGATTAAGGATTATGACTGCTCAATTCATTACCACCCTGGGAAAGCAAACAAGGTGGCAGATGCATTAAGTTGAAAAGACCATGCAAGTTTATCCATGATGAGGATCAGAAAAGACCCAATATTTATGGATTTACAAAGGATGGATATTGGAATTATAATGAAAGGGGAAAAATCGTATCTTTCTCAAATGAATGTTCAACCATCTATACATGTGAAGATTAAAGAGGCACAGAAAGAAGATGTCGAGTTACAAAAAAAGGTGAGAAATGTTCCTGAATTCAACCTTGATTGTGATGGGATAATAAAGTTCAAGAATCGGGTTTGTGTTCCTCCCATCCCCGAATTAAAGAAGGAGTTGCTGGATGAGGCTCATAGTTCTTCATTCTCTATTCATCCTGGAAGCACGAAGATGTATAGGGACCTGAAAGAGTACTTCTGGTGGGATGGCATGAAAAGAGATGTTGCTGAATATGTCTCTCGATGCTTGGTTTATCAACAAGTTAAAGCTGAGAGACAGAAGTCTAAGGGGATGTTACAACCATTACCCATACCCGAATGGAAATGGGAAAACATCACTATGGACTTTGTCACAGGAATTCCTAAAACATCCAAAGGCAATAATGCTATCTGAGTCATAGTTGATCGTCTTACAAAATCTGCACACTTCATTGCTATTAGAGAGGATTTCTCTCTAGATCAACTTGCCAGGATATATGTAAAGGAAGTGGTAAGATTGCATAGAGTACCAATTTCTATTATATCTGATCGGGATCCGAGGTTTAGCTCAATGTTCTACCAAAGTCTTCATCATACTCTGGATACAGAGTTGAGTTTCAGCACTGCTTATCATCCTCAGACAGACGATCAGTCTGATAGAACAATTAAAACTCTAGAAGATATGTTGAGAGCTTGTTCTATGGATTTCAAAGGTGGTTGGGATGAACACCTACCTTTGGTGGAATTTTCTTATAATAATAGCTTTCACTCCAGTATTCAGATGGCTCCTTATGAAGCTCTCTATGGAAAGAAATGTAGGACTCCAACTTGCTGGGATGAAGTTGGGGAATGAAAGCTATTAGGACCTGATCTCGTTGATGAAATGGAAAAAAAGGTCAGATCTATTCAACAACACATAAGAGCAGCTCAGAGTCGATAGAAAAGTTATGCCAACAACCGAAGAAAATACCTTGAGTTTGAAGTGGGTGATAAAGAGTTATTACGAATATCTCCCTGGAAGAGGGTTATGAGATTTGGAAAGAAGGGGAAGTTTAGCCCTAGATATATCGGTCCTGTCGAAATACTGGATCGTGTTGGGAAGGTAGCTTACCAATCGGCGCATCCACTAAATCTCTCTCAAGTTCACGATGTGTTCCATATATCTCTCCTGAGAAAGTAAATACCTGATCCTTCACATGTACTCAGCTCAGAAGTTGTACCACTGGAGCAAGATATTTCTTATGAAGAACAACCGATAGAGATTCTAGATCGTAGCGAAAAAGTCCTACTAATCAAGACCACTCGATTGTTGAAAGTTTTATGGAGGAACCACCAATTAGAAGAAGATACATGGGAGCTTGAGGATATGATGAGGTAGAGGTATCCTCATCTGTTTGATACAAAGTGAATGAATTTCGAGGGAGAAATTCATTTTAAGGGGGGTAGAATGTAACACATGAGACTTTTATGTTATATAAATCATCAAAGGAATCTTTTTATACACACAACACTTTCTTGGCTTGCTTTACACAAAATCGCGAGCTTCCTCGATAGCTTGCATCGTACGCAATACCGAGTTTCACTAAACAACAATATACTATTAAGATATTATTAAAACTAGCCGTTATGAATAGTAATAACCAATTTTTGAAATTTTATAAATTTTATTTTTCAAAATGGACTTCATTTTTGGATTCGGAAAATCGAAATTAGCCTAGGGTAAAATTTTGGTATTTTTCTGAAAACTTTCAATTTTTGATGAATAGTGAAACCACTAAGTGGTAGTTAAAAAAACTGAATTTTTCATAAAACATAATTTTACCGCTTCTGTGAGTGGAATCTCAAAAATCCAAGAGACACGGTTAATATCAAGGACTAAAATGTGGTTCAATGAGATGAAAATAATTTTTTGGTGAATAGTAACTTTTTACCTTTTTTTACCACGGTTAAAAGTAAATAGGGTAATTAAGGGTAAAAATGATATTATTATTATCCTAACACATGTATTAATTCTATTGGACAAGTTTAATTCGACCAAAAACAAACTTAGGAATAAAATATGACCATTTAGGCCCACTTGGATTAGATTAGTACATTTATTATTAATTTATTTAAAGAAGGGTTAAAATAGTTAAAATCAATGTTTAATAACTAAATCATTTTTAATATGGGGTTATACATAAGATAAATTCGACTATAAATATTCATTAGAAATCTAAAAATATTTCCTACATAATTATATTTTATTTGTAATTTTTAGACTTTAAATAATTTAATTTATTTATGACACAACGATGATGCAGTAATTATCTTATTAATGAAATATTGACATAATCGATGTTATAAATACCCAAATAAATATAATATGAGACTTTTTATGAATTCCACTAATTTTCTAGGTTAATATGACATGTTATTATTAATTTAATTAACTTTTTTCGAACTTATCATTCTGTTATGATTTTAAAAAAAATCAATTACTAAATAGAGTCAAAATTGACATAAAATAGTTTTTAAAACAAATATTATATTATTAATTGTTATTTTATTCCTAAAAATATAAGGTTCGGCCAAATTACTTATATAAGGTTATATATATTAATAATAAACAAATTGGGGTTCTTTTGGCTTGATATAGTAAGTTTATCAATCTTATAGTATAAGAACACAAGAAGACACGGTAAAAGTAAAAAAATTTAACTCAATGTTAAATCTAAATGATAAGGTTAAAATAGGAACCTAAACTTATCTAAATTCTATTGGATTAGATTCTTTCGACCCATCCCCACCATAGCCTCAAAATAAATCAATTTGGAGCTATTTAAAACCGAACTTGACATTATAATAAAATAATATTTTTAGATATTCCAAAGGTGCCCTCTCCTCCCTTATAAAAGGGAACCTCCTCCCTCTCCTCCTCACACCACATTGAGCCTTCAAGCTCGGCCAACCCCTGCCACTTTCTCCTCTCCACTTCCCAAGAGACATCTTAGAAGTCCTGGTATTCTTCAAAGACCAATTTTAGTGCCCTAAAAGAAGTTCTCATAGAAGCACTTCAAAGAAGAGGTAATGTCCGTTACCGATTCTTTCATCTTTATTTCTTCTTCCACTTATTTTTATTTAGTTGTTTCATTATGAAGTAATAGCATAAGTATCACTCATATACTGATATGTTATTATAAGTATGAAACAACCCTATTTCACCATCTATCCATCCTACGGAAAAAGAAATCACCGCGCGTGCGTACGTATGGAATACCGTCTCCACGCCGTGGTGTAATCTATTTTCCACCACCACCTCACTTGGATGGGTATAATGGTGTAAATAATGACTATATATGACTATTATAAGGTGATACTAATTCTTAAATAGTATACATACACTCCAATACAATTCCATGATCATAGAAACGATATCATCACTCGTGCGTACGTACGGAATACCGTCTCCACGATGTGATGCGACTCGTTCTACATGATCTTCATTTCATAATGATTATATAAATAAATTTAATGAATTAATATGATATATATTACACTAATACCATTCTTTAAATGATGTATCTATAAGATAAAGAGAAGAATAATATTTTATTCGACAAAACACGCATAAGAACAAAAAGTTATAAACACCCGAATAACAAGTAGCAATGAAATATTACTACTAAGAAGCTAAGAATATGAACGTATATGATATTAAAAAAAAAATTATGATTCTGGAATAAGTCAATAATATTATTTAAATCATTATACAGGAGTTTTGGACACGTACAAAGCATATCTGACCTATGGTAAGGGAAATATCACAATCTCATTTTTATCTGAGATTGTTTATACTTTAGTATTTACTGGGGTGTATTTTATCATCCACATCCATGTTTCCTCAACATGTAATATTATTTCTATCCACATAAAATTTTTTAAATCTAATTTTACCCTCAGGTGAGTTTTTAGTAAAAGATATGAAAGGAATCTTTTGTCATTTTTCGTACGAGGTACTTCTTGACTTTTCTGACAAAAGTACAAAAATAATGTTTTTTTAACTTATACGTAATTAATGGATTTTTAAAAAATTATTTCCAAGAAGCATCCTTTACATTTTTTTAAGTTTATTTTTAATCAACTTCTTTTATTTTAGAATTGTACGACATGTTAAGAAAGGAAAAGTGTTTTTGAAGCAGAAAGGATATTTTCCTCAAGAACGGAGTTCAAGTGTTTTATCAAAATTATTTTCCATCTAAGATAATAAAGGGTTATATTTATATCCATATTATTACATTGATTTGATTATGTTCTTATGGAATTATATTTATGAATTCTTTTATCTTATATGAATTGTTTTATGATGTCATGATGTTTAAGATTTCCATTTTTATTACATGGGTTATGAAATGATGTATGATTTATCATTTTGTGTCACACATAAGAATGGTATCATTATGAGATAGGTGGGACCTATATCTACCTCCAATGCATTGGGTAAAGATTTTATATCTCATGAGATAGACATGGCTAGAATGGTAGGTTAAACCAGTTCAGTGAAACAGGACTGAAACGAGGGTGACTCAGTTCAGAAATGGACTTTGTCCACTAAGATAGTCTTGGAAATGAGTCTTGACTAACAAGAAATGATTCTCTATGATTATTTGTGTATGCCACAAAGTTTCATGTTTTAAGTTATGATTATTGGGATTACATTTCACTTCTATGATTTATCCCATGTTATGATATTATGATCTCTTTTGCAGGTTAAGATTTCCAAAAGTTATGTTCTTATGTATATGATGTGATTGAAATTTCTTTTGTTTACCCTTACTGAGCATTTGAGATCACTCTTTTTTATGTTTTATTTCTCCAGGTCAGGAAGAAGGTTATTAAGTAGGATCTTCCAAAAAGGGACTCTAGATATGATGAAATAAATGGGAGGCAAAGTAGATGCTTTATGAACCAGTTGTTTATGTTTCCCAGTTTCTAAAGACTCTATACCTACACAATCATTTCTTGGTTTTCTTATATGTTATAATAAGTGTGCTTCAATTCTAAATTAATTACAATGTATGTAAAGTATGGGTCGTTATAATATCTGAGTGATGATATCCCACCATTTTTGTCATGTTATTGGATGTGTTTCTTTTTGACTTCTCTGGTTTTCCACTAGTAAAGAAGGCTGAGTTCTATAATGATATTAATGTATTTATGGAATCAGTGGACATGATTTTCCATGAGTATCTAGATACCTTCATGGTGGTATTTCTAGATGAAATCCTTATTTACTCTATGTTTGATTAGAATCATGTGCATTATCTTATAACAATTCTGATTTTGCTGATAAATCACTATCTCTATGCCAATATTTAGAAAGTGATTTATAGATTCAGTAAGTTAAATTCATGGGACATGTTGTTTTTGAACATGGTATTTCAGTTGACTGTAAAGAGGAAATATCTATTATGAAATGGAAACAACCACACAATGTTTTCAAGATTTGGAGATTCTTTGGTATATATTGTTATTATAATCAGTTCCTTAAGGGATTATAAAAGTTGGCTTCTCAAATGAATTCCCTAAATTAGAAGTAAGTTAATATTTTCATAGAATTATATATTTTATAGTTCTTTTGTTGATCTACAATTTATTTTTAAAAATTTCACTAGTGTTGACTCTTTTAGAGGTTGGGCAGGGATATGTGGAGTTCTTTGATGCATCAGGTTTAGGTTTGGGATGCATTCTTATGCAAGTTGATCATGTTGTTTCCTATGGATCTCATTAGCTTAGGCCACAAGAAAAGAATTATATAACCACTGACATTGATCATGCATTTGTGGTGCACACACTTAATAGTTGGTGAAAATAACTTTATAGAGAAAGGTTTACCATGTTTTCTGGCAACAAGATATTGAGTTATATCTTCTCTCAAAAATATTTAAATATCTACATATGCATTGGTTTTAATACTAAAAATACTTTTATTTCAACAACGCTTATACCCTAGGAAAGGTTAAGGTCATTACAGATGCTTTGAGAAGTAAAATTCCTACCAAGGTAGTGAAAGAATCATTGGTAGAGTGGAATTGGATGGATCTATTTTCACTGTTTCATATAACAGCACATAAATCAGGGGTCGGGGTTTCCTTGGATATTTTTTTAATGAAATCCACCATTATCGAATTGATTCTTTAAGAACAGAAGCTTGATGATTATTTTAGTAGCATTAAAGACTCTCATTATGGTTGGGAGATAATTACATGGTGGTCGTAATCCATTGAGGTAATTCTATTATTTCAAAAACATTTTTTGTATCATTAGTGACAAAGAAAACTGTTATGGGAGACTGTTATAGCTCCTTGTGGGATGTGTGCCCAAGAACCATGATGATGTTCTATGACATGTGGCATTAGTTCTAGTTTCTATGTTTGAGATAGGTCATCAATGAGTTTGTTTCTCGTTTTGATATGTTCCAAAAGGTGGAGTTCATGCACCAAAACCTATTGGTATTGCCTCATCCACTTTCATTACCTACATGGAAGTGGGATGATATCTCTATAGAATTTTTAGTGGGGTTATAGTTTACCCAAAAAAAGAATAAGGTTATATGGGTTTTGATCAATCATCAAACTAAATATGGTCACATTATACAAATTCATGTTACAACCAAAGTTTAGGAGTTAATAATTTTAGATGTGAAAGATATTTTCTATTTTCAAAAAGTTCCATATGCTATAGTCTAGAAAAGGGATCCTAATTTATGTATTTTTTTGGAAAGTTTGTCAGGAGGCCATGGGATCTCACATTCGTTTGAGTATGGAATACCATCCGTAGTTGGATATCCAGAAAGAAAGAGTTATTAAAATTCATTAGGATACTCTTGATGCTTCTATTATTAACTTTTGTGGGGATTGAGATGATCATTTGGGGTTGGTTGAGTTTTCTTATAATAAAAGCTACCAGCATGTGATCAAGATGTATCCTTTTGAGACCTTTTTTTTGACTTCTTTATGAATATTCATTGTGTTGGTTAGAGTTTGGTGAATGCTCCTTTCTTAGGCCATGTTTAATACAAGAGATGATTGTAAAGATTCAATTGATCTATCATAGAATGGTGACGGCACAGACCTATTATAAGTATTATGATAATCTTCATCTTAGACCTTTATAATTCTCAATTGGTGATCATATGTTCTTAATGAAGGTTCTGGGTGCAGCGGTAGTGCGTGGGTGGATGTTCCCACTAGGATTTTTGTCTTTAACAATGATCAATCTGGGATCAATACGACGATAAACGCCAGTCTCTAGGGATCGAATCACAGAAAAGGAAAAAGAAAAGGAAAGTCCTAGAACCACAAAGTAGGATCCTTACAGGTTGATTATAATTAATTTAATCAATTGAAAAGAAATATCTTTTGGGTGTTCTATCTTCATTGATGTTCTTGATCACATTCCGATGTGATTTGTCGTTGCGCCATAGAATCCATGTGTAGAATTCCTCTAGTGGTGATCCACACGTGTACCTCATATCTTGGAACGTCGCCAAATGAGTCTTCGGGTGCTAGCGTGGAGAAACATTTGCTTGTGTTGTCTGCCTTAGATCGTCTTGATCTGATGGAAGAGGATTTATCTCGGTCTTGAGATCATTCTTGGAGGAAGATATTTTTTCAGCCTTGAAAGAATCCTCCAGAGTTGTTGTGCATAACGATTCTCTTGTGTATGTAAAAGAGTTGGGGTTGTGAGGATATTTATAATCCGGTTTACGGTTGTTGGGTTATGATAATAAATAAATGTGTTATGCATTTTATTTATTTCATTGACTCTTATTTAAAACCCCATGTTGAATAATTAATTCCTCGACTTGTTCCCATGCTGATTATAATAAATATCATTTTAAACAATATTATATCCCCAAAATCCTAACTGGAAAAACTACACAGCGTGTATTAATAAATACACGGTGTGTACTTGTTTTTCATTTAAAAATACACGGCATGTACATTCATTGTAAAAGGCATTTATAATTTGTTTTCATTTATTCATTTCCATTCCATAATGAAAAATACATGGCGTGTAATAATTAATACACGGCGTGTACTTGTTTTCTATGAAAACCTACACAACGTGTAATCATTAATACACAACGTATATATCTTGTTTTTCATTTCATTCTTCCTCCAATCATTAAAACGATCTAGGCTTCCTTGAATAATTATTAGACCACATATGGGAATAATATTTATTCTACTTGAGATACTTGAATACACATAGTGTGTGACCCTCTCGGCCTCTTTCTCGTTGGCATTAGGCGAGCTTTCCTAAAGTCCAAGATTACTGTCTAGCAACAAGTTAAGGCACCCAAGAGAATGAAGTTGAGGTCACATTGATGTATCACCTCATACGAATTCTTACGGTGTAATTTAATCCCTTTGTCTCGATATCTCATCAATCAGGTTTCATGGAAGTGTCATAAACCTATATGCTTGATCCGTCATTCTTTGACTACCTGAAATAAACTCGTCCTTCACACCATGGCCAGGGAATTTAATGTGATAGTTTTATTTCAATCAAAGGGCCGAGATATCAACTTACATAAATGGAAGGGACAAATCCTTCCTTGACTTATCCATTAACAACATGTCACTCGTGACACATCCAACGTACCCTACTTCCCGCCAACTATCTACGTGATGGTTTTCATCAGTAAATATTAGTGCGCGAGTCATGACATTAGTTAATGATAATATTCCAGGCTAAGGACCATTACACACGCTCGTAGATAGCAATGTCCGATGAAACCAAGACATGAGGAATTGCTACTGGCGGGTCTGTTCACATAATCTCCCATCTTGGAGATTACCAAGTGTGAACTCAATGAAAGAGAGTCTCATCTTTTTTACGAGTGATTGCACATGATGGTCTGTATACTATGTGTCCTATCATAGTATGTCATCCAACCGTAGAACTTTATTTAATAATATTGTTATTGCATCTCAAGGTTATCATCACAGAGAGGATATTCCATGACTTTATCAATGCAACAAATATTCCAGGACATTATTATATTATATTCATGCAGGACAATGAACAATATATAATAAGTTAACATTCTTGTAGTCAATGTACAAAATAGTTGGTTCTCAGGACACCAACCCTTACAAACTCCCTCTTGGACTGGATCAAACTGCCTATGACTTCTAGTTTGCTAGACCTCACATGATGATCATGTTTCATTAGAGTCATGGATTTAGTCAAGGGGTATGCCACGTTTTCTTTCATGGAAATACAGCTCAATGCAACTTCACCTATCTAAGAAAAATCTCTCAAGAGATGATACTTCCAAAGTATGTGCTTTGTCTGCTGATGTGACCTTGGCTCTTTAGCAAGTTCCACCACTGCAGTATTACCACAATAGAGTGTGATAGGATATTTACTGCTCGATACTACATCCAGCTCTTGGATGAAGCTTCGCATCCATACTGCTTCTTTAGCTACCTTAGAAGCTGCGATATACTCGGACTCCACTGTAGAATCTGCCACCACACTCTTCTTTGATCTCTTCTAGATCATTGTACCTCCATTCAAACTGAAGATGTATCCAGTCTGTGACTTCATTTCATCTTGATTAGTCTGGAAACTAGCATATACATGTCCTCTGATGACCAGTTCCTCCTCTCGTCCATAAACCAGGAACATATCCATAGTATGCCTTAGATACTTAAGGATAGTCTTGACTGCCATCCAATGGCGGTCTCCTGGATCAGCTTGATATATGCCTACTGCACTTAATGTGTAAGCAACATCTAGCCTCATATATAGTATATCATACATGACTGACCCAATCGCGGATGCGTAAGGGATCCTTGCCATTGTCTTTCTTTACTCATTTGTCTGAGGACACATTTTCTTGGAAAGATGAATGCCATGTGACACTGGCAACAATCCCCTCTTGGACTGTTCCATACTGAATCTCTTCAGTACCTTGTCAATGTATGTACTTTGACTTAATCCCAGCAATCTCTTGGATAAATCACGATGGATATTGATCACAAGAATATATGATGCCTCACCCAATTCTTTCATGGAGAATCATTTATGCAACCATTCCTTAACTGACTGTAAGACCAGGTACTTCGTTTCCAATTAGTAATATGTCATTAACACATACTATTAGTAAAACGACTGCACTTCCACTAATCCTCTTGTAGAAACATGGCTCACATTCGTTCTTAACAAATCTAAATTCAATTACACCTTCATCAAAATGAATGTTCCATGACCTTGATGCTTGCTTTAATCCATAAATGGATTTTTGCAACTTGAATACCTTGTTGGCATCATTTGGAGTCACAAACCCTTCAATTTGTGTCATGTAGACATCTTACTGGAGGTTCCCGTTAAGGAATTCTATTTTGACATCCATTTTCCAAATTTCAAATTCATGGTAAGCGGCAATGGCCAATAGGATTCTGATGGATTTTAGAATCACAATCAGTGAAAAAGATTCATCATAGTCAATTCCTTGATGATGTCTAAAACCATTTGCAACCATTCGTGCCTTATAGGTGCTGACTTGCCCCTCCATGTCTAGTTTTTTCTTGAATACCCTTTTATTACCAATAGGATTTACATCAACTGGAGGATCTACCAAAATCCAGACATGGTTTTGGTACATGTAATCCATTTCATAATTTATGGATTCTTGACACTTTTCAACTTTTGTGCCTTCAACTGCTTCCTTGTATGTAAGAGGATCATCATTGTCAACCAATAATGAGTTACCATCCTCAGTGACAAGAAAACCACATCGTTCTGGTTCTCTCACCTCTCTCGTGCTCCTATGTAGTTCTTCTATCTCTGAAACAGATTTTTCTTCAACGGGGCTTTGTGGAATCTGTTCTTGTACTAATTTCTATGTATCTCGAGCCTTAACTTCATCGAAGTCTATCTCGCTCCCACTATCTCTTTTGGAGATTTCTCCCTCTCAAGGAATATGGCGTGTCTTGCCACTGTAACCTTTTTGTCTGAGAGGTGGTATAGGTAATATCCCCTTTTTTCGTTGGGATATCCTATAAAGATACACTTTGTGACTCGGGGTGCAATTTTGTTACCTGAAGAGGACTTAACAAATTCTTCGCTACCCCACACATGTAAATTCGATAACATGGATTTGCGTCCACTCCCTACCTCGAATGGAATACCCTTTATCTCTTTAGTTGGTACTTGGTTTAGTATGTGTGATGATGTTTGTAATGAATATCCCCAAAAGTCAATGGAAGACTTGCATGACTCATCATCGATCTCACCATGTCCAACAGGGTGTGGTTCCTCCTCTCACTTACACCAAGTGGTTTTAGTTCGAAAGAATCTAAATACCCATCTTGATGTAATTTTGTCAAACGTTTCACATTGACATGACTTAGATGGTGATTCCAAAGTTGGGTGTTGTATGAGTCATGTGAATTAACTTTGTTATCGATTACCATTACTTGGTTTGTGTAGTCTAACACATAAATTCCGTTATATAAATCTTCCCTACCAAAAAATGCTATCTTTATAAAAATAACAACATCCACTTCCAAATGTGATGATGAATCCAACAGTATCTAATCTGGATACTGAAATAATGTTTTTGGTTACAGAGGGTACATAATAACATCCTTTAAAAACCAAGACCATCCTAGTAGGAAATGTGAGGTGGTAGTCCCCAACAACTATAGTAGCAAGTATGGCTCCATTGTCTTCTCGTAGATCTACCACCCCTCGATAAATCTTCTTAAATCTACTTGGTTCCTATATTTGGATACAGATGTGAGCACCACAATCAGTATCTAATACACAATTAGTAGAAATAGATAGATTGCATTTGATAATAAACGCACCTGAAGCTTCCCCTTGCTTCCTTGTCTCGGTGCAGTTTTTCTTCTAGTGGCCCTTCTTGCCACATGCGAAACAAACTGCATCATGTTCCTTTGCCTCCCCTTTGATCATCCTTTTCTTAGAAGGCATTGAAGAAGCTTTGGGCTTAAATCTCTTCACCTTCCCTTTCCTTTTATTCACCATGATGATAGAAGGCTTTTCATGCTTCATGTCATTGTCCACTTGGCGAAAAGATAAGAAGATCAAATAGAGACTTCTCAATGTTGTTCATGTTGAAGTTCTCAACAATGTTTGAGAAGCTCTGGGGAGTGATGCGAGAATGTGATCGATTCCCAGTTATTTGGGGAGTTTAAAACCTAGAACCTCTAAGCACTCAATGTAGCCAATGAGATTAACTACACGAGGCCCATCTGGGGCACCCTCTCTAAGCTTGATCTAAAATAGAGCCTTGGATATCTCAAACCTTTCCTGTCTTTCTCACTCATAGTATAGACCATGGAGGTGCTCGAGCATTCTATAGGAATCCATGTCTTCATGAGACTTCATGAGCTCACTAGACATTAATGATAATATCAAACATTGAATATCAAGGGAATCGTTAAAATGTTGATCATAGACTAGGAAATCTTCATCACTTGACCCTGGGGTAGGGGAATCAATAAGTGAGGACTCCAGCACGTAAAAATTTTGTTCATGGCGTAGGATAACCTGAAGGTGCCTAAATCATTCTTGAAAGTTACTTCCAGTGAGGATGTTGTCTTTATCTAGAATCGATCATAGAGAAAATGTGGTTGATGTGTATGTCATTGTGATTCTACAAATTAAAAAAGCAGATTTATCAGTACTTTCTTCATTACATTTTATGAGAAATAATAGATTTTATTAAGTCTCCAACTATTTTATCAAGACCTAATGGCCCCCACCATTGAACTCGGAATGTCCAGTTGCATTGAAATTCTCGTGGCAAGGATCCATATCCCACTTCGTATAACCCCAACAAGGGTTGGTCAAGCTATTTGAAGGTATTTAGTTTAGCAGGTATTTGCCAACTGAGAGCTTACAGTTCCTTGATCTTTTGAGTGGACTCCCCAATCCTACAATCCTGACTTGGATTTCCTCAACTCTTGCCTCTAATATTACATCAAGTCTAGAAAGGGATACTCCTCTTGATGTAATATGATTAAGTCAACCCGAAACCATTCATAAGGGATTCCTTTATAAAAGTAAGTGTCCCAACAAGGGTTAGTCAAACACATAGTTTTATTGAGTCTTTCCCTTCATTATGTAACCGAAGGCTAAGTCTGACTTAATATGGTATTGAGGGATTTTAATCCTTTATGTGTATTTTTTCATTATCACATGCTTATTAATATTAAGTGATGCTTGCTTAAGTGATTAACCATGTTCTGATAATGTTTACGCATAGTCCAGTTTTTATTTTATTCCATCTCTGCATTCTTGTTCATTTTATTAACTATGTGATCGCGACAACACATACAAAATAAATAAACCATGAAATTTAGATAGAAATAAAATAATATGGCATGATCATAATCTTATATGGGTTAACTTATCTATCGGGTTGGATAAGATAACCTTGACCTTGGGAAAAATACCTTTAACCCAGTTGTTCGCATTTTTCAGCTCCCACCTATCCACCTTTGTATCTTCTTGTGTCAGTTTCTCCTCAGCTTCGAGATTTGAACCGTCTCCTCTGTCTTGAGAGATCCTCCATTACATGGGTTTACATTAAAGAAACAACGGGCACATAGGCCCTACATTTTATTGGAAGAAGGCTCACAGGCCAAAAAATTTAAATTGAATAAATTTAAATGAAACCATACACATATAAAGGGTCTTTGGTCTAGCACATGATCATCCATATCATGCAACAACATTTACGCAAATTTATAATTCAAATTATTTGAATCGTTCTTTCATTTAAGATAATTCGTGCTCGAATTCAATTAATTATGATCTTATAATTAATCAATTCTTTATCTTAAATTCATTTCAGAATTTCCATGAGATTCTACTCATCCATATTCCTTGTATGGGTTGTTGTACATTGGAGGAAACTTGGTGAAATTCCATTTCAAGAAAGTACACGGTGTGTATTTTATAAATAGATGACGTGTATTTCTTTTCACTCATTATCCAAAGTACACGCCGGGGGATTTGGCATGTTTTATGTACTTTGGAAATTTTGGATTACACGGCATGTTCTTCCTTGTTACGCGGTAACCAGCCAGGCGATCCCGTGTACACGGTACACGGCTTATCCTTTTACATGGTTTCACCTGGGCTGGAACAGACTACATGACCTATTTCTCTAACATACACATTGTGTATTCCGATTTCCACACACCGATCAGTTCTAGTCAACACAGAGTGACTAATACCTAGGCATATTCAATTCACACGGCATGGTTTGGCGGATTAGTGCCGGTTCATTGAACCTGAGTACATGGTGTGTAGTTTTAATTACACGTCGTGTAATCCTGTATTTTACAGACAGGAAGAGATGCTCCTCCAGATGAGTTCTTCATTTTTATTTTAATAAAAATTAAAATTAAAAGGTCTTTTTGGTGATGGGAATCGATAAACGAAGGAGGAAGAATAGATCTCGTTTATTCATATTTATAGAATGATTTATTTCTAATTAAATCAAATATAAATGTGTATTTTATCAACGAAAATTAAATAACTATAATCAATGTTTTAAGCTCGCTTTGATACCATTTGAAGGTTCCGGGCGCAGCGGAAGAGCATGGGTGGAAGTTCCCACTTGTATTTTTGTCATTAACTATGATCAATCTGGGATCAATACGGTGATAACCGCCAGTCTCCATAGATCAAATCACAGAAATTGATAAAGAAAAGTAAAGTCTAGGAACCACAAAGTAGGATCATTACAGGTTGATTATAATTAATATAATCAATTGAAAATAAATACCTTTTGGGTGTTCTTTCTTCATTGATGTACTTGGTCATGTTCAGATGTGATTCTTCATTGAGTCATAGAAGCCATGTGTAGACTTCCTCTAGCGGTGATCCAAACATGTACCTCATATCTCGAGACATCACCAAAGGAGTATTCGGGTGCTAGCGTGGAGAAACCTTTTATTATGTTGTCCACCGTAGATTGTCTTGATCCGATGGAAGAGGATCTCTCTCGGCCTTGAGAGCGTTCTTGGAGGAAGAGGTTCTTTCAAAATTCAAATAATTCTCCAAAGTTGTTGTGTAGAATGATTCTCTTGTGGATGTAAAAGATTTGGGGTTGTGAGGATATTTATAATCAGGTTTGAGATTGTAGAGTTATGATAATAAATAAATGTGTTAAGCATTTTATTTATTTCATTGACTTTTATTTACAACCGCATGTTGAATAATTAATTCCCTGACTTTCGCCCATGATGATTATAATAAATATCTTTTAAAACAATATTATATCCTCAAAATCCCGACTGGAAAAACTACACAACGTGTATTAATAAATACATGGTGTGTACTTGTTTTCATTGAAAACTACACGACGTGTACATTCAATGTACACGGCGTGTATATCTTGTTTTCATTTTTTCATTTTTTTTCTATAAAGAAAACTACATGGCGTGTAATAATTAATACACGACATGTATTTATTTTCCATGAAAAACTACACGATGTGTAATCTTTAATACACGACATCTATATCTTGTTTTTCATTTCCTTCTTCCTCCAATCGTTAAAACGATCTAGGCTTCCTTGAATAATTATTAAACCACGTACATGAATAATCTTTATTCTACTTGAGATACTTGAATACACTTAGTGTGTGACCCTCTAGGACTTTTCTTGTTGGCATTAGGTGAGCTTTCCTAAAGTCCAAGATTACTGTCTAGCAACTGGTCAAGGCACCCAAGAGAAAAACGTTGACGCTGCATTGACGTATCACCTCATACGAATGATTACTGTTTAATTTAATCCCTTTGTATCGATATCTCATCAAGCAGGTTTCATGGCAGTGTTATAAACCTATATGCTTGATCTGTCGTTCTTTAACTACCTAAAATAAACTCATCGTTCACACCATGGCCATGGAATTTAATGCGACAGTTCTATTTCAATCAAAGGTACGAGATATCAACTTCCATAAATTGAAGGGACAAATCCTTCCTCGACTTATCCATTAACAACATGTCACTCGTGACGCACCCAACGTACCCTACTTCCCGCTAACTGTCTGCCTGACAGTTTTTGTCAGTAAATCTAAGAGCGTGAGTCATGACATGAGTTAATGATAATATTCCAGTCTAAGGACAATTACACACGCTCGTAGATAGCAATATATGATGACAGAAAGGCATGCGGAATTTCTACTGGTGGGTCTGTTCTCATAATCTCCCATCTTAATGATTACCAAGTACGAACTCCATGGGAGAGAGTCTTGTCTTCTTACGAGTGCTCGCACATGAAGGTCTGTATACTATATGTCCTATCATAGTTTGGCATCCAACTGCATAACTTAATTTAAAAATATTGTTATAGCATTTCAAGGTTCTCATCACAGCGGGGATCTAGCATGACCTTATCAATGCAACAAATATTCTAGGACATTATTATATTATAGTAATGTAGAACAATGAACAATATATAATAAGTGAACATTCTTTTAATCAAAGTACAAAATATTTGGTTCTCAGGACACCAAACCTTACACATAAAATGATCACCCATGTTGGGTCATTGTCTTCTTAAGAGGAAAGGGAAACTTGATCCACATTTTTTGAGACCTTTTGAAGCCGTTGAAATGGTGGGGAAATTTAATTATAATATAGAACTTCCACCATAGTTGACATTGATACATAATGTGTTCCATGTATCTCATCTATGAATGTACTTATCTAATCCACATCATGCTCTGAGTTGGCATGATCTTTAGGTTGAACAATATTTATCCTAAACTGAAAAACCTATCAGGGGTATTGATTTTAAAGCCAACATTCATCATGGGAGCATGATACCTTCCATCTGAGTTCTATGGTTTCATAGTTCTAATAATCATCTAATGTGGGAGAGGGAGGCACTGAGGAGAGAGTAGTTGACTCATATTTTTGCAAAGGTATCTTCTTTATTGGTTTTCTGGGGAAAAAAGTGTATATAGTGGGAATTTTGTAAATTAATATTACAGTTTTTAGGTATTTATAAACCCTTTTTTAGCTACCATTGGTTGGTTTTTATTTCTATTTTCATCAGGTAAAATTCTGAAATGTTTGGAAAATTATAAGGTAGTGAATGGCTGGTGAATGGCTTAAACAAAACATACTTACTTTTAGAGAAAACCAGGAAACCCAATGTAGTAATATTTTAAACTCTTAGTGAAAGGTTATTCAATTCGTACAACCTCTAAATAGAATCCAAGTGGTCAATTTATAATTGGTGCATGACTTGCACATTATTCATTTAAACCATGTGCCTTTTCTTAAGAAACAATGTGGATTGGATTTTAAGTGATCTAAATTTTATTAAAATTTCTTGAACCCATATTTTAGGCCTTTGATGGAAAGTATGACCTAATATTGGTTTCTCCCATTCTTTGAGCTCCCAAGAAGAATTTTTCACCCCTCATATCCCTCCCAAAATCAATCTAATGCTCGATGAAGGCCCTTTGATCTTCAAACAATTAGTTTCATTATTTATTTCTCATTATCTTGTGACCTCTCTAATACTCCCTAGGATTCCATGGATACATTTATTATTATGTGGATATAATAACCACTCTTTGTATTTAAACCATGGTTTGATTTATAGATATCTGTTTTCATCAATCTTTGTTTGATTTTTCTGGGTATGACTTGGTGATTCATGATGTTTTGATCCCGAGGTAGGTGGTTTTGTTACGATGTACCAATATTATTAACAAAAAATTATTTTGTTTAATTTCAACAGATTTAATTAAATGCATTTCAATAAGTTTTTTGAATACACCCAACTCTATTGAATTGGGATTTTAAGAAAGGTAGTTTTGTATGAAACTGGAAAGCCACCAATTACAATGAATTAGGGTGTGTTTGTTGGAGTTTTTAGAAATCTAAATAGTTTAATTTATACACCAATTTTTATGGAAATATTTTTTATTAAATTATTGAATTAAATTTTAGAAAATTGATTTTATTGAAAATTATGAAAAACCCCAATCCATTGAATTGGGGGTTTGTGATGAAATTAATGTAATTGTTTGAAAATTAAATTGATGAATTTAATTATGAAAATGGATTATGAAGTCGAATGGTGAATTAGTTTCAAATCCCTATTTGTGAAAATGGGATTAAAATAGTTTTGATAGAATTATTAGGGTTTTATCTTGGTAAAAACACATGATTTTTATTCAAAACCAATTATTTTTTGAAATAAAAAATTGGAATATTTGAAATAGAGAATGATATTTAATTTTATTTTTAACATTATTAAAATAAATTTTCATTTGTTGTTTTATTATTAAATAACATAAAATGATTAATAGTTAATGAGTTATTTGGATGAAACGTTTTGATTTACAACATTATAAGAAATCATATTAGCAAATAATATCCCTTGGGTGTTGGTGATGAGTCCCTTTAAGCCTTGGTTCAAGGAGATGTATGTACATATTTTCCATTTCATAGTGGCAGGTACATATTTCCCAGAACTATTATACCTTATTAAGAATATGATAATGTTTCTCACTTGTTTTAGTTCAAATGAATATATTCCATTGTTGTAACCTATTATAAATGCCTTCTGATTTATATAAACTATTTTTTATAAAAGTTCTTATTTATGAAATTTGTAAAAACTACCCTTCGTGTAAATCACCCCTTAGTTTAAAGGTAATTCCATCGATTGAAATATTTTTCCATCATTTTAAATGGGAGCCAATAATTTCTAAATTATTTCCATCCCTTGAAATTTAAATCTCGATTTGTTTAAATATTATTTTGACATTCTGGACTGGTCTATTTGAAAATTGAAAGCCTGTAGTTATGTAATTTGATATTTTCATATTGTTATGTAATATTTTTGTGAAATCATATTGGAATTTGGATCATAGCCTACATGTGACTTCAAGAGTTTTTAGATTACCTCCTTCCATGATCTCGCAAGGGAAAGGGATCACTTGGAGGTGGTTCTAGCAATTGATTTGTGGACTTGGTGAGTTGCGTCTGAGTTGTTACTTTGGTAGTTTTTTAGTTTTATAGTACTTGGTTATAGTAATTTAGGATGTTATACCTATTTTACTTCTAGTACATTACTCTTAATGGAGTTTTTTATATGCATACTGATTTTTAATATTACTTCCATATTATTTGTGGAAAATTCATTCCCATGTTCTTTGTGTATGGTTCTAGGTACTAGTGTTTGACATGTGGAGATTAGGAACACCCTTTCAGATATGTCTGGGTCATATTTTTTATCGTGTTACCAAGGTACCAAGGTTGTTTCATGAGAATAAATTTAATGGAATGACATAAAATAAAACTCAACAATCATAAAACATGTGATAAAGACATAAAACTGAAAAATAATTTCATGAAAATGAAATTCATATTTTAAATAACGATTAAATTGATGAAAGACTATTATATATGGAAAACCCATAATCCTAAGAAAAAATCCTTGAAAAAACATAGTATTCCCATGCCTATGGGAAGCGACTCATTATATCCAATACTGAAAATTTAAACAAACTCATTATTCTCATACCTATGTGAAAAAACTCATTATTTATATTTATTATTTTATCATGAGATATAAACATAAACCAATAAATTATAGGGTGATAAAATACCCCAAAAATCATCATATATACATATTTGATCTATATAAAATAAATAATTATTATATCTTAAATAACTTATATAAAAAGAATGGGTTTCTTAAATTTTTTGAAAACATCACATAATAGAAAATTAATAAATAATAGTATTCCAAAAATATCATTTTACAAAAGGAATCAAATCATAATAAAATATATAGGGTAATCAAAACATCACTTTATGATTGGTAATCCTTGGTGGAAAAATGTAGGTGAAAATAAAAAAGTTTTCACAATGCCTTTTAAACACTTTTACAAAAGATAAAGTGAAACTTTAATTTCAAAAGTAGGTTTAAAAATAGAATATTTTTAAAAACATTATTATAATGATTTAAAAATAAATATTACTTGAAAATAAAGAAAATAAATATAATAAATATGTAGAGGAAAATTATGATAAGAAATACCCTTTTTAATCTTTTAGGCTGTTATAGAAAATCCATTAGTGATACATTGAAATATATTTATTTCATAAAATATTTAACTTAAAATATGAATATTATAAAGAAAAAACATAATTGGATTTCATTAATGAAAACAGTTTCGATTGAAAAAACAAGGACAAGGAAGAGAAGATTAGTTGGTAGGAATGGGGCTTATTCTTACAAATATTATACTTTTATTTTGAAAAAAGTTCAATAAAAGAAGTGTTTATGGATGATGATAAGTAATTTCAATATAAAATAAGAGGAAATATCACATAAAATATTGGAATTTAAATATTAGATATATTTTTTAATTACATTTAATAAGAAATATTATGAACTAATGAAACCAAAAATTGAGTTGATAAAACCTTTACCATTTTAGTAATGTAAGAATAAAAGGTGTTTGATAGGAAGATCATAAAATGGTAATTAAAATATTATGAAATTTAATATATTTTAATATGACAAATCAATAGGTAATTGAATAAACCATATTAAATAAATGATAGTGCGCAATACAAAACATATCCCATGGAGTTAAAAAATAAGAAAAGTAATCCCTAACGTTGGGTTTTTTCTTAGTTTATCGCACTCTAACATCATGCACAATGAACATAAAAATATTAATAAACAAATTTAATATTATTATTTTTATATATTTCATTTAATATAATTCACTTATAATAATCTTGGGAAAAATATATTATTTAATTATGTCTTATCTTTACCACCAACTGTTAGAAATTGTTTATTGTTTCATACACGCTTAATATCAAATAAAAATATTCATTCACTGATATTAATATTATCATTTCATGATAATTTAATGAACTAGAATATATATTTTACACTTATTTATAATGTTATTGTGTCATTCCATTATTTTTGTGGTTATGTTTCATGAAAATGGAATCTATATAATCTTATTTCAGTAATTCTAGTGATCAGATATGATATTTTAATAATGAGATGAATAAAGAAAATAAATATTCCAATATTATTCCAATCATGATTTTACTATTTAATTTTAATAATATTAATATTTAAGTTCTCATATTCCTATATGATAGAGTTTTATATCATTTTTCTAGTTGGTGGTTAGAAAACCTAACTATGAACATTCTATAATTAATTGATTATTATGGTTATAAAAGTATTTATTTTATCATAATATGATTATTATAGAACTAAAATGATTTTTATATAATTTTGACGTTTTAAATATTGTTTTAATCATTTTTAACAAATAATGAAAATTATAATAAAAAAATGTTACTTCGTGGAAACAGTAGTTCACATAATGCACAATTAACATTTTCATTTCCCAAATAATGAGAGGGAAAGAAATGGAATTATAATTTTTCAAATATCAATCATAATTTTTTTATGTCATATTTTTCTTATATTCCATCCATGTAACTTGAGAATAGAAATAGTGGACAAAAATTGAAGATGTCTCTTCGTGGAGGAAGTAATTCTCACAAATGAATGATTAAAATTATTTGATTTTTATAAGTAAATAGAAAGGAATAAATCATTTGTTTTTTGTTAATAAAATATCAATAAATAATAATAATAATATTTCAGTCATTATATTACCATTTATAGGGTATTCTTCATTGATAAATATTAATTAGAAAATGAGATCGATTAAGTAATACACAAGTTGGGACCATGAACTCTCTCTTGAATGTATCATTGGGAATGAAGGGTATACAATAAATAATTGGAAAAAAATATTATTAAATTGATAGTTGTTTATAGGAGGATAAAAATAACATAGTTTTATGATTAAATTATAAGGAAATTTTATTGCTAGAATGGATAGAAGTGTCCCCTTTTATATGTTAAGAAAATTGATCTTTTGTGAACTCCCATTATTTTCCAATAATGGAATGACATTATTCAAGGTTCAAAGGCACAAAAAGTAATAAATAATTGATTTTTTGTGTTATAAGTATGAAAAAGATAATACATCTCATTTTAACACATGTTTTAAACATTTTTTCAATCCATTTACCATTAGGTTTTTACATTTTTTTTTATTTTTATATAGGTATATAATTTTTAACTAAGTAATACATGTTTTATAAAATAACCCCTTTCACAAAATTTATGTTTGATGAACCTAAATTCAATATCATTTTAATATAAATTTTATAGTTATAGAAAAATTACTTTAAACTAAAATATTTTATGTATAAAAATACAATTTTTGTAGAAATATTAAATTTTAAACATTATTTGTTCTTAATCTTATTCAAAATTAGTTTGAACTTAAATGTATGTACATATAACTATATATGTGTTTAAAAAAAATATTTTAATATTTATTTAACTTATTTTTATTTAATTTATTAGATCAAAATTTCAAAATATTAATAGATCTATTCTTTGAAAATAACAGTTTTACTATTATCACTTTAACTAAAATTATTTTTATTTTTCATTCTTTTAAACCCAAAAAGGAATTTCAAATTATAATATAATAAAAAAATTGCAACTAAAATATTAAAATAATTTTATAAATTTTTTTTATAAAGGTTGAAGTTTTAAATTTTTAATATTAGCACACATAACTCAAAAAAACCATTTTTAGAAAAAGTGTATTTTTAAGCATCAAATTTATTTTTAGTATAATTTTTTTAATGTAATTTAATTTTATGATATAAATTTATTTATAATAAAAATAAGTTTTTTTATCATCAAAATATATCCAAAACTAAATACAACCATTAAATTTTTTTATTTAAAGAAAATACTGAAAATTGTTTTTCAATTAAAATACAATGATACTTATGCTCTAAACTATTGAAAATAAGTTTTTCTAAGTTCAAAATGTTATTTTAAAATAATAAATTTAATTAATTAAATAAATATTTAATAAATTAAATGGTTTTATAAACCTCCAATTATTTATCATGTATTTATAAAGTTATAAAATTTATTTTTTTTTGTAAAAAAAGTATTTTTTTACTATTCACTTAAAAAGTAGTTATTTCTAAAAGACCCCAAAAATTAATTTAAGGATAATTTTTTGGGTATATTGGTATTATCATACATTTTATTTTTATGGAAAACCAAGGTGGGATCCTACTGCACTTGTTTATCTCACACCCTTCACACTTCCTATATGGTTTGTAGACGCTTTTTATATGATGCAAAAAGGGAAAGGCATCACAGTAAGGTAGTGAGGTTTATATTAGAAGGGTATAGGTACTTAGTGGGGAGATAGTGGGATGTTATATACATGTAATAAATAGTGATGTTTGATAGTTTGGGTTTCCTTTATATTTTATATATTCTTGTAGATGTTCCTCAGTTTTCTCTTTCTACCGTTGGTTATATACCTACAGGTGTCTCTCTTTTGTTTGGAAAAATTTCTTTTATTGTTTTCATCATATATATATATATCATGTTTCTTTTTTTGGGTTGGTAAACATTTTACCCCAGGATGTTGTATACTCGAGTGCTAATCTCCAACTTGCGGGGATCGAGAATGACTTTAGGTCTTGTCATAGTATCATTCCAAACATACTTGAAAGGGGTTTATAGGCTGGGTCATGAAGATTTAGAGAAGTAATTATCATTTTATAAGATTATTTATCATTTTTATAACATCTTTGGATTCTATTAATTGATCAAGAAACATTACATATCTAGTATAGACCATAGTATCAAATCATATGTTTCATTAAATTTTTTGTTTGTGATGTGCGGTATGAAACGCACAATTTTTTACCCCACCTTTAGCTTTCTCTTAGTGTTTATTTTTATAATTTAACCTTTTTGTTAGTGTGTTCTATAATATTTCTACTTTTTTTGAATATTATACTAGAAAAATGAGTTATCCTTTTAGGAAGTTATTTTCTAAAACCTATATAAGGGGTCCTCTAAACATTAGTTTAGTGAAGTGATACTTGAATAGATTTTTGTGGGAATTTATATATTTTCTCCCTCTGGTCTCTACTTAATTAATTTCTTCACACTAAGAAATTCACAAGTGATATATTTTAATTAATGAAAGAAAATCCCATTATCCTATTTATGGATATTCATATCTTCCTAATATCAATCATTTTTAAAGCCATTTTGGATACCTTTGTTAGAGATTCATCTTATTATTGGTGTCTTATCATGGGAATGAATATAATCTTAAAATAATTCTCCTTTAGATTATACTGTTAGAATATTATACTATGAGTTATCAAATTTATAGGATAGGTATTATAATAACAAAATAAATAATATTTGGTTAAGAAAGTATCATAAAATATCATATTCCAAATTAGCTTTTAAAAATTTACCTAAAGTAATCAAGTTAAGGTATAATACTAAGACACTCATGAGAATATTGTAAGGATAAAATCATACATTTTGAATACGAAATATATACTTCAACAATTATATTTACTATTTATGAATATTAAGAGAAATATTTGATATCCAATCAGTGATTGTAACACCTTTCATGGGGGGAATAAAATAAAATTTATATTACTCCAAGTGCAGCATAATAGTTGACTAGGGCCTTCTCACAAGGAACCTATTTTGGATCACTAAATATTTTTTTTTGTTATTTTGTTATTTTAATGATAAGATTAAAATATGGTAGTTTAGGGTTTGGGGAATAAAATAAGGAATTTAAAATAAATAATAAAGAAAGAAAGAAAGAACAAAATAATGTTAGTGATAAATAAGTGGATCTTAGGTTTCACTACAGAATTACTTCATTATCCATTTAATTGTTTTTCTAATTCATTAGATAAATATTCCCATTGTACATGAGTTTTTATCCCTCACTTAAATTGTTAAATTTAAATCTCCCTCTGAAATACCACTGATATATCTAGTCTCACTTTCTCTAATGGTAATAAAGAAAAATCACATCTTGATTTAGAATGTGATACCATCCTCAACATGAATACATCAAAATGCTTTTAATGTCTTGAAAAAAACTCCATTATATAAATATATACACTATAGAATGTATGGAAATAATATTTTCAAGATAATAGAATGAAACAATATAAGATGCTAAAGAAATATGGACGATCACTACACCAATCCATAACATAACCCTGAATTCATCAAAAATAAATTAAAACTATTTTAAATGAAGAAATGGGGTCTAAAAACTCCATTAAAAATACTTAAGGATCACTTTTGGGGTTAATTACTTGTCATCATATGTATTATAGAGACAAAGTGGACAAACATAAAAAATGAAGAAAATTAAAAATGTGAACAATTATTCATTAAAATGAATGGAAGTAATTATAAAATAAAATAAACAAGAAAACCCTATAGTACTTTTGTCAAAGATATAATTCATTATGATGTATGGGACAAGGGTTTTAAATAGTATCATAAGGGTAACATTGATAAATCTTGACATTCATGGGAAAATTTCAACCTCACCCCACTGTGAGTGGGATTTTCTCTATTTAATATTATTCCATATTCTTCTAAATTTTAATTATTTCCACAAATATATTATCTTTATATGGTATTATTTATTAAAAATATCCCCTAATATTGTTTCCCCTTATTATTCTAAAAGATATAAAATATACTTTTAACCTAGAAAAAAATATTGTGGGTTAATATTTGTTTAACATTTCCTATAACTTTCCATGTCTGTGGCTTTATTAATCCCACTAAATCAATTTAATATTATTTAAAAATTTATTTTATTTGGAATTATGGATATTTGGTCTATTTTTAATATGATATTTAAACACTTTTACTAGTTTGGAATAGCGTTTTCTGGAAAATATTATATGATTTATTGTTCTTCTTGGAAAAGTAAAAAATATCATCTAAAAGGTTAGTTAAATTGATGAATCTTGATAACCTTAGGTATTCCAATATCATATAAAAATTTATTATGTATACCAAAATAAATTTTATGTAAAATAATATCTTCATAACTCATGGTTCATGTTTTTTTGTAATAAATGAATTTTCCTTATGTAACACTTGTATCAAAGAAGTAAATCTTTCTTATTACTCATCCAACCCTAGTTTTTCTTAAATATTGATATAAAACCATTCTTTTTTACTAAAATTAATTATGTTTCATAAAATTATATTATGTATTCTAAATAATATATATGTATGTATTTCCTATTTACATGAAAATATTGAAAAGAATAAAGTATGAAATATGGTTATTTAATTAATTATTACATAATAATTATAAAATAACTAAAAAATAAAATTTGTGTATTTTTTCTAATATATTCAAAAACATGTCTATAATCTAAATATGTGATATTTGACCATAAAAAATGAAATTCATGGGGATTAATTAATTATATTACAATGTATAAATAATAAGATATTATACTCTATCAATTCCCCCACACGTAAATATTTCACTCCTAATAAATCATCAAATATCTATATTACATGAATATATATATCAATAATGAGATAATTATCTTAGATCCTTTTAAAAATATAATTTATCATTTTTAATTTATATAAAAATATTTTATTTTCATCTCATATATTTAATATCTTTCAAAATTTATTTTCCAACCCTAACCCAATCACAGCCTACCTCACATTGAAGTAAAAGTTACTCTTCATTCAATAGAAATTTAATTTGGATTTACGTTCAAACTTGAAAAATGTGTTCATCGATATAAGATGTGATAATTTTCTACTTCCCTCGCTACCAGTCATGAAAATGTATTTAATCATCAAATATTTTCAGGGAAATTTTACTGGATATAGGTTGGTGGGGAAAATAATTTAAAAAATAATACAAAAATGATAATGTTAAACTCATAAATATATTAAATTAATATTCAATTAAATATATTGATTTTACCTCACTCAATTTCAACTATAATATATGACATCACACTCCCTTTTCTAAACATAGTATGTTAGTCAAAAAATATATTCAAAGAATGATTGCATTCTTATTCTCTCCATTTATTATCTTTTTCATTTTTCACAAATTACATTACATTTTTTCAAAGAGGATAAGATACAAGAATAATACAAAAAATGAATTAAATTTCATTCCATTTTATTTTTTATCAGGTTTTTTTGTAATAAAAGTATCATAATAACTAATCCAATCCAAACTTTTTTCCAAATATTTTATCTTTTTACCCATTTTTATAAGAATAGGATAATATGAATATTTAAATTGATATTTTAACACATACCCATTTCAACAAAAAATGGTAAAAATGATGAAACAAACCTCTCACATCACCCAATATAAAATAGTTTCAAAAATATATTAATAAAATGCTCTTCCCCCACACTCAAACATGAAATAGTCATGAAATTTTATTAATAGTGAAGTTATATATGGAAAAATATTCCTATAATGTAATGTAAAACCATAAGGGAATACATCGATTTATAATCACTATTAATAGTTTATGTAAAATGGTATATATCAAGTAAATAATGTGTAGTAAATCGAATTAAGTTCCTCAATCATACTAAAACTTTTTCATAAAAACCAAATATTTAAAAATAATAATCAAAAGTTCTAGTTCTTGTACATGTCTGAAGTTTCTATCAAGAAAATGTGGGTATTATAAAGAATAAGTGAAAAGGTTTTAGTATACCACTCGGGGTGGTAAGAAATAGTATTAGATAATGTTAATGTATATGGATTTAAAATATTAATCAAACTCATAATTTTTTTTTTTGAAAATAAAAGTCATGAAATATTTTTGTATCAATAATCATTTAAAACACTGTTTTTTAAATGGAGTAAAATTTCTCAAAATAAAATTAAGAGTGAAAATTAATAATTGATATTAATTTTATAAAAAATTAAATAATTAAAATAAAAAACATATAAAATAAATTAACACTCCCCAACACATAAATGAAATTACCCATTTGAATTGAGGAAAATGATGTGTGTATATCAAATGATGGGAGTGAATCAAATACTACAGATAAATACAACCTCGTTTTAATTCTATATATGGTGTCCTCAGTTAAGCTTATAATTACCTCCATCTAAATTCTATAAAGAGAAAAGACTTAATAATTTTTAAAAAATTAAAAAATTAAGTAAATATAAAAAACCTAAAGATAAACTTGGGTTATCCTTTGATAGGAGTTGTGTTTATAATTATTATAACTATGAAGTTTAATAATTTTTCAAATATATAATAGGATGGGGTTTCTTTGATATAAAAAACCATATATTTGTTCTTATAGTGCTCATACACAAGATTTGGGTGTGGATAACCCCATAGATAGATTATTTTTTGTCCCACTCCATTGCAAGGTAATTATTCTCATTTTTTGGAGGAGGGAAAAAATTAATGGGTGATCCCCTTATTATTAGAAGAGATTTATCCATAAATGAAGAATACATTAGGATGTGATGGCTAATTTCTTATGATTCTGTTTCAATAATTGATTTTTTATGGGTTTTGAAATCTTTACCACCATCCTCATATGCAGTAGTGTGTAACTCAATTGGCTCCTTTATTCTACACTCAAATACATCCACACATTATTTGGCCTCATATTCTTCATATATCAAGTCACAATATAGAAGTTCTATTTTAATCAATTTAGACTAAGTTTATTATTTTTCAAATAAATATAAAAAAATTAAATAAAATAAAATCAAGATTTGTATTAACTCCCTTAAGCGATTTGTCTTGAATATCTACTTTATCCATGAGTCTCTCTATAAAGTAGAATATTTTTTTGGCTAGTGGTAAGTCATCAAGTGAAACCATAACCTCTCAAACATCTTCTTCATAAAATTATAGAAAATGATGTGTTTATTCATTTCCTTCTACCATATGTTTGAATTTTACAAAGTGTTCTTAGATATCATAAATTTATATGACAATATCTTAAAGGTACTATGGTATGAGATATTATTTCATCTCTTTAATAAATACTAGGATTTCATCTTACCTTCTACTATTCCATCAAAACCCCATATATTTTAAGCTAATAAGGATATTGCATTACTGAAATCATATTTTTAGTTCAAAACAAGTTAATTTTATCATGAAAATAAATATATATTTATAAAATGTGAAAGAAAGAAATAATCTATCAACTCAGATCCCTGGTAATTATACCAAAATTTTTACACACATGTTACATGGTTGTTGAGAAATTTTTTTTATATTACTCTGAATACATCATTGTGGCTGAGTACATTTGTCTCTCAAGGAGCCTATTTTTTTTCATAAAATATTATTGTGAATTTATTATATTTTTCATATTTTCTATATTTTTTTAAAGAAATAAAAATATGGGTTTCTGGATGTGTGTAATGCATGCATGGATTTAAAATAAATAAGAAAAAATAGAAAAACTATATGAGAATGTTACTCAGAATAAATTGGATCTAAGGTTTGACTGCATTGTTTGTTTTATTATATATTTAATTTATTTACAATATAGATGATAAATAATATAATTATACATGAGTTATTTTCACCTACTAATATTTTGAAGATTACTGAACCTAGGATCTCTTTTTAACCCACTAAGTCCTACCTCCTTCAATAATATATAATAATAATCACATCTTGATCAAGTATGATATACCATCCAAAATTGACTCTATCATATGTTTTTTCATCCCTTGACTTACCCATATCCATATTATGATGGGTAGCCTAGGGGTAGGGATGAGGATAATATTTGTTATAGAATAGAATTAAACTGTTTAAGATTCCAAATAAAATTAGATAATCAGTATATTAATCCTCCACATACCCCTACCATAATGCAAAATAAATCAATACATTATAATACAAAAATATGGGGTTTCATAAAAACCATTAAAATATCCCTCATGGTCACTTCTTTGGTTACCATCCTAAGTATTATAGAGATTTTATCTAAATACGAAAATAAAGAGAGGAAATCCTTATGTATAAATGATTTAGGATCACATGCATATTGGAAATCATCTACATCACTGGTTCTAAACATAATTTCTGTGACAGGATTATGGTATTTTTTATTCTTCCTGGAAATGTACAAAATCATACAAAAAATCTTGGCCAAAATTCATTTAAGTAAAAAACCATTAGAATTCCTCCACCACTTCAAAATATCATAAATATCACTAAGTAACTATTATGTGAAAGTAGAAAATATTTATGTATAGATTATTTATCTTCTACAGAAAAGAAATTTTCCATACATAACACTTGTATTTATGGTTTCCCCCTTTACCAGTAAATCATGAGAAATATAAATTAGTTATAATATCCATTTTATCAATAATAAAAAAATAATAATATCATTAAAATACACAATTTAGACCATATTTTAAATAATTCCCAGAAATAAATGATAAACTCTATATGTGATAATTTCCAATAAATTATGAAATTCTTAGAGGCTAATTCATTATATCAAAAAGTATAAATATTGAAATATTGTGCTCTATCAATTATTTTTATGTAATTTTCTTACAAAATAAAATAAATCATGGCCCAGAAAGTGTCTAAATATGGACTAGATATTTGAGATATTTGGAAATAGATTAAAGGGAAATATTTAAAAGAAACTACCAATCAATCAATAACTAATATCTCAAATATAAATACAAATACAAATACCATAATAGAAATTATATTAGGGTCATATTCTATTTAAGATTATCTATCAAATTTATGAGGAGAATCTCATGAATATCAAGAAGATAATTCTAATATTCCTTGAAGTATCTGGGAGTATTAGAAGGAGATCCATGATATCATTACTTGAGATAAATGAAAACATAGAGATATATAATGTGACTCTATGGACCTCTAAATAATGATAAAGAAAATATAAGACCTATAAGCTAGACTCAAATAGAAGAATAATAGATAATAAGAACACTAACCTCCCACCAATGGAATGATTATAAAACCCTAGGAAGACAAGAAATTATGGAAGGAAATTTCATAGAAACCAATTCCTTCAGAATGAAAAATGGTTCTTTTAGGGAATTTTTTCAGAAGACCAATTGTGAATCAAATTCAAAAATTCATATTTTTATTCAAGAATAATATATACTTTGAAAGAAACATCCATAAGTGGTTCCACAATATATTAAATTCATTAATACATATTCAAAAAATGATCCCAAATAATCCATAGATAAATGGTGTCTAAAACATTAATAATATATGATATCTATTAGTTTTTAGTAATGGAATTTATATAATGCACTCAATTACATAAGGGAATCCATGAGGGGTAAAGTACAATGATTTTGGGATATTTTTTTGAGACACTAAAAAGTGAGAAAGGCCACTTATGAGTAAATTACTATCTAAATCATGTTTATACTAGTTTTTTCTTATTTCCTTAAAAGAGGGTTTCCTAGAAATTCATTGGTTTTTGTGGGATATAGAAATGTTTAAAAATTGTATAACATCTTAAATAAAGATATATATTTTTAATATGTGATACTTTGAATAATATGTTTTCAATTATTAGTTTTTTTATTATCTTGTTATACTAGGAGATAATGTGTATGCATTAAAGGTATTAATCTCGTAACTCTATTTAGTTTAACTAAGGTAGTTCAATATTCCTAAAATTCCAATTTTTCTCAAATTATAGATTTATTGGATACCTTTTAAGATTGTGAATAAACAATATGGAAGGTAATTAGATTATATTATATATAAAATCATGTATTAAAAGACCTAAGAATATGATATATTTGGGTTCATCCTATTTCCAAAATGATGAGGGTGTTTTATGAAAATATGGATTTGTTTATGCAGGGTACAATCTTAGTAAAATTTGAATAAAATTGTTTAAAACACAGTTCCCCTATTGAAAGTGTTAATGAGAAAAATAAATTACAACTATATCCCAACACAACAAAATAGTGGGTTGAATTATTGTGAATAGTTTTTCTTCACTTCTAAGACTTTTCGCCTCGGATAGAAATAAGCAAAAAACATGATATCTTCCACACAAAGACATTCTATCTGAATGAATAAAAGTAAAAAAATGGGAGATGGGGTTTTACATGGTTTACCACTAAAATTTAATCCATATTCTGAATTGTTTTACATAATAATATGTAACACTATCCAATATAAATATTACATGAGTTTTGGGAGCATGCATTGTCATTCCCACAATCACTTAATCTTCTTGACTACTCACGTATATCTTTGAGTGAAAGGAATAAAAATTGAATTAAACATGAAGGTTTCATAAATATATTTATCAATAATCAGAATAATAACACTAAAACATAAATTATGACTTATATTTTCCTCATCTCCTCCTTTTATTCTAGTTTTTAATAAAATATGTTGATTCACATTAGAAATATGATTCCACCTTCAGTTTTTTATTTGATAACCACAAAAAAATCATTTTTACCTCTCACACTATATAATAATTGTAAGATAATTAATATATTTTTAAATGGTAATTATATTAATGTAGAATTGAAAAATAATCCAATTTTTTATTATTTATAATCTTCATGATCACCTTTAAGAATCCCGATTTTCATATTCCCACAAATCTGCAAGATCTTATAACAATTTTATACTGAGTTATTAGATATATATAATGATTGATATTTTGAAATATAATACAAATGTATTATTGAACACAACTTTTAATTCATGCATACATGTGACATAGAGCTCTAAGGTGTGTCATGGTCTCATTCATGACCCCAATTCACATAAACCTTGTTTTTTAAATCACCAACAACATCACATTATATTCTCCTTTAATCTTGTAATGGATTTATTTATTTCTAGTTTTCCAATATATTGATAACATTTTATTACTAAAAAAATACGTCAAAAATATTTCTACCTAGAGGAAACATTAATGAAAAATATATTAGGGAATTACCCTTATTATTTTCTCAGTCCTATAAAAATGGATCCCACAAAATTTTATAATGGCCCCTATGAAATCCCATACCCACATATTGACTCATATGAAATAAAAAATGGATCACATGAAATGGTCTATTGAACCTTCAGAAATATATTTTTAGTAGAATGACTCTTTCAAAATCTACAAATTACATATATCCAATATACCTTTTCCATTTTATTCAATTGTAAGATAGGGAATCCAAAACAATAAGGTAGGAGAATGTTATTGAATATGATAACCCTTATGATTTATAATATATTTAAAATATGGACCCTATGAATTAGACATTTTAAAATTTTCAAGATCAATTACTACATCATTGAACAGATCAAAATTGAATTTTAGTTTTACTCTATTTTGTAGTATAACGTAAAAAAATTTGATTATGAAGGACTAAATAGATCAATAAATTTGGGTTGGTTTCAACATATGAAATTTATAAAAATATGAAAAATGTGGGGATTTAATTATTTTTGAATTAAAATTAAAAATATACTAATAACTTATATAAACTTGTTAGAGAAATCATGATCAACATGTGGTAAGTGTCCCATGATTCTCAACCATCATTTATCTAAAGGTATTCAGGATAGATCTTTGATTAATTGATTTATAACTCCTAAAACTAATATATCATAGGATTTCTTACTAGGTTAACACATGGATTATGATAAATAAATTGATATTGATCACCAGTGATCATTAAAAATCAATAAAATTATATTGTATGTAGAATATTAACTTAATCAAGGAATCACATCCATAAGGTGATGTGATTACCAGATTTGGGTCTATGATTAATATTTTTTCATTATAATATCCTAAACATTGATTATTTGTTGATTTTTGGTTTTATCAACCAACCCAATACACAATATTACATATAAAAGAGAAAGTATTACAAGAGGTAAACATGCTCAAATCATCACGTGATACAAATTATGCATGAATGCATGAGGTATCATTTTTATTTATTTTCATATTAGCATAGTATCATAATAAAGTTAAAAATGAAGAAAAATTGAAAAAATATATATTCAATTTCATTAGAAATATTAAAAATACATATCTTGCGATTTCATCAAATAACAATGTCAATATTTATCACTAATGGTTTTAAAAGTATATTAGGGAATAAATGATGAAAATTCTTAAATGAAACTCTCAAAATTTAATAAAATTTATCACTTGGTTTTTGAATATTAAAAATAATGTTACCCAATCCAAAAATAACTAAAATAATACATTAATTTCATGATTTAGATAACACATCTCACAAAGAGTCTCACAATATGAGGACCTAATTGTTTATTGTATTACATATTAGCTACATAAATGTCATATTTTACAACACTTGAAAACATTGCTCTTGAACCTTTTCTATACATATCATGGGATATAATAATCTCCATAGCCTGAGGAATAGAAACATATGAACGGGGTGATCTCATAATCTCATTAAGGGAAAACATATCATAATTTATTGTACAATATAAATGAATGATAACATGAATTAGATGATACAAATAATATTAAAATATTATAAGACCATACACAATAATCATAAAGCATGATATGGAAACATAATATCATAGAAAATATCATTAATGATGTAAAAATTTAACAACTTATTATTCTTTCATGTATTTATAAACTTTTATTTTTAATAACATTTAGTTGGGTTTCATTTTGGGTTTCTTCGGGTGATATTTTATAAAATTTGGAAAATTATGGGCTAGTGCACGGTTTTCCCTAACCATGTGCCTTTTCAGAGAAAATCATGTAACCCAAGGATGTGTAATTTTGCATGGTTGGATCATGGTTAGTATATTTTTGCACCTTGTTAGGTGAAACCATTAGGCCTACTTATAGTAGGTTTAAGGATTGTTCATGGTTTTTCTAAATCTTGCTCCTTTTCCTAGGATACTGTTTGGATGGGATTTTAAGTTATCATCATTTTTTTTGAAAAAATTGAACCACTTTTTTAGGCTGTTGATGTACTACTATGACTTAAGATTGATTTATCGCATACTTGGAGCTCCCAAGAATTTTTTTTGACCCATTAGAACCCTCTCATAAAGAATCTAAAGTAGGAGGAATTTCATTTTATCTCCAAGTGGTTAGTTTCCTTCTTCTATTCTCATTCTCTCATGATCTATCTACTCATCCATAGGATTACATGGATCCTCCTATTAATATGTGGATATAAGAACCAATTTTTTAGATATAAAACTAGATTTTATTCATATATAATCATTTAAATCATTATCCATTATAGTTTTCCAGGTACGACTTTGTGATTCAAGATCCATTGATCCCAAGGTAGGTGGTTTCATTACGATGTCCAAATCTTATTAACCCTAAATTGCATTGTATCATTTTAATTGTTTTAATTAAATAAATTATTTTGACTATAATTAAATGGATTTCAATTGGTTTTTTATAATATCCCAATTCCATTGATTTTAGTTTTTTAAAAATGGGTTTTGGTATGAAATTAAAAAACCCCCAATTCCATTGAATTAGTGTGTGTTTATGAGAGTTTACAGAAATTTAAATTGTTTAATTTAAATTTTGATTTTTATTGAAATTATTTTAATTAAAATTTTGAATTTAATTTTGGAAAATTGATTTGTTGTTAAATTGTGAAAACCCCCCAATTCTGCTTAATTTGGGGTTAGTTATGAAATTGTTTGAAAATTAAATTTTTGAATTTAATTATGAAATTTTATTATGAAATTGAATATGGAATTAATTTCAAATACATATTTTTTTAAACGGATTTAAATTGGTTTTTTTAGAAACCTTAGGGTTTTTTCTTGGTGATAAGGCATGTTTTTCTTTAAAAATGCATTATGGTTTTTTGAAAAAAAATTGGCATATATGAAATAGAGAATGGGATTTAACGTTATTTTAGGAATTGAAAAAATAAAATTCAAATAGTTGTTTTTTTATTAGATAGAATAAATGAATTACTTAATTAGTGAGTTATTTGGATGAAACTTTATGATTTTCAACATTCTAAAACATCATAATAGCACATCACATCCCTTAGGTAATGGTGATGAGTCCTCATTTGTATTTATTCGAAGGGATGTATGTAAAAAAACTGTTTCATAGTGTCAGGTCATTATTTTATAGAAATATCATACTATATTAGACATATGACCATGTTACATGTTTGATGTATTTCAAATGAATATATATATCTATATGTGTAAACTATTTTTTATTCCTTTTAATTTTTATAGAATATCTTATATAACAGTTTTTATTTCATACATTTGTGAAAAGTTCCATTTCTGTAAAAGACCCCTTTTTAAATGTAATTCAATTATTTCCATCATTTGAAACGTAAACAATGAATTAAAAAAGTATTTCCTGTCCTTGAAACGTAAAGAATGCATTTAAATATGATTTTGAAATAAAAAATCTCTTTATTAGAAAATGGAAAGCACATTCTTGGGTAATTTGATAATTGGATCTTGTTATTTAATCTTTGGGTGAAATCCTACTTGGATTTGGTGAACAACCTATTTATGACTTCAGGTTTTTATATATTAACTCCTTACAGGATCAAGAAAAGGAAGAGAATCACTTGGATGGGGTTCTTGTTGTTGATCCAAGGACTTGGTGAGTTACATCTAATATGGAACATGGGAATTATTTCTTATTTTCTAGTACTTGTTTATTTCTCTTTGGGTTATTATACTTATTTTACTTCTACTACATAATTCTCTATGGAGTTTCTTTTGTATACACATTGATTTGTAATCTTCCTTCCATAATATTTGTGGAAAATTCATTCCCACCTTCTTTGTGTACGATGCTAGGTTCTGGTCACTAACCCATGGAGACCTAGAATTCCCTTCAGGATATGTTAGAGTTGGATTGGTTATCGAGTTACCAGGGTACTCAGGATATTTCCTGAAAAATTGGTATCAGAGGAAGGTTCTTATTGGACTTATTTTGTTTAATCTAGTATTCAATGTGAAATCATGTCGGGACATAAAAAGTAGTTGTGGTTGAGTGCTTGGATATCTCTCACCTCAATGAACCTTAAGTCTCTATGGGCGGTTAGGGAAATACATATTGTGGATTTGTTTTGTTATTTTCCATAATTTTAATTTGTATAGGTTTGAAATCATATTCTTATTATTCTATCTGCTGGGATTAATCTCCCTTGGTGTTATGTTTGAGTTTAATATGATTTATTCCTTGTTATCTACTGAGCCTTTGTAGAATCATGCCACCGAGAAGACTTGTGAGTTAGATTCAATAGTAACATACTACAAAACCATAGAGAGTGAATCTAGTGGTGGATTTTAATCCAGTATAGGTGATTTTGTGCACTGTCCATGCTCTAGGATAGGAACCACATCCATCTCCCATTCTGGATCCAACTACTGAACCTTAGTGGAATGTTCTCAATATTTTTTTCTCAAGATTTTGTTATCTAGAATCTAGAACTATTCAAAGGCTCAAAAAAATTTAAGAGTATGAGGAATGGTTGAGTAGAATGGGGAAATGTTTTTGGTTCTTAGACACCCATAACGAAATAATGGTAAAGTGTTCCAACTTTGTGCTGGAAGAACTGAGCAGGAGAAGGTGAAAAATAATGGTGAAGGTGAAGAAACCCAAGGGAATAGAGTGGAAAGACTTCAAGGTTCTTTTCACTGAAAAGTTCTATCTGGATTCTATTCTATTTTACAAGTATACTTATTTTTTAAACATTAGTAGACCAATAGGACCTTAATAGAGTATGAAAAACATTTTACTGAGCTCTTGAATTTCACACCTAGGATTATGTCGAATGATAATATTAAGGCCAGAAGGTTCAAGTTGGGACTTCATCAATATATTCATTTTTTGGTTTTATCACTGAATCTACCTTCTTATGTCATTTTTTCGGATAGATATCTAATGGCTGGTATTTTCATTACTATAAATTTAGGGTTATTGGGAGTTTCTTTCTCTCCTAATGGAAGTGTGAGTTATTTTAAGGGAAAATAAATGTGTGGTGATTCTCGTAGCATTTCTCTATAGTAAGGTCATTTTAAAATTATTACAATACTAGGAAGAGTTACTTTTATTTTCCACCAGTGTGAGAATCCAAGATATTCAAAGAGGGTTTGCATAGAGGAATCCAAGAACAGCGGATCATGCAGATGCTCAAGGAATTTATAGAGATTTTTTCATATATATTTCACTTCATATAATGGGATGTGATAAAAAATCATCTACATACTATGGATAAATAAAATTAATCACTTTTAAAAGGGTTCTACAGTATGATTCTAGAATAATGCTTCTTCACGTGGTGTAAGAGTCTCCAAAAAAATGGATACAGGTCTAATGATTTTGAAAGGTACAATTTTTATAGCTTCATATTTTGTGACAACTCTATTTGATACTGGTGCATCTTATTCATTTATTTCAACCTGTATTGTGAATATTCTAAATATTTTAATGAATATGTTATCTTATGTTATAGATATTACTACACCCATTGGTAAGAAGAGAGATAATGGTCTCCAAAGACCTTCTTGTGTCTTCTCTTTATCAGATATCAAGGTTGCTTGGAGTTTTCTGGTTCTCGATATGAAAACTCTTGACTTTACATTTGGGATGGATTGCCTTATTACTAATAAATCCCAAATTTATTATTATCTTCTATGGAACTCCATTAATACACCCAGTTTTGTGTGTCATGTAGTCTAAGGATAATGGGACCAAATGTTTAGTAGGGTCAGGCCTTTTTACCTGGAGTTGGGGAAAGTAATATCAGTATTTTCTTTTGATCTGAAACATGAATATCTGAGTGATGATATCCCTCCATTTTTTGTCATGTTATTGGATGTGTTTCTTTCTGACTTCTCTGGTTTTCCACTAGTAAATAAGGTTGAGTTCTCCAATGACATAGTTTGTGGTACATAAATATTTCTTATTCCCTCTTACCTCATGGAATTAGCTAAAATAAAAGATTTTAAGTATCTGTTAAATTATATTCTTGGGAAAGCCTTTATACATCTGAGCATGTCATCTTGGGTGGTGTTGATTCATTTTTATAAGAAATATGATGGTCTATTTAGTCAATATAATGATTATCGAACACTCAAATGTGTAATGGTAATGAAAAAGTATTTGTTTCTATGGATTGATGATTTTTTTGATCATTTAATTGGGGGTAAGTGGTTCTTGATGATTTATCTTCACTCTGGTTACCATTAGTTGAGGATAAAAGAATATGATATTGAGAAAACTAGATTTCAGAGCATGTATGATGTCACGACTCGCCTTCACCAAAAATGATGTAAGGGTTAGCAGATTGCCAGTCGCTTCCTTCATTAAGTTGAAGGAGAGATAATGACCCCCGAGACCCGCCTTCAATAGATCCTGAAGTGGCGACTAGCACCACGGGTATAGAAATTTCTCACAAATGGAAGGCATTACCCATTTTTCTTTTATAATATCAAGAGATAACTTGATGAAACTCATCAAAACCAAGGTGAAAGAAAAGTACAGCCAAAAGTAAACCATTCCCACATGAATGTTCCAAAAGTAAATCCACAAAGTACAAAAGGTGACTACAAAGGTAAGTACCAAAGAAGAAAAGAAACAACTGCAACTGCCCCAAAGGTCCGAGCTAGTATGGTCCCGCGTGATCCCTGAAGTCCTCCTGGAAACCTGAAAGTAGTTTTATATACACAAGGTGAGCATACAAGTACACTCAGTAGGGAAAACCAAAGACTCTCGTGAACAAGTGGGGGGACGTTCTAAAGTCCTGTGAGAAAGGAGTAAACCAAATGCCTATCAAGGTAAAATATCCACCCAAGCCTCACCAGGGCACACTCCCCAAATAACGCAAGTCAAGTAATATATATAATAGGAGCACATCGATGTTTGGGTACCCCGCGCTACTTTCCCACTAGTTATTGAGACATCCTACGCATCGGACCAATCCCGTCATTCTCACCGCAGTCCAACTGCCACACCCGCCCGCGCACACCTGGGCCACAACCACACGCAGTCCCACTGCCAAAATTCCGCCCACACACACCTGGGCCACAACTGTCACACGTAACCACGCCTGCAAATACCTAGGCCAGAACAACCACCACTACGCCCGAAGACACCTGGGCTAGAAAAATCCACTGCCACACCCGAAGAAACCTGGGAATCATCCTGAAGACACTTGGGAAACCACCTGCCTCACACACCTGGACAACCACCACACTACCCCGCCCGAAGGTTCTTTGGCTAATAATGGACCTCAGGCCACCACATCTTTCCCGAAGATACTTGGGAAATCTGGGAAAGTGAGCAGAAAAGGAGCTAATAACCAGCCACCAAGAATAGTGTTGGGAAAAACACCCTCCCCCATGAAATGGGGGTGTTCGGCACTAAGTGCTCAACTTGGGTGGGGCACGAATAAGAAACAAAAAACTACAAGTTTAGATATAGGTAACAAGCACTCACCTAAAGTCTAGGTTTTTCTACCTAGCCTACAGAACACAACACCACTACATCCAAGTCACAAGTCACGACTCTCGCCAACAAACCCATTTTCCCCATTCTTGTTTCATTTTCAGTAATAATGTTTATGTTTAAGCACTACTGGGCAACTAGTAGGCATCGTCATAAGTCCAAGAAAGTAAATAGTCAAACATCAGTTTAAACATTCTCTTGTAATGTTACAACAATAAGGAATAAGTGAGATCCTCGTAGTACTGGAACCAAAGTCAACATGGGACACTACCTTGTGTCCCCTCACAAAATATTTTTCATCAACAGTGGATCCCACCTGAGTTTGTAATATAAACAAGTACCCACCCGGTCTTAAAACTCACAACCACCGAATCCATACCAACAGGGGATCCCATCCCCAATTTCACACTACCACCGAGGGTATAAGGACAGAGGATCCCATCCCCTCCCACGTCTCTACCAATCGGCCTGAATGGAAAACAACCAACTGCCACCACCAACACAAGTTAGGGCCATGCCGGTATTTTCAGATTTAAACGACTTAACACACTCCATGATTTCAATTTTCGTGTGTTTTAACCGGGGTTTATCACAGAAGGATTGATCTTGGTGCCTCAATTTATTTGTCCGGATATATGTGATTAACCAATTACTTTTCACAGCAAGAGTTTACAACCACAACAAGCCATTTAAGACATCAGCAGGGGTTCATTAGTGCACAGGCAACAACCACCAACAACCCCGATTTTCAGAATGTGTAAGCCAGCACAACTCAGAAAGATGATTTTAATATAACAACATCAATGATCACATCCCCCCCCCCCTTCATGTTTTACAGGATTTGTTCATTATATTTAATTAGGTCTGGTTTATCCAATTCTACAGAATCAAAAGCACACCCACCCCACATGATACAGAAAAGAGATAGGCAAAGGAGAAATTCTCTACTTGTTGATAGATGATCGACGTTTAGGCCGGGTGCAGAACTTTACGGATAACGATGTGGCACGCTCAATGCACCAGAAGCTGTTTGTGAAAAGCCACAATCAAGGAAGGAGAAACCACGGCTAACCCTTAGTTTATAAGAGCCGGGGACGGTTGAGGTGAAAATGCGAAACCACATAAGGCGCGGGGGTCGTGGGTTGACCACACGGCTCCACTCGTCATTAAAGGGGGTCGAGTGGTTTAAACCGACTCATGAATTGATTAAGTATTTAATTAAAACTCTTATGCGTGTTTAGGGTCTTTAAAACACACTTAAACGAGTCATAATAGGGTTTAAAATCCCATTTTCACAAAAAGGTTTGCTACTGGAAACAAATCGACAAGGCCGGGTGACGCTGATCGGTCTCACCGATCGGTCTCACCGAGACGCCACCCCTTTAGGACCCAGATTTTGGCAAAGGGATGGACCAAGAGAGTTTAGGTCATCACATCAGATACCTCTCAAACTATTCTCGTCCTCGAGAATTTAAGCAACCAAGAAGGAAAGGGCGGGTCCGAACAACCACCCCGAAAGATACCTCTCAAGAGTGAACCTCGTTGTTAACTAAGAACACGTTCTTGTCACGAACCAAGCAACATACCATGAAAAACTACCCGTGCATGTGGTTTGGGGAGTCTCCTCCCCCATGTCAAGATATTATCCGATTTGGGAGGCACTGACTCACCCGCACAGGTTTAATCACATCCACCTTAATTCGTCTTGTTTAGGGGTCGTGTTCTCTCGTTCCCCATAGCCGGGGCCTTTCACACACAAATAGAGGAAAGAAAACTAGTACATTTCATAGCCAAAAGACAAAACATTCTACCATAATAGGTATGACAAGGAACAAAACTCAAAACAACTCTGGGTACTAGTTATGCATCTGTGCTTCCCTCTCCCACATACTCTCCTCAAGCCCACCATGTCTCCACAAAACATGAACCAAGGGAATGGTTCTCCCACAAAGAACCTTCTCCTTGCGATCCTTGATCATCACGGGTCTCTCCACAAAGGTCACGTCGTCCTCGATGTCCAGTTCGCCCAAATCAAGGACATGTGAATCGTCGTGCAGATACCGACGGAGCTGGGACACATGAATGACATCATGTATCCTTAGTAGGAGTGGTGGTAACGTTAGCTGATAAGCCACTTCACTAACCCGCCGCAACACTTCTAAGGGTTTAATGAATCTGGGAGAAAGCTTACTCCCCTTGCCGAACCTCCGCTGCCCACGCCGAGGGTAGACCTTCAAGAACATGTGGTCCCCAACCACAAACTCCAAGGGCCTCCTCCTGGTATCAGCATACAACTTCTGTCAGTCCTGGGACACCTTCATCCTTTCCCGTATGAGTTGAACCTTCTCTGTCGTGTTCTGCACCACCTTCGGGACAAGGATGCCTGCCTCTCCTACTTCGGTCCAACACACAGGTGAACGGCATGTCCTCCCGTACAAAACCTCAAACGGGGCCATACCGATGGTAGAGTGGTAGCTATTATTGTAGGAAAACTCTACCGGAGGCAAGTATCACACCCATGATTCTCCTGAGTCTATAACACATGCCTGTATCATATCCTCCAAGGTCTGGATGGTGCGCTCTGTTTGTCCATCTGTCTGGGGATGGAAAGCAGTGCTAAGGCATAACTGGGTGCCAAACGCATGCTGCAAGCCTCTCCAGACTCACGAGGTAAACCGTGAATCCCTATCCGAAACTATAGACCTCAGAACTCCATGCAACCGCACCACCTCATCCATGTACTTTCATGCCAAAGCATCCACAGTACTTGACTCCCTGATTGCCAGAAAGTGATCCGATTTCGTCAACCTGTCCACTACCACCCAGATGGTGTCGTACCCTCCTTGGAACTTGGGTAGTCCCATGACGAAATCCACCGAGATGTCATCCCACTTCCACTTGGGGACATCTAGAGGCCGCAGTAGGCTGCCTGGAACTCGATGTTCATCCTTCACTTGCTGACACACTAGGAACTTGGCCACAAACTCTACCACCGCTCGCTTAACTCCAGGCCACCAAAACTGCCTCTTCAAACCCTGGTACATCTTGTAAACTCCTAGGTGTACCGACAGGGGTGAGTTGTGGAACTCACTGAGAACCTCACCGCAGATTGCTTCCAGGACAAACCCTCTTTTCTGGAAAAGCATCCAGTTCTGACCATCCTCTGTCCATCCATCCGGAGAATTGCCCTGGTCAACTCGGTCACGCATCACTTCGCACTCTAGGTCTCCCCACTGAGACTCCGCCACTTGCTGAAACAGGGATGAATGCACTGTCATCTGATATAGGCAGCCTCTGCCGCTATCCATCATTGCATCCAGGTGTAAGGCAGCCAACTCCTCCATTGCCTTCCAGGCATCCACCGACTCTCGGACCGCATCCTTCTGCGTCCTCCTGCTCAAGGCATCAGCCACCACATTTCCCTTGCCCTTAGTATAAGAGATCTCGAAGTCGTAATCCTGGAGGAACTCCACCCATCTCCACTATCGCAAGTTTAAGTCCCGTTGGGAGAAGATATACCTCAAGATTTTTTGATCCGTGAAGACCACAAAGCGTTCCCCTATCAGGTAGTGCCGCCATAACTTTAGCGCAAAAACCACCGCTGCAAGCTCCAGGTCGTGGGTGGCGTAATTACTCTCATGGGAACATAGCTGCCTAGACCCATAAGAGATCACCTCTTGTCGCTGCATCAACACGCATCTCATGCCCTGTCCTAAAGCATCACATAACTTCTCATAAGCTGCCCCTTCTTCTAGTAATCTTAGCACTGGGGCACTGACCAACTTCTCCTTCAGATAGTTGAAGGATGACTGGCACTGCTCACTCCATACAAAAGCCTGGTCCTTCTGGGTCAGATCCGTCAAAGGGGCTGCTACTCAGAAGAAGTTGAGTACGAATCTACGGTAGTAACCTACCAGCCCAAGGAAACTTCGGAATTCTTCCACATTCTTGGGTGCTTCCCAAGAAACAAATACCTTAACCTTTGATGGGTCGACCACTACCCCCTGCTCAGACACTATGTGCCTGAGGAAGTGCACTTCTCGTGTCCAGAACTTGCATTTTGACAACTTCCCATAGAGCTGGTAATGTCGTAGGACCTCCAAAACTGTCCTCAGGTGCTCTGCATCGTCCTCTTCTGACCTCTAATAGATCAGGATATCGTCGATGAACACAACCACGAACCGATCCAAGTACTCCCGGAAGATGGAGTTCATAAGCCCCATGAACATAGGTGGGGCGTTCGTAACACCTAAGGGCATGACTACGAACTCGAAGTGTCTATACCTGCACCTGAATGCTGTCTTCGGGATGTCGCTCTCTTTCACCCTCAGCTGGTGGTACCCAGACCGCAGGTTGATCTTCGAGAACCATCCGGCCCCTTTCAGCTGGTCGAAAAGATCATATATTCTCGGAAGAGGGTAGCGATTATTGACCGTTACCTGATTCATCCTCCTGTAGTCTATGCACAATCTGAGGCCACCATATGCCTTCTTTGCGAACAGGACTGGAGCACCCCATGGTGATGTGCTTGGACGAACATAGTCCCTCTTCATCCGACCGTCAATCTATATCTGCAACTCCCGTATCTCCGAAGGTGCCATCCGGTAAGGATCCATCGATATTGGATGAGCGTCGGGCTGCAGGTCTATCCCGAACTCGATATCACGTCGAGGGGGTAGAGTCATCACCTCCTCAGGAAAGATGTCCATAAACTCACAGACGATCTATGGAACTTCCACCATTTCAGCATCCACTGATTCCACTATCAGCTCGGTCAACAAGGAGAGGAGAGGTTCCTCTCTCCTGTTTCCCTTCGGATTGCTCCGCTCGCCGGTGATGGTAACATGCCGACCGTCCAAGTCTGAGAACACCACCCTCCTTCAGAAACAGTGATGACGGCACACATAGAAAATAGCCAGTCGATGCCTAGGATGACATCGTATGGCTGAATCTGTAGCAGAAGAAGATCCCTAACTGACTGATGTGGCTCTATCATCAGTCTACATCCCTGACAAATGAACAACAAGTCGGCCTGACCTCCGACTTTTGTGCTCAACACCAAGGGCACTGGATGTCTCTCGGCATCTAGACCCAAGGCACGGGCTAGACTAGGTGCAACAAAGGAGTGTGAAGCTCCAGTATCGAAGAAAGCATGAGCAAGAGTGCTAAACAGACTGATCGTACCTCGAACAACCTCTAGGCCTGCTGGAAATGCTGCCTCTGTGGCATGTAACTGTCCACGCCCAGCTCCCCTGCCCCTCGGATATCGGCCACCTCCCCGAACACGCCCTGGTCGAGGTCCCTATGGAGCGCCCTAATGTCGGCCTCCTCCTCCTACGTCTGCCCTCAGAGGAGCGGGAGCTCGCTGTCCCTACTGCTACTGCTGGAAAGGTTTGTCTGGAAGCTGCTGCTGGGGCGGGTGCTGGGGATGACAGCCACTATTGTACTGCACCCGGTTGGGGTACTGACTCCGGAGATGTCTAGGGCTCCCATAGATAAAGGACTTCGGTCCCGGGCCCGAAGGAAAAGGGCGAGGGCCGGAGGATCGAAACTGAAACTGTTGCAGTCTGATCCCTGTGGGTCGGAACCTGGAGGGTCTTGATGCTGGAGGCCTGGTGCGGACAGCCTTCCCCTTCGATGGTCCCAACTGGATCCCCTCTCGTGACACTCATCCTAGAGCATGCATCCTCTCCACCACTTCGGCCTTCTTCTGGACCTCCAAGTACATCGGAAGGGTAAAGAGGGTAACAGCATACTGGAGGGAGGGTCGGAGCGCCTCCTCCAAACGTCTTTCCCGAGACTCCTCGTTAGGAAAGAGGTCCATAGAAAAAATGTAGGAGGTCCTTGAAATTGATCCCTAGCTCCCTCATGGACATACTCCTCTACTGGAGGGAGAGTAGTTCCAGTCTATTTTCTACCTTCATCGTCGAGGAGAGGAATTCCGCCCGGAACTCCTTCTCGAAATCCGCCCAAGCCACCTCAGACTCTCTCCTCTCCCCCAATTAAAGCATCCACCACTAACGTGCTGCTCCCCGCATCTGGCTAACAGATAGAGGAACCTAGTACTCGGGCGGGGCCCTAATCCGGCAGAAGGCTATAACAAGCTCCTCTAGCCAGCCTTCCGTCTTCATATCAGAGGTGTTGCCCTCGTACTTCTCGAGGTCCTGTCGCTGGAAGGCCCGAAGAGTCTTCTGCCACTGGTCGCCCTCTTCCTCTCGATCAGCTCTCTATCGATTGGCCAAAGTAGTCTCTTGGGCCTCGATCGCCTGTACCACATGTGGTTGCCTTCCAGGTTCAATAACTGCAAGGTAAGCAAGGAATGCCTAAGCCCAAGTAGTGCAGAATATCATTCTTAATACTTAATAAAATTTTAAATTTATTCTTAATTCCCAAGAAATCCTAGAAACACAAGAACACAAGTCATTATGATGCATGTACATTTCCTAGGGTCTCTACCCTGCAATAAGTGTGGTCTCACTTGGCCGTTCGGTAGGTCCAGAGTCCTTGCATCGGATCACGGGGGGTCCGAAAATCCAGTGTCCTAGCCGGTCCTCCGCGGCCTAATTCACGCACCAAGGTCCCCCAACACTATTGCCTTATCATCTCATGCAATCCTCACTATGCCTAACTCCAGAATCCATCCTATCTCTCAAACTCCCCTCTGATACCGTTGTGTCATGACCCGTGTTCACCAAAAAGGAGGGAAGGTTTAGCAGATTTCCAGGCCCTTTCTTCTTTAAGCTGATGGAGAGATAATGACCCCTGAGACCCACCTTCAATAGATCCCGGAGTGGCGAATAGCACCAAGGGTATAGAAATTTCTCACAAATGGAAGGAATTACCCCTTTTTTTCTAAGATTGGGAGATAAGATGATGAAACTCATCAACACAAAGGTGAAAAAAAAGTAAAGCCAAAAGTAAACCATTCCCACATGCATGTTCCAAAATTAAAGCCACAAAGTACAAAAGGGGACTACAAAGGTAATTACCAATGATGAAAAGCAACAACTACAACTGCCCCAAAGGTCCGAGCTAGTATGGTCCCGTGTGATCCCGGAAGTCCTCCTGGAAACCTGAAAGCTGTTTTATATATGTAGGGTGAGCATACAAGTATACTCAGTAGGGAAAACCAAAGACTCTCGTGCACAAGTGGGGGGATGTGCTAAAGTCCAATGAGAAAGGAGTAAACCAAATGCCTATAAAGGTAAAATATCCACCCAAGCCTCACCAGGGCACACTCTCCAAATAACGCAAGTCAAGTAATATATATAATAGGAGCACATCGATGTTTGGGTACCCCGCGCCACTTTCCCACTGGTTATTGAGACATCCTACGCATCAGACCAATCCTGCCATTCTCACCACAGTCCAACCACCACACCCTCCCGCACACACCTAGGCCACAACCACATGCAGTCCCACTGCCGAAATTCCACCCGCACAAACCTGGGCCAAAACTGTCACACGTAACCATGCCTGCAAATACCTAGACCAGAACAACCACCACCATGCCCGAAGACACCTGGGATAGAAAAATCCACTGCCATGCCCGAAGACACCTGGGCCTCATCCCGAAGACACTTGGGAAACCACCTGCCGCACACACCTAGCCAACCACCACCCTACCCCGCCCGACGGTTCTTGGGCTAATAATAGATCTCATGCCATCACAGCCTACCCAAAGATACTTGGGCTATCCGGGAAAGGGAGCAGAAAAGGAGCTAATAACCAGCCACTAAGAATAGTGTTGGGAAAAACACCCTCCCCCATGAAATGGGGGTGTTCGACACTAAGTGCTCAACTTGGGTGGGGTGCGAATAAGAAACAAAAAACTACAAGTATAGATATAGGTAACAAGAACTCACCCAAAGTCTTGGTTTTTCTAACTAGCCTACAGAACACAACACCACTACATCCAATTCACATGTCACGACTCTCGCCAACAAACCCATTTTCCCCATTCTTGTTTCATGTTCAGCAATAATGTTTAAGTTTAAGCACTTCTGGGCAACTAGTAGGCATATGCATAAGTCTAGGAAAGTAAACAGTCAAACACCAGTTTAAACATTCTCTTGTAATGTTACAACAACAAGGAAAAAGTGAGATCCTCGTAGTACTGGAACCAAAGACAACCCGGGACACTACCCTGTGTCCCTTCCCAAAATATTTTTCATCAAAAAAGGATCTCATCCAAGTTTGTAATATAAACAAGTACCCACCCGGTCTTAAAAATCAAAACCACCGAATCCATACCAACAGGGGATCCCATCCCCAATTTCACACAACCACCGAGGGTATAACGACAGGGGATCCCATCCCCTCCCACGTCTCCAGAAATCGGCCCGAAAGGAAAACAACCAACTACCACCACCAATACAAGTCAGTGCCATGCCAGTATTTTCAGATTTAAACGACTTAACACACTCCATGATTTCAATTTTCGTGTGTTTTAACCGAGGGTTATCAAAGAAGGATTGGTCCTGGTGCCTCAATTTATTTGGCCGGATATACGTGATTACCTAATTACTTTTCACAGTAGGAGTTTACAACCACAACAATCCATTTAAGACATCAGCTGGGGTTCATTAGTGCACAGACAACAACCACCAACGACCCCGATTTTCAGAATGTGTATGCCAGCACAACTCAGAAAAACGATTTTAATATAACAACATCAACGATCACATCCCCCTCTTCATTCCTTACAGGATTCGTTCATTATATTCAATTAAGTCTAGTTTATTTAATTATACAGAATCAAAAGCACTCCCACCCCGCATGATACACAAAAGAGAGAGGCAAAGGAGAAATTCCCTACTTGTTGATAGATGATCGACGTTTAGGCCAGGCGTGGAACTTCACAGATAACGATGTGGCGCGCCCGATGAACCAAAAGTAGTTTGTGAATATCCACGATCGAGGAAGGAGAAACCATGGATAACCATTAGTTTATAAGAGCCAGGGATGGTTGAGGTGAAAACGCGAAACCGCGTAAGGCGTGGGGGTCGTGGGTTGACCACGCGGCTCCACTTGTCATTAAAGGGGTCGGGTGGTTTAAACTGACTCATGAATTGATTAAGTATTTAATTAAAACTCTTATGCACATTATGGGTCTTTAAAACACTCTTAAACAAGTCAGAATAGGGTTTAAAATCCCATTTGTGCAAAAAGGAGCGCTACTGGAAACAACTCGACAAGGCCGGGTGACGCCGATCGGTCTCTCCGATCGGTCTTGCCGATCGGTCTCCCCGATCGGTCTCATCGATCGGTCTCACCAAGATTCCACCCCTTTAGGACACAGATTTTGGCAAAGGGAAGGACCAAGAGAGTCTGGGTCATCACATATGACCATTATGAGTACCTTTTTATTCCCATTAATCAATCTAATGATCTTAATCTTTTTATGGCGTCAGTGGACATGATTTTCCATGATAATCTAGATACTTTCGTGGTGGTATTTCTAGATGAAATCCCTATTTACTCTATGTTTTATTATGATCATGTGCATTATCTTATAAAAATTATGATTTTGCTGATAAATCACATCTTTATGCTAATATTTAGAAAGTGAATTCTGGATTTTTTAAGTTAAATTCATGGGACATGTTGTTTTTGAACATGGTATTTCAGTTGACCCTGAAAAGAAAATATCTATTATGAAATGGAAACAACCGCACAATGTTTTCATGATTTGGAGATTCTTTGGTATATATTGTTATTATAATTAGTTCCTTAAGGGATTATAAAAGTTTTCTCCTCAAATGAATTCCCTAAATTAGAAGGAAGTTAATATTTTAATAGAATGATAGATTTTATAGTTCTTTTGTTGATCTAAAATTTATTTTTAAAAATTTCACTAGTGTTGACTCTTTTAGAGGTTGGGTAGGGATATGTGGAGTTCTTTGATTCATTATGTTAAGGTTTGGGATGCATTCTTAAGCAAGTTGATCATGTTGTTTCCTATGGACCTCATTATCTTAGGGCACAAGAAAATAATTTTCTAACCACTTACATTGATCATGAATTCGTGGTGCACACACTTAATAGTTGGTTAAAATGCCTTTATGGAGAAAGTTTTACCATGTTTTCTGGCCACAAGATCTTGAGTTATATCTTCTCTCAAAAATATTTAAATATCAACATATGCATTGGTTTTAATACTAAAAATACTTTTATTTCAATATCTTCTATACCCTAGGAAAGGTAAAGGTCATTACAGATGCTTTGAGAAGTAAAATTCTGACCAAGGTAGTGAAAGAATCATTGGTAGAGTGGAACTGGATGGATCTATTTTCACTGTTTCATATAACAGCACAGAAATCTGGGGTCGTGGTTTCCTTGGATATTTTTTTAATGAAATCCACCATTCTTGAATTGATTCTTGAAGAGAAAAAGCTTCATGATGAGTTTAGTATAATTAAAGACTCTCATTATGGTTGGGAGATAATTGCAGGGTGGTCGTACTCCATTGAGGGAATTCTATTATTTCAAAAAAAAAATTATATCATTAGTGACAAAGAAAACTGTTATGGGAGACTGTTATAGCTCCTTGTGGGATGTGCGCCCAAGAACCATGATGATGTTCTATGACATGTGGCATTAGTTCTAGTTTCTAGGTTTGAGATAGGTTATCAATGAGTTTGTTTCTCATTTTGATATGTTCCAACAGGTAGAGTTTGAGCACCAAAACCTTTTGGGATTACCTCAGCTACTTCCAGTACCTACAAGGAAGTGGGATGATATCTCTATAGAATTTTTAGTGGGGTTATAGTGTACCCAAAGAAAGAATAAGGTTACAGGGGTTTTGATCAATCATCAAACTAAATATGGTCACTTTATACAAATTCATGTTACAACCATAGTTTAAGAGTTCATAATTCTAGATGTGAAAGATATTTTCTATTTTCAAAAGGTTCCATATGCTATAGTCTTGAAAAGTGATCTTAATTTAAATATTTTGTTATGGAAAGTTTGTCTGGAGTCCATGGGATCTCACATTCATTTGAGTACGGAATACCATCCGTAGTTGGATATCCAGAAAGAAAGAGATATATAAATTCATTAGGATACTCTTCATGCTTCTATTCTTAACTTTTGTGGGGATTGAGATGATCATTTGGGGCTAGTTGTGTTTTCTTATAATAAAAGTTACCAGCATGTGATCTAGATGTCTCCTTTTGAGACCTTTTTTATAGTCTTCTTTATGAATATTCATTGTGTTGGTTAGAGTTTGGTGAAAGTTCCTTTCTTCGGCCATGTTTAATGCAAGATATGACTGTAAAGATTCAATTGATCTATCATAGAATGGTGACGGAATAGATTTATTATAAGTATTATGATAATCTTCATCCTAGACCTTTATAATTCTCAATTGGTGATCATATGTTCTTAATAAAGGTTCTGGGCATAGCGGTAGCGCATGGGTGGATGTGCCCACTTGGTTTTTTGTCTTTAACAACGATCAATCTGGGATCAATACAATGATAAACACCAGTCTCCACGGATCGAATCACAGAAAAGGACAAAGAAAAGGAAAGTCCCAGAACCACAAAGTAGGATCATTACAGGTTGATTATAATCAATTTAATCAGTTGAAAAGAAATATCAATTTTGTGTTCTTTCTTCATTGATGTTCTTGATCATGTTCTGATGTGATTCGTCGTTGCGTCGTAGAATCCATGAGTAGAATTACTCTAGCAGTGATCCACACCTGTACCTCGTATCTCAGGACGTCTCCAAAGGAGTCTCTGGGTGCTATAGTGGAGAAACCTTTTCTTGTGTTGTCTTCCTTTGATTGTCTTGATCTGATGGAAGAGGATATATCTCGGTATTGAGAGAATTCTTGGAGGAAGAGGTTCTTTCGGCCTTGAACGAATTCTCTAGAGTTGTTGTGCAGAACGATTCTCTTGTGTATGTAAAAGAGTTGGGGTTGTGAGAATATTTATAATCAGGTTTGCGGTTGTAGAGTTATGATAATAAATAAATGTGTTACACATTTTATCTTTTTCATTGACTCTTATTTAAAACCCCATGTTGAATAATTAATTCCTTGACTGGTTCCCATGCTGATTATAATAAATATCATTTAAAACAATATTATATCCTCAAAATCCCGACTGGAAAAAACTACACAGCGTGTATTAATAAATACATGGCGTGTACTAGTTTTTCATTGAAAACAACACCGCGTGGAAATTCATTGTACAAGGCATGTATATCTTGTTTTCATTTATTAATTTCTTTTCCATAAAGAAAACTACAAAGCGTTTAATAATTAATACATGATTTGTACTTGTTTTCCATGAAAAACTACACGATGTGTAATCTTTACTACACAGGGTTTATATCTTGTTTTTCATTTCATTCTTCCTCCAATCATTAAAACTATCTAGGATTCCTTGAATAATTATTAAACCATGTATGAGAATAATCTTTATTCTACTTGAGATACTTGAATACACATAGTGTGTGACCCTCTAGGCCACTTTCTCGTTGGCATTAGACGAGATTTCCTAAAGTCCAACATTACTATCTAGCAACTGGTCAAGGCACCCAAGAGAAAAAAGTTGACGCTGCATTGACGTATCACCTCATACGAATGATTACTATTTAATTTAATCCCTTTGTATCGATATCTCATCAAGTAGGTTTCATGGCAGTGTCATAAACCTATATGCTTGATCTGTCATTCTTTAACTACCTAAAATAAACTCATCGTTCACACCATGGCCATCAAATTTAATGCGACAGTTCTATTTCAATCAAAGGGCCGAGATATCAACTTCCATAAATGGAAGGGACAAATCCTTGCTTGACTTACCCATTAACAACATGTCACTCGTGACGCACCCTACTTCCCACCAACTATCTGCATGATGGTTTTCGTCAGTAAATCTAAGTGTGCGAGTCATGACACAAGTTAATGATAATGTACCAGTCTAAGGACCATTACACACGCTTGTAGATAGCAATGTCTGATGACACCAAGTCATGAGGAATTACTACTAGAGGGTCTATTCTCATAATCTCCCATCATGGAGATTACCAAGTGTGAACTCAATGAGAGAGTGTCTCATATTCTTACGAGTGCTCACACATGATGGTCTTTATACTATGTGTCCTATCATAGTATGTCATCCAACCGTAGAACTTTATTTAAGAATGTTGTTATTACATTTCAAGGTTCTCATCACAGCAGGGATCTGGCATGACTTTATCAATGAAACAAATATTCCGGGACATTATTATATTACATTCATGCAGAAAAATGAACAATATATAATATGTTAACATTCATGTAATCAAAGTACAAAACAGTTGGTTCTCAGGACACCAACCCTTACAAACTATCACTTTGACTAGAGCCAACCGCCTATGACTTTTAGTTTTCTAGACCTCACATATTGATCATGTTTCTACAGAGTGAAGGATTTAGTCAAGGGGTCTCCCAGGTTGTCTTCCGTGGAAATACTGCTCACTGCAACATCACCTATCTGAGAAAAATCCCTTAAGAGATGACACTTCCAAAGTATGTGCTTTGTCCGCAAATGTGACCTTGGCTCTTTAGCAAGTTCCACCGCTGCAGTATTATCACAATAGAGTGTGATACGATCATTATTGCTCAATACTACATCTAGCTCTTGGACGAAGCTTCGCATCCATACTGCTTCTTTAGCTACCTCAGAAGCTACGATATACTTGTACTCCACTATAGAATCTTCCACCACACTTTTCGTTGATCTCTTCCAGCACACTGTACCTCCATTCAAACTGAAGATGTATCTAGTCTGTGACTTCATGTCATCTTGATCAGTCTAGAAACTAGCATTTACATGTCCTCTGATGACCAGTTCCTCATCTCCTCTATAAACTAGGAACATATCCTTAGTATGCCTTAGATACTTAAGGATAGTCTTGACTACCATCCAATGGAGGTCTCTTGGATCATCTTGATATCTTCCTACCACACTGAATGCGTAAGCAACATCTAGCCTCATACATATCATATCATACATGACTGACCCAATCGTGGATGTGTATGGGATCCTTTCCATTATCTTTCTTTCCACATTTGTCTGAGGACACATTTTCTTGGAAGGATGAATGCCATGTGACACTGCCAACAATCCCCTCTTGGACTATTCCATACTGAATCTCTTCAGTACCTTGTCAATGTATGTACTTTGACTTAAGCCCAGCATTCTCTTGGATCTATCACGATGGATATTGATCCCAAGAATATATTCCGCCTCGCCCAAGTCTTTCATGGAGAAGCATTTATGCAACCATGCCTTAACTGACTGTAAGACCAGGTACTTAGTTTCAAATTAGTAATATGTCATCAACATATACTATTATGAAAATTGACTGCACATCCACAAATCCTTTTGTAGAAACATGGCTCACATTTATTCTTAACAAATCCAAATTCCATTACACCTTCATCAAAATGAATGTTCCATGACCTTGATGCTTTCTTTAATCCATAAACGGATTTCGGAAACTTGCATACCTTGTTGGCATCCATTGGAGTCACAAACCCTTCAGGTTGAGTCATGTAGACATCTTCCTAGAGGTTCCCATTAAGGAATACTATTTTGGAGTCAATTTTCCAAATTTTAAATTCATGGTAAGCGGTAATGGCCAATAGGATTCTGATGGATTTCAACATCACAACCAGTAAAAAAAATTCATCAAAGTCAATTCCTTAACGCTGTCTAGAACCATTTGCAACCAGTCTTTCCTTATAGGTGTTGACATGCCCCTCCATGTCCAGTTTCTTCATGAATACCCATTTATTACCAATAGGCTCTATATCAAATGGAGGATCTACCAAAATCCATATATGTTTTTGGTACATGTAATCCATTTTAGAATTCATGGCTTCTTTCCACTTGGAAACATCTGTGCCTTCAACCACTTCCGTGTAGGTAAGATGGTCATCATTGTCAACCATTAATGAGTCACCATCCTTAGTGACAAGAAAACAATATCGTTCATTTTCTCTCACCTATCTCGTGCTCCTACGAAGTTCTTGTGTCTCTGGAACTGATTGTTCTTCCACGTGGCTTTGTGGAATCTGTTCTTGTACCAACTCTTGGGTATCTTGAGCCTCGACTTCATCAAAGTCTATCTCGCTCCCACTATCTCTTTTGGAGATTTCTCCCTCTCATGGAATATGGAATTTCTTTCCACTATGACCTTTTTGTCTGAGGGGTTGTATAGGTAATATCCCCTTGTTTACTTGGGATATCCTATAAATATACACTTTGTGCCTTGGGGTGCAATTTTGTTACCTAAAGAGGCCTTAAAAAATTCTTCGCTACCCAACACATGTAAATTAGATAACATGGCTCTGTGTCCACTCCCTAACTCGTATGTAATTCCATTTATCTATTTAGTTGGTACCTAGTTTAGTATGTGCGCTGCTATTTGTAATGCATATCCCCAAGTGATAATGGAAGACTCGCATGTCTCATCATTGATCTCACTATGTCCACCAGGGTTTGGTTCCTCCTCTCACTTACACCAAGTGGTTTTAGTTCAAAAGAATCTAAAAACCCATCTTGATGTAATTTTTTCAAATGTTTCACATTAACATGACCTAGCTGGTGATGCCAAAGTTGGGTGTTGTATGAGTCACATGAATTAACTTTGTTATCGATTTCCATTACATGGTTTGTGTAGTCTAACACATAAAGGCTGTTATATAAATGTGCCCTACCAAAACAAATTCTATCTTTATAAAAATAACAACATCCACTTCCAAACATGAAGATGAATCCATCATTATCTAATCTGGATACTGAAATAATGTTTTTGGTTATAGAGGGTACATAATAACATCCTTTCAAAACCAAGACCATCCTAGTAGGCAATGTGAGGTGGTAGTCCCCGATAACTACAGCAGAAAGTATGGATCCATTGGCTGCTCATAGATCTACCTCCCCTTGATCAATCTTCCTAAATCTACTTGGTTCCTATATTTGGATACATATGTGAGCAACACAAGCAGTATCTAATACCCAATTAGTAGAAACAGATAGATTTCATTCGATAACAAATGCACCTGAAGCTTCCCCTTGCTTCCTTGGTCGGGTGCAGTTTTTCTTCTAGTGGACCTTCTTGCCACTTGAGAAACAAAAAACATCCTGTTCCTTTGCCTCCCCTTTGATCTTCCTTTTTTTGGAAGTCCTCAAGAAGCTTTCGGATTAAATCTCTTCACCTTAACTTTCCTTTTATTCACCATGAGGACATAATTCTTTTCACGCTTCATGTCATTGTCCACTTGGCGAATAAGGATAAGAAGATCAGACAGATACTTCTCAATGTTGTTCATGTTGAAGTTCACAACAAAGTTTGAGAAGCTCTGGGGGAGTGATGCGAGAATGAGATCGATACCCAGTTCTTCAGGGAGTTTAAACCCTAGGACCTCCAAGCGCTCAATGTAACCAATGAGCATGACTACATGAGGCCCATCTGGGGAACCCTCTATATGCTTGCTCTGAAATAGAGCCTTGGAGATCTCAAACCTTTCCTATCATGCTCTCTCCTGGTATAGACCACAGAGGTGCTCGAGCATGATATAGGAATCCATGTCTTCATGAGACTTCATGATCTCATTAGACATTAATTATAGCATCAAACATTGAATGTCAAGGGCATCGTTCAAATGTTGATCATAGACTAGGAAATCTTCATAACATGACCCTAGGGTAGGGGAATCAGGAAGTGAGGACTCCAGCATGTAAAACTTTCAGTCATGGAGTAGGATAACACAAAGGCGCCTAAACCATTCCTGAAAGTTACTGCCAGTGATGATGTTGTCTTTATCCAGAATTGATCATAGAGAAAATGTGGTTGATGTGTTTTTCATTTTGATTCTAAAAATTAAAAAAGCAGATTTATCATTCCTTTATTGATTACATTTTATGAGAAATAATATATTTTATTATGTCTCCAAATATTTTATCAAGTCCTAATGGCTCTCACCATTGAACTCGGAATGTCCAGTTTCTTTGACATTCTAGTGGGAAGGATCCATATCCCACTTTGTATAACCCCAACAAGGGTTGGTCAAGCTATTTGAAGGTATTTTGGTAGGCAGGTATTTTCCAACTGAGATCTTACAGTTCCTTGATCTGTTGAGTGTACTCCCCAATCCTGAAATCCTGAATTGGATTTCCTCAACTCTTGCCACTAATATTACATCAAGTCTAGCAAGGGCTACTTCTCTTGATGTAATATGATTAATTCAACCTGAAACCTTTCATAAGGGATTCCTTTCTAAAAGTAAGTGTCCCAACAAGGGTTGGTCAAACACATATTTTGATTGAGTCTTTCCCTTAATCAGGTAATGGAAGGCTAAGTCTGACTTAATATGGTATTGAGGGATTTTAATCCTTTATGCGTAGTTTTGCATTATCACATGCTTGCTAATATTATGTGATGATTTCTTAAGTGATTAACCATGTTCTAATAATGTTTACGCATAGTCTAGTTTTTATTTTATTCTATCTTTGCATGCTTGTTCATTTTATTAACTATGTGATCGCGACAACACATACATAATAAATAAACCATGAAATTTAGATACAAATAAAATAATATGGCATGATCATAAGCTTCTGTTGGTTATCTTATATATCGTTTTGGATAATCTAACCCTGACCTAGGGAAAAACACCTTGAACCTATTGGTTCGTGTTTTGCAGCTCCCACCTGTCCACCTTTCTATCTTCTTGTGTCAGTTTCACCTCATCTTCTAGATTTGTACCATCTCCTCTGTCTTGGGAGATCCTCTATTACATGGGTTTACATTAAAGTAACCATGGGCACACATGCCGTAAATTTTATTGGAAGAAGGCTCGTAGGCCAACAAATTTAAATTAAATAAATTTAAATGAAACCATACACATAAAAAGGGTCTTTGGTCTAGCTCATGATCATCAATAGTATACAACGACATTTACGCAAATTTAGAATTCAAATTCTTTTAATCATTCTTTCATTTAAGATAAGTCGCTCTCGAATTCAATTAATTATGATCTTATAATTAATCAATTCTTTATCTTAAATTCATTTATGAATTTCCTTGAGATTCTTCTCATCCATATTCCTTGTATGGGTCTTTGTACATTGGAGGAAACTTGGTGAAATTCCATTTATAGAAAGTACATGGTGTGTAGTTTATAAATACACAACGTGTATTTCTTTTAACTCTTTATCCAAAGTACACACCGGGGGATTTGGCGTGTTTTTTGTACTTTGGAAATTTTGGAGTACACAGTGTGTACTTCCTTGTTACATGGTAACCAGCCTGGAGATCCCGTGTACACGGTATGCAACTTATCCTTGTACACGGTTTCACCTAGGCCGAAACGAACTACATGACATGTTGCTCCAACATACACGTCATGTATTCCGATTTCCACGCGCCGATCAGTTCTGGTCAACATGGCTTGATTAATACATAGGCATATTCAATTCACACGGTGTGGTTTGGTAGACTAGTGCTGGTTCGTTGAACCTAAGTACACAGTGTGTAGTTTTAATTACACGTCGTGTAATCCCGTGTTGTACAGACAGAAAGAACAGATCCTCCAGATGAGTTCCTTGTTTTTATTTAAATAAAAATTAAAATTAAAAGGTCGTTTCGGTGATGGGAATCGAGAAATGAAGGAGGAAGAACAGATCTCACTTATTCATATCTATAGAATGATTTATTTCAAATTGAATCAAATATAAATGTGTAAAATATCAATGAAAATGAAATAACTATAATCAACGTTTTAAGATCGCTCTGATACCATTTGAAGGTTCTGCGCGCAGCGGAAGAGCATGGGTGGATGTGCCCACTTGGATTTTTGTCATTAACAATGATCAATCCAGGATCAGTATGATGATAAATTTCAGTCTCCACCGATCAAATCACAGAAATAAACAAAGAAAAGTAAAGTCCTGGAACCAAAAATTAGGATCATTACAGGTTTATTATAATTAATTTAATCAATTGAAAAGAATTACCTTTTGGGTGTTCTTTCTTCATTGATGTTCTTGATCACGTTCCGATGTGATTCTTCATTGAGTCACAAAAGCCAAGTGTAGACTTCCTCTAGCGGTTATCCACACATGTAACTCATATCTCGGGAGGTCGCTAAAAGATTCTTCGGGTGCTTTTGTAGAGAAACCTTTTCTTGCGCTATCTTCCTTAGATCGTGTTATTCTGATGGAAGAGGATCTCTCTCGGTCATGAGAGCATTATTGGAGGAAGAGGTTCTTTCATCCTTGAAATAATTATCCAGAGTTGTTGTATAGAATGATTCTCTTGTGTATGTAAAAGAGTTGGGGTTGTGAGGATATTTATAATCAGGTTTGAGGTTGTAGAGTTATGAAAATAAATAAACGCATTATGCATTTTATTTATTTCATTGACACTTATTTTAAACCCCATGTTGAATAATTAATTCCTTGACATGCGCCCACGCTGATTATAATAAATATCATTTAAAACAATATTATATCCTCAAAATCCCGACTGGAAAAACTACACAGCGTGTATTAATAAATACATGGAGTGTACTTGTTTTTCATTTAAAACTACACGGAGTTTACATTCAATGTTCAAGGCATGTATATATTGTTTTCATTTATTCTTTTCTTTTAAATAAAGAATACTACACGGTGTGTAATAATTAAAACACGACATGTACTTGTTTTCCATGAAAAACTACACGACGTGTAATCTTTAATACACGACATGTATATCTTGTTTTTTATTTCCTTCTTCCTCCAATCATTAAAACAATCTAGGATTCCTTGAATAATTATTAAACCATGTACAGGAATAATCTTTATTCTACTTGAGATACTTTAATACACTTAGTGTGTGACCCTCTAGGCCTCTTTCTTGTTGGCATTAGGTGATCTTTCCTAAAGTCGAAGATTACTGTCTAGCAACAGGTCAAGGAACCCAAGAGAAATAAGTTGACGTTGTATTTATGTATAACCTCATACGAATGCTTACTATGTAATTTAATCCCTTTTTCTCGATATCTCATCAAGCAGGTTTCATGGAAGTGTCATAAACCTATATGCTTGATCTGTCGTTCTTTGAATACTTGAAATAAACTCATCGTTCACACCATGGCCATGGAATTTAATGCGACAATTCTATTTCAATCCAAGGGATGAGATATGAACTTCCATAAATGGAAGGGACAAATCCTTCCTCGACTTATCCATTAACAACATGTCACTCGTGATGCACCCAACGTACCCTACTTCCCGCCAATTGTCTGCCTGATGGTTTTCGTTAGTAAATATATATGCACGAGTCATGACATGAGTTAATGATAATCTTTCAGTCTAAGGACAATTACACACGCTCGTAGATAGAAATGTACAATGACACAAAGACATGTGGAATTTCTACTGGTGGGTCTGTTCTCATAATCTTCCATCTTGAAGATTACCAAGTGCGAACTCAATGAGAGAGAGTCTCGTCTTCTTACGATTGCTTTCACATGACGGTCTGTATATTATGTGTCCTATCATAGTATGTCTTCCAACCATAGAACTTTATTTAAGAATATTGTTATAGCATTTCAATGTTCTCATCACGGCGTGGATTTTCCATGACCTTTTCAATGCAACAAATATTCCATGACATTATTATATTATAGTCATGCAGAACAATGAACAATATATAATAAGTGAACATTCCTGTAATCAAAGTAAAAAATAGTTGGTTCTCAGGACACCAAACCTTACACTTAAAATGTTCACCCATGTTGGGTCATCGTCTTCTTAAGAGTAAAGGGAAACTTGATCTACATTTTTTGAGATCTTTTGAAGCTTTATAAATGGTGGGTAAATTTTCTTATAATATAGAACTTCCACCATAGTTTACATTGATACATAATGTTTTCCATGTATCTCATCTATGAAAGTATTTATCTATTCCATATCATGCTCTGATTTGGCATGATCTTGAGGTTGAACGATATTTATCTTAAACTGAAAAACCTGTTAGGGATATTGATTTTAAATCCAACATTCATCATGGGAGCATGATTCCTTCCATCTGAGTTCTATGGTGGCATAGTTCTAATAATCATCTAATGTGGGAGAGGGAGTCACTGAGGAGAGAGTAGTTGACTTATATTTTTGGAAAGGTATCATCGTCATTGGTTTTCTGGGTAGAAAAAGTGTATATAGTGGGAATATTGTAAATTAATATTACTTTTTTTAGGTATTCATAAACCCTTTTTTTACCAACCATTGGTTGGTTTTTATTTCTATTTTCATCAGGTAAAATTTTGAAATGTTTGGAAAATTCTAAGCTAGTGCATGGCCGGTGCAAGGTTTTCCCAAAACATACTTCCTTTCAGAGAAAACCATGAAACCCAATGTAGTAATATTTTTAAATCTTAGTGAAAGGTTATTCAATTTGTGCATCCTCTAAATAGAAACCAAGTGGTCCATTTATAATTGGTGCATGAATTGTGCATTATTCATTTAAACCATATGCATTTTCTTAGGAAACAATGTGGATTGGATTTTAAGTGATCTAAATTTTATTAAAATTTCTTGAACCCATATTTTAGGCCATTGATGGATAGGTGTGACCTAATATTGGTTTCTCCCATCCTTAGATCTCCCAAGAATAATTTTTCACCCCTAAGATCCCTCCCAAAATCAATCTAATGCTCAATGAAGGCCCTTCGATCTTCGCACAATTAGTTTCATTCTTTTTTTCTCATTATCTTGTGACCTCTCTAATACTCCATAGTATTACATGGATACAAGTATTATTATGTGGATATAATAACCCCTATTTTCATTTAAACCATTGTCTGATTTATAGATATCTGTTTTCATCATTCTTTGTTTGATTTTTCTAGGTATGACTTGGTGATTCAAGATCTGTTGATCCTGAGGTAGGTGGTTTTGTTACGATGTACCCATATTATTAACAAAAAATTATTTTGTTTAATTTCAACAGATTGAATTAAAGGCATTTCAATAGGTTTTTTTAATACACCCAACTCCATTTAATTGGTGTTTTAAGAAAGGTAGTTTTGTTTGAAATTGGAAAGCCACCAATTACAATGAATCATGGTGTGTTTGTGGGAGTTTCTATAAATCTAAATAGTTTAATTTATACACCAGTTTTGATGGAAATATTTTTGATTAAATTATTGAATTTAATTTTAGAAAATTGATTTTATTGAAAATTATGAAAAACCCCAATCCATTGAATTGGGGGTTTGTGATGAAATTAATGTAATTGTTTGAAAATTAAATTGATGAATTTTATTATGAAAATGGATTATGAAGTGGAATGATGAATTGGTTTCAAATCCCTATTTGTGAAAATGGGATTAAAAAAGTTTTCATAGAATTATTAGGGTTTTATCTCAGTAAAAATATATTATTTTTATTCAAAACCAATTATGTTTTTGAAATAAAAAATTGAAATATTTGAAATAGAGAATGATATTTAATTGTATTTTTAACATTATTAAAATAAATTTTTGTTTTTTGTTTTATTATTAAATAATATAAAATGATTAAGTATTTAATGATTTATTTGGATGAAATGTTATGATTTACAACATTATATGACATCATATCAGCAAGTCATATCCCTTGGGTATTGGTGATGAGTCCCTTTAAGCGTTGGTTCAAGGAGATGTATGTACATATTTTCCATTTGATAGTGGTAGGTACCTATTTCCCAGTACTATTATAACTTATTAAGAATATGACAATGTTTCTCACTGGTTTTATTTCAAATGAATATATTCCATTGTTGTAACCTATTATACATGCCTTCTGGTTTATATAAACTGTTTTTTAAAAAAGTTCTTATTTATGACATCTGTAAAAATTACCCTTTGTGTAAATCAACCCTTAGTTTAAAGGTAATTAAATCAATTCAAATGTTTATCCATCATTTTAAATGGGATCCAAGAATTTATAAATTATTTATATCCCATGAAATTTAAATATCAATTTGTTTAAATATGACTTTGACATTCTAGACTGGTCTATTTGAAAATTGAAAGCCTGTAGTTATGTAATTTGATATTTTCATATTTTTATGTAATATTTTAGTGAAATCCTATTAGAATTTGGATCACACCCTACATGTGACTTCAGGAGTTATTAGATTACCTCTTTCCAGGATCAAGCTAGGGAAAAGGATCACTTGGAGGTGGTTCTTTCAATTGATTTGTAGACTTGGTGAGTTGAGTCTGAGTTGGGACCTGGGTAGTTTTTTAGTTTTTTAGTACATGGTTATAGTAATTTAGGTTGTTATACCTATTTTACTTCTAGTACATTACTGTTAATGGATTTTTTTATATGCATATTGATATTTAATATTGCTTTTATATTATTTATTGAAAATTCATTCCCATGTTCTTTGTGTATGGTTCTAGGTGCTATTGTTTGACCTGTGGGGATTAGGAATGCCCTTTTAGATATGTCTGGGTCATATTTTTTATCGTGTTCCCAAGGTACCAAGGCTGTTTCATGAGAATAAATTTAATGGCATGCCACAAAATATAACTCAACAATCATAAAACATGTGAGAAAGAAATCAAACTAAAAAATAATTTCATGAAAATAAAATTCATCTTTTAAAAAACGATTAAATTTATAAGAAACTAGTATATGTGGAAAACCCATAATCCTAAGAAAAAATTCATGAAAAAACTTAGTATTCCCATGCCTATGGGAAGCGACTCATTATATCCAAGACTGAAAATTTAAACAAACTCATTATTCTCATACCTATGTTTAAAAACTCATTATTTCTATGTATTATTTTATCATCAGATATAAACACAAACCAATAAATTATAGGTTGATAAAATACCCCAAAATTCATCATCTATACATATTTGTTCTATATAAAATTAATCATTATTATATCTTAAATAACCCATATAAAAATAATGGGTTTCTTAAATTTTTTGAAAACATCACATAATACAATATTAATAAATAATAGTATACCAAAAATATCATTTTACAAAAGGAATCAAATCATAATAAAATATATAGGGTAATCAAAACATCACTTTATGATTGGTAATCCTTGGTGGAAAAATATAGGTGAAAATAAAAAAGTTTTCACAATACATTTTAAACATTATGACAAATGAGAAAGTGAAAAATACGTTCAAAAATCGGTGTAAAAAATATACTATTTTTAAAAACATTATTATAATTATTTAAAAATAAATATTACTTGAAAATAAAAAAAATATAATAAATAATTAGTGGTAAATTATGAGAAGAAATACCCTTTTTAATCTTTTAGGCTGTTATAGAAAATCAATTAGAGATACATTGAAATATATTTATTTCATAAAATATTTAAATTAAAATATGAATATTATAAAGAAAAACCATAATTTTATTTCATTAAAGAAAACACTTTAGATTAAAAAAACAAGGACAAGGAAGAGAAGATTAATTGGTAAGAATGAGGCTTATTCTTGCCAATATTATACTTTTATTTTGAAAAATGTTCAATAAAAAAAGTTTTTATGTATGATGATAAGTAATTTCCATATAAAATAAGTGGAAATATCACATAAAATATTCTAATTTAAATATTAGATATATTTTTTTAATTATATTCAAGTAAGAAATATTATGAAGTAATGAAACAAAAAATTGAGTTGATAAAACCTTTACCATTTTTGTAATGTAAGAATAAAAGGTGTTTGATAGGAAGATCATAAAATGGTAATTAAAATATCATGAAATTTAATATATTTTAATATGACAAATCAATTGGTAATTGAATAAACCATATTAAATAAATTATAGTGTGCAATACAAAACATGTCCCATGGAGTCAAAAATAAGAAAAGGAATCCCTAACCTTGGGTTTTTTCTTAGTTGATTGCACTCTAACATCATGCACAGTGAACATAAAAATGTTAATAAACTATTTAATATTATTATTTTTATATGTTTCATTTTATATAATTCACTTATAATAATCTTGGGAAAATATATTATTTAATTATGTCTTATATTTACCACCAACTGTTAGTAATTGTTTACTGTTTCATACACGCTTAATATCAAATACTAATATTCATTCACTGATATTAATATTATCATTTCATCATAAATTAATGAACTGGAATATATATTTTACACTTATTTATAATTTTATTGTGTCATTCAATTATTTTTGTAGTTATATTTCATGAAAATTGAATCAATATAATCTTATTTCAGTAATTCTAGTGATAAGATGTGATATTTTAATAATGAGATGAATAAAAAAATATTAATATTCCAAGATTATTCCAATCATGATTTTATTATTTAATTTTAATAATATTAATATTTAAGTTCTAATATTCCAATCTGATAAAGTTTTATATCATTTTTCTAATATGTGGTTAGATAGACCTGACTATGAACATTCTATAATTAATTGATTATTGTGGTTATAAAAGTATTTATTTTATCATAATATCATTATTATAGAACTAAAATGATTTTATTTATATAATTTTAACGTTTTAAATAATATTTTAATCATTTTTAACAAATAATGAAAATTATAATGAAAAAATGTTACTTCATGGAGACGGTAGTTCACATAATGCACAACTAACATTTTCATTTCCCAAATAATGAGAGGGAAAGAAATAGAATTATAATTTTTCAAATATTAATCATAATTTTTTTATATCATATTTTTTTTATATTTCATCCATGTAACTTGAGAATAGAAATAGTGGGAAAAAATTGAAGATGTCTCTTCGTGGAGGAAGTAGTTCTCAAAAATTAATGACTAACAATATTTAATTTTTATAAGTAAATAGAAAGGAATAAATAATTTGTGTTGCATTAATAAAATATCAATAAAGTATAATAATAATATTTCAGTAATTATATTACCATTTATAGGGTATTCTTCATTGATAAATATTAATTAGAAATTGAGATCGATTAAGTAATACGCAAGTTGGGACCTTGAACTCTCTCTGGAAAGTATCATTGGAAATGAATGGTATACAATAAATAATTAGAAAAATAATATTATTAAATTGATATTTGTTTATAGGAGGATAAAAATAACATAGTTTTATGATTAAATTATAAGGAATTTTTATTTCTAGAATGGATAGAAGTGTCCCCTTTTATATGTTAAGAAAATGGATCTTTTGTGAAGTCCCATTATTTTCCAATAATGGAATGACATTATTCAAGGGTCAAAGGAACAAAATGTAATAAATAATAGATTTTTTGAGTTATAAGGATGAAAAAGATACTACATCTCATTTTAACACATGTTTTAAACATTTTTTCAATCCATTTACCATTAGGTTTTTACATTTTTTAATTTTTTTATATAGGTATATAATTTTTAACTAAGTAATATATGTTTTATAAAATAACCCCTTTTAAAAAATTTAGGTTTGATGAACATAAATTCAATATCAATTTAATATAAATTTTATAGTTATAGAAAAATTACTTTAAACTAAAATATTTTATGTATAAAAATACATTTTTTGTAGAAATATTAAATTTTAATCATTATTTGTTCTTAATCTTGTTCAAAATTATTTTTAACTTATATGTCTATACATATAACTATATATGTGTTTAAAAATAATATTTTAATATTTATTTAAGATATTATTATTTAATTTATTAGATTAAAATTTTTAAATATTAATAAAACTATTCTTTGAAAATAACAGTTTAACTATTATCACTTTAATTAAAATTATTTTTAGTTTTCATTATTTTAAACCCAAAAAGGAATTTCAAATTATAATATAATAAAAAAATTGGAACTAAAATATTAAAATAATTTTATCAAATTTTTTTATAAAGGTTTAAATTTTTTATTTTTAAAATTAGCACACATAACTCACAAAAACCATTTTTAAAAAGAGTGTATTTTTAAGCATCAAATTTATTTTTAGTATAATTTTTTTAATGTAATTTAATTTTATGATATAAATTTATTTATAATAAAAACAAGTTATTTTATCATAAAAATATATCCAAAACTAAATACAACCATTAAAATTTTAATTTAATGAAAATTTTGAAAATTTTTTTTCAATTAAAATACAATGATACTTATGCTCTAAAATGTTGAAAATAAGTCTTTCTAAGTTCAAAATTATATTTTAAAATAATAAATTTCATTAATTAAATGAATATTTAATAAATTAAAAGGTTTTATAAACCTCCAAGTATTTCTCATATGTTTATAAAGTCATAAAATTTATATTTTTTTGTAAAAAAGTATTTTTTTACTAGTCACTTAAAAATTAGTGATTTCTGAAAGACCTTAAAAATTAATTTAAGGATAATTTTGATATGATGATTTCAAAAATGTAATTAATTTTAAAAAAATAAAATTAAAAAATTAATTAATTTTACTTTTATATAATAATGCAATATAAAATGGAGAACAACTTTAATTGAAAAATTCCCTTTTAAAAATACTAGGTGTTAATAATCCTATATTGTCTAAAATTATAATTCTTTGAAATATTTTTATTTACAAGTGCTTTTATTATTATTAAATTTTATTAATAATACCAATCTAATATATCATGGATCATTTTAGTTCGGTTTTTTATGTAGAAAAATCTATCAAACATAGTGTTAATTTAGAAAAATATATTCCAAAACACCAGGGGTTTCATCACACTACTTAAATAAATTAAATAGTTGAAATTTTAATAATCACTTAAAAATAGAAATAGATAGGGGAATCTAAAAGTTAAACATTAAATAGGTTTTAATTTATATATATATATATATATATATTAACCTTACAAACTCATAAACATATATTTATTCTCAAACTATGATTAAACCTAATACTAATTTTTTGTCCAACCATTTGAGCTAGTAGTGAATAGTTTTTTGTTATCAATAACCAAAATATATAATTTCCTTCTAGAAGTGGTTCATGATCATCATTGTATTAAGAAATTGTCATTGTTTGAAATGAAATCTATTCACTTTATTCTAAATAATTCTCCTCTAAATGGAGAGAACACACCCATTATATTTATCTAAAGGAATGGTAATATGATTTGTACAAAGCTCTTTCCTATAATTAACAACATGAGATAAAATAATCATATCACTAGAAGTTTTTTATTAAAATTTCAACATATTTTCAGCAAGGGGAAATTTTTATATTCTTAGAAAAATTATAGGTATAGATGAGTGATTTAAACCAGATATAAATATAACACTTTTATTTCTTGAGTGTATGGTTAGTTTCTTTCACACTTCATAATTTTCAGAACTCACTTCAGTAGTTGTGGTTGTATAAGATTTCTATTTTATCATTTTTTTTGAAATTTATTGTTTTTTTCATCCTTTATAACCTTTGTATTAGGATGTTGACTTGGGTAACGACCACATATTACACGTTTTATAAATTGAACTATTCATAGTATATTAATATGAACATTATTTCCCTTCATTATATTGACTAAAATCTTAATATTTCCTCCGTAATGTGTTGATCAATGTCCTGATTTACCGTAAATAAAACAGATTCCATTTATTTAAATCCACTCCCATATGTTTATTGATGTGTATTTTTTACATTTAAGTTTTCATTAAAAAATAATGTATTTAGATATGTTTTAAATATTTATTTCATTGATTTAATCATTTATGTGTATTTATATTTTAAATAACATTTCATAAAAAGGATAATAAAAAGACTGTTTTTAAAAAAATTAATTTTGAAATGAAAATGATTTGTTTTGGAAAATTTAGTTTTTTCTTATATGAAAAAATTGGTATTTTAACCACTATGACAGGGGAAGAAGAGACCAACAATATAAAAGAGTTCATAAAATCTTGGGTCAGTACATATCTAGGGAAGACTATAAGTGGAGTGTTTGTATAGTGTGGGTTGAACCCGGATGTGATAGTGTGTGTCGGCATAGACTATGTGGGGGTGTAAGGTATATATGGGATCCCATCCATGAATCAATATTTTAAAAAGTAGAGGAAGCGTCAAACATAAAATTAGAGCTAGAATCCATAACATACAATTGATGTGAGACTAACTTGTGTAAACATTGTTCATACTATCATAAATAACATTGTCTTGTTTTAGCATCATAAATCCCTCCTTGGAAAGATCCCTCCACTTCCTCTGTTTCTTGAATCCACAATACCTCCACAAAAAGTGGCTAGGAATCAATATGGAAGATGTTTTTGTGATCGATCCACATTAGGGATTACGCTATTTCTCATCTGTTATGCCAGGAACCATAATAGATGAGACAAGGTAGCTCTTATGACCACCATGGAATAAAAAAAAGAGAATGATCCTTTTTTGATTTATTCTAGCCGCAATAAGGTTTAAATAATGATTATGGATAAAATAGTTGAGAAAAATCCTAGTAAGGGTTACAATGTTGAACTATAAGTTTCAGATGATAAAACATCACATGAAATGGGTTGATGAATTTGTTTATACCATGGAGTTTTCCATATTTAAAATGAATATAAGAGGATAACTCATGGAATTATACTTTCATCTATGATCATAATTATATTTTTTGAAATATTTCAAGGCGATGACATGTGTAATTCATGGATTATTTAAGGGGAGATAAATTTATGTATTTAATAAAGAAAAAAAAAGAAATATGGATAATTTAGATGATATAAAATAAGAAAATTATTTTTGATTCGAATAAAATGAGGGTAAATAAGGGAAGGATAATAGGAATTTAAAGACTATATTTCTGAATATGTAATAGGGGAATCTACCTATAAATATGAGTGGAAGCTATTGTGAATGGGAGGATCTTGACTGAGGGTATTCTACTAGTGATTTTAGTTTTTATAGATCCAGGTTTTCTTTTAAATATAATTCCAACTAAATATTTTTCATTAAAGTGTTTCTTCCATTCAATATTTTTCTTTCTCTCTTTATCTATCTATTGCTTTGTCTCTCTATATTTCAAAATCATGATATCACACACTCATAATGGTGAGTGACTTACCCAAGGCTTTTCATTGGGGGTAGTTTTCATTGTGTCCTTGAATTCTTCTCTTTAATTATTAATGTTTTAATTCAATTTGTGGTGAATTATATAGGAGTGTACAATATAAGTGATATTTAACTAGTACATGACTCTTAAACATATCTCTACTATCTATCAAATCATCAATATCTCCCTTCTCTCAGGTAAAATCATCAAACTATAGAGTTTATTTGGCTTGAGGGATGAAACAACATATGATGGAGCAGGGTCATGGAAGGTATCACATTATTTATTGAGATGTATATATATTATAGGGATATTATAGGATATATGATATTTGTTCTTCCAAATATATATCCTATACATTATAAATTTAAAATTCAATGTAGAGGACATAAATTCATGTATAGTGGTGTAGATTTTGTAATTGAATTTAAATAATAATAATAAATAATGAAGGAACTCAAGTAACCGACCGTAAGACAAATAAATTTTCATTCTATACAAATTAATTCAGTTTTCATCTGTATCTTCATGATTTATTTTTATTTTCCATTACATTTTCAAACCCCCATATTTCTTTGTTTTTATACAATTTTAAAATCCTGAAAATATAATTAGTCAATTAGGAATAGTGTGTGATTGACTAAAAATATCCTCAAGTAAAATGAAATTGTTCATAAATTATGATATAATAGGAAAATAATGTTTTCTTTTTCACTACACTGTGATAGGAATATCATGTATCTTCGCACATTTTTTAAATAAAGGAAAATTAATCTTCATTCCTTCATTGTTTTCATTATGTGAAATTACATGCGCCTTTATCCTTCACCTATTTGGCATGTTTGGAAGTTAAAATAAGTTCACATTGTTAATTATAATTCTTGGTAAATGGTTTTTCATAATCCAAAGGTTTCAAACTCCATCTCTTATCTCATTAGTTTTTTGGTTGGGGAAATCTTCACATTCTCCATAGAACACATCGTTAACTTTATTCCTTCAAGATTAGGCCATTAAAAAAACATATAGGGTTTAACATGATTAATAAAAAATTAATATAATAATATAATTAACATAAATGACCTCATGAAAACTCAATAATGAATTTTATTACTCTTGAATACCATCAAATTGGCTCTAAGATCAACCTAAATCATTATTGGTTCAATCTAGATTTGTTTAGGTTGGGTTCGCTAAAATGTGTTATTATAATTACATAAAATTATAAATCGTTATTAATTTCTTCTATAAAGGATGTTATTAACAAAATAAAATCACAATGAAGTTTCAAACTATGTGTACATCTAGTCAACTTTTTCATGCATCAGGTGACGATTGGGTTAATAAAAATACACCAATTTCAATTTTACTATGCCTACGTATATCTGTGTTTGGGATGAATCCACTATTAGTATCTATAATATAATTTTATTATATGGAAACCAGATTATATATACTTTTATAATATTTTATTATGTTATCCTATACATATAATTATCCCTTAGATTTATCCCTAGGGTTTTTACAAAAGTTGTCAAAACTGATCCCCAAAACGGCTAAACCCTACTCTGATAAAAACTAATGTTATCCAAACTAAACATAATTTAAATAATATAATAATTTAATTATTTAGATAATATGTCTCATAGTCACACAACTAGGGGAGATAAAGATTTAGTTTCTTGAATGTTATCCACATGAACATCTTGTTTTAAACCACTTGAAAATGTTACTCTATAATCACACTCCTCCAGAAAAGTTTCATGAGATCTCAGGTTATATAAACATATTCTTGTACTAGTGTATGGAAACATAATAAATGGGTGATCTTAGTCACTTTGTAAGTTAAAAAATATATCTTAATGTTTATAATCATAAAAATGAAAGAGAAAATGTGGTAAAAGATAAATAGCTTATTAAAAGATCATACACCCATATATGATAATCAGAAATCATAATATTGAAACATAAGATCATAAAACGGTTTTTAAGGAAGCATAAAAGTAATGGAATGGCTCAAGAAAAATCTCAAAATCCTAAAACATGTTATCATGATATAAAAGTATAGAATACATTGAACATAAGGCATATAATGAAAATGAAATTCATCTAGTAAATATGGAATAACTTGATAAACAACTTGGAAACGTGTCACAGCCATAAACATGGTAAAATCATCATGATAAATCTCATTTTTACCATGCATATGTGAAAAAAATAATTATGTTCATACCTTACTACATAATTAGATTTTAACTTAAACCATTTTATTATAGAGTGATATAAGACTCATTCTATCATCATCAATACGAATGGGTTCCACTCAAAATAAATCATCATCATATCTTAAATAACCCTTAGAAAGATAATGGGTTCTTTAAAGTTTTAAAACACAACACATAACATGAACTTAATAAATCCCATGATATCAAAAATCTAATTTGTAAATAGGAACCATATCAAAATAAAATATTTATGGTGATAAAAACATTACATCAAGAGAGGTATACCTCTGAGGGAAAATAGAAGTTAAAATATAGAATGTTTTCAGAAAACCTTTTAAACATTATTATAAAATATAAAGTTAAAAATACATTCTAAATATTATATGAAAGAAAACGTAATACTTTTGGAGACCTTTTTTTAATGAGTTCAAAATAAATAATCCCTGAAGATAAATAAAAAATCACGGAAATAAATTTTGAGTGGTAAATAATTAAAATAAATTCCATTATTAAGTATTTTAGTCTATTTAAAAAAATAGATAAAAATCGAATTAATTTCACTTAATAAAAGATTTCATATAAAATATGAATAATATAAAATAAAAAACATACTATAATTTTATAAAATAAGACAATTACATTCTTACCAACATTGCAATTTAATTTTGGAATTTTTTTATCAAATAAGTGGTTATTGATGATGAGAAGTAATTTAACTAGAGAATAAGTAGAAATACCACCAAATGTAGAGGAATTTAAATGTAAAATGAATCTTAAAAATTATATTCTAGTAATAAATACTATGACCCAATTAATAGAAAATTATGTCCATGAAACTAGTAAATTACAAGTAACTTAAGAATCAAAAAATATTAAGAGTAAGATCAAAAAATGGGTATTAAAATATCATAAAATTTATGATATGTTACTATGTAAGAATAATAGTTTTTAATAAACCATATGGTGTAAATTATGGTGTGTAATATTCAACATGTCTCATGGAGGTGAAAATGATCCAATGAAACCCTTACCATGGATATCCACTTAATTAATTACACTATAACATCATATAAAAAGAAAATAACTATCTGAATTAACTATTTAATAACATATTTAACATAAATTTCCACCAATATATTTCACTTATAACCAGTCAGAGAAAATATATTAGTCAATTATGACTTTTCTTTAGCATCAAGTGTTGGTGATTTTTTTATTTTTTTTATACATGTTTATAATATCGGTACTAATATCCATTCATTGAAATTATTATTGTAATTACAAGATAAATTAAAGAACTATATAAAATATTTTAAATTTATTTATAATTTTATTATCTCATTCTATATTACTTTATTTATGTTACATTAAAATGGAATTTGTGTCAGATTATTTTGAAAATTTTAGTGATCAAAGATGATATTTTAATAATGATTTGAATATTTAATATAACATTTCCATAACTATTAACTAATAATTATTTTATTATAATGTTTTAAAAGGAGTAGTATTTATGTTTACATATTCATCCATGACAGAGTTCTATATAATTATTCAAGTCGGTGCTTAGACCAACTCAAACATGAACATAACATATTTAATGGATTATTACAGTTTTATAAGTGGTTTATTTTTTTAATAAAATCATTATTTTAAATGAATAATTATATTATTTTTATATTTTTAAGGTGTTGAATCATATTTGAAGTGGTTCTTTTAAATATTTAAAATCAACATGAAGTACAAAAAACATTACTTTGTGGAGGTGGCTGTCTGGACAATAAATGACTGAGGTTTTAATTTATCTACTAATGAGAGGGAATGGAGGATGATTATAATTTTTACCTTCATATTAATAATTATATTATAATATAACTTTTATTATTAAATTAAATCCTTATTAATAGTAAATATAGGTGGTGGTAAAAAATGAAAGGCATTGTTATCTAGCAGTGGTAGTCCACTCAAACACATGATCGATCTTCATTTGTTTTTTTTTTAATTTGATGGAAAGGAATAAATAATTTTTCCATTAATATAATATCGCATTATTGTACTAATTATACTAAGGTCATTATATTAATATGTATAGAGTAGGTGTATAATATAAATAGTAAAGTGATTAATCTAATTATTTTAGTCCTATGGATTATTAAATTAATATAGTATTCTATGAGGATAAAAAAGATATATTTTCATGAATAAATTTTAAGTAATAAGTTTAAATACCCCAACCCCAGTTATGATGAGTCGATGGATAATTTATTTCATTATCATAATAAAGAATTTATTTCATCCCAAATGGCCAAAGAGTTTAGTAGTCAAGATAAACTAGATCAATACATTAATCTCATATAACATTTAAAAACATAAGAATGCGACATCATGAAAGTTAATATTCATCTAATTTGAACATATTAAAATAATTATTCTCCATGCCCTGGGAAAAGGAAAAACATTATTGTGTGAGATAAAATGATTAGTTAGGGTTATATAAAGTGGAAAATAGAATATGAAAATAAGGAATAACAAAAATGTTATGACAAATTACTATAAAAAAAAATATTTAATCAATAACATGAGAATGAAAAACAATATTGCTTGAATAAATGATTATCAAATACATACATATAAATAATCACATGATATTGAAACATGCCCATGGATATCATAACTATTCAAATAATTACACATACATCAATAAAAAATCCCATATTGATGATATGCATAATTTCGGACATCAGAAACTTACAATCAAGGCCTCATGCTATGTCATATTGCACAAACAGGTAAGGCCTCGACTAAATGCCGAAAAATATTTTTTAATGAGACGTACCAATGAATATAGGGGATATATTAACCCCCAATCATTAAATTTATAAGTCCAATTAATTAATCATATGAATATGGATAATAACAATTCAATACATAATGAAAATAAATATTCATATTGATAAAATAGCATACACAATGTTAATATTTACCCCAATCAAATGGATTATAAACCATCCAAATAAATAATAAGGATAAAATCATTAGAAACTATTCCTAGTGTAGAATACTTAAAATAATGTGTTTTTTCATTTATAATGATAAACACCATAAAAATATTATGAATCATTTTCATAAGGAAGTTGCCCCTATATTTTTAAATACAATTTTAAAATATAATAATTTATTAAAAATTAGAGAAAAATTTTTATTAGAAAAGAATATTGGGAACATGTAATGGAAGAGTCAAGTCATTGGAAGGTTGTAATAGAAAGAAATTTTGTTCATTTTTAGTACTTTAAAATAATGTTTCCTTTCAAATTTTAAGAAATATAAAAAAAGTACCTCATTAAGAAAATGATATGAAGATTCCTCTTAAAACCTTTTATAAAAGTAGAAAATGGATAAAAATTTATTTAATTAATAATTTCATATTATTAAAAACAATATTCAAAAAAATATAAAACATGGATATGAATGGAAAAATTTAAAACTAAAGTGGAAATAAAGTCTTTATTAATAATAATATTATTATTATTATTGATATTTTGATTTAAAAAATTGAAAACTCAACGGAAAAAAAATAATTTTAAAAAATAAACTAAGGAGGAGAAAATATATTGGTTTTAAGATTAAAAGATTATATAATTCCCCCAATGATTTATTAAACATCAAAAATCATAAATAATGACAAAACTATTAAATAAACCCTTACCACTTTGGTTAATTTTGAACCAAAACACCCGTGAAATAAATAAGTTCATATAAAATATTAAATACCATTAATGTGAAGATATAAATTAAATTACATATCAAATGGTAATTAGATTCACCTCACAAAATAATATAGATATATGGCATAACCTATGTCCCAAAGAAGACCATTTAAAAAAACAACCCTTATAATGATCATAACACTGAAGTGAGAATTAATAAGTGAAATTATTATGGGTAAAAATTATAAATCCACACAAAAAAAATTATGATTACAACATATATAAAATATATTACATTTCACACATAATATTTACATAATATAATCAATTAATTAGTGATATAACCCAATGAAAGAAAATTATGTTATAAAGCACTTACATCTTGGTAACATTCATTTAAAATATTATTGGATGATATAAATTGAATTGAAACATAAAAAACATGAATTATGAAGGATTAATGAAATAAAATGTAAAATGGGTACTATATACACTATATATTTAATGCTCTGGACTAGGTACCACTATAACCATTTCCTCGAACCAATTTTCCACAGGACCTCAAGCCCACCTCCTCATAGCTAGAGACTTATAACTAGAAGTGAGGGTCTAATGAAACATATGGGGAGACTATAACCATATTATCAGGTTAATTCATAAATGTTAAAATATGAAAAAATTTAAACGATACAAAAAAATTCAAACATCCCTAATCAATTCAAAAAAATGGGGTATATTCTTACAAGAAAACAGTAAATATGCCATGTCTTCTTATATAGTACCAAATATAAAAAAACCATAATAAAGTCATGATGATGAGTCTCTATAATGGGTAATGACACAAAGTATAGTTCTCTCATCTATTAACACCGCAAAACCTCAAATAAACCATCTAGAATAGGGAATTTTCATTTTTCCTAACTCAAAACTATGAAGTCTTATTTGGTGCCCACTGGTGCCCCGATAAAAGTGTGAATACACCTCAATAGGCCACTGCCAACAATATCTACAAAATACCAATTCTAAAAACTGTATTAATAATCACGGTGAATAATAAATTTAGAAATAGCTAAAATAAGTTCCCTCATTAAACAAGATTGAAATTACCCACATTAACCACTTAACACATATAATACCAATTTTTATTAAACTCACCACAACCCATGTAGTTATTTTAAACTATAAATATGGGGGTTAATGTTCCCTAAATCTTAAGGAAATTCATCTCACAAAACATTACATAAACTTAACTCGGATCCTTACTCCAAGTAATCATATCATGCCTATACGTTACGAGCATAGCACCTCAATAGAAGTAATCATACCATGTACATATTTTAGGATCATAGATCCTTGGTATATCATCCAAACCAATGAAATATGTTTTTGGGTCGTAGAGCATTGGTCTAGCCTAACCCACGAAATTATAACATTTGTAAAATACACAACTAATTCTATTTACCCACCTACACATGCTTCATTAAATTGTTTTCACTTTTATCCATTATAAGTCACAACTCATTTTTGTTCTTTCAAGTTTGTATTTACACTAATTTATTAGATCTTAATTTGATAATCCCAATAATCATTGATTTTTTCTTGTAAACATTTGAATTTAACATTTAATAACTAAATTTCATCTTCAAATAAGTGTCCCTCCCCATGGATACCCCCATAGGCTCAATAGAATCATCCTCAATAGATCTGATAGCGATCGTGAGCGATCTATCCTATCATTTAGACACCCAATTTAAAATTTCTTACCTAAGATACAAAATTTCTGCATAACGCAACCACATACACATAAATTAGGTCATTAATACTATAGAATATACATGTAGACAACCTACCAAAAGTTCATAGACAAGTTCTTTCTAAACCTTAGACTTTTATTCGAACACAAATTAACTTTAAGAAACACCATATAATCTACTTGAAAAAAAGAGTTTCAGAGGTTTCATAAGAATAATAGAGATTATAAAATCCGTCATCCAAAAAATAGAGGTATGTGGAGTGTTATACACCCCCAAAATCATTGATTCACACCCAACCACAGTCCCAATAGCCATGAATTATGGTAGAAGAATCCTTGGATAAGGAGGGATATATAAGTACATCACCTAATCATCTGGATAGTACAATGGGGATAAATTTATTTATAACCTATAAATACTAAGAGGTAAAATGTTAATTTCCCCACATTTTAAAAGGAGAATAGTTTTGAAGCATGGTTTGCCAAAATATACACAAAATGTGAAGATATCTATATATATGAGTTATTATAGGCCGCACAATATGTCTAGGAATCCCACATGGTTTGAAAACCCTTGTTGAGGTCATCAACCTACCTTTTTCCAATGGTAGTTAACTTCACAGTTTCCTAGTCCAGGAAACACAATTTTTTGTAATTGTGTGCCAACCATGAATTGTGCATTGTATGGACTCTTTTTTACCTTATTCATGTCCCGAATCCTTGAGACACCTCCAAGGCCACTTTTATTTTTTGTGAAGAGTTTTGTTAAAAATTTTAAATTGATTTAAAACAAAATATAAATAAGGTTGTACCTCCTCGAATGGTGGTGATTTTACAACCTCCCCCCCTTTTAACAAATCTTCTTTAATGTACACTCCCAAGAATCACTAGAATTATAAGGTAAAATGGTTGTGCTAATATGCCTACATATCCTTTTCCCTCTCCTAATTTTCCCCCTAAACACCACCATCTTTTCACAACACTTGAACTAATGGCACAATACTAACTCAAAAAAAATTCTCACTATGGTCCACAATATGTATCATATGATCCTCAATGTACACATCAGCCTCAAGCTCTACATCATCAAAATCCATCAAATGATAATGGTTAGGTTGATATGGATTAAGATTTGAAACATGGAAAAAATAATACATGAAACTATACCACTATGGAAGAGCTAATCGGTATGCCACCAATCTGATCCTATCTACAATCATAAACAGTCCCATACACATGGGTCATAACTTACCATATTTCAAAATCTAAAAATGACCCAACCTTAGAGACACCCAATGGAAAACATGATCACCCACCAAAAACTCAATAGTTCGATGATGTGTATCCTCATATTATTTATACATACTTTTATCCATAACCATATATTTATATGTTAAATGAACTTTCTATTATGTCTCTTTCACAATACTTAACTCCAAAAGCTATAATTCTTTATCCTCAATCTAACACAACAGAGATCTACATGTCCTACCATAGATATCTTCATATGGTTACATCATACTAGTAACCGAGTAACTATTATTATTGGAAATCTCAAAAAACAAAAAGTGTATCTCCCAAGATCGAACAAATTCTAGGACACATGCCCTCAACATATCCTTTAAGACCTAAATAGTATATTTCAACATCCCATCTATCTATGGGTGAAAATATATACTACAAAACACATGGGTACCAAAAAGCTTATGTAACCCTTTATTGAATAATGAATTAAAATATTGACCACAATTTGAAACTATGGTTCATGGAACCTCTGGAAACCACACTATCTCCTGAACCTATGAGTCACAAAACTGGTATATGCTACAAGTCTCTAAAATTGATAAGAAATATGCTACCTTGGTCAACCAATTCATAATCACTAATATTTTTTCATTATTTAATGGATTCATCATGAGACCTTCCAAAAAATCCATGGTTACATCATCCCACTTCAATTTCATAATGGAAATTTACTATAGAAAACCATCCAGTCATTTATGCTCAACCTTCACATGCTAACAGGTATAACATTGTGTCTTGAAACCGTCAATTATCTTTTTAATTAATATCCATCAATTATATAAATGAATATATCATTACATATTGGTCAAACTAGGGTGCATATTCCACTTTGAGGCATGAAATTCACACATCAACTCTTCCCGCATACGAATAGACACAAAAACACCCCCACAAACATGAATTATCTCATCATCATCGATAGTGAAATTGGATAGTGAATCCCCAAATTTAATTATTTTACCCAATTAAAAACACACAAGGTCCTCATATTGTCTCTCCATGATCCAATATAGAAAAATGGAATCAATTAATAAGGATATGAGGGTCATTTATCCTGTTTCCTCAAGAACCTCTACGTTAATCTCATCAAACAAATTCACCATCTTCCACTCAGAACATGATTGATGAACCATTTGAGTCTGTATCTTTAGGCTCAAATCATCCACAATATTATTTCCTTTACCAGGGATATATGATAGATCAAATTAAAATTAATACATGTAATAAACCCTTATCTGCTTCCATATATTTAAATCGCATTGGGAAAATATATACCTAATTATTTTATGGTATACACAGATAATATTTCACCTAATAGATAATCACGATAAAACTTTAAATATTAAACCTCCATAGACAACCTGAGGTTAGGAATATGGTAGTTTTTTTTAATTTGGTCTCAACTATCATGACCCATACACCATGACACAATCTACCTGCATCAATACTACTCAAAGTTTAATACTAGATGCATCAAAAATAAGGTACAGTCTTCACTAAACTTTGGTAGGAACAAAATTGGTGTATATTTCAAATGATTCATTAACTATTGGGAGTAATTTTTATATTCTCCAAACAATTCAAACTTGATTCCTTTATTAGTCATGCCTTTGAGAGGCACTAAGAAGTGACAAAAGTGTTTGATGAACCTTCGATAATATCCCACTAAACCTAAAAAAATTTAGATATAAAAAATATTCTTGGGATTCTCCCAGGATAAAAAAATCTTGAACCATCTATAGGTCCATTGATAAACCTTAAACAAGATTATGTGACCTATGAAATGTACCTTTTCCATCCAAATTTGACACTGAAATTCCATGTTGTATAGCCTATGATCTCTCAGTATAAGCATGATGATGTCAAGATGTTTGGAATTGTTAACATTAGTATGGGAGTAAACCAAGATATTATCCACAAAACAACTACAAACTGATCTAGGCACAGTTGAAAGATTCGGTTCATTTGGTTTATAAGAAAATCAAGTGAATTCGTCAAACTAGAAAGGAGTACGACATACTTATACAAACCATATGATCTTCTAAAAGAAGTTTGAGGTATATCACAAGGTATATCTCTCAACTGATGATACAATGACCTTAGATAAATTTTTAAAAATCTAGAATCCTCCCTAAGTTGATAATATAATATAATCTATATGTTGATTATGGTACTGATTCTTATTTTTCATCCAATTTAACATCATATAATCAAGGAAAATCACAATGATACATCGTCTTTCTTGTAAATAAAGAATAGAGAACCACAAGGTAACATACTTGGATGGATAAATACCTTTCCCTCCAAATCCTCTAGCTATGTATTTAGTTCTCAAATCATTGTTGGTTCCATTATATATGGAGGAAAAGAAATTACATCAGCTCCATACATCAACTCAATTATGACCTCAATATATCTCTCATGTGGAAACCTTGAGAAGTCCTTAGGAAACATGTCTTGAAACTGCTCCACCAACTGAGAAAAGACATCTGGATCTACCTTCCTATCATCAAGAATAATAAATTTCCCATGAGTTGTTGGATCACATAATTACTGATGAACTAAACCTACCCAGTCTGGTTGGATATCACATTCCCCATGGTGAACATAAGTGTCACCCTAAAGATACATGAACATTACCCATTATCGTTAATAGTTAGTATGGTATCAATACAATGAAAACCTATCCATCCCCAATATCAGGTTAAAATATAACTTAAAAATCATAATCAATTTCTAAAGGAAACAATACCCACCAACCTCAGGGTAACTCCCCTTACATTATCAGACAATGTCTTCTCATACTCTTGATAGTGTTTCAATCAACTTAACCTCCCACATACATTCTACCACTAGACCCAAAACATTCAAAAAATCAAAAGATATAAAATAATGTGATGATATTGTATCAAATTAAGAACTATAAAGTTTTGATGCTATGATAATATTACCTTGAATAGCTAATTGTCTAACCCCATCACCCCATGGTGTAGGCTGAACAACAAAAAGCTAACCTACCCCTCTACCATGGGTTCTGATTTGAGTTCTTGGTTCTATAATTACATACTGATATATATTATCTTGTCCTTAGATAATGCATCCATTGCCCTAACCAATAAATCTATTATAACTCTGACTTCATGCCTTTTATGGGGTAGTATAACCCCTTATTACACATTTTATCAATATTTATTCTCTGTCACTATCCACCCATCGATGTGTCCTATAAAACATCTACATATTTCTAAACCTTCTGCACGCTCGTCACTCGACTGATGATTAGGTAATTTTCTACAAATGTGTCCTATCCTTCTACACTGATAGCATAACACATGATCACTACACTATGTGTCAAATCCTCTTCTATAGATACTCTCTCTACCACCACCATAATGAAAATTATCAAAATGGATCTTCCTATAATCATAACTCATACCACTAGACAATCAAACTAAAACCACATTTCCACTACTAAAAGCCTCTTTTATATTCCATTTTTTAAAAGAGATCCCAGTATACCACCTTAATAAACCTTTTTAAACCAAAAATATTTACCTAGGGCTTAATATCATATCTAATTATATCCTAAAAATGTCACATCATAGTTTATTCATCTCAAACCATTGCTAGAAAAAAGTCTATAAAGTTGGTGAAGGGGCCGACATAATCCATCATGGACATAGTCCCCAATGAAAACCAAATAAATTCTATAGATCTATCTTATATTAGAAGCTGTGGATATAAATTTTCTTGATACATTTCTTTGAAATACTTCCCCTATATGACATCTTCCTACTTAGTCTAGACCAGGATATCCCACCAGCACTTTGCCGGTCCTCATGACATATAATCCTCCAACATGAATCACTACTCTAGAGGAATCTCTAATTGATATATAATCAACTAAATGTAATCTATCTAGAACTCATCTTCCTCTAGTCCTCTCTCTCTAACAAACATTGGGGCATGCTGCAGCTAAACTCTAGTGAAATCAAACATACTCATCCCAAATTTCCTTGGGTCTTATTCCATTGTCTGTATAAAATGACCGATGTTCTATAGGTAATACTCCTACCCTCTATTTCCTAGAACCAATTGGGGTTCATTCCCCACTACTAGAAGATAATTATCATCAATTTACACTTTTCCCCCAACCAGTAGGCACCATCTTGGTGGCATATCTCTATAATCCCAAACACACATCTCAAATCACATAACATAAGGTTCCCACAAATAGGAAAAAGTGGGATCACATCTAATCAAAAATAAATACCACGTATAAAATAATCTAATAAGTACATCCACATATCTTACCCTACCCTCAACCATCCCTATAATGGGTCATGGTCTTCATAGGGAAACCAAATTTTCAATTTTAAAATTTAGTTTAAACACCATACGATCCCTTTCATGTATCATCATTTATTTCTTTAAATAGTTGAAAATTTATCATTATGAACTATTTTTTAACATTTCAATTTAATCAAGTACATTTACCTAATTTCATTATATTCATTAGTCTAAATTTCATTAATATTTTATGGAAACTAGAAATCATTTTAACCCTTGCATCCCACATAATTGTACCTATATGTTCCTATCATGATGTATGCCACATAAATTTATATGTTACAATAATGATTCATGTATGAACAAACTCAGGTTATTCCATTACATAAGAAAAATCCCATAAAACAATAACATCACACATCAAAAAAATCACTTAATGTGAGATGACATTAAATTGTAAAAAAAAAAATAAAGAACAACCATACCACTTTACGTACTTAGGTTTGACTCCGCACATGGGTAATATAATCCCATACCTGATATCATGATCAAGGACTAATTCATCTTAGTATCATTTATATCATTCCCAGATATTATGATGAATGAAAAGACAATAAAAATATTCTAATACCACTTTATAATTCCAAATCTCAGGTGCCACTATAATCTGATCCCTGAGAAAGTTCACCACATGACATTAGGCATGCTTGCCCATATCCCAAAGGCTCCTAATAAGAAACAAGGGTATAATGAAACACATAGGGAGACTAAATTATATTTATAGAAGTAATAAACAATAGTTAAAATAAAAAACAATACAAACAAAACTCAAGAATCCCTATTCAATTACCTAGAATAAGGTTATGCCTTAAAAAATTGTAAATATGTTATGTAATTTCTTACAATGACAAATATAAATAATAAAAAAGATAAAGAATACTAAAAAACACCATAAATATTACCAAATACAATTCTATGTTCACTATCCTTGTGTATCCCTAAGCCCCAAATCAACCCTCTAGCATAGGGCATTTACCTTTGTAAGGATTTTAAACCATGAAGTCTGCTCAGGTACCCAGTGGCAGCCTAAGAAGGGTGTGAGTATAGCTGAATATGCCACGACTGATGGTGTTTATAAAATATCAATTCTATATAGTGTATTCATATTTATAGTGATGAATAATGTAATAAATAGATCTAATAGATTCCTATATTTAACAAGGTTTAAATTAGATACTTTAACCACTAGGTTCATATCACACCCTTTTTTATCAATCCAGGTAATCATATACTATTCATATGTTATAAGGATAGATCCTTAGTTGAATATCACAAACCATGCAATACATTGGTGGGGCCTAGATAATTATTATAGCATGACCTTTGTGAGTATAAAATCATTCAAATTCCCCACACATACAATTTACCCACTTTGAAATTCTTCATCAATGTTTGACACTTTTCCCATTACTTGTCATAACTCATTTCAATACTTTAAGGTTAGGTTTAACACTCCCTTATTCCATATTAACATCCTAAAACCAATACCCATTTGTTTAATAAATATTTTCATTTAACATTTAACAACTCAATTCCTTGTTCAAGGAAGTGTTGCACCCCCCTGTGGGTATCCCCGTGGGACTCAATCTAATCATCCTCAACAGATCCAACATGGATCAAGAGGGTTCCATCATATGATTTAGGAACTAGATTTAACATCTATTTCCAAATATACATATTTAAAACATATAAACACCAAAATAAAAACACATACACATAAATTAAGGCATCGAGACTATGGGTTACACTTGTAGACCACCTACCTCAATTTCATAGACAATCCCTAGATTAATCATAGATTTTGATTAAAACTCAAGAGACCATCAATCCTCATATTATAATCTGATATAAAAATATGGTTTTATGGTTTTCTGAATAATAAGAATAAAAATTATCCAAGGCCTATTCTACAAAATATAGGTAATAGGAGTTTCAGACTCACCCAGATCTTCAATTCACACCCAACCGCAATTCAAATGACCATGAATAAAGGGAGAATCGTCCTTGTAGAAGGAAGGAGATATTAGTTCATCACCTAATCTACTAGAGGGTGGAATTGATGATAAATCATTTTATAATCCTTAATTCATGAAGGGGGACATGAATTTCCACACTTTTTAAGGGTTGAGGGCTTGGCCGCATAGTTGGCCAAACAATGTGCAAACCATTCAGCTCCCTCGATCTAAGAGGGAGTCTAGGCAACACAGTTTGGATGGAAAACCCACATGGTATGAAAAACCAAGCAGAGATTATGTACCAACCTCTATCCAAGGAGGGTTATCCATATAGTTTCCTAGGATAGGGTGCATAGTTTTATCTAACAGTTCACCAAATGTGCACTGTAACCTGGATGGCCTCTTTTATCTCCCGTTTGTATCCTGAACCCTTGGGACACCCCCAAGACCAATCTTATTCTCATGAATCATTTTTTTAACCATTTAGATGAGATTTAAACCAAAATTTTATCCATAACATTCTTAATCAAAATTCTGTAATCTTACAATATAAAATAAATTATGTTCATAATAATAGAATATTCTTCAATTATGAAATGTTGATATGGAATCCTTTACATCAGGTATGACTCATCACATTAATTATTTATATTCCTAAATAACAAAACTATGATAATTATTTACTCTTTTAAGAACTTTTTAAATTTATATTGTTCTTTTTTTAAATTTATTACCATTTTATATTTAAGTACATAATCAATTATGTTCCCATTGGATGTTTTAAAAATATTAAATTCATATATACAAAATGAATTCGGTAGATTGAATATGGTAAAAGAGGTCATTATTACATCATATATAGAATAATAATAATAAAATTATTATCATTTTTATAAAGAAATTATACTTTTTAAACCAACAATGAAATATTCTTATGAAACATGAACTATTTTACAATCATGGAGATGGTAACCCATACATATTCATGAGTAATGCTTACAGTTTTCAAACATCCTAATGAAAAAAATATGTATTAATATATAATTAAATAATGATCAATATTTCATGAATATTATATATATATCTAATTCATTATTGAAACCATTTGTGAAGGGTTCTAATGGAAATGGAATTACATCAGTTTGGTAGGCGATAGTACCTTGTACACACAAAATATAGTTTTGTTTCCCATTTAATGGAAAAGGGGATGAATATAGTGTATGTGATTAAAATAACAAAATATTATTATATATTAGATATTTATTCTATTATATCATTATTTTTTAATAATATTTTAAATATTATTAGGAATAAAGAAAAAAATTCTTGATTAAGTACTATACCTCTTCTTTAGATAACCTCTAAATCGTTACAGGAAAATCTTCCCTATATTGGTTTTATAATAAAACAAAATACTCTAGGAAATTTTTAGGGATTAAATTAATTTATTTGGTAATTAATTTATAAGAAATAATTCTCTTGATGTGTTAGTAAAATAAGATATTAGGTTCCCCTTTATATGTGAGGGGTGGGGAACTTTTGGAATTTCTTAATATATTAAATTAATATAAATTATTTCTCATTGAAAATTTGATCTAAAATGATATATTTTTAATATAGGAAGAGTATGGGTAGAAATAATACCATCAAAAATAAATTTTTAAAACTTTTTATTAGGTTTTTTACATTATCCATTTGTTTTAACACACTTTATCCTCTTTTCAGAATTATCGTGTTATTAATGTTTTTACTCTTTTGGGGTTAAGAAAGTTCCAATAAAAGGAAAAACTATCCATAATTGGACCATCGATGATAATATAAAACAAATCACATTTATTTTCTGAATATAATATTTTTATAATTTATAAATCATTTATTAAAAAAAATTTATAAAATATCATTAATATCAATTTTGACACTATTCATGTAATTCGATATTAAAACATGAATAACAATAAAAAAGTAGAATATATAAAATTAAAAAAAATATAAAATTTTATAATTATCTATAAAGATTTTGAAAAAAAAAATATAATCAACTTATATTACTTTTAATATTTTTAAAATCATTTATTTTTTTCCTTTTTACTAAATAATTACCGCATTGGTGTTCTATAGACATTTAAGTTAATTATTTCATCGCAAAAAAATTTGAAATAAATTACCATGATAAATAAAAAAATTATTTAAACTTAAATTGAATACTTATAACTAAAAAACCTCATTTTTATCCCTATGTGAACACATAATATATTTTTAAAAGTAAGAGAGTTGCATTTGTTGTTTTATTTACATAAATTATTATAATGGTCATAATAATGGACATATCGATACAAAATGGAAAATTTATGGAACATAGGTGATATAAGTTTTAAATATGGATATTAAATAGAAATTTAATTTTTTTTTCTATCATAATAAACCTTATCTCTTTAGTTTAATCCCTAAAAACATTTACACATAATCGTGGTAACATATTTTTTCGATTTTTACTTCTCATTATGACCAAATATTATGTTGGTATTATTGACTAATATTATTTATTATAATTAAAAAATGGAATTTATTTTATAAAATTAAATTTATAGATTTTGTATAATATAATTTAATAATAAACAGCCAAAATGTGTTGAAATTTTACTTTTCAAAGAATACATTTTTTAAGCATAAGATGATCTTATATTAACTATATGACTAGTGATCTTAATTATATGGATTTAAATTAATATAGTTCGATATATAACATATAAATTTAATTAATATTATTAATCATAAAATATTATTTTAATTAATTAATATGGAAGGATATTATACATTTAAAATCTATTATTAATAAAAATCCTTATTTTTCACTATTCATTAAAAAATAAAACTTTTTAAAAAAATTAAAAAAATATATCCTTAATATAATTTAAATATTTGGACTTGAAAATTAGTTTTAAATTTATCAAATATATTTCTAAAATTTTTTAAAACTAATTTTAGTTTTTATGATAATAAGCAATAAAAATCAATTTTTAAGAAGATGTATTTTTTATGATTAAATTAACATTTCTAAATAATTAGTGATTATTTACTAAGATCATATCAATAAATTTATATTAATTAGGAATTTAATGTATATTTATTAACACATTTAATCCTATTCATACACACCAATTTAATATATTTGTTATAATTTCCATATTTAAATAAAATATCTTGTAGGTCGTTTGAGCTCGGTGTTGCATGTAATATACTCTATTAGACATAATTATATTATTTTAAAATATTATGGATTTATAAAAAGTTTAGCATGATGGTTTTGAAGTTCCAATTTTTATATGTGAAGAATAGAGTAGTTGTCGGAACACCCATTGTTTTTCACTAATAGAAAAACATTATTCAAGGTTCAAATGCTCCAAAAGTGAGAAATGATGGATTTTAGGGTATGATAAGGTTGATAAATAATATAAACCACATTTAAACACATTTTTTAAACATGTGTGTATTTATTTTCCATTAGGTTATTAGATTTTACCATTTTCATTTTTAAATATGAAACTAGTTATTAACTATTTAATATATATTTAATAAAATAACCCCTATTAACAAATTTTAGTGGGATACACCTAAATTTAACCTTTATTTAAAAAATTTCAATTTCTAAATAAGATAAAATTACCTTTTAAATTAAAACATTTTATATATAGGAAAAATTGTTAAAATAATTATGTTTTAACCATTATGTGTTCTTAATCATATTTATCATTAGTTACTAACTAAATGAGTGTAAATATAATTATTTATGTGTTTAAACATAATATTAGAGTAATTATTTATAATGTTTTAATTTTATTTATTTGATAAAAATTACACCATATTAAATAAATAAATATTTATAAATAACTGTTTCACCATTATCGTTATAATTATCTTTAATATTTGTAAAATTGAACTTCTTACATAATATGATAATTTTGATCTAAAATATAAAAATAATATATAAAATAAAATTCATAAATCTTGGAAAACTTATATTAATATCATCACACTTTACATATAGAAACCATTTTAGAAAAAGTGTATTTTTATGCTTAAATATTATGTGTAGTATAAATTTATATATAACACTAAATCTTGGAATCCACTAAACCAGTGCTCCAAAAGGCCTCAAGTGTGCCTCCCTATACACTAAAGGTTATAGGTTAGTGGTGAGGGACCATGAGGATACCATGGGGAGACTATTATTTTTTGATAAACATGAGAAACACAAAATTAAATAACTGAGATATCATGTATCTGAACATAAATAAATAAATAAAGGTATAAATCAGTCAATAGATTAACATATAACCCATTCTATGAAAAAAAATGATTTATACAACCATTAAATATATTTCATGCTAGATTCATATATGTAGAAATCCTAAATATAACTAAAAAAGAATAAAAATAGAAAAAACTAATGAACACCCCTAAATGGTCTGAGTACTGGCTCAGTCCCTATCTTCAAGCTCCATCCCAGCCCAAATCAAGTGTCTGACATAGGTAGATTTCCATAATCTAGGTCTATATCCATGAATCCTTATTTGGGGTCAACTGGCATCCCTAACAGTGTGTGATTATGACTTAGCAGGTCACTACCAATAGTGTCTAGAGACATATCTTGGTTGATCCAATGTATTTTATCCTGGTGTATGTCATAATTTATATAGATTAGTATTTTAAATAAATAAAATAAATCAACATCTATCTTTGGGATCTATAATTAATCCTTGGTCAAACCAACCTACTTCTACCAGAGTCAAATGTCTCTGAGAATATCTCGATGACCATGAAAAATCATACACCCCCATAAAATCTATGCACTCATATGATATTAAAAATATCTTATATAATGTGGAATACATGTACTCACCCGAGCATTCCCTAAAACCTAGTATCATGTGGAATCCATGAAGCTCAACATGGAATTCTTAACTCATGTACCAAATAAAATACAATGAGATTATCTCATCATTACCACTTATCAAGAATCAATTTTCATATAGAATCAAAGTATCTCATCTCGACATTCCTATCATTTAGAATCATCACGTTTCATATGGAATCCATGGAGATCATCCAAAAATTAACATTTATTAGTATCATTGTATTTCACATAGAATCCAATGATCTCATCTGGGAAATCCCATTAATTTAATTATACTAATTTATAAATATTTATCACATTTTAGTACATCTACACACAATGTAAAAGTCAAGTTAATTTCCATTATTACCTATTCTAAACAGATCATTTGATTCTTCAATTAACCTAGGTCACACCCGTAGTCCATTCTAATGGTATAATACAGCCCTTAGATATCCTATTTTATTTTGAACAATAAATACATATCCAAACCCTCTATAAAGGGGTGTACATAGTCCCACTTTAATTTTATCATGTGTTAACTCATAGTCTTTAATATAAGCTAGAATCATTTTACAGAATAAATTAATTAAAATTATCTTCTAAGAAAAAAGCATGAAAACAATAATTCCAATTTATATGACACATACGATAAAATGAAAAAAAACCACGAGGTATAGCTCAATGAACATATACCATGGGAAAGATGAGCTTCAATAATAATGTGTCATTATTTTATTTTATAAAAAATGAGAGATATTGATATAAAAGAAAAAATCCAAAAAAATAAGAAATAATATCTTTAAATGGAAGAAATATAATAGGAATAGTATTTAAAGAATAAATGAGGATGGTGGAATATTAGACCTTTGGGCTTTGATTGCCTCATAAGGAACAAAAAAGAGAGGAGGATCAATGGATTTTCACCAAGCATGAAGGAGTGGAGGAGGAGATATTAGGTGTGGGATATTCTGTGAATGCAGGGAATATGAACAGGGGGGAATGAAAGATTAAAAATTTGAAAATAATAAATTTCCCTCTTAAAAAATTATTCATGACCCATTCAATGGTAGGGGATCTCACAGGCTATCTGGAAGGGCATCCAATGGTTATCTGACATACTAAAATCCCATCAATGATCCACATGACACTACAAACATTGTTGGATTCACTATATACTTCCTTTTTCATTTCATATCTTTCCCTTAAGCCCGCCAAACTATCATGACCCGAACTTACCGGTCTCGAGCCGCAACTACCCCATGCCCACCGCCATAGGCCAGGGGCTAGAGAGAAGTGTCGAAAGCATAAAAATCACGAGGAGGACTTTTCCTAAGTACCTGTACACACACACATAGCCCTATCAATACAGAAGTGTAGAGTAAAAGAGGAAACCAAATGGAAAGAAACTATAACCCAACCACAGTCATGAATCCACCTCTAAATAGAAAAATAAGTGGATTGCTGAAAAGTACTGATAAGATACTGAGTAGAAAAAGGGAAAAACATACGCCAAACCTGAAAGGTTCTACAACCCGACAATAGGTAAAAAAAGTAAATAGATGGTGAGTCCCACACCTGAAAGTCCTACCACGACCACTGATCACAGACCAGGCTCATGTGTCCTCTATTCTACTCCGTAGTCTCGATCAACCTGTCCGTCGTCTGCAAGGGCACACCAAGTGAGGGAAAAGCCGAAGCAGGGGTGAGTATAAAGATACTTAGAAAGATGCCCTGAAAGATCGAGGGAGAAACAAAGGAGGTACTAAAATGGTGAGAAGTAGACATAACAAAGAACAGTGGAAGAGTATAATAGAGGGTGTGTAGCTCAACCCAACAAAAGAATGGAAGTAGACTCGTCCCAACTAAGAGGATCTTGACACGAAAAGCATGTCGTATAACCTGAGTGTCTTTGCCCCTCCTAGAAGAAGAGTAACTGAACCCAAGGGGTGGGAACAAAAGTAGGGTGTATATATATATAATCAACAAGAAACCCATTTGATTGTATAAGGGGATCCCCATCTCTAAGCTCATCCTAGGATAAGTCACCAACAGTTCTAAGGGTAGCCATCACTGATGCCCAATAGTCCCGCACATCAAACCCGCCTCATCGCTAAGCTGTACCACCATAAGTCCAACTCTGGTAGTAATGGAAGAATAGCCACTGAATAGCCTCATCGAAAGGGATGAGTCTGAACAAAGTCATTGGATAACCCACTACCCAACCCTGCTAGAGGGTAAACCCTAAAAGGTCATCGGGTAACCCACTGCCCTGCCCTGCTAGATGGTAAACCCTAAAGTCAACGGGTCACCCACTACCTAGCCCCACTGGAGGGTAAACCCTAAAGTCAATGGGTAACCCACTGCCCAGCCCCTCTGGAGAGTAGATCCTAAATTCAATGGGTAACACACTACCCAGCCTTGCTGGAGGGTAAACCCTGATATGTCGGTGGGTAACCCCCTACCTAGCCCTGCTAGAGGGTAAACCCGGAACTGGTCCAATAGCTTCGCACTGCCCATGCCATCACTATGTGCGACTAACATCGTGCCCGTGCATTGGTTCAGAGTGCATCAAATGAACCTCCAAAAAATTCCCTTCGATGTTCCCACATTTAATGAGATCTCAAAAGAGGCTCTACATGACCAAACATATTACACCGTCGTCATCCTCACAGAAGAACACGTGAGATAGACTACTTACTCACTGGAAACAGACTCCCAACGAAAAAGTTTTTCAATACTGCTTTACGCCCATACAGATTCTCGTGGGGCCCACACCTCGGTCTCGAAAAAGTTCAGTTGAAATGCGTCATCATGACTCTCTTGGAAAAACTGGTGAAAATGACTACTCATTCGCCCTGAAAAGATGTCTGATGAAAAAGTCGCAAAACGCTGCACATAGCTTAAAGGACGGACCATGGAGCCCATTCCTCAACATTGGCTTCACCGCCTGAAACCACCCTTGTATACATCATCTCGATGCCAGGGTCAAAATGCCATTGACAGATCCTTAAACAGACTCTCAATGTGTTCGTGCCATCCGAAAGAGGAATCCTAACGAGGTACTTAACAAGCATGGCCCGCCACCGAGATCATGTCCCAGGAATTAAAAATCTTTGAGACCTTCTCAAAACATCTGTCTCAGTCCAAGGATCACATCTCTGCAGATGGAACGCAAATCCAAAACTCATTTTTTGAGGTATGGCTTTTTTAACATCGTCCGACGGGACGAGGTGGGCATGGGCTAGCCCACCCCCTTCAGACTGGCAGTCCGCGATCGGGCCGCCCGGACCACCTGGTCCTCCGCGGCCCACGGTTCACCACGCGGGCTGCCCCGTGTAACCCAGACTGCCTCATCTGGTTCGATGTCTTCTCCATGAGACCCGAAAACAGCGGGTCTCAGTAGGCTAGCCGGGGTCGCGACGACCTCGGTTCTCACGCCTCCCGCTGACCGGCAAAGCCAGCCAGCCTTCCCCCCTCTGTCACCCCACGTACATCGCCGGCCTGGTCCGCCTGAAGCCTTCCGCCACCACTACGAGCCCTCTTCCACTGCTGGGAGCCCACCACAACTGCCTAGAAACTACCGGACCGCTGCGCCGACCGCCAGACAGCCCTTGAACCGCCGGAAAAAACCCAAAATTGGCCGGAAAACATTTCGGGGTCACCCTGGACACCCCGGGACTCGAAAATTCTGTCCGAAAGGATATATGGGAAGTTCGAATCGAGCCCTGTGAAAATATGGCCTCTTCTAGAGAATTGGATAGCATTTCAATGCACGAAATTGAGTTCAAAGGTATATGTGGAATTAAAAAAGAAACGCAACTGCTACCTCACTGGGCGTAGCCCATATCTTCGCCGACTATTCACCGGAGCTACCATGCCTTAGAGAGGTGGGAAAAAGGGCTTGATTATCATTGAGAGGAAAAACTCCAAGGAGAGGCAAGGGAGAAGAAGGAGGATGGGGAGAGGATTTTAAGTAGAGAATTAATTAAAATTTAATTAATTCTTAAAACTCTTACCAGTAGGCCTCGTACCCAACCTTTTGGAGGGGTCGGGTTTAAGCCGCATTTAGGGTAAAATCCACGTTTTGAGTGCAATGATGGTCTCCAAATTTTAATATGAGCCCCAATTCAGAAGTTAAAAAGTTCACGCATGGGGACCACCAAATTGGGAAAATTCCCCTGATGGTGTTTTCCACAAAAGAGCCACACATGCGAAAGTTACACCCCTCCTAGGGTAAACGGCACACTCCAGACTCAATGGTTCCCTCAGTTTTCCCATCTAAGCAACCATTTAGGAGTTATTATATTTATTTGGCATGTCTAGTGTGAACGCACTTAAAATTAAATTCTGGCCATAATGGGGATCGAAATCACATGCCGTCTGAACGCCCTGCTCTGGAATAACATCAAGAAAATTTCAAAGTCTTACAGGCTCAAAACCCGGGTTCTTATATCATTCCCTCCTTAATGTTTTTCATACAAGAAAAAATAAAAAAACAACTCGGGATACTGAGCCTACATCTGGCTCTCCTGTTCCCAGGTGCTCTCATACACTATCCCTTGCTACCACATCACATGAACCAAAGGAATGGTCCGTCCACGCAGTGTCCACTTCTGTCTGTCCTCAATCGCCACCAGGTGCTCATCAAATGTGTCTATATCCTCGATTTACTACTCTGCCCAGTTGATAACATGCGTGTGGTCAGGCAAATATTTCCTCAACTACGACACATGGAAGTTGTCATGCACTCTCTCCAGCTGTGGGGGCAGAGCAAGACGGTAGGCCACCTCACTAACCCTGCACACGATCTCAAAGGGCCCAATGAACCTCAGGGACAGCTTGCCTCCCCAGCCAAACCTCAATGTCCCTTGATGTGGAGAGACTCTCAAAAAGATATGGTCCCCCCTATTCGAACTCCAAAGGCCTGTGAAGATGGTCTGCGTAGAACGTTTTCTGCTCTGAGCCATCCTCATCAGCTCACGAATGACCTTCACCTTTTTCATCATCGCTCGCACCAACTTTGGGCCCACGAGGGAGGTCTCCCCAACCTCCATCCAGCACAACAGTGACATGAAGGGTCTCCTATAGAGGGCCTCAAAATGTTCCATGCTGATAGTAGAGTGGTAACTGATACTGTACGCAAACTCCACCAAGGACATGTGATCCTACTAGCTCAGGACAAAGTCTAACATGCACACCCTAAGCATATCCTCCAACACCTAGATAGTGTGCTTTGTCTTCCCATCCGTATGAGGGTGAAAAGATGTACTCATCTGCATCTGAGTCCCAAATTCCGCCAACAGTCCTCTCCCTAATCGCGACGTAAACCACGCATAACAGTTGTAGATGATTGTCGAGGGTACTCCATGAAGGCGGACAATCTTCCAAACGTACAGCTGCCCAGACTCTCGACCGTGCTCTACTCCCTGATGGAATGGAAGTGCGCTGACTTCATGAGTCGGTCCAATATCACCCAAATGGAATCGTGGACCTTCGTTGTGAGCGGGAGCCCTGTGACAAAGTCCATATATATGTCTTCCCACTTCCACTCTAGGATATCAAGGGGCTGTAACAACCCTGCCGGAACCTGATGATCTGCCTTCACCTGCTGATAGGTAAGATACTGAGAAACGAACTCAGCAACGCTCCACTTCATGTCAGGCCACCAAAACTGTCGTTGATGGTCTCTATACATTTTCCCCACACTGAGATGTACAGCCAAGGGAGAAGTGTGGAACACCCGCATCACCTCCTCCAGCATCTCCACTAGTACTACCGCTCGCCCCTGGAACATGATCTTGTGATTCCCTCCTTCATAATACCCATCAAGTGCGTCACCCGTGGATATCTGATCACACATTACCTCGTTTTCAACAACCCCCAGATGCGGCTCTCTCACACGCTCAAGTAATGAAGGAGTCAAGACCGCTGATAACAGAAAAGTCATACCCTCATGCTCCACCAAGATCATTCGTAGGGATGCCAACTGCTCTAAAGCTTCCCGCACTAACTGAGCCTAGGACTTCCTGCTAAGAGCATCTGCTTCTACATTTCCCTTTCTGGGAGTGTAGACTCTCAAAATCATAGTCCTGTATAAAATCCAGCCAGCACCTCTGCCTCAGATTCAAATACCTCTGAGTGAAGATGTACTTGAGGCTCTGGTGCTCTATGTAGACCACAAAACGCTCACCCAGAAGGTAGTTTCTCCATAACCTCAAGGAAAAGACCACCGCTACTAGATCCAAATAGCGAGTCACATAATTCGGATCATGGGGCCTCAACTGCCTCGACCCATATGCAATCACCACCCGCTACTGCATCAGCACGCACCCGAGCCTAGGTATTGAAGCATCGCAGTATACCACGATCTCAATGCCCTCCTCTGGAAGCCTCGACACTGGATCACTAGTCAGCCTCTGTCTCAACTCCTCGATGGCCTTCTGGAACTGATCAGTCCAGGTGAACGATCATCCCTTACCCATCAATTCGTTTAAAGGGGAATCAATCCTATAGAAATCTTCCACAAACCTCTTGTAGTACCCTTCCAAACCAAGAAAATTATGCACCTCTAATGTATTCTTGGGTGGATCCCAAGAAAGCATTTTCTATATATTTTTGTGATCTACAACCAATATCTACTCCGTAATGACATGCCCCAGAAAGTGATCCTCATGAATCCCGAACTAACACTTCAAGAGCTTCCCATACAGCTCATGCTCCCGGAGTATGTCTAGGACCATCCTCAAATTCTTTTCATGCTCCATTTACATCACAGAGTAGATGAGTATGTCATCAATAAAGACAACCACAAACCGGTCCAAGTACGGTGGGAAGATCTATTTCATAAAAGCCATGAAAAAGGTGGGGGAATTGATCATGCCAAAGGGAATCACCAGAAAATCGTAATGCCCATATCGACAACAGAAAGCCAACTTTGGGATGTCAGCCTCACGAACCTGCAACTACTGGTAGCCGAATCGAAGATCAATCTTGGATAAACACTTCAAACCTCTCAACTGGTCGAAGAGGTCATCGATACTCAGCAAAGGGTACTTGTTCCTTATTGTGGCCTGATTCAGGTGATGATAATCCACAAAAATCCACAGACTCCCATCTGCCCTTTTCAAAAAAAAAACTGGACCTGCCCAGGGGGACACACTGGACCTGATGAATACCTTTTCATGAAGGTCTTTTTACTGATGTCATAGCTCCCAATGCTCTGTGGGTGCCATTCATTATGCTGCATATGATATTGGGGTTGTCTCCGGCTGCAATTCAATGAAGAAATCCATCTCTCGCCTCGGAGGTAGTCCTGGGACATCCTCGGGATAGACACCCATGTATTCCTCTACAATGATAAGGATTCAGGTTCCTGTAGCGTCTGCTACTCTAAGAGACATTATTGCATACTGGTGAGAAAAAATTCATGGTATCCTGCTCAGAGTACCCATCTGCTTTACCATGATGTCTCGGTCACCTAGAATGGTGAACCTCATCCCATCAGTGTGCACGCCTCTGACTCGTCAATGACGACATTCGATATGGTCATGAACCATAGAAATCCAATCCATGCCCAGGATGACATTGTAAGGTTCTATTGTGAGGATGAGTAGGTCCCACATGAAACTCCCTCCTCCGAACGACAATTCGCACTGTCTGCAGATAAAGGTCACCAACGAGGCACTTCTTGTAGGAACCTCAAGTCTAGGTGCAGGTGAAAACACCTCTACAGGAAGCTACAACTCCTGTACAAAAAGAAACGATAGAAAGGAGTGGTTGATGCCTGTGTATACTAGTACTAATGCATGCATAGAGTAAAAACAAAGCATACCTCGGACCATCTCATGTGTTGGGGGGTCACAAAAACCCATAGCCTGAAGCTGCCCGTGACCCCTACCTCGAGCTCCATGAGCCTGACGTGGGTCGCCTGGTGGTGGCAGTGGGAAGACCTTGAAACGTCTGCCCCCACTACTAGGTCCTACCGCTCTACCTGTGCCACCTTCCTGAGGGCCACCCTGTCCTCACCTAGGGGATCCCTAGTCATGGGGCTGCCTCTGCCACTGCGGTGCGCCCACTACCTACCACGGCTTCTCGGTACCCCTGGTCGAGTAGTCTCATGCTAGGTGACCCCGTCCATCACAAACATAGCACCGACTATCACCTGACTACCCGGGTTCCCTACGGTGCCACTACGGTGTACAAACCTACCCATGAGTCTGCTCACATAAGGGTCTCCTCGACCGAGGCTTTGTTCTCTGAAGACTGCCCGCTACTGAAGACTCTGCTCGGAAGCGGCCACTGCAAGGCCTTGCCAGCTGGCATCCCCCATCCAAGAATCTCTCTATCATGAGCACCCGCTATAGCATCCCAGCATATCTAGGGATGCACAGGGGTACTACAGTAGAACGAATCTCCTGACAAAGACCCTGCTCAAACTTTCGCGCTTGGAAGTAACTGTCACGGATCATATCCAATGAGTAGCATGTCAGATCGGTAAATCGGGCCAAGTACTGCTCCATGGTCATCCCCCCATGCTTCATCTCTTGAAACTCTTGAATCTGAATGGAGAGTAAACAGGAGGGGGAGTAATCCTCCCTAAAGAGCTTCTGGAAGCTATCCCACATGAGAGACGACTCGTTGTGGGTCTGCGTAACCAACCCCCACCAACGCCCGACCATCCCGAGGAAAAGGCTGACAGCTTTGGCTACCATCTGGTCCATAGGTGTGTGTACCAACCTGAAAAGTTGGTCCATGGACTCTAGCCCTTCCTCCGCTTCCTGGGGATCCGGGTCCCCTTGGATCTTCTACGGCCACTCACACTGGAAGTCTTGGAGCGCACTCAGCCTGCGCTCAACCTCGGCCTATGCTGCGAGTACTAACTGCCGCTCTCTAGGTGGAGGGCTACTGCTGAAGCACTGGGTGGAAGGGGATCATGTGAGGGTCCCTGAACATATTCCTTGCCGCTTCCCAGGTCTTTGTCAGGAACTGGAGAGGGTAACCTGGCTCACTGCTGTCATGGGGGAATCCTGAAAATTATCAAGGATTACCGCGATCAGATGAGTATATATATATATATATATCAGTAATAACAAAGGGGAGTTGACTCAACAAGGACTATCAAAGACTCAATCCTACCAGATGCATGTTCCAAAGTTCACTGCAACAAATGTCTCAGCGTGCCGAGTTGACAAGCGGGTTATCAGGGTGATGGTGAATGGATAAGTCGTTCGTCTGTACCGTCACCAGACTCCCTAGCCTGAGAGCCGCTCTCGAGGCGTGTCTACACTATTTCCATAAATCCCAACCAATTCCTTTTTTTGGGATGTCTGAACAATGCCCCAAGGAACAAACCACCTCTAATACCACTTTTTCATGACCCGAACCTACCAGTCTCGAGCTGAAACTACCTCAAGCCCACCTCCATAGGCTAGGGGCTGGCCACAAGCACTGAAGGAAAAACAATCTCAGGGAGGACTTTTTATATGTACCTGTACACACACACATAGCCCACTGAATACAGAAGTGCAGATTAAAAAAGAAACCAAAGGACAAGAAACTATAACCCAACCACAGTCGTGCATAGACCTCTAAATAGAAAAATAAGTGAAGTACTGAAAAGCACTGACAAGATATTGAGTATAAAATGGGAAAAACACATGCCCAACCAGAAACTTTCCACAACCTGGAAACATGTAAAGAAAATTAAATAGCTGGTGAGTCCCACACCTGAAAGTCCTACCACAACCACTGATCGCAGCCCAAGATCTTGTGTCCTCTATGCTCCTCCATAGTCTCGATCGACCAATCTGTCATCTGAAAGGGCACACCAAGTTTAGGAAAAGCCCAAGAATGGGTGAGTATAAAGATACTCAGTAGGATGACCAACAAGCTCTAGGGAGGAAAAAATGAGGTACTAAAATGGTGAGTAGTAGACAGAACAAAGAACAGTGGAAGAGTACAGTAGAGGGAGTGTAGATTAACCCAACAAAAGAAGGGAAGTAGACTCATCCCAACTAAGAGAAGCCAGACATGGAAAGCATGTGGCATACCCCATGTGTCTTCGCCCCTCCTAGAAGGAGAGTAACTGAACCCAAGGGGTGGAAACAAAAGTAGGGTGTATATATATGTGCTCAACAGGAAACCCGAACGAGTGTGTAAGGTGATCTCCATCTCCAAGATCAGCCTAGGATATGTCGCCAATAGTTCTAATGGTATCCATCTGTGATTCCCATTAGTCCCACACATCGAAGCTGCCTCATCGCTAAACCGTACAACCAATAGTCTCACTCCAGTAATCACGGAGAAAAGGCCAATGACTAGCCTCATCGAAATGGTTGAGCCTGGAATATTTCATCGAGTAACCCACTGCCTAGCCCTGTTGGTGGGTAAACCCTAAAAGGTCTTCAGGTAACCCGCTGACCAGCCCTGCTAGATGGTAAACCCGAAAGTCAATGGGTAACCCACTGCCCAGCCCCACCGGAGGGTAAACCCTAAAGTCAACGGGTAACCTACTGCCCAGCCCCACTAGAGGGTAAACCCTAAATTCATTGGGTAACCCACTTCACAACCTCGCTGGATGGTAAACACTGATAGGCCGGTAGGTAACCCCCTACCCAGCCCTGCTGGAGGGTAAAACAGGAACTGGTCTGATAGTTACTCACTGCCTGTGCCATCACTGGGTGAAACTAACATCGCGACTGTGTGTTGGATCAGAGTGCATTAAAGTAATCTCCGAAAATTCCCTTTCATGTTCCCACATTTAATGAGATCTTAAAATCAGCTCTGCATTCCCAAACAGATTACACCGTTTTTATCCTCTCGGAAAAACATGGGAGATAGACTACTTACTCAATGGAAAAGTACTCCCAACGAAAATGTTATTCAACACCACTTTATGCCCATTTGGTGTCTCATTAGGTGCACACCTAGGTCCCAAAACAGGTCGGGCAAACTGCGCCATCGTGATTCTCTTGAAAAAAACTCCAAAATGACTACTCATTTGCCCCGAACAGACGTCTGATTAAAAAGACGCAAAACTCTGCTCACATCTTAAATGAAGGATTTTTGGACCATACCTTAACTTTGGATTCGACGCATTAAACCACCTAGGTCTACATTGTCTCGACTCCAAGCTCACAACGCTACTGACGACACCTTAAGTAGATTCTGGATGTGTTCGCGCCATCCGAAAGAAGAATCCCAGCGACGTACTAAACGAGTCTGTCGCGCCACCGATCTCCAGTCCCGTGAAATAAAAATCCTTGAGACCATCTAAAAACCTCCTTATCAATCTAAGTATCACTTCACTGCAAGTTTCACGTGAATCTGACTCTTGGTTTGTGAGTTATGGCGTTTTTAACGTCATCGGATGGGATAGGGTGGGCCTATGCCGACCCACCCCCTTCAGACCAGTGGTCCGCAGGTGGGCCGCTTGAACCGCCTGGTCCTCCACGGGCCACGGTTCGCCACATGGGCCACCACGCTTCACTTGGACCACCTCAGCCGTTATAGAACCTTCTCCACGAGACCTGCAAAGGGAGGGTCTTAGTCGGCTGGCCGAGGTTGCGACGACCCCAGTTCTCACGCCTCCCACTGACCGGCGAAGCCGGCCCGCCTGGCCCCCCGTGTCACCCCGCGTACGCCACTGGACCGGACATCCTCAAGACCTCCACCATCGCTTGGAGCTTGCCTCCGCCACTAGGATCCCACCGCCACTTCCTGGAAACTACCAAACCGTCGCATCGACCACTGAACAACCCTGGAACCGTCAGAAAAAAACCCAAAATTGGCTAGAAAACCTCCCGAGGTCAACCCAAACACCCTTGGACTCGAACATTTTATCAGGAAGGATCATTGGAAAGCTTGAATCGATCCCTGGGTAATTATTGCCTTCTATCACGATTTGGACAGCATTTCAACACACGAAATTGAGTTCAAAGGTATATGTAGAATTAAAAATAAAAAAGAAAACACAACTCCTACCTCGCTGGGCATAGCCCGTAGCTTCGCCGATGATCCGCTGGAGCCACCTCCCCTTGGAGAGGTGGGAAGAAGGGATTTATTATCGTTGAGACAAAAACCACCAGGGATAGGTTAGGGGTAAGAATGAGGAGGGGAGAGGTGTTTAAGTAGAGAATTAATTAAAATTTAATTAATTCTTTAAACTCCTACCAGTAGGCCCCGTACCCAAACTTTCAATGGGGTCGGGGTTAAGCCACCTCTATGGTAAAATCAACGTTCTGAGCACAACGGTAGTCTCTAAATTTTAATCTGAGACTCCTTTCAAAAGTTAAAAAGTTCACGCCCTGGGGCCACCAAATTACGAAAATGCCCCTGGTGGTGTTTTCCACAGAACGGTCGCGCCCGTGAAAGTTACACCCCTCCTAGGGTAAACGAAACACTACGGAATAAATGGTGCTATAGGTTTTCCCATCGGATCAACCGTTTAGTAGTTATTCTATTTATTTGGTGTGTCAATTGTGAATGCACTTGAAATTTAATTTCGGCCACACCGGGGCTTGGAATCACACGCCGTCTAAACACCATACTCTGGAATAACATCAAGAAAATTTCAAAGTCTTACAAGCTCAAAACCCTAGTTCTTACACAAACACCTTATAATGCCTCTATCACACTTGGGTAATTCTAAAAAGAAATAAATATGTGGTTTCAACATAATTTAAAATAAACCATACCCCACTGGAATGAAGGGGTATTACATTTTCAATCTCATTTTATTTCTTGATATAAATTGTTTTAAAATGAAATAAATATGAGTTATGTGGATTCTAATGTGAGACAAAACAAAATATTACCATATAAATGTTTAATTAACAAAAAAGACTAAAAAAATTAAATTAGAATAAAATTAAACTTATGTTCTAAAATATTGATCGTAGGTTAAGTATGTTCAAAATGAAGTTTTAAAATACATAGTTCCAATCATTAAATAAGTATTTAATGGATTCAAATTTTTTAAAAACATATATTTCTTTATCAAATATTTATACTGTTATAAAATTTACAATTTTGGTAACAAACAATATTTTTCACTATGTACATAAAATATATTACTGAAGAAAAATCCTCAAAATTAATCTTAGGATAATTTTTATATTCTTAATTAACAAAAATTAAATTAAATTTACAAACGTTAAATTCTAAAACTTATAAATTCAACATTTAGATGACAATAAAACATATAAAGGAAACAATAATTTTGTTGAAAAAAATAATTTAAATTTTTTTAGGTGTTCTTAATCTTATTTTATATGAATATTTAATTGATTATAATAATTTTATTTTCTTTATTATTTTTTATTCTTCAATTTTGTTAAAAATATTCATCTAATATGTTCATCAGTATTTTAATTTTGTGTTCTATGTTGAGGAAGCTATCAAATATATTATTAATTTAGAGAAATATATTCCAGAATATCTAGGTGTTATAAAAGATAAACCATACAGTGATTCTAATGAAAAAATTAGCATGTTATATCCATAAAATTTCAACATTATATGGGATTAGTGTTGCTATTAATGAGATATTTTTACACCCTATTGATATAACTGTATGATAGGATTATAAATATAAATTTAATTTTAAATAACACTGAAATGTTGGTATTTGATATATCTTTTTTTTGTCCCTTAGAATAGTCATGATTGGATCCTCCTAACTAATTTTATTGAAAAAAAATTGTAAGTGGTCCCAAATTATATTGTATAAATTTTCTACACATTATAGGTCTCTTGTGCTTGGATCCATCCTCTGGTCCAATTGGATGAGTTTTATGCTCTTGAATATAGAATACAAAAAAATGTATCATTTCTGTTTGGATTAGGGTATTTAATGTTATGATAGAAATACAACACCATATTTAAATTGTAACATTATGTTAAAAGATCTAATTTTATGATTTTGGTCAAAACACTCTTAATGAACCAAATTTATTCATATGATGACTAAAAATACGGTGGGATAGATCATAAATATAAAAATAAAAATCAATCATCACATCCTCCACACTCATTTTATTTTACTCTAGTAAAAAATCATGTGTACAAATCCAAATAAACAGTTAAATAAAAATTTAGAAAATTTCCAATATTCTTTTAAAAGTTAATATCCATTGTGCCTCCATTATAATATAATTTTTCTTTTCATTTTTATTTCCTCACATTCAATCTTTTTCAACATCATTCATCACACATGCAACAAATTGTGACCTTCGTCTTCAAAAATTTGTGTCACTCATCTCCCAAATGTGAGATATATTCAAAGTTATTCTCATATAAAAATCATGAAAATAATACCATTAGAATGGTATGATTCTAACTATCTACACAAGTGATAAAATACTTGTTCCAATCATAATTATTTTTAATGGTGTCATTGAGGCCCAGGTTTAGTGGTTAAGAATTTAAAAAATGTGTCTATAAAGAAGATGTTTTCTCTTATAATTCAATGTGTGGTTAATCATTCAGAAAAGGTATATTCATCACCCAAAGTGATAAAACATCAATCACATGACTCAATTACCCCTTTATAGGAATATACCACAAGTCATAATATGTAAAGATTAGGGAAATAATTTTCCAATTTATTTTTGTACAATTTTTTTCCTTTTTTTGATAATGAAAAGGAAAAATAATACATTGAATCGGTAGTGAATCATTACATTCTCTTTTGGTGAGGTTCAATAATAACACCACTAAATATGATGAAGGATTCATTTCCTATTTACTATATATATTTATTTTTATATTTATTTTCTTTTAGTTTTCCCAAAAAAAGAATTATAAAGATACATAAATTACTTTTAGACCATCACTTAAATTTCAACATGACCACACACATCCATACAATTTAATTCCTCCCCATAAAAATAAAATAATTTTCTTCGTCTCCAGAACATTTAATTTTAATTTTAATCAGTCACTAAATTCATGAGTAATGGAAGGTGGGTAATATAATATTGTAATTTAGATAACATATAAGTCATTCCACATATTCTAGGGGATACCAAGGTAAAATCTAAGGGTAGGTCTAAATAGTGGAAAAAATGATCTTCCCAAAAATAGTTCTAGAATAACACTAGCACGTTTATTTTCTCTTAGATGAATTAATATATTAATAAAAAAAGTTATATATAGAAAGACACAATATGATTTCAGTCAATAATTGATGGTACCTATAATAGTATAAGAAATTTGTTTTATATTTACTCTCATGTAAATGAAGTTAACATTAGTTAGTGATAATGAGGAATCGTTTTAATAAATCCATTAAAAACCAAAAAATGATTTAGAAATGCAAAATCTAGAAAAAAAATATATATCAATAGTAATTTTGATTTTTCTCCATAAAACTAAATAATTTAATCATAAGTAACTCAAGCATGTAAAATGATTTTAGAAATATAATATTAGCCCAAATTTGTATATTATAAAAACAAATAAAATGAAATAAAATGAAAATGCAAAAAAATTAAAACCTATAACCATAACATCCCATGACACACACAAAATTGTTTTATTATCCTCAATAAAATTAATTTTTTGATTAAAATTTATTTATTTTTAGAAGATGGATAAAGCAATAAAATAATATGTAAAGAAATAACCTGGTTATCTTATAGGTAAGTAACACGGTATATAAAAAATTATTCCACTACTTGATATGTAATGTCCTCATTAATGGGATTATTACTTAAACCGTTAACAATAAATCATGAATTATTTGATTCATTCACTATTTTTATTATATATTATAGAAAAATATGAGAAAAATTTTTTAGTCCAAACTAATGAAAATAAAGCTCACTAGGAATCAGTTTCATCCATGGGTTTTGTCATATGACATTCTCTTTCACAATCAAATCTTTTTGTAGAATTATCCTATCATGGACCAAATTTTTTTGTTATAGATCCAATAATTCTTATAGTGATTCCAAAAGATTTCCTAAATATATTGAATTTTCAATTTTTGAATAGTGACTTTATTTTATTGATTCATGTTACAATTTTTTATTGCCCAATATACATGGTGCTGAACCTCAACAATAAGTTGAAAATATTTCCAAAATACCAATTGAAATGGCAGAATCCCTATGAGAATTTTAGAAAATTATTATATTATTCTAACAAGGAACAATCTAATCAAGTACTTCAATCATTCCCATTGGGATGATCTATTTTTTCAAAAAAAAAATTAACCTCCTTATTAAGGATATTGGTTGTCCATTTGTTTAAGAACTCTATGGTTTAAAAACATGGTGCAAAACTCTATAATGGTGTAAAATTTAATTCATGATCTGATTATAAAAATTATACAAGTGGTTTCTATAATTAATCATGGAAAAATAACTGTAAAAAATATTTGGGATCTCAAAAACTCAACAGAAACTCTTCATTCATCAGTTTATGTGGACTTTACCTCCGTACACTATACTTATAAAATTTATGAGAATACTGAAGTAATTTGGAATAATATATTCACAAGACTAACACTTTCTGTGAGATATTTTTGGACCAAATTGTCCCCCTCAAGAAAGAGTATAGAAAAAAGTGAAGACATATTTGAACTCATGGTCAGATACCCATTTTCTTATAAAATAGTCATTATATATTTTAGAAGTGATCCGTAGGGAAGGATTTTAGAATTTGTTATTTATTACATGAGTAGATATATATGTTAATTATAATTTATCTAATATACTGAAAAATGGATCCAAAATTTTGATCGTTTTTCAATCATGTCAAAATTTTTATTCAATTTTACAACGTATTACGGTATATCCTATCCTAGTTAATTTCAAACGGAGTAAATAGATAAATTAATTTTATTTTATTTTTACCTTTGATATTTGAAAATAGATTTCATAAATTTTAGGTTTTATGACTTTTTAATAAAAATTGAAACTATGTTACTAATTAAGATAAACTCATTAGAGAAATCATGTTCAACCAAAGTTAATCCTATCTTAATACAAAACCATAATTTATCTCCAGGGATTTGGGATTGATCATTTATTACATTATTAATACCTATTGATCCCATTATGATATATGAGTTCTTACAAGGTTAACACTTATAATTTAATCTATCAAATGACTTTTACAACAAAAAACCACTTAAAATCAATAAAATCATGTTTAGTGTAAGATATAAACTCAATCACAGTATCACATAAAAATCTTGTGTCATGAAAAGATTTCAGTATATGTTTATGATTTTATCATTACAATAACATTAAATTTCATCAATTCATGATTCTTTATTTTATCAACTACCATAATTCAAAACATTAATCAAGAAATATAAAGGGCGAGAGAAGAAAAAAACACACTCAAATCATCACAAGATCCATGTTATGCATGAAGCATGAAGATTTGTCTTCCTTTTGTTTTTATATGATAATATTATTTTATAAACTAAATAAAAATATAGACTTACATAATAATAGATAATATACCTATAAATTTAATTACCTTTTAATTATAAAAAATGTAAAGCTTGGGATTTCATCAAAGAATACACCCTAGATTGATTAATAAGGGGTTAATAAATAAACAAGGGAGGATAAGATTAAAATTCTCAAGGGAAAATCTTAATCTTGACTAAACCATAAACCTATATTTTCTAACACTAAAAATCATCCATTAATTTATTTTAATGTGAAATTGTTCATGTTTTTTCTAGGAAAATTTAAAAATATATGCGTGTGGGTGAGTAGTTCTTGATTGGTCTTTTCTACCCCATTTACTGAAATGGAATATATAATTAAATACGTAAATTTAACATAAAATGTGGTGAAGATTTGGGATTTAATTTATCTTTTCAAATCATTTATAATCAAACTTATTGAATCCTAAAATCCCATGTTCTGCTACAAACACTATATGTGGGTCCAATCTATCTTTCCTAAATATTCTTTGTATTGTGGACCTCTATTATAGTTATTTTTCAAATATCCAACCATATGTATATTTGGATTAATTGAATACCCATGACAATAGAATCCTAAAAAATATAATTTTCAATTTTGGATTACTATAGTGAATGTTATGATAGAAACACCCACATTCTTACAAATTGGTTCATTATATGGAAATATGATATTTTATGATTTTGGCCAAAATCCTCTAGTTTAGGAAAATTTATTCATTAAATAAATATAAATTTAATGTGACACATGATAAATTATATAAATAAATTTCACTCTCAAAATCCCCTATAATTAATTTTTACACTCAAGGGAAAAATTCATATATCCAAATAAAAATCCATGCCCAAATAAAAAGTTAGAAAATTTCCAAGATTATTTTCAAAGATAAATTCATCTTGTATCAATTATAAAATCAATTTTCATTTCATTATCCATTTATGACATTAAAAACTATTAAAAAACATTCATTATACCATGAAACATTTTTTTAAGAATTGGAGGATCATCATATGATCCTTGATAGTGTAATACAACCCAAAAAATATGATGAATCTATCATCGTCCAAAGAATCATGTAATATAACTGAAAAAAACACATTAAACATAGAATAGATAAAACTATGTTTTAGTGGAATTGTTATTTTGGAGAGTCTATGTTTTTATATTAAGACATTAAAATGTATTAAAGAATATTTTTGATGCTAGACACTGAGAGTACATGAGATTCCAAGTCCCGATGATCCTATAATTGATTTTCTAAAATTATTAAATATTTTTTTATCGTGTTATATATTTATTCATAAATAATTAAATATAACATTAAAATATTCATTATTTTAAAATATGAGATAATTATTAAATTTGAGTCATAATGTTTAGCATAGGCATGATCTAAGCCTGGTCAACACTGAACGTCTGGTTGAGGCAACCATTAGTGAGTAAATTTAATTAAAATAAATAAATAGATTGTTTTTATGTTTAAAAAAATGACTAAATCCTATTTAAATAATATTTGTTAACAATTCTAAAAGTTTAAAAGTATAAACCTTCTGATAGTTTGGAGTAGCCCTGACATCCTTCATTTGAGGATGAAGTTCAAAGGATGACTATTGATTAAATCGAGGTGAACCAGAAGGAAGTGAATGTAGTGGTATTCCCACATAACTAGAGAATTCATCATTCACCAATGATTGATCCAACCTTAATTTATAGTTTATCACTTATCTATTTCCACCCTTATGATTAAATCAAGTGTATATTGATTGATTATCCACTTTTGATTATGCAATCATATGTTCATTGCACTAGCCTCATAGACAAATTAAGTAATTTTAATTTTTTTTATTCTTTTTTTGGGCATAATCTCACCCTGGGTTTCCTAATATGTGATATTTGGCCAAAAAATCTTCACCAAGAACTATTACCCCAATTTAATTGTGCTTCCCTCCTTCTATTCATCATCTTCTTCATTGTTGGCCTATGGGGTCGTGATTCGATATTGTCGAGGAGGATTAAATCATGATTAAACCCCAAAATTCAGGAAGTTAGTGTGAATAACATTTTGTATGGTGATTTATGGAAGAATTAACTTCCATTACTAGAAGTGAGGGATTATTATCATGGATCTGGGATCATGGACTGAATGGTAGAAACTTTTGTATCAGTGTGCACGTATGATCTTTCTATGAATGGAAGGAATCCATTTTCTAACCACAAGAGGATAAAAAACAATGGTCGGAGGAGAATTCCCCCTTTTTTAGTGTTCAAATAGTGAAATTTGTGGTGGGAAATCTAGATCTAGTAAATGTGGGAAATATCTATACCTTTTTTTATAAAACCCAACTACATGGAATATTGATTAAAAAACACAGCCCATGTATTTCCCCTTGGTTATGGATCTTTAGATTCAAGTGCATATAAGAATAACATGCCATGTTATAGGGACCAAAAATCGTGTGACACTCCCCAGGTGGTTGAGAGATGATCCACTTGAACACGGCCACTGACCCATTCCTGAGGTAACATCATGTACACTAAGAGTACACAAGCATGTTTCGGTACCTGGGCATGGCCAGGTATATTGGAAGGTACAATGGAATGTATCGACAAACACAGTAATGGACAATATTGTATGACCAGACATCATTTGGCTGAGACATGTTGTTTGGAACATCTAAACTCCATGTACATTGACCTGACCTCTGATCCCTATCTAGAGGAGAACCCAGCTAGGATGTAGAGCAGGACCACACATCGTGTGTCCCCCATGAACTTCATGTATTCTCTTTTTAAGAAAATTTCACCTTTGTATCCAGTTTTTCTAGAGTCAAATTTTATTCTGTAATTAGCCTATCTTGAGTAGTTTTCCATGTATAACGTGATGGCATCCTTCATAGACGATTTTGGGATATGATGTGGAATGATCTTATCATGACACTTCTTTAAGAAATGCTTAATGATGGTAGTGATGAGATAGTATCATCAAAGAGAGAGTTCAAGGTCAAAAACCCCCATATATACGTGGTTGTGGGTCATCCATACATCTATCACATGTTTGAGTGGCACCCCCTTTACACACTAGGGTGCGGTCCTCTACCTTCTGAGCTACTCCCCCATGATGCACTAGGGAGTGGGTCCTCCATATACTATGTGGCACCCACCTAGTGAACTTGGATGTGGGTTGTCTACCTTCTAAGTGGAACCCCCTAAAGCACTAGGGTGTGGGACCTATACCTTATGAGTAACACCCCCTAATGTACTATGGTGTGGTTCCATTATTTTTTGAGTGGTTCCCCCTGATGTACTAGGGTGTGGGTACTCTATCTACTGAGTCGAACACCACTATTATACTAGGATTTGGGTCTTATGCTTAGATATTTTCCCATTGATTGTGTGTAATATTGTTGATGTTTTGGTCCTCCTCAAGGTTACTTCTCTAGACACATGAGATTTTGGGCATCATAGATGAACTTCTTAGACTTGTTTCCTGACTCCTTGATTTAGGCTAGGCTGGGAGATAAATATACTCTTTCACTCTCATGTGGGATTATTGTATGAGTATATTTATCTATCTATTGGGTTTCTATTATGGGTTTATCTTACCAATATCATATCTCTTTATCTTTCTTTCTTTGGGTTTTTAAGGCATCCTATTGGTTATGTTTACCCTAACCCCTGCACGAGCTATTCCTACACATGTGATGTCTTGTGTTTATGATAGGAAGATTGACATGTACATCAGTGAAACTTAGGGATATATAGTGCATTGACCACATGTGGTGTCCAAGTCTTGGAGATTAAGAGTTGTGCTCTATCATCTATATTATATTCATGTGTTTTTATGATGGACAATATTTTATGGGTGGAAATGTAAAATTCCCATTATATTTAGGTTGGAAATATTATTTTCTTTTGTATTCCATATAGGTTATTTCATGCATATTCTTTACTCTATTTGTTAATGTATTTTATTTCTATTCCAATGCAAGTTTGATGAAGAGTTTTGGGTGTATATGTATAGTTACATTAGGAAAAGGCCTCCCACTTTAGTTAAGAATTAGAAGAACTTGTCAACAGACCATAACCTACGGTAGTAGATTTGGGGTTATAGAAGTTGGTTTTTATTCCAAACTGGTGTGCCCTGGTAGGAAAAGTCATTATAGAGTATTGTTAAAGATATTCATTCATTGGGATGGTATTTATATTTTTTTCCTTATGAGGATTTTTTTGTAACTTATAGAAATTGTATAAAAGTGTATCGAGTGTGGCTTTCATGCCAAGGAACCTAGTGTTTGTGTGGAGGCCAATGTGTCCATTAATTACTATTCTGATTACCTGCATATTAACTCAGCATGCAGAGACATTGGTTTCAAGAAACATTGGTACATGAATCATATAAGATTAAGTCCTTTAATAGTTCTTCTTGATTTATCTCCCCACATATATATATACTCATTTGACAATGGTAAGCCTTGATCATTTTCAAGATGCCTCTGTAAAGACAAATAATAACTAATAAGGTTACATGAATAGAATTATAATAATGGAAGTTCATAAAAGGATATATATTTATATATATAAGGTTTTGAAATAAGTGATTCAAATAGTAATCCTTTCCATTTATGATACTAAAGTTATTTAGTGGATTTCAAGAAATAGGGTAATGCATTTGTGGTCTCAATTCAAACACTGTGATAATTTTTTTATTCAATTCATGATTTTTTCCTTTAATAAAGTTTTATTTTTCTATAAACAACTAAATTTATATTAAATTATTTTTCATCTAGTTATTTGTATATAAAAACCAAAATCGAGTACCCTTTTTTATTTGTCTTTTTATTAGAGCATTTATTTATCCATAAGTATTTGATGTCTCAAAGCTTCACCCCTTCAGACATATTTATTATCATAAGGCTTGTTTTATTTTAAATAGTTTTTATAATACAAATTTAGTATTTTATACCATGATTTTATTATATTTTGTAATATTCAATGTTTTATTCTATTTTATTTATCTATTAAGGATCTGACTAAAAAATCATTGAATTTGAAATGGTTTATGCTAACTCAATATTAATACTCTATGTAAAATAAATTAAAATTTAACTCTATGGTTTTATGTTTGATTTAACATAACAAATTAAGACATTTTATTTTTTTAATACATTATTTTTTAAGTTTATACAAATATTTCTTATAGCCAATGTACAAAATTATTCTTACTTCAAAGATTAGGTTTAATGAAATGGGTTTGTTAGCCTAAATTATTATTTATTAAGGCATGATTGTTATTATAAACTAATTGAATATTACTAATTTTGTTCATGGACCTATTTCATTCATGTATATTAAGTATCAATTATTTATATTTTAATTTCATGTTATCAATCACATATTCATTTTATTTTTACATCACCAGTATCGTGAGGTTGTTTGTTTCTCACTTTTATTCACATTCAGCTATGATTATTTTTCCCCACTTATTTACCATTTTTTATATACTAAATGGAAATATTATACTCTATAATCCTCCAATAATAATTTATATCCTGGGATCAAAATTGTGATAATCCATCACTACCACAGTCCTTCAAAATCAACATATATTATAGGAACTATTTTTCATCCTATTCCATTTCTGTGAAGATACAATATTTTTCATAACATTTTTTTATGATAATTCACTTAAATTCAATTCACTTCTTTATTTGGGATCATATTTAAATATATCTCTACAAATTTTTCTCGGTGGTATTATTTTGTTTGATTCATACATGGAATGATATTCCATTTATTGTATGGTTAAATATTGAATATAAATATACATGTTATTCAATGGATTGGCTCCCTCCCTATGAACTCTATCAAGAACTCTTCTCTTCCTCTAAGGGTTTACTTTCTATAGAGATGGCGCATCTTCTTCCAGCCTCTATTTCATTTTTCTTACATTCCTTTTCTTTTTTTCTTCCCTATCTTGTTTTTTTTAGTTTCTTATTAGGTTCCCCATTTAAGATGGGGCACTCTTCATAAGTGAACTAGGCTTTAAACCTTTTCATATTAGTTTTCCTCTTTATTAATTGATCTTAGTATTCATTTATGTTATTGATCTTCATTTTTCTTTACCTTTATTTATACTCCTAATCTTTTTCTTTAGGAGGACTAGGTGTACTAGTTCTATTTCATTGGATGTTCATTATTTCTTTGTGGCTGCCAAATGCTCCCACATATTGTCCTGTCACTAGAACCATCATGATAAACTATATTTTAGTATGTCATGAACACACTCTCCTGGTTTGGTATTTTTCTAGTGTGAGGTTCGGTGACTTCCTCTTTATCCCACTATTCCTCTTATGCTATCTCTACCAATAATCTTATGCTTGGCCACATCTCAGTTCATTATATGGGTGATTGATGTGGTTATGGATGGTTTTGAATGGTTTTGGTGGTTGTGAGTTGGTGTTGGAGGATTTTCTTGGCTAGTTTCATCCAATTACATGGATTCTACTTAAATCAGATGGTCTGATGTTCATTTTTTTCTATGATTTCTATTTTTTCTTATTGTATCCTCTGATATTTATATGTTATTTCATGATGAAGATGTGATATTTATTACCTAGATGAAGGTTTAGAGACTACGTTTTCTAGAGTGTTTAATGTTGCTGGTTCAATAATGGCTTGATGTAGAGGTTATGTCTACTCTTACACTACCTTGGAATGTAGGTCTATTCTGATCAAGATAATTGATGCTGATAATTTTGGGATGTGTTTGTGTGAGTAGTAGGGTGTTCCTTGAGGTAAGAACTTTCGGTGACATTATCCCTTTATCTATGTTCTTTCAGTGATATTTAATCAATTATTTTTATTATAAAGTATCTATTTCTTACAATTGTATGTTTTTTCTAGTCAGTGATGAATTTCATAGTTCTAGATCAGGCTACAATATAGATTTAGGCGATGTCATATTGATTACAGTGGTGCAATTTATTTTTCTTGGTTGAGGATCTTTAGTGGATAGATGATATATTGGGCTTTGGGATCAAGATATTAGTTCATTATCATGGGTTTGCACGCCATCATGAGGGTCACAACCAAAATTATCTGTAACAATTATCTTGATGAGAATGGAATTGGATGTTAGGGAATTGTAAGAGCAGATAAAAACTCCACAGCGATCAATGACTGAACCAACACAATGAACCACTCAAAAAAAAACACCATCTTCGAACCTTCACTAGTGTAATAGATACCACAATTTCATCAAGAAATTTAATATAAATATCATGGTAGAAAACAACAGAAATATGATAAACATTATGAAATCACAAACCCCAGACAATCTAATTTAACCAGAAACTAAAGCAGTGGACAACACAATTTGAGATGAGCCCCCAGAACCATGTCACACCCACCAAAACAATCCCAAACCACCTTAATAACTCTTATACCAAATCAAGATGTGTCCAATTTCATGATTATGGGTAACAAGGTCATAGGAGGAAAATTGGTCCAAAAAAAATCCATAGAACCTCACACCACCATAGTTCCATTGTGTCAAACAAAATTGATGTTTAGAATGATGGTTTTAGTGAAAAGGCTATAGGTTATTCTATATTGTAGGCATGAGCTGACAATGAATAACCACCGAAATAGAACCCCAATAACTATAACATCACAAGAAAAGGACTTGGATCATGGATAAAGGTGAATTAGAATAATTCATAGAAAAATACAAGAGTACTAGGATCAATGAATGGATAGGAAGAAGAAGGTGAAAAGTTGGAAAACCAAGGTCACTAATGAAGATAGTCCATTCTGAAAGGGATGAACAAATACGAAACCAAAAAACAATATAGAGAAATAGGAGAAAAGGAAATTTAAGAAGAAATAAATGGAGGCTGTAAGAGGATTCCCCATCTCTTGGGGAAGGAAACCCTATGAGGAGGAGGATAGCACTTTTGATAACTCATCAGGAGGGAATAAATCCATCAAATAACATGTATATTGATATTATATATTTCCCTAAATAATAAATTGAATATCATTCCATGTAATAATCCTACATATAATCACTAAATAGAGAAATGGGTATAAATATATTTCAATATGATCCCTGATTAAAAAGTGAATTTAATTTAAGTGAATTCTCATAAAAAAATGTTTTGTAAAATTTGGTATTTTTACATTAATGGAATTGGATAAAAAAGCATGTCTATAATAGAGGTTGGCCTCGATGGATTGTGGTAGTGATTGATTTTAAATGTTTTAATCCCATGATGGAAAATAATATGAAAGGATTTAGAAACTAAAAAAATTCGATTGTATTTGAAAAAAATTGAATTAAGTGGGGAAATATGAATCATATCTAAATGAGAAAAAAGTGAGGAAAAAAATCCTTACGGCAATAGTGATGTAAAAATAAATAGAATATTGGATTGATACCATGAAATTAAAATATCATAAATTTATATTAAATATACGTGAATTAAATTGGTCCATGACTGTAGCCAATAATATTCAATTATTTTATAATAATAAGAAAGTATAAATAAGTAATAATTAAAAAATAAACATCTTTCATGAAAAATAATCTTTGAGGTAATAAATATTTGATGCTGTGGTTATAAGGATGATTTGTATAACGGAAAAAAGATAGGATTAAAGAAATGATTCAATTATAATGATATTTAAATCATAAAAATATACAGTTAAATTTAAATTTATTTAAAAAATATGAAAACTATTTAGTTAGTAAAAACCATTACAAATTCTAAAATTTCTAATTTAAAACCTCAAGAGATAATTAAAATGGAATAAAAATTTGAATTTTACAATAAATAATAAAGTCATTTTATAAAATACTAAATTTCTATTAGAAGAACTATTTAAAATAGAACATTGAATATATTAATATATATGTCCCATGTGGTGAATATTTGAGACATGAAACCCTTATGGCTATGGAAACACTTCAATTAAAATACAAATGAAGAAATGTACTCGATTTCGGTTTTTATATACAATGAATCAGATAAGAAATATTTCAAAATTCAACATTTTGTGAATAAAAATATAACTATATAAAGGGAACAATGGTTCATTGAATAATACAAGACTCAAAGATTATTAATTGAGACCAAGAATCCCTTAATTTATTTCCTAACATCCACTAAATAATTTCAGTATCATAAATGAAAAATATTACTATTTAAATCACCTAATTGAGAACCCTATATACATATATATGTTTATGAACTTCATTCATAATAATTATTTATATATATACTTTTAAGTTATTATATATTTTAAATATCAGGTGTGAGTTTTCTTGATTATTATGAATTAGTTTCATAATATCTTTTTGGTTCCATATTCTTCACCCAATTTGGTTCAGGATGGTAACTTCTAGGCATAGAAGTTCAAGTAGGGTCCCCCTAGAGACATATGATCTAGTGTGGTACCCTTTTCCATTCCCAAATATAATGGAGTGATATAGTGGGTTATATTGAAGGTGATATTCCTATATAATAGAGACTGTGTATCTAGAGATGGTAGTGTACTTCATGGGCCTATGTTATGTAAAGAAGCAAACAAGTACCAATTAGATGGGTCTTAGAATAAGATGCATTTAATGGTTGGACTTAGACATGTGTTCATGAGGCACAAGGATCATGTAGAGGAACAATGAAGCATAGATAGGGGAGATAAAATGCATGTGATGGGTGACGTCACATGTCATGTGATTTCTTGACCCAGCGTTTTGAGGAGGGTAGGTAAGAAGTAGATGGACCACCATGACAGAGTCATGACATGATTAGGGATCTCCCAGGAAATACTATGGTGGTCCTAGTAATTTAGTTCTAGAATAGTATTAGGAATAGCTCTAGAGAATGGAGATTCTAGTTTTGTCTTACATTATTAGATACTTCAACCACCACCACCAGGAGACCCACACTAGGCTCATAGATCTAGAAGTCAGGGCCATGGGAAGATGATTTCAATGGAGGCTTATGACCAGGCTACAAAATAGATGAATAGATTCATTATATATTTTTATTCTACTATTTATTTAGTACTAGTATACATAGGTGAAATTCATTCTTTCATATCCTTACTTATGGTGTGAGAGTTGGATATTTTGTTTGATACTTTGGCCTAGCAGCTTTGGTTTGAGGTTCTTATGAGGAACACTTCTTTGATATCACTTGTTTTCTGAAAATGAGATATACCATTTGGTGGAGATAGTTTCATATGGGACCTCTTGGTCACCAATATGATAACCTATGACACTATATTGGGTATGGACTAGTTTTCAATGGATTGTTCCCTGATTAACTGTCACCACAGACGATTTTGATGCCTATTGATTAATGGTTCAATATTGTCATATATGGGAGTGAGATATCTCATGGAGGAGAGAGTGGGTATTATGAGTAGTAAGTTGTAACCTATCACCCATTATTTGGTAAATTTATTTTTTTATTTAGAGGGATATTTAGACATATTGGTTCTTTTAGTTATAAAGGATTATATAGAATTATTCTCAATGGAAATTATGGGACTACCTATGAGGTGAGAGATTGAATTATGAATTATCTTACACCTTTAGACCAAACCAATATATTAGGTGGCATATCGGATGAACCATATTGATCTCCATGATATGAGGGTTTAGTTGGAGGACCTTTTAGAGAGGGGTTTTATCTGACCTGGTGTATCCCCCTGGGTGGCTCTAGATTCGTTTTTGAAAAGGTTTGGTAGGATTTTGTGGCCTTATATTTATTATTATCAACTGAACTAAGAAATTATAAAGAAAATGTACCAATTTTCAAGTATTTATGGAATCTTTGATCAGTTTTTTGGTGCGATATAGTTCTCAATGATCGATCTTAGGTTTGACTACCATTAGTTAGTGGTTCGTATGCCTGATTTTCTCATGTTGGAATTTTGATGTGTCTATGGAATCTATAAGTTAATGATTATACCTTTAGGTGTGATGAATTCCCCCTATATGTTTATATACTTGATAAAATTGGTCTTCTATCGATACATGGACCGATTATTGTAGTCTTCATTGATGACATACTCATATACTCTATATTAGAGGTGGAGCATGCAAAGAACTTGATGAAGGTTCTAGACTTACTTTGGGAGAACCAGATTTATGGTAATACCTCAAATTTCTAATTCTGGATCTACAAAATTCACCTTCTAGGGAATTTCATTTTTGATCATTGATTAGTAGTGGACCTAGAAAAGATTTATGCAGTGCTTTTTTGGGATCCACCCAAGATAATATCATATGTGTGAAGGTTTCTTGGCTTCGAAGGGTACTACATAAGGTTCATGGCACAATTATCTAGTATTTCACCCCATTTGAATGCCCTAATGTGGAAATGGAATCTATTTACCCTGAACGAGCTATTTCAAAGTTCCTTGGAGTAGTTGAGCCTGAGTTTGACCAGTGATCTTGTGATGAGAGTTCCAAAGGAGGGAGTCAAGTAAATCGTGTATTGTAATGAGAATGGATCCAGGATCAGATGTTTTTTTGATGTAGAGACTGGTGGTTATCACATATGGGTCAAGGTAGTTTATACCCCATTATTAGAACCATGTGACTCATGAAATATACTTGATAGTGGTAGTCTTCACTCTGAGTATATGGAGACACTATCTTCTGGGAGAGTGATTTTTTATTTAATCAGACTATCAGAGGCTCAAGAATGTCTTCACAGAGTGAGATACGAGCTTCATATAATGGATATGGTTGGAATTTCTATGGTAATATGAATTTGAGATAGTCTATACTCCTAGGAAGTAAAATGTGGTGAATGATACCCTTAGTAGAAAGACTTATTCCCATATAGTAGAGGAATATTATGAGAAATTAACATCATTATAATTTACCCTTGTCGAGTATATTGGCTTAGATTATCTTAAGTTAGTGGTTTTGGATCCTCTACTTTTCCATAATTTAAGGGAGGTTTAGTTGGGAGAAATCTACTGTGAGTTATTACATGACCATATATCCTCATGAGATTCACTAGATGAATTCTCTAATATATAGAATCATCTCATACTGTTCTAGGGATATATTGTGTTTCTAGTAACATTGTTATAGGAGGTGATAAGGGTGTTTTACACTTCTCATTTATATGTATATCCCGTGTATGGAATATGTATTGATACCTTTAAGAGTAGTTTTGGTGGGATAGAATAAGGCAGAGTGTGGTTAAGTTTGTCTCTCAATGCATCACATATCCTTTGGGAAAGGTTGAGCACTAGGTTACAGAAGGTTTGTTATAGCCTCTTGAGATTAAAGAGTGGAAATGGTATGGCATATCCATGTACTTTTTCATAGTTCTTACATAGATAGTTAGAGTCCAATATTTCATTTGGTTGATATTTTATCAACTTACCAAGTTTTAACACTTCATCACCATCATGAAACAATGTTTTTTAGAGAGTTTGGGGTAGTGGTACATGTGGGAGATCATCTCCCTTCAAGTTTTTCTTTTGAGGATTGAATTTGACTATGATGTTCATTTCAAGAAATGTTTATGGAGAGGCCTGTATGAGGAATTTAGGACCAAGTTGATGATGAGTACTTCTTTTTAACACTAAATGGATGGAATGAAGATGTGCACTATCCAAGTGTTAGAGGATATGTTGAGGGCTATCATGTTATACTTTATCTAGATCTAGGATAATCACATGACATGAGTATAGTTTTCTTAAAATAATAGCTATCACTCAACTATTATCACGGAACCATTGGAGTCCATATATAGAAAACCATGTAGGTTACCCTTATTCTATAATTAGATAAATTAGGCATCTCTTGTTGGGATAATGATTGTGTGGGTAAAGATGGAGAAGGTCCAATTAATCCATGAGAATATGAGGATAACCCATAGCCAAATAAAATCTAATGAAGATCTATATCGTAGGCCCTTAGAGTTTGAGCAGGGATACCATGTTTTCTTAGGAGTATCTTTGTGATGATGATTGTGGATATTTTTATAGGGAGTAAATTTATCCAAAAGTTTTATCAATTCATTAAAGATCCTTTAGAGGTTTTTCAAGTTTGATTACCTCTTATCCCTGCCACCACATTTATAGTGGGTGCATGAAATCTTCCATTTGTCTTATCTGGGTAGATACATGCATGATCCTAAAAACATTATTAACTAGGGTGATCCATACATTGAGGATAAATCCACCATCATGGAGTACCTGATGGATATTGATTATCATCGGGATAAGATCATTCAAGGATGAACCATTCCCTTAGTTCATGTATTGTTGAAACATGGGAATATGTCAAATAGCTTGTGGGACTGGGAGAGTTCAACGTGTGTTCAAAATATCCTTATCTTTTCCTATTTTTTTATTTTAAAGGAAAACAAATATTTGAATGAGGGAATAATTTATTGGCTCAATTTTTTCCTATTAAGACATTAAAATATATTAAGGAATATTTTAGAGGAACGATATGAGATTACGAGGCCCAATTAACTTAAAATTGATTTCATAAAAATATTCAACATATTTAAATGAAACCCATGTAGTTTTTCAAAAATAATAGAATATATCCTTAATTGATTATTGATTCAAAAATCTGATACCATGGTTGAATTTTGGGTGAGGGTTTTACCCTCATAGGAACCAAAGGTTGGTCGGCACCAGACATCCTATTAAGGTAGACATTGAAGTGAGTCTTTAATTAAAATATATAAATTATTTATTTGTTTTTTACCAAAAAATAACTAAATCATACTTAAATAATCTATTATAAAAATTATCTAGAGTTAAATGTATAAAACTATGGATAATTGAGAGGATATATAACATCCTTTGTTGGTGGATCTCAATCGAAGGATGATAGTTGATTATATCGATGTGGATTGGTAGGCAATGAATGTAGGAGGATACCCACATCACTAGAGAATACATTTATGCCCCAAATATCTATCCAATATTACAGTAGGTATTTTTTAATTTTTTATGTTCTCCATTTTGGTTAAATCTATTGAGCATTGACTTCTTATCTTCCTTTTTTATTTTATGATCACATGTTATTCGCACGAGCCACGTAGATGAGTTAGATTATTTTAAATAATTTTATTCTTTTTTTATGACATGATCTCACCCTATGATTATTGATTTACAAGCATTGGAAAAGAACACTTGTCCAATTGGGATTACACCATTTTTATTTTTCCTTCCCCCACCCATTATTCTCATTTTTCATTGTTGTCCTATGGATCCATTTTTTGACATTTTTGGGGTGAGTTTGAGCACGATCGAACCCCTAGATTCATGAAGGTTGTGTGAATGATGATCGTAATGGTGATTCATGGATATATTGAGTTCTATTATAGGATTAAATAGATGATTCCCATAGATTTAGAATCTAGGACTGAGTTGTATAAACCATAGGAGTAGTGTGTTTTTTCGGGCTTCACACAAATGGAAAGAATCTTTTTTTCGACCACCAGAGGCCTGAAAATGATGGTTAGAGGAAACATTCATCATATTCATGAGGTAAAATAGAATAAATTATTATGGGAAAGTTGTATTTAGTGAACATGTGAATGATATTCACCTTTTATGAAAAACACAACTACACGGTGTGTAGTTTGATGAACACGAATATAGTAATACCCCTGGTTGTGGTGATAAGGTTTCGGGCTAAGATAAGGATCATACATAGTGTGGTTGGGACCACACACCATGTTACCCTCCCTGGGTGGTTGAGTTATGTTCTAGATACACACATCCTAAAGCCTATTCATGAGGATGAGTTGTGTACTCTAGGAGTAAAGAGGCAAGTGTTGGTACCTGGGCGTGGGCGAGTACACATCCTAGTACAAGGGCATAGCCCGATGAACATGAGCATGACCCAAATCACATGGTTAGAACCTAATTGGTTGTAAAACATCATTTGGGCCATCTACATGTTTTTTATGGTTATAAATATTTTGATCCATGTCTATAGAAGAACATGGTCAGGCAACGAAATGGGACCACACACCATGTACCCCTATGCACTCTATGTACTTCATTTTTTGGAAACATCTTTCATTCGTATCCCCTTTATCTGGACTTGAATTTTTGTCCATGATTATCCTATCCTAATATATCATACATATAGAACATGATGGTAGCCTTCATAATGGATTTTGAGATACAACATAGAACTTTCTGAGAATGATGCTTCTTTAGGCAATGCTTGATGATGGCTGTGATCATGAAGGATCATCAAAGAGAGTGGCCTTGGTCATCAACCCTTATCATTCTAGGGAATTGGTAACCCATACTACATGAAATGGTTTGAGTGGAACCAATTTGATACAATAGGGCATGTTTCCCCTACCTTTTGAGTGGAACCCCCGAATACACTAGGTAATTGGTTATATACATTATGACTTACACCCCCCCACACACACACCGCCACCCCTGACGCACTATGTCATGAGTCCTCTACCATTTGAGTGGCATTCCACTGGTAAAATATGGTGTGGGTCCTATATCTACTATGTAGAAACCCTTTATGCACTAGGGTGTGGGACCTCTATATGAATATTTTTCCCCATGACTTTACAGCATAGTAGAGAGGTGTCGGTCCTCTGTAGGGTTACTTCTCCAGACACATGGAAATCTAGGCAATGTATATCATCTTATTGGAGTAGTTGGAAAACTCATCGATCTGGGCTAGGCTACGAGACAGAGACCCCCTTTCTCTCTCATATAGGTTTATTTTATTATAATATAAATATATATATATATATATCATTATGTTGGATTTCTATTATGGGTTTATTTGACCAATATCTTATCTCCTTCTCTTTATTCCATTTTATTTTTTGGTATTCCAAATGGGTATGTTTATATATACCCCTGAAAGGGATCAACTCACACGTGTAGTGTCTTGTACAGACAATAGTAAGATAGACATGAATATTGGTGCAACTTATAGATAATTTTTGAATTGACTGAAAGTAGGAGGCAGGACTTGGAGATCAAAAGTTGGGATCTATCATATATTTTCTATTTCGATTTCTCAATGGTTAGACATATTTTTGATGGTGGTCATGTATTTTCCCCACTACATTTTGTTTTACACTATAATGTCTTTTTTATTTCCTATTAATTATTTCATTTATCATCTTCACCATAGATGTTACTATATATTATTATTATTAATCTGAACTTTTCTATGGAGACAGTTGGGTGTGTATTTACATGTGGATTAGGAAAAGTATTCCCATTTTAGTTATACCTTCTCAGCACTTTTCACCTTCCCCATGACAATAAAGGTGGGATTGTGGTTGTGGACCTAAAAAATATTTCATGAAACTGATGATCACTAGTAAAATAAAATAAAAAAATGTTCATCTATACACCAACGAAGATGTTTCACCTAATACACCCTGAGAGGGGGGTTTAATCAATGTGTGGCCTTAATTGAACATTTTATTTAACTTATTTAGATCTATTTTAGAATATTCTCTTGATTATAGAAGAAAATATGTGCAACCTATATCACTCGATAGAATAATCACCAATATAATCATATATATAGGAAAGTAAAACATGTACACAACACAAAGACTTTACATGGTTCACCACAAAGCGCTATGTCAAATAGTAGCACACCCATGATGTTTCAATGTGATAAAATACAATATAATTCACTAGTTATATGGATAGGATAAAACATGAGTGTTTAATGAGAATATTCAAGTTGTAGCCTCTGAGTGGCAGGTTCCTCATTTTCGGCGCGTCTAGGGTTTCTTCACGGGCGTAAGTTTCCTCTCCTCCTCCGGAGTTTCTCGGTGGCTCGGCGCATGCCTCATCTTAATCTTGTCTCGATGGTGGAGGTGTTCGGCGATGACTTCTCATGTACCTCATTTCAGAGGAAGCATTCGGTGTTGGCTTCGATGCCGTTTCAGTGTGGCTCGAGTTGTCTCCGGATCCCTCGGCTTGGCAACGTCACAAATCGCCCCCAGCTCCAGTGGTCTATATCGCGGCGTGGAAGCAGTGAAACTCGATGGGCTTCAGCTGTCTGGATCCTGGCATCTGCTTCTAGTGGATTGATCTCGAACTAAATTTAGCTCCGCGAATTTTTCTCGGTGCATGTCGAGTGGTTAGGCGATGGGTTTTGGGTTCGGGACCTGACTCGTATTTTTTTCAGATTTGGATGCATTCAGATAATGCTTAGCATATTCTCCAATCCAAAATGGAGGGGGAAGGTTTGCATTAAATTTTTTTGGTTTGATTTCAGTGTGTTTTTGAAGTTCTTGTAGTGGTGTCGTGGCTTGAAGGGCCTCTAGCTTCCTTCTGGTCCCTTCAGAATCCTGTGGTTTGATTGATCTAGATGCTGGGGTGGATTCTTCTGTGGTTTAGATATGATCTACTTTAGTACAGAGTGGCGTTTTCAGCTCAGATATGCTCGGTTCCTCTCATCAGCGATGCTCCATCGACGTGCTGTTGGATCTTCTAGTCCTAGGTGATGATGATCTGGCTTCATTTTCCTTGGGTTGTCATACTTTTCGGGTTAATGCAAAAAAAATTGAAGTGTGCCTTGTTGTTGCGATGAGGCTCTTTTGGTCTCAGTTCCAGCGGTGATTTGGTTCTCTTGTGGTATAATTTATCACATTGGAATGACTAATTTCTAGAATCTCCACCTTTGGATGGGTGTTGCTGCTTGGAATTTGATTTTGAGAGGGGTTTTAGGATTTTTATGTGTAGAAGTTGTTTTGTTTGTTTGGTTCGATCCTGGAGGGGGGACGTTGCAACTGGTCTTGATCACTTGGAACAAGACCAAAGGAGTATTCAGAGTCGGCGGTTCAGCTTTCCAGTGCTTTTCGGATTGGGTTGTTTAAGAGGGTATGACGTTTGTCATCGGATCGGGCCTGTGCTTTGACACAAGACACTGGCTTGCCGGTTAGCCTTGCAACGTTGAAGTGCTTCAAATTGTATTTTTTCTGGGGTGGGGTTTTCTCTAGTTTTCATTCTGGTTTTCACTCTCCCTATCCTTCAGATGTGTTTTTCCTAAGTCCATGTAGTCCATGGGGTTTCCACCTTCTTCCCTAAAAGGGAGATTTATCAATAATAAAGAAATATTTGAAGGCCTTCGGGTCGTTGTATGTGGTTGATATGGATGAAATGTTTCATCCATGATCACTCCATTCCAGATTTACTACCTTTACAATATTTAGGGTTTTTTATCTCCTTATATAAGGCACAATACCTTGGGGTGATCCTAGGATGCCTCATTGGTGATCCATGGGGTGCTCCCTCTTCTTCACCTTTATCCACCTCCATGATGAAGGATAATATCAATTTTTGACTTGAAGGTATATTAAATATTATCAAGGAAATAATGAATTATTTTCATCTCTATCTCTATATATATTCTCTGTATACACTAATCTACAACTCATCTTCCTTAATTAAGATGGATGAGACCAACATCACTATGTGTATGTCTATTCATTGTCTTCTATAATATTGATTCTATCTCCCTCTTCTATTTATTATTTCAAGACTGATATATCAATTTTTTATGAATATATATTATTGTAACACATTTTACATGGTTCAGTACACTGATATTTATCTTCTCAAAAAAACATCTCACTACTTACCTCAACCTGATCCTACTTCACATATTATTTGGACATTTATATGCATACTCAACACTACTTCATGTAACTGTATTTACACATGACTGTATCATTAAAATATAAAGTAAGAAATTGTTTTAGTTTATCTTCATGTGATTAAAATTTCACATGTACTTATAAATTCTCTAACTTAAATACTGCTTCACATTGCTTCTATTATATGGTACAATTTTCAGACACACTCAAATTTCATAGTCACTATGTACTCATATATACTGCATATAGATTATTTATTTACAATAACTATATGAAAAAATCATCTCATGTAGACATAAAATAATGAATGTATTTTTATATATCATATAAATACATCATTTTTATTTCATATCATGGAGGTAATGAAAAAATAGAGAGAGGGTATCAATTCCACTCGTCTTCCCCACAACTTTTCTTCAAATATATCTTTTGTTCCCTACTTCTTTTTGACCTTTGAAATGAAGAAATTAGGGATATTTATATATGAACTAAGCTACCACAATGCCTCTAGAAAACATAGTGATTCATACATTCCACCACACTACTAATCTTGATTTAGTCTTCCCCTTCGTGGTAGGATACTCTATAAGGTCTCATTCATAAAAATTACATAATATTGAGTTATGTTAATAAATTTACTTTATTTCACATTGAAGATCCATTTAGGTTTAGAGTTTTAGAGAATTAGTCCATAGATATTACATAAAAAATCAATAAATACAAATTCTACACTTCCAACAGTATCCATTTCTTCCATAAAATAGAAATATTTTAAATGAAATGTTGTTTCTTTTAATGTTTAATCATCATAAATTTTCCTTTAACCAATATTTGACTCTATTATCCCTTAAAGGTTGTAAAAAACATTTCAAAAAATTAGTATGTGAAAAAAAATCTCAGTAAGGGATACACAAAGAATGAAAATAATTAGTCTTGTCAAAACATGTAAACAATGAATACTTTATCATAATGTAATAATTTTTACATTTAATAAGTAGTAAATACACTTCAATAAATATAAGCTCATTACATACCATTTATTTAATAAAAATATTACCTTAAAACCATAGAAAGAAACATATAACAAATAAAGTTTACTTGGAAGATAATAATACCAAAATATAACAACCATACGGTCGACTTCCACATATATCACTAAATGTTATAGCAACATGGCAGAATTCCATACCCAATGCATTGGAGGTTAGAAAATAACCACCCATACATAGTTTATCATGAAACCACCTGTATTTAGATTATCATGTTACCACCCATCTTTTTTTTATCACTTAAACGCCCATAAAAGGTCTAAGTACCATTATATAATCATAAGACATAATATATTTAAATTATTAGCATTTCACTCATAAAATTTTATTTGAAATCATAGAAAATCATTTCATGATATTTAAATAGTAAATAAAATTTAAAAACCATTTTCAATAGAAAAACACACAAAAAGGGGATAAGTGATATATTTTACTTCTATAAAAATTATGGCTTCTAAAGGAATCCAAATATCAAATAACTGTAATAGCGGCGGAGAATTCTTTGTTGTCATATATGTTAAGACAAAAACATTCCTTAATTCATTTTGTAATGAAAGTAAAACCCTTCGTATAAAAATTTTTCATTTTGAAAAAATTAAATTAACTATAATATATACATATAATGTCTTGTATAATCCTTTATATCCATATAAATAAATATGTAAATTAATATCAGGAAGAAAAATATTTGTTAACTAAATCTTTAATCATTCTTGTTGTCTCATACCACTTTGAACATTTAAATATTAATTTATATGAATTAATATATTTTCAAACACAATAAATAACATTACTGTATATAAATATGGATATTAAATTTCATAGTTTCTATACATACACCTTATGGAAAAATCATTATTTTTATTTTTATTATGAAAGAAGATTGTGGAAACTGACACATGTCAGATGAATCCAATGCCCCTAAGGGGGTTGGGAATGGTGTAATCCAAGATCATCCCCTTGGAAAAATGACATACAAACCATGGTAAAGGACCTAATACTATTGTAAACAACAAGCGGCTCCTCCACCCTTCTGAAGTCGGTGAGCGCATAAGTAGCAAAGTTAGCTTCCCTCAAAATGTGATGAACATGTTGGCCCTGACTCGTTTCCAAGGAGCAGCTATAGGCTATGTAACAAAGTAACCACGACACCTCACAGCTCCCCTTGACCATGTTTACCAAGGTCTCTGAATCAGACTCGATCACTTCAGCTTGCAACCCCAACCTCCTGCACATCGATAGTCCTATAAGAAGGGACCTCATTTCAGCTTCCAGAGAGCATCCTGCCCTGAATAAGGCGCTAAAACCCCCCAAAACGGAGGCACTTGAATCATGAATGAGGACCCCGCCCCGAATAGACCCACTCTTGTAGGAACCATCAACATTGAATTTCAGCCCATGTAAGGGGGGTCTCCAATGAACCCATCTGTCACTCATCCCGCCTGACACACCGACCGAAAATGTCTGATTGAAGAACCTGCAGAAGGTGATCGAGGGATGTCCAACTTTGATGACCGAACCTATCTCGGAGTAAAGTGCCCCTACCCGCATCTGAAGAATCAGAATCGATGGGAGAGCGCCCCTCCTCGTCTGGTTCCTTGCATCCTATAGTGACCAGTAGATGGAAACGATAACACAGGCCTGGAATCCCTTACCTTGAGTTCGATTCGTCGCGTATGATCCTTATTATTCTTGAATTGTAAGCATAGGTTAATTTATACTTTCTTGAGAACGTTTTTTCAATTCTATTATTTATTTTATGTCACTTATTACCATTTTATAAAAAATTTATAATTATCTAAGTTTATATTAGACATTTTTTGATATTTGGTACTTCAGTAGAAAATGAACATGGTTTGATGTAACAAGTCTATGTGTTTATAATTACATCATCTCTATAATAACATTCAAGAAATAATAATAACTCTTAATATATAAATTATATTTTAAATCAAAAAAATATTCATGGTATTAAAAATGAACAACGTTATAATCATCGAGATGGTTGGTTGTATGTACGTATGAGTAATGTTTCCATTTTTCAGTGATCATTATAGAAATAAGTTAATTATTATTTTATCCTTCCTAAATGATAATAAAATAATTAAAATCATAATAATAGTTTAAATATACCTATATATATCATACAAGTGATATAATTAATAAGAACGACACACGTCGCTTCATGGAGGTGATAGTTCACATTGACACAAGAATGGCATTATCATTTTTATGTGCATGGAAAGTAATAATTTAATTGATATATTATTATATTGGAATGATTCATATGTAATTACTATCACATATTAACATAAATTACATTATTATAACTAGTCATGAGAGATGGATATGGATAATGAATTATATGGGTTTGTGGAGGGGATTGTTCATGAGTACGTATGAACGATTAATTCATTTCCTATTTACAGGAAGTTGAGATGAATTTAGTTGATTATATTAAAATAATAGCATATCATTATATTTAGGATACTTTATTTATTATATTATCTGGTAAGAATAAGATTTTATGGATGTAGAATAAAAAATAAAATAGAAATACTTAAAGAAAACGATACCTCTTCTTCGGTTGATCACTTCTGAAGAACACCTTTAAACCTCTAAAAAGGGACTTATTCCTAAAATAAAGCCTTGATAATGTGAATAAGGATTATACTAAAGGTTTTTTTCAGATATTTTCCATACCAAATGGCTCTTGATGTGTGAGTATTATAGAATAGTGGGAACCTTTTATAGGAGAGGGGAGGGGCACCCTTGGAAACTCATAAAATATTAAATATATATAAATTGGGTTTTTAATTCAAATAACACCAACATGGGTTATTCCCAAGATAATATGAGGATTTTTGGAAGTAATCGCATCCAATAAGTTTTTTTATAAATTTATTTATTCTATTTTAAACCTTATTTGTTTGGTTTACACTTAATTTTTATCTTTTAATTTTAATTGCAGTAATAAAATTTTTAATATTAAGAGGCTATAAAAAAATTATATGGGGTTAATTTCCCATAATTGAAAAATTAATGGAATTTATACTTTATTTTATCCACTTCGTAAATTTAAAATATTTTTCAGTATTTTTAAATAATTTTTAATTTTTAATTTTTATAAAATATAAATTATGTTAATTATGACACTTTTCTTTTTATTGAATTTAAATAAAATGAAAAAAGAGAGATAATTTAGAAAAAACCCATTTAATATACTTATAACATGTCATAGTCACCTCTAAAATTCATGGATTCTATAAATTATGTTAAAAATATATATATTAGTATTTATAATATTAAATATTGAATTCTTTTATTAATAAAGCAATCACAACATCGTCATTATGTCATAATTAAATTTAATTACATAATGTCTAAAAATTAAAAATAATCCATGAGCTATGTGATAATTGTATTTTTTTTAATTACTATTCATAGACAAATATATCACTTTTGTAACCCCATCATAACATATTTTTAGTAATAAAAAACCTGTTTATGATATTTGTTCCTTTACATTAAGTGGAATGTTATAATTGTCTTAATCACACCCTAGTGGCTTACAGAGGAACAATGTTCAGACTAAGGATTTTATTGGTCGTAAATAACTCATCTCATAAGATTAGGATAATTTTTAGGGTAGTTTTATGTTATTATAATATTATTTTCTCCCTTATTTACATGATTTACACATTAACTACAGTAAATAAAATAATAATGTTATTATTCACAAAAAATTAGTTGGATTCTATTAGACCAAATTTCTCATAATGATTACAAAAATGAATGAACATTTATAAAAATTCAATTCATAGAAGTTGAAAATTTAAATTTTAAAATTAATCTCGTTTTCAGAATGAGAAAATGGGTTTTTTAAGTTAAACATTCAAAAGTTCACATAGTTTTTCTATTCAATTATATTATGAAATTTCATCCAATTATCTTCATTGTATTGAATAATAAAAGCATTATTTAATTAAACTTTTTAAAAAATTAATATAAATATATAAATATATAAATAAATTTGATGAAAAACCACTTTTGAATTAAAATGCGATGTTTTCACTATTCATTAAAAATGATTTTTTTTAGAAAAATAACAAAATTTAAAAAAAAGTAAATTTTGATGTCCTGATTTGAAATAAGTATTTTATTTTTCTAATAAAACCTATAAATGTTTAAAAAACATATTTAAAATGTGTTTGACCTGAAAAGGCTGTAAAACTGCATTTTTTAGAAATTGCTCATTTAATTTGTAAAATTGTATTTGTTCTTATATAATGTCTAAAAAATATGTAATTTGAATTTTAAATATTATATTTATTTAATATTTAATTAATATAATCCAACAAGAGTAATTTTTATATTTTATAAACACAATTATTCCCACTTTAATAGTTATTCATATAAACACATCCCTTATGTTCGATTGGGTTTTAATTATATTTCTAATTAATATTATAGCAAATGAATGATTATATAAACATTTGTAAACCCTATTTTGATAATTTAGTTAAAATCATTCATTCTTACCATTCTAATAGCTATACGATAACTACAAAAAATAATAATAATATTAATAGTTTATTAATTTTCGGTATAACTCAGACTTGTGTGGAAAGAAAGATTTCGAAGAAACCTATAATTGTGTGTTAGGTATTCTATCTGACATAGAATCCATATTAAAGTAAAATTACTATCTAATTCATAAATATTAATAAATATGAAAAATTATTATTCTATAATTACGGGGGATGTTACATCCCCCCAAGGATATTTCCTCCCTGCAATTTTAAATTTGGGCTTAGTAAATAGGGTTCCACTTTTCAAAATTATTTCCTAAAAATCCCAGATCGAAAAAAATAGTTAAAAGATTCTATTTAAAAGAAATTAATTGGTATACAAAGGTCACTCGAGATAATACATACTAGTATCCCATATAGGAAAACATGGATATGGAAGAAAAAATGACCATCATGTTCTGATGGAGAGTGATAGAAAGCATTGTGGTAAAAAAATTCAACAATGACAAAGCTATAAATTTGTGATGGGTTAAACGATATTTGACTTCTTAGTAAGAAAATTAAAAAGAGATTTTTTGTTTTTAAGTTCCTTTTCATAAATTTGAGGAATTAACTTACATCCTTGACTAAGAACATAAACAAACATACTTCCTTGATAAGTATGTTTTCATCATTTAATCAATTCCCACCACACACTCATCTTTTTCTCGAAACAATGATTATTCAAGACGATTCAACTTCAATGGAATCACATAATCCAAAAACGATTAACAATATATTTCTTATATCAGGAAATATTAACCAATACAAAAATGGTTAGGATAACATAAGATAATTACCTAAAAAGAATAATCATTTATAAGAAGAACGAATATTTTTAATCTCTAAAATTCAACAGTCGTACCAATAGTTCAACATAGACTGTTCAAAAAATAATTATCCTTATAATTTCTAAAAATAATACAAACTAATATTGAATCCCAAAATTCATATAAATTCGATCGCATATTCTTCCATGATAAATTTTAACATTTGTCTCCAAATAAAATAATTCAATATTAATGTATCATACAATTAATTAATTTCCTAATTAAATATTCTCCAATATCGGTTAATAATTTCCATAAATAACTCGAATCACTATAATTTTATCATATATTATTCCAAAATATAATTCGAAATTTATTCCTCAAATATAATTGCATATTATTTTATTTACCTTGATCAAATAGGATTCCAAAAATAGTAAATGTATTCTAAAATAACAGTATTCACTTAATCACTAAATAGTTTTCCAAATACAAGGATATATTTTTGATAAAATATAAGTTACCACAATTAATTTATTATTATTTGATCAATTAATTTAACAAAAATGAAAAATTCATACTAACCAAGGGCTTTATGTAGGCCAGTGGTAGGCAATAAATCCATGTCACACTTCATTTGTGGGTTCTATTCCTATAGACTTGTTCAACGTGATAGGTTACCACTAGGTATATGTGTTGTCCTTTTTAAAAAAATATTTAATTCTTATAAAATTTCCAAAATAAAATCTTTAAAAATATCCATAAAATTTTTTAACCTCAAATGTAATCTCATACCTTTCATTTTGTATCCTAAAAATTAATAAACCATAATTACCTCCAAAATATATAAACACTAATGGTTATCCAAAATTAAGTCCAAAAATTTAAAGATAATTCTTCTAAGAATAAAATTTTCACATAATAATCATTAAGGTTACACACTCTAAAAAATTAAAATTATTCTAATGTAATTCCATAATCAAAATATAATTAATACTTTTAGCATTTAAACATCCATAGATCTAACATAACTCTTGAATTCCTAAAAAGTAGACATCTTAATCATCTAACATTCTGCATGATACATTAACCATGATTTTGCATATAATTCTTTAAAAATTATTTCGTACAAAAAAATAATGAATCATTTCCAAAGAAACAATAATTTCAAAACATGATCTAAGAAATAATCCATACATTTGATAGGTCATTTTTTGTTTCCACGTTTTTAATTTGAATGGAAATAGGTATTTCTAAACATATATTTGTACGGTCCTGCTGATCCCATTATTGAAACTTCTTCATTGAACATTGATTTTCATAATGACCATACCTCCCACATTTATAACCTTCAATTTATAACTCGGAAAAAATGGTTCCCTTTCTTACTGTCAAGTGAATGCTTTATTTTTACTTAGTATATTATTTATTTGTGACCTCCATTACCACATTTATAACATCTTCCCATCACTTTAAAACATTTTCCTAGTGTTTCTTTCCATATCCTTGACACATATATCATTGAATATACTTACCTACATTATTATTACCTGAACATCCATAGGGATTAATTTCTCTCATATATTATGAATTTGAAAACTCACGAAGGTTACAATGGTTAATCAGGACCCCTTATAGTTTTTTTAGAATAAACATGAGAGTTATCATTATGGATCCTATTTAATTCAGTTTCTTTTTTAGTAGACCACCAAAGTTTCCTTCACATCCATTGTTACTTTGGTACCTCCTGGATCCTACATTTTACTAAAACCAAAAAGTTTTGTGTGAGTATATCAATAAAATCACCATATACTATCTTATGAGGACGATAAACACTAAGATAAACTTCATGTTATCTCAAACTCATTAAATTTATATAAAATAACTATAACTATTTATAATATTTTGACCATTGTGGTTATATATATCTTATAACTTATGATTAAATTTCACCTTAATTTCTGAAGTCATTTGAACAAAACATTGACACCAACAATAAGACCATATTCTTAAACATTACATAATATTGAGTTAAGTAAATAATTTTACCTTCTTTCACATTGAGAATATTTTCAGGTTTATAGTTTTAATGAATCAGAAACTAACTATTACATAGAAAATCCATAGAAATAAAAAGTGTACACTTCGAACATTATCCATTTCTTCTATAAAAGAGATACTTTTAAAATGTAACATGGTTTTTTTCATGTTTAAAAATCATAACTTTTCTCTAATCATATCCCTGACTCTATTCTTCCCTAACTCATGTAAACAAATTCAAAAATATGGTATGTGCTCAAAAGTCTTAGTAAATGATACACAAATAAAGAAAACTATTAGTCTTTTGAAAACATGTAAACAATGAATATATTGTCATAAAGTAATATTTTTCACCTTTAAGAATTAGAAAATACAAGTCACTGAATATAAGATCATTAATTAACCTTTTTTAATAAAAATATTACCTTAAAACCATAAAAAGTAACATATAACATTTAAACATAACTTGGGACATAATCATAGTTAAATGGAATAACCAGACAGATGACTTCCACACATATCACTAAATAGAATAGCCATATGGTCGACTTCCATACCTAATTCATTAGAGGTTTTAACATAACCACACATTCATAGTTTATCATGGAACCCAAAATAATTGTTTTATCATTTTACGACCCATATTTGGATTCTCACGTAACCACCCATCAAATTTCCAAGTACCATTATATAATTATAACACATAAAATATTTCAACTATTAACATTTCACTCATAAAATGTTATTTGCAATCACAAGAACCCATTTCAAGATATTTAAATAGTCAATCCACTTTCAAAACTGTTTTCAATACCAAAACACCCAAAATACAATAAGGTATTTATTTTCCTTTTAAAAACATTAAGTCTTATAAAGGAAGACAAATATAAAATAATGGTTACAATGGCAGAGAAGTTGTTGTTATCGTATACAATAAAAAATCATTTCATAGTTTTGTAAAGGAAGTAAAACGCTTATTATAAAAATATTCCATTTGAATACATTGAACTAAACTCAAGATATACATAAATTTTACTATAGAGTCCTTTATATCCACATAAATAAATATGAAAATTAATATCATGAAGAAAAATATTTGATAATTAAATCATTAAGTATTAAAGGTGTCTCATACCACTTTGAACATTTAAATATTAATCTCCATGAATTAATACATTTAAAAACATAACAAAAAACATTAATACAGATAAAATGTTGATTTAAAATGTCATAGTGGCTCTATATACACCTTATAATGTAATAAAGGTGCGTATTATCAAGAAATGCTTCAATGAAAGGAGATTGAGAGAGAATCTCTTACCATGAGTTTGATTTCTCTGGTCTGTTCCTTGTTCTTCATGAATAATAAAAATATGTTAATTTATAATTTCATTAGAACGTTTTTTTATATATTATTATTTCTTTTATGTCACTTATTACCATGTTGTAAAAATTACATAATTATTTATGTGCATATCGGACGTTTTGTCGATATTCGGTACTTGAGTCAAAAATAAACATGGTTTGATGTCACTAGTTCATGTAGTCATAATTCCATCTCCAGAATATAATTCAGGACATAATTATATATTTTAATACATAAATTATACTTTTTAATAAAACCATTTATTTATGTTATGAAAAATGAACAATGTTATAATCATGGAGATGGTAGGACATACATACGCATGAGTAACATTTCCATTTTCATTGATCACTATTGAAATAAGGTAATTTTTATGTTATCCTTCCAAAAAGATAATAATATAATTAAAATCATTATAATTATTTAAATATACTTATATATATTATACATGTTTTATAATGAATAAAAATGAGTCACATCGCTTCCTAGTGGTGATATTTCACACATACGCACAAACAACGTTATCATTTTTATGTGCATATAAAGTAATAACGCAATTGAAAAATTATTATCTTATAATGATTAAAATATAATCAATACCACATATTAACATTAAATTATTTATTATTACCAGTCATGGGTGATGGATATGGAAAATGGATTAGATTGGTTCGTGTAGGTGATAGTTCACGCGTACTCATGAAGATTCATTCCTTTCCCATTTAATGGAAGAGGAGATAAATTTTGGTTATGATATAAACATAATAGTATATAAATATATTTATTATACTATATTTATTATTTCATTATTTAAGAGTTATATTTGAAGGAATTTGAAGAAGAATTAAAATAGAAATACTTAAAAGAAAATGATACCTCTACTTCGGTTGATCACCTTTGATGAATACATTAACACCTCTAAGAAGGGTGTTCATCCAAATATAAGGCCTCAAGAATGTGGGGAGAGACTCTCAGATGGGTTTTTGGGTAGATATTTTCTAAACCAAATGGTTCTTGAAGTATGAATATTAGATAAGAGTGGGTACCTTTTATAGGGGAGGGGAGGGGCACCCTTGGAAACTCATAAAATATTAAATTAATATAAAATAAGATTTTTTAATCAAAATTACTCAAACATGAGTTATTTGGAATATAATATGATTATATTTTCAAATATTCTCATCCAATAATTTTTATACATTTATCAATTTTATTTTATACCTTATATTTTGGGTTTACACGTAATTTTTCTCTTTTAATTTTAATTGTGGTAACCACATTTTAAATATTATGTTGCTATAAATTTTACTTATATCGGGTGAATTTCTCCATAATTGGACACTTTATAAAATTTTAGACCTTATTTTGGAAAGTTTTTAATTTTAAAATATTAATTAGGTTTTTTAAATAATTTAATAAATTTCTATGTTTATAAAATATCAATTATTTCAATTTCAAAACTATTCATTTTATTGTAATTAAATAAAATATAATGTGAGAGATAATTTTTAAAGAATCCATTTAAAAGACTTTTATCATTTCATATTCAACTAAAAAATTATTTTATGGCATAAATAATGTCAAATATTATTTATTTTAATATTTATAATATCACTTATTTTCTTTTTTCATTAATAAAGTAATCACTACATCATCATTGTGTCGTAATTAAATAAAATTATTTAATGTATAAAAAATTTAAATAAACTATATTGACGTAGTTATCCATTTTATATTTCTTATGAATATTTGTCGTCAAATATATAACTTATATAACCCCCATATTAAAAAATATTTAGTAACAATAGACTTGTTTATGATATTTTTTCCTTTACTTTAAATTAAATATTTTAAATGTATTAATCACACCCAAGTGGATTCCAAAGGCTAAAATTTCAGAACAAGGATTTTATTGTTTTTAAATGACTCATAATATATGGTTTTGACAAGTTTTAGGGTAGATTTTTATTATTATAATATTATTTGAACCATTATTTACCAGATTTAACCTTTGACCGTGGTAAATAAAATAATAAATTTACTATTCACCAAAAAATATTTTGATCCTATTGGACCACATTTCTCATAATTATTACAACCATGAATGTATTTTTTTTCCAAAATCAATTCACAAAAGTTGAAAAAATTAATTTAAAAATTAATCACTTGATCAGAATGAGGAAAAATGTTTTTTTTAGCATTCAAAAGTTCACATAGTTTTTATTTTAAATTTTAATATGAAATTTCTAGAAATTAACTTCATTGGATTGAATGATAAACACATTGTTTAATTAAACTTTAAAACCAATTAAAATAATAATCTATCTATATAAATAAATTAGGCAAAAATGCACTTTTGAATTAAAATGTTGTGTTTTCACTATTCATTAAAAAATGAATTTTATCAGAAAAAAATAAAAATTAAACCAAAGTAAATTTTTATATCCTAATTCTAAAGAAGAATTTTATTTTCTCAAATATAACCTATAAAGGTTTTAAAAATCAAATTTAAAAATGGTTTACAATCAAAAGGCGGTAAAACATAATTTTTAGAAAAACACTAATTTTATCCATAAAATAGCATTTGTTCTTATATAATGTATGGAAAATATATAAGATAAATTTTAAATGTTATATTGAATTAATATCTCATTAATATAATCCAATAGTGGTTATTTGATTATTTTATAAGCACAATTATTCTCACTTAATAGTTTTTATTAAAATACATACTTTATATTCAATTGGTTTTTATTTTTATTTCTAATTAATTATCTAACCAATGAAACATTATATAACATGTGTTAACCATATTTTTTTAATTTAGTTAATATCATTAATTCCTACCATTCTAATGATCATGTGATAACTACAACTTAAAATGATAATATTAAAAATATATTATTTTTCAGTATAACTCAGTCTTCTGTGCAATGTCGGATTACGGAGAAACTCATTGTTATGTGTCAGGTATGATAAAAAACATAGCATCCATCTTAAATTAAAATTACTATATAATTAATTAATATAAAAAATTATTATTTTATAATTACCTGAGATGTTACATTCTTTCTCGATCAATAACGTAGCATCAAACTATCACAAATGAAATTAACGTTGAATTTCATTCCTTTTCTTAGTATGAATTATTTTTTTTATACAGAAAACTTCTGCATCAAATTATTATAAAAAAATGAAAATCTCTATATCACGCATGTGTCATTGGAAGAACAAAATCATCTATAACTCTTTGGTGTCATCATATCATAGAATATTTGGTATTTCTTTTTAAGAAATAACATCTCATGCAGGAAAATTAAACTACATTCATGTATCATATGAGTGTAGTCACGTTCTTATGTGGTGTCATGAATTTTAATGCATATATATTAACATTAGTTTTAGTATCATGTTTCATTATTATAAATTAATAATTAACAATATATTCTTAATACCTAATTCCTACATCAAATTTTCATTCACTTAGGTGACATTAAAAAATCCTTTGTGCACCTTCAACCTTATGATTAATTATATCCATTGATGGTTCTCACATATAGCCTATCATGCTTCCCTACATGTGAGAGGCTAAGAACCACATTACTACTTGTGTGAAACCTATAACCCTCGATAATTGTGCATGATCCATCTAGTATCTCTTTATCTATAGAATTCACCTAGTGGCATAGATGGACTTAAATTAACTATCTTTTAAAAAATAACTTTCATAAATACCCTACAAAATATTACCTCCCATAATATACTAACCATAATAAGGCCATGTTTTTCCCAACTTCTTTATAATATTCATTTTTTTCAGAAAAATCATTGTATTAAAAAACATCTTTGTAAATTACTAGTAATTCAAAAGGTCCTTATAAATCCATCTACATCATTCAATAACACTTCTAATCAATTTATTTTAAAATTTATAGAAATTCTAAATGCCTACATAAATCCAAATAGCGCCTTCTGAAACCCTACTACTAATAAAATTATTTAAATAATCAGCATGTTTTTATATTCTATATTCCTTTCATATTCTTCATAAAATGTCTTTGTAGCTCTCTATGATCATCATATCAACTCAAATGAACCTAAAATATAATTATCAATGTCAATATACTCTGAATATTCTCTGAATCTCATCCAATAAATTCTTCAACACAAAATCAATTATTCTTCATATTAAACCATTATAATTTTATTTTGTTTTTACTAGATTTTACTTGGTTAAAAACAACTCACAAGTTATTAAACATATATTGAAACTATAATTTATTTATGTTATAAACAATGTTCTTCTCACAATCATCAGCACATGTATTAGATATTAAAAAACCCAACCATCATCACATGTTACTTCCACATCATATAAATTTGTAACTATTAAAATTCCACAAAATTTACAACATATATAAAATAATCAAAAAAATATCCCAATAGAAACAACTACAATCAACCTAAATCTTTCTCTGATTATGATACTTATAAATCTTGAATCCATAATAGTCCTCTAGAAATCACAATCTTTAATAATTTTCTTAGCAATTATGATGTCTAATTCTAATTTACCAAGTCAAAAATTCAATATAAATATATATTCCATATATATATATATACATATTTTCATTATATATACATACTTTTATGGATTATTTCAAGGTGGTTTTAGATCCTAACGATGGTTGTTTTTCATTCAAGCCTTGGTCTCTCAACCTGCTCTGACCTCATGTTACTATGTGCCCCTCCAAGTCAGATATGGAGCAGAGGTAACATGGAGGTTTTAGGATTTTTTCCTCAGAGATCGATGGGTTTAAAGGCGATAATTGGGTCGACACTCAATCGTTTTATTTCTACAGGACTTCTGGCTCTTCATTGATGTCATCGTGTGGAACCCTAAGCAGCTTTATCCCCTACTTTGGGATCACGTTCCTCTTCTTCCCTCCAAGTCGGACCTGAAGCAAAGGTAACAATGAGTTTTTTGGGATGTTTGGTTAGGTGTCCTTTGTTCCTGGTCTGAGTCTCTCTATGAAAGAGAATTTCAGTGTTGGCATTGGCTTCACTCATGTTGATTTTTCTAGTCTGTTGGATTTGTTCATTATTTTGAATAGTGATGTTCATTTTTGGTTTTAGAGTTGGATTTTGCTGATCTAAGATAATGATGAGATATTTTTGGGGGCGATGTGATGTGTTTGGATTCTCTATGGTGTTGTTTTAGTTTACAATGGCGATGGGGAACTCTGAAAGATGGCTAACATCAGTGATCTAGGGTGGCATGAAGATTGTGATCATGATGGTGGTGTCTGAATGGTGACGACATCAGTGGTGATCATGATGAAGGATAGTTACATGAATATGGCAGTGTTTTGAATTTTGATATTTCTATTTTCCTAATTTTATTTCGATTTCTGCTGGCATTTTTGATTTTTAAAAAAATCAATAAAAATGGAATGTTCAGGTCTATATGAATCATACACATGATCATATATGTGCATCATTTGTATAGTATGTGTTCGCTATATATAGCATATCATACTATATATTACCATGTTATATATATATATATTACATTAATTTATATATGTACACATATATTATATGCATTATACATATGTGTTCTACATACATTCATCATGTGCATGTCCTCTATGTACATGTATCATATGCATGTGTTATATTTACATGAATCATATGAATGTGTATTTTAGTACACATTAAGAAATATCTACATTCAATAAAATATCATTAAGTCTAATTAAAAAACATCACAACTCTTTATGAATCCATCAAAATACTTTTGGATATAATTTTATCGTGCTCTATTCACTTCGGATCAAACACTTTTTCCAACACTTTATCCTTTTCCAAAGAATTAATTGTGTAAACCTCCAAGTTTTAGAAACTTCTAATACCAATATGAAATCCATATTTCATGGAGGTAAGAAAAATAATTTCCTTAGAAAAGAATAAATTCTATAGAAAATACTAAGGGTTCTAGTGTGGTCTGCATAAAAAATACTCATGTATATATATATATATATGAATATATCCACTATATATCATATTTACACCTATATAATCCCTTTACTATGACCTGAATATACTTTTATACATGTAACATTACAATATAGTATATGACAACTCATTTTTTCCCAATTCTCAGAAATAGACTAACCAAGTCGATGAATACATAACATTTCATTCATATAACAGATGAGAACATCTCATATACCACATCTATATAGCTAAGAACATCATATGTGGCCTAAATTAGCATGGAAATTTATTTCCTAAATTTAACTGAATCATGGGAAAATTGTATTTACTCATCATACAAGTGGAAAAATCTTTCTTTCTTTCACTCCAATTGACAATATGATCAATAAAATACCCAACCACCCCCTGATAAGCTAAGTTGGTTTTTTACTTCTATAAGTATGGTATGAAAGTATAAAGGTTCTCATTTTGGGTAAAATCTCAAAAAAAGGTAATAAAGATTGATAATAAGTATAAACCCCATATTATAATGATGATTGTATAACTTTCCATAATTTATATGTTTCTAGGTCAATCCATGAAATAAATCTCTTATTATTACCTTATGAATATAGTCTTCAAATCTTGTATACATCCCTTTATAAGAATATAAATTTTATATTCATTCTATTCATAACAATAAATAAAAACTCATTATATTTTATGATGATCATTAATTATGGATAAGTCAAAAATGCTTTTTGATGGGTTATTAATCATTCTACCATCCATGTAAAGTTTTATCACACATGAATTAATGATAAATAGAGATTTATTTTATTATAAAAACATGAATCATGTTATATTCTTAAAAAAATTAATAATATTTAACATAAAAATGAATAAATGCCTATTTATCCTATCATATATGATAAACTACATGTTTGGACTTATGTTTTATATATATCTAGGTTTTGTTAACCTATTACATCTATATATAATTCCCATGACATATCTATGTGACCCCCAAATAAAATACTCCAACTAAAAAATATAGTGAGTAAAATCTATGTAGTATTTTAGTTTTAATAATGGTGATACTTAGAAATAATATTATTAATGTACAAATTTTAAACATATTCAAACTTATTAACTTCAAAATATTTAATTTTTTATATCATTATTCTATTATATACTAATAATTCTTTCTAATATTAAAATAATCATACTTAATACCTATACCATCAACATTCTTCCATTATGTAATGTAAATATATATATATTATATTTTACTAGCACACACTATACTTTTTTAATATAATGTAACATTCACATTAACTATTAAAATAATTAAGGAAATAGTGAAACATTATTTTACATTAAATTTTTATAATATTATATTTGTTTACTTTGAACATTTCTATGTTTCAACTCACTCCCACGGAATTATATTCATTCTGTAATTTTATGCCAAAATACACAAACCCATTTGTATAAGAAACAAATCTTATTTCATTTTTCTATTAATAATTAAAAAATAAAAATTTATTTCGATATAATAAAAGGTAATATATTTGTTCTAATCATCTTCTTGAAAAAAATAGTTCTTTGAAAATATTCCATTAATAAATGATAAAAACAACATCTTAAATCATATTTAAAAAAATAACTACATAAATTTTTTTATCTTAGATGGAACAATTTTAGTGAAGTCACCCTCTTAATAATGTTGAATAATCTGGATGAATCAGATGTGTATCATAAAAATTATATGATTTATTCTAAAAGACAATTGATTGAATTTCTTTGCAAGAGATAAAAAAGAGGTAACCATATACACATCCATAAATTCTTCTAGCATGAAGACTTTTTTTATATTTAAGTCTTTAATACAAACATATATTTCTCCATTACCTCAAGATTTAACCTTCATATATTCCTTTACATTTAAAATCATATCAATTTACAACATTTTATGAAAATAAATCCGGTATCATATACCTTTTATAGTCTAAGAATTGCATTTTATAACATGATACCATGTTTGGATGCTCTAAATTTATATTTTATGACCCTTCTAGTAATCCAGATAATTATTCTCTAATGGATGATATTTCCCAAATTATATAATTGTCACAAATTATTTTTCTCATATTTTACTGGTGGTGTGAACTATTTATGACCTCTTTTTTATCCTTTCTTGACAAAAAAAATTATTATATTATTTATACACCATCAATATGCCACATAATTTAGAACCACCCATTACTTTCTAATATATCCTCAACATATTAAGGGGATTAAAAAATGGTTTAAAAAATAAAATCATGTTGTAATTAACAACTAACGTTTTGATTCTTTTTGGATTTGATTTTTTAATTAAATCACTTAAAAGTTATAGTTTAATAGGTGAACCCAGACTCTCCAAATCATTGATGTACCCAATAATATTATGTACATGAGATAATAATGACACACCCTCTTCCATTTTTCAATGAACAAGAGAATTTTAATCCTTGTATATTTCACATATCACTTACTCAATATAGATATGTTTTTTTCTATCATTTTATTAGCATCTATTGACTTGTATTTCTTCTAAAACATAGACTCAATGGTGGAAATCGTGAGTTTAGAGACAAATAGTTAATCCTTTAGATTCCTATCATAGGCATATAACCCTATATTGGTTTGGATTCATTACATGGTGCCTTTAGAAGTTTTTATTACAATAAATAAAAAATTTCCCTCTTTCTTGAAAACAATTCCCATGTTTTAGTACCTATTGAGGAAGTTACTTACATTTAGTTTGTTTCTATCCATAATAGATCTTTAGTTCAAAATGGATAATTATTATTCCATTATCTATAAAAAAAATATTTTTTTATATGGTTATCACGTTTTATTACCATTAATAAGTACCTTTATTATATATTCAGCAACTGAAATGATGACATCATTCATCATATCCAAATATTTATCCCAGATCAATATTTAACTAAGAAATGACCCTGATTTTGTGTGAAACTAATTACTTTATTTATTTTAATAAATAATCAAGAAAATATCAATAGTTTTGATTCTTGGATTATTAAGTGGAAAACTCTTTTTTCAAATCCATAATTTGTATAATATTTAAATATATACTTATGGTGTCCCAACGCTTTGTGTTTCCCAGCTACGTGTAACCCAAAAAAATGTGAAAAATGTACTACCACAAGTTAATCCTGGGGAACCTCTCTTTGGTAGGAAGCTACATATTTGGATAGTCTAGAGTAACTAATTTCTTTCTTTCCTTACAAAATATAATCTAAGGTCGCTCTTCGTTAGTGTGAAACTATGACATTTGATAATTGAGGGCGTAAAAAGTGTTGTATTAGAAAGAATCCAACACTTAGTATTTGATGGAGTTTCTTAAAAGTCACAAAATGTAATATACATAATATTTATATTACACTAATAAATACTATATATTTTTCAATATTTATCCTCTCATTTTTATCCCTTTGTACGTGCAAGATTCTAATAATTTATTTTGGAATCCTTATTTCATCCACCAAATTAAGGTTTTTAAACCACATTATTGTTTAACTTTTATTCAACCCACAATTTTGTGTTACTCACACAAAAATACAATACAAGTATATTAATACATATCCAAATACATATTATGAATAAAGTACATGACATTTTAAAATAAATGTATAGAGATATATGAGATTGAAAATCCTAACATGACTAAGCCCATACTGATACATAGCCAACCCCTCACCATTCTAGAATAAGGTATAAGCCTCCAGGATGGTGGGTAGTATGACTCCAAGTCCCTCTCCCTAAAGATAATTAAATAAATAGATAATTTACTCCCTAATGTATCCAATACCTAATATATGAAAATTGTATTAAAAAACTACTCACAATATTATAACTCAAATAAAAAAATGGGGTTATAGTAGAAGAAAAATTAAAATTGATGGAGTCTCACCTAGCATGTAATCCAAAGATCTATCTCTTATAATAAATTTATCATTTAAATAATCCATTAAAGTTATTCTCAATTAATAAAAAAATTATAAACATGAATAAAACAAGAAATAACTATTAAATAAATAACATTTCACAAATTTAATCATGACAAAAATTTATGAACTTTCCATTATTAAAAGATTATTATAAACCATTAAAAATTATGCTTAACCTTTTATATCTAATGTTAGTATTAAAACATTCATATTTTTTATTATCTGGAATTTCAATTCAAAAGTATTATAAGTTATGAATTATAAACACTTTATAATTAAATGTTTATTGTGTACACCTTTTATAAAATCATAATAGATTTTTCCTTTCAATATTGAACCATTCTTGGGTGGTATAAATTATAACATTGAAAAAATTCTCACTTTAAATTGAATAATTCAAATTAATTAATTATAAACGACACGTAATATTAAATATAAACTTCTTAATATTTAATAATTATTTACATAATTTAATATTGTAATTTCTAAATAAAAATTTTATTTAAAGATTACAAAGAAGTCATATAATTTGGAAAAAAACCTTAATACCTTTTATTATGATTTATAAATATTTTATAAACCATATATATATGAAATTAAATTTTTATTATTAACTCTTAAATATTAAAATATTAATTTAAATTAATTTTTCAAAGCATTTAGTCAATTAACCATAAAAATTTTGTAATAAATTAATTTATAAAAAATCATTTTTCAAAAATTTTATAAAAATTCCAAAATACATTATCAATATTTATAAATATTTTATAAGTAATAGGATTCAATTATTAATTTAATTTTATTAACTAATAAATAAATATTTTTAAATTATGAGAAACAAATGAACTACTTCATATTTTACATAAGCTTCTAAAAAATTATAAATCCTATAATTTATAATTTTATAATTAAATTATAAACATTTAACAATAATACATATAAATATATATATATATTATAAAAACATTTTTCTATATATATATTATATGAAATATATTCATTTTATTTTATTACACCAAAAAATATGGCAAGCCATGGGATATCTATTCCAAGAAATTGTCCATAACAATGAAAGTCCTCCACGCTCAAGGAAGGGTCGACTATAGGTGGTGGAGGGAATATGAGAAAATAGTTCCATGTGCAGGGAGGTTGGAGTAGGAAAACCACTGTGTGGGGAAACACGGTGGTGAAATGGGGTGGATTATGGCATCACAGTGTGAGGTGGCATTGGACTTAATTGAGTAGTGTACCATGTTTACTGAGTAATAAGGTAATGCTCATCTAAAGAAATGAATGATATTGGAACCACCATGATATTGTTAATACTATTTCATGTGAATCATTCTACACATTCCATACCCACATTCATAAATGGAATTATTTATACTTTATCAATATACAATGTTCGGTAATCACATTGTTCTCCATGATTGAAATTTGAATTTTGAGCTCAATAATTTGCACCGCACATCATATGTGGAATCTATATTTCATTATTGAACATCCAAAATCCACAGTCAAATATTCATGACATACATATGGAACACTCATGTATCCCCTTTTTACAGTTCTTAACATTTCATTTTCATACAATGTAATTTCAAGACCATTTCTGGTGCTATGTTAATACTCAATATAGTAAGGAGAAAAAATAATTCTCTATTTTTTCATAAATTTTTATTTAAGAAGTGTTCACTAAGAACATTTTCATCATCCACCCTCCAAATCATGTTAAAAAATATTATTATTCTAGTTATATAGTAAAATCATACACCACTCGACCTTTTCATATAACATAATATCGAACTATTTTTGATTCATATATCATGTTTTCCAAATATAGTGAAATATATAAAATGATACATCAAATAATATAGATATAATTAAACTAATGGAATTTTAAGGGTCATATTATAATACATGGAAGTAGAATACATCCGAAACCAATTTCTGGATCTATCCTTGACCAAATAAGTTTGAAAGATGAATAAAAAAACTCATAAAATAGAGCATATATGGTACTCATGCACAACAGATTCTTTCTTCATCAAATAAGGGATAAAAATTAATTATGATCACAAAGAGAACCTGATCAAATAATATTTCCTCTCAGCGGGGATATGGGGCACTTAATCTATAGTCTTTTTTGTGAGAATTCACATACACGTAAGGTGCGCTAATACATTCATAGGATGATAAATCATATAATAAGAAGGAAAATGTCTTAAAAGAATTTTCGTGATATTTATGATCACAAATAGAATAAAACAAACAATGTAATCCACATACCATAATAGAGAACCAATTATATTTATATAAGAAAATCACGACACTCCTCCATGAATAAAGAATGTGTCATCCACATTGAGTGTTTTCTAACGAAACCTTGAGTTATGCCTCATTGATGTGAGAATTGAACATATTCAATGATAAAATGAAAATCTTCTGATCTATTTGTAATGTTTAAAACTGGTGGAAACCATGAATTTGGATGTAGTTATTTCCATAACGGAATACATATGTTGAATTTTTGTATACATGTATTAAATGCATGTATACTATATACAGTAGTCTGCATGGGTTCTAAATGCATTATATGTATGATCATATACATATTCTATGTGTGCACTATATAAATAATCACAAACTATATAATAATATGTTATTTATACATATATGTCATTAAATTAATATATGTACACATATACGACATGTATCATATGCATGTTCTCTATGTATATGCGTCATATGAATATAAATTTTATTGAACATTCAAAAGTTATATCCTACCACAAAATAAATTTATTTAACTCATCACTAAATATTGAATTATATGAAATGGTATTCCCATGTCATAATCATTCAAGTTATAATATATTCTGGTTAAATTACTAATTCTCTACATATGAGAGAAAAAAAATGTTTTGATCATTAGAATTTTCAATGGCATGCATTGAATCCTAGGTTTGGTGGGAAATAATAAAAAAAATATTCCTAAAAATAGGAGTTTTTATCTAATAATTTAATTCATGAAAAATCATTGATAATAATTTAGATTAATCACTCAAATTAATTGAACTTAAATCACCCAACTTAATCATCAATATCCATGAAAATATTATAAGTCATAATAAATAATGTTCCGAGAAAGTTTGTTCCTCCTATTTTTATATAAATTTTTATTCCTCTAGATCGATGATCATCTTATAAATTCTTGTGTAAGGTCAAATAATGAAAATAATCTTATAATTTGGATAAACTATAAGTCATTTCGTGGTCTCTATGATCCTCCAAGTGAAACATCCTTTACCACTTGATCCATAATGTCTTCAAGAAAGGGCTTTATATTTTTACTCTTAATCATGAACCATGGATTATTATAGTCGTTCATGATCTATATAGAACCATTTAGAAAACCATGACAAAAAATACATGGGTTGAACCAATTGGAACAAAACATATGATACATCAGCTTCATCATTGATTTTTATATGAGGAATTTCTCTCCCAAAATTAAATCCTTATCTATAATCATATTTTCATGGTCCATATTCGTTTTATCCTTATATATTAGATTATTATCATAGGCATTCTGGTATATCTCCACAAGATTTTAAATCTTAAATTCAAAATGAGCAGTTATATCTTAAAGATTATGTTTTCTTATTTAATGTCCCAATATATATGGTGCTCAACCTCTAATAGAAGGTAAAAATATTTCCCAAAGAACAATAAAATTATAAAAATACCAATTGTGTTTTTAAAATAATTATAGTATGCGCACAATGAATCATCAAATTGAGTAATATCAGATTTCCTATTATTCTAAATAATTTTTTTCCAAATAAAAAATCACCTATCTATTAGACACTTCTATTTTGATCTTTGTTTACGGATGATATGGTTTTGAAACATGGTGTGAAACCCCATAATAGCATAAAAGTTTTATCATTCTCTAACTAAAAAGGTGATACCCACGGACACTAATAATTCATCATGGAAAACCAACCCTACAAAAATGTGGGATGGCACAAAATTGATGATAACTTTAGAGTCATCAGTCTAGGCTACCATTTCTTCCACCCATTTCAATACATAATCAACTTCAAGAGTAATATAAACAAATCCAAAATAACTATACAAATTTATCAAGAATGGAATACCCCAATCATAAAATATCTCATAAAATACAATGGGTTTTTTCGGAAATTCCTTCCTCTTTGAAACATTTTCAGAAAATTGACATCATGAACATGAATTTAAAAATTTATGAGCATATTGATATAATTTGTGCCAATAAAAAATATATTATATAACTTTTTATGTAGTTATTTATGGAATAAAGTGTCCCCCACATGTAAGAGTGTAGAAAATGTGAAGACAGATTTTAACTCATGGTTGGGTACACATTGTCATATTTCTTAGTCATTGTATATTTTATAAAAAGTGGGTTCATTCCAAATGTAATACCTAGAATCACTCTTAGGCTTATCCATTTGGTTCTTATCAAATAAATGAGGTTTTTATATGGTAAAAAGAATCATCAAGTTGTAAACTATAGGATAGTATCTGGAAATATACATGCAACGAACCATCTCAGGCAGCCATCCAATGCCAACACCTGTGCCGACCCACCAATAACTTGAGGGGGACATACCTAATCTCCATGGGATGACAACAAGAACATAGGGTATCAAACATAACCATTGGGGATGGTTTTGCCATTAATAATTCAAACATTAATAATGTATCCCAACCAGTAACTTGGGATGAGGTATTCGGGTTTTGGAAAACATACCAAAATAAACAATAATATTCCACAAACAAAAAACTTCCCAAAATATTATAACAATAGAGGAACAATAAAAAATACTAAAGAAAAAATTATATATGAATACCATTTAATAAAATATTTAAAGTACTATAAACCAAAAATAAAATTGATCAGAAAACTGAAATGGAAGAAACACAACAAGATCCAACAAGTTCGATAAATTGGATGGACCAAGCACTATCTCCTTGTGACTCTATAGTCGCCACCACAATACCAACATCCATCTACATGATAATGAAAGTGGAACAAAAAAAATCCATAAATCAAGAATAGAATAGTCCTTCATAATACATGAACTCTATATAACCACCAACATGAGTATGTAAGGTATGATACAAAGGATATTAGGATATAACCATGAGTCTATTTCAATAGTTTTATAATAGAAACCATGTAATCTAGTTTTAAAATAAATATAATCAAATAGTTTTCTGTTTATATTTCACAAATAGGAAGGAAAAAAATAAAACCATTTCTCTTTTCACAAAAAACACTGTTTATAAAACCCTATTAAAAGAGGACATTCCAATAAATTGAAATTTAAAAACAATAAATTATCATTTTATACAACATTCATCTCAAAAATAAACAAGTTAAACCATATATTTATTATAATAGTGGGTTTCCTAGATCCAACTTAAATAGTACTTTTGATTACCACATCATACATATAGTGAGATATACATGATGTATTCTTAACATTATAGTGTAGACTTTTCTAAATCCATAATTGAAAGGGTATTGTTTTTAGATTAATTGATGTATCAAAAGTTTATAGAATATCCCATGATATAATGAGAACCTTGATATATTATGACACTAATCTTACATGAAGATATTATGGTCTAGATACATCATACTGGCTAGAAACAAAGGATGTATGACTATTATGTTTTAGGGGATCATAATTATTGATATTGATTCTCAAGAAGTTCATACTTGGTGATATATAGTAGTTATGATCATGATAATAGACCTACCAATAGGAACACCACATGTTTTAGGAATCATTTAATATTCCTATCTACAAACATGTGTATTGGTGTCCTGGGTTGAGATCATTATTAATATATCGCATTTGATCAACTACATTGATGCATGTAAAAAACCATGATAATGAAATCATGGTGAGGTATCTTATGTTTGGTATCTAATTGGTGGCATAACATTGGTTCAACAATCAATATAGGATTTGTCACTTCCGGGATGAGGAATTAATATCTCAGGATAGGTTGATTAGGATGGAAGTAACTTCATAAGACCATGGCCATGGTAGTCGAGGGTAAATCCACCTAGTTACAACAATAAATAATTAGACAAGAAAGAATAATGAAATTGGTTTCCATCCTAATTTATGATATATCTAAAGACCACAATATTATATTTAAAAATGTGTATTCATAGGTTAGTTTTTCTTACTATGACTATTCTTATCTCTTTAGGGGTGTAAGGACCCAGCCTTAAACATTAGATAATAGAGGAAATTTTACCGGTCTAGGTTATAGAGAATAGATAAAATCATAAAAATTATTATATTTACAAAAAAATAAAAAAATTAACAAAAACATGAAATGCCCCAACACTGCAAGTGAAGTGAATGCCTTCGAAAGACTCCGTGTGACATGTGGAAGATCATTTTAAAATAAGGGGTGAGTACAAAAAATACCCAGGAAAGGGTTTAAAAAACATAGATAAAAATTTATAAAACATTATTTTGAAAATAACCGTGAGAATAAATTTTTAAATACCTTTATAAAAAAGCTAATTTAAATAACATATGGTTTAAAAATAATTGATCATTTTAGGAACTACTTCGTTTAAAATTGCATAAACATAATCCAGTATTTTTTCTGAATATAATATGCAAGCTTCTAAAAACAAAACATTGTATTTAGGTTACTTTAATATTTGAAGTCTATCTGGGCCTACCCACTTAGTGAAGAATGGGTTCGCTCCCCAATAAGCTTTTATATTTACAATAATCAAGTTCCAGATTTTTTGAAATTATTTTTATCTTGCTTCACTTATGTATATATTTTCACTGGAGTTTTCATTTTTTGATAAAACACATCACTGTAATAAAATATGAATTCCCACTCTTGTTTATATATGTTTATATGTATATATATGTACGTATATTAGCTTTCATTTCATAGCACTTGCGAGTTTGGTTACAAACAAAACCCTTATAATAAATTTTCCATGTATTCAATACATGTTCCATTCTAATAATTGATTGATCTTATTAATATAATCATAATAATTAATTATGTAACTCACATAAAATTTGAAGTGAATTATTTTAAACATAACACTTCCAATTCAATACATGTACTTATTAAATTAGTAGTTTCAACCTTAAAATTTGAATTGGATCCATGCTTTTATTAAGGATGTAATGGATGTCGATTTAAATGCATAAATTCAAGGCCATGTATATATGAAAATCGACACCCAAAATTTTGATAACAAGTGATGAAAAATTATTCTCATTTTTCTAGAAGCAAGATGATAAATTGAAAATAAAATTATAAACATTATAATAACCATTTAGTCCATACATACATCTATATAAAACACACATTTGATCATGAAAGAAAATAATAAATCTCTTACAAAAATTTATATTAAACTTGAATAGATAAATATAAATGATTCTTTAAAATAAATTATATCAACTCAGAAATAGTCTCCCTTATGATAATAAAAATTCAAGTATCGTTTTGATAAAATAAAAAAAAGCATCTTATAATTTCATAACAGACACACATAAAATATTTGATTCTTTAATCAAAAAGAAATTAGAAAATGTAAGAAAAACAATAATTGTAAGTAACCTAAATAAATACTCAAAAAATAGAATTTAAAATAATTATAATCCCCTTACATTCTTGATAGAAACCCAAATAAATTGTTTTCTTATTGTTGGGGGTGTTCGGTCAAGAATTAAGGCTAGACATGGGTGGGGGTTCTCCATCAAATAATATGAATGAGTCCTCCCAAAAATAGTGATATAAATAGACATTTTGGATGGATTGAGCTTCCTCAAGAAGCTATGATTTGTTTTTTAAAAAAAGGGGTGTGCTAAGGAAATTATGTTGCATCCATGTTGGGATGTTTTTCTTAATGTATATGAAAACATAAGTTATGTTTCAATTATTCATGTTATCCTTTCTAGTTTTATAAGATATTCTCTTATCATTATCTCCCTTTGTCTTGTCATGTAATAATCATTACTTATTTGTATATTCTATAAAATAAATTATCAATCTCACTTTTTTTATTATAATTTGTTTTATTTATTTTCTTTAAACAATACATATATCATATATTTCAATTGTTTTTAACATTGTCTAGATGTCAATATTTTTCCACCAATTTTATTCATTTTGTTATTTTTATTTTATTAAATGATTTAATGATTTTTTTAAAGAAAAATATATAACTATTTTCTTAAAATATTTTACATTTTATTTTAAAACTATATATGTAATTCTTTTTATTAATAAATAATATTACACAGTTTTTTAATCAAATCAAAATCCTTTTTTAACATATTTATATCATCAACTTTTTTTACAAAAATCATGTAGCTAAGTTATATATATATATTAATTTTTTATTTTATATTAATATATAAAAGAAGTTACATTTTTTACTTTTTTGTTAATCCCACACCCCTCTCCCGTGTTGTTAAAATAATATATTATGAATTATTATTATTTTCAATAAATACACCATTTTTTTATATTTATTTGTTACATTATTATGTTGACTTTTTCATTATTATTTTTATTGTCATATTCTGTTTTTGTTTTCTAAACACTATGTTTTCTTATAAAAAAATTATATATATATATTAACGTTTTAATATATATTTGAATATATATATATATATAGTGTTTAGTAATAATATGATTATTTATATTTATAACTAAAAAACACAATATATATTGATATGTTGATAATAATAATTTTTTTAAAAAATGTTTCACACATATTTATTAATAATATTATTTTTATCATCATAAAAATATTAAAAAAAATTATATTTATTTCAAAATAATGTTAAGATTATAATTATTATCACACATTTCATTATTTATGTGTTAAAATGTAATCATTTTACGTTTAAATGTAACAACTGGGTCCCAGTGATAGCACAAACATCCCTTTTACCATGGTCGTCAGGTCCTGGCCCACCAAGTAACATCAGTTGCCCCGCAGACACGTGGTCCCCACCCTAGGGCACATCCATGTGCCTTAATGGTTCATCTGACTAATGATTGTCCCCACATGACAACACTTTTATTTTCCTGTGTCCTTTTTACTCACTCACACACACCCTAGGAAACTTTCCGGAAGGTCACCCATCCTGATCGTTACTCAAGACCAAGCACGCATAACTGTGGAGTTCTAATCAAATAGGTTCCTAAAAAGGACGGTGCACCTTGTTGACATTAATCATATCATTTAGTCATTTATCCCTTTATCGTTTTTGGGTGTTACATTCACCCCCCCCCCCAATTAATGTACAACGTCCTCGTTGTGGGCCATACATCTCAACCAAGGTAGTGCACTACACTTTAGACTAGGTGCCACCTCTCATACCAAAAGTAGAAACTGTGTCCCATTGATAGAACATACACCCTGCCTTAAAATGGTGGTTGGGTGCTAGCCTCCCAAGCACCACCAGTCGCCCCAAAGACACTTAGTCCTTACCCAGAGGCCCACCCACATTCCCGCACGGGTTATCTAACTAATGATTGTCCCCATGGGCTAACACATTGTCCTTTCTAGTGTGCTTTGTCCTCACTCGCACACCCAAGGAAACATCCCCTAAGTTCACCCATCCCGATCACTACTCCAGGCCAAGCACGCTTAACTATTAAGTTCTAATTAGGTAGGTTCTCAAAAAAGAAGGTGCACCTTGTTGACATGAGTCATATCATTTATTCATTTAACCCTTTATCATTCTGCGGTGTTACAATAACCCACCCCCCCCCCCCCCCAGAGCACAATTTCTGCATTGTGGGCCCTATATCTCAACCCAGGTAGTGTAGCACACTTAAGGCTGGGTACCAAGCATAAGTATGAATTAAAATTAATTAAACTTCCAATACACAAGAGTCCAACAAGACATATCAATAGTGATCAAAAAGTATAATCCAAAAAAATAAAATATAATTTTTATGTTCCAACCAGGACCTTTACTTATTAATTATAAATTATAAATTTTAGAAATCACCTTTTTTAAATCATTTGGCAACCACACAGAATTACTATTGAAATAAAAATCAACACCAAATCACCGTAAAAAATAATTCAAAGTAATCACCATTTCATTTCATAATGCACTTCCACCATTTAGAATATGAAAACCCATTAAACCAAAAAAGGAATTCCACTTTCTTAATATTAATATTCATAAGATAGAATGAAGAATAATTTTCTCTGAGAAATAAATCATTGGAATTTAATAAACTTATGGAATGAAAATATACCAATTTACAAAAAGTGCCATTTAATTATGAAATTTCATCCAATATTCCAAATAAAAACCCAGAGAATTTATATAAAACCTTTGAAAAAAATATCTAGAAAACCTATAGTATAATTTTCTATACCAAAAAATAAATTAGAAATATAATCATCCATGGAACTCTTAAATTAAAAGAAAGGGAATCAAAACACAAACCATATGTGGTGGAATCAAATTTCTTTTAATGAAAACCACTATATTAGGTCTTAAAATAGGGAACACAAACCCTAGAAACCAAAAGAACAATTTTAGAACAACCTTAGGTATAGAAATTGGACAACCATGGCCACACAGGTTTAAAGAGAAAAGAAAAATGAGTGAAAACCAAATAAGAATGACAAGGGAAATATAAGATTTCAATATGGGTGAATAATATCAAATAAATATTCAAAAATACATCTTGATGGTATTGGATAATAATATATAAGGTTGGGGGTAATTTTGGTCAGTTAGATAAAATTGGGGAACCATGTGGAGGAACCCCAAATTTAAAAGCATCCAATAACAAAAAAAATACCCATTTTAGGTTAGTTTCATGGTTTACCAAATCGATCTATAACCATTTAGATCCACACTACTAAAAATCTACTATGTTGAAAAATTAGGATACATAGTTTGAAAAACCATGAATCCTAGAAAAAGTCCAAAATTTTCATTTTTTTCATCGTAGAACACCTAAAACTCATGGGACAAAGCCATATAATATATTCCCGCACATAAAACTGATAGTGTGGTGTCATAATAAAAATTCTCATCAAGGAAATATTCAATAATTAGAAATTTATTATATTATTAAATGTTGAGATTATTTATAATATAGATAATATATTTTGAAACAACACCATAATTATAATTGCATCATCAAACATATCAAAATTAAATTTCTGTTTTACTAGATTTTTTATTATGGATTAACCTATGTTATTTAGAAAGAAAGAAATGGATAAGTTAATTTGAGTTTATTATTAAATTTTAAATTTAGGAAAGGATGAATAATGTGACTGTTTTATTTTATTTGAATAAAAATTTATATTATATTAATAATTATTAGAAACTTGATGGAGAAGTTGGTATCAACCTCGGGTAAGTGTCCCATCATGCTCAACCATCACTATTGTCAAGGGATTTGTAATGGATCATTGATACATTGATGAATAAATAATATAAACAATATTGTATAAGTTTTCATACTAGGTTAACACAAAAGAATTTTATTAATGAAATTATATTTATTTCCAGTATCTTCCCAAAATAAATAATATCATGTTTTAGGTATGATCTAAACTCAATCTTGGGATTAAATCAATAATGTTATGTAATAACCATATTTTTGTCATTTTCTGGATTTTATCATTATAAAAACATGAAATTTAATTAGTTCTTGATGTTGGATTTTATCAAACCACATAGTCCACAATAGTACTTAACAAATATAAGGGGTTGAAGAAGAGAAAAACTCACTAAAATCATCACACGATTCAAGTTAAGAATGAAATAATGTGGATTTGCATTACATTAACTTGTATAGGAGTACAAAATCATAAACACAAAAAATATGATTTATAATAATAGATATAAAACATATAAATGAAATTAATTTATAAATATTAAAAATGTATATCTTAGTATTTCATCAAATAACCCACCCTAGATTGATCACCAAGAGGTTTAAATGTACATGAGGGAGGCGAAGATGAAAATTCCAAAATTAAACTCTCAAGATAGAGTAAACCTTAACACAAAATGCTCCAACCTTGAAAATTATTCATGGAGTACTTTTAATGATAAATATTTCAAAGTTATCTTCAAAAAATTCAAAAGTCTTTGGGTGTAAGTGAGTTATTCATGATATATATTTCTATCACATTGATTTAAATGGGTGAATAAACCATTATAAAAGAAATTAAACAAGAAATTTCATGAAGATTTTAGGATTTGATTTATATTCCCACATCCTTTAGAAATAGCTAGATTGGATCCTCATAACCAAATTTATTTCCTAAATACTATAAGTGGGTCCAATCTATCTCACCCATAATTTCTTCCATTTGTGGGATTCCATAATTCCTTTTATTCATAGATATAACCAATGTTCCATTACTATAAAATCATATAACTGTAATTTTAAAAATTTTATTGGTGTAGTGAATATTTTAATAGAAATAAAACTTGTTTCCACATCAATCCATTATGTGAAAAGTTCTATTTTTTTTAACAAAAAACTCTTAATCTTATAAAATTAATCACTCGATGAAAAAAAATTGATGTGATAGTTAATAAAATCCATGAACAAATTCCACTCACTAAATCCAATGCACTTAATTTTTATACTCGGGTAAAAAAATAAAATTTTAAAAACAAAATCCACACATAAATAAAATGTAATAAAATTTGTAAGATTATTTTTAAATTTAAATCCATCTTGGAACCTTTAAAAAATAATTTTTACTTTAATCTTTCTTCTCTCATATTCAATGTTATTTAACATCACTCATTCACCCCTATAACATGTTGTAATATACATCGTAATAACTTTGTGTCACTCATATCTCAATTGAGAAATATGTGAAACTTTAGTCTCATATAATAATTATGAAAGACATACCATAATCTTGTTAAAAGAAAAACTCTCCCCAAAATAGAAAAAAATGTTTTCATTGTGAGTATTTTCAACAATTTGTATTGAGTCCGAGGGTTAGTGGCTATAAATGTAAAAAAAATGGAAAAAATGATATGTTTTCTATTTCATATAAATGCATGATAAATCATTCAAAAAAAGGTAGATTCATTTCTCATAGTACCTGAACATCAATCACCCATCTAAATTCTCCCTTTAATAAAAAATCTATTAAGTCATAATAAGTAATTTGTCAGGATATATTGTTCCTTTTTATATGTATTTTTCCATGTTTTTTTAGAAAATTAAAATTAATGTTAATAAATTTAATGGATTGTTAATAATTGTATTTTCTTTTGGAGTGAGTCAATAGTCACATAAAAGAACATTATGGAGGATTCAATTCACATTCTATCTCTCTCTCTCTATATATTATTTTCTTTTTTCCAAGAGGAAAAAATTATATATAATGATATATACATGGCTTTTTTGTCTTCCCTCAAATGTTATCTCTACCCCTAAAATTCCATATAATGTAACTCCTACCGACAATAATAAATGAATTAAACTAATTCTCCCACTCATATTTTCAACTATGATCATGTGCTAAATTATATATAAGGGAAGGTATTGAAAATTAGCATCTAATATGGATAAACTATAAGTAATTCAATGGATACATGGGGATTAAAAAAATGTATGGGATAGTCTCAAAAGTGGGTCTAAATGAAGGCTCATGCCAAAAAAGTACATCAATCACATTAAAACTTTTATTTATTCTCAAAAGATGTGGTAAAAGATAAAACAAAGTTCAAGAAGGAAAAACACAAATTAATTAACTCAAGAGTTGATGATATTGGTAATAGTATAATAAAACTATTTTATAGTACCTCTTTTTATGATGAAATTAATATTAGAATGTGTTAATGTGGTATGGGTTTCAAAAATCAATCAAAATTTTAATATTGTTCTAAAAATAAAAAATTGTGGAGAAAAATAATTCTATATCAACACTAAATTAAATTTTCTTTTATAAAACCAATTAATTTCATTATAAGTGAATAAATAATATAATATTATTTTGTTTATATATATTTCTCTGAAATATTTTTACTTTTTATACAAAACATACACAAAAAGAAAGTAAATAAAAATAAAAACATGCCAAAATTCAAACATATATCCATAGGAATCCCTCCCCCATACTTAACTGATTTATTATCCCCAATAAAATTAAATATATGATTATAATATGATTTTTTGGATAAAGGTTAATTTAATAAAATTCCATTGAAAGATAAAACATGGTGATCTCGTAAATAAGTTATATAGTGGAGATAAAATTCATCTACCGCTTAATCTTTTCAATACTCATGAAATAGATTTATACTTTTCTCATTAATCATGACGCACTAATTATTAGATTCATTCATGATTTAAATAGTATAATGTGGAAAACAATGACAACAAGTATGTGGGCATAGGAAATTGGAACTAAGATTATTAAAAATCAGCTCCATACATGAATTTTATAGAAGAAATTATCTCCCACATTGAACTCCTTGTGTGAAATCATCATTTCATATTCTACCTTTTATCCCCTCATATATTTTATATTCCTCATAGGCATTATAGAATACCACCTCATACTCTTGAATTTTTTATTTTTGATGAGTATATATATATGAAAGGATAATGGATCATTATTTGATGGCCCAATATGTATAGTTACCAACCATAACTGGAAAGTGATAATCTTTCCTAAAGAAAAATAAAAACATGGACATGTTGATTTGAGTTTTAAAAGGAGTATAGTATACCCATAATTCATTGAAAAATTGACTCCTCTAATCATTCCTATTGGCATAGAAAATTTGAAATATATTTTTAAGCACATAGTTATGCACTTTTTCTCAGCCATTATGTTGGTGATGATATGGTGTAGAAATATGTTGTAAGTCCCCATAATGGTCTAAATTTTTTTATGATCTGATTGTGAATGTGATAACCTAGTCACCAATAATGATTCAAGTCTAAAAAGACATACAAAATATTTGGGATCTCACAAAAATGATAACAAATTGGGAGTCTGATGTATATTTTTCTATTTCCTCCACCCATTTAGAGACATAGTCAACTACAAAAAATATAAATAATGTTAAAATAATTTGGAAAATGTATTATAAATTCAATACCCATACATAAAATATCTTATGAAAGATGATGGGTTTTAGGTAATTTCATTCCTAATAAACATGTTTCTAATAAATTAACACCATGAATATAGCATTAAAAGTTTTTGAGCATCTCAACATAATGTGGTATAATAAAGATCAGAATATTAAAATTTTTATTTAATTATACAGGGAAAAAGGTGGGCCCTATATATAAGAGTGTGGTAAAATGTGGGGACAAATATAAACTCGAGGATTTTTACATGTTATCATGTGACATTGTGGTTACATATTTTCTATAAATAGGTGTTATATCAAATGTAATTCCTCAAATCACTCTTTATCTTACCATGTTGGGTTTTATTAAATCTATGAGGTGATTTTTAGGGAACCAAAAAGTTTACCAGGTTCAAAAACCATGGGATGTCATCATGAAAAATGTAAAATTTTTCATCAGGAAAGGTTTTTATAATTGGGAATTTATAAGATGTGTTGATATTGAGTTTAATGATAATATGTTTAATATGATGATAAATTATTCCAAATTTTTTATCATGGTATCAAACACATAAAAATTAAATTTAAGATTTATTTGATTTTGTAGTATATTATAACCAAGGTTGTTTCCTAAGGAAGTAGTGAATTAGTTAATTTGAATTGGTTTTTACTTTCAAAATTCAAAATATGATAAATAATTTGGGGTTTTATGTTTTTTGAACAGAAAATGAAACTATGTTAATAATTGAGAGAAAATTGTTGTAGAAACTGTGATCAACTTAGGGTAAGTGTCCCTTGATGATCAACCATCATCGCTCATAAGGGATTTGGAATAGATCATTTATAAATTGACTAAAATAGAATGAAACCAATATGGAATATGATTTAATACTAGGTTAGTACATAGTATTTTATTAATAAAATGATATTCATTACCAGTGACTTCCCAAAACACCATGTTTCATATAAGATTTAGAATCAATCAAGGAATCACATCAATAAGTGATTTTATGAATGGATTTGGGTATATGTTTATAATTTTATAATTAAAATAACATAAATTTTAATGAGTTATTTATTTTTTATTTTATCAATCGATACAATCCACAGTATTACTCAAGAAATAGAAATGGTGTTAGAAGAGGATAATGCACTCAAATCATTACATGATCCATGTTATGTATAAAAGATTGAGAATTCAAGTTCATTTGATTTTTATATGATAATACTAGTATTAAAACAAAAAAATATATATAAATTTATAAAATTATATAAAAAACTATTAAATTCAATTACCTTCTAAAAATTACAAATTTAGATATTGATATTACATCAAGAAACCCAACTTGGATTGATCAATAAGGGGTTTAAAAGTACATGAGTAAAGGAAAGATGAAAATCACCAAAGGAAACTATAAATTTAAACTAAACGTTGTCCCTATCATTTTTTCCTTGAAAATGATATATGGAGTGATTTTAATGTTAAAATTTTCAATTTTTATCCATGAAAATTAAAAAATAAATCGGTGTAGGTAAGCAATTCCAGAAATAGTTTCCCACCATATTTATTAAAATGGATCAATATATTATATATAAAAATTAAACATTATATGTTTTTTATAATTTTTGATTCAATTTATATTTTCTAATCCTTTGGAATTGTACTGATTAGATCCTTAAAACGCATGTTATGGCCCAAACACTATATGAGGGTGCAATTTTTATTGTCGAATTTTTTTATCTTTGTGGGTATACATTAGAAATTTTGTTCATGGATCAATACTTTGTTATAGTAGTATTATTTAGATCCCAATTACTAAATAATCCTATAAAAATATAATTTAAATGCTTTTATTAGTTTAGTGAATGTTATGATTAGAATTCAAAATTTCATTCAAATTTGACTATTAAGTGAAAGAATATAATTTTATGACTTTATCCCATAAAAACATAACATTTAAACATTATTAATTAAATAAATTAAAATGGGATGGTATATATGATGAAATATATAAATAAATTTCACTCGTCTCTCAATTCAAAATGACCCCTATGATTTTCTTGATAACCCTTATAATTAGAGTACATGGTAACTTTTCTGAACCCTGAAGATAAAAAATTCTACAAAATATACTTGGTGACTCTCATTATTTTCCTTGAGTCATAGGAATGACTCTTAAAAAATGTTTAGATGAATATTATTCTTTATTATGAGTTCCCTTTAGTGATTTTCTAATTCTATAGATTCCCCCACCTAGTTAACCTTTTGAAATCCAGAAGTATAGGGTGAGTCCAATACATATCAATATTCTTACTATATAATTCATTAAAAAACAATTCCAAGTGTATCCAAGACTAATATAGTTCAAATTAATAAAAATTAAAAACAAATATAGAACTGTAAGTTGTAGTTCAGATATTCTCCCCATTATATTTTTTATCAATTCATCTCCCATGCTCTATACTCTTCACGAGGGATGCACCTACTGGGCGGGAAACACCACCACCCCAAATCACATACATTTCTTTATAGTGGATCTGGTTACACATTATTCTCATATTTCATCAATAATGTCAACTTTATCCCATATTATTAGTCAAGGTTCACTCCCAATACCATCTTTGCAGTAAAATTCCCTTACTAACCCAAGTTTAAACCCCATTAAATCCATATTTATCTCATGAGATTTATATATTTAGCTAATTTATTAGAGGTAGATATAGATCCCACATGTCACCAAATGAAATCATGAATTCATGTTCCGTATAAAAATAAATAATTCCTCATATTATGTCCCATAAAATTGATTGGTTTTATAAAAATAATATCATAACCTTTAAAATGAAATGGGTATCATAAATATTCCATTATATTTTTACCTTTGTAAAAGAGATGGGTTTAATAATCATTTCATCAAATAATAGCACGTTAAATGAAATGGGTTTCATAAGTGTTTTATCATGATATAACCAATGGAAGAGAAACATGTTTCATAAATAAATTTTTATATTAATCATAAACCATTTAATAATAATAATAATAATGACATCATTTAATCATACCCTTATTAAATCATAAAGTATATCAAAGTATAAAATCTAATATGGATAATTGTTTTCGGAAACCACTTCAAAAATTTCATAAGGAAAATAATACTTATTGCAAAATTACTTTCAAATAAATGAATAATTTTCAAAATAATTTCTTTGTAAACCACTTTTATGAAATTATAAATTAATATCTAAAATTTATTTCAAACATTTCAGGAGAAAAATATCATATTCACTTTGAAAAATTATTTCTATAAAATAAAATATTTTGAAACACTTGTTTTAAATATAACATTGAAAAATTATATGGGAATATTTTAAACCCATTTTAAACCTTTTAAAGATAAAATATATTTTTAAAATACTTTTACAATAAAATTATCTTAATAAATAATTTTATAAATGTTTTAAAACATTCTTAGAAAACATGGTTTATAAATAAAATATATTTCAAACCAAAAAGATAAAATAATGTCTAATTTCCATAAAAACATTATTCTTGTTATATTATATACCAAGGACTGGAAAATGATACCATTATATGATGATATCATGAATAAATATAGTATAAGAAAATTAATTATATTTCATGAGATATGGATCATAATATTTCATCAATGGATGAATAACCATAAACAATCATAACAAATGAGGAGATTGTAGAAATAATTTCTTACCACTTTTTTAACTTTTAATCATAATCCCCAAGAGTTAATAACATTAAATAAATCTAAAAATACCATGAAAATAAATATAATCATGATGAGACATGTCAATGTGTAGTATATACACCTTGTAAAATAATATAGGTGCATAATAAATCATGTTTCTTAAAGAAGGCATATTGTGACAAAATTACCTTATCAATTTAGTAACTTTTAGCTGTAAACCCGATGAAATAGAGATAATAAAATGCATATTTAAATACCCCTAAATTTAATGTTAAAAATCATGTAATACATTAATGGGAAGTATATACACCACATAGAAGAAACAAGTGGTGAATATATTAATTGTCTCGCCAAAATAAATGTGAGAATATAAATACCCTTACTACTTGAAAACCTTTTGAATCACGAGATCTATGAAATAATAAAATAAATTTAAACTTTTAATATAATTGGGTATTATATACACCACATGACAAGAATAAGTGGTGGATATGGAATAAGTCTCACCGAAATTAAAGTGTGACTATAAATCCACTTACTACTTGAGTAACTTTAGAGCCATGAGATCCATGAAATAATAACATCAATTGAAACTTTTAATATCATGAAATAAAGTAAATTCATGATATAACAGGTCATAAGTAATAATATACACCAGAAAATAAGAATAAGATGTTAATATAGCACATATCTCATAGAAATAAAAGTGTAACAAGAAACCCCTTTCTACTTCAGTGACTTTTGATTCGTGAGATTTGTGAAATAATAAAATAAAATAAAATATCATGTAATAAATAAAATTAATTATTTTATATTTCATAGTTCAGTATATATACCACACAATAATAATTAGTGGGGAATATATCATATATCTCACAGAAATAAAAGTGGGATAAAAAACCCATACTACTTGAGTAACTTTTGAATCGTGAGATCCTTGAAATAATAACATAAATTAAAAAGTTTAATATCATTAAATATAGTAAATTAATGAAATAAAATTTCATTGGTAATTATATACACCACACAACAAGAGTAATTGGTGAGTATATAATATATCTCATGGAAATAAAAGTGAGACACAAAAACCCTTACCTTAAGTCCTAACTTTCTTCGTACACGTTCAAAAATCCTGTATAATAAAAATGATTTTTTATAAATAAACAAAATTAATGAATTATTATATTTAATACTATATATTATTTTATTATTAACTTATATGACCCATTTTTTAATAATTTTATATTAATGTTACGTTTCGGGTAATAACTGTTTTGTTTTTCTTGTATGTTTTGACTAGTTATTCTTGGAATTCTAACTTAGATCGTGGTTTAATTATTTCAAGAATATGAAAAATGTTATTAATATAATATATATTGAGTATATAATTATTTATATTAATCAATAAAATACATTAATATGAAACAGAATACACAATTCATAGTGATGGTAGGTGGTATGTATGCATTAATGTTGTTTCAGTTTTCTTATCATATTGACAGAAGAAAAGTGAATGAAACACACACATAGAGATATAAATATATATTATCATTAAATTATCATCAATATTTCATATTTTTTATATAATTATTTGAAATTCATATTTAATAAATTCCATGTAAAGTGTGAATGAATCACATCATTTTGAGGAGGTGGTAGTCCACACATACACAAACAAAGTTATCATATTCCCACTAAATAAAAATAATTAAGGTATGTGTTATATAACAATTCAAGAAAAATAAATAAATCATATATATATTATATATCATATAAAAAAATAAATTTTATCATTATTACCAACCATTAAAGGATGTTACATCTTCTTTCAGAACTCCTTTTGGTTTGTACCAAAGGGCTTCCTTTGATGGATTTATTCCAAAATTTAGGCCCCTATGATTTAGTGAGGGGATTTTAGTGGATATTTTGACATGGTTTTTTTGATCCAAATGGATTCATAGGTGTTAAGAGACGGGAAGAGGTGGTGGCCTTTTATAAGCGCGGAAAAGGCTACACTTGGTGTTTTTGAAAAGAATTGTGTTCTCCCCACGTTTTACTGGTGACACAAGGGTAAAAAATGGACCATTATTGATAATTAGAGGTTTAATGGTCCAAAAATGGCAAAAAAACATTTTCAATTTTTTTTTTCATTTTACACCTTATATTCTTAGTCAGTAATTAACCTTTTTTTATATTAATCATTGTAATTAATTTTAATTGCATTCATTAATCACATTGGTCAAAAACAAATTTGAACGTAATATATATTATAAATAATTATTATTAAAAATATTTAATCTAATTTTTAAAATTATAGACACATAAGTGGTATAAATTAATTTAAAACTAATCACACAAACGAGATGAAACAATGGGTTTTTAAAGTTAAAGATTTAAAAGTTTGAAATGTTTTTCTGTACAATTTCAATGTGGAATTTGTTAAAATTACCTAAAGTAGATTAATTTATGTATAATTTATATAATTATACTTTAAAACAAATTTAAAATATAATTTTACTATATAAATAAAATAAGTGAAAATCTATATTTAAATTAAAATTTAATGTTCTTCACTATTAATCAAAAAATAAAACTTCTCACAAATATACCAAAAAATCACCCAAATTAAATTTTGATATTATTCTTTGAAAAATAATTTTTTTTCGAATAAAATATATGAAATTTTATAAAATGTATTTAAAATAGGTACTCTATTAAAAGGAGTTAAAATTTAATTTTAGAAAAATACATCTTTTTTATTCAAAAAATTGGATTTATTCTTATATTATACCTATAAAATATATTAGATGAGTTTCAAAAAAATTATTGAATTTATAATATATAAATTTAATTAAAATATTCATAAAATGTGGTTTGTTTAATTTGTTGATAAAAAACTGTGTTCCGATATAGAAATATAGTTTTCATATAAAATGGATTTCTTTATTTTCAAATAGTTATTAATTTCATTTATAATATATTTATAACCAAATGATTAATTTTATATAAAGTTTTAATTAAAAATTTTGATAATTATTGGATATTATTTTTAACTTCTATTCCAACATCTACGTGGTAACTATAATGATATTTTAATAAAAAAATTCAAAATATATCGAAGGAACTGAAAATTGTGTTTAACCCAAGACAAACATAGTGTTTCTTATAACAACATATAATCTATGTATTTTTTGTAGTGGAATATTAACATTGTGTTTTTGGAAATGTAATCCAAACTTAGTGATTTCATATAACACCAGATATATCTAGTGCTGCATGAAATGAAAAATATCAAAAAAAAAATAAATTAATTCAAAAAAATATATTTCCCAAATTCTTTTGGGGATACACTATACCCCCATAAAATTACTTTCTCTCCCAAATTTTTTTGGTTTATATAAGTTTTAATACTTTAATGTTTCTTTTATACAAATCCACATCATAAAAATAAATAATAAAACTCCCTTTAAAAAAGGAATGTTGGAAAACATAACAATTATCCAAAGTAACTGATAACTAGTTTTCCATATAAGAGAACAAATGTGGTAAGTAAAAAAATGTACATAGGATAGAAATATATCTGATTTGAAATGAAAGTGAAAATGAATGTGGTTAGGATAATGTTAACTATCACAAATCCATAATCTAAAGAGGCTTGAAAAAGGGTTATTAATACTATAAAAAATAATGATAACGAGACAAAATTTCTATTTCAAGACCCTTTTCTTAAAGGTGAATTATTTTCACATGGATAAATACTTACTTCATTCCATTCCTTTTAAAATGTTTAATATGACCCTTTGGTCGCGTCTTGACCAATTTCTAATTCATCTCTTACTCCAAAAATGAAGGTTAATTTGTTATTACTAAAGCACCAATGGATCAAGATAATGATAGTTCATTCCATATTCCTTCAGTTATCATCATAGAAAAATAGTTAAAACATGTCATCCAATATGTATAAATCATCATATGTTGAGATAATACCTTAATATATAAAACCTTATCTGAAGTTCAATTTAAACCATTCCATAAATGGTTAACCCTATAACCCTTATAAAAGATGAAAATACAAAACATTAGAAATAAGGTCACTGAGTATTTTTTTTAAAGTCATCTTAATATTGATCCCCCATATATCAAAAAGTAGATCTTGGTTTTCACATAAAAAACATGTGAATACATTAATCAATTATTCACTTGAAATATGGTAATAACCTGAATTACTACAAATCCTTGTTAAAAACATTCATTCTTCCTTATTCCAATAATTGTTGTATATATATTTATTAAATAAAAAAATGTTTTAAAATTCATCAATGATAGAATTAACAACTTTTTCAACAATTCCATTATCAAATCTAGGTTCATAAATTCTATCCAATTTACTTTATACAAATCATCATCTCTTTATCCATTCTAAATATAATTTTCTTATCCTCGATAACACATTAAGGGTTACATTACCTTAATAAAAATATACCCTTTACATTAAAACACTTTTTAATTTTTATATTCCATTAAACATATCATTTTCAATCATTAATGAAAATAATATACTGAAATTCATTATATATTTCAGGATTCATATAACATAATCATTGAATTCCAAAACAAATACAATTAAATCATCCAATTTTATTCTTAAAAATTTAACAAAGCTTCATTATCTTATTCCTGAATAACCCTTTCCTAGAATATGAAATATAAATCATTTATTAAGGTTACTCATCCTCAATATAAGCATGCTTCATAAATTTAATGTAAACAATATTATTAGGACATCTCATACCTTTCACATGTCATTTGTATTCTACTTATCCTCAGTAGTAAAACCAATACTCGTACCACCATTCAGATTATTTTCATGAGATCTTCAATTAGAGCATCTATTTTTATAATTTATATAATTTCTATATATAAAACCTTAAATATTACCCAAGTTCCTCTTAGTTATCATTTTTGATTGAGACCCAAAATCCTAGTGTGAGAAACCCTTATCATAGAAGAAAACTACATAATCATGAAAGATTACATATAGGTTTCCTAAATCAAGACACCTACATTTAAATCTATAAAACCATAAGATTAACCTTAGATAAATTTATAGAAATATCTTTATAAATATCCCTAGGTATATCAATAATTTTTTCTAATCCTAGTTTCCAAATTTTTACTAAACCTTTCCTTTGAAACCAACTATAGCGACCCAGGATTAATATACATAGATATTACAACATTTTAAATTAATATTCATCACATTAATAAATTACATGATTGGGGAATATAATAGTTTAGTGTATTTGTAATTTTGGGAACATAATATTTTGTCTTTCTTAAAAGTCTTCAACAACTAACATAATGATCTTCCTGTTAGTGATCCTACTTAAAACCTTTATTTATAACCTGGGGAAAGGAAAAATAATAATGTGTTAGCTCAGATTCTCTATTATGGTAAAAATAAATAATATATATAATAATAGCATGGATTTAAGGGTATGATAACATGAGGATAAAACTTTAAGATCATATTGAGTATATCAAACATCATAATCTTGAGTCATGGTATAATGGTTGGATGTTTATAAGGCATGAATCATAAGGAAATGAAATATAATGAGTTGTGAGATCATATAATTAGAATAATACATGGACTTTTGGCATACACATATTAAAATAAAACTATTACCTATAAGTAAAGTCTAATTTCCCAAACATATCATGGAACTTCATGGGGGATACACCAACTGGATGGGACACACCACCATCCTTAATCGTAACCACTTACTTATAGTGGATTAGAATTTACCTGCATCCCAAAGTGGTTCAATACCATCGAGTTTTCCCCATCTTAATAGTAAAGGTTTACTTTTAATACCATCTTAAAATGAGGGTTTATTCCCAAGACCATCTCAGTAGTCAAGGTTCACTCACAAGACCATGTTAGTAGTCAAGGTTCAATCCCAATACTATCTTAGTGGAAAAAGTACCTTACTAAACCATGTTCACTCCCCATTTCATCCATTAATATATAATAACATATAAATATTTATCCAATTCATTTGATGGAGATATAGTTACCACCCATCATATAATGAAATAATATTTGCATGTTCCAAAAAATAATAAAACATTCATCATATCATGAACCATAAAAGGATATGGGTTTCATAAACAATATATAATAACCAATGAAATGAAATTGGTATTATATAAATTTCAAAATATTATAACCTATGGAAAATATACAGGTTTACTAATCATTTAATCATAGAATAACACATGAAAAGAAATAGTTTTCATAAGCATTTTATCAAGATATAACCCATGAAAGAGAAATGGGTTTCATAAAAAATAAAATTAAACCAACACCATTCAATAAAATAAAAAGAATGGATTCATTGAATCATATACCCATTAAATATTAAACTATATCAAAGGATGACATATTATATGGATACTTATTTTCAAAGATCACTTGGAACACATATTAAGTAAAATAATAATTCTTGGAAAATCACTATTAAAAAGATAAATCATTTTAAAAATAGTTTTATTTGTAAATAAATTTAAAAAAATATATATTAACATTTAAAAATAATATAAAAAATTTATTGAGTAAAATATCCTTTCAATTTTTAAAAAAAATCTTTTTAAAAGATAAAACATTTCTAAAACCTTTTTTATTGAAAATATCATTTAAAACGTATAAAGGAAGCTTTTATAACCATTGTAAACACAATAAAACATAAACTAATTCTTTAATATAATTATACAATAAATTATCTTATAAAATCATTTATAAAAATAAAAATCTTTTCAGAAAACATGGTTTGTGAATAATACCGATTTCTGATCAAAGAGTGAAATTATGTCATATTTTCTTTAAAACCCATTAATTACTTTAAGTACCAAATAGAGTAAAAATTGTAGAATTATATGAATATATCATGAATAATTGTAGTAGAATAAACTTAATGAGATTTCTCGATATATGGATTAAAATATTTCATCAATTAAAGCATAATCATAGATAATCTGGATAAATGGTGATATTGTAAAAATAAACTCTTACAACTTTTGTAGCATTGAATAATAATACCCATGAAATACTAATATTAAATAAATAATAAAATATAATTACTATAAAGATATTTATAACTAAACATGTAAAAGGTAATTATATACACCTTGTAAAATAATATAGGTGCACAAAAAACATGTGTCTCAAAGAAGGAAATTTGAGACAGAATTACCTTACTAATCTGGAAGTTTTGAACCGTAAACCCAATGAAAGATATATAGTAAAATTTATATGTAAATAATTATAAATTTATGGATAAAAATCATATAATACATTCATTTTCATTATATTCACCATACAAAAAAAATGATTGGTGAAAATGGAATCAGTCTCGCTAAAATAAGAGTGATAATAGAAATCCCATTACTACTTAAATAACTTTTTAATTGTGAGATCAATTAAATAATAACATCAATTTAAGATTTTAATATCATTAAATAAATACAAATCAAGATAGAAAATGTCATATTTTAAAATATACACCACACAACAAGAAGAAGTTTTGAATATAGAATAAGTCTCACTTAAAGAAAATTCAGAATAGAAATCCCATTACTACTTGAGTGACATTTTAATCATGAGATCCAGGAAATTATAACATAAATTTTTTATTTTAATATCATTATGTAAATAAAATTCATGATATAAAATTTTATATGGTATTATATACAGTACACAATATGAATAAGTGGTGAATGTAGCATATATCTCATAGAAATAAAAGTGAGACAAGAAAACCATTACTACATAAGGAGATTTTGAATCATAATATTCATGAAATAATAACCTAAATTGAAAGTATTAATAGCATGAAATAAATAAAATTCATTATATAAAATGTCATTGGTTATTATATACCCCACACAAAATTAATAAGTGGTGAATATATCATATATATCACAGAAATAAAAGCGAGACAAAAAACCCTTACTACTTGAGTAATGTTTGAATCATGAGATATGTGAAATAATAACCTAAATTGAAACTATTAATACCACTAAATAAAATAAATTCATTATATAACATTACATAGGATTATTATATACAACACACAATAAGAATAAGTGGTTAATATAGCATATATCTCATAGAAAGAAAAGTGAGATAAGAATACACTAACCATAAGTCGTGACTTTATTAATACACATTAAAAACCCTGTATAAAAAATATAAGTTAATTATATATCTAAAAATGAACAATATTATAATATATAATACCATATATGATTTTATTATTACTTTATGTTTTCCTTTTATTAATAATATCTTGTTAATGTTATGTTTTGGGAAACAACTACTTTGTTTTTTGTATATGTTTTGACTAGTTATTCTTGATACTCTTACTTAGATTATGATATAATTACTTAAATAAATAAAAATTGATTATAATATTAGATATATTCATTATATAATTATTTATAATAATATATAAAATATATAAATTTTAAATTGAATACACCATTTGTGGAGACGGTAGTTTGTAGGTACGCATGAGTTTTGTTTCTATTTTCTTGTCATATTAGAAGAAATAAAGTAAATGACATATATATATGTGTATATATATATATTTATTATTCCTCCATTATAATTATTACTTAATATATATCATATATATTTACTAAACCCATCCTTAATACATTCCATGTAAAGTGAGAACAAATTATATCGTTTTGAGGAGGCGATAGTCCACATATCCAAAACAATGTTTTCATATTCACAATAAATGGAACACATGCGTGTATGTGATTTATATTAATTCCATAGTGATAAATAAATAATAAATATAAAATATATTATATTAAAATATAAATTCTACAATTATTCCAAATTTTTATAGGTCAAAATAGAAGAACGAACGATATATGTTCATGAGGCTGTACTTCGTCGAACAGAGAATGATGATTTTTTATCTCATTTTATGGAAGTGTGTGTGATTGTAGGTGTTAAAATTATCATAAAAAAGTATAATTGTATTTATGATAATTATTTTATTCTGTTATCTTTATAAAATAATAATTTAATGCATGGATAATGAAATAAAAGGAAAGTGATTTTGGAAGGATATTACCTCATCTTTGTGTAACTCCTTTTGGTTTGCACCAAATGGATTACCTGGATGGATTTATCCCAAAAGTAAGGCCCCTAAGATTAATTTATGGATTTTTTTAGTATATTTTAATATTTTTTTGTAGATAAATTACTTGTGATGTGTAAATATTGGGTAATAAGCGGTGTATTTTTATAAGTGGGAAAATGACACACTTGGTAGTGTTGAAAATAATCATGTTCTCCCCACGTCTTAATTACATAAAAGGTTAAAAAATTGACCATTATAAATTATTATAGGTTTAATGGTCAATATATGTCCATAAAATAATTTTTATACAATTTTATGGTCATTCTGACACCTTATATTCTTAGTTTAGTCCTTAATTAAGCTCGATTTTACCTAAATCACTGTAATTAATTTCAATTTATTTCACTAAACTATTTGGTGAAAGACTAAAAAAAATTACTATAAATTATAATTTTTTATTATTAAAAATATAGAATCCATTTTTCCAAATTCAAATCACATAATTGGAAGAAATTAATTTAAAATTAATCCCATAAACAAGACGAAATAAAGGGTTTTTTAAAGTAAAACGTTAAAAATTTTAAAATATCTTTATATCCAATTTCAACGTAAAATGGCTAAAATGGAAGAAACATTATTAATTTATTTATAATTAATATAATTATACTTTAAACCCAATTCCAAAATATTATTTAGCTATATAAATAGATTAGATTAAATTCTAGTTTTTAATTAAAAATTAGTGTTTTTCACTATTCATCAAAAAATGAAACTTCTAAGAAAAATACCAAAAATTCACCCAAATTAAATTCTGATATCCTTATTTCAAAAATGAATTTTATTTTTTAAAATAAATTTTATTATTGTTTCAAGAAAAATATATTTAAAATAGTTTTTCCATTAAAAGGCGGTAAAATTAACTTTTAGAAAAATACATCTTTTTATTCATAAATTTAGTTTTATTCTTATTTTATACATATAAAATATATTGGAAGAGTGTAAAAAAATTATTTAATATATAATTTATAAATTTTATTAAAGCATTAATCAAAATTGGGTTGTTTAATCTATTGAGATAAAATTGTTTTTGTACATAGAAAAACAGTTTTCTTAGAAAAGGAATTTCTTTATTTTCATATTATTCTTACTTTCATTACTATATTAATTGATGACTAAATAATTAAATTTAGATATATGTGTAAATTATATTTCAAAATTTTAGTTAATATTTTTCATCACTTATATTCTAATGGAATGGTGTAAACTATAATAATATTTTAAGAAAAATAATAATATTAAATTGTAGTTCAGAAAAAATCATCCTAGCGTGTAACGCATGATATCAAAGGAACTTATCATTGTGTGTAACACAATACAATAACTGTGATTATATAGAGACCCAATATTTATATAAATTAATATTATATAATTTTTTCAAAATACATAAAACATTATACAAACATACGCCCAAAGAACATACTAGTCTAGTGCCTTTGGAAACATGGAAAGATAAACACTAATACATAAGTGAGCCACATTATCTCTAACTATGTTATTATTAACTATTAACCTTCTTATAAATGTCGAAAATAATAAATATCTTAATAAACTAGGTATTTAAACATAAAAAAGCGGTTATCTAAAATGCTCAATAAGGGTAAACAAGAGAGATATATAAGAATAATCATGAGAATAAGGGTATAAAAACATGATTATAAAAATATAATATCATTCCCTACATATCAAATATCATATATATGAATCATGGAATAAATCATGGCAGATTATAAGAAATTAATCATAAGAAAATAAATAACATAATCCATATAAGCATAACATAAGAAAAAAACATGGAATTGTGGTATACACATAAGCATATAAGAGGATTTACATAGTATCCATGGAATGATTTCCAAGACTATCTTTTTAGTATGGGTTCACTACCCATACCATCATGGTAGTCATGTTACACTCCCATGTCTATCTTAGTAGAATTATTTCACTCCTTATACAATCTTTGAAGTCATTATTCACTTCCATGGCTATATTAGTTATAATGGTTCATTACCAAGACTGTCTTAGTCTAACTCATGAGATATAAATACTTACCTAATGCATGGGAGAGAGATAAATGTCCCACCCATCTCACAATTAAATCATACATATTCATGTCATAAGATAAAAAAAATATTATCATAACCCCTAAAATGAATCTCGGGATATAAACATGTAATCATATCATAACCTATGTAAAAAATATAGATTTTATAATAATTTAATCATAAACATGCCTCGTGAAAAGAAGCATGTTTCAAAAGTATATAACCCATGAATGAGAAATGAGTCTCATATCACCATTCCATAAAAACATAATAAATTAAAATAAATAATGTCAACTGAAACATTGAATAATTTCCCCATAAATTCATGAGTAACATTGGTGGATGTTATCTTATATGGGAAATAATTTTGAAAGATCTTTTAAAAACATTTATTGAGAAAAATATTTTTTCTTCTTAGAAAAATGATTTTTAAAACAAAAAAAAACTTTTTAAAACATATTTCTTATAAATACCTTTTAAAATATTTAAAATAATAATTTAAAACCATAAAACATTTCTAAAATCATTTTTCCTTGGATACGGGCTTCAAATAACTTTTTAAAACATTTTTTAAAACATGGTGTTTGAATAAAATATATTTCGAACTGAATAGATAGAAGGAAGGATTTTATGTAAACTAATTATCCTAAGTACCAAAGACTAGAAAATAATAATAAATTATGATTATATCTTGAATAAATAGAGGATAATATAATTCATGAGTTTTATAGAGATATATATCATGATATTTCATTAGTTGGATCATAATCATAAACAATATAAAAAAGCGATGGGATTGTTTCAACGAACTCTTTTCACTTGGTAACTTGGAATCATTCTCTCCATGTAAGAAAATAGAATAAAATAAAGCTTAAAATATAATTAAAATAATTATATTTATGATATAACATGTGAAATTTAAGTATATACATATATAAAAATTATTTAGGTTCAAAACAAAACATGAGTATCAAAGAAGGAAAATTGAGACAAAACACTTTTAACAGTTTGGTAACTTTTGAAACTTAAACCCCATGAAAGTAAGATCATAAAATGGATATTTAAATAATAATAAATTTAATTATAATAATAATTTAATACATCCATGGGTAGAATAACCACCACACAAAAATAAATGTGTGGTGAATAAAGCATGTATCTCATGGAAATAAAAAGTGTGATGAAATCTCATTACCTTATGTATTGACTCTCTTTGTATACATACTAACCACCTACATAATAAATATAAATTTATTACACAAATTTTACATACCCATATCATTATATCTAATTCTATATATGGTTTTATTTTTACCTTATAGTACCCTTTTGTTAACAATCCAATGTTAAGGTTTTAGATCAGGTAATATTCGCTTTATTCTTCGCATGTGTCTTAATTTGTTATACATTTGGTCCTTATAATTATATCATGATTTATAGAATGTAAAAAATGATATAAATTTCATGTATATTCATTATATATTTATTATAATAATATATAGAATATATAAATATGAAATGTAATAAAACATTCATGGAGACGGTAACCTCTACGCATGCATGAACATTATTTCTGTTTAATTTTCATATTGAAAGAAAAAAATAAAAGTCCTATATTTATATATATGTATTTATATATATATATATATCATTTTTTATGTATATTCATTATATCATATATATTCATTAAACCTATCTTTAATACATTCTATGTAGTGTTTGGAGGAATCACATCGCTTTGAGGGGGTGGTAGTCCACACTTCCTCAAACGAAATTATAGTATTAACACAAAATGGAAAGTTAGAAGATATTTGTTGTAAAATAAATATATAACCTGAAGAAATAATAAATATAATATATGACATATATATATTGATTTTCAATCATAATTTCCACCATGATAGGCGATAAAAGAAATATGAACAATCATCATTTGGTGAGGTTGTAGTTTTTCATACACATAAACAGATTGTTAATTACCCATTAGATGGAGGTGTTTTTAAGGTTGGTATATCCCCTAGAATTATAAACTACTAGTATATTTAAAATTATGGTGTTTTTATACAAGCATTTAATAAATATAATGGAGTTGTGGTGAAGGAAAATAAAAGAATGGATCTTGAGAGAAGATGTTACCTCTTAATCGGGTAACTCCTTTTGGTTTGAACAAAAAGGCTTCCTTCTATTTCATTCTACCAAATGGGAGTATCATAGAAGGAAGTTATGGATTTTTAAAATTTTATTGGTTGTATATTGGCTTACCCTCTATGGTTTTATATGTTTGAAGAATTGGGAGAGGTGGTGGCCTTTTGTAGTGGAGGGAAAGGACACACTTGGAAGTTTTGAAAACAAGTTGGGTGTACCCACATTTTTACCTTAAAAAGTCATAAAAACCCAAAAAACATAAAATAATGTAAGTTTAATGGCTTATTAATGGCCATATAATGGGTTTTATACAAGTTTATAAGTCATTTTGGTTCTTAAATTTATGTTTTAGTTCTAAGTTAAGCTAAATTTTACCTTAATGGATGTAATAAATTTTAGTTAATTTCAATATTATTTTTGTTCAAAAACTATATTGACCTTATTAGTCCATATAAGTATTATTTTTCTAAATATTGAATCCATTTTTTCAAATTATATTCATAAGAGTGGCAATAATTAATCCCGTAGTAAGGACGATAGTGTGGGTTTTTAAACAAAAAATATTCAACAGTTTACTATGTTTTTATACCCACATTTAAAGTGAAATTGATCCTAATGACCTAAATTGAATAAATTGATAAAAATATTATCTAATTGAACTTTTAAAACAATTTAAAATATAATTTTATCTTATAAATAAATTATAATAAAATGCGGTTTTTATTTAAAACCTGGTGTCTTCCCTATTCAATTAAAAAATGAAGTTTCTCATAAAAAACCTAAAAAATAACACTAACATTATTTAAAAATTATAAATTAAAAAATGAAACTTATATTTTCAAATTAAATTTCTAAATGTTTCTAAAACTAATTTTATTATTTTTCACAAAAGGACATTAAAAGTAGTTTATTTGAGAAGAATAATATTTTTAAGGAAATAAGTACTTGACTAAAAATTATATATTTCATTATCAATATGATTTATTTATTTAAAACAATTATAAAAAATATTTGAAAAATAGTTATTAATATTCATGTTACTAATTTAAATATATATGTTATAATTATCTCATTTAAATAATTATAACAATAAAATGTTGTTTCATAGATACCCTGATGTTGTGTGTAACATATGCCAAGTCAATATTGCATGTAATATATAAAAAATAGGTGTTCTGTGTATCACACTCCAATTCAATTTTATGTTCATAGATTTTATGATTTGTGAAATTAGTGTTTGACTTAGTGCATTGCATTAAATAAATGAATATTTATATTATTTCTGAGTATTAAAAAGGTCCATAAAAACTCAGGGTGTTACATTCTACCCCCCATAAAATAAATTTTTCCTTAAAAATATTTCTTCTGTGTAAAAAAATATGGATACTTATATTTCATCATATCATAAAGTTCCCACATATCTAACTATAAATTGTTATTTCTCCACAAAACAATTACAAGGTGAGTAGTCTTGATTTGTAGAACTTTCTTTATTTGATCCATAATTTCAACAAGTTGTTCCTCATAAGAACTATCTTGCTCTAGTGGTTTGGACTTTGAGTTTAGTACATTTTAAGGGTTAGGTATATAATTCCTTATTATAGATACAAGGAACACACCATCTACTAAGAGATATTTTTAGGAAGTGACAAGTGATAGGATACTGTCCTGATATGATCAAGAATATAAAAGAGACCAATATACGTAGGGATTAGTTTCCCCTTCTTCGAGAACCTAACTTTCTTATAGGGTGAGATTTTTAGAAATAACTTTGCACTAAATTCAAGATCTATATCATGTTGATAGTTATCATCAAAACTTCTCTACCAACATTGAGCTACGTAGATATTTTTTAGAATTGTTCTATCCTTCTTAACCATTTCATCAACAATCTCCGGTCCCAATAGATTTATTTCTCTAACCTCATCCCATAAAGTTGGAGATATAAATTTCTTCCTATATAGGAATTCATATAGTACCATATGAATTCTTGAATGGAATATGATTTTTTAAGAAATATCAATTGGAGGAAGTTGTTCATCCCATCCAACTTTAAAATATAGATAACAAGATCTCAACATATTCTTTAGGGTTCGAATTTATCTTTCAGAATATTCATCTGTATAAGGATGATAAGAAATGATGAAACTCAATTCGATATCAATTTCTTACTAAATAATTTTTCAGAACATTAAGATAAACCTCAGATCCCAATCTAATAAAACAAAATGTGACACTCTATGAAATCTTAAAACTACCTTAAAGAATGTCCTAGCAAGTTTATCTAGAGAGAAATATTCCTTAATAGCGATGGAGTGTGCTGACTTAGTAAGGTGATAAAATACCACCCATATAGCATTAAACCCTTTAGATGTTTAGGGAATTCTAATGATAAAATCCATAGTGATATTCTCCCATTTAAATTCTAGTATGGGTAATTATGTATCATCCCCTTTAACATTTGTCCTTAAACCTTAAATTGTTGGCATACCAAACACTAGGATAAAAACTCTGTGAAATCTCTCTTCATTTCATCCCACTAGAAGTATTCTTTCAGGTACCCATATCTCTTCGTAATTCAAGGATGAATAGATAATGAAAAAATATGAGCTTCCCTTAACAGATCCTTCATCAAATATGGTATGAAAGGAACATATACAATGTTCCTAAACCTAATCATACCATCCCAATAAAGGTTAAATAAAATAAAATTTATAACTTTATTTTGAATCTCTACATATTCCTTATGTTTTTCATTAATATTTTCTTAGATAAAGGGTTAAACATTCATTTAATAAAGATAATATTTTCCCCTTACTTCCGGATTTCTATATTCATATTTTTCAATTCAGGAAATATTGGATCTTATTTGATCCTGATAATTTATTAGCTAGTATGATCCTTTTAACTGAAAGTATCGACCACCTTGTTTTCTTTCTTAGGGTGGTAATGTATTGAGAATTCGTAATCGTTTATCAACTCTAATCAACTTCCCTAGCGCATGTTCAACTACTTATATGTAAATTTATATTTCGTACTTTTATGATCGGTATATATATCACACTTTCCTCAATAAAGATAATTTATCCATATTTTTTAATGAAAAAATTATCACTTCTAACTCCAAATCATGTGTTTGGTAATTTTTCTCATGAATCATAAACTGACGTGAGGAATAAAAGATAACCATGTTATTGTTCATAAAAACAAATCACAATCACTTCTTTGATACATATCTATAGATTACAAACCATTATAACCTAAATGGTAATGTAAGAATAGGTTCACTTGCAAACTTCTCTTTAGTTCCTTGAAAATTTCATCACATTCATTCGTCTAGAAGAACATGACACCCTTCCGAGTTAACTATGATAGATGACTAGATATTAGTGAGAAGTGTTCCAAATACCTTTAATAATATCCAGCTAAACAAAAAATATATATAGACCTCAATCACTATGGTTTGTCTTGGAAAACATTCAATAGCCTCTGTCTTTGATGGATCTACTTCTATACCATCTCTCAAGATTATACGACACAAAAATGAATCCATTTTCATCCAAAATTCGCACTTTGTAAATTTTTCGTATAGTCTCCCCTTCCATAGGATCTTTAGTATAATTTTCAATTTTTCTTCATGCTCATCCTTGATCTTTGAATAGATAATAATATCGTTTATAAATACTACCATACAATAATCGGTTTAATCTATAAATAATCTATTCATTAAATCCACAAAGATAGTAGGGAAATTGGTGAGACCAAAAGGAATCATTATATATTCATAGTGTACATAACTTGTACATAATGACTACTTATGTATATCCACTTTCCTGACCCTCAATTCATCATATCTAGAATTAAGTTCAATCTTGGAAAAGTATTGAGCTTTGAACATTTGATCAAACAAGGTTTAAATATGGGGAAGATGATACTTGTTCTTAATTTTGATCTTATTCAACTCACGATAATCAATGAATATTCACATTGATCCATCTTTCTTTTTCAAAAAAATAATGGTTTCACCACAAGGTGAAACACTTGTCCAAATTAATCCCTCTTCAATGTTTTCTTAGAGTTCCTTCTTCAATTATTGCAACTCAATTAGGGCTATTATATAGGGAGTCTTTGAAATTGGTGTGGAATTAGGTATGAGTTGTATTTATAACTCAACATCACAATTTGGTGAAAGTATAGGAAACTCTTATGGGAATACATTCAAAAAATATTGAATAGTAAGAATCTCATCAATGTTGATTTTCGAATCAACCATTTGAGATAAACAACCATTATGAATGGGAATTCAGACCCATAAATGGATGTAATCTTTATAGAAAGTTCATACTTATCATCACAATTATGGATTATCACATGAGGGTTTGAAATATCAAATGTAACATCCCTTCCTTGATAATTTAATTGGGATTTATGTAGACAAAACATATCCATTCCTAAGATGACATCAAATCCAATCAAAGTAAATATGAAAATACTTTCAAGAAGCACATTCCCATAAACTTAAAAAAGAGAGGAATAATAAATTTGGGAAGAAATAATCGTACCATAAGGTGTTTTCACTGTTATTTCAACATCCAAATATTTTTTTGGAATCATAACACCCTCATAAAATTATTTGGACATGAAACAGTGGGTAGATCGAGAATCAAATATGACATTTGTATCTCTACAGTGGATGTTAAGTGTACCTTTCATCACATTGTTATCATACCCCACATCCGAAATAGGGATTTCATTATATTTCTATTAATCACAGGTCTTAAGAGGTAGTAGATGTTGATATTCATCACCAACCCCTGGGTTTTGGCACTACAAAAAAATGACTTATGCAAATAGATATTTATTGAAAAATAATATATCTGTTTGTAAAAATGAGCAATTACAATGGATATTATGTTCTATTGGTACTGATTTTATGTACCAACACTTGTTTTTACCAATATTTATATTTGTTGATATTGATAATTTAATACCAAAAAATCTTTTACTAATAGTTAAATCTATTACTTTATCATATCAATACTAACATTTTGATATATGTATATTATTTTCGGAGAATTTTATAAATTAAAAGTATTTTAATAAAATCATATAATCATATGTGTTCACTCTCAAATTTTATGTTTATTATATATATATATATATCTGATATAAAACTGATGATAAATTATTATAATTTTTTAAAACTCAAATAAAAACGAATTTACACTAGTAAAAACATAAAAAAATAAATTAACTTATATATAATTTCATTGTATGTATATAATATAATTTTTTATTTATAATATATATAAATTTAAATTTTTTTCATTATATATAAATTATATATACACTAATTATATATTAAAATATTTTTTTAAAATTATAACAATAATATGACTCTTCATTAAATTAAAAGTATCATACCCTATTTATCATATCACCATTAACATTTTTGTTGTCCCTCTCTAATCCAGTTAATTTATTTTTGTATCGCTAAATAGTGTGTGGGGACTGTAAATAAAATGTTTTATTATTATTATTATTGTTTACTTATTTTTTACTTTTACTTTCCTCCATTAACTTTTCCCTATCCCACCCCTTCCTATTCATGTTGTGCGCCCCACTAATTTGGTGTCCCTTGGAAATTAATAAAATATTCCCTCAATTTTACTATAAATACTAACAAATTCCTTCATTAATTTCATTCCAAATTCCACATCAACTAAGATATGGTCTTTTTACCTCCCAAGTATTCCAACCAATTATTCCTCCCAAGGTTCCCAAAATACCCCCAAGATCCCAACCTTCGATCTTTGATGGTACTCTTCAAGGTAAGGGAACATTTCACCCTCCTCTTTTAGTCATGTATTCCTTTATGTTATGTCTTATTGTTTCAATTTTATTATTTGAGGGTATGTTCTTACATATCCTTTTTTATTTCCATTTTATGTCTACATTTTGAGAGTACCTTTTCTCTCACATAAAATGATTTTTTGAATTTTTAAGTGATGATATTAGGATGCTGAATTTTCATAAAAGAAATTGCTTCTTCTATTTTTTCAAGTTTCCTTTTCGTGTGGTATGACATGAAAATATCCATACCATGATATTATTTTTTTATTATTCCCCTATATTTTATTATGAGTTATTTTTGATTTTTTACCCTTGTCCCCTCTCTTTTTAATGTTTTCTTAAACCATGTTATATAGTTGATATGCTGCAGAATTTTTGTCTCAAAATCCCTCTCCTTTTATCAAGAAATTATCTTATTTTATTTATGGGAATACCCAAACCTATTTCATTTCTAGTGGTATTCATAAAGACATTAGAATTGTATATTTTATTCTGGAATGGGCATACATAAAAACCTCGTTCTCTTTCCATGGGTTATAAATGACATAATGATCTTATTTTTAATCACTTTTTAAAATGTCGCTGTTTTTATAAGAAACCCATTTCTTTTATTATATTTGGGTTATTTATGAAATTTTTTATTACGATATATTTGGATCACATAAAGATAATTACATATTAAGGGTGCACCCTTATATCTCTCTAATTCATTGGGTAAAGAATTTAATCTCTAGAGATGATAAGTTTTACTATACCTTGGTGAATAACCTTGGTAATTTTTATGACAATTTTGGGTTGGAACTTGGTGATATGTTCATGAATGTATAAATTAAATATTTCACACACATTTTAAGATAATTTTTTAAGTTATTATTATTATATTACACTTTATCTACATGTTCTTATTGATATTTCTCAAGTTCACATGTAAATTGTTTCACTTGCTTTCTTTACCAGGCATTCTGCTCACCCTTTCCTTGGATGTATGTCTCCGAGTTATGAGATGAAGTAATTGTACATAGTATTAACTTTTAAAGATGATTTTCAATGGGATGAAAAATAATGTTTTAATTTTTCATGTTTTATGTTCTTATTTTCCAAGATACTAGACTTTAAAGATGTTCTGTAGGTGAAATGAAATGAAAAGTTATGTGATAAAAATGTAGGATTCTGTATACTTATATTTTTCCATACTAAATATCTTCAATATGATTAAAATTTAGATTCCTTAACTTTTGATTAGTATACTCTTGGATCTACAAAGATGTATCTTGATCCCAAGAATATATTTTGTTTCTCCTACGTCATTCATGGAGAATCATTTTTTAAACTAGAATTTAAGAATCTATATTGTTTTTGGTAACATATGGAACACAATAAAAACCTTTTAAAACCTAGATCAATATATTTAACAATGTGAGGTGGTGGTATAAAATATACACAACAACAATTATGTATTCATTGGTTTCTCATAGATCTACCTCCCCCACTAAATCTTACTAAATATAGTTGGTTATTGAATTCGAATACATATTTGAGAACAACTTGTTTTATCTAATACCTAATTTATAGAACATATAGAATATACTTGATACCAAGGTATATTTTTTCTTCCAATGGTCCTTCTTTCCATATACGAAATAGATAGCATCCTACTCCATTTCCTACCATTAATTACTCTCTTCATGGATGGGTATTGTGAAGAAGATTTGGTATTAGAGCTCTTTACCTAGAATTTACTTTAATTTACTATAAGGATGGATGTTTTTACATGATTCAAGTCCTTTTCAACTTCATGAAGTTGTGTAAAAAGATATAGGTGAGACTTATCAATATTTTTCATATTAAAATTAACAAAAAAACACTTTGGAATCTCTAAGGGAGTGATGTAACAATGAGATCAGTGTGAAATTATTGAGGAAATTTAAACAATGGAACCTCTAGGAACTAAATTTATCCATTGAGTTTGACTACATGAGACCTAGTTCATGTATCACCTCTATGATTACTCTAAAAATGTGACTTTTATCTCTTAAATTGTCCATTCATATCTATCTCCTGATATAGGCCACAGAGATGCTTGAGCATGCTATAATAATTCATCTCTTCATGTGATGTCAAGATATCACTAGACATAGATGATATAAATAAACAATAAATTTCAACCAAATCACTCGAGAGTTTTTCATAGTCAATGAAATCTTCATCATTGAATTTTCTCAATATGGATTAGGTAATGCGAATTCCAGCATGTAAGTTTTTTGTTAATAAAATAACCCAACCTAGAGGTTTTTAAACCTTTGTTGTAAGTTACTACAAGTAATAATATGGTATTTCTACAATATTTTCCATAGGGATAATGTGGATTACGAACTTTCATTTATTTTAAATTTATAAAATAGTATATTTTTATTACTTCAATTTATTATAATTTATTTGATACATAATAAATTTAATTGTATTAAGTGTCCCACTTTTTAATCAAGTCCCAATAAACCTTTCCATTGAACTCAAAAATCCAATTCACATTGACTTTATGGAGGAAAGAATCCATATACCCCTTATCATAACCCATGAAAGGGATCTATCAATTACCTAAAGGTATTTAGGTATACTTGTCTATGAAAACTGTGATCTTATTACCCTTTGATCTGTGGAGTGGACCCCCCCCCCCCAATCCAGAATCCCTACTCATATTTCTGTAACACTCACCACAAAGTTTTATCATGTCTAGAGAGGGATACTTATCTTGAATTAAGTAGGTAAAGTTAACCCAACACGTTCATAAAAACTCTATGATAAAAGTAATTGTCCCAACAAGGGTTGGTTAAACACTTAATTCTATGGATATCATTCATAATCAAGTAATGGAAGGCTTATTTTTCCTTAATATTAAGTTGAGGAATTTTATTTTATAATGAATAAACTTTTCTATCCTTCTCATGTCAGGTTTATATTATGTAGATTTTACTTAAGCTATTAACCATGTTTTGATTAAAAGATTTATATATAATACAGTTATTTAAATTACATGTTTTCTTGTTAGTACATTTATTTATGTGATTGCATTCTTTCATCCATTAAAAAAATATTCATGAGATAGAAATAAAAAATAATGACCTGATCAGGATCTTATAAGACAGTTTATTTGTTAATAGGAATATAAATCAACCTATGAACCATGGGAAAATCATTTTTCTAGCCCTGGCACGATTTATAGCATTCCACCTATCCACCTATGTATCACTTGTGTTGGAATCATCTCAGTTCCATATTAAACCACCTTTGTGTGATTTGGGAAACTCCTTTTATTACATGTGTTTATAATTCATACACTAGTGAGGGTAACTAAAAGATTAGTTAAGGTGAATTCTATAAATCACTTTAGACATGTAGGTCCAATGTAATAAAGGAGGAAGGGATGAATCAGAGTCCATAATACTAAATTTAATTATAAATAATTGAAAAAACCATAAAATGAATTAAATTAAATGAAACCAATACATACACAGGTCTTGGTCAAGATTATAAATGTTCACACAAAAGAAACAAATATGAAAAAGTTCACCGGTTAACATTCATTTGAATTCATTCTTTATAATTAAGATAAACACACTTTCATTAATTAATTAGTCCAATTTTATCTTAATGACCGTATGGATTCTCTTGGAAATACCCATCATTAATGTATTCAAGGAAAATAAATTTTATGTCCAATAAGTATAGACAATTATAATAAAAAAATTGAGTATTTTGAATTCTTCAATACCTTTATTACATTTTCAAATGCATCAAGTACCAATTAGTGTAATAAGCCTTTAATATTCTAATTAATTATTTTAATGTTATTCTATTTTTCCCTTTACTGGGAGACTATACAACATTTACTTCTAAGCCACACATTGTGTACTTCGATTTGATTGTAACCATGATAAATGCCTATGGTCTAGCATGTACCTCAGCCAGAGTACACAGTATGTGATATCCAGTTACATAATGTGTATGACACTTTACAAGTTTCTATGAAATCCACTCAAAGACTCTGTCTATTCTTCAAATGTGGTATACATGATGTGTACTCCAGCTACATGCCATGTCCTCTACTTTTCTTATCTCCTAAGAAGCCACCAACTGACTTAGAGTGTAATTTTTTATGTGGGAATAAATTAATTACACTCCATTTATGTTGTCTATATATCATGTGTTTCATTAATTACATATTCTATTGTTATCACATTATCAACAACCATGTATTTGAATACACTATTGGAATGGATTTCACCACTAAACTATATAAACTATACAATGTGTAAGGCATATATATGTTGTCTAATCTAATATGTTGTGTTCCATGTTGGATTTTTCTACTTGTAGTGAGAAATAAATTCCAAAATGAATTTATTTCTTGGTTTTACATGTATCACATGACCCATCCAGGTGCAGTTTACTTGGGTACATGGAATATACTCTAGAAACACACTGTGTAACCCAGTCTCACACACCAAATCCCTGACACTGCCTGAAGTTATCTCTAGTTGTTCTTCATCTATTCGAAGAATTAAAGAAATTATTAATCTTAAACAAATTAATTAATATTTCTAAATCATGTTAATTAAACATTGGATTAAATAACACATAATCTGATAATGAAATAATTAATAACTATTTCACATATAGATCAATAATCAAATAAAATATTATAAATTTAAATATAACCACTCGGTTACCACTTAGAGGTTCTTGGCGTAGCAGAGGTGCATGGTGGTTGATTAACCATAATGTTTTTTGGAAATTTTTATGGAGCATTAGCCAATTTCACAATATGTAAATGTCGTGACCAAAACAATTCCTCGAATATTGAAATAAGAAATCTAGGAACCTATAGAAGATATTTTTCATGTCAAATTAATAAGTAATTTATATTAGATAGTGATAATAAGTACTTGGTCTGAGTATATTTATTTGATGAATATTTTTGTCATCAGAAACTGTTTCTAGATTACCTTTACTATGTAGTAAGGACCCAAAATAGAGCCCCTCTAATGATGATCCACATGTGGTCCTTCGATCTTTGAAAATCCCTGATGGAATATCAAGTTATAGAATATTGAATCAATGATCTTGTGTTGTTCATATTGATCACTTAAGATCCTTTGGGATTGAATGATTCTCTATTATTCTTCTCATTCTTAAGAGTATGATACAAGGAAGAATTCAACAGATAATTCTGTTGTGTGTAATGATTCTAAATTCATGATTAACACTACATAATAGACAAATCCATTTATTCACAATTTTAGTGTTTATGTTAAATTATTATTTAATTTTAAAAAATCCTGTAAATAATATAATATACATAATATTACCCCATTCCATATAAAAAAAATATTATTATTATTTTATGGTGTGCATAAACCGACACAATGATAAATATCATTTAATTGACTTAAAAAATAATATTTATCACCAGACACAATCATGGTTTCTCATCATTCTCATCATTTATTGAATACTTGAATAAATATTTAAATAAATATTTTATTCATAAATAAATATTTTATTCACAATATGAAGAATAAATGTTTATTAAATATTAAAAAAATAAAATAAAAATATTTTATTCAAAATATGATGAATTTCATGGTTATTTAATTTATGAAATCAAAAAAACAAATAAAATTATTCATTAGTTATGACAATAATATTTATTATAATAATAAAATTCAAATAGAATTCAATCAAGATCAATAGACACACTTACTATGTGACCCTATATGATTCTTTCTTGTTTCCATTTGGTGGGATTAACTAAAGTCTAAAATTTCTTTTTGAAATGGGTAAAGGCACTTAAGAGAAATAAATTAATGTCTCAATGTCGACAATTAAAAATTAGTGCTCATTGTGTAATATAATTACATTGTCTCAATATCTCATAAAGAAGGTTTCATATCTATTTCATCAAGCTATATCTATAATACATATTTCTTGGAATATATGGAATAAACATATCATTACACCATGTATATAAATTTGATGTGATATTCTTATTCCAATGAAAGGGATGAGATATCAATTTCCATAAATATATAAGGGAAAAATACTTCATCAACTTATACATTAATAACATTTCATTTGTGATTAACACAAAAAACCCTACAACAAACATATATAATAGTGTTTTTGGTTAGTAAATCTAATTGCATGAGTCATGAAATGCATTAGTGATAAACTAAAATTCTACATACCATTACACACACTCATAGAAAGTGTTATATAATGATACATAAACATTAATAATTTCTATATGTGGGTATTTTCTCATAATCTCCCATATTAGAGACTATCAAGTGCAAAATTCAGGAGAAAAATTTTCATACGCTTACGAGTACTTTCACTTGAAAATCCACATACTATTTTTTCCATTATAGAAGGTTGTCTAGCCATAAAACTTTATTTAAGAATATCATCCTAAAATTTCATTGTTCTTGTCATAATGGGGAACTTCTAGGACCTTATCAATGTGATAGATACCCTGGGAAATTATTACATAAAATTCATTAAGAACAATGAACAATATGTAATAAGTTATTTTATTAATATTAAAATATTCAAATATGAATGAAATCTAATATATAAATAGTTGGTTATAGAACACTAACTCCAACAGACTTCCACTTGGAACATGTCCAACTACCTATGAATTTCATTCTTCTAGACCTCACATCATGATCATGTTTCTACTATGTAAAAAATTTAGTCAAGGGGTCTTCCACATTATCTTTCATGGATATTATACTCATGGAAACGTAACCTCTATGATAAAAATCCATCAAGAGATGATACTTCTGAAGTATATGCTTCATATTTTGATGTGACTTTATCTCCTTAGCAATATCCACCATTGTATTATTATCATAATAGAGTGTGATATCGTATTTACTGAAAGGTACCACATTAATCTCTTGGATGAAGTATTAAATCCAAACTCCTTATTTACATGACTTATAATCTAAAATGTACGTACACTCTACTATAGAATATACAACCATAAATTTCTTTAAGCTCTTCCATATCACAACACACCCATTAAGAGGGACAATGAAACTCATCTATGATTTCATATCACTTTGAGCTATTTAGAAACTAGCATATACATTTCTAATAATAACTAGTTACACATATCCTCCATATGCTAGTAACATATCCTTATTATAAATCAGATACTTAGTCTTGACTATCACCCAGTGGAGGTCACTTGGGTTAGCTTGATACCTACCTATAGTATTAAATCCATAGGTAACATTGAATCTAATACATATCATAGCATACATGACTGACCCAATCATTTACATGTATAGAATACTCTCCATACCTTATATTTCCTCATTTGTTTAAGGTCACGTTTTCCTAGAAAGATTTATTTCATTTAACATTGAAAATAATCCCATCTTATATTATTCTATACTGAATCCCTTTAACATCTTGTTAATGTATGTTTCTTGACTTAGGCCGAGTAGGCTCTTGGATCTATCTTGATGGATCATGATCCCAAGAATATATGTTTCATTGCCTAAGTCCTTCAAGGAAAATAATTTATTAATTGTGTCCCTAATAGACTATAAGAATAGTATTTCATTTCTAATTAGTAGTATTTCATCAAAAGACTTTGTTAAGAAAATGACAAGACTCCCACTAAATTATTTGTAGATACAATATTCTCATTAATTCTTTTGGAAATAAAATTCCATTATGGATTCCTCAAATTATATGTCCCATGAACAAGATGATTGATTTAATCCATAAATAGATATTATAAATTTTCATATAATGTTGGAATCCTTTGGTAAAATAAACCATTTGGGTTGTGTTATATGGACATCTTCATAATGGTTTCCATTAAGGAATTATATTTTTACATCCACTTAACAAATCTCATAATCATGGAATACCATAATGGAAAGTTAAATTTTTATGTATTTCAGTATTGGAACTTGTGAAAAGGTTTTTTCGTATCCTAGGATTTGATGTTGTTTGAGAAATTTTTCCACCATAAATTCCTTGTAATTTATAAATTTTCAATTGATATCTGATTTCTTCTAGAATACCCATTTACAACCACTGATATTTACATCCAATTCAATATCTACTAATATCCAAACTTGGTTTTAGTACATGAAATCCATTTCATAATTCATAACATCTTTCCATTTTGAAACATATTTTCCACTTACTTCTTTCTTTTATATTATGAGATCATTTTATCAACTAATAATTAGTCGTTATCCTCTGTTATAAGAAAAATATATATTTTCTGTTTTATAACCACTCTTGTACTCCTATGAAGTACTTGTATCTCTAGAACTTGATCTTCCATGGGGATTTGGGGAATTTTTTCATGTGCCAACTATTGTATTCCTTTATCCTTGAATTTATCAAATTTTATCTTTCTCCCACTATATCTTATAGAGGTTCTCTCCCTGTCAAGGAATATATAATTTATTTCAACTATCACCTTTTTTATGAGGGTTTATATATGTAATATCCGCTTTTTTTCTTAATGTATCCTATATAGGTACACTTTATGCCTCAGTGTGCATGTTTTTTTCTTAAGGATGTATTAACAAATGATTCACAACCCCCCACAGGTATTTATCAAAATAAGAGTTTCTTTCCACTCCAAAATTTTAATGGGATACCATCATCCTCTTTAATTGGCTCAACATTTATTATTTGGGATTTTTTATATAACATATATCTCTAAAAGTATAATAGAATTCTGGAATCAATCATCATTGATCTCACCATGTATAATAAGGTGTGGGTCCTCCTTTTACATACACCATTACACTGAGGTTTATAAGGAGGATTTAGTTCAAAAATAATCACAAACTCCTATAAATAATCAATGAAATATTAATTAATATATTCACCACCATAATCAAAGTAGATTTTCTTAATATTCTTACCAAGATGGTTCTAAACATCACTATTTTTATTCTTTGAATTTATTAAAAGAATATGACTTATACCTCATAAAATAGACATATCCATATATACTAAAATCATTATTAAAAATTATGAAGTATGTGTACCCACCTCTTGCCTCAACTGAAAATGGTCTACACACACCAGTAAGAATTAATTCAAGAAACTCTTTAGCCCTTTCACCTTTTCCAATAAATGGTTATTTTTTTATTTTTCTTTATAAACTTGTGTGGCATACACTAAGTGGTTTTACTTAAAAAATCTAAATATCTATCTTAGTATAATTTGTTAAAACACTTTTCATTTAAATTAATTATCTAGTTATTCAATAGTTGGGTGCGGTATAAGTCATGTGAAGTAGTTTCATTATTGATTTCTATTATTTGGTTAGAGTAATCCAACATATAAGGATCGTTATTTAAATGTGTCATTCCATAAAAAAAATTTGTCTTTATAAAAGTAGAAACATTTATCCACAAATTTGAAAATAAAAAAAATTTTATCATGTCTGGATATAGAAATAATGTTTTTGGAAAAAGGTGGAACAAAATAACAATATTTAAAAACCAAGATCAATCATATCAGAAACGTGAGGTGTTTGTCCCCAATAGCCACAACAGTATGCCTGACACTATTGGTTACTCATAGATCTACCTCCTCTAACATAATATTTCTAAATCTATTTGGTTCTAATATTTGAATACTTATGTGATCACCACATGATATATACATATAATACCCAAATTTTAAAAAGAGATAATTTTAACTTGATAACAAACATACCTTAAGCCTCCCATTACTTCCTTTCCTAGATGCATTTTTTCTTCCAGTACCCCTTATTTCCACTAGAAAAATAGATATCATCTTACTCCCCAGATTCCCCTTCTATCTTTCTCTTATTGGAAGGGGGTTTTGAAGAATCTTTGGTATTTCAGATCTTCACATAGACTTTCTTTATATTCACGATAATAATGGAAGGTATATAGTGCTTCATGTCCTTTTCAAAATGGATAAGTAGTGTAAAGAATATTTGGGAGATACCTTTCAATGTTTTTCATAATAAAATTAACAAAAAAGATAGAGAATATCTAATAGAGTGATGTAAGAAATAGATTTGTGCACAGTTCATTAGTAAATCAAAACCCAAGAACCTCTAGCTTCTCAATCAATACAATGAGTTTAAATATTTGAGACCCATCTGGAACACCCTCTCCAAGATTACTCTAAAAAAGAACCATGGATATATTAAACTGATACTATTTATATCTTTTCTAATATAGGACATAAAGATTCTTCATCATGTAATAAGCATCCACATTATCATGAGACTTCATGATTTCACTAGGAACATATGATATCATAAAACAATGTACATCAACTACATTAATCAAGTGTTTATCATAGATATTAAACTCCATACCACTCGCCTCCTTTGTATGCAAGCTAGGTGATAAGGATTTATCATGTAAGATTTATATTCATGGTTCTACACTACCTAAAGTCATCTGAACCATTTCAGGGAGTTAATGATAATAAGGATGTTTTCTTTCTCTAATATTGATCATAGGTTTAATGTGGATGATGAACTTGAAATTATTCTACAACTATAAAAGAGAATATGATTAGTAGTTGATGAAGAAAAAATATTTCTCATATTTTATACTGTAAGTGAATTTTTTAAATCCCACCATAGTGTTATTTTATAGGAAATTGTCACATTGTTATTTTTTAGATGAATTTTGAGCATAATTTCTAAATAGACAAATTTTGGGATTTATTTATTTTTTTTGTTTTCTGTAATTCAGCCATAAATTTTTCTAAACTAAATGAAATTTTTAATTTCCTATTTTTTAGGTTTCCATACATCATGTCTCCCATTTCAAAATTTTTGATTCAATGCTCAATCATTCATTTGGATGATCAAATATAGCTCACAAATAGGGCCTTGAAAACTGTGTAGAAATCTGGACACTTTAACTGTTGAGATTATATCTCCATGTGGTCTGGTCCAATGAAGCATAACATCAGTAGGGAGATAGAAACCAATATGGTTATCAACTTTTAAAGAGTGTTCCATATGGTATTTATCTTTATTAAAGGTCATAGTGGTAGGTAATGTTAGAAAAATGGAATATGGAAAGTCAACTGCCCAGATTAAATTTGTTGGACTAAAATAGTAATAATTTTCTACACAGGTCTCTATTGAATATGAAATTTTGAGGGCTGACCAAGTAAAAAACATGGAACAACCTTTATGAATGAAACTCTCCGTTATTCTTCCATTTATTTGTGATAAAGTTCATATCAATCATGTTGACTGATTGGGAGCCTATTTGTCTCACCCATTTTCTCTACAAATTGAAATCTCTTCTACCTCTTACAAAATAGCCATTTTCAAGGGGTCATGGTGGAGTTTGGTATCTATAATAGTTTTTTATATTTTAATTAAATTTTATCTTAGTTATTCTTCTTCTTCTATGCATTTATATTCTATTTCATTTTTTATTTTGTGTTCCCCCCACAATGATCCTTCTAATCTCTATGCAAATGGAGAAATTACTCTCATTGTTGTCGAGGGGGAGTGGTGGTCCTTGAGTTAGTTGTTCTTAAATGTTTCTCTTTATCCTATTCTGAAAATTTCAATATTATTAAAATGGTTTTGGTTTATGGTTCACCCCACTTACATTTTTATTGACTTCTTCTTCCCATTTTAACATTTTCCTCTCCATTATCATAATTTTCTATCCAATGCGGAGTAGCATTGTGGTGATGATGTGAGTGAGTATTATCTTGAATGCGTAGGATATGGGTATGATAATAAGAATTCATGGGAAGGTGTTTAGTGATAGGGTTTATCTCAACATTGATTAGAGTATTGGGAATAAATATTTTTATAGAACAATGATTTTATCAACATGATCTCCCATGAACAACAACGATTCTTCACTAAACTTTTTGTGTATTCTTTCTTTCCTTTGTGTTTTTAATTTTAATATTAATATATATTTTATTTTATGTATTTTCTGAATCAAACCCCCATTTATATTAGTATATAAGTAGTTTTATATTATTTAGGTTATAAACAGTGACAACATAAATTTGGTGTGTTGCGAGTGGCCACTTCGAGATCGACCCTAGGTTGTGCCACTTTGGTACACTCTTAGGTAATAATAATTTATTGGTTAGGGATCTACGACAAAACCCTCTCATCAATTTGGCACCTTTATCAGGGAGGACAAGTACATATGCACACTGGTCTTCAAAAAAACCAAAAAAATCATATAATTCAAAAATTAGAAATATTGTACTTCATTGCATATCTTTATTTTCTTGGTTCAATGATGGAATTTAAAGGTAAATTTTCATTTTATTTTCATGATAAAAATATTTGCGAGGTTATCAAAGAAGTATCACTAAAGATTCAGTTGTATGAGAAATCAGAAATGATAGAAGAGTTGAAGAATCAAATGACATTTATTTCATCTTCCTTGAAGGAATTGGCAGCTCAAAAGGAGGCTCAAGAAAAATAGGAATCAAATATTATTTTTCCAACATTTTAAATTGAAGAGCCATGAGAGGATGAAATTATGAGTTAAATATCCTAAAACCTATCCACACCATTTCTAGAAGAGGTTGAAGAATAATACATTATTGATGACGCACATGTGGGAGATCAAGAACCATTATACCTCTTTCTTTATTTGGATGATAATACAGAAGATATACATATTGAGATGGAGTTTCCAATGGACTTTCTAAAAGAGATAAATTTACAATATGAATTACTTTAAATGGAAAATTTATTTTTTTATTTTTTATGTTTTAATCTTAATCAAGATAAACTATTTTTAAACTTGTACCTTACATAAAATTTTGACAGAGCACAGATAGAGAAAACCTTGGATGTTGAGAAAGGAAACACCCAATTGGTTGTGGTCATAGATGATGAAGAGATAGAGAATCATGTGGTTATACTACCTCATATTAAACAAATTTCATACCATATGGAGGAGGAGATCACAAAATTAATCAGGGAGTAACCTTATCATCTTTTATGTCCCACAATAGACCTTAATATATCTCTTTACTCTTTCTTAGGGGTTGATAATTTTCTTATCTTCTTTGTGGTTCTCTATACTTAGTGTCTACTCATGGACACTAAGAAAACTTACATGTGGTGGTTCATATCAATTAAACTACACCCACAATATGATTGTGGTTAAACCACTACAACGGCCTAATTAGGGGTAGTAAAATCCTGTCACCCACTTGGGGGTATAAACCATGTCCTATCTTCTTTTACATACCACTTTCTTTTTATTTATAACCTGGGTAAAGGGTAAATAAGAAAGTGTTTTCTCATATGCTCTATTATGGTAAAAATAAAGAATATATATAATAATAGCATGGATTTAAGGGTATGAGAACATGAGCATAAAATTTGAAGATCATATTCAGTATATCAAACATTATAATCTTAAGTCATGGCATAATGGTTGGATGTTTATAAGTCATGAATCATAAAGAAATCAAATAGATTGAGTTTTGAGATTATACCATTAAAATAATACATAGACTTTTGGCGTACACATATTAAAATAAAACTATTCCCTATAATTCAAGTCTCATTTCCAAAACATAAAATGGAACTTCATGGGGGATGCACCAACTGGATGGGACACACCACCATCCTTAATCACATCCATTTCCTTATAGTGGATTAAGATATACCTACATCCCAAAGTGGTTCAATCCCATCGATTTTCCCCCATCTTAAATTTAAAGGTTTAATTTTAATACCATCTTATAAGTGAGGGTTTATTCCCAAGACCATCTTAGTAGTCAAGGTTCACTCACCAGACCATGTTAGTAGTCAAGGTTCACTCCCAAGACCATATTAGTGGAAAAAGTGCCTTTTTAAACCATGTTCACTCCACATTTCATCCATGAATATATCATAACATATAAATATTTACCCAATTCATTGGAGGGAGATATTCGTCCCACCCATCATATAATGAAATAATAATTGCATGTGCCCAAAAATAATAAAATATTCATCATATCATGAACCATAAAAGGATATGGGTTTCATAAAAAATATATAATAACCAGTGAAATCAAATTCGTATCATAAAAAATTCACAATATTATAACCTATAGATAATATACAGGTTTCTTAATCATTTAATCATAGAATAACATGTGAAAAGAAATGGTTTTTATAATCATTTTATCAAGATATAACCCATGAAAGACAAATGGGTTTCATAAAAAATAAAAATAAACCCAAACCATTAAATTAAATAAATTGAATGGATTCATTTAATAATATACCAATTAAATAATAAACTATATCAAAGGATGACATATTATATGGATACTTATTTTTAAAGATCACTTGGAACACTTATTAAGTAAAATAATCCTTCTTGGAAAATCACTATTAAAATGATAAATCATTTTCGAAATCATTTTATTCTTAAATAAATTTAAAAAATATATAAATAAATATTTAAAATTAATATAAAAAATTTATTTAGGAAAATATCCTTTCAATTTTGAAAAAAAAAATCCTTTTAAAAGATAAAACATTGTCAAAACCTTTTTCTTTGAAAATAACATTTCAAACTTATAATGAAAGATTTTACAACCATTTTAAACACTATAAAACATAAAATAATTCTTTAAAATAATTTTCCTTTAAAATTATCTTATGAAATAATTTATAAAAATAAAAATCTTTTCAGAAAACATGGTTTGTGAATAATACCAATTTTTGATCAAAGAGAGAAATTATTTCATATTTTCTTTAAAAACCTTTAATTTCTTTAAGTACCAAAGAGAGTAAAAATTGTATAATTATATGAATATATCATGAATAATTGTAGGAGAACAAACTTAATGAGATTTATTGATATATGGATCATAATATTTCATCAATGAAAGCCAAATCATAGATAATCTGGATAAATGATTATATTGTAACAATAAACTCGTAACACTTTTGTAGCATTGAATAATAATACCCATGAAATAAAAACATTAAATAAATCATAAAATATAATTACTATATGGATATTTATAAATAAACAGGTAAAATTTAATTATATACACCTCATAAAATAATATATGTGCACAAAAAAACATGTGTCTCAAAGAAGGAAAATTGAGATAGAATTACCTTACTGATCTGGAAATTTTGAACCATAAACCTCATGAAAGATATATAATAAAATTTTTATGTAAATAATTATAAATTTAAGGATAAAAATAATATAATACATTCATTTTCATTATATTCACCATAAAAAATAAATGAGTGGTGAAAATGGAATAAGTCTCTCTAAAATAAGAGTGATAATAGAAATCCCATTACTACTTAAATAACATTTGAATTGTGATATCCATGAAATAATAACATCAAAATAAGATTTTAATATAATTAAATAAATATAACTCAGGATATAAAATGTCATATTTTATAATATACACCACACAACAAGAATAAGTGTTGAATATGGAATAAGTCTCACATAAAGAAAATTCATAATAGAAATCCCATTACTACTTGAGTACCATTTTAATCCTGAGATCCAAGAAATTATAACATAATTTCAAATTTTAATATCATTAAATAAATAAAATTCATGATATAACATTTTATATGGTATTATATACACTACAAAATAAGAATCAGTGGTGAATTTAGCATATATCTCATAGAAATAAAAGTGAGACAAGAAAACCATTACTACTTAAGGAACTTTTGAATCATAATATTCATAAAATAATAACCTAAATTGAAAGTTTTAATATCATGAAATAATTTAAATTCATTATATAAAATGACATTGGGTATTATATACACCCCAGAAAATTAATAAGTGGTGAATATATCATATATATCACAGAAATAAATGTGAAAAAAACCCTTGCTACTTGAGTAATGCTTGAATCATGAGATATGTGAAAGAATAACCTAAATTGAATCTTTTAATACCATTAAATAAAATAAATTCAATATATTACATTCCATGGGATAATTATATACCACACACAATAATAATAAGTGGTTAATATAGCACATATCTAACAGAAATAAAAGTGAGATAAGAACACTCTTACCATAAGTCGTGACTTTATTAATACACATTAAAACCCCTGTATAAAAAATATAAGTTAATTATATATATAAAAATGAACAATATTATAATATATAATACCATATATGATTTTATTATTAATTTATGTTACCCTTTTATTAATAATATATTGTTAATGTTATGTTTTGGGTAACAACTGCTTTTTTTTGTATATGTTTTGACATGTTATTCTTGATACTCTTACTTAGATTATGATATACTTATTTAAATAAAATATAAATTGATTGTAATATAAGATATATTCATTATATAATTATTTATAATAATATATAAAATATATAAATTTGAAATATAGTACACTGTTTATGGAGACGGTAGTTTGTAGATACACATGAATTTTGTTTCTAATTTCTTGTCATATTAGAAGAAATAAAGTAAATGACATATATATATATATGTGTATATATATATCTATTATTACTGAATTATAATTATTAATTAATATATATCATATATATTTACTAAACCCATCCTTAATACATTCCATGTAAAGTGTGAACAAATTATTTTATTTTGACGAGGCGATAGTCCACATATCCACAAACAAAGTTATTGTATTCACAAAAAGAGGAACACATGAGTGTATGTGTTTTATATTAATTCCATAATTATAAATAAATCATAAATATAACTTATATTATATTAAAATAAAAATTCTATAATTAATCTAAATCATGATAGGTCAAAAAAGACGAACGAACAACATCTGTTCATGAGGCTGTAGTTCGTCGAACACCTAAACGATGATTTTTTATCTCTTTTTATGGAAGTGTGTGTGAGAGTAGGTGTAAAAATTGTCATACAAAAATATAATTGTATTTATTATTATTATTTTATTATGTTATCTTTATATAATAATAATTAATTGCATGGATAATGAAATAAAAGGAAATTGATTTTGGATAGATATTACCTCATCTTTGGGTAACTCCTTTGGGTTTTCACAAAATGGATTACCTGGATGGATTTATCCCAAAAATAAGGCCCCTAGTATTGAATGATAGAAGTTGGTAGAATATTTTAATAGTTTTTTTGTATAAAAATTACTTGTGATATGTAAATATTGGGGAATAAATGGTGTATTTTTATAAGTGGGAAAAGGACACACTTGGTATTTTCGAAAAGAATCACGTTCTCCCCATGTTTTAATTTCCTTAAAAGGTTAAAAAATTGACCATTATTGATTATTATAGGTTTCATGGTCAAAATATGTCTATAAAATAATTTGTATACAATTTTATGGTCATTTTTACACCTTATATTCTTAGTTTAGTCTTTAATTAAGCTCGATTTTACCTAAATCACTGTAATTAGTTTCAATTTAGTTCAATAAAATATTTGGTGAAAAACTAATATGAACTTACTATACATTATAATTTTTTATTATTAAAAATATATAATCCATTTTTTCAAATTCAAATCACATAATTGGACGAAATTAATTCAAAATTAATTCCATAAACAGTATGAAATAAAGGGTTTTTTAAAGTAAAACATTCAAAATTTTAAAATATCATTATATCCAATTTCAATATTAAATTGGTTAAAATGGACTAAATTTTATTAATTTATTTATAATTAATATAATTATACTTTAAACCCAATTCAAAAATCTTATTTAGCTTTATAAATAGATTAAATTAAAATCTAGTTTTTAATTAAAAATCAGTGTTTTCACTATTCATCAAAAAATAAAACATCAAAGAAAAATACCAAGAATTCACCCAAATTAAATTCAAATGTCCTTATTTCAAGAATTAATTTTATTTTTTAAAATAAATATTATTCATGTGTCAAGAAAAATATATTTAAAATAGTTTTTCCATTAAAAGGCGGTAAAATTACCTATTAGAAAAATACATCTTTTTGTTTATAAAATTGGTTTTATTCTTATTTTATACATATAAAATATATTTTAAGAGTGTAAACCAATTATTGAATATATAATTTATAACTTTTATTAAAACATTCATCAAAAGAGGTTTGTTTAATCCATTGAGATAAAATTGTGTTTGTACATAGAAAAATAGTTTTCTTAGAAAAGGAATTTCATTATTTTCATATATTTCTTACTTTCATTACTAAATAATTGATGACTAAATAATTAAATTTAGATATATGTGTAAATAATATTTCCAAAATTTAGTTAATATTTTTCATAACTTCCATTCCATTGGAATGATGTAAACTATTATAATATTTTAAGAAAAATATTAATATTAAATATTAGTTTAGAAAAAACTCATCCTAGTGTGTAACGCATGATATCAAAGGAACATAGAATTGTGTGTAACACAATCCAAACATAGTGTTTCAATAGATACCTTATATTTAAATAAATTAACATTAAATAAATTTTTCAAAATACTTAAAACAATATACAAACATATTCCCAATGAACTTACTAGTCTAGTGCCTTTAGAAAAATGGAAACATAAACACTAATACATATGTGAGCAACATTATCTCCAAATATGTTATTATTTACTATTACCATTCTTAGAATTATCGAAAATAATATATATCTTTATAATCTAGGGATTTAAATATAAAAAAAGGGTAAGCTAAAATTATAAATAAGGGTAAACAAAGGAGATATGTAAGCATAATCATGAGAATAAGGGTATAAAAACATGATCATGAAAATATAATATCATACCCTACATATCAAATATCATATATATGAATCATGGAATAAATCATGGAAAATTATATGACATTAATCATAAGAAAATAAATAACATAATCCATGTAAGAATATAATATGATTTACATAGTAGTCGTGGAATGATTTCCAAGACTATGTTTGTAGTATGGGTTCACTCCCCATACCATCATGGTAGTCATGTTACACTCCCATGTCCATCTAAGTAGCATGAGTTCACTCCTCATACAATCTTTGAAGTCATTATTCACTCCCATGGCTATCATAGATATAAATGTTCATTCCCAAGGTCGTCTTAGTCTAACTCATGAGATATAACTACTTACCCAATACATTGGAGAGAGATATAGGTCCCACCCATCTCACAATGAAATCATACATATTTGTGTCATCAGAAAATAAACAATACTATCATAACCCATAAAATTAATCGGGTGATATAAACATGTAATCATATAAAAACTATGTAAAAAAGACAGGTTTCATAATCATTTAATCATAAACAAGGCCCGTGAAAAAAAAGCATGTTTCAAAATCATATAACCCATGAAAGAGAAATGAGTTTCATAATAGCATTCCATAAAAACATAATAAATTAAAGTAAATAATGTGAACTAAAACATTAAATAATTTCCCCATAAAATCATGGGTATCACTAGTGGATGTTATCTTATATGGTAAATAATTTTGAAAGATCTTTTAAAAACATTTATTGAGAAAAATATCCTTTCTACATAGAAAAATGATTTTTAAAACATAAAACCTTTTGATTTTTATTAAATAACTATTAAAATTTATAAAGTATTCATTTAAAACCATAAAACTTTTCTAAAATCATTTTTTCTTGGATACGGGCTTCAAATATCTTTTTAAAACATTTTTAAAACAAGGTTTTTGAATACAATATATTTACAACTAAATAGAGAGAAGGAATGATTTTACGTAAAAGAATTATCCAAAGTACCAAATACTAGAAAATAATAATAAAATATGATTATATCGTGAATATATAGAGGATAATAAAATTCATGAGTTTTCTAGAGATATATATCATGATATTTCATTAGTTTGAGCTTAATCATAAACAATATCAAAAAGCAATGAGATTGTTTCAACGAACTCTTTTCACTTGGTAACTTGGTATCATTCTCTCCATGTAAGAAAAAAGAATAAAATGAAGATTAAAATATAATGAAAATAAGTATATTTATGATATAACATGTAAAATTTAAGTATATACATATCTAAAAATAGTTTAGGTTCAAAACAAAATATGAGTCTCAAAGAAGGAAAATTGAGACATAACATTTTTACCAATTTGGTTACTTTAGAAACCTAAACCCCATGAAAGTAAGATCATAAAATGGATATTTAAATAACAATAAATTTAGTTATAATAATAATTCAATATATCTATGGTTATTATACACACCACACTAAAATAAATGTGTGGTAAATAAAGCAAGTATCCCATGGAAATAAAAATTGTGATGAAATCTCTTTACCTTGTGTATTGACTCTATTTGTACACTTACAAACCACCTATATAATAAATATAAATTTATTACACATATTTTTAATACCAATATCATTATATATAATACCATATATGGTTTTATTTTGACCTTATATTATCCTCTTGTCAAAAAATCCTATGTTAAGGTTTCACATCACGTAATATTCGCATTATTCGTCGCATGTGTCTTAATTTGTTATAAATTTGGTCCTTATAATTAGATCATGATTTACTGAATGTAAAAATTTATATATATTTCGTGTATATTCATTATAGATTTATTATAATAATATATAGAATATATAAGTATTAAATTTAATACAACATTCATGGAGACGGTAACCTCTATGCACGCATGAACGCTAATTCCGTTTAATTTTCATATTGAAATAAAAAAATAAAAGTCCTATATGTATATATATGTGTGTATATATATATATATAATTTTGATAGTATATTTATTATATCATATATATACATAAACCTATCTTTAATTCATTCCATTTAGTGTATGAATGAATCACCTCGCTTTGAGGGGGCGGTAGTCCACACTTCCTCAAACGAAATTATTGTATTAATTCAAAATGGAAAGTAAAAAGATAATTGTTGTAAAATAAATATATAACCTTAAAGAAATATTAAATATAATTTATGACATATATAAATTTACTTTCAATCGTAATTTCCACCATGAGAGGTGATAATGGAAAAACGGACAATCAATATTTGTTGAGGTTGTAGTTTGTCGTACACATAAACAGATTGTTCATTACCCATTAAATGGAGGTGTTTGTAAGAGTTGGTTTAGCACCTATAATAAAAAACTACTAGTATATTTAAAATATTGTGGTTTTTATACAAGCATGTAATAACGATAATGGAGGTGTGGAGAAAGAAAATAAAATAATGGATCTTGAGAGAATATGTTACCTCTTAATCGGGTAAATCCTTTTGGTTTGGACAAAAAGGCTTCCTTCAATTTCATTCTACCCAAGGGGAGTATCATAGAAGGAAGTTGTGGATGTTTAAAATTGTATTGGTTGGATATTGGTTGAAGATATGTGGTTTTATATGTGTGAATAATTGGGAGAGGTGGTGGCCTTTTGTAGTGGAGTGAAAGAACACACTTGGAATTTTTTAAAACAAGTTGGGTGTATGCACATTTTTACCTAAAAAAGTCATAAAACCCAAAAAAAGTAAAATAATAGAAGTTTAATGTCTTATTAATGGCCATATAATGGGTTTTTGACAAGTTTATAAGTCATTTTGGTTCTTAAATTTACGTTTTAGTTCTACATTAAGCTAAATTTTACCTTAATCGATGTAATAAATTTTAGTTAATCTCACTAATATTTTTGTTCAAAAATTATGTTGACTTTATTAGTACATATAATTATTATTATTATAAATATGGAATCCATTTTTTCAAATTATATTAATAAGAGTGGAAATAATTAATCTCGTAGTATGGTCGATAATGTGGGTTTTTAAACAAAACATATTCAATAGTCTACTGTGTTTTTATACACAGATTTAAAGTGAAATTGATCCCAATGACCTAAATTGAATTAATTGATAAAAATATTATCTAATTAAACTTTTAAAACAATTTATAATATAATCTAACCATATAAATAAATTAAAATAAAATGTATTTTTGATTTAAAACCTGGTGTTTTCACTATTCATCTAAAAATGAAGTTTCTCATAAAAATCCTAAAAAATAACCCTAAAATTATTTAAAAATTATAAATTAAAAAATGAAGCTTATATTTTCAAATTAAACTTCTAAAGGTGTATAAAATTGATTTTATTATTTTTCATAGAAGGACATTAAAAGTAGTTTATTTGAGAAAAATAGTATTTTTAAGCTTATAAGGACTTGACTAAAAAATTTATATTTCATTATCAATATGCTATATTTATTTAAAAAAATGTTAAAAAAAATTGAAAAATATTTATTAATATTCATGTTACTAATTTAAATATATATGTTATAGTTATCACATTTAAATAATTATAACAATAATATGTTGTTTTGTAAAACCACAATGTTGTGTGTAACATATGCCAAGTAAATGTTGCATGTAATATATAAAAAATAGGTGTTCTACGTATCACACTCCAATTAAATTTTATGTTCATCGATTTTAAGATTTTTGAAATTAGTGTTTGACTTATTGTATTGCAATAAATAAATGAAAATTTAATTTATTTCTGAGAATAAAAAGGTCCATAAAAACTCAGGGTGTTACATTCAACCCCCCCCTAGAATAAATATTTCCCTCAAAATATTTCTTTTGTGTAAAATAATAGGGATACTTATATTTCATCATATCATCAAGTTCACACATATCTTCCTATAAATGATGATTTCTCTACAAAACAATTATAAGGTGAGTGGTCTTTATTTGTAGAACTTTATTTATATGATACATAGTTTCAACAATTTATTCCTCATAAGAAATATCTTGCTCCAGTGGTATGAACTTTGAGTTTAGTACATTTTAAGGGTTAGGTATGTACTTCCTCAGTATAGATACAAGGAACACACCATCTACTTTAGGAAGTGACAAGTTATAGGATACTGTCCTGATATGATCAAGAATCTAAAAGAGACCAATATACATAGGGATTAGTTTCCCTTTCTTTCAAAACCTATCTTTCTTATAGGGTGAGATTTTTAGAAATAACATTTCACTAAATTTAAACTCAATATCATGTTGATGGTTATCATCATAACTTCTCTACCAACTTTGAGCTACTTTGATATTTTTTAGAATTTTTATAACCTTCTCAACCATTTCTTCAACGATCTCAAGTCCCAATAGATTTATTTCTCTAACCTCATCCCATAAAGATGAAGATCTAAATTTCAACCTATATAGGGATTCATATAGTACCATATTAATTCTTGAGTGAAATATGATTTTTTAAGAAATATCAACTAGAGGAAGGTGTTCATCCCAACCAACTTTAAAATCTACATAACAAGATCTCAGCATATCCTTTAGGGTTTGAATTTTTCTTTCAGACTGGTCATCTGTATGAGGATGATAAGAAATGATGAAACTCAATTGGATATCAATTTCATGCTAAAGACTTTTCTAGAACATTGAGATAAACCTCAGATCCCAATCTAATACAACAAAATTTGACACACTATACAATCTTACCACTTTAATGATTATCCTAGCAAGTTGATCCAGAGAGAAATATTCTCTGACAGTGATGAATTGTGCTGACTTAGTAAGGTGATCAAATAACACCCATATTTCATTAAACCCTTTAGAGGTTTATGGAATTATAATGACAAAATCCATGGTGATATTCTCCCATCTCCACTCTAGTATGGGTAATTACGTAACATCACCTTTAAATTTTGTCCTTGAACCTTAAATTGTTGGCACACCAAACACTATGATAAAAACTCTGTGAAATCACTCTTCATTCCATCCCACCAGAAGTATTATTTCAGGTACTTATATCTCTTCATACTTCTAGGATGAATAGAGAATGAAAAAATATGATCTTCCCCTAACAGATCCTTCATCAAATATGGTATGAAATGAACATATACATGGTTTATGAACCTAATCATACCATCCCAATCATGTTTAAATAATATAAAATTTATAACTTTACTTTGAATCTCTACATATTCCTTATGTTTTTCCTTAATATTCACTTGGATAAAGGTTTAAACATTAATTTGATAAAGATAATATTTTCCCCTTACTTTAGGATTCTATATTCATATTTTTCGAAATATAAAATATTGGATCTTCTGTGATCCTGATAATGGATTAGCTAGTATGATCCTTCTAACTCAAAGTATCGACCACCTTGTTTTATTTCCTAGGGTGGTGATGTATTGATTATTCATAATCATTTATCAACTCTAATCAACTTCTCTAGTGCATGTTCAACTACTTCAATATAAATTTATATTTCATACTTTTATGATTGGTATATATAACACACTTTCCTCAATAAAGATAATTTATCCATATTTTTTAATGAAAAAATTATTACTTCTAACTCCAAATCATGTTTTTGGAAATTTTTCTCATGAATCGTAAACTGAAGTGAGGAATAAAAGATAACCATGTTATTCTTCATAAAAACAAATCAAAATCTCTTCTTGGATACATATCTATAGATTACAAACCCTAATAACCTATATGGTAATGTAAGAATAGGTGCACTTACAAACTTCTCTTTAGTTCCTTGAAAATTTCCTCACATTCTTCTGTCTAGAAGAACTTGACCCTCTTCCGAGTTAACTTGTCTAGAGGATTAGATATTCATGAGAATTATTCCACAAACCATTGATAATATACACCTAAACTAAAAAATATATGGATCTCAATCACTTTGGTTTGTCTTGTAAAACATTCAATATCCTTTTTCTTTGATGGATCTACTTCTATACCGTCTCTTGAGAATATACGACTCAAAAATGAAACCTTTTGCATCCAAAATTCACACTTTGAAAATTTTTCATATATTTTCCCCTTCCTTAGGATCATTAGTATAATTCTCAAGTGTTCTTCATGCTGTTCCTTGATCTTTGAATAGGTAATAATATTGTCTCCAAATACTACCACAAACTAATCGAGTTAATCTATAAAGAATCTATTCATTAAATCCATGAAGATAGTAGGGGAATTGGTAAGACCAAAAGGAATCACTATATATTCATAGTGTCCATAACTTTTATAGAATGAATTCTTAGGTATATCCACATTCCTGGCCCTCAATTGATGATATCTAGAATTAAGTTCAATGTTTGAAAAGTATTGAGCTCTGCCAATTTGATCAAACAAGGTTACAATACGGGGAAGAGGATACTAGTTCTTGATAGTGATATTGTTCAACTCATGATAATCAATAAAGATTCGCATTGATCCATCTTTCTTTTTCACAAAAATAACAGTTTCACACCAAGGTGAAAGACTTGGCCAAATTAATCCCTCATCAAGGTTTTCATGGAATTTGTTATTCAATTATTTCAACTAAATTAGGGCCATTATATAGGGAGTCTTTGAAATTTTTGTGGAATTAGGTACGAGTTGTATTTATAACTCAACATCACAATTTGGTGGAATTATAGGAAACTCTTATGGGAAGAAATTCAAAAAGTCTTGAATAATAAGAATATCATCGATGTTGATTTTGGAATCAACCATTTGAGATAAACAACCATTAATAATGGGAATTAAGACCCATAAATGGATGTAATCTTTATAGAAAGTTAATACTTATCATCACAATGATGGATTATCACATGACAGTTTGAAATATCAAATGTAAAATCCCTTCCATGATAATTGATTTGGGATTTATGTAGAGAAAGAATATCCATTCCTAAGATGACATCAAATCCAATCAAATTAAATATGAAAATACATTCAAGAAGCACATTTCTATAAACTTCAACAAGAGAGGAAATATAAATTTGGGAAGAAATAATCATACCATAAGGTGTTTTCACTATTATTTCAACATCTAAATATTTTGGTGGAATCATAACACCCTCATAAAATTCATTAGATATGAAAGAGTGGGTAGATCTAGATTCAAATATGACATTTGTATCTATACAGTGGATGGTAAGTGTACCTTTCATCACATTGTTATCATACCCCACAATATAAATAGGTATTTAATTATATTTACACTAATCACATGTCTTAAGAGGTAGTTGATGTTGTCCTTCATCACCAACCCCTAGGTTTGGGCACTACAAAAAAATGACTTATGCCAATAGATATTTATTGAAAAATAATATATTTTTTGGTAAAAATGAGCAATTCCAACTGATATTATGTTCTATTGGTATTGATTTTATGTACCAACACTTTTTTTACCAACAGTTATATTCGTTGATATTGATCATTTTATACCAACAAATCTTTTACCACTAGTTAAATCTATTGATTTATCATATCAATACTAACATTTGGATATATGTATATTATTTTCATAGAATTTTATAAATTAAAAGTATTTTATAAAATCTTATAATCATATGTGTTCACTGTCAAATTTTAGGTTTATGATATATAAATATATATATATGATATAAAACTGATGATAAATGATTATAATTTTTCAAAACTCAAATAATATCGAATTTACACTAGTAAAAACTTAAAAAAATAAAATAACTTATATATAATTTCATTGTATGTATATAATATAATTTTTTATTTATAATATATATAAATTTAAAACATTTTTCATTATATATAAATTATATATACACTTATTATATATCATGTTATTTTTTTAAAATTATACAAATAAAATGACTCTTTATTAAATTAAAAGTATCGAACCATAATGATCATATCACCATTAACATTTTTGTTGTCCCTCTCTAATCCAGTTAATTTATTTTTGTATCACTAAACATTGTGTGAGGCCTATAAATAAAATGTTTTATTATTATTTTTATTATTTACTTATTTTTTATTTTTACTTTTCCTCCCTTGACTTTTCTCCATCACACCCCTTCATGTTCATGTCGTGCGCCCCAGCCAGTAGGATCACCAACCACGTGCCTCCCTCCTCCTCAATCGATGGCCTTCTCTCCTTCCGATTTCTCTTGTGGTCTCCCCAGGTTACCATCCCTTCTCCTCTTCTCTATTCTTCTATTTTAATTTATCCTTTACATCTCTTCCATGTGGTGCATGTGACCCATCCGAAACCTAACCCTATTTTGGGTGTTTTATTTGTTTATTCATGATGGTTAGGGTTTGTGAGACTCGATAGTGGTTCATTTTAGCCACGTTTGTTGAAGGAATTTTAGGGTAGTGTATGATCTATTAATGGGTAGTGAAAAATCTGTTTCTTTTAGGGTAGTGCATAATCTATTTGTTTTAGACTCATTTTATGAATGTCATTTAGGCATTTTAGGGTAGTGCATAATCTGTTTTAGAGTAGTTTATAATCCATTAGTTTTAGCCGTGTTTTAGCTGTGTCTGTTGAATCATTCTTGGAACTAAACTTCTCTAGCTGAGATGTATCAAAATCTTGGTCTCGTGCCATTATGTAGCTGACACTCCCATCATCGATGCTCTAATCAAACTACGTCCCTCCAGACCATTCCCTTCTATGAACTTCTGCATATTTCCTATCCGTTTACATCACCAGGACAACACACTGTGGATGATTCTCACAAACCATGATGGAGTCAACTGAACCAATCTTTGGACATTCCTCTTCAAATTGTTAATGTAGATTCACATCAGATCTCATTTTAGTAGTATTAAGAATATGTAAAAAGATAATAGTAGTAGGAATTGATAGTTGGTAATCTTTATAGCCACACCATCCAAGATTCTATTGTTTATCCATGTTTCTTTTTCTCTCTTGTCCACTTATTTTCTAGGAATTTGTAACCTTTTTTCTCAAATCTAGCTTGGATCACTAACATAGGGATATTGCAACCTATTCATAGAGGTGTTGCATCCAAGATCTCTATATCCCAAGTAACCGAAGGTTCGTTTGAATATCTAATAATTGAATCACCATTTTTTCTTCATGTTACCTTATCAACATAGATCTACTCAGGGAGTTTTTGTATTGGTTTCCTCCTTTATTATCCTATTCCTGTAAAACTCATCCACTACGTCATCACAAGAAACATAATTTGGAAATACATTAACATAAATGTGTGTGTTTTATTTTAACTCAAATGAACTGTCAGGAGACAATAAGTTTCAAGTTATATTCATACAATTTGAAATTTTCCTTTAATACTGTCTTTGTAACTCTATCCTTGGTTCCTAAGGTTTCTCATTGGAAATGGTTTTTCAGCTATATAATTAGGTTTATTATCAATTGAAAGAAGTGTCATTATAAATTGAATGAACCTTTACATGATTACATGATTTAATGAAGTGTTTCTAGAATATAATGTTTTGAGTTATGTGTCACTCTTAATTCAAATTATAGTTATTATCAATGGTTTTTTGTAATGAGATAGATAATATTCTTGTTATTTTTATATAATGTGTTGTTATTTTGAGTTTTTGTGGTCACTTTTTTTTCTTAAAGTAATTTTTTGGTTGTGTTCACTTGTTATTTTTATATTCCATTGGTTGGTCACTAAATGGTTGTGGTCATTGGTTAGTCACTAGATGGATAATCATATGGGTTTTTTTGGTCTCGTGTTATATAATCTTATGTAGGTTATTTCTACTGGTTAGATTGGATCATATATCGATATAAAAATCGATGAATGAAAATAAAAATCAACTTGGGCCATTTGATGTCTATAAAAATCCAGAATATGGATTTTGGGGGGAGGTGAGAAGCTCTGGGAAATTCATTGAACAGATTTTGATATAATAAAAATAAATAGTTTTTATCAGTTGAATCGAACAAACCAATCAAACTGCTGACTGAAATTTCTAGAACCCGTTGGAAACTGTGATCAAGTGAAGACTCACGGAGGTTATTGTTTACACTAGTTAGATAATCATCATTTTGTGGTGGATGATATTTTTATATCATTCTTTTTTATTTTTATATCATGCATTTAAATGAAAACTATTTGATAATTATTTTGTTTGTGTGATCATAAGTTTCTCATGATGGTGAAAGTCTAAAGCGGATAGGCGGTTCTTGTGATCAAAGATGCGACATGTGCCACTTCAAACTTAGAAGGGTGGTCTATGGAAATCTAAGGGATGGTGGTGAAGTTGTCCACATTCATATCCACTATTGTATAAAACTTATGGCACCATTCATTACTAGGTATCGTTCCCTTCACCATCCACCCCTTCGGTTCACCGATGTCTTTCCTTATCCATCTTTCGTGCATGTCATTTTATTTGTTAGGAAATATTTATTTCTACGATCATTTTATTCCCCTTCAAAAAATATTGATTAAAAAGGGGAAATTTAAATTTTTGGGAAACAGTGAATGAATTAGGTTGTGAAGAGCTCGTTGGAGAAAAATAGATTGAAATTTCTATAACTATTTCCCAATTTCTAGATCTAAATGTTGAGTGAATTCCTCTTGTACATTTCATATTTCATAGATTAATGCACTACCTTAGTCATCATAAAAGTGATGAATCCCTTCTAAAAAGTAGTTACCAAGAATTTAATTTAATCCATTTATCTCTAATACACTCATAACATTGATAAGAACATAACTCTTTACACTTGATAGCTATATGCTACAATTCACCTTAGATTTTGAACAAAGAAAGGGGGGCCAGGGAGATAAATGGTCACTTTTTTTGAAATACAGATTGACCAAATCCCCATTCAAGCCTCATTCCATGTACAAGTGTCATTTTAAATGAACTAAAATGTTTTTATTCAATGTATTATAGTAAAATATACAATCCACAAAAAAAATTTACACCTTAAATTTGTGGAATTGAATGTTTTACATATGATTAAAACACCAATTCTATACAAGTCATGTACATCATCTCACAATAGTCATGGCTTGTGTCACTAAGCCATGACCTGTACAGAACTATACATCATGTCCTATACAGAACTATACATCATGGCCTGTACAAAACTATAAATGGATTCTCACTAAGCGATGGCCTGTAAAGAACTATTATGGCTTGTCACTAATCATGGGTTGGGTAGTTTCTTGTCATGGCTTGTCACTATGGCATGGCTTGTCATAGATTGTCACTAAGAGAATTCTATATAAGCCAATTCAATACAATACATGTACATCATGTACAGAACTATCATGGATTGTCACTAAGCCATGTACACCATGTTCATAACAATCACTGCTTTCCACTAAGCCAATTCTGTTCATGCCATGTACATCATGTACAGAACTATCATGGCTTGTCACTATGTCATGGCCTATATAGAACTATCATGGATTCTCACTAATCCATGGCCTGTACAGAACTATACACCATGGAATATTATAGTTTCTTTATAAGTTTGTACATCATGTCACATTATGCACGGCCATGTGTTCAATGTTGTACAAGACATGTTTTCAAGTACTCAAGGATTGACCAAATAGCCTGTATAATTCTATACAATTCCAAACATACATGCACATCATGTCATGTACAGGCTGTGTGATCAATCCCAGTGTACAATTATTCACACACCCATGTCTTATAGTACTCAACTTCCAATTTTTCTATAACTCATTTACTCTTAACTAATGTACCATGATTTCAATGCATTGAAAAAATTTCTAGAAGAGGAATTAAAACCAGATCTCTTTGATTTTTAGTGTTACCAAGATTGGTGTAACTTGGGATAATACCCTTTTTCTAAAATGGTGTTTGTGACCTGTGGATATATTTCTTCTAATTATACAAGTGGTGGGTAGTTGCCTACCAAATTAGATGGCACATTTTTCGATTCATGTTCTGGGAGATCATTACTAGAAGGTAGGTTATTTATACTCTTAATCACACTAACTAGAATAATCTGATATAATGGGTACTTTTTACATGTAATTATTTCAATCCTATTTACATGTACACAATATTTATAAATAAAAGGCTATCGTTTAATGCTTATTTCCCTATAGTGCGGGTACTACCATTGATGAAATACAAAAGAAGTTCTCCTCTACCTTTTCCAAAAGGAAAAAGGTGGTTCACCAAAATGGTTGATCCATTTCATGAAAATAAGTATCCAATGAATGGTCTCTACCAAGCTCTTACAGTTTTATTGATGGGTCTAAATTAATAAATGTAAAGAAAGGGAGTTATTCATTAGTTTATTTATTTTTCTTGAATTTTCTTGTTATGAAATTTTAAGTTGTTCTATTTATTGAACTAGTTATGTTTTTTTGGGATCCCAAGTCCCTAAATGTGAGGGTACAAGCTAGAGAACTTTTATAGGAATTACAGGAAGATATCTGGGAAGGAGGTGGCATTTGGATACCTTATTACTGAGGCTTGACTCAACCTCCCTTTATTCTTTTATTATGAATGTTGTGTTTTTCAATCATTTTAATACTTTTTTTATTTACTTCCCATTGGTAGGACATACCTTGATAGATTTTGTATTTTTCTTACATGTTTACATTTTGATTCTGGTTTTTTTCATATGGTCATATTTTTGATACCTTGGTTTTTTATTTAAGTAGTGGTTGTTAACATGAACTATAGAAAACACCATCTGCACAAGATAAAATATTGTGTTATGATTCATTTAAAATTAGCATATTTCTACACTGTTAAGATGAACAGGTGAAGTTAGAAAGAACCATGGAAAATACATGTATTCACATCCTATGATTGTAACAAGTTCTTGGGGAACTCTTGATGTTGGAAAATTTCACATCTCATGTTATTAGTCTTGTAGACTCTAGAAAGTGATGCATTGGATTTTTAGGAATCTAACTCCCATATTTCAAAATCTTACAAATATTTTTATTGATGTGACTTTGGTCATTATATAACACATGTAGATTTAAAAGGGAATGTTTTATTCATTTTTGTTCTATTATCCAATGTTTTATTTATACTTAAAACATGGCTAAGGGTTTCTTTTCTATTATGATTTACATGGTTCGCTGACATTGATGGGTTGCTCGCTTGTATGGATGGTTCATTGGTGCTCGTTGGCAAGGATAGGCCAATGTTGGAGCTATGGATTGGCCAGTGCCGGAGCCGACTCGCTAGCATGGATGAGCTGCTGATGTGCTTGCATGGCATGGATGATTCACTTGTGGTACTTATTGGTCATTGGTGTAGGATCTGGTTCGTTGGTGTGGATGGGATGTTGATGCCTAGGAATGGATGGGACATGGGGTCTCAGTATTGTGTGGGTGGGGTGTAATGAATCTTGTTAAATTGAATTTCATTATTAATATAATTTTTTTCCTTTCTATGTTTGAACATGTGTTAAAATATTCAGTGTAATAATTAAAGTAGATATATTATATATAATAAATTAAATAATAAATATAATATGAAATTATAATTAATTTTTATTCAAATATAATTTATAAACATATATTATATATTGGTAATATTATTACCAACTAAAAAATGTGTCATTGGAATCTGATGCAAAACACTTTAACCAACATATATATTATATTTTGGTATTATTATAATTGTAACCAAGAAAATTTTATCTATCACAAAAACATTTAGCGTAATTTTTTTTACCAACAATTTAGTGACAGAGATTTATATGTTGGTAACACGTTTTACAAACAGAAAATGTACTTTTGCAAATAGATATGCCCCAATTGGAAAAAGTTTAATATTTTGTAGTGGAACTAGTTAGTATAATTTCCATTCTCCTTAAAATTGTATCATTAGAATGTGTGAGGTTCATTCTGAACCACTATTTCTCCATTACCACAATTATCAAACATCTTCCAATCACATTAAAAATCAATTTCCCTGTGACATATCTTTCATTACTTAAAACATTAATGAGACCTCTTAAGAAAATTTCCACCATGATTCTTTCCACACATGGAGCATAAAGGAAATATCATCTTCTTTTCTTAAAGGTTTTTAGATTTTACTTTAAACATCATCTTCATTTTCTTATCCAAGACATGAGATTGATCTTTCACTCTAAATTCTATTTAAAACATAATTTTATAATGGAAAATATCTTTATTGCTACTTAGTCTCTTATGAACAATACTCTTACAAGACATAGAAATAATTACTGTAGAACATATCAACTTTACATTTAGGTTGGATGATAATTTATGAAGCATATCTTGAAAGTATCATGAAATTAACCTCATAGGTATCAACAGACTCATCATCCCTTTTCTTAAACTCGAGGAACTATTATATATCATGGTATAAATAATATGAGGAAAATACTTATTAAAAAATAATTTATTTAACTCATCACATTAAATGGATTAAATATGTAATTCCTCGACCCAAGTTGACCAGAATCGGTGAATTATTACATAACATTGGCATGATCACAAGTAAGATCAAGTCTCGAAATACCAATTAGTTTAGTAGCCTTGGAATAACTATATACATTCATAAAATTTACATTACATCATAAAGTGAAAAACTACTACAACAACATATTGTCTTCATATCCCCTCATATTATCCCCGCAGGTCATTCATAAATTACTTCTTCACATCCTGGGGAAAATAGAACATTGAAAGGGGTGAGCGCAGATGCTCGGTAAAGATAAAAATATATCAGAAACATTTATAATTAAGCATAAACATTTAAGGCAATGTATAGCTAAAACAAAAGCCTTTTAAACTTGAACTTCAGCATAATATGGAAAAGATAAAATGAAATAATTCCATTTACTTATTCACAAGGATATTCTACTAGTTGAATAATCACATGCAATATCAATAATCTCTTTTATAATGATGGAATGCATAATGCCAGACTATCATAACCACGTATCCAAGGCCTCATGCCAAGACTACAAATAAGATTTTTCCAAGGCCTCGTGCCAAGACACTAGTTTTTCTCATGAGACCTACCGATGCATCGAGGAGCTATAGCGGGCTCCACCTATCACTTATTAAGTCCAATGCAGTCCTAATATGAACAGGTTTCAACATAACATAAAAATTACTATTAAAACTAGTATACGAAATGTCAATACTTTCACCATAAACCATGAATGGTATAAAAATAACACATCCACAGTCAAATATATCACAAAACCTTCAATACAATATGGAAGTTTTTTATCACAATAAATCAACTTCAAATAAGATTAAAATCCATCAAAAGATATTGACATATATGAAATCAAAACTATTTGAGAGAAATATCTATTTGTTTAAATCATTTAAAAGTCACATAATTATAAAATAAAAAATTTACTTTGATAATATCCTTATAATCTTGTAAGGGAAGCTTCTAAGATTTTATAATGGTGTAAAATAGCCGCACCCGTCGTATAAGTGAAAAAAATACATTCTTACCTTAATTCTGTCGAAACGGTTAAAAAGGACCTTGTTTGGAAAATGACAGAAATATTCCTTTATAAACTTGTTATAAAAAATCAGAAAAGGGTATAAATGACATTAACCCATATTCTGTAAAATAGAAAGAATGTTTTGAAATGAATTTTTAAGAAACATGGATGTGGATGATAAAGATATCCCAGTAGATAATTACGTATAAACAACCTCGGATAATGAAGAGATTGTAAAATAAACCCTTACCTTGTACTTTTCCTTAGTCAATGGTGTGTTAACCTCATATATAATAATTAAAACATTGTTATTAAATTATACAAGAACCACATACATAATTATGATATCATATGTGATCTTCTAATAATGCTTTATTAATAATACTTTAGTACTATCGTCGTTTTGGGTGTTAACTTATTCATATTCTTTTATATGTTTTGTTACATAAGTCATGTTTGTTATTGATAGTTTTTATCTAATTCATATCCAGAATTTATAATGATCTTCAACATTACTTTTAATCATCAAATGAGAATTAGTCTTGAATGGATACGATGGGGAATGAATCTCATCTCTTTCCTGGAGACTGTAGTCTAGACGTACACACGAGCGACAATATCATCCTTTCGATATTAAAATAACATATAATTGGATGGTATATCAAATATAAAAAATCATTATCATGTTATATTTATTATTTACATGAATTACACATCATTATTATACCCATAAAAAATAATAATATATTGAATAACAATTACACCACGACGTGGAGACGGTAAGCCATACATATGCACGTATGGTGACATGTCATTCAAAGGACGGATAGAATACTGAATATGGTTGTACCATATTTATGTTAATATCACAGTATATATTATATAATGGAATTATTATTTTATAATGGGAATAACAAAGAAAGGAGAAGTTTATGAAGAAAGGAACGTGAAAGAGGGTGGTGAAAACATTACCTCTACTTCGGGATCTTCTTTTTGATTTGATCAAAAGGGATCCTTAGGTTGGATTTATGATCAAAATAAGGCCTCTAGGTTTGATTTAAGGAAGTTGAAAGAGTATTTGGGCAGGTTTTGGCTGATCCAAAAGGCTTTGAAAGTGTGAAAAATTGGATAGAAGTTGTGTCCTTTTATAAGGGGGAGGAGGGGCACCTTAGGAAAATCAAGACATATTATTTTATAATAAATTAATATTCGGTTTATAATGGCTCAGAAGTTGATTATGTAAAGGTTAAGGTGGTTATGGGTCGATAACCACTCAACCAATTGAATTTAGACAGGCTTGGGTCATTATATTAAACTTATCTTTTAGTTTTAACTCTTAGTTAATTAGTTTGACACTAACCATGTCACTTTGTATTTTTATAGTATATAGCTAATAAACTTACTATATACCTCCAAGAGACCCCCAAATGGTCCATTAATGATAAAAATATAATTATATAAGTCCCTTGGTCGATGCTTAGATTTTTAGGAATTGAATATAACTTAATAATAAAATATTTGTTTTAAAAACTCTTTTGTCAATTTTGACACTATTGGGTATTTTGTTCTTGATAAATTTTTAACAGAATTATTACTTAGAAAAAAATTTATATAAACAATCCTAATATTTCATAGTAACCTATAAAATTATTGTAATTTATAAAAAGTATCAAATTACATTTATTTGGATATTTATAATATCAATTATCTTAATCTTTAATTAATATGTTAATTAATACATCATCATTGTGTCATAAATAAATTAAATTATATAATGTCTAAAAATTATAAATAATATACCATTATGTAGGAAATAGTTTTATATTTATAATGAATATTTATAGTGGAAAATATAACATATATAACCCTATGTAAAAATTATTGTTCTAAAAGATATATGCTTATGTCATTTTTGTATTTACTTTAACTTAATTAATATAAAGTGTCTCTATCACCTACAAGTGGTTCTATGGGGTCCCAAAATTGACCCAAAGATACCCATATTCGGATGTGTATACACCAATAAGGTTAGGACACGTTTTAGGGTAATTTTTTATTATTATAATATTATTGTTTACCCTTATTTACCGGATTTACCCTTTAACAATGGTAAATGAAATATTTACCGAAGTAATTATTCAGAATGTCTAAAAATGAAAGTTACCTATTCAAACAATTTGAACATCTTGATTCCAAATATGGAATCCATTTTTCTAAATTCAAAACACAGAAGTGGCAGAAATTAATTTAAAGTTAATTCCCACTGTCAAAACAAAAAACGTGTTTTTAAGAAATAATAACTATCAAAAGATTGATACTTGTTTATGTCCAGTTTATTTCTGAAATTGTGTCCAATGACCAAAATTGTATTAAATGGTAAAAATATATTCTATATAAACATTAAAACCACTCAAATTCATAATTTATCACTATTAATTATTTTGATTAAAAATGTTGTTTTTAATAAAAATTTAGTAATTTTCAATATTCATCAAAATATAAAAGTTATCCAAAAAGTACCAAAATTTCAACCTAGGATAATTTCGATATTCTGAATCCAAATATGAAGTCCATTTTGAAAGATAAAATGTATAAAATTTCAAAATGTGGGTATTAATATTCATAACGATAACTTTGATTGGTCGCGGTGTGTTAGAATCTCGAAGTTGCGTACAACACACGCTACTGTATTAATCAAAGAGAAGCATACCATGGAATCGTGGGGTGTTACATTCTCCCCTCCAAAAAATTTCGTCCCCAGAATTTCTAGAATATTACTACATAAAAATACTCTAGTGGTTCTTCATCACAAGTTCCTCGGATTCCCACGTTAACTCTTCCATTTTATGGTTTCTCCATAGAAATTTTACTTGACAAGTCATTCGGTTTCTCATAACTTGTTCTATCATATCAAGAATCCTGACTGGCTCATCACAATAAGAGAGATTAGGTTCCAGTTCTAATTCCTCATAGGTGAGTACATGCACTGGGTCAGGCATGTTTTTTCTCAATAGTTCTACGTGTAAGACAACGTGAACTTTGGAGGGATTTGGCGACATTGCCAAATGGTAAGCTACAGCCCCAATTTGTTCTAGAATTTTGAAAGGACTGATGTACTTGGGACTCAATTTACCTTTCTTGTCAAATCATATAACTCCCTTCTATGGAGATACCTTTAAGAAAACATGATCTCCGTCCTGAAATTCCAAATCCTTTCTTCAGTTGTCAGCATAGCTCTTCTGCCTAATTTGAGCTCCATTGATGTGGTTTTAGATTACCTTCACCTTTTCCATCGTTTCCTCCACCAGTTCTGGGCCTATAAGTTTTCTTTCACCAACATCATCCCAACAGGTTGGTGTGTGACATCTCTTTCTGTATAACGCTTCATATGCTGCCATCTGAATACTTGAATGGAAGTTACTGTTATAGGAAAATTCTACTAGAGGTAAATATTGATCCCACATACCCTGAAAGTCAAGTGAGAAAGATCTCAACATGTCTTCTAAGGTTTGAATTGTCTGTTCCGATTGTCCATATTTTTGAGGGTGGTAAGCAGTGATCAAATGAAGTTCAGTATCCAAGGCCTCCTGAAGACTCTTCCAGAATCTCGAAGTAAAACGGGGATCTCGATCTGAAACAATCGATAGGGGTACTCCATGAAGTCTCAAAACTTCATTAATATATAGTCTTGATAGACGTTCAAGTGGGAAATATTCCCTTAGTGCAAGAAAATGTGATGACTTGGTAAGACGATCAACAACGACCCATATTGCATCGTTCCTTCTAGGAGTCTTCGGTAGTCCCATGAAAATGTACATAGTGATATTAACCCATTTCAACTCAGGTATGGGAAGAGGATGCATGACTCCTCCAGGTTATTGCCTTCCAGCATTAACTTGCTGAAAAACCATACATCTTGACACAAAATCATCAATCTCCCTCTTCATGTTGTCCCACCAAAAATTTTCTTTTAAATCTCTATACATTTTGGGGCTCCCAGGGTGTATAGATAAATTGGAACTATGAGCATCGTCTAACAATTCCCTTTTTAAATCAGGTATATCAGGAACACAAAGTCTCTTCTCGAATTTCAAAATTCCTTCTTCATACACAATGTATCTCAATCTCCCTGCATTCACAGCTTTAATCTTCTTTTGAAATTCTTCATCATCGATCTGAGAACTCTTAATCATTTCCAGTAAATATGGTTTGGAAACCATTTGAAAAATCACCCCTGTTTCAACTTCCATGGTTATTCCCATGTCCATCTTCACTAGATCCATGAAAATTGGATACCTTTCAATTCTCATATTGTTCAAAACTCCATGATCTTTTTTTCTCAAAGCATTTTCCACCTTATTTGCCTTCACTGGGTGATAGTTTATCATACAATCATAATCCTTGAGTAATTCAAGCCATCTCCTTTGCCTCATGTTGAGTTCTTATTGTGAGAAAATATACTTCAAAATCTTGTGATCAGTATAAATATCACATTTTTCACCATAGAGGTAGTGTCTCCATATCTTCAATGCAAAGATCACAAAAGCTAACTCAAGATCATTATTAGGATAGTTTTTCTCATAAATTTTCAACTGTTTTGATGCATATGTAATAACCCTATCATTCTGCATAAGGACACAACCAAGTCCTTTCTTCGATGCATCACTATAAATAACGAACCCATCATTCCCTGATGGTAGAGTCAATATATGAGCTTTGAAAAATCATCTCTTAAGTTATTCAAAACATTCTTCACACTCTTTTTATCAAAAAAAAAAAATTTAACCCGTTTACGTGCGAGCTTTGTTAATGGGTTATCCAATCGGGCAAAATTCTAGATGAAACATCGATAATAACCTGCTAAAACAATAAAACTGCATACCTCAGTTATACTTGTAGGTGCTGGACATTATTGGATTGCCTTGGTCTTAGAAGGATCAACAGAGATTCCATCATTAGAGACATTATGGACAAGAAAAGACATCTCTTGAAGTCGGAACTCACACTTGCTAAACTTACCATATAATTCATGGCTTCTCAGAGTCTTCCGGATAATGAGCAAGTGATTTTCAGGATCTTCGTAGCATTTGGAGTATAACAAGATATCATCAATAAAAACCACTACAAAATCATCGAGATATTCCTTGAAAACTCTATTGATTAGATCTATGAATACATAGGGTGCATTAGTTAGCCCAAAAGGCATTACTGTAAACTTGTAATGCCCATACCTGGTTCGAAATGGTATCTTCGGAATGTCTTCCTTCTTCACACACAAGTGATGGTATCCAGATCAAAGTTCAATCTTTGAAAAGTACTTAGCTCCATGCAGTTGGTCAAATAAATCATCAATGCAAGGTAGGGGATACTTGTTCTTTATTTTTATAGCATTGATCTCCCTGTAGTCGATACATAACCTCATAGATCCATCTTTCTTTTTAACAAAAAGAATATGGTCTCTCCATGGAGAAACACTAGGGAGAATAAATCCCTTATTAATCAAATCCAATAGTTGTTTATTTAGTTCCACAAATTCTACAGTGTCCATTCTATAAGGGGTCTTTGATATAGGACTTGATCCAGGAATTAAATCAATAGAAAACTCAACACCTCGTTCTGGAGGATGTTTAGGTAAATATTTCGGAAACACATCTACATATTCTCTCACAATAGGTACAACCCCTATTTGAACATTCCTTTCCTCACCCACATTTATTTCATTCTCTTCCTCCCCGATAATTTAATTTAGTTGAGCTATTGGGGGTGGATCTAGCTAAGAATTATGTGGTGACGATTCTACTCTAAAAATATGGTGTTCTTTATCATCATCATCAAAAATCATAACCTGCTTCTTCTTAAAATAAATCTTCACATCATGGTCTAAAATCCAATACATACCAAGGATTATATCAAACTAAATCATAGGTATGACAATGAGATCAGTGGATAAATAACATTTATGTGCTCTAATGGGGACTGATTCACAAAACGTTGTTGCAATGATACATCCCTTTAGAGTTTTAACTGACAAATCCTTTGTTAAATAAAATTGGGAATATCAATTTCTCTTAGCAAAATAGAAATATATGAAACAATGTGATGATCCAGAGTCCAATAAAACATTTTCTAAACTTGAGGAAACCATTAAATTACATGCCACCACGTCTTTCATAGATTCTACCTTAGCAGTAGTGATAGCATAAGCTTGGCATTGATCCCATGGCCTTTTCTGAGGCAAGTTCCCCTGACACTTAGGACATTCATTTTCATAATGTTCCATCTCTCTACAATTATAGCATTCCATGTTGACATCAACTCTCTTTCCCTTATAGTCATGAGCTTGGTGGCCTTTTTCACCACACTTGTAACAGACTCCCATTCCTTTTAAGCAAGTACCGAGATGTTTCTTCCCACATTTGTTGCAGGATGGATTTTCAACTTTTCCCTTATTCCCCTTATTTCCATTTCCACATTGATAATCAGATCTCTTATTCTCTTCCTTTTCTTTAAAGTCATTAGACTTAAAGAATTCCTTTTCTTTTTTGATATCACATGAGACAATGTCTTCATACGACGAGAAGGATTGTGAGACTAATTCTCGACGAAGAAATGGTTTTAACCCATCAAAGAAATGATCAATATTACTTCTTGGGTTACGTATATAATCTCCACCATACCATTCTAACCTTGTAAAGTTAGCCTCATAAATTGCGACACTCTCATCCTCCTTTTTCTTCAGACTCAGAAATTGCCTTTCCATATCTGCTCTATGGTCACGAGAAAAGTATTTTTCTAAAAACAGATCTTTTAACTCCCTAAATTCCATATTTGACACTTCATCATCTTCCTTCATGTTTTTAATCAATGACCTCCATTGATTAGCATCTCCAGTGAGGTGGTAAACTGCCAAGATAACTTTTTCCCTTTCACTACTCACCAAAGCCTGAAATATTTTCTCTAGGGAACTTATCCAATGCTTAGCTACCAATGGATTTGTACTCCCATTGAATGTTGGTGGTTTTTGCCTCATGAAGCGATCTAACATTGATCCTCCACACTGTGGATTAGGGTTCTCCATATGGTTAAGGTTATTATTCATAACCTAAGTGAGTTGTCCCAGTATAGTGATAAGCTGATCAGCACCAGTTACATCACCAGCTCCACTATAATTCTCTTGAATAGGAGGAAAATCCCTACATGGAGTGCGTTCATTGATATGGTTTCTATTTCATCCACTAGGCACCATTTCTAAACATTAGCATAAACTAGATCAGTTTATGAATCAAAATATGTTATTCCATACTAGTAAAACACTTAACATAAATTGAACAGTTTCTGGATATAATCCATAATCATAAAAATGTTTTATTTGAGGAATTATATACTCATAAACCCTTCATAATGGTTCTTAAAGAAAATGATAATTATCCTAAGCAAATCCCCTGGGAGTGTCATAACCAAGAGTGCAGCAAGGCCTGTTGTTGTGCACCAGTTCCCATTCAAGTCTAGCTCAAAGTGGTGTTTTTGGGTTTTACCCCTAGGTACATCTGTGCCAGAGCCGCCTCTACCTGCATGTATCCAAATAGGGATGTATTGCTCGGAAAAATCACAAAATTTCAACAATACCAAAATTCTAGGATGTTCTTCTATACTAATCCTCAAAGTCTATCTTAGGTCTATGTGCTCTAATCAGAGTTTACATAAATCTAGCTTCCAAGGTTTGTACTAAACTTTCTTTGAAACAAACTATAATGCCCCAACCCCAGTTGCCCAGAGTTGGTGAATTATTACATAACATTGGCATGATCACAAGAAAGATCAAGTCTCTAAATACTGATTTTTTTAGTAGCCTTAGAATAACTAGATACATTCATAAAGTTTACATTAAATCATAAAGTGAAAAACTACTACAACAATATATTGTATTCATATCCCCTCATATTATCCCTGCAGGTCATTTAGAAATTACTTCTTCACATCCTGGGAAAAATAAAACATTGAATGGGGTGAGCTCAGATGCTCAGTAAGTATAACAATATAGCAGAAACATTCATAAATAAGCATAAACATTTAAGGCAATGTATAGATAAAATAATAGCCTTTTAAACTTGAACTTCAGCATAATAAAGCAAAGATAAAATAAAATAATGCCATTTACTTATTCACATGGATATTCTACTAGTCGAATAATCACATACAATATCAATAACCACCTTCATAATGATGGAATGCATAATTCCAGACTATCATAACCACATAGCCAAGGCCTCATGCCAAGACTAGAAATATGATTTTTTCAAGGCCTCATATCAAGACAATAGTTTGTCTCATGAGACCTACTGATGCATCGAGGAGCTGTAGCAGGCTCCACCCATCACTTATTAAGTCCAATGCATTCCTCATATGAATAGGTTTCAACATAACATAAACATTCGCATTAAAACTAGCATACGAAATGTCAATACTTTCACCATAAACCATGAGTGGTATAAAAATAACACATCCATAGTCAAACATATCACAAAACCTTCAATACAATATGGAATTTTTGTATCATAATAAATCAACTTCAAATAAGCTTAAAATCCATCAAAGGATGTTGACCTAGTTGAAATCAAAACTATTTGAGAGAAATATATATATTTTTGAAATCATTTACAAGTCACATAATTATAAAATAAAACACATAATTTTAAAATATCCTTATAACCTTGTAATATAATCTTTTAAGAGTTTATACCGGCAGAAAATAGCCACACCCACCGTATAAGTTAAAAAAATACATTCTTGCCTTAATTCTGTCGAAAAGTTTAAAAAGGACCTTGTTTGGAAAACAATAGAAAGATTCCTTTATAAACCTCTTATAAAAAGTCAAACAAGGGTATAAATGAATTTAACCCATAATCTATAAAATAGAAATAATATTTTGAAATACATTTTTAAGAAACATGGATGTGGATGATAAAGAGATCACAGTAGATAATTACGTATAAACAACCTCAGATAATGAAGAGATTTTGAAATAAACCCTTACCTTGTAATTTTCCATAGTAGATGATATGTTAAACTCCTATATAAGATTCAAAACATTGTTATTAAATTATACAAGAACCATATACATAATTATGATATCAGAAATGATCGTCTAATAATGCTTTTTTAATAATACTTTAGTATTATCATTGTTTTGGGTGTTAACTTACTCGTTTTCTTTTATTTGTTTTGTTACATAAGTCATGTTTGTTATGGATATTTTGTATCGTATTCATATCCATAATGATATAAAGTTCTTAAACATTACTTTTAATCCTCAAATGAGAATTATTCTTGAATGGATACTAAGGGGAATTAATCTCATCGCGTTCGTGGAGAAGGTAGTTTGTATGTACGCACGAGCGACAATATCATCTTTTTTATATTAAAATAATATATAATTGGATGGTATATCATATACACAAAATCATTATCATGTTATATTTATTATTTAAATGAATTACACATCATTATTATACCCATCCAAATAATAATATATTGAATAACAATTACACCACAACGTGGAGACGGTAAGTCGTACGTACGCACGTATGGTGACATGTCATTCAAAGGATGGATAGAATACTGAATATGGATGTACCATAATTATAATAATATCACAGTATATAGGAGATACTGGAGTTATTGTTTTATAATGGTAATAACCAAGAAAGAAGAAGTTGATGAAGAAAGGAAATTGAAAGAGGCTGCTGAAAACATTACCTCTTCTTCTGGTTCTTCCTTTTGATTTGATCAAATTGGATCCTTAGGTCGGATTTTTGATCAAACTATGGCCTCTAGTTTAAATTGAGGAAAGTTCAGAGAGTATATGGGAAGGTTTTTGCCGAACCAAAAGGCTTTGAAAGTGTGAATAATTGGTTATAAGTTGTGTCCTTTTATAAGGGGGGGAGGGGCACCTTAGGAAAATCAAGAAATATTATTTTATAATAAATTCATATTCGGTTTCTAATGGCTCAAAAGTGGATTATTTAAAGGTTAAGGTGGGGATGGGTCGATAACCACTCAACCAATTGAATTTAGTCAGGTTTGGGTCATTATATTAAACTTATCTTTTAGTTTTAACTCTTAGTTAATTAGTTTGACACTTACCATGTCACTTTGTATTTTTATATTACATAGTTAATAAATATACCATATACCTTCAAGAGACCCCCAAGTGGTCCATTAATTATACGACTATCATGATATAAGACTTATGTCCAAACTTTATTTTTTTATGAATTTAATATAAATTAATAATATAATAATTGTTTTAAAAACTCTTTTATGTCAATTTTGACACTATTGGGTATTTTGTTCTTGATAAATTTAAAACAACATTATTACTTAGAAACAAATTAATATATATAATCCTAATATGTCATAGTAACCTATAAAATTATTGAAATTTATAAAAAGTCTCAAATTACATTTATTTGGGTATTTATAATATCAATTTTCTTAATCATTCATTAATACGGTAATTACTGCATCATCATTGTGTCATAAATTAATTAACTTATATAATGTTTGAAAATTATAAATAAAATTACATTATTTAGGAAATATTTTTATCTTTCTAATAAATTTTTATAGTAAAAAATATAACTTATATAACCCTAAGTAAAAAATTTTTTGCTAAAAGATATATTCTTATGTCATTTTTGTATTTACTTTAACTTAATTAATATAAAGTGTCTCTAACACCTACAAGCAGCTCCATGGGGTTCCAAAATAGACCCAAATATGCCCATGGTCGTAAATTTATCCACCAATAAGGTTAAGAAAATTTTTAGGATAATTTTTTATTATTATAATATTATTGTTTACCCTTATTTACCGGATTTACCCTTTAACCATGGTAAATAAAATATTTACTGAAGCAATTATTCAAAATGTCTAAAAATGAAAGTTTCCAATTTAAAAAATTTAAAAATCCTGATTCCAAATATGGAATCCATTTTTCCAAATTAAAAACACTGAAGTGGAAAAAATTAATTTAAAATTAATTCCCGCTGTCAAAACAAAAAACATGTTTTTAAGAAATAATAACTATCAAAAGATTGATACTTGTTTATGTCTGGTTTAATTGTGAAATTATGTCCAATGAACAACATTGTATTAAATGGTAAAAATATATTCTTAATATACTTTAAAACCAATCAAATTCATAATTTATCACTATTAATTATTTCTATTAAAAAAGTAGTTTTTAATAAAAATTTATTAATTTTCACTATTCATCAAAATATAAAAGTTATCTGAAAAGTACCAAAATTTCATCCTAGGATAATTTCAATATTCAGAATCCAAAAATGAAGTCCATTTTGAAAGGTAAAATGTATAAAATTTCAAAAAGTGGGTATTACTATTCATAACGGCTACTTTGATTGGTCGCAGCGTGTTAGAATCTCGAATTTGTGTACAACACACGCTACTATATTAATGAAAGAGAAGCATATCGTGGAAGATTGGGGTGTTATACAATATCATCTTACTGCCTTGTATTCTTGATTTGATTTCACCATGGATATGCTTCTTCTTATAACCAATAGAATGCAAGAATGAATTTCTCATGATCAGAACACTACATAATAGAGAATATCTTTACAACTGTAGAGGTCCATTTTTCAGCAATAAATGGATGAAAACACACTTTGAAAGAAGGTCTATGTTTCCTCATGAAAGACTCAAAATAATATTGTCCCCTCATTTTATTATTTTGAATTTCACCACGATTCATAGCTTGAGAAAGTTGGGTGAGTATAGTAATGAGGTTTTCCATTCTGAATCCCATAGCATTAAGTTTATTAGGGGAAAATCGTTTCATTTTCCATCACAATCACAATTAACATAGTTCCTTTGGGTTCAATCCATTGACTAAAAAAATAACATAGAGTACGAAATAGTTATCATAATGAGGAACTACATAATCATGAAAAAATAACATATAGGAAGTCTAAATTATGAAATCTTCCTTAATTTATAAACCCATATATTTATCCTATGTTATTCATAGATAACTTATTTTTAAATACATAGTGATGGTAAATAAAGATTTGGTTAATTTTTAAAGCATATCCTCTCAGAGTGTCAAAATAGTTGTGTAGTAAGGCCCATTTTCATGAACTAGATTACCCCATGTCAGGCCCAAAACATCTTCTTAGATTTATTTCCCCTAGGTATATTTGTTCAAGATCTAAATCCATATATATTATATATACAGGGATGTATTTCTAGTAAACTACTCAGTATAACCTTCTCCAAAATTCTAGGAAATTTTCCTATACATTTCTTTATCAATAGACATGTTCTTAGACATATCCTTATGGTTCTCAATATGGTTTTCTCATCCTATCTTCCAAGGATTAACTAAAACTTATCTCTAATACCCACTATATCGACCCTCACATTAAATAAATTAATATTAAATAACTTTTTGGGAATACTTAAAATATCATACAAATATATGACAAAGGATTGTACTATTCTAGTGCCTTTGGAAATATGGAAACATTGATACTGATAGGTAATTGAGCTTCATTATCTCCCACTAGGTTCTTCTTTACTATCACTCTTCTTAGAAACATCTAACACAACACATATATTCATAAACTGGGTAAGGAAACCTAAAAAATGGGGAGATCAAATTCTCAGTAAAGGTAAAAAATAGAGATATATTTGAATAACCATAAGCATAAGTGTATGAGAACATGATCATGAAAATAGAAGATCATTCCCAGCATATCAATGATCATAGACCAAAATCATGGCATAAATCTTAAAAGTTCATAAGACATGAATCATAAGGAAATAAACAAAATAAGACATGAAATCATAACAAAGGAATAAAACATGTAATTTTTGGAAGACACGTAATAATATAATATGATTTCCATATTTTCCAAGGCATCACATCCAACACCATCTTTTTAGTATGGGTTCACTCCCCAAACCATCTTGGTAGTCATGGTTCACTCTCTTGGCCATCTTAGTAGCATGAATTCACTCCTCATACCATTTTGGTAGTCAAGGTTCACTATCATAGACATCTTAGTAGTCTAGGTTCATTCCTAATACCATCTTATTCTATCTCAAGAGATATAAATCATTACCTAATGCATTTTATGGAGATATAGGTCTCACTCATCTCATAATGAAATCATACAAACATGTTCCAAAAGATAAAAAATAATCATATCATAAACCATAAAATTAAATGGTTATTTAGAAAATGTAATAATATCATATCCTTTGTAAAAATATAGGTTTCATAATAATTTCATCATAAACATAACCCCTGAAAACAGTGGTTTTCAAAAGCAGATAACTCGTGAAAAAATATGGGTTTCATAGTCATCCTAACATTAAAATTTCACCCATTTAGAGAAATAATATGAATGGAAACATTAAATAATTTTTCCATCAAGGCATGAGTTACACCAATGGATGTTATCATATATGAGAACTAATTTCTTAAGATGTTTTAAATACATTTCTTGAGGAAAATATCCCTTCTACATTGAAAATTATTTTTAGAACATAAATCATTTTGAAAACATTTTTATTTAAACATATCATTGAATTCTTATAAAGGAATAATTGGAAACTATAAAAATGTTTTATAATAATTTTTCCCATGAAAATGGGCTTAAAATACCTTTGGAAAATGTTTTTGAAAACATATTTCAGACCATGTTTTTAATACAATAGATTTCTGGCCGAAGAGATAGATGGTCATATTTTACATAAAAACATTATCTTAAGTAGGAAAGAATGTAAAAATGAAAATAATACATGATTATATCTTTAATAATCATAGGATAAGAAAATTAATTAGTGTTATTGAGATATAGGTCGTTATATTTCATTAATTGGAGCATAGTCATAAACAATCTTGATAAGAGATGAGATTGTTTCAATAAACTCATGTCAATTGGTAATGTGGGATAATACTCTCTGTGTAAAAAAAGAATAATTAAATTAATATTAAAATATCATTAAAACAAGGATATTCTTGATATAACATGTAAAATGGAAGTATATTAACATAGAAAAAGTGTTTAGGTTCATAACAAAACATGGGTCTCAAAGAATGAAAACTGAGACAAAAACATGTTTACCAATTTGGAAACTATTGAAACTTAAACCCAATTTATTGAGGATAATAAAATTGATATGTAAATACACATAAATTTAACTATAATAATCATATAATACAACCATGGTAAGTACACACACCACACAAGGAGAAATGGGTGGTGAATAAATCATGTATTCAAGGAAATAAAAAGTGAGATGAAATACCATTACCTGGTGTATTGACTCTCTTAGTACTCATATGACCCAACAATATAATAAATATAAATTTATTAAAAATATATTAAAGAACCATATTCTTATATATAATACCATATATTGTTTTATTATGACCTTATATTACCACACTTGTTAATAATCTTATATTAAGGTTTCACTTTGGATAATATTATCTTTATTCTTTCCAACTGTTTTAATTTTTTATATATTTTGTCCTTATACTTATATAATGATTACTAGAATTTTAAAAATGATATAAATATAATTTATATACATTATATTTTAATTATAATAATATATATATAATATAGAATCATGAATTGGAACACATTGCTCAGGGAGACAGTAAGCCGTATGTACGTATGAACGCTATTTATGTTTAATTTTTGTGTTTAAATGAAAAAAATAAAAAGTAATATATTTACATATATATATATAATTATTAAAGTAGATTTATTATATCATATATATAATATATATTCACTAAAACCATCCTTAATACATTCTAGGTTGTGTATGAATAAATCACATCGCTTTGAGGGGGCGGTAGTCCACATTTCCACAAACGAAATTATCATGTCAACAAAAAATGGAATGTAAAAAATATAAGTTTTTTGAAAAGATTAAATAAGATTAAATAAAAAGTTAATATAATATATTACATATATAAACAAATTTTCCAACATAATTTCCCCCATGATATGCGGTAAAGGAAAAACGAATAGTCATCATTTAGTGAGGCGGTAGTACGTCGTACACATAAACAGTATGTTCATTACACATTAGATATTGGTTTGTATAACTATAAATAGAAACCTTATAATAAAAACATCCTATTATATTGAATATAAAAATTTTATTATACAAACATGGAATAAATAGAGTGGAAGTTGTAGGGAAGGAAAATAAAAGAAAAGATCTTGAGAGAAGATGTTACGTCTTCATCAGGTAACTCCTTTTGGTTTGTGTCAAAAGGATTCCTTGGATTGAATTTTTCATAAAGGGAGGCTTATATAAAGAATTTTGGGATTTTGGGTTGCATATAAAATAGATCTAGGAATAACCTAAGTAGTTATAGTGGTGTGAATAAGAGGGAGTGGTGGTGGCCTTTTATAAGGGAGTGAAAGGACAAACTTGGAATTTTTTTAAAACAAGTAGGTGTACCCACATTTTAACAAAAGAAAAGCCATAAAAAACCTAAAAAGATAAATAATTTAATTTTAATTATCTTATAATTTCCATAAAATGGGTTCTAGACAGTTTTTTATGTCCTTTTGGGTCTTAAATTTGAGGCTTAGTCCTTAGTTAAGCTTTATTTTACGTTAATCAATGTAATTAATTTTAACTACTTTCACTAATATTTATTTTCAAAAAATAATTTGACCTTATAAGAAATTATAAATTACTATAACTCCAAATATGGAATTTATTTTTTCAAATTATAATCAAAAAAATTGAGTAAATTAATCCAGTAGTCGGGTAGACAACGCGAGGTTTTAAAGTAAAAATATTCCAATGTGTGCTAAGTTTTTATACCCATGTGTAAAGTGAAATTTATATCAATGGCCTAAATTTTTTTAATTAATATAAATATAATCTAATGATTCATTTAAACTAATTTAAAATATAATTTAAACTTATAAATAAATTAGATGAAAATGTAGTTTTAAATTAAAATCTGATATTTTTCACTATTCATCTAAAAAGAAGTTTCTTACAGAAATCCCATAAGATCACCCTAATATAATTTAAACATTATAAATTAAAAAATTAATTTTATTTTATGCAATTTAATTTATAAACGTGTCTAACATTAATTTTATTATTTTTCACACAAGGATATTAAAAGTAGTTCATTTGAGAAAATGGTATTTTAAAACATATAAGGACTTAACCAAAAACTACATCTTTCATTATCAATAGTTTTAATTTATATTAAAAAATTCTAAAAAATATTTGCAAATTATTTATTAATATTCATATTAATATTTCTAATTGATAGGTTATAATTATCTTGTCTATATAATTATAATAGTAAAATGATGTTTCTTAGAAACATATGTGTTGCGTGTAACATACGTCATGTTAGTGTTGCATGTAATATATTCCAAATAGGTGTTCTGTGTATCATGCACCAATTTTATGTTTTTTATATCAAGTCAGTGATGTGTGAAATGAATTTTGGACACTACTATAAAATGGCTCTATACTAGCACATCTATACCAAAAGTTTAAAAATATCATGGGTATAGATAGTATGTTTTGACCTATACCCATGGTTTTGTTAAAACCATGGGTATACTAACACTGATTTAAAGTTTTTATTTGGATACTACTCTTGATTTCTCATTTCCTACCCATGCTTCTCCCCCAATCCATGGCGTCTCCACCCTATCCCCCCTCCCTTACCTCGACCTCATGCCCTCACCTCCGCCTCTAGGCCCCTACCTCCCTCCCTCTGCCTTATTACCTCTACAGATTCCTCCTAGCCCCCACCTCTACCTCTAGAACCTCACCTCTACCTTTATATCCTCCTTTACCTCTTCCTCCTCCTAGCAGCAGCTGCCTCTTCCTCTCAGCCCTCACCTCCACCACAATGGCATCCTCTGCCTCCACCTCCTCCCTCCCATGGCCATGTCTACCTCTACCTCATTATATCTAGGCATAAAGGATCCCTATGTATGGATTCATCCATATTATCCATGTATTTCTTGGGTTCATTGGTTCTACGTTGGTTTCATTAATTTTGAGACATAATTTCTTAAAATAAATGTAAATAACAAACTAAATGAGTTTGAAGTAGGGAATCTTATTACAATATCTTGCATAAAAAGGTAGAAGCTCAACAAGAAAGTTATCCATACAATTTATGACTTGGTTGATTACCTTTTTGGAAAGACTATTGGAAACCATGTTTGCTTCATGAACGACACAAGTGATAATGTATTTGGTCTCCAAAAGCAAAGCAAGTCAGCTCATCCAACGGGTAGTCAAAGGATAGGTGAGATGTACCACCCCCTCCCAACTAGCATGGATGATAGTGGTGGAATCACATTCAATACAAATATTGTTCCATCTCTTTTTCCTGGAAAAAATTACAGCATGGATCACACCCATCATTTCAGCCACCAAAGATGAGGAAATTCCACAGTTTCCAATGAATTATCCATGACACTGACCAAGGTGGTATCTAAAAATAGCTCCACAACCCGCGGGACTCGAGTTGCCTTTAAAAGCACCATAAACATTCACATTGATCCATCTTGGGAGCGGGGATCTCTAGAAGACCTCAAAAGTTCATCATGGTTGTTTGTATATCCCATCAATCCGAAGTCAAAAAAGGATCTCAATGTCTCCAAGGGAGTTATCAAGGTAAAATTTTTGAGTCATAGCAGCAACCCTAATAGCAATGAGGATTTGGGTTTGACCTGCATTATGGTTGAATGAGCAATTATTGTGGATAATAGATTTTATATAATATTAGATCATATGGAGGAGATCAAAAATAGAAGTTATGAATAAGTTCTTGATCTGTTGAGAGGTATCAAGATCCACAAAATGTTTCTATTGAGGTATGATAGCCTCAAGGAGTAACCATCTGTAGTCAAAAATGTCAGAAATATAATTCCAAATGGTAGAATCTGTAGCACAAGACAAGAATAGATTGTTAGTATCTTCTCGATGTTGGTGAAAAAAGGACACATGGAGAATATTTGGGCCCAAAATTAATGAAGAAAAACCTCAATAGGGACACGATTGTGATCAATATGCCAAAAAAGTGCAAGTCTTGAAATTTTGATCCATAGTTTATCAAAATATTTCAACCAAAAAATATTTAGATCAGAGTTTGAAAAATTGTGATTGTAAAAATATTTGGAATCATGGACACCATTTTGATCTTGATCCCAAATAAGGAAATAATCATAGTTAGAGAAGGGGTAACTATCAATAACCAGAATGATGTTATTAAGAAAATTAAAATTTTGAGATTGCATTACCTCATTTATAGAGCAGTTGGTATTATTTTGAAGAGAATTAGAAGACACCATAGAGATAAGGGGGAAACCGTCTAGTTATCCAACCAAAAATTCAAGGAATAATTCATGTTAACCATCCATCTATAATTATTCATAATATTGGAAAAGGATTGTCTGATGGAAGGATAGATCGAAGAGATAATGTAGTTTAAATTTTCCTTCTTTATCTTCATAACGAATCTTATTTTATGAAATTAATGGAGTCAAAGTTGTTATCAATAAACCACCAGGTGAGTCTGGCTTGAAGGGAATCATTAAAAAGTTTGTTTTTTATGCCAATACCACCTTTCTCTAAGGGTTTGCAACAGTTGGCCTAGGGTATGGTCACAAGCCTCCTTTCAAGAGTGCTACCAGTCCAAACAAAATTCTTTATGTAAACATTAATTTTCATTAAAAGACTTGCAGGCCATTTATAGACCATCATCAAGTATACCATTTTGGAGACAATGGTAGATTTCACCAAAAAAATCCTCTATCCATGTAAAGGGATTTACCCTTCCTGGGAGACAATTGGTTTATGACAAGGTCAAAATTGTTGTAAATGTACATAGATTTAGGCCTTCCCAAAAAGATAGCCACTTCAATATAGGTGAAGGGGAAAGTTCCTTCTTTTATGCCTAAATTAGTTATGATACTAATATTTCTAGGAGGGGATACATTTTTTACAAACAAATCATAGGATTTGTTCCGACTTATAGATTGTCCATAGATTTATTAAAAATGAGATATGGAATTTTTTAAATTTTGAACATTATTTTTACCACCTTGAAAGAATAAGATAATGTCGACAACATAAAGAAGATGTGTAGGAACATTTAAGTTTCTGGAAGCCTGAAGAGTTATAATATTATTTTGATCCACAAGGTGAGTGAGCAATCTACTTAGTTAATCCTCCGAAATAGCAAATAGAATGGCAGATAAGGGATCACCTTGTCTGACTCCCTTATTGCACTTAAAGTGACCCTTCAGGGAACCATTAATAAGGATGGGGATTAAAGATGATTTGAATAAGGACTTTATCCTATTGATGAAGGTGTCATTAATTCCAAATGCCTGAGGAACGTTGAAGATAAATCCCCAATCAATAGTGTCAAAGGCTTTCCTAATATCAATATTGATGGAAATATTTCTTCATCTGGTGGATTTTCATAGGGTTTTGGTACATTCAGAGTCAAGGGAAATATAATCTTGTATAGACCTTCCCTTGATGAAACCAAATTGATTCCAAGAAACAATTTTATTGCCCAGTGTTGAAAGTCTATTGGAAAGCAGTTTTGTAATGATTTTGTTAACAAATTTAACAAGAGAAATTGGATGAATGGGATAGATATCTTAGGTATTTCCCACATTAGGATTTAAGGTGATAAATTGAGCATTGATACCTTCAAGAAGAATACCATTAGATTAAAGTATCTAAAAAGATTGAAAACAATAAAGTGGATAGTCTCCCAATATTACGGGAAAAAACCATCGTTATATCCATCAGGGCCCGAGGCACTATCAGGTTTAAGGATAAAGACATTGTCTTTGATTTCATGATCAAAAGGCATGCTAAGAAGGAAAACATTTTCTTCCTTATTTACTATAACTGGAATGATGTAAGAAAAGAGATCTTTGTTGAAATTTAGACCATTGAAAATATTATCAATGTAAGAGACCACATTACATGGAATTCCGACCTCAGATTCAATGAATAAATCATTGGCTCTATAGAGCGAAAGAGGCCTACGAACTTTCATGATTTGTTAAAGAAAGATGTAGAACATAGTGTTTCTATCACCATCAGAAAGAAATTTTGTTTAAAAATATTGCTTATATATGTTGTCTTTAAGGTAATGTAGATAATTAAGTTTCATAGAGGTATTGATTTCAAGTTGGGGGTCCAAAGAGAAATCAATGTTAGTGTTAGCAGTTTTAATTTGGATAAGATTGTGCTCAAGAGTGGAGATGTCTTTGAGATTTTTTTTATATTTAGAACTACATCAACCTTTGGGAAATTGTTTGAGATGTTTTAATTTGATGATGAAATAAAAATAATCATTGTGTTTATTCATATAATCCCAACACTATTTAATGTTATTATCATAATCCAGGTTTTCAGACCAAGTGTTATTAAATATGAAAGGAAAAATGGGTTTAATTGTTTTGTGAAAAGACTAACAAGAATGGGATGATGGTATGAATTTAGTTTGGGCAAGGTGATGCTATATATAGTGTCCCAAATATCCAGACCAAGGATGTTCATCAAGGCTCTATCCAATTTACTAGTAATAATCCTATTATAGTGTCTTGTATACCAAATGATATGTTTACATCTTTATAATGGATCCAGTCTATTATTTTTCTCATAGGATATATTTACATCTTTGACATAGAACATGTCAATTATTATAATGTGAACAATTTTTATTGCTCTATATAGAGAAAATTTTATGGATTTTTCTTTAGGTTGATTCATGATGTTTAGTAATCTTGGGTCTGATAGTCCATTATAAGAAAACTGGTCCATGTGGAATGAAAAAACCAAAACAAACTTGTACCTCTCCAAATACAGCTGACATGCATAAACCCATGCTAACCCAAAATGGACCAAGTAGAATGAAGATTTATTTAATTGAATCAATTAGAATAAAAGTAACCTAATCCATAATGGATATAATAAAACTAATTAAAAAATAGAATGGAACTTTTTAAAAATAATTCACAAACTAACCAAACCTTACTGGAATAAATGTAAATCAAATTAACCAAACTAGACCTGATTGATCAAAATCAAAAAAATATAATTAAAATAGAAAAAAATTGAATAAAAATAAATTAAACCAAGTGAAACGTATCTAACTTGAACTAATCTGATATTACAAATGATGAATCAAATTTTACCAAATATAATTAATTCAAACCAATATGACCACAATTAACATGAACTAAAACAAAGTGATATGAACAAAATGTAATAAAATTTAGTTTATTAGAGTCAAAATGAATGAAATTATCTAGGATAATATAAATAAAAACAAGATGAAATAAATCTACTGAAAATTTACAAAACAAATTTGTATTGAAAAAAACAAACTACACTAAAACTCAATCCAAACTGATTATATACCATTAATAGGAAGAGTAATTCATAATTAATATGAATCTACTATTTGAAAATATCATTTTTTGACTTGGATATTTTTCCCCTTTCTTGATGGAACATGATTGGACCCATGGGTCATTGGGGTTATATATTCGGTAGTGACTTGTTTAATCATAGGGGATAGGTATGTTATAGTTTAGTATTTATATTATTTTCTTTATCACATTTCACACTTAGGCCTTTTACCACTTTCTATGGATGTAGGGTACTTATATTCTATGAAGGGGTCTATAAGGGCACTATAGGTAGCTATGTGGTTTTCTTTGTAGGGGAGGGAGATCGGGGTAGTTGATGGATTAATAGCGTGTTTCCTTTTTGTCTGGTTTTACTGTATTACTTCTGTTTATTTTATTTTCCATCGGTACAGACGTCTGACATACGGATGTGTCATGCCAAAATTTTATTTGATTTCCAAAATTGTTTTAATTAATTGTTTGCGGATGAAATATTTCCTAAGTGGTGATTCCCAAACTAGAGCTCATGAGATATTCCAAAAGAAAACCGACCCTGAATGATCAAACCTTAAACTAAATTCATGGGTCTAAACCACTACACCCAATAACCTTTTTGTGATTTTTACCAGAATTACCATACCATATTAAGGGAATGGATGACCACTTGGTCCCATATTTTGTGGGATTCCCCTCTTAAAATTTATTCTCTACAGTGTGATTAGAAGTAGACTCATTCATTACATTTTCATTATTTTTTCAGTGACACTATGATTACCAATCATCAGAATAAATCTATCCCCCTTAACAGCTAAAGTAATTTCCAACAATAGTATTGTATTCCAAATGAAATAAATTAGTCCTCTAATTAGGATTCATATTTTAGTAATGATGTTCTTCATATTTAGAGGATTAAAAAAGGATCCCAAACTTGAATTCAAATAATTTCATACTTCATACTGACAAATTCACCAGTTTCTCCCCACCCATGTCTATGTAATTGTCTACCATCTATATATACTCTCACAAGATCAGTAAAATTTACCCAAACTTTAGTCATTCACTATCCACATCCCTAATATCAATATCATCTGGTTGAGATAATTCCCCTTAAATGTTCCAAAATGATTAGGCTTCAACTCACTAATTAATTTAATTATCAAAATAGTAATTAGTATGTCATCAATTTATAATAGAAGTATAATGAAACACCCTTATTGAAATACATTCTGTTAGAATAAATGTTAAAAATATATAGGGAAAAAGTCATCCCCTTCATTAAATCATTAAAATTTTTATTCCACGCTCTTGGAACATTAATTGAACCATAATAGATCCAGTTGATCCTACACACAACATCCCAGTTATAATTATCAAAAAAAACCTACTGGTTACTACATGTAGATTTCTTCATTTAGGTCACCATGAAGAAATTTTTTCCTTGTCCAACTAGTCAAGATTATTTCCTTTCAATGAAACTGTACTTAACAATTTATAAATAGTCATATGTTTAATTACTTTAGAAATTAAATCTTAGAAATATAAATTTTCTCTAGGTTCAAAATATTTTACAACTAGTTATTATTTGAACCTTAATTTATATTCTAAATCATACATGATCAGATAAACCCATTTTTCTTATATGGCATTCTTTCAAAGTACGTATTCCATTAAGATCCCTTAATTCAGACATAAAAAAGGGAACTAATTACATCCCTCATAGTTAACACCCACTAATTTGAGTCTTCTTATCATTGGGAATTTTTTTCTTTCCATCATCTAATATAAGAAAATTTTAAAAAAACAATTTCATTCCACAACTTTCATTTCCTCCACCAAGTAGTTCAAAATAATTTATTCTGTGGTTTTGAGACTTCTAATAGTAAACTTTTCAGGTCTTATCCACCAAATATTTTTATCATGATTCAATATTCATATATAATTATTTTAATTTAGGCCACAAAACACTCTTCAATTTTTTCCACCTTCTAGTAATTTCTACAGATATATTGGCGCTTCAAGTATGATGTGATCCCTAAATCTTCTAGAATATAAATATGATAGATATTCTTATCTAGTTAAATCATATCTTTTGATGACACTTTTCTATAAAAAAATTCCTCTTAGATATAGTCCATTCATAGGATTTCCTCATTAAATATTTAATTCTGAATTCTGAATTCTGATGACCTTATGAGAGTTGTTTTCCAAGAGTCAAAATAAAAATTAATTTTCACTATATTCAGAAATGTAACATGCTCAAAACATATACTTCATCATGTCTCACTCCTTGGAATCATTATATACATAAGTAAATTCACTAAAAATATTTAGGTGGATGAAGTAAATATTGCTTCTAGAGAAATTTTTTAGATATTGTCACTGGCCAATTTGTGATGAGAGACTCTTATGGATTACGTAAGTCCCATTTTTCACTAATTTAACTCCAAAACCACTTATATACCCCCTATGGAATCCTTATTCTTTTTTACTTATATTCCTGTATCTAGTTCATCATTTCTACAATTCTATCATTTTATAGTGTCCATGGAATTACCATTTCAAAACTAATCCAATTTCTCCTGCATAGCCTCTGTTACTCTTTTCTGGATACTCCTAAAAATTTTCTAACCATAAGAATCTTCCATTTCATTTGACCTATTTTCCTATGAATTCACATTACTATATAATTATTTCACTAAACTCATAATTTTTCATGATGAATTTCACCCAAACTTTTCATTTGGTAGCATTAATAAAGGCAGCATATAAGAGTTATCCTCCATGATACTGCACAAAATCTATCTCGAATAAAATTTTGTGAACCAAATATAACTTATCATTCTTTTTTTGAACTATGGTTGTGTAAATTTGTTGGATTGGTGTATCTTGATCTGATTTGGATGATGTTTGGCCAGAATTATTATTGCTTGTACTTCGTAGTAGACTGCAAATTTCGTGGGTCGAGCTCTATAATGAGCTCGTTAAGGGGTTTTAGGGGTAAACACACCCCCAATTCATGGGGGTCTGGGGGCTGAAGGGACCCGGTAATAATTTCATGTTACTATAGAAAACTATTAATGTGGTTTGTATTTTTTTTACAGGTTAAATATGGAAGGAAGGATGTATTTTTTTATAGTTCCATGATCTATACGCAAGGATATTGAACCGTGGGTATATTTTGTCTGGTGTGATAGTATATACCCATGGTTATGTAAACCATGTATATAGATGTATACCCACAGTTTAAATAAAACTGTGGGTATTATGGAAATATCTAGGGCTATACCCCTGGCTTTTATTAAACTATGGGTATAGCTCTATATCGATGCCTCTATAGCCCACAGTTTATGGAACCACAGGTATAGCCTATACTCATGGTTTGAGGGGCTATACCCATGGTTCCAAACCGTGGGTATAGGTGATTTTTTCAAAAGTTTGAATTAGTTCATTGAAATACATAAATGAAAATCTTATTTATTCGAGAGAAAAACATTCCCATAAAAACTCAGGGTGTTATAGTTTCATTTTCCAAAATCTAATATAAGTGTTTTGTGTTGTTGAAAATACAATTGGTGTTGTGTGATACGCAATACAAACTTAGTGATTTCATATAACATAATCTATATTCAGTGTTTTGTGAAATAAATAATATCGAAAATTTTAAATTAATTCAAAAAATATATTTCACAAAATTTTGGGTTGTTAAACTCTCCACTTACATTTATTTTACACATATATTAATAAGATTATAAGGATTTATCAACTATAATTGAGACATGAACTAATAAATGATTCCTAAACCTAGTTTCTAAACCTATGTGATTCAATTTAGTTTATAAAAAAACAAGAAATATAAATTAATTTCTATAATATTATCCCTTTTTTTAAACATTCATATTAATACTATAATGTCCCAATGGATTGGGTATATCCTTCTATACTCAAATTAAATACAAAATATGGTATGTAAAGGTGTAACTTGATATTGTTCAGTTTTATGAATTCACTGGTGAGTTTATGGTCAGGTGAATCAGGTCTTTTCCCATTTATTATACTCATTTATGGATATATTTATCAATGATATTCTAGTATACTCTTGGTCTTAGGAGGATAATTATCATTATTTTGATATTATCTTGATAACACTAAGAGTTGATTATTTATCTTTTATTATATCAATGTGACATTTCTGGATTAGTGAGGTTTACTACATTAGAAATATGTAATCTTAGGTAGGAATGCCCATAGATCCCAAGAAGGTTGAGGATATGATTTTTTATTAGTGATGAAAGAACATTTTATAGATCCAGTGTTTTTCTTGGGGTGAGATAGATATTACAAGAGAATCAATCAATAGTTCTACCAATGATAATTATTGATGATGTATTTGACCAAGAAGGGCATGAAACGTGAGTGGTTTGATTATTATGAGATAACCTTCAAGGTTTTGTAAAGGAGGATAACTTACATACCAATACTAACCTTGATTGAGATAGGTAAGGAGTATAACATATATTTTGATGAATCAAGGTTGATTATTAGAGATATTTTGATATAAGATTAGTGAGTAATATCTTGTGAGTCCAGGTAGTTGAGTTTTGAAGAGTAAAAAAACCTAGCACATTATTTAGAGTTAGTAGTGGTCATGCAAGTTCTAATATTTTGGAATCCCCACTTATTGGGAGAAATTTTATTTGTGTATGATGAAAATAATATCCAATTTATATCTTCTTAAAGAATGAGCTGATCCTATGGCAGTAGAGGTGTTTTGATTATCTTCATTAATTTGACTTTGAGATAATATATACACAAAATAAAAGTAACAAGATTTCATATAAAATAAATAAAAAATCAATAGTAGGTGGTTAGTGTTGATAGTATTGAATGGAAACAGATTATCATGTACATTGAGATACACAACAATGTTCTGTAGTATTTGGTTAGGGTTTTTATCAATACTGTGAACAATACCTTCTCATTCCTTGGTATGGTGAAGGAGAGTTAAATGCTAGGTTCAAATTTTCAGATAGTGACTAAAATTATATATGATGGGGATCCACCATTATATTATTCTCATGATGATGATAAGATATTATATGTTCAAGTATAAGTGTTTAACCCCATGAAGATATGTGAGGAGCTGATGTGGGAGTCATATGCCTTGAGATGGGTTGTTCACTTGGGGTTTATCAAGATATTCCACAACATCCACATGTAGTTTTGGGGACCTGAGTTTAAGGAGGATAAATTGTGGTTAATATCATGATTCTTTACCTAGAATGTGGTGAAGGTCGATCGTTAACAAATTTTTGGTTTTCTTCAGCCATTAACCATTCCTGGCCGAAAATGGGATAATGTGATAACGGATTTTTTAATGGGATTGTCACATTTAAGTTTAGTTAGTTATATGGTTTGGGTATTTTTGGATCATTTGAAAAATATTTTACATTTCCTATGAATTAGAACGACCCACCATATTATAGAGTTGGGTCAAATGTATGTTTTTATGTTTTTATGGTTGAATGATGCTCCAAGGAGAATCATTTTAGATAAAGAATCATTATTAATGTTAAATTTATATTCTAAAAAACATTATTAATACCAAAGTGAATTTGATCATGGAATGTCATCTTAAAATTTAATGGAAGTCTGAGTGAACTATTTGGGTGTTAGAGGACATGTTGTACACAAGTTTCCATGGTTTTGGTGGTTCATGCGAAAGTCATATAACCTTATCTAACTTCACTAATACAAATAGTTTCCAGGAATATATTCATATGGAACCTTTTCTAGAATTATATTTTAGTGTATTTCAAACACCTCTATGTTGGTTAGTGGCCGAGTAATATTTTATGTTTGGGATAAGTCTTGTGTAAGAGACATCATAGAATAATCTATTGATCTAAAAGTGGTAAGAAAATTTCTATAGTAGGTATAAATCATTTATTGATCAAAGATTCCATCCTATAGAGTTTTATATGGGTGAATGGGTTTTCCAAATATTTTTGACAATATTTGGACACTATCATATTAAGATTTAGGGGAAATTAGCACCCAATAATATTATGTTATTTGAGGTTTTCAAGAGGATTAGTACCGTGGTTTATTAATCATCACTCCATTAAATTTTTTTTAAGTGAACATTCTAATAAATTTATCTCAGTTTATTATATACCACTATAATCATTTTAATTATATCTGCATCAATGATGTTTACTTTAAGAAAAATGAATCATTATTGTAATGACCACTTTGTATAGTAAACAAGTATGAAAATATCCAAAATGAGAAGATGGTATATCTGGTACATGTTCGGTAGAAAGAAGGACGATAAGACTAAGTATTCTTATTGAAGAAGTTACTATAGTTTTTTGGATTCATCTATAGAAGAAATATTAGAGTCTTTTTAAGTAGATATGATTCATGTGTTATCATTTAATTTCAACTTGTAAATCATGTTTAAGCTAAATGTGATGATTATAGAGATGTTCATAAAGAAGTTATGGAAAAGTGTTAGTGGATGTATATAAATTGTATAAAATATATTTTAATTGGTTTTTAATTGTCTTAATATGGTTAAAGAGGATTTTTGGAGGTCCTATATTGATGTGTGTCAAATCTATAGCTTTTAGAATGAAACAACATCACGGTTGATGCACTGACTATATCTTTATATGGTCACTTGTTTGTGTGGTCAACATACTAACCATTTAATCAAAAGTTTCACTCATTATTCTTGTGATAAATCTATTTTAATTTTCCTTGTTGTTTATATAGTTAATTGAAACTAACAAACTTGGCCAATATAATCTGTACAATCAATCTATATGATAAGTTGATTGTTTATACAGTTGATCCTCATGGTAATTTGAACAGACATGGTCAATTTAATTATATATATGGTTGGTCCTCATATTCAATTACACGAGAATGGTTAATGGAATTGTATATTTATTTGATCCACATGTTTAACTAGAAAGGCACCGTCTATTGGTATACTTATAATAGTTGATCCATTGTCAGTTTATTTATACGATCAGGTCCATACTTAGATTATTTTTTGATGAAATTAAGTGTGAAAAACAGAAGTTTTATATATTTTACAATATAATGAAATTTTAAATCAGACAATTATTAGGACATATTATATGTATTAATACATCACAAATATAGTTTGATATGAATATAGAAAATTATATGTTATTTTTCTTTTAATGAAAAAAATATTCAGGATCAAATGAACTATGATTCAGGTACGAATTATTAATAAAGAAAAATAAGAAGATATTATAAAATATTTACAACTCAAAACGAGGAATACAAGATTATATAAGTTTTATAAATGAAAGAATATAAATCATATGCATCATTAATGTATATTAATTATCATGGATAGGAGAAGAAATTAATGAAAATAATATGCATTTTTCATGCAAGTGAATTTTCCTTAAATTCAAGGATTATCATTGAAATAAGGAGATGTAGGATGGATGGATTTAATGATAAAGAATTATAATATTATGTGAAATTTTTACATGCAATTATTAGAATAGATTATTAAGGGAATAAGTGGGATTTTTTTGAATGTATAGATCTAAGTCTTCAAGATAATTCAAATTTTAATTCCTATAACTGTATTTTTACAATTTGGAGATCAAAAAAGAAAGGGGATATATGGGAATATTATTTTTTAAACAACCCATTAACATATATATATATATATATATTCATCAAATATAAAGAAATAAAGTAAAGTGTTTGTTATTTTTGAGGAAAAAAATTGTGTTAGTTGGTTCTGATGTTCAAACAATAGAGAGAGAAAGAAGAATAAGACTTTATTACTATATTAGTTAAGAATTAAAAATTTCACAATGTCGATGCAGTCAACCATTTAACTTATTATATGTAGTGTTATATGTTATAATTTAAAATAAATCATTCTTTTGTGGAATAAGATTAGAGAAATAATATCTCATCATATGAACAACTTAATAGCATTCATTAGGGAAATACTATATAGTTATTTACACATTTATTTTTGTTAAAACAAGTGTGGGATACATTAACTATGTGTGATGTACAAAAATATTTTAGAGACATGTAATGTTATTTTTAAGGATTTGATTCATAATATTTTACAGGTGGATTGTGTGATCGTGGGTTTTACGGGATAATTATGAAGATTATGAGCTCACATTGGGTAGTGAAACATATAAATTTCATGTACCTTTTATGAGTCTGATTTTTTATAGTAACATAATAAAAAAACATAACTCTAATCATTAGTGATTGTTTTTTTAGGGGAAAACTTAAAATTGATAAATCCCTAATTCCCCCCCCCCCTCATGCTCAGTGATTGCACTGATCCTGTTATCCTTGATTTTTATCAGATCCAGGTTGTCTTTATTTCTAATTGGTTGTTTTGTGATTTGGGTTTTTATATATTTCTTATATTAAATACGAAACTTATTTCTATTATCTTTAATGGATAATTTAAATTTAGTGAATAGAAAGTGGATTACCATGTTTGATGGGATGTGTTTTAATATTTGGAAGGATGTTATGTTTTCTTATCTATTGTTTATTAGCTATAATATTATGGAAGTAAAAACTGATGATTTTTCTGTTGAAGGTTCTTCCATGAAAATAGTATATAAGATGAATTTATAAAATTATGGTCATGCAAATAATTTCATTTTATCTTCTCTTTTAGAGAGTTAATTTTTTGTTCTTAATGGACTCCAGACAATAAAAAGATATATGGGATAAAATATAAAATATCTATGAAGGAAAGACTAATGTGATCATGGATAAGTTATAGTTTTTCAGACTTAGGTATGAAGATATTTAGATTCATGATGATAGGGTTATTTATATTTTCTTCAGAATAGTTAATGATGTTGTGAGTACCACTAGAGGTTATAGTGAAAAATATAATAGTCAACTATTTTTGAAAATATTATATATATTAGTCTTTGGTTTGGAAGAAAATTATCCATATGATATTCCTTTTAATTAATTTCATTGTGTTTTAATTTCTAATGAAATGAGGAAAGATGATTTTTTCCATAAAAAAATAAATACTAAAAAAGTGTTAGCCTTTAAATCTAAAAAACTAAGAAAGTTATGGATGTTTTTTTGAAGATGATGAAGCTATATCATTAAATTAATATTTAGGTATGAAACTCATTTTTTATAAAAAAAATTTTGTCATCCAAAAAAATATAATGGTATAGGTAATGTTTAAAGGTATGTTTCCACATAAATTCTTAAACTATGGGGTTCTTGTATATTTTACAGTAGACTATCCAAAATAAAAAGAAGATGAAGCATGCTGTGAAGAAGATGAAATATCTAGAATAATATCAAAGAAGGTTTAATCCATGTTATATTTATTTTCAATAAAGGGTTATGGATTTAATAAATAAAAAATGAGGAATTTTTTATCTAAGTGTGGGGATTATAAAATTGACGAGGAAGAAGAATTTGATACTGATAATTGGGTTGGTTAAATGATTTTCATTGATAAAGTTAATGATGAATATTTCACTACTGATAGAAATAGAAACTATTGAAACAAACATGAATAAAATTAAATGTAGTTCATGTTTCAAATATATTTTATAGAATAGATCATAATAATTTCAATTCTTGAGAAAGGATAATCGAAATTTACTAAAATAAGATTAGTTTACTAATATTATATAATCATTCTATAAAGAAGGAAAATTTAAGTTGTTCAGGGAGATTAAATATCAAAATTAATTTATTGACGATGAGAAGGCCTTAAGTATAAATAAGTAATAAATACTTAATGATTTGGACTAAGTACTTCATCTTATTCAACTGAATCTGGTCAAAGTATAAAAACAACATAATATATCCAAACTCATTTTTAAAAAGTCATTCAAGAAGATATATAATTTTAAAATAATAATAATGTATGATATGATCATCAAAAATCATATTTTCATGATGATGTTGATGTTGAAAAGTTTTGTGAAGATTCTATGAAAATAGTATGGAAAAAGAACCAAGATTGTGGCTAAATCATATGAGTATCAAAAATATAAAAATTCATGAAATTTGAACATTAACACAAGAATTATTGAAAATTTTGACTATAAAAATATGGAAAATAATTATATTTTAAATAGGAATATTTCATGTTCTTATAAAAAATTTTGTTCAAAAAAGGAACCAATTTTTTTAAAACTAGGATGAATGTTTGAGACACACTTCCAGACAGTATGCTATTTTCAAAGGTAAATATTCATTTTATGGATACAAATATAATTGTGGTGGCTTTGGGAATATGGAAATGATGTGTTGGTTAAACTACCAATACCATAGTGATTCTGGAAATCTTGTAAGACATAACTTTATGGGGAGTCAACCCACTCAAAAGATATATATTTAGAAACAATCAGAAAAATCTATATTAATGATCAAAAATAGATTTAAGCTTTTGGAAAAGTTTATGAAATATATGATCAGTTGTTTTACACTGATAAATGATTTCTCATTGTAATACTAACAAAATAGGAAAATAAGTTTCAATTGAAAGATAATAAAGGAAAATAAAAATATCTTAATATTCAACTTTCTCTTAAAGCTTCAAAGAAGTAGTTTCTATGTTTATTAGAAAGTGGGTTATCTTCACATATGACTGGAGAATTGAATATATTTAATGATTTTAATATTATTAATAAGGATCAGTGACCTTTGGAATTGATGGATCATATAAGATAAAATGATTTGGTTTTACTGTTATTATAAAATAAAAATTTAAAACCAAGAACACCCTTTATATTGATGGGATGATACATAACATTCTGATTATTATTCAACTCTATTATGAAGTAAATGAGAGAAATTTTAAAAAATATGGCTTATTGGTGGAAATTATCAAAATATGGAAATTTATTTTCAAGTGTGAATAAAATAAATGAAAACATATTTAAGGTTATAGATAAACATAATACATACTATTTGATCACAAAATAAAAAAAATGACCTTTGGTAAAAACAGTCTTGGCTAATTAAAAATTGAATATGAATAAAACTACACACATAAAAAGTTTTATTATGTTATTAAGTTGATAAAATAGTTCTTAAGTTTATAATAGAGATTAATTGGATTTTCTCACATGTTTGAATGGGAATATCACAAATTAATCACATAAATGGGTTGATATTCAAACATATCATCTTTTGGATTTGGTCTATTATGACAAATGTGGTCTCATTAGTAAGAAATAAGAAATTTGATAAGTATTTAATTTAATTTATTGATATGTTTAATAAGGTTACAAGGATTATGTGTATGAAATATAAATTATCGTCCTTAAATATGCTCTAGATTTACAAGAGAAGTGGTAAAATAGAGTATGGATTCCCTTTGAAGAAATTCTAGATAAATACTTGTGTTGAGTTCATTAATAAGAAATTGATTGTTATCATGAAAATCATGGAACTTTTCAGGAACTCAGTTCAATATACACACTATCAAAAAATGGTTTATCTTAATTTAATAGTGAAATAATGTTTTGTATAGCTTGAACAATGTTGATGGATAATGAGAGATCTCATTATTTTGGGGGGAAATATTTTAGGGTAGTGTTTTATGTTCAAAAACATTGTTTTCATAGAAAAAATTGTGATAAGAATCTATATTAGAAGAAATAAAATAATAATAACATTTGAAATATCTTAGATTGTTTTAATGCCCCTATATCATAAAATAAAGGTAAAAATTAGGTTAAATTTTATCCCAGAAGAGTTACTATAATATTTATTGGCTATCTATAAAATAGAAGGGGATATAATTATTATAATAAGGATACTAGAAAAATTATTGATACTTATAATCTAAATATTCTAGAGTATGAAAATAAGGTGATTATAGAATATGAATAATGTTCTAGAAGTGATGTTGTTGATTCTTTAAACAGCTTATGGAAATTCCATACAGAGATGAAACTGTTTTAGATGTACAAGTTCAAGAAGCTAATTTAGAAATTTCAAGTGATGAGGAATAATATAATTCACAAAATCCATGGATCAGATGATAGGTAAAAGTCCAAAATATAATTGGAAATAAAAATATATAGGTAAAAATCAGGATAAACATTATGACATCATCTCATAATTCATTTTTTCCTCAAGTTAAACCTAAATATGTTGAAGAATCATTAAAGAATCAATAGTGGGTTTATGATATAAATAAAGAATTGTATGGAATTGAAAAGAATAAGTCTTGAGAGTTATTTCCCAAACATTAAGACAGGAATTTGGTAAAAATAAAGTGGGTGTTTCAAAACAAGTTGAATGAAAAGGGAGACGTACTAAGAAACAAAGTAATGTTAGTGTAGAAAGGCTATTATAGGTTTAAGGAGCATAATTTCCTGATATATTCTCACTAGTTTCAATTATTGGTAACATTAGAACATTTTTCGTTATTTTTACCCAAATTAACACAATATTAATCAAATTTATTTCAAGTCATCCTTTCTCGATGGTGATTTTTAAGTGGTGGTATATATCAAGAAACACAGTGTTTTTTTCATAGATAAGATGAAAACCCTATTTTAAAGTTAAATAAGGCATTATATGGGTTGTAAAAAATCCAGAAGTGCTTAGTATTATATGTCATACATTTTCTTAAAGAAGTTTAATTTTAAAAAATGAAGAGTGAATAGAAATATCAACATAAAATTTGATAAATAGCTATCTATTCTTATTATTGTTTGTGTATATTACATCGTATTTACTATAAATGATATAAAAATGTGTAATAAATTTTATAAGGATATAAAAAAATTCTATTAAATGTATATTCTATGATAAATGAGGTACATTCATAGCTTAAAATCACTTAATATGAATATCATATTTTTCTTTCTCAGGATAAGTGTGCAAAAGAAATATTATAAAAATTAGAATGGAATATTAAAAGCCTGTTTCCACACCAATTTGTGTGGGAACAAAGATATAAAAAGTTGAGATGGGAAAAAATGTTTATCCAAGGGAGTTCATAAAGTCAATTGGATGTTTTTTATAACACATATATTTAACTAGATATTTAATATATGTTTTCAATATATATGTTAGGTATTAAGTTTCACCAAAAGAGTCATGTTATTTAGCTAGAAAAGTATTCTCATGTATATAAATAGAATAATGTAGAAAAGAAAACATGTATCTGTTTAGTAAAGCATATACAGAGGAATTTTGTATTGATGAGATAATATTTATATCTAAGGTATTATCTTCCTTGAGGATACGTGTGTTTGTTTGCATAGAAAGAAGTATATTTGTGTGAAATTAAGCACTTTTGAGGTATAATATGTTGCTATAACTCAACACACATCATAGTTACTTTGTATAAAGACACATTTATAATATTTGAATTTTGGAGTGAATATGCCACTTCTTCTTAGATAATATATTAAAATTGTTGTAAATTTATGTAAAAATCATGTTCAACATTAAAAAAGAAAGCATGTTGATATTAAATATCACTTTATCAAGGATATTGTGGACATAAATAAATTGAAGTTGTAGTATGTTCCTAGAAAGTAGAAAATAGTTAATGTATATCAATCCATTTTCTATGGAATTTTTTTCAGATTCTGAAGTTTATGTTATGTATTTAGACTCACACATCTCAATTATAATGTTTCATGTTTCATCACCTCTCCTTTATAGTCATTTTATATTATTGAAAAATAGAGAGAAAAATAAATGTCAACATAAATCTTCATTTATATTTATCTTTTTGGAATTTTTAAAAGGGTTAAATATTTATATAGGTAGTATCTATTGATTTATGTTTATCTTAATGGGTGTATATATTGAGAGATATTTTTTTTAAATTGGTACGATCTAATCTTAGAATTTGTTTCATACTTGAACTATTTTAACAGTAGATTGAACTATGTTTAGGAATTTATATATTTAAAATTATTTGAGTAGTTTAAATAGGTATGAATGTAAATAACAATTTTATCATGGAAATTATCATTTTATTATTCAATTTTCATGTTTCCTACATTAATTTCTCTCATGTAGTATTATAACTATTGAATTTTGATTGTTTTTTAAGTTTAAAAAGTTTTAAAGGGGTTCATGTTCCATAGTTCCAAAAAAATATAAAGGTGGGGTTTTTTGAAACCCAATATATTGATTGAATAGGTTCCTATAGGTTGTGTTTTTTATAGAGAGAGGAAATATTGGATAAAGTTGATGTGTATGTGATTTTGGGTTGTCTTTTATTGTCTACACATAAATCTTGTTCAAACTAAACATGACTATTGTGGTTCTATTTATAAAAGAAATCAAGGACAAGTGTTATTGGATATAGACACTATCTACTATTTCTTGGAAGAGGTTTTTATTTGTTTCAAGATATTTAATGATTATATAAGGAATACAAAAACTTATTTGATTGAAATATTATGTTTACTAAGAGATAAAATCTCATTATTGATCAACTAATAGTAGATTCATGAAGTCCCTTTTCTATGTAGTCAATCAACTTATTATTGCTTTATATGTTCAATTATTTGTTCTTATGGTCAGTCCATTCATAGTATATTATTTTTACATGTGGTTAATCCAGACTAAGATGCATTATTGGTCAAATTCACATGGTCAATCCATAAAATTAGTAAATTGTTTATTTAATTGATCCTTGTTATCAGTTAAACAGGCATGATCGATTAATTAGTACATGATTTTGATCCTTAAAATCAACCAAATAGGCATGATCAATTGAATTGTATATAACTTTGATCCTCACTATTAGTCAGACATGAATGATTGATTGGTCTTCTTCTTATGGTAGATCCATGAGTGGTTTCTTCATATGGTTAGTTCCATATAAAAATAATTTTTTTGATGAAATTATAGGTAAAAATATATGTTCTCTAGATTTGGGAATCTAAATAAATATTTTATGATATGTTTCTTGTTCTATATTCCAATGATTAAAACATCAAAAATTTAGTGCGATACAAATCAAAATGTTTCTAGGTGATGTATTCTTTAATATAATCAATATTAATGGTCAATTATAACATAATTCTAGTAGGATTTGTAAACGAAAGAGAAGAAGATCTAACATGGATATTTCTACCAAAAAATAAGTAATCAATGATTTTCATAGGTTCAAAAATGAATTTATATATATTATATTCATGTTTCATTCATGTGAAACATCATGGAGAGAATTGGAAGTGAATGATAATAATGGGCACTTTTCATGCATACATGGTGTACTTAAATTCATGGATTATAATAAAAAATAAGATTTAGGATGGATGGATTTAATAATTAATAATTTCAAGATTATGTGTTTCTTATTACATGAAATTATTAAAATTATTTATGAATAGAAAAAATGGATTTTTTCATGTGGATATCAGAGTCTTTAACAAATTTTAAATTTTGGATTATTTTGGCTTCACTTTTAGATTTGGGAGATTGAAAAACAAAATTTTATATGTTGGAATATTATTCATGCAATAACTTATAAATATATGTATATATATATATCCATAAAATATGAAGAAATTTGTGTGTGTGTGTGATTTCTGTAGAAATTAACTAGTTGAGTTTGTTGTAAAGATTATAGAAGAAGGATATAAATAAGAAGTTAATGATAATATATATGTTATAAAGAAAACATTTCATGATACAGATGTAGTTATCTAGTGAAGTTTTATAATTTAGTGTTTTTCATAAAAATTTCATAGAAATATTGATTCTCCATAAAAATAAAAGAGAAATGATATCTCAATACATGAAAAAATTGATAACATCTATTAGTGAAAAGTAATATATTTTTTACCCATTAAATATTATTATAATAATTGTTGGATGCACTAACTATGTATGATATACACAAATAGTCAGGATTCTTATAAATCATGTTATAATGATTTTCCTTTCTTATAGTGGTTTTCATTGTTTTACTAGTGGATCATGTGATCACATGTTTTACTGAATCATGTCAAGGAATAGATTCTCACATTGAGTAAGGATCCTTGTAAATCATTTGTGACTTTAATATGTATTCTTATGCGTGTAAATATAAAACATAAATTTCACTCTAGTAAGTAGAGAATTTTGTTTCAAGGAAAAAAAAGTAGTAAATCCCTAATTAACCCTCCCCCCCATCTAGTGATTTCACTGAGCTTGTGACTCTATAATAGGCATTTCTAAGAAGAGACTTGGGAGTTAGAGGAAGATATACCAGTTATGTATTGAAGATTTTCACAAAAAATGCTTGATTATGCATATAAAATATGATTTTATAAATGGTGGGGATGTTCTAACACCCAACATACCTCATTGTAGGAAATTGTTTACATTTTTATCAAACCATGATTATATTAATACATTTAGTTTTTCTAAGAGATGGTAGAGGAAGAAATTCAAAATTTTATGGTGTTTTCTATGCTCAGGCTAAAATTATGTTATAAGTTAAAGGTCATGTTATAATGTAGGTCATTTCAGTATAGATGTGTCTATGTAAGATTAAAAAAATTTACAGGTGGATGGTCACACCAAAATATACGGTAGTTGGGTTATAAAGCCTTGAAAAATAGAGGGAGTTACTCTGTAATAGAAATGATCACCCCACAATGTGGTTAGGGACTAGGGTGGTCAGGATTTGTAGTTATATATAGTATTGGTTCATTAAATAATAACCTAAAGGTACTAACTATTATTTGAAAATGAGAAGGGGTGATGTGTTGTAATCTATGTGGTCAATCCACAGTGGGCCCCTTACTCAGTTTTATTAACATTTTAATTAATTATAATAAAATTAAAAAACATAATATATGAGGTTTCCCTAATTTAACCTAATATCCAAATGATTAGATTCCATCCTCCTTGGTTCTCACTTCCACATCCTTTGATTTCTCTCACTTTTGTGCTCATATTAAAGATCCATATATTCGTGTAAATATTTATAGGTATGATTATAATTACAACACCATTTATTATTTTTTTTATTATTTTTTCAAGTAGATTTCTAGGGTTCAACTACCACTTAATATATATATTAGAAATAAAAATAAACTTAATTCCCATGATCTACCATATATTAGAAATAACAATAAACTGCATTTCCATGATCTACCATTATTGAAGCTAAAACCATTCAATATATAAAATTAATAATGTGTGTATACCTTACACCATAGATAGTATTTGTTTCTTTTTATTTATTTATTTTTGTTGATATAGATTTATAAGGATCAATCAAAATAATATGCCCTCCATGGTGTATCCACATGTGGAACTGAATCATCTATCATATGGGAATGACCCACCTCCAAGAAAAAAAATCTTGTATCTCATATAATATTATTAAATATAAGGAAGAGAGATCAATGAGAAATGGTAGAAGGAATTTTAAAGATTGATAATCCATCTTGATGACTATTATCTCCTTTTATACCACCTTAGGATATTCCTAAGTTATGAATGTATTCACTTTCATGTTTTATAATGTATGATTCAATTACTTTTGTTTAAACTATCATAACCCTCATATAACTATATTCTCCCAAGTGTTTCATTTAATAAAATAATTTATGATCATGATAGCCATTGGATGATGTTTCATGAATGTTAACTCTTAATGTTCATATTATATTCTCCATAATAGGGTTCTTCATGTATCCTATGATAAAATCTAATGTGATATGATATTACCAAGTCACCCAATATTATATGATATATTAGATTCATGAAAACGAATCTTTAATAGATACCCTTATCATGTAATATGTTATAAAGGCTTTGGGTGTATCTCCTTAAATCTCCCACTTTCACTAAATCTTTAAAGATTTTTTTTCATTTCACCTTAAATTGGGTCATATATAACAACTTGTGAAACCATTTCTGAATATACTTTTGGATCTTTTTTTAAACACTTTTTTAACACTATTATCAAATTCACCATATGTAACATCTTATAAAATACCTTTTGAAAACTCATCTAAAACTCATTCTGTATAACTCTATAACATTTTTTAGAGAAACTCTCTAACTGAAACTCAATCATAATTTATAAAACAAAAAAGTGTGGCCATGATGAAATTTTTATCATTTATAATATATATGAATTTTTAAATTCATAAATTAAATAAAAAAGTTGTCTCTATAAAATCATAAGTTATACTCAATATATAAAGAGATCTGGAATGATCTCCATCAAACACATGTATCTATGTACCTATTTACACCAACTAAACCATATGAAATCATAAATTTTCACATTATTATATTGTCTAAGACCTCAAGTAATCATAGAACATGGATTATCTCAATTTTATATAGATACTCAAATATTTCTGATTCTTTGAGTATGGAATACCAATTCATTGAATACATCACATATTATTCACTACTACGGATAAGAATATCACATTCCTTCCACCCTATAGAAAAGTATATCATATGTATTATTTTATTATGGTCATACAATTCCTCAATCCATATAAATTGAGAGTTCATATGGAATAATTTTCAATGAGAATAAAAATATCATCTTGGTTAAACTCCAACTGATGACATGATCAGTAACATAAAAAACAACCCTTGATTATCTAAGACTCAAGGATTGTATAAAAAAAATATCTATGTATTAATATTATTAGATAGGTATCTCACCATCCTTGAGATTGGGGAAACTCATATATGAAACATGCACCAACGATTTACCAAATATATATTGTATGACACTCGATGTGGTATATTTTGGGTTCATCCAACACACAAAACTCTTTTTTCCCTCATGATAATATTATATTTCTCTATATAAAATAACACTCACAATAAAATTAATATTTCATCATAACCAATAATAATAAATGATGAAAATTAGTTTGGTATAACTCAAATTATTTCTTTGAGAAATTAATTATCTTTTTACTACATGAAATATAGAAACCAAAATGAAATAATAATAATATAGAGTATGTGTTCTATATAATTTGATATATTATATATTCTTAAAATATTTTAATAAAATTAAAAAGATATACATAAGTGTTTGTGTTATCATATCAGATTTTATAAACCACTTGATTGGCCTTTTGTTTTCTTAAATTTTATGGATTTTTTAAACTCATTACCTCTCTATACAATTCCTACCACAACTCTATATAACCATATGAGAAAACCCTCTCACTAAATTCCTATGGTGAATAAAATATATAAAGTAAACTAGTTTGAAAAATAGTTATATTTATGAATAATATTGATAATGTTAAACTCTTTGAACACAATATTCAATATTCTTAACTTTATAACAACAAATGTTATGATTTTGATAACTTTTTTTCTGCATATAACTATTTCTAAGTTATCCATTATCTTTATTCTTAGAACTATTTCCATCAAACCTTCTCCATGAGATCATTTTGGTAATAGTATTTAACTCTTTAAAGTTTTCTTGACCAGCACATCCCAAACTCCAGTAATATATAAATTTATATTTACTTTGTTACAGTAACTAAATAAAACTATTTTCATCTCTTTACCAATATACCCTAAAAAACATTTAGGATATTAAGTGACATTCACTTTAAATTTGATAAGATTATTTATTTATTTGTTTCAATTTAAAATTATTTAAGTACTAACGTAATCCTAATAGACTCTTAGAAACTATAATCACATTAAAATATCTTTTCAAGAAACAAAAACTATTACATGTTAGGAAATAAAATTTATGTCCTTTTATGGTAATATTAAAATAGAAAGATATATATCTATATCATATATATTATTTTATTTTTTTAGAGAATTATTTTAAAAGATATTAAAATATTCCATTTATGGTGGTGTGATATCACTTTTAGTTTAGTAAAAATATAGATAAACTATAGTATTTATAATAAAACACCTTTTATTCTTATCTTATTCACAAGTATATTATATAATATGGTTAATTATAAATCATATGTATTAAAAAAACTATATCATATTATTCATAAATACTCCTTTTTAACAAACAACTACTCTTATCATAAATGAAAAATGATATGAAAATACATATTTTCTTTAGATTCATTGGATATTGATACTTTAATTTACATTAAATTATATGATTAAGAAACACTTTTCTCCATTAATTATATGAAAAATATATGATCTACAAATTATATTGTTATTATTTAACTTCTGTATATTTACAAAAAAATTAAATTATGCATTTTTTATCATATACCCTTAAAATTTAATTATTTAATTTAGATAACTTTGATGTATGACATAGACATTCCGTGGAGTTTCCCAAATGCCTTTAGGTATTCCAAAAAATTGTATCCACTAGGATCATTAACACTCCTTCCTAACACTACCTTTGGATTTCAATGACCATTTTATTGGACTTTCCAACTAAATTTTTTTTATTTTGGTTTGAACTTGTACCCATTTGTACTGATAATATAATACCAACATCCAGATATCACATGTCATTCTCATATATCATCAACACTTCATGGATACTGGGTAAACTTTTATTGAAACTCATTTACATTATTGGAAAAATTTCAAAAATGAAACCATAATTAATTCATTTATTAAACATAAGAAACCCTACAGTATCTCTATTTTATTAACATAGACATTCATATTGAATATATGAGTTATGAATAATGTTCCTTTTCTAAAATTTTCATCTAATTAATTTAAAACTCATATGAATCCATCTATTATTCTCATAATAATATATATGCAAGTTTTGGAAAAACATTAATAGTTGGTTACACAGAATGGGGTTCATCTAAAAAATATAGTTCTCCCCTTGTTTAAGAAAATTTATTTAAGTTTCTCTACCACTATAAGTAGTGTCTTACATTAAGGATACCCTTTAAAGAATTGATCTTAAATTTATGTTGAATGATTATGATGTTTTTTATTTATAACAAAATATTTTATCATATGAGTATTATTTTTGTTGTTAATCTAATATAAACTTCTTTTAAATGTGATCCCACTAAAATTTTTACCCCCGTTTATATTATATCATGTCCATTTGTGGGCCAAGTTCCATATTTCACTACGTAATGAGTCTACTTTGGAGTTCTTTTCACAACTTATTTATTTAATAGTGTAATTGTCATAATAATATCATATATGAATTTTGAATAATTTATTAGGGAACTATTTATCCAGTCCATTATGTGGAAAATCTCAACATCATTCCTTTTAGATCCTTCATAAGAGTCTCTCACATAAATATAAAACAAAAATTATAATCATATTTTTTTAAATTACTCTTAAGATTATCCATTTATATTATGTCTTACACAAGATAATTTATGGTCCTAGTGGTGTACTCAAGAGGTGGGTAAATTAAGATTATGAAATAAAGTGTTTCTAATTTTATGTATATTTAAAATCTACTCAATTTGAAACCTTCCCATTTAACAAATATAGTAGGTATATATAATTTTATACTTTTAAAAAAATTTCCCAAAGGTTGTAATCAATACCTTGTTAAAAAAATAGAATTTCATTAAATTTTAAAATTATTAAATTCCCTCTAATGTATATATCACTGATAAATGATAACTATTAGAATTTACATTTGTAAATATAGTTCTTAAAATACTTAGTTTAAAATAGTGCGGTGAAAGAAAATAAAAAAATTGAGAAATTTAAAAATAATAGGTTCAGTTCCAATCCAAAACCTATTCCTCTCCACATTATAGTAAAATATCTATTAATACAATTTACTAGAAATAAATTTTTCCTTAACTTAGATTAGTTGATCTTATGTAAACCTAGATCAGGTACATTGATATACTACTACAAAAAGAAAATCCATTCTAGACCAAGAATCTTTCATAGTTATTCATGGGAAAAAATTTGAATGAATGAAAATTCAAGATTATTAGAGTAATATAATTTAAAAAGTTATAATATGTGTTAAATAAATATACATACACTATAAGTACTAAATGAATGTAAATAGATAGATAGGGGTGAAATATGGAGGGAGTAAAAATATAATGAGAAGTGTGGTGTAGCTTTATCTTCTATAGAATTTGGTAAATCAGTAAGGTTCTATTCTCCTTGAATGATATTCAATTTTTTAGAGCATATGTAGTCATCATTTAGGATTCCTCTCAATTTATTCAATGTCATGTATAAAATAGTGTATTATAGAGTGATAAAAACATAGTAGATAGACTTGTATGTGTGACTGTAGTATGTATTTGTGTGGGCATGACATATTCTTATTTGTAGAAGACTCCACTCAAAGTATCTATTGAGAAATAATAATAAATAATCCCCCAAACTAAATATCATGAAATTATCTAACAAATTTATTAAATACTCTAAAACATATCCATTATAACTTAGGGATCATCAGTCCATTCACATATAAATAGATGTTCAACACTCACAATCGATCATTATTTGATAATTCCTTATATAAGGTAGATCTAGTCTTATATTCAATCACTATCATGGAATGTTATTGTTCTTTTATAGCTTCAACACCTATAGCCATTATAGGAATTCTTCATGATTCATTGGAATTTTTTTGGAGTCATTGTATGGTGTCTTGGAATCATTAAACATTCAATCCCATACTTTGAAATATTCTCATTTTTGGTAGATATATAGGCACAATATATAGAAACTTATTCATGTTGTGGATATGCATGATCAATTATCATTTTTAGTTGATTGAGTAAATTAATATATCAGATACATATCTTTAAAAGAATAAACATTTTCTATAATGATTGATTGTGTAACAACCATGACCCTAGAAGCCCAGAGCTAATTGTTACTTTAATACAATAAATCTTTATACAATAAATCTCATCATGTAGAATTGAATAGTTTAGTATTATTTAAAAAATATTTACATTATTGAATATCAAAATACATTTGAAATAATTAAATACAACATAGTATTTTATATGAGAACATTTTTATTTCCTATAACATATAATTGAATATCAATCATAGTCTAATTCCCAGAATCTTAGATAAAGGAAACCAAATAAAAGGGTGGGATTATTTAATCAGTAATGGGATGAATACAAAGGAATCAATTGTAGAATAAATAAGGCATGAATAATATGGAAGGAATAAATTATTGTTAAATAATTCACTATAAATAATCACATAATCTTGAAATGGATATAGGGATAACATAACTATTTGAATAATCACATGGAAATAAATAACTTATTTCATTATGATGTAATGAATAATGTGGGGTATCTTAAACTTACAATCAAGGCCTCATACCAAGGAATAATATGTAAATGGGTAATTTATATTTCAAACACACACAAAAATTGTCTCATGAGACCTATTGATGCATCGAAGGGCTATGTAATTTTAGTCCCCACCTATCACTTAAAAAGTTCAATGAATTCATCATATGAGTAAATAATAAATTTTTATCAATATTCTTCGATAATAAATAACTATTCAGAATAGAATAACTATCATATGTAATATCAATATTTTGATAGTAAAAATGATCATAATCCATCCAAATAAATAGTTTTGATGGTATAATTATATTATAACCTCATTAAATTACAAGATTCATCTATGGAAATTATCATAGATTAAAATAATTTTAAAATATCACTAAAACATTTATTGAGGAAATTACCCTTCTTATTTTGAAATAACATATTTAAAATCAGAAAAAAAAAGTCAAAAATATTAGGTAAATATTTTTTGAAAGAAAAATGGAAACTTGTAATGTTTCAAAGAAAATATTGGTCATGATAATATGAAAGTTAATTCATGTGGAGTATATTAAAACAAATATTTCATTCAATACTTCGGTAAAAGTTCATTGTTTAGAAAATGAAAAGATTAATTATTTTTAATAATTTATAGAAAGTAAAAAATGGGTAAAAATAACCCTAAAAAATCATTGTAGAATATTAAAAGAATTATTGAAAACACTTTTAGGAAAATATGGGAATGGAGGAAATGATTCATGTTTGAATAGAAAAACAAATTCAATTTTACTTATCAATATTATTTCATAATTTTGAGTACTTAGTGGAAAATGATAAAAAAAACCTTTTAATTTCCAGAAATTAACATATAATAAGAAAATTTATGGAGTTTAATTTGGAAATATCATATAATTTCACGGTAATTCCCCAACCCCAGAATCCCGGAGCTCGTGCATTATTTTACTACATTGGCATGATTATAAGGAATCATGTCCTGAAGAACTGATCAGTTTAGTAGTCTTGGGAAATAGATTGCATAAATGAACATTACAATACACATTCAAACATAAAACACAACATAAATAATCTCATGATAATGCCATTATTCCCTTAGCTTAACCCTGAATATCAAACATAATTCACTTCTTGGAATCCTGGTAAAACAAAATATAAAAAAGGGGTGAGCTCAGATGCTCAGTAAGTGTAAATAAATTAGTGGAAGATATAAAATTTTAAGGCATGATGTGTAATAAAAAAAATCCTTCTAAAAATAAACATGAATATAATATAAAGAAAATTAATCAAAAATTTCCAAATAAAAACGCACTTTTATATTCTACTAGTCGAATAATCACATGTAATAATTAATTTTATAATGACGGAATGCCTAACACAGAACATCATTACCGCATAGTCAAGGCCTCATGTCAAGACTACAAATAAAAAAATTAAAGGCCCTATTCCAAGACACTAATTTGACTCATGAGACCTACCGATGCATCGAGGAGCTAGAGTAGGCTCCACCCGTCACATACTAAGTCCACTGCATTCCTTATATAAGAATGTTGAAACATAACATAAACATTCGTATTAAAACTAGAATTTCAAATGTCAATACATTAACCGTAATCCACGAATGGTATAAAAATAACACATCCACAGTAAAACATATCATAACTTATTCAATACAATATGGAAGATTTTATTATAATAAACTAACCTTATTCAAAAATAATATCCAGTAAAGAATGCTAACATAGCTGGAAATGACCAGTAATACTTTTTGAGAGAAATATCCATTTTTATCATTTAAAAGTCCCACATTTATAAATCAAGTCATTTATAAGATATTTTTAAATCAAAGTTTCTCATAACACTTTGAAACTTTTGAAAGGAATTAACATTTTATATCAATCATGTCCATATAAATAAATTCTAAAAACCATTATGAAAACATGAACATTAATGAGAAAGATTTAGAAGAATAAATATTTAAAACATTTAAAATAATGTTTTAGTTAAATATTACCATAAAATAATCATTTTGAAATTTCTTTTATGAAACATGGACATTGGTAAAAAATATGTCCAAGAAAATACATACACATAAGCAATCATGGATAATAATGAGATTGAGGAATTAACCCTTACCTTTCACTCTCCTTTGGCCAAATGTACGTTTAACCTTCTGTATAATGACCATAGTATGTTATTAAATTATAATATAACCATATTCATATTTATCATATCATATGTGATTCATTTATGACTTTATACTACCCATTTAATAATTATTTTCATGTTAAATTAACATTTCTGGTAATAATCACTTTCTTTATCGTACATGTTTTAACATTTTATTCTTGATCGTATCATTTGTAATATAAATTTAGAATATAATTATGTATAATAGATATATATATATGAAATGGAAAACACCATTTCTGTAGATGGTAGGCCATACGTACAAATAAATGTTGTTTCTGTTTTCATATCGTATTGAACAGAGGTGAATAAGATATATCTAAGTATATTTATACAAACATGCATAAATACATACATACAAACATACATATATATATATATATCCAGTAGCGTTAGTTTTTCATATATCACATACTTATATATAATATATTTTCATTATAATCATCGTTCAATCGTGAACTTGGAAATGAATCGCATCGCGTTATGGAGACGGTAAGTCGTACATACACACGAGCGATGATATCATTTCTATATTGAATAAAAGTTATGGAATTGGATTTTATATTAATTTTACATATAAATTATCATATTATTTTCATTTTTTATATACATATTACTCATCATTATATCTATCCAAATAACATGGTGTTGAATAACAAATTACACCATGGCGTGGAAATGGTAAGTTGTACATACACACACTTGGTGACATTATCATTCATAGGATTGAAAAAATAATGAGAATAATTGTACCATATTTATAATGAAATAAAATAATTTAGAAGTTACTGGAGTTATTATTTTGGTACAGAAATAACAAGGAATGATAAAGTGGAAGAAGAAAATAAGTTTGAATGAGGTGATAAAATAATTACCTCTTCTTTGGGTGTTTCCTTTTGATTTAAACATAATGGCTCCATAGGTTGGCTTTATGCACAAGTAAGGCCTCTAGGTTGAATTTAGGGACGTTTTGATGAGATTTCGGTAGGTTTTGGATGAGCCAAATGGATTTTGAGGTGATATTTTGAGAGAAGGAGAAGTACCCTTTTATAAGATAGGTGAGGGTCACTTTAGGAAAAGTTTGAAATATTATTTTATATAAACTTATTTTCGGTTTCTAATATATAAAAATTGATTTATTTCAAATCTAAGGTGTTTATGGGTTGAAATACTCTCAACCAATAGGTTTTAGACAAATTTAGGTCACCATATTAACCATATATTTTAGATTTAACTCCTAATTAAATAGTTTAACTTTTACCATGTCCTCATGTATTATTATAATAATTGGTTAATAAAATTACTATTAAAAACCAAGTGAGCACCAAGTGGTTCATTAATGACATATTTATCATAATATAAGTCCTTTGGGTAATCCATAAATTTTTAGGAATATTATTTCATTAAATAATATAGTATTTGGTTTTTGTGGAAGTCATAACAACATGATTACTTTGAAAAATATTTATTGAATCAACCCTAACATATCATATAAATCTATAAAATTTGTTAATGGAATCAAAATCCTCAGTTTAAAATTATTTCTATATTTATAATTTCAATTATTTTAATCGTTCATTGATAAAGTAATTACTGCATCGTCATTCTGTCATAAATAAATTTAATTATTTAATATCTAAAAATTATAAATAAAATACCATTATATAGGAAATATTTTTATCTTTATAATTAATATTTATAGTCTAATTTATCTTATGTATAACCCTATATTAAAAATTGTTTAGTTATCAAACATTGAATTTAAAACATTTAACTCTTCTTTAAAAAAAATAATAAATGTCATAATATAACCAATGTGGACCAAAAGGATCATATTTTATTCTTAATGTTGGTTTTGGTAGAAATACACTTATCCAATAGAATTAGTATTTGTGTTGTGGTAATTATAATATCATTTTTACCTTTAATTACCCTATTTACTATTAACCGTGGTAAATAAAAGTCAAAAGTTATCGTTCGCCAAAAATTAGTTTAATGTTATTGAACCACATTTTACTTACTAATGTCGATTTTGTCTCATGGATTTTTAAAATTCAATTCACAGAATCGGTAAAATTACATTTTATGCAAATTTACAAATATACCTAGAAGGTGGGTAAATTACGTTAAAAAGATCAATAAAATTTAATACATCTAATTTTATTATAAAATGAATCCAATGAATTTCATTAAACTTCTATAGGTATTATATATCTATTTTTACTTAAAATAAATTTAAATATATTAAGTATTTATTTAAATAAAAACACAGTTTTAATAATAATGGAGTGTTTTTAATTATTTATCAAAAATTGAACGTTTTCAAAAAAATACTAAAAATTCACCCTAAGATAATTTTGATATTCCACATTCAAAAATAAATTCTATTTTACCAAATTAAAAACAGAGAATTTTATTTAATTTATTTCAAATTAATTCCCGTTTTCAAAACCAAAAAGTGGGTTTTTAAAAAGAAAGAAACTATCAAAAGATTGACATGCGTGTAGGTCAACTTTAAATGTGAAATTACTTATAATGACCTACATTGTATTAAATGATAAAAATAAAATCTAATTATACTTACAAGCCATTCAAATTCATAATTTAACAATATAATTATTTTGATTAAAAAAGTTGTTTTTAATTAAAATTTAGTATTTTTCACTATTAATCAAAAATATGAAGGTTATCAGAAAAGTGTAAAAAAATTATCCAAACTAAATTTTTATGTTCCTATTCTAAAGAACAATTAAATTATATTAAATTGAATATATAAAAGTGTCCATTATTGGTTTTAAAAAGGGTTCTCTATTAAAAGATGGTAAAATTGCATTTTTTTAAAAATACTTCTTTTATCTGAAAAAATGTATTTGTTCTTATATTATGTCTAGAAAAAAAAAATTCTAAGATTATATGAATTATTCAATATTCAGTTAATAATATTAATAAATGATTTTTGGACGGCTATTTTGGTAAGTTATGGTGCGCTCGAACTCGATGTTTCTTGTTGCGCAAGTTATTGAAATAGTTTGAAAAGATAACGTACTATGAAATCATGGGGTGTTACATTCTACCCATATTCAATAAATTTATTCCTCATAATTTGAAATTGTTCTTCAAAAATAAAAGGTTAAAAATAAAAAAAATCCTTTTTGGAAAACCCATACCAGAAATTGGGTTAATAAAATTTAGTCTTAATAAGAGAGAAGAGAAAAAAAAGCCACCACCAAATTATGATCTTAATTAGGGGAATATTTTTGGAAATTAGATACACATAATTGGAGTAAAAATATAAATATTTATAGGGAGTGAATGTTGTCGTCAATCAAAAAAAAGTGTAAAATTGAGGGCCTCAATGCCATCAATCTATGATGATTTAAAATTTCATTGGTTAAACAAAATATAAGGTATTAGGACAACACATTTTTGGTTTTAATATCCATTCCCTTAAGTTTAAGAATTAATTTATTCATAGAATAAGAGGAAAAAAATATACATGACATGTAGAGTTTCATCCTTTAACTAATTCCTACCACAAACTCACCTTTCACACAAAAAGATAATAGAATTCAAAAATATTCTATTTATCCTAATCGTATAGGGTTACGAAAATAAAGAATTTATAATTCATTTGTAATAGTATTTAAAAAACTAAATTATACAAACTAGGACAACATGTAGGCCAGTGGTAGGTGATGCACCCTTGTTTCCCTTTGGTTGCGGGTTCAAGTCACGCGGTCTTTCCGGATGTGACAGGTTCTCACCTGACATTTGGGTTGTCCTTTTTATAAAACTCAAAAAATAATCTTAAGAAATTCATTAACCTTAACAATAGTATCCAATGTCAAACTTAATCCATTATAACCTTTAGACTTATCCAAAATACTTCTACCCAAACTTACAGTCCAAAATTTATATTGATGGTAAACACAATAATGATCTTTTTTTCAATGTAATAACATGTAAAAACATTCATCATGTATTCTTTTAAAACATGGTAACACCCAAAATTACCATAAAACCTTATTTATTATACTCATGATCCCTTATTCCTTATATGATACTAGATATACTCCTTATATCCAAAAATATTGTAAACTCCAAAAATACTGGAATAAACAAACATTTAATTTGTTTCAATGTAGTCAAGAATATCGAATATAATTTATCCAAATTAATCATATCTTATTTCAAAATCACTACCTCAGTATCAAAACCACATGAAGGATTATCTTTCCTTCAACTATATATTTTCCAAAAAGTTTAACCTATAATTGAGTCACTTTTCATAGAACCGTTTAATCTCAAATCTTCAATGAAATAGTACTGCAGTACAATCCTTATTTATTTATATAATTCCTTTAACTAGTACATCATTGATACAACACTCAAATGAAATAATTATTTAATAACAACATATTAACACTAGTAATTCTCCTTTTTTGTGGTATTATCCTAACTTGATTATTCTCCAAAAGCATCATTTGGGCCTACTTAGATGATTTAGACATTGATTCCCATAGTGTCCCAACTTCTTGCAGATGAATCATTATACATTTGAAACCTTTTTCTTACCCTTAAAATCATGTACTTGGTGTCCTCTTTCTCCACACATATAACCAACTCTCATTACCTTAAAGTATTTACCAAGGTAATTCTTTCTATAGTATTCACATATGGGAAAATCCTTTTTCCCCTCTTCCCTTTATTCATCTTTCTCTATACCATCCTTTCCTTCTCTGGCTTCCCTTCAAAGCCATAGGACTCAGAGAATTCTTTACTTGCCTTATTAACACATGAAATTATTTCTTCATATAATGAGAATATGTGGGAGACTATTTCCCTTCTAAATGTTTCTTTAATACCTTGAAATATATGATCCTTCTTACTCTTTGGATCCTGCATATTATTGGAGTTCTCATTCCTTCTACTGGGAGCCATTTCTAAACAATGGCACACACTAGGCTAGTTTATGAATCTCAATGCATAATTACAAACTTGTAAAATACCTTAAGTAATTTGAATATATTATTAATATAATCTATAATCATAATAATATTTTCATAGAGGAATTATTTTCTCATTAATACTTCATAATGGTTTGTAAATAAAATGTGAATTATTCTAAGCATATCCCTTAGGAGTGTCATAACTAGGAGTGCAACAAAGCCCATTGTCGTGTACCAGGATACCTTGGGTCAAGCCTGAAACTCCATGTTAGAGTATTAAATCTTAGGTACATCTATTCCAGAGCTGCCTCTACCTGCTCATATCCAGACAGGGATGTATTACATAGAAAATTCACACAAATCTCTACATTACCAAAATTATAGAAAGTCCTTCTACGCTAATACTCAATGTTTATCTTAGGGAAATGTTCTATAATCAGAGTTTATATAAATCTAGTTTCAAAGGTTTATACTAAACTTCCTATGATACCAACTATAATGCCCCGACCCCAGAATCCCAGATCTGGTGCATTATTTTAATACATTGGTATGATTACATGGAATTAGGTCCCAAAGTACCGATCAGTTTAGTAGTCCGGGAAAATAGATTACATACATGAACGTTACATTACACATTCAAACATAAAATAACATAAATAATCCATTGATAATGCCATTATTCTTCTAACCTAACCCTGTATATAAAACATAATACACTTCTTAGAATCCTAAGAAAACAAAACATAAGAAAGGGGTGAGATCAGATGCTCAGTAAGGGTAAATAATTTAGCGAAATCTATAAAATTTTAAGGCAAGATGTGTAAGAAAAACAACATACTTTTAAACATAAACTTGAACATAATATGGAGAAAATAATTCAAAAATTACCATATAAACTTTCACATGGATATTCTACTAGTCGAATAATCACATGTAATAATTAATTTCATAATGAGGGAATGCCTAACGCTAGACATCATCACCACATAGTCAAGGCCTCATTCCAAGACTAAAAATAATTTTTTTTTCAAGGCCTTGTTCCCAGACACTAATTTGTCTCATGATACCTTCTGATGCATCAAAGAGTTATAGCAGTCTCCACCCATCACTTATTAAGTCCACTATATTCATCATATGAAAATTTTGAAACATAACATAAATATTCATATTAAAACTAGCACATGAAATGTCAATACATTAACCATAAACCATGAATGGTGTAAAAAATAGCACATCCACTGTAAAACATATCATAACTCATTCAATACAATATGGAACATTGTATTATAATAAATCAAATTTAATCAAGAATAATATTCATTAAAGAATGTTGATATTGTCAAAAATGATCAGTAAAACTTTTTGAGAGAAATATCCATTTATGTGAAATCATTTAAAGTCACACATTTATAAAGAAAGTTATTTAAAATATGTTTTTAAATGAAAGTGTCTCATACCCCCATTGAATCTTTTCAAACTAATTAACATTTTAAATAAATCATGTCCATTTAAATAAATCCTTAAAAACATTTTGAAAACATGGAAATTAATGAGAAATATTTAGAAGAATAAATATTTAAAACATTTAAAATGAATTTTTAGTTAATGATTACCTTAAAAGTATCATTTTTAAATGTCTTTTATGAAACATGGACATGGATAATAAATATTTCCCAGAAAATACTTACACATAAACAATCTCAGATAATAATGAGATTGAGGAATTAACCCTTACCATGCACTTTACTTTGGTCGAACGTATGTTTAACCTCATGTATAATGACTATAGTATGTTATTAAATTATACCAGAACCATATTCATTTTTATAATATCATACATGATTCATTTATGACATTATACTACCCATTTAATAATTATTTCCATGTTAAATTAACATTTCAGGTAATAATCACTTTCTTTATCATATGTGTTCTAACTTTTTGTTCTTCATCGAATTATTTATAATATATATTTAGAATATAAATATGTATAATAGATAGATATATGAAATGGAAAACACCATTTGGGGAGATGTTAGGTCATACGTACGCATAACATATATGTAAGTACATACATACACAGAAACACACACACACATAGAAAAACAGACACACACACACAAACAGAGATATATATATATAGTATAATTGTTATGTAATATATTACATACTTATTAATAATATATATTTTTATAATCATCTTTGAATGGTGAACCTAGAAATGAATCTCATCACGTCGTGGAGACGGTAAGTCGTACGTACACACAGGCAACGATATCATTTCTTTAATTATTAAAAGGTGTGGAATTAGATGGTATATTAATTCAACAGAAAAATTAGAATGTTATATTCATTATTTATATACATATTAATCATAATTATATTTATCCCAATAACAGAGTGTTGAATAACAAATTACGCCATGGTGTGGGGATGATAAGTCGTACGTATGCATGTATGGTGACATTATCATTCATATGATGGATAGAATAATGAGTATAGTTGTACCATATTTATAATTACATCACAGTATATAGAAGGTACTAGAGTTATTATTTTGGTATGGAAATAACAATGAAAGAGAAAGTGGAAGAAGAAAAGAATGTTGAAATATGAGATAAAATAATTACCTCTTCTTTCGGTGCTTCCTATTGATTTGAAAAAAATGGCTTCTTAGGTTGTATTTCTACTCAAGTGAAGGCCTCTAGGTTGATGTGAGGAAAGTTGGAAGGAGATTTGGTATGGGTTTTTTTGATTCAAAGTGTTTTGGAGGTGTGATTTTGAGAGAAGGTAAGTACCCTTTTATAAGAGAGGCAAGGGTCACTTTAGAAAAAGTTAGAAATATTATTTTATTATAAAATAATTTTCAGTTTTTAATGGCTCCAAATTGACTTATTTCGAATCTAAGGGAGGTATGGGTCTAAATTATCTCAAAAAAATAGGTTTTAGACAAATATTTGTCACCATATTAGCCCTATCTTTTAGATTTAACTCTTAGTTAAATAGTTTAACTTTTATCAAGTCCTCTAGTATTATTATAATAAATGGTTAATAAACATACTATAAAAATCAAAGAGAACCCAAAGTGGTTCATTAATGACATATTTATCATTATATAAGTCCTTTTACCAAACCTTATATTTCTATGAATATTATATCATTTAATAATATAGTATTTGTTTTAAAAACTCATTATGTCAATTTTGACAATATTTTGTATTTGGTTTTTGTAAAAGTCATAACTGCATGATTACATCAAAAAAACAGTAAATAAACACTAAAATTTCATATTAATATAAAATATTCTTTTATGGCATCAAAAGTCTCAGTTTACATTTATTTTTATATTTATAATATCAATTATTTTAATCTTTCATTAATAAAGTAATTACTACATCATCATTATGTTATAAATAAATTTAACTATTTAATCTCTAAAATTTATAAATAAAATACCATTATGCAGTAAATATTTTTATCTTTCTAATGAATATTTATAGTCAAATTTATATTATCTATAACCATATATTAAAAATCATTTATTTATAAAACTTTGAATTAACAACTTTTAACTCTTCCTTAAATAAAATAATAATAAATGTCCTAATCTAATCCAAGTGTACAAAAATGATCATATTTTATTCCTAAGGTTGTTTGTGGTCGAAATACACTTATCCAATATAATTAGAACATGTTTTGGGTAATTATAATATCATTTTTACCTTTAAATATCCTATTTACTTTTAATCGTGGTAAATAAAAGTTAAAAATTACTATTCACCAAAATTATTTTAATCTTATTGAACCAAATTTTAATTAATGATGTCAACCTTGTCTCTCGGATTTTTAAAATTAAATTCATAGAAGCGGTAAAATTATATTTTATGTAAATTTGAAAATGTGCCTAGAAGGTGGGAAAAAGACGTTAAAAAGTTCAATAAAATCTTATACATCAAATTTTAATACAAATTGACTCCAATGAATTAAAATGAACTAGTATAGGTATTATATATACATTTTTAATTAAAATATATCTAAATAAAGTAAATAATTATTTAAATAAAAAGATAGTTTTAAAAAATAAGAGAGTGTTTTTCACTATTCACCCAAAATTTAAAGCTTTTAGAAAAATACCAAAAATTCACCTTGAGTTAATTTTGATATCAAAAATTTAAAAATTAATTCTATTTTATGAAATTAAAAACATATAATTTTCACTTGTTAATTTAAAATTAATTCCCGTTGCCAAAACCAAAAAAACGGGTTTCTAAAAAGTAAAAAACTATCAAAACATTGACATGTGTTTATGTCAAATTTAAATGTGAAATTAAATATAATGACCAAAGTTGTATTAAATGATAAAAACATAATCTAATTATACTTCCAAACCATTCAAATTCATAATTTAACACTATAAATTATTTTGATTAAAAAAAATTCTTATTAAAATTTAGTATTTTTTACTATTCATCAAAATAAGAAATTTATCAAAAAAGTGACAAATATTTATCCAAACAAAATTTTTATGTCCTGCTTCTAATGAGGAATTCAATTTCATTAAATTTAAAATCTAAAAGTGTCAAATATTGGTTTAAAGAAATGGATCTTCATTTAAAGCTGAAAGAATTTCATTTTTTGATAAATACTTCTTTTATCTCAAAATAATGAATTTGTTATTATATTTTGTCTAAGAAAAACATAATATGGATTTTAAAATTATATTGAGTATATAAAATTCAAAATTTAGTTTATAATATTCGTAACCATGTTTTAAATTGCTAGTTTGGTAAGTTGTGGTGCGCTCGAACTTAGTGTTGCGTGTTGTACAAGTTATTGAATTACTTTGAAGAGATAACTTACTATGAAGTCTTGGGGTGTTACATTTACCAAGAGAAACCTAAATATAAACAATCCCGAATAATTGTGAGATTGTGAAATAAACTCTTATCCCATGCCTGATTTGCTTCGTATGTGATTTCAAAATAATTTAAAATAAATTTAAATTTATTATGATTCTATACCAGAACTATATAAATAGTTAAAATATCATATATGGACCACATATAACATATCAACAACCTTTTATTAATAATAACTTATTAAAATCGTTTTTTAGTGTTAATGATTTAATTTTTTATGTATGTTTCGGTTGAGAAGTTGAATTACTTTCGTATTTCACATGGTTCCATAATATAAATAATGTTAATAAAAATATAAATATCATATATATTCATTATATACCTATTTATAATCGTTCTTAAAAGTTTAACATGAAAAATAATCACATCGCTTCGTTGTGGTAGTAGTACACACTTATACATGAACGATATTATCATTTTTCAATAAGATAATGGTAAGAAGGTAAATGATATATAATATTTATATAATTTTAATTATTTATTAAGTATAATATATAAACATTATAATTATCATAATAAACATCCATTTATATTGGGGATGAAAAACAAAATGCATTGCTTAGTGAGGCAGTAGTCTGCACGTATGCACGGACGATGCTTTCGTTTCCCATTTGATGGAGAGGAAGATGAATAAATTTTGTGACATATAAATAATAAAATATTAGCATATATTATATATTAATGTTACTATATCATTAGGGTTTTAATATAATTTAAGTAGGTATGATAATAAATAAAATGAAGACATTTGGTTAAGAGTTAGACCTCTTCTTTGGACAACTTCTTTTAGATTACACAATAAGCCTTATATAGTTTGTGTTTTGAACAAAATAGTACCCATAGATCATGAGGATGGATGTTAGGAAGGGATATTTGAAGGTATGTTCTAATATATAAGTCAATCGATATGTGTCAAAGAGATGATATGTGGTTTCCTTTTATAAGTGAGTGAGAGGGGACACTTGAAATTTTTCACATGATTAAAATATATTAATGTATTAATCAAGAAAAATGTATTAAAAATGACTCAAATTAAACGTTAATAATATATAGGGTATAAATATGATAATAAAATAGGATTTGGATATGTTTTAGTTCATTTTAACCCTTCTAATTTTAATTTAAACCCTTTTAACTCATTTCACTCTAACCGTGGTAACTTAATTTTTTAACAAAGTTTCTATTAAGAATAAAAAAATATGAAAGTAGAATCATTAAAAAATTAACATCATTATTAAAAATATGTATTCCATTTTCTCAAATTCAATTTCTATAATTTTTAGAAATTAATTTAAAAACAGACCCATAAAATGGGATGAAACCAGTTTTCCAAAAAATGTTTTTTTAAGTATAAAAATGATTTTATAAATAATTAAATTATAATATAAATCTTAATGGAACCAATTGAATTATTTATAATTAAATGGAACTAATTTAATTTTAAAACTAATCTAAAAACATAAAATTTATAAATACTTTAAAAAAATACAGTTTTCTCAAAAAAAATTATTTTTTCACTATTCACTTTAAAATAAATTATTTTAGAGAAATGAAAAAAATAAAAAAAAACATAATATTTACATGTTTATTTCAAAAATTGTATCAGTTTTCTAAAATAAAATACTAAAAATTAGAATTTTTTTACTCATATTCTAGAATAAGTCTATGTTCGTTTTGTTATTGTTTCTCTTGAAAAAATAGCTTTCTATAATTAATGAGCAGGTGTTACATTCTTAGATACATTAAAATTTTAATCCTTAAAATATATATAATGTCACATGATGAGAATATTTTCATAGTTATTCATCATAACTTACCCATTTTCCCACACTACCTCTTCTATCTTATGATTTCTTGAAACTAACTTTACCAGTTGAGTATTCCTAGTCTTCAACACATATTCAATAGTATCTAGAACCTGGATAAGATATTCATAGTAATATAAGTTAGTATATAATTTTATTTCATTATAGGTGAGAGTATGTTTTGGATATGGAATTTACTTCCTCAATAAAGTGATATGAAACACATCATAAACTTTGGACATGTTAAGTGGAATTTCCAAATAGTAAGTCATATCTATAATTATTTCTATTATTTAAAAATCCCTGATGTACCTAGGTATTAGTTTCCATTTCATGTAAAATATTATAACAAATTATACATTCTAAAAAACATGACCTCCCAAATAATATTCTAAATCATTCTTTCGGTTATTTGCATAACCATTTTTTCTTTTTTTAGGTGAATTAATATAATAATGGATAATATTCACTTTCAACATTGTATTCCTTATAAGATATGGGACTATATGTTTAATTTAACCAACTTCATCCCAATATGAGGGTGCATGGTATATATTCCTAAATAATTATTTATATAGTTCCATTTGAATACTTTAATGGAAGCAATTATTATAAGTAAATTCCACAAAATGTAAATACTAATCCCATATACCATGAAAGTTAATTGAGTAAGACCTCAATATATATTCTAATTTCTTAATAGTCATTATATACCACTCGTTGGTTTGATGATGATAGGTGATTCTGAATCATAGTTTAATTTTAAAGGACTTTTGAAGTCTCTTTCAAAATATAAATATAAATCTTAGATCATAATCTGATACAATTGAAAGGGGTGTACCAAGAGGTCTTAAAACTCGTTAATATTGATTTTTGTAAGGATATCAAGAGGAAAATAGTCCCTTATTGTAAAAAAATGTTCAGACATTGTAAGGGGATAAAAATAACCCATATGGAATCATTATTTTTTAGGTGTCCATGTAAATATAGATATAATGTCCATTGTAATATAATCCCATTTACACGTAGGAATATGTAGAGGTTTCATGAATCCCCTAGGACATCATATCTCAACCCTCATCTATTAACAAGTCAACCATATTAATACAAAGTCTTTAATTTTTTATTTTATATTATCCCACCCAAAATATTCATTCAAATTCTTGTACATTTTTTGTGCATCCATGGTGTATATAGAAATTTGAGCAATGAGATTCATCTAATAATTATATCTTTAGATTAGGTATTTATGGAACACATAACCTCTTTCAAAAATTTATCACACCATTTTCATAAATAAAATATTGCAGTTTCTCATCAATAAAATATTTAATTTTCTTTTGTAAACTCATTTCATCAAGATGGGAAATTTTTGTATTTTCTAATAAGGATGGTTTGGAAATAATTTGGAAAAGAAGTGATGTTTCCCCATACGTAATAGTTTCAATATACATCTTTACAGTGTCTCTTAATAATGAATCATTTGTAATCATCATCTTAGTCGGAACTCCATGATCTTTCCAAATAAATGCATCATCTACCTTATTTTCCTTCCCAATGTGGTAGTGTATTTAGTAATCATAATCATTGAGTATATTTAGACATCCCCTTTTCCTAATACTGATATCTTTCTAAGGAAATATTTATTTCATGCTCTTGTGATTTGTATATATCTCACATCTTTCACTATAAAGATAATTACTCCATATCTTTAATGATAAAAATTGCATCTATCAAATAAAAATCATGGGTCTAGTATTTCAATTTGTGTATTTTTAACTACATTGATGCATAGGAAATAACACTTTCATTCTACATAAGGACACATCCAAGTTATTTTTGTGATGTGTCACTATATATCACAAATTCATCCCCTCCTTAAGGTAATTTCAACACTAGTACATTGATAAACCTCCTATGTAATTATTCAATACTTTCTTTACATTACTCTATCTATAAAAATTTTACCACATTATATTTCAACTTGGTTAATGAGTTTTATAATCAATATAATTCATGAAACAAAACATCTATAGTAACCTTCTAATCTAACTAAACTACATACCGTGTTTTTTTCAGAATAGGAAATTCTTTGGCTTCCTTTTTCTTTGAAGGATCAATAAATATTTATCCTTAGAGACAATATGTAAAATAAAAGGAATGTCCAGCAGTAAAAATTCCCAGTTTCTAAATTTCCCATATAATTATTTTTCTCTCAGTGTCTCAAGAAGTATTCATAGATGAATCTTATATTATTCATACTTTGTATAGTATACCAAGATATTATTAATAAATACCACAGTGAAAATATAAAAATATTCCTTAGAAACTCTATTTTTTAAATCTATAAAAATGAGGTTGAATTAGTAAAACTATAGGGAATTACTATGATATAATAATGTTCATACATTATATTATACGTTTTCTTTATAAAATCACCCTTCATTACTTATAATGGATGGTACCCATAATAATGACCAATCATTGAAAAATATTGAGATCATTGAAGATGAGAAAAAAATTATCAATATATGTCATAGAATACTAATTATTTATGGTAATTTCATTTAATTCCTTATAATAGACGTGCAGCCTCATAGTCTCATCCTTATTTTTCACAAACATAATTGGTTCTCCCCAATGAAAAACAATTGGGAATATGAATCCTTTATCACACAACTCTTTTATTTTTTTATTTACCTCCACCAACTCCATTTTTTCCATTCTATAGGGAGTATTAGATAGAGGTTTCATATTAGGGATGAGTTTAATAGAAAACCCAATTTTATGCACAGCTCTATTTCCGGGTAGTTCATGAAAAACACATCATTGTAATATTATATAATATAAACATATAATATCCTAGGGTTTCCATTCCAAACCATAATTTTTGTATTCTATTCCTATCAAAAAAATTAATTATGGAGAGCTACTGGTGTTGAATCCATACATGATTCATATAATGAATTAATTGTTCTAAATTTGTGGAATTCTACATATTCTTCACAAATCCTTATTTCATTCTCTTAGAAATGATTTTTTTAATTATACTTTAAAAGAAAATATATACCATGGATTATATCAAAGAACACTATGGATATAATAATCAAATTTTTGAGTAGTGTATGTCCATACATCACAATGGGGATTTACTAACAAATCCTTGTTTTAATAATATTTCCAATAGTTTTCTTCATTGATAGCTCTTTTCTTAGTTTTCAAGTAAAATATTAAGTTTTAATTGCAAAAATGAAAGATATAAAATAGTGGTAGATTCTAGGATCAAACAAATAATTTTCTAAAATTGAATTTGAGATCAAAGTACCTGCCACCACATCGCAAGAAAATTAAAATTTTGTTATAATAATTTCATAATCATGGCCTTCTACCCTAGTCATATTATATGTAATATTCCCTTGATGTTTAGGGAATTGGTTGACATAGTTCCCTATATCCTTACAGTTAAATCAACATACTTTGATAGATTCTCCTTACCCTTCAATTTATAATTATGATTGCCTTTATCTTCACACTAAAATAAAACCCATGTTCCCTTCAAGAATATACTAGGGTGTTTCCTTCCAAAAGTATCACATGTTGGAAATTCCCCCTTCTCTTATTTTCCTTATCAATTTGTTTTCTTGATTTACTCGGTTATCCTCTTATTCTCTTGATTTAATTTGAGGTCATAATATATAGATAATTCTTTCTATATATTGATAGAACATAATATTATATGCACATATGATGAGAAATGTTTGGAGACTAGTCCCCTTTAATGTTCTGGATTTAGCCCGTAAAATAAATAGCGAATATTTCTCTTAATATTATGTACAAATTCCACATCATGTCTTGTTTACCCTGTAAAGTTTCCTTCATAGTTAGAAACATTTTTTTCTTCCTTTTGTCTTGGACTCATAAATTGTCTCTCCATGTTCTTTCATTACTTGTGAGGAATATATTTTTCATAAAAAGTACATTAAAATAATTTCACTATATACTCACTATTTCCTCCTCACCCTAAGTTTTCTGAATTAATAAAAACTATTTATTTTCATCCCCCATGTGGTGATAAACTTCTAAGAAAACCTTCTATCATTCATTACTACCTAAATAGATAAATATATTTTCGAAGAAACTTATTAATTTATCAGATATAAATAAGTTTTTTATTTAATTGAATGATGGATTATTTTTTCGCATGAAATAGCCTAACATTTTTAAATTGTCTTATAAATTAGTAGGCAGCTCCATATAGCCAATTTTAGTGGTCATAACTAGAGTTAACTACTATAATATATTTATAATTTTTTTAGATCTATATCTATCTCCAGTTGTAGCTTCATTGTATTCCCGAGAAGGAAAATAACTATATAGATTACGTGAGTTGATACGGTTTATATTCCATCCACTATGTTCCATTACTAAACAATACAATACACTTATTTATATCATAACATCATAATGTATAATTTTGAAACTAGTGATAATATTAACTTAAATTTAAAATTTATGTTTTTCTAATCTCAATTTTATAATATTATTATCAATGGGAATATACTCAAATAATTAAAATATTATTAAATATTTAATAATGGTTTGTAAATATAATGGGAAAAAACTAAATCATATCCAATAATAGTGTTTATCCAAGTTTGTTGATTTTGGTCCACTCATCCTACACCAGTGAGGATATATTTAATACCCAATCCAACCCTTTTAGAGTTATAAAAACTTGTTGAATCTTGGATATAGACACATCCACGTTCCTATATCTAGATAGGGAAGTATTTTAAAGGAAATAATATATTCTCCACCGTACAAAAACTTCATTATATTTTTATATAACTGGAATTATCATAATATTATTTCATAGGATTATGTTCTATAATATATTTTTTAATAAATATAGTTCCCAATGTTTATACTAAAATTTCACTAATTACAACTATAACAACCCTAACTCTAGTATACCAGAGTTGGTTATTACTTTATTACATTATAAATATAAATAAGTGATTAGATATCATGTAATTGAATAGTTTAGTAGTCTTGGAAAATAAGATACATTCTTGAATCTCAAATTACATTTCAAAACATAATATTTAACATAGAATTTTATTTAAGAACATTATTATTCCCTCTATAATATCCTTAAATATTATTCGTAGCACACTTCATGGAAACTAATGAAAAGAAAACAAAATAAAAGAGTGAGCTCATATGTTTGTTAATAGAATTCCTATAGAAAAAATACCATAGAATAAATTAGGTATGAATAATACGATAGGAATAAATGGTGATGAAATAATTCCATATAAATAATCACATGATCATTAAGATTATACATGGACAATATAATTGTTCAAATAATCACATGTACAACAATAACTGTTTATTAAATGATGGAATTAATAATTGAATATACTAAAAAATTACCTTTGAGGCCCAATTTCAAGACATATTATATTAATGGGTAAGGAATTTTCCAAATACCCAACCTATTTAATCTCATCTAAACTACTAATTCATCATTGGAATATTTAATTTTGGTCTCACCCATCACTTAATAAGTCCAATGTATTCATTAAATGAATAAAAAATACAACTTAATCAACAAGACATTATAATCAATAACTATTCATACTAAAAGAACTAAAAAAAGAATATAAATAATTTCCTAGTCAAAATGATCATAATACATCTAGAAAAATATGGTTCATGGTATCGTTAGATTATAACCTTAGTATATTATAATATTAATCAAATTATGTATACTTAGATGAAAATAATTTTAAATATCACTGAAACATTTCATGCAGAAAGTACCCTTTTCATTTTGAAATCATTTATTTAAAATATATAAATTTATAAAATATTAAGAAATTAATTATATTTGGAAAGAACCATGGAAAATTTAAATGTAATTTTAAAATTAAAAACTATTCATGGTGGTGTTAAAATTCATTCATGTTGTGTATGTTAAAACAAATATTTCATTCAAACCTTCAGTCAAAAGTGTCTCATTTCAAGAAATAAAAAGAATGTTCCTTTAAAGAATTTTAAAAAAATTAAAACATGGTAAATATGAATTTAATAAATCATTATATAATATATAAAACATTATTGAAATTTTTTTTAAGAAAATATGGATATGGATGAAATTCTTCCTCGTGAAATAGAAAAAATGGTTTTACCTAAAAGGAGTGTTTTAGTATATTCAGTGATTAGAGAGAGTAAAATTAAAGGAAAACAAGAAATTTTTAGAAATAAGTAGATGACAGAAAAATATATGGGTTTTAATATATAAATATAATATAATTACCCTAATATAAACATAAACATAGTAAATCTTGAATAAGAATGAGATTGTGAAATAAACTCTTACCTTAGGCCAAACTTGTATCATGAGTGATTTTAACCATCTATATAATACATTTATATTTATTATGATTCTATAAAAAACTATATAATACTAATAATATCATATATTATCTACTTAAAACATTTCAACACCCATTTATTAATAATTCCTTACTAAAATCATCATTTCTGATTGTTAATTGTTACGTTTTAAATGTAAGTTTTAGTTCAGTAGTTTCAGACCTTTTATATTTTTAATGGTTAAATCATATTAAAAATTTTAATAATGATATAAATATAATATATATTCATTATATACATATTTAAAATCATTATTTTATTGATCACATGAACAATTAATCATATCACTTAGTGGAGATGGTATTCCACACATGCGCAAGAGTGACGTTATCATTTTTTAATGGGTGGAAGGATAAGAAGTTAAAATGAAATATAATATTTCAAGAATAACATTTATTTAATTAATATAATATTTAAACATTATATTAATCATAATACCCACCCATGAATGTTTTTAATGAAAAATGAAATTTGATTCTTAGTGTGGCGGTAGTTCACACGTAAGTACGAAAGATACTTTTGTTACTCATTTAATGGAGAAGGATATAAATAAAGGTTTCAAAATAGACATAATAACATATCATTGTATGGTATATATTATTGTTATTATATTATTATGTTTAGAAAAATATCAAAGGAGTTATCATAATAAATAAAATACTAATACTCGGTTAAGAGTTATACCTCCATGTTGGACAACTTCCTTTGGCTTACACATTAATCCTTATACAGTTGATATTTTGCTAAAACAATTACCTATATATCATGGTATGGATTTTTATAAGTTATTTCTCCAGTATTTTCTAAAAAATACCTATCTTTAAGTGGGTACAAAATATGAGTGGTTGTGTCCTCTTATAAGTGAGGGAGAGGACATTGTTGGAATTTTTAAAACATTAAAGATATGTAATGTATTAATCAAGTAAAATGGATCCAAAATGACTCTTAATATAATATTATATGATATAGATTTTATATAAAAATATAAAATATGATTTAGATAACTTTTTATGTTATTTTAACCCTTTCTATTTTAGTTTTAACCCTATTGACTCATTTTAACTCTTATAGTGGTAGCCAAATTATTTACCAATGTAACTATCCATAATGAAAAAAAAGGAAAATGGCCTCATTAAAAAATTAGGAAATTTTAATTACAAAAATTAATTCCATTTTATAAAATTTAGTTTCTATAATTGTAGAAAATTAACTTAAAAATAAACCCATAAATACTGATGAAAAACAATTTTCTAACAAAATTTCTTTTGAGTATAAAATATTTTTATACCAAATTCAATTATAGTTTTTATCTTAATGGAGTTAATTGAACTAAATATAATTAAAATAAATTAATTTCATTTTAAAATAAATCCATAATTAAATTAATCTTTCCAAATACTTAAAAACAAAGGCAATTTTCGTTAAAATCGATATTTTACACTATTCACTAAAAAAATTTAGAAACAAAAATCAAAAAAAATCACAATAAGATAATATTAATAAGATTATTTCAAAAAATGATATTAATATCCTATATTAAAATTTATAAAAAATTATAATTTATGTGTAAATTATATTCTTGATTAATGTTATGTGCATTGTGTTATTGTTTCTATAGAAAGAATAACTTACGGTAATTGAAGTTCAAGTGTTATAGATTATATATAATGTGTGCATGATCACCTTTTATGAAATAGATTGAGTAAAACTTATGTTTGATCCCTTAAAAATGATGGTTAATCCAATACATAACATATTTTCATAAAAAAGTTATTTCATAAAACAATGAAATAATTAGATTAATAATAAGTATGCTTTTGGAAAATTAAAATAATTTTTTTTAATAATACAAAAATTTCCCCCTTTTTAAATCAAGTAGTTTATTATAAAAAGTAAAAATAATAAATTAATTATAAATTACTCACATAAAATCCTAATGATCTTATCTCATGGATTTGGGATCTATATGTTCTTTGTAATTTCTATTAGAAGGATCATGTTAGTATCTATCTTTATTGGATCACTAAGAGGGGATGGGGTGAATCATATATCCACTTTTTCTTTTACAATTTTCTCCCCTTTGAAATAAAACTATTGAATCGGTGAAGGTCATTGATCCACTCAATAGAATCTCTCAACCTTTCCTTATATGTAGAAATAGATGGTAAATAAATTCACGTGATATTTACAAGGTTTAGCACTAATGACTACCCTATTACATATGGTTTACCCCACCAACATGGATTCATCCAATATTTTAAAAAATTCTTTAAAAAATGATTCCACATATTTTCCACTCACCACTAATATAATCCACTATAAGATACAATTTTTCTATAATATATGATCCAATAAGGATAGATAACATCTGGTGATCACTTTACCTATTGATGCTCCTCCTCCACAAATTTATGAGTCAACAAATGTGTAAGTGTACTTATTCTTAAAGAAATTAAATAATTCATGTTGATGTTTTGATTATTTGTCTCAAAACATCCCCTATAATCTAAATGATATGGTCTTCTTTAATTGATGTAGATTTAATTCCTCATGAGTTATACTTAATTCATGACCCACTTCACAAACTCCTTTTCTCAGAGATTACCTCTCTCATAGTTCCACTCTTCTTCCTGTAGGTGTCAATCCTCTACCTAAAATTAGATGGTCATGCACCCAACAAAGGGGAGACCTTTTTTCATTATAATTTGTACCTTGAACCATCTATTAACTCTTTAAAAACCAATAACTCCCATGAAATATTCCATAACTGTTATAGTGTAACTACTTATGGGTATTTCTATCTCTTTTCACATTGTGGAATAATTCCACATTTATTCCACCAAATATAGTGCTACAAAATCTTTCAATTTATACTACAATCATGGACAAAAATTATGTTCCTTGATTATAGAATCATTCAAGGTTATTATAATTATCACCAAAATTTAATATCTAATATTCCATACATCATTGCCTGAAACATGTTTTACTATGTCTTGGTGCATAATTCATGGCTATTTTTTACTCAACACATAGAAATCCATGGGCATGGTCTCTTTGATTGTTGTAATTTTTCTATGTTGAAAAATCTTTTTAGAATTTATTTCTTCACTAAAGGCTTGGGACCAGCCATTTTTTCCATCATAAACAATACGTAATCACCTTTCAATTTTGGTTACCTCATGTGGTATTACATGAATTCTAGGCTACCCCATTTCTTATATAGAGACATAAAAATCACGATGGTTTATACCATGGGTCTGGTCAATTTTTTTCCCTTATCAAAAATCTAGGCAGCAAAACTCTCCAACCATGAATTTCAATGTTCCCATTTTGGGATCATCACGTTTTCATAGGTGAACCAAATCTTCACCATAGGGACCAATGTGTCATGGTCCTTGTTTGATGTCCTATTCTTGGTATTCTCACAGAAACACTCCCCTTTTCATGGTCATGGTATTTCTCTTAGATTTTCATCCATCTTCAAAATGGACACCTCTAGGTCTTTCCCTTATCATGTCAGGAATCATCATTGAAACATGCTATATATTATGGGAGTGGTATACTTCAGGTCATCCACTTTCATTTCTCAACTCATTAATAAGTATAATAATATCTCAAGAATCACTTAATCAGATTGGTTATATTCATTCATTTTTTTGTAAATAATTTAATTATTAACAAAGGCAACTTACTTCATTTGGATTTCAACACACATCTTTTCATCATTATTTCTACTGTCAATTATTTAGTTCTTGTTATCTTCAAATATAACTCAATCCTTTAGGATTTATAATAATGTATCCCTTTTATTTTTTCTAAAAACTCATATTCACCTTCTTAATCTTCCAAAATTCTTATTGCTCATTATTGACAACTAAATTCAAAGGTCGATTAATGGGATCTTCTACATCTTTTCTTATTAAAAATCTTCTCATCTATTTTTTCATTTTGAATAATGGAATTAAATCACATGGTTCCTTGCAAAATAACCTCTAATAAATCCACTCAAATTCTATAATGGATAACCCATTGTATATAAAAAGAGAGTTGAAATGAAGTTTTTCTATTTTGTCAATAACACTACATCATGTGATAATATTCTCAAAAAAACTTCAAATTTATCATCAAGGGTTATAAATTGAACACTAATTTCCTAAACACATATCAAAACACTATCAAAATAGTTTAAGTTCTTAAAATATAGATCCCCATTTTTCTTACACAAATATCAACCAACATTCCCCCTTGAAAAATATGTTGAACATATTCATAAGAATGGAGTGAAAGTGTATCTCTCATACCTTATTTATATATTTTTCAAGTTGTATAGAAATTAAAATTTCTAAAACATTCTTCTCAAATGATATCACCATCGAGGGAGGTACCCTTATCCTCTTCATCATTAATATGTAATATATATTCATATCATCATATTTTATATCCACAATTGATATCATTGACTATCTATTTAAATTCTATACATTTTATCATTACAAATAAAAAAAATATTAAGGAAATAAGGAGGTACCTTTATGTGCCTTAAGGGTATCCCTTAGACTGATAGCTTCATATCAACCTATAACATTCTTTATTTCTGATATCAGCACCCTTGTTTTGTGAAAAAAATTCCTCACCTCTATAATTAATACATATTCACATCCTTGTGATTGAAGTGTCTTTATAACATGCCCACTTTTCTCACATATTTTACACTTCTTCAACTTATCTTTTTTAGATAAATTATTAAAGACCTTCTACTCTTCTTTAAATATAGCTTTATTTAATTAGTTTATCATCATCATATTCTCACACGGCCTTTTACTGGGTAAATTATTATCGAACCAACGTGAGTAGGTTTTCTATACATATCTTACATAACACCAAAAATATTACATTAAATAAAATCCCATTTATTAATTCTATATTTTTTCACAACTATGTGGATTTTATCCACCTTGATCCATAGTTTTATTAAGGGGTTGTGGTTTTCTTAGAACATTCATTTATTTATCCTTTGTGGCGGTATTACTCTAATTATTCATAGATTAACATTCATAACATGTACCATTGGAAACAAAAAATATTTTTTTTTATTTTTAATAGGTGTAGGATTACCAAGTTCTTTTGATCATCCACCATGAGAAGATTCTCCTCTAATCTCAATAGATTTATTGAAATATTTTATCAATTTTTTCAAATCAATTTGAATAGTAAATTTGTTATATTATATTTTAGATAGATATTTTTATGTAGTAATTAATTTCCCCTTAATATCACAAATCATATTTCATTTATTACCCATATTCATATTGTGGAATTTAATTTCTTTAACATAGGAAGACTCCATTTTAATAATATTCTATTTTTATTAATTAATAATATGTTTTCCATTTTTACCAGAAATTACTCATTTGAGTACACATTGACTTATTCTTCTTATTATTATTTTTATTATATTTATTGAGTTATCAAATCTTATTATGGTATTATTCAAAATTACATTTATGTTCTCACTCAAGTTTTTTTTCTCTTCTCCATCATATTCACTACTTGATGAGTGAAAATATTTCTCCACATAATCAATAATAATAAATTAATTATCAAAATTATTAGTTGATTCTTCATCCTTACTTAGGAAGCTTATTGTTTTGGAACTATATTTACTCTTTTTATAATCCTTCTTCATTAAAGGATTTACTATTCCTCATATGATTCAGATTCCTCAACCATAAGCTTTGGTAAAAACATTTCAATATGACCAATACTATTATAATTAAATTATATAAGATATTTTTTACCTTTTCCTTTCCATTTTTTCATTCAATAATCTCTCTGAAAATAGATCCACATTCCTATTGATATATTTATCAACTTTGAATTGTTGATGTCTTCAATTTTTTCTCTTCCATCTTCTCTTGGATTCAAATATAACTTCTATATTTGATTATTTCTTGAAATATAGTTCCACTATCATTTCACATGAAATAATAATATTTTTTTAGTTCATCCAATTATTTTTTATCTTGGTCTTCAAAATTTTATACAATTAGATCAAAATTATCTTGAAGGTTCCTCATAATATTCTTCATAATATTGATGTATTCAAGTTTCTCACTGAATTCAAGAATATTTCTAACTATTTAATTCACTTGATTGAAATAACTATCAAAATATTCATAATTATCCATATTAATATCCTCAAATCTACACCTCCAAATTTAATGTGTTGCTTCATTCACATTGAATTTTCCCTCAAATATACTCCCCAATTTATCAAATATCTCCTTTTTAATTTTAAGACACATCACCTTGGTGTATACTTTATCTATATAAGACATAAAAATGGAATCTTATTCCTTTACACCAATGTCCATATTTATTTTATCATCATGGTTCATATAATATTTATTATAAAAATATGGAAAACCAATTATAGCAGTATCACATACCTCAAGGGTGAAATAAATGATGTAATTAATTATATTATTACTCTAATTATGGTAGTTTGTTCCATTAAAGAGAGGAACTCCTCAATTGTTACTAAAATTGTTATTCTCCATTTATCAAAAACTTCTCTTTTATATTTATAGGTAACCATCCAATGATAAAAATTATTAGGATTTAACAGGATTTAATTTCTGAGAGGGAGAGGATGTGAATTAGTGATCCACTTTTTCTTTTACAGTTTATCCCTTTTTAACTCAACCAATTGAACTTGTAAAGGTTTTAGATCACCTCAATATAATATCTAAACCTTTTAAAATATATAAAAATAGAATATAAAGAAAATAAAGTGATATATATATGTTTTGAAACCCATTCCTACCCCTTTCCATTATGGTTAGTCCCCCCAACATGGATTCATCAATTAATTCGCAAACATCTTTAAAATACTTAGTCTACCCAATATTCTAAAACCACTTCTATAATCCACTAGAAGATACAACATATCTACAATGGTCTCGAAATTTCCACCATGATCTAGGTTATCTTATCTTCTTTAATTTATTTGGATGTAAAACTTCATGATATCTACTTAATGCATGCTCTAATTAAAATACCCCTTTTCTTGGAGTTTATCTATCTCATGGTTTCTCTTTTCTTCGTGAAAATGTCAATCCTACTCCTCAAATAGGATGGTCAAGATCCCAAAAAAGGGACACTGTTAAGTGCCATAATGGGTTCCATAAATAACCCACTAGCTCCTAAATAACTCCCCAAGAAATATTCTATAATTTTTATAAGATAAATACTCATGGGTCTCTCTATCTCTTTATACAAAGTAGAATAATTTTACATTTATTCAAACAAATTTATTGATGCAAACTCCTTAGATTTATATTGGAATCATGGATTAAAACTAAATCCAATAATTATAAAAGAATTCAGCATAAATCTAGGCATTACTACAACTAATTATTTAAGATTACACATGTCATATCCCAATATACTTTTCACAATGGCCAGGTGTAGAATTCTTGATCATGTTTCCCTAAACACACTGAAAACCATGGGTGTGGTCTCCTTACTTATAAATATTTTTATATACCAAACCACCAATTGACCATGGATTCCTTCAGCATGGGAATGTGAATAAATATTTTAGCCATCTTAAACTATTTTTTATCACCTATCATCCTAAAATTACTTAGGAGGAACTATTCCTATTTTGGGATTCCCCATTTCTCATAGGGAGACATCAAAAGCACCATGGATTACACCATGGTCATGGTAAATCTCTTTTTGTCCTTTTTAAAACTCTAGGCAATGTAACTCTGACATCATGGATTCTAATGTATCAATTTTTATATTTTTTATTTCCATATTCACAACAAACACCTATAGGGAATTAAATTTACCATTGTGGACATATTCATTACAACAAGACCTCTACTATCGGTGTGGTCTAGCTCAGGCTATCCACTTTATTTTCTCAATTCATTATTCCTTTTAGTAATCTCTCAAGCATCAATTCATCTATTTTCTCATCTTTAATCATGTATGGTCAAAATAATTATTGACAATAAATATAACTTACTCCATTTATATTCTAACACACATCTTTTTATAAACATTTCTATTTCCAATTATTTAATCTTTATTGTAAAAAAATCTGACTCGGTCTTTTAGGGTTTCAAATAGATCAGGAATTGTATTGGGATGAGCGGTAGAAGAATAAATAATAAACATAATCTAAGAAATTGTTATAATATATTTTAGGTCCTCATTGGGAGAAAAAATGAAATGTATAGAGGTAGGTGTTGGAGTAGTAGAAGATTATGGTTGAGCAAGAGGTCTAAAAGGGATAATTAAAGGCATCACTAGAGTGGTATTTGAAACATGCATATAGGGTTATATCCACATGGTGAAATCTAGTAAAGATACTCAACCATGCACCATAACTTCCAAAAAAATAATTCTTTTCCTTTCGGAAAATATCCAACTAAGGTTTCTATACTTTCAACTATTTTACATGACCATCCTGATGGGTGTCATTAATTCCACTATGATATCAGTTTAGAAATTTATTTACCTAAACTACCACCCAACAAACTAGAGTTTTATTTCAGCTAATGGAAGCCTAAGGTAAATACCATAAAGAAATATAATGACTTAAAATTCAATATTAAACACCTATATACTATTTATATTGAAAAATAACTAACTAATCTTACCTAAGAGTGACTAGGAAGATATGAGATAAGATGTACTAAGAATTTTTGATTTTATTTACATGGATTATTAAATTAAGAAATTGTTGATGTGTGTGTGGAGTTTTAGAAATTAGGTCTAAGTGGGCCTCCTCTCAAATAACACACACTGTAAACTAGTTATTATGTTTTCCCCTCTCAATTACTTGGTTTGATCAATTTGATAGTTACCTAAAACCATGTTTGAAAAAAAATCAAGGATATACCCATTGTTTGTTGTGAAATTTATATTTTATAAATTATAATAGAATTCACCCTCCCTAACTAAGGTAATGTACATGCTCAATAAAAAGATAATAGGATAAGAAATATAATAATTTCAAGATTCCCTTACCATAAAAATGATATTTATTAAAACAATCCACATACTTTATAAAACATGGTATATAAATTCTACCCTCTCATGTGATCCATCATAGTTTAGGAAACATAATATCTAACCTATGAAAATGGGTTGATTCCTATAGAAGAAGCTCCTTCAGTCACCAATCCCTCCTTGTACAGTAGCTCAACCTTCAATTTATAGGAAATTTTGGTCAAGATATGACTTTTTATATTCACTTCATTTTCCCTTTATTTTCTTCAATTTTTTCTATCTTTTATCAATATATCATCCTTAATGTATATTTTAAATATCTTATATGTATCATTTTATTTTCCCAAATATATCCATGTAGTACATATAGTGATTATCTATATGAGTGAAAGGGGTACATGTAGATTGAATATTTATCTTTATTGATTTGAATTATCAATACATATATCTCAAATTATATCGCCACTTGAAATTTTCACCTCCAAACATTATCTTCATTGATTCATATCCTACTATTATACATAGATATACCTATATAATATACACATGAAACAATCCTTAAAATAACTTGAAATAGGTTGGTCACACACGCTTGGAGAAAAATTCATGCTTTTAAAATATCTACAGCATATATGTAATCTACGATGTGGATTTTTATATTAAGACCCAACCTTAAATTCATATATCTCTCCATAAATGGATCAACATGGATATATCATAGATATCAAATCAAATCATCAGTTTCTTATTACCTTTAAACTATTATCACTTCCAGTATCATTCCCTCCATGATTTAGTGCTTCACCCAAAGATACAAACATATTCATTCATTTATCCACTATATATTTCCATGATGTAGTGATTTAAATCAAGGTGATAACTACCTCACATTATTTTTCTTCATTTTCCAAGATCCAAGTGATCATGGAATATCTTAATTTTCCACGGTGTGATATATATGATGGTTTCAAGATTAAGGGGTTTCCAAAATGCAAAAGGAAGCCTTCGCATGGATATTGAAAATATTTTTATAGTGACCAAGCTTCCCATCAACATCCATGGTGCTTAAAATCATGGTTCAAACTACCCCACATTATTTTTCTTCACTATCAAAGATCCAAGTGTTCATAGAATATCTCAATCATATATGGTGCTATATATATGATGGTTTCAATCTTTATGGGTCACCACAATGAAAATATAATCCTGCACATGGATATTGAAAATATAATTGTAGTTCCCAAGATTCTCATTGTCATCCATTATGCTTAAAATTAATGTGAAAAATACCTCACATTATTTTTATTCACATTGAATGATCCAAGTGATCACGACATATCTCAATCATCAACAGTTCCATCTATATGATGGTTTCACGATTCATGGGTCACCAAAATGCAAAGAGAATCATGTTCTGGGATATTGAAAATATTCTTGTAGTGCCTAAGCATCCCATTGACATCCATGGTGCTTCAAATCAAGGTACAAACTACCTCACATTATTTTTATTCACTGTCAAAGATCCAAGTGATAATGACATATCTAAATCATTCATGGTTCCATATATATGATGGTTTCAAGATTCAGGGATAACCAAAATACAAAGAGAAGCATGCGCATGGATATTGAAAATATTATTATAGTTCCCAAGCATCACATTGAAATCCATGGTGCTTCAAATCATAGCACAAATTACCTCACATAGTTTTTCTTCACTTTCCAAGACCCAAAGGATCATGACAGAACTCAACCATCCACAGTGCCATATATATAATGTTTTCAAGATTCAGGGGTCACAACAGTGAAAAGGGAATCTTTTGCATTAATATTGAAAATATTCTTATAGTTCCCAAGATTATCATATATATCAATGGTTCTTCAAATCAGGGTGAGAACTATCTGACATTATTTCTCTTCACTATCCATGATCCATATGATCATAGAATATCTAAATCATCCATGATGCCATATATATGATGGTTTCAAGATTTATGGGTCACCACAATGAAAATAGAATCCTTTTCATGGATATTTGAAGTATTCTTGTATTTCCCATGATTCTCATCGACATCCATGGTGCTTCAAATCAAGGTGAAAACTACCTCACATTATTTCTTCACAGTCCAAGATACATGTGATCACAGTATATCGAAATTGTCCATGGTGTAATATATATGATGGTTTCAAGCTTCAAGATTCACCATAATTAAAATAGAATCATATACAAGGATATTAAAATTATTCTTATAGTTCCCAAACTTCCCATCGACATGCATGATGCTTCAAATCAAGGCTCAAACTATCTCACATTATTTTTCTTCATTGTCCAAGATCCAAGTGATCACAGAATATCTAAATTGTCCATAGTGCCATATATATGATGGTGTCGAGATTTAGGGGTCACCACAATGAAAATAGAATCCTACACATGGATATTAAAATTATTTTTATAGTTCCCAAGCTTCCCATCGACATCAATGGTGCTTCAAATCAAGGTGAAAACTACCTCACATTATTTGTATTCACTTTCCAAGATCCAACTGATCAAGGAATATCTCAATCATCCATAGTTCTATATATATTATGGTTTCAAGATTCAGGGTCACCATAATGAAAATAGAATCATGTTCATGTATATCGATAATTCTTGTTTACTTCCCAAGATTTCCATTGACATCATTGGTTCTTCAAATCAAGGTGCTAACTACCTCACATTATTTTTCGTCACTTTACATGATCCAAGTGATCATGGAATATCTCAATCATCCATGGTTCCATATTTTTGATGGTGTAACGCATAAAGTGACACCAAAATTAAAATAGAAGCCTATGCAAAGATATTGAAAATATTTTTATATTGCCCAGGCCTCCCATTGACATCCATGGTGCTTCAAATCAAAGAGAAAACTACCTTGCATTATTTTTTTTCACTTTCCAAGATAAAAGTGATCGTGGTATATATTAATAATCCATGAAGCCATAGATATGATATTTTAAAGCTTCATGGGTCACCATGATTCTATGAAAATCATGCGCAAGGATATTAAAAATATTCTTATAGTGTCCAAGCTTCCCATTGATTTCCATGGTGCTTCAAATCAAGGCACAAACTACCACACATATTTTTTCTCCACATTCCAAGATCCATGTGATCACAACATATCTCAATAATCCATAGTGAAATATAAATGATGTTTCCAAGCTTTAGGGGTCACCACAGTTCAAGGAGAATTCGGCATATGGATATTAAAAATATTCTTATAGTGCCCAAGCTTCCCATCGACATCCATGGTGCTTCAAATCAATGCGGAAACTCCCTCACATTATTTTTCTTCACCATCCATGATCCAAGTGATTACATCATATATCAATAATCCATGGTGCCCTATATATGATGTTTTCTAGGTTTAGGTATCACCATAATTAATAGATAAGCATGTTCATGTATAATGAAAATATTATTCGAGTTCCCAAGCTTCTCATTAGCATCCGTAGTGCTTCAAATCAATGTTCAAAGTAACTCAAATTTGTTTTCTTCACATTCCATGATCTAAGTGATCATGTCATATCTCAATAATCCAAGATTCCATATATATGACGGTTTCACGTTTTTGGGGTCACCCCAATGTAAAGTGATTCATGGTCATGGATATTGAAAATATTCTTATAGTTCCCAGGCTTCCCATCGATATCCATACTGCTTAAAATCAAGGCACAAACTACCTCACTTTATTTTTATTCACTTTCCAAGATCCATGTGATCATGGAAGATATCAATCATCCATGGTGGCACATATATAGTGGTTTTAGGATTCAGGGGTCACCATAATGAAAATATAATCTAACACATGGTTATTAAAAATGTTCTTATAGTGGCCAAGCTTTCCATCGACATCTAGGATTCTTCAATTCAGGAGCATACTACCTCACATTATTTTTATTCACAATCCAAGATCCAAGTGATAATGAAAAATAAAAATATTCCATGGTGAAATATATATCATGGTTTCAATCTTTAGGGGTAACCACAATGAATAGATAAGCATGTGTGTGGATATTGAAAATATTCTCATATTTCCCAAGCATCCCATCGACATCTATGCTTATTTAAATCAATGTGTAAACTAACAAACATTATTTTTCTTCAGTTTCTAGGATCAAAGTTATCAAAACATATCTACATTGTCCATGGATCCATATATATTATGGTTTCAAGATTTAGGGGTCACCAAAATGAAAAGAGAATCCTCCACATGGATATGGAAAATATTCTTGTAGTTCCCAAGCATCCCATAAACATCCATCATAGGTATTACAATGTAGTAGGGATGAAACAATAAATATTTTATAAGGATGAAAAATGGTTCCATTCCAACATGAAAACATATTTTTAGTGATACAGTATCTCTATAAATACTTATAATGCATTAAAAAAAATTGGGAGATCTTAAATTAATATAATATTTAGTTCCCTAGAAATATTAGAATAATAAAGACCTAGAGATGGAGAAATCCTAGCAACCATTGGTGTCTCCCTATGTTGGTGAATCTATCCTCCCACCATTTTACAGACATTCCTCTCATGTGCTGGTGTACTTGATCGACATGTTCTCTTCATGTGTGCATGTTACACAAAAATGTGCTCTTCTCACCCTAGCATGATATACCTATGGGTGAGATTGGATAACTAGGCCTCAGGGGTTGTCCATGTGGATTTAACCTCTAAGTTTGACAGACAGCTAGGGTTTCCCCTATTTTTTATCACCAACACACAAAAATACTTAGTAAAAATTCACACATGATAAAAAAATTAATTTTATTTCTTTTATTTATATTTTTCGAAACATGTCATTAAAAATAATTTCCACAAATAAATATTTAAAATTACTATGTGGCATAAAAATTTTAAAAAATTGAATTAATTAATATAAAAATAAAAAATTATGAATAAATATTAGGCTATAAAATCCACCATACTTAAACAATGATTCCCCATAAGCATATATCTCCTCTTAAAAATGTAAATGGAACCCATTATACTAATATTTAAACTTCAATTTAAACAACACTAAATAATTATCAATGGAGGATATGAAATTTCAATTATTAAAAAAAGCAAATATTTTATCAACACCTGCCTAGTCAATAATGTATTTAATCATTCACTTTTAAAAAATTTAAATTCTTCTCCACTATTATTTTAAATACTTTTAATCTATTATTACAAGGCACACTAATCATGATCTACATCACCATTTTTTCACCCACTACTGAAGGTAATAACATATATGAATTTGTTCTCATAACTTCAGTATATGTACCAAACTATGGACTTGTATAAGACCTACCTTCTCCAATTTATAAAAAAAATATCACTAAAATTTATAAGGGATTTTCCATTAAGATAAAATGAATATGAGGAATAGGTTAGGTAAGTAATGGTGTGAAATACTTTTACAAGATCAAAAAGGTATTTTTCTCTAATTATATATCATGATAATCAAAATTAAAGTTTCATAACAATTCCCCTATTCAAAGTGACATCTCCCCACTTTCAAAACATGAAGAAAAATTTATGAACAATGAATATAAGATGAATGAGAAATGCCCTCTTGAATTTTTTTTAATTATACTTTCTCAATTTTTTCTAATTAAAATTTTAGAAAAGTATCTCATCCCCCACCAATCCATTAATGATAAATATAAAGGGTCAAGAAATGGTGATTTTGTACCATCCAAAACTAAATCCCAATTTTTTCCTATTTTTCTCATTTTTCATTTTAAATTTTTTTATCTTTATTTATTTCAATAGGGGTAAAATAAAATGAAATGAAATATAATCATGAAAATTTTCTTTAATACATAATAAATCACCACATAACATATCTTAAAAATGAAAAGAATCCTCTTTACACTATAGATAACCTATCCCACCATACATAAAATTTTAATAACCATATAAAACACTGGATTAAGGATATAAATGGATAAAATTTCCTTGTTATGTGTCCCATTCCTATAAAAGTTCAATCATGGTCTCCAAGGGCCATTGTATGATCAATTTAAAATGTGGTCTGATGATAATGGGTTATCAATAAAAATGTCCCAATTATATTAAAATTGAATTTCTTTTATTCATATATTTGTTAAGATAAAATACATGCACTAGTAGATAACATGTCTCAAGATTTATCTCAAGATTAATATACTCAAAAATATAAGAAAAAATCGTCCAAGAAACCTCTCAAGAATGTGAATTATATAACAAAATTCAATCACACAGGGATATGATAGCAATAAAAAACCAATCTATATGAAATTTGTAAATTAAAATAATGAAAATTTGTAGGGTGAATTTCATCAACATGTCAACTAATATCAAAACAATGATTCATTGAATTTAAATTCTTACACATAACTATACTCATTTGTCCCCCAGAATTAATCATCTAATTACATTAAATATAAATCAAAAATATGGTATTATTGGGTTCCTAACATATTTTAGTATCATAGATCAAAACAATAGCACTAATATAAGTGTGAATATAAAATTTTCATTTAAACACAATACAAATTTTGAAAAACATGAATGTTTGTAGTAAAATTAATGATGAAATTAAATGCATACTCTCCTTTTGAAATTTAAACTCATACTTATATAATTTTTTATATAGTTCATGTACCTTGATCATAATGTGTTTGAAAAAAATAAAAATAAAACCATAAAATCATAGACCCAAATCTCATGTAAGATCATAAAAATTGGGGGATTATAATACTTCCTAAACTAATTCCTAAAAATTACTAAATAGATGAAAATTAAATCTTATATTCCTAAAAAACATGTAAAAATGTGTATTTAATCTAAAAATTACCTTGGTTATGGTCATTAAGCTTGGAATTACATCTTTGAGTCATGTTATAGGGGTAAGATATAGATCCAATTATATCGAACTTACCCAATTTGGTTTTTTTTAAATTTTTTTCGGATCATATCCTCCTTATCATCGTCAATTTCTTCTCAAATTGAGGATATCACTAATTAATGGACTACAATAATGAGAGGATTATAATTTCATGGGTTTTATAAACTTTGTACCACTTCCCTTTCTCCTTAACTTCTTGTGGTTTCATATGTAATTATTAAATAAAATTTTAAATAAAACCATAACTTCCTCCTCATTTTATTCATCACTTAAAGGAGGTAACAAAAATATTTAAAAAATTAAAATATAAGAAACAAACCAAATCCATTCAAAGACTAGTACCCACCATCTTATTCTACTTATTCTTCATTGGGCTATAATGGGAATGGCTTTGGAGGTTGTTCTTGATCATATGTTTCATTAGGCTCTAAATTAACCTCATTTACCATTTTAATCATGTGATCCAAAAGTTTGGAAGTCATCATGCCTTACACATAATTTTTTCATTATCTATGGAGAGTTCCTATTTTTCATCCTCCACCATAGTAAGTATTGTGACGGTGTCCTCCCTAAAAAAGTTAGAATTAGTTTCATCTATAGAATTAAGAAGAAAAGTTACCATAGATTCATACTCAATCATGGAAATAATCATGAGTAGATTTTCAATTTCTTCTTTAAAGTGATATTCCTCCCTCGTTGTCTCCTATAGTTCCTCAACCACTTTCCCATGTATTTTAGTTCCTTTTATTCTTCTTTGAATTATTGTTCCATTCTTTTGAGTTTCTCTTCCATGCTCAGATGTGGTAGTTATACCCATATTTGAATTGGATATAACCATCATTGTCTTTGAATCCTCTTTTTTATTTCATTGATCAGTTGTAATGAATTTTAAATTTTTTTCCTAGTTGGATGTGAGGATTCATCTTATTATTTCTTGATATCATAGGTCAAAAACACGTTTCATGTAAAAATAACAAAACAAAAACAAAAACAACCTAAACTTGAATCATAAAACTCAAAATATGTAAGAAATTATTTATACCAAATTTTAAATTAATGTTATTAACCTAATCCCCAACAATGTTTCAAAATACATGATCATCTTGATGTGTTTCATTAAATCCATTAGGACATTTGTTGAGAAATTTATGGTCAAAAACTACCAACAAAATATCTACAAGTGTAGTATAGATAATGGAATCCCAATTTTGATCACACAAGTATTGGTAATAACTTAAAATTTAATAATAAATAAATGACAATAATTTAGATGGAAAACTAATTAACTAAGATAACCTAAGAGGAACTAGAATGAGATGAGATTAATCGTACTGCAAATGTGAAATTCTCGGGTACACTGATTAATAATTTAGTAAATATATGATGATATTTTTGTACTTTTCATAATTGGATATAATTGAATCTCCTCTCAGATATATCACACTATGAACTAATATTGACCCTTTAACCTCTCATTTACTCAGTTTAATCAATCATAAAGGTACCCAAAACTATGTTTAAACATAAATCAAGGACATGCCCATTGTTCTTGGTGAAATTATTACTTTATAAAAAGAACTATAATCCACCCTACCAAATAATAGAATCAGTAATTCTCAATAGAAAAAATATATAGACAAAAATATAATAATTTAAATATTCCTATCACATAATACTATAAAAATGAAAATAAAATTATTAATACAATCCACACCATTTACAAAACCCAACACATAAATTATAACATCACATGATAGCCATTATATTGTAATAAAATTAAAATAAAAACTTGGTAATAAGGTCAATTCATTCAACATAATCTAATTTATTCATTGGTCCACTATTTCATGGTAGCACTACCTTCAATTTATTGTCAAGTCCCATATAGATATAACTTTGTATCTTCACTTTATCCTACCTTTATTTTCTCTAGTGTTTTATATCTTTTCTCAGTATCTAGGCCTTATAGTTTAGTTTAAATATCCTCCATGTATCACTTATATTTTATCAGATATATCCATGTAGTTTATACAGTGATTATCCATGAGAGATAGGGGTTCTGCTAGCTTGAATCTTCATCTGGGTTAATTTTCAATATTGGTTCATATATCATAAATTGTATGTCTGCTTAACTTTTTTACCTATTGACATTATCTTCATAAGTTTTATCCTTCATCATATCCAAAGATATAAATACACAATATCAATATGCAAAAATACCTAAAACTCCCTTTAAATAGGTTGGTTTCACGTACGTGGAGAAAATTTTGTGCTTTTTTAATATCATCATTATATCTATAATCTGTAGCATGGACCTATAAATTGTGGTGTAGCCTCATAATAGTTTATTTATCTATGAATTTACTTACTTTGATACATTATGGACATCAAACCATGGATAAAACTTCTTCATCCCCTAAAAACCATCTTTTTAGGTATCGCACCCTCCACGACCTAGTGCTTCAGCCCATAATGCATACACATTCAATCATTTTTTCAATGCATCTGACCATGGAACAACACTTCAAACCAAGGTGTAGACTAACCCTCATTATTTTTCTTCACTATTCAATATCCAAGTGACCACGATGTATCTCCATCATCCACAGTTCCATATATATGATTGTTTCAAGCACTCGTGTTCACCATGACATAAGGTCTAGCTTGTAGCTTGGATATTGAAAATATTTCACTAGTTCTCGAGATTCCCATTGAAATCCATGGAGAGTATTGTAGAATAGTAGTAAATACATGGTTTGGATGTTATAAGTGAGGAATATGATATAGTTTCTTCCCAACACAGTGGTGTTTTATTTAGTTACATAGTACTCGCATAAGAACTTTTCCCACACCTAACATTTTCAGCAAGAGATATCTATTTAATATACCATTTCATTCCCAAATTAGCTTGGAAAAATATGGACCTATAGATAGAGGACTACTAGCCACCACAATTATTTCTCTTCACTGGGGAAGCTATCCTCCTACCACCGCATAGACTCTCCCCTCAAGTGTTCATGTACCTATCTGACCTATGCTCCTCATGCTTTCATGTTGCACATACTATGCTTCTACCACCCCAGAAAGAACTTTATATGGGTGATCATGGTTTTATATCCATCACGAGTTGTCCATGTGTGTTTTTTCCCTAGGGTTTATGGATATCTATTGTTCTCCCTATTTTTTAGCACCTATACACAAAAAATACATAGTAAAAATTGACACAAAATAAAACATGAATTTTATTTACATTGTTAATTTTTTTAAACACTTTATTATAAAGAATACCCAAAATTTAATATTAAAAATTAAAATATGGTAATAAAACATTTAAAAGAAAATGATATTTATTAGAATAAAAAAATAAAAAAATATGCATGAAAATTTTGCTATTAATACTTGAGTTTAAATATATTTAGTCACTAAAGGTATATTAAGTTCACCTTCTAAGGAATAATATAGTTACTAAAAGTCACTTTTAGGTAATATAATACTTATATAGAATTTTAGGGAATTATTAATAGTTTATTTATCCTTTAGAGCTTTTTTGGAATCTTGTCTTACTAACAGAATAATCAATGTAGCTTGAGTTTTGAATTGTGAAATAATATTTTATATCATGTTTGAGAAACCATCCAATAAAACTTTCAATTATTACTTCAAAATATATATTATCAAATTTTTTCAGAAGGTACAGTAAGAGGAGGTTCAATGGTGGTTGAAGATTTATAAAACATATTAATATCTCTATTTTCTTTAATTATTATCAAATCATGAAAATTGGATTGAAGTACTCCAATGTGTTCATTCAGAATTTGAATTTATTTTTCCATTAGATCAATATTGAAAAACATCCTTGGGTTGTTGTGCTTCAGAATAAATAAAATAAACATAGACAATTCTTCCTCTTTATTAGTTTCAAAGGTAGTTCCAAAATAAAAAAAATGTTTCTACGTATTCAATATAAAAACTTTAAATTCATTCATATCATATTTAGTAAAATTAGATAAAGATGTTGTAGTAAGTGATGGTGTAGTTTGTTCAATAAGGGATAACCTACAATCCACTTGAACATCTTCTAATAAAAGTGTTGACTCTCTCTGTATAGAAGAATAAAAAACCAGAATAACATCATCTATTTTAAACATTCTAACTGGTTTGGATGCAAAAGGCTTTATAGGAGTTGGTCTAAAAATCTCATCCAAAACTTCATCAATGGTTTTATCCAAAAATATATTCTTCAAATATTCCAAAAGGAATCTCAATAATTTTCTCTTGATCTACTTAATCTATAAAATATCCTTCAACCAGATTAAGTGAAACTAAGATTTTCATCCCACCATGCTCAGGTGAAATTCCTTTATTGTCCTAATCACTATCATCATTAGAATCATGGTTTTAAATAAACAATAATGAATACCCAATGTACTTATCCCCCTTGTAAGGTGGAGTACTTGAGATAGACTCTCCTCCTACCTCATGCATAGGAGTAGTCTCCTTATCTTCACTATCATACTTTTCTTCAGCTGATGGAATTAAATTTTCATTATAATTATCCTCATTAGACTTGGAAATTATTTATATATTAGGATCAATAAAATTTAGTTTTTTCAACTACATAATCAAATTATTCTTTTTTTAAGGAAAATATTGAAGGGTTTTAGGATGTACAAATGAAACTCTTTTGAGTGAGATAACTTGTACAAGATTATGAGATAAATTCCTTTATTACACTGTTTTTATTATTTATTCTACACTATTAATTCCCACATATTAATCAGAACAATACTCCAAATTCTCATTCAGTTCACAACCAATGTTATATCTATCCAATAATTTTAAGGGATTCTTAAAAGGATTAAAGTTTTCGTATATCCTCTCATTTTACTCTAACCATAAATTTTTTCAAGGGTTCTTGGTGACTTTAATCCTTTTATAAGTATTCTTATTGAGATATTGTCAATTTGAGAATTTTAAATTGTGTTGCCCCTAAGGAACCTTTCCTTTTGACTTAAGTAAAATTGATATAAACTTAGGTTAAGGGAGCATGTTGAACTGGGAAGTGGGATTACACAATTATTCCATGTTCCTTGTCAAAAAATGATTTAAGATAATATTAACCTTATTCTTTCACATATAAATAATGAATAAATCTGTATTCCATAAAACACTAAAGACTCATTTTAGGGCATATATAGAGTTGAATAAACTTAGTTAACAACATGTATTCTTCTTCAAGATCTATTTAATTCTATATCATCAGATTTATTTTTCTAGTTAACTCTAATAAATCTTTCTAAAACTAAAAATTATAATTTCCAATAGGATAATAAATTTTGAAATAATAAAATTATACTTCATAAATAACTCTTAAACATTTTATCCATTGATTTAAAGATAAAACTAGATCTTATTCATCTACCAAAGTTCAAATATAATATTTCCCCTCATCATATTTAAACTATCCATTAAAACAGAGATATTTAACCAAAGTTGCATAGAAAGTTTATCCATTTTTATTAAACCATTAAATCCTTTCTTATTTATGAACAACATTCCAAACCAGTGATTTTATTAACATCAACCGCTCTATATAAACTTATTTATCATGCTTTACCATAAAATTTTAAAAGTAGGAGTTAACATATTGATGGATAAACTTGAGATATATTTTAATTTATTCTGATGAGGTTACACATAAGAATGTGTGAAATTAAACACTCTTTTCATTCACACCATCTTCATGGAGATTAATGAGGTTCAGAAGAAAAAAACATGGTTTTGTAAAAGTTGAGTTTTGAGGTTCATTATGGTTTAATCATTCGGGAGAAGTAAAATTGAATTTGAACTTAGGTGAATTTAATTCATTTAGGTAAAATAAATTAAATGAAATAAATCTATAGAAAATAAAAATAATTATAATTATTCTAATAATAATATTGTGAGAATTTTAAAAATGGAAATTCATGGTAGGTTGACTAAATATGTGAATTTTATCATTCTCACTCAAGATAATCATGATAGGTTGGCTTATCATATGAATAACTTATAGAAACTTGGTCATTCGAGGTACATATAGTTACTATATGACTGACCTTATGATTGCATGATTCTTTCAGTCACCTGTGATTGTTAACAATAAATGACTACCGGATTAATCATACACATGAAATATCAATCAAGAATAATTTATCAATACTAAATCATGATAATATAATTTAATATCTCAACATTAAAAGGTTTTTTGAAGATATCATAAATTTATTGTTCAGTTCAAATGAATTCAAGAGTGATATCGCCTTTTTTAAAATGATCTCTAAAAAATCATTTCTTATATCAATATTTTTCCGTTGGAATGTGAAATATGATTATTAGAATTATTAATAGCACTAGAATGGTCATAGTTTATTGGGAAATGTCTTAATTGATTCCCATATTCCAATAGAGTATGATTCATCAACAAAATATAAGAACAATAACTTTTTGAATCAATATACTCATCTTTAGTTGTAGACAATGCAATTGAATTCTATTTTTTACTATACTATGATACTAGAGATATACCCAAAATTTATTGGATCAGAAATTTATATCAATCTTATAACCACTAAAATCCACATTATAATAACTAATTAATGAAAATGTGTCTCATCTAGATTAAAATAAATCAAAATTGGTGGTAATATTAAGGTATTTAAATAAAATTAACAATATTTAAATGTGATTCCTTAGTATATACATAAAAATAGATGTATACTCAAAAAATATACATAATATATGGCCTTTTAAAAGATAATTATATTAAATTTTCAATAATACATCTATAAATTTCATAGTCAACTAGTTTCCCACTTTCATCCAATTATAGTTTTTAGGTAGTACTCATAGATGTATCACAGCCTACAGTGTTATTCATATGAAAATTTATTAAAAGATATGTTGTTTATTTCATTTGATTTAAAATAATTAGTTATTTGTTTAGAAAAATATAAGAAACAAGAAATAACATTAACTCTCCCATTAAAATAATTTCAAATTCATTTTAAATTATTTTAGAAAATATAATATAAAAGTAAGTTTTAGATGAACCAAATATAATATAATAAATACATGTTTTCACAACTAAATAATATTTTGAAATTATTTTTATAAATAAGAAAGTATTAGTTATTCATTTTTAAAAAGCATTTGAAATTTAGAAATAATTTAGCTTATAATACCAATATCTATAAGCCTATTTTAAACTGTATAGATATTTTGAATGTTTTAAAACATAATTTGTAAGATGAGTATTTGAAAACCAGGGTATTTCTCAACAAAAAAATCCTTTGTAATATAATAATTTCAGAATTCACTATTGAATTACATTTGAAATAGATTGAAATTAAGATGAGATACATATTTTATCAGTATAGATATCTTCAGGATCAGCTATAAGAGAAAATTTCTATTCATAATAAATTTACTCTTCTTGATTATAACCTTGTGCAATCAATATAGCCTTATTTATAACAATTGTTCATGATTCATCAACCCTATTTTGGAACACCCATTTAGTTCCATTAGTAATGTAATCATTGGGTTTCTCAACCAATTTCCATACATTGTTTCTATTAAACTCATTGAATTATTATTTAATATAAATTATCCAATATTCATCACTAATTGCTTCAGTAATGTTCTTAAGTTCAACATGAGATATGAAAGCATGATGTTCTACCTGGTTTCTATGAGATGATCATTTTTGAGTTCCAAATTAGATTTACCGTCTATATATTAAAATATATAGTCTTATAAGTATTAATTGTAGTAGGAATTGATGTGCCTGATTCTTATAATACATCATCAATATTAGGATGTCCAATTTGGTCTCTAATTAGAGATTTAGTATGTTAATCAACAACATGTCCATTGGTCTTAGAGGTATTATTGATATTTAAATTTTACATACCATCCTCAAGTTCTTATAATGAAACTTTAGGTTCATTTGGATATATCTCATAAAATGTGACGTGAACATATTTTTCAAAAATATTGGTTCTTTTATTAAAGACATGATAGGAGTTTCTGGAGTTCAAATAACATAGATAAATATCTTCATCACTTTAGCTGTTAATTTTTCCTAGTTATAATTTTTTAATAATATAAAAATTATAAAAAAATTAAACTAATTTACATTTTATTTTCTAAAATTACATAATTGACAAGAATTAATCGTTAAATGATATCTAATAAAAACCTAATTAATTATATAGTAATGATAGTTCATAAAATTTCTTAGAGAGTTTTTTCTTCTTTCAACAACCCCCTTCTATTAATGTTTTTGAGGTGTAGATAAGTTGTGTATGTATCAATGTTGTGAAAAAATAGACTAAAAATGTTGATCCTCAAATTAATGTCCATGATCACTTATCATAGTTTTAATAGAAATCCCACTATGGTTGTTAATATATTTTTCATACTTTTCAAAAATATGAAAAATATTTATTTTTTGAGCTAGGAAAAATAACCAAATTAATCTTCAAAATTTGTCAACAAAGACATAATCATAATACTTTCCACTTAGACTAGAAACTATATAAGGTCCAAAAATGTCCCTATAAACGTGTTCTGGGGTTGAGAGGTAGAAACCTCTTTCTTTCTTTTAAAAGAAACTTTTTTATGCTTTCCATTTTAATATTTATTTCATACTTTTTCTCTCAAGAATTACAGTTTGGATAAATATTTGAATAATACTATTATAACTAGCTTCCTAAGTGATTGAACATTTAAAAGGACCTAGTATCATATTCCACAACAAATATTCTATTGAAAAAAACTTAAGAAAGAAATGTTTTGCGAAAAAATAATTTAAATCAATAATATAACATTATCATTCCTCAAATTTGTAAAAACTAAATCATGATTAGAATCATATATATTAAAAGAATCATTTTCAAATTTATCATGAGAAAAATAATTATATAAGTGAGAAATACTAAGAATTATATATTTTGAATGATTAATATATTAAAATTTATAAATTAAAGTTGTTTCAGAGTTACTGATTTTTTTAAGACCAATTAATTTTTCTTTTGCATTGTCACTAAAATTGGCATGTCTACCAAAACTTTACCTAGATTTTTAAAGCTTAAGTAACCTTTATACATATTTTTGAAAAATACACTATTCATATACCAAAATCATTTACTATAAGTCCTCAGGAATGACTTTAACACCCCAATATTTAAGGATATATTTCTCTTTAAATAAATTTATGTATTTGATACATTTCTTTATAAAAAATACTGATCCTAAAAAACCTTGATATAATATTGAAACTCCATTGTTAAACACGATTGTTATAACCTAGATTTTGGATTACTGGGTATGAATTGGACTAAATAAAGTTTTTAAAGTATATATAAAATTTTTATTTAATGAAATGATATAGTTTAATTCCTAGGAAATAAGTACTCAATTTTAAATATTAAAAATAAAAACATTTTATGTTAAAAGTTTAATTTTCCAAAGTACTATATTTTTCTAAATATTATTTATATTAATAAATAATAAACTTGATTTATTATGAAATTTAATAGTATTTAATATTAAAAAATGAATAATCATTCATACATTTATAATCAATGTAATGACCAAATATTGTGGACCCTGTAAATTAATGTTGTCCTCAATGGTTTATGTCACATGCAACACCACACTAATGAAAAAAATGACAAAAAGGAAGCATAAAATGATAAAATTACATGAATAATATAACCTTTGGTAGATAAAAAACAATAAATTAAAATAATTATATATTATTATTTTTCATTGACAAACACTTTTAAAAAGATTCCTTTCGAAGAACTATCAAAAAAAGTATTGTATTTTACCTTCATAAATAAAATTGATTAGAATGAAAAGTTAATTATAGTAGTTAATTTTTATATTTATTAAATAATATATCAATATTCAATTATTTAATAATATATATGAAATAATATTAATATCACTAGAAATTTAAAAAACTTATTTTTCATAAAAGTGGTTTTCCTTTATATATTCTATTTTCACTTTTAAATCTAAATTTATAAATTTAAAATTTAAAATTTTAAAAAAATAGATTAATTATTTTATTAAAAATTTTAATATTATCTTAGGAATAATTTTTTATATTTTTTGGAAATAATTTATTTTTATGTGAATAGTTAAAAATACCATTTTTACTAAAATCATAATGTTTATGAATATATTAAGAAATGACTATTGTTGAAAAACTTTTCAAAAATTTCATTATCACAAATATATTTAAGGATTAAAAATATTTATTTCATAATAATGTTATTAATTTAAAAAACCTAATTCTTACAATTTAAGTAATATTTTCCAATAAAAACAGTTCTTAGTATTTTAATCTAATTAAATATTATTTTGGTAAAATTATGTTTTTTTATTTTAATGACCCTTAAATTTAATTTTTTATATAATAAGCCAATTCATATCATTAAAATCAAATAAATTAATAATTTCACCATTCACATAAATTTTAATATTAAAAATACATTTTTCAAAAAAAGTGTTTTATGTGTTAGATGAACTAATTTTGGAATATAATTATATATGATAAATGATATTTATTATTCTAATAGTTAGATATAAATTATATAAGAAGGTCCATTTTATTTTTAGGAAAACAAATCACTTATGTAAAAACTGGTAAAAACTAAAATATTTAAGCGAATAAATCTAGGGGTAAATGGATTGAAACATTCTGAAAACGTGTTTCCAAATTGATTGGATGAGATATGATAGAACTTATCTCATACCCCAATATATTATTTCATATATTTTTTATCCACCTTAAATGTTCAATATGTTCTCTCTTTACATAAAGTGGTTATATTTACAAAAATGTCATTCTCACCACTTTTAAAAGAGGTCTCTGACTACCCATTAATAACCATTCAGAAAATCCAGTTTCATACTAAAAATATTCCCTATTTAGTTTTCTTGTCATAATGTTTCACTCCATTAAGTTTCTATTCACAATTAATTGGATAAAGTCCTCCATTTCTAAGATGTACTTCAAGAGAAGGATTAAAATCTCAAAATTAGTACTTCTCAATCTATAATCTACTTCTAATACCTATATGTTTCTTTTAAGATCATATTACCCATTATGAAAAGATATTATTTTTTTACCTATATAATGAACCTTATTTTTGTTTATGGGATATATATTATCTACCCTTTCCCTATTCCCTTAAGAAAATAGAAAACCTTGATCGTGTCTATGTGATGACTACCGCCTCTGCAACGCAATATTATTTATTTTACTAAAAACCCTTACATGGATATTATTAATTATAAATTTTATAACTAATTATTATATTTATGACATATTTTATATTCTTAAATGATAAACCATTTCATTATTTCCCTAAAATATGGAAAACAAAATCACCATCCATGTGTATGGATGGACTACCATCTCTATAAAATGATGTATTCCATATTTCATTAACACATTTAATGAATGGTTATATGATTTTTATTAATTGATAAATATTATTTTTATGAAATTATTAAGGTTTTTTATTCTAATTGGACATCATTTTAACAATATGATAAATAAATTATTATTGTAAATTCAACTGCCCAAAACAGTGAACTTAGAGAAATAATGATTTCTTTATACTATGTAATAACCTTAAATAAAGTAAATTATTCTTCTAATTATTTGAAATTATAATATATCACACTAATAATCACTAAATAATATCATTATTCTTGGTATAAATATATTACAACTAAAACACTTCATAATCGGCCATTAATTATGGTATGTTCTTATTTGGGTTGGTTTCACCACCTACTTGAACATTCTTATTTATTTACAACATGGATGAAAATGTGATGCACCTGATTTTTGTATACATTTTCATATACTTTATTGAAAATAAGAACAAATTTTCAGTAATTACCTACTTCTTAGAGGATAAATACTTTAATTTTGGGTGATCATGTCCATTTTCAAGAGATTTATGGCCAAATACACAAAACAGAGGAGAACTGAGAAAAATTTACAAACTACATGACGTGTACTTATATACACACTCTGTATATCTAGACTCAGACATGTATTGACCAGGACAAGTACATACCCAAGTAATCATAATCTGGTACATGTCGTGTTCACACTATACACATTATGTAAACCCTTATAGAAGAAGTTGGCGGATGAGAAGAAGTCTACACGCCCATGTGACCAGCTGATGGGAACATGACGTGTTCAACCTATAAACACCGTATATATCTTTCTATAAGAATTTGGTGGATGAAAAATGAGACTACACGCTGTGTATATTGGCACTACAGGCCGTGTAGATCTACCTACCCTGCGGCGTCATGTTCCAAGTCAAATACCGCGTGTTAGGCCACCTACCAGCGGAGAAAACAAGGACAAAAGCGCGTTGAAAAAAACTACACGCTGAGTACTTTACAACACGTTGTGTAGTTCTATTTTCTATAAATAGAGGAATTGTCCACTGGACCAAGAGAGGAAAAATTGTGGAGAGAAATGGTTGAAGGTCCGAAGGAAAGAATCATTATTGTCGTACTACCTACATTCTACCATCTACCAAAGAATCACTCCCTCCTCAAAGTTTCAAGCAGGATCAAATCAGGTATCAAGGGTTTTGTGTTTACCTTTACTTTTATGTGTTACTAAATACCTAGTGTGTTGGGGTTGTGGGAGATGTAAGAACTATAACATAGATTAGTTTTTATGAATGTGTTTGTTCTAATAACTTCTTCTTATTCTTATTAAATCACTTCATCTTATCACTGAAATTTTTGAACCAAACCAAGGGAAGAATTTTCAGCGATTCAAAATAAGAAAAACAATGAATATCGTCATGATCATAGGAAATATTCATTGACTCAAAAATACACTACGTTAAATAAATAACGATTAAACACTAACTACCAGACAAAAGCGTTAGTTTCTTCGTCTCTAAATATAATTTTACCGAACCAAGGAAAAATTGCTACAAATTGAACCCAGAGTGTTGGGTTATTATGAACAACACAGCCTCATAAGTAATTTTATTTAATAAACAACTTCTTAAGAATCCACAACCCCAATGCATTTCCCTCTTTATTTGCATCAAAATTAATTTTCTCATATTTTTTTATATTCATTAATTAATTAAATAAACTTAAAAACAATTATTCTTTTTATCCAAACATCAAAAATAAACCATAAATTCAGTACACTTAACTGAGGAAAAAATTTAAATTAGTTAAGAAAAGACAAAAATAACTTCATTTTCACTGTGGATTAACCCCTTACTAATACAATACTCGTTAGGGTGAAAATAATTTGGGACACTGATAACATTCCTTCGGTGAAACAAATCACTAAATTTTGGCATCATTGCTGAGCAATTAAGAAAAGTTAATTTTTATCTTGTTTTAATTAAGTTTGTATCAAATTTTAGTGAAAATGAAAATCATAAATTCCTAAAAAAAATCTATTTTCTAATTTCATTTCTGTTTATATTTATTTTTTCCCATTTATGCTTGGTTTGTTTTGAATTGTGTGGGTCGTTAGGTGTATGAGCAGCTATGTCACATGTTCCAAGAACATTGAGTCATCAGAGTTTTTCCCAATTGACCCAAATATCAAACGAATGCTTTTGAGGCACCAATGAGCACTCGTGACCAAGCACAATCACAATAATCCCATAGAACAAAACGAGGAAGGAAATCCAGCTGTTTTCTAAGGAGCTGGACAGCCATTAGGATCAGAAGACAGCCGAAACCAGTAAGCTCCACTTGCTCTAGGGTATGGCCCATATCATCTCCAACAATTCCAACCGGAGCGGATGCCATTTTTACACCCAGGTCAAGGGCTGTACTTTTCCCCTCAGGAACAACAATACATGCTGGCTCCACTCCATCAGCTGCCACCTCCACGTTGTACTCTTATGGAGTACAGCCTACCATCCATCTGCAGAGCTAACATGGGCATCATCTATCCACCGGTGCAGGCCCAACACTTCTACATCAATACTTCTATCATGTAGGTGATCAAAAACACTATTCCATTCGGTAGCTTGCCCAGCAAGGATCCCATCGCCCATCTCTGTAATTTTCTAGAGATCTGCGACACGTTCTGCTACCATGGAGTGTCCACAGATTCCATTTGTCTTCGTCTCTTCCCCTTACCTCTAAGGAATAAGGATAAAGAATAGATAAAAGGATTTCTGAAATGATCTATACTCACCTAGGAGGAGTTAGCCCAGGCTTTCCTTTCTAAATAGTTCCCACCCCTGAAGATGGTTACTTTGTAGAATAAAATCCACAACTTCCAATAGTATGACTCTGAGTCATTGTATGAATCATGGTAGTGCATAAAGGAGATGTTGCACAAATTCCCACACCATGAACTCCCACTTTGGTTGTAGGTCCAAACCTTCTATAGAGGACTGACAACGAAAACAAAATTTTTGGTGGATGCTGCTGCCGGAGGTACAATAATAAGGAAATCCCCAGATGAGATTTTTGAACTACTAGAAGACATTTCTTCCAACAGCTTCTAGTGGCATTCCGAGCGGGGCACCTAGAAATGAGGTATGCATAACATTGATGTTACTACTATGCTTGTTTCCCAATTTTACTTTGTTACCAAAAAGATCAATGCACTCAATCTAAAGGGAACATCCCAAGTAAAAGAGAAAATCCATCCAGCGGGTAAGGAATGTGGTGATAAACACATAATGGGAGAATACCCATGTTCTATAGGAGGCCCTTCAATAAGAGAGGTGAGTTATGTTCCCCAAAATCGAGGGCCAAACTAGTACCAACAGTACCAGAACCCGGCATGGTGTGATCAACATAACACAATCTGGGGCCAACAATAGCAGAATCTTCCACCCCAGCGACCACCTGGCTACAATTAGTCTCCTTATCAGAACCAGTACCAAAAAAATCAATAGCCCTGACAGGGATCTTATTAGCAGCAAGGGTATCAAAACCCTCACCTACAGTAACCATGGTAGCCACCACTTCCACCATCTCAATAGCCACCTCAGCAGGAGACCAACTCAGGGTTAAAGGATCTTATGACCAAATTCATATCTACTACTGAGATTAGGTTCCAAAATTAGGAGGCTTCAATTCAAGGCCTGTAGAAGCATATTGTCCAACTGGAAAACCAAATCTTTGAGAGGCAACCTGGTACACTACCGGGTAACACTGAGAAGTACCTAAGGGAGGAGGCCCATGCTGTTATTCTATGGGGTGGAATGGAGCTCCAATAAAACCAACCAGTACATCCAGGTGCACACACAACCCCTGTTGATGAAGAAGGTATAGATTATAAACCCTCATCATCCAAAATCCCATGGAAGGAGGATTTCCAGAATAAAGGAAAAGAGGTTGTCAAACCCTTTGAGCCTTCCTTACGCTTCCCAGAGAGATTGAAGCAGAGAAAGCTGGACCACCAGTTTGGAAAATTCATAGACGTGTTCAAGAAGCTGCACATAAATATTCCATTTTTAGAGGAACTGATGCATATGCCCAATTATGCCAAATTAATGAGGGAAATAATCTCCAATAGAAGAAATATTGAAGATCTGCGCACCATTTACCTAACCAAGGAGTGTTTTGTAGTCGTCCAGTATTTGATTCCTCCCAAACTCTAGGATCCAAGGAGCTTCACTACTCCATGTACTATTGGACCATGTGAGTTTGGGAATTCCCTCTTCATCTTAGGGGCCAGTGTGAACCACATGCCCCTTGGAGTTTTCAAGAAGCTAGGGATCAATGATTTGAATCCTACTCGGGTAACCCTTCACCTTTCTGACTGATACATTAAACATCTGAAGGGGCTATTGGATGATTTTTTGGTCAAAGTGGGTAGGTTAACATTCCCTGCATATTTCATCATCCTCAACATAGAGGATGAACAAGAGTCACCTCTAATACTAGTAAGACGTTTTATGGCCACTGGGAAGGTACTGATTGACGTGCACCAGGGTGAGACGATTTTCCGGGTAGGAGATGAAAGAGTATCCTACAATGTTCTCAAGGCCTTAAAGCATGAATCATTGTCCGATCATGAGGACTGTTATGCAGAGACCACTATTGAAAATTGTTTGAGCGAAAAAAGGGGATGATCATGTATGTTCTTTTACTTTAGATGAATTTATCATTACAGAAATTCCTGTTGATGAAGCACCAGAGGACATGAAATTATTAGAATGCCAGGGCAGCCACTATTAGAAGTATGTAGTTATTATTGATAGTCTAGAATAAGACAAGGTGAAACCACTTGTACCTTTTATATGTAAGGCGCCTGAACTAGAACTGAAACCTCTTCCATCTTCTATAAAATACGAGTATTTTTTAGACCATCAAAAATTCCCTATCATATTTAGCACAGAACTATCTCAAGAGTAGGAATATGCACTTATGTAGGTTTTGAAATAGCAAAAGAACGCTACTGGGTGGACAGTCGCTGATTTGAATGTAATAAGCCTTACCATATTCACCCACAAATTGCTACTTGATGAAGGTGCCAAGAAATTTCGGCAACCATAGTGGCGCCTAAATCCCCCCAGGAAGTATGTTGTAAAAAACAGTGATTAAATTGTTAGATGCATGCATCATCTATCCCATATCGGATAGTCCTTGGGTGAGTCCCCTACACGTGGTACCCAAAATAGGGGGTATCACTGTGGTTTTAAATGATAATAATGAGCTCATCCCAACACGCACTGTTATGGGCTGGTGAGTCTGTGTGGATTACAAGAAGCTGAATGACGCCATAAGGAAATGTCATTTCCCCCTGACTTTCATGGATCACATGCTTGTGAGACTAGTGGGGCACAACTTTTATTGCTTCTTCAATGGCCATTCTAACTACAACCAGATTTCCATTTCTCTGGAGAATCAGAAGAAGAGCACGTTTACTTGCCCCTACGATATGTTTGCTTATCGAAGGATGTCTTTTGGCATGTACAATGCCCCCACGACCTTCCAATGTTGTATAATGGATGTATTCCATGACATGGTGGAACAGATCCTCGATGTATTCAAGGATGATTTTTCTGTTTAAGGAAAGTCATTCACCACTTACTTATGGCACCTGGAGCTAGTTTTGGAACGATGTGAAAACACTAACTTAGTTTTGAACTGGGAAAAGTGTCTTTTCATGGTGCAATGTGGCATCTTCCATGTCCATATAATCTTACCAAAGGGGATAGAGGTGGACCCGGAAAAGATAGAAGTCATTTCACGACTTCCTATTCTTACTTCTGTCAGAGCCATCCATAGCTTCCTGGGGCATGCCGGTTTCTATAGGCAGTTTGTCTATACATTCTCAAAAAAATCTCAACCCCTCACCAATCTTCTAAAAATTTATTCCATATTTGAGTTCGATGATACATGCTCCATAGCTTTTGAGAACCTAAAGAAATTCCTGGTGGAAGCTCCAGTGATGATTTCTCCCAACTGGGAGGAACAATTTGAGGTGTTATGTGATGTCAGTGACTACGCAGTGGGAGATGTTTTGGGCCAGAAGCTTGATTAGTTTTTCCGACCTATATATTATGCTAGCAGGACTCTCAATGAGGCACAGATCAACTAAACAGCCACAGAAAAGGATATGTTTGTAGAGTTTTTCGTGTTTGACAGGTTCCATTCTTACTTAGTGTTATCTAAATTTATTTTTAAACTGGCCATGCCACACTGAAGTATCTACCGAATAGAAAATATGTGAAGCCCCAATTGATCAACTGGTTACTCCTCTTACAAGAATTTAATCTAGAGATATAAGATAAGAAAGGAAGTTATAACGTTGTTACTGACCATCTATCCTACCTAGAGCTGCCTCATTTAGAGGAGGAATATCGGGAGATTCGGGTGGATTTCCCTGATGAGAACCTCTTTTTGGTCAATGAAACACCTAGACTATAGTATGCTGATATTTCTAATTTTATGGTTATAGGGTTCGTTCTCCTCGACCTATCCTTCTAGTAAAGGATGATATTTTTCTCTGATGTGAAGAGGTAATTCTAGGAAGATCCTCTACTATTCTGATCCTGTGGAGATGGGGTGATTCGACGTTGCATCCCGGAGAATGAAGTTCATGGAGTCTTTGAGTTTTTTCATGCCTCACCAGTTGGAGGACATCATGGGCCAGACCGTATGATAGAAAAGATCTTGTAGTCTGGGTTTTTCTGGCCCACCATGAATAAAGATGCTTGGGCCTTTGTTTCCTGTTGCGATCGGTTCGAGAGAACTTGTAATGTGGGACATATATATGAGATGCCCCAACACCCCATCCTGGAGGTCGAGATTTTTGACGTCTGGGTCATAGATTTCCTGAGTCCCTTTCCCCCGTCTTTCAGGAACACATACATCCAATTCTGTGTCGACTATGTCTCCAAGTGGGTGGAAGCCACACCTACAGCATACGATATGTCCAAGGTAATCATGATCTTTTTAAAGAAACATATTTTAAGAAGGTTCAGAGTTCAACGATTACTGATCAGTGATAAAGGGACCCACTTCAACAACACACGGATAAGAGGAATACTGTCGAAGTATAGAGTAAAGCATCATATAGAGACACCATATCATCCCCATTCCAGTGGACAAGTAGAGCTATCCAATCGTGAGCTCAAGAAGATCCTGGATAAAACAGTCAACACTTTGAGGAAAGACTGGTCCAAGAAGTTAGATGATACTTTGTGGGTATATCAGACAGCTTTCAAAACACCATTGGGAATGTCCCCATTCCACATCATCTATGGAAAACCATGCCATCTACCAGTGGAGTTGGAACACAAAGCCTACTAGGCCTTCAAGGCCCTAAATTTTGATCTAAAGATAGCTGAAGAGAAGTTAATGTTACAACTATCAGAACTTAATGAAATCATATTGGAGGCGTATGAGAATGCCATGTTGTACAAGGAGAACATGAGAGAAATTCCCAACCGGATGGTTTCACGAAAATATTTCCAACCCGATGATCAGGTATTACTCTTTAACTCTTGTCTTCGATTATTCTCAGGGAAGTTCAACTCATGATGGTCAGAACCACTCCATGTTATATGTTTATTCCATAATCGAGTATTGGAAATTTTTGGAGAGGATGGTCAACCATTCAAGGTAAATCAATAGCAGTTTAAGGCTTACCATAACATAGATGAAACAGTGGGAATGTTGTCCACCATACAGTTTAGGTAAGCATAGGTAACTAGGTTGATCTAATGACCTAAAACAAAGGCGCTTCCTGGGAGGAAACCTAGAGGATAAACATTGTTTACCCCCTATATACATGGCATGTACTTTTTCATTTTTGTTTATCTTATAACTATTTTAAATATATTGTTTAACTGAGTAATAAACAGAGATGATTTCAGTGCTAATGGTAAGGTTACTGGAGTTTATCTGAGCCATCAGTGGTTTGAATCCCCCCAACCTACCTTCGGCATGGGGTTCCTCCGTTTTATATTAGTGTTTTTCTATACGAAGTGTTTGGTATTTTTAATATTAAATATATATATATATATATATATATGTTTATAATAAAACCAATGATGAGGATGGATTGGTTTTCCAGGGTTGTAACCTAGTTCCAAATGACCCGAGTTCAAATCCTGAAAACTGCCCCATTTCCCTCATTTTTCTTTTAATAAAACCACATTGTGTATCTTTCGATATAAGTCATGTGTTCCATATTTTTCATTTCTAAATTGAAAAGTTTTTCAATATAAATAACTTCAAGCAGGTTAAGTTGGCAGATTAGCAGAGTCTTGAACCTAGATCCAAAAGACTCTGGTTTGAACTCGGCTAATCTCCCTGCTTTGTCCCTTTTTGTACAATTAAAAACCACACGTCGTGCATTTACTTCTCCCCATGTAGTATAAGATGTAGACATTAAATATATATAAATAATAAATAAGAGCAACACTACAACCTTTTCTCTAGTGGTTGAGGGATTCTATTTGGAACGGTCGATCACTAGTTCAAACATCACCCCAAGAACCGGACCAAAGGTTGTACTTCTCCTTTTCCAATTTTTGAACACACGATGTGTAGTTTCGAATAAATTATGTGTATTGTTTTCTTTTTAATAAATTATTTACATATCTATATATCTATTTTTATTATTAATATTAATTATTATATACTTTTATATAATTATATATATATATATTAAAAAAATGGGATACACAGCATGTCGTGTATTGTAAACACCGTGTACCTCGACTATAAAAGCGACGAACCACCCGACTTTAGCCAATGTCACGCAGCTCCCTCCCCTCTTCCTATTTTTCCCCCGTATGACACCTGGCCTCTCCACTCCCAATTCCGCTTATTTAGTGAATTTTTTATTCTTATTTCTGCTGCATTGTAATCCTCGGTCCAGGTACGTCCTTATACAACCTCTATTTCAAGTTATCTTAAGTGTTTAGGGTGATTTGTGGATCGTTTGATCGTTCAGATTCCGCGATACATGGGCATGAATTGAAGAACACATGTCGTGTACTCTTGTACAGGCCACACACTGAATGCTTCATGATTTGAAAATACACTGTGTGTATGTTCAGTACACACCGTGTACTAGCCCCTAATGTGCTCGGGTCCCTTGTTCACAAGGCCTCGCACACCATGTTCACATAGATGGAGTATGTGTTTGGTACGTGCTATGTATACCATTTCTTTCAGCCTGCCCATGTCTAGCCCTTCACATGGCCATGTTACCTCATCTCTTGAACTCACCATGTTGGACTTGTACACAGCGTGTCCTGTATTTTTTGAACTTCTTCACTAGTGGCCATGTCTTTTCCAACACACGACCAGAACCACCTTGCATGAACATAGTGTGTGTGTTCAGTAAATGCCATGTATCTTTCCCTAGCCAATTTCATGCTCCCTTGTATTGTCTATCCAGAGAACACAGTATTCTAAACCGCTTTCACTACAAGTCATCGACACTGGATATACATGTCGTTTATGTTTTATTTTTCCATTTTCTCACATTCTCTTATATTTCATTTTTTTTTCTTTTTCTTTTTGTTTGGTTTTTTTCTTTTTAAGGGTATGGAAGACAGAGATCCTTCTTCTGGGAAGTGGCCCTCCTCTACCACTGAGGAAGAGAGGCCCATTTATCATCTCATTCGACTCCGTACAATGACACTACTTGATCCGGACTCTCCGGTATATCAACTCCATCCATTGGCCATCCTTCCACCACTCACTACATCTGTCGAGGTATATCCTAGTATTGTCGCACCTCCACCATTCCATATGAAGCCTCTAAGCACTATCATTTCTTATCCACCATCTGCCACACCTCTTGCACCCTCTTCTGTAGTCGTTGGTCCATCCTCAGCTACCCAATCTGGCAAGCCTCCATCTACAGTCACTGATCCACCCATAGAGCTAGCTGCTAATACACCTCCACCTGTTCCAGGACCTGTAGGTGTTCCTTACCCTTGCATAGTGTTCCTATTCATTGATTTGGTGCACAACAGGGTCCATCGTTTCTCTCACCGCCCAATTCCATTGAGCAGCCGCTATCTAGATAGCAGTGTTCCTCAGCAGCTGGGCATATGGGGGGAGTTGGAGAATCTCCTCGAGCACACTCTATTACTCATGATATTCTAGGTCAGCACTCTTATTTTACATGATTAATTTTTGGATTTTGCTACTTATTTTGTGTTCGATAGAGTCAAATACTGGGAGATTCATGGTGATGCAATACCAGTGGTTCGACTCCGGCTAGGCGGCCGACCCTTTTCCTTACCAGGACTGAGTTCGGCCGAGGGTGCAGTTTTTATTCTCATCTCGTCATCCCACCCCATGTCTCCACCCTAACCCGACCCGAGCTCTCTAATCTCATTGAAATGTGGTGGGAGATTATTGGGCCTGACCACCACTATACCCCTACCTCCCATAAGAGTACCCTTATAGTTGACCTTATCCTTTGCTTCACCCATTAGTGCTTTAGCGCCATTCTTCTCCCCCGCCATAAGGATATGGGGGTCATGACCGATCATGAAATGGATCTCCTCACCTGTGTCATCTGACAGGACTACCTGGACCTACCTTACCTTGTCGCCTCATCTTTCCATTCAATGTTTACCGGCCATCAGGGAAACTAGAACGGTGGTTTTTATGCCACTCAGCTTACCCACCAACTTGGGGTTTTTGAGACTTCTCTTCCTGATGACTTGTTAGGTCCCCCCAGTGGATGGACTATCTCATTCTTATTCGCATGGGATTGGTCTGGAAGCAGGGGGTGCTTACAACCTTGCCCAGGCACCACCCCGACCACCTGCTGACCCTCCCATCCCCCCCCCCCGGATGCACCTGCTCCTCCCTCCCCACCACTTCCAGCTTCCCCACCCCCACCCCCTTCTTCTGATCCCCCTTCTTCTAGCCTACCTTCTTCTATTCCACTAACTACCCCCTACCTCTACACCCTCAGTTGATCTCTCTTTTTTCCTCCACCCAGACACGATGGAGAAGCACATGGTTCATCTCGATCGATGTATGGTACGACTAGAGAAAATGATTGGGCTTCTTCTTTAGCATCATGGTATCCCACTACCCTCACCACCTACCCCTGCCTCGGTTTCTGGCTCTTCCTCCACATATCCACCTCCCTTTACTATGTTGGCCACAGATTTAGTTCTCCTAACCACTATGGGTCTAGCTGCTTCTACAATTGCTGCCAGTCTAGGGAGTGTTGTCGACCTTCATATTCCTGGTCTAGCTCTTGCAGTTCCAATTTATACGGCTTCTCTTCCGAGTGAAACTTTTGAGCCTCCAGTTTCCATGGCCCATGATCCTTCTCTACTGGATACTTCTGTATAGAATGATGTCTCCTCTGAGGCGACCCCTAACTGGTTTTTTGACACTTGTTTTTCATTATATATATATATGTGTGTGTGTGTGTGATATCTTGTACTTGTGTGTGTTGTGTATGCTTGCACTATTATCTCTCAACAACCATCACGGGTACTCTGGCATGCTATGGACTCTACTTATCCACCACATCATGTCTTTCTTCACTTAGACATGAGGGAAGTAATGTTTTCCATACTTTTTGTTATTTTATTTTTCAGTCTTAATTTACTTCTTTCATTCCTTCCCCTTGTTCTAGTCCATTATTGTGTCTCCACATTCCCTTATTCACTTTATCTGGCACTTGGTGTACCACATGCGATATTAAGTATGGGGGCCTCTCTTGACCACTTTAGTCTTTACCCTTATCAATAATCTAGGATAAATCATTATTCAAAAATATTTTTGAAAATGTGAAGACATTATGGTTAATCATATTTCTAAATAATAAATCTGAAAGTGGGAAATTTTTAAAAGTTGCATGCTTATTTTGGTCCTTAAGTGTTTTAAAATGATTGTTGATATAGTTTAAATTGAAACATGTAATCCTTGGATAATTACATTGATTAGGCTAATAAATTATATTCAAGTCACGAGCTGATTGTCTCTTTATTTGTTTTTCCCACTCCTGAGAGGTATTCTAAGACCTTCTTCATAGTCTTTCTAATACACTACTTCTTGAGAAATTCTTAGGATATACATAAATACCAGAATTTTCATGTTTTATTTTCAAAACATAATGAATTTTTGAATTACATTAAAATGATTGAGGCAATAGATTGTTTAAACCCCTTTATCTTGAGACCTTCCTTACATTTTATCTTCATAAATCCCCTAGAAACCATGAATATCCTTTATAGGAATCCATATTACAAGCCTATTTCCCTTCCAACCCCTTATTCTTTTATGATTTTTCATGATTATTCACATGAGCTTAAAAGAAGGGATTGGCAACACATGACATATTTTTGTAAATTGTCATGAAATTAAGTATGGGGAGAGCCTCGTGATCATTTTGGGCACAAAAGGTTTTAAACCTCTATTTGTGGAAATTCTAAAGGGCTCCCTTTTTTATAATAAAAAAATGGTACAAACAAAGGGACCATATACTCACCTACTGGTTTGTGAACCCTAACCAACTAAAGGAGATGGTGGTGATGAGATCATTTAATAGATTTTCATGAGGTAGTTTTTTTACATTGAGATTATCTTCGAATATCATGAATTGTAATTTAAGAATTTAGCCTCCTTTTTCAATCCTCACAGTTATTTTTCACATCCTTACCTACCAAACATTTTCCACAAAAACATCTAATTTTTCCTGAAAAGTCCTCATGATTTTTGTAAATCGATTTCTTGAAGTGGGGAACTATATTTATTGCAAAGCGATTGATAGAGTGTATATATCTTTGATTGAGAATAACTTTAATTAAAAATATCTTGACTGTTGAGTATATTATTGGTGAGGTAGATCATCAAGTGGATTGCCTATTTTTGAAAGGTCGAAACATGAGTTTAAAAGAGGATCAAAAAAGCTAATTGAATTGTATATGAGGCATGATAAAAATATCTCTTGAGTTGAAATGGGTTTGTATCTTTTTAGAATTTTCTCCTGTGACTTATTATTTATATTTATGATTAACTAAATTCCTCCCTTTTAAAATATATACTCTTTTAATTAGATGTTAACATTTGCTCGAGGGAATGAAAATGACTAAGTATGGGGTAGTTTGATGCACCATATTTGTGTATATATTTTCACATCGTTTATTGAAAATAAGAACAATTTATCAGAAATTACCTACTACATAGTTGACAAATACATTGATTTTGGGTGACCTAGTCCATTTTCAAAATATTTATGTCCAAATACACAAAATAGAGGATAAATGATCAAAATTTACAAACTACACAGTGTGTACTTATATACACGCCATGTACCTCCAGACTCCGAAATGGATTGACTAGGACAAGTACATACCCAAGTAATCAAAAGTCGTTACATGTTGTGTTCATACTATAAACACTGTGTACACCATTCTTGAAGTAGTGGGATGATGAAAATAAGTCTATAAGCCCATGTGGTCGGCTGATGGGAACATTTCATGTTCAACCTATACATGTCGTATATATCTTTATAGAATCAGTTGGTGGCCGAAAAATGAGACTACACGCCGTGTATGGCGGTGCTACACATCATGTAGATCTACCTACCTAGAGGCTTAATGTTACAAGTCAAAGACAGTTTGTTAGGCCGCCTACCAATAGAGAAAACAAGGACAAAATCACATTGAAAAGAACTACACGCTATGTACTTTACAACACATTATGTAGTTCTATTTTTAATAAATATATTCCTTGGACTCCGGACCAAGAGAGGAAAAATTGTGAAGATAAAGGGTTGATGGTTCAAAGGAAAGAAGCTTTGCTGCCATACTACCGCCATTCTATCGTCTACCGAAGAATCACTCCTTCCTTGAATTTTCAAGGAGAATCACATCAGGTATCAACGGTGTTGTTTTTACCTTTTCCTTTATGTGTAAATAAATACCCAGTGTGTTGGGGTTGTGGAGATGTAAGAACTGTAACATTGATTAGTTGTTATGAACGTGTTTGCTCTAATAAATTCTTCTTATTCTTCTTAAATCACTTCAAATTATCACTAAAAATTCTGAACCAAACCAACAGGAGAATTTTCAGTGATTCAAAAGAATAATAACAATGAATATTTTTATGTTCATTGGAAATATTTGTTGATTCAAAAATAGACTAAGTTAAATAATGAATTGTTAAACACTAACTACCGGACCAAGGGGTTAGTTTCTTTATCTCTAAATATAAGTTTACCAATCCAATGAAACTTCATTAAATATTAAATCCAAAGTGTTGGGTTATTATGAACAACACAACCGCATAAGTAATTTGATTTAACAAAAAAATCGTAAGAATCCAAAACACCAATTCACTTCTCTCTTTAATTTCATCAAAACCAATTTTCCCATATTTTCTTCTATTCGTTAAATAATTGAAGAAACATAAACCAGATTATTCTTTTTATCCAAACATCAAAAATAGACTATAAATTCATCACACTTTACTAAGTCAAAAATAAAAATTACTAAAGAAAAGACAAAAATAACTTATTTTTCCCTATGGATCAACTCCTTACTTGTACTATACTCATTAGGGTAAAAATAATTTGGGGCACCGATAACATACCTTTGGTGAAAATGATATTATAATTTATAGTATTATATGATATAAATAATTAATTACTATATTTAGTTTCTTTATTTAATGGTAACATTAATATTAATCTCATCAACTAATATATCAACATTCATTCGTTAAAAATCACTAAAACATGATCATTGTTGTTTTCAACTTTGAGTATCATAACCAAAACACTAAAATGATGAAATTACAACATTATAAATGATTATAAATCATCAATTAAAATTTATTGTATTATTTTTTAATAATAAACTTTGGGATAAGAATAACTAACAACATTTCAATTACTAATCTATTTCAAATCAATCAAGATAACACACACTTGATATGGAAAATAGATAATAACTAACAAATAAACATGTAGATAATAATTATAGAAGAATTTTATAATAGTTTATAGATATAAATAAGTTTCTAAAATATTTTATTAATATATTTATGTTTATTATGTAGGATGTTATAGTGTGCTCTATTAAATGAGAATATAATGTAAGGGTTTTTTGTCTCAATTTTGACCCCTTGAGACATACTTCTTATTATAAATCATATTTTTATTAGAATGGTATATCTATTGAACCATTAATCTATTCTAACATTATTAAATTATATTTTATTATTTTCAATTTTAAATTCAATTTTCTTTCTATCATGATGTTTTGACTCAAAAAAAGTAAAAAATTTGTAAGTGTTTGTTGTCTTAAATTCCTTTATTTGAGAAATGTTTGTATTATAAAGCTAATTTTTTTATATGGTGTATATTCTACTTATTTTATTCATTAAACCATTAAATTTAATTAATTCATGGTATTATAATTTCAATATCAATATTTTTATCATTCAAGGGGTTTTTATTTAAATGCTAATCAAGTCATAACCATTTTCTAGACTCAAATTCATTCTCTTTTAATCATAAATTCTCTACCTAATTATGATCATATAATCCCATTTTATACTTAAAATTACATTTATATATATATTATTTTCAATTATTATATGGTGAAGTTTCCTATTTTCATCAATATAATCTTCCTTGATGAAATACCTTCTCAAATAAATGTTTTATGTTGCAAAGAAAAACTCTCATTCTCTCCAGTGGATATTTTCCACCATGTCCTTATTTTCCCTCCCATCAAAGTTCTCCTCAAATTTTGAGAACCCTAAAATATATTATTTTCTATGATTCAGATAAATCTCGTTAACCATTTTCATAATTAAAATATAATACTCTCTTACTGATGCGGGTTTTCAAATAATGGTTATTCAAAATATTAAAAAAAATGATTTTCCATTATTTAAAATAAAATATTTTATATTCCACCCCATATTTAATTTGATAATATTTTTGACTTTTAAAGGATCCTTTATAAAATTTTATTTTTCAAAAGTAATTTTTTTCCAAAGTTTTCACTTCATTTTTTCTAAAACTTTTGAAAGTGACCTGTAACTTCATCATTATACAAATATGTTGAAAATGTATTCTAAAATATAATTTTAAAACTTTCCATTTAAAAACATATTTATAACACACTTATAATTTTATATGAACCCTTTACTATATTTTTCAATGGTTTCTAAAATAAATTATCTCTCTCCGAGTTTTATAAAATATTTATTTAAAAAATATTTCAAAAAATCAAGGATATTTATTATTTACAAAGAGGTTTTTATAAAACTAAAAAAATGTTTTTATCTAAGTCATTTTACATTGATATATCTTATGTTTGATCAATGATATTATTCAAATTATACCATCCAAAATATTTCTCTGTATGTCTTACAAAATGTTGTTTTATATCATAGATATGATCCATCACTATATTTCTATGCCTATTCTTGAAGGTTTATAAACCTGATTTTTCTTCTAATGACTTTACATTGTGAATATCATGTTTTTTATTTCATTTATTAAAGGGTCTTCACATATATTTCATGCATTGATTGATTGGGGAAATTATTAATTTCATCATATCCCCTTTATCTTTGTAGTATAAATACTATATATTTAATATTGATTGAATAGTGTTTACCTTTAAACTTAATTGATGTCATTAGATACCCAATTACTCTCTATGGGTTTATAATGTTATAATTGTTGATGTAAATATGAATGATCACTTATGTGAATCCATTTTAAAAAATATATATGAAACCTGTTTCATTTCTATGGATTCATTGTGATATGATGAATGATTTATTTCAAGTGCCACTCATATGTATGGATAAATGATGGGTGGGGTAATGTATCACCATCTAATACAATAGATAATGTTTTATATCTAATATGATAATATAGTGTGATCCTTATTGTATATTCTCAAAAAATAAAGTGTGATACTTCTTAGATATTATCAAAAACTAAAGGGTGATCCTTCTTGGATATGATTATAATCTAAGGGTAAACCATCTTGGATATTCTCACAAAATAAGGCATGGTTCTTCTTATTTATTCTCACAATATAATGATAACCTTTGAATTTTTTTATGTCATATTCTTAAAATTATTCTTATAAAAATTTTATTATCTCATGAAACATTTTTATTGATTCATGTTTACATACTATCTCTATTAATTTCTTATATTATTCCATATCATATTCTAGGACTTGTGTTTTATTATCTAATATTGTTTTGTTAATATTTTCTTTTATATCATTATTTTACTCATATAATCATCTTATGATCACTTTTTATTTTTTATTTTTATATTTTATATATACACTTACTGATCATATGAGCTCATACTGTTCTTGGGTTTTCACTTCCCTAGATTATGAATATAATTAATATGTATGATGTGTCTAGATGAGTGTCTTTTCTAAATATTTCTTGTGAAGTTTTGAAGAATTTATTTGGGTTAATAATTTGTTTATATAGTGGGAAAAATGTCCTTTAGTTTTTGTTTTCCAATTTATCTAAAACTATAAAACTAAAATATCCTATGAAATTATTATATTTAAATATTTATTTTAATTTTTGTAGTTGAGATGGCCAGGTCTATAGGATATCTTAGTTGGTATAAAATTAGGTTTTTGAAAACTTTATAGATAATGATGTTAAATGAGAATAATTAAAGGGTTGTTAAGTTATTGTTTATCATGACATTAATGGTATAGATAACCCTTTAGTTGAGTTGAGGTAACATTGAACATTTTAGAGATTAATATAATATAAGTATATTTAAAACCATAGGGATTTTTCTAAGGGTTAAGTCTAAGTGTAGGATAACATCTTGATGTTTTAGTGAAGTTTTGATTATATGGTTTCCTAGAAATGGAATCCCTATCTGAATATTATAAGTTGATTCAGGCTTTGGCATAGATGTACCTAGACATAATGAACCTGAAAAGGGTGTGTTGGGTGTTAAATCAATCATCACCTAGTGCATGACATAGAGATATAACTACACACCTAGTTTTATAATCTCAGGGGATATGATATGGTTAATTCAGATTTTCTTTTAGGAAAAATTGTGAAGAATTTGAGTATTATGTTTACTAATTCAGTTAGAGAAACAAGTAAGAAAATTATCTTGGATAACCAAGTGTTTAACAAAGTGATTCATTGGTTTAAATGAAAGTATCATATCTAAAATATTAAGGTTTCATAGGGTAATTCAACTTCATATTGATGTTTTCATATTCATATTTTGGATATTATCATAACATTTTGGGTTTTAGTATTTAATTTTAATAGGATCAGAAAAACAATATTGAGAAAGGTATGTATCTAGAAACTACTGTGTCTTATAATTAAAAAAGGGATCAGACTTAAAAGGTTGATAATTTTATAATATTACAATTATGATGGGAAAGGTTAGTTTTTTATTCTTTCTTAAGGTAGTGAGTATAATATCTCAATATAAAATACATCATTATACACATAGATATTTTTATTATTGAGTGATATTTATCGATTATATTCTGATATATTCTAAAAGTTATGAGGATTATGTGAATAATATAAGTAATTTTCTTCAATAATTTTTCTTTAATTTTTCGAAAACAAATTTTAAATGGAATTAATAACCTTTAAAATATATTTTATTAAATATATATATTTTTGTGATAACTATTGGAGATCACATGATTAAGGGTCAATTTTTTTATAAAAGTTAGTTAGATAGTATTAATAGCCTTTAAATTTATTATTTATTTAATAATAAAGTTATCCAAGATATTTTTTTGTGAAGTTTATCTCATTTTTTAGGATTATGATATATATTGACTAGTGTGTGGCTTTTTGAACAAGTTGTTTAATATAAGAGTTAATTTTTTGAGGAATATATGATTTTACTGTGTTTTGATGTCTTCTAGATTCATTTGGTTTTGGGAAAGATATATTTTCATGAATTTATGATTAGGGTGTATACAAACTTTAGTATATGATTGTATGAAATATTGATTTTGTATGAGGAAATATAATTAACTTGATATAGCCTAAGAGAATAAGATAAATGTCATATTAGTAGTTATAACTCAAATGATAAATATGTTAAGAATACACTGACATTGTTTCATCGTTGAGTAATAATTAAAATTAAAAGGATTAAATTTATTTAAGTCAGGTAGAATGTAATGACATGAGAATTTGGACCCTATAAATTAATAGTAACTTCAATAACATGTATCACATGAAAAACCAAATTAACACAACACCAAATTAAATGAATTGTGAAATACTAAAATTACATGAAGACTATAATAATTGTTAGATAAAAAAGGAAATAATAAATTAAAATAATTACATATTATTATTTTTCATTGATTAATATTTTCTAAATGATATCTTTTGAATAATTGTTAGAAAATTTATTATATTTTACCTTAATCCATTAAATGGAATGAAATTAAAAGTTTAGTATAATATTTAATATTTATATTTATAAAATAATATATTAAAATTAAATTATTTATAAATTTATATGAAATAAGATTAAATACACTTTAAAATTAAATAGGTATTTGTTATAAAATTATTTTTCCTTTATATATTACGTTTCCATTTTAAAACAAAATTTATAAATTTTAGAATTTAAATTTCAAAAATTAACTTCATTATTGGATTTAACATGTCAATATTAGCTTTAATTTAATTATTGATATTTTTTAAAATAATTTATTTTTAGGTGAGTATTTAAAAATAAAAATTTTACTAAAATCATAATGTTTATGGCTATATCAAGTAGTAAGTATAAATTAAAAACTTATAAAAAAATTTAATGATAAAATTTTTATTTAATGAGAAAAATTATATATTTCAAAAATCATATTATGAATTTATAAAACCTTGGTTTAACCATTTAAATAATATTTTTTAATAAAAACAATTTTTGGTATTTTCATTAAATTAAATATTATTTTGGAAAAAAAATTGTTTTAGATTTATTTAAAATCCCCATGAATTTCAATTTTTATAATAAACAAACCTATATCACTAAAATAAAATATATGGATAAATTTACCCTACACATAAATTTTAAACATAAATATAGACTTTTTCGATAAATAAATTTTTATAGGTTACAAGCCTTAATGTTAGAATTAATTTTTGTTTCAGGGAAATTGAAACTAATAAAATGGATTTCATATATGGAATCATTATGTACAAATTATTTAATAAGTTTAATTTTATTTTTATGCATTAAAAGTAAATTACTTAGGTAAAAACTAAATATCATGGTAAAATATAAAATAGTAAAAGTAATAAATCTATGGGTAATGGGATTGAAACATGTTAAAAACATGTTTAAAATAAATTGGTTATGATATTATGGACCATATATCATCCTTCATGCAATTATTTTCCATTTTTTTGAGCAACATTACATGTTTAACGTGGACCCTCTTTATATAAAGTTGTTATATTTACAAAAGTGTCAGTCTCACCACTTATAAAAGGTACTTATCACTAACCCTTAAATACCACTCTAAAAATTAGGTTTCCTATTATAAATACAATTTGTTTAATTCCCCTATCATCATATTTTAGTCCCTTGAGCTTCTGGTCATAACATATTTTCCAAATTTCTCTATATTCAAGAACTAATACGATAGAAAGTTTAAAATATGAAAGTACTTATCACTCTCTTATAGTCTTTCTTCTCCACATTTTTCATCTAAAATTATATCAACCATTTTTAAATAATAACATAATTAATAAAAAATACTTATTTTTTTAATTTTTATGGTTTATACATTATTTACCCTTTCCCACTTCCTTTAAGAAAAGTGAAAATTTTGATCATGTGTATATGCGAACTAACACCTCTATGACATAACGTGTTTAGGTTTCCTTAGCCAAATAGAGGGTACTATCTAGCATGTGTCATTTATGGGAACCACTTCCCAACCCAACTAGATGGAAGCTCAGATCTGCCATCGGGGACCACTTCCCAGCCTAACTGGTGGTAACCCAAGAACTACCATCTAAGACAACTTCCCAAAATGGCTAGAGGTAACCTTGGAACTACTTTGGCCATCCCTACTGGATGGTACCTCTCAAAAAGCACTTAGTAACACTAGTCATCCATGTTGGATGGTACCACTCAGAAGAGAACTAAGGAACCCTAGTCATCCATGTTGGATGGTACCTCTTGGGAAGCACCGAGGAACACTGGTCATCCCTACTAGATGGTACCTCTTAGAAAGCATCGAGGAACACTGGTCATCCCTACATGATGGTACCTATTAGGAATCATTTAGAAACACAAACCATCCGTAATAGATGTTACCTCTCGGAAAGCACCTAGGAACACTGTCCATCCTTGTTGGATGGTACCTCTCAGAAGAACGTCGTTGTAGTCATCAGGTGTCGCCCCAGATAGGAGTCACACCTAGAACATCCTGCATCTTAACTCGTAATCCAATACAGAGGGCACCATCGTGTCCTACGTAGAGAAATCACTCAATATAGGCGACTCACTTGTCAATATCCAATTTCATACGAAGTTGCGAGAGGTAGAATGTTTTTAAAGTGGTACCAGAAAGGTGTGGGACCCACATGATGTGCGATCCTACCTTATCACCTGGCCATGTACCTAGCCATTCATAAGTACTAATCTGCAATTAGTTAACCCTAGGCATTCCAAGCTTCCCCCAAAGTACATAAAACATCTATTTTGAAGCCCAATGAGCACACAACACTCATTAATGATACAGAGGGTTAAAAATGTAATTCCCTAACATTCCTCCTCAAATAGCCCCAGAAAATTTGATTGTATCCCTTCATACATATTCTCTACTCTCATGGGAGTGGATACTGACTGAAGCTGAGGGTTATCTTAAAATACATTAGAAGGATCTTCCACTGATAATCATTTCTTGTTTTCAAAATTAATGAGATCATTAATAAGGTACTACACATCCAAATAGATCACATCGTTGTGATCCTTGTGGAAAAACACACAAGATCGACTATTCATTCACCGAAAACGGACATCCGATGGAGAAGTTGAAATTCACTGAATTGTACTGAAAATTAATCCTATAGGTCCCACACATCACTTCTGAAACAAATTATACATATTTTTCCATTTTGATCCTCATGTAAAAACATGCGGAATACGCTACTCATTCATCTGGAACGGATACCTGGTGAAAATTTTTTGTTTCACCACCACACGCATGAATCAGGACTCATGGTGCACACACCTTGTCTTCATTTTAAAAACCCAAAAGTAGTCTTGAAAATTCCATACAAGGACTAGTATCATGCCTCTTTTAACGGATTTTCAAACATATGTTCCATTTAGAAGATAGGTCTGATACAAGAACCTCGAATAATAATAATTAAATTATTATTTTTAAAATTAGGATTTTTGTGTAGAAAAACACCAAAAAAATTCTTAAATGTCTTTAAATGGTCTAGAAAGATATTTCTCAATGACATGGACATGTGTCCATATACGACACATCCAACAGACACCTGGTTTAAGAGATATGGGTGTTTAAAGGTGTCTTGGTCCAATTTTTGTCAGTCCGGCCCAATCTGGCTGAACCCCTCTGCATGGGTCAGCCTACCCAGCTGGACCAGTCTTCTTTTAAAGATTGCAACCTTGGAGGCTCACTGGTCAACTGGACTGGTCCACCTTGGGACCCTTAGATTCCCCTCGTCACTGTAGTGACCTGCGTCGTGCAGGTCGTCGTCGCCTGGTGTCGCGCATTGTGACCCCACCACGCCTCCAACCTGGTCCCAAGGTGGCTCCACCATGCCAATGTCACTAGAAATCCATAGATTCACCAGCCTCTTCAGTGCACCACTTCCTCCCCACAACACCCCAGTCAGCACCTGGATCCACCTCAAGTTGTCTTTCCTCCCATGGCTCCGCATGTTCTGCTCGTCGGCCGACAGCACCGCCAGCTTCCTCAGCACACCGCTGCCACACTCCACCTCCGATCACCTCCCTTGCTAGAGTATCATTGTCATCTACCTCCATAGGCCACAAGGAAAACTCTGATGGTAGGAAAAATGAAAAAAAAATTGTTTTGGGATCCTCGGTTTGAGGGCTTCATAACACCAACACATGCTCAACGAATCATCAATGCTTCAATGTAGTGAAGATTTAAGGTGAAGAATGTGACAAAACGGGTATTCAAAATGGGGGATCATGAAATTTATATGATCTTATATACATCTCCTCGATTTTAAAATCAAATAATTGATCCCTAAAATCATCATTAATACAAGAATGGAAATTGGTGTGTGAAAAACAACAATAATTCTACCTTTAAATGATTTGATGGTCATCTTCGATGTGTGTGCCTTTAATCTGTTGCAATTTACTAGTGTTCCAATCGAATAACTCATGGATTTGATGAATAATGGATGAGAGAGAGAGGGGTTGGTGGAGGGAGAGAGATTAGGGTCCAAACCTAATCCAAACCCTTAGTTTTATTTTTATAAAAAAACTTCAAGACCCTCCAACGGTCACAAAATCTAAAACATCCACACTCCCTCATTTTTTGCCACGCCTAGGAAAAACTCCCTATTCTGAACTCAATTGAGGAATTAGATTTCCAATCCAATTCCCCATTCTAAAGTTATTTGATCTGGTGTTTGTGATAAAATAATTACGTTTATTTATTTTATTTACAATTTTCCCCTAGGTGACTTTTCTCATTGAAGTCCCACGCCGACCAAAGTTATTCTTATCCTAGGGTAAACTGCACATTCTAGACTCAACTGTGCCATCATATTCTTAATCTAGGTTCCCATTTCATAGTTATCCCATTTCCTTTATGTGAATATTATAAAATATACAAAAATAATTATAATTTATTCTAGGCACACTGGGCATTAGAATTGCATGTCGTCTCAGTGCCTATATTTGGAAAATATGTAGAAATATTTCAAAGTCTTAAAAGTAAAAAACCAGGTTTATATATTTTGGGTAATTATATATGGTATCAGAGGATGATTAGGTTATTTTTATATATTAGGATTAGAAAAGTTTTTGGAAAATCCTATGGATGAACCTTAAGAATTATGTGTTTATAAGGAAGTTTCCAAAATTTAGCACATCTCCTGATTTATCTTATTATTATACGACTAATAACTCTAAATATTGTTGATCAAACACTTATGTAATACATTTTGGTTTCATTCAATAGTTGGAACTAGGTAGAATTTTTTTAGAAACAAGTGTAATGTACAATTTAATGACTGTCCTCATGAGAAACCAAATGTCAAGGGAGATAGAATGAAAAGCTTATAGAAATTCTGTCCCAACTCTCTCAAGTAATGAATAAAAATGTGAATCATGTTGAACTTAAAAAATTACCAAGGAATGAGTAACATTCTATGGATTATTTTATGAAAAAATTCCCACCTTCCTTTTGTAGTTATTTTTATTAACTAATTTTTAATCACTAGATCAATGAAATGAAAAACGTATTTTTTTATTCAATAAGCAAACCATGAAAAGGTTTTATTATAATTATATCACATAATATGTGAATCTGATCAATGGTGAGCTCTTATTAAGAATTCAGGAAAATAGAAAGAAATAAATTTCTTGGATTGGGAGTATTTTAAGAGGGTATTTCTTAATAAGTACCTTCTCTAGACTCTAAGAACTAAAATAGATAGGGACTATCTAGAATTGAATCATAAGGATGATTAATCCATTGGTACCTATGAGGAAATTTTCAAATTACTTGAAAGGTATTATTCAGGTTTTATTTTTTATCCACAAAGTAATATTGGTCGCTTATATATTGTATTAAAACCACATTTTTGAAAGGCCTTATCCATAATATACTTTCAATGATACAAATAGATTACTCAATGTGCACTCAAGGTTGAAATGGAAGCTTCAAACTATCTTTCTAATAGTTCTAATAATAAAAAATGAATATGGATTTCCCCTTCCTCCCTTAAAAGGGGGTCTTATTATTATAATAAAAAATGATGACCTTTGGGACGTTGGCTGGAATATGGATTTTCAGTGGAACTCCAATGGTATTTCAAATGGGGGGGAAGAAGTTTCAACCACCATCATTCTAAAATTTGGGGAAGAAACGCTCTAGTAATTTACTGAAATGAATGATAAGATGTTTAAAGTGTGGGATCTTTAGTCATTGAGTATTGGATTATCAAGAGGAGAATAAGAAGTTAGTAAATGAAATAGAGGGTAATAATATTTAAACTAATACACCACCCACACTTTAGTTCTTGAAATATAAGATGTTTGGTCATTGTATGAATCAATTCCCTATAACTGAATTATTTAATTTAATTCCAGTTCTAGGAACTCTTTTATATCTGAATAATTTTCAATGATTATCATATCACCTCCTTAATGGTTATATGTTGAGTTAGTAATGAAAACTTATAATGGTATAATGATTTTATTTCAAGTTTATATCTCTTATCAGATAGAAGTTTTTGGGAATGTGCTTCCTATAAATAATTTTATTCTCTCTATAGTAAGATTTGATATGATATTGGTCATGTATTGGTTCTCTTAATATAGATCTTATATAAATTCCTGAGGAAACTAATTCATATTTTATATTTTGATTTAAAATATGATTGTATATAGGTGTGATTGTGAACAAGAACTTCTAATAGAAATTAATTCCACTTTATGGATCTTACTACCTATTCATGAGGGGTATATATCTCAAATGATTGGGGAGATACTCAACATTGAACATATTTCTATTTTTTGGAATATGTTGATGTGTTTCCTAAAGACATTCCTAGCATTTCCTCAAATAATTAATTTGAGTTTTCAATCAAACTTATTCATGGTTTTATAGCTATTTCAAAGACTATATATAATAGACCCAATTGAGTTATAGTAATTTCAAAAGAAACTCTTGGGGAATTTAGAAAATGGGTTTATAAGCCCATGTGCACCACCTTGGGGTGAACCTTTTCATTTAATTAAGAAGAAATATGTGTCAATTAATCATTGAATTGATTATTGATAACTTAAAAAGATCTCTATCAATCATAAGTATCCATTACCTCGTATTAATGTCTTATTTTATCAACTGTGCAGAGTTCAATACGGTTCCAAGATTAACATCTGTTATCAATATAATCAATTAAGGGTCGCAAAAGATGATATATCCAAGATAGCCTTTCATATGATGTGTGATCAATTATAATTCATAATGATAAAATTATTAATTACTAATTCCCTTTCTATCTTCACGGATTTAGTGAATATATTATTTAGATATTACCTTGATTAGTTTGTGGCAATCTTTATGGATGATATTTTAATTTATTCACTATGGAAGGAAGATCCTGAATTGATCATTCGAGGATTTTGTGGAAGACCCTAATGAAGGGGGAGGTGTATTCCAAATTTACCAACTGCGAATTTTGGATATAAAATGTTTTATTCCAATGTCATATATTCTCAATCAGGTGTATATCAGTGGATACTTCCAAGATAAAAGTTATTTAGAAATGGACCATACCCACTATGGTAACTGAGATCCATAGTTTTCTTGAATTGGATGGATACTATTGATAATTTGTGAGAAAATTCTCATGTATGTAAAATCCAATAACCTAATTGACATGAAAGGGATCCAAGTTCTATTGGACATATGAATATGAAGAAAAAGTTAATTAAATAAAGAAAAGGTTGGTCAGTGCACCTGTTATCACACTACCCTATAGTGCAGAAGAGTTCTTTATCTATAGTGATGCATATATTAAGGTACATAGATGAGTTCTCATTAATAATTACATAGTGGTATTATATTCCTATTTCCAATTGAAAATCCATGAGAAAAATTACCCAAATCATGATTTAGAGTTAGCTATAATAAATTTTGCAATAAAAATTTAGAGAATTATCTTTATGGTGAAATGTGTGATATATATACTAATCATAAAATATTTAATTATAAATTAACATAGAAATAGTGGAATATATTCCAAAGGAGATGATTGGGGTTGAGTAAAGATTATGACTTCTACATACATTACCACCTTTGGAAGGCAAACAAGGTGGTTGATGCTCTGAGTCAAAGAGGCCACACTATTTTTCCCATTATGAGGATTAAATAAGATCTAACACATCTAGATTCATATAATAAGGATCTTTAAATCATAATTAAAATGGATGAATCATATATTTCCTTCATGAATTTTCAACCATCCATCTATGTGAGGATTAAAGAAGTATGTAAGGAAGATGTGAAACTATAGAAAAATTTAAGGAATGTTCATGAGTTTAAAAATTATTGTGATATAATGATAAGGTTTTAGAACATGGTATGTATCTCACAATACCATATTTGAATACTATTCTATTGTATGAAGCTCATAGTTCATCATTCTCTACTCATTATCAAAGTAAAAATATTTATAGATATATAAAATAGTATTTCTATTAGGGAAATAGGAAAAGGTGATATTATAGTATATTTTTATTAATACTCAATATATCATCAAGTTAAGGGTGAGATAAAGAAGTTTAAGGGTTTTTACAACCATTACCCATACTGAAATGGAAATGGGAAAATATCACCACATATTTTTTTCTTAAGACTCCCCAAAAAATCTAAAGGTCATAATGTTATTTGGGTTGTAGTCAATTTCCTTATAAATTCAGCATATATCACTACTATTAAAGAACAATTCTCTCTTGATCATAATTCTAGGTCATATCTTAATTAAGTAGTAATATTTAATTGGGTTCCACTCTTAATCTTGTTTGGTGATATCCAATGTTTACTTAAAAATATTTTAGAAGTCTTCCAGAAGATTTTATAATGGTGTTGATTGTTATAATTTCATGTCATCCTTGGGAGGATGGATAGTCTAATATTACCATTAAACCCCTTAAAGATATGTTAAGATCTTGTTCTATGGATTTTAAAGGTGTTTGGGATCAACACCTTCCATTGTTCTAGTTTTTAAAAAAAAATAAATTTCACTCAAGCATTCAGATGGCTCTTTAGGAAGCCCTCTATGTCATAAAGTGAAGAACTCCAATGTGTTGGGATGTAGTTATGGAAATAAATATATAGAGATCTGACTTAGCTAACATAATGATAGATAAGGTTAGATTCATTCAGTATCAGATCAAGATAGTTCAGATTCAACAGTCATTGGCAAGATCTAGAGTTTGAAGTTAGTGATAAGGTATTTCTATGAATATCACCAGGGAATAAGGTTATGATATTTATATATAAGGGGAATATGATCCCTAGATATATCATACAAATTAAGATTATTGATCATACCAAGATGGTATCTTATCTTTTGGAACTTCCACTTAACCACTATTAAGTTCATGATGTTTTTCACGTATTAATTCTGAGGAAGCACACATATAATCCTTCACATGTACTGAACTCAGAGGTTATACCATGAGAGAAAAATATTTCTTATCAGTAGTAACCAGTTGAAATATTATATCATAGATATAAATTTCTACATAACAATACTACTCACTTGGTTAAAGTTATCTATGGGAATCATGAATTTAATTAAGTTATGGGGGAACCCAAGGATGTGATGAGGCAGAAGTATCCTATATTATTTATTTTAGAGTGGTTGAATTATAAGAGAGAAATTATTATAAGGGGTTAAAATTTAACACCACAATACTTTTGGATATATTTCTCTTTAAATATATCCTATGTGCTTGATAAATATCTTTACACGCAACAGTCTGCTTAAATGAACTGTTATATACTATTTAAACATTATTATTAAATGTGATTGTAATCACATAGCTATTGGATTGGTAGGTATGAATAGTAATAACTATATTATGAAAAGTATATATAAAAGTTTTTCTTAATAAAATATTATTGTTCAATTCCTATGAAATAAGTTCTCAGTTTTAAATGTTAAAAAAAATTATCATTTTATGTTAAAGTATAAATTTTTCAATGTATTGTATTTTTATATATATTACATGTCTTGATCACTAATAAATTCTAATTTTAATTAAATATATAAGTATTTAATTTTAAAAAAAAATCATTCATACATTTATTATTAATTAGTTAGAAATTAAGATTAAAGCATTTGATGGTAAAAGAGATTTTTTTTTCAAAAAACTATTTTTATTTTGTGAAATGTATTTTATATAAAAAAATTGAATTAATCATTATTCATGAATAATTTTTTTAAAAAACAGATTATATATTCAGAAAAATATATTAAATTTTATATAATAGTTTTTTCTAGGAAATTAAAATGAATAAATTCAATTTCTTTCTTAAAAATATATTTTTCGTAAATCATTTTTTGTTGGGTTTTGAATAATTATTTAAAAATGAATTCATAACACTTATATAAATTGAATTTAATAAAATGTTTTTAATATTTATAATCATAATTTCAAAATTTAGTAATGATTTAAATTTTATTTTTGTCCAATATTAATAGTAATCGATGTAAAATTTAGTAATGAGTTCAATTATAAAACATATGTTGTTGTCTAAACTGATATCTTAAACCAATTCTAGATATATGTAATAGAATTCTTGGTATATTTCCAATGTTTTTAAATTTATAATTTAGGACCCATGACCTCTTTTAATAGTTTGTAATTGTTTTATTTTTCACATTAATGATTATTTTTATTAGTAAAACATAAACCATGGAATTTATTTTTATTTTTGAATATATCCTTAAGATCACTCATAGTTTCTTTAATCATAGAGTGTTATTCATCTAACTCTTCACTGGCCATATTATATTCATCTATAATATTATCATTAGAATGAGTGAAAATGGTGTGTAAATAAAATGCATTAGTCATGAAACACATATTATATTTTTCACTTGAATCATCCCTAAAATAATTTGAATCATTTGAGTTGTTCTCTAAAAAACTCCAAATGGATTTCATCACCTTCTTTAGTCTTTTTACTTTGACATAAAAATTCTTTTTTTACATTATTTTAGGGAAGTTATCCTTAATGTGACCCTTTGTTTTATATTTATAACATTTTACTTCTCCATATATGTTATGTTTCTTCCAGTTTCCCTTCTTTTCAAAATTTCCTTTGCAATTTGATCACCTAGAGAATTATTACTTCTTGTGGAACTTCTTAAATATTATAGCTAAGTAATCCATCCCTTCATCACTATCTAAGTATAATTAAATTTTACTTTTTATTTTATCCCTGAAACCTTCTTTCAATTTAGACTCGTATATCTTTAATGATATATACTTCTTTCTTTGGTTCACCATCCACATTATCTTCTTTATGTTTTTTATTTATACATCATCATTTTTTATATTAGTTCCTTGAATTGGAGCTTATTGTTGTCACATGATTCTCTAATGGAAACATTTGTCTATCCCTATCGATCAGGTGCACATATCAGAATTCTTGTAACTTTATTCTTATCATCCGTAGGTTTCCTAAGTGAAATCGTTTTATTTATGATCTCATTAATCATACAATACATTTCATAAATAGACTCATCAGACTTCATTTTAAAATTATTATAATTATTCATATAGGTATTCCAAAACATTTATTTAACATTAGAAGTTCCCTCATTAGATATATCTTAAGTATCTCATATTTGATAAGAAGTATCATATGTAGAAACTCAATTTAATTCTTATTTACATAGAGAAAAAATAATTCAATCATTATCTTACTATTACAATTATAAGTGGCCTTAGTTGTGTCACTATAATCTTTCCAAGTAAATATATTTTTTTCACATTTATCCTCTATTGTTTTCTAAATACTGAAACCCATGCTCTTTGATGAGATCTTAATTTTCATAAATTTTTCTGTGTGTTTTATAAGAAATTATTCCCTTAATTAATATAATCTTAGGTAAATCATATATTTTTTATTTTGTGGTGAACTATAACATTAATTTATTAAATAGATAAAATCATGGTTTTACATTTATTTATTCATCATTATGATTATAATTAAATTACATTCACTGGTTCATAGAAGAATTTAATTGTTTAGGGTATTTTAAATATGAGTTTCATTGTTCATATTCATTATATACTTAATATGATAAATCCTACATATAGTGTCTATATTTTCAAGGTTTTGTAGAAAAATAATAAAGGAAACTATGAAAAAATGTGTAGGGATGAACGTATATATTTTCTATGATGACAATAAGACCTTGTTTCCAATTATAATAATTTTTCCCAAGAGAAAAAGGCATTGGTAATTTTCTAATTTTTGGAAGAATTCCCCATCGTAAGACTTCACCCTTAAGTATAAGACATTTCCCAGAGAAAGATCATCATACTTTTCCAATCATCATAAGGATTCACTCTCAAGTGTAATATAGAACCCATGAGAATATTACTTTCTATAAGGGGTCATAAATCTTGATCATAATACACCAATCTTAAGCATAAATATTTTTAAGATAAATTATTATACTTTTCTATCCATCGTAAGGCTTTAGAAGTCATCATAAGGATTTGGGACTTTTCCATTTTTAGAGAAGATTCCCATCCAATATCAGTCAATCTATAGTGGTCAAACCTGGTTTTTAATTCCACCAAATCAATCCAAGCCATTTTTATTAAAGCTTGATATTTTAAAATTAAATCCACTTAGCATGTACATCTTCTCCCTCCCTCAACCTAATTTTATAATTTCCACTATTGACATAATGCACTAATAGATATATACCATGATTTTTATCAAATTATTAAAGATATAAATCATGGGAAAATATGAAAAATATGTCATATTTAATATTATATCAATTGAATCCATCATAGCCTTCAATATGGATATTTTCTTATCATCATAAGAAGGATAATTAATTGAATCTCATATGAATTTTTTCAAATTAAATAAAATCATAGGAAATTTGAAAGTGATCTATGGCACACACAATATATAATCTATTTAATAGTAAAGAATCATCAATCATTATATTATAAGAGGAATTTTTTACTATGCAGGGGGATTCCATAATAACTCAATCGAGAGATAAGATATTATTCTTCTTTCTTAATTATAATTTTACTATACTAACTTTTGTGATGGTAAACTAAAATCTTAATAACTAAATTGAGGAGACTCTTATTTTTCCCTATTGATATATTCTACATTTTAATAAAATATATCTTCTTTTTATATTTATTTATTTGTTCAAACTATTTAGACATTGGGATATTTCCCTATTTATATGTATTTGGAATTATTCTTCCCTCTTTACAATATTTTACACACAATCCACATACGTTATCTCCATTCCATATAATCATGATTTTTGGGAAGATATGAAGCTGAATGGAGGTTTACAATCACTAATATAGGTTATTATGGGATAAAATATCAATATAATCCTTTATTCAAGCCAAATATTATAATATAGGATAATCAAGTGGGGTTTCACTTAGTTAGAAATAAAATAACAGATTAAAATAATGGTATCATAATTTAACAATAGGATAGGGAATATCTAAGGTTAGGTAACTTCCTTAAAAATTGAATTAAAACCCAATCCAATTAAATTTTATTTTTCACATTTTGAGCCCAATTACAAGATAATAACACATCCAAAACACACATTACTGTACATTTTGGTATCACTTTTGTTTAAATATAAAATCAAATGATGAAAAGATCTAGTTTATCTCACCTAATTAGTTTTTAATGGAAGGTGGAATGAATTTTGATGGAAAGACTGAAGACCCTAAAAAAAATTAAAAAGATTAAATAGAATTTGTTACTATCCCATTGGTAAATTCTCCCCCCTCATCCAATTCTTTCATAGGGATCAATATAAAAATAAAAAACAAGGTTGAAAATTTAGCTCAATTAAAGAGGTCCTTGAGAGAATTATACATACCCAATTTCAACTATGATAATAAACTTTAACAACCAAATAATCAATAAGAAATTGAACATCGGATAAAAATAGACAACTCCTACCATATATTCATGTATTTCTAGGAAAGGATATTAATCAATATTAAATATAGTTTTCTAATGTCTCTAGGAATTTCAAATTGATATGAGTCATAGATGATCAAGTTCATTGAAAGGACTTCCACTTATATATTAAAGGAACAGATAATAAGTGCCTCTAAAATCTCCATCATGGAGAATTAATTAGATTTATTTTGGCTACATAAGGAATTCCTTTATAAATAATTACATTCCTTGAGAGTTACCTAGATGAGAAAAGAAATTTATGGAATTAGTAAATCTATTAGAGAAACCCTCAATGAATTCAAGGAAATATTCAAGTTGCGAACAATATCCTTACCATGTCAAACTTTAAAAGATCATCGTTTATTGGTATTATTATATAATGGATTGATGTAAAATAACCATAACCTACTAGATTATTCCTCTGGAGAAGCACTCACAAGAACTTCCCTTGTTGAAGATAGGGAGATAGTATTAATACTTTCTCAAAACTCTTAGTAATTTGGTATAAAGAGTATAACAAGAGGAGTGGATATGGTGAAAATTTATAACTCCCTTTTTCATGGAAATAAATTAAATAACTTAACTCTCTTATAATATGGTTAACTATAGACACGATACATAAGGAAACACCTACCAAAACTCCAATTGTTTTTCAAATTTGCTACTATCAGGACCACTAAACTAATTAATGCCCCCAAGTTCAAGGAATTAGATACTATAATTCCATATACCAAAGATAGTTCCAAAAATAACCAATAACTATTCAAGTATTCATAGTATATTATAAACCTTATTTTGGATTTGGTAACCAATAGTAGTAAATAAAACCCTTCCAACATAACATTCAATTGCCACCTTCCAAAGAGGAAAATCTCATCCTCTACAACCTATCAACAATGATATGTTCAAGAATCTTACACTAAGGTATTACTGGAAAAACATATAGAGTCTCACACTAATCATCAGACTACACTCAATACTCATGGATAAATACTAAATTAGTTACAAGGATAGTATATCCAGGTCATGTATGTAATAAATTATTTAAAAAGTCAAGTTTTATATAAGATTCTTGCTTAGTCAATTCATGACCCTAAAGGAAATGTTAGTTACATTTAATTAAGTATTGTAAAGTAATTGAATAATAGTGAAGAACCCACATCTTGAGCTAAATATATAAGTTGACATTTATCTAAAATTTAATAATCATTCCATGATACAGAACTCAATAATAATTACTAGTGTAAATTCCCCCATTGATGAAAAAAAGGGAAATTATATGGTGGAAGACTCAAATAATCCACAACCTCACCTCATATCTATAGTAATCCCACCTAAGAGAACCAATTAAGACACACTACAACAAGATATTATATATATATATTAAACAAATTATAAGTCAACATTCCTTTTCTAGAAATAATTAAACAAATCCAAAGTTATACTAAATTTAATAACGACATGTACACTAGGAATAGGTAATTATAAGGACATGAAATGACGAATCTAGGTATGAATATATTGACCCTTGTTACATAATAAATACCTAAAAAATTCTAATATCTTGGTACATTCACAATCTCAAGAACCTTAGGATAACCAAAATTTTCCAATTCACTATGTGATTTTGGAGAATCAATTAATTTCATTCCTTAATTTGTTTATTCTTACATACAAATAGGAGAGATCAAACCCACCTGAGTAGTAGTAAAATTTTCTAACAAAAATGCCACCTATTAGGTTGGTTTTATAGAGGATGTTTCTATAAGTACATAAGGATTTTTTCACTGATAGATTCTATATTTTGAACATGGATGAAGAAAGAGGTAAAGTTCACTCCCTAATCAATCTAGGTAGGAAATTTATTACGATAATTAAAATGATAAAAAACCTTAATTAGGTGACACTGTTAATTTATTTTTGAGTATATATGGTGAATTTTAATATTCTTGATTCATTGAAATTCCCTCTTTAGTAGCAAGTTATGTTTATATTAAATCACTTTGAATTAACATATTATTACAAGGAGAATATTAAAATGTTAAATGAAAAAAAAATGATTAGGATAATCTCTAGAAACATCTAATTTTTTTAAGGAATATATTTTTGAAAATAAACTTAATTTGTAATCTGTTTTATGTATTGAACAGTTTGAATAAATCAATGAAAGTTATTTTGATGATTTTAAAAAAACTTATAACATCCCAAGTAATTATAGAATAATAATTTTTCATATTTATGAATATTTAGGAATTAGATAGTAATTTTACATTAAAAGGCATGTTTTGTATGATAGCATTCCCAACATGAAATAATGTGTTTCTCCGAAATCTTATGTAGTAAATAAGACTGAGTTAAACTGAAAAATAATATATTATTAATATTATTATTTTAAGTATTAGTTATCACATAGATGTTTGAATGGAGGGAATGAATTATATTAACTGAATTTTGAATGTATGGTTTACACATTTTTATATAATGTTTCATTGGTTATAAATTTAATTATAAATGTAAATAAAAACCAATTGAATATAAAGGATGTGTTTTTAGGAAAAACTATTTGGTGAGAATAACTGTGTCTATAAAATAATAAAATCACTATTTTGGATTATATTATTGAAATGTTAAGTCAATATAATATTTAAAATTCATCTTATGTGTTTTTTAGACATTATATAAGGACAAATACAATTTTACAGATAAAATGAGTGTTTTTCTAAAAATGCAGTTTTACCGCCTTTTGATGGAACACCCATTTTAAATATAGTTTTGAAAATTTTATAGGTTATATTTGAAAAAATAAACCTCTTCTTTGTATTTGGGAACTAAAAATTTATTTGGGTTAAATTTTGGTATTTTTCTGATAAAATTCATTTTTTAATGAATAGTGACAAACATGGCATTTTAATTTTAAAGTGATTTTTCATCTATTTTATTTATATAGTAAGATTTTTATTTTATTTGGTTATAAAGTTTAATTAAATAATTTTTTATCATTTAAACCAATGGATTTCATTGGAATCAATTTCATATTATAATTGAATAGAAAAACTATGTGAACTTTTTAATGTTTTATTAAAAAAAACTTGTTTTCTCATTCCAACAACCGGATTAATTTTTCAATTTAATTTTACCACTTATATGAATTAAATTTTGAAAAATAGGCATTCATGTTTGTAATAAGTATAAAAATAATGTTTAATAGGATCAAAATAATTTTTGGTGAATAGTAACCAAATTATTTTGTTTACCACGGTTAAAGGGTAAATCAAGTAAATAAGGATTAAAATAATATTATAATAATAACCAACTGTTTGAAAACTTATCGTAACCTTATTTTATGAGTTATATCTGACTAATAAAAACCTTGGTCTGAACTTTTGGCCTTTGGAAGCCACTTGGGTGTGATTAATATATTCATAACAGTTAATTTAAAGGAAAAAAGATCATAAAAATGTTTATTATTTCTAAAATAATTTTAATATAAGGTTATATAATTGATATATTATATAATGAATATTAATTATAAATATAATAAAATTACCTATATTATCTTATTTTATTTAAAATGTTTATACATTAAATAATTAAATATAATTATGACAAAATGATGATGTAGTGATTGATTTATTAATGGAAGAATGAAATAGGTGATATTATAAATATTAAAATAAATATTATTTGGCATAATTTATATCATACAATGAATTTTATAGGTTGCTATGACATTTTTAATGGTTTTTTGGAAATTATATTTCTATTTTTATTTTATTTGAATTTTATAAAATGAATTTTGTCAAAATTGGCATAATTGATATTTTATAGAAATAGTAATTTATTAAATTATTTAAAAATCATAAACAAAACATTTTAAAATTAAAATTTGGCTCTAATAATATCTAAAAGTTCATAAAGTGTCTAATTGTGGGTAATTAACCCTATAAAAGTAAAATTTATAGCCTCTTAATTTTTAAAATATTTTTACCACAATTAAAATTAAAATAGCAAAATTATGGTTAAATCGAAAAGATAAGGTTTAAAAAAATCAATAACTGTCTAAAAATTATTATAGGAGAAGATTTGGAAATATTCCGATATTATATTATACATAAATGAAGATGGAGTCATTTCAATTAACAAAATAATTGATATTAATTTAATATTTTATGAGTTTCCAAGGGTGCCCCTCCTCTCCTATAAAAAGGCACACGCTCTTTTCTAATACTCAAACTATGTGAACCATTTAGTTCAGCCAATATCATCCTAAAACCCTTCCAAGAATCCCTTATCACATTCTTGAGGCCTTATTTTAGGTAGAACACCCTTCTTAGAGGTGTTAAGGTGTTCTTGAAAGGTGATCAACCGAAAAAGATATATCGTTTTCTTTAATTATTTCTATTTTATTTATTCTTCAACTTCATTAAAATATTATTATTACAAGATGAAAAAATAAATACAATATCCTCAATGTAATGATATGTTATTATGTTAAAATCATCACCTAAATCCATCTCCGCTTCCATTAAATGGGAAGGCAATTAATCGTTCTTCTATATGTTTGAACTATCACCTCCATAAAGTGATATAATTCATTTTCCATATAAATATCTCATTAATGGATATAATAATGGAATTAATGTTCATATATTATATTAATGAAATATTAATAATTATAATATAATAATATATCAATTACATTCTTACTTTCCATGCACATAAAAATTATAATGTCGTTCATGTGTACGTCTGAACGATCACATCCACGAAGCAACGTGACTCATTTTTATTCATTATATCACTTGTATAATGTATATAAGTATATTTAAATTATTATTATTATTTTAATTATATTATGATAATTATTTAAGTGTAAAATAATTATTACTTTATCTACATAATGATCAAGGAAAAATGGAAATGTTACCCATGCGTGTATACAGCCTACCTTCTACATAATGATAACATTGTTCACTATTCATTCCATAAATAAATGGTTTGATTTAAAAGTATAACTGATGTAAAAAAATTTATTATTATTTCATGAATGTTATTCTCTAGATGATTTAATTATGGCCACGTAGACTAGTGACATGAAAATATGTTCATTTTCGACTCAAGTATCAAATATTGAAAAAATGTCTCATATGAACTTATATAATTATGTAATTTTTATAACATTGTAATAAGTAACATAAATGAATTAATAAACTTGAAAAAAGACTCTTAAGAAAGTATAAATTAACCTATTGTTATTATTTATGAAGAACAAGGAACATATGTGATGAATCTAACTCAAGGTAAGGGATTGAAGGACCCTAGACAACCATGAGAGGGGGCTGAATCTGGGTGTCAAATTTTTATCTTATTTACTAAATATTGTTCCCACATTAGTAGAAACCATTTTTAAAACCTTTTTGATGGATATGTGTAGTAAATAAAACATTCACATTCAGAATGAGAGAACAAAACTTTTTACTTCGTTCACCACTAAGGGCTTCATCCAAGGAGCATACACTGACAGGTTGCTGGTTGTACCAAATTCCACTATTATTCACTGGCTATGGATTAAAAACGTTCGGGCACAGTCACTGTATACCAGGAACACTTCCTTTACAATGGTTCAGGGATAGCTCACTACTTCCCACTTACCACTTCTGTAGACTCCCCTTGGCTCACTACCTTGGGAGAGGTCTTACTTAGTTTATCGACTTAAACGTCTATTCAACAGATAGGTATAAAAATATTTGTATCCTATTCAGAATATTACTTTTCTTGCATCAATTTCTATAGTTTATTCTCTTTTATGTTTAATTTTTATCTTTAGTGCAACAATTGAATGCACTAAATCATCTTCTTCTTTTTTCTATAATCACAAACATCGTTTATGTTTTTTATTTTTCTAAAAATTTTCTATGAATCTATGGACTATATCTAATCTGCGTATTGCACCTACTCCATGTACTGAACCTACTCTAAGTACAAATCCTTCTCCGCATACTGTTCCTGATCTACATATCGCGCTTGCTCCACGTATCACGCCTGCTCCGCGTACCGCACCTGCTTCGGGTACCATGCCTGCTCCGCATATCGTGACTAATCTGTGTATCGTGCCTACTCTGTGTACCCTTCCTGCTCCGCATACCAGGCCTTCTCTACATATCAAGTCTGCTCTGTGTACCACACCTTCTCTGAATACTATGCGTACTCTATTTACTATGCCTGCTCAGCGTACTGCACCTGCTTCTCATACTGCCTCTGCATACCACCTTTGCATACCACCTTCCCGTACTGTTTCTTCCTTCCGCAAACTTCTTATTAAAATTCTATAAATTATATTTTTCTCTTACTTACCACTTTTTCCTATTCAAAATCTCTTTTGCAAACTACTCCTTCAAATTTTATGAACCATTTCATCTTTCACGTACCACTTCATCCTATGTGGAATCTCTCCAACATATCACTTTCAGACTTAGCTAAGTTATTCAACAGTGATGAATTTTTTTATTGAATTCTCTCTCTACAATGATGGGATTAACACTCCTTATATAGGTAAATAAATCTACAAATTTTTCTAATCTGTTTTACCCAAATTTTCAATGTGGTACAAACTTCACTATATATTGAACTCTATCCATGTAGTGTAAGCCTCTACCGTGTACTGTAAGCCTACCAGTCCGTTTACTACATCTCTTCCACCAACAATGAGTCTTCTTGTATACCAAAACACCCTCTACTATGAACCATTAGAATTTTTGTACCGTACACCTTCACCATGTACCATCACTGAAAACTATTTTTTTGGTTATGTGCACCGCTCTGCACACTATTCCTACTACAAGGTCTGTATCTGTGAACAATTCCTGAAACATGGTATGTGGTCCATGTTTTGAGGTATGTGGTTCCCTTTCTTTGCAGATTTCCTTTTCTATTCCACATCTTGTTCACTCCTATGAATAAATCCTTCCATATCCAAAAACAAAATCCAAATTTATAGGTCCAAAATGAGGAAAAAATGGGAAGCGGAACCACCATAATTATCTACTTCGGAAGGTACACCCATGCTCTTTTATTGTCATCTGGTTTCATCAGTAGTTAGCAGCTTTCATCATGAACTCCTTCCACCATAATATATACTCTTTGAATGATCAGTTTCATCAATTTCAGATTCTCCAGGAGGTACTACAAATTTCCAACATCTCTATCTTCCAACAACATCAGTCCTTTCAGTTAACACTATATACGACTGGCATCATCTTCTCAGCTTTGTATGATCATTCTTAAATATCCAAATCACCACACGATCCCTTACACAGTAATGCATGTCTCTTCAAGTAGGATATTTCATGGTCTCCTTAAACAGTGAGATGTTTCATGATGACTTTATAACTTCAATCCCTTCAATACTCTCTAAGGAGGTTTCATTATTGTAGAAAAGGTATCACCTTTGATACATGTACTTTGAACATAAGATCAGTTAATCAATCATCTGAATTTATCACTCTCAATAACTTAAGAGTTCTTATTCATCTCCTTCTTCATTTTGATCTTCACTAAAAACTATTGAAAACAAATAAAACCTTAGACATAAAGTGATCCCAACAATCTCCCCCTTTGTATTTTATTTTTAGTACCTTAAATTTCTCCTCAAATGAATGAGTCAATATCAAAATGGGAATCATATTTCTCCCCTTATTTATCTCCCCCAAACATTCATTTCACTTCTCTCCCCCTTATTGATAAGAAATAAAAAGTTCAGGGGAAAATGTTATTAATCCATACTTGAGAAATGTCCCATAAATCATTTCACACTAAGTTTACTTGAGAGTTTCTTGATGTAGAAAACAAGGAAATTTGATTTAGAAAACAATGTTATCAATTATCCATTGATCATGATAACTTATGATATGAGAACTCAAGTACATTGTCTGCAGAGGTTTTCTGCAATTATTCCAAGCTGAAGAAATTTAATGTGATAGGGAATAATAAAACTAAATCTCTTATACTTACTTCAACAAATAGATCAAAAACATTCAAGTGAAATTGGCCGGATAATTGGCCTTTAGGAACATTCATTCTTCTTATTTAATTGATTAATTCAATTACCCCTCCCCACTTTGTAAAATGATCTTTATTCTAAGTAACCAAGGATTAGAGATTGAGAAATGACATAACTTTTCCAATGACATGTTCTTCAAATAATTTCAAAAGTAATTGAATTTAATACCAATAGAAGTTGATAATGATTGAAATAATAACTATGGAAGCTTCTTCATTTGTCTCCCCCTCAAGGGAAACACTCCTCATCATATTCATAAATAGTAATCCATCATTATTTTAATCTTTGAATATCAATTGAATAATCTTCCAAGTATGGTAACTTATTTATCTTAGCTATCAAGAGTTAATAGCATTCACTATTTCTCAGGTTCTCCCCCTGAGAGAATGATTCAACTTCAATTCACTGAAATATCCTCACAAATACAATACATAAATGATTTAGGGAATAAGGTGGTTCATCCTTGCTTATTAAACGTGAAAAGAAAGGCTGATATGGTTTTCTAGACCAAAATGTTCTATTTTCCCTAGTCTTCATACTTGCACATCTGAATATATGTTCTGATTTATGTTGATGTGGAATGGCTCTATTCACATTATCTTATCTTTTATGTGGAGAATTTTTCTTCTTAACAGCCATCATAAATGATACATTATTCCTCCTCTTAATGATTTCTTCTTTCTATGGTATTAAGGTTATAAAACCATTTTTAATGTGACCAGATTGCATACATCTCTCACACAGAACATATTTAACACACATGTTTCTCTTGGTTTGCAATATCTCATGCAGTTTATCTTCATCACGTGAAAGTTTTTCATTTCCTTTACCACCATCCTTGGCTTGTGCATTTTTATGTTTCTGTATTATTTCCAACTCTTCTGGACAGATGACCAACATGTCATTTGGAACTATTGCAGCTGGTCTGGCTCTTCCACACGGGTTCGTCTGAGTTTCATCCCTATTAGTTTCTATTTTGGATAAATTTACCTTCAATTTTGTGGATCTAAAAACTAGGGTATTCTCTGCTTCCCTACTTGATATCTTCTTGGGGAAATTTGTGTTAAAAATATTATTCGGATTTCTTCCTAAGGTTGATTTTTCAATCGTATTCATCTTTTGTGGTCTTCTCTTCTTATAATATTTTGATGCACTTTTAGATAAGCACATACCAACTTGGTGACCACTTCCATTGCATACATCATAGATTTTTTCAACCATTCCAAATTTGTTTGCAGTATACAGATGCTTCTAAATCTGTGGATGTGGATTCTTACTCTCTTTTCTTCTCCCCCTTATGGTGGGCTTCCATTGTGATTTTTTATTTTGAGGATTGTAACAATAATCTAATGGCAAATTGCCAAACCTGTTACAGCACCAACATTGGCCCACAAATATTGACATCTTGATATATTCTGGATAAGTTTTTTGGGTATTCTTATTTATTTTTTGTGTTCTCTCTAGGTAACCGTCTTTTAAATTTTTTTTCTTCCTATCCACCATATCCATGGTGGTAGAAAAATCCTCACCATTCCTCATCCAAACTTGTTTTGAATTTCTCTTCCAGTCTGTACTACTTGTGAAAACATATATAGAAACATGAATACACGATGTTTTGGATGGTACATTATTCTTCTCAGCTGCTTGTGGTATATCACCGAAAGATTTCATGATCTTATTATCACATGTTGGAGGTATTCTAATTTTAGGTTCTTCTAGTGAGCATTGAGTAGCAACAGACACTATTTTTTGAGATAGGTCATCCACAGAAGTCATGGTCTTCTTGTCACATGTTTAGGGTATTTCAGCTTTAGAATCCTCTAGTAGACATTGTGTACCAGTAAAAACAATTTCCTTCTTTTGAAAATTCTCAATATGTGTCTTCTAAAGATTGGTCAACTGAGCTTCCAATTTATAACTTCTATATTGAGGATGATATTCTTATTTTTAATCATGATCATATTCTCCTCACAAGTCTTCTTTAATCTTTTAACCCCATCTTCATGCATATTAACTTTTTTAAAGAATACTCGAGTTCCGTGATCTTCTTAGAAGTTTCATTCAAATATAAACCATTGTCTTAATTTCTCTTCTTCAACTCATCTTCAAGTGCACGGATCATGTCTTCCAGAGTCTTATTGAATCCTTCTTTCTTTTCAAAGGATTTAATCTCTCTAGAGATCTTATAAAATTATGAAATTTTTATTACTAATCCCTTTTTCATATTGTTAGCTTCTATTTCTAGTAGGTTGATCTCAAACTTCTTGCATTGAAATATTCTACAAACAGAAACAAATCTTTATTTAGGAATATCATGCCGATAGGTTCTTAATTTCTCCTGATCACTTGAAATATCGTGTGAGGAAAAAATTTGATCAACATCACCACTTGTGCTAGAATCCATATATTTTGTGGAAACATAAGCCACCTTCTCTATACTTCCCAAGCCTGGTATTTCTTTATTATTGGAAAGGCATGGAGAACCATCAATGTCATGATATTTTGATAATAGGGACTTGTTTAACTATCTATTATCTTTCTTTTTTCTATTCATCATGGTCTTTTGGGTATAGAAATTTTCTCAGAGATAACTGGGATTTTATCCAAAATAGTCTTCATTATTTTCTTAGGAAAGAAAACTCAAATACTCTTCTAGATAAAATTAATGAAGAGTATCAAACATACGTAAACCTTTTTCCTCTGCGTACCGTTCTTACTCCACCTATCGCTCCTACTCTACATACTACACCTGCTCCCCATACCACCTCTGCGTATCGCCTTTGTAAACTGCCTTTGTGTACCACCTTCGCATACCGTTTCTTCCTTTTGTGGACTTCTTCTTCAAATTCTAAAAATTATTCCATCTCTCTCATACCACTTTTTCCTATGAAAAATCTCTTTCGTAGACTATTCTTTTAAATTTGGAAAACCATTTCGTATTTTTCATACCACTTAATCCTATGCAGAATTTCTCCCACATAACACTTTTGGATGTAGTTAAGTTCTTCTACTGTATTGATATTTTCTTATTTAATTCTCTCTCACTAATGATGGGATTATCACTCCTTATATAGGAAAATTACTCCGAAAATTTCACTAATCTATTTTACCCAAATTTTCAATGTGGGATAAACTTCAACGTATAATAAACTCTATCCGCATAACATAAGCTTCTACCTTATACTATTAACCTTCTTCTTAATGTAAGCATGTTGTTCCACGTACTGCATCTATTCCCCCTATGATGATTCATCATGTGTACCACAACTCCCTCAAAAGGGAACCATTAGCATTCTACGTACCACATGCCTTCACCATGTATCGTTACTGTAAACCATTTTTTTTTGTTATGTTCACCACTCCATGTATCGTTCCTACTGCAAGGTACGTGGCCATGAAAAATTTCTAAAACATGATATGTGTTCCATGTTTTGAGGTTCGTGGTTACCTTCCTTGGTGGATTTCCTTCACCATTCCAGATATTGTTCACTCTTATGCAGAAATTTTTATATTTCCAAACACAAAATTCTAAATTGGAGGTCCAAAAAATTGGAAAATTCTTGGAAGAGGCACCACCATAAATATCTTCTTGTGCAGGAACACCCATGCTTCTTCACTATCATATGGATTCTTCAACAGTCATAAAATTTCATCATGAACTGCTTCCAACATGATATATACACTTTAAACTATTAGTTTCAGCATCGTCAGATTGTCAAGGGAATGTATTGCAACTTCCCAACTTCCCTGTCTTCCAACAACATCAGTTATTCAAGTCAACACTGAATATTACTGGAATCATCTTCTCATATTTGTATGATCATTCTTAAATATTCAAATATTTACATGATCCCTCATGAAATAATGAATTTCTATTCATGTTGGATCTTTCATGGTCTCTTTGAATAGGGAGATGTTGCGTGATCACTTTATAACGTCAATCCTTTCAACACTCTCTGAGATGGTTTCATTGTTGTAGACAATGTATCACCGTTGATACATGTACTTTGAACTTAAAAGCAGTTCATCCATTATCTAAATTTATCACTATCAATAATTTGGGAGTTCTTCTTCATCTATTTTTTAATTTTGATCTTCATTGACAATTGATTACAACAAATACAACATTATACACAAGGTGGTCCCAATAGGGATTCTGTCTCAATCTCTTTTCATTGAGGTATTTCTTGATAATACACACCTTTATTATTTTATAAGGTGTGTATATAACCACTATAAAATTTTATATCCCTATTTTATCTATTTTTATGTTATTTATTGTTTTTTTAAATGTATTAATTCATAGAGAATAAGATTCAAATGTTCAAACTGGTATGTGACACCTTGAATGTTTATATATTTAATTATCAAATATTATCCTTCATTATATTAATTTACATATTTATTTATATGGATATAAAGGATTATATAAGATATTTTATATATATCCTGAATTTCATTAAATGTTTTCACAAGGAATATTTTTTATATGAAGCATTTTAATTTATTTACAAAATGACAAAAGTAATTTTTTTTACGTATACGGTGATAATGAATTTTCCATCACTAAAACCGTTATTTGATATTTTGATTCCTCTATAACCCTTAATGTTTTTAAAATTAAAAGAAATCTCTTATTTCCTTTTTGGTTGTTTTGGTATTGAAAATGGTTTTGAATGTGGATTGACTATTTTATTATCTTGAAATGATTTCTTATGATTTCAAACAAAATTTTATGAGTGAAATGTTGATAATTGTAATATTTTTTATGTTATGATTATATAATGGTGATTTGACATTCGATGGGTGGTTACCTGATAAACCAAAGATAGGCGGTTATGTGATAAAACAAAGACGAGTAGTTTTTTGATAAACTAAGGATGGGTGGTAACGTTATAACCCCTAATGCATTAGGTATATAATTCAGTCGTATGGATATTCCATTTAGTGATATGTGTGTTTGTTGACTGTATGGTTATTCTATTTAAGTATGGTTATGTTCCAAGTTACCTTTATATGTTATATGTTACTTTCAATGGTTTTAATGTAATGTTTTGATTACAAAAAGGGTAAGTAATGAGATTATATTCAGTGAAGTGTATATACTAATTATTAAAGGTGAAAAATATTACTTTGTGGTAAAGTATTAATTTTTTATGTGTTTTAACAAGGATAATAGTTTTCCGACTTTGTGTATATCTTACTAGTAATTTTGTGCTCATGTAAAGTTTTTGAAATGTTTTTCATAGGATTTAAGGGATAATGGAGTCAAGGATAGGATCATGGGAAATTTATGATGATTAAACATGAAAATAAAACACATTTCATTTTAAAAGTTTTTCTTTGATGGAAGAAATAGAGACTATAAGAAGTTTCCACTTTATATTTCTATGGTTTTGTTATGTAATAGTTATGATATAATTCTCTAAAACTCTAAACCTAAAAATATCCTCAATGTGAAATAAATTCAAATTATTCACTTAATTCAAGATTATGTAAAGTTTATGGTTGATGTTTTATAGTTGGTATCGAAGGTTGGTTTTGATAACATTAGAAGTTATGAAGATATTTAATCATAATTTACAAGTTATATATAACCACAATGGTTATAAAAATGGAAAGATTCAAACCAATTTTAGATAAATTTAATGAGTCTGAGATAACATGAAAAGGTATATCTTAATGTTAATCTTACTCATAAGAAAGTATATAATGATTTTATTGATATACTCACACTAAACTTTTTGGTTTTATCAAATGGACGGATTGATTATGAACCAAAGTAACAATAGATGTGAAGGAAAACGTGGTGTTTCTCTAAATAATAAACTAAATGAAAAGGGAGTAACAATGAGAATCCCATGGTTATTCTAAACTAACTATCAGGATTCATGATTAACCACTAAAACCATAGTGAGTTTTCAAATTCATCATATATGAGAGAAATGAATCCTTGTGGAAGTTTAGGTAATAATTATAAAGGTAAGTATATTCAATAACATATGTTTCAAGAGTGTGGATATAAACACCTGGGAAAAATGTTTTAAACGGGAAGTAAGATGTTATAGATGTGGTAATGAAGGTCACAAAGTAGTAACCTTCCAAAGGAAAAAAGAAGTGTTTGGGTCACTATACAAAAAGGAAAGAAGTTATTTATGAGTTATCAATTGAATATTTTAAATGTGTGGAGTATGTTCATTATTAAAATCAATGTCCTATAAAGAAGGTTTAGGAATGGGATCATCTGGACCGTAAAAATATATGTTAGGAAATACCTAATGTCATTCCAATTGAAGTTTAGAAAACTAAAAATGACCTATCAATGGTATGGATTATTTCTTAGATCATGTTTTGAAATTATTGAATATTATAACATGATTCATGATTTTTTATAAGAAATAAGTATTAAGGAATAATATGGAAAAGCATGTTTAAGGGACCATGAACAATTCCAGTTGATTAAGATGTCTATATTTTAAGAATTCAATAGTTATGTTAGATCTATGGATGATGAAATGCTAAAAGTATAATATCAATTTTGATGATGGGATTACTTTGAAAGACTTTTTAGTTTTTAGTGTGTGTAACTCTAAAGTTTATTATGTGAAAATATTATTTGAGGAAGAATTATCTTTCCTTTTTTGTTCATAATTATGGATAACCTTTAGGGTTTATATTTTTTGGAGGTAATTGTGGTTTATTACTTTTTGGGATACAAAATGAAAGGTATGAGATAACATTTTAGGTTAACATGTGTTATAGTTATTTTTGAGGATTTTATTTTTGTTATTTTATACTAAGTATGTAGTTTTGTAAAAATAAAAACACACATATCATGTGACAACCTGTCGTGTCAGACAAGGCTGTAAAATCGAACCCACAACTAAAGTGAAACAGGGATTTATTGCCTACCACTAGCCTACGTGAAGTCCCTTATTAGTTTGAATTTTTTATTTTAGAAAAATTATTTGATTAAATAATAATAAATATATTTTGGGAACTTATTTTTTATCAAAATCTTATCTTTGGAATTGGAAAATTGTTTAGTGGTTAAGTGAATAATTTTATTTCAGAAGACATCCAATATCTTGGGAACACTATTTGATTGAGGTAAATAAAATAATATGAAATTTTATTTTCAGAATAAAGTATGAATTATGTTTTTTAAGAATCTATGATAGACTTATGGTCATTCATGTTATTTATGGAAATTATTAACCTACCTTGGAGAATATGTGATTAGTAAATTACTTTTTGGTATGAGACATTAAGAGTGAATTATGTTATTTGGAGAAAAATATTTAAATTTGTCCTAGAAGACTATGTGATCAAAACCTTCTGAACTTTGGGTTTCAATATTAGTTTGGATTATTTTGAGGAATTATAAGGATAGTTAATTTTTTAATGGTCTATGTTGAACTTTGGGTAATACTGTTGAATTTTGGAGATTAAAAGTAGTCATTCTTCTTATAAAAGATTATTCTTTTAGTGAATTGTCTTATCTTATCATAACTATTTTTTATTGGTTAATATTTCAAGAAAGAATAAATATATAGTTAATATTTTGTGGATTATGTGATTACATTTAAGTTTATTCATCTTGAATACTCATCATTTGGAGAAAATGATGAGGTTATAGTGGAAATTGATTAAAGGATAAAAATCTACCTTTCAAGTAATTATGTTTCTTTATGTTATTAGTCAAGGAAGTAAATGAATTCCTAAACTTTATAAAATGTATCTTAAAAAAACGTTTTATTTTTACTTTTCATACTACAAATTCAAAGACCATTTATACCATCACAAATTTATAGCTTTGTGATTGTTAACGTTTTTTATAACAATACTTTCTATCACCCTCTACCAGAACATGATGGTTAGTTTTTCTTCTATATCCATGTTTTCTTACATGGATTCCTAGAATGTTCAATCTTGAGTGACCTTTGTACTTAACATTATTTCATTTATAGTGGAACATTTCTTGACTCTTTTTTCCATGTGGTATTTTAATGAATTAATTTTGAAAATTGAAACCTTATTTATCAAGCCCTAATTTAAAATTATGAGGTTGCAATTTCCAAAAGTGGGGAAGGATGTAACATCTGAGGTAATTATAAAATAATACATTTTCATATTTATTAATATTTATTAATTATATGGTAATTTTACTTTAAAAGGGATTCAATGTCTGATTTCATACCCAACACACAATAATTAGTTTATCTTAAATCTTATGTTGCACACATGACTTAGTTACACTGAAAAATAATATATTATTAATATTATTATTTTAATTTTTAGTTATCACATAGCCATTAGAATGGTAGGAATGAATAATATTAGGTAAATTATGAAAACAGGGTTTAAATATGTTTATATAATGATTCATTAGTTATAAAATTAATTATAAATGTAAATAAAAACCAATTAAATATAAAAGACGTTTTTTTATGAAAAACTATTTAAGTGTGAATAATTGTGTTTATAAAATAATGAAATAACACTTTTTGGATTATATAAATTATATATAAATGAAATATAATATTTAATATTCATATTAAGTGTTTTTTATACATTATATAAGAATGAATAAAACTTTACGGATAAAATTATTGTTTTTTCTAAAAATGTAGTTTTACTACCTTTTGATAGAGAATCAATTTTAAATCTGATTTTGAAATTTTTATAGGTTATATTTAAATAAATACATTATTATTTGGAAGTGGGACATAAAAATTAAATTTGGTTTAATTTTGTAAATTTTTTTGATAAAATTTATTTTTTTAATGAATAGTAAAAAACACTACATTTTAATTCAAAAGTTTTTTTGTATAATTTATTTATATAGATAGATTGTAATTTTAATTGGTATTATATTATAATAATATAATCTTTTTATCATTTAATTTAATTGATTTTATTTGAAGAAATTTTATATGAAACTTAAATATAAAAACTATGTGAACGTTTGAGCGTTTTACATTAAAAAACTTGTTTTCTCATTCCGATAATTAGAATAAATTTTAAGTTTAATTTTTTCACTTATATGAATATAATTTTGAAAAATTTACATACATGTTTTTAATAAGTTTAAAAAATTTGGTCTAATAGGATCAAAAAAAATTGTTTAATAATAACTTTATTATTTTATTTACTATAGTTAAAGGGTAAATAAATTAAATAATAGTTAAAATAATATTATAATAATACAAAACTGCCCTAAAACTTTTCTTAAACTCATTGTAATAGTTATGAATGACCAATAAAATCATTTTTAGGAACTATTTCTCTTTGGATACCACTTGGGAGTGATTAAGGAATTTATAACATTTAATTTAAAGTAAAGGAAACAATATCATAACCATATATCTTATTAATAAAAAAAATTTAATATTAATAAATATAAGTTATCTATTTGGATATAAATAGTAATTATAAGGATAAAAATTTTAACTAAATAATGGTATTTAATTTATAACTATTATAAATTAAATAATTAAATTTAATTATGACATAATGATGATGTAGTGAAAGTCTTATTAATGAAAAAAATAAAATAAGTGAAATTATAAATATTAAAATAAATGTTATTTTACATAATTTATTGCATAAATGAATTTTATAGGTGATTATGACATGTTCAAAGTCTATTAGAAGGTTGTTTTCGAAATTATCTCCCTATTTGGGTTTAATTTAAATTCAATAAATTGAATAGTATTAAAATTGACATAATTGATATTTTATAAACATAATAACTTATTAAATAATTTAAAAAACCTGATAAATATTTTAAAATTAAAATGTTCCTATAATAATTTTTCAAAGTTCATAAATTTCCAATTATGGGGAATTTACCCCATATGAGTGAAATTTATATCCTTTTAATATTTAAAATGTTTCTACCACAATTAAAATTAAATGAGAAAAATTAATGGTAAACATAAAAAGATAAGGTGTAAAATAAAATAAATAAATTCCTAAAATATATTGTATGATATTATTTATAAAATTCCTAATATTATCTCAGAAAAAACTAAATTTGGATTCATTTGGATTAAAAAAATTATTTTATATTAATTTAATATTTTATGAGTTTCTAAGGGTTCCCCTCCCCACTCCTATAAAAAGGTTGTAACAACCCAAGCTTTCATGTTATGCTTCTCTTTGAATAATAGAGTAGCATGTGTTGTACGCAACCTTGAGTTCTAACACACCGCGACCAATAAAAGCAGCTGTTATGAATATTAATACCCACTTTTTGAAATTATATAAATTTTATATTTCAAAATTGACTTCATTTTTCAATTTGGAAAATCGAAATTATCCTAAGTTGAAATTTTTGTAATTTTCTGAGAACTTCCAAATTTCTATGAATAGAAAAAAAATACTTAAAAATAAACTTTTTTAATCAAAATTATTTATATTGATATTTTATAATATTTAGTGGTTTTAAAGTATAATTAGAATATATTTTTACCATTATATCCAATGGTGGTCATTAGAATTAATTACACTTTGATATTGGACATAAACAATTGTCAATCTTTTGATATATATTGCTTCTTAGAAACACGCTATTTGTTCTGACAGTGGAAATTAATTATTAAATTAAATAAATCAACTTATATGTTTTTAATTTTTTAAAATATACATCATTTTTGAATTAGGAATATCAAATATAGCTTAGGGTGAAATTTTGGCATTGTTCTGAAAAACATCAATTTTTGATGAATAGTGAAACCACTAAGTGGTAGTTAATAGACTAATTTTTCATTTTAATGAAACTTTACCGATTCTATGAATTGAATTTCAAAAATATGACATGCATGGTTGTCATTAGGATGTAAAATTTGGTTCAATGGGATTAAAATAATTTTTTGGTGAATAGTAACTTTTAAGTTTTATTAATCACAATTAAAGGTAATTAGTGAAATTTAAGGTAAAAATGATATTATGAAAATATAAAAATATCTTGACACTTATCCTAAACTAATTGGATGATTCATGGCTGACCACGACAATCCATGGGTCAACTTGGGGACCCCTTGGAGCCACTTGGGTAAGAAAATTACATTAAGAACTTTTTATTTAAAGTAAAAATAAAATTGTCACAAACATGTGTTGTTTTACTAAAAAAATTATTACATGGGGTTATATAAGTTAAAGTTTTTCCTATAAATATTAATTGGAAATATGAAAAGATTTATTACATCATGATATTTTTTTTATAATTTTTATACATTAAATAAGTTAAATTTTTTATGACACCATGATGATGTAGGGATTACCTCATTAACTAATGATTTAAATAAAATGAAACGATAATTTAAAATATAAGACTTAAACTTGTCAAAACCCTATTGGATGATTATATTTAGAACCTGTATCACCTTATCCTCTAAATATATAACTCTGGGACCTTTGAAATCCGAAAAGCACTTCCTAATAATGTAACATTTCACGACTTTCCAAGAGTGCCATTCCTCTCCTCTTATAAAAGGCCCCCACCACTACCACCTTATTCACACCTTCAAGCCATTTGGCTCGGCCAACCTCTGCCCAAATACTCTCTCAACATCCCTCTCTTACTCCTAGAAGCCTCACTTTGGGCAGAAGTCTTTCCAAGGAAGCCTTTGGATCAAATAAAAAAGAGTTACCCGATTTTAAGGAAATGTCTTCTCTTATGTTCTTTTGTATTATTTTGCTTCCCCAACCCCTTAAACACTTTTTATTCACTTATTTTGTAACAAAATAAGTATCTTCTATATAATATGATGTTTTTATGAAAATTATTTTATTTACACTTACAAACACCTTCGTCTAATGGTTAAATAATATACTATTTTTGTGGGTGGTGAATTACTGCCTCACGAAACGATGATTGTTCAATCTTATTTTAACACCTTTCATGGTGGAAATTAAGATGTCACTATATTTATATATGATATATATTATGTTTATGTTTTCCTTATGCTTCTGTATTTTTCATTTATGGCATACCTTTATGATTTCCATTATGGGTAAACGCGATAATTTCATTTTAGGAAGTGCGGACTACCGCCCCCACAAAGTGATTTGAATCATTAATGCCATATGTGGGATGTATAAAGGATGGAGTAAATGATATTATATATGATATTATACTAGAATTATAATATACCTTTATATCATTATGATTTCATTCCATTAAATATGAAATAGAAATGAAAATAGCGTTCATGCGTATGTATGACTTACCATCTCCATGAACGGTGCATTTCATTTCTTACCTCTAAATGTTATGTAATATTATAAATGAATGTATATACTGGATATGTATGATATATATGATATCTACATTATGAATATAATTCTGGATATAATGGATATTTTACCACATGAACAACTTGTAATTATAATAAGTTTATTTTTGACTCAAGTACCAATGATCGACAAAATGACCGTTATTAACTTAAATAATTACATAATGATCATAACATGGTAATAAGTGATATAAAAGGAATAATGAAATTGAAAAAGGTTCTTAAGCATTTAGAAATTACCTCTATTTTATTATTCAGGAGGTCAAAGAACGATCGATTCAAGTTGGACATGAGGTAAGGGAACTTCTTAACCCGATTTCCGTTCTTTGGGTTAATCTCCTACTTTAAAATTATGTCATGATATTATTATGTTATATATTTTATTTGTAATTTATTTATGTGTAATTATAATGGATACACATAATTGATCCATTTTATTTTAAAAAAATGATCATTTTAAGGACTTCGTCTCAATCTCCTTTCATTGAGGCATATTTTGTTTTATACACAACTTTCATTTATACTGTGTATAAACCCCTTTGACTTTTACGTTTATTCAAAAGGAATATTTTTATATGAATCGTTTTAATAAACTACAAAAAGTAATGTTTTTTTGTCGTACGTATTTGGCGACAATGATTTCTCCGCCACCGTGACGATTATTTGAGTTTCGGCTTACTCTATAAGCCATAACTTTTTTTAAATGAAAAATAAATACAAAGTTTTAATTTTCTTTATTTTGGTATTGAAAATGGTTTTGAATGTGTTTTTTTTATTATATCAATGTGTTTTATTGATATCTTGTGATTGAAATGTGGAAATCTTATATTTCAATTATGCATGTTTTATGTGATACAATTATATTATGGTTTATGATATGTTTAAACATGTTCATATAAGGAATGCATTGGACATAATAAGTTACAGGAGGAGCCCACTATAGCTCCTTGATGCATCGGTAGGTCACATGAGACAAACTAGTGTCTTGGCACGAGGCCTTAACAAAATCTTATTTGTAGTCTTGGCACGAGGCCTTGGATACGTGGTTATGATAGTCTGGAATTATGCATTCCATCTTTATGAATGTGGTTATTGATATTGCATGTGATTATTAGACTAGTAGAATATCCATGTGAATAAGTAAATGGAATTATTTCATTTTATTTTTCCATATTATGCTAAAGTTCAAGTTTAAAAGGATTTTGTTTTAGTTATACAATGCCTTAAATGTTAATGTTTATTTATGAAATATTCTGCTATATTGTTATCCTTACTGAGAATCTGAGCTCACCACTTCCAATGTTTTAATTTTTCCAGGATGTGCATAAGTATATTATGAATGAACTGCATGGATAGTATGAGGGCATATGAATACAAGATGTTGTTGTAGTTTTGTTTTACTTTATGATGTAATGTAAGACTTATTATTGTATCTAGTGTTTCCAAGGCAACTAAACTAATTAGTCTTTCGAGAATTAATCTTTTGTGATCATGCCAATGTTACGCAATAAAGCACCGACTCTGGGTAACTGGGGTCAGGGCATTACAGTTGGTATCAGAGGCAGTTTATTACTAACCTTGGAAGCTAGATTTAGATAAAATCTAATTAGAGCACATATCCATAAGAAAGACTTTGAGGATTAGTATATAAGAACTTCCTAGAATTTTGGTATTATAGAGATTTTGTGAGTTTTCCAATAAATACATCCATGTCTGGATACAAGCAGGTAGAGGTGGATCTGGAACAGATGTACCTAGGGGTAAAACCTAAAAACACCGCTTTGAGCTAGACTTGAACAGGAACTGGTGCACGACAACGGGCCTTACTGCACCCTTGGTTATGACACTCCCGGGGGATATGCTTTGGATAATTATCATTTTCTTTACAAAACATTATGAACGGTTTATGAGTATATACTTCCTCAATGAAAACATTTTTATCATTATGAATTATATCCATAAGATGTTCAATTTATGTTAAGTGTCTTACAAGTATGGAATTATGTATTTCGATTCATAAACTAATCTAGTTTATGACATTGTTTATAAATGGCGCCTAGTGGGAGGAATGGAAACTGTATAAATGTGCGCACTCCATGTAGGGATTTCCCTCCTGCTCAAGACAATTATTGTGGAGCTAGAGATACAACTGGTGCTGATGAACTTATCACCATATTGGGACAACTCACTCAGGTTATGAATAATAACCTTACTCGTATGGAGCACCCAGATCCGCAACATGGAGGATCAATGTTAGACCGCTTCATGAGGAAACAACCACCAACATTTAATGGGGGTGCAAATCCATTAGTAGCTGAGCAATGGATAAACTCCTTAGAGAAAATATTACATGCCTTGGGGAGTAACAAAAGGTAGAAGGTTGTCATGGAAATTTACTGCCTCACTGGAGATTCTGATCAATGGTAATCATTGATTCAAAACACAAAGGAAGATGATGAAGTATCAAATATGGAATGGAGGGAGTTCAAAGAGCTTTTCCTAGAAAAATACTATCCTTGTGATCATCAAGAAGATATGGAAAGACAATTTATGAGTCTGAGACAAAAGAAGCATGTGAATGTCTCAAAGTATGTGACTAATTTTACAAGGATAGAGAGGCATGTTGCAGATTATATACGTAACCCAAGAAGTAAGATTGATTGTTTCTTTGATGGGTTAAAACCATTTCTCTGTCGAGCATTAGTATCACAATATTTCTCAACATACAAAGACATAGTCTTAGGTGCTATTAGGACAGAAAAGGAATTATCTAAATCTTATGACAATAAACTAATTCAAGAGAAGAAGAGAACGTTGGAACAAGAGAAAGATAAAGGGAAAAAGGGAAAGAATGATTTTCTATTATGCGATAATTGTGGGAAGAATCACCCTGGTACTTGCCTAAAAAGAATGGTAGTTTGTTATAAATGTGGAGAAAAAGTTCACCAGGCTCATGATTGCAAGGGAAAGAAAGAGACTATCAATGTTTAATGCTACAATTGTAGAGAAATGGGGCATTATGAAGATGAATGTCCTAAGCACCAAGGAAACTTACCTCAGAAAAGGCCAATGGATCAAGGCCAAGATTATGTTGTTTCTATAGATGAAGTTGAATAATTAATATATTTTTGTTTTTGGAATCAAGTATTATATTCTGGTTATAATAATAATGTGATATCTAAGGATTGTACTGTAGTACTTGTTTTTTCTTCATTATAGTTTTGATATGTTTAAGGTAATCATATTTTTAGTATGTGACAATAAGAATCATTCCTTTTTTTGGGGAATCTGATGAATTGATTTTGGAATTTAGAGACCTTTTAGAGAAAGTCTAGACAGAGGTATTTTGGATAACTATAAATGTTGGAATGGATTATATTTTACATTGGATACTATTGTTAAGGTTATTTTTGGATATTTATAAAAAGGACAACACGCAGACCGAGTGACAACCCATCGCGTTGGACAAAGCTGTGGGAATCGAACCAACAAACATAGTACGATTGGGATTTATCACCTACCACTAGACTATGTGAAGTCCCTGAAGTGTATAATGTATTTTTTTTAGTTATAATATATGATTTATAAATTTATTTTTGGAACCCTATACGGTTAGGATAAATAGAATATTTTTGAGTTCTATTACCTTTTGGAGTGAAATATGGGTTTGTGGTAAACATTTATTAAAGAATGAAAGTCTACATGACAAGTATGTATATTTTCTTACGTTCTTAGTAAATCTCCTAAATAAATTCCTCAACTTTATGAAAGGTAACTTAAAACAAAAATGTAGTTGGTTAACTTTTCCTACTAAGGAATCAATGATCGTTTAACCAATCACAAGTTTGTGATTTTCTTGTAGTTAAAATTTCTATTCATCTGGTTTTCTAGAACTCTCCATTAGACCTTGATGGTTTGTTTTTCTTCCATATCCATATTTTTATAGAATCCTGGTATGGGATATCTTGGGTGACCCTTGTACTTCTCTTTCTTTCTTTTAAAGTTATATTTTTATTAACCTTATTTTCGATGTGGGTTTTCCACAAAGGTATTTCCTATTTTGAACCTTTTATTTTCAAAAAAAATTCAAATTGTGAGGATGCAATTTATTAAAGGATGGGAGAATGTAACACCCCAAGCTTCCATGATACGCTTCTCTTTGAATAATAGAGCAGCGTGTGTTGTACGCAACCTTGAGTTATAACACACCGCGACCAATAAAAGTAGCCATTTTGAATAATAATACCCACTTTTTGAAATTATATAAATTTTATATTTCAAAATGGACTTCATTTTTGGATTATTAATATCAAAATTATCCTAAGTTGAAATTTTTGTAATTTTCTGAGAACTTCAAATTTTCTATGAATAGAAAAAAATACTTAAAAACAACTTTTTTAATCAAAATAATTTATAGTTATATTTTATACTATTCAGTGGTTTTAAAGTATAATTTGAATATATTTTTACCATTTTATCCAATGGTGGTCATTATAATTAATTTCACTTTGAAATTGGACATAAACAATTGTCAATCTTTTGATATATATTACTTCTTAGAAACACGCTATTTGTTGTGACAGCGGGAATTAATTATTAAATTAATTTAATCAACTTATATGTTTTGAATTTTTTAAAATAGACATAATTTTTTAATTAGGAAGATCAAATATAGCTTAGGGTGAAATTTTGGCATTGTTCTGAAAAACTACAATTTTTGATGAATAGTGAAACCACTAAGTGGTAGTTAAAAAAATGATTTTTCATTTAAATGAAACTTTACCGCTTATATGAATTTAATTTCAAAAATATGACATACATGGTTGTCATTAGGATGTAAAATTTGGTTCAATGGGATTAAAATAATTTTTTGGTGAATAGTAACTTTTATGTTTTATTAATCATGATTACAGGTAATTAGTGAAATTTAAGGTAAAAATGATATTATGAAAATATAAAAATATCTTGAAACTTGTCTTAAACTTACTGGATGAGTCATGGCCTACCAATACAATCCATGGGTCAACTTGGAGACCCCGTGGAGCCACTTGGGTAAGAAAATGACATTAAGAACTTTTTATTAAAAGTAAAAAAATTTGTTACAAACATGTGCTGTTATACTAAAACAATTATTACATGGGGTTATATAAGTTAATTTTTTGAATATAAATATTATTTGGAAATCTAAAAATATTTCCTACATCATAATATTTTTTTATAATTTTTATACATTAAATAAATTAAATTTTTTCTGACACCATGATGATGCAACGATTACCTCATTAACTAACAATTTAAATAATATGAAAAGATCATGTAAAATATCAGACATACACTTGTCAAAAACCTATTGGATGAGTATATTTCAAACCCTTATCACCATATCCTCAAAATATATAATTTTCGGACCTTTGAAATCCGAAAAACACTTCATAATAATGTAACATTTCATGACTTTCCAAGAGTGCCCCTCCTTTCCTCTTATAAAAGGCCCCCACCACTACCACCTTATTCACACCATCAAGCCATTTGGCTCGGACAAACTCTGCCCAAATACTCTCTAAACTTCTCTCTCTTACTCCTAGAAGCCTCACTTTGGAAGAAGTCTTCCCAAGGAAGCCTTTGGCTCAAATCAAAAAGAGTTACCCGATTTTAAGGTAAGGTCTTCTCTTATGTTCTTTTATATTATTTTGCTTCTCCAACCCCTTAAACTCTTTTTATTCCATTATTTTGTAACAAAATCAGTATCTTCAATATACTAGGATGTTTTTAAGGTAATTATTTTATTTAAAATTACACACACCTTTGTCTAATGGTTAAAAAACATATTGTTTCTGTGGGTGGCGAATTACTGCCTCAGGAAACGATGATTGTTCAATATTATTTTAACATCTTTCATGGTGGCCATTAAGATGTCACTATATTTATATATGATATATATTATGTTTATGATTTTCTTATGGTTCTGTATTTTTCATTTATGTAATACCTTTATGATTTCCATTATGGGTAAACGCGATAATTTCATTTTAGGAAGTGCGGACTACCGCCCCCTCAAAGTGATTTGAATCGTTAATTCCATATGTGGGATGTATAAAGGATAAAGTAAATTATATTATATATGACATTATACTGGAATTATAATATACCTTTATATCATTATTATTTCATTCCATTAAATATGAAATAGAAATTAAAGTATTGTTCATGCGTACGTACGGCTTACCGTCTCCATGAACGGTGCATTTCATTTCTTACCTCTAAATGTTAAGTAATATTATAAATGAATGTATATACTAGATATGTATGATATATATGATATCTACATCGTGAATATAATTCTAGATATAATGGATATTTTACCACATGAACAACTTGTAATTATAATAAGTTTATTTTTGACTCAAGTACCAAAGATAGACAAAACGACCATTATTAACTTAAATAATTACATAATGTTCATAACATGGTAATAAGTGATATAAAAAGAATAATTAACTTGAAAAATTCTCTTAAGAAATTATAAATTAACTCTAGTTTATTATTTAAGAGGTCAAAGAATGGTCGATTCAAGTCGTACATGAGGTAAGGGAACTTCTTAACCCGATTTCTGTTCTTTGGGTTAATCTCCTACTTTCAAATTATGTCATGATATTATTATGTCCTATCTTGTATTTGTACTTTATTTATGTTTACTTATAGTGGATACACATATATAGATCCATTTTATTTAAAAAAATGATATTTTTAAGGACTTCGTCTCAATCTCCTTTTATTGAGGCATATTTTGTTTTATACACAACTTTCTTTTATATTGTGTATAAACCCCTTTGACTTTTATGTTTATTAAAAACGAATATTTTTATATGAATCGTTTTACTAAACGACAAAAAGGAATGTTTTTTTGTCATATTTATGTGGCGACAATGACTTCTCCTCCGTCGTGATGATTATTTGAGTTTCGGCTAACTCTACAAGTTATAACATTTTTTAAATGAAAAATAAATACAATGTTTTAATTTTCTTTTATTTTTGTATTCAAAATGGGTTTGAAAGTGTTTTCTTATTATATCAACGTGTTGTATTGATATATTGTGATTGAAATGTGGAAATGTTATGTTTCTTTTATGCATGTTTTATGTGATAAAATTATGTTATGGTTTATGATATATTTAAACCTGTTCATATGAGGAATGCATTGGACATAATATGTGATGGGTGGAGCCCACTATAGCTCCTCAATGCATAGGTAGGCCTCATGAGACAAACTAGTGTCTTGGCACGAGGCATTGACAAAATCTTATTTGTAGTCTTGGCACGAGGCCTTGGCTACGTGGTTTTGATTGTCTGGCATTATGCATTCCATCATTATGAAAGTGGTTATTGATATTTCATGTGATTATTCGACTAGTAAAATATCATTGTGAATAAGTAAATGGAATTATTTAATTTTATTTTTCCATATTATGCTGAAGTTCAAGTTTAAAAGGCTTTTGTTTTATTTATACATTGCCTTAAATTTTAATGTTTATTTATGAAATATTCTGCTAAATTGTTAACCTTACTAAGAATCTGAGCTCACCCCTTCCAATGTTTTAATTTTTCCAAGATGTGAAGTAGTATATTATGAATGACCTGCATGGATAGTATGAGGGGATATGAAGACAAGATGTTGTTGTAGTTTCTTTTACTTTATGATGTAATGTAAGACTTATGAATGTATCTAGTGTTTCTAAGGCTAATAAACTAATCATTCTTTCATGACTTGATCTTTTGTGATCATGCCAATGTTACGTAATAATGCACCGACTCTCGGTAACTGGGGTCGGGGCGTTACAAAGGTACCCACTCTTATATAATACTCACACTTAAAGAACAATTTTATTTGATAAATATCTACCCAAAAACCTTCCTTTAATCCCTACCCTAATTATTGCGGCCTTATTTTAATCATAACACCCTTCTTAGAGGTTTTATGGTTTTCTTCAAAGGTGATCCACCAAAGAAGAGGTATCGTTTTCTTTAAGTATTTCTATTTTATTTCTTCTTCAACTTCCTTCAAATATTCTTATTGTAAGTTGAAATAATAAATACAGTATCCTTAATATACTAATATTTTATTATGTTAATATTATCATATAAATCCATATCCACTTCCATTAAATGGGAAAGGAATTAATTGTTCATTCGTACGTGTAATCTATCACCCCCACGAACAGATCTAAATCATTTTCCATAGACATCTCTCATAGCTAGTTATAATAATGGAATTAATGTTCATATGTGATATTAATGAAATATTAATCATTATAATATAATAATATATCAATTAATTTCTCACTTTCCATTAACATAAAAATGATAATGTTGTTTGTGCGTACGTGTGAACTGTCACCTCCACGAAGCGATCTGACTCGTTTTTATTCATTATATCACTTGTATGATATATATAAGTATATTTAAATGATTATTATGATTTTAATTGTATAATTATAATTATTTTAGGATAAAATAATAATTACCTTATTTCCATAATGATCAATAAAAAATTAAAACTTTATTCATGTGTATGTACGACATATCGTCTCCAAGATATTAACATTCTTAATTTTTCATACCATAAATAAATGGTTTGATTTAAATGTATAATTTATGTACAAAAAATTATTATTATTTAATTATTATTATTTTGGATATTATTTACTTATGACCACACGGACTAATGACATCAAACCATGTTCATTTTCGACTCACGTATCGAATATCGACCAAATGTCTAATATGATCTTAAATAATTATGTAATAATTATAACATGGTAATAAGTGACATAAAATAAACAATAAACTTGAAAAAAAATGTTCTAAAGAAAGTATAAATTAACCTAAGTTTGTTATTTAGTATGAACAATTAACATACGTGATGAATCAAACTCAAGGTAAGGGATTCTATCTCAATCTATTTTAATTGAGGCATTTCTTGATAATATGCAACTTATTATTTTATAAGGTGTATATATATCCACTATGACATTTTATATCCATATTTAATCTACATTAATGTTATTTATTGTTTTTTAAATGTATTAAAATATATATATTAAGATTTAAATGTTCAAAGTGGTATGGGACACCTTGAATGTTTAAATATTTAATTATCAAATAGTTTTCTTCATGATATTAATTTACATATTTATTTATATGGATATAAAATATTATACATGATATTTTATGTATATCTTAAATTTTATTCAATGTTTTAAAATATTAATATTTTTATATGAATAATTTCACTTTCCTTACAAAACGACAAAAGGAATATTTTTGTTTTAATGTATACAACGACAACGGATTATCTGACACTATAACAGTTATTTCATATTTAGATTCCTTTATAAGCCTTAATGTTTTAAAAAGGAAAATAAGTCATGATTCTCTTTTTGGGTGTTTTGGTATTTAAAATGGTTTTGAAATTCAATAGACTATTTCAATATATCGAAATGATTTCTTATGAATTCAAATAAAATTTTGTGATTGAAATGTTGAAAATTTAAATCTCTTATTTGTTATGATTAGATAATGGTACTTGGACATTTAAAAAGTTGTTACATGATAAAAAAATTAAGGTTGGTTATGTGATAAACCAAAGAGGGGTGATTTTGTGAAAAACCAAGGATGTGTGGTTATGTTATAACCTCAAATGAATTAGGAATGCATGTTATTTGTAAGGGTATTACATTTAGTGATATTTTTGGAAGTCGACAGTATGGTTATTCCATTTAATTATTATTATGTCCCAAGTTACCTTTATATGTTATATGTTACTTTCTATGGTTTTAAGGTAATATTTTGATTATGAAAAGGGTAATCAATGAGCTTATATTTAGTGAAGTGTATTTACTACTTCATAAAGATGAAGAGTATAACTTTATAATAAATTATTCATTGTTTATATTTTTTCACATGACTAATTGTTTTCCTTATTTGTGTATCCCTTACTTTGATTTTTGTTCTCATACCAAGTTTTTAAAAAAAATCACATGATTTAAGTGAGAATAGATCCCAGGATGGGATCAGGGAAAAGTTGGGCTGATTAAACATGAAAATAAACTACATTTCATTTTAACAGTTTCTATTTTATAGAAGAAATAGATATTGTTAGAAGTGTCCACATTGTATTTCTATGGTTTTTTATGTAATATTTATATCCTAATTATATAAAACTATAAACCAAAAATGATCTTCAATGTTAAAGAAAGTCAAATTATTGACTTAACTCAAGATTTTGTAAATTTTAAGGCTCGACCCTTATAGTTGGTATCAGAGGTTAGTTTAAATAACATTATAAGTTAGGGTGATATTTAAGTATAAGTTACAAATTATATAAAACTATAATTTTTATCATAATATAAAGATTCATAATTATTTTAGATAAATATAATGAGTTTAAGATAACATAAATAAGTATATCTTAGTGTTTATCTTCTTCATAAGATAGTATATGATGATTTTATTGATATAATCACACTAACCTTTTATGTTTTAGTAAATGGATGGATCCAGTAGGAACCTAAGTAACAATGGATATGATGAAAAATGTGGTTGTTCTCTGAATAATAAACCAAATTAAAAAGGTCTTATAATGAGAAATCTCATGGTTATTCTAAACCATCTTTTATGAGTAATTATTAACCACTGGAACCTTAGTGAGTATTCTTATTCATCATATATGATAGAAATGAATCCCTATGGAATTTTAGGTAATAATAATAAAAGTAAGTATATTGAATAGAATATTTTCCAAGGATATGGAAAGAAACAACTGGGAAAATGTTTTAAAAGGGATGGGAAGATGTTATATATGTGGTAATGAAGGTCATAAAGTAATAACCTACCAAGGAAAAAGGAAGCGTTCAGTTGACTGTAGGAAAGGAAAAAAATTCTTTTTGAGTTATCAATTGAATGTTTTAAATGTGTGAATTATGGTAATTATGAAAATAAATTTCCTAAAAATATGGTTTGGGAATGCGATCAGAAATACCATACAAATATATATTTAGCAAAACCTGATGTCATTCAAATTGAAGATGAGGAAACTAAAAATGACCTATGAAAGGTATGGATAATTTTATAACTCGTGTTTTGACATTATTGAATCTTAGGACCTGATTCATAATTTTGTTTGTACGAAATAAGTATTAAAGAATAAGATGGAAAAGCACAGTTATGGGATCATGAAGAATACTGGATGATTAAGATGTCTACATTATACGAATTCAATAGTTATGTTAGATATATGGATGATTAAATGCTAAAAGTATTAATTCTCTTTTAGTCATGGGATTAATTTGGAAGAATTTTTTTAGTGTGTATAACCCTAATGTTTATTAATTAAAATTGTTATTCAAGGAAGAATTATCATTCCTTTTGGGGACATAATTATGGATAACCTTTAAGGTTTTTATTTTTTGAAGGTAATTATTGTTTATTACTTTTTGGGATACAAAATTAAAGTTATGATATAAAATTTTAGGTTAACACTTGTTATAGTTATTTTTAAGGATTTCATTTTGGTAATTTTATATGAATTATACAGTTTTTGAAAAACAACAACATGCATACCATGTGACAACCTGTCGTGCCAGACAAGGCTGCGGGAATCGAACCGACAACTAAAGTGTGAGGGCTTTATTGCCTACCATTGGCCTACATGAAGTCTATGGTTAGTATTAATTTTTAATTTTAGTTAAATTAGTTGATGAAATAATAAGAAATTGATTTTTCGAAATTATGTTTTTTCAAACCAGTATCCTTGGTATTGGAAAATGGTTTAGTGATTAAGTGAATAATGTTATTTCACAAGATGTTCACTATTTTTGGAACCCTATTTGGTCAAGGTAAATAAAATATTGTGTGATTTTATTTCATGAATAAAGTTTGAATTATATTCTCGAAGAATATATAATAGATGTATGATGATTAAAGTCATGTATAGAAATGATTAACCTATATTAGAGAATATGTGATTAGGAAATTACTTTTTGGTGTGAGACATTAAGAGTGAATTATGTTTTTTAGAGACAAATGTAAAAATATATCCTAGAAGACTATGTGATCAAATCCTTCAGAATTTTGGGTTTCAATCTTAGTTTGGATTATTTTGGGTAATTTTAAGGATAGTTATTTTTTGAATGGCCTATGTTGAACTTTGGGTATAATTGTATAATTTTGGAGATTAAAAGTAGTATTTCTTCTCATAAAGGATTATTATTTTTGGAGAATTATATTATCTTATCCTAACCATTCTGGTATTAGTTAATGTTTCATGATAGAAAAAATATATTGTTAATATTTTTTGTATTATGTGATTTCATAGAAGTTGATTCAACTTGATTACTCATTGTTTGGAGAAAAAGATGAGTTTTTGGAGGAAATTTATTAAAGGATGAAACTATACTTATGATGTAAGTATGTTTCATTATGTTATAAGTCAAGAAAGTAAATGAATTTCTAAAATTTTGGAAAAGAATATTAATACAAAAACATTTTCTATTTAATTTTCCAACAGTGAAGTCAAATATTTTTTGACCCATCACAAATTTATAGGCTTTTTGTTGTTCACTTTTTTTCATGAAATTTTTTTCTATCACTCTCTATTGGAACATGATGGTTAGTTTTTCTTACATATTCATGTTTTCCTACATGGAATCCAATTATGTGTTATCTCAGGTGACTTTTGTAATTCACTTTATTTCTTTTAAAGGGGATATTTTATTGAAACTTTTTCTAATGTGGGATTTCAAATAAGAAATTTTGAAAAGTGATATCTTAGTTACCAAGACCAAATTTAAAATCGCAAGGATACAATTTCCAAAAGGGGTAAGGATGTAACATACCAGGTAAATATAGAATAAGAATTTTTCATATTTATTAATCTTTATTAATTAGATATTAATTTTTCATTAAAAGGGATTCTGTGAGTGATAGCATACCTGACACGCAACAATGGGTTTCTCTGAAATCTTAAATTGCACCTAAGAAAGAGTTAAACTGAAAAATAATATATTATTAATATTATTATTTTAAAATGTTGTTATTGTAGAGCTATTAGAATGGTAGGAATGAAAAATATTAACTAAATTATAAAATCAGAGTTTACACATGTTTATATAATGATTCATTGGTTAGAAAATTAATTACAAATGTAAATAAAAACCAATTGAATATAAACGGTGTATTTTTATTAAAAACTATTTAAGTGAAAATAATTGTGTTTATAAAATAATAAAATAAATATTTTTTGATTATATAAATGAAATAATCATTCAATATAATATTTAAAAATCATCTTATATGTTTTCTATACATTATATAAGAACAAATACAATTTTACAGATAAAATTACTATTTTTCTAAAAATGTAGTTTTTTCACCTTTTGATGGAGAACCCATTTTAAATATTCTTTTTGACAATTTTATAGTTTATATTTGAAAAAATATTTTTAATCTTTGTAATATGGAAATCAAAATTTTCTTTGGTTGAATTTTGGTATTTTTTGATAAAATTTATTTTTATTGAATAGTGAAAAACACTGCATTTAAATTCAAAAGATGTTTTTTGTCTAATCTATTTATATAGTTATATTTTCCATTTAATTGGTTTAAAATTGTAATCAAGTAAATTTTTAATCATTTAATACAATGGAGTGAATTAGAATAAATTTAATATTAAAATTAAATATAAAATCTATGTGAACTTTCGAACGTTTTACTTTAAAAACCCATGTTCTCTCATTTCGACAATAGGATTAATTTTTAAGTTTAATATTGGAACTTCTGTGAATTGAATTTTTAAAAATGGACATAAATTTTTGTAATATGTATGAAAAATATGGTCAAATATGATCAAGATAAATTTTTTTAATTGTAACTTTATTATTTTATTTACCACAATTGAAGGTTTGATCATGTAAATAAATGTTAAAATAATATTATAATAATATGAAACTACCATAAAACTTTTCCTAACCTTATTTTATGATTTATGTACAAGTAATAAAATCATTTTTCTGATCGTTTGGCCTTTGGAAGACACTTGGGCGTGATTAAGACATTTATAACATTTAATTTAAACTAATGGCAAAAATATCATAAACATGTCTCTAATTACTAAAATAATTTTAATATGGGGTTACATAGGTGATATATTAAACTATAAATTTTCATTATAAATATAATAATATTACCTAAATCATAGTATTTTATTTATATGTTTTATATATTAAATAATTAAATTTAATTATGACATAATGAAGATGTAGTTATTTCTTCATTAATGAAAGAATCAAATAATTGATATTATAAATATTAAAATAAATATTATTTGAGATAATTTATGTCAGATATGAATTTTATTGGTGAATATTACATGGTTTAAGTCTTTTAAATGATTATTTTCTAAATTATATCTCTTTTTGGATTTTATTTAAATTTAATAAAATGAAGTGTCAAAATTGACATAATTGATATTTTATAAAAAAAAATAACTAATTAAATTATTTAAAAATACTAAAAATATTTTAAAATTAAAAAGTAACTATAATAAGCTCTAAAAGATTATTAAGTGTCCAATTATGGGTAATTTACCCCATATAAGTTAAATTTATAGCATCTTAATATTTAAAATGTTATTACCACAATTAAAACTAAAAGAGAAAATTTAAGGGTAAACCAAAAGGATAAAGTTTAAAATAAATTAAATAAATGTATAAAAAATATTTAATGAGATTATTTCGAACTATAATAATCTTATATTATACATAACTCATGTTGAAGGATCAAAATATTAATTTATATTATTTTAATATTTTATGAGTTTCTCAGGGTGCCCCTCCCCTCTCCTATAAAAAGGTACCCACTCTTCTCTAATACTCAGACATCAGGAACCATTTGGTTTGGCCAATATCTATCCAAATCCCTTACTATAATCCCTCCCCACATTCTTGAGGCCTTATTTTTGGCACAACGCCTTTGTTATATGTGTAATGGTCTTCTTCAAAGGTGCTCAATCGGAGAAGAGGTATCGTTTTCTTTATGTATTTCTATTTCAATTATTCTTACACTTCCTTAAAATATTTTTATTACAAGATGAAGTAATAAATCCATTATACTCAATATAATTATTTTTTAATATATTAATAACATAACCTAAATTTATCTCCACTTCCATTAAATGGGAAAAGAATTAATCATTCGTACGTACGTGTAAACTATCACCTCCATGAACTGATCTAATTCATTATCCATACCCATCTATCATGAATGGTTAAAATAATGTTATTAATGTTAATATGTTATATTCATTAAATATTAATCATTATAATATAATAATATATCATTTATTTTCTTACTTTCTATGCACATAAAAATGATAAGGTCGTCCATGTGTGCATGTGGTCTATCACCTCCACAAAGGAATGAGACTTGTATTTATTAATTACATCACTTGTATGATATATATAAGTATATTTAAATGATTATTAAGATTATAATTATTTTATGATCAATATTTAAGGATGAAATAATAATTACCTTATTTTCATATTGATCAATGAAAAATGGAAATGTTTCTCTTACGTACTTACACTCAATCATCTCCATGATCATAACAATGCTCATTTTCCATACCATAAAAAATGGTTTGATTTAAAAGTATAATTGATGTATAAAAGGTGATTATTATGTCATAAATTATATTTTAGAGATTATGGACTTAGGAACACATGGACTAGTGATGTCAAACCATGTTTATTTTCAACTCAAGTATAGAATATTGACAAAACGTCTAATATAAAGTAAAATAGTTATGTAATTTTTATAACATGGTAATAAGTGACATAAAAGAAATAAAAAAATTGAAAAAAGGTTATAAAGAAAGTATAAATTAACCTAATTTTATTATTTAGGAATAACAAGTAACTTTCGTGACAAATTGAACTCAATGTAAGGGATTATGTCTCAATCTCATTTCATTGAGGCATCTCTTGATAATACACACCTTTATTCTTTTATAAGGTGTATATATAGAAACTATGAAATCTTATATCCATATTTAATCTATATTAATTTTATTTTTTTCATTTATTAATTCATCGATATTAATATTTAAATGTTCAAATTGGTATGGGACACCTTGAATGATTAAATATTTAATTATAATATCTTTTTCTTCATGATATTAATTTACATATTTATTTATATGGATATAAAAGATTATAAAGGAAATTTTATGTATATCTTTAATTTAATTAAATTTTGTTAAAATGAATCTTTTTTATATGAATCTTTTTAATTTCATTACAAAATGACAAAAGGAGTGTTTTTGTTTTAACATATACATCAACAACGACTTATCCACTTCCATAACCGTTATTTGATATTTGGCTACCTCTATAAGACTTATTGTTTTTAAAAGGAAAGGAAGTCCATTATTCCCTTTTGGGTTATTTTGGTATGGAAAATTTTTTTGAAAGTGGACCGACTATTTCAATATCTTGAAATTATTTCGTGTGATTTCAAATAAAATTTTATAAGTGGAATTTTGATAATTAAAATTTTTATGTGTTATTATTATATAATGGTACTAGAACATTATGATGGGTGGTTATGTGATAAACTAAAGATGAGTGATTACATGATGAAACAAAGATGGGTTGTTCTGTTATAAACCAAATATGGGGGGTTATGTTATAACCTCTAATGCATTGGTTATGTAAGTCAGTCGTATAGTTATTCCATTTAGAGATATGTTTGGAAGTCAACCATATAGTTATTCCATTTAAGTATGATTATGTCCCAAGTTTCATTTATATGTTCTATGTTTCTTTATATGGTTTTAAGGAAATATTTTGATTATAAAAAGGGTAAGAAATGATCTTATATTCATTTAAATTGTATTTATTACTTCTTAAAGGTGAAAATTATTACTTTGTGATAAAGTATTCATTGTTTACATTTTTTTGAAAGACTAATAGTTTTATTTATTTTTGTATCCCTTACTGAGATATTTGTGATCATATCATTTTTTTGAAATATCTTTCCCAGAATTTAAAGGATAATAGATTCAATTATGGGATAAGAGAGAAAAGTTATGTTGATTAAACATGAAAAGAAACCATGTTTCATTTTAAATGTTTCTATTTTATGGAAGAAATTGATACTGTTGAAAGTGTTCACTTTCTGTTTTTATGGTTGTTTTATGTAATAGTTATGGCCTAATTATCTAAAACTATAAACCTCAAAAGATCCTAAATGTGAAATAAAGTCAAATTATTGACTTAACTCAAGATTCTATAAAGTTTAAGGTTGGGGCCTTTTAAAACTATTACTAACACATTTTCTTTATTTTTACAGGCTGCTAGTGTGAATCACTCTAAGTTGAAAACATCATTAGAAAATCCCCTGAACTAAAATTAAAGATACTTCCATACAAATTAAAATAATATTTTCTTAAGTAAAATTAGGAACTCCGAATTATAAATTCAAATAATAAAAAACCCAATCATTAGAACCAAATTATATAAATTTTGTAATAAAACATTAAGTTCTTAGGTAGGGCATTAGGATATATTTTAGGGATTAGCCCAGTAACTATAATTCATAGGATTTTCCAAGAATTTGAATCTAAAATTGTGATAAAACCCTAAAGGATTCTCAACCTAACCCTACTAGAAGTTGTAAAAAATGAAGTAAGTAGAATTTTAAGATCATGAATCATATACTCAATATAATACTCCCAATGGTTAAGTCAACTTTAACTTTTTCCAAATTAAACTAGATACATAATTGTAAAAAATGAGGATAATGATTTAGAGCCAAAAAGAATTTAGAATAATTGGAGATTTTGATTTAACAGCTAAAAATTAAACCATGTAAAAAAAGACCAATTTCACATTCCCTTTATAGCAAAAATATTAGAGATTCAAATTCAGATGGGTCACTCTTATTTCCTTGATAGATTTTATAGGTATTTATATGTTCTAATTGATCTATAAAACTAAGACAAGACTACATTTTCATGTACCTTTGATAGATTTTCTTACCCAAGTATTCCATTTAGTATTTAAATTTCCCTTGGTATCTTTAAAATTTTCATGGTAATCATATCTTTAGATGTTATTTATAGTTTATTTGAGGTATTCCTAAAATATTTCACTATTTATATAACTTTTATTTAAAGCTATCTTGAAAGTTATAAAATTATTTAAGAAAATTCATTGAGAAAAAAATTATTTTTAATTTTTAAAAATTTCATTTTATAGTTGAAAAACGAAATGTGCTTGGTAATATAATTTCTAAGGATGAGACTGAAGTATAAAAGGGAAAAATTGATGTTATTTTTACACTGCCTTACCCTAACAATATGATACAAATTCATTTATTTTTAGGACATTCTAGATTTTATAAAAGTTTTACCAAGGACTTTAGAAATACTAGTTTTCCAATAACTAACTTACTTAATAAAGAGACTAAATTTTTTTTAAATGATTCTTGTATGATAGATTTTGACAAGATAAATGAGATTCTAGTCATAGCCCCATAATCATTCCACCTAACTATATTTCATACTTTGAGATATTTTGTGATGTAACTAGCAAGGATGTAGGTGTTTTATTTCTCTATAAAATTAAAATGTACCTAAAAGGAATATCCTAAACTTATCATACCCAAACAAAGACCAAATAAATTACATAATAATAGAAAATAATTTGTGTCAATTTTTGTGACTTTACATAAATTTTAGTCTTATCCATTAAGAATTTAAATAACTATTTACTTTAATCATATAATACTGAGATATCAATGAAGAAATTTGATACAAAATTGAAACTGGTGAAGTGGATATTTATAGTATAAGAGTTTGACATAGAAATAAAGGAAAAAATGCTGGTGAAAATATAGTTTCAAACAACATGAGTATATTACATCCTTTTAATGAGGGGAAACCACCCATTGAGAAAAACTTGTATGATTCCTTCCGAAGTGAGTAACTATATAAAGACACCCAAGTACCCAAGTACATTGATCTGGTTATTTTTCTAGTAACATCAAAGGTACCTCTCTTATTTAGTAAAAATTTGACTTCCAAATTAAAATCTAATTCGAGATATTATTTCTAGGATGATCCATATTTATGGAAGATATAAAATGTAAAGGTAATTAATAGATGTATTTATGAAGAATAAATAAAATCTATACTTATGTTTTTTCATATAAATTTATATAGAGGCTATTTTGGACCTTAGATAATTGTTAGGAAGGTTTTAAAATATTTATTATTTTTTCCTTCAATTTTTAAAAACTCGCATAATATTTTTAAAGCTTATCCAAACTTCCAGTTCACTTGTGTAATTTAAAAAAGATATGAAATTTCCCAAAAACCTTTGATTTTATATAAAATATTTGATCTATAGGGATTATCTTTCATGGTCCATTTCACTATGTATTTTTTATTTCTTACATATTATAAGTAATGGACTATGTTTCAAAGTGAATATATATAAAAAGAAACTAGAACTGATGATTCTAAGGTTTTAATTGAGATTTATAAATTAAAATTTGTTTTTATATATTTGTAAAAGGATGAAAAAAAATTACCAAGGCATACACTTCTACAATAAGAAAATAGAGGCCCAGATGAAGAAATAAAGAATCCACCCAAAAACCTTAAATACATACCACCAATATAAAAATGGAAAAATAGAGGTTTAAAACATAAAGATTAAGTGTATTCTATAGAAGATATCATTACCCACTAGAAAATACTAGATTAAAAATCAAGAATATGAATTATGGGCTTACAGAATTAGCTTCAAGACCCATTTAAGTATTTCCCCATATAATATTATTTATGGAAAGAATTTTCACTTTCCTATTGAGTTGTATTACAAGACTTATTGGGATGTTAATAATTTAAACATCGAATTTTGGAAATATAAGTAATAAAAGAAGTTGTGGATAAGGGATATTGAGGAACTAGGAAGGGAATCTTATGAGAATTAAACATTGTATAATTATATTTCCAAATCTATCCATTAAAATATCATCTAGAAAAGAATATTTGATATTAGAGACAAAATGATTCTGTTATCCTCAAGGATAAATATCAGGTTCAGTAATCATTATTCCAAATGGACTGGACGTTATATAGTGACTGAAACATTTCTATTTGGTTTTGTTGATATCAAATGAGGAGACTCAAATTATCCATTTAAGGTGAATGGACAATAGGTGAATATGTTTTATGAATACTTATAAAATGGAATGGAGGAGTCTCAACTCTTCTCAACTACCATTGAATAACAATTGCTATGTTGTCTCTTTCCTTGACACTAGTTCATATGTTTTTTTACTTTAAATATGTATTCCTTGATAAATTAATTATAAAGTTAATTGTAATGGTGGCTAAGATAAGTATGGGGGAGGTGGAAAAGTATTTTATCATTGAAATAACATTGTATATTTTCTTTTTTATTATTGAAATAAAATACATAACATTATTGAAATATATTTAAAAACCCTATATATAAAATATCTAGGATTTTTTTTTAACATCTACTATGTTTTTATGAGAGGAAAACTTGATCTCTAATAGTACCATTCCTAGGAAAAATACCATTATAGAATGGAAGGAGTTCATTGGTTCTAAAAATTTTGAGTTTTAAATTATTTATAATTGAATTTGGTTATTGCCTCCATGGAAATTTGGTTTTAAGACTAAGAAAATGAGTTTACATACAAATGTTTTTTGAGAATTTAAATTACAATGTGAGGTTACTTTAATTTTTAATTGAATTCTAGGTAACTTATTATTTGGAAAAAAATTATAACTCGGGGATCCAACTCAAAATAAATTGATATAAGTCATTTGGAACATGATTAAAATAGTCCATTGAAATCCCATGGTTAATCTTTGAGACATTTGGCCTTAGTTATGTGATTAAATGTGGTTTTTTTATATTCAATAAGTTATTTTAATATATTTTTTTCACATACATGGATAGGAAATAATTTAGTAAGTTCCTAATTTTCAAAAATTAATTCATTCAGGTGAGAGGAATATTGAAACTAAATAAAGGATTAAATTGACTTATAACAATTATTTTAAGTTGTATCTATGAATTGAAAATTGAAACATTATCTTAAGGAACCTGGTAGAAAGTGATAATTATAATTCCTTATAAAAATTACAGTTACACTTAAATCTATTTATTCCATTTTTTGGAATTAGGAATATTTCTTGAATTAAAGTGAGACAGTGAATTAAAGTCATAAACGAGGAAAGATGATTCCAAAAATAGAAGAATCTATGATTTTATTATTATCTAGCTTGTGTACTTAAGACAAGGTAGGATAATTATTTTAATAAATTAATTCAATATATTACTTTGCAGTCTAATATTATAAGTGTGGGGGTGATGAGAGATGAATTTTCCTAAATTTTTAATGCCTTTAGTTATAAATTAGTCCCCTAATTAATTTAAATCCTAATTAAATCATATATTTTATATTATATTTTGACCTCTGGAATTAATTTTTTAAAATAGATAAAATAATGGTTTTTAATCATTTTTTTCAGCCTTAATATTTTAATGAAAATTCATACATTGATTGATTTAATAATTTAATTTTTTAGAGGATTTTAAGTATTAAAATTATTTTTTTTATTCTTTATTTTATTAATCTTATAAATCCTACAATAAGAAATTTCATTTTCAAGGTTTCCAAGCAAAATTACAAAGGTAGTAATGTGAGTCTTTTCTAGGATAAACTTATTTCCTATCCAAGATCAGTGTAATACATTTCTTCCCATTTTAAAACTTTTCCCAGTAGTATAAGGATTTGTTAATTTTCTAATTTTTGGAAGAACTACCCATCATAAGGCTTCACAATCAATCATAATAATTTTCTGTGATGAGGATCATAAAACATTTCTAATCATTGTAAAGCTTCACTCTCAAGGGAATGGTTTCACCCTTAATCATAATAATTTCAAAAAGGGGGGTCATAATTCTTGATCATAACACTTAAAACTCAATTTTTAGGATTTTAATACATTAATAAAATTTTATAACTATTTAAATGATTTTTTGGTCATCCTAAGGAATAGAAACTTTTCCATTTTTTGGATAATTTTCCAATCCATGATCATTCACAACATAATAGTAAAAAAAATTATTAATTCCACCAAATCAAAACCAAGTTTGTTTCATTGAATCCTAATATTTTGGAATATAATCCACTAAAAAGATGCATCATCTCCCTCCCTCGACCTAATTTTATGATTTCCACTACTGATGTTATGCACTAAAACCTTTCTACCACAGTTCTTCTTGAATGTGTACAGTGATTTATCCTTGGAAATAATGAAGTAGATGGAAGATTTTAGATGCACATAACTAAGTCTATGAGGAACCCTAATTTAAACATGTGTTGAAAATCTAACGAAGGATAATTCACTAAATTGATGAGTAATTTTCTCAATGGGACAGAAATTTTTGGAAAAGGGAAAGTGATATTTTCCATGAACATGATAGAATATACTAAAGTGTGAATAATATATTATTATAGGAGAAGGATTTTTTCATAAAGAAGGGTTCTTCCAAGGTAACTTGATCGAGAGATGTGTTTTTGTTTTCTCAAGTTTCTTTTAATTCAATTGTAATAACTCTTGTGATGGCACACTATGTTCTTAGTGGATAAGTTGAGTAGACTCCCCTTTCCCCTATTGATTAATTCAATGTTTTAATTTAATGTCACTTTTTTTACTTTATATAATCATTTAAAGTTTATAGACATTATGATTTTTCCATATTTCAATTAATTATGAATTATTATTCTCTCTTCAGTAGATTTCTCACACATGCCCCTTAGGTTCTCTCCACTACTTTTTATTATGACTATTGGGATAATCTATGGGTGACTAGAGGACTCTAATCGCTAGGATAGGTGATATTAGAGGATACTATACCATTATACTCCCTTATTAAAGTTGAAACATCTAAGAGAGGATAATCAAGTGAGGTTTCAATTAGTTATAAATAAAATAGAATACTTAAATAATGGGATCATGATTTAATCGGAGGAGATAAGATATCATAGATTAGGCCATATCCTTAATAATTGAACTAAAAATCAATTCAATTTGACTTTTGATTTGATATTCTAAATGAAATAAACAATATAAAAACATAACAAAAACATTATCATCACCATATATAACTGAAGTACATAATTAATGCATTTAATTTAGGACAAAGAAATGTGTTTATTGTTGGCCCTATGATATGACATTCATTACTCTAAATATAAAATTTTATTTTAATTTTCCACAATGCATAATTTTGACAATTAAAAAAATACATTGTTTAATAATATTACTTTTAGATCTAGAAGTATCCATAAGAACAAAATAATAAAGGAAAAAATAATTAATCTATTATAAACTTCAATCATGCCCTCGAAACATGATTAAACTCTAAAATAATAAAGATAAAGGGAAAGAAAACATAGAGAACCTATAAAAACATTGAAACTTCCCTAAAACTGAATGGTGATCCTAGTGGAATGCTCAGGGGGTAAATTAGGCTTCTAAAATAAAAAACATTATTTTTTTAAATATATTTAAAATCCCCTCAATTTAAAACTATCCCAATTAAATAATATCATAGGAATATATAATTTTATAATTTAAAAAATCTCAAAAGAAATTATCAATACCTAGTAAAAAAATAAAATTACTTTAGATTTGGAAATTATTATAATTACACCAAATAGTATATATATATATATATCATTGCTAAATGATAACTTTTGGGGTTTTATATTGAAAACATAGTTTGAAAAATAATTATTGAAAAAAAAATTATGAAAAAAATATAAAAAACACTCAGATGAATTTAAATACAAGAGATTCATATCCCAAATAGAACCTATTCCTTTATGATTTATAGTAAAAATAATGTAAAGAAAGTTTATTAGAAATAAACTAATACATAACTTAGAACAGGTGAACTGATTTATAATCTGGATTGGGTATAAAAATAGATTACTACACATAAGTTTTCCATGATAGAATAAGCCTCCTCTATAGTTATTTTTGGGAATAAAATGTAAAGGTAATAAAAGGTAAGAGTATTATAGTGATATTAATTACAAAGTAAGTGTATGTGTTAAATAAATATATAGACATACAAAGCACAACTCGAAAGTAAATATAAATAGAGATAAAGATTAAATTATAATGAGAAGTGTGATGTAGGTATATCTCTAATTGTATTTGGTTAATTATCAAGTTTATCTTCTACTTGAATGATCTTCCAATTGTTAGAAATAATTTATAGGGAGAATTCAGGATTCCACTAAGATTTTTCAATATCATGCAGAAGACAAGGTATCATGGAGTGAGAAAATGTCATCAGATCATCTTTTATGTGTGTATATTATATATCTTTACATTTGTAAGGCTTATTCTTATTTTTATAATACTCCTCTACAAGTATCCATTGAGAAATAATAATAAATAATTCCCTATATTTAATATTCTCAACTATTCTAACACATTTAGTAAATGCTATAAAATATATTCATTGAAATTTAGGTAATCTCAATCTATCTACTTAGCCTAGGATAGTCAACACCCAGAGTCTATGGGTAGGTGGATTGGGATTTTGTTAGATTTCTATGATCTTACATCCATCCAAATTAATGATAGGATCTTTATTTATATGGAAGATTCAACAATTACAATCGATCTAGGACTTATTATTTTGGTTGATTCATTGTGTCATCATTTGGAGTCATTATAAATTATCTTCAAATCAATATTCAATCGATCCAATACTTTTCAATATTTTTTATTTTGGTTGATAAACATGCATAGTTGATTTGAACTTCTTCATGTTTTTGATATATATAGTCACTAATAAAATTCATTTTATTGAACCTCTTCATTTTACAAATCTGACACATATAAAAATTTTAAATCTACCTAGCTTGTTCAATTGTCTATAATGTGCGGTTTATCACTTATTCATTTGGTCAATTGACTGAAACTCATGGTTCATCCATTATAACTAACAGTTAATTTGGCTCTAAGAATTTCTTATTTAAAAATAGTTTTATTTCATAAAACACAAAAAAAAATTAGAATAATAATTTTAGTACCATGAGATTTAAAAATAGTAACATCATGTTCTATAATGAATATTACATTCAACATAGGGTTTAAACAAAATGTGATACTCTATTAAAAAATTATTATTTAAACATGACCATTATAACATATTTGTTAAGTTGAAGTATATGAAAATAGAATAAATAAATTAATAAAATTATATGGTTTAAAGATTTATAAAATAAATTCAATGGTCATTTATTGATTAGAAATAAAATATTAACAACTTTAAAGAAACAAAATTATTTTTGAAAAATAGTATTTTTTTAAAAAATTGTTCAGTCAAGCATTTCACACAAAATTTAAAAGTAATTTTTCAAATTTTATGAAACATATTTTAAAACATAAAGTTTATTTTATAAATATACATGTCAAAATTATCTTTGGGTGAGTTTTTCATAATTTTATAAGAAGATAAATTATTTTATAAATAGTGGAAATACTAATTTTTATTGAAAACTACATATTCATTTAAATTATTAAAAAAGTTAAATTATATTTAAAATTTGTTTTAAAGTAAAAATAGTTAAATTATATTAAAATTTAACTAATTTAGTTTATCGGACTCAATTTCATATTTAATTCTAATATAAAAACTTTTTAATGTTTTGAAAGTTTTTCTTTGGAAAGCCTGTTGTTTCAACACATATCCATGTTTAATTTTAAATTGAATTCTACGAATTCTATGAATATAATTTCCAAAAATAGATTCAATATTTTAAATTAAAATAATTTATAATATATAATAATTTTAACCTAGTTTTTTGTCATAATGGATAGTAAAAACAATAAAAATTATTTACTAGGGTTAGGGTTAAAACGGGTTTACCGGGGGTTAAACTAAAATGTAAGGGTTAAAAATAACCCAAAACTTTTCTGAATCATATTTTATTGACATATTTAGACCTTATATATTCAATAATTTTATTATTTCCTATTTTTCATCTTTTTTAAGAGAAAAATGTGGGCGCCTCTTTTTATTTTCAAAGATTCAAAGTGTGTCCTCTCCCCCAATTACAAAATCTCACCCTCTCTCTTATCCTCTAAACACTCTCAAATTTTTTTGGTTTAGATGATACCTTCCATAATATCTTCTTTAAGTCCCTCCCAACATCCTATATTCCTTTTTTGATCATAATTACAACCTAAGAATACCTTTGGTTCAACCCAAAGAATTTTTCTAAAGATGAGGTAATGTTCTTAAATGAGTTTTTTTATTTTCCTTCATCTTACACCAACATTGAATATTATTAAAAAAAATATTATATAATAACAATATTATATTAAATATACTAAGATATTATTATATTAATTTCATTACTTATACTCATATCCTCTTCCATCAAATGGGAATTGAAACCATTTATCATGTGTCTGGTGGACTACCGCCTTGTGAATTGATGTAATTATTTCTCCATCACCACATCATATGAATGGATGTAATGATATATTTGACCTATTTATATGATATTTATGAAATTAATTTAATTTTTGGAATTTTAATATCATCTATAACTTCATTCCTTCCAACCCATTGGAAAATAATAACATCGCTCGTGTGTGCGGTGGAATACTACCTCACAAACCGATGTGATGTGTTTTTTCCACTTCCATTTTACTTGGATGGTAATAAGGATATATTAAATGAATATATATGATAATTATGACATAATTATACATTTTAATTATTATATCATGTATACCTTATTACTTTCTATTCCATGGGGGATAGGATAATGTCGATCGGGTGTACTGCGAACTACCACCTCACGAAGCGATGTGACTTGTTTTTCGCTAATACTATTCATATAAGTTAATAAGGATAATTTTATTTAATATATGTGATATATAATAAATAATAATTACTCTATAAAATGTGATATATTATTATTATTCCTTTTATTTAATCCATATAGAAAAATGGAAACAATGTTTATTCATAGGTACAACCTACTGTCTCCATGAACGGTGTGATCCATTTTCAATATCTAACATTTATAGATTTCTATAAATAAATATATATTAAATATATAGTATATATATATATATATTGTTTCAAACTTTTTATATGATTTTACCCTGATCAAATTAAAATTATGTAAATTACCAAACTAAAAGATACAAGAAAAATGAAACAATTGTCGCTTGAAATAGTAATTTTAAAAAAGAATTATTAATAAACGGGTGATAAAAGACAATAAGTAAACCATATATGGTATGATATATTTTTTAGGGTTATATAATATATTTATAATAAACCAATATTTATTATATATGATTTTAGGACACATATGAAGGAAATCGAACCTAGGGTATGGGTTTTTCATCTCACTTTTACTTCTGCAAGACATATACCATATTCACCACTTATACCTTTGTGTGGTGTATATGAAACCAATTTTTATATTTTATATCATGAATATATTTCTCTTAATGGTATTTAAAGATTCATTTGTAATTCTTTATTATTATTTAAAAATTACCAAAGTGGTAAGGGTTTATTTCACAATCTCATCATTATAAAGGATTTTTTATGTTCAAGTATCCCTTGGTTGAATTATTTTGTATTTATATATTAAAACCAATATATTTACTTATAAATTAGTTATTAATTAACTTTTAAATTAATAGTAACATTTTCACTCTCTTTGGTAGAAAAACTTATTGAGAAAATGTTTTTAAGAAATGTTGACATCATTTCTCTCTTCGATCGAAAATCCTTCTTTTATTCAAAACCATGTTATCCAAAAAAGCTTACAATTTTTTTTGGAAGTATCAAAATGATTTATTAAAGACATTTTTACTCATGATTATTTTTTTTAGAAAAATAAAAGTAATGTTTTTTTCATCTCCTGAATGAGGTACATTTTACCATTTTGACAAGTATTAATGGAATATTTTTTTAACTTATAATACATGTATGGTGTTTACCATAGTCATTTCAAATATATGTTTTAAAGATTATTTTAAAATTTTCTAATGATTTTTTAAAACAAAATAATTTTTAGAATGTTTTGTGAACTTTTATTTTTAAAAGTTTATTTTCAAATGATAAAGGTTATTTTACTCAAGAATTTTTTTAAGTATGATTTTATGAAATTTATATTCACCAAAAACAAAAATCATTATTTTACTTATGATACATTAGGTTTATACTATAATGACACCATCCTTATTATTTATCATGATTTATTATGATAATTTTGACTAGGTATGTTCTATTTTATTACTATTCATCATATTACTCTAGATAGTTTATGATAATTTATTACGATAAGTATTACAATTTTTTATATAAATATTTTAATATTAATTTTTATGTTGATTATGTTTCACCAATTATGGGGAATTCATTGGACTTATTAAGTGGTGGTTGGGGCCCATAATTATATAGCCCCTCGATGCATCGGTATGTCTCATGAGATAAATTAGTTGTTGAAATTAAATGTGTTTTTACCCATATTTTTAAAATTTCCTGTAAAAGATATTGAAAATATGATTATAATTCAAAAAACTATACATTGAAATACTGATTAAGATTATTTATTATTGATAGATTCCACTTTATCCATAACCTTATTGAGAATCTAATCTCACCCTCTTTCTTAGGCTTTATTTTACCCAATATACCAGGATGTGATGTTTTGATAGATATTTAGGGATATGATAAGAGTAACAATGAAATTATCAAAGAAAATACTTATTGTATTTAATGTATTTAAAATTTAATGTGATGTTCAAGTACGGTTCTATTTTATACTATCATAAAAACACTCGATACCAATTCACATTTACTAATTGTTTTCAAAAATCATTTGTATAGGCATGTTTAGAGGCTGGTTTCCCAACGGTCTTAGAAAATCATTAGGATTGAGCCAAAATATCCCAGCGGTTTGACTAAACCGTTGGGATGGGTTCATTTTTAAAAACCCATCCCATGGATTTTTATGACTGTTGGGATACACACACTATCCCAACGGTTTTTTAAAACCATTGGGAAATCATTCCCCAAATACATAGTAGTCATCCACTTTCCCCCTCCACCCGCGTGTTTCCCTAAACCAGATCCCCCCTCTTCCCCAGCATGCATAAATTCTTTCCACCAGAAGATCCTTCTTGATTCAAATCATTTTTTTTTTCTAAAACTTCAAATCTGTAAGTGGTAACATAGTTTTAATGGTCTACATCTATTTGTTTTTTTTTGTTTTTGGTTTTGATTTTCCCTAAATAAAAACTCCCTTATCCTTCCCAGCATTCCAACCATTATTCCAAATTGGGGACACATATTCAAGTCATTTTTTATTCCTCTTCAAATTGATAAGCTCTAACTATGTTATTTGTTCTACCTCTATTTATTTTTCTTTTTTCATTCGTATTTATTTTAAGACAGTGTTGTTTTTTTTATTTTGATCAAGAAGCCATTATAAAATATAAATTTGGAAAGAAAAATTTGAAAATTATAGATATTTGATTTGAAAATAAAATAAAAGAGAGGAGCTAAAAATCAAGTCAAATACCACTTTTACGGGATTCACCACACAACCGATGTGGAAATTCTAGACAAGGAACTATTTAATGAAATAATTCCACAATATTAACAATATTAGTTTAAAGGATAAGTAATAATGTATGAGGATATGTTAAAATGTTTGGTTACCTCTCATGTTCTATAAAATCTAATCCAATGATAATTTTTTATACTAAATATTTTATCATCGTTTTATTTTTGGTAATATCCATATATATAGATGTTTTATAATGATCAAATGATCAACATATGCTTCCATAAAATTGAGGTATAATATGTGTTATAATTTTATCATAATTTATCTTGTGGAGGATACTTTTATCCTCAATAAACTTTTTTGGAAATTTATTAAATATAGAATGTACTATCCCAAACGTTTTAAGGATGATTTTGATTTTTATAAGAAATATGAGTAGTGAAAATTCACTAGAAATATATCTAAGAGATCATAAATACTTCAATGACCAATTATTTTTTATGGAATATTTGATGTATGGGGTATATACTTTATAAAACCATTTTTCAAGACATTTGACTATTCAATCATATTTTTATTTGTTGATTATGTGTCAAAATGTAGGGAATCCAAGGAAAAAAATTAATGATTCGAGTATTGTTTGTACTTTTTTGAGTAGTACTATATTTTTTATTTATAATCCTACAAGAATTAGTTAGTGACTAATGAACCCACTTTCACTACAATTTCAAGGAAGATTTAGTGAGGAATTATAGAGTTCGTTGTAATACATAAACACCTTACCATCCACAATCCAATAAACAAGTTGAATTTTTAAAAGTGATATTAAATGATTCTTGGGAAAGATAGTAAATTAGAATTGAAAATATATGAAAAAAAGTTTGGGAGACACCTTGTGGGTTGATATAATAGATTACAAATGTCACACCCAAACTTTGCATTGTGTCATGTTTCAAATTTTTATTTTTTATCTTATTATTTTATCTGCTTCTAATTATTATTATTCTTTTTATATGAAATTCAGGACGAGTCCGACTGGGGTTTGCACATTGGTGATGATAAATGAGTGTTTTGGCCTTGATACCATCCAGCGCACTTCGGTCGAAGCCACGCGGCCTCATCCGGGTCACCACGTGACCTCGCCCCATTAACCGCACGGTCTGCTTCGTGTTAAAGGATGGCATATAAAGTGTAATGAATAATGAAATGGAAATAAAATAAAAATAATAATTTTTTGTAAAATTTAAGAAATTGACTTAATGACAATAATAAGAGTATTGTTTGAGAATATTATTATTGTTGGTATTAGTAGTGTTAAGAAAACAAGATAATAGTAATTAATTAAGTCCTTATTAAAGTTGCAACAATTATTATTATTGTTAATAATTAAATTAAGTTAATATATTTTATTTTATTTCGCTTTGAAATTTCCTGTCAAGATGCAGTCTGAGTTTCAGTTGAATTTGATATTTTTATTAATAAATGAGTTTTTCTTTCAGGGCGTGATAATATGCGACACACGGGTGAAGCATAGTTGCAATGTCGTACGGCTTTTCCAGCGTCACCATGTGAACCGCCCATTGTTCAATTAATTAAATAAATAAATTTAATAATACTGAAATAAAATTAAATGTTTTGAATAATAAAAATAAAAATAAAATGAGGAAAATGTGTTAGTAGTTTAATAAGTTATTTTTATATAAGTTGTGTTTTAGTGATAATAATATTATTATTATTATTATGGTTTTAGTTTAAAAATATTTTTATTAATAATAATATTTTTATTTTTATTTTTTTCTATTATTTTTTTAGGGTTTATTTTTATTCTTTTTATTTATTTATTTTTTCTTCTCCCTCTTCTCACTCTCTCCCGTCAGACCCCACCCCCATCTCTATCTCATGTGTGTTTTCTCCCCCTTGAAACCCTATACGCCACGCCTCATCTCTCCCTCTCGGCTGGCCATGTCGCACCACATCTCTCCCTCCCAACGGACCATTTGGTGATGCCCTACTCCCTCTGGTGATCTGCTGCACACACCACCCTCCTGGTCGAGCGCCTCCTAGCAATATCACTCCACTTTGGTCAGCCGATTCAGTCCTCCCGGTGTGAAACACTTTGTCGTCGTCTCACCTCCCTCTATTCTGGTGCCCCACTCCCCTATCTGACCGGAACTCTCCACCTTGATGAACCTACGCACGTTGGCCCCCTCCTCCCTCGCCAAACCCACACCCCCTTGGCCGCACATCTGATATCAGATGGATTTTTCGGCACGACACACCTCCGGAACTTCTCTGTTGTGATCGGTCAACATTATGTAGCCCTACCGTAGGTGCGTACTTCTTTTTTTAGTTGGTTTCTTCCTTTGATAGATTATCAGGTTAGGTTTTAGGTGGTTTTCGGTCTGGTTTTGATGTTCTCTTTGGTTCGAATTCTGGTTTAGGGTCCTTTTCAGTTTGCATGTGGTGCGTATGAGGTGCGATTGGATATTCGCACAAGGTTTGGGAGTTCCTCCTTTCGGGGTAGGTGGTTCCGCGTATAAATTTTATCTAACAAATTAGTTTGTTTATTTAATTAATTTAGCATATTTATTAATTTGTTTGTGCACTGCAAATCATGTTTAAAATTTGTTTTGGTGTGTGTATTATTTCAAAATGGAATTTGTGTGTGCTTAATTAGGTGTGTAGTTGTTGTGTATTCTGTTTTAGTTTGGTTTTCCTGTTGCATACTATTTTCTGGTTGGGTTTGTGTTTTGGTTTTTTGCTGATGTGTGGTGTATTGTATTTGGTATTGTGTAAAGTCTTGTGATACCTCTCAGGAATTGTTTTATAAAATTTTTAAATGGTTTATTAAATTATATTAATGGTGAGAAACATGTCTGGAAGGTGGTTTGGTGTTGTGCCAAGGTTCATTTAGTTTTAAATGGATATTTTGAGTGATGTTTTCTATGCATTTAAAGTCAAGAAAAATATTTTGAAAATTGTTTAGAAAATTTTCTAGTGTTTTATTTATCCATGGAAATGGTCTTTAAAATTTTATTTATAAAATGTTGAAAATGTTTTATTAAATAATTATTAAGGATGAATATTACTTTTAATTGAATTGGGTAAATTTTTTTGTCATTAAAAGTCTTGTGGTTGTTATAGCGTGTCATCAACGAAAGTCCATTACACTATGGTTATCAGTTTGCGTGCACTTATGCGCAAGTGTAGAGTGATTCGTGTCATCACGATCGAGCGGAGAGTCGAGGTAGATCCCCCACTGCACTTGCCTTTAAATTTAGAATTTATTAATTTCTTGATATTTTATAAATTTTAATAAATAACAAATAGTATTAAATGATAAATTTTTAAATGATCACTCGATGTAAAAAAGAGCCGTTTATTTTATACACAACACTTGAAATGTTTTCTTGATGTGTGGACACCCAATAGTGAAAGAATGCCCATTTGTCCTTTAAACATAATTCACTGAATTTTAAATGTAGTTTTGGTTTATTGGTAAATGATTTATTTTTAAGCACAAACAACAGTTTTGGTTCACTTGATAAATGAGGATTTTCCTTAAAATTGGTGAAGGCCCGTTTGGCACTTTAATAAAATAAATTATTTTGGAAAACTCTATTTGGGGTTACTCAGATGTGATATTTAATGTACATTGACTCCATGATTTTTGTGTGATGTTTGTACTGATTGATTGACTTTGTTGACTCACCCACCCCCCCTTCTTTTATTACACATGTTGACATGGGAACCCGGCATAGTAAGTGAATTTTTGTGAACGATTCTACACTAGTTTAGATTATGCATTGGCTAGTGTCCCCATAGTAGAGGAATACTGTGTTATTGCTGCTATGGAGATTGGGCCCCTTGGTTTGGCCATGAAAGGCTATACCGGGTAGTAGTATGGGCCCTATGACGTCATCAAGTTAGGTCATACCTTCAGGATGAGTCACATGTATGGTACGTTCTATATTATTCACGAGCTCCTAGGTTTGACCCAGGTCTATTCAGCTTTTGTTGCATGTAGTAGTAATTATGATTCTTATATGTATACCTATATTGCCCTTCCTGTGTGATTTCTTTTGTGCATTTCTTGTGTATTGTTCTCCTTGGAAAGTGGTAAACTGATTTTAATTAGGTTTCTAAAAATGGTTTTCAAATGTAACTGTTTAATCTTCTTTGTACAAATTTGAAAAAAAAAATATAAACATAACTTTCCCTTTCAAAAAATCCATTGACACTAATGAAATGAATCTAGATTTGAAAATGGTTAAGGGTGATGGTTTGTACTTTGCTTTTGAGAAAAATACTTAGAAAAAAATAATTTTATAAATTGTAGTTCAAACTTGAAATTAGTGAATTATTTATTTAATGGCATGTGCATTGGGAATAGAATTAGTTGGGCCTCCCTACTGAGTTTTAATACTCATGCCTATAGTGTTTTCTTGTTTTTAGTTTCGGTTTCAGGTTTGACATGAGTTTGTTCGTCGTGGGCGAGACTTGGTTGTGGTTTGGAGAGTGACTCTCAAGGTCATGAGGATTTTTTGGTTGTGGTCAGGTTAGTACGTTGTTCTAGCTTTTTTTCGTTGCTTTATTTATTTTCATTGGGCGAAATCATTCCCACTTGCCCTGTTGATGCCCTGGCACTTGTCGCCAGCCCGTGAGGATCGATAATGCCTCTCGGGCCTTGCCGTGGACCGTGTCGAGTGCCGAGTCGGATGGCGACCCAGCCTAGTTTGTGACAACAAAACCCCAAATGGAATGAACGCATACTAATTTATCAAATAAAATTGTTATCATGTGCATGTAGAGATAGAACATAAATCTCATTAGGAAGTTAAAGAGATTAATATGGATATAAAAAATACTAGATATAAAATAAGGATATATATTCAAGAACATACCAAAATAAAGAGGGAATAATTTTTAAATTATAGAATTTACATGGAGATAATATGAGTAACACATAAATTGTATATTCAATAAAGAGACTTCCAACCTGGAGAAAATATATTTCTCTACAACTAAAGACTAAAATTAATTTCTGGTGAATGTCATTTCATAGGGTAATGCCTATTGACCATCACTAATGGGTATCTATTTAGTGTTCTTTTGATAATTAATAAGGTATAAATTTATGAATCTGTTATCAATAGATATTGGATGAAGAAGTATCTCAATAATATGATATTATTACTAGTGAAAAGATCACACTACTACAACCCACCTACTAATAAACTCTTAGGCTATACCAAACCAACTGAATATAATTGAAATGACTTGATTTGACCCAAGTATACTTGAGTAGACCCAAAAAACATGAAATTGCATCAAACTGAACTAAAATAAAAATAATTGAACTAAAGAAAACCTAACATAAAGTAATTCTACAGTGATGATAAAAATTTAACTGAGTTGAACAATTCTCATTTACTTAACAAAACCTTTATATATAATATTTTGTTGTCATTCATATTATGATTCTCATATAGAGTGGTGTGTTAGTTATGATTTTATATAAGGTGAACAATTCTTGTTTACTTAAATATGTTTTCAATTAAATTTAAATCTTATGTAATTGATTTTACAAAATGATTTATTATATATTTTTAAAAAATGTATCGAAGTTGGATTTATGAAACTGATCGAATATCAAGTGATTTTGAAAAAAATGGATATATTTTTAGATTTCGAATTTGACAATGATTTAGATAGTGTTCATATACACTGACTGTGTTATAATTGTGTTATAAGGCCTTGGTTGATCTGTAAAGAAGTTATCTACCATATAACCATATATGGTTTTCAAACAAACTAATGTGTGGTATCACAATGGGGAGAAAATGGAATCTCAAAATGATGATGATCTAAATGAGAGGATTGAATTGGAGGATTTAATATATAACAGATTTCAATTTATTAATCACCGTGAGAAGGAAAGTATGTTGATCCTATAAGAATTCAATACAAGCACACATAATGCATCCATTGAAAATGAAGATGTTTGTTGCACAAAAATCCCTCAAGGTATCATTGAAGCATTTTTGAGGTGATTGTGTTTGTTGACAAAGTGGACAACTGCGCTTTGATTGTTGACAAAGAAAACCATGACATACAAATTTGTTGACAAAGGGGATTTCATGGTGGAATGTCGAGTTCAAGAGATGTGGTCAATGATCCATGTTTGATTCCAGAACACCGATAAAGGAATGAATGATCTGGAGGCGGTACAGAATGAACAGATACAAGGTGGCACCTTTTTCCAGGGTTTGCCAAATTTTTGGGCCTGAAAATTGACAAGTGAAGAAAAGTGGTTTTTAGCAAAGGGACTTGCGCACCATGTACTTGAAGGCTTGGAAACATGCACGCCATATGTTTTTCAAGATCAGATCATCAAAATATGGAAAATGGATAAGTATCGCGCAAGTATTGGGTTGGTCATGCAGGTGACTTGCACTTGCGCTTTAGTGCCTAGGAGAATTGGAAACTTTTGCGCTTATTGTTTTTCAAGATCAGAAGATCAAAATATGGAAAAGGTAAGAGGGTCGCGCGGGTATTTGGTTTGGTCGCGCAACTGAATTGCAGGAGAAGACACATGCGTGCCGAGACTTGCACATTGAGGGGAGACTTGTGTGTCGTCATGCAGGTTATTCAACTCCTATAAATACAGGACTACCCCTACTCATTTTGAACGGAGTTCAACACTTTGAAAAATCAGAGCTCCTATCGCACAGGTGTAGTGGTCGTGCAAGTGGTGGTGTATCGCGCAAGTAGGACTTGTGTGCCAGATTTGAAGAAGGGTGATTATTGTTTGTTGTGTGCTAATATTGGTTTGGGCGTAAAGGGTAGTATGTCGCGCAAGATTGGAGTTGAAGAATCTTGTGTCGCACAAGTGTCTGTGGTGGACTCTTGAGCCAGTTGTGACTTGCACACCGAGACTTGCACGCTGGATTAGACTTATGCGCCAAGTAAGGTGGATTTACGGCAGTGATTCAGGGCAGTGTGGAAGCTGAAAGTTTTCCCGATACCTTCGGTGAAAAGAGAGATTCATCTACGGGTGAAAATTGGATTTCAACAAAGCATCTACTTAAATAGGAAGATGCATTCCTTCATGCAAATTAAGAGACCTACAGGTCTATAAACTGGGAGTGTATTCCTTCCAGAGCAGTGAGAAAAGGAAGATAAAGAAGGTGATCCTCTCCACCATTAGTGACCCAGAGAGGGAGAAACAAGGAGTGACCCTTGGGAAAGCAGTGAGCTGACCCTAAACATTATAAAGGCAGTGAGCCTGGGCATAGAAGTGCTCAACCTAAAACCTTTTAAACAACAGCGTGCTTTTAGTGGATTTGGTACATCAGCACATTGTCGGTGTATTCTCCTTAGACGTATCCCATTGAGGGTGAAGCAAGTAAAAAATTGATGTTTCATGTTCATGCTTTGCTTTCGGTTTATATTGTGCAACTGTAAATAGAGAGAATAGTTTTTTTCTTAACTGTGAAACAAGATCAGAACAGGCTTTAATTTTAAATTACTCATGCCCTGATTCACCCCCCCCCCCCTCTCAGGGTATTCAGCCTTGTGGACCTAACAATTGGTATCAGAGGGAAAGGTTGATATTAGTTATTCTCTCAATGGAGGCCACTAATCATAAAGGGATTCCAATCTTCGACGGATGTAATTTTCAGATATGGAAGAATCGAATGCAACACTATTTCCGATCTTTTGGAATAGATGTGTTTTCAACACCTATTCATGGTATCATAGCTGATATTAATAGTGGTACATTATTAGAAGCTGAGCATAGAGATTTGGATGCTGATGCCAAAGCAATTAATGCCTTAAGGGGATCCCTTTACAATCCCATCTATACAAAGGTGATGTCATGAAAAACGTTACATGCTATGTGAAAAAAACTATTGAATATATATGAATGAGATACAAAGGTCAGAGAGGCAAAGATGCAAGTGCTGTGGAATAAATATTAAGATCTGAAGATGAACCCGAATGAGTCTGTTGATGCATTCTTTGATAGGGTAAATATTGTTGTGGAAGATATACGAGGACTTGGTGAATTCATTGAAGACATAAAGATCGTAAATCGCGTCTTGAGGAAGCTTCCACCTCGGTTCAATCCGAAAGTTTCAACATTATAAGACAAAGATCTCAAAGAGCTGACACTAGACAATTTACACAGTACATGGGTTGCATAAGAGATGATGAATGATGATAACAAGGCTGTGGAAAAGGGGAAATCCAAAGAGATGTCATTTAAGGCCATGATGAAGCTCACCATTGAAGATTCTCAAGAAGAAGAATAGACAGATGAGGTTATGTCATTCCTTTCCTCAAATCTTCAAAGAAGAAAAGGAAAGTTCAAAGGGAAACTTCCACTGGCTTTTTTTAGACGTGGAAAAGTTGGTCATCTTGCTACAAGATGCCCCAAAACGTTTCAAGAAGAAAATGATGAAGATGATGTTGAAAATCCCAAGAAGAAATATTTATCCTATGTGAAAGGGAAAAAGCAGTTCAAGAGAAATTTCTTCAAGAAGAAGAATCTTCTTTCATAAGAAATAGACAGTTCAGATGAGTCTAAGGATGAAGAGGTTGAGGAGTTTTAAAATTGTAAAGATCATGGACAAAATGAAATGGTGGTTATTGTCGGTAGTGCTCATGAAAAGGAAGAAACCGATGCTGATGAAGAAGAAGAAGAAATTGAAGGGAGAGTTGACATGGAAGCTGAATTAGAAGCATCTCTTGAAGAGATAGATATTTGGAGAGTAAAAACAAAGAAATCCAACAAGGTGGTACATGATTCCAAACTCTACATGCAACAGTAATAAGAAGAGAAGTTCAAACTAGTAAAAGAAATAGAAAACCTTATGTCTTTGTGGCTAGAGAGCACATAAAAGGTTGATGAGCATAAGCTCAAGATTGAAGAATAGAAAAGGGATATCGATGGCTTGAATGAAAAATTTAAAGATCGCGTCAAGCGTATCAAAGAGCTTGAAGAGGAAGTTGTCGGTCTGTGGAGAAAAGTCAAAGACCAGGAAAAACCTTTGATTCATAACACATTCTTGGGAAAGCAGGTTATTAAGAAGACTGAAAAAAATGAAAGAGGAACCTAATAGTTCAGCAGGAAAGAAGTATCAATTGAGCTCAGACGTTAAGGCTATTTCAGGGATTAATCGGAAACAAAAATCTGTGACAATTGAAGTGAGACCGCAAGCACCAGTCCCAAGATTGAAGGTTGATTTAGGCAAAAAGCATAATCATAATATTCAAAGATCCCAAAGGGAAACTCGATGTGATGAATTACCATGAAGGAATGCACCATATATCAGGTGTTATTGTTGTGGGAAGATGGGACATTCATAGTATGTGTGTTCCATAGCCAAGAGATATCAAAGGGAATAAGAACAAAGGTGGCAGTCAAATACAGAATGGTTCTCCAGAACACATTTAGAAGGAAATTATTTTTGGTGTGGAGGATTTGGGCACATGGCTAGGTACTGCAAATAAACCATATAGAGGAATGTGCCAAAGAAAAATCAAAATGTTCGCAAGCAGTAGATCAATAAACCAACAGGTGAGTTAAAAGTGAAAAATAGATTTGCAGTGTTGCAAGATGAAGCTGGTCCATCACACTCTAGGGAAGACCAAGTTCCCCAAACCACACCGAGTGTGAATTTGAAGACATGGATCAAAAATAAAAAGGAAGAAAAGTTTGTAGTTGCGTAAATTTCCCTTAATTCTTCAGATCGTTCAGGAATATGGATTCTTGATAGTGGTTTCACATCCCATATTACAGGGAACAAGGATCTCATTATAGGCATGAAATATGACAAAGAAGGAGTTGTCAAGTTTGGTAATGGTGAAGGGCTGAAGATTTTTGGTTTTGGAAAGTCCAAATTTGGGGAAAATAAATGATATGTGCTGATGTCTTGGTAGTAGAGGGTCTTAGTCATAACTTACTCAGTGTCAGTCAACTATGTGACCATTGGCACTCTATCTGATTTACCAAGAAGATGTGTGTTGTGAAAGAAAAAGATGGAGCAGTTGTTCTACAAGGAAAAAGGACAAAGGGAAATCTTTACCTTGTAAGTGGTGAAGAATATATGTGCCTTTTATCCAGAGAGGAAAAAAACAAGTTGTGGCATAAGTGATTTGGTCACCTATGCCAACCATCCATGGAAGATCTGGTAAAATTTGATGCTGCTAGAGACCTTCCCATACTATCGCGTGATCGTACTCATACAAGTGATGCTTTTCAACAAGGTAAGATCATCAGAAAGACATATTGGAAAAAGGAACAGAAATCAACCAGAGTGCTTGAATTGGTGCATGCTGATGTTTGTGGACCTATCTCACCACGTTCCATAAATAGGCAAAGGTACTATGTCATTTTCATTGATGATTATAGAAGCATGGCTTGGGTATTTGTCATTACCCATAAGACAGAAGTTTTCAGTTGTATCAAGCAGTATAGGAGGGAATTAAAAGGATGCTTGGGAAGAAAATTTTGAAGTTTCATACAGATAATGGTATAGAATTCACAAACAGTCAAGTGGAAGACTATCTCGAGAAACATGGGATAAGGAATCAAGTTTCATCAGTGATAAATCCTTAATAGAATGGAGTTTTTGAAAGGAGAAACAGGATCATAAACAACATTTCCAGAATAATGCTTATTGAAAAGGACCTACCAGATAAATTTTGGAAGGGAGCAGTTTTAACATCGGTCTATATTTCGAATAGGTCTCTATTGTGTCTGAAGCAATGGAAGACTCCGTATGAAATGTGGTATGAAAAAAAGCCAACATTGAAATACTTTCGAATATTTGGAAGTTAGTGTTTCATTCTCAACAAAGAAAATCACTGAAAGTTGAGTCACAAGGAGATGAGGGGATATTCTTTGGCTACTCTGGGAAAAGAAAATCATATAAATGTTTCAACAAAAGGCTGGGAAAAATTGTTCAGATCAATGATGTCACTATAGTTGAAAATGAACAGAATACTCAATGACCAAGTGAACAGTTTCTTGATGAAAGTGATGAAGAGGTAAGCAACACAAGGGAAGCAGAAGTGGCATAGGCTAACTCAGAAGAAGATACTAATGATGAACAAGAAAGTGTCAAGTCTGTGTCTGCAAGGAAGCCAAAGAGTCGATCTGAAATTGATAGGTAGAATATCATTGGTGATCAGTCATCTCTTGTTCAGACTCAAAAAATGAAATCATTACAGAAAACATCATTTTTATCTCACATGGAGCCAAAATGTTTTTCCAATACAGCTGAAGATGAAAACTGGGTTCAGGATATGAATGAAGAGCTTGATCAGATTGAGAAGAACCAGACATGGGAGATTGTTTTGAGGCCAGAAAAAAATAATGTCATCGGGAATAAATGGGTCTATCACAATAAGATGAATTAATATGGAATAATTATAAGGAACAAAGCACGACTAGTGTGCAGGAGATACTCCCAGATAGAGGTAATGGATATTCATGAGACATTTGCACTGGTTGCAAGGCTAGAGACAATCAGATTATTTTTTGCCATAGCGGTGAAAATAAAGTTCAAAGTGTTACAGATGGATGTCAAATCCACATTATTTAATGGTGTTTTAGAAGAGGAGGTGTATATTGAGCATCCAGATGGTTTTCTCATTCATGAGGATGAGAATAATGTTTACAAGCTGAAGAAGGCATTGTATGGGATGAAACAATCACCAAGAGCATGGTACTCAAGGCTTGATCAGTACATGAAGAAGCTTGGTTTCCAGTGTGGGGGAGTTGATTACAATCTTTATTTTAGAAACGACAGTAATCAAATAATTATGGTGTTGGTATATTTTTATGACATAATATTTGGTGGATTAGATTAAGCTTAGTGCAGAAACTTTTCTAAATTCATGAAAAATGAGTTTGAAATATCAATGATTGGAGAGCTAACATTTTTTCCAAGGTGTATAGGTGACACAAGGAAGAAATGGAACATTCATTTATCAATCAAAATATTCCAGGGAGGTTTTAAGAAGGTTTGGCATGGATAATTCCAAGGAGATGAAGACTCTGGTAGCTACCTAGATGAAATTATCAAAAGATTAGGATGGAAAGGAAGTTAATATCACAGAAAATAGGAAAATTATTGGAAGTATGTTGTACTTGACTGCGACAAGGCGTGATATTGTTTTCGCCACATGCCAAGAAGCAAGATATCAGAGTAATTTCAAGTAAATACACATGCTTGCAGTGAAAAGAATACTTCGGTATATCCAGGTCACATTGGATTTCGGCTTGACATATACTGACAAATCTCATATAGAGTTATTGGGATACACTGATACAGACTGGACCAGTTCAGAAGATGATATAAAATCAACGTTAAGTGGTGCATTCTATCTTGGTGTATTGTATATTTCTTGTGTAATAAAGAAGCAAAATTGCATTTAATTAATCACCGCGGAAGCTGAGTATATTGTGGCCACTCAAGAATCCACACATTTTTTATGGATGAAGCAGCAGCTTAAAGATATGGGAGTTGAAGTGAAGTCTCCAATCGGAATCCAGTGTGATAACTCATGTGCTATAAATCATAGAAAAAATCGTATCCATCACTCAAGGACAAATTAGATTTAGATAAAGTATCATTTTATCAAGGAGAAGGTTGAGAAATTAATTGTGAAGTTGGAGTATGTGCCTACAGAGCTACAGGTTGCAGATATTCTGACAAAGGCCTTACCCAATGAAGCGTTTGAGCAGCATCGACTGGCTCTAGGAGTTCAGTCGACTCCCCGCACTTGAAAGAGTGTGGATGTGGAACCCCCCCCCCCCCCCGAGGTATGATGTGTTTTCCCCTAAGGTACTGATATGTGTTCTCTACTCTGTTACAGACTGCCAAGGAGTTACCTTTGGGTTCGATGAAAAAGGGGGATAAAATAGTAATTTTTCAAGGGGGAGACAGTGTGGCAATTTGAGAAATATTGAAGGATACGGGAAGAAGCTGAAAGGTGGAGTAGCCAAATTGGGGAAGTTGAACGTGCTTAGCCAGAGCTTAGCTTGGACAACATAGGAAATAGGGCTAAAGAGGTTTTGCAGCTGACAAGGGTTGAAGCTGTGAACAGAAAGGGGAAGCATTTTAAATATGATGATGCTAGAAGTGATCGATCAATGAATAGATATCACAACAGCTGAGGATCGTGATAAAATCAGAAGAGTGGTGTTGGAATGTGGTAAGAATATTTCCAATGATTGGTATCAGTTTGGTAAAAATGGTACTATTTTGGTGTCAACAGTGAGTGTTAGATATGAAGTGATTCATTGATGAACTTTTCATTTACTCTTGTTTATCATGCTGAGCATTTCTCAGGTGGGCTTAATGTACGTGTTAAGTGAATCCTTGATAGCTATCAGAATCACAATAGGTGAATGTTGGCTGAATAATTAACAATGTATCTTTTTATGGAATATTTTTCAATAAACCCAAAGGAGGTGATTGTTGGGAAAAAATTCCTTAGGGTATCATTGAAGCATTTTTGAGGTGATTGGGTTTGTTGAAAAAGTGTACAACTATGTTGTGATTGTTGAAAAAGCAAACCATGACATAAAAATTTGATGACAAATGGGATTTCATGGTGTAATGATGAGTTCAAGAGTTGGGGTCAATGATCCATGTTTGATTCAAGAATGTCGACAAAGGAATGAATGATCTGGAAGCAGTACAGAAAGAACAGATACAAGGTGGCTCCATTTTCCAGTGTTTTCCAAATTTTTGGGCCTGAAAATCAACAAATGAAGAAAAGTGGTTTTTGTCAAAGGGACTTGCGCGCCATGTACTTGAAGGCTTGGAAACCTGCGCGCCATATTTTTTTCAAGATTATATCATTAAAATATGGCAAAGGGATAAGGATCGAACAAGTATTGGATTGGTCGTGTAGGTGACTTGTGCTTGTGCACCAGTGCCTAAGAGAATTGGAAACTTGTTCACCTATTGTTTTTCAAGATCAGAAGATCAAAATATGGAAAAGGAAAGAGGGTCGCGCAGGTATTTGGTTTGGTCATGCAAGTGAATTGTAGGAGAAGAGACCTACACGCCGAGACTTGTGCGCCGAGGGGAGACTTGTGTGTCGTCACGTAGGTTGTTCAAATGCCTATAAATACATGACCACCCCTCCTCATTTTTAACAGAGTTTAACACTTTGAAAAATCAGAGCTCTCGTTGTGCAGGTGTTGTGGTCGCACAAGTGGTGGTGTGTCACGCAAGTAGGACTTGTGTGCCAGATTTGAAGAAGGGGTATTATTGTTTGTTGCACGCCAATATTGGTTTGGGAGTAAAGGGAAGTGTGTCGCGCAATTTTGGAGTTAAAGAATCTTGTGTCGTGCAAGTTTTTGAGGTGGACTTACGTGCCAGTTGTGACTTTCGCGCCAAGACTTGCGCACCGGATTAGACTTGCGTGCCAAGTAAGGTTGATTTCTGGCAGTGATTCAGGGTTGTGTGGAAGCTAGATGTTTCCTGATACCTTCAGTGCAAAGAATGATTCATCTACGGGTGAAAGTTGAACTTCAACAGAGCATCTATATACATAGGAAGATGCATTCATTCATGAAAATGAAGAGACCTATAGGTCTATAAACTGTGAGTGGATTCTTTCCAGATCAGTCAGCAAAGGAAGAGAAAGAAGGTTATCCTCTCCATCGGTAGTGAGCCAGAGAGAGAGAAACAGGGAGTGACCCTTGGGAAATCAGTGAACTAACCATAAACATTGTAAAGGCAGTGATCCTGGGAATAGAAGTGATCTAGCCCGAACCCTGTAAATAGCATTGTGCTTTTAGTGGATTTGGTGCATCAGCACATTGTCGATGTATGCTCCTTGGACGTAGCCCAGTGAGGGTGAACCAAGTAAAAAATGTTGTGTCTTTTTCATGATTTTCTTTCTGTTTATATTGTGTAACGGGAAATAGAGAGAAGAGTGTGTTTCTTAACATAAAAACAAGATCAGAATGGGATTTAATTTTAAATTAGTCATACCCTGATTCACCCCCCCCCCCCCCCTCTCAGGGTATTCAACCTTGTGGACCTAAAATGTTTACATGGTGAAAATTTTTAATGATATTTTGATGAATCTAGTATATCGGAAATGTGGTAAAATGAAAAGGTTCTAATTTTTAATCTGATTGTTTCATGGGAAAACCATGTGTGGGATTTCTAATACTTCCATCAATTACATTCTTACCTTGTTTAATGAATTACTTCTAGATGATGAAGATATTATCTCAAACCACTATATGTCATGGAATTTAGTTGAAGAACCTGGATTTTCAAAAAACAAAATCAATGCTTTCCTGAAAGATTGTAGCTTATTCTGGGAGGAAACTACTGAAATAAATGTTTGTATAAATTGTGGAACATCTCTATGGAATCAAAAATCTGATGGAACACCATCTCATGTGCAACAGAAAGTAATTTTCCACTTTTCATTGATCCCCATACTCCAAAATCGTTTAATGTATAATGAGATATCAATAATAACATGATGGAATGATACCAAGAGAATTAATAATAATGAATAGTTGGCTCACCCTATAGATATATTTTCATGGAAGTGATTTTATGATCAATATCCTAATTTTTCAAATGAAATACATAATGTGAGGTCAGTTATTTTATGTGAAAGTTTTAATTCATTTGGGAAGAGGCTTACTTCGCACAACACATGGCCAATTTTCATACACATTTATAACATTCCCCCATTGTTGGGTATGAAAAAACCTTACGCTTTCAAGATTATACTCATATTTGTCCCTTTGTATCCCATCAATGATATAGATAGATACATGAAACTGTTAATAAAATATTTTAAACTTCTTCGGGATGTGGGTGTGCACACATATGTTGCATTTTTTAAATATATATTTCAGATTCATGTTGCACTTATATAGATGATTAATGATTTTCCTGCTTATGAAATGATGTCTAGATAAATCATAAAGGGAAAACTATCATGTCTTATTTGTATAAAGGATACTCAATCCAGAAGACTGAAATATCACTGTAGTTTTAGTTTTATGGGACTTCAATGATTCTTTCCTATAGACCATCCATATAAAAATAATCATTAAATATTTGAAAATAACATGGAGACCAACAATCCACCTCAGCGTATGTCTAGAATTGAAGTTCTTAATGAGTTGAAATATTTTAGTTTTTCATTCAGGAAGGGTCAAATTAAATCTATAAAGAGAAAGAATGTTTCCAATGATATCCATTACAATTGTAAGAAGAGGAGTATCTTCTTTAAGTTTTTTTATTGGTCAACCAATTTTTTAGGTCATTTCTTGGACACAATGAACATTAAAAAGAATATATGTTTAATTTTTCTTTATATTCATCTAAATAAAAATGGAATGAAAAAAAGATGATTTAGGATCACGGCCTAACTTAGTCGGTTCGAGGATCAAACCAGAATTCCATCATGTGTGTATTATTGAAAATAAATGGGAAGTTCCATTTCCTTTTTCTATAATTATCTTTTTGATTAAAATATCATTTTAGATCCTACTATAGTTTCTCTATGATAGATCATAGTTCCATGACATCTTTTCAAGGATATGGTGGTGTTCACTATTACACTACTCATAGACTTTCTTGTGGAAGTATCCATAGACACATCATTTTAAAACATTATGGAAAACAATTCCATCACATTGAAATATATTATACTCTCAATGGATTCCCAATGGCCCTTCGCACTACCCAGGTAGCCTTCGGGGAGTCACAAGATCCACCAAAGAATACACTCAAACTCTTGGATAAATAACTTGAGCTTAATCATTTTCTTTATACAAATTCTTATTTATATTCCTCTAATTAATTGTATTTTTATTATTTACATTATGGGACCCCATTTTGATCTTTTATCACTCCCACTTTCCAAAGGTGATTGGTCTCTCACCATCAGGGTGATGATGATAGATCCCATAATCCATAAATTCATGGATAGTTTCTTCAATCTCTCTTTCAATAAGCATTCTACTCAATTTAATTATAAACCATCATTTAAATATGTCTATAAAATCTATACATACCATCAAGAACCTATTCTAAAACATCACTCATGTTTTGTAAATACTAAACTAATCAATCAATAATAGTAGCACAATAAGGGTAGATTTCCATTTCTCAATCTATCCAATGTTCTTTTTCCCTATTATTCACTTTGGTGTGGATATCATCCTTTTGGTGGTGTGGATACCCTCCTTCTTTTAAGTTGTATTCATGTGGCATGTTGTGATTTCTAGTGTTTTATTTTTTCCTATCATTGTATTGTATATTGTCTGTATTTTCAGGTGTATTTACAACGTGGTGTTTTTTCCGGTGTGGTGATATTTTTAGTTGTGGTATTCGTCATTATTCTATAGTGTTTTTGTATATGTTTTTAGAGTATTTTCAGGTGTTGTTTTTTCTATTGTGGTATTCTATATATTTTCTACATTATTGTTATTTTCCTTGTCATGTCAGCACCTTTTCATTTATTTCACTAATGTAGGAATATAATGATCAAATAATGATTAAATTATTTATTTAATGTGTTATTTATGTTTTGATGATTGATAGAAACCAAATGGATTTGGTGGTTGTTTTAATTTAATGGTTGGTAACAAAATTCAAATGAGGAGACTATTGAGAAGAAGTTTTTGGAGACTATTAAAGATTAAAGGTTTTATATATGTTAAATAAACTCCAAGAAGATATAGTTTTCAAAAGTGAAATGTTTTTTATGTGTAGATAATGTGGATATGAGTAAATGGATTTGGTGTTGGATTTTGTTGTCAAAACATCTGTTATATGTTACTCGTATTCTATCTGAGTTGATTAATATTATTTTGGGTGAGATGAAGTTCATTATAAAGTACATTATTGGTTGAATATGATTAGAAGAATATTAAAGGCAATTTTGGAGAAGAATGAAGTAATGGTGGCCTTATTACACTGTCTTTATATCCAAAAGCATGTATACTGGTCATATGGGAAGTAAAAGTGCTTTTATACCCAATAAATGATAATTTTTCATTTCATTCTCTAAAAAAAAGATTTAACTATATCATGGTGTAGTAGATAACACACAATAGTGGAGAATAATAAGGATTTCAGCTTAGAAATGAGATTTTTGTAGTGTGTGTCTGAAAACCAAAAATGACTTGGATTGCCCCATGATATAATATTTCTGACCATTTTGAGTAAATTAAAATTTTCAATATTTCTACACAAAATAAAATAAAATTGGTTAATTGGAATAGTTTTTCTCATATTAAGATTGAAATGGGGAATATTATGTTGTGGTACATGCCGTGGTGGGAATGGAAAATCCCTATCTAAAATAATGAAGGTGGATTATACTGTGACAGAAGGTGTAGTGATCAAGTTTTCAAACTAAAACAACATTTATACATTTCATTATTGATTGGGTAATTTGAGAATATTTCTACAATATCTCAATGATTTTGAACCAAAAATCATAATACATTCTGTACTGAGGGGAGTTTTCTTTTTCTATGTTCTATTGTAGTGGTTTTTTTGTGTTGTTTTAAGTGTTGTATAAAGGTGTATGCATTGTACTATTTTAAGTGTTATATGTAGGTGTATGAAGAGTAAGGGAGTCTACTGAATACTATGTATAATTCTGGAAATTCCTTATACCAACGGTTTTAAACCATTAAAATAGTTTTGAATACCATATTTTTACCAACGATTTTAATGAACCATTAGTAAAACTCTATACCAAGAGTTGATAAACCATTTGTAAACTGTGAAATCATGATATATACCAATGGTTAATAAACTATTTTTTAAATATATTCCAATGTTTGTATTGAAATAATTTGTATAATGAACTTTACATTGCCCTATACCAATGCTCCAAGAAGAACCGTTGGGATAGGCCTATCCCAACACCAAACTAGCCAACTGTTTAGAAAACCATTTATATATGGTATACCAATGGTTTTCATTCCTATACCAATGGTTTCAAACCATTGGTATAGAATACCTTTCCAGTAGTGTTAACAATAATACTAAATTATTTGGTCATTTGGGATTTGATTGCTTGTATCAAGTGTCAATGTAATAAAGTAACCAATGGATCTAGGATAATAGGGTTGGGGTCTTTATAGTTGGTATCATGGGTAGGTTTATTTGAAAACCTGAGAACTTTATGTAGTATAAAAGATATTAGGGAATATAACCATCTGAATTACTTTAAGGATATTCCTAACTATAGTATAACAACTATAAGTTATGGTAAGGTATATATTATGTAGTTGTCCTATAAATACAACCCTATCTAGATAAAAAAGTGGAAATGTTTCTGGAATAGATGTATCTAGGGGTATTAAATATAAAAATAGAATCTCATTCTTGACTTGAGTGTTACCTAATATATGAAAATGGGACTCACCATGCACCTACTTTGACACTTCTGGTGGATATACTTGGATTAATTCACATTTTCTTTATAAAACATTATGAAGGATTTGAAAATATTTTTAAGGTTTGAATTTTTTTTCCAAGAAACCATGTTTATGATTATGGTATTATCCATGCTTAAATTATTCAATTTAGGTTCATTATTTAACAAGTTTTAGGATTTTATATTATGTTTCATACTATTATGATCCGATCTAGTGTATGACATTTTTTATAAATTACAATTATAAGAATTAATGGAAACCATATCAATTCACATACCCCATGTAGTTATTTCCCTATTGGGATAGATGATGAAGCTAAAGCTGGAGCTATAGCTAGAACTGATCAAATTATAACCATATTAGGGAATTTGACTTAGTTTATTAGCAATGACCTTTCATGTATATAGTAGCTTGTTAATCCAACACATTATATAACAATGTTATACCACATTGTGCATCAGAATCCTCCATCATTTATAGGGATGAAAAATCTATTTTTAGTTGTTTAATAGAAAATTTCCTTAGAGAATATATTTCTCACTTTGGGAAGTACTGAAAGGGATATGGTTTTCATGGATGTTTATTTTCTCATGTAATATGTGGATAAATATTGGACATTAATTCAATGCAAAAAGTATAAAGAAGAAATAGAAAACATATAATGGAATGATTTAAATGTACTCTTCATGGAAAAGAATTTTTCAAGAGGGTAATGAATGAAAATAGAGAGATGATTCCAGAGTATAAAAAAAATGAAGATGAAAATGTTTCTATGTTTGAAACATTATTTCATGGTTATGAAGGCATTCTAAAAACTACATACGTAATCTAAATAACAATATTGATCATCAATTTAATGGGATTAATAAAAATATTCAAAGGAAAATAGTCTCATAAACTTATTATTATATGAGGACATACTATCATGTCATATCAAGACATAGAAAGTATTATCTAAGTCTTATGGAATTGAAGGGAAATAAGAGAATAAGAGGATTGCAAAGAAAAATATGGATAAAGGTAAAAAGGGAAGGAACGAATTTTCACCATGTAATAATTTTGGAAAGAAACACCTCGGTCATTTATCGATGGAAATGGGATTTTACTAAAAGTGTGGATAGAAAGACCACCATAATTATTATTTCAAAGAAAATAAATAATTTTACAATGTTCAATGATTTAGTTGTAAGGAGATGGTGAACTATTCAAATGAACGTACCAAGTATCAAAGAAATATATCCCAGAAGAATTTTATTGTAGAATTATATTATCAAAGATACTCTCACAATAAGAATCATAAAACATATTAGGATTTTTCTATGTTAGTTTTTCAATAAGATTTTTAATACAAATGTTGAATGGTACAGATGACCACGAATAATGATACATTGGAAAGTTGATCTTGTTGGGAAACACATTATTGGTTGAGGATAACCCTTAATATATTCCTTATATTGAGATAATAATGATAAAGATATGTTTATAGGATATTATTGGTGACCTTTAAATTGGTTATTGATTTTATAGTTTATGTTATATATATTATATTTTACTTTATTTTTTGGAATTATGGAATAAATTTGAATATTTGATATTTTATTTAAGGAATAAGGAGAAAAATAATTTTTAGAAGTGTGTTTGTTTTATTAAGGTTTTAAGGTGATCATGGTATTTGAATATTTCATATGTTCAATTAAGAGATACATTATTTTGTTTAGAATATATAATGTTAAGTTGATTTTCGAAATTTAGTAGTCTCCCTTCAAAATTTTTTGAATCTGAATTCAGAAAAAACATATTTTGGATCATTCTTAAGGTTAACTATTAATGAAATGGATTAAGTTGAACTTTGGGTCTATTTTTTTGATATTAGAGATTAATATTTTATTGGATAACTCATGATAACCATTTTGGTCTAGTAAGATACCTAAAGGTAGGAGGAATGACATGTCATTCTTTTTATGATCCATTGGGAGTTAATTTTAGTGTTTCGAGTATAAAAATTAATTTATGATACTCATTTATTGGAGTAAGAAATGAAGTGGGAATTGATAAAATTAGAAAAAAGGATTAAATTGTTCCTAAAAATATAAATATATCAAGTATGTATATTTTATTATTTTCTCATTCTAGATGGTTAAGGAATTCCTCAGCACTAATAAAATGATAATGAAACAAAAATGTTATCCTGGTACCTTCATTTCCAATGAATTAAATAGTATTTTAACTTATTTTAGATTTATAGATTTGTGGTCATCAAATTTTCTATATAATTCACTTTCTTGTGATCAATGAGAACTATTACTCTCCATAATTATTTATGCTTTTCTTTAATTCCCATATCTTCACATCCCACTAATTTTTCCTACTTGGAAACCTTGAAATGTGTTTTTTTAGATGACCTTCATACTTCCCTTTCCCTCTTATAAAAATGAGGTTTTATTAACCTTTTTTAAAATGTGGGTATCAAAAAAATTATTTTCAAATGTCAAACCCTTGATTTATTAAATCAAGATTAAATTGCGAAGACACAATTTATTTAACATGGTAAAATGTTACACCCCGATATTTTAAAAGAGGAGAATCATTTTTGATAGAGTATATGACACACGACACCAAGAATATAATATAATATAACACCATGAGACATACAAACATATTTATTTTAAAATAAATTCAATCTCTTTTATACATTTCTATACATGCAACATCGTGTTTAAAAAAATGAGACACACTATTAAAATATTATTATTTAAACACTGTCATTATAACTTAGTCGTTAAGTTGGAGAGTATGAATAGGACTAACTGAATTATTAAAATTAAATAGTTTATACATATATAAAATAAATTCAATTATTATCTATTAATTAAAAATAAAATAAAAATCATTTGAAAGAAAAAGAAATGTTTTTTAAAAAATAATATTTTTCCAAAAGGCAGATTAGTTACGCTTTGTGAACACAATTCAAAAATAATTTTTAATAATTTTAAGAAATTTATTTTAAAAATTAAACTTTACTTTTGAAATCTAAATTTCAATATTATATTTCAGTGAATTTATTATAATTTTAGGAAAATATTAATTCTTTTTATGAATATTAAAAAATACTGTTTTTTATTGAAAAAATTATTTTTGTATAAATTATTTAAAAAGTTAGATATATATTTTAAATTGGTTTAAAAATAAAATTAGTTAAATTATATTAAATTTTAACTAATTTAGGTCATTGAAATCAATTTTATATTTAATTATGATATAAAAAAGTTTTTAATTTTTGAAAGTTTTTCTTTTGAAAAATAGTTTTTTCAACTTGTCTCTAGGTTTAATTTTAAATTAAATTATACCAATTATGTGAATTAAATTTTTCAAAAAGGACTCTATATTTTGAATCATAATAATTTATATTATATAATTAGGATAACCTAATTTATGTTTGTAATTAATAGATATAAAACTAAAAAATATATATTTATCATGGTCAAGGTTAAAACAGGTTTACTAGGGGTTAAACTAAAATAAATAGGGTTAAAAATGACCCAAAATGGTATAAATCATATTTTTAACACATATTTAGATCTTCTCTCTTCCATGGTTTTATAATGGATCATTTTGGAGGCCTATGTCATGAGAAAAATGTGGGTATCATGTTTTCTTTTTAAAATTTCCAAGTATAACCTCTCCCTGAATTATAAAAGGCAACCCCCACCACCCACATAATATTATTTTTACACTCCCAAACACCTTTGGTTAAAAAAAGACCTATGTAATGAACCCAAATAGTACATACATCCATCATATTTACAATTAATCCCACCACATAACCGAGGAGAATCCTTGATCCCCTCGGGCTAACGATAAGTGTCAAGGGTATCATACATAACTATTAGGGGCGGTTTTAGCCCGAAGAAACAAAATAAAAACATCCAAATAAGGAATAATAGTAAAAATACAATATATATTCCAAGTACATATCACATAAGTAAACAACTAATGATAGATACAAAACTATGATAGAATCTAAAACAAAATAAAGATCAAAGAAACTGATACAAATCTCTAGCCAAAAGGTTCCATGAAACCGAGGGTTTGATCACAAACTATGTGTGACTCTCTATTCACCACCATAATATGTACAACACCATCTAACCAAGTAATATATACCTATATCCAACATGAAATCTGAAACCTATAGGAAATTACACAAGACATGAAGACTACATATATATCAATGTGAGTATGTATGGTGTGAGCCAAAGATAGTAGGATACCACCATGATTTTAATTTGTTCCTTTTACACAAATAAACCAAGATTGATAGTTTGTACATAATAGACACAAATAGTTTTTCATTTTCATTTACATAAAATGGGAATAAATAAATCTTGTAACATTCAATTTCTAAAAGAATATATTTTCATAAAACATTCCATAATGAGGTTTTACAAAAAAACTCTGCCAATTTAAAGTGTCAACCATTTCTCCTAAAAAATACCATACTTTTGAAAAATAAATCCACACATGGTTTAAAAAATTTTAGATGATTTCGACCCAATAATTCCACTCTGAAAATCATTTATTTTGTTTTCAATTAAAATATTTTACACACTCAACATAAAGGTAATGAAGGAAACAAGGGCTATAATTAAGAAACACAACCATAGTAGGTTATAAAAAAATATAATAAATGGATAGAATAAACTAGTCAACAGTGTGACTAAAACAAAAGAGGATGAAACTTCAAATGATTCTATTCAAGAAATAAACATCACACATGATAATATATATATATATAACAAAAGGAAAAACATATGATATATACCATGATTCAACACCATTATAATTAACATGACAACATAAGTCACATAAAAGTGGACCTAACTGTAGGAAATATAATAGTAACACAAATTTCCACCGAATCTCACTAAGAATTCTCCTCAGTGACAAACTCTAATCCAATAAAATGTAAAACTAAGGCAGACTAGCTAGTTATAAGCCTCAAATACCCTAGAAAACTCTCATTACTTACCACATAGAAACTTCATTCTAATTATTGTATAATAAAAGAGGCGGTCCATGAATAATAACATCATCACATGTCAATAACAAGCCCCTATGGATAGCATCACAATCATTTCCTTCCCACCTCCTGCACAACCCTTTAAGTGATCACAAAAACATAATAACATTACTAACCTCATCATAAATAATCCATCACATAGATAAGAATATACATCAACAAAAACCAAGGGGATCAACAAGGTTACAATCAACATAACATCACCAAGTTCCAACCAAGAATTAAATTATCATATTTAATACATATAATTTTAGACATACCTTTTTAAAAATATTTTTAATTCACACATAATTCCAAAATAAATAATATATACTTTCAAGAATAGCCAAATAAGTCAAAGGAAACTCCATTTTAACTTTATAAAAACAACCCACTCCTTAAAAATAATGAACCCCTTCAAACATGAAAATAAAGTCCACTTTGAAAACCCCATTTTGTCTAAATCCCAAAGAATAAGTGAATTTCATAAGAAAATCCCTTTTGGAAATTTACCAAGAACAAAGAATTCATAAAACTACAATTTCAAACTAGAATACATTTTTTCAAATAAATTCACTCACTTTTCAAAATTAAAACACCAATTAATCAAGAAAAACCATTTTCAAACAAAACTAGATAGCATATAATACTTTAATTTAATTATAAAACCCATTTTAATAATCAATAAATTATGTAATTCTTAAATAAAATGCAATGAACTAGAAACAAACTACCTCATGTGGTGGAATTATTCCACCTTTCATAAAAAAATACTTGAAAGAGACTCCTACTATGGATCAAAACCTTTTTAAACTAAAATACCTAAATTTATAACAACCCTAGGAATGAAAATTTTCCAAACATGGTTACTACGGTTAGAGGAGAAGAAAAAAAGGATAAAACCAATGTAGAAAAATAGGGAAGATCTAACCTTTCAAACCAGGTGAAGAATCACTAATAGACCACATTGATATTCACTTAGAGGAGCTTTATAGTGGTAAATATCTCTATATAAGGAATTCAAGAAATGGGAAATTTAGTGGAGAATGGAAGAAACCCCGTATAAAAAATAAGATAAATTAAAAAAAATACCCCTGTTAGAGTGGTTTATAATGTCTTCCCACATGGTTAAAAAATTGTGAGCCAACTATGTGACCTATAGAAATCCACTACATGAGGCTGTACACTGAAGATCCATGGTAAAACTAATTGTGCCTCTTAATTGTGAAACCTATAAAAAAGTCCCCAAACATCATACTTTTAGGCCCAAAAAACCCAAACTCAAGGGGTTAAACCATCCAACAAATACCCTCACATAAAATTGACATTATTAGTATCATAAAATACCCACCATTCCACTTTCTAACCTTGTAAAGTCTCAAATCAGGACATATATAAAATAAAAGGCCACAACACACCCTTTGCAAACTGAGGTGACTTAGACTATGAACCACAAGAGTGGTCCCTAGGAAGAAACACTATAGAAATGGTGATTACTCAAAACCAAACCACTAAATCCACAAGGATTCAAAAAATATCAAAAAAACGTAACCACTCTTACTGTTACAAAGCCCAAAATAAAATAGAGATCATGCACTGGCCTCCCCATGATTTAGAAATTTCCTAAATAGTTTAACAAAAGAGAACACCTATAATGAAAACATACACTATATTAAAATGACTCTAAAAATGGTTTAAAGAATACTTAAAAATAAAACCAAACTTCTTCAAAAGAAAACCAAACTTCAAATAACTCAACACCCCCAAGGTTGAGTCAATAACTAGATCAACCCTCACCTATGTAAGGGAAAACATCCAAGGCATTCCACAATAATAGATTAAATGGGCCCTTGAACTTGTTCAACAAACTCTAGGGGTAAACTATGACCTTCATACAGAACATCATCCCATGTAGAACGCCACAAAACTAGCACCATTGAGTGTTCAATTTCCCAAAGGTAACATATGTCCAAATTACCCATGTACCGACCCAAAAGTCATTTATTCCCACATCAACAAGAAATTATCATTTTAAAAGGACACAAAATAATAAATCATAATTGTATTCAAAATATTATAACTGAACAACAAGGAATTTATTAAAACTCCAAACCTACAGCATCACATAATCCAAAAATATAAACATAAAAACCACAAGAATTCAGAAACCAAAACACAAATAAAAATTTAACAAAAATCTCCCAATTAGTTTTAAAAACCCACTTGAAAATAGAATTATTAGGACTTTAAACCTTTTTAAAAAACAAAAAAGAAAAACCATTTCCCTCTAAATGAAATATGCAATTAACCAAAATTTGTTTGTACTTTTTAAAACATTTTCCAAAAATAAAATCCATAGAACACTGCCTTTCTTCTTCAAAACAAAATTAAAAATAATTTCCATGATCTAATGTTAAATTAAATTGAAACACCATTCACCCATTCCATTTAGAAAAATTCTAAAAGTTCTACTTTTCAATGGTTGAAGTTCCCCTTCATACCATCCTTTCAATACCAATATCTTGAAATATATTTTGAAAAACATCATCTAAATTATTTTTCACTACCCAAAAGAAAAATTTGAAAAACCAAACAACATCCATTCAAGTCCATCAATAGGATTAAAAACCTCTTTTAAACTTTTAGAACAAGAACCAATCTGGGTTTAATCGTTTTTAAATGTTACACTCTTGAATCTCCCTAGAAAAACATTTAAAAGTTGAAATCCACACATTCTATTTCATTTCACAACCGAAATGAGGTCAAACCTCATTAAAAGTGGCACATAAAATTTTAAATAAACTTTTTAAACATAACACAATTTGTAATTCCATGTATCACTTTAAATTCCAAGTGGGAGATATCTTTAAATGAAAATAATTCAACTTAAACACTTTTTAAAAATCCAAACTGTAACACCCTAAGACATGATAGTATTTTCCTTTTGGAATAAATTTAATTTTTTTAATATATTGATTTATAATAAATACCAATTTAAGATAAATATAAACAAAACACTAAGATTATGTTGTGTTATATAAAATAATAATTTTTCTTATGTTATAAATAATACCGATTTCCTTCAATATCTTTCAATACACACAATATCATGTTTTAAAAAACTACAGTATAGTATTAATATTATTATTTGATATTATGGTTATCAAATAGACATTGTGATTACATGTATGAAAATATTTAACTAAAATTTTAAAATATTTTTTACATATTTTTATATAATTATTTGGTGACCAATTAATTATAAGAAAATGTAAAAACCAATTGAATATAAAGAAAATGTTTTTATAAAAACTATTATTATACACCAAAGGGATTTTATACTAATATTTTAAATTAATTACTATTGGTGAATGATATTAATAAATTTTATGTATAATATATTCAACCAATTTTTTTTACATTCATCCAATAGATTTGATAGTTATAAGATAATAATAATTCCAATTTTATACATAAAAATCTATATTTTTAAAGGCATATTTTCCTTATTTTAATAGAATACTTGTTTTAAAACTAAATTTTATAAATTTTATATGATAAAATAAACTTAATTTTTGAAATTTTGATATCAAAATTTATTTTGGGTGTTTTTTTTTTGGTATTTTTCTATGAACTTTCATATTTTGACGAATAGTGGAAAATATTAAATTTTAATTAAAAACTTTTTTTACATCTAAATCATTTATAGGGCTAAAATATATTTTTAAATTTTTTTTAATGTTTAATTAGATAAATTTTATATCATTTAATCTAATTTATTTCATTTTAGTCATTTTATATTGATTTTAGATATAAAAACATTGAAAACCTTTGGACATTTCACTTTAAAAACACATTTTTTATCACGACATCAGGTTCAATTTTAAATTAATTTATACCAATTATGTGGTTTAAATTTAGAAAAATGGATTACATATTTAGAATTAGAAAAAAAATATATTTTATAATAAGTCCAATTTTATTACCAAAGTGATTGGTGACATAAGTCAAAATTAATTGGAGTGATTAAGATAAAATCAAGTTTACTTAATGACTAAAATTAGAATATAAGGTATAAAATGACCCTAAACTTTTGAAACAAGCATTTTATGGGAATATTTTTACCTTAACCATTCATGGATCTAATTTTGTGTGTTTTTTAATCCTCTCAGTTTGTAAATACTGGGGAGCACACAAATATTTTCAAGAATATCCAATGTATAATCTTTCCCATTTATAAAAAGAAACTCACCTCCCTCAAATATTCACACCAATAAATCCATTTTGTATCATCCAAAACCGGCCCAAATTGACTCAAAGTATACTTATAATCATTTTATAATCCTTAATTTGGGCATAAATATAACCAATTAATTCTTTTTGTATAAACCAAAAAAGTTAGCTGAAAAAGAGGTAACGTTCTTCAACGAGCACTTTTGTTTTATTTCTTTATCTACTCAATAAATTAATCTTATATATTTTTTATATAATAAATTTAGTATCCTAAATATACTAGTATGTTTTTATATTAATGTTATGATCTTCACCTACAAAACACTTCTATTAAATGGGATGTGCAATCATTGTTCGTGTGAATGGTGGACTACCGCCTTGTGAACCGATGTCGTTTTTTCTTCCATTTCCACCTTTAAATGTTGGTAATAATGATGTATTTACTGTATATATATGATATATAATATGTTTAAAATATATTTATGATTATTTAATTACTATATAATAGATACCTTCAGGATTTTCATTTTTTGTCAATGCGATAACATCATTCGTGGGCGTGTTGACTACTGCATCCTCAAAGCGATGTGATTCATTCATAAGTTACGTAGAATGTATTAAGTGTGGTTTTACTAAACATATATTTTATATATGAAATAAATATGATAATATAATTATAATATACGTATATATATATATATATATATCTTTTACTTTTTATTCTTTTAATATGATAAGAAAATGGAAATTGTAATCATGCATATGTACAGCCTACCCTCTCAATAAACAGTTTATTCCATTTCATATCACTAAATATTATGGATTACTATAAATACATATATACTGAATATATATAATATACATGACAAAATTATGATATTATTTACATAAATATATTTCTATAAATATAAAATATCTTTTTCTTTATTACCCTTTCACACACTGAAAAAGTGATAACATCGTTCATGGACAAGTGGACTACTGCCTCCTCGAAGCGATGTGATTTATTTTGAATTAATATAATTCTATAAAAAAAGTATATATGTTTTAATAATATGGTATTTAAGATACAATTATAATTATTTGAAAAGAAATGTTACTTTCCTTCTTTCTATAATGATCATTAAAAAATGTAAACATTGTTTATGTGTGTGTATAGCCCACTGTCTCCATGATCACAACATTAGTTAGTTTTTCATAAATAGATTAAAAGATTAGTCTTAAAATTATAATTTATGTATAAAGATGATTATTATTTCATTATAATTATTCTTTATATTTGTAAATAATGACCCCTCTGACTATAGTCTACCTACCAAAGCCATTTTTGACACATAAACCGAATACGGTCAAAACATCTGACTTATACTTAATTAAGTATTTTTATATAATTTTTTTATAGGTGAAATTAAATAAATAATAAAATTGAAAAATGATCTAAAAAAATAAATAATTAACATATGTTTATTATTATAGAATATAAAGACACACATGACAAGTCGTACTCAAGGTAAGGGGTTTTTATCTCACTTTTTACATCTGTGAGATAAATGTCATATTCACCACTTACTTTTTTTGTGTGGCGTATATACTAACCCTTTTGTTATTTTATATCATGAATAATTTTATATTCATGTTATTTAAGTTTTTTTACTTTTAATTATTACATATAAGGTTATACTACTTTAAAATTACCATGTGGTAAAAGTTATCACCAAATCTCAATTCCTTTTGTGATTGTTAACTTTTTTTCTTAAAACAATATCTTTATTTTAATTATTTTTCATTGTAAATTATAATTATTTTTAATATCCATATTATTTTATAATGGATTTGATTATTTAATAAACTATTACCATTTTTTACATATAGTGTTTACTTTGAAAGTTATATGAATTTTTTTGAAAATATTGATAAATATGTATCCTTTACTCAATAAGGATATTTTATAAGGGACATTTTTTTATTATTTAAATTAATTATTCAATATAAGAGTAATGTTTCGGATATGAAATAAATGTGTTGGGGACCATTTATTTCAAACCCCTCTATGCATCAGTAGTCTCATAAGATTAAATCAGTTGGTGACAAACCTTTCGCCTTTGTATCCAAGCAGTTTTATATTATCAGGAGAATATACCATGACACAAATCATATGTTATTCTACCCACAGAAATAATATATAATTATTGTAACTATATTTTGGATATATCTTGATATATTATATGTTCAACATTGTGAATTATGTCATTATTATTATTCCATGTGGTTATTTTATTAGTTAGATTATCCATGTTCATGTTTCATGCTCATGTGACTATTTATATGGTATTATTTGATCAAATTTTATTCTTTATGTATTTATTATGATCTATTCAGTTATTTAATGGAACATGTGCACATTTATTTACCTTTCTATGTTAGTTATGCTCATTTATTCGTTATTGATTTTATTGTACTTAACCCTTACTGAGAATTTGAGATCACCATTATTTTGTTTCCTTTCCCCATGATATGAAGATGAATTCATAAAATGAATTTAAAGGATTAATTTTATTAAATTTTTTATATATTGTATTTCATTTTCTATCCCTAATGTAAAATTGATGTCATATATGTATTCTAGTTTTCCAAAACTCCAAAACTGATCAGTCCTTCGAGATTTGATTCTTTGTAATCATGCCAATCTAATAAGTAAGGCACTGGCTTTGGGATTCTAGGATTAGGTCACTGCATTTGGTATCATAAGAGGCTTATTGGAAACCTTAGAAACTAGATTTAGAAAAAATATATATTAGAAAATATAACCCTATGATATACTTTGGTATAAGTATAGAAAAAAATCCCATGGAAACCATGTTTATGATTATGAAATTAGATGCACATAAAATTTTCAATTTATGTAAAGTATTTAACTAGTTTTGAGAATATAAATTATTTTAAATAAATATATAAATTATTTTAAATAAATATATAAATTAATATAGTGTAAATAATTATTTATAAATGGTCCCTAGTAGAAGGAATGGTAACCTCACTAATGCAAATTATCTAAAGAGTAAGAAGGATCATAACTTTTATGGACTTAAGCCAATATTTGGTTGATAACTAGTCTCCAAAACATTCCCATCAGATAAATACATAGTATCATGTCCTAACAAGATAAATAAATAATTATATAAGTATTATGGCTTTAGAGGGAATCACAAGAATTAGAGTATATCTAGGAAAATGATGGATAAATTAAATAAGGGAAAGAAGGATTTTCCCACATGTGATAATTGTGAAAAGAATCACCTTGGTAAGTTGTTGAAGGGATTAGAAGTTTGTTATAAGTGTGTATGTAAGGGTCATCGAGAAAAATATTCCAAAGGTAAGGATAAAAAGAAATTTATTCAATGTTACAACTTCAAGTAAATGGGGCACTATGTGAACGAATGCCCCAAGTTTGAAGAGAATAAACCTTAGAAGAAGAAATGGAATAAAGGTCAAGATTATGATATTGATATAAATTAAGTGGAATTATTAATTTTATCCTATATTTGGAACCATGAATAATTTTTTAATATTATATTTTCAATTATCTCTTTAATATAAGTATGATGGAATGTATAAGGATTATATTGTAGTACATTTCATTAAGGATTTAAAAGTGTATGTTAAATGATACTGATGACTAAGAAAAATGATTTAGTAACAAGTTTAACTTCTTGTAAAACATATGATTTAGGTAAATAAAATCCTTAATATGTTCCTATTGTTTAGATAGATATTTTTAGATAAAGAAATGATTGATTTGGATAAATTAAATTCAATGAGTAATGAATACCTTGGAACTGATTTTTATTTTATTTTTTAAAAAAGTGGTTTATTCCATCATTGATAGAGTCTACAATATTTTTTTTGTCTATGGAATATATCCAATAATATATGTTATATTTAAGGAATATTGAATAATTCATGTTTTCAATAAGGTTTTATGGTAATTTCGGTTATTACCATGTTTCAATAGAATACATAATGAAGGTATTCACCTGTTGGGTATGTAATAGTTAAGGGATACTTCATAATGATTGAGGATTAATAAGTTCATTTGTAAATTCAGTGACATTCCTCGTAAATTTTTGTAGCATATTCTTTTGGAAAACATAACCACTTATGGAAAGGATTAAGTTGATCTTTGGATAAGGTTTTAGAGGTTAATGTACTACTTCACCATATGATGCAACCTATATTAAGAGATGAAGTTTAAATAGTTCAAGGAAAAAAGGGATAATATTGTTTTAATGAAATACAAACATATCAAGTAATTATATTTCTTTACCTTATTAATGAGTGAATGAATTCATCAACTCTATAAAAAGGGTCATGAAATAAAAAATTTGTCATATTATAATCATTTTTTATGATATAAATGGCCTTTATTAACAACTATGGTTTATGTATTTGTGGTCAAAAACTTTTTCTTAAACATTTTCTTTATAATTATCCATCATAACTTAATAGTTAGATTTTTCTTTCATTCCCATGTTTCCATTTCCCACCTTTTTATCCTACTTGGGAACCTAGTTATGTGACTGTTGTACTTCCATTTCTCTCTTATTAAGAGGATATTTTATTAACAATTTTTTATTTGGTCTTTTAGAAAATAGTTTTTTCACATCCTTGATTACTGGGATTAAGTTTGAATTGTGAGGATTCAATTTATTTAAGGTGGGGAAAATGTAACACCCCAAGACTTTACAAACTTTTTCTTTTAGAATAAATTAAATTTTTTTGCTACATTACGTTATTCGCAACAAAAATTTAATATTATGATACATAAAACACTAACATAATATTGTAGTATATGAAATAATAAGTTGTCTTGTGTTACACACAATACTGATTTCCTTCGATTACTTGCATTACATGCAAGATAGAGTTTTACCAAACTATAATATATTATTAATATTGTTATTTAATAAGGAAGTCACCAACTATCCATTGTAATGAATTCTATGAAAATTATTAAATAAATTATGAAAATATTGTTTACATATGTTTATATAATTCTTTGATGATCGGTTAATTATAATTGAATGTAAATACCAATTGAATATAAAGGAAATGTTCCTATAAAAATATTATTATGCACAAAAAGAAATTTTATCCTAATAAGTTTAATTAATTACTATTATTAAATGATATTAATAAAATATATATTATATATTCATTCAATGTTTTTACATTCATCCAATAGATTTTATAGGAATAAGATACGAACAAATCCAATTTTATGCATAAAAAGCTATATTTTTCTAAAAGAAAATTTGTCACCATTTAATGGAAGACTTTTTTTAAAACTAAATCTTGAAACTTTAATAAATTTTATATGCTAAAATAAAATTAATTTTTTAGAGATTAATATAAAAAAATTCTTTGGCTGATTTGTTTTGTATTTTTCTAAGAACTTCTATATTTTGAAAAATACTGACAAATGCTGAATTTTAATTGCAAACTTCTTTTTTATATAAATAATTTATAGTGTGAAATTATATTTTTATTAGTTTTAAAGTTTAATTAGGTAAATTTTATATCATTTAATACAATTTCTTTCTCTGTAATCATTTTCATTTTCATTTTTGATATAAAAACATAGTAAACTTTTGTACATTTTCATTTTAAAAACCTGTATTCCATCACATCTACAGGATTAATTTTAACTTAATTTCTTCCAAATATATTATTTTAATTTAGATAAATAAATTCAATATTTATAATCAAGATAATATATAATTTAGAATAATTCTAGCTTAATTTTTTCCCAAATTTATTAATGAAATAAGTTAAAATTATTTATAGTGATTAAGGTAAAAATGAGTTCACTTAATGACTAGACTTAGAATATAATGTGTAAAAATGACCCTAAAATTGTCAAAAACACATTTTTTGACATATTTATACCTCAAACCTTCATGGATATAATTTTTTTTGTTTTTTAAGCCTCTTAGTTGGTAAAAACATTGGAAACACACAAATATTTTCAAGAATACCTAATGTGTCCTCTCCCCCACTTATAAAAGCGCACTCACCCCTCACTTATTCAATCCTCTAAATCCCTTTTGTCTCATCAAAAAAATTAATAAATAAACTCCAAAAATAACTAACCTAATATTAAAATCTTGTCTTTGGGAATAAATCCAACCAAGGAAGGATTTTGGTATAAATAAAAAGAAGTTACGTAAAAAAGAGGTAACGTTCATCAACGATCACTTTTTTTATTTCCTTCACTATGCCTTAAATTCATTTTAAATATTGTTTATATAATAAACTTAGTATAATAAATATATTTATTTTTTTATCTTATGTAAATTACCTACACATACACACACTCCCATCAAATGGGATATGCAATCATCGTTTTTGTGTACGACAGAGTACCACCTCACGAACTGATGTCATTTATTCTTCCATCACCACATTTGAAGGTTCAGAATAATGATGTATTTATTGTATATATATGATATATATTAAAATTATAATTCCTTTATGATTTTTTAATTACGATATAATTCATATCTTCATGATTTTCATTTTGTGGGAATACGATAACATCATTTGTGGATATGTCGACTACCGCCTCCTCAAAGAAATATGATTCATTCACATGTTACATGGAATATATTAAAAATGGTTTTAATAAAAAATATTTAACATATTTAACAAAAATATTATACTTTAATTATAATATACATATATATAATTTACTTTTCATTCTTTTAATATGATAATAAAATGGAAACTGTGTTTATGCATTTGTACAGCCTACTGTCTCCTTAAATGTTGTGTTCTATTTCCTATCACTAAATATTATGGATAAATATAAATACATATATAATGAATATATATGATATACATGACATAATTATTATATTAATGACATAGTTACCTTTCTAGTAATATAATATATCTTTTTTCTTTATTACCCTTTTACACACTGAAAAATGATACGTCATTCATGAATGTGTGGACTATCGCCTCCTCAAAGTGATGTGATTAATTTTGAATCAAAAAAATTATATATAAAAGTATATTTAATTAAATAATATGGTTTTTAATATGTAATGATAATTTTTGAAATATAAATGTTACTAACCTTTTTTAAATAATGATCATTGAAAAATGGAAATGTTACTCATGCGTACGTACGGCCTACTATCTTCATGATCACAACGTTAGTTCATTTTTCATAACCATGTTACAATATTATTTTAAGAGTATATTATGTGTATAAGTATAATAATTATTTCTTGTTTATTATTCTTTATATGATTAAATAATGACCCCTTTTACCATATTCTACCTACCAAATTCATTTTTGACACATAAACTGAATATGGTCAAAACATCCAACTTAAACTTAATTGATTAAGTAATTGTATATAACTTGATAATAAGTTAAATAAAAGTTATAATAATCTTTATAAAATTATAAAATAAGTAAATAATTAAAATAAATTTATTATTCATGAATATGGAGACACGCATGACAAGTCGGGCTCAATGTAATGGATTTTCATCTCACTTTTTATATATGTGAGATAAATCTCATATTCACCACATACTAATTTTGTGTGGTGTATATACTAAAAATTTTGATATATTATCTCATTAATTCTTTTATCTTAATTTTATTCAGTCTTTTACTTTCAATTATCATATCCAAGGGTATTTTATTTTAAAATTACCTAGTGGTAAAAGTTATCGTAAAATCTCAATTCTTTATGTGATTGTTAACATTATCTTAAAAAAAATAACTTTCTTATAATAATTTTTCATTGGAAATTATAATTATTATTAATATACATATTATTTTATGATGGATATGATTATTTCCCCAACTATATACCCTCTTTTCATATGGTGATTACTTTGAAATTTATATAATTTATTGGGGAAATATTGATAAATATGTATTCTTTACTCAATATAGATATTTGATAAGGCACATTATTTATGATTTAAATTGATTATTAAATATATGAGGAATGTTTTATAAATTTACTACATAGGTTTTGGAATGGTTAATGAAATCCCCTTGATGCATCGACAATCTCATGGGAAGAAATCAGTTAACGACAAACCCTTTATGTTTGTTTCCAAGCAATTTTAAATTTTTGGGAGGATAGATCATGAGAAAATTTAGATGAGTATATACCCACATAATTAATATATTTTGATGGTATATATTTATATTAAATATCTTTAGGATGGATATTTATATCTTACATGTCTATCATTATTCATTATTTCATTATTTTTATTCAACGTGATTATTTGATTAGTTAGATTAACCTTGGTCAAGTTTCAAGATCATGTGACTATTAATGTGTCATTATTTGATAATTTTTTACTCTTTAAATATTGAGTATGTTCTATCCAGTTATTAATGGAATTTTTGCTCAGTTATTTACCTTTCTATTTTGGTTATGATCATTGATACATTATTTATTCTATTATACTTAACTTTTACTGAGAATTTCATCTCACCCGTATTTTGTTTCCATTCCCCAAGATATGAAGATGAATTCTTGGAATGTGTTTTATGGATGAATTTTATTATATTTTTTTATTTATTTCATTTCATTTTCTATCCCCAATATAAAATTAATATCATGTATATAATTTAGTTTTACAAAACTGTTAAACTAATTTTTCCTTTGAGTTTTGACTAAAAATTCATTTTTTATCAAAAGAAGTCTTTTGATGGAAAAGTGAGAAACCATACAAGTAAAAATCAGAAAAACATCAAGCAGAATAGGAGATAAAAAAATTATTAAAATCAAGCTTAAATCTATTAGCAAAATCATCCCTATAAAATTTCCAAAAAAAATAATTTACCTTTTAATATGGTTCATAGTTAATAATATCCCCGAAGGTGTAAGCCAACTTGTCCCATGATTATAATAATTCCTCCAATGATAAATTTTATTCATTAAATCCTCTCACTATAATTAAATATTTCTTTTTTTTCAGTTAATCTACTCCTGATTTGTGTTCACTTCAAGAAGTCTATCTCCCATCTGAATTCCATCCTCATTAGAGGCACAAATAATCAATGCCTCCAATAACATTTCTTCAGAAGAATAAAGGATAAGTTACCACTTTACCACTTCCTCTTTACCTTCTCTCAATTACAATCTAATTAAAAGTTCTAAAGAAGAATCATCAATTGAAACTTCATTTCTGAGTTTACTTTTCTTCGATGTCTCACTACCCAGTTACATTGGAATTGTGTTCTCCTTCCCACTAGTCCTTGATAACCCCTTGGTTTTCCACCCGTATATTCTGAAAGTGTAGGTCTACCATCATGAGACTCTATTGGATCCTTAGGTTCTTCTTCAAAAGTTACCACTACAGTAGATTTCTTCCCCTTGACCTCAGAAGCAGGAAACCCCTACACCATGGGATATTACTAAAAACCACCATCCTTTTCCATTTCATTGTCAATCAACATATTCAGGATACTCTCATTTTTCTAATACTTCTCATAAAAATAATTATCTATCTCCTTGGATACATTTTTCTTGGTCAACCGAGTCTCCATTGGTTTAGGTAGATAAGAATTATCTTTACGCCCCTTGGGTCTCTTACTCTTACTTACTATGAAACTCCTTGGATCCATGAGTCCTCTTTTCACCTTCTTCCTTCTTGGTTTGTGCAAGCCTATGCTGAGACCTTTAATATAATTTTCATCCAAAGCATGGACATCACTCCCCTCTACTGACTCAGCCCCTTAACTAGAGCTCACAGCCAAAACTTCTTCTCCCAGATTTTTCTTAACTCATGCATCCCTAAAGGCCTCCATATCTTGAAAATTATACCCTCTCAACCAGGGTGACACCACTTCAGTATTTTACCACCCCCTCATATGATCTATGAGATGAATTTTCATGAGTTAAATTCAAGATACCAGGGGCATGAGCCTCCAAAAACCCACTAGATCCAAAGTAACCCATAAAACAGTCTTAGGGTCATCCAAATCTAACTATAATCATTTAAAGATGTCTTTTACCATTGTATTGACATCTAGATAGATAAAATGAGCAAGTTTTTCATGTCTTGTATTAATAGAAACATCTTAATTATCCATTTATCCTTCACCAGAAGAAGGCCCTAATCCTTGAGCACTATCTTCTATATCTACATCCGACTGTTGAGTTATCATCATCATCCCACACCTAAAAAATTTAATTAAATGGAATAATATCTTACAAGATAAAAAAATAGTCTAAAAACAACTCAAAGGTCACACATTTATTGTAGAAAAAGTATTATTTGACCATAACCCAAAAAAATCAACCAAGTTTCATGAAAAATTGTCCTCCACATAGAATCATAGAAGAATAGGATGAAAAGCTGACTTGGTCTTTCTATCAGAACATAGTTATCAACCCACTAGATTTCCTAACATACACAGAATCGATGGATTTTGGAAATGAAATAGGATCTTAGTAATGTTTACCCATATTTCCATGGTTGGATTATCTTGTTTCAAGTGGATGTTATTGGACCACCTGAATAGAAATAATCAGAGACTATAGCAGGAGTAGGGGGCATTGGACCAAGCTCATATTAGTTCATCCTCAGAAGAGAAACTATCAATAATATGTATTCTATCAATAATACCCACTATGGAAAGATCTTTAAAACCCCAGAATTTGAATATATGTCTACCGAAAGAATCCAATGAAGTTCGGTGATATTTGAACCTAGCAATCAGTGTCATATTCAAAAGTGATAAAGCCTCAAAATACATTTAAACCATTTTTCAACCCCCTTATTTTCAAAAAATATCACAAAAACTTACATAATATAAGGATATATCCCATTACTTATAGAAAAACATAAAAATACTCTTTGAAATAAATCACTCCAAGAAAAACACTTTCATAAACTAATTCTTAAAACATCTACTTTAAGAATAAAATGGCATCACAAAATCTTACTTTTTGGACCAAAATTATTTTAAACTCAAATGTTTTTCCTTGAATTTCTTTCAAAACCAAAAACACATGGTCTTAAAACCACTATAAAATGGGTTTTAAAAAATGAAACATATTTTCCATTTCAAAAACAAATTTATCACATTGAAAAACAATTTCTTAAAGGACAAAACCAAGAACATAAGAACGCATTTCAAACCAAACCACACTCACCACAAAACATTCCATAAAAATACCAATTAAAACTCTCCTATGGGATACTATGCTAATGGAATATTCTATTGCAGTCTATTGACCTCCTAGTTTTAATGATCTCAAAATCATAATTCTAACAATACTGATGAATTTCATATTTTCTTATAATATTTTTTTCAAAGAACAGGTGATAAATTCATCTAAGTATAAGAAACCATCGAGATAGACACTATTGGACATAAAAAACCTCCAGTATAAAATCCTTAAGTCTAAGATATCGACGATACATCACACCGTCATAGTATCATTCCATTGGACAAAATATTGGACAAAGTATGAGACACAATAGATTGACATACTATCAAGATGTCATAGAGTCAAAACAAAAATATGGCTAAGTATGATATACCTCCAACACTATAATAATTTTTAATTCTGAGACACCATTAGTGTCACATCGCCAAATCTTGACACCTCTAAAGCATAACACTACTAGAGCTTGACACCGTCAGATCTTAACACCACTAGATCCTAATACATCATAACTATTTTTATTACTTTACTTATTTTTGAATTACCTTACTATAATAGATATAGTTATCAAATTTAATTCCATTTATATTTTAATGATGGTTTATTAAATGTTCAATAGAAATCATTTTAGAATGATCAGCATGTGAAAGAAACTGATCCTAATCTCCCTGATGCTACTGATAAAAGTGGATCACACACCCTTGTGAAAAATAGACATAGATTCATTTAGAGAACAACGTGATGAATAGAGAAAACATGTGGATAGAATGATCTTGTGATTCATAGAGTATTATAGAGATAAATATATGGACCTGATTGAAAAAATTAAGACCTCGCCTAATGTGTTCATTCGACTGAGGAAGAAAAATATCATCTCATTTGGTGCATTTATCTATTCACAAAAAAAGAGTTTCCTAACTCTATTTTCTTGAATATTTTGAAAGAATCGAATCAAGATTCATTACTGATTCAAATCAAGAGTCAGAAGCTACATTATAAAATACTGATCATATCTAAACTCAACACTCCCAGATTTTTCTTTTTTGTTTAAATATATTACTTTTTGAGCAGTGTTTTATTTTCTCAATTATATATACACACACTATCTCATGTGCTAAACCAAAAGATACTTGGTATCTTTTCAAATTATTTTCTTACATGTTTCTCCCACTGATAAGAGTCGTAGAGGTCCTTATGTGGCATGTGTATTTTTACTCCCATGAATAACAATGTAAGAGTTAATGTGTTCCCTCAATAGGGTTAACTATTATAAAACCTGATTTAGGTTGTGGATCATTGAGTTTATGTCATATAAACTACTTAGTGGCCGGTGATCACCTTGTGGAGAGGTCTAAGTCTCAACTTCAGACTGAACCTCTTGTATTTAATCTTTCTATTGTGTGTTTTAATTTTGTTCTACTTTATTTCCTCTTTAAATCTGATTACTATTTTTACCTATAAATAAAAAATCATACATCGATAGGTTATCTTAATTCATGTTTATATAGATATTTGATCAATTAAATTTATTTCAAAGTATTCCATAATATAATATAATATTCACCTAAGAGAAAGTAAATCTTTAGATAAATCTTTAGAAAGATTAAGATCTATATCATACTACTTATTTTGGAAATATTTCTTATATTAAAAAATTTGGGGGATTTAAAAATAATTCATTTTTAATAGAAATTTTTATTTGGTACTCAATTCACTAACATCTTGAGAAACTCACTCCCACCAACATTTGGTATCAGAGGGGTTAAAATATTTTCAAATATTTTTTAAAAATTATTATATTTGTGTGTCAAAGATCTTAAAATTTCTAGAAATTCTAAATTTTTAGTTCTTTAGATTTATTTTTAGTCTTTTAATATGTATAATATGCAAAAAGGTGATTCTACTAATAGACCTCCATATTTCAATGGGACCAATTTTTCCCAATGAAAAATAAAAATGAAAATACATATTAAAATTATGATTTTTGAAACATGGACCTCCCTAATATATGCATATAAAATTCCTTCTAATGGTAGAAATATTTGGGATGATCCAACTAAGTCCACTTATAATAATAACTGAAAAAACCACAATTCCTTGTACTATGTCATAGGAGATAAATAATTTAATAGGATTTCTACACGTAAAAATAACTATGAGATATAGGATACTCTAGGTGTCTCACATGAAGGAAGTTAAAATGTTAAAGAGATGAAGCTTAATACCTATACTATTAAATATGATAATTTTAAGATGAAACCTAATGAACCCATTTCTGATATGTACCTCTAGTTTAATGATATTGGTAATACCATGAGCTCTCTGCAAAATCGCGTATCTAATAAGTACTAGATAATGAGATTATTGAGATGTCTACCTGAAAGATGGAGGGGAACTTCAGTATCAATCATAGAATCCTTTGATATCAGTAAATTACCATTCAACGATATGATATGTAAGATTATTATGTATGAAGAAGAAATAAAGTTAAAACATGAGGAAGATTAGGAGCCTAAGATAAAATCAGTATCTTTCAAGACAATAGTTTCTTGAAAACAAAAAGAAAAAATAATATGAGAAGGTATAAGATGCCAGTTCCCGTGATAGTGAAACTACTTTTGAAAATGATGAGGAAATGGCCCATCTATCTAGAAGGTTTAAAAAATTAAAGAAAGAAAAAAATCATAGAACCAAACTATAATGGAAAATATGATAACATAGAAAATTAGAAGAAAAAGTATTAGTATTAAAGGGAAGTTGTCTGCTATGAATAGAAAACAAAAGGACACATAAAGTCTGACTATCCTAAGATAAAATATAAATAGATATATAAAGACAAGTATTGAAGATATAATAAGGCTACCAAAACCCACCTGGACTGAATTTGAAGATAGTTCAAGTGACTTGGATTCTTCACCTGAAGAAAATATAGATAAAGAAAATATGTGTTGTATAACCAAATTCATTTAGGTATCTTCTTTACCAACTATTTCTGATATTTTTCCTATGTATATTTTTCATAATTATGAAAATGAACAACATGATAATGATATGTCAAATGATGAATTATTCTAATATTGAAACATGATATAGGATTCATTTAATTAATTAAAAGATAAATATAAGAGCCTAAAAATACATATGGTTTAAACTTTAAATATATTTTCTAAACTGTTTATTTAAAAAAATATTCAAATGCTCAAGCAGAATAATGAACTCAAATTTTCTAATGATAAATTTAGAAAACACCTAGAAAAAATTAAAAATCATAGATATAAATTGAAACAGATTTTAGGAAATCAAGTTACTCCCAAATATGTTACTTGGATAGGATATGAACCTAGATAAAAAGGAATAATTAAGAATAATTTTGTTCCTAAATCTAGACCTAAAACCTATTCTGTGAAAAAAAATTCAAAAGAACCCAATAATGTTTTTATTTCTTATAGTTTTAAATCTTTTTACAAGAACCCTATAAGGAAAATGTGGGTTCTAAAAGATCTTATCACTGACATTTTTTGAACCACCAGTTTTGGGTACCAAAAACATTTCATTTTTAAAAACAATTTTGTAGGAAAATTGTTTGAAGACCTCCAGTAGAAGTCTATGGTACTTGGATAATGGTTTATCAAGACATATGAGAGGATATAATTCATGCTTTAATATAATGATAATGTTGGATGGTGGGAATGCCACCTTTTGTGACAATAAAAAAGAAAAAATCATCAACCTAGGCTGGATTGGTAACAAAAATTCAGTTTTAATTTATATAGATTTATATGTTGATGGTTTAAAATATAATATACATAGAATTTATCAGTTGTGTGATGATGGTTTTTATGTTAATTTTAATAATGTTGCTTTCAATGTTTTTTATTCTAAAAATTATTTAATTTTTACAACTTTATGAAATGAAAATTTTATACCATTGATTTAAATTCCATAGTTTCTCAATAAAATTCATGCTTAGGTTCCTTTCATAAGAAATATTGGCTTTATAATAGGAGACTAGGCCATTTAAACATTCACACACCTATAAATAGAACTAGGAAAAAGTTGGTTAGAGATCTACCTAATCTCAAATTACCAACTGATAATGTATGTAACCCCTATCAAAAAGTGAAATAGAATAAAGATTCTTTTAAATTAAAGGAAAAAGTTTCAACTTCCCAACATATCAAGTTGGTTCACATGGATTTGTTTGGACCTTTAAGAGTTTCTAGTCTTAATGGGAAGAACTGTGATTATGTTCTATTATATGACTATTCTATGTGCACTTGGGTAAATTTTCAAGCTCACAAAAGTGAAGTTTACTATTACTTTACCTAATTTACTGAGTTTGAGAAAATATCATTGGACTTAAGATTAAAAACATAAGGAGTGACCATGCTCATGAGTTTTAAAATCAATATTTTGAATCATTATACACCCAAAATGGATACACTCAAAAGTTTTCTATTCCTATGACACCCCAATAGAATAGAGTTTTTGAAAGAACAAACAGATCCTTACAAGAGATAGCTCGGACCATGTTGAATGAGTATGACCTACCAATATATTTTTTGGTAGAAGCTATTAATACAAACTGTCATATTATCAATAGATTCTTAATTAGACATATCCTTAAGAGGGCCCCTTATGAGTTGTGGAATAATATAAAACCTAAGATAAATTACTTCATAATTTTTTGCTAAAATTTCATTATTATTAACACTAAGGATAATTTGGATAACTTTTCTTCCAAAAGTGATGAAGAAATTTTCCTTGGTTGTTCAATTTTTAGTAAATCCTATAGAGTTTTCAAAAGGAAGATCAACATTGTAGAAGAATCAGTTCATTGGAAATTTGATGAAACTAATCCACATGAGCCTAAGACATCCTTATAAGACCTTTAGGACGATTAATCATCTCTAAACTTAAATTAAAAACCTTTATATTCTACTATTAAATAATTATAAAAATAGTTTAGTTCTGAAGAATTTACAAAACATCCATAACCTAAACATGAAAATCTAGAAGTAATCAGTCCCTATTTCTCTAGATATGTTTGAACTATTAAGTACCATCCTTTAGATTTTTTTTCGACAATCTAAATAGAGGAACTCAAACTAGAATTTCTATTATAAAATATTTTGAAAATCATGATTTCTTATATTATTATGAACCTATGAACATCAATGAATCTATTAATGGTTAATTCTAGGTAATATTAATGCAAGAAGAGTTAAATCAGTTTTAAAGGAAAAAAGAGTGGAAACTTATAGATAGACCCAAGGACCCCTTGAAAATTAGCACTGAATGGGTGTTTATGAATAAATTTTATGAGTTAGGAAATATAGTTAGAAACAAGGATAGACTTATTGCATATGGTTATAGTTAAGAAGAAGGGATTTCCTATAAGGAAACCTTTTCATCTATGGCTAGACTTGTGTTTAATCCTTCTTACTTTTGCAGCTCATCTAGATTTTAAGCATTATAAAATGGATATCAAGAGTGAATTCATAAATGGTTTTATAATTGAAGATGTTTTCATGGAACAACCCCCTAGTTTTCAAAATCCTCACTTTCCAAATCAAGTTTTTAAATTAACCAAAACGTTTTCTGGTTTAAAACAAGCTCCTAGAGCTTGGTATGATAATCTCAAAAAAATTATAATTTCAAAAGGTTTTTCAAAAGTAATAGATGATCCTACCCTTTTTATAAAACTAATAAAAGGATGTATTATTAGTAAAAATATCTTTTAATGATGTTATTTTTGGATCTCCAAAAAATTCTGTTTGTACTTGTTTTTCTAAAATAATTCAAAATGAGTTTGAAATGAGTTTAATGGGTAGACTTGAATTATTTCTTGGATTTCAGTTTTTCAAAACAAATAAGTAATTTTTTAATCAAAGTAATTATAATAAAGACATTTAAAGAAAATAATCTTTATATCACTAAAATTAGTGATTCTCCTATGAGTACAATATGTAAAATGGATCTTGATGAAAGTGGAAAACTAATTGACCAAACTAGTTATAGAGGTCTGATTAGAAGTCTTATCTATTTGACTATTATTGGACCAGATATTTTGTTTAGTTTGTGTATGTGTTCTCATTTTTAATAAAACCCAAAGGATTCACACTTAATTTTTGTTTAATGAATTTTCTAATACCTCTAATACACAATGAATTTCGCATTGTTTTACCCTAGAGGAGAAGAATTTGATTTAGTATGTTATTTTGAAGTAGATTTTGGTGTATGTAAGTTAGATTTAAAAGGAGCCTCTAAAACATGTCACTTTTTAGGAAATTTTATAGTTTCATGGTGTCGTAAAAAAGAAAAATTCCATTGCATTGTCTACTATTGAAGCTGAAGATGTAGTTATGAGTAGTTGTTGCGCACAAATTTTGTGTATGAAACACACTCTAACATATTATGGATATCAATTCTGACATGTTCCAACAAAATATAACAACACAAGTGATATTAACATTTACTAGAATCCTATTTCTTATTCCAGGACAAACCACATTAATATAATACATTACTTTTTCTGAGATCATTTTTAAAAGGGAGATATCACTATTCCATTTATTGGCACATAACATCAGTTAGCTAATATATTCATCAATCCTTTGAATTATGAGAAAATAAATTATATCAAACATGATTTATGAATTATAAAGTTTAGTGAAGTTTAATTTTGTTTATCATACCATAGTTTTTTCATACCATAGTTTTTTCATACCATAGGATTGTTATACCATTGATTTGTCATACTGTTGGTTTGTCACACTATTGGTTTTTCATACCGTTGGTCTATCATACCATAAGTTTATCATAATTTTGGTTTTTCATACCTTTGCTTTATCATACCATTGTTTTTTCATACCATTTTTTTCAAATCATTGGTTTTTAATACTATTGGTTTTTCATACTGTTTCCCTCGGAATCCGGGGATGACCTCCTGGACGGGAGATTCAAACGTTCCGATCGGTTTCTAGTGGGTTTGTTCATAGAACCGGAAACATCAAATGATTCCACATCCGTTTGGACCAACTTTCCAAAGGTAGGTGCTCATTAGCTTATGGACTGATGAGGTTTGGGAATTTTCATTGGTCGAGAGGATGGGAGGTCGGACTCATCACACCTTTTTGAGGGGAATTATTGTCTAATCCAGGACTCTCTTTATAGATTTAAGTTATGTTCGTGAATCCTTATTACATTAACAAGTATAAAATGAGCTTCCCTTTAGTTTTAACAATCAATTATTAAATATGTAAGAAATTTAGAGAATCTTTTATATGTATTTGAGGTTCTTCATCAATAGAGAATCATCTGTATCTATTTAGAGATTCTTGGTCAATGGTATCCTTCAAAACATTTATAAAAAGTCTCTTGGTCATTATGATGACCAGGCTGGTTTCAAAGCCACTCAGTGGGGCACTTGAAGTTTATCGTCATTCAGAAGGACATGGATTATTTCAAAGTTGGGATCGAACCCATAAATGGGCTACCTACATATCCTTTGTTTTGGAAAAGGAATCAGAACCCACGTAGTTCGAGTAATGGATTATGATGTTTATGATTGATGGCTCAAAGAAGGATGTCATAATTACATTTACACTCTAAGCTCACGTGAGTCATGCTTGGTGTGAGAAACAAGAGGTATTGGTAAAAATTAGACAATTGTTCCATGAAAGATGCAATCATAAGAAATTGTTTGGGGCTTATGTATGTATGACTGCACAGATAGATGAAGTTTTAGTATTTACTTTTAGGGAGAAAATCCAAGAACAGGGTCCATAAAGGTATATGTGCTTTATATAGATTTGAATACTCTAACTTCGGACTTATTCCTGAAAAGGAAACCCAAATTAGGAGAGGATTGATAATTGGGTTTTACTCCTGAGAAGGAATCCCATATCAAACGTAATTTAGGACTGGTTAAGAGAAATTAAGGGACTTGGGGCTTACTCCTGAAGAGGATGCCCATAATTATGACTGGGACTTACTCCTGAAAAGGAAGCCCAAGATTATAACTAGGACTTATTCCTGAAAAGGAAGCCCAGGTTAGGGGACTTAGGGCTTACTCCTGAAAAGGAAGCCCAAGATTATAACTGAGTCTTATTCCTGAAAAGGAGACCCAGGTTAGGAATTAAGGTTTGGGGCTTACTCCTAGGAAGGATTCCCAAATTAAGGGACTCGGGGCTTACTCCTAAGAAGGATGCCCAAAATTAGAGGACATGGGGCTTACTCCTAAGAAAGATGCCCATATTAAAGGATTATGATTGGGGCTTACTCCTGAGGAGGATGCCCAAGTTAAAGAATTAAGGTTTGGGGCTTACTCCTGAGGAGGATGCCCAAGTTTGGGAACATTAAGAATTTAGGGCTTACTCCTGAGGAAGATGCCTAGATTAAAGGACTTATAACTGGGGATTATTCCTAAAAAGGAGACCCAGGTTAAGGATTCTCTCATCTTAAAGAATGAGGTTGAATGAATGAATTCTCAATCTTTGGTGACATAAAGATGTGTAAATCACTATCTTTTGAGAGATATTCCACCGAATTCCTTTCATATAAGGAAGTCAAATCAAGAAATCATGCCATAAATGGCTTTGAAGAGTATCTTGAAGACTAAATCTTGAATAGGAAAGGTGAAATGGCTTAAGATGGGTAAAATGGGCAATATGGGCACCCAAAAAGGTAGGGGCGCGCAAGTCTTGAAAGGTGTGCAAGTCTTGCGTGGGCACGCAAGTACTGGTCGCGCAGGTATACTTGCGCGACATGTGGGTTACTTGCGCGATTTTCAACCAGCATTAAAATACTTGAGCGACTCTTTCTTAAAGCCTTTAGAATCCTCTTGAGGTTCTCCCAGAAAAGGGACGCGCAAGTTCTATCGAAGGAATAAGGCGGCGCACAAGTGTGACTAGTTCCCTTAAGGGCTGGCCACTCAGGCGCGCAAGTGTTGATGAGTTTCAACACTTAGGCCTTCCTCCCTCTCTTTAGATCTTCCGTTCTAGGTAATAAATTACCTTATAAGTGTTCCGGAAGCTTTGAGAAGAGACTTGGGCGTCGGGAGCTTCAATCCGAGTTTCTGGAAAAAGATCCTCTCGAATGGGGGGCCCACAGGGTCTATTTATAGGCACGAGAAGACCCTGGGCGGTTACCGGGTGGTTATCACTTAGGTCGTGCAAGTCACTTGCATGACCATAAGGCGTCGCGAAAGTACTTGCACGACCACTAGGCGGCGTGCAAGTGTACTTGCGCGACCATGAGGGAACTTGCGCAACCTATGGGCAATGTTCTCCTTGTTCATCCCTTTGTCGATTTTTGATGTTTCTTCAAAGGATGAATAACTTTGGACTAAGGTATTTCCTTTTTTTCAGTTGTTTAGACTCTGTGACGGAAAGGAGCATCAACAAAAGTCCCCCCTCAGAGTTGGATCCGGAGAGAAAAGAGGATTTGACTCTGAGGTGAAAAGAAAAACATGAAATATGGCAGTTTAAAGTCATGCATGCCGGACATAAAGGGGATAATGTTTAAGGTCGAAATAGCATTGACTGAAATGGGTTAAAATTGATTCAATTCCTTGATAATTTATCTGAAAACATATTACCATACTCATGTATGAGAGAAAATATGTAATCTATGGCTTAAGAATATTTGAATCTGAGGAATGATATGAAAAAGAGCTAAAAGGCATTAGAAGAAGTAGTTTCCAAGAATGAAGTTACTATTATTTAACAAAACCCGTTAGGGGGTTGAATTATGCAGGGCCACCTAAGGGCATTGGCTGCATGGTTAAATAAATTTCATATTTCGGCTGACAAGTCTGTTATGTGGACTGTTTATGCAAGGCCACCTATGGGCACGTGCTGCATAGTCAGGCAAAAGAACTCCCTGAAATTTACTTTCCTAGTGCTAAAAGCCAGTGAAAGTTTATGGAGTTTTAAATTTTCTAAAGTATAGAGTTTGTTGTATGGAAAGAGGGACTTGAATATGGAGAAGATATTTCCAGACAAGATTATCAAAGAACTGGGTGAATATCACTCCCACGAGGGTCTGACCCAAACGTAGGGAAGAAGAATAAACCATATACTTGAATACTTTCAGATCATGAAAAAGGATATGGGAAAAATATTTTAAGGATGGCTATTTTTTTGCGGATCCCTACATACTGTCGTTTAAGAAAAATAAGGATAAAAGAGGCATTCTTCCCAAGAATGAAGTTACCATCACTTAACAAACCCGTTAGGGGGTTGAATTATGCAGGGCCACCTAAGGGTATTGGCTGCACAGTTAAATAAAATAGTATCTTTTGGCTAAGAAGTCTGTTATGTGGACTGTTTATGCAAGGACACTTATGGGCACGTGCTGCATAGTCAGGCAAAAGAATTCTCAGAAGTTTGACATTTTTGTGACTAGAAGTCATGAAAAGGGTTATGAAGATCTGAAAATATTTAAGGTTAGGATTATAACACATAAAGATGGGTATTGTCCAATGTATATATAGATACATAGGTCAATGATAACCATAATCATGTTGTGGCTAGGTCCTGAATTGAAATTTTGGACTTCACTACGTATCTCATAAGAATGAGAATCAAGCCATACGTAGTTCTTGAAATGCAGTTTAACGTCGTGTAGGACGAAAGTATGAGAGATCTTAGTTTAGGGTCATAGAATTCGGACCATAATAATGAATACACAGTGTGTGTTTCCATGAGGAATTTTCAGCTAAGGGACTGAAAGTGAAATTTGGGGTTAGGCCCAAAAGACTTGGGGCTGGATTCGAGGGATACTCGAACGTTCCTACGTATCCCATAAGGATGGGAATCAAGCCCACGTAGTTCTAGAACTACCCTTTGTACAAATTTGGTTCGTACATGTGAAGGGTGAAAGGGGACTTTAGTACAATGATGGTTTAACCCAAGATAAAAAGTTTAGGCATTGCCATGTATGCATGTAGTCTTTTGAAATAAAACATGATTGAAAAATAAATGTTAATAGTAGTTCCCTCTCAAATGAGGAAATCGATGAGTATTGTAGTTTATTGTCGTACCAGACAAAAGTGTTTCATAGTTTAACGTCATATAACAAGGATGAAAGTGAATCAATGTAAAGATATTGATTCCAGTGGCGGTTTCATGAATCAACATCATATGAGATGGTGGTGAACCTATGTGAAGAGATTGTTTTTGGGCTTTAACCTTGGGAGGTTTCCTACATACCCATCCTGGAGGGCAAGGATCAAAGTCTGTGTAGTTCAATTAAAGAATGAATTAATGATCAAGTTGTTTTTGGGGACAACGATCTAATAAAAATGTTGTTGGGACTTACACATGGTTAGAGGCCCAAAGAGAGTGTTATGGTTGATGTTTGCTCTAAGCTCACGTGAGTCATACTCGGTGTGAGAAACAACAAGTAACAACAACCTTAACGATGCATAGTTTAATGTCATGTTGGACATAAAAAAAGGGACTATGCAGTTTAAAGTCTTGCAGTTAGGACTATTGGTGCTGCACAGTTTAGTGTCATGTAGCAGGGACAAAATAACAGTTTAATGTCATGTAGGACATATCAAGGACTTTATGTACAGTTTAGCATCATGTAGTTAGGACGATGGGGACAATATAGTTTAACTTCATATTGGATGAAAGAGGGACTGTGCAGTTTAATGTCATGCAGTAAGGACAAAATAACACACCATTTACGTCATGTTGGACGTATTGGGGATTTTTTCCACAGTTTAATGTCATGTTGGATGAAAGTGCGAATAGTTTAAGGTCATATGCATGGACCGTGGATGGTGCAGTTTAATGTCATGCTAGACCTTTGATGATTATATAGTTTAATGTCTTTCCGGATGTAAGAAACTTTTATACAGTTTAGCGTCATGTAGTTAGGACATCACAGTTTAACGTCTTGCTGGACGTAAGGGATTTTTATACAGTTTAGCGTCTTGTAGTTAGGACGTCACAGTTTAACGTCTTGTTGGACGTAAGGGATTCGAAAATAGTTTATGGTCATATGCATGGACCATGGATGATGTAGTTTAAGGTCATGCTGGACGGTTTAGGGAACTTTTTCACAGTTTAACGTCGTGTGGGATGAAGTTGTAGTTTAAGGTCATACTGGACCATTGCTGTATAGTTTAACGTCATATATCAAGGACAAACTGGTGCTGCACAGTTTAGTGTCATGTTGTGGGGACAAGTTCTTTTCTACAGTTTAACGTCATGTTGGATGAAAGTGAAAATAGTTTAAGTTCATATGCATAGACCGTGGATGATGAAGTTTAAAGTCATACTGGACTATTAAGTGCTTATGTAGTTTAACGTCTTTCTGGACTTAATGGACTTTCCTACAGTTTAATTTCATGTTGGACGAAGTTGCAGTTTAAGGTCATACTGGACCATGTTGTAGTTTAAGGTCATACTGGACCATGTTGTAGTTTAAGGTCATACTGGACCATGTTGTAGTTTAAGGTCATACTGGACCATGTTGTATTTTAAGGTCATACTGGACCATGTTGTAGTTTAAGGTCATACTGGACCATGTTGTAGTTTAAGGTCATACTGGACCATGTTTTAGTTTAAGGTCATACTGGACCATGTTGTAGTTTAAGGTCATACTGGACCATTGCTGTATGAACCAATTGTAAGAATCTTGGTTCTTTGGACCATATTTTGTGTTTATACAAAATATTTCTTCAGAAATCTGGCATTGGTTGGAGTCGTGATGAGTTCTCCATCCATTGAGATTAATGAATAAGATCCATTGGAGTAGACCCTATGTATTGAATAAGGTCCCTCCCATTTTGGCTCAAGCATGGGAGGTTTGTTTCCTGGTATCATTGGTGTTATGAGAACCAATACCAATTCTCCCTGAATGAATGAACGAAGACGAACTTTTTTGTTAAAAGCTCGTGCTATTCGATTCTGATAGATTTCCAAGTGGTGCAAAGTGCACAATCTTTTCTCATCTAACTGTTCCAATTCATTCAATCGCTTTTGGGATTGCTCATCTGTAGATAACTGATCACAAATGGCTACTCTGAGTGAGGTCAATTGAACTTCAATTGGCAAGACTGCTTCTGTTCCATATACCAACGAATATGGAGTTGACCGCGTTGCATTGCGGGTGGTAGTCCGATAAGCCCATAAAGTATGAAAGAGTTTATCAGGCCATGACCTCTTATCTTTATCCACCATCTTTTGCAGTATATTTCAAAGAGTCTTGTTAAAGGCTTCTATTTGGCCATTGGCCGCCGCATGATACCGAAATGAATGGTTGGATTTAATGTTGTATTCTTGATACAATTTCTTCACCTCAGAAGAACAGAAGATGGTGTCGTTGTCCGTCAATATGGTATGAGGGACACCAAATCTAGAAATGATGTTAGACTTGATGAAGCTAACAATGCATTTAGAACTGACTTCTTTGAGAGGTATTGCCTCTGCCCATTTGGAAAAGAAATCAGTAGCAGTAAGAATATACTTAAAATGCTTGGCCGTAGCTGAAGGGTAAGGTCCCACCACATCCATTCCCCATGTGGTAAATGGCCATGAGTATTTAGCCGTATGAAGCAACTCTGGAGGTTGATTAATGAAGTTGGAATGTACTTGACATGAATGACACTTCTTTGTAAAATTAACACAATATTGTATCATTGAAGGCCAAAAGTATCCAAGCCTTCGAATTTGATCAGACAGTCTATGTCCAGACTGGTGGGCACCACAGACTCCTGCATGCACTTCTTTTATGATAGCCATTGTTTCTTCACCATAAATACATCTGAAGAGAACTCCATCAAAACCACGTTTGTAGAGAATTTTCTCTAGGTGGTTTGGGCCATCATAAAGAGTAAAATTTACCACACGTTGCCGGATTTGTTCTTTCTCAGCTCTATCAGGTGGAAGTGTTCCATTTTGAAGGTATTCCCTGATAGGTGACATCCATCATGTAGTATTACCATACGATTCAGGAATGGGACTAACTTCATTAATTTCCTCTGTTCTGGCTTGAACATAAGGTGAAATTGCATGACGGTGGGCAATACTGATGGTTGTCTTGTCCCGATTTGGATCTGCTAAAGCTGTGGCTATATTAGCCAGTGCATCAGCTTGAGCCTTTTGTGATCTTGGGACATAAGAAAATGTCGGTTCTGAAGGGAATTCTGCCATTAAATCTCTGACGTAATCATACAAAGGGATTAATTCTTCTTTTCTGATGGCATAATCCCCATTGACTTGTTTGATTACCAGGTCTGAATCACCTTTCACCTTTAAGTGATTCACTTGTTCTTGGAGCGCTAACTCCAAGCTTGTAATGAGAGCTTGGTATTCGGCTTCATTATTGGTACCACATTCCCATAATAAAAAGGAATAAGGTAGCACTGCCTTATCTGGAGAAATGAGCAAAATTCCTAAACCAACTTTGTTGAATTTAGGATTTTCCATTTTCTTCCCTGTTGGACTTCTGGAAGCACCATCAAAATACATTTCCCATGTTTGAGGATTCTCTTGAATAGAGAAAACATCCTAATCAGGGAGTTCAATATCTGAAGACGTGTCTTCCACTAAAGGATGTTCAGCCAGGAAATCAGCTAGAGCTTGGCCCTTTATTGCCTTTTGAGACACATACTGAATGTCGAACTGCTGCAAAATAACTGCCCACCTTTCCAGACGTCCTGTAAGCATTGGACGACTAAGGATGAATTTGAGTGGATTATTGCAAGATACCAATTGGACCTCGTGATGTTGCAGGTAGTGTCTCATTTTCTGAACTGCAAAGATTAATGCCAGGAAGCACTTCTCAATACTTGAATACCGGGTTTCTGCTTCAAGCATAGTTCTACGGAGATAGTAGAGGCTATTTTCATTCCCAGCATCATTCTTTTGAGTAAGAAAGGCATCCAATGATCGCTCTAGAGCTGTCACATAGAGGATAAATGGTCTACCTTCGACAGGTGGCATGAGTACTGGTGGACTCAAGAGGTATTTCTTGAGAACATCAAACGCTTCTTGACATTCTTCAGTCCATCGGTAAGTGACTCCTTTTTTCAATAATTTGGTAAAGGGTAAACTTTTTCCTGCCAAATTGGCGATGAAACGCCGAATATAGGCTAAGTGTCCTTGAATTCCTCTTAATTCTTTCAAATTCTGAGGAGGTGACATACCAAGGATTGACTTGGTCTTCTCAGGATCGAATTTAATACCATGATGGCGTACAACAAAGCCGAGGAATTTTCCTGAGGTTACCCCAAAAGCACATTTTAATGGGTTCATCTTCAAATTATGTTGTCGAAGCTTGTGGAATATGACTTCCAAATCATCCAAGTGATTAGAACGTTGTTTGGATTTAACCACCAAATCATCTACATATCATTCAACAAACTTCCCTAAGAAAGGTTTGAAGATACGATGCATGGCACGTTGATATGTTGCACCTGCATTCTTTAAACCAAAGGGCATCACCCGGTAACAAAACACACCTTGAGGGGATTTGAAGGCTGTAGATTCCTCATCTTCTGGGGCCATTCAGATCTGATTATATCCGGAATATCCATCCATGAAGGAAAGTACTTCATAGCCAGTCATCACATCAATTAAGAGTTCTGTAATTGGAATTGGGAAATCATCTTTAGGACAATACCGATTAAGATCTCTGAAATCTATGCAAACCCTAATTTGTCCATTCTTCTTCTTTAGAGGGAAAATATTAGCCAACCACTTGGGATACTGAACTTCTCTGATGAAGTTATCTTTGATCAGCTTATCCACTTCAGCTTCAATTTTGGAAGCATAAGTTGGGTGTGTTCTTCTCGCGGCTTGCTTAAATCCTCGATGTTCTTTTGGTAAACCCAAATGATGAGTAGCAACATCAGGATCAAGCCCAGGAATTTTTGTATAATTCCAAGCAAAAATATCGTTATTTTTCTTTATAAAAGAAATATACATCTCTTTCTCTTCAAGGGTCATGGCCGCACTAATTAAAGTGGGGCATGGATCTTTCTCTGTACCCAGATTTATTTCTCTGAGTTCATCCACAGTTGTAGAGATACCTTCCTCAAATGTTGGAGGAGCATCTCTAAGATCTTCCTCTTCCTCTTCATTACGTTCTATTTCTTCCGTTTCTACTTGCAAAGTAGATGAAAAAACGAAATTCTCATGATCATAAGAGATATCAAAATTTTCACATTTTGAAGAAGAAGCTTCCATTTCCGACTCTATTGATGATAAAGGGCCTTCTTTGGGAAATAAAGAGGAGATGATGGATTGAGAATCGACATCATTATTCACCTCTGGTGTTGCTATAACTTCTTCTGGCCTGATTGGCGAAGTATAGACTTGTTGGAATTTAGTAGATGAAATAAAAACGTCACAACTTAGGCTTTCATCGCTGTTTGGTAGGTTACCAATTTCTCCCATGTTGTCTGGATCGATTACCGTAATTGACATTATGGATCTTTCCATAAGATTATTTTTATTTGGGCCTATTTTTTCAATTTGACTGATAGGTAACACATAATTTGTACTCACATGTGTAAATGGATTTATTGGAATTTTCTCCAAACCATATGGAGCATTAACTTTGGTAATTTCCTTCATTGTAGATTTTTCTCTTCCCTTCATGTGATAAAATTCCTCCTCAATGTATTGAGACTCACATGTCTTGAACGGGGCCTTATCACCATACAATGTTCCAACTTGACCATTGAAATAGTATTTGAGACATTGATGGTATGATGAAGGAATAGTTGCATGCTGATGTAGCCAGGGTCTTCCAAGCAAGACGTTGAAAGCTGAGTCTTGATCAACAATCATGAAATCCGAATTGGATACAAGATCTCCAAACTGAGTTCTGAGTGTAACTTCGCCCAGAGGTTCCTGTTCATTTTTATCATATCCTTGTAACATCATGGTAGAAAGAGATAAATCAGATTCTGTGAGGCCTAATCGACGAAGTGTACGAATGGGCATGAGGTTGACTCCTGAACCGTTGTCAATGAAAGCTCTTCGGATATCTACACCATTGACTTTGCCAAATAAGTACAGAGGTTTTATATACCCATGCACAACATCATCTTCATCTTTATCAGTAAAAGATATCACTGCATGGCATTCTGCAGGATTATTCTCTATGTGATAGACTTCAGCTGCAGTAATTTCAGCTTCAAACTCATGAGGAATTGACAAAGCTTCGATGAGTGCTTCCCGAAGATCTTTTGAAAGATTCAAAGAATAAAAAATTGATTACTTGGCTGGTACTTGGGCCAAGTGTTTCAATATATCATACTTTTGATCTAAAGGTCTGCATTTCCCAACAGGAATATGTGGTTTAGCAGGTACCTTGGAAGCAGATGCTTTGGAAGCGGATGCATCTTGTATTGGGATAGAAGTTGGAAATATCCTTGGTTTTGTAAGATTGGACCGATTAGATCCATTTACTTTCTAAGATAAAGAAGATGTAATTTTCAATCAGTCTTCCAAAATAATTGTGCCAAGACTGAGTTGACTATTAGCAGAAGAACTTGCTTGTTCTTTTTGAGCTCGCTGAAGGGCTCTACCACGAGTTTCTGCTGCATACACAGTGCTAGCAGGGGTAGAATTGGAGTAGTGGCTTCAGAAAGATCCACGTCTTCCCCTTTATCCTGAACCTCTAGAACTTCCTCGGATTCCCTTATTCGATACAGGGAACTCAGGCTCATCCAGACTGGAATATGGATCTGTTAATTGAATCATATTAACAGAACCGAAGATTAACTCTTCGTCTGATAAAGACTTTTCCTGATTATCCTGTTTAGGCTGTGCCGTTTGATGGGGTTGTGCCCGTGGCTTTGAAGTATATGGCATGAAATCTGCCAGAGTCAAAGACAACTTAGGCCTCGATACATACTGATCTTCTTCTGATTCCTCTTTCTTCTTTGAATTGCACTGCCCTTTTGAGGATTTGTCTTTTGATGGAGGCTTCACTGCAGCTTTTGTAGGAGACACAATTGGATTCTTCAATTGTGTTCATAAAATGGAATGGGTCCGATTGATTGTCTTTCTGACCATCCAATCATCATATTTTTGCGCAGTTTTGCTTTTGACTTCCTGTCACTCGCCTCCTTCCTCTGGATCTGTAGTGGTAACACACGCTACATGAGCTGAAGAACCCTTCAATTTGACTTGTCCCAAGTTGACCATCTTTTGCAGGAGGTCTTTAAAGACAAAACACTCCTGGATGGGATGCCCCAACATTTGATGAAAGGGACAATAATTGGGATGGTCTTCATCTCCTTCCTTGTTTGGCCTCTTGGGCAATGGTAATTGAACCAAATTATTTTCCAGAGCTGAAATGAAGTAACCAGGAACTTTCTCACTTCGGAAAGAGTATGTTTTACTCTTCAAATCCTCAAATTGTTTTCGTCATTGATCTTTTTGATCATTTGGACGAAACGGCCTTTATTGTTGGCGTTCAGGAGGTGGAGCCCTTCGAGAAGATGAAGGTTTTGAAGTAGAAATAGGTATAGGTGCTTGTTTAAGCATAACTGTAGCACTTTCTGCTTTACCCATTCTCCTTCCTGGAGCTGATGGAATTACAGGAGATTTAACCTTAGCCTGTATAATGGAATCTTCAATATGTTGAGAGATTGAAGTAATGTCTCGAAACCCTCCTGTGTATTTCATAGGGATCAATGGCGTGCGTAATTCGACATGCAAATTTTCCACACAGATTGGCAACAGTTCCTCCTGAGGGAGTGCTAAACTCAGGGAATACATTAATCCCTTCCAGCGAGCAATGAAATCAGAGACTCTTTCATTCTCCCTTTGCTTGCAGTTTGTAAGATCGAAAACTGTCATTTTTGGCAAAGTTGAGCTGAACTGAAGAAGGAATTTTTGACGAAGATCCTCCCATCCGATGATTGACCGAGATTGCAAGCTTGTATACCAGACAAAAGCCGGTCCTTGCAGGGTTCGTACGAAGCATCTGAGTTTCACTGCTTCTTGTTGTTCTGGAGTTCCCATCATAGGATCACAACAAGACACGTAATGCGTCAAATGTTATTCAAGGTCGCCTGATCCATTGAAAGTAGGGAAAACAGCATTTCCAAAACTGGATGGAGGAGAAATTGAATCTACCCATTTAGGGTAAACTTTCTTTTCAGGTTGAACTTGCGCCCGTTTCCCTTCCATAGTTTCTAACCGATCTGTTAATGACTCAATAGTAGTTATTAACTTTTGAGAAACATCAGGTTGAACTTGGTTTTGGGTAGGTGCAATGAATGGATCTTGGACAGATGTGGTGGTTGGTGTTTCAACTGATGGTAGTGCTACCAACCGTTGTTGCATTTGACCCGTAGGATTAGACTTCTGAGGGTGTACTGATAAAGGAGGATATTCCTGATCCATCTCAGTAGTTACAACAAATTCCTTCGGCTGTCGGACTTCAGCATTCTTAAGAATAAGACTACTCTGAAGTAGTTCTACATTCAACCTTCTTAATTCTTTCATTTCTTTCTCCTGTTGTGCAAATATTTGCTCTAATGAGAGCAATTGACCTTCTCCAGAGGAAGGATATGTAACCTGATTCTTTCCCTTCCCTTTGTTGGATACCTTTTGGAGGGATGGAAGTGGATTACCTAGGTTATGAGTAATCATTTGACTCCGTGTACGCACACCTTCTTCATTTGTATCGGTGCGTACATTTTCTTGAGCAGGATGCTCTTCATCTGAGTCCCCTGAGTGAACCTCCTCTGGTGGATTAGAAACAACGGCATTGATGACATTGATTGATGCATAATGCATTGCATCTCTTCTATCAACATTTCTGTGATATTTTCTTCTTTCATGTCTTTGATGAGACATTGCCTTTTGTTAATTCAATATTTTAGGAACTTCTTGACGAACTATAACTTGGAGGGAATCTCCTGATAATTTGGCTCTTCGTTCCGCTTGGGGATTTTTTACCAATCGAGAAATGACCGATATTCTCTGAGGAGGGGATTGATGATTTGAAAGAGTCCCCAGTCTTGTGAACTAGGGATGTTCCTACTGATTCCGCTCAACTCCTCGAATCCCATTTGTTGACTCTGAGGGTTGGGTTAAAGAAGTCCACAGTCTGACAAGCTGGGGTGGCTTTTGACATGCTACATATGAGATCTTCTTAAAATATCTCTTGATCTTGCAAATCTTAGTTCAGAAATTAGCTGGATGCATTAGGCTATATCCATTTTTATCACCTGGTTCAATAGACCGTTGGATGATTTCCAAAACTTCTATCATTTGATGATGTGTTTTCTCCAGACGAGAGGCTTGTGCCATAATCTCGCCTGCTTGATGTAGGAGAAATTCAACAACTTGTTCTCTATATGCTTGATTTTGAGAGGAACTAGTTGAAGTCTGTTCTTGAGCAAGCCTTTGATTATGAACAAAGCTCATTGACTGTGGCCGGCCATGGGCAATAACAATGCATGAGACCATTTTCGGCAGGCTTTGCTGACTGGAAAGCACTGTGAAATATAGTGCTCCGTGAACACCACATCCTCTGATATGAACATCAGATGGAGCATTGGAAATTAACTGACACAATTTTCTTAGTGCGCCAAGGCATGAACGTTGAAGGGTTCTCTGCTGCTTTTCAGCCTTCAGATACCAAGAGACTGATAGAGATTCCAAATCAATCTGACATTGTAGCCCTTCTATTATCTTAAGATGATTTTCATATTCATCATAAGATAATACCTTCTTCTTAAATTGACAAAGAGTTTTCCATATGTTGAGACGAATATCATGGATTCCATCATCCGTCAACATCTTTGGAATGTCGTACTGGGAGTCAGCCAAAGGCCAAAACATGACTGGTACTTCACCTTTTGCCAGTTTTTTCCTCTTGTTCAGCATTTCCTCTTTATCATTAAATGAAGATTCTTCTAACTGTTTTGACCAGAGTTGGTGTTTCCTTGTTGCTTTATCGGATTCAACAAGATTGGTAAAGAGATCATTGATCAAACTAGAATATGCATGACTTAGGGGTGGTTAGGAGAATGACCTACACTTTGGGCTATCTTCTGATTGAGAAAGTATTTCACTTGTTAGCGATAAAGCATCAGACATGACTGGTTTCGCATTTGCAAGTGCCTCAAGATAAGAGGTCTTTCTTGGCACTACATTGTCCACTGGAGTATTTTCCAGGAAATGTGAATCACTACTATGGAGAGGACTTTCACAGCGAAATTCATCATCATGGGGAAGACCACCATAATGGGTTACAACAAAAGATGATATCTCTTGCTCCTTGGTCTTCTGACCACACAGAGGGTTCCTGTGGCTCTCATCTGAAGAAGAAACTTCAAGATTGACTGAATTTTCATGAAGCAAGCCTTCATGAGGAAGTGTCTGTTGAAGACCTTCAGAATTAATGTTCCCGTTATTGGGAACTGGGGGAGTAGAATCTTGAATTCCAATAGATAAATGTCTGAGGGATTCAAGAACTCTAGCATCGAGCAAGGCCTTGTTGCAGATTGGCCTTTGATCTCCTGACTGTGTTGGGTGGATCTTTTTCTTAGATTCCTTCTTACTCGCTTTGGAAACCACTTGTTGACGAAAGTGGTTACTCTGAGCAGGTGTATGTGCCTGATCAGGAAAGATGGTCAGGTCATGCTGACGATCTCTACTCAAATCAGGTGTATGTGCCTGACTTGGTTGTCCGTATGCTATGGGGGAGAATGCCCCATAACCCTCTTGGACTAGAACAGATGTGTGTGTCTATTCCGGAGTGAATCGTTGATGTGTCACTCCACTACTAGGGATAGATTTATGTGTCTGTCCCTGAGATGTTGCTGAAGCTGTTATGATATCCTGGCAAGCATCTAGAATATGAGCAGGAATTTTCCTCTGCTCTTTCACCATTGACAAAATATGCTTGGTGGCTTCAGCCGCCAGAACGGGGATATACGTCCATTCCGGGCTTGGAGTAGGTGTATGTGCCTGCTCCTATCCTCCTTTTCCTGTTAGTGAATCCTGACAGTACTCAAGTGTGGAGGTAGAGAGTTGAGTCTGCCTCCTGTTTGTCGTCGGGGCTTTCCGACTGACTTCTCTGTGTGCTACAAAGCGAGACTGTTGGTAGGTTTGATTAGTATTAGCAGGTTTATATGCCTGCGGATTACACTTCGCCAAACGCGGTTGATGAGATCCATCATATGTAGTCAGGCGAGCCTGCTGACTAACTGATGATGCATAAGCAGGTGTATGTTCCTGCCTATAGTACTCCGCCGGAATTGCCTGGCGGGATTGGCTTGATGCTGTCAGACGAGTCTGCTGGACAGCGGAATTAAAACGGGCAGGTGTGTGTGCCTGCTCATTGTTCGGCACCATGTTAGGTTGGTGGACTTCTCCGGAGATGGTAGGGATGATAACCTGCCCATTGTTAACCATATTTCATCTCTGGCAGTTCATCTTGCCTTCTCAGGTTCGAGGAACCTGAGCTGAATGCCTAGAGTCGGTACCCTCATCATGTTGAGGGCTCACTACCGCACGAGTCTGGCGGCGATTGTTGATGGGAGCCCTCGGGAAGGACTCATGTCTTTTTGAATTAAGTCCCTGAGGGACCTGCTCATTCACTTCCTTAGAGTAAGTGAGTGAATGGAAATTGCGTTCCGGGGATAACGACCCGAAACGGTTGGAGACGGTAGTCAGCACCGCCTGCTTCTTGATCGCTGGTCGCCATTGTCCGGACGACCAGGTAGAGTTGTTAACTTGGAGGGCTTGACGAGCGGCCACCAGAGTTGGGATAGTACCGTTGCGATGGTACTCCTTAACTAGTGCATTAGAAACCCAGCGTTGAAGACGCTGAGTTGGTGATGTCATCCCCAGAGCGGACGACGTTCCAGCAGGAGTAGCAGCATTGGTTTTCACAGCAGCAGACCTCACAGTAGAGGTGTTCACAGTAGCAGTATTCACAGGGGTGAATTTGAGGAAAGCCATTTTTTAGAAGATCTTGAGAAAAGAGTGCCTATTCCATATAACAGACATATTCAAGATGAATCCGACCACTGCATCTTTTGGATGATCACATGTCAATGATTGCTTTGTTGGCCCAAGGGGCCTAACAAATAAGAAGAACATCACTTTAACTTGGTTAAGGATTCACGTCAGGTTCACCATTTTTTTTCCCTCGGAATCCGGAGATGACCTCATGGACGGGAGATTCAAACGTTCTGATCGTATTCTAGCGGGTTTGTTCATAGAACCGGAAACATCCAATGATTCCACATCCGTTTGGACCTACTTTCCAAAGGTAGGCGCTCATTAGCTTGTGGACTGATGATGTTTAGTAATTTGCATTTGTCGAGAGGATGGGAGGTCGTACTCATCACACCTTTTTGAGGGGAATTATTGTCTACTCCGGGACTCTCTTTATAGATTTAAGTTATTCTCATGAATCCTTATTACATTACCAAGTATAAAATGAGCTTCCTTTAGTTTTAACAATCAATGATTAAATATGTAAGAAATTTAGAGAATCTTTTATATATATTTGAGGTGCTTCATCAATAGAGAATCATCTTTATTTATTTAGAGATTCTTGTTCAATGGTATCCTTCAAAACATTTATAAAAAGTATCTTGGTCATTATGATGACCGGGATGGTTTTAAAGCCACTCAGTGGGGCACTTTAAGTTTATCATCATTCAGAAGGACATGGATTATTTCAAAGTTGGGATCGAACCCATAAATGGGCTACCTATGTATCCTTTGTTTTGGAAAAGGAATCAAAACCCATGTAGTTCGAGTAATGGAGTATGACGTTTATGATTGATGGCTCAAAGAAGGATGTCATAATTACTTTTACACTCTAAGGTCACGTCAGTCATGCTCGGTGTGAGAAACAAGAGGTATTGGTAAAAATTAGACAATTGTGTCATGAAAGATGCAATCATAAGAAATTGTTTGGGGCTTATGTATGTATGACTGCCCAGATAGATGAAGGTTTAGGATTTACTTTTAGGGAGAAAATCCAGGAACAGGGTCCATATAGGTATATGTGCTTTATGGAGATTTGAATAATCTAACTTGGGACTTATTCCTGAAAAGGAAACCCAAATTAGGAGAGGATTGATAATTGGGTTTTACTCCTGAGAAGGAATCCCATATCAAACGTAATTTAGTACTGGTTAAGATAAATTAAGGGACTTGGGGATTACTCTTGAAGAGGATGCCCATAATTATGACTGGGACTTACTCCTGAAAAGGAAGCCCAAGATTATAACTGGGACTTATTTCTGAAAAGGAAGCCCAGGTTAGGGGACTTGGGGCTTACTCCTGAAAAGGAAGCCCAAGATTATAACTGAGTATTATTCCGGAAAAGGAGACCCAGGTTAGGAATTAAGGTTTGTGGCTTACTCCTAGGAAGGATGCCCAAATTAAGGGACTCGGGGCTTACTCCTAAGAAGGATGCCAAAAATTAGAGGTCTTGGGGCTTACTCCTAAGAAGGATGCCCATATTAAAGGATTATGATTGGGGATTACTCCTGAGGAGGATGCCCAAGTTAAGGAATTAAGGTTTGGGGCTTACTCCTGAGAAGGATGCCCAAGTTTGGGAACTCTAAGAATTTGGGGCTTACTCCTGAGGAAGATGCCCAGATTAAAGGACTTATAACTGGGGATTATTCCTAAAAAGGAGACCCAGGTTAAGGATTCTCTCATCTTAAAGGATGAGGTTGAATGAATGAATTCTCAATCTTTGGTGACATAAAGATGTGTAAATAACTAGGTTTTGAGAGATATTCCACCGAATTCCTTTCAGATAAGGAAGTCAAATCAAGAAATCATGCCATAAATGGCTTTGAAGAGTATCTTGAAGACTAAATCTTGAATAGGAAAGTTGAAATGGCTTAAGAGGGGTAAAATGGGAAATATGGGCACCCAAAAAGGTAGGGGCGCGCAAGTCTTGAAAGGCGCACAAGTCTTGCGTGGGCGCGCAAGTACTGGTCGCGCAGGTATACTTGCGCGACATGTGGGGTACTTGCGCGATTTTCAACCGGCATTAAAATACTTGAGCGACTCTTTCATAAAGCCTTTAGAATCCTCTTGAGGTTCTCCTAGAAAAGGGACGTGCAAGTTCTATCGAAGGAATAAGGTGGCGGACAAGTGTGACTAGTTCCCTTAAGGGCTGGCCACTCAGGCGCGCAAGTGTTGATGAGTTTCAACACTTAGGCCTTCCTCCCTCTCTTTAGATCTTCCTTTCTAAGTAATAAATTACCTTAGAAGTGTTCCGGAATCTTTGAGAAGAGACTTGGGCGTCGGGAGCTTCAATCTGAGTTTCTGGAAAAAGATCCTCTCGAATGGGGGGCCCACATTGTCTATTTATAAGCACGAGAAGACCCTGGGTGGTTACCGGGCGGTTATCACTTAGGTCGCGCAAGTCACTTTCACGACCATAAGGCGCCGCGCAAGTACTTGCACGACCTCTAGGCGGCGCGCAAGTGTACCTGCGCGACCATGAGGGAACTTGCGCGACCTATGGGCAATGTTCTCCTTGTTCATCCCTTTGTCGATTTTTGATGTTTCTTCAAAGGATGAATAACTTTGGACTAAGGTATTTCCTTTTTTTCAGTCGTTTAGACTCTGTGACGGAAAGGAGCGTCAACAAAAGTCCCCCCTCAGAGTTGGATCCAGAGAGAAAAGAGGATTTGACTCTGATGTGAAAAGAAAAACAAGAAATATGGCAGTTAAAAGTCATGCATGCCGGACATAAAGGGGCTAATGTTTAAGGTCGAAATAGCTTTGACCGAAATGGGTTAAAATTGATTCAATTCCTTGACAATTTATCTGAAAACATATTACCATACTCAAGTATGAGAGAAAATATGTAAACTATGGCTTAAGAATATTTTAATCTGAGGAATGATATGAAAAAGAGCTAAAAGGCATTAGAAGAAGTAGTTTCCAAGAATGAAGTTACTATTATTTAACAAAACCCGTTAGGGGGTTGAATTATGCAGGGCCACCTAAGGGCATTGGTTGCATGGTTAAATAAATAACATCTTTCGGCTGACAAGTCTGTTATGTGGACTGTTTATGCAAGGCCACCTATGGGCACGTGCTGCATAGTCAGGAAAACGAACTCCCAAAAATTTACTTTCCTAGTGCTAAAAGCCAGTGAAAGTTTATGGAGTTTCAAATTTTCTAAAGTATAGAGTTTGTTGTATGGAAAGAGGGACTTGAATATGGAGAAGATATTTCCAGACAGGATTATCGAAGAACTGGGTGAATATCACTCCCACGAGGGTCTGACCCAAATGTAGGGAAGAAGAATAAACCATAGACTTGAATACTTTCAGATCATGAAAAAGGATATGGGACAAATATGTTAAGGATGGCTATTTTTTTGCGGATCCCTGCATACTGTCTTTTAAGAAAAATAAGGATAAAAGAGGCATTCTTCCCAAGAATGAAGTTACCATCATTTTACAAACCTGTTAGGGGGTTAAATTATGCAGGGCCACCTAAGGGAATTGGCTACATAGTTAAATAAAATAGTATCTTATGGCTAACAAGTCTATTATGTGGACTGTTTATGCAAGTCCACCTATGGGCACGTGCTGCATAGTCAGGAAAAATAATTCTCAGAAGTTTGACATTTTTGTGACTAGAAGTCATGAAAAGGGTTATGAAGATCTGAAAATATTTAAAGTTAGGATTATAACACATACATATGGGTATTGTCCAATGTATATAGAGATACATAGGTCAATGATAACCATAATCATGTTGTGGCTAGGTCCTGAATTGAAATTTTGGACTTCACTACATATCTCATAAGAATGAGAATCAAGCCATACGTAGTTCTTGAAATGCAGTTTAACGTCGTGCAGGACAAAAGTATGAGAGATCTTAGTTTAGGGTCATAGAATTCAGACCATAACAATGAATACACAGTGTGTGTTTCCATGAGTACTTTTCATCTAAGGGACTGAAAGTGAAATTTGGGGTTAGGCCCAAAAGACTTGGGGCTGGATTCGAGGGATACTCGAACGTTCCTACGTATCCCATAAGGATGGGAATCAATCCCACGTAGTTCTAGAACTACCCTTTGTACAAATTTGGTTCATACATGTGAAGGGTGAAAGGGGACTTTAGTACAATGATGGTTTAACCCAAGATAAAAAGTTTATGCATTGCCATGTATGCACGTAGTCTTTTGAAATAAAACATGATTGAAAAATCAATGTTAATAGTAGTTCCCTCTCAAATGAGGAAATCGAAGAGTATTGTAGTTTATTATCGTACCGGACAAAAGTGTTGCATAGTTTAACGTCATATAACAAGGATGAAAGTGAATCAATGTAAAGATATTGATTCCAGTGGAGGTTTCATGAATCAACATCATATGAGATGGTGGTGAACCTATGTGAAGAGATTGTTTTTGGGCATGAAACTTGGGAGGTTTCCTACATACCCAGCCTGGAGGGCAAGGATCAAAGTCTGTGTAGTTCAATTAAATAATGAATTAATGATCAAGTTGTTTTGGGGACAATAATCTAATAAAAATGTTGTTGGGACTTACACATGGTTAGCGGCCCAAAGAGAGTGTTATGGTTGATGTTTTCTCTAAGCTCACGTGAGTCATACTCGGTGTGAGAAACAACAGGTAACAACAACCTTAACGATGCATAGTTTAATGTCATGTAGGACATAAAAAAAGGGACTATGCAGTTTAAAGTCTTGCAGTTAGGACTATTGGTGCTGCACAGTTTAGTGTCATGTAGCAGGGACAAAATAACAGTTTAATGTCATGTAGGACATATCAAGGACTTTCTGTACAGTTTAGCATCATGTAGTTAGGACGATGGGGACAATACAGTTTAACATCATATTGGATGAAAGAGGGACTGTGCAGTTTAATGTCATGCAGTAAGGACAAAATAACACACCATTTACGTCATGTTGGACGTATTGGGGATTTTTTCCACAGTTTAATGTCATGTTGGACGAAAGTTCGAATAGTTTAAGATCGTATGCATGGACCGTGGATGGTGCAGTTTAATGTCATGCTGGACCTTTGATGATTATATAGTTTAATGTCTTTCCGGACGTAAGGGACTTTTATACAGTTTAGCGTCATGTAGTTAGGACGTCACAGTTTAACGTCTTGCTGGACGTAAGAGATTTTTATACAGTTTAGCATCATGTAGTTAGGACGTCACAGTTTAACGTCTTGCTGGACGTAAGGGATTTGCAAATAGTTTATGGTCATATGCATGGACTAGGGATGATGCAGTTTAAGGTCATGCTGGACGGTTTAGGGAACTTTTTCACAGTTTAATGTCGTGTGGGACGAAGTTGTAGTTTAAGGTCATACTGGACCATTGCTGTATAGTTTAACGTCATATAGCAAGGACAAACTGGTGCTGCACAGTTTAGTGTCATGTTGCGGGGACAAGTTCTTTTCTATAGTTTAACGTCATGTTGGACGAAAGTGAAAATAGTTTAAGGTCATATGCATAGACCATGGATGATGAAGTTTAAAGTCATACTGCACTATTAAGTGCTTATGTAGTTTAACGTCTTTCCGGACTTAATGGACTTTCCTACAGTTTAATGTCATGTTGGACGAAGTTGCAGTTTAAGGTCATACTGGACCATGTTGTAGTTTAAGGTCATACTAGACCATGTTGTAGTTTAAGGTCATACTGGACCATGTTGTAGTTTAAGGTCATACTGGACCATGTTGTAGTTTAAGGTCATACTGGACCATGTTGTAGTTTAAGGTCATACTGGACCATGTTGTAGTTTAAGGTCATACTGGACCATGTTGTAGTATAAGGTCATACTGGACCATTGCTGTATGAACCAATTGTAAGAATATTGGTTCTTTGGACCATATTTTGTGTTTATACAAAATATTTCTTCATAAATCTGGCATTGGTTGGAGTCGTGATGAGTTCTCCATCCATTGAGATTAATGAATAAGATCCATTGGAGTAGACCCTATGTATTGAATAAGGTCCCTCCCATTTTGGCTCAAGCTTGGGAGGTTTCTTTCCTGGTATCATTGGTGTTCTAAAAACCAATACCAATTCTCCCTGAATGAATGAACGAAGACGAACTTTTTTGTTAAAAGCTCGTGCTATTCGATTCTGATAGATTTCCAAGTGGCGCAAAGTGCACAATATTTTCTCACTTAACTGTTCCAATTCATTCAATCACTTTTGGTATTGCTCATCTATAGATAACTGATCAAAAATGGCTACTCTGAGTGAGGGCAATTGAACTTCAATTGGCAAGACTGCTTCTGTTCCATATACCAACGAATATGGAGTTGACCGCGTTGCATTGCGGGTGGTAGTCCGATAATCCCATAAAGCATGAAAGAGTTTATCAGGCCATGACCTCTTATCTTTATCCACCATCTTTTGCAGTATATTTGAAAGAGTCTTGTAAAAGGCTTCTATTTGGCCATTGGCCGCCGCATGATACCGAAATGAATGGTTGGATTTAATGTTGTATTCTTGATACAATTTCTTCACCTCAGAAGAACAGAAGATGGTGTCGTTGTCCGTCAATATGGTATGAGGGACACCAAATCTAGAAATGATGTTAGACTTGATGAAGCTAACAATGCATTTAGAACTGACTTCTTTGAGAGGTATTACCTCTGCCCATTTGGAAAAAAAATCAGTAGCAGTAAGAATGTACTTAAACTGCTTGGTCGTATCTGAAGGGTAAGGTCCCACCACATCCATTCCCCATGTGGTAAATGGACATGAGTATTTAGTCGTATGAAGCAACTCTGGAGGTTGATTAATGAAGTTGGCATGTACTTGACAAGAATGAAACTTCTTTGTAAAATTAACACAATCTTGTATCATTGAAGGCCAAAAGTATCCAAGCCTTCGAATTTGGTCAGACATTCTATGTCCAGACTGGTGGGCACCACAGACTCCTACATACACTTCTTTTATGACAGCCATTGTTTCTTCACCATCAATACATCTGAAGAGAACTCCATCAAAACCACGTTTGTAGAGAATTTTCTCTAGGTGGTTTGGGCCATCATAAAGAGTAAAATTGACCACACGTCGCCGGATTTGTTCTTTCTCATCTCTATGAGGTGGAAGTGTTCCATTTTGAAGGTATTCCCTAATAGGTGACATCCAACCTGTAGTATTACCATACGGTTCAAGAATGGGACTAACTTCATTAATTTCCTCTGTTCTGGCTTGAACATAAGGTGAAATTGCATGACGGTGGGCAATACTGATGGTTGTCTCGTCCCGATTTGGATCTGCTAAAGCTGTGGCTATATTAGCCAGTGCATCAGCTTGAGCATTTTTTGATCTTGGTACATAAGAAAATGTCGGTTCTGAAGGGAATTCCGCCATTAACTCTCTGACGTAATCATACAAAGGGATTAATTCTTCTTTTCTGATGGAATAATCCCCATTGACTTGTTTGATTACCAAGTCTGAATCACCTTTCACCTTTAAGTGATTAACTTGAGCTTGGAGCGCTAACTCCAAGCCTGTAATGAGAGCTTGGTATTCAGCTTCATTATTGGTACCACCTTCCCACAATAAAAAGGAATAAGGTAGCACTGCCTTATCTGGAGAAATGAGCACAATTCCTAAACCAACTTTGTTGAATTTAGGATTTCCCATTTTTTTCCCTGTTGGACTTCTAGAAGCACCATCAAAATACATTTCCCATGTTTGAGGATTCTCTTGAATAGAGAAAACTTCCCCATCAGGGAGTTCAATATCTGAAGACGTGTCTTCAACTGAAGGATGTTCAGCCAGGAAATCAGCTAGAGCTTGGCCCTTTATTGCCTTTTGAGACACATACTGAATGTCGAACTACTACAAAATAACTGCCCACCTTGCTAGACGTCCTGTAAGCATTGGACGACTAAGGATGAATTTGAGCGGATTATTGAGAGATACCAATTGGACCTCATGATGTTGCAGGTAGTGTCTCAGTTTCTGAACTGCAAAGATTAATGCCAGGCAGCACTTCTCAATACTTGAATACCGGGTTTCTACTTCAAGCATAGTTCTACTGAGATAGTAGAGGCTATTGTCATTCCCAGCATCATTCTTTTGAGCAAGAAAGGCACCCAATGATCGCTCTAGAGCTGTCACATAGAGGATAAGTGGTCTACCTTTGACAGGTGGCATGAGTACTGGTGGACTCAAGAGGTATTTCTTGAGAACATCAAACGCTTCTTGACATTCTTCAGTCCACCGGTAAGTGACTCCTTTTTTAAATAATTTGGTAAAGGGTAAACTTTTGCCTGCCAAATTGGCGATGAAACGCCGAATATAGGCTAAGTGTCTTTGAATTCCTATTAATTCTTTTAAATTTTGAGGAGGTGACATACCAAGGATTGAATTGGTCTTCTCAGGATCGACTTCAATACCACGATGGCATACAACAAATCCGAGGAATTTTCCTGAGGTTACCCCAAAATCACATTTTAAGGGGTTCATCTTCAAATTATGTTGTCGAAGCTTGTGGAATATGACTTCCAAATAAGCCAAGTGATTAGAAAGTTGTTTGCATTTAACCACCAAATCGTCTACATAGCATTCAACAAACTTCCCTAAGAAAGGTTTGAAGATACGATGCATGGCGCGTTGATATGTTGCACCTGCATTCTTTAAACCAAAGGGAATCACCCGGTAACAAAACACACCTTGAGGGGCTCTGAAGGCTGTAGATTCCTCATCTTCTGGGGCCATTCAGATCTGATTATATTCAGAATATCCATCCATGAAGGAAAGTACTTCATAGCCAGCCGTCGCATCAATTAAGAGTTCTGTAATCAGAACTAGGAAATCATCTTTAGGAAAATACCGATTAAGATCTCTGAAATCGATGCAAACCCTAATTTGTCCATTCTTCTTCTTTACAGGGACAATATTAGCCAACCACTTGGGATACTGAACTTCTCTGACGAAGTTAGCTTTGATCAGCTTATCCACTTCAGCTTCAATTTTGGAAGCATAGGTTGGGTGTGTTCTTCTCGCGGCTTGCTTAAATCCTCGATGTTCTTTTGGTAAACCAAAATGATGAGTAGCAACATCAGGATCAAGCCCAGGAATTTCTGTATAATTCCAAGAAAAAATATCTTTATTTTGCTTTAGAAAGGAAATATACATCTATTGCTCTTCAAGTGTCATGGCCGCACTAATTAAAGTGGGGCGTGGATCTTTCTCTGTACCTAGATTTATTTCTCTGAGTTCATCCACAGTGGTAGAGATACCTTCCTCAAATGCTGGAGGAGAATCTCTATGATCTTCCTCTTCCTCTTCATTACGTGCTATTTCTTCTGTTTCTACTTGCAAAGTAGTTGACAAAACGAAATTCTCATGATCATAAGAGATATCTAAATTTTCACATTTTGAAGATGAATCTTCCATTTCCGACCCTATTGATGATAAAGGGCCTTCTTTGGGAAATAAAGAGGAGATGATGGATTGAGAATCGACATCATTATTCACCTCTAGTGTTGCTATAACTTCTTCTGGACTGATTGGCGAAGTATATACTTGTTGGACTTCAGCAGATGAAATAAAAACGTCACCACTTAGGCTTTCATCACTGTTTGGTAGGTTACCAATTTCTCCCATGTTGTCTGGCTCGATTTCCGTAATTGACATTATGGATCTTTCCATAAGAGTATTTTGATTTGGGCCTATTTTGTTAATTTGACTGATAGGTAACACATAATCTGTACTCACATGTGTAAATGGATTTATTAGAATTTTCTCCAAACCATATGGAGCATTAACTTTGGTAATTTCCTTCATTGTATATTTTTCTCTTCCCTTCATGTGATAAAATTCCGCCTCAATGTATTGAGAGTCACATGTCTTGAACGGGGCCTTATCACCATACAATATTCCAACTTGACCATTGAAACAGTATTTGAGACATTGATGGTATGATGAAGGAATAGTTGTATGCTGATGTAGCCAGGGTCTTCCAAGCAAGACGTTGAAAGCTGAGTCTTGATCAACAATCATGAAATCTGAATTGGATACAAGATCTCCAAACTGAGTTCTGACTGTAACTTCGCCTAGTGGTTCTTGTTCATTTTTATCATATCCTTATAACATCATGGTAGATGGAGATAAATCAGATTCTGTGAGGCCCAATCGACGAAGTGTACGAATTGGCATGAGGTTGACTCCTGAACCTTTGTCAATGAAAGATCTTTGGATATCTACACCATTGACTTTTCCAGATAAGTACAGAGGTTTTATATGCCCATGCACAACATCATCTTCATCTTTATCAGTAAAAGATATCACTGCATGACATTCTACAGGATTATTCTCTATGTGATAGACTTCAGCTGCATCAATTTCAGCTTCAAACTCATGAGGACTTGACAAAGATTCGATGAGTGCTTCCCGAAGATCTTTTGACAGATTCAAAGCATCCAAAATTGATAACTTGTCTAGTACATGGGCCAAGTGTTTCAATATATCATACTTTTGATCTAAAGGTCTACGTTTCCCAAAAGGAATATGTGGTTTAGCAGGTACCTTGGAAGTAGATGCTTTGGAAGCGGATGCATCTTTTATTGGGATAGAAGTTGGTAATATCCTTGGTTTTGGAAGATTAGACCGATTAGATCCATTTACTTGCTGAGATAAAGAAGATGGAATTTTCAATCGGTCTTCCAAAATAACTGTGCCAAGACTGAGTTGACTATTGGCAGAAGAACTTTCTTGTTCTTTTTGAGCTTGCTGAAGGGCTCTACAACGAGTTTCTGCTGCATACGCAGTGCTAGTAGGGGTATAATTGGAGTAGTGGAGTCGGAAAGATCCACGTCTTCCCATGTATCCTAAACCTCTAGAACTTCCTCGGATTCCCTTATTTGATACAGGGAATTCAGTCTCATCCATACTGGAATATGGATCTATTAATTGAATCGTATTAACAGAACCGAAGATTAACTCTTCATCTGAAAAATACTTTGCCTGATTAGCCTGTTTAGGCTGTGCCGTTTGATGGGGCGGTGCCCGTGGCTTTGAAGTAGATGGCATGAAATCTGCCAGAGTCAAAGACAACTTAGGCCTCGATACATACTCATCTTCTTCTGATTCCTCTTTCTTCTTTGAATTTCGCTGCCCTTTTGAGGATTTGTCTTTTGATGGAGGTTTCACTACAGCTTTTGTAGGAGACACAATTGGCTTCTTCAATTGTGTTCGCAAAATGGTCTGGGTCCGATTGATTGTCTTTCTGACCATCCAATCATCATATTTTTGTGCAGTTTTGCTTTTGACTTCCTTCCACTCGTCTTCTTCCTCTGGATCTGTAGCGGTAACACACGCTACATGAGTTGAAGAACCCTTCAATTTGACTTGTCCCAAGTCGACCATCTTTTGCAGGAGGTCTTCAAAGACAAAACACTCCTGGATGGGATGCCCCAACATTTGATGAAAGGGACAATAATTGGGGCGGTCTTCATCTCCTTCTTTGTTTGGCCTCTTGGGCACTGGTAATTGAACCAAATTATTTTCCAGAGCTGAAATGAAGTAACCAGGAACTTGCTCAATTTGGAAAGAGTATGTTTTACTCTTCAAATCCTCAAATTGTTTTCGTTGTTGATCTTTTTGATCATTTGGACGAAACGGCCTTTGTTGTTGGCATTCAGGAGGTGGAGCCTTTTGAGAAGATGAAGGTTTTGAAGTAGAAATAGGTACAGGTACTTGTTTAAGCATAACTGTAGCAGTTTCTGCTTTACCCATTCTCCTTCCTGGAGCTGATGGAATTACACGAGATTTAACCTTAGCCTGTATAAGGGAATCCTCAATCTGTTGAGTGATTGAAGTAAGGTCTCGTAACCCTCCTGTGTATTTCACAGGGATCAATGGCGTGCGTAATTCGTCATGCAAATTTTCCACACAGATTGGCAACAGTTCCTCCTGAGGGAGTGCTAAACTCAGGGAATACGTTAATCCCTTCCAGCGAGCAATGAAATAAGAGACTCTTTTATTCTCCCTTTGATTGCAGTTTGTAAGACCAAAAACTGTCGTTTTTTGCAAAGTTGAGCTGAACAGAAGAAGGAATTTTTGAGGAAGATCCTCCCATCCGATGATTGGTCGGGATTGCAAGCTTGTATACCAGACAAAAGCTGGTCCTTGTAAGGTTCGAATGAAGCATCTGAGTTTCACTAATTCTTGCTGTTCTGGAGTTCCCATCATAGGATCACAACAAGACACGTAATGCGTCAAATGTTTTTCAGGGTCTCCTGATCCATTGAAAGTAGGGAAAACAGGGTTTCCAAAACTGGATGCAGGAGAAATTGAATCTACCCATTCAGGGTAAACTTTCTTTTCAGGTTGAACTTGCGCCCATTTCCCTTCCATAGTTTCTAACCGAGCTATTAATGACTCAATGGTAGTTATTAACTTTTGAGAAACATCAGGTTGAACTTGGTGTTGGGTAGGTGCAATGAATGGAGCTTGGACAGACGTGGTGGTTGGTGTTTCAACTGATGGTAGTGCTACCAACCGTTGTTGCATTTGACCTGTAGGATTAGACTTATGAGGGTGTACTGATAAAGGAGGATATTCCTGATCCATCTCAGTAGTTACAACAAATTCCTTCGGCTGTCGGACTTCAGCATTCTTAAGAAGAAGACTAATCTGAAGTAGTTCTACATTCAACCTTCTTAATTCATTCATTTCTTCCTCCTGTTGTGCAAATATTTTCTCTAATGAGAGCGATTGACCTTCTCCAGAGGAAGGATATGTAACCTGATTCTTTCTCTTCCCTTTGTTGGATACCTTTTGGAGGGAGGGAAGTGGATTACCTAGGTTCTGAGTAATCCTTTGACTCTGTGTACGCACACCTTCTTCATTTGTATCGGTGCGTACATTTTATTGAGCAGGATGCTCTTCATCTGAGTCCCCTGAGTGAACCTCCTCTGGTGGATTAGAAACAACAACATTGATGGAATTGATTGATGCATAATTCATTGCATCTCTTCTATCAACATTTCTGTGATATTTTCTTCTTTCATGTCTTTGATGAGACATTGCCTTTTGTTGATTCAATCTTTTAGGAACTTCTTGACGAGATATAACTTGGAGGGAATCTCCTGATAATTTGTCTCTTCGTTCCTCTTGGGGATTTTTTCCCAATCGATAAAAGACCAATATTCTCTGAGGAGGGGATTGATGATTTGAAAGAGTCCCCAGTCTTGTGAACTAGGGATGTTCCAGCTGATTCCGCTCAACTCCTCGAATCCCATTTGTTGACTCTGAGGGTTGGGTTAAAGAAGTCCCCAGTCTGACAAGCTGGGTTGGCTCTTGACATGCTACATCTGAGATCTTCTTAAAAGATCTCTTGATCTTGCAAATCTTAGTTCAGAAATTAGCTGGATGCATTAGCCTATATCCATTTTTATCACCAAGTTCAACAGACCGTTGGATGATTTCCGAAACTTTTGTCATTTGATGACGTGTTTGCTCCAGACGAGAGGCTTGTGCAATATTCTCGCCTACTTGATGTAGAAGAAATTCAACAACTTGTTCTCTATATGATTGATTTTGAGAGGAACTAGTTGAAGCCTGCTCTTGAGCAAGCCTTTGATTATGAACAAAGCCCATTGACTGTGGCTGGCCATGGGCAATAACGTTGCATGAGACCATTTTCGGCGGGCTTTACTGACTGGAAAGCACTGTGAAATGTCGTGCTTTGTGAACACCCCATCCTCTGATATGAACATCATATGGAGCATTGGCAATTAACTGATGCAATTTTCTTAGTGCGCCAAGGCATGAACGTTGAAGGGTTCTCTGCTGCTTTTCAGCCTTCGGATACCGAGAGACTGATAGAGATGCCAAATCAATCTGACGTTGTAGCCCTTCTATTATCTTAAGATGATTTTCATATTCATCATAAGATAATATCTTCTTATTCAATTGACAAAGAGTTTTCCATATGTTGAGACGAATATCATGGATTCCATCATCCGTCAACATCTTTGGAATATCGTACTGGGAGTCAGCCAAAGGCCAAAACATGACTGGTATTTCACCTTTTGCCAGTTTTTTCCTCATGTTCAGCATTTCCTCTTTATCATTAAATGAAGATTCTTCTACCTGTTTTGACTAGAGTTGGTGTTTCCTTGTTTCTTCATCGGATTCAACAAGATTAGTAAAGAGATCATTGATCAAACTAGAATATGCATGACTTAGGGGTGGTTCGAATAATGACCTACACCCTGGGCTATCTTCTGATTGAGAAAGTATTTCACATGTTAGCGATAAAGCATCAGACATGACTGGTTTCGCATTTGCAAGTGCCTCAAGATAAGAGGGCTTTCTCGGCACTACATTGTCCACTGGAATATTTTCCAGGTAATGTGAATCACTACTGCGGAGAGGAATTTCGCAGCGAAATTCATCATCATGGGGAGGACCACCATAATGGGTTACAGAAAAAGATGAGATCTCTTGCTCCTTGGTCTTCTGACCACATAGAGGGTTCTTGTGGCTCTCATCTGAAGAAGAAACTTCAAGATTGACCGAATTTTCATGAAGCAAGCCTTCATGAGGAAATGTCTGTTGAAGACCTTCAGAATTAATGTTCCCATTTTTGGGAATTGAGGGAGTAGAATCTTGAATTCCGACAGATAAATTTCTAAGGGATTCAAGAACTCTAGCATCGAGCAAGGCCTTGTTGAAGATTGGCCTTTGATCTCCTGACTGTGTTGGGCGAATCTTTTTCTTAGATGCCTTCTTACTCTCTTTGGAAACCACTTGTTGATGAAAGTGGTTACTCTGAGCAGGTGTATGTGCCTGATCAGGAAATATGGTCAGGTTAGGCTGACAATCTCTACTCAAATTAGGTGTATGTGCCTGACTTTGTTGTCCGTATGATATGGGGGAGAATGCCCCATAACCCTCTTGGACTGGAACAGATGTGTGTTTCTATTTCGGAGTGAATCATTGATGTGTCACTCCACTGCTAGGGATAGATTTATGTGTCTGTCCCTGAGATGATGCTGAAGCTGTTATGATATCCTGGCAAGCATCTAGAATATGAGCAGGAATTTGCCTCTGCTCTTTCACCATTGACAAAATATTCTTGGTGACTTCAGCCGCCAGAACGGGGATATACGTCCATTCTAGGCTTGGAGTAGGTGTATGTGCCTGCTCCTGTCCTCTTTTTCCTATCAGTGAATCCTGACAGTACTCAAGTGTGGAGGCAGAGAGTTGAGTCTGCCGCCTGTTTGTCGTCGGGGCTTTCCGACTGACTTCTCCATGCGCTACCAAGCGAGACTGTTGGTAGGTTTGATTAGTATTAGCAGGTGTATATGCCTGATGATTACACTTCGCCAAACGCGGTTGACGAGATCCATCATATGTAGTCAGGCGAGCCTACTGACTAACTGATGATACATAAGAAGGTGTATGTTCCTGCCTATAGTACTCCGCCGAAATTGCCTGGCGGGATTGGCTTGATGCTGTCAGATGAGTCTGCTGGAAAACGGAATTAAAACGGGCAGGTGTGTGTGCCTGCTCGTTTTTCTCCACCATGTTAGGTTGTTGGACTTCTCCGGAGATGGCAGGGATGATAACCTGCCCATTTTTAACCGGATTCCATCTCTGGCGGTTCATCTTGCCTGCTCGGGTTCAAGGAACCTGATTTGAATGCCTGGAGTCGGTACCCTCATCATGTTGAGGGTGCACTACCGCACGAGTCTGGTGGCGATTGTTGATGGGAGCCCTCGGGAAGGACTCCTGACTTTTTGAATTAAGGCCCTGAGGGACCTGCTCATTCACTTCCTCAGAGTAAGGGAGTGAATGGAAATTGTGTTCCGGGGATAACGACCTGAAACAGTTGGAGACGGTAGTCAGCACCGCCTGCTTCTTGATCGCTAGCTGCCGTTGTCCGGACGACCAGGTAGAGTTGTTAACTTGGAGGGCTTGACGAGCGGCCTCCAGAGTTGGGATAGTACTATTGCGATGGTACTCCTTAACCAGTGCATTAGAAACCCAGCGTTGAAGATGCTGAGTTGGTGATGTCATCCTCAGAGCGGACGTCGTTCTAGCAGGAGTAGCAGCATTAGTTTTCACAGTAGCAGACCTCACAGTAGAGGTGTTCACAGCAGCAGTATTCAGAGGGGTGAATTTGAGGAAAGCCATTTTGCAGAAGATCTTGAGAAAAGAGTGCATGTTCCATATAACAGACATAATCAAGATGAATCCGTCCACTGCATCTTTTGGATGAGCACATGTCAATGATTTCTTTGTTGGCCCAAGGGGCCTAACAAATAAGAAGAACATCACTTTAACTTGGTTAAGGATTCACGTCGGGTTCACCATTTTTGTTTCCCTCGGAATCCGGGGATGACCTCCTGGACTGGAGATTCAAACGTTCCGATCGGTTTCTAGCGGGTTTGTTCGTAGAACCAGAAACATCCAATGATTCCACATCCGTTTGGACCTACTTTCCAAAGGTAGGTGCTCATTAGCTTGTGGACTGATGAGGTTTAGGAATTTGCATTGGTCGAGAGGATGGGAGGTCGGACTCATCACACCTTTTTAAGGGGAATTATTGACTACTCCGGGACTCTCTTTATAGATTTAAGTTATGTTCGTGAATCCTTATTACATTACCAATTATAAAATGAGCTTTCCTTTAGTTTTAACAATCAATGATTAAATATGTAAGAAATTTAGAGAATGTTTTATATGTATTTTAGGTTCTTCATCAATAGAGAATAATCTGTATCTATTTAGAGATTCTTGGTCAATGGTATCCTTCAAAACATTTATAAAAATTCTCTTGGTCATTATGATGACCAGGCTAGTTTTAAAGCCACTCAGTGGGGCACTTGAAGTTTATCATCATTCAGAAGGACATGGATTATTTCAAAGTTGTGATCGAACCCATAAATGGGCTACCTACGTATCCTTTGTTTTGGAAAAGGAATCAGAACCCACGTAGTTCGAGTAATGGAGTATGACGTTTATGATTTATGGCTCAAAGAAGGATGTCATAATTACTTTTACACTCTAAGCTCATGTGAGTCATGCTCGGTGTGAGAAACAAGAGGTATTGGTAAAAATTAGACAATTGTGCCATCAAAGTTGCAATCATAAGAAATTGTTTGGGGCTTATGTATGTATGACTGCCCAGATAGATGAAGGTTTAGGATTTACTTTTAGGGAGAAAATCCAGGAACAGGGTCCATAAAGCTATATGTGCTTTATGGAGATTTGAATACTCTAACTTGGGACTTATTCCTGAAAATGAAACCCAAATTAGGAGAGGATTGATAATTGGGTTTTACTCCTGAGAAGGAATCCCATATCAAATGTAATTTAGGACTGGTTAAGAGAAATTAAGGGACTTGGGGCTTACTCTTGAAGAGGATGCCCATAATTATGACTGGGACTTACTCCTGAAAAGGAAGCCCAAGATTATAACTGGGACTTATTTCTGAAAAGGAAGCCGAGGTTAGGGGACTTGGGGCTTACTCCTGAAAAGGAAGCCCAAGATTATAACTGAGTCTTATTCCTGAAAAGGAGACCCAGGTTAAGAATTAAGGTTTGGGGCTTACTCCTAGGAAGGATGCCCAAATTAAAGGACTCGGGGCTTACTCCTAATAAGGATGCCCAAAATTAGAGGACTTGGGGCTTACTCCTAAGAAGGATGCCCATATTAAAGGATTATGATTGGGGCTTACTCTTGAGGAGGATGCCCAAGTTATGGAATTAAGGTTTGGGGCTTACTCCTGAGGAGGATGCCCAAGTTTGGGAACGTTAAGAATTTGGGGCTTACTCCTGAGGAAGATGCCCAGATTAAAGGACTTATAACTGGGGATTATTCCTAAAAAGGAGACCCAGGTTAAGGATTCTCTCATCTTAAAGGATGAGGTTGAATGAATGAATTCTCAATCTTTGGTGACATAAAGATGTGTAAATCACTAGGTTTTGAGAGATATTCCACTGAATTCCTTTCAGATAAGGAAGTCAAATCAAGAAATCATGCCATAAATGGCTTTGAAGAGTATCTTGAAGACTAAATCTTGAAAAGGAAAGGTGAAATGGCTTAAGAGGGGTAAAATGGGCAAGATGGGCACCCAAAAAGGTAGGGGCGCGCAAGTCTTGAAAGGCGTGCAAGTCTTGCGTGGGCGCGCAAGTATTGGTCGCGCAGGTATACTTGCATGACATGTGGGGTACTTGCGCGATTTTCAACCAGCATTAAAATACTTGAGCGACTCTTTCTTAAAGCCTTTAGAATCCTCTTGAGGTTCTCCCAGAAAAGGGACACGCAAGTTCTATCGACGGAATAAGGCGGCGCGCAAGTTTGACTAGTTCCCTTAAGGGCTGGCCACTCAGGCGCGCAAGTGTTGATGAGTTTCAAAACTTAGGCCTTCCTCCCTCTCTTTAGATCTTCCGTTCTAGGTAATAAATTACCTTAGAAGTGTTCTGGAAGCTTTGAGAGGAGACTTGGGCGTCGGGAGCTTCAATCCGAGTTTCTGGAAAAAGATCCTCTCGAATGGGGGGCCCACAGGGTCTATTTATAGGCACGAGAAGACCCTGGGCGGTTACCGGGTGGTTATCACTTAGGTCGTGCAAGTCACTTGCATGACCATAAGGCGTCGCGAAAGTACTTGCACGACCACTAGGCGGCGTGCAAGTGTACTTGCGCGACCATGAGGGAACTTGCGCAACCTATGGGCAATGTTCTCCTTGTTCATCCCTTTGTCGATTTTTGATGTTTCTTAAAAGGATGAATCACTTTGGACTAAGGTATTTCCTTTTTTTCAGTCGTTTAGACTCTGTGATAGAAAGGAGTGTCAACACATACCATTGATTCTATGTCTTTTTAATATTTTTCTATTTTTTGATTTTTTGAACCGTTGGTTTGTTTCTTGATTTATTTTATTTAATAAAACCCATTGTGTGTTTTTATCTCAATTTTTATTTCATTTTCTATTATAATTTATATTTTATAATAACTAATATCCAAAATGATATTAAAGTGTCATAATTTTATTGCTGACATACCTTGATCCTCACGTGATACTCGTGTATCTCTCTCTCAATCCTAGAGAAAACATTTTCCTCCTTAATTTCAAAATATCTCATAACCTTCAATTGATCTTGTCATGCTAATCTAAATACTAATAATTAAGAGAACTTTATTGTATTCTCCCTTTAATTCTAGATCTTCAAAGAAGTTGAAGAAGGAATCAAGTGTTCTGGCTCTGGTTGCCTCAGATAACCCAACTTTTTAGTCGAGTTGTTATTGTAGAAAATGAAGTAGACTTGAATTGGTTGTTGTTGAGTAAGTCTTTGGTACTTAATTTTATCCAAAATCAAGGATGTTTGGAATGGTTTTTGTCAAAATAAAATTCTTTTCTACCTAAATATGGTATATGATTTTTATCAGAACATAGATTTTGTGTTTAATAGAGATTTTGTAAATTGGATTAAAAGTCATGTCAAAGGATAGGTGTTCTTTTTTTCTTCTATAAAATGGGATAAGTGTTTAAATGTACCTCATGATGGATCCTTTGATGATTTTCATGGAATTATATCATAAGTTAGTTATATGTTCATTTAAGAGGATTCCCTTATTGTTCTAATAGGATATTGTTGAACCAAAAGACATGTTTTTTCAGAGTTGAGTGGTGAATGTAGGCTGTTGTTTAAGTTCTTATAGCATATGTTATTTCCACGAAAAGGATTTTTGCAACCCGAAGGTATAAATATTTTCATCTCATATTTCTTATGACATAATGTCACCAGATTAATCTTTATAGTTATCTAGTGGTATATATGTGTGAGATTATCAAACCTTCCTCTATATCTAATTTATTTATCTACCTAAAGATGATTTCTACCATGTTGAAGGCCAAGGTCCTAGTTCATGATAATGAAGAGTATGTGATTTACTATGGTGGTTTCTTCATAACCAGTGCTACATGTTCAAGAATAAAGATAAGTTATAACACATAGAATAAACCATTGTTTGGTCATAGTGTTGATCATGCAGTGACTACTCCAAGTTCAGAAGGTGGGAGAAATCTATATGTTTCAGTTGTTTCTACCTTCGTGGTACTTCCTACCTAAGTATTTGTTTTAAACCATTAGATAGACCTTATGGATGAGGAATAAAGAATGTTTTTTGATGTTGTAAGAAGCTCTCCCAATAATGATAAGCCTAAAGATACTATTGAAGTTGATCCTAAGGGATATTTAATATCACAAGATGATCTTGAAGGTATGCTAGAAAAGTTTAATTCTATGAGACCTCCTGTACTAGAACCTTCTCCATCTCCTCTTGTTTTTACAATAGATGTAGTCACTCAATATGACATAAAGCTTTTTAGTGAAATGATAGTGTATGAGTTTAAAAAGTGTGTAAGAAATCAGACCCCTATTTTGAAAAACCTAATAAAAATGTTTCTAGTTATATTTTTGAGTTGGTTATTCTGCATATCCCATAAAAAATGATGCATCGCATATAGGCTGTGAAAATTTCAAATAAATAGATCAAACCTAAGTTGTATTCTATCAATTATTTAATTGTTGAGATGAGATCTGTGATTAAATCTTTCTTGAATGGTATCCTTATAAGTCTTGGGGATACTTCCTTGGATTTTTAAAATGGTATTTTCCTCCTCTAGTTCTTTATGTTGAATAGTTGAGATCAGTTGTGAGAGATGATCTTAGAGCTACATCTTTCTACGCTTCTGGTAGTGTCATAGATCAGCCCAAAGAAACCTTTATCTGAATTCTGTATAATTATTACCATGTTCTCAAGTTGGTTTCTAGTTATGCCAAAGATATAAATGATGATAGAGATACGATTACTAAATACATTAAGTTTTATCTCTCAATAATCTATACTAAGCACGCAATGGAATATAATTTCAAATTATTTGTTGAGAATATTTGAATGCCTCTTGTGTCTTAAGCTTTCAATGAGAAATTTAGACAACTAAGAACATGAACCTAGTGATGAACAAGTTTATAGAAGATAAGGATGACTTTTTTAGTTCCATGTAAAGGTGTGGCCATATAATTATGGATTTTATCAATCTATTGAAGATTATTCTTCATGTTCATATCATTTTAGTTGTATCTCTATATTCCTTTATCATCCCTTCAACTAATTTTGGAATTATTTCTAGACATGCGTGTCATTCTCCTCATCCACAATATTTTTGTTCCTTTGTAACCAATCCCTTTTCACCTTTACCTCCTAGAATTCAACCTTTTCCCTTGACTCCTACTGTGGCACTCAGAAATTTGATACTAGTTATTTATAGAGAATTACCTTCCTCCTCTACATTAGCTCCTCCTACAGTGCCGACAGTGTTCCTAAGAATTTAGAATCTTCTCCCAAAACCTCTAATAAAGGGAATGAATCTATAGATACTTCCACTGAGCATCCCTGAACTTAGTTTTTTTTATGGGGATGTACCTAGAAAATCTTGTCAAAATATATACTTCTTTTTGTCTCATTCCTTATGTTTTTTTCTATTCTTTACCTTTGTGATAATCCAAAAAGGGTGATAATTTTTATGGCATATGTGTTTCTAATAAATTTTTATCTTTATCTGCTTTCTAACCTTATTATATTTCATACTATTTATTTATGAAAATTCCATTTGATACTTCCTAATTTATTATTATTTTTCTTAAACCATATACACATACTATGATTGATATTTCTTGATTTATATTTGGATCTTACCTTGGATATCATGTTTATACCTATGTAATACCTTTGATGACCAAAATTTTACTTTTCTAATATTATTTTGATGCCATAATTTTTTATCATTAAAATGGGGGAGATTGTTGACCACCTAGTTTTAATGATCACAAAATCATGATTCTAAAAATATAGATGAATTTCTGGTTTTCCTGTAAGCAATCAGTTTTCTGAGAATGGGTGATAAATTCATCAAAGTATAAGACACCTTTGATACAGACACCATTTTCCCAGACACACCAGCTATAAGTTTGAGTTATCATCATACAATTACACCATCATACAATCATACCACTGAACTAATGATTTTAAAAATTATGAGACATTGTCGATCGACATACTATCAGGTTTTCATGTCGTCATAACACAAATATGGACAAGTATGAGATATCGCCAACACTACAAGAATTGTCTATGTATGAGACATTGTCAGTTTCATACCACAAGAGCTTGACATTTCCAAAGCTTGACACCGCTAGTTCTTGACACCAACAGATATTTACACCGCCAGAGCTCAACACTACTAGATCCTAAGACATCGTCACTATTTTTATTACTTTACTTATTTTTGAATTACATTACTCTAATGGATATATTTATAAAATTTAATTCCATTTACTATTTTAATTATTTTTTCCTAAATATTCAATATAAATAACGTCAGAACGAGTAGTAAGAGGAAGCAGCTGATTCGGATGTCCCCGTTTCTACTGATAAAATTGGAGCACACTCCCTCATGCAAAATAGACACAAAGTCATATATATAACAATGTGATGGATATAAAAAATTTGTGGACAAAATCAGATCATGCTTCGCTATGTATTGGAGATCTAAAGAGTTTAACCTAATTGAAAACATAAAGATATCACCTATTGTGTTCATTCTACTAAATAAGAAAAATATCATCTCATCTAGTGTTTTTCTCCATTTAGAAAACAAGATTTGTGACACTCGGTTTCTTAAAGATTTTTAAAGAACCGAACTCAAGATTCATTGTTGATTCAATTAAAGAGTCACAAGATGAATTATAATATTCCAAGCATATCTAAACTATACACTCCCAGATTTATCTTTTCTATTTATATTTATTAATTTTGAGAAATGAGTAATTTAATCTGTTTTATACACACACATTGTCTTCTACTCTAAATGGGAAGATACTTGATATCTTCTCAAAATATTTTCATACTTATTTTTCCTATGTATAAGAGTGGTAGAGGTCCTTGTGTGGAATGTTTCTTTTTATACCCATAAATAATTATGGAAGAGGTCACGTGTGACCTAGACAGTGTTAACTATTCTAAAACCCAATATTGGTTTTGAATAATTGAGTTTATGTCATATAAAATGCTTGGTGGTTGGTGATAACCAAGGTGACAAGACTCTATCTCGACTTGAGACTGAACCTATTATATTCAATATTTCCATTATGTGTTTTAATTTTTTTACTTTATTTCTGCTTTAAAATTGAGAACTTTTTTTACCTGTAAAAAAATTCAAACCTTGATAGGTTATCTTAATTCATGTTCATATATAATTTTTATCAAGTAAATTTATTTAAAATTATTCAATAATATTATATATTATTCATCTGATAAATAATAAATATTTAGATAAATCTTTATAAATATTAAGATCTTTATCATACTAATTATTTTGGTAAACTTTCCTATATTTAAACATTTTGTGGATTTCAAAATAATCCATTTTAATAGAAATTTTTATTGGGTACTCAATTAACCCCCTCTTGGGATACTCACTCTAACCAAAAAAGTAAATCTGGGAATAAAGGGAGGAAAAAATAATTTTGGAGTGGAAACTACATTTTTCATGGTTTTTCCACACAGTCTAGTAAATCGGGTTCCAACCATGCAATAAGAACTATCCTGGGTTGCAGAACCATGTAATACATTCACCAAACTATATACCAAACAATGTGTTCTAACCATAAGACCCGAGTTTATTCACCATATTTTCTTCTAAAACTCAATTTGACACATGAAATAACCAGTATACTCAACATGTAACAAATAATCATCTCAATGCATCAAAATACATTAAAAAATTCAAATATTCACTCAAGATAAATACACAAACATGATAATCCCATGGAAATTCATGGATCGGTGTGATAAATAGTTGTACAAGCCCTTTCCCTTGCACTACACCTGATCCCCAGTGACAATCCTAGTCTCCAGACTACCCAAGAACACCATAAATAAGAAATTATGTTCTTATGATACCATTTTGTAATGAACCATCCAGGTACATCCATCCATTAAATTCGTGAGTTTCCCTTTCACATACCTAAGGATCATCCTGAATCCCCCTAGGCTGAAAAGAATCAAGGATACCATACATAATCATTGTGGATGGTTTCACCCTCAAGGAACCAAATAAAACATTAAAAAAAGAAATAACTATAAAATAAAAGATATATTCCAAAAGACATATCATATAAGTAAACAACCAATCAGATATACAAATCCAAAATGGAAGATAAAACAAAATAAAGACCAAAGAATCAGATAGAAATATTAATCCAACCTATTCCATGAAACTGATGGTCTCATCACTAACTCTATATAACTCTCGGGTCACCACCATCATTCGAACAATAACTGCTTCTAAAAAATATAGAACCAGATTTAACATGAAATGAAAAACCTAGAGGAACCCCTACAATCCAGGAATACTATATACCCCACATTGTGAGTATATAGGGTGTGAACTGAATCTATTAGGATACCACCACAAGTTAAATTCATTTATTTTATAAAAAAACAAAGCTCACTAGTTTGGGAATAATAGACATAAATAGGTTTTCATTTTCCTTTACATAATATAGGATTAAACAAAGTATGTAACATGAAATTTATAAAAGAAAAAAATTGTAAAAAATTTCATAATGATTTTTTACCAAAAACCATGATAATTCAAAGTGCTAACCATTTCTCTTTAAAATATCACACTTTTTAAAAATAAACCCAAACATGGTTTAAAACATTTAAAAATAATACCAACCAAGAATAAAAATTTGAAAATAATTTATCCCTTTATAATTTAAAATCTTTTTCACATCCAATATAAGGTTAAACAAGGTAACAAGGGATACTATAGATAAACCCAACAATACAAAGTTATAAATAAATCACATAAACTGATGGAATAAAACTAGTAGACAACATGACTAAACCATAACAGGATCAAACATAAAATGATTACATTCGAGAAATAAGCATCAAACATTACAATATATATATAAAAGGTCATAAATTATGATACATAGCATGATTCAACACCATGAGGACTAACAGGGTAGCACAAGACACGTAAAAGTAGACCTAACTACAAAAAATCTAATAGTCACACATTTATCCATAGAATCTCTCTAAGAATTATCCTTAGTGATAAACCCCCAAGGCATGAATATGTATAACTTAGGGGGGATATCTAGATCTAAACCTCAAGTATCCTATAAATTTCCTACTACTTCCCACTTAGTAAACTTGGTCTCCTCATGTAAAAATAACATAGGTGGGCTATGAAAAATAATGTCATCAATTGAAAATAATAAGACCCTAGGGCTAACACCAAAATCATATCCTTACCACCTGCCAAAATACCCTTAAAGTGATCCCCAACACATAATAACATTATGAAACTCAACATAAAGTATCGATAACATGGATAAGTATGCACATCAACAACAACTAAGGGGATCAACAAGGGTACGGTCAATATCACATCACCAAGTTCTGATTAGGCCTTCACTTATCATATATTATACATATAATTTTATAAATACCATTCTAAAACACTTTTTAATTAATAAAAAATCAAAAATAAAGAATCTATACTTCCAAGAACAACAAATTAAGTCAATGAAAACTCCATTTTCACTTTATAAAAGCAAACAACCCCTTCAAATAAGGAAACCCTTTTACCATGAAAAATGAGTCCACTTTGAAAACCAAATTCTAAATAAATAAATAATAATAATTAATTTAATAATTAAAACCCTATTTGGAAATTTATCAAAGAAAAATAATTCATAAAATACCATTTTTGAACCAAATCCTATTTTACTAAAAAAATCACTCACTCTTTGCAAAGGAAACCCCCAATTAAGTATTGAAACCCATTTTCAAAATAAAATAGCTAGAATATGATACTATAAATTAAATATAAGACTCATTTAAATAATTAAGAAATCATGTAAACGTTAAATAAAATTAAATTAACCAGAAAAACCAACCTTATATGGTGGAATCATGCCACCTTTGATAAAAATAACTAGAAAGAGACTCATATTATGGTTCACATCCATTAAAAACCGAAACATAAATTATTAAAACAAAACTAGGAATACAAACCATCCAAACATGGACACTAGTTTTATAGGTGAAGTTTAAAAATAGATAAAACCAAATAAGAAGGATAGGTAAGCTCTAGCCTTTTAAACCGTGTGAAGAATCATTAAGAAACCACATTGAAATCCAATAGGAGGAGCATTGGTGAGAGGAAAATCTCCATTGAAGTTATCTAAGTATAGGTAAATTGATTTGAGATACAAGGAAGAAACCTCAACTAAAAATAAGTACAAAGTAAAATAATCCTTCTTTGATTGGATTTCATGGTTTACCTTTACGGTTAAACAAACTGTGTGCAAACTGTGCTCAAACTGTGTAGATCCCCACTTTTTTTATCTTCATGGGACCCACTCTTTATTTTTATTGTATGTTTAACCCTAAAAAAACCCTGAGACATGGAGAAATAAACTTAAATAAAATTTAAAATTAGGATAAATGGTAAAAATAACCATGTTCCTTAATTTTCTGACCTTGAAATGGTCCCCAAAAATCACCCTTTTCAACCTAAAACACCCCAAACTCAATGGGCTAAACCATCCAAAAAATACCCCGAAAAAAAAGTAAAAAAATGGGTGTCACTTATTTTTAATTTTATTTATTAAAACCCTCCCAATATACTATAGTAATTTTTTTATCAGAATTCATATCTAGGAAGGCTTTTGGTACAACCCTAAAGAAGATGTTTGAAAATGAGGTTATGTTCATAAACAAGAATTTTTATTTTGTTTCTTATTTAACATTATTTAAAATTTATTAAACAATTATTATATAAAAAACATAGTATTTTAGATATACTTATATGTTATTATTTTTAGTTCATCGCCTATATATATCTCCTCTTCCATCAAATGGGAAACCAAATTTTTGATCATGTGTGCCGCGGACTACCACCTCACGAACTGATGTAATTTGTTTTCCCTTACTACCTAAAATTGTTGAATATAATGATCAATTTAAAATATTTATATTATAATTATAAAATTAATATAATTATTTAATTATAGTATCACATCCACCTTATTACCTTCCAACCTTTTGGAAAATAATAATGCCGCATGTGTGTATAGCGCACTATCACATTGCGAACTGATGTGATGTGTTTTTCCCATTTTCATTTTAATTGGGTGGTAATAAAAGTAGATTAAATTAATATTTATGATATATATATAACATAATTATACCTATATAAGTATAATATCACATATTCCATCTTACTTTCCATTCTATGGAGGATAGGATAATGTCGCTCATGTGTACGGTGAACTATCGTCTCACAAACCGATGTGAATCAGTTTTCAATAACGCTTTACATGGAAGGTAATAAGGATAAATTTAATTAATATATGTGATATATAATAAATAATAATTAATTTTTAAAGTTTGATATATTATTTATCTTCCTTTAATTCTATCCATCGAGAAAAATGGAAATGACATTTATGCATATGTACGGCAAACGGTCTCCATGAACGGTGTAATCCATTTTAAATCTATAACTTGTATATACTACTATAAATTCAAATATAATGAATATATAGGATATTAATATCATGTTTAATATTATTTATAATATTTAACCATGATCAAAGTAAATGTTTTGAAATTATCGAGCTAAAACATACATGAAAAATGAAGCAATTATCACACAAAATAGTGATATTAACAAATAATTATAAATAAAATGGTGATAAATGACTATAAGTAAATCATATATAGTATGAGATATAATAATATGGTTATTTTATATGTTTATAATAAACCAATATTTATTATATAGTAGGTTCAGACACATATGAAGGAAGTAAAATTTAAGGTAAGGGTTTCTTATCTCACTTTTACATCTATGAGACACATACCATATTCACCACTTGTCCCATTGTATGGTATATATAATACCCCTTTTCATTCATTATATCATGAATATTTTTATCTTAATTTTATTTAATGTTTCATTTTAATTAATTTACTTCATGGGGCTTATGATTCAGAATTTACCAAAGTGGCAAGGGTTTCTTTTACAGTCTCATCATTATTTTATGTTGTTTATGTTTAAGTATCCCTTGTGGGAATTGATTTATATTTATATATTAAAAAATTGATTCAAAATTTACCAAAGTGTCAAGGGTTTATTTCACAGTCTCATCGTTATTTTGGGTTGTTTATGTTTAATTATCCCTTGGTGGAATTGATTTATATTTCTATATTAAAACCAATATATTTCCTTATCATATAGTTATTCCTAGAATTTTAAATTAATAATATCTTTTTCCCTATCTTTTTTACTTAAAATGATTGAGAAAATGTTTTTAAGAAAAGATAACTTTGTTTCTCTCTTTAGTGTAAAATCCTTTCAAATCCATAATCATGTTTTCCAAAAACTTTTTCAAAAATATTTTTAAAATTTTTTAAATGATTAATTAAAGAAATTTTTAACCTTTTTAAATTTTTAAAAAATTGTGTTAAAGGAATCTTGTTGTCATTTTCAAAATGATTTACTTTTTAACATTTTTACAATAGTGTGAAAGGAATGTTTTTTAAAATTATATGACATGTATGGAATTTACCTCCATCGTGACCTATAAATGTTTTAAAACTTATTTTACAAATTTTTTAGGTTCCTTTCAATGAAAATTATTTTATTTTATTTTTGAAATTTTATTTTTAAAATTTTTTTTCAAAGTGAAAAGTTTATTTTCTTTAAGAATGTTTCTAAGGATATTTTCCTAAAAATTCTATTCATCATTGACAAAAAATATTATTCTAATTCTGATAAATTGGGGATATATTGTAATTAAACCATCCTTATTATTTATCTGGATGGTTTATGATAATTTTGGATGGGTTGTACTCTTTTTTAATCATTTTTCATATTACTCTGGATGGTTTATGATTATCGATTAGGGTAAGTATTAACACTTAGTATATTAATTTTTTATATGAATGTTTACGTTGATTATATTTCACCCATTTAATATGAGTAATTCATTGGACTTGTTAAGTGAGTGGTAGGGATTGAAATTTCATAGCCCCTTGATGCATTAGTAGGTCTCATGAGACAAATCAGTTTTTCAAACTAAATGGGTTTTAAACCATATTTTTAAACTATCATGTCAAATTTATTGATAGTATTTTTGTGATTTTTGAAATTAGTCATTACCTAATTATTATATTAGTTATTTATATCAATGTGATTATTCGATTAGTTAGAATATCCATGGATAATTTTCAATCTCATGTGATTATTTTTATGGATTTATTTGATTATCTTTTATTCCTTCAATATTATCCTCAAATTATTGTTTAAATAGAATTTGTTTTAGTTATTTACCTTTCTATATTTATTATGATTATTTATTCATGATATCTTTTAATATACGCATACCCTTACTAAGATCACCCCTTTATTATGTTTTATTTTCCCTAGGATACTAGGAAGTATTTTTTAATTGATATACAAGGATATAATAAGGGAAATAATGGAATTCTCTAAGAAAAAACTTTTTGTTTTATATTATTTTAAAATTTAAAATTAATTTCAAGTATGTATCTAGTTTATCGATACTACTAAATTATTTGTCCCTTTGGGATGTGTTTTCTTATATCTAGTGCCAATGTAATAAATAAATCACCAGTTCAATGCTACTAAGATCTTGGTATTTACAATAATAAACATGATTTAGGGTCATTTAAATATTGAATTATTGGACTAATTCAACAATAATACATGGGTACCTTGATTTTTCATAACCTTATTGATTAATTGATAGAATACTTGATATGTGTTTTCATTAGAAAGAATATGACATTTTTTATTATTTTAAAAGGGGATTTAATATCAGCATATTATCTTTTATATACCCTTTAAATGTATTCATGATTCTAAGTGTCTAGTTTGGAATCTTATTTATTCAACCATATCAATATGTTCAAACCATATTGAAGTTTAACCCTTTACAAAACTCATGATCAAAGTAGTGTTAATATATAAGAAAACTGAAACAGTTATCATGCCTAAAATAAAACTTTTTGGATGCATGTATGATAATTTATAGAATTATTTTAACTCTTTAAATTGAATCATACATCCATTCATAATAAAAAGTATATATTAATAAATAAATAAATTATTAAAATAAATAAATGAATAATTTAAATATTTTAACATGAGGTATTAATTTATGAACAATTTATAAGAAAATAAATAAAAAACACATTATAATTTAGCCATGGATAAACATGAAAATTTTAATTTTATTCAATATAAAATTTCCATATTATGATATGCATGACTTCAAAATGAATCACTTTATATTTAAAATCTATGATATTTTAGGAATAATTTTACTATAAAATAAATATTTAATATCTTATGTAAAAAATCTATATAAATCAAATATATTTGATTTTATTTTATTTAAAACAATGATAATATCATCATCAAAATTCCCTTTTAAAATTTCTTAAAATAATTTTTTAAATTAGGCCTTAATTTAAACATTTTATATTTATATTTAGGAATAATTAAATAATAAATATAAATAATTTTATATTTTACTTTATTTTATATTTACAAATTATTCATGCATTATGGATATTCCATAATAAAATTAATATAAAAACATTATATTTATATCTAATATAAACCCCATCATATTATCCTTTATCTGTAATTTACTTTAAATATATGATATTAAATAAAATATAAACATTTTATATTCTAAATTGATCACATAAAAATTTTTCATAATATGAATATCATAAATTTATTATTATTTCAACCTTGATCATATCAATCGTCAAAATAAATTTCAACATAGTTTGAATAATTTATGAAATAATATATTTAATTTCAAAAATTCAAATTAAAAAATTATGAAAAATTAATAATTTTAAATAAAAACTCTTTAATATTTTTATTTATTTTAAAATTTTTAAACACTATATAAATTACTCTAATCAATTCATATAAGTTATTTTATAAATAAATTATAACTAATTTCATAACTTTTGAAGATATTTATTATTAATAAGTAATATTTATATAATATTTATTTATTAAATTTTTCATAATAATTAAATGATTAATTAAAATTATTTTAAAATTTATTAATTTATAGAAAATATATAAATTAGATAAATATCCAAAAAATACATTTTTCCACAATATATAAACATTTTATAAAGTATATAATTCAATTTTAAATGAAAATTTAAATAATAATTGCATGGATATCACATTTTACAATATATGATATATCATAATATACAACATCCTTTATTATAGATTGTATTTTATGATAAATAATAAATGTCTATGATACGAATCCTTGGATCTTTGATATCATATCCTATGAATTGTATCACATCGTTATTATGATACAATGCTCTGTTCTTTTACGTGGGTCATCACCATCACCTTATACAACATCCAATATCGTACACTATGATATATCAAAAAAACTAGAGGATTGTGTTTTGTCGAATCCTATGATTTTAGATGACATATGGAATGTTATTGTTATTTCTTATGACATCCCAGGTCTTATAGTGGTCCATAAAAGAAAATCCCTATCATTTTTAATGATATGTAATATGAAAACAATACAATGAGAATACTTTTACATTTTTATACATAATTTCATGAATCAATGGTTATAGATTATATTTGATGTTACTTATGGGTTATTAAGAATTGATTTTCACTTAATTAATGTAATGTAAAAAATAGGAAACCTCATTCACAAGATCTACCTTTCTTGAAACTCAACCCATTGAATATATAAAATGAAAAACCTATGTGTACCTTCTACCATAGATGTTCTTCGATCCTTATTTTTCAATATTTGTGGTTAATAATGATCACTAAGGACCAATCAAAAGAATCCTCACTCTATGGTGTATCTATGAGATTCAATGAATAACCCATTTCATGGAAAGGACCCTCCACTAAGCTATGATATGCTAGTATCTCATAGAAGTAAAGGAAGAATAAGGAAGAGAGTTTTGGGAGAAATGGGAGAAGCCATAAAAATATATTTCGTTTATCTCAGTGTCTAATTCCTCCTTTTATAGTTTCTTGAGACACTCTTTAGAGACCCGAAGCTTGACGTATATGGACATTACATTACTTTTGTGGAATATCTAATACATAACAAAGAAGACACACAAGGACTGTAATAGTTTAGTGTCTTTGGAAACTTGGAATATAAACTTCTAATCATGTTGAAATATCTTCAACATCTCCCATAACAATTCTCCCCTTTTTGTTTCCTTACCTAAAACCTTTCTTTTAATCCTGGGGGAAAAGAAAGGATAAAAAGGGTGAGCTCAAATGCTCAGTAAGGGTAAGCATGGAGAAAATAAAACAAACCATATATATTTGAACTTAAAAACGTGAACATAATGTTTAAACATCAAAATCTTGAGCAATAACATAAAACATGGAAGTACGTAAGGCATAGATCATAAATAAAAAATAATAATGATAAAATAGCATGGGAATAAAACATGTAATTGTGGAATCCATTAAGTACATGTAATGATTTCCATAGTAGCCAAGGCATTACTTCCATGACCATCTTAGTGGACAAAGTCCTTTTCTGAATTGAGTTCACTCCTCATTTTAGTCCTGTAACACTAAACCGGATTAACTTATTGTTCCATCCATGTCTATCTCATGAGATATAAATCTTTACCCAATGCATTGGAGGGAGATATAGGTCCCACCCATCTCATAATGAAATCATTCTTTCGTGTGCCACAAAATCATAAATCATACATCATAGCATAACCCATGTAATAGAATGAGATTCTTAAACATCATGACATCATAACATAATCCAAATAAAAAAATGGATATCTTTTCATCATAAGAAGAATCAAACCATGTAAATAATGGAGACATTATACTTAAAACATAAACATATTAAATAATGACATTTTAGATGGAAAATAGTTTTGATAAATACACTTGAAATGAATTCTTGAGGAAAATATCCTTTCTTCTTCAAAATCATTTTATTTTCACAAAATGTCATGCAATTTTAAAAAAAGGGTTTTCTTGAAAATAATCATGCAATCTTGTAGAGGAAGCTTCATGAAAATGAGGCGTTATGAAACCGTAAAAATCTGTTCATGCCGTATAAGTTAAAAATAACATTCTCCTCATACTTTTGTCAAAAAAGTCAAAAAAGTTCCTTGTATGGTAAAAAAAAGAAATATTCCTTCCATAACACGTGGTAAAAGTCAAAAAAGGGTAAAAAGGAATTTAAACATACATGAAATCATTTTTATAAAACTAGGACATGGATGATAAATATAACCCCAGTAAATACTTACGAATAAGCAATCTCGGATAAAAATGAGATTTGAAAAATTATCCATTACCTTACGTCTGATATGCTTCGTATGTATCTGAACATCCTGTATAATGATTTAAATAATTTCATTGACTTATTACATAATCATATTAATTGTTATGATATCATATATGGTTCAATTATGACTTTATATTACCCATTCTTTTGTAAATTAATGTTAAAGTAACGTTTTGGGTAAAATCGTTTCATTTGTCCTTCGTGTTTTGACTAGTAATTATTCATATGATTACTTAGATCATGGTTACATAAATCCAGAATTTAAAACATGATTTATATATAATATATATTCAGAATATACATATATATAATATATCGATAAATGTAAAGAAATACATCGTTCATGGAGACGGTAGGTCGTACGTACGCATGAACGCTGTTTTCGTTTCTTTATTGAATTGAATGGAATTAAGTAGATGACATACATATATATACATAAATCCAATATCATTATTATGTCATATATTTCATGATTACTTATTATATATACTTTATAATCATTCATGAATGGTTAATCATTGAGAATGAATCTCATCGCGTCGTGGAGACGGTAGTCCGTACGTACGCACGAGCGATGATATCATTTCCATGATCGTGGAATTGTATTGAAGTGTATGTATAATATTTCAGAATCAATATCACTTTAAAATAATCATATATAGTCATTATTAACACCATTATACCCATCCATGTAAGGTGGTGGTGGAAAATAGATTAGACCACGGCATGGAGACGGTATTCTGTACGTACGCACGCGCAGTGATTTCGTTTTCCGTAGGATGGATAGATGGTGAAATAGGGTTGTTTCATAATTATAATAACATATCAGTATATGAGTGATACTTATGTTATTACTTCATAATTAAAAAACTAAATAATAAGAAGTGGAAGAAGAAATAATGTTGAAACAATCAGTAACGGGAATTACCTCTTCTTTGAAGCGCCTCTTTGAGACCTCCTTTTAGGGTACAAAAATTGGTCTTTGAAGAAGACCAGGTCCTCTAGGATGTCTCTAGGGAAGTGTAGAGGAGAAATTGGTAGGTTTTGGCCGAGTATGAAGGCTCATAGTGGTGTGAGGAAGAGAGGAAGGAGTTGCCCTTTTATAAGGGAGGAGAGGGGCACCATTGGAAAAACTAAAAATATTATTTTATTATAAAGTCATATTCGGTTTTAAATAGCTCCAAATTGATTTATTTCAAATCTAATGTGGTTATGGGTCAAAATAATCTCATAAAATAGAATTTAGACAAGTTTAGGTTTCTATTTTAACCTTATCATTTAGATTTAACTTTAAGTTAAATAATTTTACTCTTACCTTGTCATCTTGTTTTCTTACACTATAAGGTAAATAAACTTACTATAACAAGCCAAAAGAACCCCAAGTTGTTTATTATTAATATATATAACCTTATCTAAGTCATTTTACCGATCATTATATTTTTTTGGAATAAAATAACAATTAATCATATAATATTTGTTTTAAAAACTATTTTATGTCAATTTTGACACTATTTAGTAATTGATTTTTGTGAAAATCATAAAAGACTTATTAGTTCGAAAAACGTTATTTAAATCAATAATAACATGTCATATTAACCTAGAAAATTAGTGTAATTCATAAAAAGTCTCAAATTATATTTATTTGGGTATTTATAACATCAATTATGTCAATATTTCATTAATAAGATAATTACTGCATCATCATTGTATCATAAATAAATTAAATTATTTAAAGTCTAGAAATTACAAATTAAATACCATAATTTAGGAAACCTTTTTATATTTCTAATTAATTTTTATAGTTGAATTTATCTTATGTATAACCATATATTAAAAATGATTTACTTAATAAACCTTGATTTTAACTATTTTACCCTTCTTTAAATAAATTAATATTAAATGTCCTAATCTAATCCAAGTGGGCCTAAATGGTAATATTTTATTCCTAAGGTTGTTTTTCGTCGAATTACACTTATCCAATAGAATTAAGACACGTGTTAGGTAATAATAATATCATTTTTACCCGTAATTACCCTATTTACTTTTAACCGTGGTAAAAAAAGTAAAAAGTTACTATTCACCAAAAATTATTTTTATCTCATTGAACCACATTTTACTTACTGACATCAACCGTGTCTCTTGGATTTTTTAAATTCCATTCACAGAAGCAGTAAAATTAAGTTTTATGTAAATTTACAAATTCTTTTAGGAGGTGGGTAAAAGACGGTGAAAAGTTCAATAAAAATTTTATATATCTAAAATTATTATAAAATGATGCCAATGAATTACTTTGAACTTATATAAGTATTATGTATCAATTTTTACCTAAAATGAAATTAAATAAAATAAATAATTATTTAAATAATAAGTCGGTTTTTAAATAGTTACCCAGTGTTTCCACTATTCATCAAAAATTGAAAGTTTTCAGAAAAATACCAAAATTTCACCCTAGGCTAATTTCGATATTCCGAATCCAAAAATGAAGTCCATTTTGAAAGATGAAATTTATAAAATTTTAAAAAGTGGTTATTACTATTCATAACGGCTAGTTTTAATAATTTTTTAATAGCATATAAAACTCGGTATTGCGTACAACACACGCTATCGAGGAAGGTCGAGATTGCGTGTAATGCAAGCCAAGATAAGGTTGCGTGTTATAAAAGACTCATTTATTGTTTCATTGTAATAGAATCCAACCATTTTTCATTTATACATTGAATATATATATATACTCAATGTTGAGTAGAATGACTATTATCAAATGAACTTGAAATTGTGTGTAACATAATCTAAGAATAGTGTTGCGTATACTGCAAGATAATATGGTGTTGCGTATAGAACACGATAATCTTGTTATAGCATAAAACACATGACATAAAATAAATTAAAAATAATACTTATCATAAAATATTGGGTTGTTACATTCTACCCCCCTTAAAATGAATTTCTCCCTTGAAATTCTTCAGGGTTATACATGGTTTTCTACTTGAAAGTTTCTTTAATTGAAACCCACATCGTAAAATGAAATGCCAAAACATAACTTTAAAAACTAAAGTATGAAACATAATGGTTACCCAAGTTAACTAATCACTGGGTATCCACATAGGAGAATATAGGTGAAAATATAGATATAGAAGAGAAATCTAACTGTCATGTTCCGATGGAGAGTGGTAGAGAACATGGCTATGAAAAAGCCAAAAATCACAAAGCCATAAATTTGTGATGATCTAGGGTACAATCTGATTAATCGGATATAAGAGCACTAGGACAACATTTTTGGTTTTCAATATCATTTCCCTAAAGTTGATGAATTAAAATAAATACTTACATGATTTTTGTACAATCTCACTGTTGTTCGTGAATTGAACAATTTCCACTTCATCCCTTAAAGAAATGAAGTTGAATTTGTTATTCATGATGTGTTAGCAGATCATGTGATAGAATGATGGGTCATTCCATCTGTTTCAAACAAAAGGTTAGAAAAAGTTATAAGTCCATCATATGGTTTGATTAATCGTATATAGTTCCAAAAATGAACTTATACTTTATATATCATACTTCTTAATAAAATAAAACTAGTTTCTACTAACTAGGGACTTCCTGTAGGCCAGTGGTATGCGATAAAGGCCATTCGCACTTCAGTTGTGGGTTTGATTCCCATAGCCTTGTCCGATGCGATGGGATGTCGCTCGTCCTGCAGGTTGTCCTTTTTCTAAAACTACATTACTATAACATACCATCAATAATATTGAGAAAAGTTCTATCCTTAAACAATACTAACTTATGTCCAACATAATCCATTCCAATCTTTAGGCTTATCCAAAGTACTTCTCTCCAAGCTTATAGTATAAAGAAAACAATTACTAGAAATTTCATTTACCAAGCATGTGAATTCCTTCATTTGTCCCCGATATATCTTGTTGATCACATTTCAATCATGTGAATACCTTAATCATATATTCTCTTGAAAAATGAATACCCATTAAACCTTAGTGAAAACATGAATGTTTTCAAAAGTTATCCCTTTCCACATACCAAAATCCAAAAATTCTATATACTCAAACCATGATATAACCTTCTCCTTATATCAGTCATGAGCTCATGAATACTATCAAACATTTAATTTTCTCCTTATCCCTTCATTATGCGCATATCATCTACTTTCCAAAAATATCTGAATAACCTTTCATGGTTATTGGTACCATTCAGCATACACTTTCAAAACTTAATTAAAGACAACAGTGTAACAATCCTTAGATGTCTCTTTATTCCATAGTACCATAAGATTACTTATACAACATTACACTTGATAAACATGTAATCATTCCAATAAATTCTTAAACCATTTGATGAGATTCAATAATTCTTTCATCTCACATATCATTTATAGTCTCTTCATCATCATCAACATAAATACTACCCATACAACCATACTGATTCTTTTCATGAGACTTTCCCTTAGGGAATTGTTTTTCATAATTCCCGTACATTCCACATTTGAAACATTTAACCATTTTTGATGTCATAGCAATACCATTATCCTCATCCATGGTGTTAACTGAACCTTTTCCTTTGCACTTACTGGCTTTATGTCCTTCTTTTCCACACCCAAATCATCTTCCAGTTCTTTTGAAATATTCTCCTTGATTCCTTTTCCCACATGATTTACATAGGGGAAATTGAACTTTCTTTCCTCTATAATCATCATGAAACCTCATCTTTCTCTTATTAGTCGAGTCAAGAAACTTAAAAAATTTGAGTTTATTGATCATATTATGAGATTTCTGATTCGGCATAATAATTATATTTGGAATTCCAAATCCCATTTCATTTGGTTTCTCATGAATAATATCATTCCATTTGTCCATAATATCCTCCATTATCGTGAATCATCTTGTTTCTAGCCATTTTCTAAAACCCAAAAAGAATAGTGTGAGAGAAAAAAATCATAATCAAGGGGGAGTAACTTCAATATCTAACATCTTAGGTTAAATTATAGGTTAAATTCTAAGATCTTTACCATAGTTCTAGGACTATATCCTATACGTATACTTATCTGTAGGGACATCCCTAGACATACCTTAGAAATATCTCTAGGGATCTCACTAACGTTTTCGCATCCTAGTTTCCAAAGCATGACTAAACCTTTCCTATGATACCTACTGTAGAGACCCGAATCTTGACGTACATGGAAATTACATTACTTTTTCAGAATATCTAATACATAACAAAACAGACACACAAGGACCATAATAGTTTAGTGTCTTTGAAAACTTGAAATATAAACTTCAAATCATGTTGAAAGATCTTCAACATCTCCCATAACGATTATCCCTTTTTTTCCATACCTAAAACCTTTCTTTTAATCCTGGGGGAAAAGAAATGATAAAAGGGTGAGATCAAATGCTCAGTAAGGGTATGCATGGAGAAAATAAAACAAACCATATACATTTGAACTTAAAAACATGAACATAATGTTTAAACATCAAAATCTTGAGCAATGACATAAAACATGGAAGTACGTAAGGTGTAGATCATAAAGAAACATTAATAATGATAAAATATCATGGGAATAAAACATGTAATTGTGTAATCCATTAAGCACATGTAATGATTTCCATAGTAGCCAAGGCATTACTGCCATGACAATCTTAGTGGAAAAAGTCCCTTTCTGAATCGAGTTCACTCCTCGTTTTAGTCCTATAACACTGAACCAGATTAACTTACCATTCCAGCCATGTCTATCTCAAGAGATATAAATCTTTCCCCAATGCATTGGAGGAAGATATAGGTCCCACCCATCCATAATGAAATCATTCTTTTGTGTGCCACAAAATCATAAATCATACATCATAGCATAACCCATGTAATAGAATGAGATTCTTAAACATCATGCCATCATAACATAATCCATATAAAAAATGGATATATTTTCATCATAAGAAGAATCATACCATGTAAATAATGGAGACATTATACTTAAAAGATAAATATATTAAATAATGTCATTTTATATGGAAAATAGATTTGATAAATACACTTGAAATGAATTCTTGAGGAAAATGTCCTTTCTTCTTCAAAATCATTTTCTTTTCACAAAATGTCATGAAATTTTCAGAAAAAGGGTTTTGTTGAAAATAATCATGCAATCTTGTAGAGTAAGCTTCATTAATATGAGGCGTTATGAAACCGTAAAAATCTATTCAGGGCATATAAGTTAAAAATAACATTCCCCTCATACTTTTGTTGGAAAAGTCAAAAAAGTTCCTTGTATGGTAAACAAAAGAAAGATCCTTCCATAACACGTGGTAAAAGTCAAAAAAGGGTAAAAAGGACTTTAAACAAACATGAAATCATTTTTATAAAACTAGGATATGGATGATAAATATACCTAGTAAATACTTACGAATAAGCAATCTCGGATAAAAATGAGATTTCCAAAATTATCCCTTACCTTACGTCTGATATGCTTCATATGTATCTGAACCTCCTGTATAATGATTTAAATAATTTCATTGACTTATTACAGAATCATATTCATTGTTATGATATCATATATGGTTCACTTATGACTATATTTTACGCATTCTTTTTTAAATTAATGTTAATTTAACATTTTGGGTAAAATCGTTTCATTTGTCGTTCGTGTTTTAACTTGTAATTATTCATATGATTACTTAGATCATGGTTACTTAAATATAGAATTTAGAACATGATTTATATATAATATATAATCAGAATATACATATATATAATATATCTATAAATGTAATGAAATACACCATTCATGGAGACGGTAGGCCGTACGTACTCATGAACGATGTTTTTGTTTCCTTATTGAATTGAATGGAATTAAGTATATGACATACATATATAAATACATAAATCCAGTATCATTATTATGTCATATATTTCATGACTACTTATTATATATACTTTATAATCATTCATTAATGGTTAATCATTGAGAATGAATCTCATCGCGTCGTGGAGACGGTAGTCTGTACGTACGCACGAGCGATGATATCATTACCATGATCGTGGAATTGTATTTAAGTGTATGTATAATATTTCAGAATCAATATCACTTTAAAATAATCATATATAGTCATTATTTACACCATTATACCCATCCAAGTAAGGTGGTGGTGGAAAATAGATTACACCACGGCGTGGAGAAGGTATTCCGTACGTACGCACGCGCAGTGATTTAGTTTTCGGTAGGATGGATATATGGTGAAATAGGGTTGTTTCATAAATATAATAAAATATCAGTATATGATTTATACTGATGTTATTACTTCATAATTAAACAACTAAAGAAGAATAAGTGGAAGAATAAATAAAGTTGAAAGAATCGGTAACGGACATTACCTCTTCTTTGAAGCGCCTCTTTAAGACCTCCTTTTAGGGTACTAAAATTGGTATTTGAAGAATACCAGGACCTCTAGGATGTCTCTAGGGAAGTGTAGAGGATAAATCGTCAGGTTTTGGCTGAGCTTGAAGGCTCAAAGTGGTGTGAGGAAGAGAGGGAGGAGGTGCCCTTTTATAAGGGAGGAGAGGGGCACCTTTGGAAAAACAAAAAATATTATTTTATTATAAAGTCATATTAGGTTTTAAATAGCTCAAAATTGATTTATTTCAAAGATAATGTGAGTATGGGTCTAAATCCTTTCATCCAATAGAATTTAGGCAAGTTTATGTTTCTATTTTAACCTTATCATTTAGATTTAAATTTAAGTTAAATAATTTTACTCTTACCTTGTCTTCTTGTTTTCTTACACTATAAGGTTAATAAACTTACTATAACAAGACAAAAAAACCCCAAGTTGTTTATTGTTAATATATATAATCTTATATAAGTCATTTTTACAAACCTTAGATTTTTTAGGAATAAAATAACAATTAATAATATAATATTTGTTTTAAAAACTATTTTATGTCAATTTTGACACTATTTAGTAATTTATTTTTGTGAAAATCATAAATGAATGATTAGTTCTACCAAAGTTAATTAAATCAATAATAACATGTCATATTAACCTAGAAAATTATTGGAATTCATCAAAAGTCTCAAATTAAATTTATTTGGGTATTTATAACATCATTTATGTCAATATTTCATTAATATGATAATTACTGCATCATCATTGTTTCATAAATAAATTAAATTATTTAAATTCGAAAAATTAAAAATAAAAAACTATAATGTATAAAATCTTTTTAGATTTCTAATTAATATTTATAGTCGAATTTATCTTATGTATAACCATATATTAAAAATGATTTACTTATTAAACTTTGATTTTAACTATTTGAACCCTTCTTTAAATAAATTAATATTAAATGTCCTAATCTAATCCAAGTGGTCCTAAATGGTCATATTTTATTCCTAAGGTTGTTTTTGGTCTAATTAAACTTATCCAATAGAATTAGTAAATGTGTTAGGGTAATAATAATATCATTTTTACCCGTAATTACCCTATTTACTTTTAACTGTGGTAAAAAAAGTAAACAGTTGCGATTCACCAAAAATTATTTTTATCTCATTGAACCACATTTTACTTACTTAAATAAACCGTGTCTCTTGTATTTTTTAAATTATATTCACAGAAGTAGTAAAATTAAGTTTTATGTAAATTTTCAAATTCTTTTAGGAGGTGGGTAAAAGACGTTGAAAAGTTAAATAAAATTTTTATATATCTAAAATTACTATAAAATGACGCCAATGAATTACTTTGAACTTATATAAGTATTATGTATCAATTTTGACCTAAAATGAAATTAAATAAAATAAATAATTATTTAAATAAAAAGTCGGTTTTTAAATAGTTACCCAGTGTTTCTACTATTCATCAAAAATTGAATGTTTTCAGAAAAATACCAAAATTTCACCCTAGGCTAATTTCGATATTCTGAATCCAAAAATGATGTCCATTTTGAAAGATGAAATTTATAAAATTTTAAAAAGTGGTTATTACTATTCATAACGGCTAGTTTTAATAATATTTTAATATCATATAAAACTCGGTATTGCATAAAACACACGCTATCGAGGAAGGTCGTGATTGCATTTAATGCAAGCCAATATAAGGTTGTGTGTTGTGAAAGACTCATTTTTTGTTTCGTTATAATAGAATCCAAAAATTTTTCATTTATGCATTAAATATATATATATATATACTCAATGTTGAGTAGAATGACTATTATCAAATGAACTTGAAATTGTGTGTAACACAATCTAAGAATAGTGTTGCGTATACTGAAAGCTAATACGGTGTTGCGTATAGCACACGATAATCTTGTTGTAGCATAAAACACATGACATAAAATAAATTCAAAAGAATAATTATCATAAAATATTGGGTTGTTACATTCTACCCCCCTTAAAATGAATTTCGCCCTCGAAATTCGTCGGGGTTATACATGGTTTTCTACTTGAATGTTTTTTTAATTGAAACCCACATCGTAAAATGAAATACCAAAACATAACTTTAAAAACTAAAGTATGAAACGTAACTGTTACCCAAGTTAACTAATCCCTGGGTTTCCACATGGGAGAACATAGGTGAAAATGTGGATATGGAAGAGAAATCTTATTGTCATGTTCCGATGGAGAGTGGTAGAGAACATGGATATGAAAAAGCCAACAATCACAAAGCCATAAATTTGTGATGATCTAGGTTACCATCTGATTCATCGGATATGAGAGCACTGGGACAACATTTTTGGTTTTCAATATCATTTCCATAAAGTTGATGAATTAAAATAAATACTTACATGATTTTGGTACAATCTCACTGTTGTTCGTGAATTGAACAATTTCCACTTCATCCCTTAAAGAAATGAAGTTGAATTTGTTATTCATGATGTGTTAGCAGATCATGTTATAGAATGATGGGTCATTCCATCTGTTTCAAACAAAAGGTTAGCAAAAGTTATAAGTCCATCATATGGTTAGATTAATCGTATATGGTTCCAAAAATGAACTTATACTTTATATATCATACTTCTTAATAAAATAAAACTTGTTTCTACTGACCAGGGACTTCCTGTAGGCCAGTGGTATGCGATAAAGTCCATTCGCACTTCGGTTGTGGGTTCGATTCCGATAGCCTTGTCTGACGCGATGGGATGTCTCCCGTCCTGTAGGTTGTCTTTTTTCTAAAACTACATTACTATAACATCCCATCAATAATATCGAAAAAAGTTCTATCCTTAAACAATACTAACTTATGTACAACATAATCCATTCCAATCTTTAGGCTTATCCAAAATACTTTTCTCCAAGCTTATAGTATAAAGAAAACAATTACTAGAAATTTCATTTACCAAGCATGTGAATTCCTTCATTTGTCCCCGATATATCTTGTTGATCGCATTCCAATCATTTGAATACCTTAATCATGCATTCTCTTGAAAAATGAATACCCATTAAACCTTAGTGAAAACATGAAAGCTATCAAAAGTTATCTCTTTCCACATACCAAAATCCAATAATTTTATATACTCAAACCATGATATAACCTTCTCCTTATATCAGTCATGAGCTCATGAATACTATCAAACATTTAATTTTCTCCTTATCCCTTCATTATGCGCATATCATCTACTTTCCAAAAATATCTGAATAACCTTTCATGTTTATTGGTACCATTCATCATACACTTTCAAAACTTAATGAAAGACAACAGTGTAACAATCCTTAGATGTCTCTTTATTCCATAGTACCATAATATTACTTATACAACATTACACTTGATAAACATGTAATCATTCCAATAAATTCTTAAACCATTGACCGAGCTTCAACAATTCTTTCATCTCACATATCATTTATTGTCTCTTCATCATCATCAACATAAATACTACCCATACAACCATACTGATTCTCTTCATGACACTTTCTCTTAGGGCATTGTTTTTCATAATGCCCGTACATTCCACATTTAAAACATTTAACCATTGTTGATGTCATAGCAATACCATTATCCTCATCCATGGTCTTAACTTAACATTTTCCTTTGCACTTACTGGCTTTGTGTCCTTCTTTACCACACCCAAATCATCTTCCAGTTCCTTTGAAACATTCTCCTTGATGCCTCTTCCCACATGATTTACATATGGGAAATTGAACTTTCATTCCTCTATAATCATCATGAAACCTCATCTTTCTCTTATTAGCCGAGTCAAGAAACTTAACAAATTTGAGTTTATTGATCATATTATGAGATTTCTGATTCGGCATAATAATTATGTTTGGACTTCCAAATCCCATTTCATTTGGTTTCTCATGAAGAATATCATTCCATTTGTTCATAATATCCTCTATTATCATGAATCATCTTATTTCCAGCCTTTTTCTAAAACCCAAAAAGAATAGTGTGAGAGACAAAAATCATAATCAAGGGGGAGTAACTTCAATATCTAACTTTTAGGTTAAATTATAGGTTAAATTCTAAGATCTTTACCATAGTTCTAGGATTATATCCTATGCGTATACTTATCCTTAGGGATATCCTTAGACATACCTTAGAAATATCTCTAGGGATCTCACTAACGTTTTCGCATCCTAGTTTCCAAAGGTTGACTAAACATTTCCTCTGATACCAACTGTAGAGACCCGAAGCTTGACGTACATGGGCATTACATTACTTTTTCGGAATATCTAATACATAACAAAATATACACACAAGGACTGTAATAGTTTAGTGTCTTTGGAAACTTGGAATATAAACTTCTAATCATGTTGAGAGATCTTCAACATCTCCCATAACGATTATCCCCTTTTTGTTTCCATACCTAAAACCTTTCTTTTAATCCTGGGGGAAAAGAAAGGATAAAAAGGGTGAGATAAAATGCTCAGTAAGGGTAAGCATGGAGAAAATAAAACAAACCATATACATTTGAACTTAAAAACATGAACATAATGTTTAAACATCAAAATCTTGAGCAATGACATAAAACATGGAAGTATGTAAGGCGTAGATCATAAAGAAACATTAAGAATGTTAAAATAGCATGGGAATAAAACATGTAATTGTGGCATACATTAAGCACATGTAATGATTTCCATAGTAGAAAAGGCATTACTTCCATGACCATCTTAGTGGACAAAGTCCCTTTCTGAATCGAGTTCACTCCTCGGTTTAGTCCTATAACACTGAACCGGATTAACTTACCATTCCATCCATGTATATCTCAAGAGGTATAAATCATTACCCAATGCATTGGAGGAAGATATAGGTCCCTACCATCTCATAATAAAATCATTCTTTCATGTGCCACAAAATCATAAATCATACATCATAGCATAACCCATGTAGTAGAATGAGATTCTTAAACATCATACCCTCATAACATAATCCATATAAAAAATGGATATCATTTCATCATAAGAAGAATAAAACCATGTAAATAATTGAGACATTATACTTAAAACATAAACATATTAAATAATGTCATTTTAGATGGAAAATAGTTTTGATAAATACACTTGAAATGAATTCTTGAGGAAAATATCCTTTCTTCTTCAAAATCATTTTCTTTTCACAAAATTTCATGCAATTTAAAAAAAACGTTTTGTTGAAAATAATCATGAAATCTTGTAGAGGAATCTTCATGAAAATTAGTCTTTATGAAACCGTAAAAATCTGTTCACGCCATATAAGTTAAAAATAACATTCTCCTCATACTTTTGTCGGAAAAGTCAAAAAAGTTCCTTGTATGGTAAAAAAAAGAAAGATTCCTTCCATAACACGTGGTAAAAGTACAAAAATGGTAAAAAGGACTTTAAACATACATGAAATCATTTTTATAAAACTAGGAAATTGATGATAAATATAACCCCAGTAAATACTTACGAATAAGCAATCTCGGATAAAAATGAGATTCGCAAAATTATCCCTTACCTTACGTCCGATATGCTTCGTATGCATCCTAACCTCCTGTATAATGATTTAAATAATTTCATTAACTTATTATAGAATCATATTCATTGTTATGATATCATATATGGTTCACTTATGACTTTATAATACCCATTCTTTTGTAAATTAATGTTAAAGTAACATTTTGGGTAAAATCGTTTCATTTTTCGTTTGTGTTTTAACTTGTAATTATTCATTTGATTACTTAGATCATGGTTACTTAAATCAAAAATGTAAAACATGATTTATATATAATATATATTCCTAATATACATATATATAATATATCGATAAATGGAAATAAATACACCGTTCAGGGAGACGAAAGGTCGTACGTACGCATGAACGTTGTTTTCGTTTCCTTTTAGAATTGAATGGAATTAAGTATATGACATACATATATATATATATATAAATCCAGTATCATTATTATGTCATATTTTTCATTATTACTTATCATATATACTTTATAATCATTCATGAATGGTTTATCAATGAGAATGAATGCCATCGCGTCGTGGAGACGGTAGTCCGTACGTACGCACGAGCGATGATATCATTACCATGATCGTGGAATTATATTGAAGTGTATGTATAATATTTAAGAATCAATATCACTTTAAAATAATCATATATCGTCATTATTTACACCATTATACCCATCCATGTAAGGTGGTGGTGGAAAATAGATTACACCACGGCGTGGAGACGGTATTCCGTACGTACGCACGCGTGGTGATTTCATTTTCCGTAGGATGGATAGATGGTGAAATAGGGTTGTTTCACAATTATAATAACATATCAGTATATGAGTGATACTGATGTTATTACTTCATAATTAAACAACTAAATAAGAAGAAGTGGCAGAAGAAATAAAGTTGAAAGAATCGTTAACAGACATTACCTCTTCTTTAAAGCACCTCTTTGAGACCTCCTTTTAGGGTACTAAAATATGTCTTTGTAGAAGACCAGGACCTATAGGATGTCTCTAGGGAAGTGGAGAGGAGAAATTGTCAGGGTTTGGCCGAGCTTGAAGGCTCAAAGTGGTGTGTGGAAGAGAGGGAGGAGGTGCCCTTTTATAAGGGAGGAGAGGGGCACCTTTGGAAAAACAAAAAATATTATTTTATTATAAAGTCATATTCGGTTTTAAATAGATCCAAATTGATTTATTTCAAATATAATGTGGGGATGGGTTGTAATACTCTCATAAAATAGAATTTATACAAGTTTATGTTTCTATTTTAACCTTATCATTTAGATTTAACTTTAAGTTAAATAATTTTACTCTTACCTTGTCTTCTTGTTTTCTTACACTATAAGGTTAATAAACTTACTATAACAAGAAAAAATAACCCCAGGTTGTTTATTATTAATATATATAACCTTATATAAGTAATGTTTCCGAACCATAGATTTTTTTGGAATAAAATAACAATTAATAATATAATATTTGTTTTAAAAACTATTTTGTGTCAATTTTGACACTATTTAGTAATTGATTTTTGTGAAAATCATATAAGAATTTTTAGTTCGACAAAAGTTAATTAAATCAATAATAACATGTCATATTAACCTATAAAATTAGTGGAATTCATAAAAAGTCTCAAATTATATTTATTTGGGTATTTATAACATCAATTATGTCAATATTTCATTAATAAGATAATTACTGCATCATCATTGTGTCATAAATAAATTAAATTATTTAAAGTCTAAAAATTAAAAATAAAATACCATCATGTATGAAATTATTTTAGCTTTCTAATTAAAATTTATTGTCGAATTTATCTTATGTATAACCATATATTAAAAATTATTTAATTATTAAACTTTGATTTTAACTATTTTAACCCTTCTTTAAATACATTAATATTAAATGTCCTAATCTAATCCAAGTGGGCCTAAATGGTCATATTTTATTCCTAAGATTGTTTTTGGTAGAATTAAACTTATAAAATAGAATTAGGACTTGTTTTAGGGTAATAATAATATCATTTTTACCCGTAATTACCCTATTTACTTTTAACCATGGTAAAAAAAGTAAAAAGTTGTTATTCACCAAAAATTATTTTTATCTCATTGAACCACATTTTACTTAATGACATCAACCATGTCTCTTGGATTTTTAAAATTCCATTCACATAAGTGGTAAAATTATGTTTTATGAAAATTTGAAAATTCTTCTAGGAGGTGGGTAAAAGACGGTGAAAAGTTCAATAAAATTTTTATATATCTAAAATTATTATAAAATGACTCCAATGAGTTACTTTGAACTTATATAAGTATTATGTATAAATTTTTACCTAAAATTAAATTAAATAAAATAAATAATTATTTAAATAAAAAGTCGGTTTTTAAATAGTAACCCAGTGTTTTCACTATTCATCAAAAATTGAAAGTTTTCATAAAAATACCAAAATTTCACCCTAGGATAATTTCGATATTCTGAATCCAAAAATGAAGTCCATTTTGAAAGATGAAATTTATAAAATTTCAAAAATTGGTTATTAATATTCATAACGGCTAGTTTTAATAATATTTTAATAGCATATAAAACACGGTATTGCGTACAACACACGCTATCGAGGAAGGTCGTGATTGTGTGTAATGCAATACAATATAAGTTTGCGTGTTGTGAAAGACTCCTTTGTTGTTTTGTTATAATAGAATCCAACAATTTTTCATTTATACATTGAATATATATATATATATACTCAATGTTGAGTAGAATGACTATTATCAAATGAACTTGAAATTGTGTGTATCACAATCTAAGAATTGTGTTGCGTATACTGCAAGTTAATATGGTGTTGCGTATAGCACACGATAATCTTTTTGTAGCATAAAACACATGACATCAAATAAATTAAAAAGAATACTTATCATAAAATATTGGTTTGTTACACACTCCTAAGTTATGAATGTATTCACTCATATGTTTTATAACATTTGTTTGAATGACTTTAGTTATAACTTTTTTAACGCTTTTCCACCCATATTTTCTTGAGAGTTTTATTTTATGAAATGGTTTTTTATTATGATATCCATTGATATAAGATTCTAAAATGTTAACTCTTAAGTTTTAAATTCCATTCTCAATCTTAGTGCGTTTCATGTACCGTATGATATGATCTAGTACACTACAATATATCCAAGTCATCAAAAACAAGAGGCTATGGTAGAAGCTTGAATACCATATTTATAATATGATATTATAATACAATATAATATAGATACTTTGGGGAATATCACCTTTAATTTCAATTTTCTTCTCTTGTTATGCCCTAATTTAGGGGTATTGTAAAATTGGGGAAATACTCGAATTAAAGCTAAATTGGTCAAATGTATTCAGTGATAAGGCTTCTATTATATCAAGGTAGGTGGTGCCTAAACATTCCCATTAGTTTATATGAGTTTTATGTAATTCATGTTATATTGTCACGCCAAATGTTTTCTCTTGATCTAAAACCAATCTTAATTACTTCCCTTGGCCTTGTACGAGTAGGGTACATATGTTAAGGTCCATCTTTAGTCATTAGTACATTATAACTTGAGTCCATAGTCACTTATGGTCATGCTCTTTATATAAATTGAGATAAACCTTATGTTTAGAACCCAGTGAGGTGTTACTTGAGTTTTTGTATGTTGTGTTTGACATGTTAGGTGCCAATTTCCCTCCTTTGATAATGAGATGTTTGCTTACCATATAGTCTATATATTTATTTTCTTTGGAATGAATTTATGGGTTGATATATATATTTAATGCCTTATTGGAATGTATTGGGGTCAAAAACATTTTTCTTTATAATGTGTAGATTTTGGAAGATAATTCCTCATATTTACCTTATGGAAAGGGTTTTAGTGTGTGGACCAACCTATATACACTATGAAATGTTCTAGAAAATATGTATAAACTTGTTATAAGTTTTTATACTTAATAATGGTTATGTGAATGTACCCAAAGGGGTTAATATGATGAGGGTTGATATTCCTTGAGATGAGACTGGTATTGGTAGGGATTATTTTTACCCTTTGTCTTATAGTGTTATGTATTGATCAAGATTCCTATGTAATGATATCATTTTGTACATGGATTAAGATTTACCATGTTTTTTATATCCATGTGAGTTTATTCAAGATGATTCTGATTTAGGATCATAATAGATATGGGGTGTCCTTTCCCTACCATCTTACATTGTTAGGAGTCAATATTGAGTTGACTTAGAGCTGACATCATTATATATAGGGTTCACCTTTACTAATTATCTTTATATCATTGTGTATTGATTGAAAATACTTAGGGATGAGAATGATATATACATTGTGTTTAATCTCCCATTTTCTTTACATTTTCATGAGAAATGGTCGAGATGCCTATCTGGATAATATCCTATAGGCTTTGGAATGTACTACCCCATTGTCTTTATGACATTATAGTGATATGTTCAAACTTACTCTGACACATGGTGAGGTAAGTATGTCTACTTCCTGGATGGATTGTTAGAACTTGAGGGTGGGATATTTATTGGGTTATTGTTTATTATTATTATTAACATATCACTCAAGCATGCACTTTTATATTTTTTATTTTTTTAAGGACATTTTTGGTGGTGTTCTACTGAGTTGTACTCACACCCTACATAGGCATATCCATGTGTTCAAGAATTTTAGGGTTCAGGACAAGGGTAATGGAAAATAACCTAGAGTGGATAGTTGAGCTGTAGATTCTTAGTTAAAATTGGATGATTGGATTGGGTACAGACTCATGTAATGTTTTATAGTGTATACAGTCTATTTTTTATATTGGAACATATTTTATATGATTAGACCATGGACTATATTGTCCATTTTTTATGACCCATGTGTCATTACAGTAGCTAATTTTGATATATTATTTGAGATATTATTTATTTATGGTTATACAAAAACTATAATATCCATATTTTATGTTATATTCTGATGATTTTTTATCAGTACGTATCCCATTATTATTTCTGGTTATCTATATTGGAGGGTATAGTATCCCCATGATCACCTATCGAACCTCATTACTAGTAGGTAACCTATGTAATATGGTTAGGTGTTCATGAGGTATTCAAATAACCAAGGGTTGATTTAGTTTGAGGTTTTTTCATGGTTTATTGTAATTATAGAGTTCATGGATGCTTATTTTTCTCAAATTGGAGCTGTATTTTTACAATAATTTTCAACAAGGATATTCCCAATAGGAAATAGGCCAAAAATAATGGTTTTTATAGATAAAATGAAATTATTTCTTCCAAATTCATCATTAAGAATAAAATTTTACCTAACCCCTACTATTATAGGGTTTTTAGAATCCGAAAACCATTAGATTCAAAGTGAATAAGTTTCTACTCTATGTATCTTATTCCATTGAATGTAGAGACGTTGATCTTATAAAATTTTGGTAGATTATTATTCATATTCACCCACACATGATACATTTTCTTCTCTACTATACTACTATGAATCAGCCTTTAATATAATTTAAATAATAAATAAAAACTTTCAGTTCTTCTTCTTATGATTTCACTGTTTATATTATCGTTTAGGTTGAAACACATACACAAATTGGCATCAGATAACTTGTTTAAGACTATAATTGATGACATCTCAATTTAGCAAACTATTTATGGTTAATATGTTCTTAATTTATTCGAACAAGAAAATGGGGTCCCCAATTGATTGGATAACTCAAATTCCACTTCATTGGGTCACATAGTCTCTTCCTATCGAGGAACATAAGTTATATAAAGTATTGTAGATTCAATATAAGAATCAAACCTAAGAAATATATTTCCCTTGAGTATATCATTAATAATTTTTTCAAAATTTTATATTACAGCCTCATATTTTTCATATCATTATTTTTTTGTGATTTTCTCAACATCCTCGAGTAACAAGTGGGTTATGGATATAGCTACTCATTTTAATTTCTCCTTGTAACTATATCATTGAGTGGTTGGAGAGGAAATGATTGAGGGAGATCTAAAATCATGTGATTTTGTATTATTCTAGGTAATCTATCAATTTTCATATACCTTCATGTGGATTGTGTCCTTCATAGATGTTTTCTCTCTTTTATGTTCATTCTCAATATCATTTTTCGCAACATTACCTGGGTTGGTATTGATGGAATTTACTAATGTGAATCCCACTATGGGAACAATATCCTTATCTACATTAGAAATATTATGTTCCTTTTTCATCCTCTAAATTACCATTTATGTATAAATTAAAATCCTCATATGCTTGTACTTTTTTGTTGGATCTTTTTTTTAAGGCCCTATGAGGCTATAATTTATCCAATTGACAATTCAATCAATATAAAGTGGTATATTTCTCATTAAAAGTAATTATAATAAAATATCCCCTAAAATCCACTAAACATGAACCTATTGGATGGATTGACTCATATAAATTCGATATAGTGGACTGTTGGATTTCCTAGGGAGTTATCCCTAGCCTTGAGAACACTAATCTTCTTGGAGGAGTTACATAGTCATTTTGGTATTCATCTATATAATTAATTATATTAAGGGGAATAAAAATTTCCCCAAACATGTGGGCTAGGGATTTCATTTATTTTATTTTAGTTATTTTTATATCTCTCGACATTTTTGGGGTTGTACTCTAGTTGGTTCTAGATAAATAATGCATTCTGGATATTTAAGGAAATATGTCTCTACTATTGAGTGTGGATCTATCTTTTCAATTTTCATTTTACCCATATTTTCAACCTATTTTAGTTTTCTAGTAGTTTGATGAAAGAGCCTATCAAATAACCATTTCCATAAAGTACATTGTTTCCATGATATAGAGACATTGTGGTCCATTGAACTGAACAATGTAAATACCCTCATCCCAAACTTGAATAATGATCCACAATGATGTAATTATATATTGATTTAATGGATTTATTGTGTTGGATCACAGGTGTGGAGAAATTAAATGCTCCAAATTCTCCTTATCCTCTAATATACACATTAGCAGAAACGTCCATGATTTTTGGGTGAAGTGTCTTGAGGATATTTGAACAAGATTATTAGAGGTACATATGTTGTTTGATATATTTAGGATTCCATTTCACCGAAAGAGTGGTGGGATCAACTTGGCCACACTTCTCATACAATGTCTTAACATGGTGAGCATACACTTTATATGGAATATGTCTACATATGATGTGCTTAAAGGTGGACCATGAATTACTATAAATTTTAGTTAATTATTCTTCATTGAGGGTCTAGGGAATGAAATATTGGGGTGTAGAAATTAGAGAAACATTATAGGAATTTTACTTATGCATCTTTATTCACACATGATGTTTGATCATTCCTCATCCTCAATGAATAATTCATTAATATGTTCTCACTATAAGAGACACTTTACTATTGTTTTTTAAAGTAAGATAGAATCACTTGAGACATTTTAACTCTATCCAATCTCAAATTATATATTAAATAATTGATTAAGATCGTCTCTATGACTCACCTATTGATTTGGAGGAGTCACTACTAGTTAACAATAAAGAATCAAATTTGGTCAAAATTTGGTTTAAAAGTTCTTCTTAATAAGATAGTAACTTTTGAATGGTTATAATGTGAGAAGGACCTCCATACCGATGCAATATGATTTCATAAAGAGTACCATTGTGTCAGGAACTATGGTAATTACCTCCATGGCCAATATATTGTTCATAATGAGGAGGGCCTTTATAGTGGATGATTTCTTAGTTGTCGGAAAAGGTATGACCTCTGTATAAACTTGATATTTAATTGTTAGGAGGAACTTCACAATGAATATCTTAGTGAGGGCCTCCATGATTATTATCTTTATGTCCATATTTATCTTGATCAATATGGGGATGAGCTCCATGTTTATTTATTTCTATATAGTTGACACTAAGATAACATTCATATCAACTGGATATCTTAATATGAACAGGAACTCTATAATTAGAACCATGGGGGGCCTCCATGGTTTATGATTTATTGATTATCATATGGAGAACCTATATGATGATTTCATTGGTTATTTATATGGTATGTAACTCTGGGTTAGCAAATTGTTCCATTGTGGGTATGACCTTTCCAACAGACACTTTGGGGAGGACCTCTAAAGTTGTAACCTTCTTGGTTGTCAAAATAGAGAGGACCTTTGCATAAATTAATCATTATACTATGAGTATTAACTTTTTAATTTCTTTATTCATGACTATGGCTATATAGTGGGTCTACATGGTTAATCATCATGTCTTCATGAGGAGGAACTTTCTTATGGGTACTTTGAGGAGGAAATTTAGAGTTTTTGGTTTGTAAACATTTTTCAAGAGTGGGTTTTCATGTAAAATACTATATACAGGATTCATATGGTTGTTTTAATTTTAATCTCCATAGGTAAAACCTCTAAGATGAATAAAATATGGAAGACCATAATACCCCACATCTGTACAAGGGTTTAAATTTTAAGGGAATTTTTAATTTTCAATTTGGTAGCCAAACAAGATATTGAATTAGGATTCTAAATTGGATTACATTAGTTTAATAACCTCAAACATGTGTTTTATACAAGTAATGTGGATCAATAGGAAACATAGGGGGTTTGGGGAGCACCAAAGGAACCCTAACATGGTTGGACTGCAGGGTGGCTATGTTATGCAACCACCAGCTAGCTGTTGGCTATCCTGCTGGTCTCTCTAGCTAGACAATGGTATTAAAAGTGCTGAAATTACTATTTTACCCTTTTAATTTTTATGTTTGGATTCCCACTTATCTCCCTTTATTTTATTCATTCATCCAGGGGAGATCTTCCCCCTTATTATCCTCTTCGAGCTTCTTTAGGGGTGGTTAAAGGTTTTTTACCATTGATTTAATGAATGGCTTCTAATCTGATGACATAAGATGGTCTTATTCACATTTTTTTCTAATTTTATCTTCTAAAATTTAGTATTTTAGTTAAATTTCACTAGATAATGGTGAAATTTCCCATTTTCAATGAGTATTTTGTTCATCCAGGGAAGAGAACATCTTGTAAAAATGTCCACTCATCACCATTTTTTGTTTCTTCAAAGGTAAGTCACATTATGGATTTATGTAAGCTTTTTACTAAAATTAAAATCAAATTAATAACTATTTTGTCATTACATGTTAGTTCCTTTTTCGGGGATGATATCAGGTGCGTTTTGGACCTCCCACATGCATATGGTCATGGTTCTAATATGACGATCAGACCAGTGAGATAATAAATGATTATGAAAAATAATTTAAATTGAAATAAATTTAAAACCATTAAAATTAAATTGAAAAATGAATTATAATTTGTTTATAATGAATTATTTATTTTTTTGAGTGTGATTTAGGGCCTCATAAGGAAAAGTAATGATCAGATGAATTTGGATGAGTCTTGGTGGGAGATATTAGACCAATAATTAAATGGGGGAAAGCTTTGAATTAGGTAGCTATTCTTGATAATTTCCCTATATCCTTATGAATAATTCTCATATACAAGTCTAGGTGTGGTATTTTTGTTAAGGTTTTGAATCATTTCATTAATTAAATAATTTAATTGAAATATATTAATTTAAATTATATTATTATACTTGCATAAGAACCTAAAAATAAAGATAAAAAGTACCTAGTCCACTATGAACCTAGTACACTAGATTGACACCTCAGTAAATGATGAATGAGTCTTGGATTAATGGTATACCTTATAACATTAATCCATTTAGGGGAGTTAATAAAACGACTTGAATTGGGTATGTCCTAGACGTATTTCACTATAAATTTTTGGACACCTCCAAAAGGGGTGGTGATGTCTAGAGTGGGGTGACCATAGTGGGACTTAGAGGACCTTAATATAGGGACCCTTAAATACCTCCTTATATAGGAGGATGGTTTATTAGTATGGTTTGGACATTTTACACCATTCTGGTTAAGGGTGGTGCCTTATATCCTTAGGGCCAAGTGTGACAACATTAGGTGTGAGATGATCCATGTGCCATATCTTTAGGTTGTTTCCTGTTGGACTTACCCCTTGAGTCCCATGAGGTCATGCTATGTTTATGAATTTATAGAGGATCACAACATCCTTCATGATATAGGATATGCTCAAGTGACTTTTTATGAATTAAGGAACCCTAGTAGGGTGCCTCTCATATGAAATTACCTAGGGGCCCAAATGGGTTCCATGGTAACTGACCATCCTTGAGTGAGTGTGTTTTTGATTATATAGATATGGTAACAAGTGTCACATTAGAACACATTCATTGATCATGATCCCAAGAGGTTGTGGACAAGGGTGATAGGTTTAGTAATTCGTTTAACCCCGGTCTTTTATTTATGATTTCACTTAATTATTTTTGAATCATCTAGGGATACTCAGACATACTTCTCAATACCCAACCTATGGTCCTGATGATATGTGATGGTGATGTTGTGGATGTTCAAAGTTACTTCTTGGGATTCATATTTTGAGCCTCATGTGATACTATTAATAATAGGGATTCCCAAAGGTGATTGATGGGATACGGATGTTCATCCTTATATGATATGATGATATTAATATAGATTTCTAGATGTGAATCCAAATATTTCGCGACTAATCCATGTGAATAATTCATAAGACACTATAATTTTACCTTGGGTATATATGGAATGCCTTGGATTCTAAGGTTCACTAGGATTCCTAAACTTTCTAGGATACAGGCATGCAGGCTTGAGGGTTATAATAATCATGATGATTATGAGATTCCTAGGTCACCCCTAGGTTCTATCTGATCAATCATGATGACTTTACTTATACCTAATCACAATTACCAACATTCCTGGGATCTATCCAGTTTCTATGGTGACTTGAAGGAGGATTATAATCAGTGATTACTTAGGATTCATAAGAATTTTCTTCAACCCATGTATTTATTATGGAGTTTGGAGATAATCCTATGATTACTAGGATTTGGATGTTGATACCTTGATGATATGAGTTTTGGATGTTTGATCATGATCTTATATAGATGTCTAAAGTAATTCCCATGATCTTTTGTTATCACCTTAGTTGATTCAGGTACATAGGATCTTGGGGTATGACTATTATCCACCATTGATGATGTAATATGCTCAAAGACACTCCAGCACTGGCTGAAGCAGGAATAGTTAATCAAGTTCATAGACTTGGGGATTGAAGATGATTTATTTATTTTTATTTCTTATATTTTATTTATTATTCTCAACTAATCATGTCACATGCACATATCATTTCATTTTTAGTATATATGGGACTACATTGGTGGTGTCCTACTCAGTTATGTACTCACACCCTACTCGATCTTCCATTTCACTGAGATACCCAAGAATACACTCACCTTGTTATAGAAAAAATTTGTGTTGAGGCCTAGTGTTTTGTGTTTGAGATGGAGCATCTCAAGTGGGATTAGGATATGTTAGGTAAGGCCTAGATTTAGGGATGCATCACTTATCTAGTTTTTTCCCTTTATATTCTTTAATTTTTATATGTGATCATGCGAGTAGGTGATTTGTCTTATATATCTATATTTCATAATTTTACTATCATATTATGTTTTTTCTACTTCATTATTTTTGTACTCTAATGGTCTTAGATTTTTGGTAGTATTTATTTATTTATTTAATGATTATGCACTCTGATATAGGGGGTATAGTATCCCCATGGTACCTCCTTAGACCCCTACTACTAGTCGATGGCCTATATCATATGGAGAGGTATGCCTTAGGTCTTGTGGTACTCTAGATTGGGGAAATGGTCGAGTGGACTCTGATCTAGGAAATTACAAAGTGCTGTCAAAGTGTTTTTTATTTTTATTTTACTATTTGGGACTTGGTAGTCATGACATATAGGAATGTGTTCGATCATGTGATGGATACCAAGATAGTGCATCATGAACACCTTTTCTAGTAGGACTTCCAGGATAATGGGGCTCAAGAATATTGTTCATGATATGTGATGTTATAGTTGTTTTTTCACTTCATGTGATGCACATAGTCTTTATATTTATGATTTCATGCTAAATTTGGATCTTGGACCATGAAGGTAAGAGGTGTCTCATTCATCATTATTAGGCACATAGGATTCACATGACATATGTTTCTACTTATGTTTTATTATCACAAATGAGAGGCCTAGTTTTTTAAGGTGTTAGAAATAGATCATATGATGTTTTCCCAAATATGTTCTTGGAGACATTTTTCTTAGCTGGATCACCCTGTATATGTATTTTATTCTGATGTAAGGTCATGTGGATATATGGTGAGATGTCTGATGATGAGGAATATGATGTTGTCCCATGTCCACTGAGGTGTAGTGGCCCTAGTAGGTTGGCATAGGCATTCAATGCCTTGGTGATGAACCCCTTATGGGTGGTTGCTATTTAGGTTTGGTTATTTAAATTTTTAGTAACAACATACATGGTCTTTTCCCAATATGTCTTAGAATTACACACTACTTAACTTAACACTTTGACCCTAGTAGTTTTTCATAGATTTTCTAGGGTGATTTCATTATCTGTACACATATAAATATGGACTTTTGATACCATTATTCTTGAGGGGGATTTTCTTAGGTGGTTTCTAAGGGAGAATTAGGTACCTAATAGGTTGATGAGTTTTAATGTGATTATAGTTATGTATATGTAAGGCAATAGAGTGGTTGGGTTTTCATATGGGTTACAGTGAGTTATTCGAGACAAGAGTATGGAGTCTACCCATGATTTATGATTTATATAAAATGTGACCTGAATTTTTGGGATAGGTGGTGGACTTAGAGACCCTTGGTTTTGACTTAGACTTTAGTGAGTCAGTGGATTAGGTGATCTAGGGAAACCCTTGAGAGGTGTTATCTTGAGAACACATCTTTTTCAGAGGTAGGAAGCATGGGTATATTCTAGATTTTTAGATCAATAAATAGGAAGTTCTATCAAGTTTTTTATAAAGGAATGGTTATGACTTGAATTTTATGGGGTCAAGAAACTTGAGTTCTTATGCCTTCATATTGAGTTGAATTTATTAAGTGAAGGATCATTTGTATTACTGAATCTATTATTTCTGGATGTGATTTAGAAGTGTGGTTCGAGCATGGGTAGATGATTTTGGTTTTATTATCACACCAAGTAGTGGATAAGTGTGTGGTTATACCAAGGATGGACACATATGGTGTTGGGAAGATACTCATGTAGTAGGTGATTTTGATATAGAATATAGAATAAGTGAATTTAATTATTTTAGAAGGATATTTTCAAGGGAACTCCGACTAAAATGAATTGGCATGTTGTAGAGCATGGTCATCATGGTTAGATGACATGTAACTCATGGGATTGCGAGAATGGTTCTAGTGATTTTTTAGAAGGGTAGCATATTCCTACAGGGATTAAATGATATTTAGGTAGTATCTAATCATAAATAATGGTTCATGTGTTTTAAAAAATTAGTTATGGTCATTAGTGATTCAATGAACGATGGGGTTTAGTGAGTTTTTAATGGGCCTATTATCCTAAGAATTTTGTGAGCATGGCTTGGAAATCATCATAGGTATTATTATGGATAAACCTAATGTTGTTTCACTTGAGGATTGGTATAAGTAAATGCATATGGTAGGGAGTGCACTAGTGGTTAGTTGGGGGTGGTGAACCACATTAGTGATTGAATTTTAGAATATTTCATGGATGTGTTTCCATGAGATGGGGAAAAAGTGATGGAATGGTGTTTCATAATGGTGATCAGATATGATAATTTTTTATCATTCTTGGTCATTGTATTTGGCGGCAGGTAGGATATGGGCATTGTAGATCGATATTTATATCTAGTGATGCAATGAAAACGAGACACCCTTTTTTGGGAGTGTAGTGTCAGACGTGGTGATATAATCCTCATGCTAGGGGGATTAGAGATGCCTAATACTAGTTATTGTATGTTCATTTTTTCATTTAGGTGTTGGTGAGAAAATAGATCCTAATTCATTTGGATTTCTTGGTGAATTCCTATACAGAATTAAGATGTGATATCATAGGAATTATTAGCATTTGCTTCAAGCTCTGAGTTAATTAAGGTGATACAAACATGATTATATTGGTAGTGCGTCGATGTTCATGGTATGATAGATCATGGTGACTTGTTTTTTCCAAATGGGAATTTAACCATGGGAGTTTTATTCAAAAGTTAATATAGTACTTTGATAGTAGTGTTCAAATAATAATGACATGCCTCTTGGATTTAGGGCTCTGTAATCGGGTAAATTCATAGAATATTGGGGGTTAAAAATGAGAATTCTCAATACATGTTGACCAGAGGAGGTTCAACCAATTATTTTGGGTGATATTAGATACAGAACATTGAAAACCATGTCTATAACTTCACATTTGATACAGAGGCTATAGATTTTCAGGAAAATTCAGCATGTTCTTATTATTATTCGATGGGGGATGCACATCTATTTTGGATTCCAAATGGACTGTTAGAGTTAGTATTGGTGATATTGAATTTTTTGGGTTGAAATATTTCATAATATGTGTTGATTGTGTTTTCGGGCCAATACGAACATTCAATAAGAAATTCTAAAAATGGGGAGGCACTGTGGTTTCCAACGAGTCTGTACCCGAGTGGTAAGGGCTCCTGCTTGGCATCCAAGAGACCCAGGTTCAAAACTAGGTGGAGGATAATTTTTGGGTTACCGTATAATTATTGTAGTAGACTGTAGCAGTACTATAGAAGTTATTATTCAGTACTGTAGCAGCCAGAACTATTCACCCAATTTGGGCCTTCGAGCCACGGGTTTGGGACTACGGGTCTCAGGGACTTCGGGTCATAAACGGCCTTTGGTCCATAGGGCCTTTGGGCCACAGAGACTATGGAGTAGCCCAGTTCACACAGAATAGGCCTTAGAAGAGGATCAGAGCAACAAGAGTTGTATCCACCAAAAGAAGAGCTAACTGGATTGGAATAATGAGAGGATATGGCAGCCGCCATCGGGACCAGGCACGTGCAACTTTGTATGAGGCAATGCTAGTCAATCAGCAATGCAAGGTGGGGATCTAGGTGATCAATGACAAAAAAGTTGGAGAGGGGTAGTTATATTGGGTTGGGCCTATGTGTCATGTAATGGGCATGTTATGCCTCTCGGACTTCTGGTCATGAATTGCGGGTCAGTCGGGCCTTGTGCCTTGGGCCTAGATGTCATGTACGGGTTTCCCTTCAACCCTTAAAAGGGGGATTATCCATAATAAAATAAAAATAAGGCCTTCAGTCCATTAGGGGGGGAGGCACTGTGCTTTGGAATTTTCCTTTATGAGCTAGGACTTATAGTGGGGAGCACTATACAAATTATGGTAAATTGGATGAAGTTACCTCAAGTGTCTCGAATATATGGGAATGGGTGATAACTTCCTAGGAATTCTTGTATTATAAATGAGTGATATATTGTATTTCAACTATTTGAAAAAATTATGTTCAATTTATACACTAGAATCACATTGAGAATCTAGGGTTGGAACATAGACTTCTATTTGAAAATTGAAAATTAATATAGGTTAGGATTCTCGATTGGATACCCATCCATAATTATGAAGGATGATAATTATTATGGTGGGGAGATTGTAATACCCCGTGTCTTTATAGGTGATAAAATTTTAAGTTAATTTTCAATTTTCAATTTTATGGGAAGACCATATTTTGAACCAAGATTCAGAATGGAATTACAAGAGTTTTAGAACATAAAAATTATGTTTTTAGATATGGAATAGGGATTGGGAGATATCTTGGAGGGTTTGGGAAGTATCGAAGGCAGTCTAGGATTGTTAGGTTGTACGGTGGCTATAGTATAATGCCATTGGATAGATACCATCTAGCCACCATCCATCTAATGGGATTAAAAGTGGAGCAATTACAATTTTCCCACTAGAATTTTTAAGGGGCCCATCCCTCTTTACCCCCCCCCCTTCATTTAACTCATTAATCCAAGGGATATCACCCCTTCTTCTCCTCTTTAGGATTCTTAATGGGGGTGTTTTAAAAGATTTTTATCATTGATACAAGGTATATATTTGACTCGGATGGCCATTGATGATCTTTTCCCATTTCATTAAAATTTTATATTCTTTAATTTAAGATTTTATACTGATATCACCAAATAATAGTAAAATATACCATTTTTTCATGGTTTTCATGTATCCAAACAAGAGGTAATCTTGTGAAAATATCCACTTATCATCATTCATCATTTCATTAAATTTACATCACAACACATATTTATGTATGGTTTTTCCCTAAATTTAATTTAAATTAATAATTATATTTCCATATTATGTTAGGGCCTTAGCCTATGATGATAATGTGAGTGAGTCTTGGACCTCCCACATGAATTTTTCATGTTTTTAGTGTGATGGGTTGACCGGTGATATATTATATTTTTATGCCTAATTAATTTAAATTTAACTAAATTATAAACCATTATGGGTAAATTGAATAATAAATTATAATTGATTTATAATGAAATGTTTATTTTTTGTGATGTGAGTTAGTGCCTTAAAAGGTTAGGTGGTGGATGAGTGGATTTGGATGAGTCTTATAGGGATTTTTAGGCCAAGAATTAAAAAGGGGGGAAATTTGAATGAGGTAGGTGGTCTTGATACTAGACTTGTATCCTTTTGCATGATTTGTATCTACATTTTCAAGTTCGGCCTCTCAACTAAGGAAATAAACCCTTTCAATAATTATATATTTTAATTTATAAAAAATTGTTAGACTTGTATGATCACCTAATAATAAAAGGAATTAATTTTCTAGGCCATTATAGGCCAATGTTCATAGGATTGATTCCTTTTCCATTGATGCACGAGGCATGGATTAATGGTAGACCTTTGAACATGAACCCCTTGAGGGGTTTTAATTGAACGACTTGAATTGGGAAAGGATTATAATCCTTTTCCTAAAAATCCTTAGACACCTCTGAGCGGGCGTGTGAAATTTCTAGAGTGGGGAGACCTTGTTAGTCCTTATAACAGCTTGTTATAGGGAAATTTGGATCCATCCTTATGTGAGAGGGTGGTTTGTTAATATGGTTTTCCCTTATGGTCCATTCTTGTTAAGTGTGATTCCTTATATCCTTAAAGCTATATGTGACAATATATAGTGTGAGATGATCCATAAGACATATCTTTAGTTTGTTTACTATAGGACTTAACCTTTGTGGACCATGGGTTCATTCTATGTTTATGACTTTACTGAGGAGTGAAACATCATTCATGGGATTGATTATGCCTGAATGACTTATTATGACTTTAGAACCCATAGTAGGGTGCCTCTATATTTAGATGACCTATGGGACCCCAATGGGTGTCCTAGTGACTGACTGAATTTGAGTGGTTGTGTTTGGTCTTTGGTAAATATGGTAACAAGCATCACTTTAAAACTCATACCTTTCTTGTGATCTCAAGGGGATGTAGACAGAGGTCATGGGTTTAAGCATTCTTCAAACCTTATATTTTATTTTACTTTTCTTTCATTTATTTTTTATTAATATATTTATGGATTCCCTCATGTGCTTTTTGGTACCCAACCTATGGGAATGATGTGATGTGATGGTGATGTTTTGGATTCCTAGAGGTGCTTCCTAGGATTCGACTTTTGAGCCTCATGTGGTATTGGCGATGCTGGGGTTCCTAGAGATACTTATTGTGATTAAATTTTTGGGCCTTATTTGATATGATGATATTTATATGGATGTCTTTATGTGTTTTTCACGATCTATCACATGATCCATGTAACGCCCCGACCCCAGCTACCCAGAGTCGGTGCATTAATTACATAACATTGGAATGATCACAAGAAAGATCAAATCTCGAAAGACCGATTGGTTTAGTAGCCTTGGAAACACTAGATATAATCATAAAGTTTTACATTACTTTTCAAAGTGAAAAACTACAACAACAACAAAGTCTTCATATCCACACTATTAACCCCTCATAATATCCCTGCAAGTCAATCATAATTTACTTCTTCACTTCCTGGGAAAAATAAAACATAGAAAAGGGGTGAGCTCAAATGCCCAGTAAGGATAACAATATAGCGGAACATTCAAAATAAGCGTAAACATTTAAGGCAATGAATTACTAAAACAAAAGCCTTTTAAACTTGAACTTCAACATAGTATGGAAAAAGTAAAATGAAATAATGCCATTTACTTATTCACATGGATATTCTACTAATCGAATAATCACATGCAAAAATCAATAACCACTTTCATAATGTTGGAATGCATAATGCCAGACTATCATAACCACATAGCCAAGGCCTCGTGCCAAGACTACAAATAAGATTTTGTCAAGGCCTTGTGCCAAGACACTAGTTTGTCTCATGAGACCTACCAATGCATCGAGGAGCTATAGCGGGCTCCACCCGTCACTTATTAAGTCCAATGCATTCCCATATGAAAAGGTTTAAACATAACATAAACATTCGTATTAAAACTAGCATACGAAATGTCAATACTTTCAAAATAAACTATGAATGGTATAAAAATAGCACATCCACATTAAAACATATCACAAAACCTTCAATACAATATAGAAGTTTTGTATCATAATAAATCAACTTCAAATAATCTTAAAATCCATCAAAGGATGTTGACATAGATGAAATCAAAATTCTTTTTAAAGAAATATCTCCTTTTATTTTGAAATCATTTAAGATCCATATAAAATAAAACATTTTCTTTGAAAATATTCTTATAAGCTTGTAAGGAAAGCTTTGAAGATTTTATAACGGCGTAAAATAACCGCACCCGCCGTATAAGTTAAAAAAACATTCTTACCTCAATTCTGTCGAAAAGGTTAAAAGGACCTTGTTTTGAAAAGGACGGAAAGATTCCTTTATAAACCTCTTATAAAAAGTCAAAAAAAGGTATAAATGACTTTAACCCATATTCTTGTAAATAGTAAAAATGTTTTGAAATACATTTTTAAGAAACATGGATGTGGATGATAAAGAGATCCCAGTAGATTATTACATATAAACAACCTCGGATAATGAAGAGATTGTGAAATAACCCTTACCTTGTACTTTTCCTTGGTTGGGGTAGGTTAACCTCCTGTATAATAGTGAAATAATTGTTACTAAATTATACAAGAATCATATACATTAATATGATATCATATATGATCTTTTAATATTGATTTGATAATAATATCTTAGTATTATCGCCGTTTCGGGTGTTAACTTACTCATTTTCTTTATATGTTTTGTTACATAAGTCATGTTTGTTGTATCTTATTCATATCCAGAATGATATCAAGTCCTTAAACATCATTTTTAAATCATTAAATGATAATTATACTTGAATGGATACGATGGAGAATGAATCTCATCGCGTTCGTGGAGACGATAGTCCGTACGTACGCACGAGCGACAATATCATTCTTTTGATATTAAAATAATATATAAATGAATGGTATATCATATATACAGAATCATTAACATGTTATATTTATTATTTACATGAGTTACACATCATTATTATACCCATCCAAATAATATTATATTGAATAACAATTACACCACGACGTGGAGACGGTAAGCCGTACGTACGCACGTATGGTGACATGTTATTCAAAGGGTGGATAGAATACTGAATATGGTTGTACCATACTTATAATAACATCACAGTATATGTGAGATACTGGAGTTATTATTTTAGAATGGTAAGAACAAAGGAAGAAGAAGTGGAAGAAGAAATGAACTTAGAAAAGGGTGGTGAAATCATTACCTCTTCTCCGGGTTCTTCCTTTTGATTTGATCAAAAGGGCTCCTTAGGTTGGCTTTCTGATCAAACTAAGGCCTCTAGGTTGTAGTTAGGGATGTTGGGAGAGTATTTGGGCAGAGTTTGGCCGAACCAAAATGCTTTGAAGGTGTGAAGAAATGAGAAGGAGGAGTTCCCTTTTATAAGAGGGGTGAGGGGCACCTTTGGAAAAGCTAGAAATATTAATTTATAATAAATTCATATTCGGTTTCTAATGGCTCCAAAGTTGACTATTCAAAGGTTACGGTGGGGATAGGTTGAAAACCACTCAACCAATAGAATTTAGACAGGTTTGGGTACTTATATTAACCTTATCTTTAAGTATTAACTCTAAGTTAATTAGTTTCACTTTTACAATGTCTCTTTGTATTTTTATATAATATGGTTAATAAACTTACTATATACATCCAAGAGACCCCCAAGTGGTCCATTAATGATTAAACTATCATAATATAAGTCTCTTGGCCGAACCTTAGATTTTTAGGAATTTAATATCAATTAATAATATAATATTTGTTTTAAGAACTCTTTTATGTCAATTTTGACACTATTCAATAGTTGATTTTTTTGAAACTCATAACAGATTGATTACTTCGAACAAAGTCAATTAAATCAATCCTAATATATCATATTATCCTAGAAAATTAGTGTAATTCATTAAAATTTTCATATTATATTTATTTGGGTATTTATAATATCAATTATGTTAATTTTCTACTATTTTAGTAATTACTGCATCATCATTGTGTCATAAATAAAATAAATTATTTAATGTCTAAAAATTATAAATAAAACATCATTATGTAGGAAATCTTTTTAGCTTTCTAATGAATATTTATAATAGAAAATCCAACATGTATAACCCTATGTAAAAATTGTTCTTCTAAAAGATGTAAGCTTATGCCATTTTTATTTTTATTTTAACTTTATTAATATAATGTGTCATTATCACTTACAAGTGGATCCATGGGGTCCCAAAATAGACCCAAAGATGCCCATGGTCGACCATGTATCAACCAATAGGGTTAAGAAACGTTTTAGGGTAATTTAGTATTATTATAATATTATTTTTTAACCCTTATTTACCGGATTTACCCTTAACCATGGTAAATAAAATATTTACCGCAGTAATTATTCAAAATGTCTAAAAATAAAAGTTACCCATTTACACAATTTGAACATCCTGATTCCAAATATGGAATCCATTTTCCTAAATTCAAAACACAGAAGTGGCAGAAATTAATTTAAAATTAATTCCCGCTGTCAAAACAAAAAGCGTGTTTTTAAGAGATAATAACTATCAAAAGATTGACACTTGTTTATGTTCGGTTTAATTGTAAAATTATGTCCAATGACCAACATTATATTAAATGGTAAAAATATATTCTAAATATACTTTAAAACTACTAAAATTCATAATTTATCACTATTAATTATTTTGATTAAAAAAGTTGTTTTTAATTAAAATTTAGAAATTTTCACTATTCATCAAAATATAAAAGTTATCCGAAAAGTACTAAAATTTCACCCTAGGATAATTTCGATATTCCGAATCCAAAAATGAAGTCCATTTTGAAATATAAAATATATATGATTTCAAAAAGTAGGTATAACTATTCACAACGGCTAGTTTAATTAGTTGTGGTGTGTGTTAGAACTCGAGGTTGCGTACAACACACGCTATCGCATTATTCAAAGGGAAACGTACCATAGAAGCTTGGGGTGTTACAATCCACATGATTAATAATCAAGACATTGGGATTTGACCCTAGTTCTATATGAGAAATCTTGGATGCCAAGGGTCCCTAGTGTGCTTATCATTTTTAGAATAAATCCATGTTATATTGAGGGTTATTATAATAATTATGATTAAAATATGCCTAGGTTACCCCTAGGATCCATTCAGTCAAGCCTGATGGCATTGGTTGTACCTAATTGGGATTCCTGGGATGCTTAGGATTTAGATGGTTCGCATGGTGACATGGTGTATGATTCTAATCAGAGATTTCTCTAGATTCATATGAATTAGTTTTGATCTATTTAATTATTATAGATTTTAAAAAGATTACTAGTATGTATATGATATGTATTTTAATCCCTTGATGATATAATTTTTGACCATTTAAGACTGGTCTTATATTCATTTCTCAAATACTTCCTTGATTTGGTGTTATCACCTTAGTGGAGGAATGTATATGGGATCCTGAGGTAGGACTTATATCCCCCTATGGTGATGTATTATGCTCAAAGACACTATGGAACTGGTTGAAGTAGGTATGGTTGATTAAGGTCATGGACCTTATGATCGATATTGGTTTTTTTATTTATTTATTTCTTATATTTTATTTATTATTCTCAATAGATATTGTCAAATGAACATATCACTAAATTGTCGATATGTATGGGACTTTATTGGTGATTCCTTACTAATTTATGTACTAACAACTCTACTCAGGCATCCATTTCATTGGGTTACCTCAATAAACTCAAACTTGGTTGTAGGTACAAGTTGGGTTGAGGCCTGGTGTTATGTGTCTGAGCTGGAGTAGCTCAAGTGGGGTCAATAGATGTGAGGTGAGTCCTGGTGTTGGGGGTATGACATCTTATCTAGTTTTTTAACTTTTGTTCCTTCACTTTTTATATGTGATTGGCCTAGTGGATGATCTATCATGTATTCTTGTACCTCATTATTTTACTATTATCTCATGTTTTAAATAATTTATTATTTGTATGATCTGATGTTCATAGATTGTGTATGGTATTTTTTTTATCTCTTTTATGATTATTCAGTATTATATATGAGTATACTCTCCCCAAATTACCTCGTTAGAACACTAATTCTAGTTGGAATCCACCAGAATATGGGGAGGAATGCTTGAGGAATTTTGGAACTTTGGTCTGGGGCACCAATTAAATGGCCTCCAAGCTATAATGTTACAATGAACATTATAACTATTTGAATTTTGATCATAGTGGGGATGACCTTTATGGATATTTTTTTCGTTATAGTTAAGAGGACCTATATAGTGAGTTCTCTAGGGAAGAAATACAAAGTGGTATGAGGTTTTACCATGGGTAGGGTCTCTATAGTTTTTATTTCTTTTCATCCTAAAGTAGGAATAGGTTAATGCAACCATCAATATTCACCTTGACAATGTCTCTGGAATTTAGATGATGGTGATTTAGAATTTTCCATAGTCTATCATGGGGTTATGAATAATCTCATAGATGTTGACAGGATTGGGGGAATAAACTTTCTCCTAAACCTCAATTGTCGGTTCCCCCCAATGGGATTTCTTTCAGTAGTCCCTAGTCTGCATTAATGGGGTCAAATTCTCACACAACAAAAAAACAAAAGATTTGAGGGGTAATTTAGAGGGGGTTATGCACAACCCCCTCTCGATTCATTTTATGTATAATTAGAGGGGGTTCATCAAAATCCCCTCTAGTCATAAAATTTATAAGGGGTCATGAACCCCCTCTAAATTCATTTCCTATTCAAATTAGAGGGGGGTAATATACAACCCTCGCTAATTATTGAATTTTGAGGGGGTTTTAAACCCCCTCTAAATTTTTCAACATTATTTTTTTAACATCTAGTTGTATTTTATAGGGGGTTCAAAACCCCCTATAATATCTTAAATTAAAGGGGGTTGAAACCCCCCATCTAATGTCTTAAATTAGAGGGGGTTGAAAACCCCCTCTAATTTCTTAAATTGGAGATGGTTCAAAACCCACTCTAATTTATTTAAATTAGAGGGGTATCAAAACCCTATCTAATTTAAGTGATTAAACAGGGTTTTAAACCTTTACTATTTCTAAAAAAGAAACTTTTATAATATATATATATATATATAATTAATTAATATATATATATATATTTAAATAAATTATATGAACATATTATATGAAATATTTATATGATTTTATTTAATTGTATTTATATGTATACATAAATATAATGGTTTAATATTATGTACATTAATATATATTTATTTGTATAAAATGTATTTCATATAATATTAATTATTTATAATATAAAATCATGATCATATTATATAAATATATACATAAATATAATTTATCTAAAAAATATATCACTTAAAAACCCAAGATTTTAGTTTTTATAATTTATATTATAATAATAATAAATATATTTTAAAATAATATGTTGATTATTTTATATTATATATAATTATTATCATACAAAGTATAATTTATACAAATAAATATATGTTAATGTGCACAATATTATACAATAATATTTATTTAAATACATATATATTAATGTACATAAGAATAAATATATGTATTAAAATACATTATATAAATTTTCTTATAAATTTTATTTCATATAATATTGATTATATATAATATATATATTAATTATATATATTATAAAATTGTCTTTCATATAAAATTATATAATTTTTTTTATAAATCATATTTCATATAATATTTATTATATATAATATAAATATTTGTATGAATTTTATTTTATATAATAATAATTATATGTTAATTATTCATAATATTTTAAAGTTTATACAAATAACTATATATTAATTCATATAATAATAAATATACGTATTGAAATACTTTATTTGAATATATTTTTAAAGACCTTATATTAATATAGTAAGTAAATACTTATACATATGTGTGTGTGTATTCTTTAAATAAACATTTATATAATATATATATATATTCAAGTATAAAAATAAATAATATAAATTTATTTAATGTAATATATGTATGATATATATCATAAAATAAATGTATAGTATTTATAAAACCAACACATGATTTTTATAGTTTAAAAAATAGGTGTAATAACAGTAATAATAATTAATAATATTATTTCTATCATATACAAACACACACATATATAAGTATATAAAAATAATTAAATAAATATATATTATAATTATATTATATCTATAAATATTATATAAAAATTTAAATAGACATACACAAATATAAATGTATTTATAATTATATATTTTAATATTATAATAATATTATTTATATATATTATATAAATAAACATGTATATAACATTTAAATATGTTTTTAAGTATATAAAAAAATTATTTGAATATATTTATTAATATTTAAACATATGTGTATATACATATAAACATATAGTATATATAAATTTATATATAGGATATATATTTAAGTGTATTTAAATATATTATGTAAATAATATTTATTAGAATAGATAATCTAATATATAAATATATTCATGTGTACATATATATAATAAAACAATTTTCCCAAGTGGTTGATGTATGAGACATACAGTTGCTTGGGATAGCTTGACCAGGGGTTCGAATCCCTCCTTCAACTGATTAATTTTACACAGTTATAGGGGGGTAAGAGTTGTCGGACCTAGGCCTGGGGGTGTGTGCAAGTGGGTGTGGGAGTTTAGTGCTTGGGGGACGAGGGGAGAAATAAAGGGAGGGAAAAGGGAGAGAAAGGGAGGGGATGGGAATGGGAGGTGGATCGGGAGGCATATAAGGTGGGGTAAAGGGGTGTACGAGATAGAGAAAGGGGGGGCATGAGGGGAGAAATATTTGAAAAAATGGTTAAAAATTAGGGGTTGTTTAAACTACCCCTAAATAGTTTTTTGAATATGAGTGGTCAAAAAAATAACCTAAATTTTTTCTTTCAAATCAATTAGGGGAATTTCTAACCACCCCTAAATTGATATATTATTTAGAAGGGATATAAATCCCTTATAAATTGTCAGTTTCTAGTAGATATATGGAATAATTAGAAGGGATTTATACCCCTTCTAATTCAATTTGCTATAATGTGCATTAAGATGTATCTCCGGTTAATGAAAACCCACACTAACCCTATATTGTGGCAACTTTAGTAAAAATTCACCATAACCCCTTCTAATCATGATGAATTTTTCAAGGAGATTGTGGTGGATAAGGGCTTTTTGGAAAAAACATTTAAAAAATAATCCCAAAAGGAGAAATTTAAACCCATAAATAAAATTCATGAATATTTAAGTAAATCCATGAAAGGTACCTCACTCAATTCCCCTAATAATATGTGATATCACACACTATTTTCTAGACATCGGATATGAGTCAAGTAATTAATTCAATGAATGGTTTCATTCTTATTCTCCCCACTTTTTTTATTTTCCATTTTTTCTAATTTACATTTTGTTTTTTAGATTATTAGATGAAAAATTAGTACAAAAAATTAATAACAAATCATGCCATTTTATTTTTGGTTTGGGGTTATGATTCATAAAATTATCATAAATAATTATTCAATCTCATATCCCTTTTCCCCGTTTTATATTTTTTTAAAATAATTAGATGATAAGAATAAAGTATAAAAAATAATATAACCCATGACAATTTGTCTTTAAAATGTTAAAACTTATGTCACACACCTCTCACATCACACAATATAAAATGTTTTCTCAAATAATTCACATTAAATTCCCTTTCCACAAACTCAAACATGAAAAACTTATGAAAATGTATTAATATTGAAGGTGATTAAGGAAACATTTCCTTATAATGTGGATTACACATAAATGGAAATTCATGGTATTCTAAGTGTTTATGTAAAATGGTAGGGATTAAGGAAAAAATGTGTTTTCTATCCAAATAAGTTCCTAAATAATTTTAAAACATTTTATAAACTTCAAATCATTGAAAAATAATAGTCAAAAGTTTTAGTTCTCACAAAAGTTCCGTGTTTCTATCAATAAAACAATGGAATTATAAAGAATATATAAAAAGGGTTTAGAATACCCTCAATATGGGAAAAATAATTTACATTATTGTTTATGTTCATGGATTTAAAAAATTGTTCAAACTTATAAAAATAGGAAACTCAATGTCAATGAAAAGATTATATACCAATAATCATTTAAAATACATGCTTTCAAACCCCAATTAAAATATCTCAAAAGAAAATTAAGAGTGAAAAATGATAATGGATACTCATTTAAGCTCAAATTACCTAAAAATATAAATAAAATACAAAAAACATCTAAATTAGGTTAACACTACCCCACATTAAATAAAATTACCCTTTTGAATTGAGGCACAAGTAGCATGTATATAAAATGTAGGGAATGTATCAAACAAGAAGGAGAAATAAAACATGGTTTTTATTTTTCATTTGGTGTCTTGGGTTATGAAATTAAATTCCTAATTCTATAACACATAATGAAAAAAATGAATTACTAATTAATTCAAAATTAAATAAGGTATTAAATGAAAAAAAAGTAAAGATAAACTTGGTTTATCCCCTGGGAGGTGTTGTATTTATATTGCCTATGGCTAGGAGGACTTGTGATATCCTAAATCCATAAAGGTATGGGGTTTCTTTAATGTGAACCCAAATATATTTGTTCTTACAATGCTGATACACAATCATTGGGTGTTTATAAACTCATAGAAAGATCACTTTTTGTCTCCATCTATAGCATAGTAACTTTTCTCATTTTGTGGAGATGGGAATAGAATGAATGGGTGATCCCATTATAATTATAGAATTGGTATCCACTGGTGATTAAGATATTATGATAGTATGTGGATTCTCTTATACTTCTGGTTCAATAGTTTATTCTATAGTGAATTCAAATTTTTTATCACAATCCCTACATGCACCAGTGTGCCACACAATTGGATCCTCTATTGTCTCCTAAAATCCAACCACCCATTATTTGGCCTCATTTTCTTTATATACTAGGTAAAAATCTAATAGTGTATATTCTATATATTTAAAAGTTGGTGTATCAATTTTTTAATGAATTTCAAAAAAAATAATGATAATATAATCAATAGTTCTTTAATCTCTCTTAAGAAATTCAGTTTGGATCTATTATTGATCCATGAGTGCATCCATAAATTAGTTGACTTAGTTTAGAAGTGTATAATCTTCAAGTTAAACCTCAACCTCTTGAATCTCTTATTCATCAATGGAAGGGAAATAAATTAGTTTTTTAGGTTCTTCCAACATATGTTGGAATTTGAGTAAGTTTTATAAGAGTTCATAAAGGTCTCTAACCATGTATTTAAGGTACTATGGTTTGAGTTATTCTTTGATCTCTTCAAGAAATTATAGGAATAAATTTTTTATACTAGTGTTCCTTCAAACTCCCCTTTTATTTTTAGATAGAAAAGCCACTACATTACTAAAATCATTTTGTGAGTTCAAAATAACTTCCATTTTTTCATGAAAACAAAATAAATATATACCAAATTTTAAGTAAATAAAGAAATTATCAAATCAATTCCCTGGTAATGATTCTAAATTTTGATACATCTGTCACATGGTGGTCCAAAATAATAGTTATATTACTCTAGTACAACATAGTGGCTAACCAGGATTTTCTCTCAAGGAACTTGTTCTGGATAACTTAGTATTCTTTTAAATTTTTTATATTTTTTATATTTTTTATATTTATAAAATCGACGAAAATATGGGGGTTTGGGTTCTGGTGAATGAATGCATGAAATTAAAATAATAATAAAAATAGGTAAAGAAATAACATAAGACTGTTAGTGAGAAATAAGTGGATCTTAGGTTAAACTACATGGGTTCTTTTATTATCCATTTAATTTTTTTAGAATTTATTTTATAACTCATCTCATTTTAAATAATTTATTTTCCCCTACTTAAATTTTTAATATTAGTGTACCTAGTAGATTTTTTCAGAACACCATGTCTCACCTTCTCCGATAATAAAGATTAATAATCACAACTTGATCAGCTATGAGGTAGCATCCTAAAACCAACTCTATTGTATAATATTTTATTTGTTTATTAACCCAACTTCGTCATATTAATGGTATCTTAAGATAAGATAGGGAAATAATATTTTGTAGAGAATAGAATGAAACCATGGCTGATCCCGAAGGAATATAGATAATTACCACACTAATACATAACAAACCCATGATCTCAACAAAAATAAATTAAAATATTATGAAACAAAGAATGAGGAATCTAGAACATGATTAATATCTCCCTAAATATCACTCCTCAAGTTAGTTACTCAGTATGATAATTGTTAGTGAGGTATGATGGAAGAACACAAAGAAAGAGAGAAAGGAGAAAATGATAACTAGTGTTTATAAAAATACATGAAAGGAATTATATATTAATATAAATAGTAAAACACTATACTAATTCATCGAGGGAATGAATTGTTTACAATATAGGGTATAAAGGTTTTAAATAAAATCATTAGGGTATCTTTGATAATTCTTCATATGCATAGGATAGTGTCTACATTGCTCCCCCAACTGTGATATTTTCTATATATAACAGTATTCTATATTCTTCTCAACATTTAACATTCCATACTTCTATTATATTCATATGATTTTATTTTTTATAAATCTACCCAAATATTATTTCACTCATCTAATTCAAAAATACATAAAATATTATTTTCCAAAAAAAATATGCAGAGGTTTAATACTTCTTCAAATTTCATTGCATGCTTCCTTGTGTGCATCTTAATCGATCCCAAATACTCAAATTAATCATCTTAAAAACTAGCAGTCCTTAAGAAGTAATTTACATGAGTTTTGTGGTGATTTTGGCTCACTGTAATATTGTAAATAATCTCCTTCACTAGTTTGGAATTGCTTCATCATGACTAGCTTATGGGATTTCTTTTTTATCTTGGAAAAGGTTAAAATCTTACAGGAAATCTTGATCAAAATTCTTCTAAGTTAATAACCTTAAATATCCATTTACCACTTCAAAATATCTCCTATTTCACCAAGAAAAATTTATTTAATAGAAAAAATATAAGGCCCCAGCCTTAAACCTTACTTAATCTTGACTTATTACCAGATTACACATTGAGGATCTTTTCAGGTTTAGAGTTTTAGAGAATTAGATCATGAAACTTGCATTACATTCCACATTTAAACAAAGTGGTTACATAAAAGATAGTATTAATTTTTCCCATCAACAGAAACATATTAAAAATAAAACATGGATTCTTTCTTGACACATACTTGACACTATCATCACATCATGTACCTTTCCCTTGACTAGTGAAAAACATTTCAAAAACTTGGGATGAGCATAAAAATCTCAGTAAGGGTTTAAAAAATATGGAAAAGAAACATGACTTCATATATACATAAGAATGAAATCATACATTACCCATAAAACCAAGGCACTTTAACATACCTAATCAAATCATGAATAAATCATAGAAATCATAATACATAAAAGGTAATTGGAAGCATTCATAACATTCTTACGTAGGGAGTAACCCTCTTGGTTACATTTGGAATACCCACTATAGTATATTCCCTAAATCTCTTCGGTGAAACCTTAGAATTTCACTCCTTCACATTACCCAATGCATTGGAGAGCTATATCAGGCTCACCCGCCCTTAGTTTATCATGGAACCACCTGTCTTCATAACAATTCCCAAGAACCATAACATAATCTTATCACATAAAACATGCATAAAGGAAACATAACATTTCCACCTTTAAATAACAAGATATAAATACAACACATTGATATAAAAACATTATGAAAACCATTTTCAATACCAAAATAAAAGAAAAGTAAAACAATGTATTTATTTTTCTTTTAAAAAGATGGTATGGCATGTAGAGGAAGCCGAAACTCAAATAATGGTCACAGTGGCGGAGAATTCGTTGTCGCCACATACGTACGACAAAAACATTCCCTTTTGTTATTTAGTAAAACGCTACGTATAAAAAAGATTCCTTTTTGGATAGACGTAAAAGTCAAAGGGGTTTATACACCGTATAAAAGAAAGTTGTGTATAAAACAAAATATGCCTCAATGAATGGAGATTGAGACGAAGTCCCTTTCAAAGACAGTATCCTTGGTTTAAGGATAAATCAATTACATAATTATGTGTGACAAACGAATACACCAAATATAAGTGGATATTAAGTGTAAAACAATCAGAGGTTATTCACACATATTCATAGAACGACATATTCAAGGAGTAAAAGTTTATCCCAAAGAATCAAATTTGGGTTAAGAAGTTCCCTTGCAAAAATTTGACAGCCTAACGGCGTTGCTACAAAATTCAGAAAATTAGTTGATGAGAGATAAAAAGGGTATCTCATCACATGGACATAAAATTTAAATCAATAAGGATATAGAAGAACATATCCTGACATAATAGTATGTGAATTAAAATACATAACAAAAGAAGTCTTTTAAAAAGAGGAGGTGAAAGGTTCCCTTACCGACTTGGGTAACTTTCGAAACGTACACCCCATTGAAGAAGGGTCATACAATAAATATGTAAATACCCATAAATGAAATTATATTACACAAAGAGTATAATAATTGGAATTACATACACCACTCGAAGGAAATGGTGGCAAATGTAGCATAAATATCACGAGACTAAAAGTGAGATGAAAAATCCCTTATGAAAACTCGACAGCCTAACGGTGCCACTTAAAACATACAAAAATGGATTGATGATATAAAATAGGGTCTCTCATCATATTAACATAAAGTTTACAGAAAGAGTAATATAAAAGAACATCCCCCATCATAACAAAGAGGATCTTAAAAAGAAGTGACATAAAGAAGACTACTTAAAAAGAAAGAGGGAGGTTAGATCTCTTACGAAAATTTGGCAGCCTAACGGTGCCACTCAAAAATTCCAAAATGGATTGATGAGAGAGAATAGGGTCTCTCATCAAATGGACATAAAAATTAAAGTAAGAGTAATATAAAATAACATCCCAATAACAAGAAAGATGAGATTTAAAAGGAATGACATAAAAGAGTGTACTAAAAAAGAAAGAGAGGAGTAGGATCCCTTACCTCAGGTCCGACTTGACTCGATCATTCTTTAATCTCCTGAATAATAAACTTGAGTTAATTTCTACTTCCTTAAGAACCTTTTTCAAGTTCATTATTCCTTTTATATCACTTATTACCATGTCATGAACACTATGTTATCATTTAAGCTAATAACGGTCATTTTAACGATCATTGGTACTTGAGTTAAAAATAAACTCTTTATAATTACAAGTAGTTCATGTGGTAAAATATACATTATATACAAAATTTTATTCATGATGTATATATCATATATATCATATATATCCAGTATATTCATGAATTTATCATATTACATAACATTTAGAGTTAAGAAATGAAATGCACCGTTCATGGAGACGGTAAGCCGTACGTACGCATGAACGCTACTTCCATTTCTATTTCATATTTAATGGAATTAAAACATAATGATACATAGTATTATTTTAATTCCAATATGGTATCATATATAATATCATTAAATATATCCTTTATATGTAACACATATGGTATTAACGAATCAAATCACTTTGAGGGGGTGGTAGTCCGCACTTCCTAAAATGAAAATATCGCGTAAACCCATAATGGAATCCACAAAGGTATGCCATAAATGAATAATACAGAAGCTTAAAGAAAACATAAACATATTATATATCATATATAAATATAGTGACATCTTAATGGCCACCATGAAAGGTGTTAAGAGAAGATTGAACAATCATCGTTTCGTGAGGTAGTAATTCGCCATCCACAGAAACAGTATGTTCTTTAACCATTAGACGAAGGTGTGTGTAAGTGTAGCTCAAATAATTAACATAACAACATCCTAGTATATTTAAGATACTGTTGTTGTTACAAAATAAAGGAATAAAAAGATTTTAGGGGGTGGAGAAGCAAAATAAAACAAAAGGACTCAAGTGAAGACATTACCTTAAAATCGGGTAACTCCCTTTGGTTTGAGCTCAAAAGATTCCTTGGGAAGACTTCTGACCAAAGTGAGGCTTATAAGAGTTAGAGAGGTATGTGGAGAGACAAAATGGGCAGGGTTTGGCCGAGCCAAAGGCTTTGGAAGTGTGGGTAAGGAGGTATTGGTGGGGGCCTTTTATAAGAGGAGAGGAGGGGCACTCTTGGAAAGTAAAGAAATGTTACTTTATTTTAGAATGAGTTTCGGATTGTAATGGTCCCACGTTGATTTTTTTCGAGGATAACGTGATAAGGGTTCTAAATACACCCATCCAATAGGTTTTTGACATGTGTAGGTCTTATATTTTACATTATCTATCCATTTTATTTAAATCGTTAACTAATGAGGTCATCGCTGCATCACCATGATGTCATAAATAATTTAATTTATTTAATGTCTAAAAATTATAAAAAAAATACTAAGATTTAGGAAATCTTTTTAGATTTCCAATGAATATTTATAGTCAAAACTCTGACTTGTATAACCCCATGTAAAAATTCTTTTAGTTAAACAACTCATGTTTGTGACATTTTAATTTTAACATTAAATAAAAAGGTATTTATGTCATTTTCCAAACAAAGTGGCTCCATGGGGTCCCCAAGTTGACCCATGGATTTTCTTGGTCGTCCATGACTCATCCAATGAGGGTAGGACATGTTTCTAGGTCATTTAATATTATTAAAATATTATTTTTACCTTAAAATACACTAATTACCTCTAATCGTGATTAAAAACTTAATATGTTACTATTCACCAAAAAATTATTTTAATCCCATTGAACCACATTTTACTTCTTAATGACAACCATGTATGTTGGATTTTTGAAATTAAAAACACAAAGGTGGCAAATTTTCATTTAAACGGAAAATCAGTTTTTATAAGTACCACTTAGTGGTTTCGCTATTCATCAAAAATTGATGTTTTTCAGAAAATTACTAAAAATTCACCCTAAGCTATATTTGATATTCGAAATTAAAAAATGATGTCTATTTTACAAAATTCATAACATATAAGTTACATTAATTAATTTAATAATTAATTCCCGCTGTCAGAACAAATAGCGTGTTTTTATGAAACAATATATATCAAAAGATTGACACTAGTTTAAGTCAAATTTCAAATTGAAATTAATTCCAATGACCAATATTTGATTAAATGGTAAAAATATATTCTAATTTCACTTTGAAACCAATTCAAAATATAATCTAATCATATAAATAAATTATATTAAAAAGTGTTTTTGAGTTAAAATACAACATTTTTCACTATTCATTAAAAATTGAACTTTTTCGGAAAAATACCAAAAATTTACACAAAGTAAATTTTGATGTCACGATTCTAAAGAGTAATTTTATTTGGTCAAATATAACACATAAAATTGTCAAAAAGTGTATTTAAAAGAGGTTCTCCATCAAAAGGCGGTTAATCGACCTTTTAAAGAATCTTAGAATGTTTACGCTTAAAATTGGATTCATTCGCATTTTTAATCCTGTAACATTTATTGTAAAAAGTAAAAATATTTGACAAACATATATAATCATTTTTAGTTAGTTATATTCATTCTCTCCATCACAACAGTTAGGCATTAACTACCATTTAAAATAATAATATTTTTTTATTAGAGTGCAACGTAAGATTCCCAAAAAACTCATTGTTACGTGTTGGGTACGCCATCGAGCATAGCATCCCATTTAAAGTTATATAAATATTTTATTCACAAATATGGATAAATGTGAAAATGTCATACTCTTTATTTACCTGGGGTGTTACATCCTTCCCCCCTTTTGGGAATTGTGTCCTCGCAATTTTAAAATTGAGCTTGGAAACATCCTTGAAAGTCCCACATCAGAACAAGAGTCGGTAAAACAATCACTTTAAAATAAAGAAAGATAAGTACAGAGGTCACCCGAGTTAACCCATAATAGGATTCCAAGTATGAAAATATGGACATGGAGGGAAAAAAAGTGTCATGTTCTGATGGAGAGTGATAGTAAACATTTCTAGGAGAAAGTTAACCATAAGAAAATCACAAACTTGTGATGGGTTAAACGATATTTGATTCCCCAGTAGGAAAAGTTAACAGACAACATTTTTGTTTTAAGTTACTTTTTATTGAGGAATTTATTTTTGAGCTTAACTATATCATAATGAAACATACTTACTTGTCATGTAGACTTTCAACTTTTACTGGATTCCTTAATCAAACTCATATTTTCTCCAAAAGATGAGTATTTAGGAAGACTTGTTCGCATTAAGAGTACTATAATCAATTTCTAGAGAATCACCTAATCCAAAAAAGAGAACTATATACTTCCCATGTCTTTAGACTCTAACTAAAACCAAAACCAAAAAGGTTAGTACAAGATCAGATAATCCAGAAAAGGACAACCTTTTATAAAAAGAAAATCTATTCTTAGTGTCCAAAATTTGTCCAACAAAACCAAAAGTTCAACGAGGACCATTCGATAAAAAAAATTTCCATAAAATTCTTCAAAGTAAATCAAACTAAGATTGAAACCCAAATATTTGAAGGATTTAGTCACATAGTCTTCCAAGTTAAGTCGTAACATTTATCTCCAAACAACACCAGTTGCTCCTAAAGTCTCGTATTGAAATGTAATTAACCTAATCACATATCCTCCATGATAGGTTAATAATTTTCATAAATAAACCAAAATAAAAATACTATTAATTAATAAAGTCACCTAACTAAAAAGAATAAGTCAAACTAACCAGGGACTTCACGTAGTCCAGTGGTAGGCGATAAATACCAGATGCACTTTGGTTGTGGGTTCGATTCCTGCAACATTGTCCGACACGACGGGTTATCACACGGTCTGCGTGTTGTCCTTTTTCCAAACTATATAATTCTCAAATAATTCCCCAAAAAGAGATAAAATCATCAAAAATAACCATAACATAATTTAACCTCAATTTTATCACATGCCTTTCACTTCCATCATAACATATAGTAACCCATAATTACCTCAAAAGTAAGGATCATATAAACCCAAATGGTTCTTTATAACTATGTCTACAAAATAACAGATAACTATTCCTTGAATAAAATTTTCATATATTAAACATCAGGGTTACACATACTATAAAAAGTCTTCTAATGTAACCCCATCATCAAAAGATACTTAATACTCTTAAAAATTTCACCATAACTCTTGAAGCCCTTATATGTTGACTTCTTACTCATTCAACATTCTTCATGATCCATTAACCATTCCTTTCCAACTTATTCTGAAATACTTCTTTCCTATATTCAAAATCATGAATCATATCCTAAGATTCCAAAATAGGAAAACAAAAGTTATGAAATAATCCATACCTTTGATTGGTCATTTCTAGTTTCTTCATCCTTAATCGGAATAGAATTAGGTATTGGTAAACGAGTATTTGTATGATCTTGGTGATCCAATTCATGAAACTTCTTCATAGGACATGTGTTTGCATAATGACCATGCACACCACATTTAAAACATTTAATTGATCCCTCAGAAAGAACTTCTTTCCCTTTCCTTGAGTCAAATGGATGCTTCCTTTTTCCATGGCAGGTTCTTTATTTATGACCTTCATTTCCACATCTATAGCATATTTCTGTCCCTTTGAAACATTTTCCTAGGTTTTTCTTTCCACATCTTTGACACATAGGTTTTTGAACACACTTACCTTTATGATTGTTACATGTAGTTCCGTAGGGATTTGTTTCTCTCATATATGATGCCTTATAGAAATCACCAAGGTTTAGGTGGTAAATCATGACTCCAAATAGTTGGTTGAGGATAAACACAAGAGTTCTCATTTTAGCTCCCATATAATTCAGTTGATCGCTCAAAAAACTTTCACAGTTTCCTTCACATCCACTGTTACTTTGGTGCCTGCTAGATCCAGCCATTTACTAAAACCAAAAAGGTCAGTGTGAGTATACCAACAAAACCATCATGTACTAATGAGGAAGATAAACACTAAGATATACTTACTCATTCTCTTTATCTAAAACTAGGGATCTTTCTGAAATCCTAACCATTATGGTAATGTCACTTATGCTTAAAGAATACCCTAACCTCTAAAGTTATCTAAACTGGCCTTTGATACCAACTATAAGGCCCCAACCTTCAACCTTACTTAATATTGGGTTATTAAAAGATTACACATTGAGAATCTTTTTAGGTTTAGAGTTTTAGAGAATTAGATCATGAAACTTGCATTACATTCCACATTTAAGCAAAGTGGTTACATAAAAGACAGCATTCATTTTTTCCATCAACGGAAACATATTTATAATAAAACATGGATTCTTTCTTGACACATCCTTGACACTATCATCACATTATGTACCTTTCCCTTGACCTGTGAAAAACATTTCAAAAACTTGGGATGAGCATAAAAAGCTCAGTAAGGGTTAAAAAAATATGGAAAAGAAACATGAGTTCATATATACATAAGAATGAAATCATACTTTACCCATAAAAAAAAGGCACTTTAACATACGTCATCAAATCATGAATAAATCATAGAAATCATAAGACATAAAAGGCAACTTGAGGCATTCATAACATTCTTATGTAGGGAGTAACCCTCTTGGTTACGGTTGGAATACCCACCATAGTATATTCCCTAAATCTCTTCGGAGAAACCTTAGCGTTTCACTCCTTCGGGTTACCCAATGCATTGGAGAGCTATATCGGGCTCACCCACCCTTAGTTTATCACGGAACCACCCATCTTCATAACAATGCCCAAGAACCATAACATAATCTTATCACATAAAACACGCATAAAGGAAACATAACATTTCCACCTTTCAATAACAAGATATCAATACAACACATTGATATAAAAACATTATGAAAACCAATTTCAATACCAAAATAAAAGAAAAGTTAAACATAGTATTTATTTTTCTTTTAAAAAGAAGGAATGGCTTGTAGAGGAAGCCGAAACTCAAATAATGGTCACGGCGGCAGAGAAGTCGTTGTCGCCGCATACGTATGACAAAAACATTATCTTTTGTCATTTAGTAAAACGCTTCGTATAAAAAGATAACTTTTTGGATAAATGTAAAAGTCAAAGGGGTTTATACACTTTATAAAAGAAGGTTGTATATAAAACAAAATATGCCTCAATGAATGGATATTGAGACGAAGTCCCTTTCAAAGATGGTATCCTTGGTTTAAGGATAAATAAATTACATAATTATGTGTGACAAACGAATACACCAAATATAAGTGGATATTAAGTGTAAAACAATCAGAGGTTATTCACACATATTCCTAGAATGACATATTCAAGGAGTACAAGTTTATCCCAAAGAATCAAATTTGCGTTAAGAAGTTCCCTTGCAAAAATTTGACAGCCTAACGGCGTCACTACAAAATTCAGAAAATGAGTTGATGAGAGATAAAAAGGGTATCTCATCACATGGACATAAAATTTAAATCAATAAATATATAGAAGAACATATCCTAATATAATATCATGTGAATTAAAAGACATAACAAAAGAAGTCTTTTAAAAAGAGGAGGTGAAAGGTTCCCTTACCGACTTGGGTAACTTTCGAAATGTACACCCCATTGAAGAAGGGTCATAAAATAAATATGTAAATACCCATAAATGAAATTATATTACACAAAGAGTATAATAATGGGAATTACATACACCACTCAAAGGAAATGGTGTCAAATGTAGCATAAATCTCACGGGACTAAAATTGAGATGAAAAATCCCTTACGAAAACTCGGCAGCCTAACGGCGCCACTTAAAACATACAATAATGGATTGATGAGATAAAATAGGGTATATCATAATATTAACATAAAGTTTAAAGAAAGAGGAATATAAAATAACATCCCCCATCATAACAAAGAGGATCTTAAAATAAGTGACATAAAGGGGAGTACATAAAAAGAAAAAGAGAGGTTAGATCTCTTACGAAAATTCTGCAGCCTAACGGCGCCACTCAAAAATTCCAAAATGGATTTATGAGAGAGAATAGTGTCTCTCATCACATGAACATAAAAATTACAGTAATAGTAATATAAAATAACATCCCAATAACAAGAAATATGATCTTTAAAAGGAATGACATAAAAGAGTGTACTTAAAAAGGAAGAGAGGAGTAGGATCCCTTACCTCGGGTGCGACTTAACTCGATCATTCTTTAATCTCCTGAATAATAAACATGAGTTAATTTATACTTCCTTAAGAACCTTTTTCAAGTTAATTATTCCTTTTATATCACTTATTACCATGTCATGAACACTATGTTATTATTTAAGCTAATAACGGTCATTTTAACGATCATTGGTACTTGAGTCAAAAATAAACACTTTATAATTACAAGTAGTTCATGTGGTAAAATATACATTATATCCAAATTTTATTCTTGATGTAGATATCATATATATTATATATATCCATTATATTCATGTATTTATAATATTACATAACATTTAGAGTTAAGAAATGAAATGCACCATTCATGGAGACGGTAAGTTGTACGTACGCATGAACGCTACTTCCATTTCTATTTCATATTTAATGGAATTAAAACATAATGATACATTATATTATTTTAATTCCAGTATGGTATCATATATAATATCATTAACTATATCCTTTATACGTACCACATATGGTATTAACGAATCAAATCACTTTGAGGGGGCGGTAGTCCGCACTTCCTAAAATGAAGATATCGCGTATACCCATAATGGAAGCCATAAAGGTATGCCATAAATGAAAAATACAGAAGATTATGGAAAACATAAACATATTATATATCATATATAAATATAGTGACATATTAATGGCCACCATTAAAGGTGTTAAGAGAAGATTGAACAATCATCGTTTCGTGTGGCAGTAATTCGTCATCCACAGAAACAGTATGTTCTTTAACCATTAGACGAAGGTGTGTGTAAGTGTAGCTCGAATCCTTAACATAAAAACATCCTATATTATTAAATATACTGGTTTTGTTACAAAATAAAGGAATAAAAAGAGTTTAGGGGGTGGAGAAGCAAAATAAAACAAAATGACTCAAGTGAAGACATTACCTTAAAATCGGGTAACTCCCTTTGGTTTGAGCTCAAAGACTTTATTGTGAAGACTTCTGACAAAAGTGAGGCTTATAAGAGTTAGAGATGGATGTGTAGAGACAAAATGGGCAGGTTTTTGACGAGCCAATGTCTTTGGAAGTGTGGGTAAGGAGGTAGAGGTGGGGGCATTTTATAAGAGGAGAGGAGGGGCACTAATGGAAAGTAAAGAAATGTTACTTTATTTTAGAATGAGTTTCGGATTTTAATGGTCCCACATTGATTTGTTTCTAGGATAAGGTGATAAGGTTTCTAAATAAACCCATCCAATATGTTTTGTACATGTGTAGGTCTTATATTTTACATTATCTTTCCATTTTATTTAAATAGTTAAATAATGAGGTCATCGCTGCATCATCATGATGTCATAAATAATTTAATTTATTTAATGTCTAAAAATTATAAAAAAAAATACTATGATGTAGAAAATATTTTTATCATTACAATTAATATTTATAGTCAAAAATCTGACTTGTATAACCCCATGTAAAAATTGTTTTAGTTAAACAACTCATGTTTGTGACATTTTAATTTTAACATTAAATAAAAAGGTATTTATGTCATTTTCCAACCAAAGTGGATCTATGGGGTCCCCAAGTTGGCACATGGATTTTCTTGGTCGACCATGACTCATCCAATGAGGGTAGGACATGTGTCTAGGTCATTTAATATTATTAAAACATTATTTTTACCTTAAACTACACTAATTACCTCTAATCACGATTAAAAACTTAATAAGTTACTATTCACCAAAAAATTATTTTAATCCCATTTAACAACATTTTACTTCTTAATGACAACCATGTGTGTTGGATTTTTTAAATTCAAAACACAAAGGTGAAAATTTTCATTTAAACGGAAAATCAGTTTTTATAAGTACCACTTAGGGGTTTCACTATTCATCAAAAATTGAAATTTTTCAGAAAATTACCAAAAAATCACCCTAAGCTATATTTGATATTCCGAATTCAAAAATGATTTCTATTTTAAAAAATTCAGAACATATAAGTTACATTAATTAATTTAATAATTAATTCCCGTTGTCAGAACAAATAGCGTGTTTTTTTGAAACAATATTTATCAAAAGATTGACATTAGTTTAAGTCAAATATCAAAGTGAAATTAATTCCAATGACCACTATTTGATTAAATGGTAAAAATATATTCTAATTTAACTTTAAAACCAATTCAAAAGATAATTTAATCATAAAAATAAATTAGATTAAAAAGAGGTTTTGAGTTAAAATACAACATTTTTCAGTATTCATTAAAAATTTAACTTTTTCGGAAAAATACCAAAAATTTACACAAAGTAAATTTTGATGTCCCGATTCTAAAGAAGAATATTATTTTTTCAAATATAACACATTAAATTGTCAAAAAGTGGATTTAAAAGAGGTTCTCCATCAAAAGGCGGTTAATCGACCTTTTAAAGAATATTAGAATGTTTACACTTAAAATTGGATTCATTCGCATTTTTAATCCTCTAACATTTATTGTAAAAAGTAAAAATATTTGACAAACATATATAATAATTTTGTAGTTAGTTCTATTCATTCCCGCCATCACAACATCTAGGCATTAACTACCATTTAAAATAATATTATTTTATTATTAGAGTGCAACGTAAGATTCCCAAAAAACTCATTTTTGCGTGTTGGGTAGGCCATCGAGCATAGCGTCTCATTTAAAGTTATATAAATATTTTATTCACAAATATGGATAAATTTGAAAATTTCATACTCTTTATTTACCTGGGGTGTAACATCCTTCCCCCCTTTTTGGAATTGTGTCCTCACAATTTTAAAATTGATCTTCGAAACAACCTTGAAATTCCCACATCGGAACAAGAGTCGGTAAAACAATCACTTTAAAATAAAGAAAGATAAGTACAGAGGTCACTCGAGTTAACCCATACTAGGATTCCAAGTATGAAAATATGGACATGGAGGAAAAAACAAAGGGTCATGTTCTAATGGAGAGTGATAGTAAACATGTCTAGGAGAAAGTTAACCATAAGAAAATCACAAACTTGTGATGGGTTAAACGGTATTCGATTCCCCAGTAGGAAATGTTAACAGACAACATTTTTGTTTTAAGTTACTTTTCATTGAGGAATTTATTTTTGAGCTTAACTAAATCATAATGAAACATACTTACTTGTCATGTAGACTTTCAACTTTTACTAGATTCCTTAATCAAACTCATATTTTCTCTAAAAGACGAGTATTTAGGAAGACTTGTTCGCATTAAGAGTACTATAATCAATTTCTATAGAATAGCCTAATCCAAAAAAGAGAACTATATACTTCCCATGTCTTTAGACTCTAACCAAAACCAAAACCAAAAAGGTTAGTACAATATCAGATAATCCAGAAAAGGATACCCCTTTATAAAAAGAAAATATATTCTTAATCTCCAAAATTTGTCCAACAAAACCCAAAGTTCAACGATGACCATTCGATAAACAATTTGTACATAAAATTCTAAAAAGTAAACCAAACTACGATTGAAACCCAAATATTTGAAGGATTTCGTCAGATAGTCTTCCAAGTTAAATCGTAACATTTATCTCCAAACAACATCAGTTGCTCCTAAAGTCTCGTATTGAAAAGTAATTAACCTAATCACATATCCTCCATGATAGGTTAATAATTTTCATAAATAACCCAAAATAAAATTACTCTTAATTCATAAAGTCACCTAACTAAAAATAATAATTCATACTAACCAGGGACTTCATATAGTCCAATGGTAGGTGATAAATACCAATTGCACTTTGGTTGTGGGTTCGATTCCCGCAGCTTTGTCCGACATGACGGGTTGTCACACGGTCTGTGTGTTTTCCTTTTTCCAAACTATATAATTCTCAAATCATTCCCCAAAAAGAGATAAAATCATAAAAAATAACCATAACATAATTTAACCTCAATGTTATCTCATGCCTTTCACTTCCATCATAACATATAGTAACCCATAGTTACCTCAAAATTAAGGATCATATAAACCCAAATGGTTCTTTATAACTATGTCCACAAAAGAACAGATAACTATTCCTTGAATAAAAGTTTCATATATTAAACATCATGGTTAAACATACTATAAAAAGTCTTATAATGTAACCCCATCATCAAAAGAGACTTAATACTCTTAAGAATTTCACCATAATTCTTAAAGCACTTATATGTTGACTTCTTAATCATTCAACATTCTTCATGATCCATTAACCATTCCTTTCCAAATTATTCTAAAATACTTCTTTCCTACAAACAAAATCATGAATCATATCCTAAGATTCCAAAATAGGAAAACAAAAGCTATGAAATAATCTATACCTTTGATTGGTCATTGTCAGTTTCTTCATCCTCAATCGGAATGGCATTTGGTATTGGTAAATGAGTATTTGTACGATAATGGTGATCCCATTCATGAAACTTCTTCATAGGACATGTGTTTGCATAATGACCATGCACACCACATTTAAAACATTCAATTGATCCCTCAGAAAGAACTTCTTTCCCTTTCCTCGAGTCAACTGGGTGCTTCCTTTTTCCATGGCAGGTTCTTGCTTTATGACCTTAATTTCCACATCTATAGCATATTTCTGTCCCTTTGAAACATTTTCCTAGGTGTTTCTTTCCACATCTTTGAAACATAGGTTTTTGAACACAATTACCTTTATGATTGTTACCTGTAGTTCTGTAGGGATTTGTTTCTCGCATATATGATGACTTAGAGAAATCACCAAGTTTTAGGTGGTCAATCATGACTCCAGATAGTTGGTTGAGGATAAACACAATATTTCTCATTGCAGCTCCCATATCATTCAGTTTCTCGCTCAAAAAACTGTCACAGTTTCCTTCACATCCACTGTTACTTTGGTGCCTGTTAGATCCATCGATTTACTAAAACCAAAAAGGTTTGTGTGAGTATATCAACAAAACCATCATGTACTAATGAGGAAGATAAATACTAATATATACTTACTCATTCTCTTTATCTAAAACTAGGACTCTTTCTGAAATCCTAACCATTATGGTAATGTCACTTATGCTTAAAGAATACCCTAACCTTTAAAGTTATCTAAACCGACCTTTGATACCAACTATAAGGCCCCAGCCTTAAACCTTACTTAATCTTGTGTTATTACAAGATTACACATTGGGGATCTTTTCAGGTTTAGAGTTTTAGATAATTAGATCATGAAAGTTGCATTACATTCCACATTTAAACAAAGTGGTTACATAAAAGACAGTATTCATTTTTACCATCAACGGAAACATATTTAAAATAAAACATGGATTCTTTCTTGACACATCCTTGACACTATCATCACATCATGTACCTTTCCCTTGACCTATGAAAAACATTTCAAAAACTTGGGATAAGCATAAAAAGCTCAGTAAGGGTTAAAAAAATATGGAAAATATATATGAATTCATATATACATAAGAATGAAATCATACTTTACCAATAAAACAAAGGCACTTCAACATACCTAATCAAATCATGAATAAATCATAGAAATCATAAGACATAAAAGGTAACTTTGGACATTCATAACATTCTTACGTAGGTATTAAACCTCTTGGTTAGGTTTGGAATACACACCACAGTATATTCCCTAAATCTCTTCGGATAAACCTTAGCGTTTCACTCCTTCGCGTAACCCAATTCATTGGAGATCTATATTGGGCTCACCCACCCTTAGTTTATCACGGAACCACCCGTCTTCATAACAATTACCAAGAACCATAACATAATCTTATCACATAAAACATGCATAAAGAAAACATAACATTTCCACCTTTCAATAACAAGATATCAATATAACACATTGATATAAAAACATTATGAAAACCATTTTCAATACCAAAATAAAAGAAAAATAAAACATGGTATTTATTTTTCTTTTAAAAAGAAGGTATGGCTTGTAGAGGAAGCCGAAACTCAAATAATGGTCACGGCGGCAGAGAAGTCGTTGTCGTCACATATGTACGAAAAAAACATTCCCTTTTGTCGTTTAGTAAAACGCTTCATATAAAAAAGATTCCTTTTTGGATAAATGTAAAAGTCAAAGGGGTTTATACACCATATAAAGGAAGGTTGTTTATAAAACAAAATATGCCTCAATGAATGGAGATTGAGACGAAGTCCCTTTCAAAGATGGTGTCCTTGGTTTAAGGATAAATCAATTACATAATTATGTGTGACAAATGAATAAACCAAATATAAGTGGATATTAAGTGTAAAACAATAAGAGTTTATTCACACATATTCATAGAACGACATATTCAAGGAGTACAAGTTTATCCCAAAAAATCAAATTTGGGTTAAGAAGTTCCGTTGAAAAAATTTGACAGCCTAACGGCGTCACTACAAAATTCAGAAAATGAGTTGATGAGAGATCAAATGGGTATCTCATCACATGGAAATAAAATTTAAATCAATAAGGATATAGAAGAACATATCCCAACATAATATTATGTGAATTAAAAGACATAACAAAAGAAGTCTTTTAAAAAGAGGAGGTGAAAGGTTCCCTTACCGTCTTAGGTAACTTTCGAAACGTACACCCCATTGAAGAAGGGTCATACAATAAATATGTAAATACCCATAAATGAAATTATATTACACAAAGAGTATAATAATGGGAAGTACATACACCACTCAAAGTAAATGGTGTCAAATGTAGCATAAATCTCACGGGACTAAAAGTGAGATGAAAAATCCCTTACGAAAACTCGGTAGCCTAACGGTGCCACTTAAAACATACAAAAATGGATTGATGAGATCAAATAGGGTCTATAATCATATTAACATAAAGTTTAAAGAAATAGTAATATAAAATAACATCCCCCATCATAACAAAGAAGATATTAAAAGAAGTGACATAAAGGAGAGTACTTAAAAAGAAAGATAGAGGTTAGATCTCTTACGAAAATTCGGTAGCCTAACAGCGCCACTCAAAAATTCAAAAATTGATTGATGAGAGAGAATAGGGTATCTCCTCACATGAACATAAAAATTACAGTAAGTGTAATATAAAATAACATCCCAATAACAAGAACTATGAGCTTTAAAAGGAATGACATAAAAGAGTGTACATAAAAAGAAAGAGAGGAGTAGGATCCCTTACCTCGGGTCAGACTTGACTCGATCATTCTTTAATCTCCTGAATAATAAACATGAGTTAATTTATACTTCCTTAAGAACCTTTTTCAAGTTCATTATTCCTTTTATATCACTTATTATCATGTCATTAACACTATGTTATTATTTAATCTAATAACGGTCATTTTAACGATCATTGGTACTTGAGTCAAAAATAAACTCTTTATAATTACAAGTAGTTCATGTGGTAAAATATACATTATATACAGAATTTTATTCATGATGTAGATATCATATATTTCATATATATCCAGTATATTCATGCATTTATAATATTACATAACATTTATAGTTAAGAAATGAAATGCACTGTTCATGGAGACAGTAAGTCGTACGTACGCATGAACGCTACTTCCATTTCTATTTCATATTTAATGGAATTAAAAAATAATGATACATGATAGTATTTTAATTCCATTATGGTATCATATATAATATCATTAAATATATCCTTTATACGTACCACATATGGTATTAACAAATCAAATCACTTTGAGGGGACGGTAGTCCGCACTTCCTAAAATGAAGATATCGAATATACCCATAATGGAAGCCATAAAGGTATGCCATAAATAAAAAATACATAAGATTAAGGAAAACATAAACATATTATATATCATATATAAATATAGTGACATCTTAATGGCCACCATGAAAGGTGTTAAGATAAGATTGAACAATCGTCGTTTCGTGAGGCAGTAATTCGCCATCCACAGAAACAGAAGGTTCTTTAACCATTAGACGAAGGTGTGTGTAGGTGTAGCTCGAATCCTTAACATAAAAACATCCTATTATATTTAATATACTGTTTTTTTACAAAATAAAGGAATAAAAAGAGTTTATGGGGGGTGGAGAAGCAAAATAAAACAAAAGGACTCAAGTGAAGACATTACCTTAAAATCGGGTAACTCCCTTTGGTTTGAGCTCAAAGACTTTCTTGGGAAGACTTCTGACCAAAGTGAGGCTTCTAAGAGTTAGAGAGGGATGTGGAGAGATAAAATGGGCAGGGGTTGGACGATCCAAATGCTTTTGAAGTGTGGGTAAGGAGGTAGAGGTGGGGGCCTTTTATAAGAGGATAGGAGGGGCACTCTTGGAAAGTAAAGAAATGTTACTTTATTTTAGAATGAGTTTCGGATTTTAATAGTATCACATTGATGTTTTTAGAGGATAAGGTGATAAGGTTTCTAAATCCACCCATCCAATAGGTTTTGGACATGTGTAGGTCTTATATTTTACATTATATTTCCATTTTATTTAAATCGTTAAATAATGAGGTCATCGCTGCATCATCATGATGTCATATATAATTTAATTTATTTAATGTCTAAAAATTATAAAAAAACTACTATGATGTATGAAATCTTTTTATCTTTCCAATTACTATTTATAGTCAAAAATCTGACTTGTATAACCCCATATAAAATTTTTTTAGTTAAAGAACTCATATTTGTGACATTTTAATTTTAACATTAAATAAAAAGGTATTTATGTCATTTTCCAACCAAAGTGTCTCCATGGGGTCCCCAAGTTGACCCATGGATTGTATTTGTCGTCCATGACTCATCCAATTAGGGTAGGACATTTTTATAGGTCATTTCATATTATTGAAACATTATTTTTACCTTAAACTACACTAATTACCTCTAATCGCGATTAAAAACTTAATAAGTTACTATTCACCAAAAAATTATTTTAATCCCATTGAACCACATTTTACTTCTTAATGACAACCATGTATTTCGGATTTTTGAAATTCAAAATACAAAGGTGGAAAAAATTCATTTAAACGGAAAATCAGTTTTTATAAGTACCACTTAGTGGTTTCACTATTCATCAAAAATTGAAGTTTTTCAGAAAATTACCAAAAAATCACACTAATCTATATTTGATATTCCAAATTCAAAAATGATGTCTATTTTAAAAAATTCATAACATATAATTTACATTAATTAATTTAATAATTAATTCCCGCTGTCAGAACAAATAGCGTGTTTTTATGAAACAATATATATCAAAAGATTGACACTAGTTTAAGTCAAATTTCAAAGTGAAATTAATTCCAATGACCACTATTTGATTAAATGGTAAAAATATATTCTAATTCCACTTTAAAAACAATTCAAAATATAATATAATCATATAAATATATGAGATTAAAAAGAGGTTTTGAGTTAAAATACAACATTTTTCACTATTCATTAAAAATTGAACTTTTTCGGAAAAATACCAAAAATTTACACAAAGTAAATTTTGATGTCCCGATTCTAAAGAAGAATTTTATTTTGTCAAATATAACACATAAAATTTTCAAAAAGTGGATTTAAAAGAGGTTCTCCATCAAAAGGTGGTTAATCGACCTTTTAAAGAATATTAGAATGTTTACACTTAAAATTGGATTCATTCGCATTTTTAATCCTCTAACATTTATTGTAAAAAGTAAAAATATTTGACAAAAATATATACTCATTTTTTAGTTAGTTCTATTCATTCCCACCATCACAACAGCTAGGCGTTAACTACCATTTAAAATAATATTATTTTATTATTAGAGTGCAACGTAAGATTCCTAAAAAACTCGTTGTTGCGTGTTGGGTATGCCATCGAGCATAGCGTCCCCTTTAAAGTTATATAAATATTTTATTCAAAAATATGGATAAATGTGAAAATTTCATACTCTTTATTTACCTGGGGTGTTACAAAAAAACCTTATGTATAGGTCATTTCTCTTCTATGGAAAAGAAAATTTTCTTATATAGCACATGCATCCATGGAGTAAATATTAGGTATTTCTAAGTAAACCTAAGTTTTTCTTATTTATTGATGGGAAATATTATATATGAATTGGAATTTATTATGTATCATCATAGTATCTTATGTATTCCATCTAATCCATATGTAATATTTTTCACTTTACCAGTAGATCATGAAAATATAAATTAATAAGTATGTATATTTAATCAATTAATTACAAAAATATTAATAAAATCACAAAAAATTCATTTTTGTTCATGTTTGAAATAATTTCTAAAACACAAATATAAACTGAATATGTGATAATTTTTGTTAAATTATGAAATTCATAGAGATTAATTAATTAAATTAAAAAGTATAAATAATAAAATATTGTGATCTATTAGTGATTATGAAGTATTTTTCTTAACAAAAATACTTCATGGTTAGTAAAGGGTATAAAGTTAGACCAAATATTTGAGATATTTGGAAATGGATTATAGGGAAATCATTAAGAGGGTCTTCCGATCAATTAAGATCCATTATATAATATATAAATTCATATAGAGATTCCTAAATAGAATGTATATCAATTTTATATACTACAAAATATTATGAATGTCCTTTACTAAGATAATCCCAATAATATCAGGAAGATTTTTATAGTATTACTTGATGTATCTGAGAGTACCAGAAGGGTATACATGATATCATTACTTGATATAAATGAGAACTTAAAGATGTATAATTTTTCTCTATGGACTTATATGGAAATCTTAAGAAGATAAAAGACTTATAATCCACAATCAAAGATAATAGGAGGAGGAAACCAAAATTTTTACCTCCCTCCAAAGTAAATGTTATAAAACCATGGGAATCCAATATAGTATGGAAATAATTTTCCTAAAATAAAATCCTTGATAATGAAAAAAATTCATATTCAAAGAATTATTTCAAAATATCAATAGGGAATAAAATCCCGAAAATCATAGTTATATTCAAGAAGGATAGAGACTTTGGAAGACACATCCAGAAGTAGTTCCACAACATAGTACATTCCTTAAGCTAGATTGAAAAAATGATCCTAATGAATTTCTAGATAAATTTAATTTAGACCTTTTATGTTATATGATATCACTTGTATTATAATATAAACCATAGAAAATACACTAAATTATATATGATAAATGTCAATGGGTAATGTGTAGTGATTTTGGGATATGTTGTTGAGACACTTAGAAGTGATAAATACTATTCCATAGTATTTCACTATTCTAATTGAGGCTATACCAGTAGTGGATGATTTCTTAAAACATGGATTTTAAAGAGATTCATTGGTCAATTGTGATGAATAATTTAGAGGAAAGGCTATAACATATTTAACAAAGATCTGGATGTATAAAATGTGTCAGTTTGAAGAATATATTTTCATGTTTTAGTATTAGTATTATCTTATTATATTGTGATAATGGGTTTATGCATTGGATGTATTTATCTAGAAACTCTAGATAGTTTACCTAAGGTAGTTTATTAAGCCTTCAAACCCATATTTATCAAAGTACATGTTTTTAAGATAAAAAGTATATATGAGAATTATCAATAAATTAGGCGATAATACTCTATTATATATAGATGAATATATTAAAATATGTAAGGAATATTCCATATATGAGTTAATATTATTTCCTAAAAGTTAAGGGTACTTAAAAAAGATATGGGTGTTGTATTACAAGGTAGAATATTAGTTAACACTAAAAATATATTGAGAATACAAAACTATGATAGAAATTGTGAATGAAATAAATCCTTTGTAACCACATCCCAAAAAACATTAAGAATATGGAGTGAATTAGGGTGAATAATTTTTCTTCACTTCCAATATATTTCGCTTAGGTTAGAAAAATAAAGAAAAACATGTTAGTGTCCTCATAAAAATACTATTAAAAAGTAGAAAAATAAATGTGAGGATGTGTTATTTTACTTGGTTCATTGCTAATGGTTAATCCATGAGCTGACAATGTGTTGATATACCATGAGGTGACAATTTCCATTGTAGGTGTTACCAAAGTTTAAGGAGGGAATGTTTTATATCCCAATAGAAATTACTCTTATTGAATTTCCACAAACTAATTTGATTGAAGGTATTACTAATTGAATGCAATATATGGGTTTATAATAATATTTGTCAGTATTTGGAATAATAACACTAAAATATCAAGGGTTTATTCTATTTACCTTATCTCCTCCTTCGATTGTATATATTTAGAAAATATATTTCTTCATAACAACACTGAGGTTCTTCCTTAATTTTTTTCATTGATGATCACTATATTAAAATATGTTCTTCTCTCATTGTTTTGTAATCCCCAGATAATTTTTATATTTTTGAAATGGGAACTTAGTGAATTTATTTGTGAAAAACCTCCCATTTTTAATTCTTTGTAATCTTTACGATCACCTTTAATAATTGAAATATTCATACACCCACAAAATCCACATGATTATATAACTACATTCTACCAAGTTATAAAATATTTATTAATATTGATAATATGTGCAATAATACGCATGGATTATTGAACAACTCCTTTAATTCATGTTAATATGTGGCATGGAGATCCAAGGTAAAACCTGATCAATATCACGATCCAGATCAAAACAACCCTTATGTTTTAAATCGTTAAAAACATTGTAGTATATAATATCCTTTAATATTGGTATGTATTTTACCAATCCTAGATAGACAAGCTATTGATCATATTTTATGGTTAAAAAATATATTGCAAACTGCTGCTACTGGTTGAAAAATATATGAGGTAAGTACCCTTGTGATTTTCTCATTGTTGTGAAGATAATTCTTATAAAATGGTCTAATAAACCTTATGAAATACCTTACCCAGTGAATTAATCCTATTAAATATGAAAATAACTCTTATAAAATGGTCTAATGACCCTTAAAAATCACTTTGTGCTAGAATGACTCGTACAAAATAAGTAAATGACTTCTATGAAATATTCCTTTTCTGATTTTTCCAACCATAAGACAGTGAATCTTACAAAATGATATGGTGACTCATACAAAATATTAAAACCCTTATGATTTATCCTATACTGACCAAATGTCTCTTATGAATTAGACCTTTTCTATTATTCATGATTGGTGATCATTTCATTGAACATGACAAAATTAAATTTAAGCTTTACTTGATTTTTCAATATATTGTAACCTAGGTAATCTCCCAAGTAATAAATGGATCAATTAATTTGAGTTTATTTTTAATTTTAAAATTTCTAAAAAGGATAAATAAGGTGGGGATTATAATTTTCAACTAAAAATTTAAAATATGTTAATAATTGATAGAAACTGGATGGATAATTTATGATAAACCCAGGGTAATTGTCCCTTGATACTCCACCATCATCTTTATCATGGGATTTGGGATAGATAATTGATTCATTAATTTATAAATATTAATCCCAGTATGGTATATGGGTTATTACTATTCCAAAACCTAGTATTTGATCAATCAAATGATATTTATTAACATTTACCATTCAAAATCAATAAAATCATCTTTGATGTATGATTAAAACTCAATAAAGGAATCACATAAACAAGGAGATGTGATTACCATATTGGTATCAATATTTTTGATCTTATCATTATTATAACATAAAATTTAATCTATTATTAATTTTGAATTTTATCAGCTGACACAATCCACAATGGTGCTCAAGAAAAATAAAGGTAGATAATAGAGGTAATCATGATCAAATCATCACATGATCAATGGTATGCATGAACACATGAGGAATATTGTTTCTTTGGTTTCTATATGATCGTACCAACACAAATACAAAATCATAAGATAAAAATTATGAACAATATATATTAAATATATAAATTCAATTAGCTTCTAAAGATTAAAAACATATAGATTGTGATTACATTAAAGAACAAACCCTAGATTAGCCACTAAGGGTTTTAATAGTACATGAGGTGGGGGAAGATGAAAATTAAAATAATAAAATATCAAGCTCAATGAAACCTTACCATTGGACATTCTAACCTTTAAATTTATCTATGGGGTGATTTTAATGGGAAATTTTTTAAGTTGTACCCATGAAAATTTAAACATCTATGGGTGTGGGTGAGCTGTTTATAACAAATTTTTACTCCATATTAATTTTAGTTTATGGTTTAATTATTAAAATAAATTTAATTTTTAATAACATAGAGATGTTATGATTTAATTTATCTTTCCATATCCTTTAAAAGAAACCAAATTGGATCCTATTAACCTATGTTATGGCCTAAACACTATAAGTGGGTCCAATGTATCTCTTAAATTTTTTCTTCACATTTTGGGCCTCCATTTGGCCTCTTATGCTTGGTTCCAAGCTTTGGTATACTAGGATGAGTTTAATACCCATGACCATACAATTCTATAAAAATTTTATTATTATGCTTGGATTAGTACAGTGAATGTTATGATAGAAACACCAACAAGTAATCAAATTGGACAATTATATAAAAAGATCTAAATTCATTATTTTGTCTCAAAACCTCTTAATAATCCACATTTAGTCATTCAATGACTGAAAATTTGATGGTATATATTTAAATTATATGAATAAATATCAATCATCAAATTCCACATGCTTAATTTTTTTCACTCTGGGAAAAAAATATTTCCAAATTAAGAACCGCACCTAAATAAAAAGTTATAAAATTTCAAAGATTATTTTAAAATTTAAATCCATTGTGTCTCCATTATAAAATCAAGTTTATTTACATTTTTATTTTATCACATTAAAACATGTTCAAAATTAATAATTCATCCACACAAAATTTTGTAACATATCTCATAAGAAATTTAGGTCACTCATCTCTCAAGTGTGAAATTTATACAATGTTAATCTCATCAAATAATCATTAAATTCATACCATAGGCTTATAAAAATCCTTAATCTCCGTAAAATATAAAAAAATGTGCAATAATGATTATTTTTAACATTGTGAATTGAGGCTTAGGGTTAGTGAGTAAGCATTTAAAAATTAAGTCTACAAATAGTAGGTTTTCTCAAATAATTCAATTCATGATCAATCATTAAAAATAAGGTATATTAATCAATAAATATACCTAAATGGGAATGGGGAGAGAAATTAATACACTTAATGAATATTTTATCATTCCCTTTTCATTTTGTGAGGGTCAAGAGTCATGCAAATGAATATGATAATGGATTCAATTCCCATTATATATATATATATTAAATTTTTTCTTTTTTTTCTAATTAGAAACAAATGAATTATAATGATATATACATGAATTTCATATCCTCTCTTAAATTTAAATTTTACCACACACTTCTTTATACTTAAACTCCTCCCCATATAAGACATGAATAGCCCCAATCCCCCCAAACTTATTTTGAATTATGATCATACATTGAATTAATGAGTAAGGTATGGTGGGTAAATTAATATTTTAATGTTGTGTAACTATAAATAATTCCATGGATAATAGGGTATTACATGGGAAAATGTAATGGTGGGTCTCAAAATTGGGAAAAAAATCAGGGTTATTTAAAAAAAGTACCTCAATTAGACTAGAACATTTTTTTTCTCTCATGGTCATTATAAAGTATAAGACTAAGTTCTTGATTAAAATTAAAATATGATTTCACTCAATAATGGAGGTTATTTGGAATAGTATAATAAAATTGGTTTATTTAACCTCTCAGGGTATGTAAATTAACATTGTCCAATACCAATGATCCATGGGTTTCAAAAATCCATTAAACTCCAAAAAAATTGAAATTTAGAATAAAATATATATATTAACACTCATTTGAATTTTATTTTCAAAAAATAGTGAATTCAATCACAATTGGATCTGGAATGTAAAATGATTTTGAATATTTTATTTCAGTCGAATGTTTTTTTTAAATACACAAAAAAAAGAAAATATAAATAAAAAGGCATAAAAATATAACCAAAAATAATAGGTAGATCATTCCACACACATAATTGTTTTATTTTCCTCAATATATTTAGTTTTTGATTAGAATGTGATACTTTTTTAGAGATATACAAAACAGTAAAAGGCTAAGTAAATGTATAATTAGATTATCTAAATAATAAGTTTCATGGTGGATAGGAACTTCCCCACCAATTGATCTATATAGTTCTTGCGAAATGGATTCATCCTTTTCCCATTAACCATGAATCATAAATTATTTAGTTTATTCATGATATTCATAGAATCATATATAATAAAATGAGAAAAAAATATATAGTCCTGACTAATGATAATGAATCTTACTAATCATTAACATCATCCTTGAATTTTATAGGATGACATTCTATCACATCCTAAACTCTTTGTATAGAATCAAATTTCCAAGGACCACCGTTAATTTATCCTTATAGATTCAATACTTTTTATAGAAATTATGGAATATATCCTAGTGCTCCAAAATTTTAAATTTTCATATCTCAAATATTCTTGTTTCATTGTTTGATGGACCAATATACATAGTGATCAACCTCACTTGGAAGGTTACTTTCTTCCCAATGACCAATAAAAATGGAGACATAGAAATGTGAATTTTAAAAGCAATGTGGTATTCCCACAATGTGTCATATAATGAATTACTTCAATATTTCCCATTGGGCTGAACCATGTTTTAAAATATTTGTTTGAACTATTGGTTAGACAGTTCTTATTGGCCATTAGTTTGGGAATAATATAGTATAAAAACATGGTGATAAATCCCATAATTGAGTAAAATTTATGTTATGATCTGATTAACCCTTTTCACTATAATGAATCATGGACAACAAAACCTATACAAGATGTGGGATCTCACAAAACTTTACAAAAAATCATGATTCATTGGTTTGTGTTTCTTTTATATACAACTATTTTTGGACATAATAAACTATAAGAATAATATACACAAATATAAAATAAATAATAAAATGTCTCACGAATTCAATACCCTAAGAATAAATATCTCACAAAATATCATGGGTTTTTGGGTTATTTAATTTCTCTTGGAAAAAATTCCAATAAATTGACATCATATACAAGACTTATAAAATTTATGAGCATCACCAAATAATGTGGGTTTATAAAGACCAAAGTCTAATAAATTTTATGTAGTTATTTAGGGACCAAAGTTACCCCCACATAAAATAGTGTGGAATAATGTGAGGATATATATGAACTCATTTTCAGGAACACATAATTGTATGAATTGTTCATTGCATATTTTCCAAAAATAAGAGTTATCCCAAATATAATATCAAGACTCACTCCTAATTCTATCTAGTTGGTGTTTATTAAATCTAAGTGGTTCCTATGAGGAAACCAAAAATTCCAAAAATTAGACAAACCATAGGATGGTATCATGAATAATGTACAATTTCACTTTGAGTTTGGTTTCTAGAATTGGTAATTTATTAGATAAGTAGATGTCGATTTCAATGAAAATTCAGCTAATATACTTAGAAATGGTTCCAAAAATTTGATATCAATTTTAAACATGTCAAAACTAAATTTAAGTTTTAATAGGTATTATAGTATAACATGACCTAGTTTGTTTCCAAAGTAACCAATGGATCAATTAATTCGAGTTGATTATTGATTTTGAAATTAAAAAAATGGTTTTCGAATATGGGGGTTTTATAATTTTTGTGTAACAACCCGAGATTTTATGAGAATTATTATTTTTAATTTCATTGATGTCTTGTGTTGTACCCTAAAGGCATCCCTGGCTTGGCTTTCATTACATGCAATCGCGACCTTTCTTAATAGCATGTGTAGTATGCAATACCGGGTTTCACTAAACAATGATATATTGTTATAATATTATTATGGACTAGCCGTTATGAATATAATTACCTACATTTTGAATTTTATAACATTTTTATTCATCATACACATTTTCTAGAACATGTTATGAGAACAAAATAGATTTTTCGGGTAAAATAAGTATTTTTCAAAAAATGCAGTTTTGCCGCCTTTTGATGGCGCACCCACATTAAATATTCTTTTAAACATTTTTATAAGTTCAATTTGACAAAATAAAATTATTTTTTGAAATCATGATATAAAAATTTTCTTTGGATAAATTTTTCATATTATTCTGATAACTTTCATATTTTAATGAATAGTAAAAACACACTATATTTTAATTAAAAACAACGTTTTTAATCGCAATAATTTATATGGTTAAATTATAATATTGAATAGTTTTAAAGTATAAATAGAATATATTATTACCATTCAATATAGTGTATGTCATTACCATTAATTTTATATTTAATTCATAGGTAAAAACATTTCAATCTTTAGCAATGTTTTAACTTTTAAAACTCGTTTTCTTAACAACGGGATTAATTTTAAATTAATTACTACAACTTATGTGTTTTGAATTTTAAAAAATTGATTCCATATTTTAATTCAGTGGGTTTAAATTATTTTAATAGGTTACTTTTATTTTTTTGATATTATGAATAGTAACTACGGTAATTTTTATTTACTGTAGTTAAAGGTAAATCGGGTAATTAAGGGTAAAAATAAGATTATAAAATTACCCTAACACCTGCCAAAATTCAATTGGATAACTAAAAGTAAAAAATATCACCTAAGGGTCAGATTAGATTCATTTTATGGACTTTTGACCCATAAAATAATTTAATTATTATTAAAACCAAAGAAACTGAAAACATGTCACTCTCCTAAATCTTATAAGTATAATAATTTTAATTTAGTGATAAACTTCATGAAACTTCGAAAATGAATAGTATACAGAAATATAATAACCTTATCTACATCATGTAAATTTATTTATAAATTTTAGGTATTAAATAATTATAATTAAAGGTGACACAACAGTGATGTTGAAATTATTTTATTGATTGAAATATCAAATAAATGATTTTAAAAATATTAAAATAAATATTATATGAACTATTTAATGTGCTCAAAGAATTTTCTAGATACATATGAAATTTTATAAATATATTAAATATTTTATTTTGAACATATCTTCTGTGTGAATTTTATTTAAAGTCAAATAAATGAATAGTGTCAAAATTGACACTATTTTTATTTTATAAACATATCATAATATAAAATTGTTTAAAAATCACAAAAAAATTAAAAATTAAAAATTAAACTTTATATGGTCTAAAATCTCATAAATTATCCAATTATGGATAATTCACAACACATAAGTAATTATTTATAACAATTTAAAATTTAGATCCCTTTTACCACAAATAAAATTAAATATATTAGATAAGGATAAATCAAGTTGATAAGGTTTAAACTAAATTTCCAACATGTTCATATTTTATTGGTTGATGAGATTAAAACCCTATCTCATCTAATCTTCGAATATGATTCATTTTTGGATGTTTTTAAGTGGTTTTGGATTTATTATAAATTAATACTTTTGACGTTTCCAAAGTTGCCCCTCTTCTCTCTTATAAAAGGTCACCTCCTCCCTCTTCTCTTTACACAATTTTGAGACTTAAAGCTCAGCCAAACCCTGCCAATTTCTATTATCAACTTCCCTATAAACATTATAGAGGTTCAGGTCTCCTCAAAAGACCAAATCTAGTGCCTTAAGAGGAAGCTTAAAAGAGGTGCCTCGAAGAAGAGGTAATCTCTTCTACCGATTATTTCAAGTTTCTTTCTTATTCAGCTTCTTCTTCTTTAGTTATTCCATTATAAAGTAATAACATCAGTATCACTAATATACTAATATGTTATTATAAATATGAAACAGCCCCATTTCACCATCTATCCATCCTACGGAAAATGAAATCATTGTGCGTGCGTACGTATGGAATATCGTCTCCACGCTGTGGTGTAATCTGTTTTTCCACCACCACCTTACTTGGATGGGTATAATAGTGTAAAGAATAACTATGTATAGTTATTATAACATCATACTGATTCTGAGATATTATATCATCCACTCCAATTAAATTCAATAATTATGGAACGATATCATCACTCGTGCGTACGTACGGATTACCGTTTCCACGATGCGATGATATTCATTCTCTATGTTATCCACTCAAGAATGATTATAAAGTATATATAATGAATAATAATGTAATATATGAAATTATAAAGCTACTTTATTTATGTATATATATATATATATGTCATCTAATTACTTCCATTCAAGCCAATAAGGAAAGGAAAACAGCGTTCATGTGTACGCACGACCTACTGTCTCCATGAATGGTGTATTTCATTTCGTTTATCTACCTATTATATATATATATATATATACTGAATATATATGATATATAAATCATGATTTAAATTCTTGAAGAAATTAAATCATGATATAATTAATAATAATATCAAGAACAACAATTCCAAACACGTACTATAAATAAAACGATTTTACCCAAAATGCTGCTTTAACATGGAATTTACAAAAGAACGGGTAATATAAAGTCATAAGTGAACCATATATGATATCATAACAATGAATATGAATCTATAATAATTAAATTACATTATTTAAATCATTATAAAGGATTTTTGGATACGTACGAAGTATATTGGACCCAAGGTAAGGGATAATTTTGCAAATCTCATTTTTATCCAAGATTTCTTATACGTAAGTATTTACGGGGGTTACTATTATCATCCATGTACATGTTTTTTGAAAATGTTTTCATGTATGTTTAAATTCATTTTTACCCATTTTTTACTTTTACCACATGTTGTGAAAGGAATCTTTCTTTTGTTTACTATACGAGGAACTTTTTGACTTTTCCTACAAAAGTACAAGAAGAATGTTTTTTAAACTTATACGGCATGAATGGATTTTTACGGTTTCATAAAGCCTTATTTCCATGAAGCTTCCTCTACAATATTTCATGATTATTTTCAAGAAAATATTTTTCTCTTAACATTTCATGGAATTTTGTGAAAATAAAATTATTTTGAATAAGAAAAGATATTTTCCTCAAGAATTCATTTCAAGTGTTTTGTCAAAAATATTTTTCATCTAAGATGACATTATTTAGTATGATTATTTTTCAAATATATTGTATCTATTATTTACATGTTTTGATTCTTCTTATGATGAAATGATATCCATTTTTAAATATGGATTACGTTATGATGGGACGATGTTTATGAAACCCAATTTATTCTTTAGGTTATGATGAATGATTTATGTTTATGTTGTGGAACATGTAAGAATGAATTCAATGTGAGATGGGTGGGACCTATATATCCCTCTAATTAATTGGGTAAATATTTATATCTCATGAGATATACATGGATGGAATGGTAAGTTAATCCGGTTCAGTGATACAGGACTGGAATGAGGAGTGAACACTATTCAGAAAGGGACTTTGTCCACTAAGATTGTCTTGGTATCAATGACTTGGCTACTATAGAAATCATATCATGTGATTAATGGTTTGACAAAATTATATGTTTTATTCCCATTCTTTTTTAACATGATTGATGTTCCATTATGATATATTCCTTGCGTACTTCCATGTTTTATGTCTTTGCTCAAGATTTTGATGTTTAGATTTTATGTTCATGTTTTTGCATTCAAATGTTTATGGATTGTTTTATGTTCTCTATGTTTACCCTTACTGAGCATTTGAGCTCAAACTTTTTATTTTTTCTTTTCCCCATGATATAAAGAAAGGTTTTAGGTAAGAAAACAAAAGGGTAATATCTTTATGGGAGATGTTGAAGATCTTTCACCTTGATTAGAAGATTATTTTTCCAAGTTTCCAAAGACACTAAACTATTACGATCCTTGTGTGTTTGTTTTTTTATGTATTAAGTATTCTTCAAAAGTAATGTAATTTCCATGTATGTCAAGCTTGGGTCTTTACAGTTGGTATCAGAGGAAAGGTTTAGTTAACCTTTGAAACTAGGATGCGAAAACTTTAGTGAAATCCCTAGAGATATTTCTATGTTAGGTCTATGGATGTCACTAAGGTTTAGTATAACTGTAGTTTACAGTCCTATAATTATGTTGGCGATCATGAATAACCTAGGGTGAACCTATGGTTTCATGGATTGAATAATGAGTGATAAGTTAGACATACCATAAGTGAATTTTTATGATTATGTGGTTCCTTGTTATTTCAACTGTTTCTTACACCATGGTTTTTGGTTTTAGTCAATGGAGGGAACCAGAAGGAATTGGGTCAACATTGAATCCAATGGACAAATTGGTGACTATGAGCAATAAAATAGTATAATTCCTAGAAAGAAACTTTTTTTTATTATACTGAATCAGTCATTGCGATATATGATTAACAAGGTGAACTTTAGTGGTATTCCTAATTCATCAAATCAGAGGAAGATGGAATTTTATGCATTTTCACATGGTGAGGAGCATAGAGAAAGGAAGATTCCAATTTCTAAAGAAGGGAAGAAGAACCTTGATGAATACATCAAATGGAGGGGGAGATGTTATCTGTGTAGAGAGAAGGGTCATAGAGTGAAAAACTGTTATGGAGTTCAATGTCTTATCTGTGGAGAACATGGGCAATACCCAACTCATTGCCCTGACCTAAGAGGTTACTTCTAAATCAAGGAAGGACTTATTCCATGAAAATCATTGAATAGGATGGATTGAAGTTTTTATGTATTTGTATTCAAGAATAATGTTGTTGAGCTACTTTTATGGTATATTGGAATATCAATGTATTGGTCCATTGTGGTTTTCCATAAGAATATGTTACCGATAACCATGAAAAGTGGTTGAAATATTTTTGGAAAGCAGATGATATGCACATAATGAAGGGATAAGAAGAAAATAATATGTTTTATATTATTCATGAGCTCATGATTGATATAAGGACAAATTGATATCATGGTTTGAGTATATAGAAATTTTGGGATTTTGGTATGTGGAAAGAGTTAACTTTTGACAGCATTCACATTTTCACTAAGGTTCAATGGGTATTCATTTTTTTAAGAGAATACATGATTAATGTATTCACATGTTTGGAATGTGACCAACAAGATATATCTTATGATATATGGGGGATAAACGATAGTATTCACATTATTGTTATATGACCTTTCTGGAAATTGTTTTTTTTTACTATGAGATTGGATAGAAGTATTTTTAATAAGCCTAAATGTTGTAACAGATTAAGTTAGACATCATATAGTATTATTTAAGGATAGAACTTGTTTTTTATATTATTTCTGGAATGTTATAATAGTATAATTTTAGAAAAAGAATAACCTGTAGGACGGGCGACAAACCCTCGCGTTGGACAAGGCTGTAGGAATCAAACCCACAACCAAAGTGAAACAAGACTTTATCACCTACCACTAGCCTACATGAATTACCTGGTTAGTAGAAACTAGTTTTATTTTATTAAGCGGTATGATAGATGAAGTATAAGTCAATTTTTGGAACCATATATGATTAATCTCACCATAGATGGACTTATGTATATAAATTTTTCTAAACTTATGTTTGAGACATATGGAATAACCTATCATTCTATAACATTATCTACTAACACTTTAAATTCAACTTCATTTCTTTAAGAGAAGAAGTGGAAATTGTTCAAAGCACAGGCAACGGTAAGATTGTACCAAAATAAAGTAAGTAATTCTTTTAATTAAAAATATTCAACATTAGGGAAATGATATTGAAAAGAAAAAATGTTTTCCTAGTTCCCTCATATCTGATAAATCAGATGGTACCTTAGATTATCACAAATTTATGGCTTTGTGATTGTTGTCTTTTTCATATCCATGTTCTCTACCACTCTCCATCAGCACTTGATGGTAAGATTTCTCTTCCATATCCATATTTTCACCTATGTTCTCCTATTTTTTTAACCCAAGTGATGAGTTACTTTGGGTATCCATTTTGTTTCTAACATTAATTTTTAAAATTAAGTTTTAGCATTCCTTTTCACGATGTGGGTTTCTATGAAAGAAACTTTCAAGAAGTAAACCATTTATAAACCCGAAGAATTTCAAGGGAGAAATTAATTTTAAGGGGGGTAGAATATAACAACCTATGATTTTATGAGAATTATTCTTTTTAATTTCATTGGTTTCTTGTGTTGTATGCTACAGTAATCCCTTACTTGTCTTGCATTACACGTAATCGCGACCTTTCCCGATAGCGTGTGTTGTACGCAATACCGGGTTTCACTAAACAACGATATATTGGTATCATATTATTATGGACTAGATTTTATGAATAGAATTAACTAAATTTTGAATTTTATAACATTATTATTCATCTTACACATTTTATAGAACATGTTATGAGAACAAAATAGACTTTTCGGTTAAAATAAGTATTTTTCAAAAAATACAGTTTTGTCGCCTTTTGATGGAGCACCCACATTAAATATTGTTTTTAACATTTTTATAAGTTCAATTTTAAAAAATAAAATTCTTATTTGGAATTAGGATATAAAAATTTACTTTGGATAAATTTTTCATATTATTCTGATAACTTTCATATTTTAATGAATAGTAAAACATGTTATATTTTAATTAAAAACAACTTTTTTCATCGCAATAATTTATATGGTAAAATTATAAAATTTAATGGTTTCAAAGTATAAATAGAATATATTTTTACCATTCAATATAATTTATTTCATTACCATTAATTTTATATTGAATTCATAGGTAAAAACATTTCAATCTTTGGCAATGTTTTAACTTTTAAAACCTGTTTTCTTAACAATGGGATTAATTTTAAATTAATTACTGCAACTTCTGTGTTTTGAATTTTGAAAAATGGATTCCATATTTGAATTAAATTGGTCCAAATTATGTTAATATGTTACTTTTATTTTTTTGATATTATGAATAGTAACTATGGTAATTTTTATTTACTGCAATTTAAGGTAAATCAGGTAATTAAGGGTAAAAATAAGATTATAAAATTACCCTAACACCTGAAACAATTCAATTAGATAACTAAAAGTAGAACCATAGCACCTAATGGTCGGATGAGATTCATGTTATGGACTTTTGACCATGAAAATAATTTAATTATTATTAAAACCAAAGAAAGTGACAACACGTCTCTCTCATAAATATTATAAGTATAATAATTTTAATCTAGTGATAAACTTCATTAAAATTCAAACATTAATAGTCTTGAGAAATATAATAAAATTATCTACATCATGTAAATTTATTTAGAATTTTTAGGGATTAAAAAAATATAATTACAGGTGACACAATAGTGATGATGAAATTATTTTATTGATTGAAATATAAAATAAATGGTTTTAAAATATTAAAATAAATATTATATGAAATATTTAATGTGATCCACGAATTTTATAGAAAAATATGACATGTTATTAATATATTAATTCTTTTATTTTGAACATATCTTCTGTGTGAATTTTATTTAAATTCAAATAAATGAATAGTATCAAAATTGACACTATTGTTATTTTATAAAAATAACATAATATAAAATTGTTTAAAAATCACAAAAATATTTAAAAATTATAAATTTATATTTATATGGTCTAAAATGTCATAAATTATCCAATTATGGATAATTTAAAACACATAAGTAATTATTTATAACAATTTGAAATTTAGAATCTATTTACCACAAATAAAATTAAATAGATTAGATAAGGATAAATCAAGTTGATTAGGTTTAAAATAAATTTCAAACATGTTCAAATTTTATTGGTTGATTATATTACAAACCTGTATCATCTAATATTTGAATATGAGTCATTTTTGGAGGTTTTTAAGTGGGGTTTTATTTATTATAAATTAATATTTTTGACGTTTCCAAAGGTGCCCCTCTCCTCTCTTATAAAAGGGAAACTCCTCCCTCTTCTATTTACACAATTTTGATCCTTAAATCTCAGCACAACCCTGCCCATTTCCCTTATCAACTTCCCTAGAAACATTATTGAGGTTCTGGTCTCCTCATAAGACCAACTCTTGTGCCTTAAGAGGAAGCCTAAAAGAGGTGCGTCAAAGAAGAGGTAATCTCTTCTACTGATTCTTTCAAGTTTCTTTCTTCTTAAACTTCTTCTTATTTAGTTGTTTCATTATAAAGTAATCACATAAGTATCACTAATAAATCTATATGTTATTATAAATATGAAACAACCCCATTTCACCTTCTATCCATCCTACAGAAAATTAAATCACCACGCGTGTGTACGTACGAAATACCATCTCCACTCCGTGGTGTAATCTGTTTTCCGCCACCACCTTACTTGGATGGGTATAATGGTGTAAATAATAACTATGTATAGTTATTATAAAATCATACTAATTCTGAGATATAATATCATCCACTACAATTCAATTGAATAATTATGGAACGATATCATCACTCGTTCGTATGTACGGATTACTCTCTCCACGACGCGATGAGATTCATTCTCCATGTTAACCACTCAAGAATGATTATAAAGTATATATAATAAATAATAATGTAATATATGACATGATAAATCTACTATATTTATATATATATATTTCACCTACTTACTTCCATTCAAGACAATAAAGAAAGGAAAACAGCGTTCATGCGTATGCAGGGTCTACCGTCTCCATAAACGGTGTATTTCATTCCGTTTATCTACCTATATTATATATATATATATACTGAATATATTTGATATATAAATAATTATTTACATTCTGGAAGTAAGTAAATCATGATATAAGTAATAATAATATCAATAACAACAAGTCCAAACACGTACGATAAATAAAACGATTTTACACAAAACACTACTTTAACATGGAATTTACAAAATAACAGGTAATATAAAGTCATAATTGAACCATATATGATATCATAACAATTAATATGATTATATAATAAGTAAATAAAATTATTTAAATAATTATATAGGAGTTTCATATATGTACGAAGCATATCAGACCTATGGTAAGGGATAATTTTGCAAATCTCATTTTTATCTGAGATTACTTATACGTAAGTATTTACTGGGGTTATTGTTATAATCCATGTCCATGTTTTCTATAAATGTTTTAATTTATGTTTAAAGTCATTTTTAACCATTTTTTACTTTTACTACAAGTTATTAAAGGAATCTTTCTTTTGTTTACCATATGAGGAACTTTTTGACTTTTCCTGCAAAAGTACGAGAAGAATGTTTTTTTAACTTATACGGCATGAATGGATTTTTACGGTTTCATAAATCCTTATTTTCATGAAGCTTCCTATACAATATTTCATGAATATTTTCAAAAAAAATCTTTTTCTCTTAAAATTTCTTGGAATTTTGTGAAAAGAAAAATATTTTGATGAAGAAAGGATATTTTCTTCAAGAATTCATTTCAAGTGTTTTGTCAAAACTATTTTCCATTTAAGATGAAATTATTTAGTATGATTATGTTTCAAGTATATCGTATCTAATATTTACATGTTTTGATTCTTCTTATGATGAAATGATATCCATTTTTTATATGGATTACGTTATGATGGGATGATGTTTATGAAACTCATTTTATTCTTTGGGTTATGATGAATGATTTATGTTTATGTTGTGGCACACGTAAGAATGATTTTAATATGAGATGGGTGGGACCTATATCTCCCTCAAATTAATTGGGTAATGATTTATATCTCATGATATAGACTTGGTTGGAATGTTAAGTTAATATGGTTCAGTGATACACGACTGGAACAAGGAGTGAACTCGATTCAGAAAGGGACTTTGTCTAATAAGATTGTCTTGGCAGCAATGCCTTGGCTACTATGGAAATCATATCATGTGCGTAATGGTTTTCCACAATTACATGTTTTCTTACCATGATATTTTATCATGATTGATGTTCCATTATGATATATGGCTTATGTACTTCCGAGATTTATGTCTTCGCTCAAGATTTTGTTGTTTAGATTTTATGTTCAAGTTTTTGCATTCAAATGTTTATAGATTGTTTTATGTTCTCTATGATTACCCTTACTGAGCATTTTAGCTCTCCCTTTTTATGTTTTCTTTTCCCAAGGATATAAAGAATGGTTTTTGGTAAGAAAATAAAAGGGGAAGATCATTATGGGAGATGTTGAAGATCTTTCACCATGATTAGAAGATTATTTTTACGAGTTTCCAAAGACAATAAACTATTATAGTCCTTGTTTTTTTGTTTTAGTTATGTATTAATTATTCCGAAATAGTAATGTAATGTCCATGTATGTCATGCTTGGGTCTCTATAGTTGGTATCATAAGAAAGGATTAGTTAACCTTTGGAAACTAGGATGCGAAAATTTTTGTAAAATCCCTAGAGATATTTCCAAGGTATGTCTAGGGATGTCACTACGGTTTAGTATAACAATAGGATACAGTCCTAGAATTATGTGGATGATCATGAATAAACTAGGGTGAACCTAGGGTTTCATGGATTGAAGAATGAGTGATAAGGTAGACATCCCATAAGTGACTTTTTATGATTATGTGGTTCCTTGTTATTTCAACTGTTTCTTACACCATGGTTTTTGGTTTTAGTCAATGGAGGGAACCAGAAGGAATTGGGTCAAAATTGAATCTAATGGAAAAATTGGTGAATATGAGCAAAAAAATTGTGCAATTCCTAGAAAGAAAGATTTTCTGTTTATGCTGAATCAGTCATCATGATATATGATTAACAATGTGAACTTTAGTGGTATTCCTAATTCATCATATGAGAGGAAGATGGATTTTTATGCATGTTCACATGGTGAGGAGCATAGAGAAAGGAAGATTTAGATTTCTAAAGAAGGAAAGAATAACCTTGATGAATACATCAAATGGAGGGGGAGATGTTATCTGTGTGGGGAGAAGGGTCATAGAGTGACAAACTGTTATGGAGTTCAATGTGTTATCTATGGAGAACTTGGGCATTACCCAACTCAATGCCCTGACCTAAGAGGTTACTTCTAAATCAAGGAAGGACTTATTCCATGACAATCATTGAATAGGATGGATTTAAGTGTTTATGTATTGGTATTCAAGAATAATGGTGTTGAGGTACTTTTATGGTATATTGGAATATTAATGTATTGGTCAATTGTGTTTTTCCATAAGAATATGTTACTGGTAACCTTGAAAAGTGATTGAAATATTTTTTGAAAGCAGTTGATATGTGCATAATGAAGGGATAAGAAGAAAATAATATGTTTTATATTATTCATGACCTCATGATTGAGATAAGGAAAAATTGATATTATGGTTTGAGTATATAGAAATTTTGGGATTTTGGTATATGGAAATAGTTAACTTTTGACAGCATTCACGTTTTCACTAAGGTTCAATGGGTATTCATTTTTTCAAGAGAATACATGATTAAGGTATTTACATGTTTGGAATGTGACCAACAAGATATATCTTATGATATATGGGGGATAAACAATAGTATTCACATGATTGTTATATGACCTGTCTAGCAATTGTTTTTTTTACTATGAGATTGGATAGAAGTATTTTTGTTAAGCCTAAATGTTGTAACAGATTAAGTTATACATCATATAGTATTATTTAAGGATAGAACTTGTTTTTCGATATTATTTCTGGAATGTTATAATATTATAGTTTTAGAAAAAGGACAACCTGTAGGATTGGCGACAAATCCTTGCGTCGGACAAGGCTGTAGGAATCGAACCCACAACTGAAGTGCGACAAGACTTTATCACCTACCACTAGCCTACAGGAAGTCCTTGGTTAGTAGAAACTATTTTTATTTTATTAAGAGGAATGATAGGTGTAGTATAAGTCCATTTTTGGAACCATATACGATTAATCTCACTATAGATGGACTTATGTATATAACTTTTGCTAACCTTATGTTTGAGACAGATGGAATGACCGATCATTCTATCACCTGATCTACTAACACTTTATATTCAACTTCATTTCTTTAAGAGATGAAGTGGAAATTGTTCAAAGCACGAGCAAGGGTAATATTGTACCAAAATCAAGTAAGTATTTCTTTTAATTCAAAATATTCAACATTAGGGAAATGATCTTGAAAACCAAAAAAAATTCCTAGTGCCATCCTATCTGATGAATCAGATGGTACCTTAGATTATCACAAATTTATGTCTTTGTGATTGTTGTCTTTTTCATAGTCATATTCTCTACCACTCTCCATTAGCACTTGACGGTTAGATTTCTCTTCCATATCCATATTTTCACCTAGGTTCTCCTTTGTGGTAACCCAAGTGATGAGTCACTTTGGGTATCCATTTTTTTTCTAACATTCATCTTTAAAATTATGTTTTAGCATTCCTTTTTAAGATGTTGGTTTCTATGAATGAAACTTTCAAGAAGTAAACCATTTATAACCCCAACGAATTTCGAGGGCGAAATTCATTTTAAGGGGGGTAGAATGTAACAACCTGAGATTTTATGAGAATTATTATTTTTAATTTCATTTATGTTTTTTGTTGTATTCTACAGGCATCCTTTACTTGTCTTGCATTACACGCAATCGCGACCTTTCTTGATGGCGTGTGTAGTACGCAATACCATGTTTCACTAAACAACGATATATTGTTATAATATTATTATGGACTAGAATCTATGAATAGTATTAACTAAATTTTTAATTTTATAACATTATTATTCATCTTACACATTTTCTAGAATATGTTATGAGAACAAAATAGATTTTTCGGGTAAAATAAGTATTTTTCAAAAAATGCAGTTTTGCCGCCTTCTGATGGAGCACCCACATTAAATCTTGTTTTTAACGTGTTTATAAGTTTAATTTGACAAAATAAAATTCTTATTTGGAATCATGATATAAAATTTTACTTTGGATAAATTTTTCATATTATTCTGATAACTTTCATATTTAAATGAATAGTAAGACATGCTATATTTTAATTAAAAACAACTTTTTTCATCGCAATAATTTATATGGTTAAATTATAATATTGGAAAGTTTTAAAGTATAAATATAATATATTTTTACCATTCAATATAATGTATGTCATTACCATTAATTTTACATTAAATTCATAGGTAAAAACATTTCAATCTTTGGAAATGTTTTAACTTTTAAAACTCGTTTTCTTAACAACGGGATTAATTTTAAATTAATTATTGAAACATATGTGTTTTTAATTTTTAAAAATGGATTCAATATTTTAATTCATTGGGTCCAAATTATGTTAATAGGTTACTTTTATTTTTTTGATATTATGAATAGTAAATACACTAATTTTTATTTACTGCAGTTTAAGGTAAATCGGGTAATTAAGGGTAAAAATAAGATTATAAAATTACCCTAACACCTGAAAAAAATCAATTGGATAACTAAAAGATGAACCATATCACATAAGGGTCGGATTATATTCATTTTATAGACTTTTGACCATGAAAATAATTTAATTATTATTAAAACCAAAGAAAGTGACAACATTTCGCTCTCTTAAATCTTATAAGTATAATAATTTTAATCTTGTGATAAACATCATACAAATTCGAACATGAATAGTATATAGGAATATAATAAAATTATCTACATCATGTAAATTTATTTAGAATTTTTAGGGATTAAATAAATATAATTACAGGTGACACAATAGTGATGATGAAATTATTTTATTGATTGAAATAAAAAATAAATGGTTTTAAAAATATTAAAATAAATATTATATGAACTATTTAATGTGATCCACGAATTTTATAGATAAATATGACATGTTATGAATATATTAATTCTTTTATTTTAAACATATCTTCTGTGTGAATTTTATTTAAATTCAAATAAATGAATAGTATCAAAATTGACACTACTGTTATTTTATAAAAATAACATAATATAAAATTGTTTAAAAATAACAAATATATTTAAAAATTATAAATTTATATTTATATGGTCTAAAATTTCATAAATTATCCAATTATGGATAATTTAAAACACATAAGTAATTATTTATAACAACATAAAATTTAGAATCTTTTTACCACAAATAAAATTAAATAGATTAGATAAGGATAAATCAAGTTGATTAGGTTTAAAATAACATGTTCAAATTTTATTGGTTGATTATATTACAACCCATTCTAATATAATATTTGAATATTATTCATTTTTAGAGGTTTTTAAGTGGGTTTTGATGTATTATAAATTAATATTTTTGACATTTCTAAAGGTTCCCCTCTCCTCTCTTATAAATTGGAACCTACTCCCTCTTCTATTTACACAATTTTGAGCCTTAAATCTCAGCAAAAACCTTCCCATTTCCTTTATAAACTTCCCTAGGAACATTATATAGGTTCTGGTATCCTCAAAAGACCAACTCTAGTGCCTTAAGAGGAATCTTAAAAGAGATGTGTCGAAGAAGAGGTAATCTCTTCCACCGATTCTTTCAAGTTTCTTTCTTTTTAAACTTCTTCTTATTTAGTTGTTTCATTATAAAGTAATAACATCAGTATCACTAATATACTTATATGTTATTATAAATATGAAACAACCCCATTTCACCTTATATCCATCCTACAGAAAATGAAATCACCGCGCGTGCGTACGTACGGAATATCGTCTCCACGCCGTGGTGTAATCTGTTTTTCCACCACCACCTTACTTGGATGGGTATAGTGGTGTAAAGAATAAATATGTATAGTTATTATAACATCATAATGATTATGAGATATTATATCATCCACTACAATTCAATTGAATAATTATGGAAAGATATCATCACTCGTGCGTACGTATGGATTACCGTCTCCACAAGGCGATGAGATTCATTCTCCATGTTAACCACTCAAGAAAGATTATAAAATATATATAATTAATAATAATGTAATATATGACATGATAAAGCTAATGTATTTATTTATATATATATATATGTATGTGTCATCCACTTACTTCCATTCAAGCCAATAAGGAAAGGAAAACAGCGTTCCTGCGTACGCACAACCTACCGTCTCCATGAACGGTGTATTTAATTTCATTTATCTACCTATTATATATATATATACTAAATATATATGATATATAAATCATTATTAACATTATGGAAGTAATTAAATCATGATATAAGTAATAATAATATCAATAACAACAATTCCAAACACGTACGATAAATAAAACGATTTTACCCAAAACGGTGCTTTAACATGGAATTTACAAAAGAACAGGTAATATAAAGTAATAAGTGAACCATATATGATATCATAACAATTAATATGATTATATAATAATTAAATAAAATTATTTAAATCATTATATAGGAGTGTCAGATACGTATGAAGCATATCGGACCTAAGGTAAGTGATAATTTTTCAAATCTCATTTTTATCCGAGATTGCTTATACGTAAGTATTTACTGGGGTTGTTGTTATAATCCATGTCCATGTTTTATAAAAAAATTCATGTATTTTTAAAGTCCTTTTTACCCATTTTTTACTTTTACCACATGTTATGAAAGGAATATTTTTTTTGGTTACCATACGAGGAACTTTTTGACTTTTCCAGGAAAAGTAGGAGAAAAATGTTTTTTTAACTTATATGGCTTGAATGGATTTTTACGGTTTCATAAAGCCTTATTTTCATGAATCTTACTCTACAATATTTCATGATTATTTTCAAAAAACTATTTTTCTCTTAAAATATTTTGGCATTTTGTGAAAAGAAAATTATTTTGAAGAAGAAATGATATTTTCCTCAAGAATTCATTTCAAGTGTTTTGTCAAAATTATTTTCCATCTAAGATGACATTATTTAGTGTGATTATGTTTCAAGTATATTGTATATATTATTTACATGGTTTTATTCTTCTTATGATTAAATGATATCCATTTTTTATATGGATTACGTTATGATGGGATGATGTTTATGAAACCCATTTTATTCTTTGGGTTATGATGAATGATTTATGTTTATGTTGTGTCACACGTAAAAATGATTTAAATATGAGATAGTTGGGACCTATATATCCCTCTAATGCATTGGGTAAGGTTTAATATCTCATGAGATATACATGGCTAGAACGGTAATTTAATCTGGTTCAGTGATACAGGAATGGAATGAGGAGTGAACTCAATTCAGAAAGGGACTTTGTCCACTAATATTGTCTTGGCAGCAATGCCTTGGATACTATGGAAATCATATCATGTTCTTAATGGTTTTCCACAATCATATGTTCTCTTCCCATGCTATTTTATCATTATTGATGTTCCATTATGATATATTCCTTACGTACTTCCAAGATTTATGTCATTGCTCAAGATTTTGATGTTTAGATTTTATGTTCAAGTTTTTGCATTCAAATGTTTATGGATTGTTTTATGTTCTCTATGTTTACACTTACTGAGCATTTGAGATCACCCTTTTTCTGTTTTATTTTCCCCAGGATATAAAGAAAGGTTTTAGGTAAGAAAAAAAAGGGGAAGATCTTTATGGGAGATGTTGAAGATCTCTCACCATGATTAGAATATTATTTTTCCGAGTTTCCAATGACACTAAACTATTACGGTCCTTGTGTATTATTTTTTTGTTATGTATTAAGTATTCCGCAAAAGTAATGTAATGTCCATGTACGTCAATCTTGTGTCTCTACATTTTGAATAAAAAATTTATCTTCGTTAAAAATCAAGAGAAACTTGCTAGAAAATTCATGATCAACCTAGTATGATATGAGGGTTCTTACTAGGTTAACAATTTGTAATTATTTTGATTACCAATGAAAACATAAAATCAACAAAATGTTTTTTGGTGTAAGATTCAAACTCAATCATGGAATCACATCAAAAATGTGATTTTATAACCAATTTTTGGTTTATGTTTATTATTTTCTCAATAAAATAACATGAAATTTATTGATTTATTGATTTATTGATTCAATATTTTATTAACTGACATAATACACAATAGTACTCAATAAAGATAAAGGGTGAGAGAAGAAGAAAATGTGCTCAAATCATCACATTATCTAATTTATTCATGAAAGCATAAGACTTCATGATCCTTTAATTTTCATATGATAACACTAGGATAAAAAAATAAAAGGATAAACAATAAAAATATAAAAAAAACCTAGAGATTAAATTGCCTTTTAAAGATTACAAATGAAGAGATCGGGATTACATCAAAGAACACACCATATATTAATCACTAAGGAGTTTATTAATATATGAGGGAGGAGAAGATTAAAATTTGAAAAGTAATATTTGAATATAAACTAAAACTTATCCATGGATGTTTCAACCTTGAAAATGACCCATCAAATTCTTTTATAGAGAAATTTTAAAGTTTTCTCTATGAAAAGTTAAAATTATATGGTTGTAAGTGAGTGGTTCATCACATATTTTTCAGACAACTTATTCAAATAGAAGACCAAATTTTACATGGAAATTTAACTTAAAGTATTATTTTTATTTTTGGTTTAGATTTATTTTTCCATTTACTTTATAATAATTATTTCTGGATCCTCCTAGAAAAAGTTATGGTCCTACAACTATAGGTGGATCCAATATGTCTCACCCAAATTTTATTCACTTTGTGGTACTATTTTAAGACTCATGTACTTAGATAAACCCTCTAGTATAGTTGGATGAATTAAATCCCCATTACCATAGAGTCCTAAAAATATATAGTTTTTAAGTTTGAATTATTTTAGTTAATATTATGATAGAAACACCAAACTATTTTCAAACTGGGTCATTATAAGAAAATATCTAATTTTATGATTTTTCCAAAAACCTCTTAATCATAAAAAATTATTAATTCAATAAATAAAAATTTTATGGAACATATGATAAAATATATGAATAAATTTCACTAATAAAATACCTCATAATTACTTTTTCACTTTTGAATAAAATCGTATATTCAAATCAAAATCCACACAAAAATCAAGAGTTAGAAAATATCCAAGATTCTTTTCAAAGTTAAATGTAATATGTATTCTTTATAAAATCAATTTCCCGTTAATTTTTCATTTCTAAAATTCAATATTATTCAACATCATCCATTAATGCATATAACATATTGTGGTTGGGAATTATAGGATTATCATATGATCCTTGGAAATGGAAGACAACCCAAAAAACATGTCAAATATATCCTCAAGCAAAAAAAATGTAAGATAAATGAAAAAACATGTTAAATAGAGTATATATGGTACTCATGTGCATAAAAATTATTCTTCATTGAACAAGTGAGAACACTTGATGATAATCACAAAGAGTAGTAAATCAAATCCTACTACCTCCAAGAGGAGGACACTGACAACTTGATCCATGAACGTTTCACACGAATTTCCACACATTTAAGGGGAACTAGCATATAAACTATGTCATAAACCATGAAATGATAATGTGGAGGGCCTTATGAAATTTTCATGAAACTAATGGTCACTAATAGCGTCAAATGAAAAAAAAATCATCCACACAATAATAAAGACGGTGTGCCCTATGAATCCCAGATAGGTGGGGTGAATCAAGGTGTAATACAAATTAAACTTTTTCTTTTACTTGTTTGGTTCAATTTTAGGATATTTTTTCCATTTTAGAAAGAATTATGTTCAACTTGTATCACTGGATAATCAAAATCACTAAATAAATCATATATATGTGGGAAAGTAAAACATGAAAAGTAAATAATGATTTTACTTGGTTCACTATAAAGGTATATGTCTAAGAATCACACATCGATGATGTGTTAATGTGACAAAATACACTAAAATTAACTAGTTCTTTTCATAAACTATTTCATACATGTTCACTCATATCTAGCTTCGCTTCCTTTATAATTTTTAGTGTTCGAACACTCCTCTATAAAGGCTAGTTACCTTTTCATGATACCGGAAATCCTCACTGATGATCCAAGTGGTGCTCCCAATTCTTTACCTTTACACACGTCTTTGATAAAGGATAATACTATTTTATATACATGAGGACTCTTTAATATTATCAAGATAATCATTAAATAATTGTATCTTAATCTTCATATAGATGTTTTGGGAACACCAATATGCTGATCCTATTATTTATTCTAACCAGATGAGACCAATTTCATTATGGGTGAGTGAAGTCTTTCTCTTCCATAATATTATTGCTATAATACTTACTCTCAAATGATGATGATTACAAGATTTAAATTATCTAATTATGTACTCCTTCTACATTCAGATAAAGTGATGATACTTCATCCATTTTTTCATGATCCTTCTCTTTCACTGAACCAAATATGTCAATAGGGTCTATAGTGTGGTAATCATTTTCATATTCTCTAAATCTAATAACTTTCACCACTCTATTACTATCATGGATATTAAATATTATATACTACCATTATCTTCTATTTATTATTTAATGAATGATATATCACTTATATTATTATGTATACAGATTTTTGCAACACCTATTACACGGTTTTGTGCACTATTGATGTTCCCCTCAAAACAAATTTTCCCAATTTTCTCAACTTGATACTTATTTACATACTACTTTATCTTTACATCTCATAATAAACACCACTTAATATACTTTCTATTATACATTACTTTATTCATGAAAATATAAATCATTTTATTTTCTCATATTATCTTTTCTTGCTTCACTTTTTGTGAGTAATTCCAAGTTCTCTTTCTTTAGCACTACTTTGCATTGCTTCTGTTATATGGTACTATTTTCACACTCTCAAATTTTATGGAATCTACATAATCATATATACTACATATATTCTTTTTGAACCTTATCTATATAAGAAAATCACCTCATACATACTTAAATTCATGCATGGTTTTTCATATATCGCATAGCTATACCACATGTCCTTATCAAATCACATATCTTATAAAAAATAGACTGTGTGTGTGTGTGTCTATTACACTTTTATTCCCCTAAAAATCAGTTCCAATCTCTTTTATTATCATTATTTCTATGTTTCCTTATAAATAAAAAAAACAGGGATATTTATAGGAAAAATCTTCTTCCTCGGTGCCTCTAAAAACTAGTGATCCATTCATTCCACCACTTTATTTCACTTGATTCATTATTTCACTTCATAGAATGATTATTTGTAAATATACTATACTGTATCAAACTATCAAAAAATTAACTTTTTATTCCATCCCTTCACTCGGTATAAATTTTTTTCTATACTGGAAATGTCTACATCAATTTACCACAAACGAAACATGAATCCACATAGCATGAATGTGTATCCTTAATAACAAACTCATCTATAACTTCATGGAATAGTTATATCATATAATTCAGGACAGTTATTTTTAATTAATGACCTCTCATTTATTCAATTTAAACTAAATTCATGTATCATACTTGTGTAGCCATATTTTTTTGAGGTGTCAGGAATTTGAATGCATGAATAATTACTTTAACATAGGTGTGAATTTATTAATTTATAGAAAAATGAATAAAAAATCAAGGATTTGTATTATTTGATATGATGCATGATTTTCATAATAGTTCATGGTAAATTTTATCCATGTGGTGATCTCTACATGATCATAAGAGGCTTGCATGTAGAAGCCCTATGTTGTGGCTCGAGGTTTAAGATGATGTCTCACAACATTGTTTAACTCTGTGGAATGTGTTTTTATTTTAAATGATGTATTAATAGTATTAACTTAATACCTCAGTCACCCATTGAATTAAAATTTATCCATACATCACTTAATAAGTCTTGGTGCACCTTAAACATGTAGATGAAGTTGGTTTCGTGATGGTGTTCGCCTCTAGCATGTTGTATCACACCGCGTGTGAGTAGATAGGAACCACTCTTCCACTGTGTGTGACCCTCACACCTCCATTCTTATTCCCAATCTCTCTAGGAGATCTATCTCTATAGATTTCACAAGATTATATGTTTGGCCTTTAATTGGATATTTTTTTAAAATTAACTCCATTAAAAGCCTTACCAAATAAAACCTCCTACAATATTCCAACCATAATATGATCATGGATCTTTCCAAATTCTTCATAATTGTCCTTTTTATAAAAATTAATTTTCAACCATATAACAATGATCTTTGGTAATTTCTAGTAGTTATAAATGTATTTATATATCTATATATCTCTTTAAAAAACTCTTATACTCGCATCTTTGGAATTTAATAGTAATTCCAAAGGACTTCATAAATCAGTCTAACTATTTTAAAACATCTTCTACTCATAAACTTCTTCAAATAATGACCAATATTTTAAAGTCAAAATTTATTTTATTTTCTTCATAAAATTTTTTTATACCTTTTAGATATCCACATATTGACTCAAATTCACCTCGAAAATAATTCTCAATGTCAACATACTCCTCATATTCTCTAAATCTCATTCAACCGATGATTCAACACAAAATCAAGTATTATTAATATTAAACCGTCGTAAAAAAATTACTTTGAGTTTATATTTGATTTAAATTATTGAAACAAAACTTTCAAGTTGTTCTTCATATCTAGAAACACCACTTTCTTCATATTGTAAACAATGTGCTTCTCATAATAATTATCACATGTGTAATACATTAAAACATCTCAACCATTATCACATGTAAATGAAACTTCTTACCAATTTTTAACTCTTTATCTTATAATAAATTTTCCAATATATATAAAATACTAAAAAATATTTTAATGGAAGTAACTCCAATAAAACATAATAGTCCTCTCTTCAGGATAATTATTAATCATAAATCTATTATAATCCTCCAAGAATCGCCATCTTTAATAGTTATCTTATCAAGAATGAAATCCAGTTTCAATTCAGTAAATCACCAATTAAATATATATATATATATATAACATTAACCTCATGGGTGAAATAAATGAAAACTCATTCTATTTATATAGTTGAATCATGATTCTCCTCTATGAATAAAGAATTAATGCATTGTCCTTATCGGGTGTCATCAACTTACATCATGAATTATTCATTGTTTATGAGAGAATTGAACTCATTAAATACTCAAATATAGATCTTTTTAATATATTTATAATGTATTAAAATAAGTAGAACCCAAATGTGGGGATGTAGTTGTTTCCATACAGGAATACATAGGGTGTACTATGTGTATACATATATCATATGCATATACACTATATGAAACAGTCTACATGTTAACATGTGTCACATGTATATATTATTTATTTTTTATATGAATGATCATATGCATGTGTCATATGCATGAATTATATGTGGACTATATACATTATTCCTGACTATATATTATCATGTTATATATATATCCATTACATGCATATATATACATATATATTACATGCATTATATGCATGTGTTCTACGTACATGCATCATATGCATATGTTTTATATAAAAGGGTCACTTACATGTATATTTTAGTGAACATACAAAAATATCCCACTTGAACTGAAATATCATTAAGACTTAGTAACAAACTTCACAAATCATTTTGAATATATAAAAACTATTTTGGATATGGTTTCATCAAGATCTATTCACTTTGGAACAAACACTTTGTCCCAAACATTATCATTATAAAAAGGCTTAACTATGTGACCATATAGGCCTTAGAAGCAATGAAAAAAATATAAAATCTATACTCCATTGATGTAAGTAAATAGAGGCTTCTAACAAAGCATTAATTCCACTCAAGATACTAAGGGTTATAATGTGATCTTCATCAAACATACTCATATTCTGTACAAACATGTATATCACCATATGTATCATATACATCATATAAAGACCTATAGAATCCCTTTATCCATGACATCAAGTGACCACTAGACATGGACTATGCCAATCCAGTATAGGCTAACTCATATTTTCTTGATTCTCAAAAATAAACTAACCAAGTCAATGAATACATCACATATCATTCATCTTAAATAAAATCACATCACATGTCACTCATCTAAGTATATAATAAAATCATATGTGACCTAGCAAAGAATGTATATGTATTTACACATTATAATTTAATCTAGGGTAAAATTTTTGTACTCATTATACATGTGAAAAAATTCCATATATATTATGCTCCAACTGACAACATGATCAACAGTATACTAAACCACCCCATGATTAGATATTTAATTTTTGACTTGTATAAGTATGGTATTAAAGTATGATGGTTTTTGTGCTAGGTATCTCATAGACCTCAAGTAATGGGGATATATAATAATCATACACCCCTAAGTATATTGATGATTGTATGAAATTTCATAAGATATATTTTGGTATGTCAATACAAGTAATAAGTCTCTACTTATTACCTCATGAATCTATTCTTCATATCTTGTATACAACCCTTTATAATGAGAGAAATATTATATTCACCCAAATCTTAACATATCATCACATCCCATTATATTTTATGATGGTCATCAATTAAGGATAACTCAATAATTCATTTTTAGAGGATATTTATCATTCTACAGTTCATGTGAAGTTATAACACACATGAATGAAAGATAAATGGAGATTTCCTTTATTATAAAGCCATGATACATATTATATTCTTAAAAAAATTTAATAATATTCAAAAAAAACATGCATAAGAACCTATTTATCATATCATATATGAAAAACTACCAGTTTAGCCTTATGTTTGCTATAATTTTTTTAGGTTTTGTTAACTTATTACATATATATATAGTTCCAATCACATATCTATGTGACCACCTGATAAGATACCCCCATTAATTAAATTTGTGAGTGACATATATAAAGTAAGATGTTTTTAATAATGGTGATATTTAGGAATCATATTCCCAATTTTCAAATTTTGAACCTATTCAAACTCCTTAACTTCACAATATCAAATGTTACAATGTCATTATTTTATTTTCTACTTATAATTATTTATAAGAGTAAAATAATTATACTTAAAACCTATACCATTAAACTTTTTCCTTTAAAAAATATAACTATTTATATTATATTTTACTAGTACATACTAAACTGATTTAATACAAAGTGACATTCAATTTGATTAGAAAATCCCTAAAGAAATAGTGAAATTCACTTTTACTTTAAACTAGCTTAATATTTTATTTGTTAACTTTGAACTTTTTTAAGTTCCAACACACTACCACAAACCTATTAGGAACTATATTTATTTTATAATTTCATAATAAGAAACAAAAACCCATTTTTTGGGAAATAACTCTTATTTATTTTTAATATAAATATTTAATAAATAAACTATTATTTCTATATCATATATAGTTATCAATTTGTTTGAAGCATATTCTTAAAAATAAGATAATTCTTTTAAAATATTTCATTGATAAATTATACGAGGAACATATTCCTTCATATTTTAACAAATAACTATATATACATTTTATCCCGGATAGAACGGTTTTATTCAAGTATTTCTTTTAAGAGTTTTATAGAATTTGGATTAAATATATGTGTATTAAAAACATTATCACATTTATTCAAATAATAATTATTTCAAGATATTTTCATGAGATAAAAATGTGATTAACAAATACACATCCATAAATTAAATGAGGCTATGTAATGGTTCCCCCTCTACCTAGTTTGAAAGAGGTATTTGATTTAAATAATAAATGAGGCTTTGGCCCCAGCCTTTTAAAAAAAGTCTTCAAATATTTCTTCACTTTTAAACTCTTGTTAATTTAAAATATTTCTAAAACATAAAATTGGTATCATATACCATTTGGAACCTACTAATTGAATTATATAACATTTATACCTGATGTGGATGTTATTCATGTATTTTTATGACCTTTCTGGTAATCCAAACAATTCCTTATGTAATGGATAATATAGACACAATGATAGAATTGTATCTTATTCTTATTTTCTATTCAATATATGGTGTGGAATCTCTATGACCAATTTTATTTCTTTTATTTTCAAAACCTTTAACCTTTTATTTTTTTACCATTAATATGGAACTTAAGCCTTAACCACCCATGTATTGATCAGATATCCTAAATGTATTGAGGAGATTAGGAAAGGGTTTATAAAATTCACTTATATTTTAATTAACAAAAAAATATAGGAACCATTATGGTAGTTATTGTATAATGAAATTACTATAAATTTTAAGTTTAATAGGCGAACCAAACCTATCAAAATCATTTATATTCCAAATTATATTGAGTAAATGAGTTGATACTAAGGTACCTTCTTCTATGTTCCACTAAACAAAATCCTTTTATTCCTGATACCTTTCATGTATATATTACTTCTGATATATCCTTTTCAGTTTTTCTATCATTTTTTAGAAATCTAAAAACTCATGTTTCTTCATTAACTTAGACTCCATAGTGAGGAGAATAAGTTTGGAGACCTCTAGTTCATCCTATAAATATATTTCATATGCATATAACTATGTATGTGTGATAGCTTAATCAGTTGGTTCCTTTGGAAATGGTCATTCTAATACATAAAATGTTCCCACTTTCTTGAGAAAAATTTCTAAGTTTGGATACCAGTCAAGGAAGTTACTTCTATTTAGTTTAACTTTATCCAGAATAGATCTCATGGAGAAACCAGATGATGATGATATCATTATATATAACAAAAGATTTTATTATATGATTATTAGGTTTTATTACCATTAATAATATCTTTTATTAGATAGTCTCCCACTAAAATGATGACCTCATACATCATATCCATTTATTGAGACTAGATCCATATTTCACTGACAAATGGTCCTAATTTGGTGTGAGACTCATCACATTAGTTATTTAGGTAAGATATCAATAAAATAACAATAGTTTTGATTCTTGGATAGTTATGTGGATATCTCTTTACCTATATCCATCATAAGGATAATATTCAACTATATTCCTCCAGTATCCCAAATCTTGGGATTTTCTAGCTATGTGTAACCAAAATAAAACATAAAAATGATATAACATAATAAAATATAGGGGAACCCCAATTTGTAATTAAAATACCTAGTTAGATAATCCATATTCACTCATTACTTTCTTTCCTTACACAAAATAATACAAGGTCGCACCACTTTGGTGTAAAGCTACCTAGTTGGATGATTGAGTTCTTGAAAAGTGTTGTTGTGGAAGGAATCCCACACTTAGTACTAGATGTATTTTCTTAAAAGTCTCACCTATTTAATATACATTTTTTTTATATTAAACTCATAAATATTTCATATTATTAAATCTGTGTCATATCATTTTTATTCTTTTTTGAATTCATTCTTTTAATGATTTAGTTTTGGAATCCTTATTTAATTCACCAAATTAATGTATTTACACCACATTAATTTGTAACTTTTACACAACCCACAAGTTTGTGTAAATCACCCAAAAATAGAAACCAAGTATATTAATACATATACAAATTTATATTATTCATAAGGTACATGAAATTTCATATAAATATATAGAGTTAGATGATATTGATAATCTATTCATGATTAATATTAGAGTGATAGATATATAACCCTTCACATTTCTAGAACAAGGTGTAAGAATTTAGGTTAGTAGATATTTTGACCCCAAGTACCACTCCCCAGAGGGAATTTACTCAATATAGAATTCAATTCATGGTGTCTCTAATACCTAATATATGCAAACTATATTAGACAACTATTCTAAATCTCACAAATAAAATAAAATAAAAATGAGGTTAGGGTTTATGAAAAATTAAATTTTATGGGGTCATACCTAAAATATAATGAAAGGGTGTATCTCCTAGAATAAATTTATCACATAAATAAATAACTCACATTATTAAAAATTTATAAAAAAATAATAACCATGAATAAAGAAAGGAATAACTATTAAATAAATTAATATTTCTTAAATTTAATGTGAGAAAAATTTGTGAGCTCTTAATAAATAAAAGAGTAATATAAACCATTTATAATTATGCTTAACCTTTTATATATAATTTCAATATGAATTTTTTTTATGCACTTTTTTAGGGCATGGATTGACATGATGATGTTATTTTTCCCTCCTTTCTTAGAAAACTGATGTCTTTTATACACTTTGTTTCATGATTTATTAAAAAAAGATACACTTAATACAACCCCAGAATATCATGTGGCCTATTTTCTTTGGGTAATTAATTAAATAGAATAATAACTTACAAAAAAATATAAAGACATAAACTAAAACTCTAAAACATGCCCTTAAATTCTCTTGATTCTTTTAAAATTGTACAAGATACCCTTGGGGCATACATAAGAAATGGGTGAGATATAAAGACTAATAAGGGGATAATAAAATAAAAACGTGATCAAAGTAATACATGTGAATAAATAACCATTTCAATGAGACATAAAAGGGGTGATGATCATAATCTTGAATAATGATTCATGTTATAACATGATAACATCATGTCCACATAGGAATGTGAAATCAATATAAAACATGAAGTCATAAACATAATTCAATGATAAAAACCAAGAAATCATAACATAGTGTTCTTAGGATAACCTCCCTTGAACAATACATTGCATCTCATGATATATAAATATTACCCAATGCATTGAAGGGCTATATAATTCTAGTATCACCCATCACTTTCATATCATGTACATGCATAAGTATTTCACAGAGATCAGACAACATAAGGATGTATTTCATAACTTTTAACCCCATGATTTAAGGAGTGTGGGTTACAAACAAGGAAATACCCAATCAATTAAGGATGGGTACAAATAGTTGAATAGATTTGAGTGTAAATGTGAATGAGTATTTTCTATAAAAATGTTTGGCCTGGAAAATTTTATGCTGATTATGGAAGCATGATGGGGGTATATAAAGATTCATATAAGGGTTAAATGATAGTTAAAGGGGTATATAATCATCTTAAAATCATATTTATATTAATATTTATGTGTAGAAACATATACCATCATGAAAAATTGGAAAATAAAAGGCATAATTTAAATAAGGTGCTTGAATAAAGGCTAAAATGAAAGGATTCCTTACCTAGAGAGGGGTCATCTTAAAGATATGGATAACCTTAATAAGAGAATGGGGGAACCTTGTGAGGGATATATAGATGTAATTTTAGAATAAATTCATGATATGAGGTTTTTTAGTGAATAGTAATGGGAGTTTAGATGGATTTAAATGGAAAAAATAAGGGAATTATTTATTAACTTCTAAATTTAGGTTTTGGACTCTATATATTAAATTAATCCTAAACAAATATCATAAAATGGTTTTTTCTTATAGTTTCTTCCAAATAGTTTTGTACTTCCCTATTTTATAATTCCAATAACCTAACCTATTAAAATAATACCCCTAGTGATATTTAAGTGAATTATATTTGTAAATAATTTATTTTAAAACCTTAAAATATAATATACGTTTTGGAGGATTAATTAGGGGTTTATAATATTAATCAAAATAACTTAAAAACAAATTATTTTAATGGTAAAGATTAATTTTGTTTTTTGTTACTATTTTTAGTATTTATTAAATCAATTTTAGGATTTTATGATGTTATAATTTATACCGTATATCTATACCTTATTTAATTTTAACCCAAAAATTCGATTGTCTCAGAAAATTATGAAAAATTAACTCTTGGATAATTTTGACATGGTTATTTAAAAAATAATGTTTATTTTATCAAAATACTTCTAAAAATATGATAATTTATAATTTTAAATCAAAAATACCCATTTATTGAAAAATATTGGTTTTTTTACAATAATGTTTTCCTGACCCTTATATAAATTACATTTGGCTTCATAAAATTATATTATAATATATATTTAATAAATATTATTTATTAATAATATTATATTAAAATAAAATTTATTTCAAAAATTATTTAATTCATTCAAAAGAGTGTCCATATTAAAATGATATATTTCTGAAAAATACAATTTGTATTTCATTGTAAAATGTAATTTTTATCAAACTAATTATTTAATAATTTAATAAATTAATAATAAAAATGGATAAATATAATCATTATTTTATTGAAATAAAATATAGAAATTCATACTATATGGTTCTATAAACATATTCCTTTATTACACCAGAAAATACCCTAAGGTTAAGGTGTGTGATGGTGATATTTTCTTAGGGTGGTTTGGTGAAAATGGTCTAGTCCATGATCTCAATGAGCTTGAACTTCTCCATTAAATATATTTGTTCGTGCTTTAGTTTTATAATATCTGTATCGGTTTAGTCAAGGTTAAATCTTAGTGTTGCTTTCTCCCTTATAAGCTCCAATAAATAGGCTTCATATGGTACAATCCTGCTGGTCAAGGTCATCACTCCAACCTTCTATGTAAATTGAACTTTATCGTAACCCTTAATATGATAATCTTAATGATCATTATAAAATGGACATATTATCAATTATTATGATTCTTAATAGTTTTTTAAATCTGACAGACCATATAAAAGTCCAAAATAACCAAATTAGTTCTTTTGTTTTCCATAACTACATTTCTTAATAAATAGTTTATTCATTAAAGAGGGAATTTTATTTATAAAAGTTTATTTCATTAAATTATTACCATTTAATAAATTTCACCCTAAAAATTTTCATTTCATGCACTAAAATAGATGAGGGTACTTTTCCTTCATTGTTGCTTTTGGTTCCCATGTTGTTTCCTCAATCTTTTGGTTCTTCCATAGAAATTTGACCTGGTGAGTTGTATTTTTTCATAGAACCTTGTTTATATGATATAATATATTCACTATATTATCCTCATATAAAAGATCATTCTCCAATGGTACCACCTCTAGATTCAGTACATGTGAGGGTTCTGGTATGTACTTTCTCAATAGGGATACATGGAACACAACCTGTAATTGATATAGGTCAGTTGGGAGTTCTAGTCGATGGTCCACTACTCATATACGATAATGGATCTCTAAGGAGACAATGTATCTTGGACTAATATTTCCCTTTTTTCCAAAACTCATGACTTTCTTCCATTATTATATATAAAGGAACACTTTATCTCTGACCTCAAACTCTAGTTCTTGACAATAATTGTCTGCATAATTTTTCTGCTAAAATTGTATGTATTTCATATGATGTTAAATGGTTTGAACCTATTATCTAAACTCTTAGATAAGAATATGTATCATCAGATAATACTCTATAACATCATCCCATCGTGTTGGAGTCCAACACCTCTTCCCATAGATAGTATCATAAGGTTCTATTTTGATTCTATAATGGAAATTATTTTTATATGAGAACTCTACTAGGTGAGGTGTTGATCCCAACATCCTTATAAATCCATTGAAAATGATATCATCATATCCTATAGAGTTTTAATGGTTCTTTCAGACTAACCATCCATCTGAGGGTGATAACCAGCTATGAATATCAACTCTGTATACAACACTTGTTAAAGTCTTCTCTAAAACCTTTATTAAAACCTTATATCTCAATCATATATAATAAATAGTGGAACTTAATGAAATATTGCCACTTACCTTATCCATATATTAGTGAGTTGTTAAAGAGTGGAATATTCCTTGATAGTTATGAAATGTGTTGACTGGTTAAGTCACTAAACTACCACCCAGATGGCATTATTTTCTTTAGGGGTCCTGGGGAGTCCCATGATAAAATCTATGTTTATGGTTTCCCATTTCCAAGATAGTATGGTAAATAGTTTCATCATACCCTTATACTTATGTTGTTCAGCCTTAACTTGTTTTCATACCAAGAATCATCATATAAATTCTATAATATTCCTCTTCATGTTATCCCATCATAATATTTGATTCAAATGTATATATATCTTATTGCTTCTTGGATGAATAGAGAAGGATGAGCTATACGCATCATTTAGAAGTTCCCTCTTTAGTTATTGTTTTTATGGGATACATATCCAGGTTACAAACCATATAAATCCATCTTTATCAAAGATAAAATTAGGAATATTTTCTATCTTTTTTGTAGCACCTTTTTCATCCTTAAGAGCCTCCTTGATCAAATTAAGAATATATAGTTTATTAGTTATTTGATCAAGGTATGATAATTATCCTTTTATTATTCCCATTTCAATCCTCTATATGTCCAAGAATATTGGATACATTACAATTATCATTATATATATGGTTTTAGGAAACTTTATACTTATATCATATTCGAATTTGTTCACCTTCCTAGGATAGTAATGAATTGAACACTCCTAATACTTAATTAGCTCTAACCACTTTCATTGGTGCATATTGATCTCATATTATGTGAATATATAATTAAGGATTTTATGGTTCATATATATTTCATACTTCTCCCTATAGAGATAATGTTTCCAAATCTTTAGTGTGAATATCACTACAAAAAATTATAGATTATGTTTTGGTTATTTCTACTCATGGATCATTAATTTATGGGTGGTATAGGCTATCACCTTTTCATATTTCAAGAGTACACAACCTAATACCTTTTTGGATGCATCATTGTAGATTAAAAATCCTTCCCCAATGGTGGGTAATTTGAGTATAGGTTTAGTGATTAGACTCTTAGTCAACTATTTAAAGACACATTATAATTCATTGGTATAGAAAAACATAAATCCCTTCCGAGTTATCTTGGTTAGTGGGCTTGAAAATCATGATATGTTTCTCAAAAATTGATGATAGTACCCATCTAATACAAGGAAGTGGTAGATTTTCATCATGGAGGTTGGATTATACCATCCTTCAATTACTACTATTTTTAAGGATCCAAAAATATCCCTTTTCTAGTGATAACATTCCCTAGGAAAGTTACTTTATCCATCTAGAACATACATTTACTATACTTTAAAAATAACTTTTCCTTTCACAAAGTCTTTAGTATAGAATTAAAATTCTTCTCATGGTCATATTTTCCTTTAATGTAGTTAAGAATATTACTTATAAAGACTCCCATAATTTTTTAGAGGTGATCCCTAAAGACTTTATTCATCAATTCCATGAGTACTTTTAGAGAATTAGTGAATATAAAAGGAATCACTATGAACTCATATTTCCTATAACTTTTACAAAAAGAAGTCTTAGGGACATTCACCTTCTTCATTATCACTTGATAATATCCTGACTAAGGATCCACCTTAGAGAAGTGTTTTTCTCTATATAGCTGGTTGAGAAATTCATCAATCCATGATAGAGGGTAATTGTTCTTTATCATGATCTTTTTGAGCTCATGATAATCAATTCAGAGGCACATTGACATATCCTTCTTCTTGATGAAGAGGAATAGTGCACCCCACGATGAAGCACTTGGTCATAGAAAATCTTTATCCAGATTTTTTTATAGTTACTTATTTATACCTTCAAGTTAAACAGTTTCCATTCTATATTGAGTCTTGGATTTTGTAAAACATCTAGGTATAATATTGATGGAGAACTCAACCTCTCAGCTAGGAGAAGATTAAGAAATTCTTTAGGAAACATATTAGTGAACTCCCTCACAATGGGAATGTCTTCAAGGATGATCTTTTCCTTAGTTTCAATCATTTAAGAAAGATACGATTACTCATAGGGTAATAAGATCCATGAAATATATGATGATACCAAATTATATTTATCCTCCTCCTTGAACTTGTATATAATCATAAGAGAATTTATGATACATAGGGTGAATTCCTTCTCTTATCAATTTATGTTGTCTATATATAAGGAAATTCAATCCATGACTAGAATATCTTTGAATTACCCTAAATGGAGTATCACAAGGTTCACTGGGAAATTCATCCCAAAAATTTGGATATAGGATGATTTATATGCTTGGGATGAAACAATTGTCCCATTTTTCATCTTCACTGATAACTCAACCTCTATATTTTGACATGGTGCTTGAATAGTTATATTAAAATTTCATGATATGAAAGAATGCATATATCCATAATCAAAAATTAAATTCTATATTCTTGAATGAATAACTAGCATACATGTCTCCACTTCATTGTCAGAATACACCTCAATAGTCATGATGGAATAATCTTGAGCTTTCTCTCTAGGCCTTAGAGGTGGTTTTCATCAACTGTCATAAACAACCCTTGGCTTAGTGTATTTATTCATGTAGTGTCCATATTACTTGAAATTGAAACATTGGAAAATAGGATAATTTTTTACAAGATCATTCCTTTTTTCTATCACAATGGCGGGTTGCTCCCATTGATAATCAATATCTAGTTTCCCTTCCTTCCCACACCAAATTTGTTTCCTCATTCCCTTTAAGAAATTTCTAGGATGGTGCTTCCCACACTTCTGAAAAGTGGGATGTTATAATTTCATTCCAATATTAGATTTATAAATTAAACCACATAAATAAACTCCATTATCATCTTCTTATCCTCATGAGAACCCTAATATTCACTAATCTCTATTTTAACATAGAGGAAACATCACATAGTTTCCTTATAGTTTTTGATTCCTGGAATGGCTAGGTATTTTCATAGACTCATCTTTATCCCACTAGAGAAGTGGGTGACTTTAATTTCAATGGTAAATAAAAATCCAGAGGTGTGTCATGAAATTCTTCTCAATTCACTTTATACATCCTGATGAATTTTTCATCCTTTTACTTAATGATAAGGAAATCCTTCTCCATTTTATGTTAGATATTTTGAGGAAAATATTTATTAAAAACATTTTTTTAATTCCTTCCACTCCATTATTTTGATTTTCTCCTCAATCTTTGAATTCATGACCAATATCCACCACTGATAAGATTCTACTTCTATATGATAAACATCTAGAATTACATTCTCTTTCTCAAATAATAGAAGGATGTATAATAAATTTTCAATAGAATTGATCCATTGTTTCATGATTAAAGGATCAGAAGATCTACTAAAAGAAAAATATCTTTTTCACATAAAGGTCTCAACTGCAAATTAATATTTATTAGGGGGGATTCTAGCATTCCTCCTCACTAAAGTTTCAATTAAAAACTTGAGTTAAGTGAGAAATTATTTTGATAGATTTTCTAATTCCTACTCTCATCAGGTTAGCCATCTCATTTGGGTAGTCAACACATTGCCCCTCATATTGGTTGTTAGCTTAGTTTCTCCTATTTTCCTCTATTGATTGAAAATAAAGAAAAAATTAGGGATGAGTATTTTTTAACTATTAATCACATAAATGGTAACCATTAATATTAAAGGTATAAATTATAAATGATATATATTCCTTAACCTATGAATTTTAGGTTTTCAACTATGTTATCCATGATCTATTTTCTAATATGAAACCATATGGGTATTTTTGTTCACTTAATAATGGTTCACAATGAGATTATAAATTTACCAAACAATATCCCCTAGTAGTATCAAAATATGTGTGAAATAAGGCTTGTTATCATGAACCAGGTGACAATTGAGTCCATCTCAATATTCCATTTTCAGCCTTATTACCCCTAAGTTCAACTATTCTAGAATCAAATCCACTTGTAGTGTCCATAGAAGGATGTGTTTTCTTGAAAACTAATTACTATATACTTTAATAAGATTTGGGTATGTCTTCATATGTTTAGTATTATCCCTAAGGATTTTATTAGAGTTTTACAATCCAAATACCCAAAAATAACTAGAATTTCCTCTGATACCAACAATGAAAAAACATATCTTTTATGCACTTTATTTCATGAATTATTACATAAAGATACATATAATACAAACATATAAGATTTTGAGGCATGGTATATTTTTTGGGAATGTATTTTATCAAAAATACTTTATAAATCTTGTTGATTTTTATGCTCACAAATACCCTTGTTTGTTTTACTAATTACATTACATTAAGTTTATTTCAGAAAATTGATATTCTTTATAATCCTTATTTTGTAATTATATTCATATTTATTATTCACATTTAATATTCATCAAAGTGTTCAAAACTCTCATAAGAATATTCTGGAAACATTTTTCATACCCTACGTTGAAGAATGTAACATAAGAAACAAACCCTACATTTTTGTTAAACCTTATGATTGAAAGATTATCACGTATGGTTAGTCAAACCTATGTTGACAGAAACGTATGGATAAAGAACCTTACATTTGGATGGAACCTTAAATTTGACAAAGAGAAAAATTATGGTTAAATAACCCTACGTAAGTATGGAACCCTACATTTTAGAAGCAAACTTATGGATCATCAACCTTACTTTTTTGATTAAAATTACATTATCAACTCTATGTTCGGAGCATGAACTCTATGTAGTTGAACCCTATGTTTGATATTTTTTCATTTTATAAAGAAACGCAATATTTTACTTTTCAACTTTATATATTTGAATTTAATATTTTATCAGAGTTTCATGTAATGGTCTTTTCGGAATATTTGGTTGGTTTAAAGCTTGTTACTGACTGATTCAATGCTCATTGTGATTGATTCAAATAATCGTATTCAGTGTAAAATTTATCATCTATTATTAAGGTGAGTTATGAATACTCTGAGCTATTTTATGAATTCTAATTATCACAATTTATTAGGTGATTTTCTTTGATCTAGATTTTCAAAATAGACTCCTTGTTTTATTTATTTATTCTATTGGTGTATCTCCTCAATATATAAATTTGTATGATTCAAATAAAAATGAGAGATACATATTTCTATTTAAAAATTCATTCTTGTGAATATCTTTTATAGATCTATCGCAACAATAGATCAGACTCTATTATCTATATAAGAGGCTACACTTTGGAGATATACATGTTTTGAATATTTGATTGTGTTGTAAGTATATTTTTGTTATTCATTGTTGATTTGTTTAAAGATCTATTAAAATTGGGTCAGTTCGGAATTATTATTTCTTGAAGAAACTATTTTTTGAAGAAGAATATCCATCTATAGTCAGTTGTTGTTACAACTGTGAACTTCAATTAGAACCTTTTAAATCAATGCCTTTTTATTGAGAGTTTTAACTACTCGTACTCATTTGTGGTGGAGTATCATCTTCTCGATCTAAGATGTGGATATTTTCTTCTCTATTAAAGAACTATAAGGCTCTATTTTTATCCTTAATTGAAAAGGTGTCAACTACTTACATTCATTTGTGGATTGGTATTATGATATGAGGAACTTACTAGTTAAATTCACCAAGCTCACCAAGAGAGTAATTAGTGGAGTGGACTAGGGGATCTTTGTGCCCCGGACCACTATAAAAATTCATGTTCTATATTTCTATTTTATCCTGTGCATATTTTTTATACTATCGTAAACATATATTATCCACATAATCTAAAATTGATATAAAAATCCAGAATTGTGGAAGATTTTAAAAAGACACAATTCACCCCCCCCCCCCTCTTGTGTATATTTGTATATTCTAACCTAACAATTAGTATTAAAGGAGATATTTTGAACAAATATATAATAAGTTAAAATTATAAGGTCTATACAATGATGGTAATGACTGATCATAGAGAAGGAATGTTGATGGTTCATGCTCCTTATTTCAATGGTGAAAATTATGGATGTTGGAAATCACAGATTATTATCTATTTGAAAAATCTAGGATTTAAAGTCTTCTCAAAGATCACTACTCCTTATATAATTCCAATAAATCCTAAAACTTGGACTACTCCTATAGATGCTGAGTATGAAATGAATTATAAAGATATGAATGTTATTATATGTGGTCTTGGGCCAGATAAATTAAATCGCGTCTTGAATTTTCCTACTTCTTATGAAATGTGTAAAACCATTGTAGTTGCCTATGAAGGAACATATAATGTAAAAAAATGAGGTATGAAACATAAAAGATGAAATTTGAATCATTTAAAATGTTTAATAGAGATATTATCACTCAGATGAATGGAAGGATTACAAATATTATCAATAATATTAAAGCCTTAGGTGATCCTAGAAAATAAGCATATTAATATTTGAAAGTACTAAGAGTACTACCTACTAAATGGAATGGTATATTATCTACAATTCGCCAATCATTACCTGTCAAAAATCTGAAAATGAAAGAATTAATTGGAAAACTAATGATGTATGAAGATGAAATGCAAGATGAGGCTATAGATCATAAATTCTTTGTGAAAAAAAGGATAATATTTCCCTAAAGGTAACATCTTATCAGAAAATCATAAGAATAAATCCTGAAGTTAGTGAAGAAAAAATCATATACATATGATTCTGAAATATAATTGGCTCAATTATCTAGAAATTTTAGTAATCATTATAATAAGAAAAGTGAATTCATGAACCCATCAAAAAGGATGAGAGAGACTCAAGATAATTCTGATGCAATAAAATTAATAAATTGCATCATATAAGACCCGATGTTCTTCATCTAAAAGGTGAAAAGAGAAAGAAAGAAAAGAAAAATAAAAAAATTATTATGAATAGAAAGGAAAAAATAGAAATTAAGGCCATATGGAGTGTTCCTGAAGACTCCATCATCTCATCAAAATCTAATTCAAAAAAGAAATAATCAAATCTGAAAGCAAATATGTGATTCATGGCTGAATAAGATAAGTTAAAAACCTATTATTTATCTAATTTTAATGTGGATTATGATTCAAATTATTCAAATAATAAATTGGTTACCTACTGCACAATTCTAGAAGAAAAATACTACTTATTAAAAAATTCCAAATCTTTAAATAATATTCACAATGCTATTTTAGGATAAAGAGATACCTTACTTAAAAAATATCAGGAGTTAATTGAAAAATTAACTCATCTACCACAAACTTTGTTGATCATGAAAATTATATTAAAGCATTACAATATGAATTATAAACTTATAAAAGTGATTCTCTCTTATTTACTAAAGTAGAAAATATTCTGAATGAAATTATTGGTAAAAATATCATTAAAATGAAATATTTGGTATAGGAAGTAAGGGTGAAAATTCTAAACTATATAATAATTATTTTGTTCCCAACTCAAAAAGTGTTAATTTTTATTTTTTTGGAACAAAAGGACATATAAAAAAATAGTTATTTGATAAATACTCAAATAAGTGGAATTAAAATATTTTTTACTTCAAAAATTTTATCTGAAGAAAATGATATGATTTGGGGAAAAACAAATATGATCTGGGTTCCTACATCTCTACTAGATAACATTCTTGGATCCAAGAGGATACACGTACCAAAAAAAACTTTTGTCTAAATTTACTTTTCAAGAAATAGGTCATAGAAAAAGAAAAGATATATAGTATATGGATAGTGGTTTCTCCAGGAATATGAGTGGAAACTCATCAAAATTTAGTACACTAACTCAAATAAATGGTGGTATATTCACCTTTGGTGATAATTCCAAAGTAAATATAATAGGACTTGGAACTGTTAGAGATCCAAAAACTATCTCAATAAATAAATTACTATATGTACAAGGGTTGAAGCACAACCTGGTAAATATCCCTTAACTCTATGATGATGGATATTGTGTCGATTTTTCTAAAAAATTCTGCTATGTGTTTAAAGATAAATTGCTTAAGTTTAGAGCACCTAGAACTAATAATATTTATACTTTGGATTTAAATCCCTTATGAAAACAAAAATTGAATTGTTTAACAATTAAGATAAATGAGTCGTGGATCTGGAATAAGAGATTTGGTCATTATAATATTTATACTTTATATAAATTGTCTAAGAAATAGTTAGTTTCTGATTTACCTAGTCTTAAATTTGATGGTGATAGATTCTGTGATGCATTACAAATTAGAAAGCAACACAAATCATCCTTCAAATATATTAACAAATTTGCTACATCAAAATCTCTGGAACTTATTCACATGGATATGTTATGACAATTAAGAGTATAAAGTTTGGTTGGTAAATTATATGTATATGTTTTTGTTGATGATTATTCTTGATTTACTTGGGTATATTTTCTAAAACTCAAAAATTAAGCTCTTATTGTTTTTGAAAGTTTTTGTAAAATTGCTCAAGATGAAAAAGGTTTTATAAAAATTTCATTAAGAAGTGATCATAGTGTAGAATTTGAGAATTAGGAATTCAGTTCCTTTTGTTCAAATATAGGTATTAAACAAACCTTATCTGCACCAAAAACACCTCAACAAAATGGAATTGTTGAAAGAAGAAATAGAACTATTCAAGAAATGGCTAGGACTATGATGAATGAATACAGTATTTCTACCAAATTATGGGCATAATCTGTAATCATAGCTTGTTATATAATAAATAGAGTTTTAATTCGGCCTATTTTCAAAAAAAAAGTTATGAACTTTGGAATAATATAAATCATAAGGTAAAGTACTTCAAAGTTTTCAGATGCAAGGTGTATATCCTGAACACCAAGGATAATATTGGTAAGTTTGATCCAAAAGCCGATGAAGGAATATTTTTAGAATATTCTACCACCCTAAAAGACTATAGAGTGTTTAATAAAAAGTCAAGGATTGTTGAAGAATTAGTTCATGTAAAGTTTGATGAAACTGACCCTTTTATTAAATAGAAATGTCAAAATGATGAAATTACGGACTATTTTGACAACATGAGACTTGAAAACCTGAAAAATTATTTTGAAAATAATATAAATAAAATTGAGCCTAGTTTAGTAGAACATTATACTGATGAACCTGAAAGTATTTTTCCTCAACAGTCTAGAACCTTAAAAAATCATCCTTTAGAAATATTTATAGGAGGCCTAGATATAGGAATAATAACTAGAAATAATGTAAGAAACCTAGTTGAATTATTTTCCTTTATATCTAAAATAGAACCTAAATCTTTTGAAGAATCCTTAGAAGATGAGAGTTGGATGTTAGTAATGCAAGAAGAGATAAACCAATTCAAAAGGAATGAAGTTTGGGAATTAGTTGAAAGACCATAAAATTATCTAGTTATTGGAACTAAATGGGTATTTAGAAATAAACAGGATGATCAAGGGATTATAACTAGAAACAAATATAGATTAGTAGCTAAATGATATAATCAGAAAGAAGGTATGGATTATGATGAATCATTTTCCCCTGTAGCTAGATTAGAAGAAATTATAATCCTTTTAGCTTATGCATCACATATGAACTTTAAATTATATCATATGGATGTTAAATATTACTTTTTAAATGGTTATTTAATAGAGGAGGTCTATGTTGAACAACTTGCTGGTTTTGAAAATTCTAAAAAACCAGATTTTGTTTTTAAACATAATAAATATCTTTATGGCCTTAAACAAACACATAGATATTGGTATGAAAGTTTAAGTTTTTTCTTTTGAAAAATGGATTTACTATTGGATTAAAATATCTAACTCTTTTTAAGAAAACCATTTGTTCTAACAATTTATTAGTTCAAATTTATGTTGATGATGTTATTTTTGGTTCATCAAATGAAAAACTTTTTAATGATTTTTCAAAACTCATGTAAAGAGAATTTAAAATGAGTATGATGGGAGAATTGAATTTCTTTTTAAGATTTCAAATCTATCAAAAATATTATGGAAATGTTTTAATACTAATTAAATATATTATTGATTTACTGAAAAAGTTTGGTCTTGAGAACAGCAAGATATATACAACTCACATGTGTAATAATATAAAACATGATTTGGATAAAGCTAAAAAACTAGTGGACAATAAGTTATATAGAAGTATGATTGGTATTTTATTATATCTTACTTCTAGAAGACCTGCCATTAGGTTTTCTATATTTTAATATTCTATATTTCAAACAAATCCTAAAGAATCCCATCTTATTTCTTTCAAAAGGATTTTTAGATATTTTAAAGGAACTGTTTTTCAATCTCTTTTTTATCCAAAAACTTTTGATTTCAATTTAATATAATATTCAGATGATGATTTTGGAGGTTGTAGATTAGATAGAAAAATTACCCCAGGAACCTATCACTTTTTTATGAAAATATTTAGTATCATGGTCAAGTAAGAAGCAACACTCAGTTACCCTATCAATAGCTGAGGTAGAATATGTATCTGCAGGCAGTTGATGTGCACAAGTATTGTAGATGAAAAACACACTAATGGACTTTGGACTAAATTTTAATATTATGCCTATTTTATGTGATAATAAAAGTAATATAAATATTTAAAAAAATACTATAAGTCATGCAGAAACTAAACATATTGATATTAGCATCATTTTCTAAGAGATCATGTTCTTAAAAAGGATATATCATTAGAATTTGTCAACACTAAATATCAATTAGCTGATATTTTCACTAAACCACTTCCCACAATAATTTTTGATTTTATTAAGGGGGAGTTAGGTTTATATAATTTTTAAATAAATGTTAATCTTTTTATCTTTTTAAATTTATTTTATTTTTATTTTTATTTTATTTTATTTTTATTTTATTTTATTTTTATTTTATTTTATTTTATTTTATTTTATTTTATTTTATTTTATTTTATTTTACATCATTTCATTTAATTTTATTTTATTTTATTTTATTTTATTTTATTTTATTTTATTTTATTTTATTCCAATTTATTTGTGTTAATTTTTTTAATTACTGTATATCTAATTTGTTTTAATATTTTAATTTTTGTATATATTTTAGTTAATTTATTTTATCTTAAATTTATTCACATCGCGTGTTTTAAAAATATCATAATTACCCTGTAACCAGAATGAGAAACAAAGTTATGACATCACCTGTCAAAAACCTTTCGAATACCTTACCCTTCACTTTTAAAACCATTTCACTTAACCCAAACCTTTATCTTGTATCCAAACCCTAGAAGCTAACAAATATAGGATTTTCATATTTTCAAAAATGACAAAAACCAAGAAAACCGAAGAGGGTGAAGCCAGCAATCTAAAGCGACAATAAGTTTCTGGAAGAAATATTATTTAAGGAAAAGTGGTAGATTTTGAATGGATCTTACATAAAAATCTACTTCAAAAATAGGCGTTAGCATTTCAAGGTCTAGAGTCTATGTTCAATGAAGTGACCTCAGAGTTTCTTTATAAGGTAGAACTGAAATATTTTTACAAAAGCATACAGTTTAGTTTTTGTGATTCTGAAGATACTATTTTTGCGAGAATAAAAGAAAATTATTTTTCCATTTCTTCCACTAAAATCTCCAAAATTTTAAATTTTCCTCGTGAGGGAGTATTTCAATTTGATCTAAAGTCTATTTTAGATAAGCATCATAAGTCTGAATACATTATGTCTTTTATTTTTTTTTAAAACATAAGAAAGATTTCTGTCAAAGATCACAAGTCAGATCAGAAAATACTAGTCAAATTTATTCAAGCCAGAATTTCTCTAAGGATGGATAAAATGGAGAAAATTTTGTATCCAGACATGTACATCATTTTTCTGTTTTTAATTGAAATAAATCTGAATTTTCCAAGGTATATGTTCAGATATCTTTAATACTATTGTCAACCAGATGTAAGGATGACTTTTTATCCTTATGGAAGGATAATTTCTTGGATTCTATTTAAGAAAAATATGATTCAATTAGTTGATTATTGAATAAAATTTCATCACAGTAATGTACTCACTGCAGAAACTCCAAGGAAGTTAGGTGTTTTTTAGAGTACTGTAACAAGCAAATTGTTACTTATTGGTGCTGATCAGAACATGGATCTAGAGATTTTGATCAGGGGGAGCAAAGTTTTTATTGGAAATGAAGAAATTTTAGAAACCAGAGCTGAAGGACTTTCCAAATAAACCCAAAGAACATTGATATTTTTTAAGAAGAATTGGAAGAAGAAATGGTGTTAGAGGAATTAGTTATGAAAATAAGGAACATATTAGATCCACCTACTAAAGAACCATTGTTGGGATGAGGTGAAGATACTAGGTCAATTCATTTGGAAGAACCTATTTTTGAGGAAGGCCAACTAGTTAAAATTCAAATTTTATATTTGTAGGGTGTTTTTATTCCAGTTGTTTGGGAGGAACAGAATTCTATTCAAGAATAGTAGAAGATTATCTGATCAGATGATGTGCCCACAAAAATTGTTGATAATCTTGTTTACTCAGTTTATAATCATTTTGATGAGAGAAAAGAATTTGTTTCTAGAGATAGAATATAATTTATTTATAGTATATCTTGTTTAAGTGCCAAATATATTGAAAAACTAGTGGAGAAATATGTGGAGTAGTCAATTTCTAATCCTTTATCAATTATGGTTGTTGGTTAGACATAAAATCCACATAAAGGAACATATAATTCTTTATCACATCATGTTTAAGATCTTGTGATTAAGTACAATAAATATTAGGAATAAAATGTAAATCTTCAGAAAGAGCTCAAAGTTACAAGGAAATAATTTCAGAATCTTAAAGAGAATTCTTTTTCCAAAAAGGATTTTGATGCATTCAAGATAGAAATGTTGGATGAGGTAGGAAATATCAAGTCTAAAGTTGTTTATAAGTTATAATTTTCAGATCTAAACTAGTATTTAGGGCAACAATTTGATTCAATAAAAATTAGTGTCAGTCAGTCCAATGCATCTACCTCTTCCCCTTCTACCTCTCCAGATCTGATTCACATATTTCAGGCAATCACATCTGTAATGGATGACATGAATGATAATCTACATAATATTCAATGAAATAGTTCTCTCTTTTCAGTTCTGTTGGACAATCAGAAATTTCTAGTTAACCAATTGACTCGGAGTGAACCTAGTATCAGATTTATGTTGAAAAAATTCACAGATAAATTGGATCCATTTATACAGTAAGAGGAGAGTATGCATGAATTTTTGAAAGTAAATCTTATTAAAATTTTACATATTTTTCAACATTATAGAGTTTTGATCATGAAGTTGGGCGATAGTCATATGAAATAAATTGTGGGTATAGATGGCAGAGTTAAAAGACATGTTTAAAGCTTATCAAAATCCTGCAGAACCAGAAACTGAGCCAAATCCTACCCAACATTTTCTACAATAACCATATCAGTTGGCTAACATGTTTCCTAGTCACACTAATTATTGTACTTAAACAATTTTTTATCAATAAAATTTCATTTCTTCTTATTTTCAATGATTTATTTCATACTCTTTTATATTTATGTCTACAGCCAAAAATATAGTGTTATTTATGTACATGGACTATTATAACATTCAATTACTGATCATTGCAAAATTAAATGTGTTTTAATCTTTTTTTATAATTTCTTTTTTATCTCACCAAAAGGAGGAGAAATTTTGATAAACAAAACTTTTTTTGTTATCGAAATAATTTTTTCAAATATAATTTTGAATTATTTTCTTTTAAATGTTTAAAAAATTATAAATTTTGTTAATAATTTTATGGGGTTTTTGATAATCAAAAAGGGGGAGATTGTTGGGAATGTAATGTCTCAATACTACTCTATAAATATTATTTATTTTGATGCTCACAAATACCCTTGTTTTTTTACTAATGATTTTACTTTATGGGTATTTTAGGAAAATAACATTATTTATAATCCTAATTTTGGAATTATATTCAAAGTTTCTTATTCATGTGGAATATTTATCAAAGTGTTCTAAACACTCTTAATCTTATTCTGTAGACATTGTTCATACCCTACATTGAAGAATTAAATGTAAGGAAGAAACCCTACATTTTTATTAAACCATATAATTGAAAGATCCCCACATATGGTTAATCCACCCTACATTGATAGAAATGTATGGATAAATAACCTTATGTTTGGATGGAACCTTACGTTCGACAAATAGAAAAAGTATGGTTAAAGAACCCTACATTAAGTATGGAACCCTAAATTTTAGAAGAAAACGTATGGATCGCCAACCTTACTTTTGTGATCAACCTTACGTTGTCAAATATATATATAGAGAATGAATGCTATGTAGTTTAACCCTACGTTTGGTATTTTGTTATTTTGTAAAGAAACCCTACATTTGAATTTTCATCTTTGGAGATTTGGATTTACGATTTTATAAATGTTTCGTGTAACAATCTTTGCAGAATATCAGGCTGATTTAAATCTTGTTCTCGACCGATTAAAATCTCATTTGGATTGATTTAAAGAATTTTATTCAGTGAAAAAATTCTACCCTATTATTAAAAAAAGTTACGAATACTCAGAGATATTTATGAATTTGAATTATCATGATTTATCAGGAAATTTTCTTGGATCTAGATTTGTGAAGAAGACTTTCTATTTTATTTATTTATTATATTAGTGTATTTTTTCAATATATATATAAGTGTGTTTGTGTGTGTGTGTGATTCAAATAAAAAGTAGCGATACATATTTCTATTTATAAATGTATTCTTGTGAATATCTTTTATAGATATACTATAACAATCAATCTGACACTGTTATCTATAGAAGAGGCTACACTTTGGAGATATACATGTTTTGAATCTCCCATTTTTTTGTTAGTCCACTGCTACTATTTGTTTCTAATTTTTTTTAAATATTTATTGCAACCAGGTAACTTCATAACTAATATTTCTTGAAGAAACTATTTTCTAAAGAAGAATATCCATCTACTTTCAGTTTTTTTACATTTGTGAAGTTTAATCAAAAACTTTTAAATTAATATCTTTTTATTAAGAGTTTCAACTACTCATACTCAGTTGTAGTGGAGTATCATCTTCTCAATCTAATATGTAGATATTTTGTTCTATGTTAAAGAACTAGAAGGCTATGTTTTTAGCCTTATTTGTAAAGGTTTTAACTACCTACACTAAGTTGTGGATTTGTCTTATAATATAAGGGCCTGACTAGTGAAATTCACCAAGCTCTCAGAGAGACTAATTGGTGGAGTAGACTAGGGGATCATTGTTCCCATAACCACTATAAAAAAGTTGTGTTCTATACTTATGTTTTATAATCTTCATATTTTTTATAATATCATAAACACAACTTATACACATAATCTACAACTGACATAAAAAGCTAGAATTTTGGAAGATTTTTAAAAGACACAATCCACCCCCCCCCCCCCCTCTTGTGTATATTTGTATATTCCGACCTAATAATATTTAGTTAATTAGGTACATAGAATAACAAATTTCAAAAAAAATACAAGTACAGAAAATAAAACTCCATAACATGCACTTAAATTATCTTGATTCTTCTAAAACTGCACAGGATAACTTGGGGACATATATAAGGAAGGGTTTATCTATAAATCCCAATAATGGAATAATCAAAGAATAACATGATGAAAGTAATACATGTGAGTCAATAGGCATATCAATAAGATATAAAAGGGTTGAGAATCATAATCTTGAACAATGAGGCATGATATAAGATGATAACATCAAGGAAACATAGGAATGTGGAAAAAATATAAAACATGACATCTTAAAAATAATTCACGGATAAATTACAAGACATTATAACATAATTTTCTTAGGATGTTATCCCATGAACTATACATGTTATCTCATGAGATAAAAACAATATCCAATGTATTGGGTGGCTATATAATTTCAGGCCCACCTGTAACTTTAATATAATGTACATGCATAAGTGTGCCACATAGATCGTACAATATATGGATGTATTTCATAACTTTTAACCCTGAGATTTAAGAAAAGTGACTCAATTAATGATATGAACAAATAGTTGAATACCTTTTAGTGAAAATGGGAATGGGCATTCACTACAAAAATGTTTGGCATGGAAAACTGCACGATGATTTGGGAATCATAACAACGGTACATAAAGATTCATAGAAGTGTTAAATTAGATTTAAAGGGTTATATAGTCACTTGAAAATCATAAGTATAGTAATAGGTATGTTTTAAAAAATATATCAACATGAAAAATTGGAAAAAAGACATAATTTAAAGAATGTGTTTGAATAAAGATAAGGATATGATCCCTTACCTTGAGAGGACACTTTTTAAAGCTTGGGAGGAGCTTCTTAAGAGCTTGGAGGAACCTTGTGAGGGATATAGAGATGAAAGGGTGGAGTAAATTTTTTATCTAAGAGTTTTTATTAATGATGGATGACATTTTTGATGGGTTTATATAGAAAAAGGGAGAGTAATTATTTATTAATTTCTAAACTTAGGTTTTGGAGTCTATATAATAAATTAATCCAAACCACAAACCATCCCATGGTTTTCTCCCATGGTTTCAACCAAATAAGTTTTAATTTAGTTATTTTATATTTAAAATAACCTAAATCATTATAATAATACCCTTGGTGATGTGGAAGTGGGTCGTTTTTATAAATAATTTATTTTAAAAACTTAAAATATAATATAGTTTTTGGAGTATTCCTTAAGAGTTTATAAAATTAATAAAACAACATAAAAATATTTTATTTTAAATATTAAAAATACTTTTGGTCATGGATACTCTTTATAGTATTTATTACATCACTTTTGAGATTTTATGATATCATAATACATGTTGTATATTTATACCGTATTTAATTTTTATATAAAAATTCAAATTTCCCAAAAAAAAATTAAAATATCACCATTGGATAATTTTGAAATTATTTCCTCAAAAATAATATTTAATTTATTAAAATAATCCTACAAATATACACTTTTAAATCAATAATCTTCATTTATTAAAAAATACTAGGTTTTTTTACAATAACGGTTTTTTAACCCTATATAAATTATATTTTACTAAATAAAATTATATTATCCTTTATATTTAATAAACATTATTTAGTAATAATATTGGATTAAAATATTATTTATTTCAAAAATTCTTGAATTCTTCCAAAATATTTTTTTGATTGGAATGATATATTTCCCAAAAATAAAATTTGTGTTTCAACCTATTAAAATATAATTTTTATCGAACTCATTATCTAATCAGTTAAAAAGTAATAATAAAAATGAATAAATTTAATCATTATTTTATTGAAATAAAATATAAAAATTCATACTATTAGAGACAAGATATGTGGCCCTTTATTACACCAGTGAATTCCCTAAGGGTAAGGTGTGTGATGGTGAGATTTTCTTATGGTGCTTCAGTGAACATGGTTTGGGTCATAACCTTGATAATATTGAAATTATCCCTTACAAGGTTTCATTCGTGCTTTAGTTCTTGAATATCATATTGGAATTGGTCAATGTAAAAGTCTATTGATGTTATGTCCCTCAAAAACTCTAATAAATGGGCTTTATAGGGTATGATTCTACCAGTCTTGGCCATAACTCTTTCCTTCTATGTCAAATGGAATTTATCATAACCCTTAACATAATAATATTAATGGTCACTAAAGAACAACTATGTTATCAATGGTTACGATTATTAATGGTCTTTTAAATCTGAAATACCATATAAAGATCCAAAATAACTAAATAATTCATGTGTTTTCCAAAAATAAATTACTTAATAAAGAATTCATTCATTCAAAAATGTAATTTCATTTATAATATTTTGGGTCATTACATTGCTTCTCTTAAAGTGGTATACTTCCATATATCGGTTGTTCCTTCCCTAGAGTGGTTGGTTGGTTTCCCTGCATTCTCTCTTTCCAAAGGTAGGTAGCCTCTACCACTATGGTCGATGATGTCGAATCCTTGATCAAAATGGGATGATGGGATGTCATCTCCTCCTTCCATGGATTCTTCCATAGAACTCATTTCCTAGGCCAAGTATACCTCATAAATTTAAATCATGTTCATGAAGCTCATTCTTGACACTATCTCGAGGTGGATGTCGGTAAATTATAGTACTTCTATTGAGATAGGGAAGATACTTGTGATCAGAGTTGATGGTGACATTGGCACATCTAGACATCTATGGATTTTTGGTGTGTTGGGAACTTATAAAGTATTCCTCTTTAGAAGTTTATGGAATCTCATTTATGAGTTATCTTGGGTGTAGATACCAAGGCATCCCATGGTGATCATGGGGTAATTTTTACTATAAAAATAATACATCTAAGGTTTATTTCCTCGGTCACCCCATATTCATTACATGGGTAAGATATTCTAATGTATCTGATGGGGTTAACAAGTTTAGAGTCTTGTGGGGAGATAGTCATATATATATAAAGTCTTTTTGGGATTAGTTAATCAGTGGTTTAAAATCATGTAGGGATAGGATGGTCACAGGTTTAATGTCTCGTGGTGGATAGTTGGTCACAGGTTTAATGTCTTGTGGGGATAGGTTGGTCATAGTTTTAATTTCTTGTGGGGTTAGGTTAGTCGATGAGGTTGAGTGTGTCCCAGGGGAGAGATGATCACAATTTAGAGTTTCTGCTTTCTAATGGGAATACATGCATATTTAATGGTATAATTGGTATTGAACCTCAGAGAGGTATCCTAGGTGTGTTAGGATTAGGACTCATGAAGGCATCCTATATAACCTATTAGAATATAGGGATCAAAACCCACATAGTTAGAGTGCACAATTTAATGTCATATAATAGGACCAATACAAAAAAATTATCATTGCATAGTATAGAAGAGCATGTTAAGTAAGGAGTGACAATAAGGGATGGTGTGGGATTAAGGATAGGGGTTTCCCAATAGGTGATATTTTATCCCATTCCATTTATATATTTTTCATCCTATATTCATCGCATATGGTTAGGATATAGTTTAACATTGTGTACTAAGGATATTTTCTTGTTTGTTGACCTCCTTGTTTTAATGATCACAAAATCATGATTCTAATGATATTAATTTAATTTCATGTTTTCTGTGAGTATTACATAATCTGATACAGGTGATGAAATTGAATAAGTATGAGTCACCTTCAGTCACTGCTAAGGACGAGACATCATCAAGTTGACTCACTGCCAGATAGGGCCTCACTAGAAACACAATTCGCCACTGAGGTAGAATTTTTTAAAATTCTAAGGCACTGTCACTTATGATTCATTGTTTCCCATAACTCACCATCAGAAATGCATATTCGTTAAAGATAAGATACCTACAGAGTTTAAAATTGATAAATTATGAGACACTGAAAGGATATCTCACCATAATAATGGCATGCCGCCAAAACGTAAATTTTGGAAAAGTTTGAGAAACCGCCAGATTGACCTATCTTCAGAAGGAATCACCATCAGCCACACACCACCAAACATGGAATTTATAAAGGTAAAAATTTGAGACACTGCCAGAGAGAGACACTGTCAGAACATGAGTCACCACAAGATCAACTCACCACCAGTCTAAGACACCACCACTATTTTATTAATTTATATTTATTTTTAATTATTACTAATGGATAGTTTATTGAATTTAATTCTGAATTATAATTTAATAATTGTCCCTTAAATTCTCAACAGAATTCATTGAATAGTGAGTCAAACATGTTGTATGAGGAATCAGGATATCCATATGCATGTGGATATTCTTCCTACTACTACTACTATTAAGAAAGGAATTATACTCCCTCATGTGTAGATAAGTAAATTATAATGAGAATTAGAGAGATAGAAATATAATAGATCATACTTACAGAACTCACACATAAATTTGAAGACCTGAACTATTGTATCCTAGAAACACTCGACTAAGTAATCCAAAGCTCATACACATACGCTGCTTTCCTCCAGTCAATAACATAAGAGTCTATAACACTCTATTCTTATAAATATTTCAATAGAAATTGACTCAATATGCATTTCCAAATACTTTGCAAGAGTTATGATCCTTACTAAAATAAACTAAGAACTTATATCCCTACACTTTTAGATTTCTCAGTTCTAGTTATTTATTCCTATATATTTAGTAGTGTGTGTTCATAATCTATTTTATCACACCAAGAATATCTCATTCATTAAAATAGAAGTTATTTGATATCTTCTCAAACTTGTTTAATATTTTTTTACACATACAATTTTGGTAGAGGTCATTGTGTGTCCTATATGTGTATACTCCCATGGATAATAGTGGAAGAGGTTGTGTGTGACCTGGAAAGTTTGTAAACTATTGTAAAACCTGGTATAGGTTGTGGATCAACTTGTTTATTTTATATAAATTGTTTGGTGGAGGCTGATCACTAAGTGGAAAGGATTGTGTCTTATCTTCAGACTGAACTTCTTATTTCAAATTTACACTATAATTTTTTTCCTTTATTTCCCTTTTAAAACTGAAATTGTTTTAACCAAACAAAAACTAATACATTGATAGTTAATCATTATTAGTGATTTTATAATATTTTAATTTAGTAAATTGATTTTAAAGGACTAATTAATATTATATATTACTTACCTTATAAATAATTAGTCTTTAAGAAATCTTTGGAGAGATTATAACTTATAACGATCTGCTATATTGATGAACTGGGCCCTTTTAAATTAATTCATGAATTTCAAATTAATATTTTTTAACAGAAATTTTTATTGGGTGCTCCATTCACCCCCCACCCTCTTGAGTTAATCAACCTAACCTAAATTTTGTATAAAATTAGATTTTATTAGGTATTAAAATTTTCAAATATTTTCAATTTTGATTTTAGTTAAGCTTCAAATATCTTTAATTTATATTATTTATAAATTTAGTTCTTTAAATGGATTCTAGACAAGAAGGTTTTTCTAATAATAGACCTCCATTTTCAATGGTAATAATTATGTTCAATGGAAAATTAAGAGATAAGTCATATAGAAATCATGGGTTTTGATATTTGGTTTTCAATTGAATATGAGTATGTTATACCTATTACTACTAGGAATGACTGGGATGATGCTAAAAATCTAGCTTATAATAATAATTGTAAAGAAATGAATTCCCTTTACCGTGCACTAGGGGATGAAGTGTTTAATAGAATTTTTGCATGTAAAAATTCTTATGAAATTTCGGATACTTTTTCTATTTACCTTGAAGGAAATTCTAATTTTAAGGATATGAGATTAAATACTTATACTATTAAGTATGATAAGTCTAATATGAAGTACGATGAACCTATTTCTAACATGTACCTCAGGTTCATTGAAATTTTAACAATAATGAGCTCACTTGGAAATATTGTTTCTACCGAGGATTATATCATGTGGTTGTTAAGATGCCTACCTATAAGATTTATAGGTACATATATCTCTATAAGAGAGTCTGGTGATATTATAAATCTATTTGTCAAGGAGAATATTGGTAATATTATGATGTATGAAGAAGAGATAAAGGTAAACTTTTAAGAATATTAAGAGCCTAAAATAATATTAGTAGCCTTCAATACCACTACATATATGTAGAATGAAAAAATAAAATGAAAATGAAAAGTTTCAATTTTCTAGTTCAAGTGATAGTGAATCTACACTAGATAGTGATAAGGAGATAGATCATCTAGAAAGAAGATTTAAGAAATTTTATAGGAAGAAGTAGTTTTTAAGAAAGGGAAATTATAAAGGGAAATATGAAAAAAAAAATCAATTAGAAGAAATATTTAAAGAGATATGATGATTAAAAATAGGTCACATGTTATGATTGAAAAATTAAAGGATATGTGAAAGATGATTGTCCAAAGTTAAAGTACAAAATGAAATATGAGGACAAGGAACGAAGGTATAAGAAAGAAATTAAAGCTATATATAGTGATTTTAAAGATATCTCTAGTGATTTAGATACATCACATGAGGAGAAAACGTGTTCTTTATCACCGATATTTCAAAGGTACCTAGTGTATCTATTGTACCAACTATCTCTACTCCCTCACTTGTGCATAATGATCATATTGATGATATTTCTGAGAATGAGAATAATGTTGATGGCTTGTATCATGATGAAATGTTTTAATAATGTAAAATGATAGAATACACATTTAATGAGATTAAGGATAAATAAATTTTTTTAAAAAGATAGCATGTTTTATTTGTAAAATTAAATCTGGTTTGTCTATTGAAAAGGAGAAAAACTATCAACTGCTAAAAGAAAATACAAAACATAAACTTTAAAATGAGCTATTAAATAAATACCTATAAAATTTTACAAATGGTTGAGAAACCTTAATCATATTTTAGGTAATCAAGTTTCACCTAAATATGTTACCAGTATAGGATATCAACCTAGATAGAGGAGAGTACCAAAAAACACTTTCATTCCTAGGTCCAAACCCAAATGTGCTTCTTCAAATTATTTTTCTAAAGGACTTAATAAATTTTTTATTTAAAAAATCCTTCAATATATTTATAGGAAACCCATCAAGAAATTGTGGGTTACAAAATCTTTAATTGCTAACATCGTTGGATCCAAGAAGATCTAGGTAAGAAAGTCATTTCCTACATAAATTGTTTTTTAGGAAAACTATTCAAAGTCCTCCGGTAGAAGTATATCGGACTTGGACAAAAATTATTCAAGACATATGACATGATATTATTCATGCTATAAGATCCATATTAAGGTTGATGGTGGTCATTTTAACTTTAGTGACAATGAAAAATGGAAAATCATTGGCCTTGTCCAAATTAGAAAAAAAACAAATGATTTCTTAAGTATTATTTGTTTATTGTTGAAATATAAACTATATAGTATTTCACAGTTATGTGATGATGGATTTTTTGTCAAGTTTGAAAATGATTCTTGTAATTTTATTTATTCTAAAAAAATCTAGTTTTTATTGATTTAAGAAATTATAATGTTTATTTTTTTGATTTAAACTCTTTTTCTGTTTAAAATGTTTCATGTTAAAGTGACTCTCACAAAGAATATTGGATTTGGACGAGGAGACTAAGATATTGAAACACTCACTCACTTAGGAAGCTTACTAGGAAAGTGTTAGTTAGGTATCTATATAAGATTAAATTCACAACTGGTAAAGTTTTTAACCCCTGCCAAAAAGTTAAATAGCTCAATGTTTTTTTAAAATCAAATAAATAAGTGTTAACTTCTCTACCTCTCGATCTAGTTTACCTGGATTTATTTGACCATATAAAGTTTCTATCTTAAATGGAATGAACTATGTTTGTGTTATTATAGATTATTTCTCTAGGTATACTTTGTAATACTTTCTAGATCACCAAAGTGAAGTTTTCTCTAGCTTTAACAAGTATTATAAGTCTGTAGAAAATCTTAGTAGACCGAGAATTAAGACCTTAAGAAGTGACCATGGCTGTGAGTTTGAAAATAAAGATATTGAATATTTTTTCCCACAAAATGGCTACACTCATAACTTATCTACTCCTAAGACCCCTAAATAGAATCGATTTGTATAAAAGAGAAATATAACTTTATAAGAAATATCCCAAACCATGTTTAATTAGTATGACCTACCTATTTATTTTTGGATAGAAGCTATCAATATAGTAAGATACATCATAAATAGATTATTAATCATACCTATTCTTAAGAAGACCCCTTATAAATAATGGTACCAATAAACCTAAAGTTATTTAATTTATATATTTTTTTAAGTCTTTATTCTTAACACTAAGGATAATTTGGAAAAAAAATCCTCCAAAAGTGATGAAGGGGTATTCCTTGGTTATTCAATCTCTAAAAATCCTATAGAGTTTTTAATAAGATAACAAAAAATGTGAAAGAATAATTTCATAACAAATTTGATAATATTGATCCACATGTGCTTAATATATCTTTATAAAACCTTAAGGAAGATTTATATTCTATGAATCTAAATTATAATTCTTTATACTATGTTGTTAAATAATTATAAAAATAATTCAGTTCTGATGAATTTTTAGAACTTCCTAAACCTGAACCTATAGAACTAGAAGTAACCAGTCAATATTTCTATAGAGATATTACAACTATTAAGTACCACCCTTTAGATGTTGTTTAATGAGATCTAGATAGGGGTACAAAAACTAGAGCTTTGATTAGAAATCAGTTTGAACATCAAGCTTTATTATCTCAGCTAGAACCTAAGAACATCAATGAAGCTGTTAATGATGAATTTTGGGTAATATCCATGAAAGAAGAATTAAATCAGTTTGAAAGAAACAAAGAGTGGGAACTTATAGATAGAACCAAGGAAACCACAACTATTTGAACTAAATGGGTGTTTAGGAACAAGGTTTATGAGTCAGGAACTATAGTTAGAAATAATACCATACTTGTTACACAAGGTTACAATCAAGAAAAATAGATAGCCTATGAGGAAACATTTTCACCTATATCCATACTTGAGTCCATAAGAATATTTCTTGATTATATAGTACACATATATTTCAAACATTACCAACTGGACATCGAGAGTTAATTTCTGGATGGCTTTATAGTTGAGGATTTTTTTTAGAACAGCCCCCTAGTTTTCAAAATCCTAATTTTCCAAATCAAGTTTTTAAGTTAAAAAAAGATTTATATGTTTTGAAATAGTCTCTTAGATCTTGGTATGATAGGCTCGTTAATTTTTTTATTTTAAAAGGATTTTTAAAAGGTATAGTTGACCCTACCCTTTTCAAAAAAATAATTTCAAAATATGATTTAGTAGTAAAAATATATGTTGATGATATTTTTTTGAATATTTAAAAAAATATCTTTACATTTATTTTTCTAAAATGATTCAAAATAAATTTTAAATGATTTTAATGTCTGAACTCAAATTTTTTATTGGATTTCATATTTTTCAAAATAAATAAGGAATTATTTTTAATTAAAGTAAATATAAAAAATATATTTTAAAAAAAATTAAAATGGATAGAATTAAGAGTAGTGATACTCCTGGGAGTACAACCTATAAATTTGATCCTGATGAAGCTGAGAAACCATTGCATCAAACCAGTTATAGAGGTATGATTAGAAGTATTCTCTACTTGATTATTATCTGACCAGATATGATGTTTAGTGTGTGTATGTGTGCTCATTTTCAAGAAATTCCTAAATAATCACACTTAAATGCTGTTAAAATAATTTTCAAATATCTAAAGTATAAAACGAATTTAGGATTGTTTTACCCTATAGTAAAATAATTTGATCTAGTTATTTATTTTTCTTCTTATTTTGGTGGATGTAATTTAGACATAAAAAACACCTCTTGAACATGTCACTTTTTAGGAAATTATCTAGTTTCATTGTGAAGTAAAAAATAAAATTTATGTCACATTTTTTATTGCTGAAGTTGAATACATAGCTACATGTAATTTTTCTGTATAAATTTTGTAGATGAAATACACTTTACTAGAATATGGATATAAATTCTAAAATTTCTAAATGAATTATGGAAACATAAGTGTAATAAATATTTCTAAGAATCAAGTGTATCATTCTAGAAAAAATCACATTAATATAAGACATCACATTTTGAGTGACCACTTTCAAAAAGGGGATATCACTCTTGAGATTATTGGCATAGAACATCAGTTAGCTGATATATTTTATAAGACTTTAATTTTTGAGAGAATGAACTACATCAAACATGAACTAGGAATGATTAACATTGATTGAGTTTAATTTTTGGGTATAACACACCATTTGGTATAACACATCATTGGGTATGATACACCATGGGTTTTGAGACACCATTGGGCATGACACACCATTGGGTTTGACTCACCGTTATATTTGTCTCACCATTGTTTTTTCACACTGTCATGTTTGAATCATCATTGTGAACCTCACACCATTGATCTATCTCACAATTGGTTTCATGCCTTTTTTAATTGTTCTTTTATTTCTTAATTTTTCTAAACTTATAGCTTTTTTATATTTATTATATATTTATATAACCCAATTAGTATCTTTCCTATTTTTCAATTTTGACTTTTGGATATCTAAAATTCCCAAATTATATACACTTGATAGTTTTTGAGTCCCAACACACCTCTATATTTGTGCATTTCTATCTCGATCCCAGTGCAACCTCTCATCTTCCATCCTTCACCTGCCTTTTCCTTCGATCGAACTTTCCAAACCTATCTACATGCTATGAATGAAGCGTGATTCAGTTTATTTTTCAGATGGAAAAATTCAAGCGAAGAAATATAGGACCATGTCAAGTGTTTCGGTTGTTATAGAACTTGTTAAATCCAAGATTGGAAATACAGTTGTAGTAGATTAAAGGGAAGTTGAATCAAAATTGTTATTGTCAAGTAAGTCTTTGGGGCACAAAGTACTTCAAGATCAAGGCTGGTTAGAGTGGTTCTCTTTGAATAATATACATTTTTATACTAGATTATTACATTATTTTTTTCAAATATGTTGAGTTTGGTTTTAATGATGAAGAATAATATTAGATGAGATCAATATTCAATGGTAAAAAGTAATATTTTCCTCAAAATAGTGGGAAAATGATTGGTAATTCCTCATTAAAGTGTTTATGAGGACTTCTAAGGATCTATCCTTGAGGACTGAGACTTATTTATTTATGAAGAATATCTTGAAGAGATGATTGGATATGGAATCATCAAAAGATTAGTTTCATCTGAGTTGGATGGAGAGTATATACTTCTCTTCAAAATTATTCATCACGTGTTATGTCCCATGAAAGGTGACTTTTCTGACTTAAGATACCAAGATGTATACTTTATTAGTATTATAAAAAATAGGACTTAAGATTAATCTATGTAGGTATCTTATGGTTCATTTATCTAAAATGATCAAGACTTCATCTAGGTCCAATTCCTTATTTATCCAAATATGATTTTTGTAATGTTAAAGGTTATGTTTCAAATTATGAGGAAAAAATTGTTGATTGTGGTGGTTTTTTCATATCAAAATCTATTTTCACAAGAATGAGGATCAGTTGGAACCTCTAGAAGAAACATTGGGTAGATAATAATGAAAAGTTTTATGTTGAGTTTAACCAGCTGGATCATCCCCCTAGACCATGGGATGTAGTTGACCCTATCGTATAGCTAGATGAGGTTTTTAAGTACCCAGATGATGTATAATAACTTGTTGTAGAAGAATAAGTGAAAAATGAACCTTCTGTTGACAAAGGTAGTGACCTAGATTTGTCACCTCAATCTCCATAAATTACTTATAGAGATCCTATTCCACCCAGGAGGATTCAAAAAATAGAAAAGTTTGTGAAAAGTGATAAAGAGGAAATAGAAGTCTCAGGAGAAGATCAGTTTAAGTCTAGATATAAATCTGATGATGAAGAAGAGGAAGAAGAAAATAGAGAAAATAGTGGTAACAATGTAGATGATAAAAATTGTAATGATAGTGAAACTGATGAAGATGATTATAAAATTGATATTTTAAGAGGAAGAATTAGAATAAGAGATATAGATATAAATCCATATATTCTTAATTCTCCAGGTGAACCTATTGAGAAACTAGTTTTAACTGATGAAGTGTACCCAGAGCTTAAATAGAAAGATACACTTGTTGATGGGGAGAAATCCCTATCTTTGTAATTTATTCAAGAGGATAAGGATACTGAAGGAACTAAAGTGGGTTCAGTTGGTGACGGATAGGCAATTTATTATTCTTATATGGTTGATAAGATGGGTGTTATAACTATTGTTGAGTAGTATATATCCAAACAATCAAGGAACGAACTTGTTGAGGAAGAATATCATAATGAACATTTTGGTGTTTTAGCTACTCATGAGCCTCCTCATAATAATAATGTGTAAGTTTAATATTTAGATGTTATTTAGAAAGTGGATGTTTAGATGACTGAATTACCTACTATCAATGAACTTAATAGTTAATAGAATATGGATTCTTAGAGAAATTATGAGATGTCTATTGCACCTACCATTGTATCCTTTTTTGTAAAGCCTTTAGAAATTTGGGTTGATCCTATGATAGAGGAATGGGATAAATTTAGTAGGATTACATCCAATGATGGTGGACCTAAGTTTTGAATAAGTTTATTTTGATGTGTTATTAAAAAAATTCCTCAGTTAGACCTCATTCATATGAATCTGCTGCTATTTTTCCTATTGTTCCTATTGATGTAGTCTCAAGGAGTAACTTAGATGATTTTGGTAAAAAATTACTTTTAGATTTTGATAAGTGTTTGAATAATCAATTTCCACTCCTTACCAATATTAGTGAGAATTATGTAATATTTCTCTTTGAATTTCTTATTCAACATATACAACATAAGATGATTCATAACATCCAAGAGGTTGAGATTAAAAATTAGAGGATAAGTAAATAGGTAAAATATGTTAAATGTATGTTCGAAGAGATGAGGTCTTCATTCACTTCCTATTTGGATTGTATTTTTAAAATCATTTAGAATGTATTATCATACACTTATACCTCCACAACACCTCCTATAGTTGATGTTGATCATATACAAACAATTATCAAAGAAGATGTTATTGTTGCTTCAAGTGGTCCTACTAGTGGATAACATGTCATACCATTGGATATTCTAAGGAAGATTGAGTAGGGTGCTAAGCATGATCACATGATGATCAGATCATATTCTAATGATATGAATACTAACTGAGAGACAATAACTAAGTCCATCAAATTTTATTTCTCTATAATTTATACCAAACAAGCCATGGATGTTAACTTGTTATTTTTTTCTAAGAATTTGTGGATTCCCCCTGTGAATTGGGGTTTTAAGGAGAAAGTTCATCAGTTGAAGGAGATGACTCTAGTGTCAAATAGATTTATGGAGGGAAAAAAAGAGACTTATTTATTGAAAAGGAAAGAGGTGGTCAGATCATTATGGATTTAATAAACCTTATGAATCCATTTCTTTATGTTTATGGGATAGTTGTAGTGTCTCAAGAATCCATTCCCATTATAGAAAGAAAATATTTCATGCCAAGAGTTATAAGAGATTTAACCGTACCTTAACCTTCCAAGTTTCAACCTTTTCCTCTTCCTCTTGTCGAATCTATGAGAAAGATCCGACGAATTATCATCAAAGAGCCTCAGCAACCTCAATAAATTAATATAATTCCACCTAGTGTTCCCTCACCTATCACTTGAACTAAACCTTCTGCCTCAAACCAAGAGAAATCCACGGGAAAAGGAAAATCACCTATGGATCTTTCACCCAATACTTGAGGAAGTTTTTGAGAATAGACTATGTCTTTTATGGTATGTTATGTAATAACTTTTTGATAAAACCTTCTTTGAATTCCTTTGATGAATATTATTATTCTATTCATAGTTATTCTTCCTAAATTTCCTATTTTACTTCTAATTATGTTCTACCTTTTTGATAATCCCAAAAGGGGGAGAAACCTATGGAATATATTTCTAGTTTATTATAGTGATGTTTCTATATTACTTTGGATAGTATTTTTTTAAACTTTTTACCTTTGAAACTTTCTAATTACCTTTATTTTCTTATTAATTATCCTTGATACCATCTAAAAATAATGGGAATGCTATGTCATGATTTTCTTGTTTGATCTTACCTCTAATGTCATGTTTTATATTTATGATACCTTTAATGCCATGATTTTGATCATCAAAAGGGGGATATTTTTGACCTCATTGTTTTAATGATCACAAAATCATGATTCTAATGATATTAATGAATTCCATGTTTTTTGTAAATATTCCATAATCTGAGAAAGTGGATGAAATTGAATAAGTATGAGCCACCACTAATCTCTGCTAAGGATGAGACACCATCGAGCTGACTCACCACTAGACAAGCCCTCACTGTCAACATGAGTCACCACCGAGAGAGAATTTTTGGCAATTCTAAGACACTGCCACATATGACTCACTATTTTCCATGACTCGCCGTTAGTAATGTTTCACCATCTAATATGACATAACTCCAAAGTTCAAAATCGATAAATTATGAGATGCCAACATGATATCTCATTATCGAGATTTCATGCCACCAAAACATAAATTTGGGAAAGTGTGAGACACCTCCAGACTAACCTACCATCAAAACGAGTCACTGTCAGCCACACACATCAAGATATGAAATTTAGAAAAGTAAAAAAATTGAGTCACCACCAGAGAGAGACACTGTCAGGCCATGAGTCACCGGTAGATCAATGCACTGCCAGTCTAAGACACAACCATTGTTTTATTAACTTTTACTTATTTTGAACTATTACTAAGTTCTAGTTTATTAAATTTAATGTTGAATTTTTTTTAATGATTGTCTCTTAAATGATCTAAAAAAATTCATTGAAGAGTGATTCATACATGTTGTACAGGGAAGAAGGATATCTGGATGCACGTGGATATTCTTCATGTTGGTGATACTATTAATAAAGGAAGAATACTCCCTCATGTGTAGAGAAGTGAATGATCATAAAAATTATATAGATAGAAAGACGAGGGATCATTCTTATAGAACACAAACATATAGCAGAATATATGAACTATTACATCTTGCAAACACTCGATTGAGGAAGCAGAAGCTCGTACACATATCTGGCTTTCCTTCAGTCAAGAACATAAGATTCTATGATACCCTATTCTTTTTAATATTTCAATATAAATAGACTCAATATGAATTTAAAAATACTTTTAAAGATTCATGAGCTACACTAAAATAGACTGAGAACTTCTATCCCTACACTTTTATATTGATCAGTTTTATTTATTTATTCCTATATATTGTGCATTATGTGTGTATACTCTATTTTTTAACACCAATATTTTCTCCTACATTATAATAGAAGATACTTTATATCTTTTACAAATTATTTTATCTATTTTACATTGTATAATTTTGGTAGAGGTCCATGCATGACCTATATTTTTGAACTCCCACGGATAACAGTGGAAGAGATAATGTGTGACCTAGCCAGATTGTAAACTATTGTAAAACTTGGTCCAGGTTTTCAATCAACTTGTTTATTTTATATAAACTCCTTGGTGGTGGGATATATCCATGTGGATAGGACTAAGTATTATCTTGAGACTAAACCTATGGTTTCAAATTTCTGCTGTATATTTTTTTACTTTATTTCTCTTTTAAAACTGAAACTTTTTAACCAAAAAAACTAATACGTTGAAATTTGATCTTTATTAGTGTTTTTTTAAGATTTTAATTAAGCAAATTTATTTTAAAGGACAAATTAATATTTTATATTATTTACCGAGGAATTAATAAATATTTAATAAACCTTTTGAAAGATTATAACTTATAATGATCAACTATGTTGATTAACAGGGAAATTTTAAATTATTTGGGGGATTTCAAATTAATCCTTTTTAACAGAAATTTTTATTGGGGAATCAATTCACCCCCTCTTGATTTACTCACTCTGACCAACAATGTAGTTTAATTTCATGTGACGTGGATGTTGTACTATGTATTTTGAAGTCTTTCAACTCAAACTTAGTTGGGGCTACACCCAGGGAGACCATTTTTAATTAATAGAGAATGTTAGAAAATTATGACTTCATACCATAAAATTTGGGTTGTTTCCATTGATTATGTAACCTTTAAAGATTACATGTCTAATTTTCATGTGATTTTAGATTGTATGAGTTATAAAAAATTTCATTGTGATGCGGTACATAGTGTACCCGATATTAGGGTCCCTATTTGTGGAATAAAGAGGTGATACAATTGTTTGGGAATCACTTGGAGTAAAGAGTCCAAAAATTTGTGTTGATGTTACCGGTCACAAAGATGGTCTAGGAATGAATGAAATGAGTTCAAATGGATATAGTTACACTTAGCACTCAACTTTCACAAAGGTGGGTTTGCTAAAATGAGGCATCAAGTAGGGGCCTATAGGGTAGGTTTTGTAAAGGTCAATGGTTTTTTAAAGGTCATGAAGATCATGAATATAAGGCATTTATAAATTATAGGTACCTCACCTTGAGATGAATTCTTGGTTCCCATTGGGAAGGTTTCATGAAGGATAGGTATCTCACAAAACTCTAAGAAGGGTGGCTATTTTTCCTCTAACACAAAGGTTAAGAAACTTCACTAAAGTAAACTCTAACATGGTTAAAAAGTATTAAGAACCCATGGGAGGTATTTTTGTTAAATATGGATACCTTTAGGAATCCATTTCCACTTGGTCTCACAAAGGATGAATTTTCATGAATTGAGAGCTTCTAGTGGAAGTCCAAAGGTTGTGTCTTCTTAAATATCAGTTGAAGGGAGGTATTTATAGGCACTGTGAATGTGGGAGGGTATGTTTTAGTAAATTTACCATATTCTCATAAGAAAAATATCCACAATGGTTAGGTATATTTTTTATAAGGAAAATGTTGTGTGGAAGTTATCATCATTCATGTAAGGAAAACTTTCATGATGCTCCACTGACCTTCACGAGCCCTTTCCCTTAGAAAAAGTCATAAATTTCATGAATCAAAGACCTTAGTTGGAATTTGAGAATGTTTCATCCTATTATAACCTCCAAATGACAGTTTTATCCTTGAAATGTCTTAGAATGCTTATTTTAGTGTCAAAAAATGCCCCCCAAATCAGAATGGGAGATGATACATGATAGGAGGCTCACATTTTGAGGTCAAAACACTGAAAACCATCAATATAGTCTCCTCACTCATGAAAATAAACTCACATCGTCTCCTATAAATAGTGTATGGGTCTAGGTTGGACAATGATGTTTTCTCATAAGATTTATTGATACTCTCTTTTTGTGAAATTCATCACCTTCATGAGTGTTTTGAGACCCATATCCTTATCATTTACAAAACTTTTTACTTCTACTAACTGATCTTCCATGATTCTAACTATCCATGTGTTCAATCTTTCATGAAGGTATACATTCATATACCATCTTTCATGAATACACTTTAGAAATTTTCTAAATCCCTTGAGATGGCGTTTGAAGGCGCAGAATCTACTACTTCCCAAAGGAGATATATGGTTGGGAACATTATGATTAGGGAGATCTTTCAGACTATGTAAAATCATGAAACCATTACCAAATTTCTGATTGAGGCACAATAGGGATATATTGTATGAAATATATTGTTGTTATATAGATTTTTACTTAGGGATGATGTGTTCATCGCAATGCTGACTGAGACACACCTACTTATTATTTCAAAATCTCATTGGGGATTCACATGGGGAATAGGTCTCCAATTTTCATTAATTGAAATATTACACCCCAACCATAGTGTATTATATTTTTAACCTTGTGAATAACATCAATGGGTAGGATCTAATTGTGAATACATACCCTCTACAGTATGAAAGTATCTTCAAGGTGGGCCTGGAGGACTATCTCTAAGGTTGGAAAAAAGAGTGGGATATATTATAGGAAAATAATTTCATTGATGAATGGGATTGTTCATATTGGGTGTTCCAATACTATGATAAATTTTAAGTGTAACTTAAGATATTGGGGTTTTATGAATTGGCATGGACTTTACAATTCTGGGTCTACCACCACCCAGATATCATGCCTGAATTGATAAGTAGGTGGTCACCAAGGTCAAATACTTTTCACTTATATCATGGACAGGTCAACATCATCCTATGTTACCTATAAAATATTAATGGTATCCCTATCCAGGGGGAAATTTATGATGATTTTCTCCCCATATATTATTTATGGGAGAACCAAGAACAAATTTTGGAAGTATCGATGGTGTTGTTTCACCCAGTGTAAGGGGATAAAGTGTTCAAGATAGGGATAAAGGATTTCCCCTTAAAGAAGTGGTTCAAATTATTTCTAAATTATCCCATATATATACTACCAAGGATACACTTCAAATTTCTGAATGCATCACAGTAAGGGAAGGAGCACTCATACTGGATGATTCTAGAAGCAAGTCAATGGAATCTATGTGGGTATAGTGTGAAGGTCATACCTACCATAGTCATATTGGTGTGGTTAATTTAGGAATTAATTTGTGGTTAGATACTCCCCATCCATGATTTGTATATAGGGGTGTGTTTGGGCACATTATTCATGATAGCTGTGATAGCGAGAGGGTAGCACATCAACCTGGTAGTGTTGGTGATGGAAAAGTTATATAAGTTGTTATGATGAATCAACTAGAGGAAGACCCCTATTCATGTTTGAAACTTGTTCTATTTCATGTATGGATGTATCACAATATACATGGTAGGGTATGAGTATCCAAATCTAATCTCCCCTCCTGACATAAACTTTTGTTTGTCAATGTTGGACATCACCAGGAGTCGTCCTCTACTACTAGGATAGGTCAGTGTACTCACAAGGATCGGGCTACCAGAGAGCTTCACATTTAATCCATTACCCTATCACAACATTTATGGTTATATATGATAGAATTGGGTCAGTGTAGGATTAGTAGTATCTCCTAGCCTTTCAAGGGGTACTAGTGGAAGCAATTATTGATTTTAAGGTCGTTTGTGAACTGTATGCCTTATATTGATCTTTCCACCAATTATATTGAATCCAAAGACTATCCCCGATGGTATAAACTAGAGTATGGTTATAATTCCATCCTTACATACTCTATAAAATATGGTTTATGTTTTTTAAAGAGGATAATAGGGGGTGTAACAATCCATTTCATTCCAATTCTCCCTATGAGGTCTTCCATGAGTACGTGAAAAGATGGGAGTGTTTATATACTAGTGATATGTTAATGTGTCTAGTTGTTTGGGTGTAAATTTAAGAGGGAGTCTCATATCCACAAGTCTAGGGCCATGTTATAAATAGGGTATCATTCCAAGGAGGAAGAGTTATCTCTATTGCAGGAGCAGTGGTTATATCTCTGAAGGGGGGCACAACTTCAAGCACGATGCCCACAGAAAAATAGCATCAGGTGGGATGTGAACTCTCTAAGGAAGTTACAATGATTTATGTTGTAGACTTAGGTAAGTAGTTATTCCATTAATATATTCATAATTATTTATTCTTATTTGATTTCTAGAGGATCTAGGATATCTTTGAATAATTAAACTCCCTCTATGCAATGTGGATACATCTTCAGGATGAGGGGATTCGCCTTCCCATACTGGTTCTTGCTATAGTAATATTTCATGATCCTTGGTCTGAGATATTGAAATACCATACATATTTAGAGGACATGGTCTACTCTCATGGTTATTCATTCCCCCTAATGGATCGTGTGAGGATACTACTGGATATTTTCTCTTCTTCATACCTCCCTATAGGTCAATCAGCTCTAGTCGCAGCCAGTAAAGAGGATTTGTCCAAGGAGGAATCATAGGGGAGTGATTCCTTCCTAAACATTCTTGAGAAAGGATATCTTATTATTGATCATCTTAGATTCCATGATTTTTGGGTTTCAACAACTTATTATCCCTTTTGAATTGTTGTCTTACCCATTTTGATCTGTGTAGGATTCAATAAGCATGTAGGAGGGGGAAATTCATGATAAATATATGATAGAGGAATAATAAGCTCTAAACATTAAAGGGGAGGGAATGATACCTTCTTCTAATGTATTGGTCATTGGTGTCCATCTTTTTTTTTAGTTAGATCCCAGGAATAAGGTAATAAATTAGTATCCTCAAGTGTTATCTTGTGATTGATAGCCCTCTTATTTCCCTATTTGGTTTAAGGATTAATATTTTGAAACTTTTGATAAATTTTTCACTTCATTAAAATAAATCTAAAGATCTCATCTATAGTGATTCTTCTGAAGATTAGGGGATTGGCCACCGTGGAGGTTTCATCACGGGAAGGGCTTATGATGAACATCACTAACCTTCTGCCTGGTATTTATACTACTTGTAAGACTTATTATTTCTCATATTTAATTTTTCCTTTTAATCAATAAGAAAAGGTTATTATAACCCTGTGTATTAATGTAAATTAAAATTTGTTTGGGGACCCAACTGCTAGTGGAAATTCTTGAACCGGTGGGGCCTATAGTCAAGACAGTGATGGACAAATCAATGGTATCAATGGGGTAGCCAAGGTTGTATCCCCAAAAAAGTTGTTCAAGGACTATGTGGTGGTCAATACTACCCATAAGGTGCCTAAGGTGGTAGGAGAAAAATTTGCGGGCTCAGTGGTAGTGATCAAGGAGGTTTTGGTGATCAAGCCTACTTTAGAGGTTCTAGATGAAGTCGGTAAATCCTCCATTGTAGGAGAAGAGTTAGATGAGGCCAAAAAAATTGAACATAGAACCTATACCATATGATAAAATTCTTGTGGATGATCCTATAGTTGATCTTCTTCCGTCCTTCCCCAAGTACAATCTCTTGTGCCATGAGTATTTCAAGGACTTTTTCTACAATGTGGTTGAGGAGAACTGGGTTGTTCAGCATAGAGCATAGAGGAGAATACAGATATTTATCTGCCATGCCCCATGGGCCAATTTGAAAAGTCTTATGGGTTCCCTATTCCACTGGATTATGAGCTATAAAACTAGTATTGTGGACTCCCTTATCCTTCACATTATAGATCAAGACTTCCTCGCCAAAAAAGTGCAAGTGGAGTGGAAAGATATTTATGCCTCCTAGTATGAGGATATATCAGATGCATTAAAGGTTCTATAGGTAGCTAAACAAAATCTTTCTTGGATGGAGGGGTAGGCGTAGAATCATGATGCGAACTTCACTGCCAAGGGGGAAATGATCAATCACCTAAGGGTGAAGTTAGCGATGGATAAGACCAAAATAGTGGTAAGATCCTCCTTGGTAGAAAAGTTCAGGACTAAATAGGGTGATTGAAAATCTAAGGTGATTAGTTTTGCCTTTTTTCTGAAGAGGAATTGGTAGATATGGATAAGCAGTGATAGTCCCTTGAGTTCACTCAGTAGATATTGGTCGGATTAGAGAAGTTCTAGGATAATGTTGAAATATTGGGGGCTTCCTTTTTTCAAAAAAATGATAGGTTACAACCTATGGATGACCATATTCAATAAGTAATTGAAATTAATTTTCTTCAATTATATGTTTTCATATATATTCTTTTTCTGTGTATTGAACAAATTAGCAAGACAACAAACTTTAAACCCCTAAAACCACATGATTCATGCTTAGTGTGAGAAAAAAGAGGTAAAAAATAAGACCTATCACTTATATGAGAGTGGAAATAATGTGGGGTATGAATGATCTATAGACCACTGATGGAGTCTTAACTAGTAAAACCATGGTTGGAGAGGGTAAATATTCACATCTGACTTGTTTTCCCAATGTCCATAGGTGTTTGAGCAGGGTAATTTCATGGGTATTGGATTCTACCTAAATAATGGGAGATATAGAGGATGTGAATCAAGAAATCTAGGTTTTGAAACATAGGGGGAGAAATAGGTTGATATAGGATGATTTCTAACCATATTTGAAACATATATTACACTATTGTATTTTCAAGAATAGGGACATACAAATGAGGGTTAATCATTGGCCATGTTTGAAACATAAGACCTATTAAATTTCATCAAAAAAAAATTCAATTCATATTTTCGGGATGGAAGGTGGGTGATTTTGGCCATGAACTATTATCATTAAAAGGAATGTCTAGGCATAGAAGATGGTGGGGATCCTAATCAAGGAAGACATGAATCATGGGAGAAATTTTTGGGGATGTTTGTATGGATTTCAACAACCTTGGGATTATTCTATCATGGTTCTGAATGAAATGAATGGGTATATAGGTCTAAATAAGAACCAGGCACACCTTCCAAGGGGACCGTCATCTTGGTCTCTAAGTGATGATCAATGAACTCAATTAGTATAGTAGGAAACCATAACTAAAAGGTGGAGTGGTCCACTTAGTAAAAGGTATAAAATATTTCATAGTTTTATATTTTTCAATTTATATGGGTGTCATGTAGTTTAACATTTTTTAGGAAGGACATTGAACATGTTGTTTAATATTATACAGTGAAGCCATGTGGATGTTGAAGTTTAAGTTTTTATAGCTTTGAACATTGTTTTTCATAGTATAACATCATAAGGTAAGGGTGTGTGTGGAACCATTTATCATCTTGTGTCCAAGAATATTGAACTGATGTGAATGAAAATATACCACTTTGATGTATTAGGATGCATGAAAATGGAAGACAATGGGTCGTACCTTATAGAGGACCTTGTGTAATAGAGGGATTCAAGGTTTAGCCCTAAATATTTATTGAACTAGTGGGTATAGTGATCATAGCCATGATTTTTTCAAGGCTTAGTGATGAGACTTTTAGGATTTTACCTCTTCCATTCATAACCTCGTTCTTTTCACAATTTCAATTGGAGACCCAACGGTCAAAAGTATGAATTTTTCTTATATTTCCCCTATGGTTTTTTAACATAAAAGACATTTTTGCCTCTTTACTAGGGATTTTTAGGATTATTCTAGTTAGATAATATGGGTACATATTTATGGAAATATGTATAGATGTCTACACATAGTTTATGGTCATGATTCTTAGACAAAGACTGTTAATTTAAGATCATGACTCTTGGACCCTTTAAAGAATCTTGTGTGGTGGGGGTAGAATTATAAACCTGAAATGAATAGTGTTCCATGGATATCTAACACCACACAAGTTTTCACCTAGTTTAAAGTTATAATTCATGTACCACCTCTACCTAATCATCGCAATGCCTCATTATGTGTGAAGTTTCTAAGGTTCATCATGAGGAAAGGAGCTCCAAAAAAGGTGTCGGTGGAGGGACGATTTGTATCTAGCCCTATGATATGAGATCTAATTGTCACTATATATCCAACTGAATAGGGAATCAAGCCACATGTAGTTCTAGAACATGGAATGGTAGTAGACCAATACTAGAAGGTGTGATCATATAAAGCAGGAATGTGGAGAAATAAGGGGGAATTGGTTTTCCTAAGCACAAAAGTTGGGGAAAAACAGATAATTATTGAAGAAAAAAGACCCAATTGCACATATTTTATGTTTATAATACTTGGACTTTATCATCGACCAGTTTAAGGTAATTGATCTCGAACCAAGGGGAAATGTGTTCTAGGGATGTTCATGCAGCACAAAAGGAAAGGAACCCCAACATAAAGAGAGGACCAAGGAGACCCAGTGATGTATGAGATATCCCTCAGACAAGATTCATGTAGTTTAAGGTCGTGATGTTTGGACTAGGTATCCTATTTTAAGGTTGTAGATTTTAGACCGCATAGGGGAATCTTATATGGTAGAGGGTCATTATAAACCAAATGTGAAGAGATTTCCAAAGATATATAACACCACATAAGTTTTCACAAAGTTTAATGACATAATTCTTGGACCAAGGCTCTTATTTTATAGTCACACAGTTTATACCTCATATAGGAAGCACTCCATTTGGGGAACGCCTATACGCCTCATTCGTGCTTGATAAAATTCCACCATGACTCCTAAGCCCACGTGAGTCATGATAGGTATGAGAAACAAGGACCGGTAGGGAGTTACCCATGTCATAAGGGAGGAAATGAATGGGGGAAGAAGAAGTTATCTTGTAAAGGTTACAATAATTTTAAATTTTATGGTCATCATGCAAGAACGCATAGTGTAATAACACCAAGGGTGTTGAAACTCTACCAAAACAAAGGGATTCATAAAGAGAGGTAAATCATGAATTATGAGTTCTGGGACATGAAAATGGTTGAATTATGGGTGGGGAACAACGTTTTATTATGTTAAAATCATAGTTTCCATAACCACACCATTCAAATATGGGGGAAATAAATTTAGGGTCAACCATTAACCACGATCGAAACATGGGGACCATTATCCATTATCATGGATCCTTTGAGGTGTGTTCCTAGAATGGTAGGTGAGATACCTTTCCTAGAAACCATTTCCATTAGAGAGGCTTGTTCAAATTGGGAGGGAAATTATGGTATAAATTGAGGAGGGCATTAATTGAGGAAGCATATTGGGCAGGATTCCCTAAGGAAAGTTAAAAACTCTGGGAGCTATTTTTCAATGCACTTGAGTGTGTTGGGTGATCATATTGGAAGGAAAGGATTGAGAATTCTCCAAAGGGGGAGGACCCTAGAATAAGTTGTCAATAAGACCAGGACCAAGATATAAGATCTAGGTATTTCTACATATCCCATGGAACAAGGAATCAATCCACATGTAGTTATTAACCACAGTACTGTAGGTGGTTGACACCGAGAAGGAGGGTTACCTCTCAATTTGGGGATCAAGTCATCATAAAATTTCATGTTTTGCAATAGGTATATAGACCATACAGTTTGATTTCATAAAAAAAGATGTTGAATAGTTAGTTTAACATCATACAATGTTAATGTGTGACTACAGTAGTTTAAGGTCATATAGTTTTAACCAAGGTGGGCTTGCACTATGGGGGAATCCCATTTCTATTGAGGAGTAAAAATTGTGTGGTTGTGGATTACATGTAGAAGATACCCATAGATGGGGGTATGGTCACATTCTTATAATGTGCGGCATCTCTTTTCACTATACTAGGATTAATGTTCTTGTTATATAGGGTATCACATGCTCACTGCATGGGGTAAGTCTATTTTAATATCATGTTCAAGGATGGGGTGTGTGGGGCTTATGCATTGAGATTATCATCCTATCTTCATCATGTAGGAACATGAGGGAATCTTGAACCAATGATGGGTTAATGAATATGATCAATTTTTACACCCACCCCCTAGGGGTGCTTGGGAATAATTGGGACATATTTGGGATCACACATGAGAGATGGTAATTGTTTTCTATTCATTTTAAGTTATGAGGGAATATTGGCCCACTGATGGATCAAGGAATATGATTTGGGGTTACACCTTTGGAGGAGTCTCATGGGTATTTTTTGGGAGAAATATAGGTTTAATTAGGACCTTGTGCACTAGGTATTCCCACACTTTTTTCCTCATGCTGGGTCATGAGGGAATCTCATTCTATTGATGGATTGAGTAATATTATTGGCTTCTTACGGTTTTTCTCATGATAATTACACAAGGTATCATACACTTAACATATAAGGAATATCATGCTTTTCATAGGAGGCATATTATTATTTCTACCTAAGGTGTAGTGAAGGTGGAGTGGATTTTCTAGTTAGAAATAAAGGACCCAATGTGAACAGATTTCATTGAGACCTAATGATAGTAAAGATGATCTCACCCTAAGGGGATAATTTGAATATGTTCCCAAATACAAGGGGTATAGGCATCACTATGTATCCCATGTAACTGGGAATCAGGCCATATGTAGTTATGGAATTTAGTGTGGTGGGAGAATAGTGTCATAAGGGTTTTTTCTTCTCTAGTGAGGACCCAATGTATCTCGTAGTTTCATGTCATGTGACAGGGATGTTGGTTGCTACAGTTTAATGTTATAAATATTAGATTTCTCCATCTAATATTCTTCATATGAGTAATATCATGTTTATCACATAGGGTAAAGATGCAGTTTAACATCATGTGCAAAGGATGTTGGTATTTTTATTTTAAATTCATATAGTTAGGACTTTGGATCATCTCACATTTTTTATATGATTCATACCATGTTTATCACATAGGGTAAGGCTATAGTTTAACATTGTGTGAAGATCAAGTTAGTCTTTGTAGCTTAAAGTCGTACATATTGGACTATGGATCATATCATATTTTTAATATGATGTGTCCAATGTTTATCACATAGGTTACGGATATATTTTAACGCCATGTGCCAAGGAAGTTTGGTTTTTTAGTTTAAAGTCAAACAAATTGGACTAGAGGATTTATTTGAAGTACTCCTTGAGGAACCTAGTATTGGTGGGTGGTTTGATGTGTTCCACTTCAATGGTGATCAATGAGTATGCACCATTGTGAATGAAATAAGTTCCTTTCCATATTGGTTTTAGTTTCAATGACTTCTTTCCAGGTATCATCTGTGTCCAAATTGACAGTACTATATAACCTTGAATGAGGGAGTGGAGGAATACCTTTTTATTAAATCCTCACACAACCCAATTCCGATGCCTTTCAAGTTTATACAGTTCTAGAACCTATTTTGTTTTAGGTATTCCAACTCATCCAACTGAACTTTCTCTCTCCTTTGTGGTGTATATTGATCATAAATAGATTTTTGATGTAATTGAAGATGAACCTCTATACTCAAGACTACTTATATATCATACACTAGGGAGAAAAGAGTCTCTTGAGTAGAATTCTATGTTGACATATGATATTCCCAAATGGAATTATATATCTTTTTAGGAAAACTCTTATTATTTTGGCCTACCATCCTCTATATAATATTAAAGAGAGGTTTATTGAATTCTCAAATCTACTCATTTCCCTATGGATGATAATGGAATGTGTGGTTGGATTGGATGTTGTATTTAGTATACAAAATTTTCAACTCTATGGATTAAAGGTTAGTTTCATTTTCTATGATAATGGTCTGAAGAATTTCAAATGGGATGATGATGTGGTACATAAAAAACTCAATCAAAAATTGGGCCCTAACCTCTTTGATGAGAATGGATTATGCCCACTTTGAGAAGAAGTATGTGATATTCATAATGAACCTACATTTTCGAACTATCACTAGTGAGTAGGGACCCACAACATTAAGTCCCTATGTGGAAAAGGGTCAGGAATACTTGGTGTGGAGAAGATCATGTGGTTGATGTATGAAGTTGGCATGGATCTGTAATTCATGACACCTCTTGGTAAATTTTATGTAATCACAAACCTTGGTATTATAGAAGTAACACAATCACCACATCTAGTGTGAGAGACTCATTCCCACTTGATGTGCCTCACATAAACCAATGTGGGTTTCTTGCATAACTTGAGGGATATTCTTCCCTTGAGTGAAATGGAGGATAATTTCATTGAATCCACACCTGTAGAGGGTTGGATTGAGAATTGGGATATCCTATAGGGTAAATTTCACTACAAATCGATGGATTCTCTCATGATCAGATCGTTATGGTGGGAGAGTTCCCTGTAGAGGATGCTCGATGAAGGGGGAAATCAAATCATATGTTTCTCTAACTATCAATGTGTTTGAGGGCCCTCCTACAAGAGTGTGAAAATCTAATTTATTTACCTATCAGTCTTCATCATCAGAAGAAATGATGGTGATAACCCTTAAATGTGCCACATGAATAACTAATTAATCTTGGTCGGGCTCTACAAGTGATACATCCATGACTTACAAAGCATTGGATCAGTCATTCTGCAATCAGGGAATATGAGTCACCTAGGATCATAAAGGGAACTAGACCAACAAATCATGAGTCTTCCCCAAAAGGGGAATGAGTTCATGTTTCCTAACAGCATATTTTCCATTGATCTTATTGATGACTATCTTGGAGTCCCATTTCACATGAAGGCATGGGATATTGATCTAGAGGTCTAACTCAAGTTTGGTGATAAGATCCTGGTATCCAGCCTTGTTTTTGGTGTAGCCTTCTGATAACATGAATGAGTACGGAAAGATGGCCTATAAAGGAGTTATGAGAATAATCCCAAGGCCAGTCCCATTTAGTTTGGGTTTTTTGATCCTTCTCCTGGTCAGAATATGTGAGGCACCATTCAAATTAATTTTCCAACATGGTGTAGTCTGATCCATGGAGAGGATGATCTCATCCAAGAAGTCAGCATCTAGGGTAACTTCCTCAAGGGTCATATGTGTAACCAAGAAACATGCCAATTCATGGCCCTTGATATATTTTTGGGGGGGTTAAATATGATGTTAGAATTACTTCATGATGTGATAGTGATCCTATCAACATAGTTAGATTAAGAATATACCTGAGAAGATCTATGAGGGATACCATCTGTATCTCATGGGGCTATAAGTAGAGTCGCAACTTATTAAATACAAAGAATAGGGTGAGGAAACTCTTCACAATTGGAAAATATTTGGAGGATCATGAGACTGAGATAATATAGGCTATTTTTTCCTTCATTGTTCTTTTTATCTAGAAGGTCACCTAGGGAATGTTCTAGGGTGGTCACATAAAGGACCATAGGATTCCCCATGATTGGTGGAATCAGGATAAGAGGATGAAATAGATAATATTTAATTTCATTGAATGCAGTCTGGAAGTCTTCATCCTACTAGTATATGGTTCCTTTCATCATCAATATCAAAAATGGATTATACTTATTGTCCATATTTTCAATGAATTGATTGATATAAGCCAAGTTTCCCTGGAGTCCCTTCATCTCATTGAGGTTACTTAGAGGGAGAAACTGGATAATGTCCTTGATCTTATATAGGTTGGCCTCTATGCATCTATATCTAATAAATAATCTAAAGAAATTTCTATTGGTAACCCTGAACACACAATTCAAGGAGTTCCTATCCATATGGTGGGAGAAGAGGAAGTCGAATGATTTCTCGGGATCCTTGAGGTGGTCCTCACATAGGAAGGATTTTACCACCAAATCATCCACATGGAACACCACTAATGTAATAAGGAATGATTTGAATATACAGTGCATGGAACACTGGTAGGTATAGCTAATATTCTTCAAACCAAATGGAATCACCCAGTAATAGAAGGTTCCCATCGGTGCTCTAAAATTTCTGGATTCTTTATCCTTAGTGTCCATATGGATATGGTTATATCCATATTATCCATCCATGAAGGAAGTTTTCTAGAAATCATTATCCCATCAATAAAAATCTCTATAATCATAAGGTGAAAATCACCATTTAAGAAATTTTGGTTGAGGTCCTAGAATTATATGCAGACCTTAATCAACCCATTCTCCTTTTTGATTGGGACAATGTTAGCCAGCCACTTGGGATACCAAATTCCCCTGGTGAATTTTTTCTTGATAATATTTTTACCTTCATCCTTGACCATGGAATCATATGAAGGGATATTCTTTTTGGGACATTATTTGAACCCACATTGGCCCACTTGGAGGTCAATAAGATGAATGAAAACTTGGATATTGAGTCTCGACATTTCCTTGTAGATCAAGGTCAATATGACATGGTGTTGTTTCAAGAAAGTCACATAGAATTGATTATCCTCCAAATTAATGATTTTAATAATTATTTTCAACCTTAGGTCTTCTTATATATTGATATTTTTCTAGGTTATCTCATCGACCTTAGTAGAGAACCTTATTCAAATGTTAGAGGGGTGTCATCCAGATCATCTTCATCATCTAAAACATGAAGATCATAGGAGGGAGTTATCTCTTCTAGATCTATATACCTAGGAGTGTCACTATAAATGATGTAACCCTTTTCAATGGATTCTTTATCTATTTAAACCATATAGAAAAAGTTTCCAAACCAATCCTATATAGTTTTTGACCATGAGACCCACCTTTGGTATCAAAAAAATGATGTCAAGTGGAATTACACTAAATAAACCCTACCTTTTAAAACATATGACAATGTCATGGATAATTGTTCATGAGGTGAATCCCTTGGTATTCCACAGACATATAGATTTTTGGCACTGGCTTAACCTTCCCCATGTAGGAGTATGAGTTAATTTGTGAGCACTCCTCCTTTGTGTATATAATGAAGTATATCCCCATGTATGTGGTTGTGGGATCCAAATTTTAGATTGGTAGAATGAATATATCTATCAAATATTCCAAGAGATCCATTGAAGTAGTTGTTAGATCATTAGGTGCACTAATATGCTCGACCCCATCTGTTTGAAGATTTTTTCCTCCCTTTTGTAGTAACTGGAATCCAGGTAGCAGGACTCACAGGATTTGAAGGGGGAGTGTCACCCTAGGGTACCCCTATCCAGCCATTGAAGGAGTATTTATGGAACTAATGGTATAAATAATGAACCACTGCATACATATAGAGTTAGGGATTTACCAATAGAGAATTATAGGTTGTATCCTAGGAGACAACAATAAACTTGATGCTTCCCACCAAGCCATATAATGGAGTCTTTAATAGAATCTTGTCACATGGTTTCTTCTCACTCTTTTCAAACCTCTATATTTTCATATTTTATGGAGTCATATCAATTTCTATAAGCCTTGTCTTTTGAATTTTTTAGGTCAGGATGATATTAATCTAGGGGAAAGTATCTACTAGGTAGCATCAAATTTTCATGACATTGACCCAGCCTGTGATATACAATGGATGAATTTTCCATTATAGAGTGTAACCCTCTTCCTCTTCAAAGAAGTAAAATATGGAATAGAATTATCCTTTATTAAATTCCTCTATATGGTAAACCTTAATGATATATACCTCAATCTCAAATTGTGGAGGGGTGTCCAGGGCCTCCATGAGGGATTCACACATCTCCTTTGTTGGGCGGAGTGCATGATGGATTAATATTCTTGATGTAATTTCAGTGACGTGATTTATTACATAATATTTATGGTATAGGGGAATGTTTCTTATTTCCAAGGTTCTCTAATTGATAGAGAGTTTGGTGTGCATAGCTTATTGAGGTGTCGGGGCCCAGTTGGTGCTGGTCATGTTCTATTACTAATAGGATGGTTCAAGCTTAGAATAATATAGATAATTTTGATCCATGACTGTTCATGGATAACCAAAATGCTGTTATGGTTGGCCCACCAAATTGACCAATGTGGTCAACTATGAAGGTATGCTCTATGGATTGGCCCAAGAGGGTTGTGCTTGTTGAGATCTATGCAAGGCTTGTTGTCTGGTATCTGTAGCACAAAAAAACCTCCTCTGGAGTGCTCGCTAAAACTTACAACTTGTTAACATGGTGTCTACCCCTCCATTAATGGAATTGGAAAGAGGTTCATGCAGAGAACATGGTTTTCATCATAAATTAGTTTTGTGTAGTGATACGGTATCCTAATATCATTCACGGAAACAAATTACTACTCTTCATAAATTGAATATTCTAGGATGAGACAGACTCTGGGGGTCTCTCCCAATTTGGGAGGCATGAAGTCTCCAAGAGTTTAGGATATATTTGGCACTGTTATGGGAATTTTATTTACCTGTTGTCATTGAAACCTATTCTTATTAGACTTGCAAGGCCATGAAACTGATAAGGTAGTCATAGTCGGTGTGGAAACCACAAGGGGTGTGGATTTTCTCAAGCAATAACAGATAATTTCATAGGAACAAGAAACCATCTTATGGTCTAGACATTCATTGAACATCTATGTTATCTAACTTGGAGCTTGTTTCCATTCATCAGAGTCTATCACCACTATCAGGGTTAGTAGATAAATGTTCTCCTTGTAACGGAAAATATCCTAACTTGAGTAGGACATGATCTACCCGGTCCTAGATTAAATATTTAAATATAGAACACTCCTTGATAGTGTTCCCAAGAATCTAGTGGTATGGGTAGTTTTTTACATGATCGGTGAGGTTATATTCCTTGGGTATTCTGAATTATGGAAACTTTATAATGTAATTTTAAAATGCAAAGATAAAATACCCCAGGAAATGTGCACCTTTGAAGGATTAGGTATTTTTTATACTCTTCAATGGGAAACCTATGTGTCTAGACCTAATGGGGGATTAAGAGGCATTCTCATGGTGAGGATGTTCTTGAAATGTCTACACTTGGTGATTCATGTCCTCCAGAGTTGGCTAGAGGTGGATCAGTTTTGGGGATGCAATCTATACAATAGTGGATATTTCCATCTTTACGGGCTTTTTCATGGGAGATGGAAGAAGTACTACATTTTGATTTTTTGTAAGGATTATTCAAGATGTTGATCACTTCTAGAGAACTCTCAAAACCCACCTAGTTACCTCAAATATATTAGGGTATGGACTAACTATTTTATACATTATCCATGCACATCGTTAATAGTTATTCCTGGGAAAGCTGCATATTAAGGGAGTACATGAGCCCATTCTACTAGGAAATGAAATCAACAGATCACTTAATGGGAATCTACTTTCATTCAGAGAGGTTAGTGATATTTTTCTTGTGTATGGTGTAGTTTTATTGATATAGTAACTACCTATGTAGATATTCTTAGCTGGAAATGGATCTGGTGGTGAGATAAATGAACCAAACAAATTCATGTCCCTCCAAGGTTTGGAAGAAACATTGAATCTTAGTATTACATTGTTTATTTGGGGTTCTGAACATTGGCCTACACTATAAGTCAAAGTGGGTGAGATGTTTTAGTGGATATAAAATACCATTAAATGGGGTAAAGCTCATATTTTTTAATTTTTGGGGCAAACAAATGTGGTCTAGCCATGCCGGGTATGGAGTCCCTTCAAGCATAATTGACACCTAATGTGTTTCCAGAGTCTCAAGGAAAGTGATGAGAGAAGTTATCACATCACCTTGGTGAGTTTTGGTAGTTTATAGAGCTCGGGTTGTTTTTTTGGATCATGAGGCATAATTATCCTATTCCTAAGAAGGGAAGTCACGTTATTCATATAAGGTAGGTGGATCATATATTGTCCTCTTTCTAGTTCCACCCACCTCTACTCTAATAAAATGTGAATAACCACCTATCACTACCCTGGTTTCCTATCCAAGAAGAACTATATGTCCAGTCGAAGGAGGGATGAGGTCCCCTATAACATTTTCTAGCTCAAGGAACTTTTCAGAAAGGATATTAGTATAAAGTCTCTTGTATCCCTCAAGCTCCTAAATTAAGGAGGAAATTATAGGATATGACTTGGTAATTTTAACATCCTTTTATGGTTTCACAATATTTATGAAACCTTTTACTTTGTAAATATGTTGAGTAGAAGGTGAAAGTACCACATTAGAGGTAATCTAGAGACCCAGTGTTTGTCTCTACTGATGAGTATGGGAACCAATCATAGGATCTTATTAATATTTCATATCCCCTTGGGGATGGGTCTTCTCCATCATTACCCATGTTTTGGTCTTGGTTTTACTTATCATCCATGGGATTGATCATGTTGAAATTAATAGTAGATATTTTTGGAGGGGTTTCACTTTTTATGGGATGAGCATCCTAATGATACTATTGTTTCCTATGAAGGGGACTGAAGTGGAGGGTAGTTTACTACCCCCATACTTGGATCTATACATGTTGATACACCTCTTCCATGATTCATTGGATCATGATGAAGTTATTAATATAGGTCCACAAAAAGTTAAAGTGATAACCATAAAATTTATGGTGCTGATCCACTGGGAGTGTGGTGATGTCAACTTTCTGACATTAATGATGGATGTCCTCAAGATACTCAAGGATCACTGGATAATATAGCTGGTGATCCAGAATGTGGATGGACATAGTCTAGATATGGGAAAAATCAGGCTTCCAAGTCCTTGATGAGTAACTCTATTATATTGAACTGAAGGTTTTTGGGTGGCCAAAATGTAATTTTTGGTTGTTTGGTGGCCACAATCACCCCAAGACCCAATCGGCATGGGCTGATAAACTGGGGGTGGAAATGAAGCGAACCTGTTTTTCTATTGAACCTCTAATAGAGAGGGAGTTACACATTCCAACTGTCACTAGAACATCGGGGTGTCATCAAGAGGTGGGTCTAGCTTCATTACCATATCTATATATAATGGGTATATATGATCTCCAATTGATTAAGAAAGAAAATTTTCCTCTGTGGATCAATGAAGTTTTCTCCATCATCTTAGGGTTCTAATATGGACCCTGGCATCTCAAATACTTCATAGGTATAGTTTTAGGGGAGGTAAGCTTATGGAGAGATAGTTGGTTACAATTCGAGTCCTTAAAAGGAGGCCAAAACATCTTCTGCACACATATACCTATGGAGGGATCTGGGGACCATAACTTTGGGGATTATTAACCTCAATCAACAGGCTTCTCCCCCAGTTCTTATGGTCAGGGTGAATGTATGTGTCTAAAGTATTTTTTCACCTATTAATCTAAGAGGTAGATGGTGACATGATGTTTCCCTCATTCTTGTCTTCAGTGGTATGGATTTTCCCTTAGCATGATCCCCTTAGGGATGTAGAGATTCCTTCCACATACATCGCAGACAGCGTTGTGGGTATGGTCCCCATGGTGATTATTTTCCCTCCTTCCCTAGGATGGATCTTTAGAGTATTGGAATTATTAGGCATGAGGAGTGAGATAAACCAAACTTTTCAAACATAGATATCACATCTTAATAGATGAATATTCGTTACATAACATTAAAATCCATGATATAATCATTTAATTGCAGTGCCTTTGGAATCTTGGATACATAAACAACTTGTTCATATGTGAAATACATCATCTCCCACTAAGTTCTTTATAAATATAATCATTCTTATACATATCATACATAATACCATTATTCATAACCTGAGGAAAGAAAACATAATAGAGGGTGAGGTTAGATGATTGGTAAGGGTAAAAGGAGGATATATCAATATAACATGAGCATAAGGGTATAATAATATGTGAATAACAATTTAAACCATACCTTGTATATCATAGATCATAAACTTGAGTCATGGAATAAATATTTTTAGTTCATAAGACATGAATAATAAAGAAATCAAATAATATAATTTATGAGAACAAAACATTGGCATAAGAAAAAGATTTATGGCATACACATAAGAAAAGAAAATCATTTACTTGGTATTAAAGGATCGTTTCTAAGACTATCATAGTGGAATGGTTTCACTCACCAAACTATCATAGTAGTCAAGTTTCACTCCCAATACAATCATAGTGGGAAAATTCCCTTAATAAACTAAGTTCATTCCCCATTTGAATCTTTTTTATCTCATGAGATATCAATATTTACCCAATTAATTTGAGGTAGATATATCTCCCACCCATCACATAATTAAAATCATAAATATGTTTCCCAAAAGATAATGAAACACTCATCATATCAAAACCTGTTAAAAAGAAATGGGTTTCATAAGCATTTCATCATGGCATAACCCATAGAAAAGAAACATGTTTCATGAACATTTTTTCATATCATAATTTTTGGAAAAGAAATGGGTTTCATAATAATTTCATCAATTTATTATAGTATAACCTGAAGAAAAGGAATGGGTTTCATAAACACTTCATCAATTCATCATAGCATAACCCATGGAAAAGGAATAGGTTTCATAATAATTTTATCATTATAAACATAAACCACCTAGAGAAATAATAAATATTGTACCATTGGATCATATCCTTATTAAATATAAATTAATATAAAAGGATGTAATAATATATAGAAAATTATTTGGAAATATCACTTGAAACATTTCTTGAGGAAAATATCCTTTCCACTTTGAAATCACATATTTAAAATATAAAAATTTACCAAATATTAAAAGAAAACATTTTCTTTGAAAATAACCTTGGAAAATTTTAAAGTAAGTTTTAAATAATTTAGTTCTCATGATGGAAAAAAATATTGTTCATGTCATACATGTTAAAATGATCATTCATTTCACATTTTCAGTAAAAAGTCAAAAGATACTTGTTTAGAAAATGATAAGAATATTAATTTTAAAAAAATATATAAAAATTAAAACATGGGTAAAAATTCCTTTAAACAATCATTATATAATTTTAAAATATTTCTTTAAAACGTTTTTTGAAAACATGAACATGGAAGAAAAATGATTTTTGACTGAAGTGATAAATAAAGTCAATTTTTCTTAAAACAAATTGTCACTTGAGTACATAAAGTAAGTAAAATAAAATGAAAACATTTATTATCCATAAATAACCAAAGTATACAAAACATATTAGTTTATTTATAGATATATTATAATATTTCATCATTGGAATCATAATAATAAACAATCCCAATGAACAATGATATTGTGACATAAAACATTTACCAATTTGGTAATGTTTGAATCATAAGCCCCATGAATAAAATAAACTTATATATATATTTAAATCTATATAATTTTAATAATAATTATCATAAAATACATTAATAGTAACAATATACACCACACAAAAGAAACAAGTGGTGAATATGGCATGAGACTCACAGAAACAAAAGTGAGACTAGAATCCCTTACCACTTTGGGAACATTTGAATGATAAGCCTCATTAAAGGATAACATAAAATTAAAGTTTAAATTTAATTAATATAATTATATTCATGATATAAAAATTCAAATTTTCAGTATTTACATCACAAAAATTAAACGAGTGGTGAATATGGAATATTTCTCCAAGAAATAAAAGAGACTAGAAATCTCTTACCTCAAGTATCAAATTTATTCATCCTTGTTTGAAAATCCTATATAATAAATATAGGTTTGTTATGAATATTTTATAAAACCATAATCATATATATCATACCATATTTTATTTACTTATTCCATTTTATTACCCATTTATTAACAATTTCTTTGTTAAAACCACATTTTGGGTAATAACTGCTTCTCTTTTCATGTATGTTTTGGTTTGGTATTTTTAGTAATTTTACTTTGATAATGGTTCAATTATCTCTATATTTTTAACCATGATATAAATATAAAATATATTCATTATATATGTATTTATAGTAATACATAAAAGTTATAAATAGAAAATTAATTACATTGTTCCTGGATATGGTTGGTCGTACGTACGCATGAATGTTGTTTACATTTTTCGAAAAATAGAATGAAAAAAAATTAAATATTAATTCACCTTTAAAAACAATTTTTATATCATATGTATTCATTAAAAATTACCTCTTTACCATCCATGTCAAAATAAAATGAAAAACTTGTCACTTAGCTTCATGGAGATGGTAGTCCACACGTATGCACGAGGAACATTAACATTTTCTAATCGATTAAAAGGTAAGAATTTATATGTAATATTATAATTATAAAAGTATAATTATTTTATAAATATAATTTAAATGTGTTAAATATATCATTATATCCATCCTTGAGAGGTTGTGATGGAAAACAAATTACATCAGTTTGCGAGCCGGTAGTCCGTCGTACACACGATCGGCGGTTTTGTTTCCAATTTGATGGAAGAGTATATGGATAGAGTTTATGACATCATAATAATACATTTTAATTATATGGTAGATATTTTTTTATTATATTTTTATTACATGAATGAATTTGTTAATAAAAGTAGTAAAAATAAAGATCTTAGTGAATACAATTACCTTCACTTAGGACAACCTTCTATAGATCTCTTATTAAGGACCCTATGGTTGGTATTTTGGGAAAACCTCATATATATAACATTTATAATTATTTTTTTGAGATATTGTTTCAGGTTTTGGTCGATCTAAATGGCTTATGATTTTTGAATAAGTGAGAGGATGAGGTCCCCTTTTATAATTGAGGAGGAGTTTCATTTTTGTAAATACCCAAAACTTTTCAATAATGAGAAGTCACTCTCAAGAAATATGCCTAAAAAATTAATAATTAATATATTTTAGGTATTATATGGTTAATAAAAACCTCCAAAACAAAAAAAACATGTTTTAAACATTTTATTTACATATCCTCTAAGTTTACTTAGGATTACCATTTTAGTTTTCACCATTGTAACTAGTCTCTTTTTATTTACCTAGGTAACTTATCCTTTAAGGATAAAACTAAAGTTATACTTATTATATAATTTTTAACCACTTATTATAAATATTAAATCCAATTTATTAAATAAATATCCTTTTTGTTGAAAATAAATTATAACACATGCACAAGTGAAAAACTTTATTTTAACCTTAACTGCAGTAATTAATTTTTAATGGTTTTACTATTATTTAAGACCAAAAATTAACCTGAAATTATTATATAATTCAAATTATTCTTATTCAAAATATACAATATATTTTATCAAATTCAATTCATATAAGTGGAAGAATTTAATTTAAAATAAAACATGCAGACGCGACGAAAAAACAGTTTTCCAAAGAAAAAGTTTCCATAAGTGTAAAAAGTTTATATATAAATATTGATCATTATATTTATTATAATAAAATAAATTGGATTAATTATAAAATAATTGAACTAATTTTACTTTTAAAACCATTTCAAAAACAAAATTTAACTTTGAAAATTCTTTAAAGGTAGAGGAAATTTTTAATAAAAATTAGTATTTTGTACTATTCATCAAAAAATTATTCTTTGCAGAAAATTATAAAAAAAATTAAATATAAGATAATTATGAAATTTTTATTTCAATATTAAGTTCATTTTTTTAAATAAAATTTCTAAAACTTGAAAAAAATGTCTAAAAAAAAGTGTGCAAAATGCAACGAAACTGCTTTATAAAAAAATACAGTTTTTAAGAATAAAACTGGATTTATTCTTATCTCATGCCAAGAAAAAAATATTTGATGAATGATAAAAAACTATTAAATATATAATATATAAATTTCATTAAAAATTATTCATCAATAGTGACTAATTTAACTTATTGCGATAAAAACACTTTGTGCACGTAAAAAAGTTTTCAAAAAAATATTTCTTTTTTTTTCAAATGATTTTCATTTTCATGTATAATAAATATATAACAAATGGATTTATTTTATACATGTTTAAAACTTAAAATTTTAATAATTTATTTAGTCCTATTCATGCCTGTTGTGACTTCCTGAACCCAGATACCACTAAACAGTACCCTAAGCCCGATTGGACACATTACCTCAAGCACATCTCCCTAAACACCAGAGGATTTTGACTAAAATTGAGGTCCATGGGTGTATTTGTGTGTAGAATATGCCCTCATTACTATAATATCACATAGAAGAAGTTGTATAATAGTGAATAATTAGTGGAAATAGACAAAGATAACCAAGCACTGAGTGATAATCAGAAATAGTAAACTAAATCATATACAGAAGGGTGATAATGTATGTCATGTATTTATAAAATAGAAGAAACATGAATACAAGAAATTGTAAGCAGTAATATACAAAAATTTACAAAAAAAGAAAATCTACCCCAGCATCCTGATCTCCATCCCCGTTATCTGCTACCAAGATCCATCCTAATACATGATAGAATCCCATGCATATATACGAGGATGTTTCCCCTTATATACACCTATAAGAATATAATCTTCTTGGGATCCATAAGTGGCCTGGATAGGGTGTGGGATAAATCTCAATATTCCACCACCAACGGGGTCTATAAATTTCCAGTCTATGTATACAACATGGTAGTGTGAAGATATAATAAAGTGGGAATAATAACTGTAAATGGGTCATATCTGGTTCTTAAAAGAAACCAACTAACACTACCTACTTCATCCCATGCTGGAATAAGTATGAACATGTATCTAGGGACAAAATGTATGGTATCAAATATATTAGAGAGTCCATGACGGGTATCACATTTATAAGAGACGCCATTTCCGGTATCATAGTACTATAGGTGACATCATGCCCAATATCACATAATTGGGATGAAATGCCCATATAGTATCACAATTATATAAGGGTCACCATGAATATATCATATCACAATTATATAATGTTTTCCATGCTCGTATCGTAACACAATTACTTAAGGGTCATCATGCATGTATCGTAACATAATTATATAAGGGTCACCATGTTCATATCATATCACAATTATATAAGGGTATCCATGCTCGTATCATATCAAAATTATATAAGGGTCTCTATGAACGTATCGATATAACATGTTCAAGGGTCTTAATGCACATTTTGTATAATTATTATGGGTCATCATGACCATTTGATATAAATAAAGAGGGACTCCATGATCATTTATATATATACATATATCATTAATAAGTATCATCATACCAAGATTTTATAATTAAAGAGGTTCACCATTCCCACGCATCCTTATTAGTAATACCCATTGGATTTAATATGAGACAAGTCATAATTCAAAATTCATAATTCATTTACATTTAATAATTACAAGAAAATAACCATTGTCTATTTAATTACGGTAACATGGTCATACCACTCGCATTCAATTCAATTAAATATAACTATCAAAGGAATTAGCCTTGTTATGCTACTACTTTCATTACATATCAGCATGATATTATCATTTAGAATAAAATCAAAACACACCATTACTTGTTTTAGGTGAAAAATATTGAAAGCCGATTAGGCATAAGGAGGGTAAATCCATAGGTATGGATAACTCCAAGGCTATGAACCTTTATATGATTTGGGTGATAACCATTAAACCAACTCAAGGAAGATATAATTTAAGGCAACACACGGTGAAACTGGCTTGTGTCACAACATCACATATTATAAAACATTAAAACTTAAGGGATGATTAATATACAACCTACCTCATGCTCATACAACTCTCCTCGTCTGGTATTAGCCTTTGGTTTGGTCTGGATTGAAAGAAAGATAAAAAATATAATAAAACCCTAAAAATAGATCATATGATCCTACACCTCGATGAATCCATGAAGAGAAAGACAAATAGATAACAGTGCAAAAGGAATGAAGATCTTACAAATGAATATCTAATGAGACCGATGGAAGTTGAATTAGAAACTGGATTGAGAAGCTATCAAGAATCCTCGGTTAGTCCAAGGTAAGAGCACTTACAGGAATAAAGAAGGGAATCCTCCGTGAAATAAAGAGAGGGGTAAGAAATTAAGTCATTAAGGGTATTTTTGTAATTTTACCCAAAATATCTGGGTCACACGGATTGGTCATATGGTTGGAAAAACTATGTGTCAACCTTATAAATGTCACTTCCACAATAAGAGACCCATAAGATTAGCCCACATGGTCTGAGAAACCATGTACCAACCATTTCATTCTCCTTTGCTAAAAACTAGAGAGGTTTTTCATGGTCGTATGGCACCTCACACACAGTCAAGGAAAATTGTGTTCCCTACTTCACCCCTCTATCCATCCCTACATGGTTAGGAGAGACCATTCGAGTTGGATTTCATGGGTTCTATTAATTGTGTGACTAGGTGTTTTTCTTCTCCATTTAGGGTTCTGAGCTCCTAATATTCCCCATACACCCCTGAAACCTTTAAAACCTTAAAAGGAATCTATATTAGGTCCAAAAAAAGAGTTAGACTAAAATTAAAAGGATTTGTACCTTAGATAAATATTGGGTTCTTATAGTGTTCCCCCTTAAAGAAACATGTCCCTAAGTTCACCTTCCAAGGGTGGAAAAACTTCATCTAAGAATAATTCCAACCACTGAGGATGACCTCGACCTCCCTCTCACAAGTCTCATCTTATACCCGACTATGCTTCCATAGAACCCATATTAAAGGGACAGAACGACCTTGTAGATCCTTTATACTCCAGTAATGTATTCATATAGGATACTCTTCAAAAGTAACATCAACATCATGCTCAATATCCTCAGGATAAAAAGTATGAGATGGGTCGGCATGATATCAGTTAATTTATAAAACATGGAAGACCTCATGCATAGTATGGTACCTCTAAGGTAAAATAAACTAATAGGATACTGGCCTAACTCTCTCCATAATCTCAAAATCCTTGAAAAAGTATGTTGATATCTTTCCTTGACTTTGTATCCATCTATTACTAAATTTAGATGATACCCATAAGAAAACAGGATCCCAAGCCTCAAACTCTAGTGGTCTTTGATGGTGATTGGAATAAGATTTATGTCTAGATATGGAAGTAGACACATGTCTCTTGTTAAGATAAACCTACTCCAAAGTCTCTTGAATGAGATGAGGAATTGGTAGCGCTGACTCTTCAACCTATAACCAGTACAGGGGTGAACAGAACGGCCTACAGTATAGGGCCTCATAAGGATCCATTTGTATCATTTCTTAATAACTATTATTATAGAATAACTCGGTGAGAGGGATATATTTATCCTAATATCCACTAAAATAAAGGAAACATGCTTGGAGAATGTCCTTTAGAACCTGTATAGACCATTCCAACTGACCATCAGTTTTAGGGAGAAATGTTGTTCTTACAAGTGCTTATGTACCCTTAAATTTCAGAATCCCTTGCCAAAACATTGAAACAAGAACCCCTATTTAAAACAATAGTATAAGGGACCTCATTAATTTGTATGATCTTACAAACATACAATCTTTCCATATCATCAACTGAGAAAGTCTCGTAGATAGAAAGGAAGTGGTCTACTTTCTTCTATTGATCCATGACTACCCAAACTATGTCGGTATCTCATGGTGACCTTGGTAATCCAACTATCAAATCCATAGCAACATCCTCACATTTCCATTATGGGACTGATAATGTATGTAACAAGCCATCAAGTCTTTGGTGCTCCAACTTCACCTGTTTATTGGTGGAATGCCTAGTGATAAATCTTTCTATTTGACGCTTCATTCCTAAACACTAATACTATCGGCACATATCATTATACATATTGTAGATACTCGGATAAACTACCCACTATGCAGCATATGAATCATGCATTGTCTCTTATCTCATATATGTGGGAACCTAGATACACCCATTTATATGCATGATGTATTCATAATTTATAGAATAATCCAAAGGGGAGTTCTCACCAGAAATTCTCTCTCATGGGATCAAGCCTTCGGGATTTGAAAAATGTCTCATCTTTACCTTATCCAAAACTAGAGAGGCCACCATTAACAATGAGAGTGAAAAATATCCTTGATGTTCCTTCACCTCTATATGCATCTCAAAAAATATATCCATAATATTTTATTCACTACTGGACTCCTAAACTACATGTGTCTGAGTCCTCCTACTTAGAGCATCTATAATAGAATTTCCATTCCCAATCATATCATCTAGCTCAATGTTAAAGGACTATAGATATTCTACCCATCTTTTCTTCCTAATATTTAATTCTCACTATGTAAAAATATACTTGAGTTATTTTGGTCCATAAACACCACAAAACTCTCTCCCAATAGGTAATTCCTCCAACATCACAAGGCGTGTACAATAGATTCCAACTCAAGATTGTGCATCAGGTAATTCCACTCATGAGGCCTCAACTTCCAGTACTCGTACACAACGAATCAATATTCCTTCATAATAACTGCTCCAAGACCGATACCTAATGCATCATAATAGACTGTATAGCTCCTTCCTAATTCTATAAGAATTAGGATCAGGGATGAATTAAATCTTCTTTTCAAATTATGAAAGGTTTTATTATAGGATTCAAACCATATAAACATCACACAGTTCTTATTTAAGACCATAATAGGTGATTCTAATCATGATAATTCCTATATAAAATTATTGTAGTAACTAGATAAACCCAATAAACTCCATTTTTAAAACATGTTCTTGGGATGATTCTAGGTAACCACAACTCTCACCTTCTCTGGGTTAACTGAGACTCCTTCCTCTAATATTATCATACATTTGGTTCTCTCTTATTGTATTAAAAATGATCTCATGGTGAGTGTAATGGTATCTTAGAGTAGAATACACCAATATTTCATCTACAAATACCATGAAAAAGGAATCTAGATAAGTATGGGAAACCCTATTCATAAAATCCATGAAGATTTCAGGAACATTCATAAGATCGAATGGCATCATGAGATACTCAAATAAACCGTAGCAACTATAGAAAGTCATATGTGGAAAATCGTAAGGCCTGACTCAAACCTGATAATATCAGGATCTCAAGTAAATATTCTAGAATACCCTCTCTCCACTGATCTTGTCAAAAATATCATCTATGTGAGTTAAGTGATACCGATTTTCCATTATAAGCTGATTAAACTACTAGTAATCCATGAAAATCTTGAGGTTTCAATACACATTCTTGAATAAAATGACTAGTGAACCTAGGGAGAAGTAATGGTCCATATAAAACCTCTAGAATTTAAATCCTCAAGATACCTATTGAGATCCTGCAACTTAGTAGTAGCCATCCAATAAGGAGGAATAAATATCAGTGCATCTATAGGACCTAGATCGATAGTAAACTCTACCTCACTCTCAGAAGGTAGACCTAAAAATTAATCAGGGAAAACATCCTTGAATCAATCAACTATAGGAGGGAACTCAGTCTGATGTAGTCCCTAATCCTCCATGTAAATGCTACCAATTTGATAAATCACTCCACCTAGTGTAAGATGATCTATTCCAGGTCTACCGACCTAGACATCCCACTCACCCTTTTAAATATAAGAGTCACCCTCTTATGATGTAAATGACACCCTCTAGTAATAACAATCCATATAGGCATGATAGGAAACTAACCAGTCCATACCAATAATGACATTGAATCCATTCACCTCATGAATGAAGAGTTTCCATAATAAATGATGGTTGTATACATCAAGAGAAAAGTACTAGCATTAACATAGGATAGATGATCATATATTCAAAGGTTTATCAAGCACCATAATGTCACAAGAGTACTCAAAAAGAAGTTTTAGACTCTTCACAATAGGTACAAATATAAAATAATATGATCCACCTATATCAAATAAGGTATAAAAAATATTAGAGGCTACTAGAATAGTACCTTGAATAGTGGATGTCCCATCATCCTACTCCTATGGTATAGGCTACACTAAAAAGATATGGTCTGATCCCTAACCTTGTGCTACAACCTGACTACATAGAATAGTTCTACTCTACTAGAACTATATATCTAAATCATGGATACCATAGCCATGACCTACTCCTTTTCCAGTAAGACCAATTTTACTCCATCTACCTAATTAGTGAGGTGAAACCGGTCCTTCTCCTAAATTTGGAGCTAGCACGGATCCTCTCCCACTCAGAACAAATGGGAAGGTCCAACATAATAATAAAATATTACCTAATATGCTTCATCCTCAGCACTCAATGGGGTATCTGGGACACTAGGGACTCTTATTCATAGGATTACCACACTAGTAACATACTATGTAACTGCATGTGGGTGTCAACTGGCTTTCACTTCTCACATGCGTAGTCTCAAATCGTTGCTTCCAACCGGTTGTATAACCACTACTTTTTATGGGTTCTGAACTACCCTGCATCACACTATCTACTTCACTCAAGTTATTCTAGCTGATAAGGTCCTAGTTAACTATTTCAGATATGGTAGTCAATCAAAAAAAATTCATCGAATAATGAATAGTATTCCTCAAACCATCCTCAAATCATCTCACTTTTTCTGGTTCATTCGCAATATAGATGGGATAAAAGAACTGAAGATCTATAAAATGAGATGAATATTCCATGAATATCAGTGAAACCTACTATAGGTTCATTAACTCCCTGGTATGATCATACCTTAGTGTCTCAGATAAGAAATAATCAAATAATATCAACTAGAAACCCCTTCAAGTCACTTCCTAATACTGACCAGCCTGATTCAAAAAATCCCTACAACATTTGGAGGATCCTCATAGAATATATGTAGCAAGTTTAACTCTCCACTCGGGTGGTGTATCTAGATTATCAAATATAGACATGAGTATCTTGATCCATAACTCTGTAGGTGGTGGTTTTCCATACCCTAAAAACATGGGTGGATGCTACTATTGGAACTCTCTAGTCAACTCTCCCATAGAAGGGGCAGAGTGAAGATCTCCCAATAAGGTCTTCATAAGCCAAAGGAAATATCTTAGAAACTAGGAATCATATCCCACTTTATAATTAGGAATATGTTCCATAGGAGGAACTATTATAGGTATAACTGGTGGCTTGGGGCCCACCACCTCTGGGGCATGGTCATCCCCACCTTCTTGGAATACAACCGGAGGACTTCATGGTAGAATTTCTCTACAATTTCCAAACATACACCTCAGATAAAGTTTAAAAATGGTATAAGTTATAAATATAGAAATAGAACAGGTAAAAATACTTTCTGTGTAATTATCTCACCCCTATTCCATATCAAAGATTCAGATTTTGTTGATTGAAATATTTATATGGAACAATAAAGACACTACCTACTGCCCACTATTACGGTTGGGATTGGGACAAGCTTTCTATTTTTCAATTTCAATTTAATTGTAAAAATTCATATTTAAATTTCAATTTAAATGGTAGAACTGAATGGTTCACCACTTTCAATCCATAATGGCCCATACATCTTATTAAGTGAAATTTGGTGTCCAGTCAATCCATACCATAACATGTTCCAGTCCATATGACCAATGGTCCATGACTCAATGTTCCATAGTTGACTGATTAGGGTGTTTGTTATAGCCTATGTAGGATAACATTGTTAGGTTATGGAAGGAAGTATAAGTATTAACTATGTTTTTTAATCACCTGTAAGAATTGTTAACTAGTAATAATTCTATTTGTAATAATCAAAGCGCTCAATGAAATCTCAAGTAATGCAATCAACCCAATGCTCCTATATGGCATGTGGTATGGATGGTATGTGAATATCCTACAAGGTTCCTAATATGATATGTGGTAAATGCTTCCTTTCCCTCATCTCATAAAGATAATTATAAAAGATAAAACCCAATTATATAAATAGTAACATCATAATTAAAGTGCATCACCTAATAGTGGAATCATATCAATTATAATAAGAAAAATACAGAAAATAAAAAATCCCATTCTAGGTAATTTGGATTTTCTCTATACATGGGTTAGCTACAAACTAGAACAACTCATTAACAAATCCGATTTCCTTCTTAATCTCCTGATAATTATCTCAAAATAGTAATAAAAGAAAGAAATCCCTTATGATACCACTTTGTTATGACATGGACCTGACTAAATAGTTCCTTGAGCCTGGTTAGACACATAGCCTCAAGTGCATCTCCCTGAATGCCAAAGGTTACCAACTGGAAATGAGGTCCTTGGTCGTGTCTGTAGGGATAATATTCCATAATTACTAAAGTAGCACAATGGTACAATCAACAAACAAATAACGAAAGTGGTATAATAGTTAATAAGCATTGGAAACAGATATGAATAACTAAGCACTGAGTGATAATAATAAATAGTAAACTAAATCATATATAGAAGTATAATAATGTATTTCATGTATTTCATGTATCTATAAAATCGGAAAAACATGAATACAAGTAGATGGAAGTAGTAGTATACAAAATGTTACAATTAAATGGAAAATTTATCCCAGCATCCCAATATCCAACCCAGTCATCTGCTACCAAGATCCATCCTAAGACATTCCAGAATGTAATGCATCTGTAAGAGGATGCTTCCCCTTATCTACACTTATAAGCATATAGTCTTCCCAGGTTCCATAGACAGTCCAGATATGGTGTGAGATAATTCTCATTAGGTCACCACCAATGGAATATATAAATATCCAAACTATGTATATAACATGTAAATGTATAGATATGATAAATTAAAGTCGGAATAATAACTGTAAATGGAAGGATCTGTTTCCTAAAGGAAACCAGCCTAACACTACCTACTCCAGGTTCTGCCAAAATAACTCTAAACATGTATCAAGGGACTCAATGCCTGGTATCACAATTATAAGGGACAACATGCCTAGTATCACATTTATAAGGGACTCTATGACTGGTATCATAGTATTATAGGGTACACCATGCCTAGTATCATAGAATAGGGATGCCATGCCTAGTATCACAAAATAGGGACTCCATGCCTTTATAGTATCACAATTATATAAGGGTCTCCATGCTCATATCGTATCATAGTTATATAAGGGTCTCTATGCCCATGTCATGTCACATTTATATAAGGGTCTCCATGCCTGTATCATTTCAAAACTATATGAGGGTCACCATGACTATAATCATATCACAATTATATAAGGGTCGTCATGACTATATTGATATAACATGTTTAAGGGTCTTCATGACCATTTAGTATAATTATTAATGGTCATCATACCCATTTGATATAAATTAGGAGGGAAACCATACCCATTATATATATATATATATATATCATGCATAAGGGACATCATGCCCAAATTCCATAATTAAAGAGGGTCTCCATGGACACACATCCTTAGTAGTAATATCCATTGGATTTAATACAACCAAGGCATAATTCATAATTCATTTAATTTTAATAATGAAAATGGTGTAACCATTTTCCATTTAATTACTATTATGTGGTCATACCACTCAAATTCAATTCAATTCAATTCAATATAATTTTCAAAGGAACTATCTGTGCTATGACACTACATTCATTCCTTATCAATATGATATTATTATTTAGGACCAAAGACAAACACACCAGTAGGTTATTTGGGTGTAAAATCTTGAAAGGAAATTAGGCATAAGAATGGAGCACCCAAAGGGATCACTCACTCTAAGGTTGTAAACCTTGATATTATTTGGGTTCTAATAAGTCAACCAACTCAAGGTAGATTTAATTTAAGTAAATTCATAGTGAAACCAGCGTGAGGCACAATATAACAAATTATAAAACATAAAAACATGATGGATAATTAATAGACCACCAACCTTATGCTCATACAACTCTCCTCATCCAGTATCTTCCTTTAGTTTGGCATGGATTGGAATAAATATGAAGAATGAATGAACACCTTGAAAATAAGGCATATGAGTATGCACCTTGATAACTCCATCAAGATAAATACAAATGGAGAAGTTAAAAATAGGAATGAAGATCCTACGAGAGGATATCTAATAATACTGATGGAAGCTGAATCGGACACTAGATCAAGAAGTTATCAAGAATCCTAGGTTATTCCAAGTTGGGATCTCCTGCATGAAGAATAAGGTCCTCCTCCACTAGAAATGGGATATATAAGAAGAGGGTAATGATAACAATTCATTAAGGTTATTTTTTTAATTTTACCCAAAATATATGGGTTTTATGGTTTGACCGCATGATTATCTAAACCATGCACCAACTATACGAAGGCCACTTCCTTAAGAGGAAACTAACATAGTTATGGTTCATGGTCTGAGAAACCATGCGCCAACCATGCTATTCTCCTCTGATAAAAACTATAGAGTTTTTTCGCAGGTGTTTGACCCTTATTTCTTAATTAGGGAAAATGGTGTGCCCTACTTCTCCCTTATGTCTAGCCCCACATGGTTAGGAGAGACCATGCAGGTTGGGTCACATGGGTTCTACTAACTGTGTGGACTAGTTTTCTTCTCCACCAGGTAGGGTTCTAAGCTCCAAACAAGTCCCATACACCCCCAAAAATCTTTATAACCTCAAAGGTGTTGGACTCACCAGTTTTGATAATCCAAAATCATGTTTAAATATTGATCATGATATATTACTCCATTTGATAACCATTTTTTAATATGTATTTATATTTTTTATCCTGAACAATTTATATTCTTAGTCTCATGACTTTGTTGCATCAGCTTACAGTTTACATTTAACTAAATATAAGTTCACTGTTAAAGGCTACTGGTAAGAGACTTCTATTTAAGGTCACCATTATAGCTCACTATTACTCTAGGTCATTGATCTTAGAAGGTTACTGTTGAAGATATACTGTCACAAGTCTACCGTTGATCTGCTTATCAAATCTCATAGAGAAAGAGTCACCGTCACAAGGTCACCGCTGTGACAATGATTCTGTTAGAAGTTCACTGTCCGACTCTTTCTTAAGTCTTATGTTGAGAGATTAACTATTCAAGTATACCATCGTACATGTCTACTGTTAGTAAAAGGCTACTGCTAGAAAAATACTACTGTCGATATAGTCTACTATTGTTTAGAGTCTACTGTTAGTAGAAGTCTGCTAATAGACAAACTCCATCGTTGATGAAATTACCTGCTGAGATAGTCTACTATTGGAAAGGTCACTGTTGAAGTAGTCTGATGTTACAGAGCTACCATTAGAAGATTACTATTGAAGTCTACCACTGATCAATCCTACTAACTGAATCCTATAGTTAAAAGTCTATTGTGAGCCTATTGTTGAATAGCCTACTATTAAAGCCCATAGTTGAATAGCCTACCGATGAAGTCCACAGTTGAAGAGACTATTGTTGACATGCATCTGCTACTAGTCTAATGATAACCTATTCTTTACCACTTTTAGTAATACCATCATAATGGTCATGTCTGGAAAAATTAATGCACCTGGTATTACTTAATGATATTTGCAGGCATATCAGGAAACAGTACGATGTACGAGGAAGACCACATGTGGTTGAAACATTTTTCTTGTCGGCCCCTACTGAACCAAATGAGAAAAAGATGAGCTGGAAAAGTGTATATATGTATGAATAGAGACAAAAATAAATATAGGGATGAATATATTGAATATACAAACATAAGAGAAGAAATATACAACATCTGAAATAAAAAAGAAGAAGAACACTCAAACACTCATTCTGAAGAACACAGATCTTCACGAAGATCTACTGAAAGAACCTTTCTCAAGCTGTGGTGGTGTGCTACAAAGAGCTTCACACCCAAGAAGCCGATCATCTCCACATCTAGAAGTCATAACCTGGAAGTTGTGACACTCTGTTTTGGAGGCAACATGCAGAAAAGGACCAAAACTTCATTTTATCCATTCCAACGAGTCCAAAGCTGATATGCCAACATATAGAGCTTAATTGACTGGGCTGTTTTAATTTGGGGGTTTTTAATCCTTAAAGTTTTTAACAGAAATTTTAATTGGAACTCAATTCACACCCCCCTTGAGTATCCACTCTGACCAACATTTGGTATCATAGGTTTCTTTATTCATATCATAAAACCAGTTTTTCAAGATTTTAAATTTCTTTTCAACTGTGATTTTAGTTGTATCTTAAAGATCTCAAGATTTCTATTATATCTAAATTTTCAGTTCTTTAATCCTTTAACTTTCTATGGATAACTGATTTGAGGGTGTTGATACTAACAGAACACCTTTCTTTAATGGTAATAATTATGGTCAGTGGAAATTGAAAATAAAAATTTATCTTGGAAGCTTAGGAACTAAAATCTGGAACACAATTGAAGATCAACATGTATTACCTGCTACTGCTAGGGACACATGGTCTCAAGTAACTAAAACTATTTATAATAACAATTGTAAAGAAATGAATGCCTTATACTATTCTTTGGGGGATAAATAATTCAATATAATATCTTCCCGTAAGACTGCTTATAAAATTTGGGATACTTTGGTTGTTTCTCATGAAGGAACAACCAATGTCAAAGAAATGAGATTAAATACCTATACTATTTAATATGAAAATTTTAAGATAAATCCTGATGAATCTATCTTTTAAATGTATCTCAGGTTCAATGAGATAGTGAACATCATGAATCTGCTTGGGAAACCAGTGGACAGCAAAGACCAAATAATGAGGCTGCTTAGATGCATGCCTGACAGATAGAGAGGCACGTCTATATCAATCTGAGAATCATGTGACATCAGCAAGCTACCTGTAAAGGAGATAATTGGAAAATTGATGATGTATGAAGAAGATATCAAGGTAAATCAATAAATATAAGAAGAACCAAAAAGGAAGACAGTAGCATTCAAGACTTCTGCCTCAAAAAGCAAAGACAAATAAAAAGTTCAAGTACCTGTAGATAGTTCTACAAGTGAAGAGTCAAACTCAGACAGTGATGAGGAGATGGTACAACTTTCCAGAATATTCAAAAGATTCTACCGAAAGAAGAAATTCTTTAGGAAGTCAAACTTCAAAGGAAAATATGATCATAAAGGACAATGGAAGAATGATAGGAAGTGGAATGAAAATGCAAGTGAAATAGTATGCTATGAATGTAAATGAAAAGGTCATGTGAAAGAAGACTACCCCAAGTTGAAATTCAAGAGAAAATATGAGGATAGAGGAAAAAAGTTATAAAAAGGCTATGAAATCAACTTGTAGTGCTTTGTAAGACATTTCGAGTGAATCTAATGCTTCATACTCAGAATAGAACAAACATGCCAGCAATGTTTTATGACAGAGACATCTGACGTAACAATTAATTCCCCTTTGTATAATACTTATTATAATAAAGAATCTCATAATGATAAAGATATGACTAAGGAATAATTATTTGAGTATTGAGAAATTATTGAGGACACTTTTAATGAAATCAAGGAAAAATATAAGTCATTATAAAGACATCATGCCTTAAATGCAAATTACAAGTCAAATCTGGATATAGAGAAAGAAAATTTTTCTAAACTGCTAAAGGAAAATACATAGTTAAAATTATCTAATGAACAATTAAGAAAGGATCTTGAGAAGTTCACTATTGGTATGGATACCTTGACATAGTTTCTAGGAAAACATATTGCTCCTAAATATACAATTGGTCTAGGATATCAGCCCGGATAGAGACAAATTAGCAAAACCAAATTTGTTCCAAAATCTGGACAGTTCACTGCTAGTTCTGGACTATCTTTTGAGAAAAAAAATTATAAAGGACCTAAAAAAGTATTTAGGTCTCAAAATATGTTTTTTGATTTTAGAAAACCTATAAATAAAATATGGGTTCCCAATGTTTTACTAGTTAACCTCTCTGGACCCAAGAAGATCTGGGTACCAAAATTACCCCATGTTTAATCTTTTTTGAAGGAAAGTTATTTAAAGAGCTCCTATAAGACCCTATAGTACTTGGACAGTGGATGTTCAAGACATATGACAGGAGAATATTCTTTCTTCAAGAGTCTAATTAATGTTGATGGTGGGCTTGTCACCTTTGGTGAAAATGCAAAAGGAAAAATCATCAGCTTAGGCTAGATTGGTAACCCTGACACAATATTAATCTCTAAAGTACTTTTTATTTATGGATTAAAGTACAATTTACTTATCATATCTCAGTTATGTGATGATGGATTTAATGTTAAATTTGAAAATGATGCATGCAATGTTTTTAATTCAAAAAATGATATAGTTTTCACTGCATGTAGAAATGAGAATGTATATGTTGTTGATCTAAATTCCTTAGCCAAAAAAATGTTTCCTGCTTAAATGCTTTTCATAAAGAGTATTGGTTATGGCATAGAAGGTTAGGAAACTGCAATGTGCACTCACTTAAGAAGCTATCTAAGAAGAGTTTATTTAGAGACTTACCTAAATTATATTTCCCACATGATAAAGTGTGTAATCCCTGTCAAAAGGGAAAACAACACAAAGTTTCTTTCAAACCAAAGAAAGAAGTTTCAACTTCTCAACCACTTGAGTTGGTTCACATGGATTTGTTTGGACCATCAAGAGTTTCAAGTTTAAATGGAAATCACTATGTTTATGTTCTTGTAGATTACTTTTCTAGGTATACTTGGGTATACTTTCTAGCTCACAAAAGTGAAGCTTATTCCTATTTTTTCAAATATTCCAAATCTGTAGAAAATCTTAGTGGACTTATAATTAAGACCCTGAGAAGTGATCATGTCTGTGAGTTTTAGAATCATGAGTTTGAATCTTACTACTCACACAATGGCTATAGTCACAATTTCTTTTCCCCTAGGACACCTCAACAAAATGGAGTTATAGAAAGAATAAATAGGACCCTTCAAGAAATTTCTAGAACTATGTTTAATGAGTATGACTTACCTATTTATTTTTGGGTTGAAGCTGTAAATATAGTCTATTATATTATCAATAGATTTTTAATTAGACCTGTTCTAAAAAGAACCCCTTATGAGATTTGGAACAATAGAAAGCCTAAGGTTAATTACTTTAGAGTTTTTGGTTGAAAAGTCTTTATTCTTAATACTAAAGATAATCTTGACAAATTTGCTCCCAAAAGTGATAAAGGAATTTTCCTGGGTTATTCTATCTCAAGTAAAGCCTATAGAGTGTTCAATAAGAAAACCAAATGTGTGGAAGAATCGGTTTTATGTCAAATTCGATGAGACTAATCCATATGAGCCTAAAACCTCTCTTGAAAATCTTGAGGAAGATTTGTCAAATATGAACTTTAATGATAAGGATAGAGAATCCCCTGTAAAAGTATCCAGTTCTGGGAATTTTCCAGAATCTGCTCCTACCAATTCTGAACCAATAGACAATAATGAAGAATCTAGTTCAACCCTTCCTAGAGGTATTAGGACTCTCAAGAATCATCCTATAGATGCTGTTATAGGTGATTTAAATAGAGGAACACAAACTAGAGCTTCTCTAAGAAACCAGGTTGAACATCAAGCCTTTATTTAATAGCTTAAATCCAAGAATAATAATGATGCTATCAATGATGAATTTTGGGTAATGTCTATGCAAGAAGAACTAAATCAGTTTGAAAGAAATAAAGTTTTGGAATTAATGGAAAGACCTAAGGACACCTTGAAAATAGGCACTAAATGGGTGTTTAGGAACAAAGTTGATGAGTCTGGGAATATAGTTAGAAATAAGGCCAGGTTAGTTGCATAGGGATACATCCAAGAAGAAGGAATATACTATGAGGAGACCTTTTCACCTGTAGCTAGATTAGAAGCCATTAGGATACTACTTGCATATGCATCTCATCTAAATTTCAAACTCTATCAAATGGATGTTAAAAGTTATTTTCTAAATGGGTATATAGTTAAGGATGTGTTTGTTGAACAACCCCCTGGTTTTACAAATCTCCATCTTTCAAATCATGTTTTTAAACTTTTTAAAGATTTATATGGTTTAAAACAAGCTCCAAGAGCATGGTATGATAGGCTCATCTCTTTTCTTATTTCAAAATATTTTACCAAAGGGATAACTGATCCTAATATTTTTATTAAAAACATTTTCAAAGATGTTTTGATAGTACAAATTTATGTGGATGATATTATTTTTGGATCTTCAAAAAACTATTTATGTGTTGATTTTTCAAAAATGATGCAAAATGAGTTTGAGATGAGTTTAATGGGAGAACTCAAGTTTTTCCTTGGATTTCAGATCTTTCAAAATAAAAATGGCATTGTTTTGAATCAAAGTAAATATATTAAGGATATTATAAAACGTTTTTCTTTCGATGGTAGTGAAGGAAGTGACACACCTATGAGTACCACCTGTAAGTTGGATACTGATGAAGCTAGAGAACCAGTGGATCAAACCAACTGTAGAGGTATGATAGGGAGTTTACTCTATCTTACAGCTAGAAGACCTAACATCATGTTTAGTGTATGTATGTGTTCTCACTTTCAATCAAATCCAAAATAATCTCATTTAACTGTTGTTAAAAGGATTTTTAAATATCTCAAACATACTCCCAACTTAGGACTATTTTATCCAAAAGGACAATCATTTGATTTGTTGAGTTATTATGATGCTGATTTTTCCGGGTGCAAGTTAGATAGAAAAAGAACCTCTGGGACATGTCACGTTTTAGGAAATTCACTAGTATCTTGGTGTAGTAAGAAGAATAATTTTGTTGCATTATCCTCTACTGAATCTAAATACATAGCTACTGGTAGTTTCTGTGCTCAAATTCTGTGGATGAAACACACTTTACTAGATTATGGATATCAATTCAAACATGTCTCTATAAAGTGTGACAATACAAGTGTTATTAACATTTCCAAAAATCCATTATCTCATGCTAGGACAAATCATATTGATGTGAGACATCACTTTTTGAGGGATCATTATCAAAAGGGTGAAATCACTCTTGAATTCATTGGCACTGAACATCAATTGGCAGATATATTCATAAATCCTTTGAATTTTGAGAGGTTAAATTACATCAAACATGAGTTAGGAATGATTAATTTCAGCATAGGAAACCTCAAAGTTAGACCTCACTGTTAGACCTCACTGTTGGACCTCACTATTAGACCTCACCATTAGACCTCACCGTTATACCTCACTATTAGACCTCAATGTTAGACCTCACCGTTGGACCTCACAGTCAGACCTCACTGTTAAAACTCACCTTTGGACCTCACCATTGGACCTCACTATTGGATCTCACTGTTATACCTCACAGTTGGACCTCACTGATAAACCTAACTGTTAGACCTCACCGTTGAACCTCACTAGTGTACCTCACTGGTACATCTCACTGTTGGATGCCTCACTGTTTTTATTAATTTTATGCAGGAATCCGAACCGATTTTATTCCTATTTCTATTTTGTTTTGTTTTAATCCCTAAATGATAAAACTAAAGGCTAAAAACATATCTCAATCCACCTTCCTTTCTCAATATTAAATCTTTCTCTCGAAATCTCTAAACCCTAACTCTTCATTTGAGCCCTCGAACCTCTCTCAATCTCTATGGATAGAACCAAATGACCTATGACTATCAATGAATATGTGCCAAGGCCAAAGAGAACTCGAGCCGAATCCAGTGGCACCAGTAGTACCCCGACGGGACCTATAAACCCACATCTTACCAAGAGATAAATCTTTATTGAGAAGGAGTTAAGTGAAGAATGGCTACTGTCGAGAAAGTCATTAGTTCTAGAAGCACTAGATTCCCAAGGATGGACCGAATGCTTTTCCAATAACAATGTACTGTACTACTCGAAGCTTGTGACAGAGTTCTATGAATATTTGAAGTTCGAATAGGAAGATGATGTGCATAGTCTAGTATCCAGAGTCAATAGCAATGAAGTCAGCTTCTCGTCTGCTGAGTGGGCTACCTGTTTGAGAGTTCCTCATGAAGGAGTATATGATTACTATTCTGGAGTGGCTCCTCCAGACAGTGATGATTTTGAGTATGAAAAACCTCTGGAAGAACTGACAGGAAATGTAAAATCAAGGAATATCATTGCAGCTAATATGAATGGAGAAGACAGGATTTTGTTTAAGTTTGTTCAGCATGTGATTAGTCCCAGGAGAGGGGATTTTGCAGTGCTGAAGTATCAAGACATATTCCTGATGTACTTACTAAATCATGGAAAGAAGATTAACATATATAGGTTACTAATGGCATAATTGGAGGATATGACTAAGGTAAGCTCAAAGTCTAATGCCCTATTCCATGCCAAGCTAATCTCAGTAATGCTAGAGGTAAAGGGTGTGGCTGGAAATCAAGAAGAGATGATAGTGGATAAGAACAGTGTTGGTATCTCCAAGGTTATTTTCAAATTCCTAAAAATTAGCTGGAATCCCTGGAAGAAGGCATGGGTGAATGATGAAGGAAAGGTGTATGAAAATTTTGACCCTACTACTCACCCATCTAGGCCAAAAGACAAGAGAGATCCAGGCCTGAAGCCTGATGAGCTAGAACAAGATTATTCAGATGAGGATGAGGAAGCTGAAGGAGATAACCCTGAAAGAGAGAACATCCCCATTGATGATGGGAGTGATCCTGATTTTTCTAACAATCCTGTAAGGACAGTACCTTTCGGAACAGCTAGCCCTCCAAAAGAACTGCCATGAAGAGAGACTGTTCTGAAGGACAGTGATACTGAGACCACTGAAGAAGAATAATCATCTCATAATATTGTCAAATACTCCTCTGAAGAGGATGGGGCTACCAAGTCAGATCATTCTGCTCATGAGGCAGAGGAGGCTTGTGATAAGGATGAAGGAAAGGAGGCTGTTGTTGAAGCTAATGATGAGGACAATGAAGAATAGAAGATCAGTTTGATCCTTCTGATAGATATTATAGACAATATAGTGCCTGATTAGGAAGCAGGAGTGGCATCTACTGCCATTGATATGGAAGTCATTGATGACTCAGTGGAGGATGAGACTCACCCCACTGGTGAACCAACAGAGCAGACAGTTATTGAATCTGTTGTAGTTGCATAGGAGGTTGTGGAATTACCTGGAGCAAAACAGATAGAGGAGAATTATCAGGAGAGAGCTCCAAGTGAGGGGGAGCATTTTGGTTCTATATCTGTTCTTCATGACATTGAAGCATGGTCAGAAGATCCTAGATATCTAGTACATGGTCTAGATTATGAGGATTCAGATTGTGATATGACAAGAAAAAGACATCTTGTACCTTCTATTTTGGACCCTGTCGTAGTACCTCCAATGGTTCCCCTTCCTAAGAACCTTGCCACTAATTATGATCTGGAAACGTTGAAAATTGATCTGCACCAGATGTTTGATAACAGGGCTTCTAAAATGGAAAAGGCAATGGGCTTGATTCAAGAGGTGACTGTCTATGAGATGGCTAAAGTTCAATCTTTAATTCAAGATAGTTTATCCCAAGATATATTTCAATTCCAGAATCAACTCAAGGATATGTATCAATCTGTGGAACTTCTATGATAGTCAGTGGTAAGCCTGACTCCTCTTATGGCTTCTAAGGGCCAAACAGACAAATACATTCACTACATAAAATGTGTGGTGCAACAGATGGTTACAGTGTTTGAAAGTTCTAAGGAATCCATGAAAGCTTAGGTGAAGGGCTAGGATGAAGATGTGAAGAAGCTTATCAGTGGGTTGACCAAGTCTTTTAAGGAAACTATTTCTTTATCTATAAATCCTTTGTCTTCCTCTGCTTCAACCTCCAGTGCACCACCTGTGGACTTGTCATCTTTTAGGACAGTGGTCACTGAAGAGTTAGCCAAGATTTATGGTGTCAGTGCACCTGATCCTCAATCTGTGACTCAGATTCTCTCCACTACCAAAGAAGTTTAGAAGGTAGTAAGTGACTTCATGCGAGAGGATTCCCAGGACCAGAAGAGTATAAAGGAACAAATTAATTTTTATTATAAAAGGATTTACTCCAAGCATCATATGGATGCTCATTTCAAGCTTCTGTTGGAAAACCTCAAGATTCCACCAGTCACCAGATCCTTCAAGGAACAAGTTACTCAGTTGGGATAGCTGACTCCAGCCATGGAAAAATTTATGGAGAACAGGGATGATTTCATTTCATCTATGGAAAGAGGAGGAAGCATTATTATGGACTTCAGAAACCTTATTCTACCCTTTCTCCATGTGGACTACACCCCTGTCATCATCCCTCCTGCCGTACCTGCATCTCAACCCAGTAGTTCTTCCATGATGTCTCCTTCTAAAGCCATCAGAAGCCTTACTCCACTAAAACCTCAGCAAGCTACCCACTATAGACCCACAGGAGCTTCTGTTTCTTCCCTCTAGTCATTCCTACAGTAATTCCCAAACCTGTTAATCCACCTGCTCATTCTCCCTCTTCTTCTTCCAATGGGAAAGAACACTTGCTTGAGGATAATGTGGATTGAGTTTGTTTGTGTCTTTTTGATAGGGGTGTATATTTTTTTTGGATCATGTAATGTCATTTCATTAATACAATCTTTCTATGTTCTCTCTATTTGTGTTTCTTTTTTCTAATCATAAAGGGGGAGAAATATTGTTCTAATTCTAGACTAATAATGTGATTGGGGATAAATGTGCTAATATATTAATATGATCCTATGTTGAATATTTTCTTCCTTTCTCTCTGATACCATGTACCAATATTTTCTAGTTTTACACTCTTATTAATATCTGATACTTGAGACATTTTTTATCTCTATTTAGTAACTGTATTATATGTGATATCTATATTTAATACATACTGGCATAATTTGTGATTATCAAAAAGGGGGAGATTGTTGGACTCTCCTATTTTGATAATCCCAAATCATGTTTAAATATTGATCATGATATATTAACCCTTTTTCTAACCCTTTTTTAATCTGTATTTATATTGTTTAACCTGAAAAATTTATATTCTTAGTCTCATGACTTTGTTGCATTAGCTTACAGTTTACATTTATCTAAATTTAAGTTCACTGTTAAAGGCTACTGGTAAGAGCCTTATGTTCAAGGTCACCGTTATAGCTCACTGTTACTCTAGGTCACTGATCCTAGAAGGTTACTATTGAAGATCTACTATCACAAGCCTATCGTTGATCTACTTATCAAATCTCACAGGCAAAGAGTCACTGTCACAAGGTCACTGTTGTGACAAGGCTTCTATTAGAAGTTCACTATCAGACTCATTCTTAAGTCTTCTGTTGAGAGATTCACTGTTCAAGTCTATCGTCGGTCATTTCTACTGTTAGTAAAAGGCTACCACTAGACAACTCCTACTGTCGATATAGTCTACTGTTGTTCAGAGTCTACTATTAGTAGAAGTCTGCTGATAGACAAACTCCACTATTGATGAAATTACCTATTGAGATAGTCTACCGCTGGAAAGGTCACTGTTGAAGTAGTATGATGTTATAGATCTACTATTAGAAGCTTACTGTTGAAGTCTACTACTGATAAAGCCTACTGACTGAAGCCTATAGTTAAAACTCTATTGTGATCTTACTATTGAATAGCCTACTATTGAAGCCCACAGTTTAATAGCCTACTGATGAAGTCCACAGTTGAAGAGACTACCGTTGACATGCATCTGCTACCAGTCTAATGATAACCTATTCTTTACCAATTTTATTAATACCATCATAACGGTCATGTCTAGAAAAATTAATGCACCTGACAATATTTAATGATATTTGCAGACATATCAGGAAATAGTATGATGTACGAGGAAGACCACACATGGTTGAAACATTTTTCTTGTCGGCCCCTGCTGAACCAAATGAGAAAAGGCTAAGCTTGAAAAGTGTATATATGTATGAGTAGAGACAGACATCAAGACAGGGTTGACTATATTGAATATACACACATAAGAGAAGAAATATAAAGCATCTGAAATAAAAAAGAAGAAGAACACTCGAAAAATCATTCTGAAGAACATATATCTTCACAAAGATCTACTGAAAGAACCTTTCTAAAGTTGTGGTGGTGTGCTAAAAAGAGCTTCAGACCCAAGAAGTTGATCATCTCTACATCTAGAAGTCAGAACTTGGAAGTTGCGACACTCTATTTTGGAGGAAACTTATAGAGAAGGACCAAAACTTCATTTCATTCATTCCAATGAGTCTAGAGCTGATCTGCCAACATATAGAGCTTTCTAAACTTCTTTCAAATATCTTTAGCTCTATTGTGTTTTAGTATTTTACGTTTGTGAGTAGTGTGTATTTGTTACACACATTGACTCTTGTGATTGAACTGAGGGATACTGAAAACCCTCATACCAAACTCTCTTAAAATTTTTTTCCCATGCATTACTGTAGAAGAATCCTAGTGTGGATTGGTAGTTTATTTTTCCCACATATAATTGTGGTAGAGGTTGCAAAACCTGGACAGTTTGTGAAAACTATTTTAAATCCTGATACAGGCTGTGTATCACTTTTTAATATAATTGCTTTGTGGCAGGTGATCACCAAGTGGAGAGGACTAGGTTTTGGCTTAAGATTGAACCTCTTGTTTAAATTTTTGTGTTCATCTTTCAATTTCTCTGTTTTGTATTTATCCACTGCTTATATTTTCAAATATATAAATCTGTTTTTACATTCACTCTGATAGTTAGTTTTGGTTAGTGTGTATATGTGATTCGTTTAGTAAACTTGTTTCAAAAGTCGAATTAGTTCTCATACTGATTCAACTGAGGAGTCATCAACCTTTGAGAAACCTGTTGAACAATAAGTCACTTATATCTCTACTGCCTTAATTGACTGGGCTATTTTAATTTGGGGGGTTTTTAATCCTAAAAGTTTTTAACAGAAATTTTAATTGGAACTCAATTCACCCCACTCTTGAGTATCCACTCCAACCAACAAAAGGGAATATATATTAGGTCAAAAATAATTAATTAGAATGAAATTAAAAGGATATGTACCTCAAATAAAGACCAGGTTATTACACCTACCAATTCAATGGATAGGAAATAACTGTCATTATAATTAATAATATTTTAATAATATATCATTCTTTGTTTGAACATGATGTTGTTTATAATTAAAGATATAAAAAATTAAATTTATTTGGAAAAAAATAATTCATAAAATCTCAGGGTGTTACATTCCACCCCCTTAAATAAATTCTATCCTCACAATTTGAACTTGATTTTGGTAATCAATGTTTTTTCATATGAAAATACATTTACTGAAATCACACATCATACAAAGGGTTAATAAAACATCCTTCTAAAATGATGGAAATAATAAATATGAAGTTCATCTAGAATAACACATAATTAGGATTCAAAATAGGAATACGTTAGTGGGAAGTAAAACTATAGACATGAAAGAAAAGTAATTTCCTTGGATAATTGATCACAAGAAAGTGAATGATCATGAGAATGTTAAATTACACAAAACTATAAAGTAATAAAGTGAGAAAAATTCCCTAAATTCATTATAAATAAAGGTAATAAGATAAAAAAAATCAAGACCCTTTTTCTAAAGTTGAGGATTTTTCATGAGAAAGTATCCTTACTTCATTTATTTCCATTTCATAAGAAAAATATCATCCTTTGGTTGTTCTTAGATCAATTTCAACTTCATATCATACTCAACGAAATTATGATGAAATTTTTTTATGCCTAAATCACTAAAATTAATGGATCATAATATCCATAAAATAATGATATGTCATTCCTTTTATCTCTAATTATTATTAAAACCAAAATGGTTAACATTGGTTATCCAATATGGATAACTCTTCATATAATGAAATAATACGTTAAGATCTAAAACATTATCCAAAGTTCAACTTAAACCATTGAATAAATAGTTAAACTTAAGACCCTTCCAAAATACAAAATTTTATAAAGGTCAGTAATTTCCAAAATCAACTTAACATTAATATACTATGTATCATAAAGTATCTCTTAATTGTCACATACCTAAAAACTGAATACCTTGGTCATATATTCTCCAAAAACATATTAATAACCATAATTACCATAAAACCTCAATGAAAACATAATTTCTTCCTGATTCCTTAAATAAAACGAAAAATCATTTAATATATTCCATAAATCCAAAAAAATGTAAACTATATCAATGATAACATAACCCACTTTTTCATCAAATCATTACTCTGTTCTAAGGTCATCAATAATATCCAATTTAATTTATCTATATCAATAATCTCTTTATCATAACTAAAAATCATTATCTCAACATTGGGAACATATTAAGGTTTATCTCTCAGTTAATCATGTGTTTTCCATAAAATATCACATTTCTATTAAATATCTTTTTTAGGTCATCGTTATCATTTAAAATATTCATAAAAATCTTTAAAATAAAAATTCTAAAGAACAATACTTATATATTTGATGATTTATAAAACATAATTCTTTATTTCCAATACATAAAAAGTTCAACCATTACACTTAATTCATAAAACATTAACTATGATTCATCATCTTATTTATTAATATCTTCTTCCTTTTATATGTCATTTTTATTCTTTCAATCATAAATAATGAAACATTTACTCATACAACCTTGTTGATCCTATTATTGATCTTTTATCCTAGTAAATGTATTCACATAATGCACATATTTTCTATATTTAAAACATCCAATCATTGATGATGCCTTAGGGAAACCATTATTATCTTCCATTGGGTTAACTGAACTTTTCATTTTTTATAGAAATTACTTTCTTTGTTCCCTTCTTCTATACACATAAAGCATCTTCTTATTCCTTTAATACATTCCCTTGAGTAATTATTCCCATGTTATTAACACATAGAAAACTGAATATTCTTTTCTGTGTGGTATCCACCACCGGATCTCTCAGTGAACTTTATCCTCCTCTTCTTTCGTGAGTCTGATATTTGATTAAAGTGAAATTTATTAGTTATATATCAGGATAACTAATTTGGAATAATCACAATATCCTTCACTCCAGTCATCATCCCACTTGTTTTCTTATTAAAACATTTTGTATCACATTCAATGTTAACATAGTTCCTTGTGGTTCCTGTCATTGATTAAAACCAAAAAACATAGTGTGAGCAACAATATTTATAGTGGGTAACCACATAATCAGGAAAAATACCTTATAGTATATCTAAATAATGACACATTATTTAAATATATGACACCTTATATTTAACCTAGGTCATTCAGGGTAATCATCTATTCAAATATATCATGATAGTTCAAAATTTGTTTGTGAATTTCCAAAACATATACCCTGGGAGTTTCAAACTAGGTGTACAACAATGCCCATTATCATACACCAAGTGATGATTGATTCAAATCCCAATGCACCCTTTTAAAATTTATTACCCCTAGTTTAATCTATTCCAGATCCACATCCACTAGTATTATCTAGATAGGGATGTAATTTCTTTACAACTAATAGCTCTATCCTTCACCAAAATTATTATACTTTTTATGATACTTTGACTTATCCTTATACGTATCCTTATAAATATATCAAATAATATCACAAAATTTGTTTCATCCTAGTTTCCAAAGGTTAACTAAACCTTAATCTGATTACAACTGAGATGAACCACACATTTCATATATAGATTACATAACATAATTATCCATGCCAAAATTGTTTAGGTATAGTTCCTTTGGAAACTTGGATACATAAAAATGGATTATAAGTGAAATACATAACCTCTCACTAAGTTATTCATAACTACCACTCTTCTTATACATATCATACATAATACCTTTCTTTAAAACTGGGGGAAAGGAAACATAATAAAGTGTGATTTCAGATACTCATTAAGGGTAAAAAAGGGAGATATAAATATAACATGAGAAAAAAGGTTTGAGAACATTAAAATTATAATTTAAACCCATACCCTACATATCATATATAATAAACTTGATTCATGGAATAAATATTGAAAGTTAATAAGACATGAATCATAAAGGAATCAAATAACATAATCCATGAGAACATAACATTGGCATAAGATATAGATTTTTGGAATAAATATAAGCATAAAAAATAATTTACATAATAGTCAAGGCTCATTGTAAAGACTATTATAATGAAATGGTTTTACTCCCAAAACCATCATAGTAGTCAAGGTTCACTCCCCAGACTATCATAGTGTGAAAATTCCCTTACTTAACTAGGTTCACTCCCCATTCCAGTCCTATTTATCTCATGAGATATTAATCATTACCCAATGCATTAGAGTGATATATAGGTCACACCTATCATATAATTAAAATCACACATCTGTGTGCCAAAGGACCATGAAACACTTATCATATCATAACCTATAAAAATAAATGGGTTTCATAATCCTTTAATCATAAAATATCTCATGGAAAATAAATGGGTTTCATAAAAATTTCATCATAGAATAACCCATGGAAAAATAATGGGTTTAAAAATAATTTTATCAATTCATCATTTAATAACCCATGGAAAATTAATGGGTTTAATAAACATTTCATCAATTCATCATAACATAACACCTGTAAAAGGAATAAGTTTCATAAACATTTTATCATCATAAACATAAACGATCATGAGAAATAATAAATATGGTACCATTAGATAATATCCCTAGTAAATATTAAATAACATAAAAAAATTTAATATTATATGGAAAATTATTTTGAATGATCACTTGGAACATTTCTGGAGAAAAATATTATTTCCACTTTCAAATAACTTATTTAAAATATAAAAATTCTCAAAATATTAAAGAAACATTTTTATTTGAAAATATAATTGGAAAATTTTAAATTATGTTTCAAATAATTTAGTATTAATTATGGAAAAAAATATTTTTCATATTGTACATGTTAAAATGAATACTCCTTTCACATTTTTAGTAAAAAGTTATAAAAAGCCTTGTTTGGAAAACAAAAAGAATATTCCTTTTTAAAAAAATTAAAAAATATACAATGGTTAAAAATATCTTTAAAAAACTTTTTTTAATTTTAAATATTTCCATAAAACCTTTTTAGAAAACATGGATATGTAAGAAAAAGGATTTTTGAACAAAGAGAGAAACAAAGTCAATTTTTCTTAAAAACATTATTTTGCTATCTTGAATACATAAAGAGAGTAAAATTAAATATCAAAATATATTCCCAATAAATAAATATATTATAAGAAAATATAAGAGTTTATTGAGATATATATCATAATATTCCATCATTGGAATCATAATCATAAACAATCCTGATAAATAATGAGATTGTAACATAAAACATTTACCACTTTGGTAATGTTCGAATTATAATCCCCATGAAATAAAGAACCTTATATGGATATATAAACCCCAATGATTTTAATAATAATCATCATAAGATACATTTATTTTCATAATATACACCCAAAAAAAGAAACAAGTGGTGAATATGGCATGTGTTTCACAAAAATTAAAGTGAGATGAAAATCCATTACCACTTTGGAAACTTTTGAATTATAATACCCATTAAATGATAACACTAAATAAAAATTTAAATATAATTAATATAAGTAAAATCATGATATAACATGTAAAATGGGTAGTATATATTCCACACAAAATAAACTAGTGGTGAATATGGCATATGTCTCCCAGAAATAAAAGAGAGGCTAGAAATCACTTACCTCAAGTCTTGAATTTCTTCAAAAACATTTGAACCTACTATATAATAAAAATAATTTTAATTTATATATATTATATAATAATAATCATATATATCATACCATATATTATTTAATTATGACCTTTTTTACCCATTTATTAACAATTTCCTTATTAAAATCACGTTTTTGGTAATAACTGCTTCATTTTTCATGCATGTTTTGGTTTGGTATTTTCAGTTCTTTTACTTTGATAATGGTTCTATCATATATATAAGTTTAACTATTATATAAATATAATATATATTCATTATATATTTATTTATATTAATCCATATAAGTTATATATATAAAATGAATTACATCATTCATGGAGACGGTTAGTCGTATGTACGCATGAACGTTGTTTCCATTCTCTATGGACGGAACGAAAGAAATGTAAATATTAATTCACATTTAAATAATAATTTTTACATCATATATATAATCTAAATTCATTAAATATACCTTCATTATTATCCATTTCAAGATAAAATTAGAAACTTGTCACATCACTTCGTGGAGGCAGTAGTCCACACATACACACAAGCGACGTTGTCATTTTCCAAATGATTAGATGGTAAGAAGGTAGATGTGATATTGGAATTTTAGAAGTATAATTATTCTATAAATACCATTTAAATAATTTAAATACATAAATATATCCATCTATGATAGGCAGTGATGGAAAATGAATTACATCGGTTTGTGATGTGGTACTCTGTTGTACACACGAGCAACGGTTTTATTTCCCATTTGATGTAATAAGAGATGGATATAGGTTATGAAATCAGAATAATAAAATATAAGTATATGTTATATACTAATTTTATTATATTTTAATTATTAATACATGAATTAAGGTGGAAATAGAAGTATTAAAAAGAAAGATCTTAGTGAAGACAATTACCTTCACTTAGAACGACCTCCTTTAGGTCTCTTATTATGGACCCTAGGGTTGGTCTTTTGGGAAGACCAGAAGCTATAAAACATGGATAATGATTTTTTTGATATTTTTTGGTAGGTTTTTTTCAATCTAAATGACTTATGAGGTGTGAATAAGTGAGTATAGGAGGTCTCCTTTTATAATTGAGGAGGAGTGGTATTTCTGTAAATACCCAAAACTATTCAATAATGAAATGTCACTCTCAACCCATGTGCCTAAAAAATTTATAAATAATTTATTAGTGGTGTTATATTTTCAATACACACCTCTACCATAAAAAAATGTTTTAAAAATGTTATTCCCTTAGCTTATAAGTTTACTCACTTATACCATATTCATTTTCACTACGGTAACTAGTCTATTTTTATTTACCAAGGTAATTTATACATTAATCCTAAAAATAAAAAATTTATTATTATATAATTTTTACCTAATTATTAAAAATACTAAATAAAATTTATCTAATAAATATCTTACATGTGTTTAATATTAATTTTTAATGCATGCACGAGTAACGTGCAAAACCCCATTTTAACATTAACTCTAGTAGTTAATTTTTACTATTTTTACTATTCATTATGAAGAAAATTAATTTTACTCATTATATAATATAAGTTATTATTACTAAATATATTTAATACATTTTATAAATTTAAATTCATATAAATTAAAAAAAATTAAAATAAAACCCACTGACACAATGAAAAATGGTTTTTCAAAGAAAGAGTTTTCAAAAGTGTAAAAAGTTTTTATATAAAAATTAAAAATAATATTTATTACACTAAAATAAATTGAATTATTTATAATATAATTTTACTAGTATTACTTTTCAAACCAATTTAAAAAAAATGGAACTTTTCAAATACTTTAAAAGAAAATGCAATTTTTAATAAAAACGGTATTTTTCACTATTCATTGAAAAATTAATCCTTTTAGAAAATTATGAAAAATAAAGTCTAATTTGATTTTTAATTTTTTATTTAAAAAAATTAATTTATTCTAATATATTTTTTAAAATTTAAAAAAAAAGTGTGCAAAACACAATGAAATCACCTTTCAGAAAAATATAGTTTTTAAGCATAAAATTGGATTTATTCTTATATCAAGCCTAGAAGGAATACTATATGAATGATAAAACATTTGATTGAGTATATAATATATAAATTTTATTTCAAATAATTCAAAAATAGTGATTAATTTAATTTATTAAGATAAAAACCCTTTGTGTACACAAAAACAGTTTTCCAGAAAAATATTTCTTTTATATTAAAATTATTTTTATTTACTTTTATAATCAACTTATAACCAATGAATTTATTTTTTACATTTTTAAAACATAAATAATTTATAATTTATTTCATACTATTCATACCTGATAATCTAAGGGCTATACAATAACAATCATAGTAAATAATAATATTTTAATAGTATGTCAAGGTTTGTTTGAACTCGGTGTTACGTGTAACATTAGATACCAAAAAAATAAATTTATTTGGAAAAAATATATTTCATAAAATATTAGGGTGTTATAGGTATGAACTCCACGGTGAAATTATTTTCTATGGCGTGGCCCATGAAATCTTTCAGTGGCGCCCATGATGGAGAGAGTCAACCCAACCTACCTGGTGGGTGGGTGGGGTATCAATCCCAATCGGGTGAAGATGGACCCTCATACAGTGGTTTTTGGGATGGTGTGGGGTGTGATGGCAATATAAGGGGCCACTATAGATGAGGTGGGTACCTCCTATCTGGTGGGGTTTGTGACCTTCCCCCAGTATTAGCATTGGATGTTTTGGACTAGGGCCAGTATAGTTGGGATGTGATTGGTCTGCTCATTGTCTTGTGGAATCGGTCAATGTGGATGAGTAGGAGCCCTCATAGGTGACTCCCTAGTGGTTTTATCCATGGTTACAACCCAAACATCTAAAACCTACATAGATCAGCGTATTTAATCATTGGAACATTTTATGGAAATGATTTATCATAGTGACTAAGGGGGTTCCCTCTATGTATCCCTTGGGGAATCAATGGGGTGATGAGGCTTCAAAGTCTTGAAGGGCCATATCATAGGTTGGGATGACCCCTTCCCACATGTAATGATAAACTAGAGTTTTTATTTCCCACTATTATATGGTTTCAAAGGGGTAGATGGGGCGAGGTTTCCTATTAGTTGTGGGAGCAATGGTCATCGTGTTAGGAGCTTAGTTGTGTGGGATTTCCACCCCACCATTTCCCTTATTCCCATGCCTCTTAGTAGTGGGTCATGAAAGTTTTTAATTTCTTGGGTTATGTATTGTTCATGAAGTCAATTTTTAGTACTATTATGATGAAAGTGATGCCCAACATTATAAATTTTTTCCAAGATAGAGGAAGGATCCACATTGATGATGTATTTAACCAGATATGTCAAATGACCTTTATTTTCCCATATGTGTAGAAGAAATGATTCATGTTGGTCTAACCATTTTTTTTGGTAGGGCCTAAAATCGAATGTCTAGATCCAATAATTCCTATATCTGGAGGTTCCTAATGTGACGGATCCACTCACAGTTGGAGGAGAGAATCTTCATGTTGGGTTCAACATTTTTTTCTAATGCTTTTTTAGGGTGTGAATCAGGATGATGATGCACTTTTTCCTTACTTGATTCTCCTAAAGTGGTTTATTTCCATGGACTGGTCACACCTTTTCTAAGATGGTTGGTTGGTTTTCCCAGATTCCCTATTTCCAAATGTGGGCAGCCTCCACCGTCATGGTTAGTGATGTCAGCTACTTGATCAAAATGGGATGATAGGATTTTGGTTCCTCCTTCCATGGATTCCTCCTTAGATCTTATTCCCTAGTCTGGGTCTCCCTCATAGATTTAAGTCATGTTTGTGAAGTTCATTCCAAATTCCATCTTTATGAGGATTACAGTTAATTTCATTGCTTATATCATGAAATGGAATCTAATTATTATCAAAGTTGATGGGGATGTTAGACCCATATGGACATCTGAAAACATTGGGTGTGTTGTCAGCCTATAAATTCTTCTTCTTTAAAATACATGGTAAAATCATATATGAGGCATCTTGGGTGTAGAACTCAAGGTATCCCATGAAGTACATAGGTTAATTTTCACTATAGGATTAAGACTTATGAGGTATCTTGCCTCTATCATCCCATGTTTATCACATGATTTATAGATTTTAATGTATCTAATGGGGTTCACAAGTTTAGGGTCTTCTGGGGACATAGTCACATATTTAAAGTCAAGTGGGGTAAGGTTGATCACATGTTTAACATTTTTTGTGGACATTTTAGTCACAGTTTTAATGTCTTGTGGGGATAGGTTGAGTATAGGTTTAATTTCTTATGGGGATAGGTTGATCATAGTTTTAATTTCTGGTGAGGATAGGTTGTTTATAAGTTTAATTTCTTGTGTGTACATTTTGGTTGATGAGGCTAAGTGTGTATTAGTGGGGATATGATCAAACTTCATATTTTCCACTTTCTAGGGAGAAGAAGTGCAGATTTAATGGTAGTGTTGAGATTGAACCTTTGGGAGGCATCCCAAGTGTGTTGGGATTAGGCCTCGGTGAGGTATCCTACATACCCTATCAGGAGATAGGGACCAAAACCAATGTGGTTTGAGTTCATAGTTTAAAGTTTTATGATATGAATGATCCATTTATTTTAGCATTGTGTGATAAAGACACTCATTTCACGGAATGAGTGAAAACAAGGGATAGTGTGGGGCCGATCATTTATAATTTTATAATTTAATTACAAACTTATAATCATAATATATATAAACAAATGATTTGTTTATATATATATATATTCAAAAATATATATTCATTTTTTTATTACTCTAAAAAATTTATCCATCCATGGGATAGCTAATCCAAGAAAATATCCACCACAAGGGTAGCTATCTAAACTCAAGGACAAGTCGACCGTAAGCGGTGGAGGGTATGCGATTGAACGGGTCCATGCATGGGGTGGAAAAAGTGAGAGTGTCTCCGTTTGGGTGAGCATGGTGGTAGAGATTGGAAAAGTAGGGATCCACCATGCATGGTGGAATGTGACTTAATTGTGGAGTGTACCATGCATATTGAGTAATAAGGTAGTTCTCACCTGAGGCAAAGTCCGATATGGGACTCGGCCGGAACAGATATTATTTATCCCCTTTCACACGTGGAATCCCAGGAATTCCTCACCCACATTAACACATATCATTGTGTGTATTTCATCCATATAAAATTATCAATATGCACATTGTTATCCATGATTGATATCTGAATTTTGACCTCAAGCATTTGCATTGCACTATATGCGCAACATTTTTATGTTGTGTTCGAACATCTACTAGTATCACTCACAATTTTCATGTAACACATATGTAACACTTGTGCATATATTTTATGTATTGATCAAAATTAAATTTTCATACAATGTAATTCCAAGTCTAGTATTGATGCTATGTTAACGCTCAACACAGTAAGGAGTAAAAATGATGCTCTATTTTTCTGTAACATGTGATTTAAGAAGTGTTATCTAATAGAACATTCTCCATCCATCATACTAATTGTGTTAATAGATTAATATGATTTTAGTAATATATTAAAATCATTCATCACTCAAAATTATCATATAATATAATATCAAACCATTTTCATTTCATATATCATGTTTTCTAAAGATAGTGAAATATACCTGATGATCTATCAAGGGAGAGGGATTTGATTCCATTTATAGGAATTGGAGGATCATTGTATAACCCTTTGTAATAGAATACAACCCAAAAAATATTCTACATGTATTCTCAAGAAAATAATAATTCAAGATAAATGAAAAACCATATAAATTAAATCATACATGGTACTCTTGTACAATGATTTTCCTCTTCCTAATTTAGCAGAGAATGCTTGATGATGATCATAAAGAGAAATAGATCAAAGCCTTCTATCTCTAGGGGAACTAACTACAGGATCCATAAACATTTCATGAGAATTAACACATATATAAGATGTGATAGAACCTTCACTATGTGATAAACCATGTAATTATAGGGAAGGGGGTCTCGAAAACTTTTCATGAAACTAATGATTTATCACACCGTGATTCACTATTTTATTTCACCCTTACACCACTATTTTAAACAAGTATTTTATTGATAATTCCAAAAATATTAAAAAAATAACTTTATATTTTAATAAATTATTTAATTTTTATCACTATTAAAAGTTAAATTTTTCTTGTTTTGATGATTATATTGTAAGAAGAGGTGATTTGAAGGGCCATAGATGATATAGAAGGAAAATGGGCCAAACTACATGGAATCCTAAGGAAATATGTCCAATTTTTTACATATTTGGTAAATATGTGTATAAAATTGGGATAAAGTTTTTTATATAATCCAAAACTTAGTGGGATAAAACTTATCTCAAGGCTCCAAATCCAAATTCATCAATTTAGTTTCCCAATCGAACTGATATGTATAGAGAACTGAATCTACTCAAAGTCAAAATTTTGGTTCGGTAATTTTCAAACATCTCACACTATAGATTTAAAATGGACTCAAATTTTTAAATTGTGATATTAAATAAAGATTCAAAAAAATATTCTCTATTTTCCAACTCTATATAAGGCTATTTACTAGTCTAAAACTGATACATGAGTGGTATCTCTAAATCCAAGTACCCAAAACCACCTCCCGTTTTGTCTATAAAAGGGAACCTTGGGCACATCATTTTTATGTTCTTACAAGTAGTGAATTTTTTCCATTTTTGAGTTCTATAAGAAACCTCTCATGTACTTCTAGGTTTTGGAGCTCCCTATCCTCATAAGTAGAGCTTAAATGAAGAAGTAGATCAACTCGAGCTTCCTCATCCTCTCGATGGAGAGATAAATGGTGGGTGCTTGTTGTAACAGAGTTTATCACATCTCAAAGGATTTATGACTCTTATATTGGCTACTGGTTTGGATTAAATCGGGTTTTAAAACATTTAATTCAGTTTATTTACATTATTTAATATTTTAATGCTTGTTTTGATGCATGAGATTGGTATGCTCTTAATTTATAACTGATCGGTGTGTGGTTTTGAGTGTGTGACTTATGTTGTTTCTATTAGAAAACACAATAATAATTTTATTACCCACTTTCTTGATATTCAAATCTACATTGTAAGCTCTTATACCATGTATAAGGGATATAACTTTGAAATATTATTTTTATTCTAAGGTTTGATTCTACATTCATTAATATGAAAGGTTAGAAATTAATCAGGATACCAATTAATTTCAACCAAATATTTACTCCAAAAATAAATGAATATATAATAAAAATGAACTTTAAATGCGTTTAGTGTACTCAAAACTACCCCTTTATCTCATTTTTTTAAAATACACTTTTTTTAACTATTAAAATCTTTAAATTCAGTTATTTTCTTAAAACTATTTCCAAACCACCCCTACTTTTTAGTTCTTTTTATTGAAAATACACACTATGAACCACTAATTATCCTTAATATATGACCTATTAATTGACTTAGAATATATATATAATCATATAAAACCAATTAAATTTCATGTTTCACCACAACACGGTCAAATTTTGGTATCATTTTTTAGTAATGTTTCAGTTTTTAGTGTGCATTTTTTTAAAAAAAATTGTGAATTTTTTGATTATTTGTTTTGTTTTATCTTATAAATTTACTTATCTTTTTGTGTTCTCATTTATTTACTATATAGGTTATGTTCATGAAATTTTTTTCTCTAGGAGATCTACCTTATTTCAACCCTAAATTGGAGTTGATCCAACATCGATTACACCAAAACACACAGGACAATCCCTTTAAGGAGGATGTGGAACACCTTGATACTCTTCTTAATACCTCTTCTTCTAGAACTAAAATAAAAACTGAAATTAATGTGTATAACATGGCAGAAAGTAATTGAACACTAAAAGAACTCACTTCACCTGATGTTGATTTCTGACCTTCATATATTCAAGCACAATGAGAAGAACCAAACTTTAAACTAAAATATGGTTTAATTCCCCTATAACCAAAATTTAATGGACTAGCTAGAGAAGACCCACATAATCACTTAAAATAATTACACATTGTGTTTTCAATATTAAAACCAAAAAAATCAGATAAAGAACAAGTAAATCTTAGTGAATTCACTTTCTCATTATAAGATATTGTAAAAGATTGGTTGGATTATGTTAATTTCCATATTAGAGGATAGTCAGACATGAAACCCATTTTATTGAAAAATAATTCCATGTATCTTGAAATGAAACTATGAGGAAATTATTTTTTGTAATAATACAATCATAAGTTGAAACACTTCATGAATACTAGAAAATATTTAAAATTATATGTTCAAGTTTCCCACACCACCAAATAAGTTATAATTTTTTAAAAAAATGTTTCTATTAGGATTTAATTCTAATTGATCATAAAATGATTAATTGTTTTTATAGGTGGTGTACTATTTGATAATACCCCAAAATCTACAAGGAACCTTATCGAAAACATGGTACAAAACATGAAATAATTCATCTCAAGGTCTATTGTACCCATATAAGGTGTCTATGAGGTTCAAGGTTCTAAATTTGAGAAGAAGGTGGACATAAATTTTTAAGAGGTGATTACACTATTTTGATAAATTTATCTTTCACAAGGTAAATCCCAACATCCTACCTACATTCATTATGTTATTTATTCTTCTAACACCCACTATTCTGAAAAAATCCCTCAACTGAAGAACCTTCTGAGATTTGTGAAGCAATCTTTCTAGGCTACCCCTATATCCAAATCATTAGGGAAGAGCCTTACTATCCATCCAAATCTAGGTATAAGGATAACCAAACCTAATTGAAAGGGGGTATTCAAACCAACATCAACAACCATGAAACCAACTAGGGTAGAGTAGTCATCCACCACCACCACCCAGAAATCCTCAACCACTAAAAAAGAATTTCCAACACTGCCTACAAAATCTGATCCTAGACTAGAGTACATGATAAAACAAATGGTATAAAATAATCTCAAATTCTAATAAAAACTAAAGCTATCATAAAATACCTAAAAACTCAATTAGGACAAATCTCCAACTCGGTGGATGAAATCTAAAGTCATGGGTTTGGTAAATTACCTTCTCATCCGCTATTCAACCCTAGGTATAAGGGTAATGTTAGTTTCATCACCATTTAGAGTGGAAAACAACTTAAATCCCAAATTAATCCTCCATTAGATCCATCCCCTCTTGAGTAAACCACTATTCTAACCATCGTACATGATCCAAGTGAGAAAATCGTTTTCCTAAGAAAACTAACAACAAAGGAAGATTGTATATTTTTATAAGCCTCATAGCCCAACCATCCCTCTTCTATTTGAAAAAAATTTTGCCCAGCCAAGGATATAAAAATAAAATAAAGTTGATAAATAAATCCTAGAATGTTTTAAAAACGTACAAGTTAACATTACCCTAATAAATTTCATGAAGAAAATTCAATGATACGTCGAGTGTCTAAAGGATATGTGTACACACCGAATGAGACATTGAGGTGGAAATAAAAGTGAGATTGGGAAATTGATTTTGGTGCTTCTATAAATGTTATGTCTCACTCCATTTTCTAAAAATTTCATATTGGGAAATTGAATCCCATGGGAATTTTTGTTTAACTAGAAAACTAAAGTATTGTACACCCATTGGTGTGTTATAGGATATTCTTGTAAGGGTTAAAATTTTAATTTTTCATACACATTTTTATGTGCTTAAAATGTAAGATTATAGGATGAATGGACATTCCCTAAATATATTGGTTAGTACTTTCTTGAAAATTGAAAAACCCATAATTAATATCCATAATGGTACATTATCTATGGAGTTTTGTAGTGACATTGCCTACTTAAACATCCTCGATTCCATGAAGCACCCCTCATAAGAGAATTCCTCACTTTTAGTTAATTATAGTGGCGTACTCCCTTTACCCAAAGAAAATTATCTTCTTTAACATGACACTATTTCAATGTTTTCATCATTTATATAAATTATAGTTAATGAATCTTACATTGAATATTGTAGTGATCTAGAAAAATGTCTTGCATGTTCAATTTCTTAAGAACTAAGGATCCTATGACCATAAATGATATTCATTAGCTTGTAAAATATTATTATTCATATGGGTATGTTAATATTAATTAGTTTTATGATATCATTGAGATATCACTTTCACATTCACTCCCATAAATCCAAAATCCCCTTAAATTGAAACTTAAACCACTACCTCAAAATTTGATATATGCATATATTGAGAATGGAAACAAGTTTCCCATCATCATTTATAGTTCACCCCCTCCATATCATACATTACAATTTCTTAACCTTTTAAGTTAGTATAAAAAACATTTGGAAGGAAAATTTCTAACATTCCTAGTATTATTCCATTAATTTGAATGCATCATATATTATTAAATGATAAGGCTAAACTAGTAAGTCAGGCACAACATCGATTGAATCCAAACCTCATAGATGTTGTTAAAAAGAAGGTGACTAAATTGTTGGATTATATAATCATTTAATCTATCTATGAAAGATAATGGTTCAGTAAAATGTTGGTATAAAATAATAAAAATAGTCTTAAGGTAATTAAAAATGGAAAAAAAATGAATTGGTACCAAACCATGTGAAGAATAGTTGGTATTTCTGTATAGACTATTATCGACTAAACTAGAACCCTAGGAAATACCATTTCCTATATTCATTGACCAGATGCTAGAGATACTATAGGAGGAGTCCCACTCTTGCTTTCTTGATGAGTATTTTGGACACTTTCATATCCATATTTCCCCCAAGTATCATGAAAATAAAGCTTTTACTTTCCCCTTTGGAAAATTTTCATATAGGAGGATATCATTTGTTCTGTGAAATGCTCTAGGTAATTTCTAGGGATGCATGGTAAGTATTATTTCAGATTACCTGGATAATTTCATGGAAGTATTCATGGACAATTTCACTGTATATGCTTCCACTTTTGATTAGTGTTTGAGTAGTCTTGGTTCGGTCTTATATCACTGTATTTAAAATTATATTGTATTAAATTATGATAAATATCATTTTATGGTGAGAAAAGGTATAATACTTGGACATTTCATTTATGGGGATGGTATCCAAGTATATAAATCAAAATTTGATGTTACTTCTTCCCAATCATTCCCCAAAAATGTATAATTGTGTGGTATTTCCTAGGTCATGTTAGATTTTATCATCATTTCATTCATAAATTTAGTAAGATTTCACTTCTCCTATCCTAATTACTCCAAAAAAAGAAATTGTGTTTGATAAAAACTATAAGTAATATTTTAACAAATTGAATTAGAGTCTCACATCACCCCCAATAATCCAACCACCTCAGTGGGATTTACCATTTGATCTCATGTGTGAGGACTCAAACTATGCAGTTGGGGAAGTCTTATCATAGTAGGTAGATCTAGCTCCACATGTCATTGCCTATTCCCCATGAACATTGGAACCTACCCAAGAAAACTACACCACAACTGAAAATGTAATGTCCCTACCTGAATTCTACTAATAAGCACCCCAATCTGGTTTTCCATAAGACCTCAATCACACCTCCTCGTACTCCATAGGCTACCAACTAATAGCATGGGTTTAAAGTGGAACTATGAGGAGACTATACCCCCATATCATAGTTCACAACCAAAATTAAATAACCAAACAACATACACATTATAGTATGTAAGAGGGATAAATAAACTAAAATAGAAGCATGTTGTAATGAAATAAAATATTGTAAAGGCTTGAATATCCATGACATACATACAACATTAATTACCCACTGGGCCGATCACATATAAAAAATAAACAACTAAAAAATAAATACATATGGAACTACTACCAACTCAAGACCATATCACATACCCAGTATCCAGCACCATATCAAGTTGTTCTAGCTCAAACATCAGACTCTGCACTAGCATCTCGCTCTATCACGAAATCCTAGGCCTCCAATCTATCCATCATACATCCATGATCACCCTAAAAGAAAACATAAGGTATAAACATACACTGAGGTGCATGTACAGGGGGTTATAAATAAATCTTAGTATGCCACCCGCAATGGTAAACCTATAACTGCTTCTATAAGTGCATGATCATGAAATATGCTTAACCTATCCAAAACATAACTAAAAATAAATACAAGTAAACCCACCATTGATGATTAGGTCCAAGACCATGATCAACCATACATGTTTCATCCATTTTTGGGGTATCTTTGACCATGTATCAATGATCGTGGATCCCAAATAACCAATGGGATTCATATCCATGGCAGTTGCAACCAAACTTGATGATTATAGGGACCCATAATATGTTAGTCCTATCATCCATGATATTAATATAATTCAACCCCTACCATTTCCTCATTATCCCAATAATTATCTCATAATTGGTACCTATAAAAATCTATCCCAAGTACCATAAAAAATTACTACCAAGACCAAACCATTAGTCTGACATCTAACTCATGTATCATAAACAATAGTGTCTGGAGAATCAGTCCATCACCTAACCCATAAGTAAAATAAATCATTCCTATAGAATTAGTTCATCACCTAAAATATGAATGTACAGAATTAGTCCACCATCCATCATAGATGTTATACTATCAATTCCCAAATCATTGGTCTATAACATAAACAACAAAGTATGACACCTGTGTCTAGAACCTCAGTCTGAAACCTAATCCATATAGTATACTATCCATTCCTAGATCATAAATCTAGAATCTAACCACATACATGTGACATCACATCCACTATAATCAACAATATTACACAACCTTCTAAGAACCTTGGTCCAACACTAAAACAATAAGCAAGCTATCAGTATCGATACAAAGAATCTTTTCCAACATTCTCAATTACGGATATTCAAAACCATCTATGTGGATCATTTGTCTAGCTCTATCATATATCACATCTCTTACTAGTAGACTAGTCTCTAAAACATGGAAATATAAACATATCAAAATAGTCTCACAGATGTAAACTGAGTCTCAAAATCCACCACTAAGAAAAACATAACAAGGGGTGGAAGAACACCCATTCCCATCAAAAGATCCTCAAATATCCCAAAATCCATAGTAAGAGAAGGACGCCCTATGAGGGGTTCCTCTATATCATTCAAAGAATCAGGCCAATTTTGGAACAAGAAACATCTTCAATTCTCCCTCAGTGGCCTCCAACTGATCCTAGATCAACAACGTACCAAAAAGGGCATCCAAAAGTAAGACCGTTCCATGTGGGCATTCTCAATAACTGACCATGGAATCCAATGATCACTTGATAAAAAATCCATCCCACATGAGGAATCCTTAGGAGTCCCTTAGACTTCACTCAATTCTATAATGGAACCCATAAATAACCACCATCCTATAGTGTCAACCCAACTCGATGGATCCAAAAACTCTAACCCTCAACATAGGATTTAAACATCCCGTACTCTAAACTCGAGCAACTAGTCTCGATGTATTGAGACAAACAAAATCTCCTCAGAGACACTAATCAATCCCACCTTATAGGATCTATCTAAGAAACCAAAAACACATTTTCATGGAACACTCAAGCTAGGCTTATCATCAAGTTCACAACCCCCACCCATGCCTTGTAGCTCAAAACCCAACCCACTAGAGAATTTTGAATCCAAACCTTAAGGAAATCCTCGTGATGAACTACCATGGTCCAAAACACCGTCCATATATCCTCTAAATGAAAAAAGTATTCTAATATTGTGATATACATGGAAAAACACTCATATTAGACTACTCAAAAGTCCAATTCTGAATTTGAGGCACAAAAAATCCAAAAACCCCACAAGCTTGAAAAAGTAAATGGCTTGTACTTCTGAGTACATGGTGTGTACTCTCAAAAACTATACCTATTCATGTACTTATACATGGATAGAGAAGACATGGGGTATACCAATATACTAATTCACATCTAAGGCATACATGGGTTCTATATGTGTACTACTACATTTCCATGTACCCCTTAAATGGGGTGTCTGTCCAAGTATATGGCCATATGGCCATGTCCTACTAAATTGTGTGTACCCATATTACACGGTGTGTACTTCCAAAGCTTCATCTTCCCATGTACCCTACCATATGACTAGGAACATGTCCATTTACTACTACATAGTGTGTACTTAAATTACATGGTGTTTACTTTTAAAATTTTCATCTTACCCAAATGGGAAGAAAACATGGTGTATGTACTTAAACCCACACATCGTGTAGTCAGAGTTTCCAAACAGGAAACACCTACAAACCTCCCAAAACCCCCTTTTTCCATGATTTCATATAGATCATCCCTCATGGGATATTTAGCAATCATATTAAGGCTCTAAAACATGAAAATAGCTAATATATAGGGATTTGGTCATAAAACTAAAAAAATAGTCCAACATTGTGGCGTAAACACCGAAGATTAGGGTCCAAATCCACTTTTGAAAGCCATCGCACCTCAATATGATCTAGATCTACACCTTGGATGAAGTTTGACAACATCTTCTTCTCCTCCCCTTCATTGTCCAGCCATCACATGAAATAGAGTCTCCATCCCCCTCCTTCCAGGCATAGGAATTCCAGATAGGGGGAAGTTTTATTAATTTTAATTAATTAATTAATTAATTAATGGAATTCCCATTTAACATCCATCCCAAGTCCCAAAACTCAAAGCTGGTTTATACCTCACCTAAGAAAAAAACCCCATTCCAAACTCAACCAAAAAGTTTGAATATCAATTAGACACTCCATTCAAAATATATCACCACCTCAACCTATACAAATAATTTAATATTTAATTAATTAAAAATTAAATATTCTACCAAAGCTAAAATGGATCATAATTCCACCAAACTCTTTTACTAGAGTAAGCACCCTATTTTGGGACCAACAGAGTAGTAAAAAAGTTATTTGAGATCATCTGATAAAGTAAAATGACAATTTTACCCTTTATGATCACTTGATAAAAAATCAAATTTCTACTCAAATTTCAAAAACCAAAAAAAAACTTAGGACTCTACAACCAACCCTCCATAAATCATATCATACTTGAGAAGCCTTAGTAGTATTCCAACCACACATCCTACCTCACATTGGTCATAAACCCAAGCTCAAATACTTATGTTCTACTCAAAGGCTCCAACCAATTTTCTCCACATAACTCCTAAGATACGGTGTGTAAGCCATCAATGGTCAGACCACCACTTTCAACCACCAAAATACTGCTAGGATAGTACCTAACCACACCTTTCGATCCTGATACATTATGGAATAATTTAAGACTCATCATCAAATTCATCGTTCTCCCCACTATAGAACTCAACCCACAACTACCAATTCTGGTCTACGATGCTTCCCACCAGAGTGATAAAATGAAACATCAATTAGCACCCATTCCCGACATCCAAGAATGACACCCATGGTATACGTTGATTTCTGATCCATCACAGGGACCTCACTCATAGAAATTTGACGGTTCACTCCCCACCATACAGCTTCACACACACCTCTCCATGAGATAAACCTCCCAGGAGGCCCCTTATTAACCCAAGGAAATATATCAATAGCATAGAATAAAGTCAATTCTCTCTTATCATACTCAGGACGATGTCAATATATTATGTGTGATCATATATAAACTACGAGTATACTAAGATTTCATCAAAAAATAATACAGAGACCTCATCCATTCCAGAACATCACAGTTCTATCCCAAGGGCCTCAGGTCACAATACCCATAATCCTTTCATCACACCTAAAACGATTCCCATCCCACTCACGGTTGACTTCTCAACTCAAGCACCTCGGATGTACACTCTCATAAAGTCTATTCCACAATAAAAATGATACAATGTGTCACTAGTGCTCACATTTCCAAGATTCTACTATCACATAACCATTACACACCCTTATGTAACCCCAACATGAAACATGATTCATCTCTAGTGAGTCGTATCTCTCAAAAAACTCATCTCAAAAGCCTTAACCATGAAAACTCATTCTCTTCTTGTGCTCTCAATACAACTCAAAGACACTAGGCTCAACTCACCTACACAACCATTTCCTAGGATTGGAACCTAAATTAACCTTCCCCTCTCAAAATCAACTACAGGGCAGAAACACTGGAACACAAGTGCTTCTTCTAAAAAAAGGTATCCAATGAGCCTACCCCTCAAACCCATCTGCACCCTTCGTGCACCATTTTCAAGATTCCAAAGCATCCATATATGCCTCATGCACCTAAAATCACTAATAACTCAGTTGAACCCTCTCACAAGTCACTCTCTAAAGTCAAATGGATCTCAATCTCTAATCTGGAGTCAGGTTAATAGGGTCACTAAGATCACCCACCTAGACCCGCTAGTCAAACCTTATGTCAAGTCACTAGGTCTAACCACCTAGGTCTAAGACAACTCATATAAGGACACTACTCATGGGACGTCAAACACACTCCCATCCCAAAATCTCACAATATCAATAGGTCAGAACACCCATATCTAGGGTCTCATATCTAAAAGATGCCACACATCAAACACTACGGGAAAAATGAGCATTTGCGACGGGGTTATTTACCCGTCTCAAATAAGTATCCTTTTGCGACGGGACAGCTTACCCCGTCGCAAAAGGACTGGCGCGGTTTGCGCGCCAAATCGCGGGAAACTTATTTGCGGCGGGGGAATATTCCCATCGCAAAAAACCGGCGGCGGTAAAAGGTATTTGCGACGGGAATATTCCCCCATCGCAAATAGTATGTCGGCAGGTGGTTATTTGCGACGGGACCCGTCGCAAATAACTATTTACCCGTTGACCGTGATAAATGTCGGCTAAGGTATTTGCGACGGGTCCCGTCGCAAATAATCTAACCTATAAATACCCCCATCCGTTTTTTTCAAATCATTCTCAAACTTCATCTTCTTCTTCTCTCGAAGTTATATTTCTAAAGTTCAGTTTTTCTCCAGTTTAATTTTTTTCTCCGGAGTTGATATTAAAGTTTTGAAGAACGATCAGAGCAGATCAATTTTCAAGGTATTTATGTTCATTTTAATTTAATATTTATTTTTAATTTTTTATTAGTTTCAATTATTCTTAATTAGTTGTAATTTAATTATGTTTACATTGTTTTGTTACTTAATAAATTTAAATTATTAGTATTGTTCATAGTTAATAGTAATTAGGAATAATTAGTAATAATTTTTAATAATTAAGAATAAATATTAATAATTAATAATAAATACCAATAATTAGGAATAATAACATTATTACATTATTAGTATATTTTATTATTAATATTAAAATAATATAATTTTATATATATATATACAGTTCTCTTTTCATCTGTGTGTTTGCTGCCTTCACATGTATTATTTGTATGTGGAGATAGAAAACGCACAGATGAAAGGAGAATTGTATATAAATTAGAAAATTATATTATTTTAATATTAATAATAAAATATACTAATAATGTTATTATTTGTAATTATTGGTAATTATTCCTAATTATTGGTAATTATTCATTTAATTACTAAGAATTAGGAACAATTGCCAATAATTATCAATAATTATGAATAATTAGTAATAATTACCAATAATTAGTAATAATTACCAATAATTAGTAATAATTACCAATAATTATTAATAATTACCAATAATTAGTAATAATTACCAATAATTAGTAATAATTACCAATAAGTAGTAATAATTATCAATAATTACCAATAATTAGTAATAATTAGTATTAATTACCAATAATTAGTATTAATTAGCAATAATTAGTAATAATTACCAATAATTAGTAATAATTACCAATAATTAGGAATAATTACCAATAATTAGTAATAATTACCAATAATTAGTAATAATTAGTAATAATTAGTAATAATCAGTAATAATTACCAATAATTCGTAATAATTAACAATAATTAGTAATAATTAACAATACTTAGTAATAATTACCAATAATTACCAATAATTACCAATAATTAGTAATAATTAGTAATAATTAGTAATAATTACCAATAATTAGTAATAATTAGTAATAATTAGTAATAATTAGGAAAAATTAGGAATAATTACCAATAATTAGTAATAATTAGTAATAATTAGTATTAATTACCAATAATTAGTAATAATTACCAACAATTAGTAATAATTACCAATAATTAGTAATAATTACCAATAATTCGTAATAATTACCAATAATTAGTAATAATTACCAATAATTGGGAATAATTACCAATAATTAGTAATAATTAGTAATAATTAGGAATAATTACCAATAATTCGTAATAATTAACAATAATTAGTAATAATTAACAATACTTAGTAATAATTACCAATAATTACCAATAATTACCAATAATTAGTAATAATTAGTAATAATTAGTAATAATTACCAATAATTAGTAATAATTAGTAAAAATTAGGAATAATTACCAATAATTAGTAATAATTAGTAATAATTAGTATTAATTAGTATTAATTACCAATAATTAGTAATAATTACCAATAATTAGTAATAATTACCAATAATTAGTAATAATTAGTAATAATTACCAATAATTAGTAATAATTAGTAATAATTACCAATAATTGGTAATAATTAACAATAATTAGTAATAATTAACAATACTTACCAATAATTACCAATAATTACCAATGATTAGTAATAATTACCAATAATTACCAATAATTGGTAATAATTAATAATAATTACCAATAATTAGTAATAATTGGTAATAATTAATAATAATTACCAATAATTAGTAATAATTATTAATAATTAGTAATAATTAATAATAATTACCAATAATTAGTAATAATTAGCAATAATTAGTAATAATTACCAATAATTAGTAATAATTAACAATAATTACCAATAATTAGTAATAATTAGTAATAATTAGTAATAATTACCAATAATTAGTATTAATTACCAATAATTAGTATTAATTACCAATAATTAGTAATAATTACCAATAATTAGGAATAATTACAAATAATTAGTAATAAATAGTAATAATTAGCAATAATTACCAATAATTAGTAATAATTACCAATAATTAACAATAATTACCAATAATTACCAATAATTAGTAATAATTAGTATTAATTACCAATAATTGGTATTAATTACCAATAATTAGTATTTATTACCAATAATTAGTATTTATTACCAATAATTAGTATTAATTACCAATAATTAGTAATAATTACAAATAATTAGTAATAATTACCAATAATTAGTAATAAATACCAATAATTAGTAATAATTACCAATAATTAGTAATAATTACCAATAATTAGTAATAATTACCAATAATTAGTAATAATTACCAATAATTAGTAATAATTAACAATAATTAGTAATAATTACCAATAATTAGTATTAATTACCAATAATTAGTATTAATTACCAATAATTAGTAATAATTACCAATAATTAGTAATAATTAACAATAATTACCAATAATTAGTAATAATTACCAATAATTACCAATAATTAGTAATAATTACCAATAATTACCAATAATTACCAATACTTACCAATAATTAACAATACTTACCAATAATTAGTAATAATTACCAATAATTAGTAATAATTACCAATAATTAGTAATAATTACCAATAATTAGTAATAATTACCAATAATTAGTAATAATTACCAATAATTAGTAATAATTACCAATAATTAGTAATAATTACCAATAATTAGTAATAATTACCAATAATTAGTAATAATTACCAATAATTAGTAATAATTACCAATAATTAGTAATAATTACCAATAATTACCAATAATTACCAATAATTACCAATAATTACCAATAATTACCAATATTTACCAATAATTACCAATATTTACCAATGTTTACCAATATTTACCAATATTTACCAATAATTAGAAATAATTAGAAATATTTACCAATAATTAGAAATAATTACCAATAATTAGGAATAATTATCAATAATTTGGAATAATTACCAATATTTACGAATAATAACATTAGTACATTATTTGTATATTTTATTATTAATATTAAAATAATATAATTTTTTATATTATATACAATTCTCTTTTCATCTATGTGTTTTTTGTATCCACATGTAATATTTGCATTCTTTTTCAAAATTATCAACCTACTCGCCAATGGAGAGGTGAAAGTGAATGCAAATATTACATGTGGAGACAGAATGCTAAACACACAGATGAAAGGAGAATTGTATATAATATAAAAAATTATGTTATTTTAATATTAATATTAAAATATACTAATAATTTAATAATGTTATTATTATATAATTAATGTTTATGAAAAAATTATATTAGTATTATTAAAATAATAAAAAATCAATATAATATTAGAATTATCAATATTTGTAAAATATTTTGCTTTATTCTCAATATATTCAATCTTTACTTGAGTATTTTTTCTAACAAATTATTCAAAACCAGTAATGCTTTTATATTTTATAGAGAAATATGGAACAACGAGGTCATCAACAATCATTATTAGGTGACCGCATATGGATAAATCAACGTAGAAATCCAAACGGTTCTGGTTTAAATCTAGTATATGTTGAGGGTGTGGAGACTTTTTTATCATTTGCGGCATCAAATCCAGAATTTGTTTCAGAAGGAAAAATAAAATGCCCTTGCAGAAAATGTGCATTGAGAACGTTTGACACGTTTGACAAAGTGGGGGAACATCTCTTGCGTTTTGGTTTTCAACCAGATTATGTTTTTTGGTATCAACACGGTGAACGCAGTTCCAGAGCAGGTTATACCAACTTGATTCCGGATCCATCTCGGTTTCAAGATTTAGTACATGATGTTGCAGGTTCATCTGTTCAACATACAGAAACTCCAGCTGATATAGATTCAAATCCTGAGTTGGCACCGTCTGAATTTTATGAGTTGTTGAAATCTGCTGAGGATGCATTATATCCTGGCTGCAAGATGAGCAAATTAGAAGCAGTTGCAAAATTTATGGCTATCAAATCAGATAACGGAATGTCAAACACCTGTTTTGACCAGATATTTTATTTGCTGAAAACACTGTTACCCGAAGGAAATGTTTTACCTGCAAATTACTATGAGAGTAAGAGGCTGGTTTGAAATTTGGGACTTACTTGTCAGAAGATTCATGCATGTTCAAATGACTGCATTTTATATTCTGGGGAAAATGAGTCGTTGGATAGTTTTCCTACATGTGGGTAACTGAGATATAAATAAGGACAACACGGGAAGTCTGGTTTGATTCTTGTAAAACAGTTGAGATATTTTCCGCTTACATCCAGACTTCAGCGTTTATTCATGTATAAGAATACAACGACAATGATGTCATGGCATAAAGAGAATATTTCAACCGATAAAAGCTTGAATCATCCATCCGATGGTGATTCATGGAAACATTTTGATAGAGTGCATCCATCCTTTGCTTTAGAAGCTAGAAATGTTCGACTGGGCCTTTCCACTGATGGTTTTTGTCCGTTTGGATCTTATGGTAATCAATATTCATGTTGCCTGTTTTTTTAACTCCGTACAATTTACCTCCATGGATGTTGATGAAGGAGCCATATATCTTTTTGACTTTACTAATTCCAGGACATCCGAAGAAAAATATTGATGTTTATTTGAAGCCATTGATTGATGAATTAAATTTATTTTGGAGTACTGGTGTCAGTACATATGATGTTGCAACGAAATAGAATTTTATACTGAGAGCAGCATTGATGTGGACAATAAGTGACTTCCCGGCTTATGGGATGTTATCTGGCTGGAGTACACATGGTCATAAATCATGTCCTTACTGTATGGGAGAGAACAAAGCATTTATTCTCATTCATGGAAAGAAACCTTGTTATTTTGACTGTCATCGCAGATTTCTTCCAGCTGATCATCCTTTTCACAGAAACAGATCTCATTTCAGAAAAGTAACAGTTGAAAGGGATGGACCTCCAAAAATGCTATCAGGTTCGGAGTTAAAATCAGTTGTATTTTCATTACCTCCCATCACTTTTGGTCCCACAATAAACCAACAGAAAATTTCTGGTTTTGGGAAAGAACACAATTGGATTAAACGTAGCATATTTTGGGATTTGCCATATTGGTCTAATCTGTTGGTCCGACACATGTTAGATGTCATGCATATTGAGAAGAACTATTTTGATAATTTGTTTCATACAGTTTTGGATACGCCAGGAAAGAGCAAAGACAATGTAAATGCACGTTTAGATCTTGCCCAAATTTGCAGGCGTCCAGAATTAGAACTATTTGAGAATGTCAGAACAGAAAGGTTACTGAAACCAAAAGCAGCTTATACACTGTCTAAAGAAAACCGTTTATTATTTTGTCAGTGGATTGCAGATTTGAGACTTCCAGATGGCTGTGCTTCTAATTTGGGTAGATTATGATTGTCATGTTATAATGGAGAGACTTCTACCCATTGGATTAAGAGGTCTGTTGAATTCTGTGATTTGGGATTCAATAACAGACATGTCTAATTTTTTCGGGAAATTTGTGCGGCTACGGCAGATTATGATGCTCTAAGAAAACTTGAAAAAGATGTTGTTGTAATTATATGTAAACTGGAAAAAATATTTCTGTCGTCTTTCTTCGACTCAATGGAACATTTGATGTTACATTTTCCATATGAATCCAAATGTGGAGGTCCGGTACAGTTTCGATGGATGTACCCATTTGAAAGATGCATGCAAAAATTGAAAAGAAAAGTACGTAACAAAGCATCTGTTGAAGGATCTATTGCAGAAGCTTATTTGCAAGAGGAAATATCTTTTTTCTGCTCCCATTATTTTGAATCTGAGTATCCTTCAAAACACAACCGAATGGGACGGAACGAGAGGAATATTGATGAAATCGACAATCAATTATCTATTTTGAACCAGTCAGAGATTGGTTTTGGTGGAGTTTATGAACACTGGCTTTCAGATGATGAACATCAGAGAGCTCATACGTATGTTCTGCTCAACTGTGAAGAAATGACATCAGTTGTACTGTAAGTGTTTATATCACTTATTCTATCATTTATGTTACAGTAAATAACTTTGTTTTTTATAGGTTGTATGATAATCATATCAAGAAACAAATTCCACAAATTACAGCAGCTTCTCTCGAAGAACGTCAACTGAAAAATTTCTCTCAGTGGTTTCAAAAACTGGTAACATAAATTCTTTATCTTTTAGCAACTCATTCAATGTATAGTTTACTATATTGATAATTATTTCACAAATTTTCAGGTGTCTCGACATGCTGATAAAATTGACAAACGGTTGTGTGTATTGAGTAACCCACCTTCCAAACTTGTTAAAACTTATAATGCATATGTGGTGAATGGATTTCGATTCCACACACATGAATATGGGGAATCGAAAAAAACAATGAACAGTGGAGTTAGCTTGAGAGGATCTCATCATCGAGAAAATGAAGTTGACTTTTATGGCATACTTGATGAAATCATTGAACTCTGTTATCTTGGACAACATTACATAACCATGTTCAAATGTCGGTGGTTGGATACAGAGAGAGGCGTGCGTGTTCATCTGACTCATGGAATCATCGATATTAAATGTAAAAGTGTTCTCGCAGTAAATGAACCATTCTTATTGGCTCAACAGGCATATCAAGTTTATTATGAAAAGTACTGTGCAACATAAAGAGACTTGACTGATTGGTGGAGTGTAATAAAAATCAAAATTCGAGACAATCAGTTTAGTCAAAGTGAATTTGCTTTCACTGATGTGCAAAGAATTGAAGTTTTTCAAGAGAGTACTCAAAATAAATCTTTTTTACAAAGAGACATGAGTATCGATGACGACACCCAACATTTAAGAGTCGGTGATGATGATGATGTTAATGATGTCACATATGAATTTGAAATGGTAAGAGATGAAGCAACTGTAACTCGAATGGATATCGATGATGTTGAGGAGGAATATGAAGATGGCATTGACATATATGAAGATAATGATGAAGATGAACACTGATAGCATTCCATGGTATTTATATACAATCATAATATGTATATATGTATATATAATAGTAATTATCAATTATTTGCTAACATTAACATTTTCTGTTTCAGATGGACGACGCCACATTTCGTGAGTTGGCGGATGCTGACCTGACTTTCGATGTGGATGAGTTGCTGACAGATGACCCTCAGCCTGCAGGCGCTCCAGGGAGTACGCGGAGGGGGTGCGGTCTTGCACGATTGATGATTCCTGACCCCGTCCCCGAGCGACGTCCACGTCTTGGGTTTTATCCACGCACACGAAGGTGTGATAACATGTGTGATAACCTGTGGATTTGACTAAGATTTCATTAATCTATTCACATAATAAATGTTTATTATTTTTTTTCAGTTTTCCGCATATAGCAGTCGGACAGGGTAGTGCTATTTTGCGCAACTATTTCTCTCAGTCGTGGACCACATGGGAGCAGATTCGCATTGATGTGCAGCAGGCCATGTTCGGCCATTGGTTGGTACGTACGTAAATAAATAATTTTTATTTTGAAAATTATTTCATTTCTAACTTTATATTTTGATCTATTTGTAGGGTTTATGGTATCCGATCGAGGATACCATGCATGACGCCATCCACGAGGCATGGGAGGTGGTCATACGTGATCGCCTTTGTCAGTTTTTGCACAATTTAAGAAAAGCTGCGATGAAGAAAGCAGGAGTGTCAGATTTTGATGAGTCATGTAGAGCACACCGACCATAGTATATTTCATCCCATGTATGGGATGGATTATGTGCGCACTGGTTGAGTGGTGCCTTTCAGAGGAGATCATCGGTGGGGAGGCAGAATCGGGGGAGACAGGAGGTGACTCATCGAGCTGGGAGTCGTTCTTTCAGTACTCATAGACAGCATCTTGTACGTACATTATTTATAAATATTTTATATAACTATAAATATTAACAGTTTATTTTTTATTCTTATAGGCTGTCGAGCACCCCGATATTACAGAGTACGACGTATATCGGAGGATGTATAGTGATCCTGCTACTGGGGAGCTCAGAGGTGATCGTCAGCATCACATCGTGGTCAGTATTATTTGTTTTCAAGTTTAAAAATTAACTGCATATAATATATTCACAATTTTAATTTTAAATTGCAACTATAGGAGTCATATGAGGCCGCAGCGTTATAGGCCCAGCCTGAGAGTCAGGCCGAGTCATCAGATCAGACCACTGCCCGTCAGTTTGATGAGGCGGCATGGATGCACGCCACCCAGTATGCCTTCGAGAAGGGTCGGGTAGTTGGTATCGGCTCTCAACTGAATCCCGAAGATTATTATGGCAGTGCTGCGATGTCGGCGTCCAGCTCGAGAGGAGATCATGCATCTTCTTCTACTACACAGTATGAGGATCAGTTGTGATCTCAGACTGCACAGATAGAGAGTCTCTGACAGGAGCAGGAGCAGATGCGTCAGCAGCATGAGGAGCGTCGACGCCAGCAGCAGCTGTACGAGGAGCAGGCGAGTCGGTGACAGCAGCAGCATCAGGAGCTGATGGAGTACATGCGCCGACTCACTCATGCTTTAGGGATGGAGTTTCCTCCACCACAATCTGCAGATCCCCCACCTCCCCCCCCCTCCTTCAGATTAGAGATTGTACTTATGTTATAAAATTTGTGAAATCAAATTATTATTATTTTCTATTCGTAGTTTCTGTCTCATTATAAAATATTAATAATATTATATTTTTAAATAACAATATTAATATGAATAATAATATTATTTATATTTTATAATATTAAATTTTATATATATATTAAAATTTTATATTATTATAATTTAATTATATTTTTTGTAATACTTGAATTTTTTTAATATTTGAATGTAAAATAATTCTATTATTTTTATATTAATTAAAATAAATTATTAATATTTTTTATTTATGAATTATAATTCTAATATTATTATATTAATTAAATCATTTATTAATATTCTATTATTTTTTATTTTTGAATTATAATTCTATTATTATTATATTAATTAAAATAATTTATTAATAATTTATTATTTTTATTTGTGAATTATAATTCTATTATTATATTAATGAAAATAATTTATTAATAATTTATTTTTTTTATTTTTTTTATAGTATTTGCGACGGGATACTATGCCCGTCGCAAATACTAGTATTATTAATAGTTTTTTATTTTTTTAAAAAAATAGTTTTTGCGACGGTACCGTCGCAAAAGGTATTTGCGACGGGCCCGTCGCAAAAACTATTTTAAAAGTTTTTTACAAAAATACGGAGTACTATTTGCGACGGGGAGAATGATCGTCGCAAAAAATGGCTTTAGCGACGGGCCCGTCGCAAATAAGTGTTGTTGCGACGCCGTTTTCAACAACGGGCTATTTACGACGGGCCCCCGTCGCAAATGCCCCGTCGCAAATACCTATTTTTCTAGTAGTGAAAAATAGCCACCCATATCCAGAGTATTTGTCCTCTCTAAGAATCTACAAATCATATCACTCCATATAGGACTAGGATACACAACCAACCTCGAACAAAAAACATCCACAAGGGGTACAATGGTAATACACTTATACCACACTAACTCACCAAGTTCAATGCACCTATCATGCACAAGGACTGCATCAACATCAAAAGTGGGCAACTCCTTTGTTGTAGTATATACCATACCAACAATGGGAATATTCGGATGTTATAGAATCTCCTACTATTGAATATTATTCACTATTCAAAAATAAAACACTATCAGTCCTATAACATGTGGATCCTATGTGTCTAACATGATTCATGAGACTCCTCTTGTATCTGCAGTACAAAATTCAAAACCAAGTCACAAGCCTCTTAATAATGAGACAAGATCCAAAAATACACCATAAATCATCACATACAAACAATATATATGTTTCTCGATGTTAAAATCACATAAAACCTTAACATCACAAACCAGAATAATAATACCATCCCTGGTAACATGGAATTCCTATTGAAATAGTTATCATGACGCACCAGCCTGATATCCATCGCAATCCCTTACACATTCCTATATCTCATCTCTACCAAATCCCAAATAGTAAAATAATATGAAAGTAAACAACTATAATACCACTTTGTAACTTATCAATCCAAATTCCACTAACTATTGCCCTGATACGGTTCACCCAAGACCTCAACCATGTCCCCTCATATGCCAGAGGCTTCTGACTAGCAGTAGAGGTCTAAATTGGAATTGTTTGGAGACTATACCCTCATATCAGAGTGCACAACCAGAATTAAATAACCAAACATCATACACATCAGAGTATGTAGTATGGATAAATAAAATGAAATATAATCATGATACAATGAAATGAAATACATTAAAGGCTCAAACATCCATTTTATAAGTACAACATTGATCACCCACTGGTCCAATCACATAAAAAAATAAACAACTAAAAAATAAATATAGATATCCCTACTACCAAATTTGGTCCATATCACAAACCCAAACTCTAGTACCATATAGAGCTACTCTATCATGAACATCAAACTCCACACAAACATCCTGATCTATCATTCAATATTGGGCATTCACCCTATCCATCATGCATTTGTACGCAACCTGAAAGTAGACATAAGTTATGCACATACACTGTGGTGAATTTATAGGGGTAATAAATAAATCTCATTAGTTCACCCCCAATGGTAAACCTATAATTGCTGCCATAAGTTAATGATCATGAAATATGCTCAGCCTATCCAAAAAATAAATGAAAATAAATACAAATAAAACCATTGTATACCCTTAGGTCCAAAACCTCAATCGACCATACCTACTTCGGCCAATTATGGGGTTTCCCTAAGTAAGTCTCAATGATCGTGCATCTCAAATTACCAATAGGATCTATATCCATGGAAGTTGCAACCAAACCTGATGATTATTGGGACCCATCCTATAATAGTAATATCATTTAGGAAACTAATCTATGTCAACCCCTACCATGTCCTCATGATCCCATTTGTTATTTCTTATTTGGTACCTAGATATGTTTATCCTAGATACCATATAAAATTACCACCATGTCCATACAATCAATCTGATATCTAAATAATTTATCATAAACAATAGTTCTAGGATAATCTGTCTAGCACCAAACCCATAAATCAAATCAATCATTCTTGGAGAATTAATCCAACACCTAAATCATAAATGTAGAGCATCAGCCCAACATTCATCCCAACTAGTATACCATCAATTCCTAGAGCATCGGTCTGTAACATGAGCAAGAAAGTATATTATCTATGTTCATATCCTCAGTCTAACACCTAATCCATATAGTATTCTATCTATGCCTCAAGATTCAGTCCATCATCTAACCAAATACATGTGATATCATAGACACTATACTCAAAAATATTATACAACAAGCTCGGAACCTCGGTCCAGTACTCAAACCATAAACAAGCTACTAATTTCAATATGAAGTATCTTATCCAACATTCTCAATTATGAATATTTGAAACCATATTTGTGGATAATATATCCATCTCTCTCAAACATTATATACCTTACTAGTAAACTATGATCAAAAACATGGAAATCTAACCATGTCACATGTAATTCCCCATTAAATTTATGTCATGTATGTTTTAACCTTTTCTTTTGGTTTCCCTTTTTATTTTCTGAGTATTGAAGACCCTAAAATTGAGATGATACCAGCAATGGTGAAGTCAGGTATTTGTTAGAATTTAAAAAAACTGTATTTTCTATAGCTCATCAGAAACTTACACACCGTGTAAGTTGAGTACACATCGTGAGATGGTTTTGCAAATAAATCATGAACTAAATACATAGCATGAACTGGTTATAGTTATGTAATAGGTAGACTCTATGTAAGGTGGAAAATCTAGTTTTTAATAAAAAGGTGATTGGTTTTTCAACATATATGGGTCTAGAGGATTGAACGACATTTAAATGGGTTAAACATAATTTAAATGTCACAGTGTTGGTTTTTAGGGTGTTGTACGAGTGATATACTTCATTAATACTATGTGTATCCCTCCTCTCTTATCCTAGAATCCTCCCTAGGTGATTTTTGGAGACACTTTTCTATCTAGATTGATTTCTTTAGTGATTAATTGCCATTTTAGTTTAATTGATCCTCTTCAGGTAAGTGTTCTTTTCTTTTTATTCCTCATTTCTGGTTGTGACACTATTGGTGGTATAAATTTGTAATCGGATTTATTTTTTTATCAATACGTTTTAGTATCTTATCATTCATTATCTTCTAAAGGCAGATCTTATGGTTTCCAATCCCCATTATCAAAGGTGGTTATATTTTCTACATCTTCGAGGTATTTTGATCTATTCAAGCATTATAATTTCTTCAATTTATTGTTTTTATTATTTATTCCTTGATATTTGAAATGTAATTTCATGTTTTGAAACTGAAAAGTTCATGGGTTTAAGTTTTAAAGGGGTTTTTTCTTTGAAAATGGAATTTCCATGATTTGGAAAGAATTTGATTTTCAAAACCTGAAGTGGATTGGATTATCTTTGAGATAGATTTATAAAAATATGAGCATATTTTTTAGAACAAAAATTGGAAAACATTTCATAGTGGGAATCTTGGGTACATAAAGAAAGAGACACGGTTAGACTTAGTGTGTGTGACACCACTAGGATGTAACCTCTTGTATATAGATGGATTGTGGCAGGACTCTATGTTAGTTGGATAAAAAATTATGCCTTTTTAGGACTATGAGAGTATTACTTATTTTCCCATATGATAGAGCCATACTAGATTGTGCGTTATTGATTCTGTTTTTTTATTGCATGATATATTTTTTCATGGATATTGGATCACATGTTTATTTATATTTTAGTATGTTTACTAGATTTTTCTTATGAATGGAATGTTTATGTATTTAAGAAATATGAAATTCAATTTGTAAAAAATCCAAGGACTACTTGATAAATTTTTTTAATTTTTTTAATTTATGAAAATTATTATAAAAATGTTTTGTTTTAAAGTTATAACTTGTGCATTATTATTATTAGAACTTGTATATATTTCTGGGTGGTTTCCTACTATGTTGTGTTGCTCACACCCTAATTCTACCTTTGGTTGGATATAGATATTTTTTTATAGGGTGCAAGTAAAGTTTTGGAATCCTATAGCATTTAGGATTCTCTTTGAATCATTGTTTTAGTTTGGGATGGTTTAGAGGTTAAGGTTGGTCATATGGAGACTTGTTATTCTAAAGTTTTTGAACTTCCTGGTTTAAACCATTTGGATTAGTTGTATCTTCCTTTATTTTTTATTTTTACTCTATTAGTATGTCTTTTTTTTCTTATATTCAAGACTTGTTTTTTATCTTTGTTATACCTTACCCTATAATGGGATGACTTGGGTGACTGGTCTGGTTGGCCTGGGTTGGTCTATCACAATTTGGTATCAGAGAAGTTATTCAGTATGAATTTTTTCAGTACTACCTAATTTGGTTCTATTTATTGGTTTGACAGGAGTAGGGTCGTTAGAATTCAAATAATAGGTGTAGAAAATGGGTATATCCATCTCACTCTCATGAATGATACCAAATTACCATGGGTGGTTATAAAATATTTACTAAGTATGAGGCCTGGTATTTAGGCTCATTAGAATGAATTGTATGAAAAATCTATTTAAATTGACCTATATACTAATTATGGGGACTTTGTGTGTGTAAGTTCATTTGAATAATCTAAGAGTGTATTTTATTTATATGGACCTATTCCTTTAAAAATTTATTCCTTTCATTGTAGAATTCATAATTTATTTAAATTATTATTATTTTGAATCATTTTTTTTTATTCTAGAAGTTGGTTTAGTGGTTTTGGATTTTTCTCATAACTCATTAGTTATTTTATAGTATTTAATAGAAAATTCCTCCAAGAAGAGCTCTTCAAAATATGATAGGGTAGGTCATGAGGCATGTTATTTAGGTGGATCCTCCAATGGAACCTTCTTTGATTGAAGTAGTTATTTTTACCATTTAGACTCTGGGTTTAGTGGATGATCGAAACATGATATAATTAGTGGATCATGGCTCAGAATTTACCAAGAAACATTCAACTATATTTTATTATGACAAAGTAACCCAAGAATCAGAGGAGTGGATTGAACGGATTGAGAGGATATTCAACTTTTTTAAGACTCCTAAAGATTATCTGGTGGGTTTTTTCACATATATGCTTGAGGGTCCAGGAAGAAGATAGTGGGAATATATAGTGTATTCTAAGTTTAATGAGGGTCTTACCTAGGTTTATTTCAAGAAAATATTTAATTAGCAGTTTTATCCTGAGACCTTGCATGAAAAAAAATACCTAGGAGTTTCTAACCTTGGACCAAGGGGAGCATACTATTTCATAGTACTCCACCCATTTTACTGAGCTGGTGCATATGGCATTAGATTTTTTTTCACTAATGATTACCAGAAGGCTAATGGGTTCAAGATTGGAATGAGAGATAATACTAAGTTGAGGCTATTTCTTGTTTTCCTTTTAAACATTTTGGAGGTAGTGTATAAATAAACTTTGGTTGAGGTGGACATGGTTGGAAGGATAGGTTTGGATGGAGCTTCGGTTGGTGCAGAAATTAGCCAGGGTGCCTCTTTTAGTCAGAAAAGGAAGCACAAGAATGGTTAGTTTTCTATAGGACCAGTTTTAGGGGATTCTTTATGGTGGAAACAAGTTATCTACTACCATTTTGGGAGTCATGGTTATACCATGCCTTGTTTTATAGAGGCTCCTAGGAATTTTTATCTTTTTGGGTGATCTTTCCATTTGAAATGTTTCTGTGATAGGATTTTCCAAGGAAGTAAGGTGGGATCCACTTTCACCAAGGAATAATAGGTTCATATTGATGCTTATAAGGGTGGTGTATCTCATTCTTAGGAAAATGGGGATGTTTATGTGGGTAATTATGGATGGATTTATGCAGTAGAGTGTGTGCCAGAGGAATATGAAGTAGGTACAGTTATTGTTAGAGGTACAGTGTTTATTTTATCTTCTATGGTGATATATTTTTTTGATATAGGTGCTACTTATTCTTTTATATCATCAAAGTTGGTTGAAATGTTGGGTATTTTTTCAGAACTTATTTCTTTCTTGTTGGATATTTCCATGCCTTTGGTAAATTGCTCCAAACAAGGTTTCAAGTGCATCGTGTATCGAGTTATGATAGTTGACTTTGAGGTGGTTTGAGACTTCTTTGTGATTGATCTTAACATCTTTAGATTTATTATCAACATGTATTGGATGATCAGTGTGAAGTCATAGATAGATTATTTTCACTATTGGTATAGTTCTTATCTGCCAATAGGGTCACTTGTTTTTTCCAGGGTGAGTGGCATTCTAGATTCGAAAGGGAGAGGCATGTTTTTCATTATGCTGGTATAATCTCATGTTAAATTTTAGGGATTTTTATTTATGTATTTAACCCTATCTTGGGTTTTCAACTACCTAATATTTTTTGTGCATACCCTTAGGTATTTCTGGATGTTTTTCTAGTTTACCTCCATAGAGAGAGGTCAAGTTTACTATTTAAACACTCCCTAGAATGATGCCCATTTCTATGTCATCCTATCAAATGGTGTTTACTGAGTTGGTAAAACTTATGGTCTAGATTTAGTATCTAGAGGAAAAATTATTTATTCATCCTAGTGTGTCACCATGAGATTCACCTATAATACTTTCTAAAAAGGTAGATAAAAGTCTCGGGATTTATATTGACTATTGAAAATTGAATCGGGTGACCGTTAAGAACAAGTACCCTTTACCCAAAATTGATGATCTCTTTGATCATCTTAGAGGAGATTTTTTGTTTTCCTAGATTGACTTATATTTAGGGTACCATAAGAAGATAATATTAAATGATGACATACACAAGACAATGTTTCAAAGTCGATATAGGAATTTTGAGTTTTTGTTTAGCCATTTGAACTCACTAACTCTCCTACAATATTTATGGATTTAATGAACTATATATTTCATTAGTTCTTGGAATATTTTTTGTTGTGTTTGTAGATGATATCTTGGTATACTCAAATTCATATAAGGAGAATTTGTACCATTTGTATTTAATTCTTCAAACCTTTAAAAAACATCATCTGTATGGTAAACTTTCCAAGTGAGAGATTTAGATCTGAGAGGTGAAATTTCTAGGGCATGTGATATCTGAGAGGGGAGTTTTAGTGTATCCTGAAATGGTATGGGTGGTTATGTCTTGGGAAAATCCCAAAAATGTGTTTAATATCTAAAACTTATTAGGATTGGCTAGTTATTATAGATGTTTTGTTTAGGAATTCTCCAATATTGCATCTTTGATGACATATTTAACATGTATGGGTGTAAAGTTTAAATGGGATAAAAAATATCCAAGATCCTTTAAGGATATGAAATTGAGGTTGAATTTAGCACCAGTATTGATTCTCCTAGAAACAAGTTCAGGTTACGATGTTTTCTATGATGCATCGGGTATGGTTTTGGGATGTGTCTTAATATAAGGGAAAAAGGTGGTGGCTTATGTCTCACACCAGTTACACCCTCATGATAAGAACTACCATACCCATGATATTGAGTTGGAAGTGGTTATATAAACTTTCAATAAATGGCATCATTATATCTTTGGGGAGTAGTTTACAGTATATTCTAATCATAAAATCCTTAAGTATGTTTTCACTCTGAAGGATCAAAACTTTTGATAGAGACGTTGAGTTGAGTACCTCCAGACCTTTTATTTTGATATCGTATATACCATTGGAAAAGGAAATGCAGTATTTGATGCACTGAGTACAATATTACTAATCCAAGGAGTGAAGGTATCAATTGAAGAGTGGTCTTTGATGATTTTTTTTCGATATGAACTTGGGGGTGAAGGAGGTTGGTTGAAAGGTGTTCTTAGCTTCAAAAAAAGGTTGAATCATCTTTTCATGGGATATTTCGACTTGAGTAGATGACATACAATAATATTTAATGCTTAGGGGAAATCAAAAATAGTGGGGAGACCTTGGGAGAGTGGTATTAGTCTCCCAGTGGGGATTTTTTCATTCATAGATGGTTGGTTATTGTTCTTCCCCCTGAGACAGGAGTTGTTAGAGAGTGGACATTGATCATGTTGGTCTATACACCCTAGGTGTAAAGTTTGAATGGGATGACAAATATCCAAGATCATTTTTTGATTTTGGTGGATATTGGGATAGGAATTTTCCTTTGGTTTAATTTTCCTAAAATAATAGTTATCATGCTTTGATTATTATGGCACACTTTGACACTTTGTATGGGAATCCATGTCGATCTCCCATGTGCTAGGAAGATTTGAGACAGAGGCCCTTGGTTGGGACAAGTTTGGTTTAGGAGATTATTGAGATGATGTAGTTGATCTAGAGGCATTTGATCATGACACAAAGTTGTTATAAGTCTTAATCTTACCATCATCATCAGCCTCTAGAGTTTGTGGTAGGTGATCGGGTTTTTCTCAAAGTTTCACCTTACTTGGGACATTGTCAGTTGGGTAAGCAAGGTAATTTTTCATTGATGTTTTTGGGCCTTTTTGATATTATTGAGATACTGGGGAGGTGGTCTACCAGTTATACTTTCCATATATTTTGAATTCTATCCATGTTTTGTTTTAAGTTTCCTAGTTTAGGAGGTATATACTAGATCCTTCCCATGTGATTAGGTGGGAGGATATAGATTTTAAACCCAATACCACTTTTACTGAGAAAACAGTTCCAATTATAGATTTCTAGGATAAGTTATTGTATGGTAAAACTATCCCCCTAGTCTAGGTACTTTTGTAGGGTGGATAGGATCACCATGATATGTGGTAGAGGGAGTCATTGATGATGTTATAGTGGCCTTATCTTTTTGAAAGTCTAGGATTTTGAGAAATTTATGGGGGTACAAAGATTTTATGGTGGGGAGATTGTAAAACCCTATTACCTTTCTATCAGTTATGTTCCAATATTTTCTTATAGTTTACCATTTATTTGGTTGAGTATTTCTAACCCTGAAATTGGGAAGATATTTGCAATGGTGAAGTCAAGTATTTGTTGTAATTTTATACAAAAACCTGTAGTTTTTACTACCCGTTGGGCACTTACATGCCATGTGAGTTGAGTACATTTTATGTAATGGTTTTTTGGTAGAATCTATGAACTCGATACACAACCTGAATTAGTTACATGTTATGTAACAAGTACACATCGTGTAAGGTGAAAAATATAGTTTTTAATAAAAAGGTGATGGGTTTTTCAGTATATATGGACCCTAAGGATTTCATTATGTGTAAATGGGTTACACGACATGAAAATTTCATAGTGTTGGTTTTTAGGGTGCTTTATGAGTGATATATTTCATTCATAATTTGTTAATCACTCTTCTCTCAACCTAGAATCCTCCCTATGTGATTTTGGGAGACTCGTAAATTTGTTTAATGATTGATCGTCATTGTGGTTGGATTAATCCTCTTTGGTTAATTGGTCCTTTTGGTTTATTCTTCATTTCTTGTTGAAGCACCATTTTCAGTAGATATTTGTAATCAGATAAATTTTTTTATCAATCCTTTTCAATCTCTTGTCATGACTTATCTTTCGAAGGCAGATCTTGTGGTTTCCAATCCCTATTCTCAAAGGCAATTTGTTTTTCTACATCCTTGATTTAGGTGGATCTATTCAATCATTATAATTTTTTGAATTTCCTATTTTTCCTATTTATTACTTGATATTTGAAATGGAATTGGTTGTCTTTAAATTTAAAATGCAATATTTTCATGTTTTAAAGTGGTTTTTTCTTTGAAAAAATAATTTCTTTAATTTAGAAAGAAATGTATTTTCAATCCATGAAGCAGATTGGATTGTCTTTGAAATGGTTTTATAAAAATGTGATCATGGTTTTTAATATGTAAATTTAAAAACATTGAATAGTGGTAACCTTGGGTGCATCGAGAAAGAGACACGGGTAGGCTTAGTGTATGTGAAACCACTAGGAGGTAACCTATTGTATATCAATGGACTATGGAAAGAATCAATGTTAGTTAGATCCAACCTTAGGCCTTTATAGTATCTTGAGTGTATAGTGTTTATTTTCCCATAGTATGAGCCTAATTGTAAGGTGCATTGTTATTTTGGGTTGTTTATTGTATGATAGATTATTTCATGTATGTTAGCTCACATGTATATTGATATTTTGATATGTTTACCTGCTTTGTCATATGACTGGAATATTTATGGATTTTGAAAATATGACATGAAATTTTTATAAAACCCAAGGAATATTTGAGAAATGTTTTCAAATTGTTTAATTTATGAAAATTCTTATAAAATTGTTTTTTAAAGCTATAACTTGTGCATTCTTATTATTATAACTTTTATAGATTTCTTGGTGGTTTCCTACTGGGATATATTGATTACACCCTACTTCTATCATTGGGTGGATGTGTACCTTGTTTTATATGATACAGGTAAATGGGAGGGAATCCTGTAGAATGAAGTCTTCTCTTTATGTCATTGTTTTGGTTTGGGATGTTTTGGAGGTGACAGTTGATCCCATGGAGAATTGTTAGTCTAGACTTTTCATTCTTCCTAGTTTTGCCTGTTTGGATTAGTTATAACTCTCTTTGTTTCCTCTTTGTACTTTGGCTGTATATATTGATTTTATTATATTCAATACTTGTTTTTTATCTTTTCTATACCTCACCCCATAATGGGCTAACTTGGGTGACTGTTCTGGTTAGCCTGGGTTGGTATGTCACATCACAACAGTTACATAGATAAAAATTGATTCTCACAATCCACCACCAAGAAATAAATAACAGGGTTTTTCCAAACACCCATGCCCATCAAAAGATCATTAAATATCCCAATGGACAAAGCAAGATAAGGACACCCTATTAAGGTTCCTTTATCTCATCTAAGGACCCGAGCTAAGGTCGGTACAAGAAAAATCCTCAAGCGGACCTTAGTGTTCTCCAACTAATCCTCAATCAACAAGGTACCAACAAGGGCATCCAAAATCAAGACCATGCCATGTAGGAATTCTCAATATCCAACCACATCATCCAATGATCACTTGATTAGAAACTAACACACCTAGGTGAATACCTAAGAGTCCCCCAAACTCCACTCAACACCACAATAGAACCCAGTTGTAACCATTATCATATGGTGTCAACCTAACCTAACGGCTCCAACAACTCTGACACTCAAACATAGGATCTAAACCTAAACCTCTATAACCTCAAACAATTGGTCCAGATATGTAGGGACAACCAAAATATCCTCAAAGAAACTAATTTATCCCTCCTTCTATGATCTATATGAGAAACCTAAAAAATCACCATGGAACACTTAGTCCAAGATAACTATTAAGATCAAAACCCTCACCCAAGCCTTGTAAATCACAACCCAACCCACCAGAGGATTATGAATCCAAACCTCAAGGAAATCCTCTTATTGAACTACTATGGTCCAAAACACCATCCATACAACCTCAAAATTCTAAAAAGATTCTACCATTATGATCTATGTGGAGAAATGATTGGAATTGACTAATCATAAGTCCAATTATGAATTTGAGGCACAAAACACCCAAAAACCCCCAAGCTAGAAAATGTACATGACATGTAATTTTATGTACATGGATTTTACTCTCAAATCTACATCTTTCCATATACTTCTACATGGACAGAGTAGACATGGAGTCTACCCATGTTCTACTATATGGATAAGAAGTACATGGGGTCTTCTTGTATACTATTACATAACCATGTACCCCTTGTATGGTGTGTTTACCCAAGTACATGGACACATGGTCATGTTCTACTATACAGTGTGTATCCATAGTACATGGTGTGTACTTTCCAAATGCCATCTTTCCATGTACTCTGCCACATGGTCAGGCACATGGACATGTACTTATATATGACGTATACTTAAATTACACGACATGTAATTCTAAAAATTATATATTCCCTGAATAGGAATAACACATGGTGTGTGTTCTTAAAACCACACACCGTGTAATCAGAGTTTTCGAATAGAAAACCACTACGAACCTCCCAAAAACCCCATTTTCCCTAAATTCTTACAAATTGACCTCCATGGGGTCCTTATAAATCACATTAAGTATATAAAACATGAAAAAAAACTAATCTACAGGTATTATGGAATAAAAATAATAAACCAACATACCTCATGGCATAAACATTGAAGCTTTGGGTCCAAATATGCTCCCAAAATCCACTGCACCTCGATCTAGTCCTGATCTATGCCATGGATGAAGTCCAGTGGCATCTCCTTATCCTCCCCCTCCTGATCCATCCATCTTGCATAATGGATTCACCATAACCCTCCTTCCATGCGTAGTAACCCCAAGTGGGGGATATGTTTTATTAATTTTAATTAATTAATTAATTAAATTCCCATTTAACATCTGTCTCGAGTACCGAAACCTGAAAATGGTTTATACCTCACCCAATAAAATCACCCCATTACAAACTCAACTGTGGAGTCAAAATATCAATCCAATGCTCTGTTCAAAATATATTACCAAGCAAACTTGCACAAATAATTTAATATTTAATTAATTAAATATTAAATATTCTTCCAAAACTTTAACATCTCATAATTCCACAAAAATATTATCCTTGGGTAAACGCCCTATTCCAGGGCTAGTGGAGTGGTCAGAAAAATTATCTAAGATCATATCCTAGGAGAAATGACTATTTAACCCCTCATAAGTACCCAAAAGTAAAAATTAAAATTTATGATCAAATTTTAAAACACATAAAAACTTAGGTCTTTATAAAAAAATCATTTCCATTGTGTTTGAATTGTATATATTTAGGTCATGTCTTTTAGGGTCCAAATTAATTATTTTCTCTGACAATTTATCCCTCTGGTATCTCCTTAAAAATCCAAAAGTCTAACCATTCCTCATTCACTAGATGATCCTCCTTCAAGAATTTAATTTAAAAATTAGGGATATAAAAGGAGCATATAATGTGGTGGCTGACTATATCAGTAGGATTCTTCCACCCATGGAAATTGACTCATCTACCTATATTCTAATAAATGACTTGTTTCCTAATGAGAAATTATATCAACTATAAGATGACATTCCTCATTATACTGACATTGTAATTTATTTCTTGGAATCTTTTATACCTATTAATTTAAATAAAAACCAAGTCAATCATCTAAATCATGAATCACATTGATACATTTAGAATGACCCCAACCTTTGGAATATAGTGATCAAATCCTCAATCTTTGTGTTCCCAATAGCAAGTTTTATTCCATGATTAAGTTTTTCACACTCTTATATGTGGTGTCCACTTTGATTCTCAATGAACTGCTCATAAGGTCTATGATTCTGGCCTATTTTGGCCAACACTATTTCGAGATGCCTGTAATTTTTGAAAAGTTTTTCCTTGATTTCAAATGATGGTGAATGTATCTAAAAGAAATTAAATTCCACAATAACCCTTTCTCTTTCATGAAATTTTTATTTTTTGGGAATTGACTTTATGGGGCCATTTTCTAATTCATTCAAAAACTTATACATTCTTATGTTAGTAGATTACATGTCAAAATGTGTAAAGTCATGAGCCACAAGTATTGATGATTCAAAGATAGTTATGGAATTTTTTGAGAACCCAAAGTTTTTGTAGGTTTGTATTTCATAGGTTCTTCATCAGTATCAAGGTTCTCATTTCTTCAACTAGATAATTAAATCACTCTTGTATTAGTATGGGGTCGAGCATCGATTTTCTACTTTATATCACCCATAAATCAATGGTCAAGTTGAGGTGTCAAATAGAGAGGTAAAACAAATTATTTAGAAAATGGTTCAAACCAATATAAAAGATTGTATTCTTATACTTTATGATTTATTATGGGCATGTCGTATTGCCTTTAAAAACCCCACTAGAATGTCACCTTATTAGCTTGTTTTTGGAAAGAGTTTTCACCTCTTGATTAAGATAGTACACTAGGTCTACTAGTCTATTAAATAATGCAATTATAATATTTATGGTGTGGGTGCTCAAAGGAAGTTTTAGATTCAAGAGAGATCAAATTCATATAGATTCATATGATAAATCTTGAATCTATAAGGATATAACTAAGGTTTCGCATGACCATCTCATCCTTCATCATCAATTCCACATTGGGTAGAAGATCCTCCTTTTTGATTCAAGGATGAAGTTCCACCATGATAAGATTCATTCCCACTATTTTTTCCCATACATTGTTACAGATATATACTTATTTTGTGTTTTTTAGGTTTAAAATGAATAAAAAAAACATTCACCATCAATGGGAAGTAGTTGAAGCATTTTCATGAGTCCATTCTGGAGCCCCCAATAAAGAAGATACACCTTCAAGAAGAAACTTATTAGTGATATGAACTAGGTTTTATCCTTCCTCACCACATTATATTTTCTTATAGTTAAGAAACCAAACACTCTAGGTGTGGTGGGGTGGATACATTCCTAATCTAGTTATTATTTTCATCACTTTTCTTATTTTTCATTTTTTCAATCTTTGCGTAGTTTTTTTACCAAACACCCCATTTTTTCATTGGAATGCTCATTTTTTATGCCTAGTTAATCAACTAAATTTATGAAAATTACTGATGAATTTAACTATTTCAATTTATTTTAAAATTTAAATAAAACTTCATTCATTGGTGGATGTGATTTTTAGCAAGAATTTTTCATTGACGTGTGATTTATTTTTGTGAATTGGTTGTTTTTTGATGATATAAATAGTTGTATATCTATGAAACCTTTAAGATGATTGATACCCTCTATGTGAGTATTTTATGGGTTAATAATTTCACTTAACATCTCCATAAATCTTTTCACCCAACCATGATATGTGAATATTTATTTTTTTAGTATAAGGTATAAATATTAGCTATGTTAATATTTATCATCTTTCCAAATTGATTTTTTCATATGTTTTTTCCTCATCTAATTTGTTTCATTACTATATCGGACTAACCTAAACATGTTTACCTATTATCTGACAATTTTATTCCCTCCAAAAAACAAAAAAACTAATAAATAAATAATAAGGGGTGATGAAATGTTCAACATATGGGTATATCTAGGTTAGGAGCTTAATGTTTGACTTCTGTAAATGATTATAAGAGTGGGTATTGAAATTTTATTGTAAAGAATATAGGGAAGGTTTAGTGGAAAGAATCAAGTAATCAGAAATCTTTTAAAATAACATATATTTACTAGATAGAAAATGTAAAGAATACCATGAAATTATTTTCACACACACACATGGAGATTTAGTGACATAGTTTAATTTTTAATTCCTTTATCATACTAGTATCATAAAAATACTTTAATTTAATTTTGATACAATTTATGAAGCATATTTTTCCATGATCACTAAGAATAACTCCTTGGTGTGATTTTTACTTTGATCGCATTGCTATTAAGAATTAAATTTTAATTGAATTTTAAATCTCCATGAATTTTTTAATATCTCCATGAATAATTTTTTGGAAATGTGACTTTTCTTAAGAGTGTAAATTTTTAGGTGTGGGGGTGTGATCGTACTATGATTCACTATTTTACTTCACCCTTACACCACTATGTTAAAATAGTTTTTCACTGAAAATTATAAAAAAATTACACTTCACGTTTTATTAAATTATTTAATTTTTATCACTTTTAAAAAAGGTAAATTTTACATGTTTTTATGATTACATTGCATGAGTACCTGATTTGGAGGGACAGAGATGATGAAGAAGGAAAATGGGCCAAGCTTCATGGAAGCCCAAGGACATATGTACATTGTTTTACATATTAAATGAAATAAATTCATCCAATTGCGATGAAATTTTGTGAATTGATCTAAAAATAAGTGGGATACATCTCATCTCAAGAAACCCAATCCCAATTCTCTAATATGGTGGCAAAAAAAACTAATCTATCTAGGGAAACAAATCTATTCAAAGTCAAAAGTTTAGTCTGTAAATTTGATAATATCTTCTAATATAGATGTACAATGGACACCATGTCTTACATGGTAATATTAAATATGTATTTCAAAAACTCTTATCTTTTTTCCAAGTCAATATAAGGCCTTTTACTAGTCCAAAATCAATACACATATGGTATCTCTAAATCTAGGATCTCAAAACCACCTCCCATTTTGCCTATAAAAGGGAACCTTCAGCACCTCATTTTCAAGTTTGACCAAGGAGTGAAGTGATAAAAAATTTTAGTTAAAAAGGATTAATATCATTACCTTGGAGGTTCGGTATCTCCATATCCACATAAGTAAAGTTAAAATGAATAAAGATATACACCCAAGCTTTCACCTCCTCTCGAAGGAAGTCTAAATGGTGGGAGGTTATTGTGAGGAAGATACACACATGTCAAGGGATTTATAATTATTATATTATATTATTATTTGTATTAAATTGTGCAACACCCCAATCTTCCATGGTATTCTTCCCTTTGAATAATGCAAAAGCTTGCATTGTACGCAACATGGAGTTTTAACACACCAAAACCAATCAAACTAGCCGTTATGAATAGTAATACCAAATTTTTGAAATTTTATAAATTTTATTTTTCAAAATGGACTTTATTTTTGGATTCATAATATCAAAATTAGTTTAGGGTGAATTTTTGGTATTTTTCTGAAAACATTCAATTTTTGATGGATAGTGAAAAACACTGCGTTATTGTTTAAAAATGACTTTTTATTTAAATAATTAGTTATTTTATTTAAATTTATATAAGGTAAAAATAGATACATAATACTGATATATTTTCAATGTAATTAATTGGAGTCATTTTATAATAATATTAGACATATAAAATTTTATTTAACTTTTTACCGTCTTTTACCCACCTTCTAGGCGCATTTGAAAATTTACATAAAACATAATTATACTGCTTCTTTGAATTGAATTTATAAAATATGAGAAACATAGTTGACATCATTAAGTAAATTTTGGTTCAATAATATGAAAATAATTTTTGGTGAATAGTAACATTTGACTTTTATTTACCATGGTTAAAAGTAAATAGGGTAATTAAAGGTAAAAATGATATTATAATTATCTTAACACATGTCTTAATTCTACTGGATAAATGTTTTTCGACCAAAATTAACCCAAGGAATAAAATTTGATCCTTTTGGTCCACTTGTATTAGATTAGGACATTTATCATTATTTTATTTCAAGAAAAGTTAAAAGTGTTAAATTCAAAATTTAATAACTAAACCATTTTTAATATAGGGTTATACATAAGATAAAATCAACTATAAATATTCATTAGAAAAATAAAAATATTTCATACATAATTTTATTTTATTTTATTTATAATTTTTAAACATTAAATAATTAAATTTATTTATGATACAATGATGATGCATTAATTACCTTATTAATGAAAGATTAAAATAATTTATATTATAAATATCCAAATAAATGTAAATTGAGACTTTTGATGAATTATGCTAATTTTATAGGTTAATATTACATGTTAGGGTTGATTAAATAATTTTTTTTTGAAGTGATAAAGTTTTTATGACTTTCACAAAAACAAAATACCAAATAGTGTCAAAATTGAAAAAAATAAGTTTTTAAAACAAATACTATATTATTAACTGATAAAATATTCCTAAAAATATAAGGCTCAGATAAAGGACTTATATAAGGTTATATATATCAATAATTAACTACATGAGGTTCTCTTGGATTTTTATAGTAATATTATTAACCATTTATTATAATAATACAAGAATACATGGTAAAAGTTAAACTATTTAACTAAGAGTTAAATATAAAAGATAAGGTTAATATAGTGACCTAAACCTATCTAAAACCTATTGGTTGAGAGATTTTCGACCCATAACCACATTATACACGAACTAAATCATTTTTGATCCATTATAAACTGAATATTATTATATAATAAAATAATATTTCAATCTTTTCCTAAAGTGACACTCACCTCTCTTATAAAAGGGTACTTTCCCTTATCTCCAAATAATACCTCCAAATCCATTTGGATCAGCCAAAACCTACTCAAATATACTCCAAACTACCCTCAATTATACCTATAGTCCTTTCTTTGATCATAAATCCAACCTAAGGAGCCCTTTTGATCAACTCAAAAGGAAACATCCGAAGAAAAGGTAATAATTTCACCACCTCTTTCAATGTTATTTTCTTCTTACACTTCCTCTTTATTTGTTGGTTCCATACCAAAATAATAAATCCAATAACTTATACATACTATTATTTTATTATAAATATGGTAAAGCCATATTCATTATTTTATCCATCCTATGAATGAAAATTCACCATACATGCGTACATACGACTTATCATCTCCACGTCGTGGTGTAGTTTGTTATTCAAACACATCATGATTTGGATGGGTATAATAATGAGTTTAACTGATGTAAATAATAAATATAACATGTTAAGTATTATTTTTATATGATATACCATCCAATTACATACAATTTCACCATCAATATAATGATATTGTCGCTCGTGTGTACGTACGGATTACCATCTCCACGAACGCGATGAAATTCATTCTCCATCGTAACCATTCAAGAATAATTTTCATTTCATGATTAAAAATAATGTTTTAATAAAATTATGGATATGAATCAAATAAATCCTATCCATAACAAACATTACTTACTTGAAAAAATATATAATGTAAAATGATTCAGTTAACACTCGAAACAATGATACTACTAAAATATTATTAATAAACCAATATTAGAAGATTATATATGATATAATATTTATGTATAAGGTTATTGTATAATTTAATAAAAATGATTGAACTATTATACAGGAGGTTAAAATACCTTAGATCAAGGAAAATTACAAGGTAAGGGTTAATTCTACAATATCTTCATTATCTGAGGTTGTTTATACGTGAGTATCTAATGAGACCTCTTTTTCATCCACTTCCATGTTTCTTAAAAACGTATTTCAAAACATTTTTACTATTTACTATACAATGGGTTAAATTCATTTATACCCTTTTTTGACTTTTTATAAGATCTTTATAAAGGAATCTTTCTGTCATTTTCCAAACAAGGTCATTTACGACCTTTTCGGCAAAATTAAGGAAAGAATGTTTTTTTAACTTATACGGAGGGTGTGGATATTTTTCACTGTTATAGAACCTTCGAAGCTTCCCTTAATATAATATAAGAATATTTTAAAAATAAATGTTATATTTTATAATTATATAAATTTTAAATGATTTCAAAATAGAAAGAGTTATTTCTTTCAAATAGTTTTCATTTTATTTATGTCAAAATACTTTGATGGATTTTAAACTTTTTTGAAGTTGATTTGTTATGATACAAATATTCCATATTATATTGAAGGTTTTCTGATATGTTTGACTATGGATTTTTTATTTTTATACCATTCATGTTTTATGGATAAATTATTGACATTTTATATGTTCTTTTTAATACAAATGTTTATATTATGTTTAAACCTTTTCATATGAGGAATGCATTGGACTTAGTAAGTGACAGGTGGAGCCTTCTATAGCTCCTCTATGCATCGATAGGTCTCATGAGACAAACAAATGTCTTGGCACAAGTCCTTAACAAAATCTTATTTGTATTCTTGGCACGAGGCCTTGACTATGTGGTTATGATGTCCAGCATTATTAATTCCATCATTATGAAATTGGCTATTGATATTACATGTGATTATTAGACTAGTAGAATATCCATGTGAATAAGTAAATGGAATTATTTTGATTTATATTTTCCATATTATTTTGAAGTTTAAGTTTAAAATGGCTTTTGTTTTAGTCTTATAAATTGCCTTAAATATTTATGCTTATTTATGAAAGTTTGTGCTATATTGTTATCCTTACTGAGCATCTGATCTCACCCCTTTCTATGTTTTATTTTTTCCAGAATGTGAAGAAGTATTTTATGGTTTACCTGTAGGGATAGGATAAGGGATATAAGTGTGTTAAAAGGGGACAAGAATGTTGTTGTTGTTTTTATTTTATGATGTAATGTAAAACTTATGTTTGTATCTAGTACTTACAAGGCTACTAAACTGATCGGTCTTTCGGGATATGATCCCTTGTGATCATGAAAATGTTATTTAATAATGCACTGACTCTGGGTAACTAGGGTCAGGGAGTTACAGTTGGTATCAGTGTAAGTTTAGTAAAAACCTTGGAAACTAGATTTAGAAAAACTCTAACTAGAGAACATTACCCTAAGATAGACTTTGAGGATTAGTATAGAAGAACGTCCTAGAATTTTGGTAATGTAAAGATTTTGTGAGTTTTCCAAGAAATACATCCATGTATGGATATGAGAAGGTAGAGTCATCTTTGGCACAGATGTACCTAGGATTGAAAACTCCGACAAAGAGTTTCGGGCTTGACACGAGGTATCCTGGTACATGACAACGGGCCTTGATGCACTCTTGGTTACAACACTCATGGGGGATATTATTAGGATAATTCACATTTTATTTACAAACCATTATTAATTATTTATGTGTGTATATATCCTCAAAGAAAAAAAATTTATGATTATGGATTATATCCATAATCTGTTCAATTTATGTTAAGTGTTTTACAAGTTTGGAATTATGTATTGCGATTCATAAACTAATATAGTGTATGCAATTATTTATAAATGGAACCTAGTGGAAGGAATGGAAACTATATCAATGCACAAAATCCATGTAGGGATTTCCCTCTTACTAAAGATAATTATAGTGGAGCTGGTGATACAACTTATTCTAATCATCTTATCACCATACTAGGATAACTCACACAGGTTATGAATAATAACCTTACCCATATGGAGCACCCTAATAAAAAATGTGAAGGATCAATGTTAGATCATTTCATGAGGCAACAACCACCAAAATTTAATGGGAATAAAAAACCATTTTTAGCTGATCAATGGATAAGTTCCTTAGAGAAAATATTTCATGCTTTGGGGAGTAGCGAAAGGGAAAAAGTGTTCATGGTAGTTTATCACCTCACGGTAGATGTAGATCAATGGTGGTAATTAATTCAAAACAAAAAGGAATATGAAGAAGTATAAAATATGGAATGGAGGGAGTTTAAAGATATTTTCTTAGAAAAATAATTTCCTTGTGACCATCGAGCGGATATAGAAAGACAATTTCTGAGTCTGAGGAAAAAAGAGGATGAGAATGTCGCAAAGTATGAGGATAACATTATAGGGTTAGAAATGCATGCAGCTGATTATATACGTAACCCATTGAGTAATATTGATTGATTATTTGATGGTTTAAAACCATTTCTCCATCGAGCATTAGTCTCATAATCCTTCTCATCGTACGAAGATATTGTCTCATGTACTATCAAAACAGAATAGGAATTCTCTAAGTCTTATGACTTTAAAGCAAAGCGAGAGAATAAGAGATCTAATTCACACTCTATAAATGTAAATAAAGGGAAGAAGGGAAAATTTGAATATCCATCATGTGGTAAATGTGGGAAGAAACACCCTGGTACTTTCCTGAAGGGAACGGGAGTCTGTTACAAGTGTGTTGAAAAAGGCCACCAAGATCGTGATTGCAAGGGAAAGAAAGAGGTTGTCGATGTTGAATGATACAATTGTAGAGAAATGGGGCATTATGAAAATGAATTTCCTAAGTTCTAAGGAAACTTACCTTATAAAAGGATAAGGGAGAAAGGCCAAGATTATGTGATCACTACTGCTGAGGTTGAAGCTTTGAAAGACGTGGTGGTAGGTAATTTAATGGTTTCCTCAAGTTTATCCAATGCTTTATTTGATTTTTTAGTATAGTATTATTTCATATCTTTCCATTTTTCTAAGAAAATTAGATATTTCCAATTTTATTTAACAAGGGAGTTTTCATTCAAAACTCCTAAGGAAAGTATCATTGCAACAAAGTTTTGTGAATCAGTTCCCATTAGGTTATATAAACATTCTTTATCTTCTGATGTCATCATCATACCTATGATTGAATTTGATATAATCCTCAGTATGGATTGGATTTCATACCATGATGTGAAAATTTATTGTAAGAAGAAGAATGTTACAATTTTCGATGATGATAAGGAGTACCTTATCTTTAGAGTAGAAATGTCACCATTTGATTCTTATCAAGATCCACCCCTAGTAGCTCTACTAAATTCAATTATTAGGGAGGAATTTAATTAAACAAATATGGGTGAGGAAAGGAATGTTCAAATAGAGGATGTACCTATTGTGAAAGAATATGTTGATGTGTTTCTAGAGGATTTACCAGGACATCCTCCAGAATGAGAAACTGAGTTTTCCATTGATTTAATTCCTAGTTCAAGGCCTATATCGAAGACCCCTTATAGAATAGACACTTTGGAATTAGTGGAAATAAATAAACAACTAGACTAATTGAGTAATAAATTATTTATTCACCCTATTCTTTTTGTTAAGAAGAAATATGGATCTATGAGGTTGTACATTGACTATAGGGAGATCAATGCTATAACAATAAACAAAAAGTATCCCCTACCTCTCATTGATGATTTATTTGATCAACATCATGGAGGTTGATATTTTTCAAAGATTGACCTTCGATCTGGATATCATCAGTTGTGTGTGAAGAAGGAAGACATTCTGAAGACAGTATTTCTTACCAGGTACGGGCATTACGAGTTTACAGTAATGCCTTTTGGACTAACTAGTACACCCTATTTTTCATAGATCTAATGAATAGATATATCAAGGAATAACTCGATGACTTTATAGTGGTATTTATTGATGATATCTTATTTTACTTCAAAAACTATGAAGATCATGAAAATCTCTTGCAGACTATTCTTAAAACCCTCAGAAGAAATGAATTATATGGGAAGTTTAGCATGTGTGAATTCTGGCTTCAAAAAATTTCTTTTATTAGTCATATTGTCTCTAAGGATGGAATATCTATAGATCCTTATAAGACAAGAGCAATATAATAATGGATAGCACTGATGAGTATAATTGAGGTATCCAGTTTTATTGGTTTAGCAGGTTATTATCAGCGTTTCGTCCAGAATTTTTCTCAATTGGCTAACCCATTAACCAAGCTCACATGTAAAGGGGTTAAATCTGTTTGGAAAAAATAGTGTGAAGAAATTTTTGAATAACTAAATAGAAAATTAGTCAATTCTCCTATCTTGACTCTACCATTGGGTAATGATGGGCTTGTTATTTATAGTGATGTATCAGAGAAAGGACTTGGTTGTGTCCTTATGCATAATAGTAGGGTTATTGCCTATGCATCATGACAGCTAAAAATTCATGAACAAAACTATCTCACTCATGATCTTGAGTTAGCAGTTGTAATATTTTCTTTGAAGTTATGGATGCACTATCTTTATGGTGAAAATGTGAGATATATACCAATCACAAGAGTTTGAATTATATTTTCTCACAAAAATAACTTAATATGAGGCAAATACGATGGTTTAAACTACTCAAGGATTATTATTTCACTATACACTACCACCCGAGGAAGGAAAATAAAGTAGAAGATGCTTTGAACAGAAAGGATCTTGGATTTTTTAACAAGATGAGATTTAAAAGGGATCATATGTTCATGGATCTAGTAAAGATGGATAAGGGAATAATCATGGAAGGTGAAACATAAATACTTTTTCAAATGGTTTCCAAACCATCTTTACTAGAAAGGATAAAAAGTTCTCAAACTGAAGGAGTTTCAAAATAAAATTAAAGCTGTTAACGATGGGAGATTGATCGACTTCGTATATGAAGATGGGATTTTGAAATTTGGGAAGAGGCTTTGTGTTCCTGACATACCTAATCTAAAAATAGAATTTTTGGGTGATTCCCATAGCTACAATTTCCATATACACCCTAGTATCATTAAGATGTATAGAGATTTTATGGAAAATATTTGGTGGGACAACATTAAGAGAGAGAGATTACTGATTATGTGTCAAGATGTATGGTTTGTCAACAAGTGAAAGATGGAAGACAATATCCTAGAGGAGTCATTCAACCTTTTCCCATACCTGAATGGAAATGGAATGATATTAAGATGGACTTTGTTATGGGACTACCAAAGACTCATAGAAGGAATGATGAAATATGGTTCATTGTTGATCTTCTTACCAAGTCATCACATTTTCTTGCTATAAGTGAAGATTTACCACTTGAACATCTAGAAAGAATATATATTAATGAAGTTGTAAGACTTCATAGAGTACCCCTATCAATTATTTCTGATCGTGATCCCCATTTTACATCAAGATTTTGGAAAATTATTCAGAAGGCCATTTGTGCACTTCCTACCACCCTCAAACTAATGGAAAATCAAAATAGACTATTCAAACCTTAGAAGACATGTTGAGATCTTTCCCACTTGACTTTCAAGGTATTTGGGATCAATATTTACCTTTGGTATAATTTTAACAATAGCTTTCATTAAAATATTCATATGGCACCATATGAAGCGTTATATGGAATGAGATGTCACACACCAACTTTTTGGGATGATGTTGGTGAAAGAAAAATCATTGGCCCAAAACCTATTGAGGAAATAATGGAAAAGGTGAAGGGTATCCAAACCCGCATCAAAGCAGCTCAAAGTAGGCAAAAGAGCTATGTCGATAACCAAAGGAAGGATTTGGAATTTCAAGTAGGGATTCATGTTTTCTTGAAGGTATATCTATGGAAGGGTGTTATACATTTTAGTAAGAAGGGTAAATTAAGTCCCGGGTACATCAGACCTTTCGAAATTCTTGAACGAATTGAAGTTGTAGCTTATCATTTGGCAATGCCGCTAAGTCTCTCCAAATTTCATGATGTGTTCCATGTATCACTATTGATAAAATACATGTCTGACCCAATGCATTTACTCAACTATGAAGAATCAGAACTGGAACCTGACCTGTCTTATTGCAAAGAGCCTATCATAATTCTTGATACTAGATAACAAGTGTTGAGAAACCAGATGACTCATCTGGTGAAAGTTCTGTAGAGAAACCATAAGATGGAAGAGGCAATGTGGGAACCCGAGGAACTTATGATGAAGAACCACCCGAATATTTTTATATAGTGATATTATAGAAATTTTGAGGAAGAAATTATTTGAAGGATGGGAGAATGTGACACCTAAAGCTTCCAAGGTATGTTTCCCTTTGAATAATGCAATAGTTTGCATTGTACGCAACTTGGAGTTTTAACACACCGCGACCAATAAAACTAGCCGTTATGAATAGTAATACCCAATTTTTGAAATTTTATAAATTTTATTTTTGATAATTGACTTCATTTTTTGATTCATAATATCAAAATTAGCTTAGGGTAAATTTTCGGTATTTTTTTGAAAACCTTCAATTTTTGATGAATAGTGAAAAACACGGCGTTATTGTTTAAAACCGACTTTTAATTTAAATAATTAGTTATTTTATTTAAATTTTTATTAAGTAAAAATAGATAAATAATACCTATATATGTTTAATTTAATTAATTGAAGTCATTTTATAATAATATTAGATATATAAAATTTTATTGAACTTTTTACCGTCTTTTACCCACCTTCTAGTCGCATTTGAAAATTTGCATAAAACGTAATTTTACCACTTCAATGAATTTAATTTAAAAAACCCAAGAGAAAAATTTGACATCATTAAGTAAAATTTGGTTCAATAAGATGAAAATAAGTTTTAGTGAATAGTAATTTTTGACCTTTTTTTACCACAGTTAAAAGTAAATAGGGTAATTAAAGGTAAAAATGATCTTATAATTATCCTAACACATGTCCTAATTATATTGGATAAGTGTTTTTAGACCAAAATAAACCCTAGGAAGAAAATATGATCCTTTTTGTCCACTTTTATTAGATTAGGACATTTATTATTATTTTATTTCAAGAAGAGTTAAAAGTGTTAAATTCAAAGTTTAATAACTAAACTATTTTTAATATAGGGTTATAAATAATATAAATTAGACTATAAAAATTCATTATAAAGATAAAAATATTTCCTAAATAATTTTATCTTATTTATAATTTTTATACATTAAATAATTAAATTTATTTATGATGTAATGATGATGCAGTAATTACCTTATTAATGAAACATTAAAATAATTGATATTATAAATATCCAAATAAATTTAAATTGATAATTTTTATGAATTACAATAATTTTATATATTAATATGACATGTTATTGTTGATTAAATAAAATTTTTTTGAAGTGATAAAGTTGTTTTGAGTTTCACAAAAACAAAATACCAAATAGTGTCCAAATTGACATAAATAAGTTTTTAAAACAAATACTATATTATTAATTTATATAATATTTCTAAAAATATAAGGTTCTGATAAAGGACTTAGATAAGGTTATATATATATCAATAATGAACCACATTGGGTTCACTTGGCTTTTTATAGTAATGTTATTAAACATTTATTATAATAATACAAGAATACATGGTAAAAGTTAAACTAATTAACTAAGAGTTAAATCTAAAAGATAAGGTTAATGTAGTGACGTAAACCTGTATAAAACCTATTGGTTGAGAGGTTTTCGACCCATCCCCACCTTATCCACGAAATAAATCATTTTTTATCCATTATAAACCAAATATTACTGTATAATAAAATAATATTTCAAGATTTTTCTAAATTGACCCTCACCTCTCTTATAAAAGGGTACTTCCCCTTCTCTCAAAATCACACCTCCAAATCCATTTGTCTTGACCAAAACCTGCTCAAATATCCTATCAACTACCCTAACTTCGACCTATAGGCCTTACTTTGATAAGAAATCCAACCTAAGGATCCATTTTGATCAACTCAAAAGAAAACACCCAAAGAAGAGGTAATAATTTCACCACCTCTTTTAAAGTTCTTTTCTTCTTCCACATCCTATTTGTTTGTTGTTTCCATACCAAAATAATAAATCCAGTACCTTATACATACTATGATTTTATTATAAATATGGTACAACTATATTCATTATTATATCCATCCTATGAATGACAAGTCACTATACATGCGTACGTATGGCTTACCGTCTCCACGTCGTGGTGTAGTTTGTTATTCAAACACTTCATGATTGGGATGGGTATAATAATGAGTATAACTGATTTAAATAATAAATATAACATGTTAAAGATTCTGTATATATGATATATCATCCAATTACATGAAATTTCACCATCAATAGAATGATATTGTCGCTCATGCGTACTTACGGATTACCGTCTCCATGAACGCGATGAAATTCATTTTCCATAGTAATCATTCAAGAATAATATTCATTTCATAATTAAAAATAATGTTTTAATATCATTTTGGATATGAATAAAATACATCATATCCATAAAAAACATGACTTACATAACAAAACATATAAAGGAAAATGTATCAGTTAACACCTGAAACAATGATACTACTAAAATATTATTAACAAAGTAATATTAGAAGATCATATATGATATCATATTTATGTATTTGGTTCTTTTAAAATTTAATAAAAATAATTTAACTATTATACAGGAGGTTAAAATACCCTCGATCAAGGAAAAGTACATGGTAAGGGTTAATTCTACAATCTCTTCATTATCCGAGGTTGTTTATACGTGAGTATCTACTGGGACCTCTTTATCATCCACATCTGTATTTCTTAAAAATGTATTTCAAAACATTTTTTATATTTCCTATACTATGGTTTAAAGTCATTTATACCCTTTTTTGACTTTTTATAAGATTTTTATAAAATAATCTTTCTGTCGTTTACCAAACAAGGTCATTTACAACCTTTTCGACAAAATTAAGGAAAGAATGTTTTTTTAACTTATACGGTGGGTGTAGCTATTTTCCACCTTTATAAAACCTTCTAAGATTCCATTACAAGATTATAAAAATATTTTCAAAATAAATTTTTTATTTTATAATTATGTGACCTTTAAATTATTTCAAAATATAAAGAGATATTTCTTTCAAATAGTTTTCATTTCATCTATGTCAACATCCTTTGATGAATTTTAAACTTGTTTGAAGTTGATTTATTATAATACAAATCTTCCATAATTTATTGAAGTTTTTTTGATATGTTTGACTATGGATGTGTTATTTTTATACAATTCATGGTTTATGGATAAATTATTGATATTTTGTATGCTAGTTTTAATACGAATTTTTATGTTATGTTTAAACCTTTTCATGTGAGGAATGCATTGGACTTATTAAGTGACGAGTGGAGCCTGCTATAGCTCATCGATGCATCGGTAGGTCTCATGAGACAAACTAGTTTCTTGGAACAAGGCCTTGACAAAATCTTATTTGTAGTCTTGGCACGAGGCCTTGACTATGTGGTTATGATGTTCAGAATTATGAATTCCATCATTATGAAATTGGCTATTGATATTACATGTGATTATTCAACTAGTAGAATATCCATGTGAATAAGTAAATGGAATTATTTTGATTTATAGTTTCTATATTATGCTAAACTTTAAGTTTAAAAATGCTTTTTTTAGTCTTATACATTGCCTTAAATGTTTATGCTTATTTATGAAAGTTTCCACTATATTGTTATCCTTACTGAGCATATGAGCTCAACCCTTTCTATGTTTTATTTTTTCTAGGATTTGAATAAGTAATTTATGGTTGACCTTAAGGGATAGGCTAATGGATATAAGTGTGTTAAAGGGTACAAAAAAATTTTTTGTTTTTATTTCATAATGTAATGTAAAACTTATGTATGTATCTAGTACTTCCAAGGCTACTAAACTGATTGGTCTTTTGGGATATGATCCCTTGTGATCATGTCAATGTTATGTAATAATGTAATAAATCTAGGTAACTAGGTTCAGGGCATTACAAATTGGGTTTTAAAACATTTCATTCCATTTATCTTACATTATTTCATATTTTAATTCTTGTTTCGATGCATGTGACTAGTATGCTCTTAATTTCTAACTAGTCGGTGTGAGGTTTTGAGTATTCAAATTGTGTTGTTCTGATTAGAGAACATAATAATCCTTTTCTTATCCACTTTCTTGAGATTTAAATCTTCTTTAGAAGCTCTTATACCATGCACAAGTGATGTATGTTGTAAATACAACTTTTATGTCAAGGTTTGATTCTATATTCATTAATATAAAATCTTAGAAATTAATCAGGATTCTGATTAATTTCAACCAAATATTTACTCCAAACATAAATTAATCTCTAAGAAAAATGAACTTGAAATTTGTGTAGTGAACTCAAAACGAGCCCTTTATCTTATATTTTTCAAAATTCACTTTTTTCAACTATTAAACTCTTTAAATTTAGTTATTTTCTTACAACATTTTCCACCACCCTCACTTTTTAGTTCTTTTTATTGAAAATACACACTATCAACTTCCAATAATCCTTGATAGATGAAAAATGGTCTTCCCTATACTACATATAATAATATAAAACCAATTCAATTTTACGTGTCATGAAAACACATTCAAAGATCACCAACATCATCAAATTAATAAATATTCATCGATACACCAAAAAAGATAACCCACTCTCTTTATATAAATGAATCCCAATTGTAACAACCCAAAATTATACCAATGAAATTTCCCCACTTATTTTTATTTTATATATTAAAAATCATATAAAACCACATAGATAACACAATACAATCTTTATAAATGAATAATAAAAGAAATAAGAGGTATTTCTAAACTTTAAAGAACTTATATTGGTGAAATAGTAACTTTCCCTTAGAAATAGTAATATGACCCTTATAAATAGTAAATAGGCTTAATGAATAGAAACCTCACCCATGAAATTATAAAAAAAAATTAGGCATCTCATAAGGGAAAGTATGATATAATTATATCATAGTAAAAGTAAGTGAATATTTTAAAATTTTATATTTAATTGTTAGTGTTTTTATAAGTCATAAATATTTAATTACAATTATATAATTAATAAAATTATTTAAAAGAAAATTAATTTTCATAAAATTGATTCATAAATCAATATTTTGTTTTATTATGATTTTAGGATAATTTTATGAAAACTTAAATAATTTTTAAAAGTATTATAAAATTAGTTTTAAATTTAAAATCTGTATTTTTCAAGTAAATAATGATTTTATTTAAAAATTAAATTTCATATATTTAGAAAAACAATTTATAAAATGGAGTCTATTTTTTAATTCTACATGTTGAAAAAAAATTATGGTGAATTTTTTGGATTTTTCTAAAATACTTGAATTTTTAGTGAATAGTAAAATACAGCAATTTATACTATGAATACATTATAAGATCAATACACTATTACTTGTGTCATTTATGATGTAAGAAACATAATATCTAACTTTTCTTAATTATTTTAAAATATTTTATTATAATTCTAAAACTATTCATAGTCTTGAGCCAAAATAATAAACAAATGAATAAGATATTAAAAAATCACCCCCTCCTCCACTATAAAAACCAACCTCACCCCCTTTTTTATTCACTCATCTAAGACATTAAGCTTGTCAAATTTCTTCCCAAATACTATTACCTAGTCTATATCCACATCCATGAGCTCTTTGTCTTTCCAAAAGACAAAAATCCCTTCCCTTAAGGAGGTTTTTAAGGAGGATAATTCAAGAAGTAAATCCTCTTCCTATTTCATTTAATTTCATTTAAATTTATTTTATTTTATTATTCTATCCTCACCTACTCTATCCAAATGATAATGATCACTCCAGTATCTTCTATATACTATAATGATATCGTGTTAATTGAACATCCATTATCAATCTTCTTACTCTCTCTCTATTTTATTTTAAAAAACAAAATCATCATCTGGGAGGTGCCAATTTACAACCTTCATGGACAAAAAACTTTCGTTCTTTAATTTATCCTTCAAGGATGGTCATGAAAGCATTTTAATGGTTGAACCAGATTATAAAATATTTATTATTTCATATGTAATTTTATATAACCATTATATATGTAAAGACCTGTAAATTTCAAGGAAAATTTTTTCTTAAATTCTTTAGGATTTTACGAGTACGCAGTTTCTGACGGCACCTGATTCTGAGGCCCGGTGTGCCCGGAATCAATTTCTGAAGTTTAGCTCGAGTACTTATAGTGAACGAACGAGCGGGGTTTTCTATATTTCTAACTGGTGCTCGGAATCAAAATATGATGGCACCAATAAAACTGCAGCAGTGGTAATTTCTTAAGAGGACCTTTACCAAAGGTGCATTTTCTCGGTAAGAGTTGTTAAAAATTTGGGGATTAATAAAGAATTGAATAAATTTTGTGGTACAAATTTTATTCCTAACTTAAGTGGTTTTATCCTACATGGGAAAGTTAGGGTGGGACCCACTGGCACACTAACTACCCATGTGAGGATAAATGTGAGGTGGGGCCTACACGAGCCCTACCTATTCACATTCCTTAAACCTCCTCTAACTCCCCCATTAAGTGGGGACTTCTCCTCTCCTCACCTTCCCCACTTTAATTCTTGCCAACATAATACCTAATTAATTGGACAACTCAAGTTTAATTAATGAAGTGAATTTGTTTGAAATTTGAGTTTTTGAATTACATGGAAAAATAATAAAATAAGGGAAGGCCTTATTTTATTTGGGGAGTTTTTGTTGTGTGAGGAATTTGGGGAGAGAGCTCTTTTCTCATTGGAAGAACTTCATCCTTCCATGAAGAACTTCAATCCTCCCATGAAGAACGTCATATCTTCAAGCGAATAATGACTCGACGATTGTCGCGCAATCATAATCTTCTCTCCGTGATAAAAGAGAAGATGATGTTTCCTCAGGTGCACACCGACGACGACAGGAACGACGCCATCATCCACGGCGCTTGACAACTGCGAACTTCCTACAAGGTAGGGTGTGTTTATGAATGATCAACGTTGTTTTCCCTTCAATGTTATTGGTTATCTCTAAACCTTTTTCTATCAAACTAATGTGGAAGGAACCAGACCAAACTAACATGGTCTGATTCCCCCGCCGTTCTTATTGTATGGTGTTCTCTAACCGTTCTTGAGCAGTGAATCAAGGCAAGTTTTCGGAGCCGATAGGAGGCCCGAAAACATCGGAAACGGCCTCGAAACATCGAGACACCCTAGGAATGTAATTTTTGTAGCAAACGGATCATTGGAAGAAAGGACGTACAGCTCGGAAGGCATGCTGGCCAGAGGCGTCGTTTCTGGAAAATTCTAGAATACACGGCGTGTACTTCCAAAGCACACGTCGTGTAGTACAAGCGTTCAGCAGCAGAAGTAACGTACATCAGAAGAAGTGACACACGGCGTGTGACACCAGTCACATGGCATGTACCGTCCACATAGTTTAACAGAGGATACTTTTATGGACATGGCGTGTATTCAAGGGAAATACACGGACACTGACAGAAATACACGGCCACGAGGCACGGTGTGTATTATCTTAATTGAAAGGCAGAAGTGGCTTTGTGAGGCTAGGCATGTAATTTGAGAGATACACAGACACGGGCAGAACCACACGGCCACGAGGCACAGCGTGCACTACCACCACCATGGCAGAAGTGGCTTCGCGAGGCTCGGCGTGTAATCTGGGTGATACACAAACACGGGCAGAACCATACGGCCAAGAGGCATGACATGTATTCCGGAAATACACAGACACGGGGCGGAGTACATGGGCATTCACTCCACCACACAGCCATACATGGCCAGCGCACATGGAACCAACCCCAGAAGTTTGGACATGGCGTGTAACCATACCAAATTCCGTGTATTTACCTTTTTACACGAACAAACCTTCGACACTGGCTGTGGTACATGGATAGTACTCATGGAATGAAGACATGGCATGTAACCATACCACACACCATGTACTTACTTTTTACACGACCAGCCCCATGACATGGGCTGTTTCACACGAGCAGTACACGGTGTCTGATGACATGGCGTGTACTGATTACCAACATGTCATGTACTTTAGGAAAATGGCTTGGTTTTCTTGTTCTCCATGACTCGGGCATGTTTTGCTTGGTTTTCCCCTATGACGTGGGATGGAACATTGGGATACATAATCTCTAGTCTTCATGATGGTTGATGTATCCACCCCTTTGACTCGAGGAGCGGACCCTCCCTGAATCGAGTGTGCTGTGTGCGGGAACCCTATAGCAGGTTGTGACTGTGACAATGATGGAAACTGTACTTGGATCCTACGTGTGTTCGGCAGCCAGGACGACTATACTTGGATCCTTTGTGGGTTCGGCAGTGATGATGATTGTACTTGGATCCTACGTGGGTTCGGCAGAAATGGTTACTATACTAGGATCCTATATGGTTTCGGCAGCGACGACTTCTGTACTTGGATCCTACGTGGGTTTGGCAGGGGATATGATTCAGAGGATACATCTATCAACTCCACCCCTCTTCGTGAGTAGTATACATGTGTGATCTGAGTCTTGACTTTCAATCATTATCATTGATATGATTGACTTGCTTTTTTGTGTAGACTGGGTTCTGCTTTCCTGTGTGGACTGGGTTGTTCTCAGACTCTTGAGTTGGAGTCGAATGGTAATTGATGACTTAGGTATATGATGGGCATATACCTAAGTAGATTTGGTTGATACTTCGTGTTGGTATCTTTCCTTTGTGGTTTATCCTTTGTGGATTCTGGGAGACCTTCAGGGATCTCGGTGTCCCTACTGAGTATCGTATACTCACCCCTGCATGAGCTATGCCTGCACTACGTTGTGTTGGTTGCAGACTACAGACAGCGCTGATCGTGGTTGAGGCTTATGAAGTGGGACGGTACCCGATGGTGGACTATCTAGCAGACATACATGGTGCGGACAGACAGATTCGAGGAGCATAGGAGACCATCTATACCCACCCTTCAGGTGGGGTTTCCAGAGGACGACTTGGTTGTTGCTGTATTACTTTTCAACTATTGTACTTACTTTTCTCAGTTGTACTGTGCTTTTAGTTGGGTTTGTATACTGGTCCATTTACTTTCCAGCACTTTCTTTCGTACTCAGTTTACTTAGTTTTTACTTCAGCTTGCGTACTCTATAGTGTTTGTTTTATTATATAAGGCAATTCCTTCCCTTTTATTAGGATTTAAGCCTTTGGTGCTAGTCTCCATCCCTTGGCCTATGGAAGGCGGGATTGGGGTATTCACAGCATGGGCCCCAAGGAAGGGTCATGATAAATTAGTATCATAGGAGTTGGTTCTACTGCAGAACTCAAGACTCTGATAATTTATTCTATGTAAAGAAATAGTGTTAAGGGTATTGAGTGTGATTATCTATCTAGGGATTCCAGTGTTGGTGTGATGGCCAACGTATCCATTCACTAGGACCCTGACTTCAGATTCCTGACTCAGTGCACTAAAACATTGATTCCACGTGTGTTTCAAAAGTTTTCTTTGTGATTACTTTGTGTCAGATCACCAAGTATACTATATTAACCGTGGCGCACATGTTTCTTTCAGGATGGCCCCACGATGGCAGTCATCTAGGGTTCCGAGCTTTGTGTGAGATGGTAGCCCACCGAGCGACGAGGCCTCAGTGCGGGGCCCCATTACAGCGGAGGCACCAGCGGTACCTCTACCCACTAGACCACTGATACCACTAGCCCCAGTAGCGGAGAGTGCACGTCGCTTGAGTGCACTGCATGAGTTTCAGCGTCAGAGGCCACCTAGTTTCCACAAAGAGATGGACCCTCAGGCAGCCGATGATTGGCTGGAGGCTGTTGTTTGAGTCTTCAGATTGGTAGGGACCCCAGCAGATCTTATGGTGATCCTTGCGGCGAGTCTCCTGCACGTGGCAGCAGGTAGATGGTGGAGCCTAATTCTCCAGGTGCACGACGAGGCATCACTGCTTTGGACAGACTTTGAGAGCCTCTTCTACTCAGAGTTTGTTCCATCCACCCTCCGTGCGGTGCGCATTCAGGAGTTACTACGACTGCGGAAGGGCAGCATGACAATAGCCCAGTACTCTGCGAGTTTTACCAACCTCTCGCGCAACTCCATGGACATGGTACGTGACCCATTCTTCTGGGCCTGGACCTTCGATCAGGGATTAAGGCATGAGATCAAAGCTTCGATGATCTCCCTCAGTATTCCGATGCAGGCAGGAGTACTGGAGTGAGCCCTACTTGTGGAGAGATTCTTTGCTGAGCCTACGCCAGCAGTGAGGCCTACCGTAGGGAGAAACATGGCAGAGTCTTCTACAGTCGAAAATAGACAGATGTCGCATAAGTCCAAGCAGACCAGATAGTCATGTGGATGACCTCGGGATACCGGTTCGGAGGTGCGGGGCACACACAGCAGAGCCAGTCATATGAGAGGCAGACAGTGCTATGCATGCGGCGGGCAGGGCCACATGGCTCATGACTGCCTGACCCACCATGCAGAGGAGCAACAAACGGTTGAAGGAACACCCAGGCAGAGGCAGAGGTTCGACTGTGGCGGTCCGCAGGGAGCAGGCGGATGAGGTAGAGGAGCTGGCTGAGCAGAAGGTGGTGGACGATGCTTCGGGGCTCTACCGCCACCACCACTAGGAGGTCCACCCCGACCACAGGGAGCTGGGGGATAGAGGCAGGCCCAGCTTCAGGCAGTGGAGGCTTACGACCAAGGTGCACCTAAGATGATTCTAGGTACTATATATGTCTACTCCACCCTTACTGCAGTTCTTATAGAAAGAAGAGCGAGTCATTATTTTATTACCGCTGCCTTTTTTCGGAGCTCGGAGATTCCTACAGAGTCATTGGCTCGATCCTTACGGCTATAGACTCATACGGGAGCAGACTCGATGATTACGCACTGGTGTCAGCAGTGTGATCTTACTCTAGGAGGTGAGAGATTCAGTTGGGATCTTCTTTTAGTGGCGTCGAGGCCTTACAACGTCATCTTGGGCATGGATTTGTTATCTACGGTCCATGCTCAGATCAACTGTATTAGGCGCAAGGTGCGGTGTGTCCGCACTGATGGGAGTAGGTTCACCTTCATCGATGAGAAGGGAGCCTTTGCAGCATAGGATGGACTCACATAGAGGATAGGACAGCCGATCACTCATCATTTGGATAGTCTCATCCTAGGAGCAGTTGGTGTGAGGAGTCTGAATTTTCCTATTGTGGTGGATCAGTATGCGGACGTTTTTCCTGACGACGTTCCAGGACTACGTCCTCACCGAGAGGTAGACTTCTATATTGACCTATACCCCGAGACATCCCCGATATCTACACCATCATATTGGATGGCTCCCGCTGATCTTCATGATCTGTGAGTATAGCTGGAGGACTTGTAGGGCAAGAGATTCATCTAACCCAGTGTTTCACCCTGGGCTTCCCGGATTTTTTTCGCCAAGAAGGCAGACGAGAGCTTGCGACTGTGTGTCAACTACCTTCGCCTAAATCAGGTGACTTTGAAGAACAAGTATCCACTTCCAAGGATTGAAAACCTCTTCGATCAGCTCAAAGGAGCATGGTGGTTCTCGAAGATAGACCTTAGGTCAGGCTATCATCAGCTCAGAGTTCGAGACAAGGATGTGTAGAAGACGACCTTTAGGTGTCAGTATGGCCACTATGAGTTCTTGGTTATGCCTTTCGGTGTAACCAACCCTCCAACAGTGTTCATGAGTCTCATGAACAGGATCTTCCAACCTTACCATGATTGATTTGTCATAGTCTTCATTGACGACATACTAATTTACTCGACTATTGAGGAGGAGAATGCCTACAACTTACGGGTTGTACTGGACACACTCTGAGAGAATTAGCTTTATGGTAAGCTTTCAAAGTGTTAGTTCTGGATTCGAGAGGTCTACTTCTTAGGACACGTCATCTCTGAGGCGGGAGTTCCGGTGGATCCTGCGAAGATCGAGGCAGTACTATCTTAGGAGACACTCAGGAGCGTGACGGAGGTGCAAAGTTTCCTAGGTCTAGCTGGGTACTATCGGAGATTTTTCCCAGACTTATCCATAGTTTCATAACCAATTTCAGCTTTGACGAAGAAGGGTAAACTCTTAATGTGGTCAGATAGATGTCAGCAGAGATTCCAGGAGCTGAGACAGAGATTGACCAGTGCACCCATCTTGAGGCTACCGGAGGAGGGAGTAGGGTATGTAGTTTACTGTGATGCATCAGGGATCGGACTCGGGTGTGTCCTTATGCAGGAGCAGGCAGTGATCATTTATGGTTCATGAAAGTTGAGGCAGCATGAGTAGAACTACGCTACCCATGACCTGGATTTAGCAGCAGTGGTCTTCTCCTTGAAGATGTGGCGGAACTATCTGATGGGCGATCACTTTACAGTCTACTCTAACCACCAGATTCTCAGGTATATCTTCTCACAGAAGGACCTGAACCTGAGACAGTGGAAATGTCTCAAGTTCCTCCAGGACTATGACTTTGAGATAGTATATACTCCTGGGAAGGTAAATGTAGTAGCTGATTCTCTCAGCAGGAGGTCGGGCATACAACTACTTGGAGAGGCGACAGAGTAGTTAGTCGCTTTGTAGATATCCTTCATGGATAGAGATGGAGCAGAATTTCTACAGTCACTCATAGTCACTCCTCCACTACATCAGCGGGTCAGATAGGCATAGCATGGGGATGTTGACTATGAGACGCAACGTGCACAGATATCCACAGTACAGACACCTAATGGATTTTCTACAGGAGGAGAGCATGTCATCCTCTTCAGGAGACGTACCATGGTACCAGTTGCATTACAGAAGGAGGTGATGAGGGAGTTTCACACTTCCCCTTTGGCGGTACATCCTGAAGTAGCGAAGATGTACCAGGATCTCAGACGACAAAACTGGTGGCCAGGTATGAAGAAGGTTGTGGCAGAGTTCGTTTCACGATGCCTCACCTTCCAGCAGGTGAAGGTGGATCACCATGTACCAGTAGGCTTGGTACAACCCTTAGAGGTCCCGGATTGGAAGTGGGATGGGATATCTATGGGTTTTGTGACGAGACTTCCATGTACTTCTAGAGGACACGACTCCATCTGGGTGATTGTGGACCGACTCACCAAGTCGGCCCACTTCTTACCTATCAGAGAGTAGGGCTCAGTGGAGATCTTGGGATGCCTCTACATTCAGAAGATTGTATTGCTTCATGGTGTACCATCGTCTATCATCTCTGATTGAGACGCTCGCTTTACTTCCCAGCTTTGGAAGGGGTTTCAGGAGACATTTGGGATGCAGTTACACCTGAGCACCGTCTTCCACCCTCAGAAAGATGGCTAGATGGAGAGGACCATTCAGACACTCGAGGACATGATCTTTGCATGTGTCCTTGACTTTGGTCGTAGTTGGGAGGATCACCAACCTTTGGTGGAGTTTCCATACAACAACAGCTACCACTCCACCATTGGGATGCACCATACGAGGCATTGTACAGTCGACCTTTCAGATCACCTCTGTGCTGGACAGACCCTGGGGAGTCAGCATTTGTAGGACTAGAGATGGTCCAGGCCATGACGGAGAAGGTACAGATCATCTAGGAGTAGATGAGGACTGCTCAGAGCCGACAGAAGTCCTATGCAGATAGGAGGCAGAGACCACTAGAGTTCGAGGATGGTGACCACGTTTTCTTACAGGTCTAACCTTGACATGGATTACAGAGATTTGGCCAGGGCGGCAAGTTATCTTCGCGCTTCATCGGAACATTCCAGGTTCTCAGCAGGATAGGCGTGGTGTCTTGTCGCCTATCTCTTCCACTTCAGTTGCACCGAGTGCACGACGTCTTCCACGTATCTCAGCTGATGAGATACGTTCACGACCCGACACATATCATTGATTATGGGGAGATGGACATCGACGACTTGGTGAAATTTGCGGAGGTTCCAGTGGAGATCGAGGATTGACAGGAGCGGGTCCTATGTGGATGGTTGATTCCTCTAGTTCACATCATGTGGTAGCATGGGAACCTCCAGGAGAGAACATGGGAGCGGGAGGCTCAGATGAATGCACAGTACCCCCATTTGTTTCCCTAGTTTATGATATAGCTTTACGGGGATGTAAATCCCTACGGTGGGAGTAATGTAAAGACCTGTAAATTTCAAGGAAATTTTTTTCTTAAATTCTTTGGTATTTTAAGAGTACGCAGTTTCTGACGGCACCTGATTCCGAGGCCCGGTGTGCCCGGAATCAATTTCCGAAGTTTAGCTTGTATACGATCAGTGAACGAATGAGCGGGTTTTTCTATCTTTAGAATCAGTGCTCGGAATCGAAATCCGAGTACACCAATGAAACCGTGGCGGTGGTAATTTCTTAAGAGGACCTTTACCAAAGGTGTGTTTTCTCGGTAGGAGTTGTTAAAAATTTGGGGATTAATAAAGAATTGAATAAAATTTGTGGTACAAATTTTATTCCTAACTTAAGTGGTTTTATCCTACATGGGGAAGTTAGGGTGGGACCCATTGGCACCCTAACTACCAATGTGAGGATAAATTTTAGGTGGGGCCCACATGAGCCCCACCCCTTCACATTCCTTAAACCTCCTCTAACTCCCCCATTAAGTGGGTGACTTCTCCTCTCCTCACTTTCCCCAATTTAATTCTTGCCAACATAACACCTAATTTATTGGACAACTCAAGTTTAATAAATTAAGTGAATTTGTTTGAAATTTGAGTTTTTTAATTGCATGGAAAAATAATAAAATAAGGGAAGGCCTTATTTTATTTGGGGAGTTTTTGTTGTGTGAGGAATTTGGGGAGAGAGATCTTTTCTCTTTGGAAGAACTTCATCCTTCCACGAAGAACTTCAATCCTCCCGCGAAGAATGTCATCTCTTCAAGCGAAGAATGACTCAGAGACTATCGTTCAATCATCATCTTCTTTCCGTGATAAAAGAGAAGATGACGTTTCCTTGGGTGCACACCAACGATGACGGGAACGACGCCATCATCTGCGGTGCTTGACAACCGCGAACTTCCTATGAGGTAGGGGTGTGTTTATGAATGAGCAATGTTGTTTTCCCTTCCATGTTATTGGTTCTCTCTAAACCTTTTTCTATCGAACTAATGTGGAAGGAACTGGACCAAACTAACATGGTATGATTCCCCCGCCATTCTTGTTGTATGGTGTTCTCCAACCGTTCTTGAGCGGTGAATCAAGGCAAGTTTTCGGAGCCGATCGGAGGCCCAAAAACATCAGAAATGGCCTCTAAACATTAGGACAACCTAGGAATGGGAGTTTTGTAGCAAACGGATCATTGGAACAAAGGACAGATGCCTCGGGAGGCGTGTTGGCCAGAGCTGTTGTTTCTGGAAAATTCAAGAATACATGGCGTGTACTTCCAAAGCAGACGTCGTGTAGTACAAGCATTCAGCAGCAGAAGTAACGGACATCAGAAGAAGTGACACACGGCGTGTGACACCGGTCACACAGCGTGTATTGTCCACACAGTTTGATAGAGGAGACTTCGATGGACATGGCATGTATTCAAGTGAAATACACAGACACGGACAGAAATATACATCCATGAGGCACGGCGTGTATTATCTTTATTGAAAGGCAGAAGCAGCTTCTCGAGGCTCGGCGTGTAATCTATGAGATACATGGACACAGGCAGAACCACATGGCCATGAGGCATGGTGTGTACTACCACCACCATGGTAGAAGCAGCTTCGCGAGGCTCGACATGTAATCTGGGTGATACACGGACACGGGCAGAACTATACGGCCAAGAGGCACGACGTGTATTCTAGAAATACACAGACACGTGGTGGAGTACACGGGCATGTACTCCATCACATGTCCAGACATGGCCAGCGCACATGAAACTGACCCCAGAAGTTTGGACACGGCGTGTAACCATACCACACGTCGTGTATTTACCTTTTTACAGGAACAACCCTTTGACACGGGCTATGGTACACGGACAGTACCCATGGATTGAAGACACGGCGTGTGATCATACCACACACTATGTACTTACTTTTTACATGACCAGCCCCATGACACAGGCCGTTTCACATAGGTAGTACCCGGTGTCTGATGACACGGTGTGTACTGATTACCTACACACCGTGTACTTTAGGAAAATTGCTTGGTTGTCTTATTCTCCATGACTCGGGCACATTTTGCTTGGTTTTCCCCTATGATGTGGGATGGAACATTGGGATATATCATCTCTGGTCTTCGTAACGGTTGATGTATCCACCCCTTTGACTCAAGGAGCGGACCCTCTCGGAATCGAGTGTGCTGTGTAAGGGAACCCTAGAGATGGTTGTGACTGGGACGACGATGGCAACTGTACTTGGATCCTACGTGGGTTCAGCAGCCAAGACGACTGTACTTGGATCCTCTATGGGTTCGGTAGTGATGACGGCTGTACTTGGATCATACGTGGGTTCGGCAGTGATGGTTACTGTACTAGGATCCTACGTAGGTTTGGCAGCGATGACTTTTGTACTTGGATCCTACATGGGTTCGGCAGGGGAGATGATTCGGAGGATACATCTATCAACTCCACCCATCTTTGTGAGTAGTATACCTATGTGAGCTGAGTCCTGACTTTCAATCATTATCTTCAATATGATTGACTTTCTTTCCTATGTGGACTGGGTTGTGCTTTCCTGTGTGGACTGGGTTGTTCTCAGACTCTTGAGTTGGAGTCGAACTGGAATTGATGACTTAGGTATATGTATGGGCATATACCTAAGTAGAGTTGGTTGATACTTCGTGTTTGTATCTTTCCTTTGTGGTTTATCCTTTGTGGATTCTGGGAGACCTTCGGGGGTCTCGGTGTCCCTACTGAGTATCGTATACTCACCCCTACACGGGCTATACCCGCACTACATTGTGTTGGTTGCAGATGACGGACAGCGCTGATCCAGGTTGATGCTTATGGAGCGGTACAGTACCCATATGTGGACTATCATCCGGACATACACGGTGCGGACGGACGGATTCGAGGAGAAAAGGAGACCATCTGTACCCACCCTTCAGGTGGGGTTTCCATAGGACGACTTGGTGGTTGCTGTTTTACTTTTCAGCTGTTGTACTTCCTTTTCTCAGTTGTAATGTACTTTCATTTGGGTTTTTATACTGGCCCATTTACCTTCCAGTACTTTCTTTTTTACTCATTTTACTTAGTGTTTACTTCAGCTTGCGTACTCTGTGGTGTTTGTTTTCTTATATAAGTCAATGTCTTCCCTTTTATCGGGATTTACGCCTTTGGTGCTAGTCGTCAGCCCCTGGCCTATGGAAGGCGGGATTGGGGTAGCCATGGAATAGGCCCTGAGGATGGTTCGTGACAATATATACATAATACTAATTCATACGACAAAACTATTTTTGAGATTATCGAAATACCATTGTAATAATCTAAATGATTATCACTAAGGTTTTATATAATATTTCATCTTCATATCATATAAACAAATGAATTATATAACCATTTAATATTTTTTATGTTAATTATTATCATATAAATTCAATTTTGGATAATTATATCCATTCCACATGAACTTTCATACTCATATACAAGTATACCAATCGTGAAAACCAAGGAAATGAACGCTCATGAGCGATAAATTTGTATCTTATAACTCATCAAAAGGACATAAATAAACTTAATAAATTTATAATAAATAAAATTCATATAAAAAAGTTTATTAATTATTTAATTAATGTATTTAATTTTATTATCTAAGTTATTAGGGTTAAGTGCATAATATATTCGAATATAAGGTAGGGGTTTTCTACCCGAACATCCATTTTCTTTCGAGTTACTTTTATTTATCTCTTTACCCCAATGGAATTCTTAATTATCTTATTTACTCCTAAAAATTATGATTTAATGTTATAAATATATCTACCAATCAGAATCCTTCTTTATTTTATGTGGATTTACATGTTTTAAAAGGATCTTTCTCAAATTATTCCCAATAAACAAGCTCAATTCAAGGGAAATTCTAAAATTTCTACCTATTTTTAAGTGAAATCTATAATCTATTTTAAAACACCATTATTTTTTATAAAATTAATAATTTTATTATTAAAAATTATCTTATTTATCTTTTAGTTTTATAGAAAAAAATTTCCAAAAGAACTCTTTTTTCCAAAGTAAAAGAGTATTTCTCTCAAGAATTACTTGATGTTTTTATAAAAGTATTTTCATCTATTTCAATACACTTGTTGATTCTTAAGTTGAATTGGGATTAATTTTTTATGATATAATATACCATATTTTATTTAATGTTTTAATATTTGTTTGATTATGTATTTTCTATCTTGATACCATTCACCATATTACTCTGAATGGTTAGTGTTTATGTTTAATGATTGGGGAAAGTTATTTACATTTCATATGTTAGTTTCAATATGAATGTATATATTGATTATGTTACACCTCTTTTATATGAGGAATTCATTGTACTTGGTAAGTGTTGGGTGGGGCCTTCTATAGCCAATCGGTACATTGGTAGGTCTCATGAGACAAACTAGTTTGGATTTTTACCAATTTATGTATGGTCATTTCATAAGGCCTTGATAGTATGGTTATGATGTCCCACATTATGAATTCCCGCATTATGAAACTAGAAATGGATATTCCATGTGATTATTCAACTAGTATAATATCCATGGTTATGTTTTATTATGGTATTATTTATTTAGATTTTATTCCTTCCATATTATGATCAATATTATGTTTTAATGGAATGTGTACTTTTATTTATTCACCATGCCTTATTACTTATGATTTCATTATATTACTTACCCTTGCTGAGAATCTGATCTCACCCCTTTCTTATTTTTTATTTTTTTCTCCAGGATATGAAGAATTATATTATGAATGAATTTCAGGGAAAATATAGGAGTTGTAGATGTTTATAATGGAATTTACATATTTTATTTCCTTTCAAGTTGTAATGTTGAATTTATGTATGTATTTTGTTTTAAAAAGATACTAAAATATTTGGTCCTTTAGGATATGAATTCCTTTTAATCATACAAATTTATTGAAGTAAGGCACCGACTCTGGGAAACTAGGTTAAGGGTATTTATAGTTGGTATCAAAGAAAGTTTAGTATAATCCTTTTAAACTAGATTTAGAAAATGTAGATTAGTGAACAAAACCCTAATATAGGCTTTGAGGATAAGCATACAAGAACATACTAGAATTTTGGTAAGGTTCATATTATGTTTATATTCCTAGAAATAAATTCCTATCTGGATTATATAAGTGAATGTGGTTTTGGAACAGATTATCCTAGTAGTAACAACTTCAACAAGGTGTTTCGGGCCTGACATATGGTAAATTGATATACGAAAATGGGACTTACTGTGCACCCAGTTTGATACTCTCGGGGGATATGCTTAAGATAATTCACATTTTCATTAAAAACTATTATGAAATATTTAATTATAAATATATACCGAAACAAACCATGCTTATGATTATGAGATTAGACATGCATAGGATTTCAATTTATGTTAAGTATTTTACTAGTTTGACATTATACATTATGATTCGTATCCTAATTTAGTGTATGCCATTACTTATAAATGGATCTTAGTGAAAGGAATGGAAACCACATGAATACATGTATCCCATATAGGTATTTCCCTCATATTCAAGATAATGATGTTGGTTATGGAGCTATGACTGGTGCTGAGAAACTTATAACAATACTAGGATAGCTGAATCTGGTTATGAACAATAACCTTACTCGTATGGAGCATCCTTAACCAAAACATGGAGGAGAAATGTTAGACCTCTTTATATGAAAACATCCTCCATAATTTAATGAGACTACAAACCCATTCATATTGGAGAAGTGGATAATTTATTTAGAGAAGATATTTCTCACCTTGGGATGTAACAAAAGGGAGAGGGTTGTTATGGAAATTTATCATCTTTCAGGAGATGCGGATCAATGGTGGTAATTGATTCAAAAAATTAAAGAGGATGAAGAAATAGATGACATGAAATGGATTTAACTTAAAGAAATTTTCTTAAAAAAAATACTTTCCTCATGAAAAGTGAGTGGATATGGAAAGGAAGTTTCTAAGTCTGAGGAAAAAATAGGATGAGAATGTTGCAAAGTATGAAGCTAGATTCACAAGGTTATAAAGGCATGATGTAGACTACATGCATAACCCAATGAGTAATATTGATCGATTCTTTGATGGATTAAATCCATTACTCTAGCGGGCACTATTCTACCAAAATTTATCATCATATGAAGATATAGTATCATGTGTTATCAAGATAGAAAAATAATTATCAAATTCATATGGCTTCAAAGTAAATCAAGAGAAGAAGAGGGTTGATGAACACTCTGTAAAAGGAAATAAGGAAATGGGGAAGAATGGAAGAGTTTACTTTCCACCCTATAGTAATTGTGGGATGAAACACCCTGGTAATTGATTGAAGGGAATGGGTGTTTGTTAAAGTGTGGAGAAAAGGTCCACCAATCTCATGATTGCAAGGGAAAGAAAGAATATTCCAATGTTAAATGCTATAATTGTAAGTAGATTGGACATTATGCACATGAATGTCCTAGGAATAAAGGAAACTTTCACCAAAGAAGGACAAGGGATAAATTCCAAGCTTATATGGTCACAACTGTTGAAGTAGAAGTTCCTAACGATGAGGTGGCAGGTACTTTAATCATTTAAAAAAATATCCAATGCTTTATTTGATTCTGGATCATCGCATTCTTTCATATCTTCCTAGTTTTCCATGAAAATTATACGTTCTAATTTGATTTAATAATGGAGTTGTCAGTCAGAATTCCTAAGGTATGTATCATTGAAATAAAGATGTTTTGATTAGTCCCCCTTATGACACATAAATGTGCTTTAGTTGCTGACCTTATCATAATACCCATGATTAAATTTGATATAATTCTTGATATGAATTATATTTCAAATTATGATGCAAAGATATATTACAAGAAGAAGAAAGTTACAATTTTTTAGAATAATGTAGAGACCCTTATCTTTAGAGTAGAAACCTCACCATCTGATTCTTATCTAGATCTACCCCCAGTAGCTCTACTAAATTCAATTCTTGGGAAGGAAGAGGATACAATATCTATAGGTGAGTAAAGAAATGTTCAAATTGAGAATGCACCTATTTTCATGAATTTGTTGATGTATTTACATAGGATTTTCCTGTACATCCTCTGGAACAGGAAATTGAGTTTTTTATTGATTTAATTCTTGGTTCAAGGCTTATATAAAATACTCCTTATAGAATGGTCATAGTGGAATTAGTGGAGATGAAGAAACAACTAGTGGAGTTGAGTAATAAGGGGTATATTTCCATATTGTTTATCCATTGGTATCTCTTGTTCTTTTCATTAAGAATAAATATGGATCTATGAGGATATGCATTTACTATAGGGAGATCAATGCTATTGTGATAAAGAACAAGTATTCTCTTCCTCATATTGATGATTTATTTGATCAACTTCATGGAGCCCAATATTTTTTAAAGATTGAGTTTCGATATGGATATAATTAGTTGCGTGTGAGGAAAGAATATATTCCAAATATAGCATTTCGAACTAGGTGTGGGCATTATCAATTTACAGTAATTCCTTTTGGACTGACTAATGCACCCTCTATTTTCATAGATCTAATGAATAGTTTTTTCAAGGAATATTTTGACGACTTTTTTTGGTTTTTATTGATGATATCTTGGTATAATCTAAAAACTACTAAGATCATGAGAATCACTTGCACATTATTTTGAAAACTCTTAGAAGAAACAAGTTATATGGAAAGTTTAGAAAGTGTGAATTATGGCTTCAAACAGTTTTTTTCTTGGCCATATTGTCTCTAAAAATGGAATCCTATTTGATTTAAAAAAGACAAAGGTAGTTTAGGAATGGCCTACTCAAACGAACATAATTAAGGTATGTAGTTTTATTGGTTTAATAGGTTATTATCAGCATTTTGTTCAGAAATTCGCCAGATTAGATAACTTGTTAACTAATCTTACATGTAAATTGATTAAGTTTGTATGGAAAAAAGAATGTGAAGTATGTTTTGAAGAATTTAAGAAAAGTTTATTTAATGTTCCAATATTGAATCTACCATCAGGATATGGTGGATTTGTGATTTATAGTGATGCATTAAAGAAAGGACTTTGTTGTGTCCTTATATAGAATGATAGAGTTATTGAATATGAATCAACGCAGTTAAAAACTCATGAAAAAAACTATATAACTCATGATATTGAGTTATAAGCTATAATATTTTCTCTGAAGATATGGATACATTATCTCTATGGTGAAAGATGTGAGATATATACAGATCATAAGATCTTGAAATATATCTTCATATAAAAAATAACTCAACATGAAGAAAATGGGATGGATCGAACTACTCAAGGATTGTGATTTTTCAATACACTATCACTTAGGAAAGGAAAATAAGGTAGTTGATGCATTAATTATGAAGGATCATTGAGTTCTAAACAAAATGAGGATTTAAAGGGATCCTGTGTACATAGATCTAGAAAATATGGATATGGAAATTATCAAGGAAGGTGAAACATCATTAATTTTTCAATTGGTTTCCCAGCCATATTTATTAAAAAATATTTAAAGTTATCAGTTTGATGATGAGAATCTTCAAAATAAAATTAAAGGTGTGAATGATGGGATGTTGGATGACTTCATGTGTGAGGATGGAATTCTAAAATTTAGGAAGAGGATTTGTGTTCCCTCTATACCCGAGATAAAAAGGGAGTTATTAGATGATTATCATAGCTTGAATTTCTCTATAAACTCTATTAGCACTAAGATTATATATATTTTAAGGAACATTTTTTGTGGGATAACGTAAAGAGGGAAATTTTTTATTTTTGTATCAAGATGGTTAGTCTTGAAATAGGTGAAAGCTGAAAGACAACATCCTAAATGAGTATTGTAACATATTCCTATTCATATATAGAAATGGTATGAAATAACTATGTATTTTTTCACTAGATTACCAAAAACTCCAAGAATTAATGATAAAATATGGTTGATTTTTGGTTGACTTACCAAATCTATACATTTTCTCGCTATAAGGGAGGATTTTCTACTAGAGCACCTTGAAAGGATCTATATTAATGGAGTTGTAAGACTTCATGAAGCACCTCCCTCAATTGTGTCTAGTTGTGATCCATGATTTACATCAAAATTATAAAAAAATATCTAGAAATTTTTGGATATTGAGCTTCATTTGAGTACTGCTTATCACCCTCAAACTTATGGGCAGTCATAAAGAACCATCAAGACATTAGAAGACATGTTGATATCATACTTACTTGATATTCAAGGTATGTGGGATCATTATTTACCTTTGGTATATTTTTACTACAATAATTTTTTCCATTATAGTATTGAAATGGCACCATATGAAGCATTGTATGGAAAGAGATGTCGTACACCAACATGTTGGGATGAAGTTGGTGAAAGAAAGCTTGTAGGCCTAGAGCTTGTGGAGGAAACAACAATGAAGGTAAAGACTATTAAAACCCATATCAAAGAATATCAAAGAAGGAAAATAGTTATGTCGATAATTTAAGGTAGGATTTGTAATTTCAAGGTGGAGATCACATTTTCTTGAAAGTATTTCCATGGAAGGGTGTTATAAGATTTGAAAAGAAAGGTCAACTAAGATCTGGTTATATTAGTCCTTTTAAAATTCTAGAGATATTTGGATTTGAATCTTGTCATTATATGATTTTGCATATCATTTCTAAAGTACACAATGTGTTCCACATCTCATTACTGAGAATGTACATCCATACCCAATACATGTACATACTTTTTAAGGTATATAATTGGAACCTGACTTATCTTACTTTAAGGAGCCTATCCAGATTCTGGATATTAAAGAACATGTGTTGACGAATCATACAACTTTAATGGTAAAGATGCTTTGTAAAAATCATAAAATTGAAGAGGTGACATGGGAGGCTAAGGAGCTTATGATTAAGAACTACCCAAATCTTTTTGTGAGGTGACATTTTGGAAATTTTGGGAATGAAATTTTTATTGGAGGGAAGAATGTAATGAAAAAAAAATTATCAATGAAATTTCCCTTATTATGTTTATTTTATATAGTATGAATCATATAAAACCACATAGATAACACAATACAATATTTATAAATAAATAATAAAATAAATAATATGTATTTCTAGACATTAAGGAACCTATATCAGTTAAATAGTAACTTGACCTTAGGAATAGTAATATGAACCTTATGAATAGTAAATTAACCTAATGAATAGTAACATCACCCATGAAATTATAAATAAAATTTATGAATATCATAAGTGAAAGTATGATATAATTATATCATAGTGAAAGTAAGTGAATATTTAAAAAACTAATATTTAAGTGTTGGTATTTTAATAAGTCATAAATATTTAATTACAATTATATAATTAATAAAATTATTTAAAAGAAAATACATTTTAATAAAATGGATTCATAAATCAATATTTTTTTTCTTATGATTTTAGGATAATTTTATGATATCTTGGTTAATTTTTGAAAGTGTTATAAAATCAGTTTTAAATTTAAAATCTGTATTTTTCAAGTAAATAATGATTTTATTTAAAAATTAAATTTCACATATTTAGAAAAATATTTTTATAAAATTGATTCCATTTTTTAATTCTACATATCAAAAAATGGTTATGGTGAATTTTTGGGATTTTTCTAAAATACTTGAATTTTTGTTGAATAGTAAAATACGGTAATTTACGGTATAAATATATTAAAAAATAAATACACTATTCTTTGAGTCATCACTGATTTAATAACTTTAATCTCAAAATTTACTTCATTATTTTAATATATTTGATGATAATGTTAAAACTATTCATAGTATTGAGCCAAATAATAAACAAATGTATAAGATATTCAAAAATCACCTCTCTCCTCCACTATAAAAACCACCCTCACCCCCTCTTCTCTTCACTATTCTAAGACTTGAATATTGTCAAAGTTATTCCCAAATATTCTTCCCTAGTATCTACCCACATCTATGAGATCTTGGCCTTTCCAAAATACCAAAATCCCTTCCCTTAAGGAGGTTCTCAAGGAGGATAATTCAAGAGGTAAATCCTCTTCTTATTTCATTTAATTTCATTTCAATTTATTTTATTTTATTATTATCTCCTCACCTACTCTATAAAAATAATAATGATAACTACAGTATAATCTATATACTAGAGTTATATTTTGTTAATTGAACATCCATTATGAATCTCCTTACTCTCTCTCTATTTTATTTTAAAAAATGAAATCATCGTCCGGAAGGTGCTGATTTACAACCTTCGTGGATAATGAACTTTCATTCTTTAATTTCTCCTTCAGGGCTGGCCATGAAACTATTTTTATGGTTGAAACAGATTATAAAATATTTATTGTGTCTTATTTAATGTTCTTGAACTAGTATATATACATAATACTAATTCATTCGACCAAACTAGTTCGAGATGATCGAAATACCGCCATAATAATCTAAATGATTATCACTAATGTTTTATCTAATAAATCATCTTCATAACATATAAAAAATTAATTATATAACTATTTAATATTAATTATTTTTATCATTATCATATAAATTCAATTATGGATAATTATATCCATTCCTCATGATCTTACATACTCATATACAAGTATACCGATCGTGAAAACCAAGAAAATGAATGCTCTCGAGCGATAAATTTTTATCTTATAACTCATCAAAAAGGCCATAAATGAAATTAATAAAATTATAATAAATAAAATACATATATAAAATGTTATGAATTATTTAATTAATGGATTTAGTTTTATTATCCAGGACATTAGGTTCAAGTACAGAATACATCCGTACATAAGGTAAGGGTTTTCTACTCGAACCACCATTTTCTTTTGGGTTACATTTCTTCTCTCTTTACCATAATGGAATTATTAATTATTATTATTTACTCATAAAACTTATGTTTTAATATTCTACATAAATGTACCAATCATAATGATTCTTTATTTTATAGGTAGTTACATGTTTTAAAAGTATCTTTCTCAAATTCTTCTTAATAAATAAGCCTGATTCAAGAGAACTGTCCAAATTCTTACCTATTTTCAAGTGAACTATATAATCTATTTTAAGCAAACATTATTTTTCTAAAATAACTCATTTTATTTTAAAAAAAAAAACTTTCTTAGTTTGATTTTGTTTTTATACAAATATTTTTCCAAAATAATTCTTCTTTGAAAAGTAAAAGAGTATTTCTCTTAAGAATTACTCGATGATTTTATAAGATTATTTTCAACTATTTCAAGACTCTTGTTGATTATTATGTTTAATTGGGATTAATATTTTATTATATCATATACCATATTTTATTTAATGGTTTTTGATTAGTTTGACTATGGATGTGCACTCTTGATACTATTCACCATATTACTCTGAATGGTTAGTCTTTATGTTTAATAATTGTGGACAATTATTTAGATTTCATATGTTAGTTTCAATATGAATGTATATATTGATTATGTTTTACCCCTTTCATATGATAAATGAATTAGACTTATTAAGTGTTAGGTGGGGCCCATTATATCCCCTTGGTGCATCAGTGGGTATCATAAGACAAACTAGTTTGGGTTTTTACCTGTTTATGTATGGTCTTTCCATGAGGTCTTGACAGTATGGTTATGATGTCCCACATTATGCTTACCCTCATTATGAAACTATTAATTGATAGTCCACGTGATTATTAAACCATTATAATATCTATTTTTATGTTTTATTATGGAATTATTTATTCATATTTTATTCCTGTCAAATTATTCTCATGATTATGTTTTAATGGAATGTGTGCTTTTATTTATTCACCGTGCTTTATTACTTATGTTTCTACTACATTACTTACCCTTACTGAGCTTATAATTTCACCTCTTATGTTTTATTTTTTCCCCCAGGATTTGAATAAGTATATTATGAATGACTTGCAGGGAAAATCTTGGAGTTATGGATTTTTACAATAGAATTTACATATTGTATTTCCTTTCAAATTTTAATGTTGAACTTATGTATATATCTTGTTTTCCAAAGGTACTAAACTATTCTGTCCTTTGGGATATTAATTCTTTGTAATCATTCCAATTTATTGAAGTAAGGCACCGGCTCTGGGAAACTGGGGTCTGGGTCTTTACACCAATGATCCTCCATGAATAAATATTGTGTCATCTGCATCAGGTGTCATTAAATAGAACTTTGATCATGCATAATTGGTGATAGAATTTAACTCATTCAATGATAAAATGAAAAGATTTTAATCCATTCATAATGGATTAAAATAATTGTAAACATTGTAGGTTCTGGGCGTAGCGGAAGCGCGTGGATGGGTGTACCCAACTTTAATTTTACCATTAACAACGATCAATCTGAGATCCATTGTGTTGATAAAATGTCGGATCATTAAAATAGAACAAAGAACGGAAAAGAAAGAGATAATTATTGGAACCATAGAGAAGATCATCATATGTTGGTTATAATTAATTTAATTAAAATAAAATAATTACCTTGATCGAATTCTCTCTCTTTTGATGTTTCCTATCACGTTTCAATGTGATCTGTCATTGCGTCGTAGAAGCAAAGTGTAGTCTTCCTCTAGCGGTGATCCACAGGTTCTCCACATATCTTTGTTCATCGCCAAAGGAATCTCTAGGTGTTATCATAGAATATCCTTTGCTTGTGATGTCCTCCTTCGATCACCTTGAGAGCAGCTTCCAAAGCATTCTCCTTGATCTGGTGGAGGAGGATCTCTCTTGTAACTTGAGATCATTATTGGAGGAAAGGAATTATCTCTTGGCTTGAGAGCTTTCTCTAGATCTATCATGCACAACAACAAATAATGGCTAGTCTTAATGAGAATAATGTAATTGGTATTTATAATAATTATAATAATAAAATAAAATAATTACCTATAAGTATTTATTTATTTCATTTAATTCTTAGAAAGACCCCATGACTAATAATAGTGTTTGACTATTATTATTATCACTTGACATGCACCCAGTGAATTATACCTAACATTAATTAATTAATTAAATAATATTATTTCTCACAAATCCCCAGAAAACTACACGGTGTGTATATTAATATACACGGCGTGTAATTTTGTTTTTTATTTTCCTTTATTTCTTTCACCACATTTATTAGACCTTGAATAATGACTATTTATTTCTTAAATAAATATCACTGCATTATTTTCTAATAAATATATTATTTCACCCACAATATATTCTCTTGAATAACCAGTTTCAAAAATAAATTCAATTAGTCATCCTTGAATAATTATTAAACCACAATCAATAATAATCTTTATTTAACTTGTTAAATGAATATTTTATTGACAAACTTGGATACACTTAGTGTGTGACCCTCTAGACCTATTTCTTAGTGGAATTAGGAATATCCTTCCTAAATTCCAAGGTTAGAGTCTAGTAAAATGCCAAAGAACCCATAGAGAAATAATTTAATGCCACAATGATGTGTCACCTCATACGAACGCTTACCGTGTAATGTAATCCCCTTGTCTTGATATCTCTGATCAAGTGGGTTTCATGCTTGTGCTATCAACCCATGTGCTCAATTATTCTTTCTTTAACTTCCTAAAAGTGGAATTTCACATTCCTCACTATGGTCATGGATTTATTTATGCTATATTAATTCCATCAAAGGGCTTTAGATTTTAAATTCTATTTTGGAATAAAAGGGAAAAATCCTTTCTAGCATTATCTATTAATACAGTATTAATTGTGATGCACCCAACATATCCTACCTCACTACTGAAAATTTTTCATCACAGTTTTTTTCAATACATATAAGTGTGTGAGTTTTAATACCAATTAATAATAATCTTAAAGTATAAGGACCAATACACACATCTGTAGATAGAAACATCCAATGATACTATAAAATGTGGATTTCCTACTGGCGGGTCTCATTCTTATAATATCTTCCTAGATATTACCAAGGGTGCACACCATGAGAAGGTACCTAAAAGTTTTATGATTCATCACCCCTAATGGATTGTATTATTTGTTTCCCTCAAATAAAATCATCCGGCCGTAGAACGTATATTCAAGAATAGTGTTATGGAACTTATGGGTTCTCATCATAGGAAAGATCTGTTATAACCCTTTAGCGTAACACCTATCCTTAGGAAATTATCACATGAATTATCACACAGAAGAATAATCAAGATGTGATAATGAATTTATTAATATTCAAATCCATGAAGACAAGTTTATCATAAAGTACAAATTTGTTGGTTCTAGGCCACCAACTCCAAAAAACATTACACAGGGATGTAGTTGTTTCCATATGGAAATGCATAGGCTTAATTTCTTATATACATGCATTATATTCATGCATTATATTCATGCATACTGCATGTATTAGTCTTCATATTAACATTCATCACATGCATGTATTCTATATGAATCATATGCATGATCATATATATGAATCATATGCACGTGTTTTGTGTAAACCATATAAAGTATAACATGTTGTATACTAACATGTTATATATATATAAATATACTACATGCATAATATTTATGTGTTCTATGTACATGAATCATATGATTATATATTTTAGTATGCATCCTAATGTTTCAACCTACCTCACAATAAATCTATGTCACTCATCTCTCAATTATGAAATATAAGTTATGATCATTTCATAATCATGAAAATCATACCATAGTCTTGGTAAAAATTAAATCTTCACAAAATATAGAAAATAACATGTTCTAATCAAGATAATTTTAAATAGTGTGCATTGAGGACTAGTGTTGGTGGGTAAGAATTTAAAAATCAAGCCTAAAAATAAGAGGTTTTATCTTATAATTAAATGAATGATCATTCATTAAAAATAAGGTATATTACTCACTCAAGTTACCTAAACATAAATCACCTAACTCAATTACCACTATCCAATAATGTTTATAATTCCATTAATATGAATATTTTAGGATTCAATTGTGTATTTTTGAATTATAAGTATAAATTTAACATGAAATATTGTGAATATTTTAGGATTCAAGTTATATTTATAATTACTTTGGAATTATCCCTATTGGATCCTCCTAGCCCAAGTTATAGCCAAAATACTATAGGTGGGTACAATCTGTATCGACCAAATTTACTTTGCTTTGTGGGGCTCAATTAGGCCTCTTATGCTTGGAATATGACTTTTGTCTAGTTGAATTAACTAAATCTCCATGACAATAGAACCCTAAAAAAATTAATTTAAAAATTTTTATTAGTGTATTGAATGTTATGATAGAAACACCAAACTATTACCAAATTATACCATTATGTGAAAAGATATGATTTTTTTTATTTTGGACCAAACATTATTAATCATATAAATTTATTCATTTAATGACTAAAATTTGATAGGATAGATGATCAAATATATGAAAATATTTCACCCACAAAATCCCCCACACTTACTTTTTATACTCCAAGAAAAAAATATTCAAATCAAAATACACACCTAAATAAAAAGTTATAAAGTTTCTGAGATTATTTTTAAAGTTAAATCCATTATGTCTCATTTATAAAATATATTTTACTTTCATTTTTCTTTTCTGACATTAAAACTTGTTCAAAATCACTCATTCGGACAAGCAAATGTTTTTAACCAACATCATAAGAAATTTATGTCACTTATCTATCAATTGTGAAAAAAAATTAAATGTTATTCTCATATCATAATTATGCAAGTCATTCCACAAGATTAGTGAAATAAAAATTCTCTACACAAGAGATAAAAAAACATGTGCCAATCATGAGGATTTTCAATGGTGTTCATTGAGGCCTGTGGTCATTGGATAAGTATTTAAATATTATGGATACAAAGAGGAGGTTTTATTTTATAATTCAATTCATGATCAATCATTAAAAATAAGGTAGATTCCTCACTCAAAGTACCTAAACATCAATCACCCAACTTTATTTCCCCTTTCCAAGAAAATCTTGTAATTCATAATAAACAATGTGTAAGGAAAGATTACTCCTCCTATTTTTTAGACAATTTTTTTCTTATTTTTTTCTTTAGATAATTTAAAGTAAAATTAATACATTTAATAAATATTGAATCATTACCTTTTCTTTTGGTGAGGGTCAAGAGTCATGCAAATGAATATTATGAAAGATCTTATTCCCATTATCTATATATATATATATATTCTTTCATTTTTTCTAATAGGAAACAAATGAATTATAATGATACATATATGGATTATAGACCTTACCTTAAAGGTCAAATCTACACTATATGTCTATATAATATAACTCCTCCCCATAATAAGACATGAATTACTTCAATTCCCCCACACTTATTTTTAACTACGATCATGGACTAAATTCAAGATTAAGGGTGGGATGGGAAAATAATATTTTAATGTGAATAACCTATAAGAACTTATATGGATATAAGGGTATTTAATGGTAAAATTTATGGGTAGGTCTCAAAAGTGAGACAAAACAATGTCTCTTTCAAAAAAAGTACCTCAATCATATTAATACATTTCTTTATTTTCAAAAGATTTGATAAAGTATAAAACCAGGTTGTAGATGAAAAAACAAAATATCAGTTCACTCAAGAATAGATTATATGAGGAATATTATAATAAAAATATTTTAGAGTGCCTCTTATATTTATCAAATAAACACTAGTCAGTGTTAATGAAACATCAATTTTAAAAGTCCATCAAAATCTAAAGAATGTTTTGAAAATTAAAAATTTAAAGGTATAAAATTACATATCAACACTTGTTTTAATTTAATTTTAAAAAACCATGTAATTCCATTACAAGTGAATCAATCATGTAAAATTGTTTTAGATATTTAATTTTAGATCAAAGTTTTTTTTTAAACACAAAAAAAAGAAATTAGAAATGAAAACATTCCAAAATTCTAACCTATAACTACAGGAATAAATCCCCCACACTTGATTTTTTAATTATACTAAATAAAATTTAATTTATGATTAGAATTTTATTATTTTTAGATAATGTACAATACAATTAAATTCCATGTAAAAGTAAAACCTAGTGATCTCATCGATAAGTTGCATGGTGGAGAGAAACTTCCTCGACTACTTGATCTGTGAAGTCATCATGAAAGGGATTTATCCTTTTCCCATTAATCATGAAGCAGTAATTTTTTGATTCATTCATGATATGTACAATATAATATAAAATAACATGAGAAATAATATGTGGGCCTAAAAAAATGGAATAAAGCTCATGAGGCATCATCTTTATCCTTGAATTGTAATGTAGGACTTCTCTCCCACCTTGAATTCCTTAGGTAAAATAATCTTTTCATGGTCAACCTTTGTTTTATCCTCATAGATTTGATAATTATCATTATCATTCTAACATATCTCATTCTCTTGAATTTTAAATTTTTTATGAGTACTTATGTCTAAGATATTAATATTTCATTGTTTGATGGATAAATATGTATGGTTCTCAACCTCATCTAGGAGGTGAAAACTTTCCTAAAGACCAATAAAATGAATACATACCAATGTGAGTTTTAAAAGTAGTTTGGTATTCTCAAAATTCATCATCTAATTAAGTACTCCAATTATTCATATTGGGATAAACCCTTTTTTCTGATATTTTTTAACCTACCAGTTATACACTTCTTCTTGGACATTTGTTTGGTTATGGTGTAGTGTAGAAACATGATGTGAAATCCTGTAATGGTTTAAAAGTTCTTTCATTATCTTATTATAATAGTGATACCCCTATTCAATAATATTGTATCATGGAAAACTAAACCTAAAAAATATGTGGAGTCTCACAAAATTGAAAACAAACTAGGATTCATTGGTCTATGTTTCCATTACCTCCACCCATTTAGAGACATAATAAACTAAAATATAAATATAAAAAATCCAAAAGAACTAGGAAATTTTATCATAAAGTTAAAACTTTAGAAATCAAATATATCACAAAAGAGCATGGGTTTTCGGGGCATTACATTTCTCATGAGCACATTTCTAGTAAATTGAAACTATTCACATGAATTGAAAATTATATGATCATATTTAGATAATTTTGACTAATAAAGATCAGATTATAGGAATTTTCATGTAATTATTTGAGGGCCAAATTTGTCCCCACGTGTAATATTGTGGAAGAATGTGATAAAAATGTGAACTAATGGTTAGGTACACATCTCTGTATGACATGGTTATGAAAAATTTTACACAAATAAAATTTATCTCAAATTTAATACCTATACTCACTCATAATCCTATCATATTATTGTTTATTAAATCTGGTAGGTGCCTATGAGGCAACCAAAAAGTTCACTAAGTTGGAAAACCATGGGCTGGAATCATGGTAATTGAATAAGTGATTATCAGAAAAGGTTTCTAGAATTTGTGATTTATTATATTTAAAGATTTTGTGCCCATGAGAATGTGTCTAATATCCCCAACAATGACACTAAAATTTTGATCACATTGTCAAACATGTAAAAATTGAATTTAAGTTTTACTAGGTTTTGTAGTATAGTATAACCTATCTTTTTACCTAAGTAATGAATCAATTGATTTTATTTTATTTAAACTTTTGAAATTCATAAAAGGATGAATAATTTTTGGGTTTTATGATTTTTAAATATAAAAAATGAAACTATGTTAATAATCAAGTGAAACTTGTTGAAGAAATTGTGATCAAGTGTCCCTTGATGATCAACCTCCATCACTCTCAAGGGATTTGGGATATATCATTGATTCCTTGATTAATACCTACTGAACCTAATATGGAATATGAGTTCTTACTAGGTTAACACCTAGGATTTTATTAATAAAATGATATTGATTACTGATGACTTCTAAAAATCAATAAAATCATGTTTGATGTAAGATCTGAACTCAATCAAGGAATCACATCAACAAGGTGATGTGATGAACATATTTTTGTCTATTTTTATGATTTTATCTTTATAATAACATGAAATTTAATGAGTTATTAATTTTTTATTTTATCAATTGATATAATTCACAATATTACTCAATAAAGGGAAAGAGTGATAAAAGAGGAAAACACACTCAAATCATCCCACGATCCAATTTGTGTATAAAATAATGAGGATACATGTTCCTTTGATTTTTATATGATCATACCTACATAAGAATAAAATAAAAATATAAAAATTAATTACAGTATATAACAAACCTAGAAGCTCAATTACCATCTAAAGATTACAAATGTAGAGCTCAGGATTACATCAAATAATACACCTCTGATTGATCATTAAAGGGTTTAGAATTACCCAAAACTCTAAATATCAACTAAACCTTACCCATGTACATTATAAACTTGAAAATTATCCATGGAGTTCTTTTAATGAGAAATTTTTCAATTTTTATACATGAAAATTCCAAAGTCTATGGGTGTTAGTGAGTTATTAATGATAGATATTTCCACACCATTGATTCAAATAGATGAAAAAATTATACATATAAATTTATATTTATATATTTTATAGATATTTGGATTCAAATTATATTTCCATATCCTTTAGAATCATCCCAATTGGATCCCCCAAGCCCATGTTATGGTTCAAACACTCTATATGGATCCAATATGTCTCGCCCAAAACAATTTAACTTCAGGGCCTCCATTATAACTCTTGTGCTTGGATCCATACTTTGGTCTAGTGGGATTATTTGAATCCCCGTGATAATAGATTTCTATAAAAATTTAATTTTAAATTTTGGTTTGTTTTAGTGAATTTTATTATAGAAACACCAAACTAATGTCAAATTGGGCCATTATGTGAAAAGATCCAATTTTAATATATTATCCCAAAACCTATTAATAATAAAAATTTATCCATTTGATGATTAAAAATGTTATGGGGTAGATGATAAAATATATTAATAAATGTAACTCATCACCCAGTTCTAGATGAACATTATGTTTTTCTTAATAAACCTTAGGATTTAAGGACATGGTCATTTTTTACACCTTTAAGATAATAACTCTTATGAAATCTTCCTGATGACTCTTATTATTTTCCTTGAATCAAACTCATTAAAAATATTAGGATGACTCTTACACTTCACTTTGAATTACCTTTTGGAATTTTTCTATTCTCTAGATGCACCACCTAGTTTCCCTTATAAAATCTAGATATATAGGGTGAGTCCAAGACTTTGCTATATTATCACCATATTTTTTATTCCAAAACTCTTAAAAGTGCATCCAAGAATGCTATAGTTCATAATTCTAAAAATTAAAAGTAGGTATAACACTATAATTTCTCGTTCCAATATTCTCCCCATTTGTATTTTTTTATCAATTTATTTCCCATAGTTCATTCTCTTCTTATAATACCATTATTTCAACCCCTATGTTTACACCCTCCCCCTGACTTTATTCTACCCATTTAATAATAAAATTGAATGTGGTAATCTACTAACATTAATATAAGAACAAAAAAATGGGTCATCAACCTAGTTTCTAAGACTATGTGATTCAATTATATTTATAGGAAACAATAAGAATAAATTTATGTTTATAATATTTTCCCTTTCTATCAAACACTCCTCTCGATGTTTTCAAGTCCCTATGGATTAGGTATCCCAATTTCTACTCAAATGAAATAAAAGATAACACCTATAACAAAAAAACATAACCAAATAAATCATTATTCATGATAAGTAAAGTGGAATTTTAAGACCACCTCAAGATGAGGGATATGGTTGAACACAAAGGTTCAACTGGTCCTTATCGAATACCAGAGTATCCAAGGGATTATTCATGAAATATTTCACTTGTTGATCAATCCCGAAAAAAACTCCATCTTGATTAATCCTTTCTATACCTTTTCTTTAACAAAATGAAATCTGATATTAAGGTGTTTGGTTTAAAGATGTTGGAATAGATTCTTTTTTATCTAGATAACACTCTTTTTTCATAAAATATTAAAATTAGTTATCTCACCTTTTCACCTAGATATTCCAATTATTATTTCATTCGATGAAGTTGTGAGAAGGCTTTAGTTACTAAAATGTATTATGCCTTAGTTTTACTAATATATTTACTCTCTTTCAACTTACTCAATCACTCTACACACTTAGTAAAAATTTAAAATTCACTTCCACTTGTTGACTTATGGTCCACCATATCACCATCCCAATCATCATCTAAGAAGAATGAAAATTCATGTTAATTATTTTCATTAAATATTATCCCATGAGTGAGAGTTATGAAAATGTAACTAATAATTCTCTTTACCATTGAAATGTGTTTCTCATTAGGATTTCTTTGAAATCAAATCACTAAACAAATAACATAGGCTATGTTTGACCATGTTACTATTAGGGATAATAAAATTCCTATGATTCTCATGTATAAGTTGGGATCCAATAACTTTCCATCCTCATGCTTCATAATCTTAGTTTCAACTATAAGTGGGTTTGACATTGGTTTTGAATCATGCATATAATTTTTTTTTAGAAAATCATTTTTGTATTCATTTGTGGAAATAAAATTATAGCTCTATTCATAAATCACTTATAACCCTAGAAAAAATTAATTACATTAATCATCAACATTTCAAATTTGAAACTCATGATATTATAAAAAATTTCTATGGACTTCAATTTTATTTGACCAAATATTATATCATCCACATAAACTAACACCATAAATTATTCTTCCTTGGATTTATTCATATATAAGTTGTGATCAATACTACATATTTTGAATTATAGTTTCTTTAGATGTGGGTCAAGTAGAGCATACCATGCACATGGTTATTGTTTTAGACCATAAAAGGCCTTATTAAATATACAAAACATATTTTCATCACTTCCAATCAAGAATCTCATGGGTTGCTCAATGTAGTCTTCCTCCTTTAACACAACATTCAAGAATAATTTTTTCACATACATTTAAAAAAATAACCCTCTTTGAATCTCCACTCCTAGAAAAATCTAGACTAATTCAAGTTGAGATAATAGTGAAAAGGTTTCTTTAACATACTTTAATTATATTTTATCATAACCATTATATACCAATCAAGCCTTATTTCAAACCACATTTCCACATTCATTGATTTTTTTTATGGAGACCCACCTTTCTTCAATAATGTTGTGACATTCAGGTCTCTTCGCAAGCTCCCACATCTAATTATTATCAGTTTTATCTAACTACTTATTCATAGATATCAACCATGATATATCTTTTTATGATTCTTCAAAAGATGTTGTCCCTATGATTAGCAATAGAACCTCATGCTATACTACCCTCATTATTACCATATGAGATGGTGTAATTATGTCTACAATTATATTGGATGGGTAGGCTTAAATCATTCTACCTATTTCTTAAGGTAAAGGATGACTTTATTCTATAGTTGTTTTATCCTTTTATTTAGCTTTTGACACTTCATATTTTTATGTAATTTTTATAGATTATAAATCTTCACTGATTTCATCATCCTCTTTGCTAAGTTAAAAATTTGAACTCCCAAAACTTATTTTAGATTTATCCTTGATAACTTTTTCATCATTTATCTTACTAAGTTTTATCAGCCTTTTATTATAGTATTTTTAGTCTTTACACTTCTTTGAGTATCTTGGGAATATTCCCTCATCTTTTGAATCTTTATATTTCCCTTGATTTCCTAACTTGTATTACATGTAGAATTTGTTTCCAAAAACTCATAAGTGGTTTAGTGATATATTTCTTATATTCCATATTTAATAAGGGGTTCATTCCTATTATGGTATTATAAATGTTTTACTTTGTGTGTAAACCAAGACTTGATCTTACACATTCTCATAATGGAGAAAAACATCACTTTTAATAAGTAGTGTTTTATTCGTGTTATTTACCATCCAATTCCACTACTCAATGACTCTATTTTTTTGTGGGGTTCTAGAATAGTACACCTCATGTTTGATATCATGCTTCTCAAGATAATAATTTACTACAATGGGTGTGTACTCTAATCTATTATCATATCATAAAATTTGGATGGCATGGATAATTTCCTTTTCCACTCACCTTTGGTACCTATTTATTCATTCCATAACCTCCTTCAAGATCTTCCTTAACATGATATAATACATTATAAAATAATAATAATAAAATATAATGAATTAGATTTCTCCATGAGTTTTAGTTTTATTCATAGGTCCACATACATTGGTTATACTATATCGATTAATTTTGATGCCCTCTTCTTCTTTTACTGATAAGGGTTACGTACCATCTTACCCTACATGCATAAATTTCATAACCTTTCTCAGACACACTTTAGAATTGGGATATCCACTGAAACTCTCAGTTTCAATAAGTTTTCAATCCCTTATTGATGAATTTGTTTGGACTCTATTTCTATAATTTATTTTCTTCTTCCATAATAAGAAATCATTTTTTTCTCCTTGATATCCACCTAGTAGATATTACCATTGGTTCTACATCCCTTCACGAGATAATTCCTTATCTTAATTTTAATAAAGAATAATTTCTAATTGAAAGTAAATTCAATCCCAAATACTTAAATATGACTCGCTATTAATAGGTTATTTCATAATTCATCTATATATAGTACTTTTATGCTCTTCGATTCATCACTTTCTAGCCCGGTCTTCATGCTTCCATTTATCTTCTGTATACCACCATTAACAAAATGGAGCATTCCATATACTCTCTATTTAATATTATTTTAGAGATTCATATTTTCTATCATGTGGGATTAATAACCACTATTTATAATCCATGTGTTGTTGTTATTATTTTTACTTTGAGTGTAACTTCATCCAGATTTTTTTCTCTTTTCTTATTTTCCTTCTAAGAGATGCACGACCACAATGAGAAATTATATAGAATCTTATTTTTTCCTCTTAAACATGAATTATAATCATTTTATTATTATTTCTCCAATGGAGAAAATATATTACCCAAAAAAATATCATTTGGTTGTTTTATAACCATCTATTTGTGACTCTCATTATGGTAACTTACATTTCTACTTTTCCTATAGTCAACTTTTTTATAACCGAATTTTAAATCCAAATAGTAATATCCATAAAAATAATATATTCCTTATTTTTAAGGATATGGATTTATTCTTATTTTTAATATTATAAGTGCTTCTCCCACCAAGATACTTTTCACATCACGAAAATATGACATGGTGTGTCCAAAATAGACACAAAACTAAAACTTCATTAAGGGAAATATCTTTACACATTTTCTCATCCAAATGTATTATGTTTTTGAGTATCTCCATAACTTTTGATTATCCCTTTAAGATTAGGGTTTTTCTATAACCTTACATTACTATTTGTTCAATACTACCATTATCCTTGCTTTTTATGTCTCTATATTATAGACACCTCCATTTTTTACCATATACCTAGGTATTTGTTCATCCAAGATTTTCTCAAATCCTTATAATCCTCATTTGGACCTTTCCAATAACTCTATATCTAAGAATTTTCCAAACTATAAGTTATTATTTCGACCACTTGACTTTATTTTAGATTTAATTTTACTTCTCAAAGAAACTAATTTTTCTCCAAGAGCTTCAACCCTCACTGATATTTCCTCTAAACAAGCATTAAGTTCATTAATCATCTTATCATGTTCTTTAATTTTTAGTTTAAACTATAATACTTCTTCTAAACTTTTATTAATAGTTGATTACTATTCCAAATACTTAACCATTCATTATATATCTGCCTCAAGTTAGTCCATATATTCTAAGAATTTTATTAACAATGCACCAATTTTTTTTATTTTTCTTTCTTTGAATGTTGATCTCTTAAAGATTTCCCTCAAGTTCTACCATGATATCTATAACACATTCAGTTTTATTTTCATTATATCTCTCTTAGATTTTTCTTTTCCAATAGTTTCCATCATATAATATTTTACATCATATTTAAACTCAATTTCTTCTTCATCTATGTAGCTTTCACTAGCATCTTATTCCTTTCTCACAGGGCTCTTTCTTTAAAATTTCTTCATGAAAGAATTTCCCAATTTGAAATCACTATTAGAAGAAAATTTAATTTACATATTTTTTATAATTTATATCTCATATTTATCATAATAGAATCTCCTTAGTCCCTTATTGTAATGTGTATAACATTTCCACATCAGAAAAAATCCAAGGGTAGCTTTCCATTAAATCTAACCTTTACCATTTTGAATTTTTTACCACCAGTGAAAAAAACTCATCTTTTATATCTTTTCTTCATATCCATATTTAGGGATTATAATATTATCCATGTATCTAAATTCCATTTCCTTGTTTATATGATTTTATATTCAATCTGGATTGAATTATATTTTATATGCCACCAAGCTGCTATGTAAGTCATCTAGTGATAGGTTAGGAAAGTTTCTTTCTTTAAGAATAAATACTTTTGGATTGTGGAGGAGTTGAGTCCTCATCAAGATATTATTCAAAACTTTAACACGCTTCACTTCTTCACCAGGTCCTTGAATGACTCCAACAACTTTAGTGATGTGATTAAAAAATCTATATACACTTTCATTAGGATACAACTTCAAATCATCAAAATTATCATGAAAAACATGAAACTTTTCCTCATTCACCTTAGTATCCCCCTTCAAATATGTTATATAAGTTATCCTACATAGATTTATCAATATTAAAACTCATCACCTTCATATATATTTGGTTTAACAGTATACCAGACAAGGAATTATAGGATTTTTCATCAGCATTAATCAATTTTTGTCTCCTTAAGTCATACATAACTTAGATACATTACTTACATGTAACCCATGTGAAGCAATATAGAATACTTAAAATCAACAATACAATATATATAATCTCATATTATTCTTCTAGATTTGGTAATTTCTACCATCAAGTAAACATACTCCCTTATCATTCACTATATTCTCCATAACCATTGATTTTTTATAATAGATTCATCTCTTAGAACCCTAGATCAGATACCACTTATTGTGACCACATCCTAACTGTAACATCCCAGGTAAATAAAGAATAATACATTTTAATATTTATTAATATTTTAGAATTTAATATTAATTTTACTTTAAATGGGTTGCTATGTTCGATAGCATACCCGATACGCAACAAAGAGTTTCTTTGAAATCTTACGTTGCACAATAGTAATAAAACAATATTATTTTAAATGGTAGTTAACACGTAGCCGTTGTATTGGAGGGAATGAATAAAAATAACTAAAATATGATTATATATGTTTGTTAAATGTTTTTACATTTATCCAATAAATGATAAAGGCTTAAAATAAAAAAATAATTCAATTTTAGGCATATATACTCTAATTTTCACTAAAGGTCCACTTATCGCCTTTTAATAGAGAACTGTCATTACATATAGTTTTGGTCACTCTTATAAATTCTATTGGACCAAATAAAATTCTTCTTTAGAATCAGGACATCAAAATTTACTTTGTGTAAATTTTTGGTATTTTTCCGATAAAGATCATTTTTTAATGAATAGTCAAAAATGTTGTATTTTAATTCAAAACGTTTTTTTAATCTAATTTATTTATATGATTAGATTATCTTTTGAATTGGTTTTGAAGTGAAATTAGAATATATTTTTACCATTTAATACAATTTTTTTCTTTGGAATTAATTTCTCTTTGAAATTGGACTTAAACTAGTGTCAATCTTTTAATAGATATTGTTTCTTAAAAACACGCTATTTGTTTTGAAATCAGGAATTAATTATTAAATTAATTAATTAAACTTATATGTTTTGAATTTTTTAAAATAGACATCATTTTTTAATTTGGAATATCAAATATATCTTAGGGTAAAGTTTTGGTATTTTTCTGAAAAACTTCAATTTTTGATGAATAGTGAAACCACTAAGTGGTACTTAAAAAACTGATTTTTCGTTTAAATGAAACTTTACCACTTCTGTGTTTTGAATTTCAAAAAATCCTACATACATGGTTGTCATTAAGAATTAAAATGTGGTTCAATGGGACTAAAATAATTTTTTGGTGAATAGTAACTTTTATGTTTATTAATCGCGATTAGAGGTAATTAGTGTGGTTTAAGTTAAAAGTAATGTTTTAATAAAATGAAATGACCTAGAAACATGTCCTACTCTTATTTTATGTGTCATGGACGACCAATAAAATACATGGGTAAACTTGGGGACCCCATGTAGCCACTTTTGTTGGAAAATGACATTAATATCTTTTTATTTAAAGTTAAAATAAAAATGTCACAAACATGAGTTGTTTTACTAAAACAATTTTTAAATGGGGTTATACAAATCATATTTTTGACTATAAATATTCATTATAAATATAAAAATATTTCCTACATCATGATATTTTTTTTATAATTTTTATAAATTAAATAAATTAAATTATTTATGACACCATGATGATGCAGCAATTACCTCATTATTTAACGATTTAAATAAAATGAAAAGATAATGTAAAATCTAAGACCTAAACATGTCAAAAACCTATTGGATGGGTGTATTTATAATTCTTATAACCTTATCCTCTAAATATATAATTGTGGGACCATTTTTATCCGAAAATCATTTTATAATAAAGTATCTTTTCTTAACTTTCCAAGAGTGCCCCTCCTCTCCTCTTATAAAAGGCCCCCACCTCTACCTCCTTACCCACACCTCTCAAGCCTTTGGTTCGGCCAATATCTGATATTTTTTTCTCTCCACATCCCTCTCATACTCCTAGAAGCCTCACTTTGGGTAGAAGTATTCCCAAGGAATCCTTTGAGCTCAAATCTAAGAGAGTTACCCGATTTTAAGGTAATGTCTTCACTTGCGTTCTTTTGTTTTATTTTGCGTCTCCAACCCCCTAAACTCTTTTTATTCATTTATTTTGTAACAACTCCAGTATCTTAAATATACTAGGATATTGTTATAATAATCATTTGAGCTACACTTACACACACCTACATCTAATGGTTAAATAACATACTGTTTCTGTGGATGGAGAATTTATGCCTCACGAAACGATGATTGATCAATATTCTTATAAAACCTTAAAAGTTGGCCATTAAGATGTCACTATATTTATATATGATATATAATATGTTTAAGTTTTCCTTAAGATTCTGTATTTTTCATTTATGGCATACCTTTATGGCTTCCATTATGGGTATACGTGATATATTCATTTTAGGAAGTGCGGACTACCGCCCCCTCAAAGTGATTTGATTCGTTAATGCCATATGTGGGACATATAAAGGATGGATTTAAAGTTATTATATATGATGTTATACTGGAATTATAATATACCTTTATATCATTATTATTTATTTCCATTAATGTATTAGATAGAAATGAAAGTAGCGTTCATGCGTACGTACGGATTACCGTCTCCATGAACGGTGCATTTCATTTCTTATCCCCAAATGTAATGTACTATTATAAGTACATATATATAATGGATATATATTATGTATGTTACATATAAATGATTAATATAATTATGTAATTAAAATATACATATCTCTCATTTAGTTTTAAGTCCATTAATATGACATAGAAATGAAAGTAGTGTTCATGCGTACGTACGGCTTACCGTCTCCATGAACGGTGCATTTCATTTCTTACCTCTAAATGATTATGTAATATTATAAATACATTTATATGCTGTATATATATGATATATATGATATCCAAATCATGAATATCATTCTGTATATAATGAACCTTTGACCACATGAACAACATGTAATTGTAAGAAGTCCACTTTCGACTTAAGAACCAAATATCGACAAAACAAACATTATTAACTTAAATGATTACATAAAGCTTATAACATGGAAATAATTGATATAAAAGGGATATTAATCTTGAACAAGGTTCTTAAGCAAGTATAAATTATCACTAGTTTATTATTCAGGAGATTAAAGAGCAATCGAGTCACGTCGGACACGAGGTAAGGGAACTTCTTAACCCAATTTTCGTTCTTTGGGTTAATCTCCTACTTTTAAATTATTTCATGATATTATTGTGTCATATCTTGTAATTTTACTTTCTTTATGTGTAATTATAGTTAATACACATAATAGATCTATTTTATTTAAAAAAATGATCTTTGTAAGGACTTCGTCTCAATGTCCATTCATTGAGGCATATTTTGTTTTATACACAACTTTCTTTTATACGGTGTATAAACCCCTTTGACTTTTACTTTTATACAAAAGGAATATTTTTCTACGAAGCGTTTTACTAAACAACAAAAAGGAATGTTTCCTTTAACGTACGCGATAACAATGACCTTTTCCGCCGCCGTGAGTATTATTTGGTCTTTGGCTTCCTCAACAAGCCGTAATGTTTTTAAAAATGAAATAAATACCATATACTCTTTTATGTATTTTGGTATTGAAAATGGTTTTTTATAATGGATTTGTTATGTCAATATATTTAAGTGATATATTGTGATCAAAGTGTGGAAATGTTTTCTTTCCATTATATTTGTTTTATGTCTTATGATTTTATAATGGTACTTGGACACTTGACGGGTGGTTACGTGATAAACCATATGACGGGTGGTGCCGTGAATACCAGGATGGGTGGTTACGTTATAACCTCCAATGCATTGGGTATGGAAGTCGTCCGTATGGCTATTCCATTAAGTGATATGTGTGGAAGTCAAACGTATGGTTATTCCATTTAAGTATGTTTATGTCCCAATTTACCTTTATATGTTATGTGATCTTTTTGTGGGTTTTATGGTAATATTTTGGTTACAAAAGGGTAAGTAATGAACGTTTATTCAGTGAAGAGTTTTTACTACTTCATAAAGGTGAAAAGTATTACTTTGATAAATTATACATGGTTTATTTTTTGTTTTGAAAAACTAACAGTTTTCATTCATTGTGTATCCCTTACTGAGCTTTTTATGCACACCCCAAGTTTTTTTGAAATGTTTTTCACAGGACATAATGTGGAATAGTGTCAAGGATGTGATCAAGGGAAATTCATGATATCTAAAACATGGAACTAGACATGTTTCTTTTTAAGAGTTTTTATTTTATGGAAACTTAGTAGAAGTGTCTACTTTGTAATCTTTTAAGATGTAATAGTTATGTCCTAATTCTCTAAAACTCTATACCTGAAAAGATCCTCAGTGTGAATTATTCTTTTAATTCAATATTAATTAAGGTTTAAGGTCGGGGCCTTATACTAAAACACCCTAAGAGGGTAGGGTGAATTATGGTGAATAAGTTTTCTTCACTTCCTAAACATTTCTATCAAGTTATCATGAGCAGGACAAACCTTCTAGACTTCACACACATGCACACACACTATCCAAATATAGAAAAATAAATACAAGGACATGGTGTTTTACTAGGTTCACCACTAAGGGATAATACAAGGAGAATACTCTAGTAGTGTATTGATGTACCATATGATAAAAATATTTACCATATATGTTACAAGTATTTTGAAAGGATTCACTTTTCATCCTAGAAGAACTTTTTATTCTTGACTTCTCATGCACTGCTTTGAGTCAAGGTATTACAAAGTGAATAACACACTCATTTTTTTACAATATTTATCAATAATAAGAATAATAACACTGAAAAAATGGTTTCTTATCTTTACTTTATATAATCCTTTGATTACATATCTTCAAAATATATATTTATTCACAATATGACTACAATTCTTACTTCCATTTTTTCATTGATAATCACTGCAACAACATTTGTACCCCTCTCCCTATTTTTTTAAACCTGATATAATTTATATATTTTTTAAATGGGAACTCTATGAATTTTAAATTGAAAAATCATCTAGTTTTTAATTATATATAATCTTCATGATCGCCTTCAAGAATCATGGTCTTTATACTCTTAAAAATTTATGATAATCATATATTATGATTGATAATATGAATTGTAATCCATGTGGATTGGTAAAAACCTCATTTTATGCATGAAGACACAAAACATAGATCTATTATGAATGAATTCATCTCTTACATGATTAATATCTTCACAATCCTTGAATTTTAAATCACCAACAATATTGTAGTATATTATCATTTAATCTTTGTATGGATTTCTCTAGTCATAGTTTGAAAAGTTATTAAAAATATTTTATGATTAATAAAATTTATCAAAAACTACTACTATTGGCCAAACCGTCACCAAAAATTAAATATGGTAATGACCCTTGTGATTTAATAAATGTTGTGAATATGACTTATGAAATGGTCCAATGACCCTTAGGAAATCCCTTAAACATGGAATGAGTCTTGAGAAATATTTTTTTAAAATCAAAGAATAAATAAATCAAAAAAAAGGTTTACAGGAGTATAAAGTACGGGATAATATTAAAATATTTTTCATGTAAGGAAATAAGATCAACGGGGAGGTCTTCAAACCAGGTAATGTCTTGATTTACTCCCATGTTGTTCTGGCCATCAGTAACCATATTTGCTTCTCGATAAACATGAGTGATGATATTGATGATATCTATAGGAAAATGGGTTCAATCCATCCAATGGGTAGTAATCAGCCAAGCAAGATGAATAATGCCATTCCAAATCGCTTGCACGATGGTCATATAGTCACTTTTGATCCAGAGATTGTTCTACCCAAAGAGCTTTGCGAAGGTGATGGAATGAATTAAGCTCATCATATTAGCTTCAAGGGAGGTGGAAATGCCACAACTACCCATGAAGCAACCAAGGATCTGGTCGAGATGATTCTTGAAGAAAGCACCACATCTCGTAGGTCCCAGATTGCCTTTGGAGGTACCATAAATATTGATTTTGATCCATCTAGGAATATGAGCTTGCCATAACACCTCCAGAGTGTAGTGAGGTTGACAGAAATTTCCATTAATCTGAAGACGTTTCAAGATTCCAAAGTCATGCACAGTGTTGTGCCAATATCCTTTTTTCATTAGAGCAGCTTCATGTATGGAAGTGAGGATCTATATCTGACATTCATTTTGATTTTATGAGTAATTTGTATGAATAATTGAATTATGATCATACCAAATCACATGGTAGATCTCATCAACTGCAGCTAATAAAAGGTTCTTGATTTGTTGAGAGACCTCCATTTCTGCACATTTTTTAGTTAAACTTTGACGGAGTGAAAATTTAACCATATGCAGTCAAAAATGTCAAGAATATATTTCTAAATAGTGGAAGTAGTGGCGCAAGAAATAAATATGTGTTTGGTATCTTCTCAGTGTTGATTACAGAAATTTCATTTATAGTAGAGTTGAATACCAAAAGATTGGAGGCAGATCTCTGTGGGAACTCTATTGTGATAAAGATGCAAGATGAGATTGAATCTAGATGTTTTTATCCAAGGCTTGTTGAAATTTTTTAACCAACTATAATAATTATCAGAGTTAAAGAAAAATGAATCTTATGAAATGATCCAATGACCATTATAGAATACCTTATTTATAGAATGACTCCTATGAAATTTGTAAATGAGTCTTATTGAATTCTTCTTTTCTATTTCCTACAATTATGAGATAATAACTCTTATAAAATGATATTAGTGACTCTTACAGAATATTATGATCATTGTGATTTTTACTCTATTTGAAAAAATAATTTTATGAATTGGTACTTTTCTATTTTTTATGATCATCACTAGATAACCCTTATAGTTTTCATAATGAGCCATATGATTTCAGGACTTGGTCATTTTTCTACACCCTTAAGATAATGACTATTACAAAATCTACCTGATAACCCTTATGATTTTCCTTGATTCACATAAATAACTCTAATTAAATCCTATAATGGCCCTTATTCATAATTTTGAGTTATCTTCATGACTTTTCCAATTTTTTAGATGCACCATTTGGTTACCTTCATGAAATCTATATGTATAGGGTTATCCAAAACTTTTCCATATTCTCATCAGATTTATCATTCCAAAACTCTTCTAAGTGCATTCAAGATGGTTCTAGTTCATAATTCTCCCAATTGAAACCAAATACAAAACTATAAGTTTTGGTTCTAATAGAATCAAATAAAAAAATCTAGAAAGTATTTATTAAAAGTATATCATCATGTAGATTTTTAAACAAAAGGCCAAAAAATAAAATAGATAGCATTGACCAAATATAATTTAAAATGATGTGAGAGAAAAAATTAATGAAAAGTATAATAATTATCTCATATATACTAAATAAAATTATCTATATATATAGTATTATTATTTTTTTTATAATAAGGGTCATAAAGTTGACTCTTTTCCAGATGTAGAAAAAAAATTCAATCTGAAAGTAATACTAATAGAGGATACCTCAGAGATATTGTTCGAGCCTATATACATAGAAGATATATGATTAGATGATGAGAGTCTATAATCCTTATATTTAGAGTACTTAGAGGAGAAAATATCCAACTAAAATTAAGTGAGGGACCCTAATATAATTTTTATCCAACTTCAAATATAAGTGATTCTAGCTACTACTAGTGCATCCAAAAAATCTCCATAGATAATAAGGATATAGTAGACGGAAGGTGATCTAGTGCATTCTTTAAAAATTAAAATCCCTTCAGATGGAAAATATTTTCAAGGATGGAATATGGTTATATCTAATTGGACTAAGTTATACCAAAATTATTGGGTTTTATATAAAGAAATGACTAAAAATTTTAAGGAAGGTGAGATATTTGAAGTATTAAAAATGGATAGAAGATTATTTAAAATTAATTTAATAAAATAATAAATGGTTAGTAATGTTATCAATAAAAATGTAAATTTTGGAATATTTCATAACAGAGTAGATTATTTTATCAAAAATAGACATGATCTATTAGTCCTAACTGTATTAATGGATGGAGATTTAGCCAATTTCACTAATATGATATTAGGGGGAGCATGAGAAAGTTTTCATATAGGAATAGCATGGGTGAGGTGATATCATATTTTTATGTATTGTTTACGGACATGAGTATTAAAAAACATTATAATTAAATATCATTTTTAGGAACTGATAAAAGACTTTGGTATGTCCACATGGTAGAAGATGTGTTAGAGTAATTACTATTCTTTATATAAAATTTTATAATAATGGGAGACCTTATCTAATGAGGGGTGTGAAAATATTTATGTATCTTTTTTAGGATGAAGTAAAATCAATTAGAGAAAATACTCTATAATTAGTAAACCCTAAAATGATAACATGGCCTAGATAAGGGGTTTCACTAGATCCAGAGGAATAAATAAAGGAAAAAAACTTTTTATATATGTGATTAGGAAAGTGTAGAATAAACTTGTAATATCTAGGATTAGAGAAATTTAGAATCATTCAGAGAATCTAAAATTATTAATGGGAAAAGACAATGGAACTTTAGTATAAGCACCTTGAACATTAGTTTTAGGGAGGGTGGTTGGAAAAAGTACTATTTGAATACTTATCTATGAGGATAAATAATATCATATAGAATATATGTGATCTTCATTACTTGGTGTGAAGATAGAAAAATGGGATAAATTATTGAATCTAAGTATTGGTGTAACTATATATACCACCTTAGTGGATACAATATATACCTTCTCTTGTATGAGAATATAGTTTCCCATATTATGTTGGAATCCACTTAGTGGTAGGTTATAGTAGGTAAAAATGAAACAGTTGTGATTAAATGAGTGTTTAAAATGTTCAGATCGAACTAAATAGGATAATATTTATAGATCAGTTTATTTAATCTATTATTTATTTCCCTGATAAGTTCTTGATTGTAAATTGATTCCATAAAAATATCATTTATCTAAGATGTATTTAGAAGTATTTTTCCTCAAAAATTATTTTATTTCAACTAAATTTTTTGAAAACCACAATGGTTTGAGAAAAGAAAGTATCTACCATCCAAATGGAGAACTATCTAGATGAGGATAGATAATACTATAGGAATATTAAACATTAGAAAGAAATATTTGTATTAAAAGTTATGAGGATTAATGAAGAATAAGAACCAACTAATATAAGAGATTAATTTTGAGAAAAAATTTCAAAAACCCTTGGAAATTAAGGAATAAGGCAATACTAGAGGTTGTAGATTCCCTTAAAGATCCTAATATGCTAAGAAGAAGTACGGGAATTTCCTATATAGATGGATTGATTAAAAAATATAAGAAACATATTCTATAATTGATTAATCTTGGATTAACCAGACATTGTGAATGTTCTCGTTAGAGTGTAACATTCATGTTAATTGATCATGCTGAGAAATAATGTGTAAAATACATAATGGGAATTGATTTCCATGATATAAACAATTCCACAAAGGATGATGTTTCCTATCTTTCTAATCAGGAGGCTTTGAGATACAGAATTAGGTTTTATAGGATAATAGTTTCATTTAAGTTTTATTTTAAGTCATAATATTGATAGATTAAGGTCAAATAATAATTAGTATTGTTAACAACATTCATAATCCTAATAGGGATGTTCAAATGGATAGTTATTCCATTTGAACTTAGGAATACTTGGGGAATATTCTAGATTATATTGGAAATAATATTAAATAAATTATCATGGTTTATTCCAGTATATATAAATGATGTTATAATATTAAATAAGAATACAAAAGAGAATATCAGGAACTTACAAGAGGTAGTCAAATTGTTTGGAAGAGAAGGGATGATAATTTTAGAAGGAAATATTATTTGGATGAAACCTGAGATTTAATTCTTAGGATTGAAAATATAGATAAGTATATAGAAACTTCAATTTCCTATTTCATAGAAGTTAAAAAATTTCCTCAATGATATTTCATATCATAAGTAGATATAGGTGTTTCTTAGCATATTAAGTTAAGATAGAGAATACATCAAATATATATAAAATATTTTATCTCTATTCATAAATAAGGTTTCTAGTAATGTTTAATGGAATTAGATAGACAAAGATTTGGAAGTTATCAAGATTTTGAATCAAAAATCTCAAAACATCCTAGAATTAAAGCATCTATATTGGAGTGATGATTAACTTATCTCAAAAATAGATACATAATACTCAACTTGGGAGTGTAGCTTAAATATAAGTAAAAAAACCATGATAAAAGTATTAGTAGATATTGTATTTTATATTTTAAAGGAATAAAGAAGAATTATATTATCCATGAATTAGAATTGTTTGTGGTCCTTATAGGAATTATAGGTAATAATATTTTATTAGGAAAAACTTTTACTATAAGAATATATAGTTCTTATATAGATAATTTCATGAGAATCAAATTAAAAAGGTTTAGTCAAATAACATTAGTGTGATGGATGAACAAAATAAAATGTTATATATTTTATGTAGAAAATATTGATGGAAAATATAATGTCATTTTGGATGCACTAACACACTATTTTGATTCTTGTATTAGAAATGCTAGAAAATAAAATTTTAGAGACCTATCTAATTTTAATTAATAATAATTTTATGGTAGTATGCCTAGTTATCAAATAAATGAATAAAAAAATCCAAAAAATAGAAAGAATTTTATAAAGGGATATATTTTAGAAGAAAAGTTATTCATTCATAATAGAGAGAGATAAAAAATCACTGATTCTTATTATATAATGGTAGGAAAAACAAGTAAGTGCAACTAAAGTATCTCTAGATGAAATTTCTGGAGATTAAATTCATATTTAATGATTTTTATGTGGCTAGAAAGGCCATTACAACACTAATAGTATAGAGAATTCAAGAACCAGGAAGGCTTGGAATAACAAAAAATTAAAACATATAGTGTCTCTAAATGAAAATAGAAAAAAAATCTAAAATTTGGGTAAAGAATAACATGGGAGAACTAGAATAACAAAAAATTCAAGAGGAAATTGATTAGAAAAAAAAGATTAGAAATAATTTGACTAAGAAATCATGGATGATGATCTAGATAAAGAGTTGAATTCAGAAAAAGAATCATTGGAATATATAAAAAGGATTCCATATATTTCTAGAAAAAATGGTATTTTTTATAATCTTATCCAAAAAGTAAGGATGTTCAGATATTCAAGGTTGGTTTAACTATGTTTTAGGTGTGGTCAAAGAATCTAAATATCTTATATAGGGTTATAAAAAAGATATATTGAGATATTATTGGTATCATAATTATTGAAAAAATATAGCTAGATGTGAAAGTTTTTGGTTTTCTTGAGAAATTTTACAAGATCAAGGAAATAGGGAAATGAGAATTCATAGCCCTAAATAGATTTTAGAGAGATTCCTAAACTCTATATACCATATATAACTTTGAAATTAAAATATTTTATTGAGTGTTAAAAATATTTTAAATTGGGATAAACTCAATTTATAAGATTTAAGAAGATAAATTCCATATATAATTGAGTATAACAGATAATGAATACAATTATAAATCATATAGATCCAATTTTTTTGTGATGAGTTGTACACATTGAACCTATCATATTAACATACATATTGGCTGTGTTATAGGACTTATACCTAAAAAATTATACAAATGGACCTATCCATAAAGAATTCCAAGAATATTAGTTTAGTGATGGATATTAACTAGAGTTTATTTTTAACATTATCCATTATTAATTTATTCAAGAGGTATGTAGTATCTATCAAATAAGTCTAAATTAATGGTTAAGGATTATATAATTCCTCTAGTCTATACAAGTTTGTAATTGTAGTTGGAATTTGAATTTTCAATTTTTGGAGGGTCATATTGAAATTTGGATTTTGGTTTTTTAAATTGAGAGTTGGAACATTCAAAGGGATGTATTTTGGAGATATTTTTATGATTGTATGTTAGTTGGAGGGACTTGGGGAATTAATGGAGGTAGTTGAAAGTGTTCAGGGTTACAGTAATGTTGTTACAGCCACCAAGGATCCACCAACTAGCCTATGGGATTAAAAGGGGGAAATTTTAGTTTTTTACCTCAAATTTTTAGAGTTTCAATCCCCCCAATTCATGTTCACCTTATAATGGGTCAGATCACCTCTTCCCTCCTTCAAACACCCATGATTTTAGGGTTCTTGTCTACTAATTTCAACAGTGATTTGAGGTGAGTTATTCCCTTTTGTGATCTTTATTATTCCTTCCCTATATTTATTCTTCATCTACTAGAGTTTGTAATTATATTCCACTTGAGAATAATTCAATCATCTTAGCATGATGGGGCTTCCACTCTGTCTAGGAAGAGGATAATCTGTGACATTATTTGCACACAACATCTCATCTATTTGGTTTAGTTACATCACATCATGAATTTTTATATGATTTTTCATTAAATTTAAGTGATTTAATTATTAAAATGGTGGTCTGTGTTGAATATTTTTCTCGGTTTAGGTTTGGGGGTGTTATGGGGATGGTAGGCACTCATTGCTCAAAGAATCAGCAATCGTTGGAAACACAGTGAGTCTTCAATGATTATGTCTCTTAATGAATAAGTTTTTTAATTAATTTCAAATTTTCTAGTTAATTAATTTGGATGTTATGATTTTAATTTGGTTCTTGATTGATGAGATTATACCTTGTAAGAATCTTGATGGGCCTATGTAGAGTTTCCGATCTTTCAGGGATAATTGGGTGGGCTTCGTGAAAGAGGTATCAGTACCACAAAAACAGTTTTTCCCAACACCCCCTCCCCCCTTTATTAGAACTAACGAAAAAGTGCTGATAAAGGGTGGTCCCTTTATCAGCACTCAAAAAAGCGCTGATAAAGAGTGCCTTTATCAGCGCTGATAAAAGTACCCTTTTATCAGTGCTTTTTTAGCACTGATAAAGGCCTCCCCTTTATCAGTGATTTTTTTAGGGCTGATAAAGGGACCCCCTTTATCAGCGCTTGTTTAGTAGCGCTGATAAAGAGGGGGCCTTTATCAGTGCTTTTTTTAAAAGTGATGATAAAGGGTCGAATTCAAAAAAAAAATTAAAAGAAAAATATATTAATATATTAATATATAAATATAGTTATATTGATATAAATATAATATATAATTTTTAAATATATTTTAGATAAGTATAAATGTACATTTACACTTAATATACTTAATATATAAGATATTTAGTGAAAATGGATTCTTAAAAAATTAAAAAAATATTTTTAATTAATAATTTGATAATTATTATGGAGTAATAGTCATTTAATGACAATTTGAAGACTAAAAAAATTAAAAAAAAATTAAAAAAAGATCCAAAATATGTTGAAAACGCAACTCAAACTTCAAACGGCCATAAATTTTGATCCAGGTGTCCGTTTGAGCTTTACCACATATCAAATTGAAGCCTACGACGATCTCTACGTCACTATCACTTGGGAGGTACCTTGGTCAGGGGATTTTCGAGGCCAAAAGAGGCCCAGAAGGCCTCCAAAACTGATTTTTTGTCAGGGTACCCCGATTTTTTATCATTTTGTGGATTTTCAGCCTCGTTTAAGGGGGTATTATTGGCTTTTTTTGGTGGGGACTAAATTTATTACAAGGTATTACATTCATATTGATATTATTTCTTTAAAATTTCATCGTTTTTTATAATACACTGCTATTTATAATCAAATATATAACTATATGTACATATTTTTTATATATTCACACCTAAAAATTAAATTTTTAAAATAAATAATTAAACATATTTACATATAAAATGTATTAACTTTATCTAAATAATAACTAATATCCATTTTATTTAAAATACTAATATATGAATATTTATATAACTAATATATATTAATATAACTATATATATATATATTAATCTAGCTATATATATATTAATATAACTACATATATATTAATATTACTATATATATATATATTAATATCACTATATTTATATATATTAATATCACTATAAATATATATATTCATATAACTATATATATATATATTAATATAAATATATATTACTATACGAATAAATATAACTAAATATATTAATATAACTATATATAGATATATTAATATAACTATATATATATTAATATAAATATATATTAGTATACGAATAAATATAACTATAAATATAAATAGAGATATATATTAATATAGCTATATATATATTAATATAACTATATATATATATTAATATAACTATATATATATATATTAATATAACTATAAATATATTAATATAAATATATATATATTAATATAAATATATATATTAATATAAATATATATATTAATATAACTATATATATATTAATATAACTATATATATATATATATTTATTAATATAACTATATATATATTAATATAACTATATATATATTAATATAACTATATATATAATAATATAACTATATATATATATTAATATAACTATATATATATATATTAATATAAATATATATTACTATACGAATAAATATAACTATATATATATAAATAGAGATATCATGAAATAGCAAACAAATCAAAATAGAGTAGTGGTAAGGGCTGTCTCGAGTTCAAAACCTATTGGAGGCAGATGCGCGCGCATGGGGGTGGATGTGGGGGGCTAGCGCTGATAAAGGGTGGAGGGGGTGCATGTGGGGCGCTGGAGGGGGTGGAAAGCGCTATTAGAAGTGGGGGATCAAGTGTTATAAATCCCCCAGGATTGGCATGATTTTTTAAATTTTTTGTAAATTTTTTTTAATTTTTTTTTTAATTTTTTTTATTTTTTTTAATTTTTTAACTTTTATCAGCGCTTTTTTAAAAGTACTGATAAAAGTGTCCTTTATCAGCGCTAAAATGAAAGCACTGATAAAGGAAGCGCTGATATAGGACCCCTTTATCAGCGCTAAAAAAGCGCTGATAAAAGACCCCTTTTATCAGCGCTTTTTTGAGCGCTAATAAAGGGACCCCCCCCCTTTATCTTAGCCGACTTTAATAGAACTTTTCTAGCACTATTAAAGGCCATTTTTAGCGCTGATAAAGGGCGTATTTGTAGTAGTGTATGTGGTCCTATAAATTTTCTATTGGTTCTTATGAAATTTTTTTATTCTTTAGGATGCGTAGTCTCTCCACTAAAGGTTTTTCCCCTTTTTATTTATTAAATATATTGAGTTATTTAATTTAAAATGTTAAATTTAAATTGAACTCCCAAAATAGTTGAACAAAGTTCCTAGGAAACTATGGTCCTAGTACACAAGCCTAACACCTAGGTCACTGATGGTAAAGGGTGGAACTAAATAAGTTTTCCCAAGGCACATAAATCCCCCTAAAGGGGTGTGACCTAAATCCCCCTTGTCCACATCCTTGTGAAGATGTGGCTCATATTAGATGGAAAAACCAAGTAATCCTTAAATAACCATCTTATAATTCTCATGGACCCTTCTTATGAAGTGATGAGTTTATTTTAGTTGGCCCTAACGGACCATTATATAACCCTAGAGATACCTTAGATCCAATATAAATAGTGAGATTGGTTATGGTATGAGTGATTCTTTCCCTTGAGACATGTTTTCCTAGGTGGTCAGAACATGGGAAGGATGAACAAGTTGAATGAGCAGACTAACCCAGATGATCTTGGACCTTGAGATTGACCATGAGCCAACTCTTGGTACTAACATTATTAAGGCTTAACTATTAAGTTTGGTAAGGTTTTTATGCCATCGTGTTGAGACTTGGGAGCCCTTGTAGGTGCCTTGGTGTGACGATGACCCCGATCAGGGTGTGTGGTGGGAAATTGGTAGAGATAATGTTTATATCACCTTAGAACCCAAAAAATACTTGTAAAGGCCATGAGTTCATATTGTTATTGTAATAAATTCAATAATGATTGATATGTAAAAATTTAGTGAGATGGGAGTCCTGGGGATGGTATATGTTTTTTTGGATAGTTTATTTATTTTGGTAGACCTAAGGATGGGCTTACCCCAGGGTGAACAGGCTTATTATTATTTTAGTATTACTCTTTTTATATTCGAAATAGAAAATTACATTATGGTGGTGGTTATATTGTTTGAAAATAAAATAATCGTATGGTTGGTCATGAAAACTCTATACAGGGAGGTATTGATACTAAATAAAGCACCCCTTGTAGGGTGGTTTTCATACTAATGGTGGGGATACCATGGATTTGGAGTTAGGATTATTGGTTCTAGGTATAGAAGTGAGTTCCTACCATGTATTGTCTGTCGGGGGCATGTGGGGTCTTCAGTGGGTGTGGTTAAGTATCCCACATTATTGGGGATATACTATCGAGAACCATTGTATACTGGGATGGAGCTTTCCTAGATTTATTATTCCAAGATGGATCATTCCTTGGGTCATTACATTGTATACCAGGGTGGATCAGGCCCATGGGTAGTTACCTGTATACCAAGGTGGATCGGGCCCATGGGTAGTTACCTATATACCAGGGTGGATCAGGCCCCCTGGTCATTACCATTATACTGAGGTAAAATACCCTTAGGTCATTATTATGGTTAGAACGGTCGTCATGATGTGATCAGAGACACACTAACATTGGTTGAAGCAAGTATATTCAATTGGGGTCATAGACCTAAGGATCGATGGTGTTTTATTATTTATTTATTCATTTCTAGAAGTTATTCGTTTATTTAGACAATTTCACACACATATATCACTAAATTTTTGATATATATGGGACTGAATTGGTGGTTCCCTACTAAGTTTTATACTCGCACCCTACTCAGGCCATAATTTCACTTGGGTACCCGAGCTAAATCTCACTTGGTTACAGGTATGGGTCAAGCAGAGTTTGGAATGAGGCTTGTCTTGGAGTTTGCATGAGGTACTCACTTGTATTTTATTTATTTATTTTAATTCTGTATATGTGGTCAACTTATTGGGCGGTCCTTCTTACATGTTATATGAACACTCAGATATTTTATGTTTCATTTTATTTGTTATAGATTGTCCTATTTTATTACTTCAATTTACAGTGTTTCATATTGTGTATGATACTTGGATATTTCTTTTATGATTGTTCACTCTGATATATGGGGTATAGTCTCCTCACAATAATTCCTTAGACACCCGCTACTAGTTAGTGGCCTATGTTGTATAGGGAGGCATGCCTAAAATCATGTAGTGTCATCGGTCTGACTATTATTCTTAGTGAGCTTGTTGGGACATTATAAAGTGTTATATTAGGTTTTTTTATTTTTCTTTCTGTTTAGGATATGATTGAAAGGAAATATAGGAATGTGTCAAAGATTGTGATGTACCTCAGGCTGTTGCATCATGAACACCATTTCCAATTGGAAATCCATATTACCAGGTATGGGATTAATGTTCTGTATTTTCAATGTTAGGGTTGATTTATTTCACCTAGTGTGATGAATATGATTTTTAGATTTATGATTTTAATTTATTATTGATTTGGGATCTTGTTCATAGAGGTAAGAGTCGTCTTATACATCATGATTAGGAATATAGGATTCACATGACATGTATAAGACTTCTAGTGTGATTATTATCACTGAAGATAGTGTTTTATCTATTTAAAGTGTCAACAACAACTCATAAGGATTTTTACCATATAATTTCTTAGTTTAATTATACTATGTTGGAAAAAAATGTATATGGTTCATTCTAATGGAAGTTCATGCGGATATATGGAGAGACTCTTGATTATATAGATGTAGGTGTAGTTTCCTTTAGTGGGTCAAAATAGGAATTGGGTTCCCTAGGGATATATTTGATCAATAAGGTGGGATAAGTTATTTAAAGTGTCAATAACAACCTATATGGAGTTATCCCATATATATTAAAATAAAATTAAACTTAGAGAGGATGGGTGACCTAGGATTGGGTGGTGATCCTAGAATTTGGTGCCTAGAATGTATATGGATATGGAACCCTGGAGTGGGTGGTTAGGAACATGAGATGTTGTGGAATATTTAATATGGGAATGGAAAGGTATTGCCTGCACGTTGTAACCTGTGTGAGATGAGTCTTGTGGGTTAGTTAAGAGATCCTAGTGATTTGACATATGAATTAGGATAGTAATGAGCAAGGTATTATGTTTGATATGAGATGTGATCTATGAGGGAAACCTCTAAGTGAGTGGTTATCCTAATCTTGTAAATTATTTGAAAACAAAAGCATGTGTACATGTTTTATTTCAAGAGGGGTTCATGATATGTGATACCGAGTATATGGTAAGGGAATGGAGATGTCTGGTACTTCTGGGATAGATTACTTTGAGTGATGAATCTTTTGGTAAATATTGGTTTTAAAGGATAGGATTGGTTGAGTGTCTGGATTTTTTGATTTTTCATACACTTTCAGCATTAGACCATGGATGTATGCTTCTATTTTAAAATAATTCTAGGGTTTCTTGGTGGTTTTAAAGTATAACTTGGCATGGCTAAATGATTATTTTTAATAGGAGAATCAAGGGTTTTCAAGATGGATGAGATTAACATATAATAGGAACATGGTTAGTGGTTTATGTGCATGATCCTAGTTTTGATGATGTAAAACTCATGGGAACATGATTTAGGTTATATGATCGGGTGGTATGGGGGTGTATGCCCATTATGATTAGGTTGGATCAAGGTAGTGTGCATTGGTAAGAACAATGCATATTAAATTGTGAATCATTGAAGGTTATTAGTGAGTTGAGGACTGTTGGAATTTATTAGTTTCTTGACCCTATTAATTAGAAGTTCGATTAGGGTGGTTTTGTGCCTCTATTATAATGATTAAGTTAATGTGTAGCATAGATTGGGGTGAGCATCGTGTGTATGATGGTTGTAATTAAATTTACTCTCAAGGAACAATGTGGGTGAGCTGGATGGGGAGGAGAACACATAGTGTTAGGTCCTAGTATATAGAAAGATTGAATAGAGGGGGTTAATGGTCCTTTTGAGAAATTAATCAATTGAATATAATTATCAAAGTAATTAATAGAGTTGACTGTGTAGTGAAAAATAAAACAAATAACGTAGGATGTTTTTTATAATATTTTGAATCACCAAGATCCTAGTCTACTCTTCAATATTCTCTACTCATTGAGAAGACTAGTATTTATTAATACCTCACTTTTATATGGATTTATAATTCAATTTACATACATACATACCTTTTTCACAAATGGTGGTATAACCCCAACTAACTTTTATAAGAGTCACAACCCACCTGACTTTTGTATGGGAGTCACAACCTAGCCTTCCTTTTAGATAGGATGAATAACCTAGTTAAATATCTAGTGGATGGTAAAATCTTATACCGGCTATAGAAGCACAAACATCATATAGAAGAAATACAAAAATCAAAACCAAATAGAAGTTAAGATCAATAGTAGAGTAGGTAATAATAAACATTGATACGAGTCAAGATATTTGATCACTTTAGAAGTAGATGATAAAAATAATGAATTCCATTGTGGGTGAAGAAATGGAACAATAGTCATGGTTTAGATTCAGTACTTTGTAAATCTTGTATCAATGTTTTATTTTTCACTCACTGTGATGGTATCAATTGTCATTGTGTCACCTGGACAGTCTTGTGTGTTGTTGTTTACCCCTATCTAGGGTGTGGATCAAGTTTATTAATATAAACTTCTTGTTGAAAGGTGATCACCAAGTGGAGTTGATTAGGTCTATTCTTGAGACTAAACCAATTTTTTTATGCATTATGTCTTTTAATTTGGTTTTTCTCTATTTTACTATATATTTCAGAAAACTAGATTTTACTTTGATAGTTATTCTTGGATAGAAGTTATAACTATTTTGACCTATTAAAGTAGCTTAAAATTTTTTATCAATAACCCACATTGATATTATTGATAATTAATCAATATTTTAAGAATTTATTTGAACAATCAAACTATTATAACCGTATTACCGTGATTAATTTTCCTATATTCATTTTTTATTGGGGAATCTTTTTAAGTGAACTTTTTAATATAATTTTTTATAGATACTCAATTCCCACCACCCCTCTTGAGTACTCTACTCCGACCAACAATTTTTAAAACCTCTTGAAATATAGTGCCTTAGTAAAGATGTTTGAAAGTTAATTTTATATTGGAATATATTCCAAAATGATATCGTATTTATTAACATTATCTATTAAAAATTTAAATCTTACATCTATGTGTTTGGTCCTAGAATGTTGAAAAGGACATTTAGATTTTGAAATAGAAAATATGTTTTCACAAAAAAAAGAGGCATTTTATCTAAATAAACATTGAAATCAGATAGAATTTTTTTTATCCAAATATATTGAGCACAACAATTTGTAGTAACAATGTACTCAGCCTCAGCTATAGAAAATGAAACTGATAATTTCTTTTTGTAACTCCACGATATTAAACATTTACCTAATAATTGAAACATATATGATGTGATTTTTCTATCAAGTCTTCAACCTCCAAAGTCAGATTCATAATAAGATAGTAAATTAATATAGTTCTAATTATATTAAAATAAACTAGTATTAACAGTTCCTTTAAAATATCATATTTTTATTTTAATAACCTTTAAATTAATTTATTTTAGATTATATTGACATATAGCACACATATAGACTGAAAACATAATATCATTCATTAATGTTTTTAAATAAATTAGGCTTTATATTATTCTTCTATATAGTTTTTTATTCACATATTTTCCAAATTCATTCACATCTAGTTTAAAATTAGTGCTCATTGGGGTTCTCTTAGTTTTACATAAATAAAAATTGAATTTTTTAACCAAATCATTAGCATATTTATATTGATTTATAAAAATATCATCTTTTCTTTATAAAATTTGAAGACCAGGAGAAAATATTAATTCTACCATCAGGCTCATAGCAAATCCATTTTTCATTAATTTCAAAAAATAATTACTAAGTATATCATTTGTATATCCAAATATAATATCATCAATATATATTTGTACAATTAATATATCAGTAAAAAAAAATTTATAAATAATAATAGACCAAACTTTCCTTTATTAAAATCATTTTATAGTAAAAAATATAGTTAAATTATCATAACAAGATCTTGGAGCTTGTTTTAGACCATACAAAGATTTAGATAGTTTAAAAACACGATTTGGAAAATCTTCATTTTCTAAACTAAGATTTTGATTAACGTAAACCTCTTCTGAAATTACACCATTTAAAAATGTACTTTTTACATCCATTTGAAACAGTTTAAAATTTTGATAACTTACAAAATATAATATAATCTAAATGGATTATATTATAGAAAATGGTGAAAATAAATCTTCAAAATCTATGCCTACTTATTGTAAATAACCTTGGGAAACTAATTTAGCCTTATTTCCAACTATATTACCAGACTCATAAATTTTATTTCAAAAAATCCATTTGGTTCCAATATATAGTATATATTTAGGTAACTCAAATAAAATAAAGAATTTATTTCTATCAAATTGATTAAGTTTATCATGTATAGAATTTATCCAATTTTAATCTTTCAAATATTCTTTAAAATTAATAGGTAAAAAATCAGCAAAAAATATAAAATTAGTATAAAAATTAAAAACTGATTTTATGATTCTTATTCCAGATTCAAAATTTCCAATTACATTTTCTAATTATTGATCGCTATGTGTTTTATAATTCATGGCATCAAAATGATAATAGATGTTCTCCCCCTCAACTGATGCATTTTCATTTTTGGGATTATCTTCATCAAAGTTGAATTATTTAAATTCTTCAACATGATTATCAGAATCTTCATTTTATTTTCTACTATTTTCAATAAACTTTACATGTACAGATTCCACCATTAATATGGTTCCCTTATTATATACTCTATAATATTTAGTATTATTTTAATATCCTATAAAAACTGTCATCACTTTTATCATCAAGTTTATCCATATTATCTTTAGTATTTAAAATATAAACTCTGCAACCAAAAAATTTAAAGTAACCAATCATATGTTTCTTTTATTTAAACAGTTTATAATGGGTTTTCTTTAACATGGGTCTAATTTAAACTCTATTTAAGATATAGTAAGTAGTGTTAACCAACTCAGCCTAAAAATATTTTTGTAAGTTAAATTCATTAAGCATATCCCTTTCTATCTCTTAAATGGTTCAGTTTTTCCTCTCTATAGCACCATTTTCCCAAATGGCCCGAAGGCCTTATTTTTATTTTATTATGGATAATCCCCCTTTTAAGGGTTGAAGGGGAACCCGTACATGACCCGTAATCCCAAGGCACAAGACCCGACATGACTTGTAATACATGACCCGAAGGCCCAGAGGCATACCATGCCTAATACATGACCAATAGGCCCAACCAACTAGAACTACCCCTCCCCAAATTATACATCATTGATCACCTAGCTACACACCTTGCATTTATTATTAGATAGCATTACCCTATACAAAGTTGCACAATGCCTGGTCATGGTGGCGGTTTCCATACCCTCTCATTCTTCCAATCTGGTTAGCACTGCTTCTAGTGACTACTATTCTTGTTGCTCTGATCCTCTTCTGGGGCCTAATCTATCTGAATTGGGATACTCCATGGTCTCAATGTCCCAAATGCCATGTGATCCAAAGGCCCTTGAGACCCGTAGGCCCAAACCGGTGGCCCAAAGGCCCAAATCGGGTGAATAGTTCTAGTAGCTACAGTACCAAACAGTAACTGCTACAGCAACTTGAAAATTCGACTCCACTCAGTTTTGAACCATGGTTTCTTGGATTCCAAGAAGAATCCATTACCACTCGCTTACGGGCTCGTTGGAATAGCACCATTTTGTTGTGGTGTTCTAGAGGTAGAAAATTTATGGAAATATCCATTATCTGCACAAAATTTCTCAAAAGTTCAGGTTAACAAATTATCATACTTTATAGCTTTTAATTGATGTTTTTAAATGACCTTTTTTTATTTTGAACTTGTTTATAGAAAGTAATAAACTTTTTTAGGGTTTCATATTTATGAGATAAGAAAAGTGTCCAAGTGAATCTACTGAAATCATCTACAATTACAAACACATATCTCTTACTAACTAAAATATAACTTCTCATGGGTACAAATAAACCAAGATAAAGCAATTATAATTATATAGAAGTATTTAAATTATTAGAAAATCTAAAATTCTCTTTGTTTTTATTATCCTTTAGATAATAATCACGCATAAAATACTTACTTTCTTTAAATTTTGGAGTTTCAAAATCTGTTTATATTTTGACAACTTATATAGTTATCAAAGATAAACATGTCATAATCTTCTATGATAAATAATATAGTCTATTTATATATCATTTAATCACTTTAAACTTTGTTGGGTTAGTTTTAAAAAATCTATAGAGTCGATCTTTTTTATTCTATTATCATAAAATAAAACAGTGTTATCGTTATCAAAATGACATTTAATATCTTTAAACTTTACACTCATGTCATCATCATAAAGTTGTGATATACTAATTAAATTGTGTTTTAATACTTTTAAAAATAATACTTTAGAAATTATAAATTTTTTAAATATTCCTACTTATCCAAAACCTTTGACCTTACCTTTAGAGTTTTCATTAAAAGTGGTAGTGCCTCCATCACATGAATTAAAAGATAAAAAGTTAGATATGTCACCAGTCATGTTCCTAGAGAACCCACTATCCATATCACATGTATCTTTATAAATATTTAGGTAGGTTTCCTATAAAACATATTAAGAAGATAATTGTTTGGTTACCCAATATATTTTGGGCTTAACTGGAATAGTAATAAAACTCTTAGACACCCATAACGATTTTAAAAATTTATTATAGGGTAATCTAGAAGATATATTCTTAGAAATAAAAGTCTTGGTATGGACTAGTGAATGAGTAAATCTTAGATAAAATTCCTTTGCATAATTCTCTTTTAGATTGCATATATATCATGTAACATTTGAGACATTCCCATCATTACTTTTAACAAAAGTGGTTCTATATATATTTAAAATATATCTATTATAACCAAATCCAATTTTATCTTTACTATATTTTTTCATAGCCATTATCTTATTAAATTTTTATTGACCTTGAACAAAAAATGATAAATTTTATTTTAATCCAATAATTTCCCTTTTAATATTTTCAATTTTTTTTGAATAAATTCTAGGTCATCACATATTTTCATAGTTGAACATGATCCTGTATTTTTCATTTTCTTATTTTCATGTATAAGATTCTTATATTCCTTTTAAATTTTATATAAATCATTACAAACTAATTTAAATATCATGTATTCATATTCGTTATTTTTTAACATGAAATATTTCATTCTTTCATTATCATCTTTGATATTAATTATTTTAGAATCTACAACCCTTTTCTCCTTATTAACTTTTTTATTTTCTATATATAGTTATTTTTACAGTGAATCCATTCTCAAAATATCACTTTGAAACTCTCATTTTGTTTAGTTAATTATTTAACTTCAGTTTCAATATCAGACTCATATCTTAATCTATAATCAAAATAACTATTTACCTCATTCATTTTTGTTTCTATCAATAAAATATTGGCCGATTATTTTTTACTCTTAGAATCATCACTACTCAAGACTAACTCTTTTGTGCAACTCCATCCAACATGATATACTCATTTTAACTCTTTCTTGTATTTCTTGTCTTTCCCTTCTTATTTAAATTTTATAAAGCCTTATTTTATATATCCATTTTTTCTACACTTGTAGAATATTAATTTGGAAACATTTTATTTACTAATTTTACCTTTATTACTTCCCTTTATGTCATCCTTTTGATGATATCTTCTGGTATGCTTTTTAAACCCTCTCTTTCCTTTCGTGTACTTGTAGAATTCTTTAGTAAAATTTCCTATTTAAACTTTATCACTTTTCTGCAACTCATAAATAAAGGAATTATCATAAACATTTATATTAGATTTGAAAGATATACCTTTCTTTTTATCATGTTCATAAGCATTGTCATTATTTATTTCAAAATCATATTAAAGAAGTTCTCTTATCAGTGCATCCATTGAATACTTAGTGAAATCCTTACTTTCTTCAATGGAAACCTTCTTTGAGATCCACCTTTTAGTAATATCTCTAAGTATTATTTCAATAATAGCTTCATTATTTATGGTCTCCCCGAGTGAAATCATGATATTTATAATCTTAGTGAATTGGCTGTACATCTCATTGATTATCTCTTGATCAGTCATTCATAATTCATGAAACTCATCCCTATAAATACCCAACTTGCTTCTCTGCAATTTATTGATTCCTTAATGAGTGAATTTTAAATTCCTCTAGATATCAGATGTATTTTTACATGAAGAAATATGGTTATACTTATTTCTACTTAAATAAAACTATATATAATTCATAACTTTTTATTTTAGAACACATTTTGTACCATCATTTCTAGTTAAAGTTTCTAAATCTATATCAGACAGTTTATAAGGTTTTGTCATGATATCCCAAAATTAAAGACCGATATTTTTTAGAAATACCTTCATATGATCCTTTCATAAAACATATTCTCTTCCATTGAAGTGGGGTGGTCTAATGGGATTCAACATCTCAAATTATTTACTTTCCATAATCAAAGTTGTGGATCTTTCCTTAGACTATTAATACTAGGATAATGGTTAGTTCAAAAATAAAATAAAATGATAATAAAAATTTACTTAAAGGCGTAATGATCTGATACTAATTTTAAGGTCTCAGTTTATGGAAATATTGACTAGAGAGGGTTTAAATAGTCCTTTTAAAAATTTAATCAATTGAATATGATTATCAGGGTGATTAATATTGTTAATTGTGTAGAATAAAGTAAAACAAAGAAAAAAGGATGTTTTTTATAGTAATTCAGATCATCATGATCCAACTCTACTCTTTAATCTTCTCTACTCAGCTAAAATACTGGTATTTACTAATGCCACACTTTTTATGGGGAGTGATAACCCAATTTATATATGTATGTACCTTTTTCACATCTTATGGTATAACCCCAATTGAATTTTATAGGAGTCACAACCCACCTAACTTTTTTATGAGAGTCATAGATCAACCTTCTATTTAAATTGGAGGAATAACTTAGTTAAACAAATTTTGGATGGGAAAATATTAAGTCGACTCTAGAAGCACAAAAAGCATATATAATAAATACAATGATAAAAACCAAATAGAAATTAAGATTAGTAGTAGAGAAGATGATTATTAACTTCGATATGGATCAAGATATTTGTTCACTTTAGTAGTGGATTATCAAAACAATAAAGTTCTTTTTGATCGCAACAATAGAACAATAGTCATTGTTAATATTTAGTACTACTCAAATATTGTATCAATGTTTTATTTTTATCTCACTCTGATATTATCAATCTTCATCATCAAATCTCCTTGAATAAACTTTCTCAATTTTATTTTATCATGGTAATTTATTCACATTACAATAACTAATTTTGTTTCATTAACTTCAAGATATTAGAGTTTCAGATTTGGATAATCATATAAAACTATGTTAGGAACTAATAAACATTAAAAATATATATGTTTCCTATAATTTGATTTATCACACTCATACTTAGAATCTCTGAACTCTTTTATTTCTGCATGAAATAAATTTGCAACACTTCAAATAATGTTGCTAAGATAAATCAGAATTATTCAAATGAATAAAACATTAAAAAATATTTAAACATGATTTCAGTGGTTTGATAATTCAAAATATATATTAAACATGGAATAAAATAATTATTATGAAAATTATTATTTCCATAATAATTCCCATCATATTTTCTGTATCAAATAATTTTCACATAATTTTTATAATATATAACTTTTTTAAAAAGTAATAGAATAATTAAAACTAATATAATAAACTTTCAATAATTAAAAATATAAAAATAACATTAAAACATAGTGTTCTGAAAAATATAGATTTTCTCAAAAATAAGAGAAGAAATATAATGACCATGAAACATACTGACCATGTGTGGTAGGTAAATTGACCATGCGATTGTTGTGTGGTTGGTATACTAACCGTACGAAGCAATTTTTTCATGTGGTCAATATACTGACTGTGTGAACAAAGTTTTGTCATGTGGTAAGTATACTGACCATGCGAACACTTTAAAAATAATTCATGAAATCAGTAAAAAAAATAATTAAATAAATTCATGTGGTCAGTTAAAAAATACATGTGGTAATTAAAAATACCTCAGTCACTTGAATTTTAAACTTCACAGTATGTAGAAAAATGACTTTGTGGTCACTTGAAATGTGGCTTCATGGTTGGTACACATGCTCGCACTCATAGTAGATTTATTTAACTCACATTCACTTCATATGATAGCTTCACGGTCACTTAGAATTAACACTCGTGGTAACTACCTACATAGTATGTTGGGCTGCAGCTTCATAGTAAGTATAATGCTTGTGCTAACTTCATTTATGGAATCACCATGTTAGATTCTTTTGTTCATAGTTGGTTTGCATGGATGAAGGAGTGGTGTTGAACTATCATGCCGAATAAGGAGACCCAAATCCCGTGATGTGGTCGATAATATATTCAAATATTATCATAGAGGTTGTGTTTTTGATGGTGTGTTGGTGTGGATATAAGGTAGCTAATGTGGTTTTGGTGTTGCATTTCTGAAGTGTTGGTGTAAGTCAAGTCATTGCTGAGAGTGCATGGACGAGGTGTTGTTTCACGTGACTATCACAAGGTCAGTACTACTTCTAGTTCTTTGGTAAAGATGTTTGAAAGTTAATTTTTTATTAGAATATATTTCAGAAACTACTAGAAAAATGACCTTTAGTGACCTCCATACAACCACTTTTGGTGGTCGTGGTTACCCCATCGCTAAAGGGAAATAGCGACCGCCAAAAGAAATCGTTATAGGGGTCTAAAAATTGATTGTTCTATCACTAAAGGGTAATATCGACTACCAAAATGGGTTTCTATAGGGGTCCACAAATCCACTACACTGGTGATTGTCGAGAAATTCTTTAGCAACCGTCATAGGGGGTCTCTAATTTTCCTAGAAAAAAACATGTTATTAGACACCATATGTGGTCACTAGCCTATAAATTTTAAAAAAAAAATCCACATTATAAATTCCATGCTGAATAAGAAAACCATAAAATAAAAAATCATAAAATAGAGAACCATCATTCAGACAGCTTTAGACCCTTCCAATCTTCTTTATCGATCAACCTACAGATATAATATAAAAAATAATTAAAAAAATCAAATATAAAAATTAATATGTTTAATATTAAAATATAATTTATTAAGTTAATAAATAAATAATAATCAAAATAGTTTATACAGTGTTATGAACTTAAAAAATCATAAATACCTAAATGATGAAAAGATAATATGAAATATCTGATTACATTATTTAATTATCATTTTTGAAATGACTATTAATGTTGAAAATAAATTTTACCACATGATAATCAATTTGGGAATCAGATGGATGCATTGTTTCCTAAAACAAATCACAAATGATACTAGGATTTCTCTTCTATATTTTCATGTTGATCAGAATTCATTTTCTTATTTTTACCCCCATACATGAGATATTTCATTTTAATAAAACTAGACAATGTTACCCATTATTTTTCATCATAACAGGTGACACAAATATATGATGGATGTTGAATTGATTCTAATATATCAAAAACAACTCATTGATCATTCACCCATGATTTTATGTTAGTCCGATTTTTTTTTCTAGGTATTGGACTCTTTTATGTGGTTTTTCATTTTACTCTAAATTTGTGGGACGAACATCATTTTTTATTATACTGATAAATTATGGTATCTGATCGAATTTATTATGGTTCTTACATATTTTGAATGACATAAATATAATTTTCCTAATATTTCACATCAATCAAAGCTCATTTGGTCGTTTTTAACCCCTACATGCATGTTTTTTCCATTATTAAAAAAATATAATAATATCAAATCATACCTTATTCCATAACAATAAATCTAGGTATCATATGGACATGTGGTTGATTGAAATAGATCAAAAAATATTCAAGTAATTATATCCTATATTTTCATGTCAATCAAAAATTGTTTGCTCATTTTTGATCCCCTAACAGGAGATATGTCATTTTAATTAAACAAGACAATGTTACTCATTGTTTCCATCATACCAAGTGACATGAGCATCCAATGGATGCAAAGTTGATTCCAATGGATCAAAAAATACACTTTGATCATTCTAATATGATTTCATGTCAATCCAAGTTTTTTTCTAGGTATTATCCCCTTTTATGTGATTTTTCACTTTACTCAAAATCCGAGGGATGAACGCCATTTTTGATCATATAGAGAGATTCAGGTATTCAATCAATGTTTTGATGGTTTTGATAGATTTTAAATGTATTATTGATCATTTTACTAAGATTTAATGTCAATCATATCTCATATAGTTGGTTTTGACTCATACACGCATGATTTTTCCATTATTAAAAAAATTAATAATTTCAAATCATACCTTATGAAGTACCAATCAATATGTGCATCAGATTGATGTAAAGTTGATTGAAATAGATCAAAAATTATTCAAGGAATGATATCCTATATTTTCATGTCAATAAAAAAAATTTGCTCATTTATGACCCCCTGATGGGAGATATGTCATTTTAATAAAACTAGACAATGTTACCCATCATTATCCATCATACCAAGTGACACGAGCATATGATGGATTAAATGTTGATTCCAACAGATCAAAAACAACTCAGTGATCATTCTCAAAAAATTTCATGTTAATATAATTGTTTTTGTTGGGTGTTAGACCATTTTACATGATTTGTCACTTTACTCCAAATCTATGGGACAAATGCCATTTTTGATCATACTAAGAAATTTGGGTATCTGATCAATGTGATTATGGTTAAAACAAATTTTAAATTGATTAAAGATCTTTTTCCTTAGATTTCATGTTAATCGGAACTTGTTTTTTGGTTTTTACCCCTACAAACATGATTTGTCCATTATTACAAAAAAATAATTTCAAATCATACCTTAATCCATACCGATCAATTATAGTATTATATTGATGCACAGTTGATTGAAACAAATAAAAAATTATTAGAGGAATGGTCTCATATATTTTCATTTCAATCAGAATTCATTTGATCATTTTTTACCCCCTAATAGGAGATATGTCATTTTAATAAAACTAAACGGTGTTACCCATTGTTTTCCATCATACCGGGTGATACGAGCATCTGATAGATACAGACTTGATTCCAATAGATCATAAATGACTTGGTGATTGTTCAACAATGATTTTATGTTAATCCAAATGTGTTTTCTAGGTATTGTCCCCTTTTACATGATTTTTCACTTTACGCCAAATACGAGGGATAAACACTATTTTTTATCATACTGAGCAATTTGGGTATCCAATCAATGTTTCAATGGTTCCTATAGATTTTAAATGACTTAAATATCATTATCCTAAGATTTTATGTCAATCATATCTATTTTGGTCAATTTTAATCTCTACAACATGATTTTTCTAATGTGAAATCATACCTTAAGCCATGATGATCAATCCAAATATAGGATTGAAACACAGTTGACTGAAACATATCACAAATGATTCAAGGAATTATCTCTTATATTTTCATGTCAGTCATAATTTTTTTCTCATTTTTGACCCCCTAGTGCGAGATATGTGATTTTAATAAAACTAGATAGTGTTACCCATCATTTTACATCATACCAGGAAACACGAGCATTCGATGGATACTGAATTAATTCCAATATATCAAAAACTACTCGGTGATCATTAACCCCTTATTTAATTTCAATCCAATTTTTTTCTTAGTATTGACACCTTTTATGTGAATTATCACTTTACTCCAAATCTGATGGATGAACATTATTTTTGATCTTACCAAGTAATTTGGGTATCCAATTGATGTGTCAATAGTTCCTATAGATTTTAAAATAAGTAAATATTGTTTTCCTAAGATTTCATTTCAATTAGATCTCTTTTGGTTGGTTTTAACCCCTACAAACATAATTTTTCCATTATTACAAAAAAATTAATAATATCAAATTATACCTAAAACCATATCGATCAATCTAGGTATCAGATTGATGTGATTTTATTGTAAAATATCAAAAATGATTCAAGTAATTTTTCCCAGATTTTCATGTCAATCCGAATTTTTTTACTCTTTTTTTGTACTCTTACAGGAGATATGTCATTTTAATAAATCTAGACAACCTTACCTATCATTTTCCATCATACAGGGTGACATGGGAATCTAATGGATGTAGTATTGATTAAAACAAATAATAAATGTCCCAGTGGTCATTCTACCATGATTTCATGTCAATCCAAGTGTGTTTTCTAGGTATTGACCCCTTTTATGTTATTTGTCACTTTACTTGAAGTCTGGGGGATGAATTCCATTTTCGATCATACTAAGAAATTCAGTTATCTAATTGAAATCAAGATGGTTCCTATAAATTTTTAATGACTTAAAGATCATTTTCCTAATATTTAATGTTAATTAGATATCATTTGGTCATTTTTGACCCCTACACACATGATTTTTTTATTATTACAAAAAACTATAATAATGTCAAATTATACCTTAAGTCATACTGATCAATTTGGGTTTAAAATTGACTTGTAGTTGATTTAAATAGATCACAAATGATTCGAGAAATTATCTCATGTATTTTCATGTCAATAAAAAAATTCTCATTTTTGATCCCTTGATGAGGGATATGTCATTTTAATAAAACTAGACAACATTGCCCTTCATTTTCCATCATACCAGATGACCTAAGTATTCGATGGATGTTGTGTTGATTCCAACGAATCAAAAATGGCTTGTTGATCATTAAACCACAATTTAATGTCAACAAAAGTGGATTTTCTATGTATTTTACCCTTTTAAATGATTTTTCACTTTACTCCAAATCCGAGGTATGAATGCCATTTTCGATCATACCGAGTAATTTGGGTATGTCACATACATGACATATTTTAAAGGTATTTTTTTATTTAATTTACATTATTGCTTTTTTGGGGGGTTTTCAATGCATTTTTGAAGGAAATGGTGGGTTTCCATAATTTGGGTCAACTCGAGAGCCCATTTCCAGTTTTGACAATAAATTTTGTTTGTTTAATAACTCCCTCGTTTTTCAACATTTTTAACTCATTCAACTTCCAAAATGACCTTAATTTAACTATTAAAACCACCAATGAATTTTGGCTCCCTTAAAAATTCATTTGCATCTTGGATTTGGGTGATCAAGTTAGGTATTGGGCCAACCCGAAAGCCCATTTCCAGTTTTAAAATTGTTTTGTAATTATTTCATAAAATATTAAATTTGTATTCTTTTTCGGTGATTCCACCTCTCACCTTCTCCCACTTTACCTGGCCTCACCCCCAGCTTCGTTTCCCCCTCTTTGGAGATCGAATCTGTCGTGAATTAGGGCCTAACTTCTCTCGTTTCTAAAAACGCCCAGTTTTCTCAAGTAAGTGACTATCCTTCTAGTTCTCTCCTTTTCCTTGAGATTTATCTTTTTTTTCTTTAATCCCCAAATTTCCAGAAGCTAGGGATTCGTGCCTAGGGTTTCATTTTGGGTTTCATGGTTCAATCCTCTGGTTTTAGGTTTGATATCACTTCCTTGTGGTGTGGTGGTCGTGCGGTTGAAGTTCCGCACTAGGATTTGCGGTTCTTGAATCTTTTGGTAGGTGATTCCATTGTGTGTGCAATTTTTGGGAATTTTCTTGCTGTGTTGAGGGTGAATTAATGCTTATTGAATTTTAATGTTTCTGTAAAAATTTGTTTTAGTTGCATTTACAATGAAAATGAATTTTATGTTACAATTTTTGGTGAAATTGAGGGTTTTTCATGCAAGTCTTTTATTGGTTCATTTTGGGATGAACTCTAATTACATAGTTGATTTTGTTGAACTGTATTAGGAATTAAAATAATGTTTTAAATATTTATTCTTTTTGTTTGTGGATGAAAAAGTTTGTTTAAATTGTGTTTGAGAAGCAAATGGGCATTAAGTGCCATGTTGGTGTGAAAATGGTGGTTTTTAAAATATATAATTTCTTGGTTAACATTGGGCTGCCCCATAACTGAATTTTTGGTTTTATTAAATTTTTTTGAACTGAAATTTTGTTTTGATGACTTACAAGTGTTCACATACTGTGAAAAGTGGATATTTTAAAGAGTTTTGGGTGCAAAACAATGTGATGTTTTGAGAGGTTGTTTTATTGAAGATCAAAATATTTTATTGACTGTTTCAAATGATATAGAATGTGTGTAGCTACTGTACTATTTGTTTGTGACCAGTAGTGATACTTTACATGAAAAAGTATGTGTGTTGTTTGCTGAAATTGTTTGAGCACAAAAAGGGGAATCCCGGGTACTTAGGTGGGCGGATATGTACTAGTACGGCTAGTGGACCGGATGGGTTGTGTCCCTGTTTCACTGAGCAAATGGATAACGACAACACTAACTGAACTATGTGGATGTTATTTGGGGACCACTAGGTTATGGGTTTGTTCCCTACTAGTGGCTCGTGCACGGGAAAGGATTGTGACTTGGATACTTTACACCGAGGTACGAGGTACATAGGGCCCGAGACTATCTAGTTGCCTAGGGGTGTTCCCAATTTTTGTGCTCATTAGAATTGTAGTATTTACCCTTGTTGTGGGATCTTTTGGTAGTACTTTACAGTAGCTCACATGTTTATTTAATGTGTTATCATTCTGAAATTCTTGGATTGAAAACTGTTTTCATTTGAAAGTTGCTTTTCTTGAAATTTTTAACATTGTTTCACCTTGTGTGTTAAAATTGCTAGTTTTGTTCCCATTGTATTGCATCCTCTTTGGAATCTTCTGGTGGTATCCTATTGGGCTTAGGCTCACACCATACTTACACCCCTTGGGTGTAAGTAGAACTTCTTATGCTTGACTCAGGTAAAGGGAAGGCTAAGGGTGATGGCGCTTCAGGGTGTTAGTCCCCATCGTTGGGGGCAGAGTTGTGGAGAAGGCTTGCGGGTGATGACACCCTTGTTGTGTGAAGTGATTGGGGATGTCTTGATGTTGTCATTATTTGTATTTGGACCACTTGTAGTGTCTTTAAACATATGTATTCAGATCTGGTTTTGTTAAGAATGGTTTAGCATGGAAATTTCAGATTCTTATTATTGATTGTTTTATTTGTTTTATGCTTTCATACTCGGGTAAATCGTTCCCAAATCATATTGTTTTATACCCGGGCACTTGTTCCAGCCCGTGGGGATAGGGAATGCCCTTCGGGCCTTGTCATGGGCCGGGTTTGGTGCCATTAATGGTGGCGACCAGATCTGGTACGTGACAAAATGGTATCAGAGGAGGTTAAAGTTTTTGGGTTATATTGCTATTTTGGGATGAGTCGGGATAGACCGGAGCTAGGACTATCAGGGCTCAGGGTTTTGGTTGTGAGTAAGGTGCCTGGCCCACACCTCTCATAGAAGACCTTGAGTCACCATAGGATGTTGTAATTTATGAATTGACTTCACTTCCAGGTGATACATGTGGGCTGCAGACCACATGTGGACATCAGGCGGATTTGAAGTAGTTGTTTCTTTTTTTTTTACTGGAATGTGTTTAGTTTATTTATAATCGATGTATTTGATTAAAATTTTCAGAATTTTGGTATTGACTATTGTTTTGTGACTGTTTCATTTTGTAGCAACATGCCTCCCCGCAAAGCTCCCACGCGCCCACAAGAGGATGTTGAAGAGAGTTATCCCACACCGATTGATCAGAGGCTCATGGAGGTTGTGGTTCGGGCTGTCCAAGCTTTGGTACAGGGACCGGCTCCTGCCACTATTCCTATTAGGACAGAAGATACAGGTCCAAGAAAAGATAAAGCACAAGAGTTTCTGAAAAACAAGCCTCCTACCTTCCGAGGTAGCTCAGAACCCCAGGAAGCAGAAGAATGGCTCGAGAAGATTGAGCGTATGTTTGAGTTCCTAGAAACCCCCGAGGAGATCAGGGTGAAGTGTGCCTCATTTCTATTAGAGGGTCCAAGCCGTAAGTGGTGGGAGTCAGTGCTTCAGGCAGGGAAGAATGAGCAGATGCGCTGGGGTGATTTCAAGGATGTCTTCAATGAACAGTACTGCCCTGAGGTATTTGCTTATGCAAGGTCTAGAGAGTTCATGGAGCTTGTTCAGGGGAATCTATCTGTGATGGAGTATTCCAACCGTTTCACTGAGTTGGTTCGATATGCTCCAGAAATTGTCTCTAATGAGCAGGCGAAGGCCCAGAGGTTTGAGAAAGGCTTGCGACCAGAGATATACTCCCAGGTGTTCTTGTTTAAGCTGAGGACCTATACTGAGGTTGTTGATCGAGCGTGCATGGTGGAGATTGATAGGAAAGGCAGGGCTGGTTTCCATGGTTCAGTATCAGCAGTGGGAAGTGGTAGCTCCTTAGAGAAGAAAAGGAAGCGGGAGGATCATGTGAAGAAAGGAGGGGGCAGTTCAGGCCACTCTTCCAGGCAGTTTTCTTCTGCTGCTTCTGATGAAAGATCGGTCGTGTGCCACCAATGTGGGAGGCCTGGGCATATCCGACCAGCATGTCCACTTCCTCCGAAGCCTTGTTTCCAGTGTGGAGGTATGGGGCATTTTCAGCGTTTTTGTGGTGTGGCACGTCCACTTCCGAGTGGGGTTGGTTCAGTGGCTTCAAAAGGAGTGTCAGCACAGTCTGAACCATCGAGGACTGGGGGATCTCGATTTGGAAGTCGTGGTGGAAGGGTTGGATCATATTCTAGGCAGAGCCAGTTCAGGGCACAGCCTCAGGCTAGCGGTCGTCCTCAGACAGATACTGGACACCTCCATGCAGTGGATCAGACACCAGTAGGATCAGAGGTGGGACCGTCGACAGTTCGAGGTACCGTTCTGATTGCATCTTCTATTGATACTGCTCTTTTTGATACTGGTGCCTCTATTTCATTCATTTCTTCCCATTTTGTGGACATTATTAATTTTCCAACTGAGTTGATGTCTTTCACGATGTAGTTGGTGACACCACTGGGAAAGAAGAAGGAGCAGGGCCTTAGGTGCCCCTCATGTGCACTTTCTGTATCAGGGGTCGAGATGGAGTGGGACCTTATGGTCTTAGATATGGACCTTTTTGATTTCATACTCGGGATGGATTGGCTAGTTCACTTCCAGGCACACATCGACTGCTACAGAAGGCGTGTGAGTTTCACGGCACCTGACGGGAGTCGTCAGGTTTTTCATGGTGAATGGGATCCTCGGTCAGGTCGCGCAGGGCCTCCACTCCCAGAGTTGGGAAGTATTATCTTCCAGTTATCTTCTCTCATGCTAGAAGATGGTATTTCTTCTAATTGTTCACTACCTCATGTAGTGAATGAGTTTCCAGAGGTATTCCCAGATGATTTTTTGGGTTTTCCCCCAGAGCGGGATGTGGAGTTTTCGATTAATCTGGCGCCGGGAACACAGCCGATATCTCTTCCCTCTTATCGCATGGCCCCCACTGAGTTGAGGTAATTAAAGATGCAGCTGGACGACTTAGAATCCAAAGGATTCATTCGCCCGAGCGTCTCTCCTTGGGCCGCTCCTGCGTTGTTCGCAAAAAAGGCTGATGGATCCCTCCGTCTGTGCATTGACTACCGGAAGCTGAATAAGGTAACAATTAAAAACAAATACCCTTTGCCCAGAATAGATGATTTGTTTGACCAGTTGAAGGGAGCAAAGTGGTTCTCAAAGATAGACCTGCGTTCAGGGTATCATCAACTCAGGGTGAAGGAGTCAGATATCCCAAAGACAGCCTTTCGGTGTAGGTACGGCCACTTTGAGTATTTGGTCATGCCCTTCGGATTGACCAATGCTCCAGCAGTCTTTATGGCACTCATGAATAGGGTGTTTCATCAGTATCTCGATTCCTTTATTGTGGTGTTCGTGGATGATATTCTGGTATACTCTAGCTCTGAGGAGGAACACGAACATCACTTGAGGATCGTTTTAGGTACATTACGGGATCACCACCTCTATGCAAAGTTGTCAAAGTGCACCTTCTGGATTAGAGAGGTGAGATTTCTGGGGTATGTGATCTCAGATCACGGAGTTTCAGTGGACCCTGAGAAAATTAGTGCGGTTATGTCATGGGAGAAGCCGAAGAATGTGTTCGAGATCAGGAGTTTCCTTGGCCTGGCTGGTTACTACAGGCGATTCGTTCGGGATTTCTCTCGGCTTGCATCACCAATGACTGCGCTCACCCGGAAAGGGGTGAAGTTTGTATGGAGTCCAGAATGTCAAGCATCATTCGAGGAGCTGAAGAGACGGTTGACTACCGCCCCTATGCTAATTTTTCCTGAGGCCGGGAAGGGTTATGTGGTTTATTGTGATGCTTCAGGTATGGGTCTTGGGTGCGTGCTTATGCAGGATGATCACGTGGTGGCTTATGGCTCTCGCCAACTCCGACCACAAGAAAAGAACTACCCTACCCATGACTTGGAGTTGGCAGCGGTGATGCATGCTTTTAAGACATGGCGTCACTACCTCTTTGGTGAGAAGTTTGTGGTCTACTCTGATCACAAAAGCTTGGCTTATATCTTCTCGCAGAAGGACCTCAACTTGAGGCAACGTCGCTGGATCGAGTACCTGCAGGGGTTCGACTTTGACATTGTCTATACCCCAGGCAAGGGTAATGTGGCGGCCGACACTTTGAGCAGAAGAGTTCCAGTGCAGGCTTTGAGGAAGTCTAGTGATGAGTGGACATTGATGGGGCTCTTTTCTCAAATGCATGTGGAGGCTAGGGAACACAGTGGAGGGGCATTCTTGGCGAGTGTCCAGTTGACTCCTTCTCTGTTGGAGTTGATTCAGCGGGAACAACCTAGTGATGAGCTTTGTCAGCGATCTAGGCAGTTTCTTCATGGTGGGGAGACATCCTCTGATTGGTCGTCGTCTCCCGAGGGCATCTTGTGCTTCAAGGGCCGTTCAGTAGTACCGTTATCTCTACGGAAGGCAGTGATGCATGATAGCCACCAGTCTCAGTGGGCTGTCCATCCAGGTGCCACTAAGATGTATTATGATGTCCGTCGGCATTTTTGGTGGCCTGCTATGAGACGAGACATAGCAGACTTTGTTTCGAGATGCTACACATGCCAGCAGGTGAAAGCAGAGCACCAAAGGCCCTCCGGTTTTCTCCAGCCATTACCCATTCCTACCTGGAAGTGGGACGAGGTTTCCATGGACTTCATTGTTGGCTTACCTCGTACACCTCAGGGTAAGAATTCCATTTGGGTGGTGATTGATCGTCTGACCAAATCGGCCCACTTCATTCCGATCAGAGATACATCTAAAGTGGATGAGTTGGGCCATTTGTATCTTCAAGAGGTGGTGAGACTCCATGGTGTACCATCAGCTGTTGTCTCGGATAGATACCCCCGCTTCACTTCTCGATTTTGGGAAGGCCTTCAAAAGGCCTTGGGCTCTCAGATTAATATGAGCACGTCGTACCACCCTCAGACGGATGGTCAGACAGAGCGGGCGAATCAGATTTTGGAGGACATGCTTCGTGCATGTGTCTTGGACTTTGGAGGTTCTTGGGATAGCCATTTGGGATTGGTTGAGTTTGCTTATAATAATAGTTACCAATCCTCAATTCGAATGGCCCCTTTTGAGGCGCTCTATGGTCGGCCATGTCGGTCCCCCCTATGTTGGGATGAGGTAGGAGAGACTTCACTATTGGGGCCGAGCCTTGTGCAGGAGACTTCTGAGAAGGTCAAATTGATCAGGAAGCGCTTATTGACAGCTCAGAGTCGTCATAAATCTTATGCTGATCAGAGGCGTCGAGACCTAGAGTTTACTGTGGGTGATAGGGTATTCTTAAAAGTGGCCCCTCGTTTGGGTCATCATCGATTGGGGAAGCAAGGTAAGTTAATGCCACGGTATGTCGGGCCCTTTGAGATCACCGAGCGTATTGGAAAGGTGGCATACAGGTTGGACTTACCTTCTCAGCTGATGTCCATCCATGATGTCTTCCACGTCTCTCAATTGAAGAAATACAACCCGGATCCGTCCCATGTGTTGAATTGGGAAGAATTGGAGATAGAGCCTGACTTGTCTGTTGTTGAGAGGCCAGTAAAAATTGTGGACTCCCAAGAGAAGATACTTCGAGGGAAGTCTATTCCATTAGTTCGGGTTCTATGGCGGCATGGGAATGATACACATGATACTTGGGAGCGAAAGTCATGGGTCGAGGAAGAGTACCCATTCTTGTTTACCAACCAAGAATCATGTTGACTTTCCGGGGCGGAAAGTCCTTCATGGTGGGGAGAATTTTCACATACATGACATATTTTAAAGGTATTTTTTTATTTAATTTACATTATTGCTTTTTTGGGGGGTTTTCAATGCATTTTTGAAGGAAATGGTGGGTTTCCATAATTTGGGTCAACTCGAGAGCCCATTTCCAGTTTTGACAATAAATTTTGTTTGTTTAATAACTCCCTCGTTTTTCAACATTTTTAACTCATTCAACTTCCAAAATGACCTTAATTTAACTATTAAAACCACCAATGAATTTTGTATCCCTTAAAAATTCATTTGCATCTTTTATTTTGGTGATCAAGTTAGGTATTGGGCCAACCCGAAAGCCCATTTCTAGTTTTAAAATTGTTTTGTAATTATTTCATAAAATATTCAATTTGTATTCTTTTTCGGTGATTCCACCTCTCACCTTCTCCCACTGTACCTGGCCGCACCCCCAGCTTCGTTTCCCCTTCTTTGGAGATCGCATCTATTGTGAATTAGGGCCTAACTTCTCTCGTTTCTAAAAACGTCCAGTTTTCTCAAGTAAGTGACTATCCTTCTAGTTCTCTCCTTTTCCTTGAGATTTATTTTTTTTTTCTTGAATCCCCAAATTTCCAGAAGCTAGGGCTTCGTGCCTAGGGTTTCATTTTGGGTTTCATGGTTCAATCCTCTGGTTTTAGGTTTGATATCACTTCCTTGTGGCGCGGTGGTCGTGCGGTTGAAGTTCCGCACTAGGATTTGCGGTTCTTGAATCTTTTGGTAGGTGATTCCATTGTGTGTGAAATTTTTGGGAATTTTCTTGCTGTGTTGAGGGTGAATTAATGCTTATTGAATTTTAATGTTTCTGTAAAAATTTGTTTTAGTTGCATTTACAATGAAAATGAATTTTATGTTACAATTTTTGGTGAAATTGAGGGTTTTTCATGCAAGTCTTTTATTGGTTCATTTTGGGATGAACTCTAATTACATAGTTGATTTTGTTTAACTGTATTAGGAATTAAAATAATGTTTTAAATATTTATTCTTTTTGTTTGTGGCTGAAAAAGTTTGTTTAAATTGTGTTTGAGAAGCAAATGGGCATTAAGTGTCATGTTGGTGTGAAAATGGTGGTTTTTAAAATATATAATTTCTTGGTTAACATTGGGCTGCCCCATAACTGAATTTTTGGTTTTATTAAATTGTGTTGAACTGAAATTTTGTTTTGATGACTTAAAAGTGTTCACATACTGTGAAAAGTGGATATTTTAAAGAGTTTTGGGTGCAAAACAATGTGATGTTTTGAGAGGTTGTTTTATTGAAGATCAAAATATTTTATTGACTGTTTCAAATGATATAGAATGTGTGTAGCTACTGTACTATTTGTTTGTGACCAGTAGTGATACTTTACATGAAAAAGTATGTGTGTTGTTTGCTGAAATTGTTTGAGCACAAAAAGGGGAATCCCGGGTACTTAGGTGGGCGGATATGTACTAGTACGGCTAGTGGACCGGATGGGTTGTGTCCATGTTTCACTGAGCAAATAGATAACGACAACACTAACTGAACTATGTGGATGTTATTTGGGGACCACTAGGTTATGGGTTTGTTCCCTACTAGTGGCTCGTGCACGGGAAAGGATTGTGACTTGGATACTTTACACCGAGGTACGAGGTACATAGGGCCCGAGACTATCTAGTTGCCTAGGGGTGTTCCCAATTTTTGTGCTCATTAGAATTGTAGTATTTACCCTTGTTGTGGGATCTTTTGGCAGTACTTTATAGTAGCTCACATGTTTATTTAATGAGTTATCATTCTGAAATTCTTGGATTGAAAACTGTTTTCATTTGAAAGTTACTTTTCTTGAAATTTTTAACATTGTTTCACCTTGTGTGTTAAAATTGCTAGTTTTGTTCCCATTGTATTGCATCCTCTTTGGAATCTTCTGGTGGTATCCTATTGGGCTTAGGCTCACACCCTACTTACACCCCTTGGGTGTAAGTAGAACTTCTTATGCTTGACTCAGGTAAAGGGAAGGCTAAGGGTGATGGCGCTTCAGGGTGTTAGTCCCCATCGTTGGGGGCAGAGTTGTGGAGAAGGCTTACGGGTGATGACACCCTTGTTGTGTGAAGTGATTGGGGATGTCTTGATGTTGTCATTATTTGTATTTGTACCACTTGTAGTGTCTTTAAACATATGTATTCAGATCTGGTTTTGTTAAGAATGGTTTAGCATGGAAATTTCAGATTCTTATTATTGATTGTTTTATTTGTTTTATGCTTTCATACTCGGGTAAATCGTTCCCAAATCATATTGTTTTATACCCGGGCACTTGTGCCAGCCCGTGGGGATAGGGAATGCCCTTCGGGCCTTGTCATGGGCCAGGTTTGGTGCCATTAATGGTGGCGACCAGATCTGGTACGTGACAGGGTATCTGTTTGATGTACTGATAGTTCCTACAATTTTTAAATTACTTAAAGATCTTTTTCATAATATTTCATTTCAATCAGAGCTTTCTTAGTTATTTTTTACCGCTACACACATTATTTTTCCATTATTACAAAAAAAGTAATAATTTCAAATCATACCATAATCCATACCAATCAATATAAGTATAAAATTGATGTATAGGTGATTAAAACATAATAATATATAACTATTGTATACATGATAAGAAATAAGTTGGAATGTCAAAGGATGTTATTATTAGTAATAATTTATACCATGACCTTGTAATATAATGTTTAAAGATACATAAACAATCAATGTAATTTTATTTTAGAGTAATTAAAATAAAATAAAATCATTATTGTGTTTCGTTTGTCAACACTTATAAGGAAGAAATTACAAAAACATTTAAAACCACTCACTCTCATGGGTTTCAATATATAACCAAAAAAATTAAGTCTCTATAAAAGAAGAAATGAACATTATAAAACAAAAAAAAGTTGAATAGTTGTATGAAAAGGAATATTTAGACAAACTATATGTAACCATTAATGAAAAAGAAAATTGAAATGATAACCTACATTTTCTAAGTGAGCAAGCTAAAATTATTAGATCATATCAATAGTGTAAACATATAAAAAAACTAATTGTAAAAATAGTTCATTAATAGTTAATTAGAATACATATATAGGATGATAGAAAAATATACAATGAAAAAAACATAATAGTAGTGAAGATAAACAAAAATATATCATTCTAACCAAATGCTTATTGTTTTATGTCAGCATTTTTAACACAGTTACAACATACTAACAACATTTATAGTAAATTAAGTGAATATAAAAGAATAGCATTGAATTAATGTAGATTATTATATTATTATCAAGTATTTATATTGATAAATTTTTATTGGGAATCTTCCAGAATGGTTCTTTTCATTTTTTTTCTTCATATAGGTAGGATGATAGGGAGTCTTTCATTGGGATTATATGGATTAAGATGAATTATTAAAACAATATTATGGAAATCAAGAAATTAATTTAATTAAAACATATAAATGTGAAAAAAATAAATTAAGAAAGAGTATGTAGATTTAATTATACAATTCATGTACTGAAAAAATTATTAATGTCATTATGTTTAAACTCGGTAAGTTAATATCACAACCTATCATTGATATTAATTCCAATAATGATTGATACTTTTTTATTAAAAGGTAAAAATATTGATACAATATATTAACATATAATTTATGTCATAACTTTTATTAAATTTACTGTTAAATCAAAAACATAAAAAGGAATGTCTCTTATTTATAGGGAATATAAAAAAGCATTAATCTTCAAACCTATAGAGGTGGCACTTATTTTATGAGAAATAGATAATATCCTTTTTAAGATCACTATATCTCACTTTTTTAATTCAAATACATTTTTATCTTATTTTAATGATATTATAAGGTTTTTTATGTAAATTTATAATTATATGTTATAATATTTTAGTTTTTATTGAAAAAATATAAATAAATATAAATTAAAAATTAATTTAACACTATGTATAAATTTTCACAGGATTTATCATAGAATTGGGATTTAAGTTCATATTTTTGGGAGATATTTAAATTATATGTAGATTTTATAGCCTTGAACTACATGTTTTAAATATATAAAAATTAAATATGAATATTAATAATATAGGTTAGTGTAATTCATAATGAGAAACATTAAAATATGATTTGAAAATCTAAAGAAAAATCATTTTGTAAATCATCAATAGCTAGAAAAATTAAGTTAGAGATTAAAATTAGAATATTTCATCAATATAAAGGATAGTTATTAGAATATTCCATGTATAAATAGAATACATTTTCACACATAATAAGATATTTAGCCTACATTCAAGAGGAAAATTACCATTACCCATCCAAAGGAAAGAATAATAAAGATGGGATTTAAAGTATTGCCTTATGGTTCAATGTTACATGCCCATCCTTCAAGTTAAATACATCTAAGAAAGGTAGTTAATAAAAAGTATAACCACATTTCATGAAAAATATTTTAGACACATCTAATTTAGTAAGAATTATTTTTTATTTTAGAAAAGTAAAATGAGAATAATTTTCATAAGAAGTAAAGTGGTGATTTTTTCAAACTGCAATGAAAATTTATATAGAAAGCGCAATGCAGTTCACATGTCGATGTCAATATTAAGAAACTAAAATAAAGGAGAAAGCTTATAGTAGTATTTTTTTATATTTAAAACGTTATAATTTCGTATAGTTATTTTTTATCAGTTAATTGAAAAGAGAAATTATGTAAGTCCAAACCTGTGACAAAGTTGACTTTATTTTTTGTAAGAACATGGATCTTCTTTTCAGGTATATTTTCATTTTTCTGATGTTTTTGAGGAAAATAGGAGTTTCTAGAAATTTTTGAAGTACATGTTGTGTACTTTATGAGTACACATCTTGTACTCAGTTACCGTGGATAGTTGTGTGTTGGTCGTGTAGCGGTCATGCACATGGTCATGTGTGGTGACTTGGAGGCTGCCTAAAGCAGGGCTCGGTAAGGGCAAGTACACACCGTGTACTTACAAAGTGTATGTCGTGTACTTTATTTTTATTTCATTAAGAATATCAGGGTCGAGTCTGATGGACAGAAATCCCTGCTTCTTGGCCTAGTTCATCAGAGAGAAACCATATGGTTGTAATCGTTCCCCGATCCCCCAATCAAGCATCTAATCTCTGATTCAACCGCCATTAATTGCATTGGGATCGCCTCGGTAAGCCCTTCCTTCTTTTAGAACTTCGTTTCCTGATTCCTCCTCTTTCACAAGTTATCCTCCATTGAATATTTTGAGAGTTTTTGTACATCTATGGTGTTCTTGAGCAATTCAAATCTTTAGGTTCACGTATAAAGATCTCCCAACACTGAGGTAGGTGGTTTGTGCCTTTCCATAGAAATTCTTCAATTTATATGTGCAAAATTGCCCAATACCCTTGAATGAGGTATTGCGTGTTTACTGTTTTAGCCCTATTAATTTCCTATTATGCTTGTATGCTTGAGTAGAGTTTGATTGAATGTGAATAGGGTTAATTTCTATTCTTTGGAAGTGTTTTCCCATGCATGCCTTTTTTTGACCGTTTGGTCCTGCTTAGCCTATTAGGTTGCCTTGTTGTTTTTCCCATGCCTAGTGTTGTAGGAGAGAGTGTTTGTATTTTTTTTCTGACATGATGATATGTTTTAGACTGCTATCCAAGTATTTATTAAGGGTTACTTTGGCCAATACACGTTTCTATGCTTACTTGACTTACACAGGGTCGTGAGAATCTAGTGTAGTAGACCATAGGGAGAATGGACATAAGGTCTTCTCCAGAGTGTCTGTTTACTATTACGATGTGAGACAATAGGTGGAATTGACATAAGTGCTTCCTTAGAGTGTTTTTAGTTCATCAATGCAGGCCACAGGGGGAATGTGATGTAAGTGCTTCCCCAGAGCCCCTTTTAGTTACCAATACAAGACTATAGGAGGAATTGATGGTGAGTGCTTCCTTAGAGAGTCTATGCTTAAGATCAACCAGAGGGGTTATACTGAGTGTACTACCCATAGGGTGGCTTGTCTTGTTTGGTTGAACCAGAGGAGTTAGGCTATGAGTACTTCTCAGAGGGTTACCGTTTGTGTTTAGCTGCCTTCTTGTACTTGTTTGGTTGAACCAGGGGGGTTAGGCAGTGAATATTACCCAGAGGGTTACCTTCTTTGATTAGTTGTTGCTTGATATATGAAACTGAATGCTTTGATACTATAGGATTGCTTACTTTTGAGTACTTATTGGTTTACTGCTTCTCTTTTCTTATTGTATGCCATATATATTCACTGACTATTAGGCACAGATCTTTTGGTGGTTGCCTACTGGGATTTGTCTCACACCCTGTTTGGGTCATGCTTTTAGGCCCAAACAGATTATTTTATAGCAGGTATATATAAGGTAAAGCGCCCTTTTACTTCAGGTACTTGAGTGTGTTGGAGCTCGAGAGCATGGGACTAAGCTTAGGCTTGTGATGTTGCAGATCCATTTATTGCTTTCCTTTGTACCTTCGTTTAGTGCTATATTTTAGCATTGTGACTTGTTTGGATGCTTTTCTAGACATATGTATCATGCATAATTTATATATATATGTGATCTGGTGGTTATTTTCTTCAGTCTTCTATTTTTTACCTTCGTATGGTATTAATATTGCTTCCGCTATTGCTTTGTGTTTTACTTCTGTTGTGTTACTCTTCCAATGAGGGCATAGTTTCACCACTATCACACCCAATGACCTCGCTGCTAGTCAGTAGCCTCTGGCATTTAGGGAAATGCGCTTGAGTCCATGTGACCAACTAGGTATGGGGCGTCTCTGGGCGGCTTCCGGAACCAGGATGTTATAAAGTGGTATTAGAGGAATTCTTTTATTCTTGACTTACTGTTTGGGTCCTATATCTAGGGAAAGGAATAAATAGGTACTTGGTAATAAGATGTGCTCAGGAGTATCTAACCCGTGTACAAAGAAAATACAATCTACCTCGTTATTTCAATTTTTTTGGTTTTGAAAATATTACTGTTGATTTGATTTCACCTTGAGTGATTCACATGTTTTGTGTGGTTATTGTTGATGTTATTGAGGTTCTATTTCTGTTGCAACCCGATGATATGAGGGTATGACATCTCATGCATCATATAGGAACTTTATAGAAATCACATTTCATGCATTCCTGCCAAGCCATTTAGGGTGCATTAGCAATTTCATGTTATTGTGATAGGCATTGTGTTAGATATTCATGATGTTGTGATATATGAATTGATGGAATTCCTACTTTTTTAGAGGGTGTGTCTTTGTGTAAGGTCTTGTTTGAATGAATTCCAAACTTTGGTTCTTGAGGTGTTATGGGCCCTCATGAATTGGATTTTGGTGGATCATTGACTTTTTTTCCATGTATATGACATGTATAAGATGCCAAGATTTGATTCGTGGGTATTATAGGCCCTCACGGATTGGAATTTGGCACTTTCAATGTTTGTTTCAGTTTTTTTCTGGGTTTTGGATTAGTTCCTGAGGCTTACTGTCTGGAAAATCCCAGAATACACGGCGAGTAATGATAAATACATGCCATGTGTTCTTCTATTTAGGAAGAAACTATTTTTCTTAAGTACACGTAGTGAACTGTATGTACACGCCGTGTAGTCTCTAACCGTGTCTTAGACTATGTGGGCAGGGACATGGGGTTTGGAATCTTTGGTAGGACATGTCGTGTACCGGATGTACATGCCATGTTGTAGAACTGTGTAACTGGCTGTGTCACTAACAACATGGGTCAGTGGAGTCTTTTCTAATACACATCATGCCCATATGGAACATGCCATGTAGTGTGAGTCGTGTATCTGACCGTTTCACTAACAACATGGGTCAGTGAAGCTCGTCTAGTACACGTTGTGTCTGTAATGAACACATTGTGTATTCTTGCTCTAGGAGAGTCGTGTGGCTTATCCATGTAAAATAACTTGGGTAGGGGAAGATAATTCAAGCACACGTCATGTGTTTGGACAACACATCGTGTGTTTGGGGTGTTACATGACCAGTTGTGCAGGAGTAGATGCCATGTGAAAGGCTTCAGGGAACACGCCGTGTAGGCATTAAACACGCCGTGTATCCATGTTTTGAAAAAATTGAATGCTTTTCTTCTCATGTTCCCTTCTTATAATTATAAGTTTAGTCCTTGTTAATATTTATCTAAGGTGTGCGCTTGACCTTACAGAGTCATTCCACCAAGACATCCTTCGGTTGTACGCCAGCTGTAAGGTGGTGATTAGACACTGGACATGGTTGATCAGGGACTACCTACAGATTCTCTAGTAGTTCCAGTCTTGGAACTAGCCATCATTCCAGACACAGGTGATAACGCACAGTTCTGAGATGGCTTCATGAGGTTCATTCAGAACTTACGCAGAGTACCACATCCTACCCCATCTATGGCAGAGTTGACGTGGGTTTTCCAGCAGCAGCATCCTCCCACCTTCACAAGGGAAGGTGGACCTTAGGATACAGATTCATGGTTAGAGGCCATTCTATCTATATTTGATCATCTAGATACGCCTCCAGAGAGGAGGGTGAAGATTTCTACATACATGCTTTGGGATTATTCCAAGATATGGTGTGATGTGATCTCACAGGTGGGACGCCAATAAGTTAGTTCTTGGGATGAGTTCCAGCATACCTTCTATGGATACTTCAATCTGAAGACTTTGAGGGATGATTGAGCCTGAGAGTTCAGGAATCTGGAGCAGGGTAATCTTTCGATTATGGAGTATTCTTCTCATTTCATAGATTTGAATCACTTCACACCTATTCTAGGAGGTGATAAGTTATTCCTGGAAAGGAAGTTTGAGGATGATCTGAGGCATGACATCTGATCAAAGGTGAATATCTTCATGTTGACATCTATCACTTCTATAGTCAACCAGGCACTAATCACAGAGTGTAATCTGAGGGATTTTGAAGCTGTGAGCTAAGTCGGTTCAGCATCCAAAGTTAATGTTTTCCAGTTGGTAGCAGTAAGCACCGCAGGGAGACTACACGTGGAGATCCGAGTAGGCGGAATGCACCTTCAGGTAGCTAGGTGGTATTCTACCAGTGTGGGAAGGTCGGGCATACGAGACCACAATAGCTGGTGACATGGGTTCTTCTATGACTTCTCCTTTAGGAGCAGTACCACCATTTTCTCATTAGAATGAAAACTGATGTTTTTATGGCCGTTTAGGCCGAGATAGAGGTCGCGACCGTGGTATTTAGTCACCATGATTTTAGTGACAGTAGGGTGGATCAGCTCAGAGTGTTCAAGTAGGGTCACAGGGCTGTGGTACAGGCCATACTTTTGCAGTGGAGCAGGCCCAGTAGAAGCAGGATCCCGGACCCTCTACAGTTTTAGGTACCATTCTTGTTGCCTCATTTTTAGCTTATGCCCTTTTTGATACAGGGGCTTCTTATAGCTTTATATATGTTGTTGTTTTGGGGATCCTTGAGCTCTATATCCTTTCTTTTGTCGATATCTTGATGTTAGACACTCTGTTGGGGACTAGAACGGATAGTGTATGACAGTGCAAGGAGTTACCTCTTGAGGTTAGTGGGTGTTACTTCTTATAGGACCTCTATGTCCTAGAGATGAATGGCTATGATGTCATTCTCAGAATGGAATGGTTAGTTTCCTTATAGGCTATCCTCTACTGTTATCGTTGTAGGGTGAGTTTCACGTCATCAAAGGTCAGATTGTTTCTTTATAAGGGTGAATAGAATGTCCAGGTGAGCAGAGCGGGACCCGAGCATCATGGGTTAGGGGGGAGTTACATACCAAATCGCTAGTTTATATCTGGATGACCAGGGGAATTCATATAAGGACTTTTCTCCAGTGGTGGATCATTTCAGGGATGTCTTTCCAAAGGACTTTTCAGGTTTTCCTCTGGAGCGTGAGGTAGACTTTTCTATTGATCTTGTGCCAGGAGCAGCACTGGTGTCCATTCCTCCTTATAGTATGGCTACACCATAGTTACAGGAGCTCAAGAAGTAGTTGGAGGAGTTATAGTAAAATGGTTTCATCTAACCCAGTACTTCTCCTTGGGGTTTTCCTGTCCTGTTTGTGAAGAAGGCAAATGGTACCCTCAAACTTTGTGTAGATTATCAGAAGTTGAACCAGTTGACAGTCAATAACTGATATCCCTTACTGAGGATTGATGATCTCTTTGATCAGCTTCGAGGATCCCAGGTGTTCTCGAAGATTGACTTGAGATCCAATTACCTTCAGTTTCGCGTTAGACCATCTGATATACCTCTTACAGTATTCTGGAGCATGTATGGTCTATACGAGTATGTGGTTATGTTGTTCGGTCTCACGAACGCACCTGTAGTTTTCATGGCATTGATGAACCTAGTGTTCCATCCATACTTGGATTTCTATGTGGTAGTCTTCACGGATGATATCTTAGTGTACTCTCACATTCAACATGACCATGATACCCATCTTGAAATTGTTTTAAGTACACTGAGATAGCATCAGTTATATGTTAAGCTCTCAAAATGCCACTTTTGGATGGACCAGATTCACTTATTGGGTCATGTTATCTCAGAGGCAGGAGTATCAGTAGACCCATAGAAAGTGATATCGGTAGTTTCCTGGGAGCAGCTGAATAACGTCTTTGAGGTACGGAGTTTCATAGGTCTGAATGGATACTACAGGCATTTCATACAGGACTTTTCACATTTAGAAACACCACTAACGGGTCTGACTAAGAAGGGTGAAAGGTTCTTGTGGTCAGATTCTTGTGAGTCATCCTTTTAGGATCTGAAAGGGAGGTTGAATTCAGAACTGATACTAGAATTTCCAGAGTTGGGAAATATATATACTATTTATTGTGATGCTTTGGGTATCGGTCTAAGAGTTGTGCTTATGTAGGGTGAAAGAGTCATTGTGTATGGGTCTCGGCAATTGAGGCCACATGAGAGGAACTACCCAACGCATGATATCAAGCTGGCTGGAGTTTTTCATGCCTTACGCTATTGGAGACATTATCTGTTGGGAGAGAATTTTATGGTTTTCACTGACCACAAAAGTATCAAGTATATCTTCACTCAGTGCGATCTGAATTTGAGACAGTGAAGGTGGGTTGAGTACCTTCAATCCTTTGATTTAGATCTTGCTTGTATACCTAAGAAAGGAAACGCAGTGGTTGATGCACTGAGTAGGAGGACTCAGATACAGGCAGTTTAGGAGGCCAGCAGTGAGTGCCAGCTTATGGCTCTATTCTTTGAGATGCATTTGGAGGTGTATGAAGGACAGGGGCAGACTTTTCTTTCTTTTGTATCTATTACCTCTACTCTTCTTGATCGAGTGCGAATAAGGTAGCTATCATATTCTGAAGTCCTAGTTCTATTGGAAAGTGTGTTAGGAGAGGACCCTATTCCTGGATGGACCATAGAAAAGGATGAGATCTTTCATTTTCATGGGCGCGTATGGGTGTCAGCATACATACGTGAAAAGCTGATGCGGGACTTTTATTCCTTAGTTTGGGCAGTTCATCTTAGTGTCACCAAGATGTATCATGATCTACATTGTCAGTATTGGTGGCTAGGTATTAAGAGAGATGTTTCTGGTTTTGTCATGAGGTGTTCCACCTGTTAGTTGGTGAAGGCAGAGCATCAACGACCAGCAGGGATTTTGTAATAGTTACCCATTACCGAGTGGAAGTGGAATGATGTCGCGATGGATTTCGTGATAATTTTACCAAGTTCGCCTCTTGGGAATGATGTTGTATGGGTTTTCATAGACAGACTCATGAAGGTCTCTCACTTATTGCCGATCAAGGAGACCTTCAATGTTGATGATTTGGGATGGTTGTACATCCGAGAGGTTGTATGTTTACAAGGGGTTCCGCACTCCATTGTCTCAGATAAGGACACTCGTTTTACTTCTCGGGTCTAGCAGGGACTATAGAAATATTTGGGTACATAGGTACTTTTGAGTACAGCTTACCATCCCCAGACAGATGGCCAGTCTGACCGTACGATTCAGGTGCTTGAGGACATGCTCCGAGCATGCATCCTAGATTTTGGAGGTTCTTGGGAGAAGCACAAACCTCTTGTGGAGTTTTCCTACAATAATAGTTTTCAATCAACTATTCATATGGAACCTTATGAGGCTTTGTACAGTAGGCCATGCTGATCACCTTTGTGTTGGTTGTAGGTAGGAGAGTCAGCTATATTGGGACCACGTCTTTCCCAGGAGACCACAGAGTTGGTAGAGTTGATTCGGAAGAGGATGGATACTGCACAATCTTGATAGAAGTCTTATGCTGATCGACAGAGATGACCTCTAGAGTTCTATGTCAGAGATTAGGTTTTCCAGCGTGTCACACTGAAGTTGGGACACATGAGTATTAGAAGATTGGGTAAGCTTTCATCGAGGTACGTCAGTCCGTTTGAGGTTTTGGAGAGAGTTAGGTCGTTTGCCTATTGGTTGTAGTTACCTCATAGGTACTGGTCTATGCACAACATTTTCCATGTATCTCAGCTTCGATATTACTTCTCAGACCTTTCTTATGCTTTCCAACCTGAGGAAGTAGAGTTGGAGGTGGATGCATTGTTTGAGAAGCATCCTATCCAGATTGTTGATCGATGTATGAAGGTTCTTTGTGGCCAGTATGTTCCTTTAGTATGGGTTTTATGGTAGCACAGGCGAGTATAGGATGAGACTTAGGAGAGGGAGGCTAATGTATGATCTCAGCGGCCAGATCTATTTGGGGATTCTTCTTCTACTCCACCTTACTAGGTAGATTCAGGGAATAATTTATTTAAGGGGGGAATCTTTTAGGAACATGGATCTTCTTTTCAGGTATGTTTTCCTTTTTATGGTGTTTTTGAGGAAAAGAGGACTTTTTGGAAATTTTATAAGTACACGTCGTGTACTTGGTTACCGCGAGTAGTCATGTGCTGGTCGTGTAGCAGTCATGCACATGGCCATGTGTGGTGACTTGGAGGCCTCCTAAAGTGGGGTTTGGTAAGGGAAAGTATACTCCATGTACTTACAAAGTACATGTCATGTACTTTATTTTTATTTCATTAAACATACTGGGGTCTCATCTAACGGAAAGAAATCCCTCCTTATCAACCTAGTTCATCCGGGAGAAACTGTACAGCCGCAATCTTTCCCAGATCCCCTGATTGAGCATCTGATCTCCGATTTGACCGTCGTCGATTGCGTTGGGATCACCTCGGTAATCCCTACCTTATTCTAGATTTTTTTTCCTAATTCCTCTTCTTTCCCAAGCTATCCTCTATTGAACGTTTTGAGCATTTTTGTAGATCTACAGTGTTCTTGGGAGATTCAAGGCTTGAGTTTTGCGTATAACAATCTCTCAACACCGAGGTAGGTGTTTGGTGCCTTTTTGTATAATGTCTTTGAGTTATATGTGAAAAATTCCTCAATACCCTTGAACGGGGTATTGCGTATTTATTGTTCTAGCCCTATTAATTGCCTGCTATACTTGTATACTTGAGTAGAGGTTGATTGAATTTGAATAGGGTTAATCACTATGCTTTGGAAGTGTTTTCCCATGCATGCCTTATTTTGACCGTTTGGTCCTACTTCGACTGTTAGGTTGCCTTGTTGTTTTTCCCATTCCTAGTGTTGTAGGATGGAGTGTTTTTATTTTTTTCTAACATGATGATATGTTGTAAACTACTATCCAAGTAGTTCTTGAGGGTTACTTTGGTCGATATGCATTTCTATGCTTTCTTGACTTACACAGGGCCGTGAGAACCTGGTGTAGTAGACCATAGGGAGAATGGATGTAAGGGATTCTATAGAGTGTCTGTTTATTGTTACGATGTGATACCATAGGTGGAATTGACATAAGTGCTTTATCCAAGTGTCTATAGTTCCTTGATGTAGGCCATAGGGGGAATGTGACATAAGTGCTTCCCTAGATCACCTTTTAGTTACCAATACGAGACTATAGGAGGAATTGACAGTTAGTGATTCCTCAGAGAGTCTATTCTTAAGCTGAACCAGAGGGGTTAGACTAATTGTACTTCCCAGAGGGTTTCTTGTCTTGTTTGGTTGAACTAGAGGGGTTAGGCTGTGAGTACTTCCCAGAGGGTTACCGTTTGTGTTTAGCTTCCTGCTTATACTTGTTTGGTTGAACTAGGGGGGTAGGATGTGAATACTACCCTGAGGGTTACCTTCTTTGATTAGCTATTTCTTGATATATGAAATTGAATTCTTTGAAACTGTAGGATTGATTAATTTTGAGTACTTCATTGTTTATTGCTTCTATTTGCTTATTGCTTTCCATATATATTCACTGACTATCAGGCACAAATCTTTCGGTGGTTGCCTACTGGGATTATTCTCACACCCTATTTGGGTCATGCTTTTAGGCCCAAATAGATTATTTTTCTACAGTTATATATAAGGTAAAGTTCCCTTATACTTCAGGTACTTGACTTTGTTGGAGCTGGAGAGAATGGGACCAATCTTAGGCTTGCGATGCTACGGAGCTTTTTATTGTTTTCCTTTGTACCTTGGTTTAGTACTATATTTCAGCATTGTGACTTGTTTGGATGATTTCCTAGACATATGTATCATGAATAATTTATATATATATATATATATATATATATATGTTCTTTAGTGGTTATTTTTTCAGTCTTTCGATGTTTACTTTTGTATGGTATTAATACCACTTCCTATATTACTTTGTGTTTTACTTCTGCTGTGTTACTCTGCCAATGAGGGCATAGTTTCCCCACAATCACACTCAAGGCCCTCACTGCTAGTTGGTAGCCTCTGGAGTTTGGGTAAATGTGCTTGAGTCCATGTGACCAACTGGGTATGGGGCGTCTCTGGGTGGATTTTGGAATTGGGACATTGCATTTTTCATTTTCAAACTTTATTATTTCTTATCTTCCTTACACCATACCTTTTGATTTGCACTCCTTTATGGCATATTTTTCATGATTTTTCATGAATTGTTCTTAAACATCTCAATAATATATGTTAAGGTAATATTTGACTAGAAAAAATTTAGTTCATATCATACGTGTTTCACTATGTTTGTCATGCTTTATATATTTTGTTATGAAAGGGAATCATGAAATATAGAATCTATTGAAGGTCTGGTAGAAAATACTATGGGATATAAAATACAGATAGAATACAAAGAATCAGGGGATTCATGGATATGAAATAGAATGGAATTCAGAAATATATCCTATATAGATTAGTATTTCTTGACTGAAAAGTAAATATGGAAGGAGAATAATCATACTTATGAGACTGAGGAAGAATTAGTGTTGTATGGAAAATCTAAAACATTATAAGAAATTCTATAAATTATAGGAAGTTGAGTCAAACTATTTTATAATATTTTGTAACATTATCACCACTTTCTTTAAGAAAATCTATCAATTTTTTTGTTTTTCAACCTTGCTACATAATCTGAATGTTTTGATACAAAAAAAATTACAAAACAAATTCAAGAAGAAATTCAATCTTGTGTATTCTTAATCAAAAACCAAAAATCTTGATAACAATCAAATTAAGTAAGGTTGTGATAAGAATTAAATAGGTATTTATGTTAAAAATTAAATAGATTCAACTAATGTTGACCAGTTGTAGATGATGAACTCAATTAGTAAATTAAAGAGAAAAACACATGATCTAAATATAAATTATAAGTAATTCCATATACAAAAACATAAAAGATGATTAGAACGATGATTAATACAATCTGATGATGTTGTAAATAAAAATTGAACATGAAGAATAATTTTTTGAAAGTTGGTGCCTTCAAGATTAATTGTAGAAAACATTAAAACTATAATAAAAGTAAATTATATTATTTCCTAAATTAGAATATATCAAATATCTCACATGCAATAAACTATAGAAATATAATTGGAGATTGAACTCATGTGTTGTCATAAAAGTGGATGTTTTTTAGGGAATGGTAAAAATAAGTTATAATTCAACTGGGAAATTTCAATTTATCATAAGAATATTAAAAATAAAATTAGTTATATTTCAATAGAATAAAGTATTATTCCTTGGAAATGTGGTATAATATTAGGCCATAGAATTAAAAATAATAATCAAAAAAATATCTGTATAAATGGTATAGAGAGTGAAATCATTTTTGAACATATTGTAAATAAAATAGAAGGATCATTTAAATGAATTCGAGCAAGTGAAATTATGTAAATGATAATCATATTAAAATAAAGATAAAATTACACTATGGGAATGGTGTATATATATCAATTTATTAAATTATAAATTGAACTACTGAAAATATTTAAATGATACTAAAAAAGGAAATTTATAAATGGTTTAGATATATTATTTCATTATTGTTTTCTTAATGGGTAATAACAATGTTATACTTAAAATATACCAGTAATATATGGTAAAAAATAATACCATAATAGTTTTTAGTAATTCATTTTCTATATTTAAAAGATTCAAACATTTTTTCAGAATAAATAAAGAAACTAAAGAATAAATGATACTATAAAAATGGACATATTTTTTTCTTTATTGAATTAAATACAAAAAACAAATGATATTTAAAAACAAAAGCAATAGAATAATTTTGGAGGAGACTATTTTTTGAGTTAATGGTGAATTTACTATATTCCAACTCAAAATAAATTGACATAATCAATGACCATTTATTTAATTAATTTCATGATGATTAAGATAATTTAAAGATATGATGTACTTTGGTTAAAATGAAGATATAAAAAATAGTAATATGTTAATTTATAATTAGAAATAAGTGGATAAATAGTAAATAAAGAGATTATTCCAAACCTTACAAGGGTGACTACTCTAAGATGGTACTAGGAGAGTAGAAAAACATAGGTCATGGGAAATAGAAATATCTAGGTAATGAAAATAATAAAAGATAAATTAGCCTCACCCAATAATCCAATTCAATGAGAATTCAAAATAGTAGGGAATATTTATGGTGACCGATGAAAGGAGTTTAGGGATTGAAAATCTAAGGAACCCTAAATGGAGATAACATACACTCTTAGAGCATCCCATTTGATATAGGGGGAAAATTACATAAAATGGATAAGAACATAGTTTATGTGTTGAATAAATTTAGATATGGAGGTGCGGGTGGTTGTGGTACAGAAATGGATGGGAAAATAGTGGGTAGAAGAATTTTGAAAATAGATTTCACATATAAAACCTATAAAAATTTGGATTTTAGTATATGGAAGTATAAACATAGAGTATAAACCAAAGTTGTGTGGAGAAAATGGGGGTGGTGGATCTAGATTAGATAAAATTGGGATACTAGAGAAGATAGGGGGTAGTCGCAGTGGTGAGATTGGCCTGGATCGACAGTACCTTCAATATAGGGTAGGATCGGTGGTGGGTGGTGACCGGTGATGTGCAGGATCTATAGATTGGTAGGAGGATCTGGATAAACAATGATAATAGGTGATGAAATTAGTGGACATAGGGTGAGGGAGAGGTCATGTGATCAGGGGAGGTGTGGTGCAAGCGAGGTGGGAGGATTAGGGGTGGGCTCTAGAGTTGTGGTAGCAACAGTGGGTAGAGGGTGAGGGGTCCATGAGAGATGGGAGTGTGAGTAGGGTGAGGGATCAGGGGGGAACGATTGATTAGGGGTATTTTTTTAAGTGAACCAAACACCTTAGGTGGTCATTATTTCCCACCTTTAGTGACCATCTATAATAGTCGTCCATGTCCCCCACCTAAAAACTCAATTTTCTAGTAGTGAGAATAATATCCCCTTTGTTAACATGATCTCTTAAAAGTAAAATCTAACATCTATATGTTTGTTCCTAGAATGTTGTAAATGATTTTTAGATATTAAAATATCATATGTAATGTGAAAAAAATAGGAATTTTATCCAAATAAACATTGAAATTAGAAAGAATTTTTTTATCCAAATAATTTGAGTATATAAATTTGTAACAGCAATATAATCATACTTAACTATGGAAAATGAAACTAACAATTACTTTTTGGAAATACATGGTATAAAAATTTTACCAAGTAAGTAACACATACCTAATGTGTGTTTTTTTATCAAGTCTATAACCTCCAAAGTTATAGTCGGAATAAGACAATAAATTAAAAAAAATTATAATTAGAGTAGAATAAACCAGTATCAAAAGTTCCATTAACATATTTTATTATTATTTAAATAGAATTTAAATGAATTTATTTTGGATTATATTTATATCTAGCACACATATGGACTGAAAACATAATATTAGGCCTTGATGCGATTAAATAAAGTAACCTTCCTATCATTCTTCTATACATTTTACCATTTAAAAATTTTCCAGATTCATCCACATCCATTTTAGAATTAGTTATCATTGGGGTTTTTATAGTTTTACATGAATCAAGATTTATTTTTTTAACCAAATATTTATCATATTTGAATTTATTTAGAAAACTAACATTTTTTGTAAAATTTGAAGACCAGGGAAAATGTTCAATTCTCCCATTAGGCTCATATCAAATTTATTTGTCATTAATTTCAAAAATTCATTACTAATTATATCATTTTTATATCCAAATACAATATCATTAGTATATATTTGTATAATTGAAATATCAGTAAAAATTTTCTTTATAAATAATATTGGATCAACCGTTCCTTTTTTAAAATCATTTTGCAGTAAAAATATAGTTAGCATATCATACCAAGCTCTTAGAACCTATTTTATACCATAAAAATCTTTATTAATTTTAAAAACATGATTTTAAAACTCATAATTTTTGAAACTATGTGGTTGATTAAGAGACACCTCTTTGGAAATTACACCATTTAAAATTGAACTTTTTATATCCATTTGAAATAGTTTAAAATTTTGATAAATTTTAAAATTTAATAAAATCTAAATAGATTATATTCTAGTATATGGTAAAAATTAATTTTCAAAATTTACGCCCATTTATTTTAGATAACCTCGAGCAACTAATATAGCCTTATTTTAGTCTATATTACCAGACTTATCTATTTTATTTTAAAAAAATCATTTGGTTCCATTAAAATTTTTATTTTAGGTAACTTAACTAGATTCTAGACTTTATTTATATCAAAATAATTAAGTTCATCATGAATATAATTTATCTAATTTGAATATTTCAAATATTATTTAAAATTAATTGGTAAAAAATTAAAAACAAAGATAGAATTAGGAAAAAAATTCAAAGATGGTTTTTTAGTACTTATTCCATATTCAATGTTACCAATTACATTTTATTATAAATGATCTCTATGTGTTTTCTAATTCATAGGATCAGATTGAGAAGACATTTTCTCCCCCTCAACCGATGAATTATCATTTTTAGGATTATCTTCATCAAATTTTAATTTTTTAAATTCTTCAGCAGGATTATCAGAATCTATATTCTATTTTTCATTATTTTCAATAAACATTACATGTACAGATTCCTAAATTGGCATGGTTCTCTTATTATATACTCTATAAACTTTAATATTATTTTAATATCCTATAAATATTCCCTCATCACTTTTAGCATCAAGTTTAACCATATTATCTTTAGTATTTAAAATATAAACTCTACAACCAAAAACATTAAAGTAACCAATCTTTGGTTTCTTTTCTTTAAATAGTTCATAAGGTATTTTCTTTAATATGGTTCTAATGTAAACTCTATTTAAGATATAGAAATTAGTTTTAACTAATTATACACAAAAAAATATATTTTGTTAAGTTGAATTAATTAAGTATAGTCTTTATCATCTCTTGAATAAATCTATTTTTCCTCTTTAAAATGATATTTTGTATTTGTTCTCTAGGGGAAGAAAAATTATGGAAATATCCATTATCTTCACAAAATTTCTCAAATTATAGGTTAACAAATTCTCATCCTTTATCACTTCAAATTGATGTCATTAAATAAACTTTTAAATTTTGAATTGTTTTGTAGAAAGTAATAAACTTGTTTAGGGTTTCATATTTATGAGATAAGAAAAGAGTCCAGGTGAATCTACTGAAATAATCTACAATTACAAACACATATCTCTTACTTCCTAAAATAGCAGTTCTCATGCGTCCAAATAAATCAAGATGAAGTAGTTCTAAGCATCTTACAGTATTTACATTATTAACAAATATAAAAGTATCTTTGTGTTTTTTACACTTTAGAAAATAATTACACACAAAATACTTACTTTAAATTTTGGAAATTTTAGAAACTATCCATGTTTTTCCAACTTGTATAGTTGTCGAAGATAAACATGTCTCAATATTATGTGTGAAAGAATATGGTATGTTTCTATATCATTTCATAACATTAAATTTTATTGGGTTAGTTTTGATAAATATATAGATTAGATATTTTATTTTATATTAGCATAAAATAAAATAGTATTATATTTATAAAAACAAAATTTATTATCTTCAAACTTCACTCTCATACCATCATCACAAAGTTGTGATATATTAATTAAATTGTGTTTGAAAATATTAATTTATAAACTATAACAGTTTTTTATATTTCTACTTCTCTAGAACCTTTGAACTTACCTTTAGACTTATCACCTAAAGTGGTAGTTCCTTCATTGCATTAATTAATATATAAAAATTTAGATATGTCACAATTTATTTTCCTAGAGTACCCATTATCCATATATCATGTATCTTTATAACTCTTTAGGTATGTTTCCTATAAAAAATATTAAACAGATAATTATTTTTTTACCCAAGATATTTTTCAACCAGCTGGATTAGTAATAAAACTATTATAAACCCATCACTACTAAAAAATAGGCCTTTAATAGTGTTGGTATTTATCATTTCTAGAAAAAAGTACTAATAAATGGCATCTTTATCAGTGCTAGAGAAAGTGATGATAAATTGAACCTTTTATCAGTGCTGATAAAGTGAAAATTTATCGGTGATTTATTTTTAGCACTGATAAATGGTACCCTTTATCAACACTCCATTTTTAGTACTGATAAAGGGTAAAGGGTAACCTTTATTAGTGCATTATTTTTAGTACTGATAAATGATACCCATTATCAGTGCTTTTTTTAGCACTGATAAAGATAAATTTTATCAGTTCTTTTTTAGCACTGATAAAGGTCTAAATAAATGAAATGAAATAATTAAATAAATAAAAAATAAAAATGAGTTTATTAAAAAAATATTAAAAATTTTATTAATTAAATAATTATTGATAAAAATGAATAAATATACATTACTAAATATTAAACATTTTATTATTTAGATAATTATGATAATTAATGTTAATAAATTTTATATTATATATATATATATATTAATGTATATAAATATGATTTATATATTAAAAAATATTTATGAGATTTATATTAAATAGTCATATGTTTAGTGAATAATGGTTTATAATTAAAAATTTATATGAATTAAAAATACTAACTAATTTCATAGTATAATGGACACACACACACACACACACACACACACACACACACATATATATATACATATATATATATCATCTGATTTTTCAATTTAACATAGATCAAATGTGTGTTATATTGATTTCACATATACGTAATTAATGCATTTTTATATACAATGCTTGCACACAAAAATTATCCATTTTTCAATATTTTTAAAGTGTACTTATTTTTAATTTATTCAATTTCACTCATTTTTAACATATATTCATGCACTTAAAATTACATATAAATATTATTTTTAAAAAATATTTCTATAATTAGAAATAAATAATTATAAAATTATAATAAATATATTTAAAAAGGAATATATTTACTATATTTATATTTATATTTATATTTATATTTATATTTATATTTATATTTATATTTATATTTATATTTATATTTATATTTATATTTATATTTATATTTATATTTATATTTATTCATTAAGTATATATATATAATTTTTTATTTATAATTATAATTATAAATCCTTTATCAGTGCTAAAACATTAGCACTGATAAAGATGGATTTTATCAGTGGTTTTTTAGCACTGATAAAGACCTACTTTTATTAGTGTTTTTTAGTGATGATAAAAACTTACCTTTATCAATGCTTATTTGTAATCATTGGTAAAAGTGTCCTGATCTTTTCAAAATACCCTAACCATTTGAGAACCCGTCATGATATTAGAATCTTTCCATGGAAGTCACTAGCCACCTGTGCTCCTCCTCAGTGAATCGAAGCTCGAATCACACCACTCGACTATCTCTAGTTTCTCTAACATCGTCCAACATCCGATGTTCGGTTTCAGTTATGGTTTTGGAAGTAGATTTTCTTCATCCTAGTGAGGTGTGCCTTCTGATTTTCTTTGAGTATAGTTTGTTTCATTTTTTATTTCTTATTCGATGATGTAATCAGTTATTTGTGGTTTGGTCCTTGTATACTATTTTTCATTTAGATTATGAACAGAACGCTTTGTTTTTTATTCATTGTTTGATTGAATATTGATTTGGATATCCAATTTTGGTCTTTTAAAATTGTTGTTTTGAATCAATTTTATTTTTTTTTCTACATTTATACCCCATATTTCTATACAAGCTTAATTTTGTCAATGTTTTGAAATCTTAGAGAATCACCTTTGGTCTGAAAATAAACCAATTAAATAAATATTTATTTCACTGTATAAATAGTGGAGGTTTTTTATATAAAAACATTTAATGAATGATCGAATTTATTTATAAAAAAAATTCTCAGTCTCTTGATGGTGTGAATCAACAATATAATTTGATTTTATTCAATTCATATAATGGAATTTATTTATTTAAATTCTATTTTAATATTTTAGTATAAGGGTTTTTCCTTAAAAATTTATTTTCTAAGAATTGTGTTTTTTTATTTTAAGAGAAACCTTAGTAAGGATGATACCATATTTATTTATTTTCAATGGCACTCTATTTTAAAAATTAGTATGGGTTGTATTTATTTTACTATGTTGTGATATTTTGTTGTAAGGGTTACATAGATTTTTATCAATTTAATTTTATTTTATAAATATATATATTCATATATATATTTATATGTTAATTTATATATTTATATTTATTTATATGTGATTTCATAATGTATAATGTAAGGGTGATTTTATAATTATTTATTCAAAAATTATGGTTCTAAATTTCTAAATTTGGAAGATAATATATTTATTTTCATTAAAAATTATGTTTAAATGTGCATTTGTTTTGTAATTATGTGTATTATAAATTCCATTTTATATATATGTGTGTGTGTTTGTGTATTTAAATGTGTATGAGATATACATTTCTAGGATTGGTGTGTTTTTCTCCCTTTTTTTTGATATATCTTGTGGATGTGTATTATTACTTTATGCCAATTTCTTTATGGACCTCCCTAGAATCTCAAGGATGGGTCAATGTGTATTTGATGGCCTCCTTATAATCCTTAAAATGGGTAGATCTAATGTGACAACCTCCCTAGAATCCTTGGGATGGGTTGGTGTGGTGATATGACATCCCAAGAGTCTTGATATATTTTCAAATATTTGATATACCATTAATTTTAAATGTAATAATTCCTTAGGTTTCTACATCATTTTTTCCAAAACAATTAATGGAAGTTATCAAATTCTATGTATTAGAAATTATTTTTAGGTATTTATCATTTTAGGTCTACATGTATTGGTTCCAATCCTAGGAATTTTTTATTATTATCCATGTATATGAAATAATTATTTATTTATTAAAATGTTTTATCAATACATTTTTATATCTTCTAGTTGATTGAATGAGAGTTTATTATTCTTATATATCATATTTGGGTTTCTTATTACTCCTTAATTTCTTATATTATTTTTTCATTTTTTTAAGGGATTTAATAAATATTTTATGTGTGTCAAACAACAGTTATTATTGTAATTTGTTTCTTGAGACTCATCCCCCGTCTATTTTATAGACAACTGTCATCCTCATCAACTTCATCTCTTGAACAGTAATTATTGAAATTTGTTTCTTGAAACTTATCACCAATCTCTCTTATGTATTTTTACTACTCTGTGGATTATTTATCCCATGGATGAATACTACTTAGAGTATTTCAAGCAACATAGGTGCATGTCCACAATAGGTGAAGGATATATCAAACAATAAAATGAAATGATAAATGTCTAGGAGATGAGTTGATGAGGATGATAGTTGTCTATAACTTTCACCTTTGAATGAATTCATAGGATAACACCTACCATAGTGGAGTTATTCTTTTCTTAAATTAAATTACCTATTTTCTTCAACATACTGAAATTATTTGAAACAATCAAATGTTGAGTTTACATTATTACAATTGTCTATAACTTTAACCTTTCATAATGAATATATTATGTGTATTTATTTATATATTATAAAAAATTAATCTTTTATGAACCCAATAGGATGGATGTGAATTGAAAATGGATTCACAATAATATTTTGGAAAATGAGTATAAATATGGAGTTACAGAGTTCATCAATTTTGTAAGAGAGCATGCAGACGACCCTTCTAAAATCCTCTATCCCTGTTTATATTGTTTTTATTCAAGACAAATTAGTTTGGAAGAGTCAGAAGAACATTTTACTTGTCATGGAATAGATAAAAGCTATAAATTTTGGAATAAACATGGTGAAAACTAAATGTGTACACCGATTGGGATGATACTATGGTTTATGAATCATTTGATATGAATACCTTTGTAAATTATGATGGAGATTGCATGAAAGAAATGACAATAGAAATTGAAGATGGCCTTAGTGATTGTAAAAAGTTGTTTTAGGAGTTAAATAGTTGTTCCAATAAATCATTGTATATCGGTATTACTAAATACACAAAAATTGTCAATTTTATTGAAGTTATATAATTTGGAAGCTGGCAGCAGATGGAGTAACACCAGCTTTACAAAACTACTTGGTCTACTGAATGATATGCTACCAGAAGAAAATGAACTACCATTCCGAACATATGAAGCTAAAAAAATGTTGCGTTCAATGGGAATGATATTTAAAAAATAGATTTTTGTCCAGATGATTTTATATTATTTCACAAGGACCATGAATCACTCATAAAATGACCTGAGTGTGGCGCAGATCGATATAAGAAAAATCAATCCAGTCCTTCAAAATCTATATGGTACTTTCCTAACATTCCATGGTTTATAAGCCTATATGGATTTAAAAAACATGACACAATTAACATGGCATACGGATATAAGAATTAAATATGGTAACCTACATCATCTAATAGATTCTCTTCAGTGGAAGAAAATTAATTGTGAGTTTCTTGAATTTTAAAATGAGCTGAGAAACTTGCATCTTGAGTTATCTACATATGGAATAAATCCTTTTGGTGTACATAGTATTAATCAAATTACATGGCCCATCATGTTGGTAAATTATAACTTTCTTCCATGGTTATTCCTGAAGCACAAATACATTTTTTGTCTTTTCTTATATTTGGACCAAAGCAACCTAGTAAAAATAATAATGTTTATTTGGCTCCATTGATCAAAGATCTGAAATTGATGTGGGATATAGGTGTTATAATGTATGAATCTTATAGAATTAAATAATTCACATTGAGGTCCATGTTGTATGGAATGATAAATTACTTCCCCACTTATGTAAGTTTATCAGCCTATAACATTAAAGGAATGTCAGGGTGTCCCATTTGTGAAAAATGTACATACTTAGTTCGGTTGAAACATTCATCGAAGACTGTTTTTTTAGGACGTCATAAATTTTTACCTAAATGAAATAAATACCAATCCAAGATGATATAATTCAATGGGAATATCTAATAAGGTACAAAACCATCTCCAGTAATAGGTGATCAACTGTATAATAAAGTAAAAAATATTAACACAGTTTTCAGTCAACTATTTTCGAAAAACCTTACAAAATCAGGTTGGAAGAAGATATCAACTTTATTTGAATTTTCGTATTGGAATTGTTTGTATGTCATACATTTTCTTGATGTCATTCACGTAGAAAAAATTTATTTGATAGTGTTATTGGAACCTTACTAAATGATCCTGAAAAAATGAAATATGGCATCTAGGCTAGGTTATACTTGATTGAAATTGAGATAAGGGAAGAGTCGGCACCAGTGAAGGGTAAAAGGAGGAATTTTCTTCCTTCAGTAAGTTACACTCTATCCAATCAAGAAAAAATTCAATTTTTCATTTTCCTTACTAGTGTAAAAGTTCCACAGGGGTATTAAACAAATATCCAGAATGTCGTGTCAATGACTAATTTGAAGTTACAAGATCTAAAATCATATGATTTTTATAACACCCCAAGAATTTACAAATATATTTAAAATTTAATGAATGAAACACTAATTCTATGCAAAACACCACTTTGTTATAACCTATCCAATAAACATAATTTTTCCACCTCTGTAATTTGAATTTTGAAAAACTGATATACACAGTTGTGATCAGTAAGATATTTAGAGTCTAACAAGACAAAATTAATTTTTGGTGAATAGTAACAAACCCTTATGAATAGTAACATACCCTTATGAATAGTAATGAATAGTAAAATGGGAAAAAATAGAAACTTCACCCATGACTGTATAAATACAATTAAGGCATCTTAAAAGTGGAAAAAAACAATCATAGTATAAGTGTTGGTATTTTTGTATGTCATAAATATTTTAATTGTGATTTTCTGATTAATTTAATAATTTAAAATGGAAATTTATTTTCATAAAATTTAATCATAAATTTTTTACTTTATTGTCTTATGGTCATAAGATAATTTTATGGGACCTTGATTAATTTCTCAAGGTGTTATAAAACGAGTTATGGTTTTAAAGTTGCTTTTTTGGAATAAATTATGTTTTTATTTAAAAATTAAATTAAAAATATTTAGAAAATTATTTTCAAAAAATTGATTTCATTTTTTAATTCTACCCATCCAAAAATGGTTATGGTGAATTTTTTGGATTTTTCTAAAATACATGAATTTTCTGTGAATGGTAAAAATACAGTTTTGAGTTTTCAGTATGTTTAATGACATCATAATGGTTTAATAATTAAAATAAAATTCTGGTAGACTTTTTTAGAGTAAAATAAGATATTAGGTTTTCCAAGTGTCTAATACCATGGGAAAATACCATGGGAAAATACCATGGGCAAGCCCATGGTTTTACAAAAACCACTAATGAGGTGTCTTTTTAAATTAATAAAAGTTTCTCTCTTTTACTATAAATACCCACTCATACCTTATTTTTATTTCATTAAAAATAACTAATCCTAAAATATATGGTGTTTTTACCTCCCTAGGAGTCTTACAAAGGTTTCCTTAATCCCTCAAGGTCCCAACCTTCAAGTTTTAGGAGTTACTCTACAAGATAAGGGAACCTTTCACCCTCCTCTTTTAGTCAACACTTCTTTTATGTTATCTCTTTGAATTTCCATTCTCATATGTTGGGGTTTGATATTATGTATTCCTATTACTGTACTTTTTATTTCCATATGATTAGATACCCTTTTTCTCTCATTAATTCATTTTATGAAATTTTAAGTGACGTCGTTAGGCTGCCAAATTTTCATAAGGGATCTCTCGAGTTTTCTTTTATTTTCAAGTTCATCTCTTTTCTTTTCCTCTACTCACCTTCTCTTTCCAAATGACCACGATAACTCCATTATCATCTATATACTGTAATTATATCATGTTAATGGAAGAACCATCAATAATATTCTTACTCCATCCCTTTTATTTTTATAAATGAAATCAATGTCCATGAGGTTCCAATTTATAATCTTCGTGGATGACGAAGTTTCATTCTTAAATTTATCCTTTATTACTGGTCATGAAACCATTTTTATCACTTAAAAAGACTATAATATATGTATTATAACCTAATTAATATTTAGGAACTAGTATATGTACATAATATTAATTTTTATGACAAAACTAGTTCATAATAATCCAAATACCGCCAAATAATCGAAGTGGTTGTCATCTAATGATTCATCCTCATTCCATGTAACCAAATGATAGAAATGACCATTAACAATTCTGTATGTTCATAAATAATATTTAATTTCAATTCTGTATATTTAGAACCATTTCACATGAACTCCATTACTTAATAACAAGTGAACCGATTATGAAAATCAAGAAAATGAACACTCTGGAACGACGGAATTCGATATTATAAATTATCAATAAGGACATAAATGAACTAAAACAATTATGATGAACTAAATAAATGTCTAATAGTTTTTTATTTAAGTTATTAATGAGTATAATTTCATATTCCAAGACCTTAATTTCAATAGTGGAACACATTCGAACTTAAGGTAAGGGTTTCTTCATCTCACCTCCATTTTTGTGAGATTTTCCATATTCACTAATAATAATTTTGTATGGTGTATTTATGATTCACATTGATCTAACATATCATGAATATTTTTATTTTCATTTTATTCAATGTGTCATTTTAATATTATTAATTTTGGGTCATAAAAATCATTTGATTACAAAGTGGTAAGGGTTTTTTCACCCGAACTTCCATTTTCATTCGGGTTACTTTTATTATCTAATTACCTCAATGAAATTATTATGTATTATTATGTACTCTTAATAAATTTTGTGTGAGTTTTCTACATGTTTTTACTAAACATGATCCTTCCTTATTTTATGAGGAGTTACACATTTTAAAAGTAACTTTCAAAATTATTTCTGAAATACAAGCCCGTTTCAAGGGAGTTTCTCAAATTCTTATCTATGTTCAAGGGCACTCTATAATATAATTTTGGAAACCATTTTATTTATAAAATCACTAATTTTATTATTAAAATAATATTTTACATCACTTATGGTTTTATAAAATTATTTTTCCAAAAGAACTCTTCTTTTCAAAGTAAAAGGGGTATTTATCTCAAGAATTACTTGAAGATTTTATAAGAGTATCTTCATCTATTTAAAAACTCTTGTTGAATCTTATGTATTATTGAGATTAATATTTAATGTTATAATCTAACATATTTAATTTAATGGTTTATGATTATTTTGTCTTTGGATGTGCTATCTTAAAACCATTCATCAATTTACTCTGAATGGTTAGTGTTTATGCTTAATGTTCAGGGAAAGTTATTTACAATTCATATATTGGTTTCAATATGAATGTATATGTTTTTTGTATTTATCCCCACTCATATTAGGAATTAATTGGACATAGGAAGTGTCGGGTGGTCCCACTATAGCTCCTCGGTGCATCGGTAGGTCTCATGAGACAAACTATGGTCTTGGCACGAGGCCTTGACAAAATGGATATTTATGGTCTTGGCACGAGGCCTTGAAGGTATGGTTATGTTGTCCCACATTATGCATTCCCTCATTATGAAAATATTATTGATGGTTTATGTGTTTATTATACTAGTAGAATACCCATGATTATGTTTTATTATGTCATTATTTATTCAACTCTTATTCCTGCCATAATGTGTTCAAGTTTATTTTTAAAGGCATGTGTTTTAGTTATTCACCATGAATAATGTTTATGTTTATGTTATATTCTGTTATATTTATTACTCATAATGAGCCTTTGATCTCACTCCTTTCTTATGTTTCATTTTCCCAGGATATGAAGAAGTAAATTATGAATGATTTTCAAGCATAATCTAGGAGGCATGGATGTTACTAATGGAATAAATTAGTGTTGTTTTCCTTTCAAGATGTAATGTTGAACTTATTTATGTATCTTGTTTCCAAAATCTACTAAACTTCTTGGTCCTTCAGAATGAATATTTCTTATTTATATGCCAATGTAATAAAATAAGGCACCATCTCCGGGCAACTAGGGTCAGGTCCTTACAATTGGCACGTTTTGATGTAAGATTTAATGCATGTTTCTTTCCATTGCATTCTGCCTCAAAATTTATGGAATATTTAACCAAAATATTATTCTTTTTCAAATCTATATGCAGTAATGTTTTAGACCTGACAAAGTTTACCATCATGAATAAGGAGATTGAAGTCATATTATGTGAATTAGAGATGTTCTTACCACCGTCATTCTTTGATATAATGGTCCACCTGATGGTTCACTTGGTTAGATATGTTCAACTATGTGGTCCTATCCATTACAGATGGATGTACCCCATTGAATGGTATATAAAGGTTTTGAAAGGGTATGTCAAGAATCAAAGTCATCCATAAGGTCGTATTGCAGAATGATATATTGTTGAATAAGCTATTGAATTCTGTACCAATTACCTATCAGATGTTAAAAGCATCAGTCTCCCAATGTCTCATCACAGTGAATGATTTCTGGGAGAAGGTATTTTTAAGATATATGTTGTTGTAATTACCTTAATAGATCAGGAGCAAGCATACCTTTACATATTACATAATAATGAATATGTTGATCCATACATTGAATCCCACAAATAAATTCTTAGAGATTTGAATCCACGAAGGGCTGAAGGATGGATATCAAATACACATAATCAAAAGTTTATGGGATGGTTCATAGATTAAATTTATAAGGAGTTATCTAAAAATATAAATTAAATTTTTGAATGACTACAATGGATAGCCATAGTACTGATTGAAAATTTTATATGTTACACTAGTTTTGTAATCAATGGTTAGACGTTCTATAAAAAATAAGATGATGACTTTAGTATGATGAAAAATAGTGATGTTATGCTTCTGTATAAAGTGATTCACATATCTAGTTCCAATTATAGAAATCCAATTTATGTAAATATATCATATTTTGGCATTATCAAACAGATATTCAAGTTGGATTAAACAATATTTCAGGTGTTGATTTTCCATTTCAAATGGTTTGGCAATATCAATGGAGTGGAAGTTGATGAAATGGGATTTGTGAAGGTGAATTTCAGTGTGGAAGGGAAAAATATGAGATATTAATAATGGCATAACAATTAGTGAAAGTATTTTATGTCTCTGATCCAACAAAAAATAATTGGTTGATCATCCTGCTAGCGACTAAAACAAATGTCAATTCGGATGAAAATTCAATCGAGGATGGCCCTTTTATTAGTACATCACAATCAATTCATGTCGGTACCAATGTAGACAATGTCTTGTTCATTATATGGGACCATAAAGAGGGTATTTGGATTCTTGATTGAGGAACTAAATCCTTAAAACCTTTAAAAAAAGAGTTCAATGATAAGGTAAAATTGTTTTTTAATATATTATGTTTTTCCTCATGATATTATATGTTCTCTACTATATTAACATAATCTAAATTAAATGTTTGACTACTCATGTAGAAAATATATTATATACATGATAATGTTTCCAATCCCTTATAAGAAAAAACTATAATGAAGGAAACTCTTTGGAAATATGTAAAGGTAATGTTATGATATACTTTCTATATTTTATCAAAAATATATATATAATAAAACGTTGATTTAATTTTCATTATTCCTTATAGAGTTCATTTATTTTAGAATATTTTTTTCCATGTATCATGCCTTTTCAAGAAGATAAACAGTGTTGTCTATGCTTAATCATAGAGGTAATATTGATGTTTTCACATTAAAATCATTGTTCATAGAATTAATGTATTGTTTTATATTTATGTTTAATTTATTTATTTTTAGTATTACTCACATAATAATTATTTTCTGATATAGGTGGATTCTTTTGTTTGAGTTGGAGTGGTATATCCATCTTTCATACCTTTCTGCATGAAAACTTCCACAGACTTATTCTCCCTCAAAACCTTTTCACCCCTTCAGTGTTTCATTAATCACTTTCCTTCAAGTTCTCTTCATTGCCTTTGCAGGAAGAGAAACAATGCTGCCTCTTCTCAATTATAGAGGTAATCATGATGTTTTCATATTAAAATCATTTTCCATATAATTAATGTATTGTTTCATATTTATGTTTAATTTATTTAATTTTAGTATTACTCACATAATAATTTTTTTTCTTATATAGGTGGATTATTTTTTTCATGTTGGGGTGGTCTGTCTATCTATCATGACTTTCTACACTAAAAATTCCACAGAATTATTCTCCCTCAAATTTTTTTTACCATTATAGTGTTTCATTTATCACTTTCCTTCAAGTTATCTTCATTGCCTTTACAGGAAGAGAAACGACGCTGCCTCTACTCAATGACATAGGTAATATTGATGTTTTTATAGTAAAATCATTTTCCATAGAATTAATGTATTGTTCATATTTATGTTTAATTTATTTCTTTTTAGTATTACTCAAATAATATTTTTTTTCTTATACAGGTGGATTATTTTGTTCTAGTTGGGGTGATTTTCCATCTTTCAGGCCTTTCTACACCAAAACTTCCACACACTTCTTCTCCCTCAAAACCTTTCACCCTTACAGTGTTGACATTTATCACTTTCCTTCAAGTTCCCTCTACTAATCAATCACATAGATAATATTTATATTTTCATGGTAAAATCATTATTCATAGAATTAATTTATTATTTAATATTTATGTTTAATTTATTTCTTTTTATTATTACTCGTATTAATTGTTTTCTTATATAGGTGAATTCTTTTTTTCGAGTTTAGGTGGTTTGTTCGAAGGTTCCCATGCATTGTTGGTAGTTTGACAAAGAAAGTCAATGAAAAGTGTTGTAACATTGAAAGTTAGGGTTGTTTTAATACTTTTGGATGTGTAGGAATCTATCTCACCTCAATATAACACACGATGTGACCTTTATGACTCTAAGTACTTCTTTCTATTTAAAATTGACATTAATTTAAGTAAAAAAGACAATTGACATACTCAAAACCGAGAAAAAATATTTAGATTGTTTTGATACTTTAAGAAAATGATTCATAAGTCATTTTTGATGTGTAATAATTAGTTACACCTCAATATGATACATGATGTTCCCAATATGACTCAATGTGTCCATTATCAGTTTAAAATCGACATTTTACTTTCAAAACTATCACTCTCTAAAAATTGAGAAAAAGTGCTCATATTTTCTTGATAATTTAGTGAATCAATTCATAAATAATTTTCTACATGTAGGAATCAATCTCACATCAAATTGATACATGATGTGATCCGTATGAGTCAAAGTGCACATTTCAAGTTTAAAATAACATTTTAGTAAAAAATACAAGTGACGTACTCAAAACTGAGTAAACACATTCAGATTGTTTTGATACATTAAGAGAAAAAAATGAATAAGTGATGTGTAACATATAGTAATCATTCTCACCTAAATCCAATACATGGTGTGACCGGTATGACTCTAAGTACATCTTTATTTAAAATTGACATCAATTTTAGTAAAAAAACAAACTGGCCGACTCAAAACTGAACAATCACATTCATATTGTTTTTATACTTTATCAAAAAGATCCATAAGTGATTTGAGAGATGCAAGAATCAGTCGCACCTCAATTTGGTGCATGGTGTGACCGCTATGACTCCAAGTGTGTGTTTTTATTTAAAATTAACATCAATTTTAGTAAAAAGGCCAACTGAACTACTCAAAACCAAGAAAACAAATTCATATTGTTTAAATACTTTAGTAAAATGATTCATAAGTTATTTTTTATGTGTAGGAATCAGTTTCACCTAAATCTGATAAAATATGTTCCCAGTATGACTCAATGTGTCTGTTATCAGTTTAAAATCGACATTTTAGTTCAAAAAGTGTCACTCATTGAAAACTGAGTAAACGCGCTCAGATTTTCTTAATAATTTACAACATCAATTCATAAGTAATTTTTGACATGTATGAATCTGTCTCAAATCAAATCGATACACAATGTGATCAGTATGAGTCAAAGTGCATGTTTCAATTTTAAAATGACATTTTAGTAAAAAAGACAAGTAACATACTCAAAACCAATAAAACATATTCATATTGTTTTTATAATTTATGAAAATGATCTATAAGTCATTTGGGACATGTAGGAATCATTCACACCTCAATCCGATGTACTGTGTGACTAGTATGACTCAAAGTGTGTCTTTTTATTTAAAATTGTCATCAATTTTAGTAAAATGGACAGTTTTCCTACTCAAAATTGATCAAATGCATTTGGATTATTTTGATACTTTATAAAAATGATCCATAATTCATTTTTGATGTGTAGGAATCATCTGCACCTCAATCCAATACATGATGTTCCCGATATAACTCAAAGTGTCCATTATTAGTTTAAAATTGACATTTTAGTTCAAAAAATGTCACTCATTGAAAACCAATCAAACATGATAATATTTTCTTTATAATTTAAGAAAATTATTCATAAGTTATTTTTTATTTTTAGGAATATATTTCACATCAAACAGATACACGTTGTGATTGGAATGAGTCAAAAGTGCATGTTTCAATTTTAAAATGACATTTTAGTTAAAAGGATAACTAACGTGATCAAAACTGATCAAACACATTTATATTGTTTTGATACTTTAGGAAAATGATCCACAAGTCATTTGAGAAATTTTGGAATCATTCAAACCTCAATCCAATGCATGGTATGACTCTAATAGGGTTTTTTATTTAAAATTGACATTAATTTTAGTAAAATTAACACTTTTTGTTAATTTATTTCTTTATATTATTACTAACATAAGAATATTTTTCTTATAAAGGTGTGTTATTTTTTTCAAGAAGGGGTGGTTTATTTGGAAATATCATGAGTCAAATCTGGATTAAAATACAAAGAAACATTTATTTTTTTGAATATATGTGATAATTTGTATTTATGTAATTGTATAAACCAACATTTGAAATGTCTATAATATATATTTTTTTCTTGTGTTTGTGTTATAAATTTCATTTCATTTAAATCCTATATTAGAACTTGTTTTTATACATATATGGTGTGATTTTGGTGTTGAGGTGTGTTGTTACAGTATATTATAGTGGTGCTGTAGTGTGTTGTCACAGCACACTACAGTATGGCCCTTTATCAGCTCTTTTATAGGCACTGATAAATGGTGCCTTTAATGGTGCTAAATGAAAGTGCTGATAAATGGTTCCTTTATCACTGCTTTTAAAAGCGCTAAAAAATGTCTCATTTATCAGTTCTTTTTTTAACACCAATAAAGGACCCCTTTATCAATGATTTTTCAGTGTAGATAAAAGACCAGATCTTTTAACCTCGCTCATGTAGTCATCATTTTTCTAACACTGATAAAGGACATTTCTAGCGTTGTTAAAGGCCTATTTTGTAGTAGCGCATGTTTATTTTAGACATTTATTATAGGTTAATCTAGAAGATAGATTATTATAAATAAACGTCTTGGTGTGTCCTAGTGACTGAGTAAATCTTAGAGAACATTCATTTTCATAATTCCCTTTCAGATTAAATCTAAAGCATGTAACATTTCAGACATGTCCTTCACTACTTTTAACAAAAGTTGTTCTATATAGATTAGGAATCTATCTATCATAACTAAATCTAGATTTATCTTTATTTTTTTTCTTCATAGTCATCATATTATTAAATTTTTCTTGACCTTGAAAAAAAAGTTAAGGCTCCAATCCAAAAATTTCCCTTTTATAATTTTCAATTTCATTTTGAATAACTTCCAGGTCATCACATATTTTTACAATTGAACATGATTATATATTTTTCAATTTATTATTTTCATGTATAATATTCTTAAATTCATTTTTAATTTTATCTAAATCATCACAAACTAATTTAAATCTCATGTCTTTATCTTCATCATTTTTTGACATGTAATCTTTCATTATTTTATTCTCATATTTGATCTTAATTATTTTAGAATCCACAACCCATTTTTCTTAATTAACTTTCTTATTTTATCTATATAGTTATCTATATATTTTATCAATTATAAAAATATTACTTTGAAATTTTTCATTTTGTTTAGTTAATTATTTAACTTTAGTTTTAATATCATACTCATAACCTAAACTATAATCAGAATCAGTATTTACCCCATTCATTATTGTTGTCATCAAGCATAAATTGGTTAATTTTTATCTCTCTTGGAATCATCACTACTAAAGTTTTCCTCTTTTTTGAAACTCCATCCAGAATGATATGCTCATTTTAACACTTTTTGGTATTCCTTTTCTTTCCCTTTTGATTTCAATTTTGGATGGTCTGATTTTTATTTCCCTTTTTCCTGCACTCATAGAATACTAATTCAAAAACATTGTATTTACTACTTTTTACTTTCTTACTTTTCTTTCTATCATCCTTTTGATGATCTCTTATAAAATGCTTCTTAAAACCACTATTTCCTTTCATGTTCTTGTAGACTCCTTTAGTAATATTTTCTATTTCATATTTCTCACTTTAATACAACTCATAATTAGAGGAATTAGCATAAAAAATAATATTATATTTTAAATATATACCTTTCCTTTTATCATGTTCATCGGAATTATCATTCTCTATTTCTATCTCATATTAATGAAGTGATCTTATCAGTTCACCCATTGAATACTTAGTGAAATACTTACTTTCTTTAATGGAAACCTTCTTTGAATTCCACCTTTTAGGTATATCTTGAAGTATTATTTAAATAATTGCTTAATTCTTCATGGTTTCCCTAATTGAAAACATGATATTTATAATATTAGTGAATCAGTTGGGGTCTGAATTTTTTGTTAATGTTGTTGTTGGTGAGACTGGTGTGGTGAGACTAGTGTGACTAGATTATATGGAGTTGGGTGTGGCTTCATCACTGTCTGTACTACCTTGATCAAGATTCTTTGTTGCCTTTTGTGGATGTGTTCTTGGACTATCTCACGTTGCTAGATGGTTTGGGTGAACTCTGATCGGAGTTCACCACCAGTTTGGTGATTTTGGGGCTGATGTTGATGTTCGCATCAGCAGCATTCAAGGAGTCCAATTCTGAGGTTTGTTCAAGGTCTTCTGATGTTCATGCACCCAAGATCCGGATTTGAATGACTGTGTGGTTTTATTTGGTATGTGGAATGAGTTTATTTGTTTTCTGATGTTTGAACGTTGTAAGTTGTGAAGTCATGTAAGGTTTACAACTTTTCCTCAAAAGTGTTTGTTGGTTTCTCACTTTTTCCTCAAAAGTGTTTGGATAATAAAAAAATAAATTTTTAGTCAGTCCTTGGTGAGTAAATTTTAAATTCCTTTAGATGTTAGATGCAGTTTTACATGAAGAAATATGGATATACATATTTATACTTAATTAAAAGTATAGATAATTCATAACTTTTTAGTTTATAATGCATTTTATAGCATTATTTCTATTTAAAGTTTCTAAATCTATATCAGGCAATTTATAAGGTTTTGGCATGAAAGCCTAAAATTCAAGACCTATGTTTTTTAGAAATGCCTACATATGGTCCTTATAGTAAACATGGCTTCTTCCATTGAAGTGGAATGGTCTAATGGGATTCAACATATTAAATTCTTAACTTTCCTTAATCAAATCAATGGATATTTCCTTGGACTTTTAATTTTAGGATAATGGTTAGTTTAAAAAGATAATAAAAAAATAATAACCAATTCCTTAAAAGGCACCACGCTCTGATACAAATTATTATGTCTCAGTTTATGATAATATTGACTTGAGAGGGGGGTGAATAGTTCTTTTAAAAATTTAATCAATTAAATATAATTATTAGAGTAATTAACAAAGTTAATTTTCCAATATAAAATAAAACAAAGAATACAAGATGTTTTTTATAATAGTTCAAATCACCAAGATCCTACTCTACTCTTCAATATTCTCTACTCAACGAAAAGACGGGTATTTACTAATGTCTCACATTTGATAGGGATTGATATCCCAATTTATATATGTACATACCTTTTTTACATCTGGTGGTATAACACCAATTGACTTTTACAAGATTCACAACCCACCAAACGTTTTTTTGGGATTCATAGACCGACCTTCCTTTTAGATAGGAGGAATAACCTAGTTAAACAACTTTTGGATTGAAAAATCTTAAACTCTCTATAGAATAACAAACAAAAAATAAAAGAAATAGAATGATCAAAACCAAACATAAATTAAGATCAATAGTAGAGTAGATGATGATGAATGTCGATACAGATCAAGATCATTTATCACTTCAGTAGTGGATGATCAAAACAATTAATTCCTTCATGATTGTAGTAATGGAACAATAGTCGTAGTCGAGATTTAGTACTTCACAATTCTTGTATCAATTTTTTATTTTTATCTCATTGTGATAGTATCAATAATCATCATCAAATATCCTTGAATAAACTTTTTCAATTTTATTTTATCACAGTCATTGATTTGAATTGAAACAGCTAATTACATGTAATTAATATCAAGATCTTGGAGTGTCTCATTGGATAATCATAGAAAACCACATTAGAAAATAATAAACATTGAAAATGTATCTATTACCTATAATTTGAATTGTCTCTCTCATACTTAGAATCTTCATTATTTTTTATTTCTATATGAAATGACTTTGAAACACTTTGAATAATATTTCTAAGATAAATCATAATTATTCAAATTAATAAAAAATTAAAAAATATTTAAACAATATTAAGGTGGTTGGATAATTCAAAACATATATAAAACATAGCATAAAATAATTATTATGAAAATTATTATTTCCATAATAATTTCTGTTATATTTTCTCTATCAAACAATTTACACATAGTCTTTATAATATATAGTTATTTTATAAAGTAATAGAATAGTTAAAATTAATATAATAGACTTGTAGTAATTAAAAATATCAAAATAACATTAAAACATAGTGTTATAGAAAATATATATTTTATAAAAAATAAGAAAAGTAATTTATTAATTGTGAAATATATTTAATGTGTGTGTTAGGTATACTAACCATGTTATTGTTGTTTGGTCGATATACTAACTATAGGAATCACTTTTGTTATGCATATTGGGATTTATGATTTAAATTTTGAATATTGAGGAGAGAAAAATTAATTAATGGAGAGATTTTTCTCAACATTGATAGGGGAGTTTCTCTCAACATTGATAGAGATTTAATTCTCTTTGTTAATGGATATAAATAGGATATTGATCGCATTAATTGGTGATATGGAATTGGTGTCTATATAAGAGTATGTGGTAGCATATTTTTGGAAGTAGTTTTGGAATGATATAGCTAGAAAAAGAGAATCTGGAAGGGGTTGCTATGTTAATGGTAACTGATACGAAGAGATGACAATGAGAATGAAGAAAATAAGATGGTTACATTAATGATGGAATATTGATAGTGATGATTGAAAGCGTAGAATATGGTGTGTGATGCGAGATGATGATGGTTCCATGTATCGAAAGTCTTCTTAGTTGGGGAGATCAAGCGGTGTGTCCTGATTTTGATGATCAATGATATATCAAAATGGTACTTCCATGGGTGTGATAAAAATGTCTTTGGGTGTGTTGTGAAAAATTCTCTATATTCATTGTAAAAATCCTTCGGGTGATGTGTAAAATTCCTTTGGGTGATAAAAGTCATTCGAGTGAATCTTCCAATGTGTTTTGTGTCTACTTATAAAAGGCCTTCAAGTGAATCTTCTAGTGTATTTTATGAATGATTATACTGCAATATCATGTTATGCCCCAATAGTGGTATCATAGGGATTGGTTGAAGTGTTAATTTGTATAATACAGTGGATGGAATCTGGTGGAGCAGTTTATCAAGGACTTGGAGGATGTTACTGGAAGACAACGGTGGTACCAGAGGTGTTTTTGGGATATCTAAATTCTAATTAACTATAAAGATTCATGAGGTTTGTTCCATTTTTTATGACAGTCAGAGCTTGGTGGAAGACTACTGAGGTTCCTTAGGCTAGGTGGTCTATCAAGCATCCAGAAGAATGTCATCAGAAGATGGCGGTGGTATTAGTGGTGTTGTTGGAATATCAAAAGTCTTCTTGGTCTCAGGTGTCATGCAGAGTGTTCCATTCATTGGGTGACATTTGGTGCTTTGTTGATTCGATGATCACAGTGACCTTGATAGTGGATATGACTATAGAGTATTTAAATTTTAAATCAAGGTGGATATTTTTGTGATTTCTGATTTAAAATTTGAATATTGAGGAGAGATAAATTAATTAATGGAGATATTTTTCTCAACATTAATAGGGGATTTTCTCTCAAAAAAATTAGAAAGGTGAGGGCCAAATCCATTTTTATTAAATAAAAATCAAGAGTACAAGATGAGTGAAGAAGTTCATTTTACACAAGTCACTATTCCTCATCACGAGGGCCCAATTTTTTCCTTATATTATCTGCAATATTACGTTTTTCATCCCTCAAGTCACCCAAATCAAATCCACGACCTCGCCCACATATCCGACCCTTGGAGTGAATACCTTCAAGATTACTTGCTTGTTGAATAAGTATTTAAATTTCTTCATCCTAATTTGAATCCATAGATTGTGATTCATATTGTATTGAGCTCAAGTCTGCTCGACCTCGTCCTCACCCATAACTTCTAGGGAGTCATTCGTGCTTCCACGATTTGGCATGTTGGTAAGAGTTATCATCCTCCTCTATAGTAGGATCCAATATTGTCATGGGGGTCTCCTATGTCATATTCTGAGGATATATTGGTCGTGAAGATGAGAGCATCAAGGTTGAAGTTTCCACCTCTTCCTGAGGAGGATCAACAACCGCAGCCTCCAAATGACCTGCAACACTACTAAGAACTGTATTAATAGTGGGCACCGGCACATGAAGAGAAGATTGTGGATCAGACTTGCTAGGTGAGGGAACAAAGGGTGAAGTGTATTAAGCCCCAACATCACCCTCAAGAAGTTATAACTCCTTTGAGGGAACCACATCAGATTCAAGTGGAACATCAGTGGTGCGATCAGGCACTGGGTACAAAGGATTTTTTTCCAATGCTTTTATCATCACAAAAATGTGTGGCAGAGGTAGAAGAAATAGAATTAACCACAACAGAAACATCCTGAACACTATTTATGGGGTTTTGGGATGTCATCTGAGCAGTGAGACCCACCTTTTCCGGATCCTGAGTGTGTTCCTTAGAAATATGGGTCTCACAATCCCCCCTTATCAATAATAGATGCTCGTGACTGAGTTCCATGTTGGCCAGAGGTATTTTGAGGTTGTGCATGCATATTGGGGGGGTTCATAATATAACCTATAGTGTTATCAGCCAGTTTATTATTCATATAAATAGTATGAGGTTCAATAACTTTATCCTGGTTATTCCCAAATTCAATTTGGACATCTAAAGCAGGCATCTTCTGAGTAGGATTAACAGAAACCAAGGCATCCACATCAAAACCAGAGGTATCATCCTTCCAAGGGTGTAACTTTTTGAAGTAGTAATGTATATCATGCCCACATATAGTATATAAATCACAAACAAGTGATCTTATACAATTTTTATAATCATGACCTATAGTCTTATAGTCTGGACAAAACTTGGGGAGGTTTTCATATTCGATTTTCAGTTCCAGTTCATCAACATCAGTCAAGAGATGGACCTTATCAATTAATGTAGAACAACGGTCAATTTCAACTAAGAATTTGGCATAGTTTCCATACTTGGAAACCTTATTTTCCTTATCTAATTTTATCGGAACTCCCAATGCTAAAGAAATATCATAAATAATACAAGGGTGCCAAAGGATTCAGTTTAAACCAAAGACCTTCACCCAAGTTTGAACCGTCATGTTACCTATTTCCAGGGGGTTGAGCATTTTGTCCCATTCCCAGATGTGCAGTGCGACAGGCTTTAAAGAGATAGATCTGTGACCCCAGGAACACATTTTGAGGTCTTCATATGGAAATAAGATGTGGTAAAACCCTTTCCCTAAAGAGACACACTTCCAAGAGGCGAAACCCCATACATCCATCAAATGTTATATCAGAATCTTGATGTTCTATGGATCAGAGCCTCTCGGCAAGATGAGTATGGAAATTATGGAGTTCGCTCCCATCTTGAGTCTTTCTGATATAGAATCCATATCACCTTTGACATGAGAAATTGTCCCCTTCTGACGAATACCAGAATTCGAACCTTTGAAGGCAGAAAACGTGCGATAATGAGAACTGACCTCATTTAGATTCATATATGAAGGTTGTCGATTCACGATCATTGGTACTGCCTAGAGATTATAAGAATTAAAGCGTCATTGAGCAAGGAATTCTTCAATTGATGTCGAAGATGATGGAGGAAAACCCTAATCTCCATTTCGAAGAGCCGAGGAGGACTCTGCGCTGCTCTCCATATTTCTTCCTTTTAAATATGCTTGTTTCTCTCAACATTAATGGAGATTTAATTCTCAATATTAATGGATATAAAGGGGATATTAACTACATTAATTGTAGATATGGAATTGGTGTTTATATAAGAGGATGTGGTAGAATATTTTTTGAAGCAGTGTCAGCACGATGTAGCTAGTGAGAGATAATCGGGAAGGGGTTGTCGCGTTTACTGTAACTAATACAAAGAGATGATGATGAGAATAAATCGAAGATAGTGATTACATTAATGATGGCATGTTGACAGCGACTATTGAAAGCGTAGAATATGGTGTGCGATGAGAGATGATGATGGTGTCATGTATCGAAAGTCTTCTTGGTTGTGGAGATCAAGTGGTGTGTCTTGGTTGTGATGATTGGTGGTACATCAAAATTGTGTATTCATTGGTGTGAAAAAATGTCTTTGGGTGTGTTGCGAAAAATCCTCTTCGTGCATTGTAAAAATCCTTTGGGTGATGTGTAAAATTTATTTAGGTGATAAAAGTCCTTCGAGTAAATCTTATTGTGTGTTTTATGATGGCTTCTACTACAACGTTGGGCTCTTCCCCAATAGTGATATTGGTATACTAACCATGTGGACAAAGTTTTGTTGTGTGGTCAGTATACTGACAGTGCGAACACTTTAAAAATAATTTATGTGGTTAATAAAAAATAATTAAATAAATTCATGTGGTCAGTTAAAAAAATACATGTGGTAATTTAAAATACCTCATTCACTTGAATTTTAAACTTCATGTTAGGTAGAAAAATGCATTTTGGGGTCACTTGAAATATGGATTCACGATAGGTACATATACTCACACTCATGGTCAGTTCATTGAACCCATAGTCATTTCATATGATAGCTTCATGGTCACTTAGAATTAACACTCACTGTAACTACTTGCATGGTAGGTTGGGCTACAGCTTCACAATAAGTAAAATGCTTGTAGTAACTTCATTTATAGAATCACCATGGTAGATTATTTTGTTCACGGTAGATTTTCATGGATGGAGGAGTGGTGTCGTGCTATCATGAAAAATAAGGATACTCTAAGTTAGTAATGTGTTCAATGATAGAGTCAAAGATTTCCAGAGAGGGTGTGTTACTGGTCATGTGTCAACATGAAGAAGAGGCAACTATTGTGGTGTTGGTGTCATGCGTCAGCGTAATTCAAGTCGTTGTTGGGAGTGCATGGATGAGGTGTTTCTCTTTATGACTATCATGTGGTCAGCACTGTATCTAGTGGTACAATGCAAGGTGCTGTAATGAAATGTTGGAATAGGGTGTCGCTACAAAAAAAAGGTGTTTCCCAGCAGTTTTTTGGGCATTTAGCGATAGTTTAAACTACCACCAAATGCCATGCGACACTTTCTTAAAGCATCTCTCATTTGGGTGTCGGGAATCATTTTTTGATGGTTTTTTTGCAGTAGTTTTTTATTTAGCAGTTTTTTGTTTAGTGACTATTTAAACCGCCAATAGAAGTTCAGCAATGATTTTTTTTTAGTTTTTTATTATTATTATTTATGCTACCATGCATGTATATGTCATGAATTTCATGCATAAATCTGGAATATATATATATACTGGGACAGATTTGAACCCCTTACCTATTGATTATTTTGTAAAGACTTTATCACTCTAACAAGCTCTTCATGTGGTGAGAAAATAGCAAGTAATATAGTTATATATATACAAATAAAAATCAAATAAAGATATTAAAGAATAATAAATAATGAATATATAATGAATATATAGTAAATAAGTAATAAATAAATAATAAATTAATATATAATAGATAATAGATAATAGATAAATAACTGAGAAATAAAAATTAAATAAATAAAAAATATGTAATAAATAATTAATAATTAAATATTAAATAAATAAATAAATATAAATAATCAATTAATTAATTAATAATTAATAAATAAATAAATGATTAAAAATAACTAAATAAATAATAAAAACATAATAATTAAATATTAATTGAATATTAAAAAATAAATAATAATCAGTAATCAATAATCACTAAATAATCAATAAATAATAAAAATAAATAAATGATAAATGATAATAAATAATTAATTAATAATTAATTAATACGTAAATATTAAATAAATAATAAATAGGTAATAAATAAATATTAATTAATTAATTAATTAATTAATAATAAATAAATAAATAGTAAATAAATAGATAATAAATAAATAATAAAAATCAATAAATGACAAATGATAATAAATAATAAATAAATCAATAATTATTAAATGATAAATAAATAATAAATAATAAATAATTCTAAATTCTAAATAAATAATAAATTAATAATAAATTAATAAATTATAAATAGATAATAACTATATAATAAATAAGCAATAAATAAAAAAAATAATACGTAAATAATAAATTAATAATAAATATTCAAACAATTAACAAATAATAAATAAATAATGAAAAATAATGAATTAATAATGAAAAATAAATCAATATAAAATAAATAAGTAGTAAATAAATTATAAATCAATATAATAAATAATAAATAAGTTACAAATAAAAGATAGATGAATAATATATAATAAATAGACAAATAGATAATAAATTAATAATGAATTAATAATAAATTGATAGTATAAATAAATAAATAATGAATAATAAATAAGTAATAATAAATAATAAATATTATGTAATAATATATAATAAATTGTAAATAATAATTAAATAATAATTTAACAATAAATTAATGATAAATGATAAATGAATATATAATAAGTAAGTAATAAATGAATAACTAATAAATGAATAAATAATAAATAATAAATGAATAAAATGAAAAATAATGAATAATGAATAATGAATAATAAATGGAAATAATATAATAAACACACACACACACACACATATATATATATATAAACACTAGTAAATATAAATATGTATGTATGTATGTATACATAAATATGTATAGATATTTACATGTATATATAAATATAGATAAATATTCATAAATATATATAAATATTCATGCATATATACAATTATATATAATTTTATAAAAATAATGATAAATATATATAAATTATAAATAAATATACATGAATGTATAGAAGTACATACAAATGTGTGTGTGTGTGTAACAGATAATAAATCACCAAAAGAGGTAAAGCCACAATAACTACAACACCATCAAATCAGTAGAAATGTAAATCAATGGAATAAAATCATAGATAGCCTAAAATAAAATGAATACACTCTTAAACGAAGATAAAATCTCATTGAATTTTCAAAAATAATGATATCTAGAAAAAAACTCAATTTTTTAGGCCTTATAGACCTCTTTTTACCTCAAAAAATAGTAACCAAGGTACATCTTGGTTAACATGGCATAGACCTCATTGCAAGCTTCGATTTGATATGTGGTAGAACTCAGATGGACATCTGGATCATAAGTTATGAGCATTTGAAGTTGATGTTTGATTTTTAGCTTTTCTTAAAACTATAATAAAATTTATTCTATTAGTTATTACCTAATTATTATCTAATGTGATTTTATTTCCATTTATAAGTGTCAATTTTACTGGTTGTGAAGCTAAAACAGATACTCGAATCAAAGGTTCTAGTCTTTTGATGGTGAATTCTTATTTTCAACTTATAAAAGAATTAACTTAAGTTTTGGATGACTATTAACTAATAATTATATATAATTACTAATTAAAAAATCATGATTAATTAAAATTATAAATAATAAAATATAAATAAATATAAATCATAAATCATAATTTTTAATAATAAATCATAATTTAATATTTAATATTTAATATTTTTTCCCATTAATTTAACAATGATTTTTATAAACCGCTAGTAAGAGTAAATTTAAAAAAATTAAAAAAAATTAAAAAATTAAATATCTAAATTAGAATTTAGTATAATTTTTAAGAATCAATGTGAATTTTTTTAGGAATATTCAATGGAAATTTTGAAAACTACCGCTCAAAAGCCACCGTGAAACCTCTTTTTCTTGTAGTGTGTTGTCACTGTTGATTTATGGTGTTGGAAGAAGCAGAATGACGAAAAGGGTGTGGCTCCCTAACTTGTGTGTTAGGAGAGGTGATATCGAGCTGCTATGAGTATTTTCTATGTGAATTTGAGCTGAGGAGATGTTGGGTCAGTGTCCTGCAATGGAGTGATGATGCGGGAAGAAGATAAACCAGGGAAGGTATAAATATAAATATTATCACATCTATGTCCTTTTTTAAGGTATTTTTCTCTTCTATTCTTGATCTAACATTCCCCCCTAGGTTCCCATTGAAAGTTGGAAGAAAATTATGGTTTTTGGGTAGCCAGAACAGACCACATGATTTGGTCGCATGGTTTACTAAACCATGCAGCCAAACTGTGCACAGGTGTCCAGGTCATTGAAAATGTTTTGTAATTCCGATTTTTCCCTTCCAGTATTAACCCTAATGCATCCATTTCTTTCCCTATTCATTCCTTTCAACCGTAGAAGGCTTACAAGCTTACTCAAGCTCTCTTGGAAGCCATTTTTAAGGGGTTTTGGTGGGGAAATATTAAATATTTATCAAGTAAGTGATTCCTCCTTTGTTTTTCTTCCATTTCCTTAGGGTTTCTTCCAACATTCTTGAAGTTCCAAATGTACATAAGCTATATCTTCATACCTAGGGTTTGATTTTGGATTTCTTGGTCCAATCTTGTGGATTTATATTCATTTTCACTCCCTTGTGGTGTTGCGGTGGTGCGGTTGAAGTTTTGCACAATGATTTGGGGTTTTTGACATATAAGGTAGGTGATTCCATGTGTATACATTCTTGGAAAAATTTATCTTGATTTTTTAACCTATTTATCATGATTTATATCCTTTTTTGTGGTTTGAAATTCATTTTTGGTAGTATTTATTGAGTGTTTAATTTTAAAGTTGCATTTTGACCTGAAAATGGGTGTTTTCATGTGTATTCAATGTTGTATCATTTGGGGTTATTTGGTGATCCATGAAATTGTTTTATTAAATGTTTTTTGGGATTCCAAATCTGTTTGGGTATGGTATTGGTGTACATTTTTCCTTTAAAGAGGGTTTTTAAATGGATTTGGTGTGCAAAACCTTGTTTTACTACTTGAAGTTATTTTATGAAACTTTTGAATGGTTTATTGAGTTACACAAAGTGTTCAAAGTCATGTTGGATACTGTTTGGTGTGTGTATGTTATATAAATGGTTTTTTATGTGAAAATGGTATTCTTTAACATGTGAAACTTTTTTGAGTACAAAGATGGAAACTCAGGTATCTAGGTGGGCGGACTAGGACTAGTATGCTAGTGATCTGAAGTGGTATCATCCATGTTTCACTTAGAAAGTTTGACAATGACAAAACTAACTAAAATTTGATGATATTGGGGACCACTATTCTATTGTTTTTTCCCTCATAGTGGCTCGTTCATGAAAAGTATATTGATTATGTTTTCTTTTACATAGAGATATGATGTACCTAGGGCCCATAGCTAGCTAGTGCCTAGGGGTGTTCCTGTGACTAGTGCTCTTTGGATATTGTGTACTTATCATTGACATACGGTGTTTTTTTGGAGAAACAAGTAGAATGTGTGTTTTATTTAAAAGGGTTTATTATTTAAAGTAGCCTTCTTGAAAACTGTTTTCATTTAAAGTTGCATCTCTTTGAAATTGTTACTAGAATTCTTGTTTATAAAACATGAAAGCTTTATTTGTCTTGAAATATTTATCACGTGGAATATTTTTGGGTGTCATACTATTGGCCTTAGACTCACACCCTACTTATACCTTTGGTTGTAAGTAAACTTGGTTATGTTTGACATGGGTAAGGGAAAGGTCCTTGGAGATGGTGGTTCGGGTTGTTAGCCTCCATCCTTGATGCGGCGTTATGAAGAAAGATTGGGGATGATGTCCCCCTACCGTTTGGTGGTTATAGAGTTATAGTTTATAATAATTTTGAGTTTTATCCCTCTTGAGATTTTTCTAATACCATTTATTTTAGTTCTTAATTTTATTAAAGGCTTGTTTGGATTAAATTTTCAGATTCGGTTTATTTATTGTTGTTAGATTTTTAATGATTCTAAACTTAGGTAAATCAGTCCCAAATACTTATTCAAGATACCCAGGAACTTGTTCTAGCATGTAGGGATAGGGAACTCCCTTCTTTCCTTGCCATGGGTAGGGTCGGGTGCTGGTTTTGATTAAAATCAGATTTGGTTCGTGACAAATATAGCACATAATTTTATTTATATATTAATATATTGATATAATTTATATATATACATGTATATATATATACATATATACTTAAAACCAAATATAAAAAAAGGTATTTAAATATGATATCAGGTATGTATTTAAAATTATAACGTTTAAAAATTTAATTTAAAAAAATATGTGGAAAAACATTTTTTAAGAAAACACATAAATCAATTAAAATGGTGAAATATAAAAGAATATGTTTCATATAATATATAAAAATATTAATTCTATAATTTTATTAACTGAATTAGTAAACTTAAATTATAATAATGTGTTATTAAAATATTTCAAATATTAACACATGAAATAATAAAAAATTATTTTCAATAAATAATTTTTAATGAAGCGATTGAAATTTAACAAAACAATAAAGCAAATAAAACATAAAATATCAGTGCAAACACATAGGTCATTGAAGTTAATGACCCTAAAATTGGTAGGATTTTATTATATTTCATTGGCGACATTCTCATGAGTCAAGAACAAGCTATTTAAATTGGTGCTTCATGGGTGGTACTCAGTATGAGCAGGTTTAGACACATCTAGTCATTATGTTTGGTGACGGATGGAATATGGGTTGTGGTGGTCAGGATTTTTATCTAGTGGGGTGATGATGAGGACACTCCTATGGTGGGTAGTTTCATATAGACCATGGTTAATATGACCCCCTTGTGGGTAGGGTCGTGATTTTTGAATACCTATTGGTAATCAATCCTGATGGAAATTGGATTCAAAAAATAAGTTAAATGCATAAGAAAAATTTAGTTTCATGATGGATAAAGTTTGGGTGTTATCCTTGGGCTTGGAAATAGAATAGAGGTTATCCAAGTGGGATCATATTTGAGGTGCATCATGCTCTTGGTGCAACAGAGCATGACGATAATTTTTGAACCAGTTCAATATACAACCATGGGAACTCACTAAAATTTGGGTATGAACTTTGGTGGGTGTGTTTTGACAGTCATGTGATGCCACTATTATTTAAGAAATCACGATCAGGTGTGTTGGTAATGCATCAGTTGGGGTAAGATGAGTGTTTACGAGGAAAGTCATCTAGATGAGGTTATACTTACATTTAGTAGGCTATAAATATGTTAGATACATCATTTTGGACATGAAGAGTATGTTTTAGGTGTTAGCCAAGACTTTTAGAGGAAAGGTCAACAAACCCATGCTTATTTCATAGACAGTGGGTACATATTCATTCTGACATGGGGATTGTGAAAAGATAATTGGTATCGATGTTTGACTACAAATATCACATGTTTTTAGGTGTGGTATATTGGGAGTCATGTCGAGTGTGTCAATGGATGACTAAGAATATGTTTTGGTAGGCAATTCTGATGATGAGGGGCATCATGGTTTAGACTTGGCCTTTTCAACTAATCCATGTGGTGGTGGAACCATGGGTTGGATGATAAATCATATGAAGACACCATGGGTATCTCGAGATGGACGGGTGTTGTAAAGCACCATCTTCGTGTTTCATCAATGAAATTAGAGTAATGCATTGGGTTTTAGTGATTGATTATATTAATTTTGGAAATGTACATTGCATGTACTTTTGGTGTTCTAGGATGGAATGTGACCATTTGGATTAGAATTGAAGAGAATATAAAGTCAACATGTATGGATAGATGACTAATAAGACTTATCATGGATGATAAGTGATATGGTGGGGAGTTTATAATGCCCCTTGTTCGTATGGGTCCATAATTTCAGTGAGAATTTGAATTTTTGGATGTAGGAGGGTCAGATTTCAATTTAGATTTTTGGATTTTGAAACTAAGAGTTTGAACATCCAAAAGGATGTTTTTTAGATGTTTTTTATTCTTTTAAGGGAGTCGGGGTACTTGGGTAAGTGGAAGAAGTAGCCTAGGGTGGTCAAGGCTGCAGCAGGTTCACTATTGTAGCCATTGGGGAGCTACCGACTAGCCGATGGGATTAAATGGGTAAATTTTTCAATTTTCCTCCTATAATTTTTTGAGTTTAAATCCCCCCTCCTACCCTCATTCATGAACACCCTAAAATGGGTAATCTCTCCTCCTCCCTCCTTCAAACACCCATGATTTTGGGGTGTTTTTCTAATGATTCCAATGGTGATTTGAGGTGAGTTTCACCATATGGTGATCTTCAATATTACTTCCCTCTATTTATTCTAATTTATTATTCCTAGTACTAGGGTTTTGAAGTTGATTCCAACAGATCATTTTGGAATCATATGAGCATGATGGGGCTTCCACTCTTCCTGGGAAGAGGACACCCCATAGCATTATAAGCATGCAGAGACTCGTTGATGTTGTTAGGTACATCATGCCATGATTTTTTCAATATTTTTTCATTAAATTTAATTAATTAAATGATTTAAATGGAATCGTGTGTTGGTGATTTATCTCAGTGTAGGTTTGGGGGTGTGTTAAGGATGGTTGGCACTCATTTCTCGAATAATCGGTAATCATTGGACACCCAGTGAGTCTTTGGTGATTATGTATCTTAAGAAATTAGTTTTTTACTTAATTTTAAATGTTCTAGTTAATTAATTTGTATGTTATGTCTTGAGGTAGGAACTCAGGTAATGATATGAAACCTTTAATGAGGATTGATGGGCTTGGGGAGATTTTTTAAACTTTTAGGGATAATTGGGTTTGCTTCTTCAAAGAGGTAGGTAGTCCTAAAACTTATCCTATAGTTTTTATATAGATTTTTATATGTTTGGGGAGGTTTAGCCTCACCAATAAAGTCTTTTACCATTTTTATTTATTAAAATTATTGATTTATTTAATTTTATATTTAAATTTTAAATTTAACTCCATAAATGGTTGAATAAAGTGATTAGGACACTATAGGCCTAGTACACAGGCTTGAAACCTTAGCCATTGATGGTGGAGGATGGAACTAAATGAGTTTTCCCTAGTAACTTGAATCCCCCTCAAGGGGTGTGAATAGACAAAGTATGACTTGGTGGCCCTAGGGTAGGTTCCCTTGTCCACTTTCTTGTGGAGGTGTGGTTTGAATTAGATGGATGACCCAAGTAGGCCTTAGAGAACCTTCTTATAGGTCTCATGGACCCTTCTTCTAAAGGAAATTGATGATTTTATTTTGGTCATCCCTAATTATCCATGATATGACCCTAGATATATCTTATAATCATTAGGCTCGATGGTCTTTTTTATGGGATGAGTGATCCTTTCCCTTGAGACATGTTTTCATAGGTGGTTTGACCATGGGTGGGATGAACTGGTTGGGTTAGAGGAATGAACCATATGATCTTGGACCTTGAGAGGAGCCATGAACCTACTCTTGGCATTAACATTAGTAAGGATTGACCAAAAAGTCCAATAAGGTCATAACACCATCATGTTGAGACTTGGGGACCCTATTAATTTCTCTAGTGTGATGATGAACCCAGTGAGGGTATATGGTGGGAAATGGGTAGAGATAATGTATATATCACCATAAAACTTGAAATGGACTTTTAAGTCTCATGATGTCATGTTATTATTGTAATAAATTGAATAATGGTTGATATGTGAAAAAAAGTAGTGAGGAGAGAGGCCCAGGGATGGTAGATTCCATGGGTGCTCGTTTATTTATTTTGGTGGACTTGGTAATGGGATTCCTCAGGTGATTCATCTTGTTATTATTTTTTTGTTTATGTTATGTTTGAAATAGAAAATACCCTTATATTGGTGGTTATAATGTTTGAAAATAAAACACCCTTATAGGTGTTCATAAAAACTTCTTATTAGGAGGTCTTGAAAACTCTCTATGTGTAGGTCATGATACTAAATAAAACACTCCTTGTAGGGTGGTTTTGATATTACTGGTGGTGATTTCATGGATTTGGGATTGATATTATCGGTTTTATATATGGGATATATTTCATGCCACGTGTTATCTATTAGGGGAATGTGGGGTGTTCAGTAGGCATGGTCGAGTATCCCATGCTCTCAGGGCTCTACTATCAAGAACCATTGTATAATGGGATAGAGAATTACTTGATTCATTATTCTAGGATAGAGAATTCCCCAAGTCATTACACTTTATACTAGGGTGGATCAGGCCCTTGGGTCATTGTCTATATATCGAGGTGGATCATGCCCCCAGGTTGTTACCCCTATACCAGGATAAAAGAATCATGGGTCATTATTATGGTTAGCATAGCCATCATTATGTTCTCAGAGACACTCAAACATTGGTTGAAGTAAGTATGGTCGATTGGGGTCATAAACCTGAGGATCGATGGTGGTTTATTATTTATTTATTTATTTCCAGCAATTATTCATTTATTTAGAGCATATCACACAAACATATCATTGTATTATAGGTATGTACATGAATGTATTGGTGGTGACCTACTGAGTTTTTCACTCACACCCTAATCAGGCCCCCATTGAACTTGGGTATCCAAGTAGAATCTCACATGGTTTTAGGTACTAGTCGGTTGGAGTTCTGGGACTAGAACATCAAGTAGGATGGATCAGAGTCTGGAGTTTTGTATGAGGTGAGGCTTGGAGTTAGGATCAAGGAATCACTTGTATTTATTTCTTTTTTTTTATTTTGTATATGATATTGGCCCATTGGTTGGTCCTTATTTTATATTGTATGACCGCTCAGGTATTTTATGTTTCATTTCATTTACTATAGCTTGTCCACTTTTATTACTTTTGTTTACACGGTTCTATATTGTGTATGATACTTGGATATTTCTTTTATGTTTTTTCACTCTAATGTAAGGGTTATAGTCTCCCCATGACACCTCCTTAGACCCCCGCTACTAGTCAGATGCCTCTAGCATATGAGGAGGTGCATTTGAGATCAAGTAGAACCACCATCCTAGCTGCTATTCTTAGTGATTCAGGTTGGGATGTTATAGATTGTATGTTATTTTTAGAAAATAATGTTCTAGTCTTTATCAATGAAATAAATATACAAACATTCATGGTGATTCATTTGATAGAATTTATAGTGGAAACAAACATGGTCCATAAATATCTCAAGGAGTGTAAGATACATAAAGGAGAAATCTCTATTGTCATGAAAAAGATCCAATGTATCATCACATTAATAGAGATGAAGAAGTTAGAGAATTGAGGCCCAATCAGCAACATGATCGATTATCTATGAAACATAGAGGGGTTCTAGGTGTTGATATAAGAACACATAATACTCAACATGTATGACAGGATCAAATCGGATGGGTCGTTATATTCTTTATTTTTAGTGGGTGTTGTAAGATTCAATATTGTGCACTCTATCTTTAACTTGGGTGACAATTTGTGACACGAGACAAATATAAACCTAATCGGATATGCAATAAGATAAATGGATTGGTTTTTTCTTTAAAAAATAATTTATATAAAACTATAAAATATAATACATATGCAAAAAATAAATTAAATTATTAATTAAATATATAAATGTGATATGATAAAATTTCATGATGTAATAACATGTTTAATAAATGGAATATATTTGAGTTTGAACATATCACCATGAATATTAAAAAGTAATCATGACATGACATAGTGAGAATTTTCACTCTTAACTTTTAGTTTTATCTTTTACTTTTTTCATGTCTCTTTTTCATTGGCATGCATCATAATATTTCTAATTCATGCAAACCTTACAGTGGAAACATGAGTCAACTTATCAAACCTTACAATGGAAAAAATGTGCTTTTAATTATTAATAGATGAGATATCTTGGAAGGAGAAATGTCACATCATATATAATTTACAATGTAAGAAATCACAATCCTTGAAGATCTCAAGTCATGGAAAGGATATAAAGAAGAAATATTTATTTTTAGAGATAAGATATAATGATCCATAAAATAATGGATGGAGATTAAGGATTCAGAAAAAAGAAGTTTCATTTGGTGAGATTATTGATGCTCTCTATGAATTTAATGTATTCTAGTCATTGATCTAGACATGTGTCATATCCATCATGGATGATCAAATCAAAGAAAACATATCAATTATATTATCTTATTTCCCCTTTTTTTGTGTGTGATGGAATATTTTTGGTTGTGCGCTCTACCTTTTTATTTTGTTTTTAACTTTTATTTTTCTTTTAACTTTATCATAAGTTTAAATTATAATATTTTACTTTATGTTGAGTCTTTAAGTGAAAGTTAAGCCAGCTTCTTGGACAAGATATATCTAGGGGCCTATATAAGGGGACCTCCGACCCATTATTTGGGGAGAAAAACTTTGAATAGAAATCAATATGATTTCACATATTATCTCTCTAAACTCTCTTCTAATTCTTCATGTTATTCATGTGAAGTTATTTCCATAGTGATCCTATAATTTGATGATAGGTAGTGTTCACTTTATCCTCTCCCATATATCATTATGTTTCTTTGTGTTTTTGTAGACTTTCTGGATTCCTAGAGTGGAATTCCTAGATACCCCATTGGATTCATTAAGTGAAAGTCCTGGATACCTCATCAAAGACTTACCCACTAGTGTTATTAGAGTTAAAGTAGCAAGGAAGCCATCTAGAGAACTTATTTAGTGAATATTATAGAATTAAACTTTAGATTCCATGGTTAGTGGTATCTACTATGATCAGAAACATTTAGAAGGAAGAATGAGGTATTACAAGAACAAAGATAATCATATTTGTCTTATAAAATTTTGTAAAATACCAAAAGACATATTAGCCTATGAAATAAACCTAAATTTTTTGAGTTAGAGTATAAATCCCACTATACTCATGAGAAGATTGAAGCATTAAAGGCAGAAATTAGGTGAACTGAATCACAGCTTCGACAAGATAGGTGGCTGGCCAGACAACTAGAAATGACTCTAGGAAATTTGGAAGGTGATGTAATTTGATTAGAAAAATAAATTTGTTATATCTAGAATATGATCTAGAGTTGGACCAAATATTAAAGATATTTGGTAGTGACTTGAAGGGAAATATTTAGGATAATATTCCAATCAACCAGAATCTATTATCTTATATATGAATCCACAAAGAGATATAAAAAGAGAAAGTATATAATGATGATATACTATATAATATTATTCCTATAATTTAGTAAGAGAAGATTAAGATTATCAAAAAGAGGTTTTTTGGTATTTTATAGAGTATCCATGAATACTATAAATAGATCCATGATATTTTACTTGATAAAAATGGGAACTTGAATATGTATAATGTTTCTCTAAATACCTAAATGAAAATCTCAAGAAAATTAAAGACCTTTAATCCATACTTTAAGAAAATAGGAAAGAGTAACAATTATCTCCCACCAAAAAAACAATGCAAAACCTTGAGAAGAAAATCCAGTATGATAGGAAATTTCCTAGAAACCAACTCCTTGGGAATTATAAGAAGGATAATTTTAGGATTTGTTTCAAAAGATCAATTAGGAAGTAAGTCCCACATATCCTAGATATATTCAGGAGGAATATAAACTAAGGAAAACACATCCATAAAGGTATTCCATGGGATGGTATGATTCTTAAGCTAAATTGTGAAAAGGATCTTAGGGTGACCATAAATTAATGGGCTCTAGTCCTTTGATGTTATATGTTATCAGTTGGTTTCTAGTCATGGACGATAAATAGTGCACTCAATTTCGTAGGAGCTATTATGAGGGGTAATGCAGGGAAATATGGGATGTGTTGTTAATAAATCAAAAGTGAGAATAACTATATTATAATATATCACTTTATAATTGAGGTTATACCAACATTATATGATTTACTTAAACATAATTTTTATGAAATTCACTAGTTAATTTGGATAGATAATTTGTAGAAAAATCTAGAACAACTTTAAATAAAATATAGATCTATGACTTTCATTACTTTGAAAAATATCTTTTTGTGTTTTAGCATTGGTATTATCTTATTAGGACAGAATATCAAGAATATACTTTAGATGTATTTATCTAAAAGCTTCCAGGTAGTTGTCCTGAAGTATTTCAACAAGACTTAAAGGCTCGTCTTTCTTGAAGTACATATTTACAAGATACTTTGGGAGATCGAGTGGAAATAATAAGGTAGGTGATAAGACTCTAATGTATGTAGAGGCATGTCTTGAAAGATATATGGTTTGTTTCATATATTAGTTCATCCTATTTTATGAAGGTTAAGGGTGTTTTAGGAGGTTTTTGGTTCTTCGAGAAGAAAGGTCGCAGATCTTACACTTGCCCAGATACAGACAATAGAAGAGGTAGTATCAAATAAATATTGATGGAAGATACATAAGAGAAATTTTCTAAGACATCTGGGGAGAATATATGAACTCAAATGATGAGATTTTATATTCATTATATTCATAGTACTCAAAGAAGGAGGAATCCATCTCAAATGAATAATATAAAAACCCTAATACAATTTTGATCCATCTTCAAATAATAGTGATTTGAGTCAGTGCACTAGAAGATTCTCTAAATCTAGTAAGGATATAGAAGATGGAAGGTGTTCTAGTAAATTATTCATAAATTGAAATCATTCAGAAGGAATATATTTTCAAGAATGGAATATTCCTAGAGTTTTTTGTTTTGAGGTATACCAAATTTTTTAGATACCATATCATTAAATGATCAAGATCTTTGAGGACATAGAGATAGTTAAATTCTATAAATTAAATAGAGGTTTGTTTACAATAACTTTTTTAAAAATAGAAAGGGTAAATAGTGATATTTGTAAGAATTAAAATTATGTTCATTTTATAATAATACATATTAGTGTAGATCCTCTTGTCAAAAAGGTACAAGATCTATCGATCCAAATTGTAGTAGTTGATAAAATTTTAGTTAACTTCTCTAATGCATTACTAAGAGGAGAATGAGTAAATTTTCATAAAGGTGAAACATGAGTAAAAGTTATCCCATATTTTCATGTAGTAGTTATGGATAGAAGTATTAGTATAACTCTTAAATTAAATATCCACAAGAGAAACTAAAAGAAGATTTTGGGATATCCACTCGACAGAAGATGTGTCAAAGTAATTATTTGTCTTTATATAAAGTTCTATAATACAGGGAGGCCATATCTAAGACTTTGGAAAGGTTTATGAATCTTTTACAAGATGAAGGAACATTGATTAGAGTAATTAATCCATAATTGGTAAACCCTAAGAGGATAACATAGATTATAGAATGGGTTTAACCAGATCCATAGAAATAATGAAGGAAAAACAGTTTTTTCCAGATTTAATCAAATAAGTCAGGGATATACTTATCATCTATGAGATTAGAGAAGAATAATATTCGAGGTTAGAGGACTCTAGATCATGAATATTAGATTTGAATATATAAGACCTAAAATAATACATTCTTGAGAATCCTTTGAAGAATACAATGATCTCAGTTGGAACAGATAAAGGCACTTCAGTAGAATCACCTAGGACATCGGTTACCAGAATAATAGTTAGACAAAGGATGATTTGATTCCCATATATGAGGATGAAGAATATCATGTAGGATATATGGTATATTTATTACCTAGTGAAAAGGTATAGGATTGGAATACATTATTGAAATTAATAATTGGTGGAACTATGTGTATTTTCCTAGTAGATACAATATGTAGATCCTCTTGTATAAGAATATTTTTTTCAAGAGAAACCTAGGAATCCACAGAGTTGAAAGTTACAATAGGTGATAATGAAATAGTTGTGATTAAATAAGTGGAAAAATATGTTCACATTGGATTAAATGGGAGAATATTTGTAAAATAATTTATTTGTTTTATTCCTCAATTTCTAAGTGACTTCTTGATTGGAAATTGATTTCATAGAAGATATCATCTGATAATGATATTTTTAGAAGAAATTGTTCTCAATATTTACTTGATTCCAACTACTTTTGGAACAACTAAAATAGTTCTAGAAAATAAATTACCTACTGTACAAGTGGATAATTATCCAAATGAAGTCTATATGAGTACAAAGAGTACCACTGAAGGATTGAGAAGTGGGAAGAATTGGTTGGATTAAAATTTCTAAGGATAAATGGAGAAGAGTCATTATACAAGATAATAGATTACTTACTAGATAATTGGTTAGAAAACCCTATGAAATTACGGTATAACAAAATTTTATAAGCTGCAATTACCTTTAAGGATCCTAGAATATTTAATAAAATCAAGGCAATTACCTATCCATAGAAAATAATTAAGTATTTTGAGAAATATATTCTATAATTGATTGATCTTAGATTAATAAGGCATAGTGAAAGTCCGAACAGGAGTGCAGCATTCAAGGTAATGAATCTTACTAAGAAACAACATTGGAAAGCCAGAATGGTTATTGATTACAATGATCTTAATAATTATGTAAAGGATTATGGACACAATATCTCTAATAAAGAATATTTAAATAGAAATATTAGGAATTAAATGTTAATGGTATATTATAAGTTTGATCTTAAGTCAGGATATTATCATATTAAAATCAAAGAAGAATCAATACCATTGATAGAATTTACAATGCCAATAGAATTATTTGAATGCATATTTATTCCATTTAAACTTAATAATTTCCCAACAATATTCCATAGAATAATGTACAAGTAATTCAATGTATTATCATAGTTCTTGGTTGTATTCATTGATGATGTTCTAGTATTTAATAAGAATACAAAGAAGAATATCGAGAACTTGTAATAGGTAGTTGAAGTGTTTAGAAAATAGGGGATGATACTTTCAAAAATAAAGATCATTTGCATGAAACCTAAGATAGAAATCTTGGGGATAAAGATCTAGGGAAGTAGAGATAATATTCAACCATATATTATAGAAAATATAGAAACTTTTCCTAATGATCTTATAGATCTTAAGTAGATACAAGTGTTTCTTGTAATATTAAGTTATGTAAGATTATACATCAAAGATATATAAAAAATATCTACTAAAATATAGAGAAAATTATATAGTAAGATACCCTAGAATTGTAAAAAATAATATTCTGAAGTAATTAGAGTTTTAAATCAAAAATATTAGAATCCTCTGGAATTGGAGTACCCAAATGAGAGTGAAGATCAAATTATCTTAGAAAAATATTCATCAAAATCATCATGGGGATGTATCCTAAATATAATAAAACCCCATGATGAAAGTATTAATAGATACTATATTGGATGTTTTGTTGAGACAGATAATAATTATCTTCTCCATGAATGAGAATTTATTACAGTCCTTAAAAGAATTTAGGCTAACAATATTTTCATGGGAAAAGATTTCACTATAAGAACATATAGTTATTATATAAAGAATTTCATGAAAATCAAATTTATAAGGTTTACATAGGCATTATTATTATGTTGTGGGAATGAATAATATGACTTTAATATAGAAAATTTCAAAGGAAATATATTATCATTCCATATAAACTAACTCGCTACTTTGAATCTTGAAATAATGTAAGAAGGTAAGAGATCCAAGTGATGTTCAGTTTGCATTGATAATCATTTTGTGGCAACTTTATCAGTTATTAAGGAAATGAATGATAGAATCCAGAAAAGAGAAGTATTTATAAAAAATAATATCCTTTAGAAGAAAGGATATTTATCCTATAGGGATGAAATATTAGAAATCGTGGTTTCTTATAGCAGAAAATTATAAGGACTAATAAGTGTAGTAAAGAGATATTTGGATAGTAATTCTAAAGATAAAATTCATATTTAATGCTTTTTATGTGTCCAAAAAGGTCATAAAATTACTCAATGTGTACAAAATCTGAGAAATGAGAAGGTTTAGAATAACCAAAACATAGAAATGGATGGTGTATCTAAAATAAAAGATAAATTTTCTTTTAAAAGCTAGACTGATCAAGTAGAAGAATAATTTAGATAGAATAAATTCAATAATTAAATTTATCGATAAATCATGGATAATGATCTAAATATGGATCCAAATAAAGAAAAGTAAATCTAGAAATATTTTTAAAGGATTCCAAATAAATCTATGAACAAATCCACAACTATCTATAATATGATCTAGAAAAGTAAGGATGATTAAATATTAAACATAGGTATGAACCATGTTCTATACAAGATCAAAAATATCTAAAGACCTTATGAAATATTATAAAAAGATGAATCAGGATATGATCATCATGATCATCATCAAAGAAATTAGATTGAAGTTTCAGGTTTATGGTCTTTTTTGTAGAATTAAAAAGATCAAGAAAATGGGAATAGAAGAATTTATAATCTCGAACAGGTTATGGAAAATATTAGGAATCTGAATTTTGAAGATCTGTATACTATACATGGTCTTAGAAATAGAATATTTTATTAAGTTCCAAAAATATTTCAGAATGAGATTAGTTCAATTTCTAGGATTTAATAGGATAAATTACACTTTTAATTGGGTACCCTGGATGGTAAAAAAAGTTCTAAATAATGCATACCCAAGTTTTTTATAGTAGGTTCCACATATAGATTCTATCTAACTGGTAGATAGATTGGTGATTATATGAAACTTGTACCCAGGGAACTGTACTAAATAATCTATCCAGAAATAATTCAAGAAATCTTAGTTTAGTGATGAATATTGTCTAGAGTTCAGTTTGAACATGATCCATTATGAACGAATCCATATAGCGTCAAGTATCTATCTGATTTAAATATAAATCAACAATTAAAGATTGTATGTTTTTTATAGGATAAAATGGGTTGGTCTCGGTTAACAAATGAGATATATAGGAAGGATAAATGACACATCTAATAGATTTCATGGTGGGAGAAAACACAATCTTTGAGGATCTCGAGGTATAGAAAGAACATAAAGAAAAAAATATTTATTATTATAGAGAAGTGTTGATCAAAAGAATCACTTTTCTCTTTGTTTTGAAAATAACAATACACATCAATAAGTATATGATTTAACATGAGTTTATTGATTATATTTTTTCCATAAAACCATTTAAGATAAATATTGATAACATGAGGTTTTATGAAATACCGATAGTTTGAGGATTTGTGAAAATTTGATGATCTCAATAATTTAAAAATATCTATGGTCTAAGGTTTCATTACTTTAATGTGTTAATCAATTTTTTTACTTTAGTCAAAGGATCACTATAGTGGTGCTGAATAACTTCATTGGTAGATGTGGTGAGATGTTGAGTTCATCAGATGATGAACAGTAAGTTGTTTTCAATGCTGTTGCAACTAACTCCAAGATGTTCAGAATCTGATCATTGTAGGATCGTCTATAAATATAAGTTCACCTAATGGATCATAATATATGAAATAATACAATGATAAAGAATACTTTTAGAGCTAAAATTGCTTGAAGTATTCAACTTCTTATTGACTAGTGTAATTCTGGTTATTTTTCTCTTTGAGTTTTTACTAAATATTATGCTTGTGAGGTTTCATTTTAAAAGCTTATAGAATTTCTTATTTTAATATTTTTTATCGAGATACTGATCATTGTAGAAGATTTACTGAGCTATCATCTATAATAGTAGTTTTGTTGATTTACCAATTATTGTAGCATGTTTACTAAGATGTTGATTGTAATAGTATATATTTTCTGATCTAGTTGATTAAGGTATTACTTGGTGAGGAATATAGAGTAAATCTTTAAGATTTAAGAAGCAGATACCTTTTAACAGTTCTGCATCCGATGATACCTTGAAATCGGTCCATGTTTCTCCTTTATCATTAGGTTAAATGTTTAGATTTTAATAATATCCTTTAGGAGTACTTTATTGGTAAATAATACTTCAAGTTTTTTATTTTCTAATGTGTTATTTATTTTATCAGTAATTGAAACACTGATCATCTTTTTACCATGCATTTCTTTGATATTACTCTGATTGTTTTTATGGGTTTATCGGAAGTTGTATTTCTAATTTTTCAAAAACTTGAGGTGGTTTAAAATTTTCAGTTGGTTTTAAAACTACAATTAACCCCCTATTATAGGTTTTATCATACATACATTATGATCCAACATTTTTTATTAAATGTGGTTTCAATATCTAAGACCGAACTTGATATTTTTTTCTTCCTAGTTTTCCATTAATTTATCTTTTTTTAGTTTACTTTCACCTAACAGTGTGTATAGAATTTTTATTATAGAAGGTATACATTTTTATACCATTGAAAATCTCAATCCAAATATATCACCTATTTTTTATAGTATTTATTATGAATATTGGAGAGATGGGATGAAAAAAAATTTATTAACACTAGAGTTGAAAATTATCTTATGCTTACTGGTGATTACAAAGTACCTAAGAAAGAAGTTTTTACTTTTTTAAGAGAAGAAAATAATGAATTGTAGATAAATTTTAGAGTTAGAAATAAATTGTTATGTTTTATTTAGATAATTATATACAATAAAATTTTTTCATGTTGAACAGCTTTCAAAGTCTGGAAAAATCTTGAAATTACTCATTTTGGAACTTTAAAATTTATTGATACTAAAAGAGTTATGTTAAGAGTAGATTATCATGATTTTTGATTTTCTTATTGATCAATCATTTTTATAGATGAATTATAGATTCCTGAACATAGTTAAAATCCTTCAATCACTTGGTGAAAAATAATTATCATATGACCAACTTGTTGAGAAAGTCATAGATATTTTACCTAAGTAGTGGGAATATAAAAGAGTTGTTATTAATGATACTAATAATATCACTAAACTGAACTATAATTCAGTTTGAAATTCATTTGATGAGAGATACAAAGAAAGAGTAAAATATGGATGTAGTTTCTTTATAACTATTGGAACTTAAAATACCAAAACTTTTAAATTAAGAGCATCTAAGAAAAATAAAAAAAAAGTGCTTGAAGATAGTGAGTGTGAAATAATAGATGGTAAACTTACTAACATGAAAATAAATATGTTCAACCAAAATAATTTCTAAAGAAATTATCCAAAATATAGAAAAGGGAAAAATGATACTTCATAACCAATTTATTATGAATGTAGAAAGTAATTTCATATTTTATCTGATTGTCCTGAGTTAAATAAGAAATAAATAATATCTTTTAAATATTATTCTAAGATGAAAAGTAATAAAAGGATATGGATACATGGAGTGCTATAGAATGTGATACAACTTCAAATAGTTTGTCATGTGAAAGTGATAATAGTATAAGAATCACTGGATTCTATGTAAATTCATATAAACATTTCATGTTAAGACTAAATGTTGAATCCCTTGTGAATATAAATTTAGATTCAAAATGTTTTCATGCTTCTGAAGAAGATAATAATGATAAGAATTCATTTAGTTTAGATGATTAAAGATCTCCTAAAACTCTTGATGAAATGGAAAATTATATTATTGAATGTGAAAATATGTATCAAAAGTTTTTCAAAATATATAAAAATATTAAGTATGAATCCAATGAACAAAGATATAACTTTATAAAAGTTGATAATAGGCTTACTAAATTTATAAAGGAGAATGGGAAACTTATTTATGAATTAGATAAGTCAAAAGAAAGGGTTAAAAAACTTAGTACCTATATGAAAGGGAAAAACAAAATCAATACATTGGAATTCCATCTTAATATAGATAACCAAAAGAAAAATAAGAAAGAAAAATATATGATTGTGACTTTTTTCTAAGACAAGAAGGAAATTGTTAAACTAAAGCCTAAAATTGAAAGCTTAAAAATTTTGTTGACTAATTTTACTATTGGAGGGAAAGAATTCAATAAGATATATGGATAGATCAAACCAAATATATATATATTTGATTTTGGTAGTAAAAACACTAGAAGTTTAGATTACTGATCAAATTATTTTGTAAAAATTAAAGTACCTTTTTTTACTTTATATCAAAAGGGGGGAATTAGAGTAAAAATTATTCACTCAATAGAGTTAAATATTTTTAACAATATAGAGATTTTATTTTATCATAACTTTATACCTATGAACATTAAAAAACTACTAAAATGTGGGTTCCAAAAAAAATTCAAAACATATAAACATAAATCTAAGGATATAGTCATTGTGCACCGATAGATGAATACTTATTATCAGTAAATCTAGTATTTTTAAACCATTTTATGATTTTGTATCTTTAATTAATTCATATAATTTAATTTTAGATTAAGATATTACATTTATTCCTTTTATTCATGGGGTGTTGATTATTTATGGATATATTTTGAACAAAATACTATTAATTGTCTAAAGAGAATAAATTCTAAGTCAAAACATTTTTGGAACCATCTTTAAAAGAAGAAGATTGGAAATTATTAAATGGAAGATAACTTACAATTTATTGAGATCTTTTTTTCTAATTCATCATATTTTTAGAAGACTTTTTTATTTACCTAAATTTAAAAGTTTTTTTAGAAAAATAAAGCAACAAGAATTTGAAATTTTTTATTCTTTTAAAATTAAATATGATATCCTGTGTTTTTATGGGATTAGATCTAAGATGTTAGATCAATAAATCATCTATGATCCTTCATATTACATTATTAATTTATAAAGAGGTGGGTCCAGAGTTCTTTAGACACATTAATTATAATATATGGTGAATCACTTGTGTTTTTTAGAAAGTTTTACTCATCTTCTATTTTAAACATGATATATTTTGGGGAACTTTTTACAATAGAGATCGTTAGAGAAAGGCTTGTTGATTCATATATTTTTAACAAATATGATTTTATATTGAAAGATAAGGTTAAATTTTAAGGGTGGATAAAGTTAATTTCAACAAATGAAACTCATGAAATTTGTTATTAATTTTTAATTAGAGAATTCTACATAACAAGAAAATTTTCTAATTAAGGTTGAGTCAAGAAGGTTAATTTTATTCTTTCCATTCATTAGTTTACCCTAACCTTAGAAAAGTTTACTAGATTTATGAAAGTAGTATTTGAATGAAAATTTTTGTTTGTTTCGCACAAACTATTGGAAGGTCATTGAGAGTTTGTTAAAGTTGAATCCAAGAAGAATTTATTTTTGGTAAATGGAAAATTTCATAAAACTAGTCATTTATCATCATAAGTATGAATTTTTTTCCAATGGGTTATTTCTTTTATATTAATGAGAAAAAGTGATAAAGATACCATTAAGATTCAAGATGTATATTTTCTATAATTCTTGGTGAATTTCAAGAAGTTTAACAATTCAGATTTCATTTGGTCTTATATTGAAGCTATCTATAATGGTCTTATATAGATGAAAATTTTGTTATAATGGTGGATTATAAATAGAGTCCTTGTTAAATTATTGAAAGAAGAGAATATTGAAAATAAAGCTCATCTTCGAAGGCATAAAGAAAACCCCATCAATGCAGAAATTATCTCAAGGATGAGATTGACGTATAAATTTAAAAATAAAATCTTTATACAAAAATATTTAGTAGTTTCCTCTACTAAAATTTTAAAATTAGTTGAAAGGGAATAATCTATAAAATATGAAAAAAAATTAGAGAAGAGAAAATATTCATATGCATCTGACACTGATAAGTCCCCAGAAAATAAGAAGTTAAAATTTATTGATAATATTGAGGCTAAAAATGGAATTGGGTCTTTAAGGGTGAAAAAGTTAAAATCAATTGAATCAATAGTTCAACCAAAGGAACATATTTTCAAAAAAATCATCATTACTTTAGATAAACAATCCATAAAACTAGTTGATGTTCATGGTGTATTTTAGAAAGAAAAAGACGATGAATCCAAATATAAGAAAGAAGATAAATAAACTAGAATGATTTATTTTAGTCTTGATGAGGGGGAAGCTAAGACATTAAGAGAATAAGTTGATTAGAATAATACAAAATAAAATAATAAAAAGCTATATTTTTTGAAGCATATCAAATCGCTAAATCTATTTACCTAGAGTTTCCATAAAATAAAAAATTTATTAAAGAATAATCATTAAATAAAAAGTTAAACTTTGAAGGAAAATGGAAGAATAGAAGTTTATGAGAAATATTCATCTCATTCTTCACCTAATTGAGAAGTTGGTGAATACACTACATCCTTTGTTGTTGGTACTGCTGAAACCAATAAAAATTTAATTTCTCTTGAATTTCATCCATCATAATTCCATCCTAAAAATTCATTGGAAGTTATTCATCTTCATATTTCTAAATTTGTGGTTGTACCATCAGGATATGTTTTAAAAGAAAATATTTTTGAAAAAACAGTTGAATATATTTACGAAGTCCCAGTAAGAAAATCTACATTTGAATATTTATCTCCCTTAGAGTCTTCTTCTCATACTTCTACTATTGTAACTTCATCCTTATAAAAAAATCCATCCAAAAAAATTGAATCATCAAAAAATAGTTCAAGCTCAAGTTCTTCTTCATATTCATCTAAGAGGACTATAGATGATCATAATGTAGACCCCATTGATATTGAAGACACTTCTTCAAACAAAATTTGAAACTTTGGTAGTTTAACCTATCATTCCCATATAAAGTTGATATATCTAACAATTCATATAAACCATAAAATTTTGTCACATCTTGATATTTTTATTAGAATCTTAACTCATCTTTGGATATGTAAAAGAAAACAAATAATTTCATTAACATGATACCAGAACTCAGTGAAAAGGTAATTATGGTTCAAAATCAAATGAGTCGTGCTAAAAATCATATTAAAAAAATAATTTGATAGAATTTTCAACTAAAATAAATGGAGATATGAAATTAATTAGAATAGTCAGTGATTTTCATAACTGGAAGTTGAGAAACTTTAATAAGTATATAAAATCTCAAGATAAAGACATCAATTCTATTGATGGTCATACCATTTATTTACATTAGAATTATGATATTCTTTGTGAAAAGTAAAATATTCTTAAATAAGTTGTTTGGGATATTAGAAATAAGGTTAATGATATTTATTTATCTATTGAATAGTGAAATAATTGTTGGAACCATGGTCATCTATACATGAATTAGAGAATGGTTTGTGTTTGTTGTCAATCCTCTGAGGAAGGTCAGAATGTGTGCTAGCAAAGTACTCATATAGGTCAAGCAGATAACAAAATTGAAGATGGCATTGTTTTCCAGTGTTTGACAAATTTTTGGACCTCAAATTTGACAAAAGGGGAAAACAATGTTTTTTGGTAAAGGGACTTGCGCGCCAGACATGTGTTGCACAAGTAACTTGCGTTCCAAGAAAGGACTTGTGCGCCGGTGACTAGGAGGATTGGAAAGTTACACGCCATATGTTTTTCAAGATTAGAACTTCAAAATATGGAAAAGTAAAGTGGGTCGTGCAAGTATTGGGTTGGTCATGCAAGTGAGTAATGCGATAGAGTCTTGGGCGGTTGGAGTTGCACGCCAAAACTTGCGCGATGAGAGGAGGCTTGCGCGCCACCACACAGGGTGTCCAGTTTGCCTATAAATAGTGGACCACCCCTCCTCATTCCTATCGAAGTTTGAGACTTAGAGAATTTCAGTGCTCCCGTCACGCAGGTGTGGTGGTCGCGCAAGTGGTTGTGGGTCATGCAAGTATAAGTTGTGCAATAGTTGTTTGTTGCACTCCAAAACCGATTTGGGTGAAAAGGAATGTGAGTCGTGCAAGTTTGAAGTTGTAGAAGTGAGTGTCATGCAAGTGGTTGAGGTGGACTTGTGCGCCAGTTATAACTTGCGCGCCATATTTGAAACTTGCACGTCGGATTGGAGAAGTGTTCCAGGTGTTTTTGAAGTACGCCCGTCTTCTTGAAGCTGCACAAAATCTAGAATATTGACCAATACCTTTGGTGCAAAGTGAGATTAGTCTACTGGTGAGAGTTGGACTTCAATAGATCATCTACAAACAACAGAGGATGAATTCTTTTGCAATGATGAAGAGACCTTCACTTATATAAACTGAGTGGGACTTCACCAAAGGCAGTGAGCCAAGGGGAGTCAACGGGAGTGACCTGAGGGACGCAGTGAGCTATCCCTGAATCTTTGTAAAGGCAGTGAGCCTGGGAGAGAGTGACTATTCCTGAACCATTGTAATCCACAACTTGTGAATAATAGTGGAATTTGGTATGAACAACAACCTGTCGGCGTATGATCCTTGGATGTAGCCCTTAGTGGTGAACCAAGTAAAAAGTGTTGTGTTATCTCTCTGCATGTGAATATTTGATTTCTGATCATTTTCATCATACAGGTTTAACAAGTTCCTACCAACATGGGAACAAGATCCATTTCTTTAAAAGAAAAAGTTTCCACCCTGATTCACCCCTCCCCTCTCAGGGTGTCCTGGGGTCCTACAAGTGGTATTAGAGGGAAAAGGTTGCTGGTGTTGAATTTGTCCTTTATCATCATAGAGAATGCAGTCAATGTCAGGGGATTCCCTCTCTTCGATGGAAGTAATTTTCATATTTGGAAGAATAGAATGAGATCTCATCTAATATCCCTTGGAATGGATGTTCTATTTTCCACCATGAAAGGAATACATGTTACTGATCCAACAGGGCTGGCTATGACTGATGCCCATAGGAAAAATATTGATGCTGATGCTAAAGCACAGAATGCTCTCACTATAGCCCTTTCTGATCAGATCTATCTAAAGGTAATGAGTTTCACCACAGCAAATTCCATGTGTGATAAACTTGAAAATATTTATTAAGGAGATATCAAAGTGAAGGAGGAAAAACTACAAGTCCTACACAACAGGTTTGACGATCTAAAAATGCATCCTAATGAGAATGTAGATTCATTCTTCAATAAAATTACTAAAGTTGTGGGAGCAATTATAGGTCTTGGAGAAGAAATCAAAGACATTGATATCGTAAAGAAAATCTTTAGAAGACTTCCTTCTATGTACAATGCAAAGTTATCAGCCCTTGAAGAAAGAGATCTATCTAAACTATCTCTGGATGATCTTTTAAGTAGTCTAGTGGCATATAAGATGAGATTCAAACCCAAAGATGCCACGACTCGCATAAGCAAGGAAATAGCATTCAAATCCATGGACAAACTGAAAATTTCAGAAGATAGTGGTGGTGAAGATGAAGAGGAAAAGGAAATTATTTCTATCATTGCCAAGAAGCTGAAGAAGGGAAAAGGTAAATTCAAAGGTAAGCTACCTATGGCATGTTTTCATTGTGGAAGAGTTGGGAACATTGCCTCTCAGTGCCAAAGAAATTTTTATGATGATGAAAGCGAAGCAGAAGATGTTGAGAAGCCTCAGAAAAGGTTTTTTAAAAAGGGAGACTTCAAATCTGGGAAGAAGATATAGAGGAAGAGTTTTTTCTGTGAAGAGGAAGATAATGATATTGAATTATGTGATGAAGAAGAACCAGAATTTAAAACTGGGAACCATGCTTCTATGATGGACACTGTTGAAAAATTAGAAGATACTGGTGGATAAAATAAGTTGAAAACTATTGCAAATCCCGAGTTGCAACTTAAGTATGTTGTTAGTAAGATCAATATTAAATTTAAGAGTTGCAATAAGTGGAAATCAATTATAGAATAATCAATTGAATATTTTGATCAACTTGAAGCTGAAATTGAATGACTATAAGAATTGGTGAAAGTACAGTCTAAAATACTTGAAAGCAATGATGATGTAGTGGATCTGAAGTTGAGAATTGAAGAGCAGGAAAAGGTTATCAATGACCTCACCTCCAGACTAGAGGAAAAGTCCAAGACTGTTGTGCATCTTGAGGATGAAGTTGTTACTATTAGGAGTAAACTTTAAAAAGATTAAATTTCAAAATAATCAAGGAAGAAAATACAGTTTGGAAGGTTCTCAGATGCTGAGCTGTTGGAGAGAGAAAAACGTGGCTCTAATGGAGTTGAAAAGATTTTAAATGATCAAAGACCTGCCTGCATGGGAAATAGTGGAATTGGTTGTGAGGAAGAATCGTCAAATGCTGCAAATAAAGGTGACCAAAATAAAGTCAAGATGAAAGTGGATGATGTGGGAAAGTCTTATGAAGTGATGAAACAGAAACCCCCAATTCAATCTGAAAGAATAAAGGAAGATTATCCTTGAGCCTCATGGAAAAAGGAGCCCCCATACTATTATCCCAAGGAAGAAGGTATGAGGAGAAATTCAAGTGAGAAGACATTTTCTCTCATGAAGTGTCAGTTTTGTGGCTATTTGGGCCATACCATGTCATATTGCGAAGAAGCAAGGAGCTACTTGAACGGGGAAGATCTGGGAGTTCAATGAAAGAGAAAAAATTCATATCCTAATTCATTTAGAAGAAACAAATTCTATGGATATTGTTTTCATTATTCTAACTTTGGTCATAAGGCTGTTAATTGTAGGAAAAGAAGGGACATGGACACCTCATACCAGAGTTCAAGACAATTCAAATCTCGTCAACAAGATAGTGTTTCTCTTATAAACAGGTTTTCTCCTCTCGAAGAAGACTTCGACTATGAAGAACCAATGTACGCAGATGAGATAATTGAAAGTCCATCAGTTCTCTATACTCAATCCAATGTATCATGGAAAGAAAGGAATAAAATTGAGAAATCCAACCTTTCAGAAGTATCCCTCAAAGCTACAAAGAGCAGCATCACCTGGAATCTTAATAGTGGATGCTCTTCCCATATGATGGGAAATGCTGAAATTTTGAAGAACATTAAAAAGAAGGTTGATGGAACAGTGAGGTTTGGTAATGATGGTTCTTTGAAGATTAAAGGCAGTGGGAATACTGCTCTCGCCAATGGAGAGATAAAGAAGACTGAAGTTCTTTATGTGGATGGTCTACATCAAAATATCCTCAGTTTTAGTCAACTCTATGATTCAGGGCTCATAGTAACTTTCAATCAAAAAGGTTACACTATAAAGGGAAAAATAGGGAATTCTCTTATGAAAGGTTGCAGAACATATGGAAACTTATATCAGGTTGAAAGCAAAGTGAACACCTGTTATATGTCTGTTGAAGAAGAAAACAATTTGTGGCATCAAAGGATGGGGCACATTAACCAACAAGACAAGGAAAAGATATCTAAGATGAATATTGTCATGGATATCCTCATTCTGAAGCATGAGCGCGAAAATTCTTGTGATGCTTGCATTCGTGGGAAGCTGGTCTGCAGTTCATATCGGCCAAAGAAGAAAAGAGCATCTCATATTCTTGATCTAATTCATACAGATGTATGTGGGCTGATAAATGTTGCTGGAACTCATGTAGAGAGGTACTTTGCCCTTTTAATTGATGATTATAGTAGAATGGAATGTGCTATGGTCATTCACAGGAAACGACAAGTGCTTGACTGCATGAAAACATATCAGAGAATCTCCAATAATGATACTGGACAAACAATCAAAGTTTTGAGATCTGACAATGGAGGGGAATACACATCCATTGAGTTTGAGAATTACCTAGAAAAACATGGAATACAGTATCAGGTAGCTAGTGTGAGAACTACACAGAAAAATGGAGTTGTTGAGCACCGGAATCTATAGGTCAACAATATGGCCAGGACTATGCTGATTGAGAGTGGTATCTCTCGCCATTACTGGAAAGAAGCTGTTGAAGCTGCAGTGCACATTCAGAATCAAACAGGGATTTATATGGGAGAAATTAAGACACCATATGAATTATGGCATGGAAGGAAGCCTTCATTGAAATACTTTTGTGTTTTCATAAGAAAATGTTTCATCCGGAATAAAGAAGGAAATCAAGGGAAGTTTGGTGACAATGCTGATGAAAGAATTTTTCTTGGGTATCCAATGAACAGAAAATCCTACAAGTGTTTCAACAAGTGATTAGGAAGGATTTTAGAAAGTAGTGATGTTGAGATAATTTAAGAGAAAACCAAAAATGCTTCAAGGACGTCATATGCTGATGTGATAGAAAGTGAGGAAGAAAGTGAACCTGGAGAAAATAAAAATACAGAAATAGAGGAAGCTGTACAAAACATTCAGCAGTCACATCATGATGCTGACTCAGAAGAAGAATCTGAAGAAGAAACTATGGCTGGAGAGAATTCAACTGAACCACACAGGATAAATCGTATAGCTAAGATTGATCCATCTAACATAATTGGGGACAGGAGTGCACCCACACAAATAAGGAGGATGAGGAATAACACACAATCTTCATTTCTGTTAGTTGTGGAGCCATCCTCATTCAAAGAATCTGCAAAGGATGAATCTTGGGTGAAATCCATGAATGAAGAGTTAGATCATATTGACAAGAATCAGACATGGGATCTTATCCAGAGACCCGAAGGTCACGATGTGATTGGTATGAAATATATCTTCAAGAATACGTTTGATGATCATGGAAGTGTTATTAGAAACAAGGATCGACTGGTATGTAAGGGATATTCCTAGATTGAAGGTGTTGATGTTGAAGAAACCTTTTCTCCAGTGGTTAGACTGGAGTCAATCAGGTTGTTCCTTGTCATGGCTCTCTAAAGAGGATATAAGGTATATCAAATGGATGTCAAGACAGCATTCTTAAATGGTGTACTTGAAGAAGAAGTCTATATTGAACAACCAGTGGATTTTCTTCTTGGTACTGATGAAACAAAGGTCTGCAAACTAAAGAAGGCACTTTATGGCTTGAAACAGGCACCACGGGCATGGTACTCCCGGCTGGACTCTTATCTCAAGAAGTTGGAATTCAAAAGAGGAGTAGATCACAATCTATATGTGAATAATTCTCCAAAATATCAATTCATGGTTCTAGTATATGTTTATGATATCATATTTGGTGGCAGAAGGCAGAAATCAATGGATTAATTTACCAATCACATGAAATCAGAATTTTAAATGTCTATGATTGGGGAGCTCACATATTTATTAGGGCTGCAAGTGATTAAAAAGAAGGATTACACTTTCATTTATCAGGAAAAGTATGCAAGAGATCTGCTGAAGAAGTTTAATATTCAAGATTCTAAACCAATGTCAACTCTGATTGCAGTTGGAACTAAACTTGGAAAGCATGAGGATGTGACCTCTGTAGATCCCACCATGTACAGGAGGATCATTGGAAGCCTACTGTACCTGACAGCGACAAGGCCATATATTGTCTTACATGTCTTTCAGCTTGCTTTCAGAGTAATCCAAAGGAAGAACATATGGCAGCAGTAAAAAGAATCATGAGTTATATTCAAGGTACTCACAATTGTGGATTATACTTTGCTGCAAGAAGAAACAGTGAATTATCAGCATTTTTTTATGTTGAATGGGCTGGAGATGTTGCAGACAGAAATTCCACCAGTGGTGGAGCATTCTATATTGGGAATAAATGTGTTGGCTGGTTGAACAAGAAACAAGAAAGTACTTCTCTTAGTACTGCTGAAGCTGAGTATATCTCTGCCACAAAGTCATGCACTCGACTGCTATAGATGAATCAACAATTAATAGATATTGGTGATGAGGTGAAGTAACCAATGGTGATTTACTGTGGTTACAAGAGCACAATTGATCTTACGAAGAATTCAGTTCATCATTCTCGTACAAAACATATTAAAATTCAGTATCACTTTATCAAAGAGAAATTTGAATAAGGCATGATTAGAATGGATCATGTGATAACTAATGAGAAAGTGGTTGATATCCTGACTAAGCCACTATCAATGGCTGTATTTGTGAAGCATCGGTTGAACCTCGGTGTTCAGCCACCTCCCAGTGCATAAGGAGGTTACGAAAATCCCCTCTCCCCAGTTATATTAAATGTTTTTAATTTGTTTATGGATGTGATGCAGGTTTGTGGGGGAGATACTATCCAGGGGGAGTGTGGTTTGAGCTGAACAAAGAACAGTTACCGATCTTTGGGTTTATTATCAATGGGGGAGAAAGGAATAAATCCATGCATGTTCTTTCATGTAATGCTTCTGTGACACTGTAAGATAATTTCTTGGGCATCATTGAGAATTCCAAAACACGGTAACCCAATTCAATATTTCTCTCTTGTTTTCTACACCTAACATTGCTCACATAGACTTAGAGTGTTGGCTGAGTTGATTCTTTCATTTTTTGGTTTTCATGTGGATAGTGATCTATTGAATTTATTTTATGATTGCCAACAAACCCAAAGGGAGAGATTGTTGGAACCATGGTCATCTTTGCATGAATTGGAGAATGGTTTGTGTTTGTTTTCAATCCTCATAGGAAGGTCAGAATGTGTGCCAGAAAAGTACTCATACAGGTCAAGCAGATAACAGCATTGAAGATGGCACCGTTTTCCAATGTTTTCCAAATTTATGGACCTCAAATTTGACAAAAGGGGAAAATAATGTTTTTTGGTAAAGGGACTTGCACGCCATACATGTGCCGTGCAAGTGACTTGCGCATCGAGAAAGGACTTGTGTGTCGGTGACTAGAAGGATTGGAAAGTTGCACGCCATATGTTTTTCAAGATCAGAACTTCAAAATATGGAAAAGGAAAGTTGGTCACACAAGTATTGGGTTGGTCGCACAAGTGAGTAGCACGACAGAGGCTTGGGTGGTTGGAGTTGCATGCCATAACTTGCGTGCCAAGAGAAGGCTTGCGCGCCACCGCGCAGGGTGTCCAGTTTGCCTATAAATAGTGGACCACCCCTCCTCATTCCTAATGAAGTTAGAGACTTAGAGAAATTCAGTGCTCCCATCGCACAGGTGTGGTGGTCGCACAAGTGGTTGTGGGTCGCACAAGTATAAGTTCCGCGACAGTTGATTGTTACGCACCAAAACCGGTTTGGGTGAAAAGGAATGTGAGTCGTGCAAGTTTGAAGTTGTAGAAGTGAGCATCATGCAAGTGGTTGAGGTGGACTTGAGCGCTAGTTATAACTTGTGTGTCATCTTTGAAACTATCACACCGGCTTGGAGAAGTGCACCAAGTGTTGTTGAAGTACACCCGTCTTCTTGAAGCTGCACGAAAGAAGGAATATTTCCTGATACCTTCGGTGCAAAGTGATATTAGTCTACTGGTGAGAGTTGGACTTAAATAGAGTATATATAAACAACAGAGGATTCATTATTTTGTAATGATGAAGATACCTTAACATCTATAAACAGAGTGGGACTTCACCAAAGGCAGTGATCTAGGGGGAGTCAACGGGAGTGACCTGAGGGATGTAGTGAGCTATCCATGAATCTTTGTAAAGGAAGTAAGCCTAGGACAGAGTGATTGTGCCCAAACCATTGTAATCCACAATTTGTGAAGAACAGTGGAATTTGGTACGACCGACAACCTGTCGGTGTATGCTCCTTGGACATAGCCCTTAGTGGTGAACCAAGTAAAAAGTGTTGTGTTATCTCACTGCATGTGAATGTTTGCTTTCTGATCATTTTCATCATACAGGTTTAACAAGTTCCTACCAACGTGGGAACAAGATCCATTTATTTAAAAGAAAAAGTTTCCACCCTGATTCACCCCTCCCCTCTCAGGGTGTCTCGGGGTCCTACAAGAATCTAGTAGTAGTTTGAAATCAACAGATAGTTGGAAAAATTCAAAGTTTGATGAGAAATAAGAGAAATACGAAGAGCATAATCAGAAGATTATTTATCTAAAGGAAAAAATTTGATGAGTGGGATCAGTTTTTGAAGTCTTAAGAAGTTAAGTTTTTTGAGAAGATAATAGATTTTGATCAGAAGTTCAAATTCCAAGATGAGATGTTGTCTGAACAATAGAAAATATATCAAGAAGATGAATCACATTATTGATGAATCAATTAAGAATGGTTGATTTTAAAATTTTTGTTCACTTGTAATTTTGTAACTAAAACAATTTTTTATTGATTGATTAATTTTAGTTAGACATTATTAATGACTAATAAATATTTTTCAAGAAAAATTATTTCACCAGATTTTTATTTCAAGGCATAAATGTTCTTTTTATTTTATTTTTTTAAAAAACTCAAAAAAAATGTGAAGTTTTAGGAAAAATCCTTGCATGATGTCTTAAAAATACTTATTCACTACATTACTTATTTTTTTACAAGGGAAAGGGTATTTGGGGGTATATAAAATTATATTATATTATCTTCATTAGAATCCTTGGAAATCTTCATGGATTTTCTTTTTAAATACAGAAATACTTGATTTTTCTATATGTGTTTGTGTTTTTCAAAAAAGGGTATATTATTGGGTTAAATACTCACTTTTCTCTTTGTTTTGAAAATTACAATGCACATCAATAAGTATATGATTTAACTTGAGTTTTTTTTCTATTTTTTATATGAAATTTTTTAAGATAAATATTGATAACCTATGGTTTTACAAAATACTAATGGTCTGAGGATTTTCAAAAATCTGATGATCTCAAAAATTTTAAAATATCGATGGTCTAAGGTTTTTTTATCTTGATATATAATCATATTTTTTACTTTATCCAAAGGATCATTATGGTGGTGTTGAATAACTTCATTGGTAAATGTGGCGAGACGCTGAGTCCATTGGAAGATGAATAGTAAGATATTGTTAATGTTATTATAATTAACTTTGATATGTGTAGAATCTGATCATTGGAAGATCGTTTATAAAGATAATTGTACCACATGGATCAGAATATATGAAATAATATAATGATAAATAATACTTTGAGGGAATAAATCACTTAAAGTATTCAACTTATTTTCAATCAGTGTACTTCATGTTGTTTTTCTTTTTGAGTTTTTTCTAGATCTTACTCTTGAGATGTTTCACTATAAAATATTCCATAATTTATTATTGTAATCATTTTTTATAATCTATCAGTCATTGTAGTAGATTTACTGAGCTATCATTCATAGCAAAGGTTTTTTCAAGATATTGGTTTTTGTAGCGGGGATTTTTTGATCTATCTTATTGAGGGATTCATGGGTGATGAATATAGATCCAAGATTTGGGCTTTAAGAAGCTGGTACCTTTCAATAGATCTATAGTAGCAGATACCTTGAAACTATTTTATGTTTCCACTTTCTCTTTGGGTTAAAAGTGCATATTTTAATAATATCCTTTAGGATTACTTGATTGGTAAATCATGCCTCGAGTTTTTTTATTTTCCACTATGTAATTGCTTCTATCAGTAATTGAAATACCGATCGTATTTTTACCACACATTACTTTGATATTACTTTGATTGTTTTTATGAGGTTATTAGAAGTTTTATTTTCTGTTTTTTAAATACTTTAGGAGTTCTAAAATTTACATTTTATTTTAAAACTATAGTTCACACCCCTCTTGTAGGTTTTTTCATACATACATTTCAATCCAACAAGAAGATCCAACGAACCATTAAATAATTGATGTAAAAGAGGGACTTAGAAAAATATGTCTCAGGCAGCGAGATTATTGATGTTCTCTATGGCTTGAAGAGATTCTAGGCACTGATTTAGATGCATATCATATCCATCATGAACGATCAAATCAAATCAGACATGTTAGTTATCTTATCTTGTTTGTGATTTTGTTTGGTGTGTTTTGGAAGATTCATGGTTGTGCGCTTCACCTTTTTATTTTCTTAATTTTTTTCTTCTTTTAACTTTGGTGGAAGTGTACATTATATGATTTCACTTTATTTCAAGTATTGTAGTGAAAAATAAGTTAGATTCCTTATAAAAGTTATTCTAGGAGGCCTATATATGGGGACCTCTGACCCATTATTTGAGGAGATAAACTTTGAATAGAAATCAGTGAGATTTAAAATATTCATTATCAATACTCTCTCTCAATTCTTCACGTTATTTGGGTGAATCAATTTCCAAAGAGTGATTTTGTGATTCAACGATAGATAATCACTTTATCCTCTCTCGAATATCATTTTAATTCTTTATGTCTTTTAAGTATGTTTGGACTTCTTAAGCGGAAGTACCAGGTAGCAAAGAATTGTTTTTTCTAATACAATAAAGGCATTGTTAAGACAAAGAAATTGCGGGACCCCTTAGGACTGATATCGTCTCAGGTCGGGGATTCCAACATGATGCTCAAATTGGATTTTCTAATGAAAATATCCCTATTGTGCATTCTTACTTTTTTTAGTGTTTTCATTCATCCCTATTCTTTATATATATATATATATATATATATATATATATATTATTACATATAAATATAATAACATATATTATATATTATATAAATTTATACAATATATATGTGTGTGTGTGTGAAATATTTAGTGTATATATATGTGGTATATAAACATATATTTAATGTAATATTTATTCAATATAATATTTATTATATAAATTTACTATTGGATATTTATTAATAATATAAATATGCATAATAATATAAATATAACAATTGAGATCATTGTGTATAGTTTAAATTTTACTATAATAAAATTATTATATATTTTTTATTATGCATGGGAAATCATAACATATATATACACATACATTTATAAAATATTTATTTTATATATATGTATATAAAAAATAATTTTTATTATGAAATTTATTATATATAATATTGATTAGATCCATCATTGATGGTGGGGTGGTTTGAGTTTGGGGGGTGAGGGGAAAGTCATGAGGTCACGTTCTCAAGCCTACGTGTTTATTACAGTTTTCTTCTCTGTGTTGTGTTCCTTGGTGACGAATGTAATCAACCTTATATAATATTTATTATATATATTTATTACATGATATTTATTAATAATATAAATATATATAATAATATGAACATGTATAGACAAATTTATTTTATATATAATATTTATTGATTTACTTATATATGTATGTATGTATCTATGTATATATATTTTTATTTTTATATACACACACATATGTATATATAAATACACACACATTTAATCAAACGTTTAAAAAAAATAAAGGTGAGGATTCATAACTATCAGTAGAAATTTGAACAACAAATTTAATTTTCTACTGTAACTTCCACAATTCAAACAAACATTTTTAATAAAAATTACATGGGAAATTTTCATTTTGAGTTGAAATTTGAACATAAAATTTAATTTTCAAGGAAAACATCCAAAACACAAATCAAATTTTCCAACAAAAAATCACACTAAAATTTTTTAATTACCTGTGAAAATACATGCATACATCTATAAGTATATTCATACATGCAAACATAAATTTGAATTTCAATAGGAATTTAACATTTTTCAGTGGAGATCTATGCGTAATGTTTACAGTAAATTTAACACTGTAACTTTGATTATAAAAATTCTAAAATTAATACATATTTAAATTTTTCATACAAATACACTAATATATAAAATAATAATGTAATTTTTCATTGAAAATTTTCAATGAAAATTCCTTTTATAAATATATAGTGAAAATTTCTACAGGAGATTTCTAATGAATTCTACAGGGAATTTACAGTTTAAATTTCCACTTAAAATTATAATATATTAATATAAAAATAAAAAAATAAAAAAAAATTATTGGGAATTATCATTGAAGATTTACAGTAGAAAATTTTGGTGTAAATTTCTACTCTAAAAATGAGTCCAAATTTTCACTTAAATTTCCAGTACAAATTTCTATTTAATTATTTTGAAAATTTCATTACTAAAATTCTAAAATAAATTCATGTTTTTATTTTCAGTGTAAATAAATTAACACATAAATTGAAAATGTGATTTTTTCATAAAAATTTTAAACCAAAAATTTCATAGGGAAATTTCATATGCAAATCTCCACTGTAAATTTCCTGTAAAAATCTCCACCAAAAATTATGTGTAAAAATATACAATGGATATTCCCTATGGATACTTGTACATGAAATTTATGATTTAAATTTTCACTTAAAATTTCAATGAAAAACTATTGATACATAAATAAAGAAAGAAAATTTTCATAGGAAATTTGTAATGAAAATTTGCAATAAAAACTTTTAGTGTTAGTTGCAGGGATTTTAATGAGTCTATAAGCACTTTGTAAATCATGTTGAAGTAAAATAATCTCATCTCATGATCCCCATGTATAAAAAATTGATATATGTATAAAATATAGAAATGAAGAGCATTGTAAATGTGTGTACCTATTATCGTAAATGTCACTGAAAATTTTCACTATAAACTTTTAGTGTAAATTTCCACTTAAATTTTTAGTGAAAATTTCAATAATTAATTTTTAATGCATATTTCCATTGAAAATTTATATTTTAAAATTTCAATCAAAATTACAATTCAAATATATTAATATAGAAATAAAAATAATAATTTTTCCGTGAAAATTTGGATTGAATATTTTCACGAACCTTTTAGCGCAAATTTTCATTTAATTTTCAATGAAAATTTTCAATGTATATTTTCTATTCACTATGTGTGTGAGCGTCTATATATGTGTCTATGTGTGTGTATCCAAATATAAATATACAATTTATTTTTTATGTAAATTTATAGTGAATTTGTTTTTGTGTACACACATGAATACATAACAACATACATACATACATTGTATGTATATACATATATATTAATATAAATATGAATACATATATTCACAAATTTATACTGTAAATTTTCCATGAAAATTTACATTGATAATTTTCCATGCAAATTTTTTATGAAAATTTCCACTATAAATTTATACGGAAAATTTTGAGTGCGAACTTTGTGTGTATTGACGACACACCATACATGTTTGAAATATGCAATGTAAATTTACAATTGAAATTTAAAAGTGACTATTTGTAGTGTATATTTGAATTAATATATGAAAAATAATATATGTATTCATATAAATATAAATTTAAAATGCAATTTTTCAATGTAATTTTACACTGAAAATTTTCAGTGAATACATACATACATGTAAATTTGACCTAAATTTTTTTAGAGTAAGTTTTTAATGGATGTCTATTAAAAAATTTCAACTAAAAGTTTACATCAAAAATTCTCAATACATACATACATAAATACATTCAAATTTTCATTAAAATTTTCAATGAAAATTCATAACAAAGATCTCTAATGGAAAATTCCATAATATTTATTAATATTTTCAATGAAAATTCACACTGAAAATTTTTAGTTATCAGTGTAAATTTATAATTTAAATTAAATTTTCAATAGAAACTCCAATAATTCCAATAAAATTTTATAGTGAAATTTTATAATTATCAGTGGAAATTCATACTTATAGTTCAATATAATCATATACATGTATATTAATATAAGTATATGCATACATACATAGAGTTCAATATAAGCATATACATAAGTATATGCATACATGTATATTAAAATGGTTTAGACGGTGGTATGGAGGGTATTATTATACAATTTTTTAAAAGGAAAGGATTTTATTTTAAAAAAATGTTTTAATCCAACTAAAATATTTGATGTCACGACATGTTTCTTGGAAGGTGAGAGTCATTCTACCATCAACCCAACCCTCATGTCCCCATGGAAACCTAGGGGTATATTTTTCTAAGTTCACCATCAAATGCATGGCTCGAACCACAAATTATTGTCTCATGTTCATCTCTCAACCTGACCTTCAGGATGTTCATTGGATAATTTTCATGTATCTAATTATTTTTTAAGCCCTTCGATCAGTTGTGGGGTTTGAAAATGAAATCATAAATTCATTTTAATCCCTCTAACAAAGATTCAGTGAAACCCTTGGTAAATAATTTTAGTAAAACACTTAGTGAATCCCATGTTGAGCCCTTCATCTTTTAGACAAATTCTTTGGTGAACCCTTTTGGGAGTCCCTCATAGAATCCCTTGATAAATCCCTTAGTGAATCCTTTGGTTCTGTAAGAACCTAATTTTTCCTTCACGTATGGATCCTTTTTTTCTGTTTTAAGCTCTTTTTTACATTCTTTTTTGTCTTAGACCCTTATTTGGGACATGGGTTATATGGGTTGTTTTTGGAAACTAAGTGGCATAGGGTTTTAGGTTAGCTACAGGCCAGTTACATGATGTGTAATTGAAATACACAACATGTAATAGTCTAGCTAGAACCTTTTACACCGTGTAAAGAGTTTTTCCCAGGGAAATGATCCTGATATTTACATGATGTGTAAGGAATTTACACATTTTGTAAATGCCTGATTTTTTTTAAAGAGTTAGGGCCTCCTATCTTTTTTGGGAAAAAATCCCTCACCTCCCTTTTTATGTGCATTAGCACCCAAGAAATCCAAGAGGTAGGCTTTGCTCCTGTTTGCAGATCCAAACTCCATTTATTTCACTTCCAATCTCATTAGATCTATGTCAGTAAGATATAAATTCCTTTTTAGTAATTATTTATTCTTCTTGATATCAACTATGCTATTTAGGTGTAGGCTCATATGCCCTATTTTCAGGGTATTTATTTGTTCTTCATATTTCTTCCGATCTAGGCCAAACTAAAGACTGATATTGGATGAAGAGAGTAATATGGGTATGAGGTAGGTGGTCTCGTGCCTTTCAATGAAATTTTAGGTGTTTATATATGTTGTTGTGCCACACACCCAATTTTCAGGTTTCAACTTAAATGAATTTTAATCCTTGAATTGAAGGGTTAGGCATGGCCTATTCAATTAAAGATACCATCAATGATTGTTATAGGTTATGAACCTTGATTTTGAAACACCCCTTGGGTGTGTCGGTAATATATATGGACCACCATGGGTGGCCTTGAAACTTGGATTCCTTTAAGGTGTGCCTTTACCTTTCAATGTGTTTTAAATGGTTGGACTGAATTTTGATTTCAATTGATGAATTAAATCATGAGTTATTACGTAAATTGAATTTTTATATCAAATGTAAATGAAATGATTAAAGGAAGGGGATGGTTGACCAATACCATAGGATCTTTCCTTGAGTTTCTTTTTTAAGCTTGAGATTCTCTTTTTAATGAATTTCTCATGTGAGTAGTTTGAAACCAATCCTTCTAATCTTGGATAATACCTTGAGACACCTTTTGAGGTGAGGTCTAATTTCAATGTTCTTAGTTTTGAACTTGTAATGTTAAATGAATTTGATTAAATGGTTTTTAATTTTTTAAATACTTTTATACCTTGGTTGACACATGGTTTCAGATGAGAATGTCATGGATAGACTTAATTGTCTTGAACCTTGCTTATGCGTGAGTGATACTTGGACTCCTTAGTGGACTGTAAAGGATGGAATCTAAGGCTTGACTATTATATTTTGAGTGATACATGGATTCATATGATAATTCCATGTATAGACTCTAAGGGAATTTGAACATATTATTATGGGTGATTGGGCTCTCTTAGTGGACCTCCAAGGATGGACTTGATTAGCAATGACTTTATACCACATGTAGAGTGATACCTAGGTTCTTGATAGATTCATCATGGATGAGCTCATAGGGTGTTGGTTTATATTATACCTAGAGTAAGACTTGTGTTCCAAATTAGGAATTACAAGGATGGGATCAGGTTTAAAATTGATTAAAGAATGAAGTGAGTTATAAGAAATATCTTTCAATCCAAAACACAAGCTTGGATTCAGTCTTGCTTTATAATTTATGCATGACCTATTTAGTCATCCTTGATCATGTTATCATGGGGGAAATCATGATACACGTTGGGTATCAAGACTTGATATTTAAATGATAATGAATGTTTAATTGAGTATGCTTATAAATGAAACAAGCCTGACTATTAAAATTATAGATTTACCTTTTAAATGAACTTGTTTATAAATGAGAACATGGAACTTATGGGATGTTCACTTTTGAGTACTTCCTTTGCTTGTTATATTTTTCCTACACACTTTTCTTATATATACTCACTAACTAATTGGAACCTGAGCTTGGGTGGTTTCCTGCTAGGATTATGTCTCACACCCTATTTAGGTTGTCTATGGGTACCCAAATAGACTATATTATTATAGGTATTGATAAGGGAAATTTACCTACTATAGGTTCCTAATGATTTCTTAGGAGTAGAGGAGCATGGGACCAAGTTGAGGCTCATGATGCTGGATGGATACTTTTGGTCTTTTTTTACTTTTGATATGTGTATTGTACTATACAGTTGTGTACCTATTTTGGCTATTTTGTAGAGACATATGGCATGTATAATCTTCATCATTGTATATGAGCTTCCTTTTTATATTTCTATTTATAACTGTTGGTTATCTATTTTCTAATTGTTATTACTATTTTCACTACTTGTATGTGATTGATATTCTATTGTACCACACTCTGATGATGAGGGAATAGTCTCCCCATGAACACACCTAGGGCCTCGCTGCTAGTCGATAACCTCTGGAATTTGGGGAGATGTGCTTGATTCCATGTGGCCAATGAGGCTTGGGGCACTATTGAGTGGCATCTGGATCCAGGACATTACAAAGTAGTATCAGAGGATTCTTTTCTAGTTTTCTTTACTATTTGGTGACAATAGAAAGGGTAGGAAAGAATGGGTATTTGGTAATGAGTTATTCCCAAGTGTAGTTAACCCATTTATAGGAAAAATATAAATTACCTCGAATTAAATTATTTTTTAAATTTTGACTATTACAGTTGATTTGATTCCACTGTTGGGTGATGCGCTTGATTTATGTTGTTATTATTTATATGATTGTGGGTTCTATTATGTTGAAACCTGATGAGATAAGGGTATGTAATCTCATGCATTATATAGGTACTTGTTATAAGTCACATGCCATGAATTATGTCATGCCATTTAGGATTCATTACTTGTTTCATGGTATTATGATATGTGTTGTGATATATATACCTTTTGTGTGATCGGTATTTTGAAATGTTTTATGTTATGAAACAGGTGGATTCCATAATTTGGTTCCTAGAGAGTATGGTTCCTCATGGATCATAATTTGGTGACCATGTGGTTATACCTATTTAAAGTAAAATGTGATAAATGTGAAATGATAATGAATTCAAATAGAAACAAATATGTGAATTCAAGTGGAATTAAAAATGGAAACTGAAGCTATTTATAGTAGAGAACTTGACCCAAACTCGACCTTAATACTGGGCAGTAGGCAGTATCTCTTGCTTGTATATGATCTGTATGATGCCCATACCTGATGCTTGGAGCAGGAATAGGGGTGTTTTCTTATAGAGGAAGGATTGTTCCTACCCTGCTTAAATATCTATGCTTTTGAGCTATAAACTTTGAAAATAATCTTGATCTGAGTCATGCACTTGGAATTTGTAGAGTTATATTGCTATTTGTCCTCCAATCGTATGCTAGGATAGTGGGGATGACCACACTCCGAAGGTGGTGGGTCATGGGATATCAGTGGAACCTTCAATAGTACCAGCTATGGCACTAGTAGATATACCAGACATAAGTGTTGAGGCATTGTTTCATGAGGGATTACTATACTTTATGTAGACCGTTTAGGGAGTGTCGCGACCTACCCCAACTATGGCAGAGTTGACGCGTGAGTTCTAACAACAACATCCACACATGTTTTTTGGGATGGAGGACCACATGTTGTAGAGTCATGGCTAGAGGCCATTTTATTAATATTTGAGTATCTAGAGACGTCTTTTGAGATGAGGGTAAAGCTCGCTATGTATATGCTACATGATTCTTCCAAGAGATGGTGGGATGTTATTACTCAGACGAATCATCGTTGATAGATGGATTAGAGGGATTTTCATATGTCATTTTATGACTACTTCTATACTAAGATGTTGAGGGCTGATATATCCTAGGAGTTCTTTCACCTAGAGTAGGTTTTGTTATCAATTATCGATTATTTGGCCCATTTTACTAAGCTCCAATGCTTCACACCTATTCTGATGGGTGAAGAATTATCTAAAGCCAGGTGATTCAAGGATGGTCTCAAGTATGATATCTGATCATATGTGAATTTATTTTGGTTGACTACCATTTATGGAATAGTGAATCATACGGTTATCATAGAGTATAACCTAAGAGAGGATGGGAATGTGATCTAGAGTCGTTCTGCATCATGATCTGGTAATGTATCGACCAATAGTAGGAAGCATCATTTGGAGCTTCCATGCAGTGATATTAACAGTCAGAGCATATATTCAGGTAGCTAGGTGAGGTTTTACCTATGCGGTAGGCCGAGACATATGAGGCTATAGTGTGTGAGGGACCCAGTCAAGTGTCGATATTGTGGAAAGATGGGTCATCTACAACGCTTCTGCAGAAATTTTCCTCTTACAGTCAGTGAGAGAGGGTTTACACTAACTCTAAATTCAGAAGAAGAGTCAGAAACTTCTCATCATATAGGGATATGGAGTATATCTGGATGATTTGGTTGAGGTGGTGGTCGTGGTTGTAGTAGTCAGACCCCAGTTTCACAGCGATAACAGGGTGTATCTTCTCAGGATATCCAAGCGGTATCACAACACTATGGTTCAGGATAGATATATGTAGTGAAATAGACCCTTGAGGAGTAGAGTCCCATACCTTATACTATTATAGGTACTATTCTAGTAGCCTCTAATTTATCTTTTTCACTTTTTGATATATGATCTTCAAATATATTTATATTAATGCCCATTATGGAGAGCCTTGGGCTTGGTATTTATAAATCTGATGGTTTTATGATGCTTGACACTTCATTAGGGATTAGAATAGAGGATTTATGTCAATACAGGGAGTTCCCCATTAAGATTGATGGGTTTCAATTTGTATGGGACCTCTTTTTCCTCAAGATGAAAATTTTTGACATCATTATTAGAATGGACTAGTTGGTTCCCTTTCATGATTTGATTGATTGCTATCACCACAAGGTGACCTTCACATCACCATAGGGTAGAACATTTATTTATAAGGGTAAATGGGATGTCCAAGTGAGTCGAGTTGGACCTGAGCATTGTGGGCTAGGTGGGATGACAGTCTAGATTACGAGTTTATATCTGGATGATTAGGTAACTTTTCAGGAAGATTTCCCACCAATGGTTGATCGTTTCAGATACGTTTTCTCATATGATTTTTAAGGATTAACTTCAATGAGAGAGGTAGAGTTGTCTATAGATCCTAGTTCTAAGGGTTTCATTGGTATCCATTCCTCCTTATAGTATGGATACTACTGAGATGCAATATCTCAAGATGAAGCTAGTGGATTTATAGTCAAAACATTTATTTGAACCAGTACTTCTTTGTGGGGTTCTCCGGTCCTTTTTGTGAAAAAGGCAGATGGAACTTTCAGGCTATGTTTGGATTATAACTACTATAAAACTAGCATTTAATAGTGCTGGTATTTATTAGCGCCATAAAAAAACACTGATAAATGGAATATTTATCAATGCTAAAGAAAGCACTGATAAATTTAACCTTTTATCAGTGCTTTTTTTAGCACTGATAAATGGAACCTTTATGAGCACTTTATTTTTAGCACTGATAAAGATAGATTTTATCAATGATTTTTTAGTAATCATAAAGGTCTAAATAAATAAAATGAAATAATTAAATAAAAAAATAAAAAAATGAGTTTATTAAAAAATATTTCAAATGTTATTAATTAAATAATTTTTGATAAAAATTAATAAATTGATTATACATTATTAAATATTAAAAAAATTATTAATTAGATAATTATGATAATTAATGTAAATAAATTTTATATTATATATATATATATATATTAATGTATATAAATATGATCTATATATTACAAAATATTTATGCAATTTACATTAAATAGTCATATATTTAGTGAATAATGTTTTATAATTAAAAATTAATATGAATTAAAAATACAGACTAATTGCATAGTGTAATGGACATATAATTGAATATGTCATTTGATTTTTCAATTTAACATAGATCAAATTTGTGTTATATTGATTTCACATATACATGATTAATGCATTTTTATATATAATTCACACAGACAAAACATGTCTATTTTTTCAATATTGTTAAAGTGTACTTATTTTTAATTTATTCAATTTCATTCATTTTTAACATATATGCATGCATTCACTTAAAATTAGATATAAATATTATTTTTTAAAAATATTTCTATAATTATAAATAAATAATTATAAAATTATAATAAATATATTTAAAAAGTAATATATTTACTATACTTATATTTATATATATTTATTAAGTATATATATATATATATATTTAAATTTTTTATTTATTTATAATTATAATTATAAATTTTTTATCACTGCTTAAGTAATAAGTACTGATAAAGGTAGGTCTTTATCGGCATTTTTTTTTTGCGCAGATAAAGGTGAATCTTTATTAGTGCTAAAAACACAGATAAAGATCGACCTTTATCAGCACTTATTTGTAAGCACTGATAAAAGTGTCTCGGTCTATTTAAAAAAATCCTAACCATTTGAGAACCCATCGTGATATCGTAAGCTTTTAGCAGAATCCACCCACTGTCAATGCTCCTTCTCAATGAATCAAAGTTCTAATCACACTACTCGATTACCTAAAGTTGCTCGAACATCGTCAAACATCCAGTGTTCGGTTGTATTTAGGTTTTCTAAAGATAATTTTCTTCAACCTGGTGAGGTAGGACTTGTGATTTTCTTTGTGTATTTTTCGTTTTGTTTTTTATTTCTTATTCGATGATGTCATGATTTATTTTTGGTCCAATCCTTGTATACTATTTTTCTTTTATATTATGAATAGAATTATTTTTTTATGATTAGTTGTTTGATTGAATACCGATTTGGATATCCTATTTTGGTATTTTTAAATTTCAATTTTGAATAAATTTTCTTTACTGTCTATATCTATACCCCATCTTACTCTGCAAGCTTAATTTTTTCACTGTTTTAAAATCTTAGAGAATCACCTCTGGTCCATAGATAAACCAATTACATAAATATTTATTCCACTATATAAAAAGTGGAGGTTTGGGATATAAAAACCTTAAAAGTATGAGAAAATTGATTTAGTAAACCAATTATCAGTCTCTTGATAGTGTGAAGCAATAATAGAAGTTGATTTTATACAATTCATCTGAGGGAATTTATTTATTTAAATTTTGTTTTAATATTTTGGTTTAAGGGTTTTTCCTTAAAAAAAATTGCTGAGAATTTTTTTGTTTTTTTAAGATAAACCTTACTAAGGGTGATACCATATTTATTTATTTTCAATGGATCTCTATTTTTAAAATTAGTATGGGATTGTATTTATTTTACTATGTTGTGATATTCTCCTGTAAGGGTTACATAAATTTTTATCAATTTAAGTTTATTTTATAAAGACATATATACATATATATATATATAATTACAATAGTTCAGTTAGGGGGAGAAATACAAAAAAATATTATTTACACCAATAGGGAATAACTCGGTGAGACTCAAACCTGAGACCTCATTGAGACCCCGCAGAGCCACTACCAAACTTATAATGTAAGGGTGATTTTATAATTATTTATTCACAAATTATGGTTCTGGATTTCCAAATTTGGAAGTGGTTATTTTTATTTTCATTAAAAATAATGTTTAAACTTTTATTTGTTTTGTAATTATTTGTATTATAAATTCCATGTTATTTGTGTGTGTGTGTGTGTGTGTGTTTAAATGTGTATGGGATAGACATTGCAAGGTTTGGTGTGTTTTTCTCCCTTGTTTGTGATATATCTTATTGATGTGTATTATTGCTTTATGCCAAGTTATTTATGGACCTCCCTAGAATCTTAAGCATGGGTTAATGTGTATTATATGGACTCCCTAGAATACTTTAGATTGTTAGATCTGATGTGATTCCCTCCCTAGAATCCTTAGGATGGTTCAGTGTGGTGATATGACATCCTAAGAGTCTTGAGATGTTTTCACATATTTGATATACCATTAATTTTAAATTTAATAATTCATTAGGTTTCTACATCACTTGTTCCAAAAAAATAGAGTGGAAGTTATCAAATTCTATATATTACAAATTATTATAATTTTTTGCTCGAAAACTCATCCCCCATCCCATTTATAGACAACTATCATCCTCATCACCTTCATCTCACAGACATCCATTATAGCAATTTTTTACTTGAAACTCATCCCCCATATATTTTATGTTGCTTTTAATACTCTGAGTAATAGTCATCCCATGGATAACTACTACTTAGTGTATTTCAAGCAACATAGGTGCATGTCCACAAGAGATTAAGGGTGTTTCAAATAACAAAATGCAATGATAAATGTCTAAGAGATGAGGTGATGAGGATGATTTGTCTATAACTTTCACCTTTGAATGAATTAATACGATAACACATGCCATACTGAAGTAATTATTTTCTTAAATCCAATTACCCATTTTATTCAACATACTTAAATTCTTTAAAACACTCAAATGTTGAGTTTCCCTTATTATAATTGTCTATAATTGTCACCTTTGATAATGAATATTTTATGTGTATTTATTTTTATATTGTACAAAATTAATATTTTATGAACCTAATAGGATGGATATGAATCAAAAATGGATGCACGCTAATCATTTGATAAATGAGTATGAAGATAGAGTTAAATATTTCATTAAGTTTGCAAGAGATCATGCAAACGACCCATCTAAAATCCTATGTCCATGTTTATGTTGTTGTTATTCAAGAAAAATTAGTCCATAAGAGTTGGAAGAACATTTTATTTGTCATGGAATAGATCAAATCTATAAATGTTGGACTAAACATGGGGAAAAACCGAATGTAGACACCGATTGAGATGATAATGTGGTTTATGAATCATTTGATATGAATACCTTTATAAATGGTGATGGAGATCACATGGAAGAAATGATAATAGATATTGAAGATGACCTTCGTGATTGTCCAAAGTTGTTTGAGGAGTTAAATATTTGTTCTAAGAAACAATTGAATACTGTTGGTACTAAATACACAACATTTTCGGGTGTATTAAAGTTATATAATTTGAAAGTTGGAAGCGAATGGAGTGACATCAGCTTTACAGAACTACTTGGTCTATCAAATGATATGCTACTAGAAGAAAATGAACTACCATGCTGAACATATGATGTTAAATGAATGTTACATTCAATAGGAATGATATCTAAAAAAATACATGTTTATCCAAATGATTTCATATTATTTCACAAGGATTGTGAATCACTCATAAAATTCCCTAAGTGTGGCGCAGATCGATACAAGAAAAATGAATCAAGTACTTAGAAATTTTTATGGTAATTTCCTATCATTTCACAGTTTAGAAGACTATATAGATGTCAGGAAACCGTGAGACAATTAACATGGCATGTAGATACAAAAATTAAATATGGGAACCTATGTCATCTGGAAGATTCTCCTCAGTGGAAGAAAATTGATTATGAGTTTCTTAAATTTGGAAATGAGCTGAGAAACATTCATCTTGTGTTATCTATAGATGAAAATAAATCCTTTTGGTGTAAGAAAGTAGTACTCATAATACATGGATCATCATGTTGGTAAATTATAACTTGCTGCCATGGTTATGCATGAAGTTCAAATACATTATGTTTTCTCTACTTATATATAGACCAAAGAAACCTGATAATGATATATATATTTATTTGTCTCCATTGATCGAAGATCTAAAATTGATATGGGATATAGGTGTTACAATTTATGATTCTCATATAAGTGAAGAATTCACATTGAGCTACATGTTATAGGGAACGATAAATGACTTCCCCTCTTATGAGAATTTATCATACTATATAATTAAAGGAATATTGGGGTGTCTCATTTGTGAAAAACTCATATACTCATTTCGGTTGAAACATTCCTCGAAGATTGTGTTTTTTAGGACATTAGAAATATTTACCTCGATGACATAAATACTGATCCTAGAAGACAGCATTCAATGGGAATATTGAACAAGGTACAACACCATCTCTAGTAACGAGCAATCAACTATATAATAAAGTAAAAAATATTGGCATTGTTTTCGGTAAATCATTCTCGAAAAAACGTACAAAATCAGGTTGGAATAAGAGATCAATTTTTTTTGAATTTCTATATTGGAATTGTTTGTATTTCAGACATTTTCTTGATTTCATGCATGTAGAAAAAAATGTATTTGATAGTGTTATTGGCATGTTACTAAATGTTCCTAGAAAAATAAAAGATGGCATAAAGGCTAGGTGGGACTTGATTGGAATGGGGATAAGGGAAGATTTGGCACCATTGAAGGGTAAAAGGCATACTTTTCTTCCTCTAGTATCTTACACTCTATCCAAACAGGAAAAAATTGAAATTTTTCCTTTTTTTTACTAGTGTAAAAGTTCCACAAGGGTATTCATAAATTATCAAGAATGTTGTTTCAATGACTATTTTGAAGTTACAAGGACTAAAATCACACGAATATCATGTTTTGATGCAATATTTAATGCTTTTTTCTTTTTGTTGCATTCTACCTCAAAATGTATGTCATACATTAACCATACTCTGCTTCTTTTTCAAATCCATATGCAATAAATTTGTAGACCCAGTGAAGTTTCCCATCATGAATAAGGATATTGTAGTCATATTATGTGAATTAGAGATTTTCTTCCCACCATCATTCTTTGATATAATGGTCTACTTGATGTTTCAATTGGTTATAGAGGTTTAACTATGTGGTCCTGTCCATTACAGATGGATGTAATGTTGGATTTGGTGATCAAGAACAAACTACTTTGTACTTTATTCATTAATAAAAGCCTTTTCACATATTGATTGTTCTTATGCGTGATAAGACATGTGATAATGTCCTAAGGAAAACTGTTGCATTAATGGGTCATAGCGGATCCCTACTATGATGAGAACCCAGAAGTGCCATAACACTGTTCTTGAATATATGTTCTATGGCCGGATGATATTATTTGAGGGACACAAATAATACAGGTAATTAGGGGTGAGGACTCATAAAACTTTGAGGCACCTTCTCATGGTGTGCGCCCTTGGTAATATCCAGGAGGATATTATGAGAACAAGACATGCCAGTAGGAAATCCACATTTTATAGTGTCATTGGATGTTCCTATCTGGGAACGTGTGTATTGGTCCTTAGACTTTAAGATTATTATTAATGGTTATTACAACTCGCGCACTTAGATGTATTGACGAAAACTGTGATGACACACTGTTCGCAGCGAGGTAGGATACGTTGGGTGCGTCATGAGTAATACTACATTAATAGATAATGTGAGAAAGGATTTGTCCCTTCCGTTCCATAATGGAAGTAGATATCTCAGGCCCTTTGATGGAATTGATATAGCCTAAATAAATCCATGGCCACGGTAAGGTATGAGCGAGTTCAATTCCGGGAATTCAAAGAAAGAATAATCAAGCACATGGGTTGATGGCACTGGCATGCAACCCTCTTGATTAGAGATATCGAAAAAAAAGGGATTATATTACATGGTAAGCGTTCGTAGGAGGTGACACGTCATTGCGGTGTTAACTTCTTTCTCTATGGGTGCCTTGGCGTGTTGCTAGACGCTAACCTTGGAATTTAGGCAGGCTCCGCCTAATGCCACTGAGAAAGAGGCCTAGAGGGTCACACACTAAGTGTGTTCATATATATCAATTGAATATTAATTTAACAAGTTAAATAAATATTATTCCTGACTGTGGTTTAATAATTATTTAAGGATGCCTGATCGCATTTATTTTGACACTAGTTATTCGAGAGAATATATTGTGGGTGAAATAATATATATTTATTAGCGAGTAATGCAGTTACATTTATTTAAGAAATAAATATCCATTACTCAAGGTCTAATAAATATGGTGGAGGAAATAAATAAAATGAAAAATAAAAGTACACGCCGTGTATATTTATATACACGTCATGTAGTTTGTTTTTCAGGATTTGTGAGAAAATATTGTTTATTTAATTAAATGATATTAAATGTAATACGTTGGGAGCATGTCAAGTAATAATGATGGTCAACTGTCATTATTAAGACATGGGGTATTACTAATAATTAAATGAAATGATTAAATTATTTTGGGAAATTAATTAATTTTATTATTCTAAGTATTATAATCCCAATTACATTATTCTCATTGAGAGAGATCCATTGTTATGCACAACAGATTGGGAAATACTCTCAAGCCAAGAAAGAATTCCCTTTCAATAAAGAACACTTTCATATTACGAGAGCAATATCCTCCACCGGATCAAGGCGGTAGAAGGCGGACATCACAAGCGAAGGTTCTTCCACACTAGCACCCGGAGATCCCTTCAGCGACATCTAGAGATACGTGGAGCACGTGTGGATCACTGCTAGAGGAATCCTTTACTTGGATTCTACAACGCAACGACGAATCACAGGATCGTGACTGGAGAATCCAACGAAGAAAGAATTCCATTGAGGTAATTCTTATGAATTAATTAAATTAATTATAACCAAAATATGATGATCCTATCTCAAGGGTTCTGGGACTCTTCTTTTCTTTTTCGTTCTTCGTTCTATTCCAAAGATTCGGCGTTTTAAATCGTGACGGATCTCGGATTGAATGTTGTTTAACATTAAAATTAAAGTTGGGCAAACCCACCAACGCGCTTCCGCTGCGCCCGGAACCTACAAGTGGTATCAGAGGGGTCATATCGTTGGTTATAATTATTTAGTTTTTTGTTGGTTATTTACACATTTAATAATTTAGTTATTTCAATTCATGTTTAATCATTCTGGAAATCTGAATCTCGAGATCTGTTCCTCCTCCCTCATTTCTCATTCACCTCACAGAAATGAATTTTTCTTTTAATTTTGATTAAAATAAAATAGATGAACTCATCCGGAGGAGCCAAAAGTTTCTGGCCATACAACACCAGAATACATTGCGTGTATTCAGAAGTACACGTCGTGTAGTCTAGGTTTAATGCATTGACTGATCTACCAAATCAGGTCGTGTATTGGATTCTTTCTAAGAATTTAAGACACCGTGTGTTGACTAGAAACAGGTGGCACATGGTTTCTAGATTACACGTGGTGTGGTCCAATGAACATGGTGTGTAGTCCCTTCAGGTTAGGGTTGGGTCGTGTACCCCGTACACGGCTTGCTCGGCTGGAAACCGTGTAATACAGAAACTACATGGCATGTGTCCCACAGAACACACCTTGTACTCCGAAAAATTTCCAAAGTACATTAACACGCCCTGTCCTCGGGCGTGTACTTCGGATGGATGGTGAAGAAAAGTACACACCGTGTAGTCAGAACTACATGCCGTGTACTCACCCAAATTACGCAGATTTATTAAAATTTATTATTATATTATACAAACCCTTGAGATGTGTACCATGGTGCAGGCATAAAGATGAGGCACAACATGTGATAGGTGTTTTATATATATGTGTTTAATTTAACATCTTCGTAATAAAAGGGAATTCATCGGGTTGCCTCCAAGGTACAAGTTACGTACAAGGATAATTTTAAATGAATTTATTTGTTTAAAATTATGATGAATTAGAATCTCAAGGAAGTTTAGAAAAAGGGTTTAAGATAAAAGGATTGATTAATTAAAGATAATTAATTAATTTGAGCGTGATTTATCTTAAACAAGAATGATTAAAGAACTGAATGCTAGTTTTATTTATGCATAAATATTGTTGCATGTATGGATGATCATGAGCTAGACCGAGACCTTTGTATGTGAATGGTTTCTTTTAATTTATTTATTTAAATTAAATTTTTTGTTCTGCGAGCCATCTCTTGATTAATATGTAGGGCCTGCGTGCCCAAGGATTCTTTTATGTAAAAACCCATTTTACCCCTCACCTGCGTGTGAGATAAATGCATATGTAATGGATGGATCTCCCAAGCTAGTGGAGGCAGCTCAAGTCAGGAGCCAAGGTGAAACCAATTCAAGGAGATACAAAGGTGGACAGGTGGAAAGCTGTAAACACGAACCCGAAAGGTTTAAGGTGTTTCTCCCCTAGTTCTTGGGTTAGTTTATCAACCACTAGATAAACTAACCAATAGAAAAAACTCATGATCATACCATTTATTTTATTTCTGTTAGTTTCATGGTTTATTTATTTTGGGGTTGTTGTCATGATCACACAATTAATGAATTAAATGAGCATGAAATATGGAACTAAAATAAAACTGGCTTATACGTAAATATTATCTTAAACATGGTTAATCACTTAAGTATATCCCACTTAATATTAACAAGCATGTAATCAAATATAATAAAATGGCAATTTATGTATAAGGATAAAATCCCTCAAAAGAAATATTAAGTCAGTATAGACTTCCATAATCTTGGTTAGAATCGAACCATAGTTCAAAGTGCTTGACCAACCCTAGTTGGGGTGCTTTCAATTATCGGGGAATTCTAATTCAAGGTTTTGGGTTGACTTGACTTGGTTCGAATTTAAGGGTTGACTACCATAGTAGGACTTGGTGTGACCAAGAGGCAAAGGTTTAGTAAATCCAAAATAAAAGGATTTCAGGATTGGGGAGTCCACTCAGCAGATCAAGGAGCTGCGAGTTAATGCAGTTGGCATTTGGAATGCCTACCTAAAACCCTTCAAGTTGCTTGACCAACCCTACTTGGGGTAATGAAAAGGGAAATATGGATCCTTTCCACTATAATATTCAGGCAACAGAATATTCTGAAATCAATGGTGAGGGCTATTGGATTTCGATAAAATAGTGGGATACTAATAAGTATTAATTTATTTATTTGTCTCATTTTTGTAATAAATTACTAAACCTTTGCTCATCTTAATTTGTATAAATGATAAGAAAATGACTTCAAACATATCATTGTGCACCATACTCGAGAAGTAAAACCTTCTCACCGGCGCCAATTTCCAAGAGTGGTAGAGGCGTTTACGCGTCGTCCTTCGCCACGAAAGGAAATTGTATGTTATGGAAGAGCCTATTCCAGTTGCGCCTGGGAAAGAGGCTAGTGATGAAGAATTATCTCTCTACATGAAACACATGGATGATGCCACAGATGTCTAGTGTTTCATGCTATCATCCATGTCTAATGAGCTCTTGAAGCAACATGAAAACATGGACGCGTATAGAATGATGTCACACCTTAAAGATATCTACTAAGAGAAGGCGATACAGGAGAGGTATGATATCTCCAATGCTTTGTTTTCCACGAAGCTTGAAGAGTCTGCGCCAGCTGGGCCTCATGTAGTCAAGCTTATTGGCTACATTGAATGCCTGGACATATTAGGGATTAAATTCCTAGATGAGTTGCGTACAGATCTCATCCTATCATCACTGCCCAAGACCTTCTCTAGCTTCATTGTCAACTATAACATGAGCGACAATGAGAAGATTTTGTCAGAGTTTCTGACCTTGATTCTTCAGGTAGACAAGGACATGGGGCGTGACAAACCCGCATTCCTTATGGTGAACAAGAAAAGGAAGGAAAAGGAAAAGGGACCAAAGACTTATAAACGGTCTGAATCCCCTGAGCACCGTCCCTCCAAGAAGGGGAAGATCCAGAGGCAGGGTAAGGAATTGGAGGAGGTGTGTTTTTCATGTGTCAAGCAGGGACACTGGAAGAGGAACTGCACCCAGTAGCATGGGGACGCTAAAGGTGCGTTCGATATCGAGTGCAATCTTTCTATTTCTAAAGATTGGGTATTAGATACAGCTTGTGGGGCTCACATCTGTATTCAAATGTAGGAACCAAGTATATTTAGAAAGATTCCTAGAGGATAGGTGGATCTTTGAGCTGCCAATGGAGCAAGTATGGCTATGTTGGCTATTGGCGACTACCACCTCTCATTGCCGACTGGCATGATTTTGGTTTTACATAACTGTTATTATGTGCCTAGTGTTACCAAGAACATAATTTTTGTATCTTTTTTGGATATGAATGGATTTATTTTCAATTTTGGAAATAAGGGCTGTCTCTTTTATAAGAAAAACGTATGTTATGGTATAACACATTAAAATAATGGTTTGTATGTATTAAATTACGAAAACTAAGTGTTGGCAATCAATAACGAAACAAACTCACATGACTCATACATCACCCAATTTTGGAATCACCGTCTCGGTCATGTAAACGAGAAGTGCTTGACAAAGATCTTCCAAGATGGATATTTAGACTCTACTGAGCTAAAACCACTTGATAGATGTCACGCTTGTTTGCAAGGTAAATTGACCAAGCCGCCTTTCTGTGGACAGGGTGAAAGGGCCACAGAGCTTCTAGGATTGGTACACACAGATGTATGTGGACCATTTCCAGTAGAAGCTAGAGGTGGATATTCTTACTTCATTACTTTTACTGATGATTTGAGTAGATACGGATTTGTTTATGTAATGAGGTATAAGTCAGAAGCCTTAGAGAAATTTAAGGAATTCAAGAATGAATTAGAGAATCAGCTTGGTAAGAAGATAAAGAAACTTCGATCGGATCGAGGTGGAGAATATTTGAACCAAGAGTTCATCGATATTCTACGGGAGTTTGGGATTCTATCTCATCTCACTCCTCCTTATACACCACAGTGGAATGGTGTTAGTGAAAGGAGGAACCGTACCTTGTTGGAAATGGTGAGGTCGATGATGAGTCATGCGGATCTTCCATTATCCTTTTGGGGATATGCATTACAAACTGCAGCATACACATTAAACCGAGTACCAACTAAGGCGGCAAATGGAATTCCCTCCGAGTTATGGAATGGAAAGAAACCCATTTTTCACATACACATGTATGGGGGTGTGAGGCATTTGTTAAGGTCTTATCAAGAAACAAACTAGCACCCCAGGGGTATGAAGTGTATCTTTATAGGATATCCTAAGGAAACTAAAGGATATTACCTATATAACCCTCAAGACAAGAAAGTGACTGTCGCCATACAAGCCATCTTTCTTGAGAGGGAGCACATCCTCAAAAAGGATAGTAGGAGAAAGATTGACTTCGACGAAGTTGATGCTCAAGATACACAGGAGTTGGTACAGGAACAAGTTCCACAGGTCCCCATGGAAGAGGTTCTAGAAACACAAGTACTACGTAGGAGCTCAAGATAGGTAAGGGAACTAGAGAGATTTGGTTTCCTAGTCACCGAGGATGGTGAATCATTATTGTTGGACAATGATGAACCTCTCTCCTACAAGGAAGCAGTAGAAAGCTCAGAAGCTACAAGATGTCTAGAAGCTATGAATTCTGAGATGGATTCCGTGTATCAGAACCAAGTCTGGGTTCTGGTCGATGAGCCAGTTGATGTAAAGCATGTTGGATGAAAATGGGTATTCAAGAGAAAGCTGGACATGGAAGGTCAAGTTAGCACCTATAAAGCAAGGCTAGTGGCTAAAGGATTTATACAACATCAAGGAATTTACTATGATGAAACCTTCTCGCCAGTTGCCATGTTTAAATCCATAAGAATCATACTTGCCATAGCAGCTTACCATGACTACGAGATTTGGCAGATGGATGTCAAAACAACATTCCTTAACGGGAACCTTCAGGAAGATGTCTATATGACACAACTAGAAGGGTTTGTGACACTAGGTGAAGACAAATGGGTTTGCAAGTTGCAGAAATCCATTTATGTTTTGAAGCAAGCATCCAAGTCATGGAACATTTGATTTGATAAAGCCATAATGGAATTTGGTTTCATTAAGAATGAATGTGAACCATGTGTTTATAAGCAGTTTAATGGGTATGTGATCGTTATCCTAGTAGTATATGTTGATGACATATTACTTATTGTAAATGATGTACCAGTATTACAGTCAGTTAAGGACTAGTTGAACAATTATTTCTCCATGAAGGACTTGGGAGAAGCATCCTACATTCTAGGGATCAAGACCATTCATGATAGATCCAAGAGGCTGGTTGGACTAAGTCAGGGTACATACATTGACCAGATACTAAAGAGATTTAGTATGGAACAATCCAAGAAAGGATTGGTTCCAGTTTCACATGGATTACATCTTTCTAAGAAAATGTGTCCTCAGACATAACAAGAGAAATATAGGATGAGAAAGATCTCATACACCTCAGCTATAGAATCCATCATGTATGCCATGTTATGTACCAGGCTTGATGTTGCCTATGCACTGAGTATGGTAGGAAGATATCAAGAAGATCCAGGAGAACAGCATTGGACTGATGTTAAGACAATCCTTAAGTATCTAAGAAGAACTAAGGATATGTTCCTGGTGTATGGAGTAGACGAGGAGCTTTCCATCAGAGGGTATGTTGATGATGGTTTTCAGACAGATCAGAATGATTTGAAGTCGTAATCTGGATATATTTTCTGTCTCAATGGAGGAGTTGTGAGCTGGAAGAGTTCAAAGTAGCTAGTTGTCACCGATTCTACAGTGGAGTCTGAATATATAGCGGATTCTGATGTAGCCAAGGAAGCCGTCTGGATTCGAAACTTTTTCCAGGATCTTGATGTGGTACCTAGCAGTAAAGATCCCATTACATTGTATTATGATAATATTGCAGCTGTGGCTCTTGAAAAATAACCAAGGTCACATCAACGGACAAAGCACATACTCTAAAAGTATCACCTATTGAGGGATTTCTATCAAAGGGGTAAAGTTGCAGTGAGTAGAGTGTCCACGGAAGATAATGTGGCAGACCCCATAACTAAAGGATTATCTCAACAGAAGCATGAATATCATGTGAGAGCTAGCGGGTTAAAGGTTGTTATCATTTGGCTCTAGTCCAAGTGGGAGTCTGTTGGAGTTGGTGGTCTAGAAACAACTACTTTTTACTTTATTCATTAATAAAAGCTTTATCACATCTTGATTGTTCTTTTGTGTGACAATGCATGTGATAATGTCCTAAGGACAGTTGTTTCATTAATGGGTCATAGTGTATCCCTGCTATGATGAGAACCCAGAAGTTCCATAACACTTTTCATGAATATATGTTCTATGGCTGAATGATATTATTTGAGGGACACAAATAATACAGGTCATTAGGGGTGAGGACTCATAAAACTTTGAGACACCTTCTCATGGTGTGCGCCCTTAGTAATATCCAGAAGGATATTATGAGAACGAGACCCGCCAGTAGGAAATACACATTTTATAGTGTCATTGGATGTTCCTATATGCGGATGTGTGTATTGGTCCTTAGACTTTAAGATTATTATTAATGGGTATTACAACTCGTGCACTTAGATGTATTGACGAAAACTGTGATGACACACTGTTCGTAGTGAGGTAGGATACGTTGGGTGCGTCATGAGTAATACTGCATTAATAGATAATGTGAGAAAGGATTTTTCCCTTCTGTTCCATAATGGAAGTAGATATCTTAGGCCCTTTGATGGAATTGATATAGCCTAAATAAATCCATGGCCATGGTAAGGTATGAGCGAGTTCAATTCCAGGAAGTCAAAGAAAGAATAATCGAGCACATGGTTTGATGGCACTAGCATGCAACTCGCTTTATTATAGATATCGAGAAAAAGGGATTATATTACACAGTAAGTGTCTGTAGTAGGTGACACGTCATTGTGGTGTTAACTTCTTTCTCTATGGGTCCCTTGGTGTGTTGCTAGATGCTAACCTTGGACTTTTGGTAGGCTCCTCCTAATGCCACTGAGAAAGAGGACTAGAGGGTCACACACTAAGTGTTTCCATATATCTCAGTTAAATATTAATTTAACAAGTTAAATAAATATTATTCCCGACTGTGGTTTAATAATTATTTAAGGATTCCTGATCGCATTTATTTTGACACTAGTTATTCGAGAGAGTATATTGTGGACAAAATAATATATATTTATTAGCGAGTAATGCAGTTACATTTATTTAAGAAATAAATAGCCATTACTCAAGGTCTAATAAATATGGAGGAAATAAATAAAATAAAAAATAAAAGTACACGCCGTGTAGTTTGTTTTTTGGGATTCGTGAGAAAATATTTTTTATTTAATTAAATGATATTAAATGTAATACATTGGGTGCATGTCAAGTAATAATGATGGTCAACTATAATTATTAAGACATGGGGTATTACTATGAATTAAATGAAATGATTAAATGTTTTCGGGCAATTAATTCATTTTATTATTCTAAGTATTATAATCCCAATTACATTATTCACATTGAGAGAGATCCATTGTTGTGCACAGTGGATTGGGAAATACTCTCAAGCCAAGAAATAATTCCCTTTCCAAAAAGAACGCTTTCATGTTACGAGAGAAAGATCCTCCACCGGATCAAGGCAGTAGAAGGCGGACATCGCAAGCGAAGGTTCTTCCGCGCTAGCACCCGGAGATCCCTTCGGCGACGTCTAGAGATACGTGGAGCACGTGTGGATCACCGCTAGAGGAATCTTGTACTTGGATTCTAAAATGCAATGACGGATCATAGGATCGTGATCAGAGACTCCAACGAAGAAAGAATTCCATCTAGGTAATTCTTATGAATTAATTAAATTAATTATAACCAACATATGATGATCCTATCTCAAGGGTTTTGGGACTCTTCTTTTCTTTTTCGTTCTTTGTTCTATTCTGAAGATTCTGCGTTTTAAATTGTGACGGATCATGGATTGAATGTTGTTTAACCTTAAAATTAAATTTGGGCAAACCCACCAACGCGCTTCTGCTGCGCCCAGAACCTACATGTACACCATTGAATGGAATATGGATATTTTGAAAGGGTATGTCAAGAATCGAAGTCGGCCAGAAGTTTGTATTGCAAAATAATATATTATTAAAGAAACTATTGAATTTTGTACCAATTACCTATAATATGTTTAAAGAATTGGTCTCCCAAAGTCTCTTCACAGTGAACAAATTCTGGGCAAAGGTATTTCTAAAAGAGATATTGTTATAATTACCTTGATAGAGTGGGAGTAATTGTATCTTTACATATTATATAATAGCGAAGATTTTGATCCATACATTGAAGCCCATAAAGAAATTATTATATATTTGAATTCACCAAGGGATAAAGGATGGATATTAAATACACATAATCAACAGTTTATAGGATGGTTCAAAGATCAAATTTATAAGGAGTTATCTGAAAATATGAATTCAATTATCGAAAGACTTCAATGGATAGACATAGGACTGAATGAAAATTTTATATCTTACACTGGTTTTGTAATCAATGGTTATACTTTCTATACAAAAGAACACAATGGCTTCAATACAATGAAAAATATTGGTGTTATGCTTGTGGATAAAGCGATGCACATATCTGGTTCCAAGTATAAAAATACAATTTATGAAAATATATTATATTTTGGAATTATAAAACAGATATATGATTTGGATTATATAATATTTGAAGTGTCTCTTTTCCATTGAAAATGGGTTGACAACATCAATGGAGTGAAAGTTTATGAAATGGGCTTTGTGAAGGTGAATTTCGGTGTGGAAGGGGAAAAAGATGAGTTTTTTATAATGTCATCACAAGAAGTGAATGTATTTTATGTCTCTGGTCCAACAAATAATAATTAGTTGATTATCCTATTGGCAACTAAAACAAATGTTGATTTAGATGAAAATTCAATCAAGGGTGACCCTTTCATTGGTACATAACAATCTTTTCATGTCGTTCCTAATGTATCCAATGTATTATAAGTTAGAGGGAAACACAAAGAGTGAATTTGAATTCTCGATAGAGTAACCAAATCCTTTAAACCTTTAAAAAAGAAAGAGAGTTTAATGAGAAGGTAAAAAAATTAATATATTATGTTTTTCCTCATAGTATTATTTGTTCTCTACTGTATTAACATAATAAAAATTAAATGTTTGACTACTCATACAGATAATATTTTCTACACATGATGATGTTACCAATCCCTCATAAGAATAAAATATAATAAAAAAACCCTTTGGAAATATGTAAAGGTAATGTTATGATATAATTTCTCTATTTCAACAAAAAATTATATAATGGATCATTTATTTAATTTTCATTATTCCTTGAAAATTTTGTTTATTTTAGAAGATTTATGTCCATGTGTCATGCCTTTTCAAGAATAGAAACGATATTTTCTCTTCACAATCACAGAGGTAATCTTTATGTTTTCATAGTAAAATCATTGTCCATATAATTAATGTATTGTTTCATATTTATGTTTAATTTATTTATATTTAGTATTAATCACATAATAATTGTTTTCTTATACAAGTGGTTTATTTTGTTGGATTTGGGGTGTTTTTTCATCTTTTATGCCTTTCTACACCAAAACTTCCATAGATTTCTTCTCGCTCAAAAACTTTTCACACCTGCAGTGTTTCATTTATCACTTTCTTTCAAGTTCTATCCACTACCTTTTTAGGAAGAGAAATGATGCTGCCTATGCTCAATTATAGTGGTAATATTGATGTTTTCATAGTAAAATCATTGTCCATATAATTAATGTATTTTTTCATATTTATGTTTAATTTATTTATTTTTAATATTACTCACATAATAATTGTTTTCTTATATAGGTGGATTATTTTGTTTAATTTGGGGTGGTTTTTCCATCTTTCATGCCTTTCTGCACCAAAACTTTCATAGACTTATTCTACCTAAAAACCTTTTCACCTCTGTAAGGTTTCATTTATCACTTTATTTCAAGTTCTCTATAATACCTTTGCAGGAAGAGCAATTATGTTGCATATACTCAATTACAGAGGTGATATTGATGTTTACATAGTAAAATCATTATCCATAGAATTAATGTATTGTTTCATATTTATTTTTAATTTATTTACTTTTAGTATTACACACATAATATTTGTTTTCTTAGATAAGAGGATTATTTTTTGATTTGGGGTGATCTATCCATCTTTTATGCCTTTCTTAACTAAAACTTCCATATACTTCTTCTCCCTCAAAACCTTTCACCCCTACAGTGTTAACATTTATCACTTTTCTTCAAGTTCCCTCCACTTATTAATCACAGAGGTAATATTGAAATTTTTATAATAAAATCATTTTCCAAAGAATTAATGTATTATTTTATATTTATGTTTAATTAATTTCTTTTTAGTATTACTCATAATAATTGTTTTCTTATACAAGTGTATTATTTTTTTTAGTTGATGTGGTTTGTTCAAATCTACTCATACAGTGTTGGGATTTTGACAAAGAAAGTATATGGAAATCATGATAACATTGATAGTTATGATTGTTTTGACACTTTAGGATGTGTAGGAATCATCCGCACCTCAATCCAACAAATGATGTCTCTAGTATGACTCCAAGTACTTCTTTATATTTAAAATTGATATTAAATTTAGTAAAAAATACAATGTAAATACTCAAAGCTGAGTAAAAATATTCATATTATTTTGATACATTAAGAAAAAAATCCATAAGTTATTTTTTACATGTAAAAAACAATCTCACCTCAATCTGATACATGATGTTCCTGATATGACTCAATGTATTTGTTATCAGTTTAAAATCTATATTTGACTTTAAAAAGTGTCACTCACTAAAAACTGAGAAAACATGCTCATAATTTGTTGATAATTTTTTGAATTGATTCATAAATCATTTGTGACATTTAGGAATTGTTATAACATAAAACCGATACATGATGTGATCCATATGAGTCAAAGTGAATGTTTCAAGTTTAAAATGACAGTTTAGTAAAAAAAACAAGTGACATACTCAAAACTAAGAAAACACATTCATATTGTTTTGATACTTTAATAAAATAATCCATAAATTATTTCGAACATGTAGGAATCATCATCACCTAAATTTTATGTACGGTGTGAATGGTATGACTCTAAGTGCATCTTATTTAAAATTGACATCAATTTTAGTAAAAACAAATTAACATACTCAAAACTAAAAAATCAAATTCAAGTTGTTTTGATAATTTAGAAAAAATCTCCATAAGTGATTTTAGATGGGCATGAATCATCCTCACCTCAATCTGGTGCACGATGTGATAGGTATGACTCCAAGTGCATGCTTTTAATTAAAATTAACATCAATTTTAGTAAAAAAGGCCAACTGACCTACTCAAAATTGAGAAAACACATTAAAATTGTTTAAATACTTTAGGAAAATGATACATAAGTCATTTGTGATATATATGAATCCCCCTCACCTTAATCTGATACACAATGTGATTGTTATAAGTCAAAGTTCATGTTTTAATTTTAAAATGACATTTTAGTAAAAAAGAAAAGTGACATAATCAAAACTAAGAAAACACATTTATATTATTTTTATAATTTAATAAAAATATCGGTAAGTCATTTGGGATGTTTAGGAATCATCTGCACCTCAATCTGATACACAATGTGACCAGTATGACTCAAAATGCATCTTTTTATTTAAAATTGTCATCAATTTTAGTAAATTGGACAAATGTCCTACTCAAAACTGATCAAACACATTCATATTGTTTTGATACTTTATGAAAATTATCCATAAGTCATTTTTTATGTATATAAATCTTCCCCACCTCAATATAATACACGATGTTCCCGATATTACTCAAAGTGTCTGTTGTCAGTTTAAAATTGACATTTTAGTTCAAAAAGTGTCACTCACTGAAAACCGATCAAATGCACTTGTATTTTCTTGATAATTTAGGAAAATTATTCATAATTAATTTTCGAAATGTATGAATTTTTTTTACATAAAACTAATACATGATGTAATTAGAATGAGTTAAAAGTGCATGTTTCTAATTTAAAATGACATTTTAGTAAAAAACAACTAACATACTCAAAACTGATAAAACATATTCATATTGTTTTGATACTTTATAAAAAAAAATAAAAAATTCATTTAAGATGTGTTGGAATTATCCTCACCTCAATCTGATGCATGGTGTGATCGGTATGACTCCAAGTGCATCTTTTTATTTAAAATTGACATCAATTTTAGTAAAATTAACACTTTCTGTTAATTTATTTCTTTATTTTATTACTAACATAAGAATTGTTTTATTACACAGGTGCATTATTTTTATGGAGAAGGGGTATTTTTTTCATCAATATCATGATTCAAGTTAGGATTAAAAGACAAAGGAACATTGATGTTTTTAAATGTATGTAATAATTTGTATTTATGTAATTGTATAATCTAATGTTTGAAATGCCTATAATATAGTGTTTTTTGTCTTGTGTTTTTTTTTTGTAAATTTCATTTCATTTAAATCCTATATTGGGACTTTTTTTTATCTGGTGTGTTTCTGGTGCTAGGATGTGTTGTTACAGCACATTGCAGTGGTGCTACAGTGTGCTGTTATAGCACGCTATAGTATGAACCTTTATCAGGGCTTCTATGAGTACTGATAAAAGATCCTTTATTAGTGATGATAAATGTTGCATTTAATAGTGCTAAATAAAATCACTAATAAAGTATACCTTTATTAGTGCTAAAAAAATCACTGATAAAGGTTTCATTTATCAACTCTTTTTTAGCACTAAAAAAGGACCCCTTTACCGGTGTTTTTTTAGTGATGATAAAAGACCAAGGATTTTAACCTCGCTCATGTAGTCATCACTTTTCTAGTGCTAATAAATTCCATTTATAGCACTGTTAAAGACCTATTTTGTAGTAGTGTATTATAAATTGAACCAAGTGATGGTTAAGAACCGGTATCCTCTATCATGGATAGATGATCTCTTCGACCAGATCTGAGGAGCTCGGGTCTTCTCAAAGATTGATTTGAGATTTGGTTATCATCAGGTGTGTGCTAGACCATCATACATACCTCTCAGGGATTTTTGTAGTATGTATGGTCTCTATGATTATTTGTTTATGTCATTTGGTCTCACAAATGTACTAGTAATCTTCATGTAACTAATGAACCGGGTATTCCATACTTATCTTGATTAATTTTTGGTAGTTTTCATGGATGATATCTTGGTTTATTATCACAATCTACATGAATATGTCAAACATCTTGAGACCATATTAGATACATTGAGAGAGCATTAGTTATATGCTAAGCTCACAAAGTGTCACTTCTGTATGGATCAATTTCACTTTCTGGGTCACATTATCTTAGAGACTAGAGTATCAGTTGACCCAGAGAAGGTGAGAGTTGTGGTTTCCTAGGAAAATCCCAAGAAATAATTTTAGGTATGGAGTTTCATAGGGCTATCTAGATATTATAGGAATTTCATATAATACTTATCACTCCTATTAGCGTCTCTTATAGGCTTAACTAAGAAGGATGTGAAGTTTTTATGGTCAGATTCATATGATACTACCTTTCAGGAGCTGAAAGGGAGATTGACTTCAGCACAGATACTGATTTTTCAAAATCCAGGTAAGAGTTACATTATGTACTATGATGCATAAGGTATCAGTCTAGGATGAGTTCTTATGCAGGGTGATAGAGTTTTGGTGTAAGGGTCTTGGCAGTTGAGGCCACATGAGAGGAATTACCTGGCGCATGATCTCAAGTTAGTTTTAGTTGTTCACACATTTAATTTTTGGATACATTACTTATTTAGAGATAATTTTTTGGTGTACACAGACCACAAATTCCTCAAGTACATATTTACATAGTGTGATCTAAATCTGAGGTAGCAGAGGTGGGTTAAGTACCTACAGTCATTTAATTTTGAGCTTTCCTATACACCTGGTAAAGGAAATTCAGTTGTTGATGCATTGGGTAGGAGAAATTAGATACAAGTAGTGTTGCAGGCTAGTAGTGAGTCGAATATCATGGATTTGTTCTCTGAGATGCACTTGGAGATGCAAGACAGATAGGGGAAGAATGATTTATCATCCTTAGTTATTACCTCTACCCTACTGGATAGAGTGAGGATGAGATGGCTATTATATTATTAAATTTTATCCCTATGGGAGAGTGTAGAAGGTGGGGACCCTCCTCCTGGTTAGACCATAGGTGAGGATGAAATTATGTGAGTACATGATCTCGTATGGGTTTCATTAGACATGTGTAAGGAGCTAATGTAGTATTTTCATGTTTTAGCTTGGGCAGTGCATCTTGGATTTACCATGATGTGTCGAGATTTACATCATAAGTATTGGTGGTTGATAATGAAAATATATGTGGTTGGTTTTGTCATGAGGCATTCCACCTATCAGCAAGTGAATGCGAAACACCAATGACCAACCGAATGTTTACAACATTTACCCATCCCTGAGTGGAAATGAGTTGAATTCATGATGAATTTCATGATAGGTTTACTAAGGTCGCATTGAGGTAATGATTTCATTTGGGTTTTTGTTAACAGGATCACAAAGGTTCTACATTTACTATTGATCAAGGAAATATTTAGTTTTTATTATCTTGGGAAGTTTTATATTTGTGAGATAGTACGACTTCACAGGGCCCCAAATACTATCGTTTCAAATAGGGATGCCTAGTTTACTTCATGTTTCTGGAAAGGGATACAAAGTTCGTTGGGTACATAGGTGCTTCTGAGCACAGCATACCTCCCCAAAATAGATGTCTAATTAGATCACACAATTCAGGTGCTTGAGGATATGTTGTGAGCATGCGTCCTAGATTTTGGGGGATCTTTGGAGAGGAATATACCCCTCAATGAATTCGCTTACAACAATATCGTTCATGATACTATTTAGATGTTTTCTTATGATGATTTGTATGGTAGGGAATTCTGATCACCCATGTGTTGTTTAGAGCTAGGAGAGGCAACTATGTTGGGACCTCGTCTTGTTTAGGAGACCATAGAGATGGTTTAATTGATTCAAAAACAAATGGCTACTTCACAGTCTCAACAAAAATAATATACCGATATTCGTAGATGAACTCTAGATTTCAAGGTCATAGATCGAGTTTTCTTGCGTGTTTAAATGAGGTTGGGAAATAGAAGGGTCAGGAGACAGGGTAAGATTTTACTATGTTATGTCGGGTTGTTTAAGATTATAGAGAGAGTCAGGCCAATATCCTATCTGTTGCAGTTACCTCAGAGGTACCGATTCATGCACGATGTCTTCCATGGATCTTAGTTACACCATTATTATTCAGACTCGTCTCATGCCTTTTATCCTGAAGAGGTTGATTTATAGGTAGATGTGTCCTTTTTAGGATCATTCTATACATGTTGTGGATCATAGAATGAAGGTTCTCTGAGGCTAGTCTGTTTCTATAGTACGGTTTCTATGGAAGCACGACCATGTACAAGATGAGACCTAGGAGTGGGAGGTTGATATATAATTATAGTGTCTGAAGTTATTCTCTAGTCATGCTTTACCACCCTTTGAAGGGAAATTTAGGGATGAATTTCTTTAAGGGGAAAGTTTGTAAGAACCCATCTTTTCCTTCATGTATGGATCCTTTTTTTCGATTTAATCACTTGTTTATGTTCTTTTTGGCTAAGACCCTAAGTTGGGTCATGGGGCGGTTGGGTTGTTTTTTTAAAGGAAGGGGTAGAGGGTTATTTGTTGGTTGCAGGACAATTACATGACGTGTATTCAATTACACTATGTGTAATGGTCTAGCCAAAACCTTTCACACCGCGTAAAGGGTTTTCCTTGGGAAAAGATAGTGATATTTACATGATGTGTAAGGAATTTACACATTGTGTAAATGCCTGAGTTTTTTTTAAAAAAAAATAGGTATGGCCTCCTATATTTTTTAGATAGAATCCCCCACCTCCCTTTTTATGCATAGGAGCACCCAAGAAATCCAATAAGTGGGATTTTCTCCCATTTGTAGATCTAGACTCTATTTCTTTCATCTTCAGTCTTGTTAGATCTGTGATGGTAAGATATCGATTAATTTTTAGCCATTATTCATTATTCTTGGTTTCGAATGGACTATTTAGGTGCAAGTTCATATGCCCTACTTTTAGGGCATTGATCTATTCTTTATATTTCTTCTGATCCAGACTAAACTAAAGGCTGATATTGGATGAGGAGATTCGTAAAAGTATGAGGTAGTTGGTCTAGTTCCTTTTGCTAAAATTTGAGGTGTTTATATATTTCGTCGTGTCACACACCCAATTTTCAGTTATCATCTTAAATGAATTTTAATCCTTTAATTGAATGGTTAGGTATGGAATATTCAATTAAAGATACCATCAATGATTGTTATAGGTTGTGTACCTTGATTTAGAAACACCACTTGGGTGTGTTGTTAATATAGATGGACCGCCATGGGTGGCCTTGAAAATTGGATGCCTTTAAGGTGTGCCTTTACCTTTCCATGGGTTTTAAATGGTTGAACTTAATTGTGGTTTAAATTGATGAATTAAATCATGAGTTATTTATTGGATCGGGTTATACCAAATATACACAAGAGGGGGGTGAATTGTGTGTATTACAATTTCTTTGTAAGATCATAATATGTCCTTTTAACTTTATCATAATGATTAAGAAGTGGAAAATAAATATCAAAGGATGCATGATGTATATTGGTTTGGGGAATAGAAGGACCCTAGCCCACTCCACCAACTCTCTACTCCACGATCTTAGTGATTTTCACTATCTGATCCTCTTATCAATAGACCATTCCACAACTGAGTGCAGGAATTTGACACCTTTACAACTTTAAGGAAAAAGAGAGCCTTTTGGTTCATACACAGAACCGAACACGCAGCTTAGTATGATAATCTGGTCACTCAAAGTAAAAGAGTATTGGTTCTTTGAAATAATTTCCAGTTGTTCATTACAACTGAAACAGCACGTAATTGACAGTCGATGGATCGTCATCTTCAGAAAGAATAATCTTCGGGTAAAAGTGTTCTGAGTCGATCTAGTTGTAGTAGATATTGAAATATAATTTAAAACTTTAACAACAATCGATTCACAAAAGATATTTGATGTAGAATCAATTAATCTTCAATCGTATTACTTCTTCTTCAGAAAACAGAGCTTTGTCGCTCTTCGTAATAGAAGATCTGTAAGTCTCGATTGTCTCTGTAAACTGTAGTAGTGAAAAAACTCAAGAGCTTGATATATATTTTTCTCCTTTTCTATGATTCATCTCTATATCTGTAATAAAAAATAATATAGGTATATATAGAATAAATACAAGTGTTCTCCTTTTAAATTTAGATCCAAAAAAGTTACCTTTATAATCACGATATTCAAATACTTGAATAACAGAGTCGTCGTAACTCCCCTTAAAATTCTCCATGAAAATCTCCTCTTAAATAGATCTTTTGAATCATAAATAAACGGTTTTGAATTAGTCAAATATGCGCTTTAGATTTGGGCTTTTAATCTGGCTTGAAATCAGCCTGATAATCCGCATAAAGACTGTTGCTTTAATAAAGTCGTAATTTAAATATCTGATGCCAAACGTAGGGTTGAACTGCATATCATACATTCTCTGAATGTAAGGTTCACAATGTGAGGTTGATCTCAAACTTAAGGTTGATAACAAATGTAAGTTTGATCACAAATTCAAGGTTGATCACAAACTTAAGGTTGATCACAAATGTAAGTTTGATCACAAATGTAAGGTTGATCAAAAATACTTTTCTCTTCAACTTTCAAACGTACGGTATATAATCCATACTTTTATCAGCTTCTAAATGAAAGGTAAATGATCCAACGTAAGGTTGTTTACAAAAGTAAGGTTTATGAACCATAATTTTGATAAACAAAAATGACTTTCCATATTTACATAGGGTTCTTCTTCCATGCTTTTTTGATATTCCAAACGTAAGGTTCCTTCCAAACATAGGGTTCTTCTTCCATACTTTTCTGATAATGTATGGTTTCTTAACCATACTTTACTAATAATGTAAGTGACAGTTCTCATCCTTATGCTACGCTCCTCAACATAGGGTATGAAAAGTGTTTTTAGAACATGATAAAGTGATTTCTGAACACGTTATCAAATATTCCATGTGGATTAAAACACTTAAATATTATTTCAAAATATATAAATAAATAATATTAATTTCCTGAAATATACTCAAAGTAAAATAATTAGTATAACAAATAAGGGTGTTTATGAACATCAAAATCATTATAAAAATATAGAATATTGTTGAAAATAACACTTTCTCAACAATCTCCCCCTTTTTGATGATCACAAAACCCATGAAATAACCAATAAAATTATCTTAAAAAATTAATTTTATATAAATTAGAATTTTTCAAAGATAAAACCAATATTTTATTTTAACAAAATTATTTCCTAATTTTTACATTTTTCTCTCTTTATAAATTAAAATAATATCTCCTCCTTCATAAATAAATAATTTTGTGTTTATCCAAAAATTTCTCCCAAAAAAATATGTTGTGTTTTATCCATATTTCTCCCCCTTTTGTGATATCAAAAAAGAATGATAGAAGAAGAAATATAACACATTTTAATGTAGCACTAAACTTAAGTAAATTCTATGATAAACTAGTTATCAATATTTGAATCTGGATTACTGGAATTCTAACATAGACAGTACAGTAAAACAAAATATTGACACACAAACATGTGATTCAAATATATGTTATTTAAAATATAATTAAAAGTATAATAAGGATGATGAGAATCAAGGTTGGGCTATAAAGTTTTGTAAAATGGGTTTTAGCACCTCTGAATGATTTCTTTGAGCTCTTACATTTGTAGTATCAACCTTTTCATTATTCCATCACCTAACTAGACTATGAGATCTCTTCCTTCCTATGTCAAATGAATGTATTCAATCAAATTGACTCTAAAAAACTCATGTAAGCTCTCTTAATTTTCCATAAAAAGAGTTAAATTATCAGTGAACTGATTCAGAAAAACTCTAATTCTAGGTTCATTCAAAGTCAACTGGTCAATAAGAAACTTCTATTTGTCCAACAACACAGATAAAGGAGAACTATTACATTGAAATTGTTGGTTGTGCAATTTCCTGTACTGTTGATTCTCTAATAAATTTGTAGCTTATAATAGATTCAGTTGTTCCAAAATTTTCTTGAATAGGTTCTTTATCAGCTTGAGATACTCTGTGCCTTCTCCTTTGAAGTCCTTTTTGACTTTCCTCATCAGCAGGTGTATCAACTGCCTCAAAATATATCCTCCTTGATACTCCACTAGTTCTAGATTCAGCTACTCCTTCCTTTGATTTTGTAGGTAGCTCCTGAGCACTCTCTTGTTCTTATTCTGCTCTAATAGCCATGAGATTGCCTTTTATTATGCTCCAAAAGAAACCAATCTTCTTCAATGTTCCAAAATTGAAAATGTTGCTATGGGGACATTAAACTCAGGCATCTAGCAGCCTTATCATATCTATCTTAAATAAGATCTTTGAAATGAACCTTCCAAAGGGATAGAATTTCATCCTCGCTTCTAGTTAGTAGCAGTAGTTGAGATATATGACCGTAAATATCTAAAAAATCAACTTTATATCACTCATAAATAGAAAAATTATGTACATATCATGGTACAATATTTTCTCCATATCTGACATTCTGGATGCAATACCTGTTTTCACAAATTTAACTAAAATCTTTTAGTCAGGCTCTAGATATTTCACTAACATCTTCCTTATATTTTTAGAGCCAAACAGAAAAGACATAATATCCTTAGACTTATGGACATTATCACCAATATTCTTTAAATCAAAATGGAAAACTCCCTTATGAGGGCAGTGAAGTATTTTGGCTATCTCCACAGACGAAATCAAAAAATCTTCATCCTCGATCTTAGCTAATATTGAATCTTCGTCTTCTCCTAGACTAAAATTAACCGTTTTAAAAAAGTGATAAAGTTCTACCTCATATATAAATTTTGTATATTCCCCATTGAATTTTTTCTCATGTTTCTGAAATGTGAGGGCTTGCCTCAGCATCGGATCTGTCTGGTACAACCATTCCAGATCAATCAATTTTCCTTGAAAAATCTTTCTTCCTGTCAAGCGTTGCCACTTTGTGTTGCTGGTTTATGGCTCATAAGTCCTTTTGGTTTTGTCCATTGATTTCATAGATTTTTGAAGGTTTGAAAATCTAGGGTTTCAAAGGTTCAGGTATGGGTAGAGAAGAGCAGTATAATTTATCGGGGTTTCGAAGGGTTTTGAGAAAATGAACGATTTTGGAATAGGAAACAGTTTTTGACATCCTTGATTCCTATGTCATTACGCACATGGTAATTATTACATTATTTTAAAAGTAAAAACTTATGTGGTAAAATTTTAAAACAGAATTGAAAAAAAAAATTAATAAATACAAGTAAAAAAAGATAAAATAATAATTAAAATAAATAATTTAAAATAAAAAAATCATTTAAAAATAAATAAACCAAAATCCCCCTTAATAAAATCAAACCTTACAGTGGGAAGTTATTTAGTAAAAATATCATCTAATTGAATTTTAGTGCTTACAAATTCTAAGAATATATCCCTTTTGAGAACATGATCTCTTAGAAAGTGATGTCTGATATCAATATACTTAGTTCTAAAATGATTAATAGGGTTTTTTTAAATATTTATAGCACTATTATTATCACATAAAATTGGTGTATTATTAAAATTTAGTCCAAAATATATAAGAGTGTTTTTCATCCACAAAACTTGTGCACAGCAACTGCCAGCAGATACATATTTAGTTTCGACTGTTGACAGAGCAAATGAGTGTTGTTTCTTACTAGACCATAATAATAAGAATTTTACTAAAAAGTGAAAAGTCCCTGAGGTGATTTTTCTATCTAATATGAAACTTCCAAAGTTTACATATGAATATGAAATTAAATTAAAATTAGAAGTTTTTAGATAGATAAGAGATTGAAAAACAGTTTCTTTTAAATATCTAAAGATTCTTTTGATAGCACTTAAGTGAGATTTTTTTGGATCTGATTGAAATCTATCACAAATACATACTGAGTACATTATATATTTCCTACTAGCAGTAATATATAATAAACTATCAATCATACCTCTATATAACTTGTTGTCAACTGATTTTTCAGTTTCATCCAAATCAAGTTTTATATTAGTACACATAGAATTTGAATATATCTTTTTGTTTTCAAGTCCAAATTTCTTTAGTAAATCAGTAATGTATTTAATTTTATTTAAAACATTTCCAAAATATTTTTGATAAATTTGAAGTCCTAAAAAGAATTTTAATTCTCCCATCATACTCATTTCAAATTCTTTTTTCATTAAATTTGAAAACTCATGACAAAGATTTTTGTTTGTTGAACCAAAAATTACATCATCAATATAAATTTGAACCAATAAAATATTAGAGTTGATAGTTTTCTTCAACAAAGTTGGATCTGTCATCCCAACAGTAAAATAATTTTTTAAAAGAAAAGAATTTAATCTTTCATACCAAGCTCTAGGTGCTTGTTTAAGTCCATAAAGAGCTTTAGTAAGTTTAAAAACAGAATCTGGTTTTTGTAAATTTTCAAAACTAGGAGGTTTCTCAACATAAACTTCCTCCAATAACTAACCATTTAAAAAGGTAGACTTAACATCCATCTGAAATAATTTAAAGTTCATATGAGATATATAGGCTAAAAGGATCCTAATGGATTCTAATCTAGCTACAGGTGCAAAGGTCTCATCATAATCTATACCTTCTTCCTAATTATAACCTTTAGTTCAAGTCTTGATTTATTTATAGTTATTATTCCTTGATCATATTTTTTATTTCTAAAGACCCATTTGGCCCCTATAACTGGATAGTTCTAAGGTCTTTTGACTAAATTCCAAACTTAATTTCTCTTGAATTGGTTTAGTTCTTCTTGCATTTCTATCATCCAACTTTCATCAACTAAGGATTATTCTAATGTCTTAGGTTCTAATTGGGATATAAAGGAAGATAATTCAACAATATTTCCTACATTTATTCTGGTTTTCATTCCAGTGTCTAGGTCTCCTATAACAGTTTATAAAGGGTGATTCTTTAGGGTTATAGATTGTCTAGGTAGTACACTATTAGGTTCTTCAATGTCATGTTCTTCTGAACTAGACTAAATTTCATTTAAATCTTTTTCAAAATCATCTTTTAAGTTCTCAAGTCTCATGTTATCATTAGAGTCAGATTCATCAATTTGGTCTTTCCTTTTCTCATAGGGATTAGATTCATCTAATTTCACATGAACTAATTCTTCAATAATCCTTGAATTTTTATTAAAAACTTTATAATATTTGGAAGTAGTAGAATATCCTAAGAAAATGCCTTCATCAGATTTTGGATCAAAATTACCAAGATTGTCCTTGGTGTTTAAGGTGTAAACCTTGCATCCAAAAACTTTAAAGTAATTTACTTTAGGTTTTCTGTTATTCCAGAGTTCATAGGGTATATTTTTAAAAATTGGGCTTATTAAAACTCTATTCATTATATAATAGGTTGTGCTTACAGCTTCTGCCCAGAAATAGGTAGGAAGACTGTATTCATTTAGTATAGTCCTAGCCATTTATTTAATAGTCCTATTTATTCTTTTGACAATTCCATTTTGTTGAGGTGTTCTTGGTGCAAAGAAGGTGTGTTTAATACCCATATTTGAGCAGAAGGAATTAAATTCCAGATTCTCAAATTCTCCACCATGATCACTTATTAATAAAATTATTTTAGAATATTTTTCATTTTGAACAGCTTTTCAAAAACTTTCAAATATAGTAAAATCGTCAATTTTATATTTTAGAAAATAAATCCAAGTAAATATATAATAGTCGTCAACTAAAACATACACATATAATTTACCATCCAAGCTTGCTACCCTTGAAGTTCCAAACAGATCCATATGGATATGTTCTAGAGGTTTAGATGTAGTGATTTTTTTAATAGATTTGAAGGATGATTTGTGCTGCTTTCCAAGTTAACATGCATCACAGAATCTATCACTTTTAAATTTGAGACTAGGCAAATAAAAAACTAATTATTTCTTAGATAACTTTTTAAATAATATATATTACAATGTCCAAGTATTATATTCTAGATACAAGATTCATTTATCTTAGCAGTTAAGCATTTTAATTTCATTTTACACAAGGAATTTAAGTCCAGGGTGTAAACATTATCAGTTATGGGTGCTCTAAATTTAAGCAATTTATATTTAAAAATAGAACAATAGTTATTAGAAAAATCAACAAAATATGAATCATCACAGAGTTAAGAGATACTTATCAAGTTGTGTTTCAATCCTTGTGCATAAAGTAATTTATTGATTGAGACTGCTTCTGGATGTCCAACCGTTCCAATGCCAATAATCTTACATTTGGCATTGTCACCAAATGTGACTAGACCATCATACTTTTGAGTTAGAGTTCTGAAATTTTATGAATTTACACTCATATTCCTAGAGCATCCACTGTCTATATACCATATTTCAGTTTGGCTTCTATGACATGCTTCCTACAATGGCATTTAAACAAGGATTTGTTTTGGTACCCATATTCTGTTGGGTCCAGTAGTGTTAGTTATCAGAGATCTGGGAATCCATACTTGCTTTGTTTTTCTATAATCAATAGAATCACATAAACTGCTTTCAACAAAGGCTTTCTTAATCCCACTTATTTGCAGTTGCCTTAAATAAAAATTCTTAGATATGTGTCCTCTTGTTCCACAATAATTACAGATTACTTTTCTAGTGCTAGGAACAAAGTAATTTTTATATAGTTTAGGTTTTTCACCTTTGATGCCTATTCCATATTTTTCCTTTTTAATCACATTCTTTCCAAGTATTTTATTTAGTGTATTTTCTCTATTTATAAAAATAATAGTTTCACTTTTGTATTTTTCTACTTCTATTTGCAGTTTTTTTATTTTAGTTTCATTATCTGTACAGTTTGTGATTGATGAGTTATATTTTTCAATTAACTCTTGATGTTGTTTTAGCAGAGTGTCTCTTTCTCCTAAAATAGTAGTATGAATATTTTTCAGAGATTTATGATTCTTAAATAAGGAATCATATTTCTCTTCTATCATATTAAAGTAGGTTGTGATTTTATTATTTGAACAACTAGAACTAGAATCCTAATTAGATGAGTAATAGGATTGCACCTCATCATATTCTGCCATAAAGCACATGTTTGCTTTTAGATTTGATTCTTATTTTTCCGAGTAAGACTTTGATGAGCTGATGGAGTCTTCATAAACACTACATGTAGCTTTCATTTCCTTCTTTTCTTTCTGCTCATAGTCATTTCTCTTGAAGAATTTCTTTTTCTTGTCTTACTTTAATTGAGGACAGTCAGGTCTGATGCAACCCATATTTTTGCATTCATAGCATCTGACTTCCTTTGGTTCTTTTTCATCCTTTTTAATGGATTTTCTGAATCCTTTCTTCTTTCTGTAGAATTTACTAAACTTTATGGCTAGCTGAGCTAGTTCCACATCTAAATTAGATGAATCATAATTTTCTGATTTCACTTTGATTTCATTCTTCATTTTTTTGTTCTTCCTTTGCGATGTTACTTTCAAGCTAGTATTTTCTCTCTTGATCAATACTTTATGATCATTTTCTTCATATTCCATCTCATATTCATACATCATAAGAGTTCCAACTCTCTCATTATAATATTTTTTACTGGTGATGATTTCCTAATGGTATCCAAAATTCCATTCCATCTTAGTGGTAGTACTTTTAAAACTTTCAGGTCCTGATCTGCTTGTTTGATAGGATCTCCCAAGGTAGTGTTGTTATTAAAAAAATTTGTAAGCCTTCCATTCATCTGGGTGATGCTTTCTCCTTCAAACATTCTGAATGTGTCAAATTTTAATTTAGTAGTGGCATACCTCATTTTTCTGACATTGTCATTTCCTTCATAAGAAACTACAATCATCTGCCACATTTCATAAGACATCAGGCACTGAGATACTCTGTTGAATTCATCTGGTCCAAGACCACAGATTAGAGCATTCATAGCTTTCTATTTTATGTCATACCATGCTTATGTATCAGCACCCCATGTTTCAGGTTTCTCTGGAATCAAATAGGGAGTTAGAATTTTCAAATAGACTCTGTATCTAAGTTTCTTTAAATAAATGATCATCCTTGATTTCAAACATCCATAATTTTCACCGTTAAAGTAGGGAGCTCGAACCATTGACATACCCTCTCATGTATCATCCATTGTGCTTTGTATAATCCAAAAACTTTTAGCTTGTTATAGTTTTATCAAAACAACCACCTCTGATACCAATTGTTGGATCATGTTATACCAAATATACACAAGAGGGGGGTGAATTCTGTGTATTATAATTTCTTCTCAAGATCATAATCTATCCTTTTAAATTTATCAGAATGATTAATCAGTGGAAAATAAATAGAAAGGATGTATGATGTATAGTGGTTCGGGGAATAGAAGGACCCTAGTCCACTCCACCAACTCTCTACTCCATGAGCTTGGTGATTTTCACTATCTGGTCCTCTTAACAATAGACTGTTCCACAACTGAGTGCAGGCAGTTGACACCTTTACAACTTTAAGGCAAAACAGAGCCTTCTGGTTCATACACAGAACCGAACACATAGCTTAGTATGATAATATGGTCACTCAAAGTAAAATAATATTTTTTTTCTTTGAAATACCTTCCAGTTGTACTTCATAATTTCAACAGCACACAATTGACAGTCGATGGATCATCATCTTTAGAAAGAATGATCTTTAGGTAAAAGAGTTCTGAGTCGATCTGGTTACAGTAGATCTTGAAATATAATTCGCAACTTTAACAACATTTGATTCACAAAAGATATTCGATGTATAATCAGTGAATCTTCAATTGTGTTTCTTCTTCTTCAGAAAATAGATCTTTGTCGCTCTTTGTAACAGAAGATATGTAAGTCTCGATTGTCTCTGTAAATTGTAGTAGCTGAAAAAACTCAAGAGCTTGATATATATTTTTCTCCTTTTAGATGATTCATCTCTATATCTGTAATACAAAATAATACAGGTATATATAGAATAAATATGAGCATTCTTCTTTTAAATTTAGATCCAAAAAATTCGCCTTTAGAATCACAATATTAAAATACATGAATAACAGAGCCATCATAACTCCCCTTAAAATTCTCCATGAAAAACTCCTCTTAAATCAATCTTTTTAATCATAAATAAACAACTTTGAATCAGTCAAAGACGTGTTTTAGATTCAGGCTTTTAATATGGCTTGAAATCATCCCGATAATCCACATAAAGACTGTTACTTTAATAAAGTCGTAATTTAAATCTACGATGCCAAACGTAGGGTTGAACTGCATAGCATACATTCTCTAAACGTAAGGTTCACAACGTAAGATTTATCTCAAATGTAAGGTTTATCACAAACATAATGTTTATCACAAATTCAAGGTTGATCACAAACATAAGGTTGATCAAAAACGTAAGGTTGATCACAAACGTAAGGTTGATCACAAACGTAAGGTTGATCACAAACGTAAGGTTGGTCACAAATACTTTTCTCTTCAACTTTCAAACGTATGGTATATAATCCATACTTTTATCAGATTCTAAATGAAAGGTAAATGATCCAACATAAGTTTGTTTACAAAAGTAAGGTTGATGAACCATGCTTTTGAGAAACAAACATGATTTTCCATATTTATGTAGGGTTCTTCTACCATGCTTTTCTGATATTCCAAATGTAAGGTTCCTTCCAAACGTAGGGTTCTTCTTCCATAATTTTCTGATAACGTATGGTTTCTTAACCATACTTTATTGATAATGTAAGCGACAGTTCTCGTCCTTATGCTATGCTCCTCAACGTAGGGTATGAACAGTGTTTCCAGAACATGCTAAAGTGATTTCTGAACACATTGTCAAATATTCCATGCAAATTAAAACGCTTAAATATTATTTCAAAATAGAGAAATAAATAATATTAATTTCCTGAAATATACTCAAAGTAAAATCATTAGAATAACAAATAAGGGTATTTGTGAACATCAAAATCATCATAAAAAGATAGAGTATTGTTAAAAACAACACTTTCTCAAAATTATTATGTAAATTAAATTTTGATATCAATTATAAATGAAATGATTAAAGGGAGGGGATGGGTGACCAAGACCCTAGGATCTTGCCTTGAGTTTCTTGTTTAAGCTTGAGATGCTCTTTTTAATAAATTTCCCATGTGATTAGTTTGAAAATTAGCCTTCTAAGATTGGTTAATACATTAAGACACCTTTTGAGGTGAGGTCTAATTTCAATGTTCTTAGTTTTAAACTTGAAATTTTAAATGATTTTGATTAAATGGTTTTCAATTGGTTAAATTATTTTATACCTTGGGTGACACATGGATTCAGATGAGAATTCCATGGATATACTCAATTGTCTTGAACCTTGCTTATGCCTGAATGATACTTGGACTCCCTAGAGGACTGCCAAGGATGGACTCTGAGGCTTGACTGTTATATGTCAAGTGATACATGGATTCATATGAAAATTTCATGGACAGACTCAAAGGGAATTTGAATATATTTCTATGGGTGATACTTGGGATCTCTTATTGGACCGCCAAGGATGGACTCGAGTAGTAGTGAATTTATACCACACCTAGAGAGATACATGGGTTCTTGAGAGGTTCATTGTGCATGGGCTCATAAGGTGTTGGTTTATACTATGCATGGAGTGAGACCTGGGTTCCAACATAGGAATTCCAAAAATTGAATCAGATTTAAAATTGATTAAAGAATGAAATGAGTTATAAGATGCATCTTCTAATCCAAAGAACAGGTTTTGATTTAGTATTTCTTTATACTTTATGGATGGCCTGTTTAGGAATCCTTGATCATGTTATCATGGGGGACATCAAGATACACTATGGGTCTTGAGACTTAATATTTAAATGATAATGAATGTTTAATTGAGTATGCTTATAAATGACTCATGCCTGACTATTAAAATCTGATATTTACCTTTTAAATTAACTTTTATAAATGAGAACCTGGAACTTTTTAAATGTTCACTTTTGAGTACTTCCTTTACTTATTATATTTTTTCCGCACACTATTGTTATATATATTCACTGACTGATTGACACCTAACCTTGGGTGGTTGCCTATTGGGATTATGTCTCACACCCTATTTGGGTTTCCTTTGGGTACCCAAACACACTATATGATTGCAGGTATTGATAAGGGAAAGCTTCCTACTACAGGTTCCTGATGATTGCTTAAGAGCAGTGGGGAATGGGACCGAGATGAGGCTAACGATGCTAGTTGTATACTTTTGTACTTTTTTAATTTTGATACATGTATTGTATTATACTATTGTGTACCTATTTTGGCTATTTTTTAGAGACATATGACGTGTATCATCTTCATCATTATATATGATCTTCATTTTTATGTTTCTATTTATTCTTTCTAGTTATCTATTATCTCGTTGTTATTACTACTTCTACTACTTGTATGTGATTGATATTACACTATTCTACACTCTGGTGATGTGGGAATAGTCTCTCCATAGACACACCTATGACCTCATTACTAGTCAATAGCCTCTGGCGTATGAGGAGATGTGCTTGAGGTAATGTGGCCAATCGAGATCGGGGCACTATTTAGTGGAATCTTGATCTATGATTCTACATGATCTATGGAGAATCCATTAGTAAACCCCTTGGTGAATCCCTTTCTGAATTTCTCAGCGAATGTCCCGGTGAACCCCTCGGCAAACCCCTCAGTGAACCCCTTGGAAAATCCCTTGGCCAACCTTTTGGATAACCCCTCAGTAAATTTCTCAATGAACCTTTCTTAGTTTTCTATTGACAATGATGGAAGATGGTAGGTATTTTATGTGATTTATGTTTGTTGGTTTTATTATTATTTATTAGAGTGATTGGGATACACTTGTATTTGGTTTTTTGTTTATAAATTTTTTTGAGATAAAGAGATAGAGAGATTAATCTCATCTCAGTTCATATTTGTTTGTGTGGGTTATTGGAACATTGTAAATGTAAAGATTTGGTGTATTTTTTTTTTGGGATGTTTAACTACCAATTTTAAGCTTAAGTTTACTTTGTTTTCTAGTAATTTCAAGAATGGGAAATTTTACTAGAAATTCCAATTAATTTTCACTATGAATTTCTAATTGGAATTTACACTATCATCCAATTTATTTAAATTCTTAATTTCCTCTTCCATTTTTTAGTTTCAATTCCCACTAGAAATTTCCATTTGTAGTGGTAATTTTATATTAGTATTTAACACTTATTTTTTTAATTGATTTAAATAACTATAGTTTGTATTGAGATTTTACAATTGGTTGAAATTGATAAATTTTTAAGGGACTACTATCCTATTCGAGTATTAGTAAATATGGAAATTTTTAATTAATATTTCTAGAGTGCTTTTTAAATAGTAATATTGAGTGTCATTTGTTTTCAACTGGGAATTTTTCTTACTATCTATTTGGAGTTTCCACCAGGTATTTTTAGTGGTAATTTTCACTGTTAATTTCGTGTTGGTATTTACACTAAAAAAATTTCATTGTAAATTTCCTATAGAAATTTATATTTCATATAAAAGAAATGATTTATAATTACCAATTGATTCAAAGTGTAAATTTCATTTCAAAATTTATAGTTCTAATTAATAGTTGAATACAATTTCAAATTTCCTCTAACAGTTTCAACTATGGATTTCTGATGAAAATTTTGTATAGGTATTCCTAATGGGAATTTCTATTCACTAAAAATTGGTGTTTGGAATTGGCAGTGAGAATTATGATTGGGGATTTATAGTTGGAATTTCTCACTAGTAATTCCTAGTGTAAATTTCAACTATACATTCCTACTTGTAATTTTATGAAGTAGTTATTTCCATTTTATATTTCCATCACGAATCCCCATTGGAATTTCAAATTGATTAAAACTGGAAATTTCCATTGACGAGTTTCAAATGATTCCAAAAAACAAATTTTTAATTTCTATTTGATTGGTTATCATCCATAAATTTCTATTTGAAGTTTTTAATTCATTATAACTAGAAATTTCAACACTATAAATTTTCAAAGGATATTTCCTAGTTAAAATATGCACTGCTAATCCCTACTAGAAATTCTAGAGTGGAAAGTCCCACTAGAAATTCCATAGTGTTTATTCCCAATGGAAATTTGAGTGGAATTTACCAAGAGAAATTTACAGTAGAATTTCCTAGTAAAATTAAATTATAAATTCCAACTAGTAAATATTTATTTTGAATTAATTGAAAATTTCTTCCAATAATACCCACTATAAATTCCCAGTAGAAAGTCCCACTATAAATTACTAGTAGAAATTTTTAGTGGAAATTCTGAGTGTAATGTCTTAGTGTAATCCTGATTGGAAATTCCCAATGAAATTCAATTAGAATTTCCAACTACTAAAAATTTTATAATTGAATAAGTTGCAATTTTCCAGCGATAATTCCTAGTGAAATTTCCAGACAAAAAATCAACTGGAAATTCCCAATGAAAATTCCCACTGTTAATTTCCATTGGAAATCCCATTGTAAATTCCAAGTGGAAATTCTTAGTGGAAATACCCAGTGGAAAGTCCCAGTGGAAAGTATGAATCCTAGTGTAAATTCACTTTTTAATTAAATTATAATTTCCAACTACATAATAATTTATAGAATCTATTGAAAATGTTCACTAACAATTCCCATTGGGAATTTCTAGTGGGACTTTCTGTGGGGAATTCCACTGGAAATTCCAACTAGAAATTCACACTTGAAATTATCACTGGAAATTACCACTGGAATTCAATTATAATTTCCAAATACATAAAAAAAAAATTGAACCCATTGAAATTTTACACAAGGAAATTCTATTGTGAATTTACAGTGGTATTTCCATTGGGAATTTCCATCGAGAATTTCCACTATGTATTCTCAGTGTAAATTTCCAACTACATAATAATTTTTCAGAACTAATTGAAATTTTATACTTATAATTTATAGTAAAAATTTCTATTGGGATTTTTAATGGGCCTTGTCACTACAAATTTTCAACTAAATTATAATTTCCAACTAACTAACTATTTTTTTAAACCAATTGAAAATTTATAGTAGGAATTTGCAGTAGTATTTTCAGTGGAAATTTCCACGAGTAATTTCCAGTGGGATTTCTAAAGTGAATTTTGACTAGTCCATTAATTTAAAAGTATTGATTCAAATCCATGTGACATTTTTATAATTGGAATTTTTACTGGGAGTTTCATGTTTTCACTTATTTAAATTTTGTTAACATTTAAATAGAATATGATATTTTTTTAGGGATATTATTTTTTTATGCCAGAAGAATAATCTGCATCAACCATCAGCCACTACAGGTCTTTGATGAATAGGTTTTTGAAAATTTTTAATGATATTATGCCTAAGATTACTGATAATCACATCAAATTTCTTCAAAGGGTGTAATTTTAGTAGTTGTTTAAATTGTTTCTTGATAACACAGTGTCATTCGATGATTGTAAAAAATATATGATAATTTTTTAAGGATACTATTTTTTTTATGCCAGAAGAATAATCTACATCAACCATCAGCCACTACAGGTCTTCGATGACTAGGTTTTGGAAAATATTTAATGATATTGTGCCTAAGATTACTTATAATCACATCAAATTTCTTCAAAGGGTGTAATTTTAGTAGTTTTTTAAATTGTTTCTTGATAACACAGTGTCATTAAATTATTGTAAAAAAATTATGGCTTCATTTTATTTTTACTATAGAAGTACAACATCAATTCAAAAATGTTTGAAATAGCTAGTAGGATAATGGAGTAAATAGTTGTTAACATCTTCCATATATTTGGTATGGAGGATTGTGACTTACCTTATTCAACTGCCTATGAATTACAACCAAATAGTTCAGCACTTTTTAGGAAGAGGTTTTCCCATTTTGGTCAGCTATTATCATGGGTCAGGTTATGGAGATACATTATTGAAACTTATGAATTTTGTGAAGAGAAATATTTCTCTGATGTGGCATGTTTACTTTTTCTTTTTTCATGTGCGGAATTATTTTTCCCCACATTCGGTTCCTATGTGGGTTAAAATTTCATCACATATTTTGAAGATATCACCAAAGTGAATATCTATTCTTGGTTTATTGGTATTCATAACCATCTGATTACATAGGTTAAAAAAATACACCAATCCATTAAAAGTTTTAGGTTCTATTGTCAGTTTATTGGTAAGGTCTTAAACTTTATTTAACTGATTATTTTTATTAAGTTAATTGAGAAATTACTAACAATATTAACTATTAGAGTATTGGTATGATGATAATTCTAGGAATTTCCCACCAAAAAGAGAGGGTGTACCATTATTTGTTTTATGGAGTTTTTAAGATGTTTATTCTTCTCTATAAGAAACTACTAAGGTATTATTAATAGAATATGTTTCCAAACAATCATTTATTTTAAAATTAATTTATAACGTCTGAAATTTTTTTTACACTATTATATGTAGACTCCAACCACCTCAAGACAAATATATATACTATAATCAAGGCCTTTTTAGGATAAACAACTTGTTCAATGGATTATTGATGAAAATAACCTCTATTTATTATGAAAGGACAGGTGATAGTACTTTCAAATAAGAAGACTGTGGGATGCTATATGGATAATGTCAAACATAATAAGAAGGTCAGGATACTGGAGGATCAATTAAAATTGAAGGATATAAAGATTATTCTTTTGAGAGAAATTCTGAATATTAAGGAGATAGAAGAGATAAAATTAGTTTCTAGTGAGGAGAAAGCTAGTCTTTTAAAGGATATTGAGATTGAAAAATAAAATAAAATGGAAAATAATGTAACTTCAGCCGCTGATATCGAGGGAAGAACATAGTAAATTTGTGCAGATGACATAAGGGGAAAAAGTAACATAGAGTTAGGTGAGGAGGAGGAAGATGTCAGTGAATAATTGAGTAAGGAATAACCAAAAGGTGTTGATCAATCCAGTGCACCCACTTCTTCCTTAAAGATACAAACATCGTTGATTGGAGGTGTGAAGAGTAGGGTGAGGAAACCAAAGCATCAATCTCCTTATATATATCTAAATGTGACTATGAAGAGGTGGCTGAAAATGCCCCAAAATCTTTCACAGTTAATTCCTAAGTGGGTGAATCAACAAACTATAGTGATAAAACATGGTACAAGGTTGATGCAAATGTTGCTTGATGCTGATGATGAGAGGTAATATTGCTGAATTTATGTAGTCATAATATCTTTTAATATATTTTACTCTACACTGAAGACAAATAACCTTCCATGGAAACAAAAAAATAGTTTGGGAATCTACTGAAAAATCATATCAGGTTAATATGAAAAACATTATTAATTTATTAAATAGGAGGTGCACATTCAGTACGATATGTGTTATGTCAGTTTATTTAACCAGTGTTGTTATTTTATCTTTTATTAAGTTTTATTATTGGAAATGGTTCATATATTCATATATGGTTATAATTGAATAAAGATGTTGGCTACACAGTATGGCTGGCATTATCAAATTAGAAAGTTGTTCCTTCATGCTGAGCACCTTTACAGTAAGACATTAGTTCATTTTTTACATAATGAATGATCATATTTGTCCGTTTTTTCTATTAATTCACTGTATGTTTAAATCTAACAATGACTAAATTATTATATTTTTTTATTGGATTCTAGGGAGTTCTTTATTCAGAAAATAAAAATTAAATGATAACTTTTTGGACCAGGTAGCAGTTGCTAGTATGAGGAGCTCCATGTTTTTATTCTGCCTAGTAAACTTAGATAATATCCATTGGACTTTATCAGTCATGGATATAAAAAAGGTTTTTTAGATATTATAACTCCATGAAACCTATTCGAGGAACAAGAGCTAGTGAACCATTTATTAAAGATGCATTCAGTGTGGTAAGATATTATACATTTTACAAAAAAATCAATACATTGAAATATGGAATACTCATTGATTTTTTATAAAAATAACATTTGGAATAAGTATTCAGATGCAATCATATAGAAATTTTTAAGCAACTTAAGTGGGATATGACAATTGAAAATGCGACGCAGCAGGGATATTCCACTTTGGATTGTGGTGTCATCATTTGTTATGTTATGAAATTTTTGGAAATAGGAGTTGTAGTACCATATCATTTGACAGAAAATGATGTTGGTGATTGGTGATTTTATATGGTTCATTACTTTCTAAATGATCCTAGAAGGATTACATCAAATACGTATACTGAGAGTAGGAAGTAATTGGTTGTTGTAAGAAAAATTGATGATAGTTAAATCGGTTATTCACCAAAACACAAAGTTGGTTGTTTTTTAAAAAACTAAAATGATGTGATTTATTATGATGGTTTGGGTTGGTGGGATATTGGGGGTTAAAATGGTTATTTTTTATCTGGATGAACATATGCATGCATTATATTCTTTTATTATAGCTTGTAGACTGTAATTTTCCTTTTTAGTCTACAATGTCTGTTCTTTGAATAAATTGAAAAATTATTGTGCATAGAAATTACAATTGGGAATTGTCATTAGAAATTTCTAGTGGAAACTCCCACTATAAACTCTGAGCAGAGATTTCCACTTTGATTTAGATTAATTGGTTGGGTGGTATATAGGGGGTGGAAATGTTTATTTTATGATCTGGATAATAATTTTAATAAATCTGACATTGATTTAATATGTGATAGCATGATAGGTGTTACACTATAATTTTTCTTTTTAGTCTACACTGTTCTCTCTTTGAATCAATTAGAAACTTGTTGTGCATATAAATTATAACTTGTAATTCCTATTAGAAATTTCCAGTGGAAAATCACAATTTAAACTTTGAGTAGAAATTTCCACTTTGGTTTAGATCAATTATTTGGGTGGTATATAAGATGTGGAAATGGTTATTTGTTGATTTAGATGAACATTTTTATAAATCTAATATTGATTTAATATGTGACAGTATGATAGGTGTTACACTGTAATTTTCCTTTATAATTTTCATTATTTGTTCTTTGAATCAATTGAAAACTTATTATGAATAGAAATTTATGTTGAGAGTTTCCATTGAAAATTTCTAGTGGAAAATACCACAATAAAATATGAGTGGAAATTTCCACTTTGGTTTAGATCAATTGGTTGGGTGGTATATAGGGGGTGGAAATGGTTATTTGTTGATCTGTATGAACATTTTGATAAAGATGATATTGATTTTATCTTTGATAGTATGATAGGTGTTGTGATGTAATTTCCCTTTGTATTCTACATTATTTTTTATTTGAATCAATTAGAAACTTTTTGTAAATATAAATTTCTACTGGGAATTTCCATTGGAAATATCAAATGAAAACTCCCACTATAAACTATGAGTGAAAATTTATAATTTGATTATGTTCAAGTTGCTAATGGAAATTTCCACCACTGTAGACACCAACATAAATATTTTCAAAAAAAAATCCTAAAAAGTTGGATATTGTGATGACATCTGTAGTTGAATCTATAGACCAACTGAATTATATAATGTTTCCATTGATGTGTTGGTCTTGAAACTTCTATTTTCATTCTGATTTATATTAGTTGATGAATTTTCTACTCTGAATGGATAAAAATTATTCTTCACTACCTCCTAATTGCATCAATAATTTTATATTAGTAACTAAAAAGAGAAATAGAGGAAGTATTGCATAAAATTAGTTCATGTAGAATTCAAAGATTAGAAAATATGAAGTGCTATGAAGTGTGTTTAAATATGAAGGTTTTCAACCTATGGTAAAATATTTACATACATTGAGATCTATGATAGGATCACCATGGTAGCCAGTATTTGATAGTTCTTTAGCACTTCCCTACAACAAAATTATAACAATATTTATGCATGATATCACAAAATGCATTAGTTCATCAACATACAAAAAAATAACAATTGCATAAAAGTTTTATGGTCTCTTGATTTCTGATATTATGCCTCTTTTTTATGCGTTTTGTTGTCTTCTCTAGATAAATTTTGAACCTATCACCGTCTTTCCTTCTATATTTCTTCTTGAATGATATTTTAGATTGTTGCCAATATTCTATGGTAAAATCTTATTAAATTTGTTTTGAGGGTAAATTATTTATAGTTTCTTGTAATTATCTGTCATAATTGTTAATATTTTAAATCCCAATAATATATCCTTGTTCAAACTCACAAGATTATATTACAAGATTTACTACCATTCATACCAATTATTAGTAACATTTAGATTTTTTTCTATCAAGTCTTCTTCGATGTGATTAACTTTTATGTCTACTAACTGGATGTCATGGGAATTTATTTTCCATATCTTGTGAATATATAACTCTGGTAAGCACTGCACATCTATTCTCTCTAATATTTTTAGTGCATGACAACACAAATACCTGTAAATATAAAATTTCATGTAAGTATAACCAATTCTCATAGTTGACTCTTGGTTTACTACAACTGAAAAATCATTTGAGGAACCTTTCATTCTGACAAAAAACATTTTTGGGGAAACTGTTTCATTTGAAGACTTAAGGAAACAAGCGCTACATAGTTGGTGTTCATGCTGAAAAATATTGAATATTTTTTGCATGTACAAATGACTGGCTTAAACCAAGATCAGATGATATGGAAAATGGTCATGTGGGATCTTTTCTCTTCCATCAAATTAAAACTTCATTTCCCAATACCAATTCTTCTCTAACACATGATCAAACTATTGGATGGATTCCAAGTCACTGAGCTTACAATTAAAGTAATCCTTTAATACACCATTGAAACTCTCACTCAATTATGTGCTTTGAATGCCTAATGTCAATGTAGTCTTCATAAAACAATGATCCCAGTTCCCCCTTACTTTGTACAAATATTCTAACCATGTAGAATTTGTATTACCACACTCTTCTTGGAATTGTTGTTATATTACCTCAAATTTTGAATTATATGGAACCTCGTACACGCATTTTTTTTATTTTTCCCAAAATGTCAACTCATCTTTCATTACTAGTCCTAAGTGTTTAATGTCATTCTTTATTATGTGCCAAGTGCATAGGTCGTGTCTTGTTTTAGGCAGGGTTAAAGAAATGGATTTAGACATAGCTACATCTTGATCTATGAGAATTGTCTCAAGATTCTTCCCACCATGAAAATAAAAAAAATATACTAAACAACCAACTAAATGAGACTATTGTCTCATCATATAACAATATTACACCAAAAATTTCAATCTTCTTATGATAGTTTATGCCTACAAACACTCCCAAAGTCCTACACTCCTCATTTGTGTTGAAGGTAGTTTCAAACATTATGATGTCTCCAAAATTCTTGTAATCCACCTTCATTTTGGGATCAACCCAAAAAATGTTACTAATTTGACTACATGTGTCAAGTTTCACTAAATATAAGAATGATGTAGCATCCCTTGATTGCTAATATAGGTATTGTAACACACCATCAACATCGCCTAGATTCAACTACCTCTATCTTTTGGACTGTAAATAATTCAGTTGGTCCACTCATAAATATCCAAGACTCTTAGGCCCACCTGCAATGACTGTTACAAGTGAAAAAGAATCATCAGGATTAAGGACATCTTTATCATTTACATCCAACTCGGAACCTTGTGCATCATTAATGTGTCATTGTGACCTCATCAAATGCATGGTCTCAGGATTATGTAAAGTTTGGTTATGATCCTCAATAAGTTTTCTACGCTCATACTGATTATTGGACATGTAGACAACTCTCATTCATGCTGGACAATTAGTCCTTGTTTTGACATGTGGCTTTTTGACGTTGACATCATGTTTGTCTAATCTTTGGTGTCATTATTTACTAAATGTATACAATGTTTTTGTTACTAAGCTTTAATCCTTTTTATGTATATTAACATACTTCTTCCATACAACAATGCCTCTGTAAGCAACATAAAATGAAAAGAATTCAGTCTTTGATTTAAAAACCATCTCAATGCTTGGTCTCCATGTAGTTCTTTGTTTATAAATGATATCGGGTGAGTTGCTTTCTTCTAAAATTTGAAATTTATCTTTATCGATGAAAAAATTTTCATTGCAATTTGAGTTTGTAATGTCATCATTGTTGACTAATTTTTCATAGAGATGGGGGATGATGGAGACCTGACGCGAACCAGGTAAACTCCTGCCACGCATTCCTAACCCTAACTCGGATCTTCGATCATTCGTTGAAGTGGTCACCAGGAAACCGATTGAAGACCTCGATTCAAATTTCAATGCGGTTCAGAATACTCAGATCAACCCTAAAACATTCCGACACCGCAGACAACTTGCAATCGCCTTCTCAACCGACGAGGTAACCTTGTTTTCTTCTGATCTCTGGTTTGTTTTGGTTGGGAAATTTCCGAATAGAAGGTCGTCTTTAAAATTCCTTAGATCTGCTTTTGAATCCATTGGCTTTACGGGTTTTCAAATTGGTCTCCTCAATCCCTCACATATTGTGCTTCTAATCAACTATGAATAGGACTATTATAGACTCTGGGTCAAATGTGTTTGGTTCTTTGGGGGTTGTCTAATGAAAACGCTTAAATAGACTCCAGACTTCGATCCACACGCTGAATCCCCTATTGCACCAATATGGGTAGGGTTTCCTGAACTGCCATTGCATTTATTTAAACAAAATGCTTTGTTTTCTATTGCCTCACTTCTTGGTAAACCTTTGAGTCTTGATTAAGATACAAAAACCCTATCAAGACCCTCTATAGATATAATTTTCATTGAAATTGATGTCTCCCAACAATTTCCATCATCTATCTAGATACAAAGTGGGGACTTTGAATTTTTTCAAGAGGTGGTTTATGAGAGAGTCACTGATTATTTCCAGATGTGTTTTAGGCTTGGACATGACTCAAGAAGTTGTGGAAAATATAAAATATGTTCTAAAATGACATCCAAGTGGATAGTAAAGGGCAGAGAAAAACAAAGTGATGGGGCAGGACCATCTGTTTGCACTAATAAGGAAAGAAATGTTAAGATCAATGAGGAATTGAATTTACAAGCTCCTGAAAACCATATTGCTGACTTTGTTAATGAGATTCTTGATGTCATTGATAATTCCATTGATAAAAATGGAATTACCAACCAATAGTAGCACTTTGAAAAAGGAAAATTTGTGTGCACCCAGCCAATCAATCTTTCTGAGGAACATAAAGAGCATATAGAATCAATTGAGGATGGAGGAAAGGAACAGGAGGAAGAATCGATCTCCAGTGAAACCTTAATTGAAGTGGAGGATCACCATAAGAAAATTGAGTAATATTATTTAAAATCCATGGAAAAAAAGGTAAGAAGCCTATAGTGGACGTGGATGGGTTTATCACCCCAAACCCTAGGAAAACAAGAAATCATAGAAATTACTCTCATATTGAAAGGATCATTATTACGCGTTCTCTCGCTCCTTCTAGAAAGGAAAGTGATGAATCTATTCAAGCTGAACCTCTCATTGACATGTCACATGAGGTGATTGAAACCCCTCAACAGGCGGAGACCCATCAATAGTATGAAGAGGTCAACAAACAGGTTGTTTCTTATTGTCATGAGCATGAATCTTCTGAGAATCTTAGAGATAAAATCTTATTTCAATCTTTAAGAAAAGGGTAGATTTATAAGGGCACTTATCTAGACATTAAACATGATATTTTCAATGAAAAGATAAGGAAGGAGTTCGCAAAATCTCCTTAATTTAGCTTTATTGTCTCAAAGATTGTTTTGTGGTTTCATCTATTTCTGAGATATGCTGCTTGCATCTATTTGAAGCTAGATCCTATATGCTGATCTGAGGAATATTTGGCCTCAGCCTTCTTTGACACTGTGATCTGCTGCTTGGTCTATAGTTGCTGATTTAATCTGTTTGCCTTGATTTTTTTATGCATATCCTGATTTGCATGGAGATCATATGGATGGGGCTACTAATATGTATTTGGATCTTGTTTTATGTTGACTCTATGATCTATATTTTCTGGGTTGGTTCGGCTGGTCTGCACTTACTGCTTGGTTTTCATACTGATTGCTGCTTTGGAGTGTTCTCTGACTCTTAGATGCTTTTCCTGCTTGGTTCGATGATATTGTGACCTGTCTGCTCTCAGGAAATGTTGAAGGGGTGGAATATACTGTGCATCATGTTGTTGAGGATGTTGATATATTCCTTGTATGGAGAACCTTTTTAGCTCTTGATGGGAAGATCTTTGATGGTTGATCCTGGATGGAATATCCCTCTGCATTTTGAAGGTGCTCATATTGGCTGCTAGTTTTGTTCTTTGTTTGAGTATCCTTGTACCCCCCTTAATTCCCCGTTGGTGTAAACACATTACTCCTCGTGTTTTGCATTGCAACTTTTTTAATTTAATAAATTCCTTTGATGACATGAACTGGGAAACTAGTTCATGTCATCACTTTTCTCAAAAAAAATGTCATCATTGTTATGCTCTGTCATGTAATAGTCAGAAAAATTTTGTAGAGTATTCAAATCCATTGATTTTATGTGCTCTGCATCATGTAGAACATCCAGATTCAGCTTGATCACGCTCATCCGGAGTTGTACAATTTATGTGCACAAATTTTCAGATCACCATTATTTATAAATGGTCTTTTATGGGGTGATTTCTTTCAAATCAATTGGAAATTTCCATTGGTAGGTCACAATGGAAACTCCAAGTGGAAATTTCCACTTCCATTCAATTTTAAATCCTGAAAACAAAATACAAGATGACATTTCAACTTTAAATTAATTAAAAATCACAAATCACTTCTTACAAATATTTTGAAAATATCAACTGGGAATTCCAATTGTGAATTCATAGTGTGAATATTCAGTAGAGATGCCATCTGGGAATTCCTTGTGGAAATTTATAGTGGAATGTGCAATGAAAATTACCAGTGAAAACTTCTACAGGTCCTTGGAATCAATTTGAAATGTCCACTACTTGAAAATTCTCGTTGGGAATTGACATTGGGAATTTTCAGTGGAAACTCCCAATGGAAAGTCCGACCATGGTTTTTCAATTTGATTTTGTTTTAGATTTCAATAGTGATATACGAGAAGAAATTTTCACTTTAAATCAATTTGAAATTATAATACAATTATTCTGAAATAATTAAAAATTTCAACTCATAATTCTAACTATAAATTCAAAGTGTGAATTTATAGTATAAATGACATCTTGGAATTCCTTCACTACCATAGATCGATGCAAGGGCAGCACTAGCCTTCATCAGTGCTAAAAAACACACTGATAAAAGTTTATAATAAAAAATATTATTAATTTATATAAAATTATTTTATTTATATTCAAAAATAATGTTTATTTATACACATTAAATAAAAAAACTCATGTTTATAATTAATATTTTTTTTTTAATAATTCAAATATATATATTTAATGTTTTAAAAAAAGTATTTATGAGATAATAAATATATATTTAAATAATTATATGATTATAATAAATTTTATTAAATAATAAATATATTTATTATATTTATAATTCTATATTTATAATTATATATTAATATTTTTTAAATATATATAATTATAATTATAATTATAAATAAATATATGTATATATTTAAATAAATATATGTTTCCAATGGATTTGGTCAATAAATATATTGATGTGTAAGTATAATTGATGTGCATATGTTATGTATTCATCGTGATTTAATGTTCATTTATACTTTACACTCTTATTATTATTATTCATGTTGTTTGTATATGATGGCTCATTTTTTATTATCTATATACTTTACTAGGTATATGATTCATTCATGTTATACCCATGAATATATTCTCATAAATACTTATAAAATTATAATAAATATATTTATTATATTTATAATTATAAATTTTTAATTATATATAAATAATTTTTAAATATATATATTTAAAATTATAATTATAACTATATATATATATATAAATATTTATAAAATTATAATAGATACATCTATTATAATTATATATATAAATATATTTATAATTATATACAAATATTTATAAATATATTTACTTATAGTTATAATTATAAATATATATATATATGTGTGTGTAAATAATTATAAAATTATAATAAATATATTTATTATACTTATAAGGTTATAAATATATATAATTAAATAAATATAATTATAAATATATAAAAATATTTATAAATAAATAAAAATAATTATAATTATAATTCTAAATAAATATAGATATATTTAAATAATTATAAAATTATAATAAATATATTAATTATATTTTTTAAAATTATAAATATATAATTATTTATAATTATAATTATAAATAAATACATATTTATTATAATTTTTTAATTATAAATAATTATTTATTTATTTATAGTTATAATTTTAAATAAATATAAATTTATTTAAATAATTATAAAATTATAAAAAATATATTTATTATTCTTATAATGTTATAAATATATATAATTAAATAAATATATTTATAAATATATACAAATATTTATAATTATAATTATAAATAAATACAAATATATTTAAATAATTATAAAATTATAATAAATACATTTTTTATATTTTTTATTAATATATATAATTATATATTTGTTATAATTTTATAATTATTTAAATATATATATAATTATAACTATAAATAAATATATATTTATTATAATTTATTAATTATAAATAAATAAATATTTATTTATTTATATTTATAATTATAAATATATATATATAATTAAATAATTATAAAGTTATAATAAATATATTTATTATAAATATAATGTTAAAAATATATATAATTAAATATATATATATTTATAGTTATAATTATAAATAAATAAATATTTATTATATATATATATATATAATTTTATAAATATATATAATAAAATAAATAAATTATTAACATTATAGGTTTATCATCGCTTTCTGTTTTAGCATTGATAAAACATATCTTTATCAATGTTTTCTAACTAGCACTAATAAAAGCTTCATTCGGTTTTATAAATGAACCCTAACAGTCAGTTTCTTATCTCGCATGCCTCAAGCTCTCGCGGAAGCCGACCCCTGTCACCGCCGACTCCTCCTCTGCTGACTCCTCCTCTTTCGTCATTGACCCCTACTCCATTGTGCACCTCTCCTCCTCTGTGAATCCCTCCTCTGAAAACCCCCACCTCTATTGTGAACCCACCTCTGTCGCGAACCCCACCTTCATCATGAACCCCTCCTCCGTCGTGAACCCACTTCTGTCGTGAACTCCTCTGTGGTCTCCACCACCGTCGTCACTGCCTACCCTGACTCTGTCGCCATCAAAACCCATTGTTTTCATCGGACCACCAAATCTAAGGTATGTTTTTATTTTATTTAGAATTAATTCTCTAATAGTGAAAGATTAATTATAGGGTTTTAGTGTTAAAAATCTATGAGAGTGATTGATCATTGTACTGGATGTGGGTATAATTTTCTATCATCGAGACTAAAGGAACACACTCATTTATTATGGTTTCATATCTTTTTACTGGTTCTTTCCTCTAAATCTATAAACATATGTTTTAATATTACTTATTATAGTTGATTTTTCATATATAGATCTGGTTATGATTTCCAATGATAAACCTTTTTGTAGTAAAGGGAATGTTGAATCTATCATTATCTGTGCTTTTATGTTTGTTTTCTATACCATGTGATATATGGGCATGGATAAGAGAGTGTAGAGGATTTTACGGGTGACCAATAATATTCATATATCTATGACAAAATTAGTAATACCTATTAATTATGTGGTGTATGATATACACATGTTACATTTATTTTAGATTCTTCCTATGATTATAATGTTTTATGTAACAAACCGAATCAGGTTACCCTTAAATCTAGCACCCAACCTGATCCGCTACATACTTGAAGGGTGTTCCTGATCCCCATGGGCTGGCGACAAGCACCCAGGCATCGACCAACACACCAGAGGGAATGATTTCTCATAACATGAACAAACACATGGAATATATGTATACACAGAATGCAAGAGACGGTAGAAGACTAATGGAATATATATTCCATAACAGTAAAATGATAGAAAGAATGAATAACTGAAAAAGTATTCAAAGCTAAAAAAATGAGTCCAACTGCAAGGACCAAAACCAAAAAGGTACTCTATGCGATGGTGTAGACAAACTCCCACCATCTCACCACCAGCTACTCAAAACCAGCTGACACCAACCTCGTCACCTCATTGCGGAACATTTCCTTTCCCTGCATCAGAAAACATAAAAAGGTATACGCATCACCGAAGAGGTGTGAATGGCGTGAGCTAACATGCTTAGTAGGATCCCACCCAGGTGTTCCATAACAAGTCTCTGTATAGCGATTCATGTATGTTTATTTTAAATAAAACATGGCATGATAAGTAGTAAAATGGTTTTGTAGAAAACATGGTAAACATTTCCCGTTTTCACAGTTCTAAACAAAAGAAAGTATAACATGCATATCAAGGCTAACTTATAAATCCAAGAAATACAAAATAGAAGTATAAGCATAGGTATAAGTACCAAGGATCACTATAGGTTAGACAAACAGACTACCCATACCATAATAAATCAAGTGCACAATCCAATTCCTAGAACACACTCCTAGGAAGTTGAGGAATACCGCATGAGTAAACTCCTTGACAATGTCAATATCTGACCCCTAGAAAAGCAGGTTTAAGAAATAGAGTAAATCTCCATTAGAAAACTCCCTGATAATCACAAAACATGGATGATGTCCTTAAGCTAAACCTTCCACCTAAGTACCCAAGGTAACCCATGTGCTCATTTTCACACATCAATTTTAATATTTCAAAAGTACCCATTTTCTTTTCATTTATCAAAAACCATGGAAAACCATTTCTCTTTAAAAACCCTTTTTCAACACACACAAACAATCATTTCAATTAAATAAATCAATTTATAAATCAAGAGAAATCAGGATTATTATCATTGGCTAGAGACGGAACCACCCACCTCAAAGCTCGGTTTGCACATGCCCACAACGGGATCCACCAACAATGAAACCCAACAACGACAAAAGGCCATGTAATAAAATATTTATCACAATATTGATCCAATTAAGATAATAAGGGGTTTTTGGATAGTATAAAACCCATATGCCTCGAGAACGAAAGCCCACCGCACCACAACCAACAAGAAACGGCCTCTGGAACAAGATTGTACACAGATCTTAGAAGAAGACAATATAGAATACCAAATTAGATCGATAGATCTGATAATGCAACCCAAAGGTTCTATTGTGATCAATGATGATGAATAATTGGAAATATTACTCACCCGAAGAGATGCACCATGATCGTAATGAAGATCGCACGCCGAACGAATCAATCAGGAAGGAACGATGTCTCCAAAAATTCAAGATGACCTCAATCCTCCCAAGGTGACCTCAATCCTCCCAAGTTCCCAAGGAGTCCTCCCAAGGTGACCTAAATCCTCCCAAGGTCCCAAAATTCAAGATTTTGAAGTTACTCTTCAAGGTAAGGGATCCTACCTCTCTCTTTCTTTTCATGTATTCTCCTTTATGTCATTTATTTTAAGCTCTGTGTTCTTATGTTGGGGATGTTATTTTATATTCATCATACTATCCTTTTCATGTTAATATGATTATATACCCCCTATTTCTCTCATCAATTCATTTTAATAATGTTTAAGTGGTGTTGTTAGGCTGCTGAATTTTTGTAAGGGATTTTTTCACCCTTATTATTTTCAAGTTCTATTTTCATGTCAAGTCTTTCAAGTTCCTTTTTATTATTTTGGGGTATTATCTCTATATCCATCATACTTTTATTTTATGTTCATATTATGAGATACCCTATTTTATCTCATCAATTCATTTTTTGAAGTTTTAAGTGACGTCGTTAGACTGCTGAATTTTTATAAGAGAAATCTTATTTTTGTCTTCCTTCCATGTTTTTCATTTCATATGGTATGTATTTAAAATTTCATTACCATGTTCTTATATCCTTTATGTTCTGTACTTATACTGTTTTATGGATTATTTATGAGTGGGTGACCCATGTCCCTTCTCTTTTCAATATTTTCTAAAACCCTGTAACATAACTGTTATGCTGCAGAATTTTCGTCTCAAAATGTCTCTCTATTTTTCTCAAATTATTTCATTTTATTAAGTGAATACTCAAAGCTCTTTCTTCTATAGGGGTATTCACATATATATATAAATGTTCTATTTTAATTCTGGGATTTACATACATGAAACCTGCTTTCCTTTTCTGTGGGTTTAAAGTGACATAAAGATCATGTCTTTAAAGCAGTTTTTAAAACGTTATGATTATGAAATGAAACCCATTTATTTTATGATATATAGGTTATTTATGAAATGTTTGATGATGATATATGTGTCTCAAATGATAATAAAGACAAATTAAGGGTGCTCCCTAATATCACTTCAATGCATTGGGTAAAGACTTAATCTCTAAAGATGTCCATTTTAACGATACCTTGGTGAATAACCTTGGTAAATTTTTTTATGACACCTTGGGGATGGACCTTGGTGATACGGAAATGATTGTCTAAGTTAAATTTTGTAGCCACATATTCAAGTTATGAAACACGTTATTTTTATTATGATATTCCCCATGATCTCTTTCTCAAGCCTTAAAGTTATTTATCATGACTTTATTGATGTATCTCAAGTTCAAATGTAAAATATTTCCATTATTTTCCTTACTAGGCCTTCTACTCACCCTTTCCTTTGATGTATGTTCCCAGGTTATGAGATGCAGTAATGAACTTAGGATGAACAAATTAATAATACTTTCAAGTGTTTAAGAAGAATTTTTTTTATGTTGTCATGTATTAAGTTCATGGTTTCCAAGACACTAAACCTTAAAGATCCTCAATTTTGTATAATGTAATGAAAGTTTATGTGATAAAAAGGTGGGATGTTATAGTTGGTATCAAAGGATGGTTTAGTTATTTGTGGAAATTAGGATTTAAAAACTTTACAGGGTTTCTTAATGAAAATATTAAATATAGGAAAACATCCTGGTATTTTGGTGAAGTATTGAGTAAGTGGTTTCCAAACAAATAAATCCATGTCTGGATACAAACAAGTAGAGGTGGATCTGGAACAGATGTACCTAGGAGTCAAAACTCTGACAAGGTGTTTCGAGCTTGACCCGGGGTAACCTGGTGCACGACAATGGGCCTTGCTGCACTCTTGGTTTGACACTCCTGGGGGATATGCTTTGGTAAATTCATAAGCTTAGTATGAACCATTATTAAAGGAACAAAGATAAAATAAAATAAAGATTAACATAATAATATATGATCATGGATAACCTAGATTGGAACCTAGGGGATCACAAGTTAGGATATACTTTTCTTCTACAAGTTTATCCTTCTATGCTTAAAGTTTCCTTTTCATGATTATTGGATAAGTATCTAAGCCCCCTAATTATACTTTATTTTCTTAGTTAATGGTGGGAAATAGAAGAACATGTCCCAACAACCAATGTGATAAGAAATTTGATGATTTACCTATTAATATAATAGAGAGGACGAAAGATCAAGTTGAACATATTGTGATTATGCCAAACCAGCTATCAAAAATCACAATTAATAATTGGTACCTAGTTGAATGCCCAAATTCATCCAGGAAGAGAAATATGAAGTCTCAAGGATGTTCATATGATAAAGGTGATAAGGGAAAGAAGACCCAATTTACTTTGTGCAAAAAGTGTGGAAAGAGGCACCAAGGAAAATGTCACAAAGGAACCAGGAGATGTTTTAAGTGTGGGATGATAGGGCATAAAGTAGCCAATTGATTTAAAAAATGGATAATGTGATGAATGGAGATAAGGTTCGATATAATATACCTTATACTATTCAATATCATAAATGTGGAGAATTTGGACATTATCCAAGGCAATTATCTCTTGGAAGGGATGAGAATCATGATGAGCATCAACAATCTTCAAGGACAAGGGAACAATGCAAGTCATGTGTTGATATGGATCATGATGACTGAAGTACATATAACTTCTTCTCAATAATTGTTTATGTCATGTTGTATTTTAGTTCGTTCTCTATGATCATATCTTTAATGTTTTCTAAGAACATCGAGTCAGTACCTAAGATGGTTTTATATCATTAAAGAAAACATCTATTGTTATGTATCACATGTTGATGTTGTGAAGTTGTTCTTATTAAAAAAATGATTAGAGGATTAAAAGATGAATATTATTTTGGAAGACGTTCACTAATTTGGGAACCCTATATGATCAAGGTAAATAGATTACTATGGTATTTTCTTTGAGAAGTAAAGGTTGAATTGTATTTTTAAGAATAGATGAATTTAAGGTGAAATTATTGTAATTTAGGTTACTTATGGAAATGAATAACCTATCTTGGGTAAAATTTGATTAGGTTAGTTACTTTTGTTATAAGATGTTAAGAGTGGTTGATGTTGTTTGGATATGAACAATAAAGTTTATCTTGGAAGACTATGTTATCAAATCCTTCTTATATTTGGGTTTCAATCTTAGTTTGGTTTATTTTGAGGAATTTTAAGGAAATTTATTTATGGAATGGTCTATGGTGAACTTTGGGTATTACCGTGGAATTATGAAGATTAAAAGTAGTTTCCCTTCCTATGGGGTTCTTTCCTTTTGAAGAGTTGTTTTATCTTACCCTTTCTATTTTTGGGATAATGTTTAAAGATAAAAGAAATAGATAGTTAATATTTTGTGGATTATGTGATTCTCTAGAAGTTGTTTAGAAGTTGATTCTAGTGCGTTAGGTACAAAAAAAATCATCTTGAACACTCATCATTTGGAGGAAAAGATGAGTTTGCAGTGGAATTTATTAAAGATGGAAACTCTACATGTTATGAAAGTAAGTATGTTTCATTATGTTCTTAGTATATAAAGTAACTTAATTTTTGAAAGGATCTTGAAAAAAAATATTATAATAATAATATTAATAAAGTACTATCCTAGAACTTTTTTAGGATAAATCAAATGGTCCCTTAGATCATCGCAGATTTATGGCTCTATGGTTATAAATTTTCTCCTAATAATGTTTTCTATCACTCTCCATCAGAACTTGACCCTTTGTTTTCTCTTCCATATACATGTTTTCATACATGGAATCCTATTATGGGTTAACTCGGGTGACCATTGTACTTTCCTTTCCTTCTTTTAAAGTAATAGTTTTACTGACTCTTTTTTCCGATGTGGGACTTTCAACAAAACTTCCAATCCCAATTTTAAAATTGTGAGGATGCAATTTCTTAAGGGGGGAAGATTGTAACGACCCAAAATTTTGAATAAATTTTATTTCCTAAACTTTGTGTGTTATTTTATTTTATACTCAACAAAAATATTTCATTTAATAAAATTAGTATAATTAAAATAAGACCGTTGGGTTTCGACTATTATATGATTGTTGGTCAATATAAAAATTGGAAACTAAATGTTGCGATTATTGTATATAAATACAAGTGATCTTGATTAATTAATATAGAAAGAAGATTTGATGGCCCCATCCAGTAGTCTCAGGCTGATCGAAGCCCATCTGACGAAGCTCAGGAAGGAGGTAGCACCTTTGGGCTTTGCTCTGGACCAAACCCAAGCCGAACTTCATCGTGTGAAGCTGGAACGGAATCACCTTCGCGAGAAGTTAAAACTGATAGAAATCACTACTCGGGAAATATTGGCCAAGCCACCCCAAGATTCTATCACCCTAGCACACCTTACTCTTAGGTCATATGCTGGTGTTATAAGGGGCTATGTAACAAGACTGTAACTGACTTGTGTAATCCTTTGATTTAAATAAAAATTGTGATTTCTTCTTATGGTGAAGTTTGTGAATTTTCAAATGTTTGGATAAATATAGTATGCATATTATTGATGAATTTTAGAAAAATGATATTTTAAAAAAAAAATATGTAAACCTTAAATAATTAAATGTGTAGTGATTTTCAAAAAATGGTCTTCTACAGTTATGTTCAGTAAGAAATTTAGAGTCTAATATGATTAACTTAATTTTTGGTGAATAGTAAATTATGAATAGTGATTTTATTTTAGGATTAGTAGTGTGACCAAATGGATTGGTAATATCACTTAAAGAACGTATTAATATAATTTAGGCACCTTGATTAAGTAATGTGATTTAATAAAATAGGTAAATAACTGTTTCAAAAATTATTAGTTAAGTATTAGTTTTTTCAGGTGAATAGTGTTTTTTATTTAAAAATTAAATTAAAAATATTTAGAAAATTATTTTTATAAAATGGAGTTCATTTTTTAATTCAGATCATCGATATTATGTTAAGGTGAATTTTTGGGATTTTTCTAAAAAAATTGAATTTTCGGTGAATAGTGAATTTTCAATTTAGAGTTTCGAGTGTTTAATGACATCATTAGGGATGTAATAATTATGTAATAATTCTGGTAAACTTATGAATAGTAATATAAGCTATGAGGTGTCCCAAGTGGCCAATACCATGGGCAAATACCATGGGAAAGCCCATGGTTTTGACAATACCACCAATGAGGTGTCCCTTGGCCATTAATGCCTTGTCCCGTCACTTCCCCTATAAATACCAATCCATTCTATCATCCTTTCCATTAAAAATCCTTCTCAATGAATTTCTCGTCTCCTTTCCTCCCAAGGAGTCCTCCCAAGGTTCCCTAAATCCTCCCAAGGTCCCAAACTTCAAGATTCTGAAGTTACTCTTCAAGGTAAGGGATCCTACCTCTCTCTTTCTTTTCATGTATTCTCCTTTATGTCATTTATTTTAAGCTCCATGTTCTTATGTTGGGGATGTTATTTTATATTAATACTACTTTAATTTTCATGTTCATATGATGAGAGACCTCATCTTTTTCTCATTAATTCATTTTAATAATGTTTAAGTGGCGTCGTTAGGCTGCCGAATTTTTGTAAGGGATTCTTTCACCCTTCTCATTTTCAAGTTATATTTTCATGTCAAGTCTTTCAAGTTCATTTTTTTATGTTGGGGTATGATATCTATATCCATAATACAGTTATTTTATTTTCATATGATGATATACCCTATTTTATTTCATCAATTCATTTTTTGAAGTTTTAAGTGACGTCGTTAGGCTACCGAATTTTCATAAGAGAAATCTTATTTTTGTCTTTCTTCTATGTTTTTCATTTCATATGGTATGTATTTCAAATTTCATTAACATGTTCTTATATATTTTATATTCTATCCCTATAATGTTTTATGGATCATTTATGAGTGGGTGACCCATGTCCCCTCTCTTTTCAATATTTTCTAAAATCCTTTAACATAGCCGTTATGCTGCAGAATTTTCGTCTCAAAATGTCTCTCTCTTTTTCTCAAATTATTTTATTTTATTAAGTGAATACTCAAAGCCATTTCTTCTATAGGGTTATTCACATATATATCAAAAAATTATTTTAATTTTGGTATTTACATACATGAAACCCACTTTCCGTTTCTGTGGGTTTAAAGTGACATAAAGATCATGTCTTTAAAGTAGTTTTTAAAATGTTATGATTATGAAATGAAACCCATTTATTTTATGCTATATGGGTTATTTATGAAATTTTTGATGATTATATATGTGTGTCACGTGATAATAAAGACAAATTAAGGGTGTGCCCTGATAGCACTCCAATGTATTAGGTAAAGACTTAATCTTTAGAGATGACCATTTTAACAATACCTTGGTGAATAACCTTGGTAATTTATTCTTTATGACGCCTTGGGGATGGACCTTGGTGATACGGAAATGATTGTCTAAGTTAAATGTTGTAGCCACATCTTCAAGTTATGAAACACGTTATCTTTATTATGATATGCCTCATGATCTCTTTCTCAAGACTTAAAGTTATTTATCATGACTTTATTGATGTATCTCAAGTTCACATGTAAAATGTTTCCCTTGTTTTCCTTATTGGGCCTTCTGCTCACCCTTTCCTTTGATGTATGTTCCTAGGTTATGTGATGTAGTAATTAACTTAGGATGAACAAATGAAGAAGCCTTTCAAGTTTTTAAGAAGAATTTTTTTTTATTTTGTCATGTATTAAGTTCCTGGTTTCCAAGACACTAAACCTTAAATATCCCCGGTTTTGTATAATGTAATGAAATTTTATGTGATAAAAAGGCAAGATGCTATATGAATGGTCACCCTAAACCTAAATAGTGCCCTAAAATTTCCCTAATTGGGATATTACACGATGTGAAACTTCTATTCATGTCACGATATCCACACTATTTAAGTAAACCAAAAAAGTATGTCACCTTGGATTTAAAATCCATTATTTAAAGCATTCACGATGTGAAACACACCTTCACGATGTGTAACCATTCACAGTGTGAAGCCTCTCATGACCTGCATCCAGAAACTACTACACATCTTGTAACCTAGTTACATAGCATGAAATTCCCCTGCATCCTACAAAAAATGTTGGTTAAGGATACAAGTCCAACAAATCTATGGCTTAACCATTATAGGTATACTCCCAATTCCTTCTTGTCCATATTCAGATAATGATAAAAGGAAACCCACAATAAGGTTAAAGGCGTACTTGACAGATCGGTAATGTGATGTTATAAACTCCCCACCATAAAGAATTTGCATCCCTAGGAAGTCATGTGAATGATGTAATCCCTGGAAAAATATGATTTAACTACTCCCTCATCAACTAATCACATTCCCATGTATCATGAGAATCTGATATGTGCTTCCACAAATCTCTGACAAACATAATATACTTCCCATGAAAGACTTTCACCTAAGAGTCAATGATATCAACTGGTTTCTTCAAAATAGAAACATCTAGATCTAACTCAATTTCTTCCCAACTCAGAACATGAGTGGGATTAGGGTGATACTTTCTGAGCTGAGACATGTGGAAATCATCATGAATGTATGTCAACTAAAACGGAAATGCTAACCAATAAGCAACCTGCCTAAGCCTCTCACTGACCTCAAATGGTCCAATATATCTTGGAGCCAATTTTCCTTATTTTACAAGCCGGTAGTGACCCAACCAAGGAGAAACTTTAAGAAAACCTAGTCACCTACGGAAAACTTCAAAGGTTTATACTGCTAATCCACATATTATTTTTTTGAACTCTGGGCTGTTATCAGACATTGATGTACATCCTAAATCTTCACTGATGTTTTCTGAACCAAACTTGGTCTAACTAAAGATACTTCACCCACCTCATCCCAACAAAGAGGTGATCTACATAGGTGACCATACAATGCCTCAAAAGGATCCATTCTGATTAATGACTGATAACTGTTGTTATAAAAAAACTCAACCAGTCCCATATGGTTATCACATAATCCTATAAAATCTAAGACACAGGAACAGATCATATACTCCAGGATCTGAATCACACGCTCCGTATGACCTTCTATCTGTGGATAGTAAGTTGTGCTCAACTTGACCTGAGTTACCATTTCCTCTTGAATACCTCTATAACCTAGAGTTAAACATAGTTTCCCTATCTGAAACAATGGAAAAAGGACTCCCATGTAACCTCATAGTTTCTTTCTCATACAACTTACCCAGATATTTAACTTTAGTGGTGTCTTTGATCAGAATGAAATGAGAAGACTTCGTCAACTGATTAACAACCACCTAGATATCATTCCTCCCTTGGGGAGTCCATGGTAATCCAACAACAAAATCCATGGATACCTTTCCCCATTTCCAAATTGGAACTGTAAGAGGCTGAAGTAAACTAGAATCTTTCAAGTGTTATGCCTTTATTTGTTGGTAGGTGTAGCATCAAGACACAAACTTTGTGTGCTCGACCACCAGAATCGTTGCCTCATATCACAGTACATCTTTGTAGTGCTTGGATGAATGGACCACTAAGATTTGTGACAATCAAACAAGACTTAAATTCTTATAGATACTAGGATGACAACCCACTTCCCAAAGTGGAGCATACCATCTGAAGAAAGAGACCAACCAAAAATGGTCTCCCCACCATAAAGGCTTTCTCGAGTCTTCTGAAAATCATCATACTACTACTGAATCTGTAAAATAGACTCCAGTATAGATGATGATAACCAAATACTAGTCAAAACCGTGCCTGAAACATCCTCCTAAGCATCTTGGTGAAACTGAGAAAAAATCCCCATAAGGTTCCACTCCTCCTTCGATTCTAGAACAGCCTGTGATGGTACTTTACTACTAAGAGCATCTGCCATGACATTTCCCTTTCCTGGGGTGTAGGCGATATCAAAGTCAAACGTATGAAGGTATTATACCCATCGTATATATATGATATTCAAGTGCTTATGAGAAAATATATATATCAAACTCTTATGTTCAGAGAATACCATGAACTTCTCCCCAAAAAGATAGTATCTCCAGCATTTAAGTGCATGCATAAATGCGGCTAGCACTAAATTGTGAGTGGGGTAATTCTTCTCATGCGGCCACAGTTAACAAGATCCATAAGCTACTATATGGTTATCCTGCATAAGCATGCATCCTAGACCAACACCCAAAGCATCACAAAACACCATGTATCCCTTATTAGGCTCAGGTAAGATCAGAATAGGAGATGATGTCAAAAATCCACTTCAATTTATCAAAAAAGGACTAAAACTTTTCATTCCATGTGAATTTCACTACTTTCTTTGGTAATAATAGTCAAAGTTGATTCCATCTTAGAGAAGTCCTTGATAAATTGTCGGTATTATCTAGCAAGACCAAGGAATCTTTGTATCTCAAAGACATTTTGTGGTTCCTTCCATGAAAAAACAGCCTTCACCCTCTCTAGATCAACTGATAAGCCATGTTCAGAAACCTTGTTCCCTAATAAATTCACTTATTGAATCCAAAAACTACATTTTTAAAGCTTACCATACAAATGGTGAATTCTCATAATTTCTAACACCAAAATCGGTTGGTTCTCATGTTCACGCTCAGATTTTTAATAAACCAAAATATCATCCATGAACACTACCAAAAAAGTGTCAAGATATTGATGGAATATCTGATTCATCAAATCCATAAAAACTATAGGAGCATTAGTCAAACCAAAAGGCATAACAAGAAGATCAACAACATAAGAAAGGGTGTGTGAAGTTTCAACTCACCCGATTAACTTTCATAAAGGGATGTGAATGTTTTGAAAGCATATTTAATGATGGTTTCATTTTAAAAAAGGGTGTGTGAAGTTTTAAATGAAAATTTGTAAAATATAGAGGGTTGTCACTCATTTCAAGTGTGATTTTATAAATAGTTTTTAAAGGATATCTGAAATTCATTTTTCCTATAATCTTTTAAGTTTATATTTTTATAGAATTAGGAAAACCATTACATTATATAGAGAAGATAAGTAGATTGATAATAACACCATGGAAATGGCACGTCACTAACTCTATCCAACCCATAGGATATCCATCATGACCTCACTCCTGCAAAAGGTGAATTAATGTTTAACCCCATTGTAACTCATAAACCTACTTTGCATCCAACATCACCTACATGGTTTAAATTAGGGTAGTCCTCTACAATTACATCTTCTTTCTAGTTTGGTGTTAGCTTCTAAGGGGATGAGTCTCAGGCAATAAAATGAAATAATAACTATCATTCAAATGTTGAGTTTCCCTTATTTGAAAGACCCATTTTGTGTATTTATTTTGTTAAAAATTAATATTACCAAATCAAACGGGGTGGATATGAATAAATAATGGATGGATGTCAATCATCTGATAAAAGAGCATGAATATGGAGTGAAAGAGTTCATCAATTTTGTAAAAGATCATGCATATAACCTTTCTAAAATCCTTTGTCCATGTTTATACTATTTTTATTCAATACTAATTAGTTCAGAGGAGTTAGAAGAACACTTGATTTATCACATAATAGATTGAAGTTATAAATATTCAAATAAACATAGGGAAAAAGAGAGTGTAGCTAGTGGCTTGGATAGAACTATGTTTTATGGATAATATGATATGATTACAAGTGTAGACAATGAATAAGACTATATAAAGGATTTAATTACAGATGTGAATGATGATGAAGATTGTATTGAAGAAATGTTAAGGATAATTGAAGATAAACTTTGTGATTTTCCAAAATTGTTTGAGAAGTTAAATAGTTGTGAAAAGACCCCATTGTATATTGGTTGCACTAAATATATAGCATTGTTAGTTGTACCAAAGCTGTATAATTTGAAAGCAGGAAACAAATGGAGTGATTTCAGTTTTACGGAACTACTTTCTCTCTTGAATGAAATTCTCCCAGAAGATAATGAGCTCTCAATCCAAACATACGACGCCAAATGAATACTATACTCGATGGGTATGATCTATAAAAAATGCATGCCCTCCTGAATGACTGTATACTATTTCACAAGGACCATAAATCACTTATAGAATTCCCAAAGTGTGGTGTTTCTCTATACAAGAAAGATGAATCTAGTCCTATGAAAGTTTTATGGTACTTTCTAATCATTCCAAGGTTTAAACTTCTATATGGAAGTGAGGAGTTTGTAGGGTAATTGAAATGGCACATGGACACAATAATTAAATATGGGAAACTACATCACCTAATATACTCTCCTCAGTGGAAGATAATTGATCATGAGTATCCTGAATTTGAAAATGAGTCGAGAAACCTTTGTATTGCGTTATCTATAAATAGAGTGAATCCTTTTGGTTTTCAAAATAGAACTCATAGTACATGGATGCTTATGTTGGTAAATTATAACTTTTCACCATGGTTACGCATAAAACAAAAATACATCATGTTATCTATGCTTATATCATGACCAAAATAACCGGGTAATGATATTGATGTCTATTTTGGCTCTATTGATCTAGGATTTGAAATTATTATGGGATTCAGGTGTTATGTTGTATAATGCTTACATAAATGAATATTTCACATTAAGAGACATGTTTTATGAGATGAAAAATGATTTTCCTCCTTATAGAAATTTTCTAGGATATATCATTAAAGGAACTCAAGGGTGTACTATTTGTGAACAAGGTACACAGTCAATTAGGTTGAAACATTCATCAAAAATAGTATTTCTAGGACATCGCATATTTCTACCCTAAAGGCATAAGTACCAATCTTAGATGACATCATTCGATGGAAGTTCAGAAGAATGCACAATATCATCTCCACTAATAGGTGATCAATAGTTTGAGAAATTAAAAGATGTGGACACTACTTTTGGTAAATTGTTTTCGAAAAATCTTATGAAAATTAGTTGGAAAAAGAGATTTGTTTTTTAACTTCTTAAATGATGTAAAGGTTCCATATGGGTATTCATTGAATATCAAGAACATCTTATTAATGACCAATTTAAAGTTAAAGGGTCTGAAATCACATGAATTTTATGTTTTGATGTAATATCTAATTCTTATAGCTTTATATTGATTTTTTTTTCAAGCATGTCTATCATACATTAACCAAGATCTATCTCTTCTTCAAATCTATATGCAGCAAAGTTATAGACCCAGTGAAATTGTATAATATATAAAGAGAAATTGTTGTCATATTATGTGAATTAGAAATGTTTTTCTCACCAACATTATTTGATATGATTGTTAATTTAACAGTTCACTTAGTGAGAGATATTCGACTATGTGGTCCTGTACACTATAGATGGATGTACCCCATTGAACAGTATATGAATATTTTGAAAGGGTGTGTCAAAAATCTAAGTTGGTCAAAGTATTTTATTGTGGAGTAATATATTTTTGAGGAATCTGTTGAATTCTGTACCAAATACTTGTTTGATGTGGAAAGCATTGGTCTACCAAAAACTCATCACACCGGTTGACTTGCGGTTGAAGGAATTTATGGAAGAGATGTTGTCACAATCAATATTACATATTGGGAGAAAGACCACCTTTATGTTTTTCATAATAGTTTGTAGGTTTCCCCATATGTTGAAACCCACAAAGAAATTATTAGGCATTTTAATCCATCAAGGGTTGAAAGATGGATATCAAATACACATAATCAATAGTTTATAGGATGGTTTTAGGACCATATTTTTAAGGTGTCAGATGAAAATCTAGATTCAATTTCAAAACAAATTTGATGGATAGCTGGAGGACCGAGTGTGTATGTATTATATTACAATGGTTATGTAATTAATGGTTATAAATCCTATACAAATGAACATGATGAAGACAATACCATGTAAAATAGTGGAGTTACACTTGTGGCTGAAGCAATGAATGTTTCTGGTACTAAGGAAAGAAATCCAATTTATATGTATATGTCAAACTTTGGCATCATCAAACAAATATGGAATTTGGATTATACAATATTCAAAGTGTTGATTTTTCAATGCAAGTGGGTTGATAACAAGAGTGTTGTTAAAATAGATGAATTGGGGTTTGTGAAAGTTGATTTCAGTAAGGAAGGGTACAAAGACAAACCATTTATAATGGAATTATAGGAATTACAAGTATTTTATGTTCCAGATCCCACAAAATTAAAGCAGTCAATTGTTATGTGATCGACTAAAACCATTGAAGGGTCAGGTGAAAATTAAACTAAGGATGACCCTTTCATTGGGACGTTGCAATCATTTCGTAGTGGTCCCAATATAGATGGAGTTTTTTATGTCAAAGGAGACCACAATGAAAGGATTTGGATAGTTGATAGATGGGTAAAATCCCTTAAACCTTTAAAAAAGGAGTTCAATAATCATGTTCTATTTTTTTTTTGTAATATACATCATGTTACCACATGTTATTATATGTTCACTGCTACATTTATGTACTCTAAATTAAATGTTAAACCACTTCTACAGATAATGACTTCTGCACATACTGGTTCTCCCAATACTGAGGAAAAATAGGTCTCTAAAATTTTTGTTGCTTGTAGTGCAGAGGAACAATGACCTTTTGCACATCCCAGTGCTCCCAATCAAGAGGAAGAATGGGTTTTTCAACTTTTTGTTGCTCCTAGTATATAGGTACAATGACCATCTACACATGTCGATGCTACCGCTCTAGAAGAACATATTTATGATGTTGAATCCGAGGAAATTGTAGACAATGAAGGACCAATGACATAGAAAAAATAGGAGCATCGTAGTTTGATGGTGTTAGCAAAAATCATTAAGGTGAAAATAAAAGGCATCAAATAAGAGGTCAGATGGAATGCGTGGGGCTAACATGTTAACCCCAACAAGGCCATGTTCAGTAGTTACACTGGAATCATCACTCGACAACGCGTGTCGATTGATGAAGATCCGTGGCACCATGTTTTGGTCGGGATTAATACACTGATGTGGGAAGAGATTATGGTAACATTATGATATCATTTCTTTATTTTACAAAAAAATAAAATAATTAAACATTGACTTACTCTTCATCATCCCTTGAAGAGTGCATTTATAGTAGATGACTCCCATAAGAAATATGTATTTAAGGCTTGATGTAAGGATTCATAGAGGCTTTCACATAATTATAATGAGGCGTCATCTTAAAGATGCTAAAAGAAAAATAAACTTGCACCCACCGATTATCTATGCACACCTGATAACCCAAGAAGTGTGGGATTCCTTTACTAGTCGTCATACATATGTGTCTTTTTAGGTACACTGTGGCTATTAATATATTGTTTTATGATATGTGGATTCATCACTTTGATTGAAAATTTTTTATTTATGAAATAGCAACTGAGTGCTGGAAATAAGGAATGGGAAGCAAAACCAACATAACCCTACCCTAAATCAAGGATGGGGTATGCTTCACTTGAAAAAAAATGGTATATATTTTAAATCTACCATAATACTTTTATGTGATATGAAACAAAAACATAATTATGTTCCTCTGTTTACATGAAGATTGATGACTCCAATTCCAAAGACACTTTCATCCCACACCATGTTCTATGGAAGGAGGCACATGTAAATAAATATGGGATACTAATAGATGAAAACACACAAAAAGTGTGGGAAACATGTGTAAGTATGACATCATAAAAATTTGTTTTTCTTTAAATCTATATTAGATAACAATGATCACTTATTTTCCTATATTTTCTATCTAACATAGTCATAATAATCAGTAACACCTATACCGAATGACCACCTATTATTGGTGGCCTTGAAACATCCAGAATAGTATAGTCGTGTTAGAGGTGTGGGTTTTGGGGTGACACCCCGAACATATTTTGAGGAAAAAAACAAGAGGAGGATCAAAGTGAAGAAATGAAACATATAATAGAAAGAATAGATACCCTTGAATAATAATTAAAATTGTAGAGAGGGTTAATAGCAAATTTTATGGGGGGAATCAAAGAGAAGAAACCACTCAAGAATAACCATCGCGTGAGTATCCCTCTCCACCCCCCACCAGCTTTGAGGTGAGTCATTCCCCTAAAAAATCTATCTTAGATGAGGTAATAAATGTTCTAATATATATTTTGAAATTTAAATCAAACACACTAATACATTTCTTGTGATGATATTCTATAGGGTGATAATGAATGTGATTTATATCTATCAACACCCACCCATCACCTTGTAGCGATGGTTACAATGTTCAATATCCAAAAAAATGTGCTACACAACAAACCACTTCCAACAAATCATGTGAGAGTGTCAATTAGTGTATCCCATGAGTCGAGTTTTGATCTACCTATTCCAATTTATGAGGAATATATTCATACGGTTGAAAAGGATGTTGGAACATTCATCTCATGGCAGTCACATCTTGTAAAAAAACATGTCGAAAAGGAGGTATTCATTTCCAATTTATTTTTCAAGATAAACCTTTAACAATTAATGAAAAAAGGTTTGAACTGATGAATATTATTACATACTAACAAATGGAAGGAGCTGAAATGAAAGACCGGCTCAAAACCATCTAAAGGATCAACTGACCGATCAAAAAGATCTACCGAAAGCATCATTACCCACACTCGTTCTATATCTGCATTTACTAGAATTGAATGTTCATGTGGATACAAAGTTATAATATGGTAGTAGTCACATAGTTGATTTTGAAGAAAATATGTATGGAGAGGAAGTTGGAGACTACGTTATTGTTGAGAATATAAATGAAATCCTTGACTATGATTGGTTAAGTGCCTCAGTTGTAAATGTATACATGAGGTATGTTTTCATGATTTGATTTTCCAAAATATGATATACTATGTTAATTATGAATAAATACATTTCATATTTTTCGAAGGCTTATATATCAAAAAAATTGAAAGTATTTTCCCAGGAATTTTTTTTGGACTCGTTATTCCTCACATCACCTCTACAAAACAACCAAAAACAGATACAAAAAAAGATGAAATAGTGGCAGGTCTAGTCAAATCATTTAAAAGAAAACTTTCAAATGACAGAATCTATTTAATACCAACGATGTAGGAGTAAAACTCTACAATTTAATCATATCAAATATATTTTCATTTCTTTCATTAATTATTACTTTTTGTGTTTTTAGGTAACATTGGATGCTCATTGCAATCAATTTGGATACTCCAAAGATTTATTTACTAGATTCAATGCATGGATATCTAACAAACCAACCACACGTGATGGAGTTTGTCAATTTTTATTACACTACATCCAACATTTTATAACTAAACATCAAGTTATATAATTTAGATTATGTTTTAATGAGGATTCTGTTATGATAGGGCAGTGTATCAATGTCGTGAAAAACAAGGAATGAGGCTAGGGACTAAGCAGAAGGACCCTAACAAGTTCTATGATTGGACAAGTATCATGGTATATATAGTAATATTTCACTATCCAAACACATATCAAAACAAATTAATTATTTTTCTCAATGTTTCTGCAATGTCTGAAACAAATAAATGGAAAAGATTGTGGCTATTATGTTTGTAAATTTATGAGAGAGATCATATTCTATAAACAAACTAGCATCCCCGAAGAGGTATTTTTGAAGATAATTACCATTTAATTTAAAATATTTATTAATCCTTTGTGTATTTATATTTTTTTAGTACTACTATATCTGTCAAAAAGAATCATATTCACAAGATGATGTAGATGTGCTCAGAAATGAATGGGCAACATATCTGATGGAATAATGTACACAAATTGCATGAAGATGTGACTTTCATAGAAGTATTGGATTATTTAATATTTATGTTTAATTTATTTCTTTTTTTTATTACTCACATAAGAATTTTTTTATTATATATATGGATTCCTTTGTTCGAGTTGGGGTGATTTGTTCAAAACTGATCATGCTCACAAGAGATTGGAATTCAAGGTTGCAACTGAGATAATGAAAACAAGGAAATGGGTCAAGAATATATAAAGTTGAATTTCTAATACTTATGTAATTAATTAATTTTTTCAACATTTTATCTACTATTTGTAATTTAATTTCCTTATCATTTTTATCTAATAATTATTTAGTTATTTTACAGATCTTTTGGGAAGTCATATTTTCTTTTTAACTATCTTCCAAGGGATTTCTTAGTAATTTAATGCAAATTATGACTTCCCAAAAGATATGTCATGAACATTTTTCCTAAATAGTGTAGTAATCAGTTGTAGCTCAATCATATATAACTCAATCTGATTCACAATGTACTTGGTATGACTCAAAGTGTATGTTTTTATTTTATAATATTCTTTTATCCTTTAAGATTCATGTCTTCTGAACTACCATGCTTTGATCCATGACTCATGATTATGATCTATGATATGTAGGGTATGAATTTCTAATGTTAATATCATCTTCTAACATCTTTATGCTCATGTTATCCTTATATGATCATTGATATATTCCTTTTTACACTTATTGAGCATCTATGATCACCCTTTCTTATGTTTCATATCCTTAGGTTATGAAGAATGGTTTTAGAAATGATATGTCTAAGGAGGTTTCTAGTAAATAATAACTTAATTAGAGACTCTTATGAACTAGTTATTTATGTTTTAATGTTTCCAAAAGCACTATACCTAAATTATTTTGGCATGGATCATTATTTTATGTAAGGAATATTAATCTATTTAGATGTGATATCTATGTATGAAATGTCTGGGTCAATATAGTTGGTATCAAAGTAATTGACCTACTCAAAACCAATAAAACGCATTCATATTGTTTTGACACTTTAGCACAACGATCCATAAGTCATTTGTGATGTGTTGGAATCAACCGCACCTAAATCTGATGCACGGTGTGAATGATGTGACTTTAAGTGTATATTTTTATATTAAATTAACATTAAATTAAGTAAAAAAGAAAAAGTTACATACTGAAAACTGACCAAACACATTCAGATTGTTTTGATACTTTAGAAAAACGATCCATGAGTCATTTGTGATGTGTAGGAATCAATTGCACCACAATCTGAGGCACGATGTGAACAGTGTGACTTTAAGTGTGTATCTTTATATTAAATTGACATTAAATTAAGTAAAAAAGAAAAAGTAACATACTAAAAACTGATAAAATGCATTAATATTGTTTTGATACTTTAGAAAAAAAATACATGAGTCATTTTTGACATGTAGAAATCAACCACACCTCAATCTCACACACGGTGTGACCGGTATGACTAAAAGTTTCCATTATCAGTTTAAAATTAACATTTTAGTTTATAAAATGTCACTCACTGAAAACCAAGAAAAATCACTATGATTGTCTTCATAATTTATAAAAATTATTCATAAGTAATTTGTGATGTGTATAAATCAGTCTCACATTAAACTGACGCGCGATGCAACTGGTATGACTCAAAATGCATGTTTCCAGTTTGAAATGACATTTTAGTAAAAAAACAAAACTAACATACTAAAAATCAATCAAATGTATTCATATTGTTTTGATAATTTAGGATAATGATCCATTAATAAATTTTTATGTTTAGGAACAAACCACACCTCAATACGATGCATGGTGTGATCGGTCTCACTCAAAGTGTCTCTTTTTATTTAAAATTGACATTACTTTCAGTAAAAAGAACAAGCGACATAATGGAAATTGATAAAATTCATTAATATTGTTTTAATAATTTAGTAAAATGATTTATAAGTCATTTTTCATGTGTAGGAATCAACCACACCTTAATCTAATGCATGGTGTAGCTGATATGACTTTAAGTGTGTATTTTTATAATAAATTGACATTAAATTTAGAAAAAAGAACAAGTGATATACTGAAAACTAAACAAACGCATTCATATTGTTTTGATAATTTAGGAAAACAATCCATGAGTCATTTTTGGCATGTAGGAATCAACTAAACCTCAATCCGATGCACAATGTAACCAGTATAACTAAAAGTGTCCGTTATCAGTTTAAAATTGACATTTTAGTTCAAAAATTGTCACTCATTGAAAATCAATCAAATGTTCTCTGATTGTATTCATAATTTAGGAAATATATTCATAAGTTATTTGTGATGTGTATGAAGCAGTATCACATCAAACCAATGCACGATGTGACCGGTATGACTCAAAATGCGTATTTCCAGTTTGAAATGACATTTTAGTAAAAAAACACAACCAATATACTGAAAACTAATAAAACACATTAATATTGTTTTGATACTTTAGAAAAACAATATATAAGTCATTTTTACATGTAGGAATCAACCAAATCTCAATATGATACAGAGTGTGTCCGGTATAACTCAAAGTGTTTCTTTTTATTTAAAATTGACATTAATTTTAATAAAAAGAACAAGTGACATACTGAAAACCGAGAAAACGCATTCAGATTATTTTGATAATTTAGTAAAACAATCTATGAGTCATTTTTGATGTGTATGAATAAACTCCACCTCAATACAATGCATGGTGTGACCGTTATAACTCCAAATGTGTCTTTTTATTTAAAATTGACATTAATTTAAGTAAAAAAGAAAAAGTGACATACTAAAAACTGATAAAACACATTAGTATTGTTTTGATAATTTGGGAAAATGATTCATGAGTCATTTTTGACATGTAGGAAATCAACCACACCTCAATCCAAAACACGGTGTGACTGGTATGACTAAAAGTGTCTGTTATCAGTTTAAAATTGACATTTTAGCTCAAAATGTGTCACTCACTGAAAACCAAGAAAATGTACTCTGGTTATCTTGATAATTTAAGAAAATGATTCATAAGTCATTTTTTATGTGTATGAAGTAGTCTCATATCAAACTGACACATAATAAAACTGGTATGACTCAAAATACGTGTTTCCAGTTTGAAATGATGTTTTAGTAAAAAAACAAAACAAACTTACTGAAAACTGAGCAAACACATTCATATTGTTTTGATACTTTAAGACAACGATCTATAAGTCATTTGAGACATGTAGGAATAATCCGCATATCAATATGATACATGGTGTGACCGGTATGACTTCAAGTGTCACTACTGGAAATTTCATCTTTACCAACGGTTTAAAACTGTTGGTATACACTATACCAACAATTGTCCAAACCGTTGGGTCTTGAGCCGTGGGGATAGACATATCCCAACGATTCTATGAGAACCATTGGAATATATCTGAAAAATTGATTATATACCAATGGTTCATTGAAACCATTGGTATAAATGTTTACCAATGGTTTAGAACCGTTGGTAATATCAAAAACCATCTCTATACCAATGGTTTACAAACTATTGATATAGCCTTTTACCAATGGTTTCCCAGAAACCGTTGGTAAATATCAAGTAAAAATACCTATAATAATGGTTTTTAAATCGTTGGTATATAGTTTTACCAATGGTTTACATAAAACCGTTGGTATAAGTTCTGTTTTTACAGATATGCCAACGGTTTTAAACCATTGGCATAGCATTTATGTACCTGCAGCAACAAGTCGGCCTCCCCCTGTGCACCTACAACAATTCCACTAGATTCCACTAGCAAGCCTGCAGAATTCATACACAATTTTAATACCTAAAAAATACATACAGGGGGTTGGGGGCGGTCTATACAGAATACATGCACAATTCTGAATACATGCACAATTCATACGCAATTCTGAATACCTACACAATTCTCAATACCTGCAAAATACATACAGAATTTTGTATGAATTCACACATAATTCATACAACACATAATTCAAATAGAATTCTAAATAACTCCAATTTTGTATTTAATTACCCTCTACATACATACAGAATTAACACATAATTCATAAGGTAATTACAACAAGTATACACATACAACAAGTATACCCATACACCATTAACACATAATTTATAAGTTAATTAAATAAATAAAGAATTCAATTCAGAATTAAGGGGGTTGGGGGTTGTTCAGGGGGTTAGGGACTGTTCAGGGGGTGGGGGTGTCTGGGGGGATGGGGGTGTCCGGGGGGGGTTGTCCAGGGGGGGTTGTCCATGGGGGTGTCTAGGGGGGTGGGGGTGTCCATGGGGTGGGGGTGTCCAGGGGTGGGGGTGTCCAGGGGGTGGGGTGGTGTCCAGGGGGTGGAGGCAGTCCAGGGGGTGGGGGTTGTCCAAGGGGGGTGGGGTGGTGTCTAAGGGGGCTGTCCAGGGGGTGGGGGCTGTCCATGGGGTGGGGGTGTCCATGGGGGTGGGGGTGTCCAGGTGGTTGGGGGTGTCCAGGGGGGTGGGGGTCGTCCAAAGGGTTGGGGGTTGTCTAGGGGGTAGGGGGTTTTCCATGGGGGTGTGGGTGTCCAGGGGGTGGGGGTGTCCAGGTGGTGGGGTGGGGTCTAAGAGGAGTGGGGGGCGTCTAGGGGGTTGGGTCTGTCTAGGGGGTAGGGGGTTGTCCATGGGGGTGGGGGTGTCCAGGTGGTGGGGTGGTGTCCGGGGGGAGTCTAGGGGGTTGGAGTTAGTCCGAGGGGCTAGGGATGTCCAGGGGAGTGGGGGTGTCCGGGTGGGGGGGTGGGGTTGTCCATGGGAGTGGGGGTTGTCCACGGGGTGGGGGGCAGTCCATGGGGGTGGGGGTGTCCAGGGGGGTGGGGGTGTCCAGGTGGTGGGGTGGTGTCCAGGGGAGGTGGGGTCCTCCAGGGGTGGGGAGGCTGTCTAGGGTGGTAGGGGTGTCCAGGGGGTGGGCGGGGTGTCCACAGGGGTGGGGGTGTCCATGGGGTGGGGGTGGGTGGGGAGTGTCCAGGGGTGGGGGTTGTCCAGGGGGTGGGGGGCTGTCCAAGGGGGTCAAGGGTGTCCAGGGGGGTGTCTGAGGGGATGGGGGTTTCTGGGGGTGGGGGTGTCCATGGGGGTGGGTTGTCCACAGGGGTGGGGGCTGTCCAGGGGGGTATGGGTGTCTAGGGGGTGGGCGGGCTATCTACAGGGGTGGCGGGGCTATCCAGGGGGTAGGGGTGTCCAGGGGGTGGGTGGGATGTCCACAAAGTTGGGGGGCTATCCATGGGGGTTTGGGGGTGTCCACAGGGGTTGGGGGTGTCCACAGGGGGGTTGGGGTGTCCATAGGGGGTTGGGGTGGGCAGATTGTCCACGGGGGTGGGGGGCTGTCCAGGGGGGGTTCCACGAGGGTGGTGGGGCTGTCCAGGGGGGTAGGGGGCATCCTGGGGGTGGGAGCTGTAATGGTTTTAATTTAATGAATTTCATGTATTTTAAGATCATTGGTATTTTTAAAATGGTTTTGGAATAGTGTTTATTTCAATAGTATGTGGTTCTTTAGGAAAAAATGAATGCTTTGGTGTGTATGGTAGGAAGGGGGATTTGGTTATTAGGAAATGGATTACATTTTTATTGTGGGACAAAAATATTATATGATTTTTGAAATGGAACCTTAAAAGGGATTTTTATAAACCATTGGGGAGTTCTAAATAGAAATAAGTCTCTATTATGTGATTTTGAAATGGTTTTATGAAGAATTATTTATGATGTATCTTTATGGGATTTGTGATTTTGTGTCTATTATTTTAGAATATCATATTTTTTTACTAAAGTTTTTTTTTTGATAATTCTTTAGAATGTTACCACTATAAATGAATCAAAAAGTCAATAAGGGGATATCTCAGGTAGTCATTCTTGTGATCAAACTATTGTCTTTCTAGTCTTGGTCTATACTCAAACTCTTGTGGAAGTGAAATATCCATGTTTTTTTCAGATCATTGATTATGCATGGGAGTTTCTAAAATAGAATCCACTATTTTTTATTGGTGATCAAGGATCCCATGAGCCAATGAAGTGGGTATTTATGATTAATGGGATCTTCAATTTGTTATAAACCCTATAATCCAGGGGGTGGGTGCTATCCAGGGGGGGGGGGCTGTCCACGGGGGTGGCGGGGCTGTCCTGGGGGTAGGGGGTTTCCAGGGGGTCGGTGGGGGTGTCCAAGGGGGTGGGTAGGGCTATCCAGGGGGGTACGGGGGGGGGGGGGGGGGGGGCTGTCCATGGGGGTGGCAGGGCTGTCCACGGGGGTAGGGGGTGTCCAAGGGGTGGGCGGGTTGTCCATGGGGGTGGGGGCTGTCCACGGGGGGAGGGGGTATCCAAGGGTGGGCGTATTTTCCACGGGGGTGGTAGGGCTGTCGAGGGGGGTAGGGGGTGTCCAGGGGGTGGGTGGGCTGTCCATGGGGGTGGGAGGGTTGTCCACGGGGGTGGAGGGGGTTGTCCATGGGGGTACGGGGTGTCTAGGGGGTGGGTGGGATGTCCACAAGGGTGGAGGGGTTATCCAGGGGGTACGAGGTGTCCAAGGGGGTAGGCGGGCTATCCACGGGGGTGGGAGGGATGTCCATGAGGGTGGGTGGGTTGTCCACGAGGGTGGGGGCTGTCTAGGGGGTACGAGGTGTTTAGGGGGTGGGTGGGCTGTCCACGGTGGTGGGAGGGCTTTCCAAGGGGGTGGGGCTGTCCATGGGGGTACGGGGTGTCCAGGGGGGTGGGTGGGTTGTCCACGAGGGTGGCGGGGCTGTTTAGGGGGTTACGGGGTGTCCAAGGGGGTGGGCGGGCTGTCCACGGGGGTGGGGGTGTCCAGGGGGTATGGGGTGTCCAGGGGGTGGGGTTTTCCAGGGGGGTATGGGGTGTCCAGGGGGTGGGAGGGCTGTCCATGGGGGTGGTGGGGCTGTCCAGGGGGGGGACTGTCCACGGGGGTGGAGGGGTTGTCCATGGGGGGAGGGGCTGTCCAGGAGGGTGGGCGGGCTGTCTACAAGGGTGGCGGGGTTGTCCAGGGGGGTCGGGGTGTCTATGGGTGGGGGGATTTCCAGGGGTGGGGGTTATCCACGGGGGGTATGAGGTGTACAGGGGGTGGGCGGGCTATTCAGGGGGGTGGGCGGGGCTATCCAGGGGGTATGGGGTGTCCAGGGGGTGGGAGAGTTGTCCACGGGGGTGGTCGGGGCTATCCAAGGGGTACAGGGTGTCCAGGTGGTGGGTGGGGTGTCTACGTGGATGGGGGTTGTCCACGGGGGTGGGGGCTGTTCACGGGGGTGGGCGGGCTATCCACATGGGTGGGGGCTGTCCATAGGGGGAGGGGCTGTCCAAGGGGTGGGTGGGATGTCCATGGGGGTAGCGAGGCTGTCTAGGGGGGTACGGGGTGTCTAGGGGGTGGGCGGACTGTCCACGGGGGTGGCGGGGCAGTCCAGGGGAGGGGTGAATCAGTCATAGCAAATCATCAAGTCAATTTTTATTATTTATCGTTAAAAATAAAGATAATGTGGCCTACCTAATCACACATATATTTAGGCGCAACAAATCGATAAACATTAAAGTTCAGTAATATCAGTAAAAAATGTAACAGATCAATATGACCCTCATCACCATCATTATCATCACCGACATCATCAGCCTCACCCCCATCCTCATCGTCATCCCCATCATCATCTCTGCCCTCCTCAACTCCCTCCTCCTTGCCCTCATACTCAGCCTGAGCCTTCTCATCACCCTCCTCCTCCACCTTAGCATCCTCCTCGCCCTCCTCCTCCGCCTCAGCCTCCTCCTCGGCCTCCTCGTCCTCCGCCTCAGCCTCCTCCTCACCATAATATAGACCACCACTAGAACTGCCACCTGTTGCATCGTATATAGAACGCATCAATGACATATATTCATCACAAGCTGTGTTGGCCTCTGGTGGAAGTGTTGAACGTAAAACTTCTATCAGTTTCATAAATGCAGTGTTTGCCTTAGCAGATTGTTCTTCCGTCTCTATGGCCCTTTTTTCAGCCTGTTCTACTTGTGCCTTAAACTTATAGAACTCGGTGGCTCTACAACTCATACCTGAGGAGGGCCAATACCTCATCAGAACTATACTCTTCCCAGGTCAGTAGTGTACTCTACCAGGGTGCTCATCTCCCAACACCTAATGTAAGTGATCGTTTAGCCCAAAATTGTCAGGTTTATGGGCATAAAGGGCCTCTAAAGTATCTTATTACAAATATAAATAGATTATTAAGTTACAAAATAGAGATTAAAGGTTTAAATCTACAAAGTAAAACTTACAATTTGCTGCCGAGTTGGTTCATTAACCGCAATTCCATCTTTCTTCCTTCTACTCGAGCAAAATAGTTTTGCTTGAGTCACACGCCCTTCTATATTCAATTTATGCCTCTAAAATGACATTGAATGTAGGAAAACATAATAAAAAATAGGATACCAATAATTAATTTCATAACTAAAATTATACAACAACTTTAGCAATCGAATAAATTATGGATGAAGCAATAGAAAGTGAAAGTCGTAATGAAAAATTATAAACTGTCATACCTACTGCCTCTCATGATCTGGAATCATAGTACATCCCAATGTGTAGAGGTATTTTTTAGAATCAATGTTTTTTTATTTCTTTTAGATGATTCCTAAATAAAATTCAATAATTAGTATTAATGAAAAAGCTGAAAATTTTCATTTAAATATATCTAATGTGATTAATACCTTAAATTGGCTAGTCGTTCAATGAGTAATCATCTGTCGATACTATTTTAATGGACAATCATCCATGACAGGGACCGCCTCTAACTATGTTCCCACTCTAGCACGTCATCCAATATACAACTCGTGCTTATAATCTCTCCAAAGCTCGCCTAAATCCTTTAGACGTGTTGGTCATGCACCCTCACCATCGGGGAAATTAAACCGAAGCTCAAACCAAAATATTAATTCATATAAATAAAAAAATAATATATTTCATTAAATACAACATATTTTTTTACCCATATCTATGCCCAATCTTTATCCTTGACTTTATTTGGCAATTTTCTCCATGAGAGCGGGCTGACATGAATGATGTCAGAGTATTTGGAAAGCATCACTAAAAAACTCTGACATTGCTGCCCTAATTTTTCAATCATTTGACTATCTTCATTGTAGTCCACCATTAACTGCATGTGGTGGTTCCACACTACACGCATGTATGTACGTCCCTACCCCCACCTTCTATCAGTAGATGTATCTGTTATGAAAGAAAACAAATATTTTATCAATACATGTTTTAATTAAAATAAATAATGGTGTAAATTTTTTTAGGGTTATATAAGTATACCTATAGTATTTTGATCAATGGGTGTCACTGGATCCATAGAAAATGAAGGAACACCCTATACAGGTGGAGTGGGTCCCAATGTATACTCCGTAGGGATACTCTGGCAGAGCCTGAGTCGAAGAAGATGGAATATAAAAGCCCGTAGAGAATGAAGAAAAAGTAAAAGTAGATAATGGTTGGTTGAATGGTAGATGGGGAGTGTGAATCATCATCGAATATGGTATAGACGGGTGAGGAGGCTCATATATAAAGGGTGGTGAAAACATGGGAGGTCTAAATATCCCATGTGTCCCTAATGACACATTGAGATCAGAATGTGGGGTGGATGGTATGTCAGTGGGAGGGGCAAGTTCTAATCAGGTACAATGACCAGATCTTATAGCTCTCGTACCACCCCCCTCGTATGAACACCCTGAGTACTGGGACCACTACTAGGTTGTTCATCAAATAACTGTCACCTAACAGATGGATCCTGTAAAAATATTGAAAACAAAATTAATCACATGAAATTATATATTATTTAAATATATATATTTGAAATAAAATACTCACTACAGGCACTAGTGGTGGAATTCCCATCTCAGTCATGCGATGATTGTTGTTCATCATCTGTTTTCATTACCTCTCTTCAATTGGTTGCATTTCTTGCATTTGAAAACAAATATGTAAGTAATTAGAAAAGGATAACTAATGTGTAACCCAAAAAACAAAATAAATGAGCTTGAACAGATATATAATGAAGTCAATAAATCATACAAGATGTAATAAAGAAATTTCATTTTTAATAGGATGGTTATTTACTAAGTGTCATCAGTCTATTAAAATCATGTAACATTGATTATACCAGATTCATAAGGGGTAAAGCAGTTATCGAAATTAAGAAAAAATTTAATTTCTTTAGCCTGGGTAGATGATGCAAGTTTCTATACATGTTTTGCAGAATAATAAAAACCATCATGTTCATTACCTGGTAAAATGTTAAAGATAGGTCTTAGAGTTATACTAATTTTATAAAAATCACAGTTGAATCATTGAAATGTTAACCAAGTTAGAAATGTTGGTTTTTTAGGTTTGAATACAATTCAATTCCAAATTATAAAATGAAATTCAAATAAAATTGCAACCAATAAATATTGAAAATTCATATAACAGTCAAGTCGGATACAACACACTTGTAATCAATATAAAATCAATTTGAATAGTACCAACCTTAACAACCCAAGTTGTGGCAAACCAAAAAAAATTAGAACATAAATGGATGATTTTATATATTTCCAACCACAACTTCAGGTTCACAGTCAACTCTAAAAATTGAGCTATTGGGGTCATCGAAAGTAATAAATGGATCGTTTCCAATAGCAGTAGGGATGATGTCAATTCCATTATCACCATCATCAAAAATATGTCTTGGAATTACTTAAATAATGACACCAAATTCAGGTTGAAGATGCTCTTTGACATAAAAAAAACTTGTTTCGCCATTGATGTCAATACATATGGTTCATCGGTAGCAAGAGTGCGAGTCATATCAATTACTCAAAATCCAAAATCATCAATAAATGTGCCCTGTCTCTTCATCGAATCAAACCACTGGCATTTCATAATCGTGACTCATCTATGAGAATACACTACTGGAAATAATATTTATACCAATGGTTTTGGGCAAATCGTTGGCATAGTTCACTTATATAGACCTATACTAATGGTTTGGACAAAACTGTTGGTATATGTCACTAATTTGGACCTATACCAACGGTTTTGGAAAAACTGTTGGTATAGGGTCTCTATTATGGACCTATGCCAATGGTTTTGGCCAAACTGTTGGTATAGGTCCATAATAGAGACCCTATACCAACGGTTTTGGACAAACTGTTGGCATAGGTCCCCCCTATACCAATGGTTTGTCCAAAATCATTGGTATAGGTCCCAAAATCAAAGAATCTATACCAATGGTTCTCAAAACCATTGGTATAGGTCTATAACAACGGTTTTGAGAACCGTTGGTATAGTTACATATATTTTTTATGGAATCTTCTTACTGATAACATTAAATAAATCAAATTTTAAAATATTTATGATAATATATATATATTTATGAAATTATGTTCACAAAATTCAAGTTAGGTTTTTCAATCATAAACTGGAGGTACTATGATCAAAACCAACAGAATGTTTCTTTTTTGAAATACATATACCAACAGTTTTATGGAACCGTTGGTATAGATTTTTCATATTAACTTATACCATTGGTTTTAAAAACCGTTGTTATAGGTCTATACCAACATTTTTTTCAAAAATGTTGGTATAGACCTATCCCCATGGCTTACTAGCCAACGGTTCTCCAAACTGTTGGTATAGGATATACCAACGGTTCTCCAAACTGTTGGTATAGGATATACCAACGGTTCTCTAAAATGTTGGTATAAGATATACCAATGGTTCTCCAAACTGTTAGTATAGGATATACCAACGGTTTGGAGGCATATATCAATGGTTCCAAACCATTGGTATAGGTATTTTTCTAGTAGTGATAATAATCCAATATTATCATTTTTTCAATGACTCCATAATAACCTACATTTTCAAATAGTGATCTACTATCTGATGCACTAGCATAATAGTCTATTGTGGCAGTATCCATAACACCATCATGTTTTGTTCTCATGTTCTTTACTCGTTCAGTGATAATAAATCTGTACCTATTGATAATAATTGATTTATAGTCAAGAACCACAGTATTAGGACCAAAAGTCAAAGCTCTTATTTCCTCAGAGATAGAGTCAGAAAGCAAACTCAATACCTGAAATATAAATAAATATTAAACTTAATTAAATATTGTTTTAATTATTTTAAACAGTAATATTATTACCTTCAATTTTAACCAAGAAGAAAACTCTTTATTATGCAAAGTCTCCCTCATTCTCAAAGATAAAGAATGATGCTTTCTATTTATCATCATTTTATGTTCCATGTAGATAAAAATAAGAATAGATTAAAATATATATATATATATATATATATAAGATATACATATTTAATTTACTTACAAGATGTAGTCATCGAACAAATCACAATTGAACAAAATTGTGCGATGTGTCATCTCCCGCTCTTCAAGGCTTAATGTCGTCAATGTATATGATCCAGAAATTCCTCCTGTTTGAGGAAGTGATGGAAAACTAGGTTTAATTTTCTCATACTATTCTTCTTCATTTCTCATTGGTTTTTTTATTCTTGTAGTAAGATCAGACAAATACATAAAGCAGAAATACATACATTCTTTAGCCAAGTAACCATTCACGATAGAACCTTCGGGATGATTCCTGTTACGGACATAAGACTTTAATGTGTACATATTTATTTCAGTTGGATACATCCAATTAAAATAAATAGGTCCTCCGAGAAGTATTCTAGTTGGAATATGGACAGTCAGATGTAGCATGCATGTGAAAAATGATGGAAGAAATATTTTCTTTAACTCATACAAAATTAATGGGGTATCTGCCAACATTTTTTACAAGAAAGATTTGGAAAACTTCTTAGCACAAAGATCTCTAAACAAATGGAACAACCAAATAATAGCCACCCTTACATTATTGGACAAAAGATAACGAATTGCTATTGGAATCAACTCATGCAGAAGGATGTGATAATCATGAGTCTTCAAAGATTTTAGCTTCAACTCTATTCTATTGATTCGTTTAGATATGTTGCTTGAATATCCATTAGGAACTTTAATAGTCTCTAGTACTTACAAAAATTTCTTTTTTCTGTAGGTTTCATCACATAAGAAGCACATGGAACTTGCCATTTATTTTCATTGATACGCACATGATGCAATTCCGGTTTGATGCCCCAATCCACCAAGTCACGCTGAGACCGTAAATCATCTTTTGTCTTTCCCTTAACATTTAGAAGAATCAAAAGAAACATTTCACATATATTTTTTTCAATGTGCATTACGTCTAAGCAATGATGTAACAAATTGGTTGACCAATAAGTCAAATCAAAGAAGATACTTCTCTTCTTCCAATTGTAACAGGTTTCAGTGGAAACATTCTTTCTCTTTCTAGATTTCATTTGACCCTTCCCGAATGAAAAACTGAAATCTTTTAATTCATTAAGCACATTAGTTCCAGACATATGATGAGGTGGATCATCGGTCTCTATGGTATTGTCAAATCTTCAATGATTATTTCTATATGGATGGTCCATTGGCAAGAATTATCGATGTCCCATAAAACTGAAACTACAATGATGTTTTAGTATTATGGATTGTGTATTCTTCATACAAATAAGACATGATATTTTTCCCTTCATTCTCCATCCAAACATCATTTCATAAGAAGGAAAATCATTGATCATCTACATAAGCGCAGCATGCATCAGAAATATGTATTTTAAACATGCATCGTATCTGTGCACACCCACATACCAAATAAGTTTCAACTCTTTTATTAAAGGTTTCATGTATAAGTCTATATCATTTCTAGGATCAGAAGGTCCAGATATGAGTATACTCATGAAAGTGAAAGGTTTTTTCATACAAACCCATGGGGGAAGATTATAAATATGTATAAAAACCAGCCATGTGTTGTGTGATGTAAGTATCTTCCCAAACAAATTAAAACTGTCACATGAAAGACCCAACCTCACATTACACATGTCAGATGAAAAATCAAGATATCAAGCATCAAATCTCTATCATGAAAATCCATCTGCAGGGTGAACCAACTCATCATTAGTCTTTTTTCTCTCGATATCATGCCATCACATTTTTATTGATATCTCATCAGAAATAAAAATATTCTGGAGTCTGAGGATTAATGGAAAGTGTCACATTACTTTTTATGGCACACGAGATGGTGTTCCATCAGCTTTTGTCTTTCATCAGGATGTTCCACATTTTATACAATCATTTTTTTCAGCATTTTCCTCCCATAATAATCTATAATCTTTCGGGCAAGCATGAATTTTGGTTCTTGAAAATCCAAGTTCCTCAAATAACTTCTATTCCATATAGTGATTTGAGGTAATATCTACATCATCTTAAAGTAATTCCTTCAAGAAGGCAATAATGTAATCGATGGAAGTATTAGAAATCCCATACATAGTTTTCCCATGAAACAATCGGATTAAAAATTTCAACTTTTTCATTTTACCACATTGTCGATATACTGGAGTCGTGGCAGCATCATTCATTTTTTTTACCCTGACAACATCATCATTTTTATTAGACGCATCATGTGTGCTCATATAAAAATATTCTTGGGTTGTAATCCTTTCTTTTTAATGATGATGAATAAATGGAAATCAGTCATATAACAAACTCTCCAATCTAGTCCTCTCATTTGGATCATCAGCAATTTGAGATTTCATTTTTCTCCCCATTATGATACCACACAGAGTAGTTTGTTTGAAAACCATTTTTGAAAATCATTTGAGATATGATATGTTTCATACATCCAACTTCTATCCATTTTGTAAAAAAAATGTTATAACTCATTTCGTCAAAAGCAATTCAATAAGATTGAAGTTTCATTGAAAATATATTTAAGTAAATGAGAATTGTTCACTTTATATGAAACCATAACGGACACACTACTCTATATGAGAATTGTAATATAAAAGTCGAAAAATACTATATTTATAAAAAAATATCTTTGAAGAACTATACATGAGTGTACAAGATCGTGTACACTTGTGGAGGAGAATTATTCAGGAGTTGAGTAAATTTTAGATCGAATAAATTTTATATTTTAGTAGATTATTTGAGTGATCACATACACTGCCCAAGGGGGTGGGGGTATTCAGAGGGTGGGGGTGTCCAGGGGGTGGGGGTTGTCCCGGGGGTCGGGGGTTTTCCATGGGGGTCGGGGGTGTTTAGTGGGGTGGGGGTGTCTGGGGGGATGGGGGTGTTCAGGGGGTGGCGGGTGGGTGTCTAGGGGGTTGGGAGGGCTTTCCACGGGTGTGGGGGGTTGTCCAGGGGGTACGGGGTGTCCAGGGGGGTGGGTGGGTTGTCCACAAGGGTGGAGGGGCTGTCCAGGGGGGTCGGGGTGTCCAGGGGGTGGGAGGATTTCTAGGGGTGGGGGCTGTCCAGGGGGTGGGTGAGCTGTCCACGGGGGGTGGCGGGGTTTTCCAAGGGGTACAGACTATCTACGGGGGTAGAGGGGCTTTCCAGGGGGTCGGGGGGCTTTCCAAGGGGGTGGGGTTGTCCAAGGGGGTATGAGGTGTCCAAGGGGTGGGTGGGATGTCCACGGGGGTGGTGGGGCTGTCCAGGGGGTATGGGGTGTTCAGGGGGGTGGGTGGGCTGTCCACGGGGGCCGTGGGGCTGTCCAGGGGGGTACGGGGTGTCCAGGGGGTGGGTGGGCAGTCCACGGTGGGCGGTAGGGTTGTCCAGGGGGGTTGGGGGGCTTTTCAGGGGGTGGGGGTTGTCTAGGGGGTACGAGGTGTCTAGGGTGGTGGGTGGGCTATCCACAGGGGTGGTGGGGCTGTCCAAGGGGGTACGGGGTGTCCAGGGAGTGGGCGGTCTGTCCACGGGGGTGGGGGCTATTCAGGGGGTATGGGCTGTCCAGGGGGGTGGGCGGGCTATCCACGGGAGTGGCGGGGCTGTCAAGGGGGTTCGGGGGGCTTTCTAGGGGTGGGGGATTGTCCAGGGGGATACGAGGTGTCTAGGGGTGGGAGGGATGTCTAGGGGGGTGGTGGGCTGTCCAGGGGGTACGGGGTGTCCACGGGGGTCGGGGGGCTTTCTAGAGGTGGGGGCTGTCCAAGGGGGTATGAGGTGTCTAGGGGGTGGGTGGGCTGTCCACAGGGGTGGTGGGGTTGTTCAAGGGGTATAGGGTGTCCAGGGGGTGGGCGGGCTATCTACGGGGGTGGGGGGGCTGTCTAGGGGGTACGGGGTGTCCAGGGGGTGGGCGGGCTGTCCACAGGGGTGGAGGGGCTTTCCAGGGGGTCAGGGGGGCTTTCCAGGGGTGGGGGTTGTCTAGGGGGTATGAGGTGTCCAGGGGGTGGATGGGATGTCCACAGGGGTGGTGAGGTTGTCCAGGGGGTACAGGGTGTCCTGGGGGGTGGTTCAGCTGTCCACGAGAGTGGTTGGGTTGCCCAGGGGGTACGGGGTGTCCATGGGGGTGGGTGGACTGTCCATGGGGGTGATGAGACTGTCCAGAGGGGGTAGGGGGTGTTCAGGGGGGTGGGCGGGCTGTCCACGGGGGTGGGGAGGCTGTCCAGGGGGGTGGGTGGGCTGTCCACGGGGGTGGGGAGGATGTCTAGGGGGTTGGGGGTGTCTAGGGGGGCGGGAGGGCTATCCATGGGGGTGGTGGGGCTGTCTAGGGGGGGTTGAGGGTGTCCACGGGGGTGGGCGGGGCTATCCAGGGGGTAGGGGTGTCCAGGAGGTGGGCGGGCTTTCCACGGGGGTGGCGAGGCTGTCTAGGGGGTATGGGGTGTCCAAGGGGTGGGCGGGATGTCCACGGGGGTGGAGGGGCTGTCCAGGGGGTTTGGGGCTATCCACGAGGGCGGTGGGGCTATCCACGGGGGTGGAGGGTCTTTCCAGGGGGTTTGGGGTATCCATGGGGGCGGGGTGGTGTCCAGGGGGTGGGGGGCTATCTAGTGGGTTGGGCGGGCTATCCACGAGGGTGGGGTGGTATCCAGGGGTGGGGGTGTCTGGGGGCTTGGGGGGTTGTCCAGGGGGTTGGGGTGGCTGTCCATGGGGGTAGGGGTGTCCAGGGGGGTTGGGGGTTGTCCAAGGTGGGGGGTGTCCAGGGGGTTGGGGGCTATCGAGGGGGGTGGGGGCTGTCCAGGGAATTGGGGGTGTTGTCCAAGGGGGTAGGGGGTGTCCGGGGAGTGTGGGGGTGTCCAAGTAATATTGATAATCAAGAAGCACCATTTCATAACCCTATTAACCTATAATTACCACTGGAGATGGGTTCATGACTCACCTGTCCAACACAAACCTATCACCATATAATTATCCACAAATATTAAGAAAAATAAAACACTCTAATATTGATTATTAATGCCCAAAATAAAATAAAAACAATATAATCCAAGAAAGTGCACAACTACACCTCAGGTGAACCTCCAAAAACTTCCAATACTATCAACTAGCGGTGAATAATTACGTGCACATGACCATGCTATTTTGTTTTGTGGGATATATATCAAAGAGTAAATAATGTGTAGGAATGAAAAACATTGGTGAGTTCTATGATGGTTATACTCCTTTATTATGGGTGCCTTCCTAGGATATAAAATGGTATAAATACCTTAATAATGCTTTATAACTACCTGAGAAAATTGTGACATGAATTCCTAACACTCATTTTGAATTTCAAAAAATATTACAAGTGTATGACTGAACCGCTTGATAGAGTAGGAATAAATGATCATGTAATAGAGTAAATTTTGGTTCCATCACCATTCACACATGAAAATTACCCCAAACCCACTCTAGTGGTTCAAGTGGAAGCACCAATTCATTGAATGTCTTATAGTGTGGGTATCATCATCTTAAAGTTAGAGTGTGATATTTCAAAGACAACATTTAGGGGTACATTCATAATGCATGAGTATCTTATCGTTCCTATTAGGATAAAAAATTCTATAATTGTTTTTATGTCTAACCAACAAAATCATGTCAATAGACCTTAAATTTAAAATAAAACAAGGATAAAATAACTCAGGATCATATTGACCTCTTCAATATTAATCAAAATTATTCTATATAGATAAATCACAACAAAACCACAACCTAAAATGATATATTGCTTGTGTTCATAAGGGGATCATAATACATAATACATTGTAGTGAAATGGAATGAAAAAATCTAAAATAAATGAAGGCACACGTACCGATTTAAAATGGAAGAAAAAAAATTACTTGAATCAAAGATAAATTCCCGGTTCAAAATTAGAGTTAGCACCCTCGAGATCAGGTTGGGAAGTAGGGTTTGAACCACAACCTAAAATGATATACGCCTTCTGTTCATAAGGGGGTCATAATACACACTACATTGCAGCAAAATGGAATGACAAAATCTAAAATAAATGAAATCACACGTACTAATTTAAATAGGAAGAACAAATCATTGGAAACAAGATATGTTGTGTTGGTAAGTAGATTCCACGTCAAGATTTAGGGACAAATCTTCGAGATGGTTGAGGTTTAGGGAAAAATATTCGAGATGGTGCATCGAGCTCTCATTTAGGGAAAAACTTTCGAGATCTCTGGAGTTTGAGATCCCTGGAGGTGTTGATATTTGGGGATTTTCTTTCCCAACGATTTACAACCATTGGGGAAAAATCTTCAGAACTATACCCAACAATTTAAACAAACCATTAGGAAAAACCTATTAACCAACACTATACCCAACAGTTTCCTTAAACCATTGGGAAAACAAAAAAAATATGAATATACAACGGTTCTACATAATCGTTGGTATAGTAGCCTTTTCCCAACGGTTTTTTTAAACCGTTGGGAATATTGTGTTGGTATAGGTGGGATTTCCACCAATGTGTATCTTTTTATTTAAAATTTACATTAATTTAAGTAAAAAGAACAAGTGACATACTGAAAACTGAGCAAACACATTTGAATTGTTTTGATATTTTATGACAACGATCCATTAATCATTTATGGTGTGTATAAGTCAAACACACCTCAATAAGACGCACAATGTGACTGGTATGACTCCAAGTGTGTCTTTTTATTTAAAATTGATATTAATTTAAGTAAAAAGAACAAGCAACATATTGAAAACTGAGAAAATACATTCAGATTATTTGGATACTTTAGGACAATGATCCATGAGTCATTTATGATGTGTGAGAATCAACCACACCTCAATCCAATGCACGGTGTGATCGGTATGACTAAAAGTGTCTGTTATCAGTTTAAAATTGACATTTCAGTTCAAAACATGTCACTCACTGAAAACCAAGAAAACATGCTCCGATTGTTTTGATAATTTAGGACAACTATTCATAAGTCATTTTTGATGTGTATGAAGTAGTCTCACATCAAACTGATGCACGATGCGACCGGTATGACTTATAATGTGTGCTTCCAATTTGAAATGACATTTTAATAAAAAAACAAATCTGACATACTAAAAACTGATCAAATGCATTTGAATTGTTTTGATACTTTAGAACAACGATCCATCAACAATTTGTGATAAATATGAATTATTCGCACCTCAATTTGACGCACAGTGTGATCGGTATAACTCCAAATGTGTCATTATTTAAAATTGACATTAATTTTAGTAAAATAACAAGTGACATACTCAAAACCGAGCAAACACGTTCAGATTTTTTTGATATTTTAGGAAAACTATCCATAACTCATTTGTGACGGGTAGGAATCAACTCCACCTCAATATGATGCACAATGTAACCGGTATAACTCCAAATGCATCTTTTTTGTTAAATATTGACATTTTATTAATGTATTCATTCATATTAATGTTTAGTTTATTTCTTTATAGTATTAATAGCACAATATTTTTTTTCTTATATAGGCGGAATCTTTTGTTTGAGTTGAGATGATTTGTTCGGCAACTGATACCACAGGCAGACATTTTTTAGAGGGGATCACGAGCATCAAAAGATGAAATATTAATGTTTTAAAATATTTTTTGGATAATTGTAAATGTAATTATATAAAACATTGTTTGAAATGTAAATAATAGTTTTTTTTATATACCATGAGTGGACATTTTTGTATTCATAATTAACACCAATTAAAAGTATATAGCATTGTTTGAAATCATAGGTTTTTGTTGGGTAATCATTTTAAATGGGTTTTTAAATTTTTTTTTACAAAAGGGATAGGGTTTTAAATATTTTTAAAAATGGTTCTGAGATGTGTGAACCCCGTTCACGCATCCCCGATCCTAGAAGGATGTGTGAACGGGGTTCACGCATCTTCAATCCGAGCGAGATGCATGAACCCCGTTCACGCATCCTTTGCGAATCGGATGAAGGATGCGTGAACGGGTTTCACGCATCATGCAGAATGTTTTTTAATAGTTTTAAAAAAATTATTTTTATTTTTATTTTGTTTTGTTTTGTTTATATATATATATTTATAAAACAAAAAAAATTAGCAGAATTTATAACCATTCAAAACCATAAAATTGAGACTTAAAAATGTTTCATTTATTTCAAGTATGTGACTTTGAAAGATTATAAAATATAAACTATAAGACTAATATAAATTAAATTTTAAACATTAATTATACATATAAAAAATATTTGAAAACATAAATAATTTCATAAAAAATGTTGATCAAAAATAATTTATAAGCATTGAAAACCATAAAATTGAGACTTAAAAATGTTTCATTTATTTCAAGTATGTGACTTTGAAAGACTATAAAATATAAACTATAAGACTAATATAAATGAAATTTTAAAAATTGATTATACATATAAAAAATATTTGAAAACAGAAATAATTTCATAAAAAATATTGATCAAAAATAATTTATAACCATTCAAAACCATCAAATTGAAACTTAAAAATGTTTCATGTATTTCAAGTACGTGACTTTGAAAGACTATAAAATATAAACTATAAGACTAATATAAATGAAATTTTAAACATTGATTATAAATATAAAAAATATTTAAAAACATAAATAATTTCATAAAAAATATTTATAAAAAATAATTTATAACCATTCAAAACCATCAAATTGAAACTTAAAAATGTTTTATGTGTTTCAATTATGTGACTTTGAAAGAAGGATAATCCAAATTTATTTCAGGATGAAGATATTAAATATGATATGTAACTTTTATTAGAATAATCAACCTAAAACTCATGCACTAATTTTAACAAATAGATCAAAAATATTCAAATGCAAAAAAGAAGGATAAGTGGCCTTTGAGCGCATTCATACCTGAACTTTTCGTATGTCTTTGATAAATTGAATTACAACCTCTTCTTATTTAGTTTATTTTTTTGTTAACAAAGGAAGAGGGATTTAGAAAAACATTCCTCTTTCAATAACATGATCTTCTTGAACATTATACAGTAATTAGGTTTGATTCTAACTAATATACTAATTATGGAAGTAATTTCATATTTCTTCATTTATCTCCCCCACAAGGGAAACACTCATAAACATCTTTATAATGGTGAATTTTTCCAATAATGGTTTTCAAGATGTTCTAATACAGAGAATACACTAGAATTTATCTTTGGCTTATGAATGTCGAGATTTGAAAACTTATATAACTTCATCAAGGATGATCTTCTTCAATACTTATTTTTCAGGATACCAAAACATGATCTAACCATGATGATATCTTCTTTATACTTATTGTCTTGGATATGCTAACATATATTCTTAAAATTAATCAATGATGACCTTCTTCCTTATCAATGGAGTTGGTCCTGTTTTGATAGTATTCATGATTATAGATCTGAACATTTGTTCAAATTTATATTGTGTAGCAGAGATCCCTTCTCATTACATTTTGTATTTTTGTGTCGATTTGTTTCTATTATTAATTTTCATGGATGGTCCAATCTTAACCCTCTTAAGGGTTTTTTCTTATTCTGGAAGAATATGAATTCAATATTTTTCATAATATCCATAATTTTATTACATGATGGAGGTATTTTAACAGTAAAATCCTCTAGTGAAGATTGTGTACCAGTAGAAACTGTTTCCTTTTATAAAGTCTAAATATGTATCTTCTCAAAATTGGCCAAATGCACTTCTAATTCATATTGTAGTTATTATGATCTTCAATCATAATCATCTACTCTTCACAAATATCCTTTATTCATTCAAATTCTTATTCATGCAATTTAATTTTTTTAAACAAATAATCATGTTCCATTATATTCTAGGATTTTACATCTAATTTTAAATCATTGAGATCAATAATATTTTTCAAGATTTCTTCAAGTTCACGCATCTTTTCATCCAGAATCTATTTGATTTCAAAATAATTAATATAATTAATATTTATTAATTAATTTAATCATATTATTTATTATCCATATATATATATATTGGTAGATAATTTGATAACAGTAAGACACTTATTAAAAAAAGAATAGAAGTCTATAAATGATAATAGTAAGACACATACAAAATGTATCATAAATCAAATATCAACCTAATCTACACCTCTGGCATGGATGCTCCTCTGTCCCACAGCCAGGCGTATACTCGATGTGCCCACGCCATGTCTGTCTATGTCTGTGCTCTGGCGTACGCTGTGCATCTTCATCAACAGCCACCTCCACATCCTCCTGTGTGACAGGCAGTGGATGTACAGTCTCACCGCCTATACCCTGGCCTGCACCTAAGGATAGTGGAAGCTGGCTGGAACTCTCATAAACATAGGAAGTAGATGGATGCTCTGCTACAGATGACTGCAATAAAGCATTGATCTCAATCCATTCATCGTCTGTAAGTACCTATGGTTGTGCCTGAGAAGCTGGAGGAGCATCTGACTGATCATGTTGAACACCCTCCTCCAGTGAAATAATAGCATATGGACGAGCAAGCTAGTCACCATCCTCCTGTGGAACAACATCATCTATAACAGGGTATTCACCCCCAGGAACATCTATGTGAGGCTCAACAGGCTTCGCGTCCTACGCAGCAGGTGGTGGATCAAAGAAAATGCCATGATAAATCTCATCCATCGACGGAAGCAACTGTGCCACAAGGGTGTGAAAATATTCCAGGTCAAAGGCATCTCTCTCCACTAGATCAGACATATGAAGTAGATGGAAAATAAGAGCATCCTGTGAAAAAAAATTCTGTTGTTAACTAATATGAATAAAAAATCTGTTGAATAGTGGAAGAAAGAATGCATACCAACTCATGAAAGCCTCGTCTGTGCCGTGTCAAAAATCTGACTGGGGACCTGATGTACCAGCCTGCATAATCCACCTGATCTGTCAAATGAAAATGTACTGTCCCTACCCCTTGCAACTGGGACTCCCGTCATCTGTCCCATAACGCAACATATCTAGCATGGTAGCTCCTCCAATCAAAATCCCTCTTCCCTGACATCTTCAGGGAATGCAATGAATCCAACTGACTGGGCGGGTCAGGAACTGGTTGAAGGAATCCAAACTGCCTCATAACCCTATCCGTCTGATGTCACTCGACTATATGAAAATGAATCAGTGGAACCCTGTAGGAGCCGATAACAAGCATCGCTGTACAGTACGGCGGCAGAATCTGAAGGATATCATTTGTATATGGCATCCATGTAATCTGAAAGAAAAAATGAATAATCAATTAAAAATGAATAGATGTACAGTAAAGAGTAAAGATTTAACAATATAAATAATAATCACTTACATCGTCTGGTCGAATGCTGTCTAACATAAGTCTGTAGGCGTGAACATCATGTCTGGGAGAATCTGAATGTCGATGCGCCTGACTCCACCTATAGATAACATTTTTATTTTTATATTTCATAATATAATCTTATACAATTAAGTTATATATTAAAAAGAATTAATAACATACCAACATCCACGTGGAGCCTCTGCTACAATATCAACAGGTAATGGCGCACGGGCATATGGAGCTAAACGAGGGATGTGCTCCCATACCCACATCTACAGAAGAACCATGCATCCTGTGATCTACATCTTATCGATGCGACATGCGCTGCATAGGGCCCTGTATGTATATGCTAGGCAGGAAGACCTCCAGCTATACCGGCCTGCCTGGTCCAAATTCTCTAAAAAAGATAAATACATCAAGTGCACAAAATTAGTAGAGTGGTCAACAAAAAGTGTGCCACCGATCAGCCTCAAAATATATGCGCGTTCAAATCGCAGCACGGTGACGTCATCAGCATCATCTGGTAAATGTGTGAAGTACTGGTCTAACCAAGGCATCCGCAATCTACCACCGACGATGGTTATACCATCATCATGGACCTCTATGCCCAATAGTCTATAAACAAGCTCAGGCAAATCTAATGGAACTCGGCCTATCAGAGCATGTCTGTCGATAGGGAGGCCCAACATAATGGCTACATCCTATAATGTAATAGTCATCTCCCCCTCACTGAAATGGAAAGTATGCGACTCTGGCCACCATCTCTCTACAAGTGTGGCAATGAGTTGATGATCAAGAAATGTGAAGTCTCACATCGCAACTCCATAGAATCCAGCTCGACGAAGATGGGGGACGATAGTGGGAGGTGGTGCGGTATGATGGAAATGGTGAGATCTGCGTACACTCAAGGGAGGCATAGGACGTCCCTCTAAAAGCAGCTATGATACATGAGTAGCCTGAGATGTAAGTAATGGAAAACCTTTCATCTGCACACATGATATCATCGTTACTTTTTAATAGTGAATTGAATAAAAATTGTAAACTTTTATTTAAAAAAAATCTACAACAAGCAAAATAAGGTAGAAAATAAAGCAGCAGTGATGAAAAACCTGCATTGAAGATGTGGAAGCATGATATATTCATTTTCGTTCGGTGTTTATTTTTTTAATTGTTTTAGTATCATAAAATTATTTATGATAAAATCCAAAAAATGTAAACTTTTATTTAAAAAAATCTACAACAAGCAAAATAAGGTAGAAAATAAAGCAACAATGATGAAAAACCTACATTGAAGATGTGGAAGCATGATATATTCATTTTCGTTCAGTGTTTATTTTTTTAATAGTTTTAGTATCATAAAATTCTTTATGATAAAATCCAAAAATTGTAAACTTTTATTTAAAAAAAAATCTTCAACAAGCAAAATAAGGTAGAAAATAAAGCAGCAGTGATGAAAAACCTGCATTGAAGATGTGGAAACATGATACATTCATTTTCGTTCGGTGTTTATTTTTTTTAATAGTTTTAGTATCATAAAATTCTTTATGATAAAATCCAAAAATGAGACAAACCAAAATTCAAACATCTCAAAAATGAAGCAGGTCAGAAATAAAAGGATTCAATAATGAAACATTCACATACGAAACAACATATACATATTAATGATATGGTACATAGACTCGATCATGGATGACGGGATGTGGAACTCTATCCTGCCACTTGGGGACATCTCTTATGAGTATGTCCTTCTGCGTGACAAATATTGTATCGTATTCTCCATCCTCGTTGTTGAGGTCAATCCATCTCATTTCTAATGCGAGTTGACTTCGGTCTTCCTCAGGGCCGCAACCTGGTAGCATGAAGCCAATAATTTTAAAAATGACAGACATTGAAAAAATCATAAATGAAACCAAAACCAACTTATGAAAACCTGGAAATATCAGGGATGATGGTCGGTTGATCAGCAGGCAATGTGATAGAATGGAAGTCACCAACAGGCATCTAAGCAGCACTATAATAGTTAACCAAAGTGCTCATGTGATACACTGGGTCAACATATGACTCCCATGATATATTTACCGAAGCGCAAGCTGTGATAACATGTGCACATGGATATCTCAATGCCTAAAAGTTGCCGCAATCACAGTACATGTTGTCCAACATCACGAAAAACACTCCACCAGTAGTGCATGTAGCCTGATCGTAGCATTGTCTTACCTGAAATCTCCTCTTTTCCCTGTCAAAGGCTATAACATTCCATCTTGAAGCCTCATTCTGTATCCGGTCAATATCACTTTGAAAATGCTGAGTAAAATGCATTCCATTTTCCATCCTCTGGTAGGCCTTTTGAGACCAGTCAACAAAGTAGTTAACACATCTAAAAATGTCTCTTGCACTAACCCTGTGATTGGGAGTTTGCGCACACCCTTGAGGACCCCATTTATGCAATCCACTATATTAGTGGTCATATGCACATATCTCATGCCACCATCGTATGCTAATGACCATTTTTATTTTGAAATTTGTAATATATATTCATATACCTCCTCGTTAACAGTTCGAATCTCTTCAAGACGTCTATCAAACCTTTCTTGTTGGGGTTCATATGATGAAACCATAAGATAATAATGTATTAAAATGGATATTAAATCTTGTTAAAAAAAAGCAAGTTTAGAAAACCATACCCAACTTGAGGATCGCCTTCTTTATGGCCTCATCTCTAAAATTATTGTGCACATTACTTGCAATATGTCTAATGCAATAACGATGATAAGCATTCGGCTCAGTCCAAGAAACCCCATCACTACTCACGGCCTCTATAATCACTCGATGGCGATCAGATATCAGACACACACCCTGTTTTTGCGTGAGATGAACACGTACACGTGCCAAAAACCAGCTCCAGCATTCAAAATTTTCTTTTTCAACAACAGTAAAAGCAAGTGGAAAATGAGCGTGATTACTATCCTGTGTGGCAGCAATGAGTAGAACACATGTATACTTGCCAAAAAGGAATGTGTCATCTACCTGAATAAATTGTTTACAATAGGGAAAGGCTGCAATGCATGGTCTGAATGCCCAAAAAAGCCTATTGAACTTTACCTTTGACCGATCAACTCGATGATTCTGGGATACATACTCAACACTGTCCAAATGATAAACAATCTGATTGTTGAGTGACAACAATTCCATAAGTTGTGGCAACATCGCATAAGATTTATCCCAATCACCATACACTTTTACAATGGCTTTCTGTTTTGCATTCTAAGCTTTGTTGTATGATATCTTATAGTTATACAACTGTTGAATTCTTTCCTGAACAAGGGCAATAGAAACATCTTGACATGTTCGTATCATCTCAAAAATAATAGTAGATATAAACTCTGCATCAAGGGAAGAGTGATCTTGTGCTAAGCTGGGATGTAGACAAGTGTGTGGGCCTTCTAATTTGGTTATCTTCCAACATCCATAATATTTATCAAATATTGCTCTTAATCAAAATTTGCATTCTGACCCATATTTTTCACAACGAATGAGATATTTGATCTTCTTTGACTCATCAACCACAAATGTGAAATGTCGCTCAATGTGGTGTTGCTTTATCACATTTTCCATGTCCATTTTAGTTTCGAACTCCTGCCCAATATATATGGCATTATCATTTGATGCAGGCATATTCCCTATAATGCCAGGGAATTCAGAAGCTGGTGTAATGACATCTCAGTCAAAATGTTGTTCACGAGACATTCCTTCAACTAAGGAACTCAAAGATGAAGGTTGATTACCACTAACTGGTGGATGTAGTGGATGTCTATCTCTCAAAGGAACCTCAGAAGGTTCATTCCCCACCACATCATCTCCTGATGACTCCCTAGATTCTTCTTCCTCAGATAAACTTTCATGCACTATATCAGCACACAAAGGGATGTCATCTACATTTCCTTCCAAATATTGATCATCTTCTTCATAACATTCTTCCACAGGAGTCATGTGAGGAGGAGGCAATGAATAAGACTGTTGTGAAGGACCGACTTCTACAGAGCTCACAAAGCATGGTTCTGTAGTAATCGATCGCACCACATCAATATCAGAAATGAAAACAAATAATTCCATCAAACCATTAATACATTATTACCTGAATAACATAGAAGCCTCCATCCAATCATCGTCATCGACTATAGGGTACTCGTTGTGCCACATATGCTCAGGATATTGAAGATGTCGGTATCTAATTGAAGTGATTGCTTGTTCAGCCCTCAGTTTTAACCGACTATGAATCTTATTACGAACTGCATCCAATGTCATACAACCACGGAGATTTACCACTCTGGCAGGTGGCACACTGTAGCTAAAACCATGCTTGGTATAAATTATATCACCGTTGCAATATATTTGCGCATACATAATTACCTATAAAAAAATAATTTAAAAAATATTACATACTACATTAAAATTTTAAATTATTTAATTTGGTTTTGAATAATTGATTATCTTGAGAATTTTTTTATGTATTGATTTGTCACTGTTAAGGTATGGTGATTGTGATATTATCAAAAAAGCAAATTTAATATAATGTTTCATAAAGTTTAATTACTTATGAATATATAATCATGACTTGATCTTGAGACTTACGATTAGTTTATCATTATCTGATAAACTAACCACAACCTGTGGGTGGACTCCTGTCTCTATTATCAAATATTCCAGCAACCGTCAGTCTCCTGTCAAACAGCAACGCCTCCTCTCGAACGAGTTCTCGAATGCCTCTCCGCGGACACCTCTTCGGGGGTGTTTGTCTTTTAATTACAAATTTACTCACATGCATGTGAGGGGGTCTAGGGGTATGAAATACATAACTTTTTTTAAGCGGACACGCATGTCCTTACACTTACTAAGAGACGACTCGTAGGTCATCAATGCGGAAAAAATGCAATTATTACAAATTGAATAACCACATACACAAAATAAAACATGCAATTTCAATTATGCATGGTCGGTCATCTCAAGATCAGTCATCACTCATACCAGGTTTTTTGGTATAATTATTATATTATCCATATTATATAACTTTATCTACTACTTAATGAAATGTATATTAAATACTATGCATCTTTTAAAAAAAATTAACTTCATGTGTATATATATATATATAATTATTAATAACATTTAATAAATTTTATTACAACTAATATAATTGATATTTACATAATAAACACTTGTTATTTAAAATTTTATGAAATTGTAATGTTTTTTGGTCATTCTTCTACTTTTCAAAATATAAGTAAATACATTTTCTACTTTATTGATTAACAAAATTATTACTAGTAAATAAAAATAATATAATTTACACTTACATCAAAACCATTCATTAAAATAAACTTCTCTAACATAAATTACTTTTCCTAAACATTCAACATTTTAAACATAACATAAAACATTCAATATTCAGACAACATACATTCAAAAAATTAAATCATACAAACATTAAAAATCCAAAAAATTAAATCATACAAAACATTACACATCATGCATAACATATGAAATAAATAAATCATACACACAATTAAACATACAAATGAAATAAATAAACACAATTAAAACAATTAAAATGTTAAATAGAAATTTTACCTCTATAAACGCAGCAAATATTTGTTGAGAAAGAATTTCCACAGGGCTTCGCAACAAAATCAAGAGGAGAACAATGGTTTTTGAAGGGGGGATCCTTTTATAAACCTTCTCGGTGGGATGTGTGAACGATGTTCACGCATCCAAGACCCATTTTTAAAATTACGCGAACCCCGATCCCCTTTCCTGTTTTTTTTTATAAAACCCCAAAAAAATAACTCGCTTTTGTTGGGTGTACTGTTATATTAACAACACATTGCAGCTGGCTAAGGGTCTTTATCAGTGCTAAAAAAGCGTTGATAAAATAGATTATTTATTAACACTTTTTTTAGTGTGGATAAAGGACCCATTTATCTGCATTTGTGATTAACATTGATTTTTTAGTGCTGTTAAAAACCTATTTGTGTGCTGTTAAAAGACATATGTATAGTAGTGCTTTTGAGAATTCGCAATTGAAATAAGTAGGGAGAAATTACTAGTGGTAATTATCAGTAAAAATTTGCAGTGGAAATTCACAGCAGATTTTCTAATAGAAATGCTCTTTATGTTAAGATGATAAACATAATCATAAACGATTCAATTTTTCAAAACTTTCACTGCAAATGTCCCCTGCAAGCGCTCCCTACAAACGCCCCTACAAACACCCCTACAAACACCCCTACAAACTCCCACCAATTGAAAAATATTATACTCCAAACAAGCAGGCGAGTACCAATTTCAAGTTCTTCAAGAACCGTGAACCTTGCCGCATTAGTATCGCTACTCTCATACCCGGTGGAGAAACATTTCAATTTCGATAAGAAATAAACTTAAGCCATTCTTTTTTATTTCCTATGGGTATATTAATTTTTACTCATCAATGTTTTAATGAAGATGAGATTACATGCAGTCATCCAACGGACAATCTGGTAGGTTGAGAGCCGAACGAGGCTATTTTAGGCGGATAGGTTTTTTTTATTTATTAAAATGGGTCTAGGTTTAGATTAATTTGGAAAAAGGGTTTATTGAGCGCCACTTCAAGTGGCGCTCAACAACTCGGGTGGCTAGCACCACTTGAAGTGGCGCTTTGCCACCCTTTTAATTTTTTTTTTATGGTTTTGTTTTCTTTTTTTTTTTTTTTAATTGTTTTTCACCTCATCTCTTTTTAATAAATAATTTCAAAATAAATAAATAAAATTTTGTTTTCTTTTTTTTTTGTTTTAGTTTTTTTTCCACCTCATCTCTTTTTAATAAATAATTTCAAAATAAATAAATAAAATTTTAAAAATAATCTTATAAATATGTATTTAAAAATGCTAAATTAATTATTATTATATTTATAATTATATAATTATGAAATTATATTTATGTATATATATAATTATATGTGTGTGTATAAATATAATTATGTATTTATATAATTAAAAATAAATATTTATAAATATAAATCTATTTATATATATTTTTTAAATAAAAAATATATTTGTAATTATATAATTATAAACTAATCTTTAAATATAAATATTTATAATTATATGAATATGAATATATTTAAAATATATAATTATGAAAATATTGTTACATATATATTTAAAATTTATTTATAAATATATTTAATATTCATATATAAATATATATATGTGTGTGTGTGTGTGTATGTGTGTGTGTAGAATTATATTTATAATTATATTTAGAATTATATTGTAATTATAGTTATACTTGTATATGTATAATTATATATTTGTACATGTATATATTTACATAGTTATAAGTAACTATTTATAAAAAAAAATTGAAATATTGTTAAACATATAGTCTTTCGATACCACCTACTTGAAACTTAAAAATGTTTCAAGTATGTGACTTTGAAAGCCTATAAAATATAATCTAAATGACCAATATGAATGAAACTTAAAACATGTATTAAAAATATACTAAATAGATAAAAATAAAAAAATTACGTAAAAAATGTCGATAGAAAATATTTTATAGGCTTTTAAAACCACCTAGTTGTAACTTAAAAATGTTTCAACTATGTGACTTTGAAAGTCTATAAAACATAATTCATATGAACAATATGAATGAAACTTAAAACTTGGATTAAACATATACTGAATAGATGAAAATAAAAAAATTACGTAAAAAATGTCGATAGAAAATATTTTATAGGCTTTCAAAACCACCTAGTTGTAACTTAAAAATGTTTCAACTATGTGACTTTGAACGTCTATAAAACATAATCCATATGACCAATATGAATGAAACTTGAAACATGGATTAAACATATACTAAATAGATGAAAATAAAAAAATTACGTAAAAAATGTCGATAGAAAATATTTTATAGGCTTTCAAAACCACCTAGTTGTAACTTAAAAATGTTTCAACTATGTGACTTTAAACGTCTATAAAACATAATCCATATGACCAATATGAATGAAACTTGAAACTTGTATTAAACATATACTGAATAGATGAAAATAAAAAAAATTACGTAAAAAATGTCGATAGAAAATATTTTATAGGCTTTCAAAACCACCTAGTTGTAACTTAAAAATGTTTCAACTATGTGACTTTGAACGTCTATAAAACATAATCCAGATCGGGCAACACCAATCCAACAAAATCCTCATCCGCGACAGTTGCAGGCTACAAGCATTCAGTAGGGATTAATGGAAGAAATCAACATGAATACAACGACAAATATGTTCCTTTGAGTAGGGGTGTCCATGGGTTGGGTCGGGTCATGGGTGTTCTAGGGCCCGACCCAAAACCGGCGGGACGGGTCGGGTCGGGTCTCATACTTTGCGGGTAGGCGACCCGACCCAACCCAAACCATTGGGGGTCAGGTTACCCGACTCATGGTCGAACGACCCGACCCAACCCAACCCTCTTCGGGTCGGGTCAGTTTGGGTCGGGTTACTTGGGTGAACCCGACCCAACCCAAACCATTGGGGGTCGGGTTACCCGACTCATGGTCGAACGACCCGACCCAACCCAACCCTCTGCGGGTCGGGTCATTTTGGGTCGGGTTACTTGGGTAAACCCAACCCAACCCGACCCAACCCGAGCCAGCCCGAGCCAGCCCCCCATACCCAGCCCCTCCCTCCCCCCTGTGTGCAGCTAGACCCCCCTGTGCAGCGATACCCCCCCCCGTGCAGCCAGCCCCCCACCAGACCCAGCCATCCCCCCTGTGCAGCCATCCCCCCACCAGACCCAGCCAGCCCCCCCATGCACCCAGCCCCCCCCAGACCCAGCCCCTCCCCCCCAGACCCCTGTCCAGCCCCCCGGACCCAGCCCCACCAGACCCCGGTCCAGCCCCAGCCCCCTAGAGCAGACCCACCCAGCCACTCCCCCTCCCTAGACCCATGTCCAGCCCCCCCCCCCCTATGCAGCCAGCCCCCCAGACCCAGCCCCCTCCCCCTGGGCGGCTAGCCCCCCAGACCCAGCCCCCAGCCCCTGTGCACCCACCCACCCAGCCCCCCAGCCCCCCAGCCCCCCACCCCCTGTGCACCCAACCCCTGTGCACCCAGCCCCCCAGACCCAGCCCATGTGCACCCAACCCCTGTAGTGGTGTGTGCTTGAGTGAGAAAATTTTCAAGAAAATGAAGATAATCTGGAATCCCTAGATGATGGAGTGGGTTGGAGATGATATTAAATTATATGAGAATATATGAGCAGATCCAATGGTTCAAAAGAGGAATCTGGAGAAGAAGATAAAGCAGACAAAGAAGAAGAAGAAAGTGGCAGTGGATCTAGTAGTGAGGAAGAAGGAAATGAAAAATATGGTGATAAAAGTGGAGAAAGTGATAGTATAAGTGAAAGATATGAATTTGAGAATGAAGATGATGGGAATAATGAAAGTATTTTAAGTGACAATGGTTCTGATCATTTTAGTGATGATCAATATGCCATTATAGAACCTGCTGGTAATGTGAACCAAGAACAGATTATTGAAACTCCTAGTCTTGCAGAAGCTGGTGATGAGGCAAAAGAAGTAATTGAAGTTGGTATGTATATAGATAAAAATTAGTCCCAGTACCCCAGTTGGTATATGTTATAAGTATACCTCAAGTTTAGGGGGAGTAACAGATGAGTAGAGATCCAGTTGAGGGGGAGCAACATGTGAGGAGAGATCCAATTGGGGGGGGGAGCCTCAACCTGAAAGAGTGAGAGTTGATACACTCATTACTCTAGATGCATTTATCAAGTCTAAATGGGAAAGGAATCCTGGATATATTGCTATTGGTTTGGATTATTCAGACTCAGATGATGAGGAGAGTGTAGCAGTTTCAAGGAGATTAGTGGTTGGGACTCTTTCGAGTGACTATGTCACTAAATTTGACTTTGAAAATTTTAAGGAAGACCTATGCTCAACCATTAGAAATTTTTATTTGCCTATTCCAATGTTGATATTGAGTGAGAGTGATGCATCTCTTCTCTCTAGAACAATTATTTTCCAAGTGGAACCAAGGTTAGTTGAACTCATTAAATCCATTGTGAGAGAAAATCAAAAGTTAAGAAATGAGTTGAATGGATTGGTTTCAACTGTCAATAGCCTGACTTCTCAGTATATAACATCCATGGACATGATTATGAAAGGACTTGAGGACATTATTTATCACTTTCAAGCTCTCGATTTTACCCAGTTAAGGAAAGATGTGTGAGACGTTTTACAAGGGGCACTAGCTCAGCAACTCCTATGTCTCACCCACTAGACATAAATATTGTGACTATCATTAGAGAAGAGATGAGAACCATGAAGGGGAATGCTTCTGATATTTCAGGTGAAGGTTTTCAAGAGGATGTGAATTTTGATGATCCAGATTTGCAACCTGGACTGGGGCTGGTGAGGTTCAGGGGCAGGGAAAACTAACTGTAGCAGGGGCTGTTAGTGGCCGGATTGAGGATGAAAATCAGAGGCCAGGAGCAGATAAGTCAAGGTCAGAGTTTGATGCTGCCTCTCAGCAGCGGGGTCAAGGTCTAATCTCATCAGGTGTACAGGTGCAGGTAAATGTTGATGATCCAGGCTTGGAGCAACCTGGAATTGGGTCTGGAGAGGTTAAATATGTTCAAGGGCAGAAGAAACTCTCAGTAGCACGGGCTGATTGTGTCCAGTTTGTGGATGAAAATCAGCGGCCTGTTGACTTCCAGTCGCAAGGACCTGCAGGAGAAGGAACAGGAGATCCAGGCCCTGGGCCTAGGAGCCAGTAACCTGGGTCAGAAGCTGGGTGCTTCACTGGGGCAGCCTCAGTATGGGTCTCAGCAGCATGAACCAATGGTTCAACCTTCTCAGATCCAGGAAGAGATCAATCGGCAAATGGAGCTTAATAATATAGGGGGAAGTTGGGCCGGAATAGAAAATGATGATTATGCCCATAGAAGTGATCCATGTAAGGATATTTTAAGCAAGGGAAAGTTTCCTTCAGTTGATAAAGAGGGATTTCAAATTGTCTATTCAAGGAAATCAAGGAAGAAGAAAGACTGCTCTCAATGGAGAACAACGATGGTGACTAGGTCTCAAGTGGTTGCACTTGATGGATGAGATCATGTGATCATTAGAACTCCTCAAAGCCGATTCTCTCTAGCTCTTGTTTCTCTCCCACCTTTAAACAAGGTTCTAACAGACTGTGGTGTTGAGAGAGACCCTACCTAAGCATCGGGTGATTCCCATGAACCTTGGATACCTCAGAAGGAGTCTTTCGGTGACTTCTCGGAGATCTCGATCAAACGCTTGTGAAAACTTTGACAAGAAGGAAGGACTGGTATTGAGAGAGGTCCTACTAAGTGTCGGGTGATTCCCATGATTTGTGGATACCTCTGAAGGAGTCTTTCAGCGACTTCTAAGTGATCACAATCAAACACTTGTGAAAAGCTTCGAAAGACTGGATCGAATGGTGTAAGGTACACCATTCTTATTATTTGTTTAGATTGATTACAAATGTATAGATATATTTCGGCGTGACTGCGGCGTGACCGCGGACACCCCTCCCCCCCACTGGACACCCCTCCCCCCTGCTGGATGTGGCTGGAGCAGGGCCACATCACGGCGTGACCGCGGCGTGACCGCGGCGTGACCGCAGCGTGTTGGCCCGATCCAGCGACATCCGCGGGGCAGCATCTTCCGACCAGGAGCGAAGGGAGCGGGAGGAGGCTGGAATGCGGGTGAAAGGGGGGTCCTACTAAGTGTCGGGTGATTCCCATGATTTGTGGATACCTCTGAAGGAGTCTTTCAGCGACTTCTAAGTGATCACAATCAAACACTTGTGAAAAGCTTCGAAAGACTGGATCGAATGGTGTAAGGTACACCATTCTTATTCTTTGTTTAGATTGATTACAAACGTATAGATATATTTCGGCGTGACTGCGGCGTGACCGCGGACACCCCTCCCCCCCGCTGGACACCCCTCCCCCCTGCTGGATGTGGCTGGAGCAGGGCCACATCACGGCGTGACCGCGGCGTGACCGCGGCGTGACCGCGGCGTGACCGCGGCGTGACCGCGGCGTGACCGCGGCGTGACCGCGGCGTGACTGCAGCGTGTTGGCCCGATCCAGCGACATCCGCGGGGCAGCATCTTCCGACCAGGAGCGAAGGGAGCGGGAGGAGGCTGGAATGCGGGTGAAAGGGGGGTCCTACTAAGTGTCGGGTGATTCCCATGATTTGTGGATACCTCTGAAGGAGTCTTTCAGCGACTTCTAAGTGATCACAATCAAACACTTGTGAAAAGCTTAGAAAGACTGGATCGAATGGTGTAAGGTACACCATTCTTATTCTTTGTTTAGATTGATTACAAACGTATAGATATATTTCGGCGTGACTGCGGCGTGACCGCGGACACCCCTCCCCCCCCGCTGGACACCCCTCCCCCCTGCTGGATGTGGCTGGAGCAGGGCCACATCACGGCGTGACCGCGGCGTGACCGCGGCGTGACCGCGGCGTGACCGCGGCGTGACCGCGGCGTGACCGCGGCGTGACCGCGGCGTGACCGCGGCGTGACCGCGGCGTGACCGCGGCGTGACCGCGGCGTGACCGCGGCGTGACCGCGGCGTGACCGCGGCGTGACCGCGGCGTGACCGCGGCGTGACCGCGGCGTGACCGCGGCGTGACCGCGGCGTGACCGCGGCGTGACCGCGGCGTGACCGCGGCGTGACCGCAGCGTGACCGCAGCGTGTTGGCCCGATCCAGCGACATCCGCGGGGTAGCATCTTCCGACCAGGAGCGAAGGGAGCGGGAGGAGGCTGGAATGCGGGTGAAAGGGGGGTCCTACTAAGTGTCGGGTGATTCCCATGATTTGTGGATACCTCTGAAGGAGTCTTTCAGCGACTTCTAAGTGATCACAATCAAACACTTGTGAAAAGCTTCGAAAGACTGGATCGAATGGTGTAAGGTACACCATTCTTGTTCTTTGTTTAGATTGATTACAAACGTATAGATATATTTCGGCGTGACTGCGGCGTGACCGCGGACACCCCTCCCCCCCGCTGGACACCCCTTCCCCCTGCTGGATGTGGCTGGAGCAGGGCCACATCACGGCGTGACCGCGGCGTGACCGCGGCGTGACCGCGGCGTGACCGCGGCGTGACCGCGGCGTGACCGCGGCGTGACCGCGGCGTGACCGCAGCGTGACCGCAGCGTGTTGGCCCGATCCAGCGACATCCGCGGGGCAGCATCTTCCGACCAGGAGCGAAGGGAGCGGGAGGAGGCTAGAACGCGGGTGAAAGGGGGCAGCATCTTGTCCAGGCGACACAGAGTGTATGGCTTTTTTGGAATTATGGTTTCTGTTGCTATTCACAGCCCCACTCCCTTCCCAGCCGTTGGCTCTACAATAGGGGGGCTTCACTTATTTCTTCTATTTCATCTTCTCCAGGCGAAACACAAAGTGTAAGAATTTTCTGGAAATCTGGTTTCTATTGCAGTTCACAGACCCACTCCCGCCCCAGCCGCTGTTGGCTCTGCAAGAGGCCGTGAACTTGCGAAGTCAAATCTGCGAGAGCTGTCTCAACGCGTCCAAGGTGCTGCTTGGCACCTTTAAATCACGTTTGGTTCCTGGTCTCCATGATTGGTCGAAGAAGATCAACGGTTGAGGAGAGTAGTAGTGGAGTAGATAACGAAGAGGAGAAGTTTGGCTATGTAATAGAACTGATTAAAAATGACCAATTCTGTATAATACACAAAATTCTGTATAATGCACAATTCAAAAACGGTGTTTGATAAAGAAATCAGAATCAAATAAATGACTGACAATTACAAATATTTAAAAATGCATATGAAACAAAATGAATAATCGGAAGATAGAATGACATATTTCATCAAATGACATGATTACAAACCAATACCATTGAAACATGGAGTTCAAATAAAAATGAATAATCTGGCATTTCTATAATACATTCCATGATGGTGTGTATGTACAGTATGCAAACAGAAAACTGTAATGATAGGAGGCAACAAACATGTCGTATTTGTGCAGTATAATAATTCAGGCATTGAAAATTGAACACAATGAAAACAGGATAATGAAATGACTAATTGCTTTCAAAAAACTGCATGTTCCAGTGCTTATAGTGACATAATAAAAAGTATGAAATTTAAAACCTTGCACCATCACAGTTGAATGGTTCACCAATTTGCTACTGTTGAATAAAAAGTGAAACTTTAATATAACTGCACAAATAATGGTGACATAATAAAAGTCTGAAATTTAAAAACAATTGAATTAGATTCGGCCACATGAAAAAACATCCAGCATCCTGAAAGACCGTCATGGAAAACCATCCAGTATAATAGAAATACCTATTAATGTAAAACCGTCCTGCAAAATCTGATAAATTAGTAATGGAAAAGTGAAGAAAACCGTATAACATCTAGGAAAATGCAGAATACAACAAAAGGCCCAGATTGATATACCGTCCAGCATGAAATCAGAAAGTTAAGCAATCTCTAAGAAACATTTGAAACAGTGCAGCAACAGAAACCTCCAGCATAAACTTCCAGTAGCTAAAACATCCAGCATTAAAATCTTGTAGCAGAATTCTCCAACATAATGATAATCATCCAGCAATCCTAGCCTCTAGCATGAGTATCAGAAAGAGATGTTAGAAATAACTGAAACAGATGCACGAAAACTTTGAAATGAATAGTCTGTAGTCTATCTAATGTAATACACATTGATCTACAAATAATAATTAACAAAACAATAATGGGAATTATTTGATGAGTGAAGATGTATGATTACCTTCTATATCCAGGCTGAGTTTTCAGTCTGTTTTTTCTGTTTTCTTGTTTATATATCCCTTCGTCATGGTCTCCAAATCAGTAGATGGACATGTTGTAGGCACGCTGTCTGGAGACGTCTGGACATTATCTTGCTCACTGTTGTCAATATCAAAACAGCGCGACAGATTTTTCTACATAGAGGTTTCATGTTAGAATCACTTTAAACATTATAGTATAGGAATTGAAAGCAGTGAAATTAAGAGCAGGGCTTAAAGAGTAGAGTGTTTTTTATCAGCACATAGATGTAATAAATCTGTACATTGCAGATTTTATAGCACAGTGCTCACTATCTATAGGTGGTGAAATAGTTATACCTGGCCTGTGAAGTATCTGTGGGATGTTTTATGATATTTTCCAGATCTGTACAGCAGTGCATTTTCTCTATAGAGACATTCATAACCTGCATGGGCTTAGTTTCTTGTATCGATATTGTGGTACCATGTTCAACTGATTTGGGTGCCACAAAAGCAGTATTACAGGGCTTATTTAGTGTCTCGGCGTACCCATAATTGGCAGGATTGCTAATAGTATTAGTGTGAGTTGGGATAGCAGAAACTGGTTCATCATCTTTTATTTTGATTTCATTCTTTAGTCCAAGAGAGGTGTCATTGTTAGCAGGTTGTATTATTGAATCCTTAAGGATAGAAATTGTAGGTTTCATATTACGGAACATCTTAGAAATAGTATTATCACTACTAAAAGAAAGCTGAGACCAATCAGAAAAGGCATTTGTAGCAGTGGAGAACCGTAGTTTAGTAGTCATTCTCATTCCCAATAAGATATGGTAAATATTAATGATATTGATCAAAAAAGCAATGTAATCGGATACATGGAACTCGTCATACATTACCAATCCAAACATACAATTAATATCAAAAGTGAGTCTCAATATCAGTATCATCAAAATCATGATAACCCTCATCCACACCTCCTACAGAAACACCATCACCACCTCTCACACCACCAATATCATCATCGGCATCGACATCTGCATCCGAACCGGCACCAGCACCGGGTCCAGCACTAGGTCCGGCTCCGGCTCCAACAGAAGAATCTACATTAGCAGAACGCATCGACATCAAAAAGGCATCAACCGTTGCAGCTGCTTCTGGTGGAAGTGTAGAAGAAAGGGCAGACATAAACTTAATCATATTTGCAGTTATCGCCTGTTCTGATTTTTGACTTGCTTCTTTGATTGCGGCATTCATTTGTTCCACTGTGACAAAACCAGAACCGGTACTCGAAGAAACGTTAGTAGACCAGTATCGAGATGGTACAATCTTCTTCCCAGGTCGACAACGCACTCTACCCTGATGCTCATCTCCTAATACCTGATGTAGATGATCGTTTGGGCCCAAATTGTCAGGTTCTTTTTCTGCCAATGCCTCTAAAGCATTCTGTTGATTGATATATAACATAAATTAAAATGATAAAATAATATAAGGAATTAAATTCATTAAAAATCAAAGAAATTGAAATATACTTACAATCGCCTTCTCGGTGTCGGGATTTGGCACAATACCATCTTTCTTTTTCCGGGTTGTACAAAACAAAGTTGAGCGAGGAACGCGACCCTCAATATTCGATGCCTTTTTCTGGAAAAAAACAAAGAAATAAATCAAAATTGGAAGTTAAAAAAATTACACAAAACAAAGCTAAATATTTTAAATGTTAAATTACCTGCGTCTGCTCATGATCTGGTAATGAAGTGTGTCCGCGAGTATAAATGTGTTTCATTGCACTCTTGTTTTTTTTATTTCTATTTGATTTCTCCTATAAACAAATAATTATATAAACTCATTAACATAAATAAAACAAGTAATTTAAAATCATTTTCAAATAAATAAATGAATATATATATAAATTTAACAAACACCTTAAACACTGAACTCTTCCAATAGTTGATCATCTCTTTATATTGTGATATTGGGCAATCTTGAATCACCGGTACTTCTTCAAGCTCTATACCAACTCTCTTTTTCCACCCAAGATATATAAATCATACTTGTAGGTTCGCCACATTTCACCTAAATACATTATCATTGCAGCCTTTGCATTTTGTCCATCGGGAAAATTATATCGAAGCTGCAATGGACATAATATATGTTAAGAAAATTTTATAAATTTATATATATATAAAAGGTGATTAACATTACTTACCCAAATCTCTGCCCAGGCTTTGTCCTTTATTTCTTGTCCAACTGCCTTCCAACTTATCGGTTGAACCGGAATGATATTGCTGTGTCTAGCAAGTGTTCCCATAAAACTTTTACATTCCGTGCTATTTTTATTAATTATAGCATTGTCCTCATTGTAATCAACTATGATTTGCGTGTTCCGATTCCAAACCTCGCGCATTTTTGTGCGGCCTCGTCGTCTGGTAGAGGCTGGAGCTAATCATGAAACCAAAATAAAAGAGAATAATATATATGAATTTATCATTAATCAGTAACAGTAATGCTTAAACAAATACCAGTAGATGGGGGATCTGCTGACCCCTGAAGTGCTGCGTCTGGAGGGGGGGCAGCCTCCATGGTAGGTGAGATATCTACAGGAGTACTATGTATAGTAGATGCAAAGTGTACTGATGGAGGCAAAAAACCCGATGGATAACCCTGTACAGATGAGGGTGGATATGGATATGGATATGGCGGTGGGATATATGGGGGCACAGTACCCTGTACAGTGGATGGTGGGAATGGAAACTGAGGGATGGGAGTCTGAGAACTACCATCCGATGTGGGAGTGGGAAAAAAGGGATACGGAAAAGGTGGGTATGGATAATATGGAGGTGGCATAATGGGAGGATGGCCTCCTGATGTCTCAAGCGGCGTAGTAGTAGGCTGACCTGTAGAATCAGTGCCCCCCGCCACAATATCATCCTCAGTGGCATAATCCAAGCGTCTCCTCGACGATGCGGTCTAAAATAACATAGATGATAAAATAAAACGAACGATAACAAGATAAATAATATGAAAGACCATAATATTCAAACATAATTTGTACTTACATTGTTTCCAGGAGGAGACCTACGTTGTTCGTTTCTCAATATTCTTCTACTCCTTCTACTACCATCATAATCAGACATTTTGACCTGAAAATTTAAAATAATATTATCAAATAAATAGAAATAATGCAAAATGTTAAATAATACAATTGTATCATAAAACAATGAGATACATTTTCATGTGTGATATTTATATTGATAAAATATCAAGACTTTTCTATGTTCAAGATTTACTAGAGAAGTGGTTAAACATAAATTGGTGAGGCTATTAATAGTTTTATATTCGATAATGGTATAAAATATACTAGTTATTTTGATATCATGTATGAAAGTTAAAAAAAACACATACAATATTGCGATAATATCAGGTAAATACTTACAAATGTGTCAACGCTATGTGGGGTCTGTGACAATTTCTGGTTCACAATCTGTTCTAACAATTGCATCATTCGTATCATCAAATGCAACATTCGAATAAATACCAACAGGTTCATCCACAACATCATTGTCATCCATGCCTTCGTCAAAAATATGTCTAGGAATAACATCAACAATAACACCAAATTGTGGTTGTAACGGGTCACTTACATAAAACACCTGTTTAGCTTGTGACGCAAGAATATAAGGTTCATCGGTACGAAGCTGGCGGTTCATATCAATCACTCTAAATCCACAGTTATCAATATGCATTCCTTATCGTGTCATTGAATCAAACCACTTGCATTTCATCATTGCGACACGACCATGTGCATAGTAATCTAATAAAATGATTCTTTCAACAACACCGTAATATGATATATTTTCTGATCGAGGTTGCCTGTCCGATGCACTCGCATAACAATCTGTTGTGGCGCTTATCGTGACACCGTCATGCTGTGTTGCCATTTTTTTTGCACAACTATTTATAACAAATTTATATCCATTGACAACCATTGACTTACAATCACGCACCACATCGTTTGGACCAAAGGACAATGCTTTTATTTCATCTGATACTTCAATCATTGGTAGAGTTAAAACCTAAAAGATACCAACATAGAATATTAAACAGAGACATGTGATTATGTTATGAGAAGAAGAAAAAGAAATCTATTACCTTTGACTTTAACCAGGCAGCAAATTCTTTGTTGTGCAACAGTTCCTTCCTCTTAATAGATAGAGAGCGATGTCTCTTTTTTATAATTTCAAAATGTTCTCTACAGATATGCAAGCATTAAAATTTCAGAAGATATAAAGAAATCACACAATGAAAAAAATACATATTTATTAGTTTACTTACTTGATATAATCATCAAGCACACTACAGTTGAATAATACTGTGCGATGTGCCATTTCCCACTCTTCCCTGCTTAAAGTACACAACGAGTACGATCCAGATATCCCCCCTGTTTGGGGCATTGAAGGAAATGCAGGCTCAATGGGATCATATTGCTCATCTTCAGTTCTCATTAGTCGATTAGACCTCGTAGTGACGTTAGCCAAGTACGATGAACAGAAATCCATGCATTATTGTGCTAAATAGCATTTCACAATACAGCCTTCAGGATGATATTTATTTCTCACATAAGATTTCAATGTAAACATCATTCTTTCGGTAGGATACATCCACTGACTCGAAACAGGACCACCAAAGAGAACTTCCGTGGGAAGATGCACAGTCAAATGTAACATAATTGTGAAAAAAGACGGTGGGAAAATTTTCTCCAAGTCGCAAAGAATAATCGGTGCATCTCTCTGCAATTTTTGAACAGCACTTCTGCTCAATCTTTTGGCACAAAGATCTCGATAAAATTGACGTAACTTAATCACCGCAACTCTAACATTATGTGAAAGTAAATGACGAATGGCAATGGGAATCAACTCATGTAACAAGACATGGTAATCATGGGTTTTAAGAGATTTGAGTTTCACATCTTGCGTATTCACCCTTTTCGAAATATTACTTGAATAACCATCTGGAACCTTCAAACTTTCCAAGACCTGAAGAAATTGTTTTTTCTCCACATTTGTCATCGAATAACAGGCAACAGGGACTTTCCACTTATTTTGACCAATTAACTCAGGATGAAGTCTTGCTCTTATACCCCAATCCATCAAATCACGACGACACCGCAAATCGTCTTTTGTTTTGCCTTTGACATTTAAAATAGTAGCAAGTAACATCTCACAAATGTTTTTCTCGATATGCATTACATCCAAACAATGACGTAATAAATTCGATGACCAATACGGCAACTCAAAGAATATGCTTTTCTTTCTCCAATTGCTGTTGGAATTGGAATTAGCATGCTTTCGCTTTCTGATATTTGATTGACTTTTGCCAAGAACATAATTCAAATCATCAAGTTCTTTAACAATATCAGTCCCTGACATTCGTTGAGGTGTCTCATCTGTCTCGATGGCATTATCGAACTGTCTCCGATTATTCCTGTATGGATGGTCCATTGGTAGAAAACGTCGATGCCCTATGAAGCTGAAAGTTCGTCGAAACTTCATTCTTCGGAAACGTGTATTTTTCATACAAATAGGACAGGATAATTTCCCTTTAGTACTCCAACCAGACATCATTCCGTAGGCAGGAAAATCATTTATCGTCCATAATAAAGCTGCACGAAACATAAAGTACTCCTTTCTGAATGCATCATACGCTTGTGCACCAACAATCCAAAGCTCATTTAACTCCTCTATTAATGGCTGCAAGTATATATCAATATCATTTCCAGGATCACTGGGTCCAGATATCAATATACTCAGGATAGTGCACGGCTTCTTCATACACATCCATGAAGGAAAGTTATAAATGTGAATGAAAACAGGCCAAGTACTGTGTGCAGTATGCATTTGGCGAAATGGGTTGAAACCATCACAGGATAATCCCAATCTAACATTTCGTGGGTCGGCTGCAAAATCAGGATGTAACCTATCAAATTTCTTCCAAGCCAACCCATCTGCAGGATGCACTATTTCATCGTTATCCTTATTTCTTTCATCTGCATGCCATCTCATATTCATTGCCATTTGTTCTGACATAAAAAATTTTTGAATCCTGGGAATTAAAGGGAAGTGCCACATCACTTTCTGTGGTATGCATGATTGAGATCCATCTTTATTAGTCTTCCACCTTGATGTGCCACACTGTTTGCACTAACTCAAGTTTGCATTCTCCTTCCAGAACAAACAACAGTCTTTGAGACAAGAATGAATCTTACTAGATGAAAATCCAAATTTGTTAACCAACTTTGATGCCATGTAATCATTTTCTGGAATACATGCATCATCAGGTAGTAAATCCTTAATAAATGTAAGGAGATAGTCGACTGCAGTATTACTAAATCCATACATTGTTTTCCCATGATATAATCGCATTAAAAACTCAAGTTTGCTCATTTTTCCACATGCTTGATATACTGGGGTATTTGCATCTTCCATCAACTTTCTAACACTCTCAACGTCATCATCCTGATTAATAGATGAGAACTGTGTTCCAGTATTCATTTCCTCTTGCACTGGTCTACATGAGGAGCTAGCTTCAGAAACAAAAGGAAACCGATCAGAAATCAGATTTTTCATACCAATCTTTTCCGCTGAATCGATGACATTCAACACTTGAGCTTTTTCTCCATTGTGATACCACACATGATAATTTTTTTGGAAACCACTTTTAGTGATATGGTAACTCACTTCCTCACGAGTTAACCAAGGTCTTCCAACACAATCAAAACACGGGCATCGAATCAATCCGCCATCTGAATCATTATTGAATGCAAAGTCCAAAAAATATTGTAACTCCTTCTGAAATTCATCAGTGATCCGATCAATGTTGTACATCCAGTATCTATCCATTATGAGGCAGATAAACATACATTAGATAAATAATCTAGAAAATGACTTAACATTGTATGTATTGTTTCATAAGATATTAAGTAATCATCAATAACAAGTTAATAAAAAAATTATAACAAATATATTAAAATTATGGTTTAGGGAATTCATAAATGTTTTAAATTATAAAAATTCACGAATAGTCATACATAAGTTCCAATAATGAGGACTGATTATAGTAAAAAGAGTTTATATGAAATCTAAGAGATAATAATAATCAATTCCCAAAAGTGTTTGGGTTAATTCATAACGAGTTTTGATGTTCTGTATTAAATCTACAAAGATTTATTGAAATTTAGAGACATTTTGAAAATATAACCCATATCTAAAAAGATTTGTTGTCATTCTACTAAAATCCTTGGGAATTTCTGGTGTGGTTGAGTTGTTTAGTGATTTTTCTCAGTTTTCTTTTATGCCTTACCCCGCACCCCATTGAGTAGTGGTAGATGACGGAAAATATAAACCATATCTACAAAGATATGTTGTCATTCTACTAGAATCCTTGGGAATTTCTAGTGTGGTTGAGTTGTTTAGTGATTTTTCTCAGTTTTCTTTTATGCCTTACCCCGCACCCCATTGAGTAGTGGTAGATGACGAAAAATATAAACCATATCATAAAGAAATTAATAATAGAAATCATCATTATTTATCTTTGAGAAGGAGAGAGACATTTCATAGAAAATAGTTTTCTTCTTGGTTGAAATTGAAGGTGGAAATATTACTATAATAAATTAATTATATCAATATTTAATTATGTTCAATATCCATTTATATTATATGAACTAGAGGTAAATCCATTTTGATCAAGGACTCCTAAGGATATTATTTTTTTGAAGGTTGGGGACCCACCTTACATCAAGTAAGTGGATGATGGATTGATCATCTTACTCTATTAGAATAGAGTCTCTACCCTCAACCCTACACCTATTATTATTTCCTAAAAGGACATACCCTTCCAACTTCTTGAATAGATTCAAAAAAGACTCTATATATAGACACAAGTTACAATAATATCCAGAGTTGAGGACCCACTCATGATTGAGTTTATGGATGGATATATTCCGGAATTCAATAGCATAATATCTTGAGTCAACCATAAAAGGCTGGTCAGTTGGTTTTTTGTGTTCTAACTCTCACATGAGTTTCCTACACTTGGGATTAATGTGCATGGGTTTAACATAGTGAAAACATGTGACTTTTCTATCCAAGGAACTAGTTTTGGATTTGGGTTCTTTATTACACTTGGAAAGTATGTTCACTACCACCATAATGACATCAAATCCTTGAGATCGGGGTAAACTAGATATACAATATATATAAATATCCTCCCACACTTATTCAATAATTAGTAATGGCTATAATAATATTCATGAAAGTTGGGCTAAATATTTTTGTCATTGGAAATTGCAGAAACCCCGGCTGATGTGTCCCCTTTACTGGCCACATGCTCATGATCTTCGTTATTGCACAGAGGGTGCTAATGTGGCAGTTCATTAAGCAGGGTGTTGATGTGACAGTTATGTTTAGAAGGTTGTAGCATTAGTTATGGGATGAAAGCTACTAAACATTATAATGAATTTATGGTTAATATTTTTGATGAAGTGGTAATATTAGAACAAGTAAAGATTCTATGATTCTATACCAATAAAAATAAAATAATTCCAAGATGGATTCCAAAATTATAGGAATTCCAATTGAATGTAACAGTGAACAAATCACAAACCAGTAGAAAATTCATTAATGGAATGCTTGCATATTTCTCATAGAAACATAAACAAAAATCTACACAGACTGATTCCCCTAAAACGAGGGTCAAAAACTTGAGAATACAATTCCAAAACATAGGCATTTACCAAGTTAATAAGAAATATAAACCAATAAAGGTAAAATAATTTGGAAATAGATTCCTAAATTCCAAGAATTCAAAATGATTATAATGACACCAACGAAAAAATTAGAAAACAATGGAAAATACAAGTAGTAAATGCTTGCATAATTCTCATATAAATAGAAATAAGAATCCTTACAGATTAATTTATCTAAATCTTGGATAAAAAAACAGAATAATATTCTAAAACATTGAAATTAACACATAATATTTACCCCTGTCATTTCCAGAACCAATAAGCATGTTCTTGACACAAAGAATCATCTACAACAATAAACAAAATGAGGGTTGCAGCAAGCAGGGATTAAATGAGTCATAACAGAATTTATTTATAATAGTAAATAGAAAATGTGTTTTAGAATATATATTTTTGAGATATTCAACATGGTTAGAGGTTTGAAGGTGATTCCCAAACATCTAACATTATCTTTGAACACCTGGTGTGTAGGGTAAATAGGTTTATCATCCATGCTCCATGGAAGTAAAGATTCTTTGACTCTAAACCTATTAACATAAACTAATTCCAATATGGATTCCTAAATTCTAGGAATTCAAAATGATGGTACAAACCAGTGGAAAATTCATGTATGGAATACATGGATAGTTCTCATAGAAAAAAAATAAGAATCTGCATAGACAGATTCACATAAAATCTGGGTAAAAAACATGAGAATGCAATTCCAAAACATAGGAATTTACCATGTTCATAAAAAATATAAACCAATAAAGGTTAAATAATTCAGATGTTGCTGTTTGGAAAACAACTCCTCTAGATGTTGTAAAATTGATATGCAAATCATCATGGTTCATACTAATCACAAAAAAAATCATCATTAATTCATGATATAATGACACCATTTATCAAATAATTGTGATACCCTCACCTGGAATGATAAGAACCCTAGAACACCTGACGGAAATTGCAAACAGGAGGAGGAGGAGGGGGTTCGAAGAGGTGGATGAACTGTATAAAAAAAACAAATTACCGAGGAAGACAGCTGCAGATGAGGAAAATGTGTCGGGAGGGAGATGGGGGTGTCGACCTCGGCGTCGGAAGAGAGCCGTCGGGGAGGAGCTGTCGAGGAGGAGGGCGTGGCGAGGAGGGCGCGGCGAGGAGGAGGCGTCGGGGAGGAGGGCGCGGCGAGGAGGAGGGCGCGGCGAGGAGGGCGCGGCGAGGAGGGCGCGGCGAGGAGGAGGGCGCGGCGAGGAGGAGGCGTCGGGGAGGAGGAGGGCGCGGTGAGGAGGAATTGCGAGGGCTGAGGAGGAGACGTGGTCGGGAGGAGGGTGGTGTGCGACTCGGGGGAGGAGGGCTGCGGGAGGAGGAGCCCGATAAAAGATAGGAGAAAAAAAGGATGAAACAGATTTAGCCACGGAAGAAAAATTTAAGCGTGGCAATATAATGGCTATAGCCACGGACCTACAAAACCGTGGCTATAGGTCCGTGGCTATAGCCCGAATTTCCAGTAGTGTTGATGTGTAACTATTTACACAACCCACAAGTTTGTGTTACTTACCCAAAAATAGAAGTCAAATATATTTATACATATCCACATGCATTATATGCATGAGGTACACGAACACGTCATGTAAAAGCATAGAGTTATATGAAATCGAAAGTCTCCACATGAGTAAGCCCGGAGCGACAGATAGCCAACCCCATTCACTTTCCTAGACAAGGCAAGCCTCAAGGAAAGTAGGTGGTCCGACCCAAAGCCCCTCTACTTGGGGATACTTTACTCAAGAGAGCAATCATTTCATGATAATTCTAACACTTAATATGAAAAAAATATATTGAACTACTAAATTCAAGTTCATAACTTCAATTACAAACCGAGGTCAAGGTAGATTGGAAACTAAATTCATTATCATACCTAGAATGTAATGCAAAGGTATATTCCATAAGCAATTTACTACTACTTGGCTAATCAATATAACTACTTCGCTAATTAATATAACTACTTCGCTAATTAATATAACTACTTCGCTGATTAATATAACTACTTCGCTAATAACCTAATTACAATTAATTAATAACCTAATTACAATTAATTAATAACCTAATTATGATTAATTAATAACCCAATTACAATTAATTAATAACCTAATTACAATTAATATTGATTAATTAATTACCTAATTACAATTTATTAATTAGCTAATTACGATTAGTTAATTACCTAATTATTATTAATTAGTTACCTTATTTTGATTAATTAGGTAGCTAATATTGATTAATTAATTACCTAATTACGATTAATTAAGTAGCTAATATTGATTAATTAATTACCTAATTACGATTAATTAATTACCTAATTACGATTAATTAATTACCTAATTACGATTAATTAATTACCTAATTACGATTAATTAATTACCTAATTACGATTAATTAATTACCTAATTACGATTAATTAATTACCTAATTACGATTAATTAATTACCTAATTACGATTAATTAATAACCTATTTACGATTAATTAATAACCTATTTATGATTAATTAATTAGCTATTTATGATTAATTAGGTAGATAATATTGATTAATTAAGTAGCTAATATTGATTAATTAATTACCTAATTACGATTAATTAATTACCTAATTACGATTAATTAATTACCTAATTACGATTAATTAATTACCTAATTACGATTATTTAATAACCTATTTACGATTAATTAATAACCTATTTATGATTAATTAATTAGCTATTTATGATTAATTAGATAGATAATATTGATTAATTAAGTAGCTAATATTGATTAATTAATTACCTAATTACGATTAATTAATTACCTAATTACGATTAATTAATTACCTAATTACGATTAATTAATTACCTAATTACGATTAATTAATAACCTATTTACGATTAATTAATAACCTATTAATGATTAATTAATTAGCTATTTATGATTAATTAGGTAGATAATATTGATTAATTAAGTAGCTAATATTGATTAATTAATTACTTCATTACGATTAATTAATTACCTAATTACGATTAATTAATTACCTAATTACGATTAATTAATTACCTAATTATGATTTATTAATTAACAAATTGTGATTAATTATTAATATTGATTAATTAATTAGCTAATTATGATTAATAAATTAGCTAATTATGATTAGTTAATTACCTAATTATTATTAATTAGTTACCTTATTTTGATTAAATAGGTAGCTAATATTGATTAATTAAGTAGCTAATATTGATTGATTAATTAACTAATTATGATTAATTAATTACCTAATTACGATTAATTAATTACCTAATTACGATTAATTAATTACCTAATTACGATTAATTGATTACCTAATTACAATTATTTAATTACCTAATTACAATTAATTAATTACCTAATTACGATTAATTAATTACCCAATTATGATTAATTAAGTAGCTAATATTGATTAATTAATTACCTAATTACGATTTCTTAATTACCTAATTACGATTAATTAATAACCTATTTACGATTAATTAATAACCTATTTATGATTAATTAATTAGTTATTTATGATTAATTAATTACCTAATTACGATTAATCAATTACCTAATTACGATTAATTAATTACCTAATTACGATTAATCAATTACCTAATTATGATTAATTAATTACCTAATTATGATTAATTAATTACCTATTTATAATTATTTAATCATCTAACCTAATTATGATTAATTAATAATGTAATTACAATTAATTAATAACCTAATTATGATTAATTAATAACCTTATTATCATTAATTATTTACCTAATTATGATTAACTAATTAACTAACTAATCATTTCATTATCTAATTACATTTAAAAAAACCATACTATTTATAAAATACAAACATTATATACTAATTCTATAAATTCAACAACTAAATTATTAAATCAAAGTATTAAATAAATTTTAAAAAAATTTACCTCAAATTTGTGGAGAGGTAGCTACACAGGCAGAGCAACCGAAGAGGCAGGCGAGGCAGGCGGCGCAGGCAGATCAACCGCATAAAACTTTAGAGAGAAGTTTGAGAGAAAGAAGAGGAGGGGTGTGGGGAAAAGATGGGAAAATGGGGTGGCGAAGGCTCCTATTTATAGGGGCGGGGGTGTTTCGGCGCCACTTTAAGTGGCGCTGAAATGTTTAGTTTTTTGAAGGCAGCGCCACTTGAAGTGACACTGAAATGTTTAGTTTTTTGAAGGCAGCGCCACTTGAAGTGGCGCTGCATGCTTTTTAAATACACCTTCAGCGCCACTTCAAGTGGCGCTGAAGCTGTTTTCCGCGGAAATGGCCGAGCGCCACTTGAAGTGGCGCTCGGCCTCAAAATCTTTTGAGCGCCACTTGAAGTGGCGCTCAAAACACCCATTCCTCTAATTATTCCGATCATCGACCCATTAAAAAAAAAAAAAAAAAAAACACCCCCCTCCAACAAAAATATCCGCCGAACGATAATAATCCGGCCCGAACTCCTTATCCTCTTCGGCCCTCGCTGTTCGTTGCTTGGAAGTTGGTTCTGTTATCCTTCTGGTGCTGCGTGACCTCACGTCGTCGTCCGCTATAGTTGCGGCAATGGCGGGGAGAGCACACTGCTACTTATTCCCTTTGTATTCGATCCGTTTCAAGGGCAACCGTCTCGGGATTGGTCCCGTCCTAAAATTTCCATCTTCTTCGTTTTCGAAGGGATCTATGTTCTGCAGTTTCACCAATGATCTCCAAATCAGCAACAAAGAGCCCGGAAAGCCCCCTCAGCCTTTCGTCCTCACCACTCCGCTCTATTACGTAAATGCTCCACCTCACATGGGCAGTGCTTACACCACTCTGGCTGCGGATGCCATTGCCCGATTTCAGGTTAAATTTTTTGCAATGTCACATATTTTCCTTTTCAGTATTGTTATCCCTTTGCTAAATTAATTTCGTTGCTATTAGTTCATTCCCTTTTTATACTAAGAAGTTTAGGTTATTGTAAAGAAAAGATTGGAAACCCGAATCTCTGTAAAATTTCGAGTTCTTAAAGAAACTGTGGAATCCCCAAAATAAAATCAGTCAAACATTCACAAGATGCATGTTTTATGGTATCCATGCCTGGGATTGTTGTTTCCGTGTATTTGAAAAAGAAGGCGATGTCTACTTCCAACGGTATGTGATAAACTGTGGCAGCTATGGGGACTCTTACAACGGGCTGCTACCCTCTTCCCTCTAATTGTACCAGTTATTAAAAAATTAATAGCAATAATAACAGGTGCTCAAATTTCTCTGCAGAGCTTCGTGCTGGATCTATAATGAAACAATGCATCCTAGTCAGATAATATTTATCCAGCATCAAACTGTTTTGCAAATTAGAATCTGGCATGAAAAAGCCGTTTCAAACGAACTCCATGGGGCATATGTTCTACACCACTATCAGGCACTGTGCCATCCTTCTGATGGGCCAATGACATCCGAAGCAATGTTTGGATTGGATTGCCGATATTTTTGAAATACCCTATCATTGACGCGTCAATGAGTAATGGACTTAAAATCATTTTCAGAGCAAACATTTTCAACCTGCAATTCACTCCAGGAGAACAAATCCCTCATTGCCTCAATAACACTAAGAGCTACAACTGGCCGTACCTCATCGAGGAACCTGTTAACGGCAGCAGATTTTCTTGATATCCTGATTCTCAACACTCCTGACAAGGACCTCCAACACAACCTTTTAAAGAGTCACCTCTTCGATGCCAATCAAACCTTTTAAATTCTAGCCATTCAATTTCTCCCAGGAGTTGGGGTCTTTGCCACTACTTTGTTTGATGGAATCAATGTCTTCATCATATAAGGATAATAGATGGAACCCTTACCGAATTCCAAAAGATTTCACCATTTTGATTGTTGAATACAAATATTACACTCCTTTTCCAAGCTTCTTCCACTGTACATACTGTTTTCCCTTTCAAGTTCTCTTAGTAGTTGTCACCTGAGTGATTACGAAGTGCCATTTGAATCTTCTCTTTCTTCTCTTATGGTGCTTCTATTCTTGAAGTAATGCGGCTCAATTGAAGGCGGTTTAGATCCAAGAGATGCTTCCTAAGTCCTTGCAATGTTTTGTCGAGCATGCTTTGTGTGTGTGTGGAAAGTTGAGGGCTGTAATTGATGTCCATCCCAATATTGGAAAAATAAATTAAATGCCAAGCACAATAGCCATCATCCAAGATATCATTGTCACATGGGAAATGATCAAACAGACATCCTATTGAAGAAAAGTAGCCTAACCACTGAACTTATCACGAAACTCTTTCCCAAGCATAGTTTTAACCTGAAAATTCAAGGTCCTACAACCCTATATTTCCGCAAGAAGAAATCAAATCCAATAAATCATCCCCATTTTACTCTTCACTACCATGAAAATTAGTATTGAAATCATCTAAAACCTACTCGGCGTCCATTTGAGAAGTTCCTATTTTATAATGATCATCCTCAAGGGTTTGATAGCTTTAAATGCTAACCTTTGAATGCTGCGGAAGCATTTGCATGGACATGTTGGGAAAGATTATTAAAATACTGATCCAAGAGGGGTTCATTCATACCTGAGGTGTTGCATGTCTGGACACAACACCATTTTCTGTACTTGGCAGTCATTAATTAGATCCTCTAGTTTCTTACTATAACGTTTTCACTCCAACAAACCAAAAATTTGAATATTATGCTTTTTTTAAGAAAGGAAAAAAGAAAAAAAACAGTGCATTCCTCTTTCTTAAGGGTTTTTATGAATGCACCAAATGCTTGAAATCCTATGATTTGTTTGGGAGGGGGTAACTTTGTGCCCCCTAAAATTTCTAGATTTGTGAACTTCATAACCTTGAGGATCCTTACCCGATTTGTTCCTCCTGCTCCCTGGGATTTCAGTTCATTCTTTATATGTTATATTAGACTCCATATGGTGCACCTTTATACAGACGACAGAAGCTACATTTTAGGACTGATAGTTTTTTAATTGATGAAAAAATCACGCCTGCCTTCACCACAATTTTCAGAAGCTGGTGCTAGAACAATTATTAAATAAAGCTGGTGTGTTTATGAACACTTTCAAATCGAACTTGCACCAAATTTCAACTGTTGGACTTTTTGTCCACATGTTTTTTATATGTTGAACATTGATATAAAAAGTGAAGCCTACTTAGATTTTCCCCTGTAATTAGTATTTTTGAATTTTTAATTTGTTCTTGAAATTCATTATCAAATGATATGTCTTTTTGGTGTTACGTCTATAGTTTTTGTAATAATTCATGTTCCATTCATGTTTAGGAGGTGGGCTAAGTTTTGCTGCTGCTTTTTTGCAGAAGCTATTAGGAAAGAAAGTTGTATTCATTACTGGCACAGATGAGCACGGGGAAAAGATTTCCACTGCAGCTGTCGCCCATGGCCGGAATCCAAGTGAACACTGTGATGTCATTTCAAATGCTTACAAGTCATTGTGGAAAGATGTAACTTCCCCTGCTCTTAGAAAATACTGTTTTTTTCTCTCTTCAGTATTGACTGGTTATATCAATCTTCTCAATGCGATCTCCCATTGCCTAGTCTTGTTTGCGTGTGTGTGTGTGTTACTATAAAAAATTAACCTTCTGCATGTGGTTTCTTGTTGCAGTTGGATATAGCTTATGACAAGTTCATCCGGACAACCAGTCCCAGACATGAAGCTATTGTGAAGGAATTCTATTCTAGGGTCCTTGCCAATGGTGACATTTATCTGGCTGACTATGAGGGACTTTATTGTGTCAACTGCGAGGAGTATAAGGTTGTAGCCTGCATTTTGAGCAACAGATCTGGCTGTATCACATTTCTTATTTTTAATCTGTGTTGTTTTTGATTAAACCAAATCTAGCTGTTAAAACCAAACTAAAAACATGTATAAACGTGCACATAGGAATCCTGACAAACTAAGGACACTGGCAGTTGAATGTGTGTTAATATCCTTTGAATGGGATGGATTTCTTTGAAGGTCTACCTGCCTGGGGCAAATTGATGGTCATCTTTCTGGCACGTAATTTATGCTAATGTGTCAAGCATGAAACACACACACACAGTGGCTTATTTTCCATGGTAAAATGAGTGGATTTTTATACTAATTCCTCGTCTAGATAATTTTTTATTTAGTTCTTAATAGCCAAGACCTCCTTGTTCATGTTTCTTTTGTTTTTTTCCCGTTTTTGTCTGTTCTTTATTATAAAGATTCATTGTATTTTGCCTGTTGTATATTTTCAGCTTTGTGATACCTGCAGGACGAAAAAGATCTGCTGGACAACCACTGTTGCCCTGTCCATCTAAAGCCATGTGTTCCAAGGAAAGAGAATAATTACTTCTTTGCCCTGTCCAAGTATCAGAAACCACTGGAAGAGATGTTGGCTAAAAATCCAGATTTTGTGCAGCCTGCTTTCCGTTTAAATGAGGTGGGCATGTTAAATATTAATTTTAGTGATTCAGTGCATCTTTTTGTAGACAGGGTTTTAAGCATGTAATGCTTGTTAGAGATTAACTTTTTAATTGCATGTTTAATCATCTAGCAGGCTTTCTGGTTGGACATATACTAAGATGAATAAGATTAGAAATGAATGTGTTTGAGAGAAAATTGGAGTGAATCCGATTGATGAGAAGCTGACTGAGATTAGATTAAGATGGTTAGAACATGTTAGAAAAAGATGTAGGGATGCTCTTGTTAATAGGGTAAGTTTAATGACAACTTCACTTATTAAAAGAGGTAGTGATGGACTTAAAAGGACCCTTAACAAATCATTCAAGATGATCTTATTATTAACGTTTTCAATGAAAATACAGTCTTCAATAGTGCTAATTGACGACATTTGATCCATGTAGCCAACCCGATTTAATTGAGTTTAAGGCTTGTTTGTTGTTGTTTTATGTGCCGCTCTACTATTATCAAAAGTAAAATAATTGTTAAGAGTTGAATGCTTTTTAATATTTGTATCCCACATCGATGTGGGTAAACCATTGTACTCATTTTCTGATCTATATATTGAACACCCTACCTCATTGTAAGGTACGAGGTTTCCATTATAACATGGTTTCAAAGGGCTAGGTTCATTTTTTTTCCAACCCTCCCTCCCAGTGCCTCCAGCGCACCGAAACCCCTTAAGCGCCGACCCCCTGCGCGTTGATTCCCTGCGATCCGCCCACTCCTGGAGCGCTCCTCCCTGCCGGACAATCCATCCCGCGCGCCTCCTTCCCGCTGAACGACCTCGATCCTGAGCGCCCACCTCGTGGCGCCCCTCCTGGGCAGACGCCCCCTCACGACGCCCCTCTCGTTCGGCTTGACGGCCCCCCCGCCTCCGAACCTCCCTGATGCACCCCACTTGTGCGCGACGGCCTCCTGCGCACTCCCTGTGCAACGTGATGACCCCCCTACTGGCCCTCCCTGCGCGCACGACGACCCCTCCTGTCGCCCCCCCCTCTGCGTGCGATGCCTCCTACCTCCAACCCTCCCCGCGCCCTTGTGCCGCTGCAATGGATCCCTTCTGTGCGGCGACCCCACCATGCCCCACCGCTATCCATGTGATCTTTCCTCAATAACTTAATTCTTGGATGGAATAGCCGTGCAATTTCAGCACCTATAATCTATCAACTATGCACTTTCGGCACCTTGACCCCATGCATTTTTAGCACTCTATGACACCATCAAGCACGACTATTGCCCATAGAAATACTCTAGCAACATGTCTCTCCCAACGCTGCATCTCTTGGGTTGTTGACTCTGGTGCCTCCGCGCACATCACTGGCAATGCAGGTATTCTATGGTCCTATAGAGCGACCTCGTCTAGAGGTAATATTATTGTAGCCGATGGCCAGACAGTGCAGATTGCGGACTATGAAAGTTGTACAATTACGCCTAGCTCGACACTTTCCGCTGTTGCCTTTGTTCCTGTCCCTTTAATTTACTATCAATTAGTAAACTGACAGTTGACAAGTGTCAGACCATCTTCTCACCTGCTTCGGTTATATTTCAGGGGCTTTCGACGACTCAGGTGCTTGGTACTGACCAACTTCAGGGTGGTGTGTATGTGTTTGACTCGACCCCCACTCTCGCCTGTCCTGCCACCTCTAATCATGCCCTTTAGCTTCACTATCGCTTTGGTCATCCTTCTGCCTCTATTCTTCAAAAACTTTTTCCAAGATTGGAACCTCTTCTTCCTTTTGAATGTGAGTTATGTCACTACGCAAAACATCATTGGGTCACCTATGTTCCTCGAGCAGTTCCCTGTGCATCCACCCCTTTTCATTTGGTTCACTATGATATCTGGGGACCCAGTATTAGTCCTTCTAAATTGGGTTATCGGTATTTTGTTACTTTCATCGACGATTTTCACGGATGACTTGGGTCAATTTGTTGAAAATCGTTTTGAAATCTTTATCGTGTTCCGCTCTTATTATCAAGAAATCATCACCCATTTTTCCGCTAAAATTCACTGTTTTCGTTCTGAGAATGGTCGTGAATACCTTTCTGGACCTTTCTAGTCTTTTCTCACTGACCATGACATTATCCATCAGACCTTTTGTCCTGATACACCTTAACAAAATAGTGTTGCTGAACGAAAAAACCGCCATCTATCAGAAGTTGTTTGGATACTTATTTTAGAAAAAAGTTCCAACCACTTTTTGAGACGATGCCATTCTCACAACCACTTATCTTATCAATAAACTTCCCTCGTCTGTTCTTCAGAGGGAGACCCTTCCATTCATTATTTCTAAGCACACCCCCTCATTTCCTACCCCCTCTGCATTTTTGGTTGTGTGTTATGTTCTAGATATCCGTCCCTCGGTTACCAAGTTTGATGCACATGCTCTCAAATGTATCTTTCTTGGCTATTCCCGTACCCAGTGAAGGTATCAATGCTTCTCTCCAAATTTGCGTCGTTATGCTGTCTCCACTGATATTTTGATAGGATTTAGATGAGAGAGAGAAGAATCCAGTAGCCTCTATTATTTCCAGCAGTGTTGGACAGAGATATAACAGAAGATCAGAGGAAGAGGAAGAAGAAAGAAGTTGAAATGGAGGAGAAAAGGAATGGAGAAGGAGAAGAACTCTCGGGAGACGCTCCTACCCAGGCCGAGGCCTAACCCTCTGAATCTTCCAGCGGAAGCCAAAACTCCAAGAATACAAGTCGTCCATCCCCCCTGCCCTCCCCCACATCCAGCTTTAAAGAGTGGTGGAATCTTTTAGATATCCTCCCTCCTAACAGCTGGAAAGTACACCTGTTAATAGTCATACAGCTGGCACACCCAATTATTAACCACTAACAGTCCAGCTAATACCTATTATGGTATTTACAACAATGCCCCTGACATTATTAAAAGTACCCTGTCTGCAGCCCCCAGCCCAGGTAACCCCAACATAGCACCCCACCTCACACAGCAGCTCATGCCCTCCTGCCTAGGCCTCATTGACTTGCGCTTCCAACTCCACTTCCTATCATATTTCCTTTGTCGAATCATTAGTTATGTCTATTCTCGAGTTCGCACTACCATCTCCTCTACCTTATTCTGAAATTATTTTGCCATATTCTCTCGATACACCCCCACCCCCATCTCTTCCTAGTGATATTGTTGGATCACGATTTGGCTAGATATATACTTGCCGACCTCGCACATCTGCCACCCTGCCTCCTCCTGTCGCTACAACACCTGACGATTCTTCTGCTCCCGATGCTTTATCACCAAGGTTTCCTATTGCACTTCGCAAAGGCTCATGCTGTTGTCAGTCTTACCAGGGATTATCCACGTCTACCTCTCGAGTTATTGAGACACTGACTGATTACTCGACACTATGCACTGTTGCCGAGGCCATCTCTCATCTCGGTTGGTTACATGCCATGCATGATGAACTTCAAACTTTGGAAACCAACCACACTTGGAATCTTGTCCCTCTCCTTACGGATAAACAGGTTTTCGGGTGCAAGTTGATCTATACTGTGCGCGTCAATGCCAATGGTTCTCTCAATCGTCTCAAGGCATGGCTTGTTGCCAAGGGTTATGCGTTGACGTATGACGTTGATTATTTTGACACCTTCTCTCCAGTGGCTAAAATGACGACTGTCCGTTTATTTATCTCTTTTGTCGCTTCTTATCAGTGACCTCTCTATCTAGATGTGAAAAATGCCCTTTTTCATGGTTTTCTTGATGAAGAAGTTTATATTGGGTAACCACTGGGGTTTGTTGCTCAGGGGGAGTCTTTCAAGGTTTGTCGCCTTTGTCGATTATTGTATGGCCTCAAGCTGTCACCTCGGGCCTGGTTCGGGCGTTTTTGCACCGTTGTGCTTAGCTTTGGCATGTGTCAAAGCATAAAAGATTCTTCTATTTTCTATCACCAGTCTACAACAGACAACATTCTCCTGGTTGTCTACGTTGATGACATTGTCATTACTGGAAGTGATACTGATGACATTGATTAACTTAAATCTTTCATCAACATTTTCATACGAAGGATTTGGTCCTCTACGATCTTTCTTGGGGATTGAGGTCTCCAGATGTGCCAAAAGAATTTTTCTATCTCAAAGGAAGTATGTTCTTGATCTACTGCAAGAGACCAGAATGACTCAAGTTGACTAGGTTGACTCATCCCTTGAACCTGGAGAAAGGTCACTACATTCTGATAGTGAGATGTTTTCATCACCCAACAGATACAAACGACTTGTTGGGAAGCTCAATTACTTGATAATGACTCGACCCAATATTGCTTGTGCGGTTAACAAAGTGAATCAATTTATGGAATCTCCACCAAAAATGCAGAGGGTGGCTGTTCTTCGCATTGTCAGATATGTGAAAAAGGAACCAGATTTAGGTCTTCTATTTTCTGATCATGGACATACAGTCATTGAGGTTTTTTGTGATGCAGTTTATGCTGGATGTCTCTCTTATAGGAGATTTACGTTTGGTTTTATAGTTTTTGTTGGAGGAAATTTAATCTCATGGTGAAGCAAAAAACAAACTGTTATCTCCCGTTCAAGTGCAGAGTCAGAATATTGTGCCATGACATATGTGACTGCCCAAATTCTTCACGAGATTCGGTATACAACCAAGAAACCAGCACATATCTGGTGTGACAATCAAGCTGTTATCAAGATTGCCACAAATCTCGTTTTTCATGAGCGGACAAAGCAAATTGAAATTGATTGTCATTTCGTTCGAGAAAACTTTGAAAAGAAGAAGATCATCTTCGGCCACGTTCACACCTCTGATCAACTTGCTGATGTTCTCACAAAAGAAGTTCCTGGACTAAGAGTCTAAATTTTGTGTAACAAGCTGAGCGTGATAAATATATGTGTCCCAGCTTGAGGGGGAGTGTTAAGAGTTAAATGTTTTTTAATATTTGTATCCCACATCGGTGTGGGTAAACCACTGTACTCCTTTTATAATCTATATATTGAGCACCCTACCTCATTGTAAGGTACGGAGTTTCCATTACAGCAACAACAAAAACAAAAACAACAACAACAACAATAATTCAACCTTAGGTGTTGCCATATTCTATCTTTTATTTCATTATTTCATTGACAATGGTTTGTATGTGTGTTTTTCTGCTTTCCACTTCCAATATCTTGTTTTATTGCTGATGTTTTCCAGGTACAAAGTTGGATAAGAAGTGGCCTGAAAGATTTATCGATTTCAAGAGCATTTGTGGATTGGGGCATAGCTATTCCTAATGACAAACAACAAACAATTTATGTTTGGTTTGATGCTCTGCTAGGGTAAGATTTCATTTACTGACATTATAATTTGTTGGCCTAGGTTTTAGTGGCGGGTTAAATTATTTTCTTTCGTCTCTGGATGGATTCGACTTATTTTCAACATATATGTTTTACTTGGATTTTTTTTTCTTTTTTTCTGAACTTATGGCCATCCTTATTGGTAAATGTTGCGGTCTTTTTATTGATTTCTCTGTTTTTCATTATGTGTCCAAGCTAGGTTCACCTAGCTTGAGGGGGAGTGTTGGAGTATGTGTAACTTCCTGCCCCACTTCTTTTGTAACTTCCTGCCCCACTTCTTTTGTAACTTCTCTTTGTAACTTCCCTTTCTTTCTATAAATGAGGGCCCTCTCCTCACCTTGAAAGGAGTGGGGATTTCTGAATTTACATGGTATCAGAGGGATTCCGAACCTCCCTCCAATTTTTTGCCCCCTGTGCGCGCTGCTCCTGTGCGGCCCTCCTGTCCAGTTCGGCGGCAGCCTCCTTCCCGGCGCCCCTCTTTTTTTCTTTTCCACGGCGTCGCTCCCCTACCGCTCCGCGCGGCTCCCCTCTTGGCACCCTCCCCAGCGCGGCGCAGCTCTCCTCCCGGCGCCCTCACCCGCGCGAACCCCAGTCCCGGCGGCTCTCCCCACCGGCGCGGCTCCCCTCGCCTCGCGGCGCCCTTGCCCTCGACCCCGCGGCGCCCCTCCCGGCCAGCTCCGAAGTGCGCACGCCTTCTGCCTGGCGCGGCTCCCACCTCCCAGCTCTCCGGCGGCCCTCCTCCCTACCGCAGGCTCCCCGCGCCCTGCCTCCCGCTGCTCCCGTACCTCCCGCGCGCTTCAGCAGCTCTAGCCCCGCGGCTCCCCTCACCCAACGCAAATCGTCCCGGCACCCTAGTCCCAGCCCCCCCTAGTTTCGCCCCGGCAGCCTCTCCCGGCAGCGCGCTCTTGTCCCGGCAGCGCACCCTCGTCCCGGCAGCGCGCCCTCGTCCCGACAGTGCGCCCTCATTCCGGCGGCCCTTCCTGAACGCGCACGTCCTGCGCCAGATCACCCCACCAGCCCGCTGCATCAGCTACCCGTCGCTTCCATGGCAGACTCCTCCCCTCTGCCGCCGATGATCACCGCTTTTACCCGCCTTGTGGATGACCGATTGGACTCCACAAATTTCTCCATCTGGCGAAAGACTGTAGTGATGTCCCTCACCGGGATGGACCTCGATCATCATCTTGAAAATCCTCCCCCGGCCTCGACTGATCCCAAATATCGTTCCTGGAAACTTGCTGACAGCAAGATCTTCGCTCTGCTGGTCAATTCCATGGAACGATCGGTCAAAGATGTCACCCGCACCGCAAATACCGTCAAGGAGCTCTGGGACTCCTTGAATATCATGTACTCCGAGACCAATAACCTCGCTCGGGTGTCCGATCTCCTTCAGAGACTGTCCCATGTTCGACAGCAGGACCGATACTTTACAGCCTACTTCATGGAACGGAAAGGGCTGCGTGATGAGTTGCAGGAGTTGTGGCCCATTCCGCAAACACCGGTCGAAGCTCAGACCCAGCGGGACCAACTCTCGCTACTAAAAAAAAGGCCATTAGCGACCGCCATTGGCGGTCGCTAATACTGCCCGGACGGCAGGCTAAAGCGACCGCCAGAGGCGGTCGCTAAACTTGAATTTTTTTTTTTAAAAAAAAATGCATACCATAATAAATATATATATATATATATATTTATTAAATCAAATATATATATATAAAAAATAACGAAAATATTGATATATATAATATTAAATAAAGTATGTATATTTATTTATTAAATAATATATATATATATATATATATTAATGAAAATATTTATATATATAATATTAAATAAAATATTTTTCATTTTTTAAATAAAATGTACAAATTGTGTTTTTTTCTTCACGGTGGAAAAGCATACATAAAACAAAGGTAACAATCATAAAAAATGGAAAACAATTAAGCGCGCGCAACACTTAAAGAACGCATAATGAGCCCTACCGCGCAGACCGCACGTCCGATTGGCGTGCTGTCTGCGCGTACACGTCACGAATAATAATTAGATTGTTTCCCTGTGATTTCAGGTCAATCCGATGTGGTTCGCTATGATTTTGAGCGTGAGACGCCCGTTTTGGCCGTTTATGACACCGGAACGGCGTTCCCGGTCACCGCGGGCACACGGTACGGCCGATTGACGTGTCGTCTGCTCGACCACGTCACAATTTACTCACCCTTTGATGTCGTCTGATTTCAGGTCATTTGGACCTCGTTCGGCCCGTTTGGACCCCCCCACGCGCGTTTATCAAGCGCGCGCAACACTTAAAGAACGCATAATGAGCCCTATCGCGCAGACCGCACGTCTGATTGACGTGCCGTCTGCGCGTACACGTCACGAATAATAATTAGATTGTTTCCCTGTGATTTCAGGTCAATCCGATGTCGTCCGCTATGACTTTGACCGTCAGACGCCCGTTTTGGCCATTTATGACACCGGAAACGCGTTTCTGGTCACCACGGTCAAACGACACATCCGATTGATGTGCCGTCTTCTCGAACACGTCACAATTCACTCACCCTTTGATGTCATCTGATTTCAGGCCATTCGGACCTCGTTCGGCCCGTTTTGACCCCCCAACGCGCCATTTCAGCGCGCGCCAAGCTGCTGAAAACGACGCATTCGGTCGTGCCGCGAGCACCGCACGTCCGATGGACGTGCCGCCTCCTCCTGCATCTCAGGAATAATATTCCTATCGTTCTCGTGCGGTTTCAGGTCTTTCGGAGCACGTTTGCTCCGAATTCGACCGCCGCACGCCGTTTTGGTGTTCTATGGCGCCGGAAACGCGTTTCCGGCCGCCGCGGTCAAACGACACCTTCAAATGACGTGCCGTCTGCCCGACCATTTCACAATTCACGCACCGGCTGTTGTCGTGCGGTTTCGTGACATTCGGAGGTCGTTCGGGTGGTTTTGACCCCCGAACGCGCCATTTCAGCGCGCGCCGCGCTGCTGAAAACGGCACATTCGGTCGTGCTGAGCGCACCGCACGTCTGATGGACGTGCCGCCTCCTCCTGCATCTCAGGAATAATATTCCTATCATTCTCGTGCGGTTTCAGGTCTTTCGGAGCACGTTTGCTCCGAATTCGACCGCCGCACGCCGTTTTGGTGTTTTATGGCTCCGGAAACGCGTTTCCGGCCGCCGCGGTCAAAAGGCACCTCCGATTGACGTGCCGTCTGCCCGACCATTTCACAATTCACGCAACGGATGTTGTCGTGCGGTTTCGTGGCATTCGGAGGTCGTTCGGGTGGTTTTGACCCCCCAACGCGCCATTTCAGCGCGCGCCGAGCTGCTGAAAACGACGCATTCGGTCGTGCCGCGCGCACCGCACGTCCGATGGACGTGCCGCCTCCTCCTGCATCTCAGGAATAATATTCCTATCGTTCTCGTGCGCTTTCAGGTTTTTCGGAGCACGTTTGCTCTGAATTGGACCGCCGCACGCCGTTTTGGTGTTCTATGGCGCCAGAAACGCGTTTCCGGCCGCCGCGGTCAAACGGCACCTCCAAATGACGTGCCGTCTGCCCGACCATTTCACAATTCACGCACCGGATGTTGTCGTGCGGTTTCGTGGCATTCGGACGTCGTTCGGGTGGTTTTGACCCCCCAACGCGCCATTTCAGCGCGCGCCGCGCTGCTGAAAACGACACATTCGGTCGTGCCGAGCGCACCGCACGTCCGATGGACGTGCCGCCTCCTCCTGCATCTCAGGAATAATATTCCTACCGTTCTCGTACGGTTTCAGGTCGTTCGGAGCACGTTTGCTCTGAATTCGACCGCCGCACGCCGTTTTGGTGTTTTATGGCTCCGGAAACGCGTTTCCGACCGCCGCGGTCAAACGACACCTCTGATTGACGTGCCGTCTGCCCGAGCATTTCACAATTCACGCAACGAATGTTGTCGTGCGGTTTCGTGGTATTCGGAGGTCGTTCGGGTGGTTTTGACCCCCCAACGTGCCATTTCAGCGCGCGCCGAGCTGCTGAAAACGACGCATTCGGTCGTGCCGCGCGCACCGCACGTCCGATGGATGTGCCGCCTCCTCTTGCATCTCAGGAATAATATTCCTATCGTGCTCGTGCGGTTTCAGGTTGTTCGGAGCACGTTTGCTCCGAATTCGACCGCCGCACGCCGTTTTGGTGTTTTATGGCGCCGGAAACGCGTTTCCGGCCGCCGCGGTCAAACGGCACCTCCGATTGACGTGCCGTCTGCCCGACAATTTCAGAATTCACGCAACGGATGTTTTCGTGCGGTTTCGTGGCATTCGGAGGTCGTTCGGGTGGTTTTGACCCCCAACGCGCCATTTCAGCGCGCGCCGAGCTGCTGAAAACGACGTATTTGGTCGTGCCGAGCGCACCGCACGTCCGATGGACGTGCCGCCTTCTCCTGCATCTCAGGAATAATATTCCTATCGTTCTCGTGCGGTTTCAGGTCGTTCGAAGCACGTTTGCTCCGAATTCGACCGCCGCACGCCGTTTTGGTGTTTTATGGCGCCGGAAACGCGTTTCCGGCCGCCGCGGTCAAACGGCACCTCCAATTGACGTGCCGTCTGCCCGACCATTTCACAATTCACGCAAGGGATGTTGTCGTGCGGTTTCGTGGCATTCGGAGGTCGTTCGGGTGGTTTTGACCCCCCAACGCGCCATTTCAGCGCGCGTCGAGCTGCTGAAAACGACGCATTCGGTCGTGCCGCGCGCACCGCACGTCCGATGGACGTGCCGCCTCCTCCTGCATCTCAGGAATAATATTCCTATCGTTCTCGTGCGGTTTTAGGTTTTTCGGAGCACGTTTGCTCTAAATTGGACCGCCGCACGCCGTTTTGGTGTTCTATGGCGCCGGAAACGCGTTTCCGGCCGCCGCGGTCAAACGACACCTCCAAATGACGTGCCGTCTGCCCGACCATTTCACAATTCACGCACCGGATGTTGTCGTGCGGTTTCGTGGCATTCGGACGTCGTTCGGGTGGTTTTGACCCCCCAACGCGTCATTTCAGCGCGCGCCGCGCTGCTGAAAACGAGACATTCGGTCGTGCCGAGCGCACCGCACGTCCGATGGACGTGCCGCCTCCTCCTGCATCTCAGGAATAATATTCCTATCGTTCTCGTGCGGTTTCAGGTCGTTCAGAGCACGTTTGCTCTGAATTCGAACGCCGCACGCCGTTTTGGTGTTTTATGGCTCCGGAAACGCGTTTCCGGCCGCCGCGGTCAAACGGCACTTCTGATTGACGTGCCGTCTGCTCGACCATTTCACAATTCACGCAACGGATGTTGTCGTGCGGTTTCGTGGCATTCGGAGGTCGTTCGGGTGGTTTTGACCCCCCAACGTGCCATTTCAGCGCGCGCCGAGCTGCTGAAAACGACACATTCGATCGTGCCGAGCGCACCGCACGTCCGATGGACGTGCCGCCTCCTCCTGCATCTCAGGAATAATATTCCTATCATTCTCGTGCGGTTTCAGGTCTTTCGGAGCACGTTTGCTCCGAATTCGACCGCCGCACGCCGTTTTGGTGTTTTATTGCTCCGGAAACGCGTTTCCGGCCGCCACGGTCAAAAGACACCTCCGATTGACGTGCCGTCTGCCCGACCATTTCACAATTCACGCAACGGATGTTGTCGTGCGGTTTCGTGGCATTCGGAGGTCGTTCGTGTGGTTTTGACCCCCCAACGCGTCATTTAAGCGCACGCCGAGCTGCTGAAAACGACGTATTCGGTCGTGCCGAGCGCACCGCACGTCCGATGGACGTGCCTCCTCCTCCTGCATCTCAGGAATAATATTCCTATCATTCTCGTGCGGTTTCAGGTCGTTCGGAGCACGTTTGCTCCGAATTCGACCGCCGCACGCCGTTTTGGTGTTTTATGGCGCCGGAAACGCGTTTCCGACTGCCGCGGCCAAACGACACCTCTGATTGACGTGCCGTCTGCCCGACCATTTCAGAATTCACGCAACGGATGTTGTCGTGCTGTTTCGTGGCATTCGGAGGTCGTTCGGGTGGTTTTGACCCCCAACGCGCCATTTCAGCGCGCGCCGAGCTGCTGAAAACGACGCATTCGGTCGTGCCGTGCGCACCGCACGTCCGATGGACGTGCCGCCTCCTCCTGCATCTCAGGAATAATATTCCTATCGTTCTCGTGCGGTTTCAGGTCGTTCGGAGCACGTTTGCTTCGAATTCGACCGCCGCGCGCCGTTTTGGTGTTTTATGGCGCCGGAAACGCGTTTTTGGCCGCCGCGGTCAAACGGCACCTCCGATTGACGTGCCGTCTGCCCGACCATTTCAAAATTCACGCAACGGATGTTGTCGTGCGGTTTCGTGGCATTCGGAGGTCGTTCGGGTGGTTTTGACCCCCCAACGCGCCATTTCAGCGCGCGCCGAGCTGCTGAAAACGATGCATTCGGTCGTGCCGCGCGCACCGCACGTCCGATGGACGTGCCGCCTCCTCCTGCATCTCAGGAATAATATTCCTATCTTGCTCGTGCGGTTTCAGGTCGTTCGGAGCACGTTTGCTCCGAATTCGACCGCCGCACGCCTTTTTGGTGTTTTATGGCGCCGAAAACGCATCTCCGGCCGCCGCGGTCAAACGGCACCTCTGATTGACGTGCCGTCTGCCCGACCATTTCACAATTCACGCAACGGATGTTGTCGTGCTGTTTCGTGGCATTCGGAGGTCGTTCGGGTGGTTTTGACCCCCCCAACGCGTCATTTCAGCGCGCGCCGAGCTGCCGAAAACGACGTATTCGGTCGTGCCGAGCGCACCGCACGTCCGACGGACGTGCCGCCTCCTCCTGCATCTCAGGAATAATATTTCTACCGTTCTCGTGCGGTTTCAGGTCGTTCGGAGCACGTTTGCTCCGAATTCGACCGCCGCACGCCGTTTTGGTGTTTTATGGCGCCGGAAACGCGTTTTCGGCCGCCGCGGTCAAACGGAACCTTCGATTGACGTGCCGTCTGCCCGACCATTTCAGAATTCACGCAACGGATGTTGTCGTGCGGTTTCGTGGCATTCGGAGGTCGTTCGGGTGGTTTTGACCCCCCAACGCGCCATTTCAGTGCGCGCCGAGCTGCTGAAAACGACGCATTCGGTCGTGCCGCGCGCACCGCACGTCCGATGGACGTGTCTCCTCCTCCTGCATCTCAGGAATAATATTCCTATCGTGCTCGTGCGGTTTCAGGTCGTTCGGAGTACGTTTGCTCCGAATTCGACCGCCGCACGCCGTTTTGGTGTTTTATGGCGCCGAAAACGCGTTTCCGGCCGCCGCGGTCAAACGGCACCTTCGATTGACGTGCCGTCTACCCGACAATTTCAGAATTCACGCAACGGATGTTGTCGTGCGGTTTCGTGGCATTCGGAGGTCGTTCGAGTGGTTTTGACACCCCAACGCGCCATTTCAGCGCGCGCCGAGCTGCTGAAAACGACGTATTCGGTCGTGCCGAGCGCACCGCACGTCCGCTGGACGTGCCGCCTCCTCCTGCATCTCCGGAATAATATTCCTATCGTTCTCGTGCGGTTTCAGGTCGTTCGGAGCACGTTTGCTCCGAATTCGACCGCCGCACGCCGTTTTGGTGTTTTATGGCGCCGGAAACGCGTTTCCGGCCGCTGCGGTCAAACGGCACCTCCGATTGACGTGTCGTCGGCCCGACCATTTCACAATTCACGCAACGGACGTTGTCGTGCGGTTTCGTGACATTCGGAGGTCGTTCGGGTGGTTTTGACCCCCCAACGCGCCATTTCAGCGCGCGCCGAGCTGCTGTAAACGACGCATTCGGTCGTGCCGAGCGCACCGCACGTCCGATGGACGTGCCGCCTCCTCCTGCATCTCAGGAATAATATTTCTATCGTTCTCGTGCGGTTTCAGGTCGTTCGGAGCACGTTTGCTCCGAATTGGACCGCCGCACGCCGTTTTGGTGTTCTATGGCCCCGGAAACGCGTTTCCGGCCGCCGCGGTCAAACGACACCTCCGAATGACGTGCCGTCTGGCCGACCATTTCAGAATTCACGCACCGGCTGTTGTCGTGCGGTTTCGTGGCATTCAGACGTCGTTCGGGTGGTTTTGACCCCCAACGCGCTATTTCAGCGCGCGCCGCGCTGCTGAAAACGACACATTCGGTGGTGCGGGGGGCTGTACGGGGGTGCGGGGGGGCTGTGCGGGGGTGCGGGGGGCTGTGCGGGGGTGCGGGGGGCTGTGCGGGGGTGCGGGGGGGCTGTACGGGGGTGCGGGGGGGCTGTACGGGGGTGCGGGGGGCTGTACGGGGGTGCGGGGGGGCTGTCCGGGGGTGCGGGGGGGCTGTACGGGGGTGCGGGGGGCTGTACGGGGGTGCGGGGGGGCTGTCCGGGGGTGCGGGGGGGCTGTCCGGGGGTGCGGGGGGGCTGTACGGGGGTGCGGGGGGCTGTACGGGGGTGCGGGGGGGGGGCTGTACGGGGGTGCGGGGGGGCTGTACGGGGGTGCTGGGGGCTCTACGGGTGTGCGGGGGGGCTGTACGGGGGTGCGGGTGGGCTGTCCGGGGGGTGCGGGGGGGCTGTCCGGGGGGTGCGGGGGGGCTGTACGGGGGTGCGGGGGGGCTGTACGGGGGTGCGGGGGGCTGTACGGGGGTGCGGGGGGGCTGTCCGGGGGTGCGGGGGGCTGTACGGGTGTGCGTGGGGGCTGTCCGGGGGTGCGGGGGGCTGTACGGGTGTGCGTGGGGGCTGTCCGGGGGTGCGGGGGCTGTCCGGGGGTGCGGGGGGGGGGACTGTACGGGGGTGCGGGTGGGGGGGGGGCTGTACGGGGGTGCGGGGGCTGTACGGGGGGGCTGTACGGGGGTGCGGGGGGTTGTACGGTTGTGCGGGGGGCTGTTCGGGGGTGTGGGGGGCTGTACGGGGGTGCAGGGGGTTAGAGTTTTTAAATGCACGTCTTAGATAATATTAGCTATCATATAATAAACAAGACAAGAAAGAAATTATAAGTATACAACCTTCTAATTTAAATTAAATGAATACATACAGTACATCAATGTCAACCCCACCAGTAAAAACAAAAAACTTATCTCGTGAATATATGATGCGTCACGCGTTGTCATCAATGCTACCTCCTTCTGGTGGGCCAGAGGCCTACAACAAATAAACATTATAAATATTTTAATAACAAAAATAATTTAAATTAAATAAATAAATACAGTATATACCTGCGTCGTATGATCCCCTGCACCATCAGCTCGACGCACATATTCCCGCAGTGTTCTAACCTCAGCTGTCAATTGCGCATTTGCCTCCTCGGAAGCGCGCAGCCGTGCCTCAAAATCTGACATCTGCTGTGTCATATGAGCAACAGCAGGACCGACAACCGCAACGCGTGACACTACAGAACGAGGAATCCCTGCTCCATAGGTCAAACTATAGCCATGCTCGTCCCGACCGACAATGCGATGAAAGATCTCATCCCGTCGCATGGGAAGCTGTCGCTGGTCCTCTGGCAGATGTTCTAACTCAGCTTCAAATTGAGCCTGTGAAATATTTAAATATATATAAATATATATATGTTAATATATAGATTTATGTAATTATTGGTAAGTACAGACACTTACTATCAATGCTGCAACCTCTGGATCATTGCGATCACGAGTCCTCATCCACACCGACATTTTATCAGTTGCTGCACCTTGCTCTCGTAACTGTATATTAAAAGAATATAAACACAAAACCATATTAATTAATAAATTAAAAAATGAATAATATATACCTCATGTCGGATCTGAGACACGTGACGAGTCCCGAGCCTGTGAGGTGGTCCCTGCAACGCTCGATTCTCAGAATGGCGTGTTGACACCTCCTACATTCAATTCATTCAAATTTCAAACAAATCACATATTCTTGAAAATATATATACACCAAAATAATTATTATACAAACCGCAACACCCTCAGTAGACCAATATGCAACCAAGTCACGCCACTGAGCCGGGAGGACACCTCTCGGGACTTTTTCCAAAATGTCTAGGGCACCCACATTTGGTACCCAGTGGTCCCTCTTCACTTTGCCTTTATAATCTTTCCACATCTTACGGCATTTGCTCATACACACGGGCCGAAACTCTTCAGGGCATACTTTCGAATTTTGCTATAAAGAAAATAATCAAACATATTAGTATTCTTTATACATAGAAAATAAAGTAAAATGATTTTCTTACCTGAACCTCCCTCCATAGACGATCTAATGTGTCCTGAGGGATAGAAGCCCAGTCACGCGTGGTCAATGGAAATCGATGTGGGTCACGTATGATATGACCCAACTGAAGAATAAATGCCGGGGCATTCGGTCCCACAGGATGAAAAACCTCATCAAATGAAACATCTATCGTCGTGTCGGAATTCCATGATAATATGCCACGACCAGGGCCTCTCCTGCGAGAGGAAGAAGCAGCCGAGTCTGATCCTGTTGAAAACAATTTTATATATAAATTGACAAATGTTATATATATATATATATGTATGTATGTCAATTACATAAAAAATATAGACAATGACATTCAAACATACCTCGACCCTGAGACGTAGATGCCTCAGATAGATGATGTGGATCTTTTGCCTCTTCCCCTGACATGTCTGCAGTCATAGAAAACATCAGTAATGAGTCCAAAGTGTTTAAAAGATAAATTGGATTGTTCTTAAAAAATCAAACTTGTACAACTGTTAATCAAACAAAAAATGGATTGAATAATTAGTTGTGAATGAATTTTAAAAAATCAGAAAGTTAACAAAACAGATATACAAATTATGTACAAAACCAGTCAATGCATAGCCAAATTTCAGATAGAACTAATAAAAATTCAAGCAGCACATGAATCAGATGAAGAATACCTCAAAGGGATGATACACCGACCATAACATCAATAAATCAAGAGTAAAAACAACCTAAATATTTATGATTGAATTAAAACTTACAAAAGTGAGGATTAAAACTTATAAAGATTTATAAAATGATTAGATAATTTATGATATCCTAGGACATTCTACTGAATAGCGGGAAAACAATTATACCTTTCATTAAGCATGCAAATCGACCGTTTCTCCTTCAACAGCCGCTCTGACCCAATAAATATCTTCTTCACGTTGAACTACGGTATGTTGATCAAGTTGTTGGTAAACAAACGGAACAGTCTCGGGTTCATCTTCTTCAAATAAAAACACTCCTCGCCGAGACATTTTGACAACAACTTGCCAACTTGGATCCGAAGGCAAAGTAACGAAGAATACTTGTTCCGCTTGTGATGTCAAAATGAAAGGTTCATTCTCAACTCATTCATTATTTCTGTATAACATATGGTTAAAATTCACCAATGAAAACTGATATTGATCGACTTTACATCCACGCACTGGATCAACCCAATTACACTTTAACACTATGTACTTCAAACCGTGTGTGTATACAACTTCAATGATGTCTATCAATTGACCATAGTAATAACCAGAATCGACAAAGGGACAACCGATGCCACTGTTTTGTGTTGCTTGTTTGTCGTCAACATCTTTAATGCGAAATCGAAAACCATTAGCATCAATAGCTTTATAACGACGAGCCGTTATAGATGGACCCTCAGCCAGTTGGATAAATACTTCAGGTAGCGTGGGGTCCCCTAACTCCCTCAGCTTACGAACCTACATAATTTATAAAAATCAATACTGATATATGCAGAAAGAATTAGTATAATACGTCACTCATAATGAAAATCAATTTATACATACATAATCCTTGAACCAATCATGAAATGACGCATAATGAGATTGTTGAATTTGCAATTCAGTCGCACGATGCATCGCTTCTTTTATCTCATTAATGTGTTTCCTGCAAATGATAACGCGATGTTTAAAAGATCATCTTATGCAAACAAAACATGTAAAAGTTATACAAGCACATTGATAAGATACTTACTGCATTAATGGTGCAACTGATGGAGTATTGAACAAGATATATCGATGTGCTTGTATCCACTCGATGTTGTCCATATCAAATGTGGTTCCTTCTCCAACTGGACCATCATGAATCCGAGAGGGCTTATCTAATTTTGTTTCAACATCCGTAAGATATTCTGCACAAAAGATAGTACACTCATCCATCAAATAACCATTGGCTATTGATGCCTCTGGACGAGCTCTGTTGCGTACAAATCTTTTCAATGTACTCAAATACCGTTCAATAGGATACATCCACCAGAATTGCACTGGACCAGCAGCCATTACTTCATCAGTTAGGTGCACTGTCAAGTGGACCATAACATCGGAAAAAGAGGGGGGGAAAAGTTTCTCAAAGTGACAAAGCGTAAGTACAATTCGGTCCTGCAAACTTTTTAAATCACTCATTCGTTGATTTCTTAAACAAAGCTGTCTAAAAAAATTACTCATCTCAATCAAGGGCTGAACAACATTGGGGGATAAACAATCACAAATTGCGATTGGAATCAACTGCTGAAGTAATATGTGATTGTCATGACTTTTCAACCCTTGCAATGTCTTGCTCGTCAGATTCACACACTTTGAAATATTAGAAGAATAACCATCAGGCACCTTGACCATCTTCAAAATGGAAAGAAATGTTTCTTTCTCCTCTGTAGTCATCGTATACTGTGCAGCAGGCATATATGCCTTGTTTCCCTCAGCTAACTGTAAATGCAACTGTTTCCTTAAACCCATTTCTTCCAAATCACGGCGTGCATTAACATGGTCCTTTGATTTTCCACTGACACCTAAAATGGTCCACAATATGTTATCACAAACATTTTTTTCAATGTGCATGACATCCAAATTATGCCTAAACATGTTAGTTTTCCAATACGGAAGACTATAAAAAATACTTTTCTTTTTCCAATTGTGACTGCGCTGCCTACCCGCAGCACGAATATTACGTACTGGAGGAGCCACCAAATCCTGAATTTCATATACCGTGCGGATGTTTTCTTCCTCAATCTGCGATAACATTTCGACTCCTGTCATGATCTTTGGTGCTGGGCTGAACTCTCTAGAACCATCAAATGTCACTCTGTCCTTTCTGAATCTGTGCTGAGGAGGGAGAAAACGCCTGTGATCCATGTATGCCCATTTTTTGGAATGTTTAAGCCATACAGATTTTTTACTTTTATTGCAACAAGGGCAAACAAATTCCCCTTTCGTACTCCAGCCTGATAAATTTGCATAAGCTGGGAAGTCATTGATTGTCCACAATAAAGCAGCATGCAGTTTGAACATTTCATTCGTTTCGCAGTCATAAGTCATCACACCATCGCCCCAAAATTCATTCAACTCATCAATCAATGGCTGAAGGTAAACATCAATCTTATCCCCCGGACTTTTAGGTCCATCAATAAGAGTGGAAAGTAATATAAATTGTTGCTTCATACAAAGCCACGGAGGAAGATTATATGGAACCAACACCACGGGCCATGTGCTATGAGTTGCACCAACGATAGACTTGAATGGATTGAAACCATCTGCTGCCAATCCCAATCGGACATTACGAACATCTTTAGCAAAGTCGGGATGTCTCTTATCAAATTCCTTCCATGCATGAGAGTCTGCCGGGTGGGTTAACATTATCACTTTCATGAACTCTTTCTGCATGCCATCTCATTAAATTAGAAACTTTAGATGACATAAAAAATCTTTTCAACCTGGGTTTAAGGAGAAAGTAACGCATTTGCTTTACGGCAATCGGTTTCCCCTGTATCGCAATCTGACTTTGATGAGTATTATTTCCCCTGTTCTCTTTCCACCTGGAAGCACCACAAATCGTACAAATATCCAAATGGGCAGTTTCTTTTGTAAACAACATACAGTTGTTTGCACATGCATCTATGGTCTCATATGTAAAACCTAAGTTCTCTGTCAACTTACGAGAATAGTAATACGACTCAGGAATCTTAGCGTTGACAGGAAGAACTTTTTTCAATAAAACCAAAAGCATGTCGAATGATGTGTCTGACCAATTATTCAAAGTCTTCAAATGCAACAACTCCACGATAAACGACAGTTTATTGTAAGAAGTACATCCAGGATATAATTCTGTTTTCGCATCATCAAGTGCTTCATAAAACCTCCTCGAATCACGATCTGCACCAGAGCGAAGATTTATCTCACCGGTCTCAAGATTCTGGATGTCAATGCCTTCAGGATCAAACCCACGTACCATTTCAGTAAGCATTTCATGCATTGGATTAGTCATCCTTGCATCAACATCCATCTGAGCTGCATCTGTATTTTGACAACGAACATATTCTTCTCCATGACGAGTCCAACACTTATAATTTTTCAGAAATCCATTAAAGAAAAGGTGCTCCCTCACAGTATCTCGTGTGAATTGATATCTGTTAGCACATTTTCTACATGGACAACTAATATAGTCACTTCCAAATCCTCTCGTGAAGTCCATAAACTGCATAATGCCATTGAAATACTCTCTAGACGTTCGATTTGGAAGATCAATCCAACTCTTATCCATAATAAGATCCCTATAACAAACATTTACATAAGACTTATTACATTTTCATTTTTGATATCAAATATATTTAAAATAAATACTAACTAATTGTTTGTGAACCATTTATAAAATAATAATGTAAGTGAAAGCCCATGTCATACCTGATTGCGCTACAAACCTGGAAGGGAGGGGAGCCGACGGCGGTGCTTTGAGGGAGAGGAGCGGTGGGGAGCCGGAGCCGGAGCTGGTGCGGCGAGGGAGGGGACGGTGAAGGAGGGGACGGGTGGCGGTGGTGCGGCGAGGGAGGGGACGAAGATGAATGGGACGGGGGTTGGCGGGGTTCGGGGGGGGTGTTCGGGGTGCTGGGGGGAGGGACGAGGGGGCGGAGGGCCGAGGGCGGAGGTCGGAGGCCGGAGGGGCTGGAGGCCGAAGGCCGGAGGGCTCCCGAGGGCTTCCGGAGGCGGGTGGCGGGAGGCCGCAGGGCGGCCGTAGGGCGGAGGGCGGCCGGAGCCGGAGGGCGGAGAGCGGCCGGGGAGGGCGGGGCCGGCGGAGGGCGGCCGGGGAGGGCGGGGCCAGCGGAGGGCGGCCGGGGAGGGCGGGGCCGGCGGAGGGCGGCCGGAGGGCTGCTGGGCTGCCGGAGGCGGGTGGCGGGAGGCTCGAGGGCAGAGGGAGGTCGCAGGGCGTAGGGCGGCCGGAGCCGGAGGGCGGAGGACGGCCGGAGGAGGGCGGGCCGGCGGAGGGCAGCCGGAGGGCGGTTGGAGGGCGGCCGGAGGGCGGAGGGTGGCCGGCCGGAGGGGGGGCCGGCGGAGGGCGGGGCGGCGGAGGGCGGGGCGGCGGAGGGCGGGGCGGCGGGGAGGGCGCGCGGCGGCGGGGGGGGGGGGGTGACGGGGGGGAAGGGTTCGGGGGGGGGCACGATCGAGTGGAGAGGGGGGGGGGGGCGGAGGCCCCTTATTTTTTTTAAGGAGGCTTAGCGACCGCCATTGGTGGTCGCTATTGGTAACCAATAGGGCGGTCGCTATAGGTAACAGGGCTCAAATGCCCTGTTTTCTAGTAGTGTCTGTCTCTTCACTCTTCTCAACGGCCTCGCTCCAGAGTTTGCCACAACGGCAACCGAACTGCTCGCTAGCTCGTCGATGCTGGAAATCCCACAGGTGTATCACCGGCTCAGCAAGGCCCAGCGGGCTCTTCCTCCTCCTGCCCCCGTGATCGACCCCTCAGCTCTCGTTGGTCATGGCGGTGGCCGCTCATCTGGTCCTCGTGGACGTGGTCGTGTGGACAGTTGTCCACGTCCCCTCTGTCAACACTGTGGCGAGGTTGGCCACACGATCGACAGATGTTGGGTCCTGCATGGACGTCCATCTCAGCGCCCGCGGCAGGGACAGACAGCGGTCCAGGAAGCGCCATCGGCAGTCGCAACTCTTCCCCACTCTCTGGACCTTTCAATGACCGACATCCGGCTGACTCATGATCCTCGGGAATCTGCCGAACCTGACCCATCAGCAGCTTCTATAGCACATTCTGCTCACTCCACTGCCTTTGTCGGCCGTCGCTCCCCTGCCTGGATGTTGGACTCAGGTGCCTCCGACCACCTCACCGGTGATGCTGGTATATTGACCTCTTACTGCCCTTATACCGGTTCCTCGACCATCACTGTCGCTGATGAATCCACTATCCCGATTGCGGGCTACGGCGCATGCTCTCTGACTCCGTCGATTCACCTACCCATTGTGGCACATGTGCCCCGCAGTCTATTTAATCTTCTTTCCATCAGTAAACTGACAAAAGATTATAACTGTGCTGCCATATTTACCTCATCTGGTGTTGTTTTTCAGGAGCAGACAACGAACCGAGAACTTGGTAGAGACCGACTTCGGGACGGGGTCTACATGTTCGATGCACCAGCACCCATCGCTTGCTCCTCTACCTCTTCTCGAGCATTGGATCTTCATTCCCGGTTGGGCCATCCGCCGGTATCCACCATTCATCAGCTTTTTCCAGAGTTTCGTCGGAGTCTTTCTTTTCAATGTGAGTCCTGTACTTTTGCGAAACATCATCGCACTACATACCTTCCTCAGGTGGATACACGGGCCTCAAACCCTTTTGATCCGGTTCTTTCAGATGTTTGGGGTCCTTGTACCATTCTGAGTCATTTGGGATATAAATATTATATATCTTTCATTGATGATTATTCGCGAATGACTTGACTTTACCTCCTTCGAGAACGCTCCCACGTGTTTTCCACCTTCCAAACCTTTTATGCTGAGATTCGGAATCAATTTTTAATCTCGGTCAAATGTCTCCGCTCAGACAATGGGCGTGAGTATCTCTCCACTTCCTTTCGGCAGTTTCTCCAGACGAAAGACATCCTTCATCAGGCATCTTGTCCTGATACACCCCGACAGAATGGCGTGGCCGAGCGGAAACACAGACATATTCTGGAGACTGCTCGTGCCCTCCTTTTTCACCGCCAGGTGCCTCTGCAGTTTTGGGGCGATGCGATTCTCACCGCCACCTACCTGATTAACCGTCTTCCTTCCACTATCCTTCGGGGGGAGACTCCTTTTAGGACTTTGTTCTCCTCTCTCCCTCTTCACTCCCTTCCCATTCGCGTGTTTGGGTGCCTCTGTTACGTTCGCGACACCCGTCCCGGTCTCTCCAAACTCGCTCCCAAAGCCCTCCGCTGCATCTTTTTAGGCTATTCCCGCACTCAGCGCAGATATCGCTGTTTCTCCCCCGACCTACGGCGGTATGTCATCTCGGCCGACGTTGCATTTGTTGAGAGTTCTTCATTCTCACTTCCTTCTCCTCATCCTGACCCTGCCATCGATGATTGTCTTCCTCTCATCATCCATCCTCCACCGGCGTCAACCCCTGTTGACACCCATTTTGGTCAGATCTACTCTCGACGTCCATCGACTGTATCCCCCGTCCCGGCCAATGACACTGACGCTCCCGCTTCGTCCGCTGCTCCTGCTCTGCCACCCGCGGACTTTCCCATTGCCCTTCGGAAAGGTACTCGCTCCTGCTAGAGTACTCCTCTATTTGTCTCTTCATACAGGGGTTTGTCCGCTCTGGAGACAGTTTCTGTACCACGCACGGTTGGTGAGGCCAAATCTCACCCCGACTTGCTCGCTGCAATGCAGGATGAATTGCAGGCTTTAGAGGAAAACCATACTTGGGATCTTGTACCTCTTCCAGCAGGCAAACAGGCAGTGGGCAGCAAATGGATTTACACCGTCAGGCTGAATCCCGATGGCACTCTCCACCGCCTCAAAGCCCGCCTTGTTGCCAAAGGATTTGCACAGACGTACGGTGTTGACTACTTTGATACCTTCTCACGGGTTGCCAAGATGGCATCTGTCCGGTTATTCATCTCTGTCGCCGCCCATCATCAGTGGCCTCTTCATCAATTGGATGTCAAGAATGCCTTCCTCCATGGCTTCCTTGAGGAAGAGATTTATCTGCAGCAGCCACCCGGATTCTGTGCCTTCGGCGCTGAATCTCGCGTTTGCCGTCTCCGCCGCTCTCTTTACGGCCTGAAGCAATCTCCCCATGCTTGGTTCGGCCGCTTTAGCACGGTCATTAGCGAATTTGGGCTTTCTCGCAGTATGAAGGATCACACTGTCTTCTACAGGACGAGTGCCCGTGGCTGCATCTTATTGGTCGTATATGTGGATGACATCGTCATCACCGGCAGCGACTCTATGGGTATCACCCACCTCAAGGCCCATCTTCACCACCACTTCCACACGAAGGATCTTGGTCCTCTCACCTACTTTCTTGGCATTGAGGTTTCCTATTCCTCGGACACCATCTCCCTCTGCCAACGGAAGTATGCATTGGATATATTACAAAATGCTGGGCTGACTCAGGCCACTGCGGTCGATACTCCTCTAGAGCCTGGGGAGCGCTCTCTTTATGCCTCCTCCGCACTGTACTCACATCCCGAGCGGTACCGTCGATTGGTGGGTCAACTCAATTATCTCACCATGACTCGACCCGACATCTCCTGTGCAGTTGCCAAAGTCAGTCAATTTATGGCGCATCCAACCACCTCTCAGTGGGATGCTGTCATCCGCATCGCCAAGTACATCAAGCGCGATCCTGCCCGTGGTCTTCTCTACTCCCAGCATCCTCATCAGCATATTGAGGCCTTTTGCGATGCTGATTACGCTGGCTGCCTTGCCACTCGGAAATCTACATCTGGGTTTGCCATATTCTTGGCAGACAATCTCATTTCTTGGCGGAGCAAGAAACAGACGGTCGTCTCTCGCTCCAGTGCCGAGTCTGAGTATCGTGCTATGGCCACCATCACTATCGAGATCCTATGGTTTCAACAACTCCTCCAGGAGCTTGACTTTCCTCAGCAGACTTCTGCTCACATAGCTTGAGGGGGAGTGTTGGAGTATGTGTAACTTCCTGCCCCACTTCTTTTGTAACTTCCTGCCCCACTAGTTTTGTAACTTCTCTTTGTAACTTCCCTTTCTTTCTATAAATGAGGGCCCTCTCCTCACCTTGAAAGGAGTGGGGATTTCTGAATTTACAGTAAAATATACTTTACGCTCTTTCTTGTGGACCTTTGAATTTTATCTTCTTTTGCAAAATATTCTTTTAACTATTTGCGTCCTGTTTATTTATTTTTTAAATAGTAGGGGAATAAAGGGATGTTTCTGTATTTCAGCGATTTTATCCAGTAGTTAGGAATATGTTGGCATATCAAGCTGGATTGCTGGATTTTAGGATTAGCAGCAAATAAACAGTGGCTTAGATAAGATTCGTTTCCATATCTATTTGTATAAATATTATCAAGTTGTAGAAAGAATGACTCCAGAAACTGTGCGTAAGTAATATAAATAAAGATACACAAGATCCCGGATAGGTGAGAGAGATGAATTTTAAAATGGCAAGATGATGTGATAAGATTGTCTGGTTCAGTAGGACGCACCTAGACACACCTATAGACCAAATACATAGCCATCCTGATACTCTCCCTCAGGATAGACACACACACCAAATCATATATTTTTTATTCAATAGGGAAAAAACCAAAGTACACAGAACCCAAGAGACCCAAACCTCGAAATCAAGTGGGGTGAAAGTAATGGAGTCCGAGAGAATCACTTCGAACTTTATTCACACTCTGGGGGAAGGGAACCCACACTATTAAAAGAGACAAACATATCATCATGCGTGTAGAATGATAAAAGAGGGGAGATCCAAAACCCAAAGTACCTCTCTAAGGGAGACTTTGAGGTTATTTTATAATGAATACTAAAGACTACATCAGACCATAAGTCTGATGTGGGATACAGACTCCAACACCCCCCCTCAAGCTAGGTGTACCTAGCTTGAACACAAAAAAAACAAAGAAATCAATAGACGCTGCAAACACTCCCCCTCAAACTGGACATACCCAGCTTGATTATAAAACAAGACAAAACAGAAAAGAAATCATTTGCGATTGCAGCTCTCCCTTGAGATGAAAAAGATGGATGATTGAAGATGACTCTAAAAGATGTCGAGGCACAGCAAAAGAACCGTGTAGGCGGGGTCAGTCGATGGGACGCCGGGAAAGCTGCACTGGCGGTGCTGGTCGATGGAGCGGAAGGTGAATTTTTTGGAGAAGATGTTGGATAAACAGCAGGAGCCTGGGCAGCAACAGGTCAGGCGAAAAAAAAAGCAACAAAAAACAAAGCAGAAAATGCCACCGCAGGGAGGAGGGCCACCGACTGGAGGGGTGGCGAACAGGGGAGATGAGCCGGATTTGGGGAGCGCCTGGAACCCACCTGCGTGCACAGGGATGCAGGAGAGGCATTGTCGCTGCGGAAGAGGTGCTGCGTGAGAGGATGGCCGACCAAGGGGGTCATTGTGCGAGAGGACTGTTGACCTGGAGGGTAACGCTGGGAGGGTTCTGCAGGAGGAGGCGGTTTTGGCGTCGGGGGGTGGGGGGTACCGCGCCTGGAGGGCTGTGGAGGATGGAGCGTAGTTGCGCGTCGCTCGTAGGGAGGGAGCCTCCGGGTGGGATACGTCGGGGATGAAGGCTTGTAGTTCGTGAGATCGGCCGTGGCCTTCGAGATCCAGGGCGAAGCAACCGAGCCGATGCGCAAGGAGGAGCGGCCCATCGGGAGGGCGACGCGCAGGAGGGTTCCGCCGGGAGGGAGTTGCGCGCAGGGATCGTGCACAGTGAGCGGCCGGCGATAGGGCCGTTGCCTTGCGTGAGGGGCTATCGCACAGGGGCGCACGGGAGGGATGTGCTACGGGAGATGCCGTCAGAGAGGGATGCGTAGGGGCACCCTAAAGATGGTAGGGGGCGGCGGTGATGGTGACCAAAGGGCTGAGGGCCGCCGCCCCCACCGTGGGGGAATTGCTGGAAACCCTAGCCGAGGGAAAAAAAATTGGAGGGAGGACTCGAGTTAGAGAACACCCTCTGATACCATGTAGAATGATAAAAGAGTTGAGACCCAAAACTTAAGGTACCTGAGGCCTTGAGATGTTATTTTATAATGAATAGACCACATTAGACCATAAGTCCGATGTGGGATACAGACTCCAACAATGCGTATACCCTGATGCAAGAAAATCAGCCACCTTGTTGCCTTCTCGTCAAGTGTGCAAGCTGGTCTGGTTGTCAATAAGAGATCTGTGTCTCCGGATATGATATGATATAGACCAGGGTGTGGAACTGAGATTCTTGTGAGAGCTATAAATAATTTTGGAATCTGTTTCGATGTTTGAGAGAGTGATGTTCTTGGACACCTGTGTCCTTGGAATTCCTATAGTGAATATGTCATCCAATTGCTCCGTAGTTCGTATGTAACAAAAAGTAAGATTCTTTTTTTCAATAAATCTCCTGAACAGAGTTACAATCAATCTCAATATGCTTAGCCCGCTCATGAAAACCCGGATTCGTGACAATTTTGATTGTTACTTGATTGTCACACCATATGCGTGTAGACTTTTGGATGGGATGGTCACTCTCATGCAGGAGATGCTACATCCTGAAGGTCTTAGCACTTACATGCTCCAGGATTTGATACTCTTACTCAACTCTTAAGCGAGATAAGATGATTTGCTTCTTGCTTCCAAAATAGACGTGACTTCTTCTAGTGAAGACAACGCATCCAAACGTGGACCTATTGGAAGACACACTTGCATAATCAACATCCATGATCAGATTACAACAGTCCCAAGTTTGGTTCCCTCTTGACATATTTGAAAATGTGAAGCACGACACTCCACTTTAGTTTTAGTAGGATGATTCATGGATTAACTTACCTTGCTTACACCATAGACAATGGCCGATTGAGTCATAGCGGGGTAGTTTTGTTTGCTGGCAAGTCAACGATACCTAACAGGTGAAGGAAATACCTCACTCTCTATATGGAGAGATCTCTCATCCAGCTCAAGTGGGGTGTCAACACTGGACAATCCTGTCTCCAGAAGTATATCCAATATGTACTTTTGCGGAGAGAAAAAATTCATTATGAGCATCGGAAGGATCTCAATCCCTAAAAGTACTTTAATGAGCCTGAAGTCCTCTGCCTTAGAGTTGTGAAGAAAAGACTTGAGCCTTGCGGTCTGTAATAGAGCTGGAGATTTGCCAGGTGTTTGGAAGGTTTATTCTATAAGGGGTAAAAGAGTCTCAATGGAGGAATCTAGAAGGGATAGTTGGTTAGACTAACTTAGTCCACGTGGGTGGGGGGTCGACGAGGTTGTTAGAAGTGGTGGAGGAGAGAGAACATATAACTCACTGAAAACCATTTTTCAGAAGCTACAGGAACACCGACTTTATATTAATGAGAAAAAGTGCGCTTTTGGTCAACTACAAATTAAATATTTGGGGCATTTGATTTTAGCCATAGGGGTATCTGAGCTGGTCTATTCTGCGGCATATAAAATCTACTTGGCTTCCTTTTTTTTTGAACAGAAAGAAACCTCAGCTCCCATTACAAATCTTAAGCTTCCAATTGTGTAGCCCACCCCTAGTAAACTGGTTAAAGGGCCCTGGTCTTGTCCTTCGCCTTGCGGTTGAAACTGGGTAAAACTGCTCCTCCCTGGCCTGATTTTTCAGCACTGTTTGTGCTGTAAACGGGTGCCTGTGACAAAGTAATAGGGGCTGTTTTATCACAAACCAGCAGAGTTTTTATGAGTAAAGTTCTTGGAATTAAATCGCAGGGATTGCCTATTTATGAAAAAAAAATCTTAGGTCTTTTAATGGCAGTGGCAAAGTGTAGACGTTACCTTGAAATGGGGCATTTGTGATTAAAACCGATTATGAAAGTTTGAAATATTTTTCTGAACAAACACTTTCTACACTAATCCAGGAAAATGGACTAGCAAAATTACTAGGGTTGAAGTACCAAATCCCATACAGAAATGGAAAAGAAAACAAGGGGCCACTACACCCCCCCTCCAGAAGCTCAAATGTCATGTACATGCCATAAAATAAAAACTTAAATACATGCAAGAAAAACAAGAAAACTCCAAACATCCTCCAAAAGCTTACCAAGCAACCAGAACAACGGCTCAAATCCCTATCGGACTATCCTGCAACACTAGCAAATTGTGGTGGGGTGAGCACATGAGAGGACTCAGTAGCATCATCCCTCTAAACAGATCAACATCCGTGTGCCAACATCACCAAACCCTTCCTTTTCCGCAACATCCTCTACCTTGCCCCCCACATCATGGGCACCACACATGAGTCGCCATGAAGCACAGTAGTAAAAACAAGGGCCATTGAACCCTTCATTCCTGCAACATCCTCTTGCCCTGGGCTCAGATATTTCCATCATCGCTCTTACCTGTCAGAAGAGACATTCACCCTCTAAGCGGTAGCTAACTGGCAGGACGACTCCTCTCCGAAACTGACCAGGAAGCGAGAATGGAACCACAACATCTCATAACCACAACCAACCACTTTTACAACCAACCACATATCCAGCTGAATCTGATGTCCAATGACGGCACTGACCGTATATCATATCCCGTAGCACCAACCACATATCACAATTCCACCGTCCCAACCATATGCCAATAGGGTAATGTAAACATGAAGTACATCAACTTTGTGCCTTCCTCCTTCCATGTACATTGCCCACCGGTAATCATCGTAGCCACATCATCCTCATCATAGTAAGGTATCGTGAACACGTAGAGCATCAACCTCATGCCCTCTCTCTACCATGCACGACCCTCGACGTTCATCATCATCCCCTGTCACATCGACCGTCGGGTACGCTACATGCCACTTCCACAATTGATCACCAAATCAAGGATCACAACCAGCAAGACATTCCAGAGTAATAAAGATTAAAACAGCCCAACCGGGTTCCAAAAAGGGCATACAAGCATTAATTTTGTGGGTCATTTCAAATAATCAATCGTTGGTTTCCATTTACCATTCTTGTTATATTCATCATGTCATTTATTAACCCATATCATAACATCCCTGCCGGCAAGCCCCCAATCGTCGTACAATGGCTGCAACCCAATTCCCCCTTTTCATTCCGCCTACCAAGATTTATCAATTTAGCCATTTCCATAATCATTATTTTAAATTCGCACCAACAAATTCTTTAGCCATTTCCAGATTCCAGTTCATATACATAATTTCGACCCACATTCTTTTAGTTCTTCCTATAAGCAGTTCATAACCAACACCCTTTCATCCTTCCACTTACTAATGTTCAATTAATTAACTTACTTCAAGCTAAAGCAGATTATTCATCATTCAACTCATCATTACAGATTTGGTTTTTCCTTGCTTACCCCGTTAACAATTCTGGACAGCCTATTCCCCTTTCTCTTTTATTCTCAGATTTCAACCCCGGTCCGTTAACTTCTTAACACAAAAACCAAGTTCATCAACAACGAGGGATAATCCAATCACAACACATCAACATAAGCAGACACAGATAATAACACCTTAATTTTTCAGATTCCAATCATTTCACTTTCATTATCGGATTTAAGTGATTGGCCTTTTATGATGGTGACAAAAATTATCGGTAACTAGAACACCAATGTAATCACAACAGCCACATATCAAATAACATTGAAGGAGAACATGATTGTAAGCATGGAAGGAATCACAACAGATTTAAGCGTATTTTCCCAGAAGATGAATGATAAGTTCAGTTTTCCCCTACCTCTACCTGCGCTTCACAACTGCCACTAATCCGATGAGAGGAAAGAGAAAGGGGATGCCCACCAGATCTAACTCACGTAAGAGAAACCCCATATGAGCCTAATCACAGAGATCTCCCGTCAAAACTGAAAGCAACTGTCACAACCCCCTCCCCAAAAAGTGTACCCCTCCTGAGCCGACAATGGGAGAAGAGAGATAGTGACCCCTCGAGTCCCGCCTCCAGTAGGCCCTGGGTTGGCGATTAGCACCGAGGGTATAATAAACACATGGATGGGAGACATTACCCTTTAAGAGAAGCACATGCAAAAGAGAGAGATAAGACAAACACCAACCAACACCTATTTAGACTACCATATAAAAGAAAACCGTACACATATGTAATATCATGCAAGAACCACTACAACTGAAAGAGAAAACTGCAAGTACCAAAAGAAAGTAAAGATGACAACGACCTCGAAGCCCAAACAACTCCTGTAAAACCCCAAGTTAGTAATAACCAACCTGATCTCCAACCTGCTCCAACTGACCTGAAAAACAGTTTATACATACGTAGGGTGAGTATAACAATATACTCAGTAGGATCCTCCCCGGAGGCTCTCATGTAAAAGTAAAGAAAGCATGCTAAAACACAGTGAACAATAAGTGAAACTAACTCGTCACCTAAACATGTATACTAAGTTCCCAGTCTCATCATGACTACTCTCACCAAATATCGTTTACAAGAGCATATAATATAAATAAAGAATATCGAGGGTACTCTGCTATCGCTTCCCCATTGGTTTGCCGCTCTGCCCCTACGTCGCACGTCCTGAGCATCTCTCTCCAAAATGGCTAGCCTGCAGACTCCTGGGAGAAACACCACAACATGCACCTCGTGCAACACACCACCACGTCCACATAACCATAAGTAACTAGGTAGTTTCCAGGAGCCACCACAACTCGCATAACGTGTATCATACGTCAGGTATTATACCTCAAACCATCGCAGCCCATACATCGAATAATGATCCTCAAACTATCACAGCCTATACACATTATGCCTATAGTAGTCCTTAAGAAACTATATCCAGAATACATGTGTGTGAAATAACCACAAGGCGTTACAGCCCTCTACACACATATATTGGGAAACTAACCACCGTGCATACCAGCACAAGTAACAACAAGAGAAAAGAGCAGGGCCAAAGGGGGTAGTCAGCCATCCATCCTCCCATCGGGGATGTTGGGGAAAACACCTCCCAGGGCTCAGAATCTCCGGGGTGTCAGTTGCCCTAACCGACAAGGTGGAGTAGCGTATAAAAACACAAAAATGTACATGATATAATATAGCTCAAAACCACATTATGGGCATAACCTAGTCTTAGACTCAACTGCAGCTAACGTCTCTTGGACTCTCGACTGTCATTGCTAAGACTAGATATCCTATAACCACACAACCATTTAAAGAGATACATTACATCACTTTATCCTATTTTATTAGTTACATTTTACGTTAATTAATTCTTAACCATTAATTAACCATTATCATTTCCACATCACATTTCATTACCATTCCAACAAAGATTCATGCCCTCCAAACATAAACAAACCGAGTCCACGACTTCTCAGAAATAACCTCAGCATTGCATCCCAGCAAGCTCCAACCCCATGGGTTAAATATTATTCATTTAGTTAGCAACATTACCACTTACCATATTTTCAGGTGCTCTAGGAAAACATTCTAAACTTCCAAACGCAAGGGGCTCAACACGGTGAGTAGATGAACTACTCGTCGAGTCTTTTCCACTTATAGCAGGAGAGTAAACTCGTCCACCCATGAGGAGCTAAACACGGAAAGCACGTGGCATACCCCGCGCGTCTTCGCCTCCCGTGACAAGATTAACCAAACACATCTGTTTGGCTCAAGCAGTGGGGAAAGGAAAACAGATAAACAAAACAACCTGACCGCCAGCCAATCAACAGATTCAACAAGCATCCAACTTTTATAATGGGTAAGCCCATCTTTAACCCTTCCCATCACCTCTGGTGTCCTCCCCGACACCCACATGCATAAACCGATGCATCTCGTCACTCCAGGCGTCAACTGCTGCCACAACAATCGGGCCTCCCTGCCCCACATACCACAACAGCCCTTCAGGCTTAGCCATCCCAGCCTCACGTTACATCCGAGCTTCCCTGCCCCACAAACCACAACACCCCTCCAGGTTCAGCCATCTCAGACTCACGTCATAAGCAGCAAAAAACAAACAAGCAACCGGGCTTTTGGCCCCAAAACAAGACATTCAACTTTCACACACAACGAGCTCTCACGACTCCAAAGCACAAGACACTCGACCTTTACAAACAAGCGAACAACTCAGGCTCTACAAAGACATTATCTTTTATCACACAACCGGTTCTTATTTCATCTTGAATTAATCGATTCATTATTCACAGGTTCCAACTACGGGCAACCTAAGCAACAAGCCATGACAAACTATCACAAATTAATTAAACAATTAATTTAACACGCCTTTAATTCTTTTATCAACAAGCATCATCAGGCTTCAGTTTCATTAACCAATCAATTAAACATGCATACTTGCATTAATTTGATTATCATCAAATTGCAACAACCAGATTCATTAAACACGCCTCTTTATCTTTTAGCCAATTAATTATCAATTAATTCCGGCTTTACGTTCTTTACCAATTTCCATCAAGAACAACATGCTAAACCAAACAAGGCATAAATATCACACTATCTAGCAAATCAAGAGGCAAACCGTTATCACGGTATAAAGCAACAACATCGCCATGTGATCGCTATCAATTTTTTAATCCGGTCCAAGTATTTAATTAGGTCAATTTCATTGCGATCCAAGGGGCTAAACCATGCTAGCTCTACGATTGTACGTAATTAAATAGAGAAGCAACGAATCCCCTACCTCAAAAAGGTCCTCGATGTTCTTCGCACTAGAACGAACCACGCAACGGGTCTCCGATCATCTCTCCCGCAAGAACTGCATCTAACCGAGGATGCCGCGACGCCACCGCACCAACAACAACTGAGAGGAACCCCATTAGAATCATGGGTAAGCAACCGCCATAACACGACGGGAAGATACAAGAGGAAATGAGATCAAAACCGGCAGAAACCGCTAGAAAATGAAGGAAAAACACACCTTGGATCAAGCCGGATGACCACGGATCGAAGATGGAAGCCCGAGATCGATTCCTGTCGAAGGGATCTCCAAAACGCTGAAGAGGGGACTGTCGGGTCGCCTGGGACGAGAGGGAGGGAAGCAGCAGCTGTCGGGTTTGACAACCCGAGCGGCTGAAATGTTTTAAAACATTACAACATCGGGGGATTACACGACGTGTAATCCCCTTTCACGTCGTGTAATTCCTCGAGGTCAGTTTCCACCGAAAAAACCGTCGCATTTCATATTTATTTTATTTTTCAAACCCCGAAATATTACATGATATGAATCCCACTTTAACATCATGAAATTCTTCTACACGGCGTGAAATTCACTTTCACGTCGTGAAAGTTCCTTGCTCCCAGTTCTCAACACCCGAGCCCCTCCGGACTTCCTCCGAGCCTCCTTCTAGCTCCGCAAGTCTCGGGAACACGCAAAGGGTTGATCCACACGGATCTAGGCCCTTACAACAACCATAACGCCACCCCTTCCAGAAGGATAAACGGAAAGTGGGCGGAGGAGGACAAGAAAACACACCTCGGGCCTCAAGAAAACGACCTGCCAAGCCAATGACCAAAGCCACAAAGGAGGGGCTGAAAGACCTCCTAAAATCGCCCTGAGCCCGCCCAAGGTTTAAGAGAGAATGGAAAGAATCAAGGAAAATCAGAGGGCGTCGGATGTTTATAGACAGGTTGTAGTAGCCACGACTCAAGGTGTGAATAGGCACTTCACATCGTGAATTGATTTGGCCAAACATCCGTCGAAAGCAATGCACCTGGATCTTAGAAGCCTCGAAACCATTCACGCCATGAATATATCCTTCATGCTGTGAATATCCACAACCCATAATTTCACCGGATCTACCCAAGTCATGTTCAGGGCGCGTAGCGTCATTCATGTCGTGAATTCCTCTTGCAGCTGGAATTTCAGTTCCAATTCGATCTCTTCTCAAACTTCCTCTAAACACCCCCGACACTCAAAACTCACAAAGTAACGAATTAGGAAGGTCCAAACCGTTACATTAGATACATCTCAAACGATTTTCGTCCCCGAGAATCAAAACCAACCTCAAAAGGAAAACGACTGTCTCCGAAACACACTCTTAGGAGATACCTCTCAAACATGACTCCACGACCGGGTGAAGCCAAAGTGGCACCGTTCTCTTCACACACTCTTAGGAGATACCTCGCCATCAGTGCTGGAGGATCCACCAAAGAACTTCGGCACTTCCTGCCTCTGGAATCTCAACAAGGCTCTATCCCATGATTCTTCTTCTACACGCCTAACATCATGAGGGCGTTTTGATGGCATAAGTTCAGATTAACAACAACAAGGCCAACTTAAACCACGCAAAGCCCGTCAACAATCACAAAATACAACATCACTAATAGGCGCAAGCGTACAATTTGAGGAAACTCTTCCACCGTACCAGGATATTATCCATTTTGGGCAGCTCTGACTTGCTGCACGGTTTTAAAACATGTCCAAAAGAACGCGTCTTGTTGGAGGAGGTGTTCCCCCTCTTCATACACCTGCAGCCATAACATACATTACCAACATAAGAAAAACACATCAACCTCACAACAACCACGAAACCATCTCCTTTCCACCTAACCAGCCACCCACCGCTGCCACAACAACAAATTGCAACATCCCATGCCCACCAAGGCAACCTCTGCAACCTCGCTGCCCAACACATCCCACGCCAAACCATCACCCGCACGGTTTTGAAACGTGTCATAAATATAACGCGTCTTGATGGGGGAAGGGGTTTCCCTCTCTTCATATGCTTGAAGCCATAACAGGCGCCACCAACATAAGATCATTTACAACAAACCCAATCAACAGGATAACAATCAAACACTTTCATCATTTCTTTCATAATAATTCAGGTATGGCAAGCAAGGTTGTTTTCATCAATTCCAAGATTTTCCAAGCAACTTTTTCTATTACCGGTTTTAAGTGATTAACCTTTTATAGGAGGTGGGTGATTCCATCAATACAACCACAACACAGCACACAATTACAGCAGGGATACAGGTTCACAACAACAAGAGACATCATTTTATAATTTTGGGAAACAGGTTTTCAGCAAGGCATATCAACAGCTCAATGTAACAATCAATAAACAATGCAATCACAAACAACACCCAATGTTTCCAAGTTATTTTCAGGGGAATCATCATGCATTGCATTTAAATAACTCTAACACGCGACCAAGTTTAAGACAAAAAACTGCACATGTTGTGGTACTACAAACCAGACTTGACATACTTAAATTAAACATTTGATTGCTAAGGAAACATGCTTCTAACATAACAAAAACTGTGCATGTTACGTTCTCTTATATCATGTTATCTATACCCAAATTAAACATTTCTTAATCATTTTATCACGCGGTAAACATGCTGATAGAAACAGATTGGTATTTATATATATAACAAACCACAAAATTACAGTAGAGGATGAGAAAGAAGAAGATTAGAGAGCAAGAGGGAAGAGAAGATGAGAGAAAACTCGGGAGCTCCCTAAGAACTTCTGCCCAAGCCTCATGGCCGAATCCAAGCTTACAAGACGACTGTGCTGTCCATTTTCTCCCCCTTCTATTCTCTCCATCCCCCTATTTAATAGCCCCCCCTCTTGGGTTTTGTAACAGCCGCAGGCCCTACCCCTATAATATTCTCCGAGGTGGTTAGGGGTGACGAGCTGTCCAAGCATATTCCAGCATATTCCACCTTTGGGCCCCTCTTATAACAACCTCCTCTAACTGTTGTGGCCCCCAAGAATATTCACTCAGGATCCCAACATATTCTCCATGGCCCCCCCATGCTGTAACTGCATGTTCCGCTTGGATCCCCCCATACAAATCCAGCTTTTCCCTGCTGCAGATTCCCATGCATCCCTATCACATGCCTCCAGATTTCAGAATAAAACATGCTTTTGGATCACAAACTAAAACCGCACATGTTATATCACTATGTGTCATGCTTGACATGCTTGAACTAAACAGTCTTTAAACGTTTCATCATTTAGGAAAACGTTCTTATATACTGCAATAAGGGTAACATGATTTTACTTCCATATTTAAATACAACATGATCAGTGCATAATATGCTTTCATAATCTAAACACATCATATTAAATATGCTACATGCTCAAGATTTACATACTACTAGCAATTTCATAGCAAGCTGCGCAAATGTTTTTAACTTTGTAATAAAGTGCTTATGGCTTAACATATGAGAAACAATTATTTCCAAACTATAATTTTTTTTGTTAGTCTTGAAAAGAATAAGTTAAATCATGCAAACAGTTTCAAGTCCTGACAAGTTACCACAAAGCATGCTTATTGTAGAAGGAGAAAAGAGGAGAGACCCGAACCCCCAAGGTCTTTCTCCAAAGGAGCCCTTGGGGTGTATTTATAACAAATAAGAAAGACCACACCGGACCTCAAGTCCGATGTGGGATGCAGACTCCAACACTCCCCCTCAAGCTAGGTGTACCTAGCTTGGACACATAATGAAAAGAAAACAATAAAACATAGACCAACACTCCCCCTCAAGCTGGACATGCCCAACTTGATTACAAAACCAGACGAAGTAAAAAAAAGAGAACGCTGCAAAGGTGGCTGCTCCCCCTCACGATCGAAGCTCCTGCGCAGGAGATGGATGGATGATGTCGCAGACGCAGCCGATGAACCACACAGAGACCGGGTCGGTTGACGGAACGCCAGGACTGCCGCACTAGTGGGGCCGGTCGATGAAACGCCGGGAAACCAAACTAGCACCGGGAAAACCGCACTTGCGGGGCCGGCGACGGGAGGCGGGGATTCCGCAGAAATCGTTGCGGGATCTGGCGGCGCCAACGGGCCCAAAGCCGAGGATGTCGAGCTACTGCGTCAGCGAATGGACGTGCCGGCGGAGATAGATGCGGCTGCCGGGAGGTGCCGGGAGATGCCGGCGAGGCGGGGATGCCGCAGGAGGAGGCCGGCGAGGGTGCAGGAGGCCGGGAGACGGCGCTGGAAACCCGAGGAGGCCCCCTGCGTGGAGCGGCCGGCACGGGTGGAGGCCGGAACAGTCCGGATCTGCCCGGAACAGTCCGGATCTGCCCGGATCTGCCCGGAACTGCCCGGAACAGACCGGATCTCGCCGGATCTGGCCGGAAACCTCTGGATCAGGCCGGAGCCGGCCGGAGTAGCCTGGATCTGGCCGGAAATCACCGGATCCGGCCGGATTCGGCCGGAGCTGTCCGGATCTGGCCGCCGGAGAGCAGCAGGCGAGGTCGCCGGGAGGGGAGCGGGACGGGAGAGGCCGCCGGAGAGGGGTCGCCGGACTGGAGGGAGATCCGCCGGGAACCGCGGGAGGAGGGCTGCCGGAGGAAGAGCCGGCGCGGGATGAAGCGGGAGGCGCTGGAGCAGCGGGAGGCGCCGGAGGGAGGAGATCCGTCGGGATGAGCCGCGGGAGCCGGGAGCCGGGAGCCGCGGGAGGGAGGAGTCGCGACGGGACGGGGGCCGCGCGGGTGATGGCGTCGGGAGCCGCGGGGAGCCGCGGGGAGGGAGCGCCGTCGGGGAGGAAGTCTGCAGGGAGGAGCCGACAGAGGAGGTGCGGGCCGCGTCGGGGAGAGAGATGGCCGCCGGGGAGAGGGCGCGGGCGCCGGGAAGCTTTACGCGAGGTGCTGCGCGCACAGGAGAACCGCCGGAGGGAGATGGGTTTGCCGGAGAGTCCCGTGCGGGAGACGGGTTCGCCGAGGGAGAGGGCCGCCGCGCGCAAGGAGAGGGCCGCCGGGGCGAGGGAGGGCCGCCGCACGCAGCAGGGAAGCAGACGCCGGCAGGGGAGAGCCGCGGGAGAACCGAGCCCGGAGGGGGGCGGCGGTAAAAACATAAACCTAGCCCTTCATGAGGGCCGCCGCCCCCCCCCCCCACGGGGAGAAGAGAAAAAAAAAAACTAGATAGGAGGAATAAAATGGGAGGAAGAGGGGTCGGGTTTAATTTCCCTCTGATACCATGTAGAAGGAGAAAAGAGGAGAGACCCGAACCCCCAAGGTCTTTCTCCAAAGGAGCCCTTGGGGTGTATTTATAACAAATAAGAAAGACCACACCGGACCTCAAGTCCGATGTGGGATGCAGACTCCAACACTTATCATTTTCCAAGAACTTAAAAGCAATAAATCAAAATTTATCCTTGCAATAAGTTAAGCTACACATCATGAGCAGAAAGGTAACACATAACATGACGTTCTCATTTTGATGTTCGATATATATATATCTGTACAAACAATGCTCTTGACCATGCTTGGATGATGAGACGGATTTATTGATTTTGAAAACTTTCAATTTGTTAACGGTTATCGCTGAGCATGTTTATCATTTTCCAAAATTCAGAAACTAATCACACAAAATTTCAAGCTCTGTAATAAATTTCCAACACATGCATACAACATATAAATGGATTAATACTACAATACTGCTGTCATGCCAAAAGGAAGGGGCAAGTTATTCATGTCAAGTTTTCAAATTCAAATGAATTATCAATAATCATGGTGGTCATTTTTCAGGAATTACAGAACTAAAATAAGCAAAATCAAGTTTACAATAATTCCATAACATATGCTTATGATACCTCATGAATGAAAAACACATGGCATATCAACCTGCATGAGAACCAGAATACTCCTAAGCATGGTTTCAAAACTGTTGGAGTCTGCATCCCACATCGGACTTGAGGTCCGGTGTGGTCTTTACTATTTGTTATAAAAGCACCCCAAGGGCTCCCTTAGAGAGTACACCTTGGGGGTTTGGATCTCTTTCATTTTATTTTCCTACATGGTATCAGAGGAGGTTTGGTCCAACCGGATCCCTCCCTCATATTTTTTTTTTATTTCCATTTAGGGTTTTTTTTTCAAGAGCGGGGGCGGCGGCTCTCAGAATGGGTCGGCCGCCCCCCGCCCTCCGCTGCTCTCGGTCGCGCAGGCCCTCCCTCCTGGCGGACCTCCCCCTGCCGGCAACTCCTTCCCGTCGGATCTCCCTCCTGCGCGTCGGCCCTCATTCCCGTGCGACGCTTCCCTGCCAGTTCCTCCTTCCGTCGCGACTTCCCTGCGCTCTCTCGTCGCGCAGCAAACCCCGGCCGCCTCCAGATACCGTCGCGCAACAAATCCCGACGGTCCCTCTCTCCCGGCAGTCCCGCGACGGATCGTCCCGCTGCAGATATCGGCGCCGCCCTCCACATCCCGACCCCCTTCTTCTCCAGGCCCGACGTTCCTTCCTTCCGGCTCCCGCTGCGCCCGCCTCAACAGCGGCTCCCGCTTTCCCCGGCGGCCGTTCCGGCTCCCGCAACTACCCGCAACCGCTCCCGCTTCTCCAGGCGAGAGATACGGCCGGCTCCGCCTCTCCCGCAACTGCTCCGCCTCTCCCGCTACGCACAACCGCGCCTCCCAGGCGGTTCTTCTGTGCGCGCAGCACCTCCAGCGGATCCCCTGGCGGCCCACCCTCGTGCCGACGCCGCTTCCTCGAGCGCTGGCCCCTCCCTTCCCCGGAGGCTCCATCTCGGACGGCTCCCTGCGCCGGTGCCCTCCCTTCCTACGCGCCACCTTCTATGCGGACATCCAGCCCCGCCTCCCTATTCTGCCAGTCTCCCCCCCTGCCGGCGCCTCCGACAGTCGGCCTCCATTCCTGCCGGTGCCTCCGACAGCCGACCTCCATTCCTGCTGGCTCCTCCAGCAGTCGGCCTCCAGCACCCGGCCTCCACCCTTGCCGGCCCCTCCATGCCGGCGGCCTTCTCCGGCTTCCAGCGCCACCTCCCGGCCTCCTGCTCCCTCGCTGGCCTCCTCCTGTGCTTCTCTTCCGGCAGCCAGCCGGCTCCAGTTTCTCCCAGCGGCTGCCCTGCTTCAAGTTTCGGCTCTCCGGCACCTCCTGCGACATCCCCGCCTCGCCGGCATCTTCCGACGACTATCGGCAGCCGCATCTCTATCCGCCGGCACGCCCATTCGCTGGCGCAGCAGCTCAACCACCTAGGATTTGGGCCCGTTGGCGCCGCCAGATCCCGCAACAGTTCTGCGGAATCCCCGCCTCCCGTCGCCGGCCCCGTAAATGCGGTTTTCCCGGTGCTAGTTTAGATTTCCCGGCATTTCATCGACCGGCCCCACTAGTGCGGCATTCTTGGTATTCCGTCAACCGACCCAGTCTTTGTGTGGTTCATCTGCTGCGTCCGCGACATCATCCATCCATCATCCTGCGAAGGAGCTTCGATCGTGAGGGGGAGCAGCAACCTTTGCAGCATTCTTTTTATTTCGTCTGGTTTTGTAATCAAGCTGGGTCTGTCCAGCTTGAGGGGGAGTGTTTGCAGTCTGTTGATTGCTTTGTCTTCATTTGTTTGGCTTGTTTTTTTTCTTTATGACCTAGCTTGAGGGGGAGTGTTGGAGTCTGCATCTCACATCGGACTTGAGGTCCGGTGTGGTCTTTACTATTTGTTATAAAAGCACCCCAAGGGCTCCCTTAGAGAGTACACCTTGGGGGTTTGGATCTCTCTGATTTTATTTTCCTACAAAAACGATTCATTTCAGCATGTGAGTATGAAATCTACTCAAGGCAACATGTTTTACAGAGGTTCTCAAAATCCAGCAACTATTTACAATAAAATACAGTAAGCATTCTTTGAAAATAAGTCTGAACATTCGGAAAATGGGTTAACATTGAAAACAAAATCCAATTCATGAGGGCGCACGCTATAACAATCAAGGGTGTTTCACATTTAAGCCTCAACAAGGTTAAAAAAAACAGTTCATGCCAATTAATTACAATTTTTCTCTTATATGACCAATTCATCAAACAAGAATGGTTCATTGACAACCACAACACATGCATAATCAGAGAAACACACATAAAATACAAAATGTAAATGCTAATGCAACTAATGACCATGATACATGTACCTCCCTACGATTCTACCCCGCTACGGTTGCACTTCCACCTAAACATGTTCAGTAGGTTGTCGAGGTCCTTGCATTAGATCACAGAGGGCCCCAAATATTTGTGTCCTAGCCGATCTCCTTTGTCCACGTCACATGTTAGGCTTGAGTTTCACCGCTGCCCTACCAATCCCATGTAGGCCTTACTTGTGCCTAACTCCAATCATCACTCTATATCTCAACCGACACTTTTGATATAACTTTGTCACAGCCCCCATTCCACCGATACCCCTCTTGGGCCGGCAGTGAAGAGGAGTGATCCCTGAGTCCTGCCTCCAGTAGGTCCCGGGTTGACAACTAAAATGCTAAGATGAAAGACATTACCCTCTTAATTTCCAAGAAAGAAGATGTAAACAACCACCAAGCCAACTCCATATAAGTAAAAAGAGACTAGAGGCCCAAATTTGTACATGCCATAAAATAAATCTTAAATAAATGCAGGAAAAACAAGAAAACTCCAAACATCCTCTAATGTTTACCAAACTACCCGAACAACAACTCCAATCCCCATCGGATTAGCCCGCAACACTAGTAAACTGTGATGGGATGAACATTTGGGAGTACTCAGTAGGATCATCCCTCTAAACAAATCAACATTCGTGTACAATAAATATGTATGAATAAACATGAGCAATAATCAACCAAGAAAAGCAATCACACATGACAATAAGCAGAGTAAAATAGTCAGGATCAGTACAACATATCAATAATATCAAACATCACCAAGCCTTTCATTTTCCGCAACATCCTCAACTCTGCCCCCCCACATCATGGGCATCACACATGAGTCGCCATCAAGCACAGTAGTAAAAACAAGGGTCGCAGAACCCTTCATTATTGCAGCATGCTCTTACCCTAGGCCCAAATATTTCCCTCATCGCTCTTACCCGTCAGAAGATCCGTTCACCCTCTAAGTGGTAGCTAACCGGTAGGACAACCCCTCTCCGAAACTGATTAGAAAGTGAAAATGGAACCACAACATCTCATAACCACGACTAACCACTTTTGCAACCAACCACATACCCGGTTGAATTTGATGTCCAATGACAGAACCAACCGTATATCATATCGCTCATCACCAACTCAATATCATATCCCGCGACACCAAATGCATATCACAATTTTACCATTCCAACCATATGGCGATAGGGTAATGTAAACATGAAATACATCAACCTTGTGCCCTCCTTCGATGTACATTCCCCACTGGTAATCATTATTGCCACATCATCCTCATCACAACAGGGTATCTTGAACACGTAGAGCATCAACCTCATGTCCTCCCCCTACCATGCACGATCCCCACCGTACATCATCATCTCAAGCCACATCGACCGTCGAGTATGCTACATGCCTTTTCCACAATCGATCACCAAATCGAGGATCACAACCAGCAAGGCATTCCAGAGTAATAAAGATTAAAACAACACAACCGGGTTTCAAAAAGGGAAGGCCACACAAGCATTAATTTTGTGGATCATTTCAAATCATTAATTGGTGGTTTCCATTTATCATTCTTGTTGTGTTCATTATGTTGTTTATTAACCCATATCATAACATCCCTATCATCACGCCACCAAGCGTCATACAACGGCCGCAACCCTATTCCCCCTTTTCATACCGCCCACCAAGGTTTAACAATTTAGCCATTCGCATAATCATTATTTTAAATTCGCACCAACAAATTCTTTAGCCATTTCCAGATTCCAGTTCATATACATAATTTCAACCCACATTCTTTTAGTTCTTCCTATAAGCAGTTCATAACCAACCCCCTTTCATCATTACAGCTTTGGTTTTTCCTTGTTTACCCCATTAACAATTCTGGACAGCCCATCCCTCCTGCTCTTTTATTCTCACATTTCAACCCCGGTCCCAATAACTTCTTAACACAAGAACCAAGTTCATCAACAGGGGGGATAATCCAATCACAACACATCAACATAAACAGACAAAGATAATAAGACCTTAATTTTTCAGATTCCAATCATTCCACTTTCATTATCCGATTAAAGTGATTAGCCTTTTATGATGGTGACAAAAATTATCGGTAACCGCAACATCAATGTATTCACAACAGCCGCATATCAAATAACATTGAAGGAGAGCATGATTGTAAGCTTGGAAGGAATTACGACAGATTTAAGCATATTATCCCAGAAGATGAATGATAAGTTCAGAAATCCCCTACCTCAACGTGTGCTTCACAACTGCCACGAATCCAATGAGATGAAAGAGAAAGGGGATGTCCACCAAATCTAACTCATGAAAGAGAAACCCCAGTCGAGCCTAATCACAGAGATCTCCCATCAAAACTGAAAGCAACCATAACGCAGCCCCTTTCGGAAGGAAAAATGGAAAGAGGGCGGGGGAGAACAAGAAAACTCACCTCGGGTCTCAAGAAAACAACTTTGCCAAGCCAAGGATCAAAGCCACAAAGGAGGGGCTTAAAGACCTCCTAAAATCACCTTGAGGCCGCCCAAGGTTCAAGAAAGAAGAGAAAAAATCAAGGAAAATCGGAGGGTGCAGGATATTTATAGACGGGTTGCAGCAGCCACGATTCACGACGTGAATAGTCACTTAACGTTGTGAACTGACTTGGTCAAACATCCGCAGAAAAACATGTCGTATGGATCTTAGAAGCCTTGAAACCATTCACTTCGTGAATATATCCTTCATGCCGTGAATATCTGCAACCCGAAATTTCACCGGATCTGCCAAGGTTACGTTTTACGGCGTGTAACGTCATTCACGTTGTGAATTCCTCCTGCAACTGGAATTTCAGCTCCGACTCGATCTCTTCTCAAACTTCCTTCGAACACCTCCGACACCCAAAACCCACAAATGGACCTGAAAGGTCCGAACCGTTACATTAGATACCTTTCAAACGATTCTCGTCTTTGAGAATAAAAACCAACCTCAGAAGGAGAACAACTTCCTCCAAAACACACTTTAGGAGATACCTCTCAAACGGGATTCCACCACCGGGTGAAGCCAAAGTGGCACTGTCCTCTTCACTTACGAATAACTCCCTCCCCAGCTACTCATTCCTCCTTAACCTGGTTTCAAGATAGCCACACCTTGGTAAACAATTTCCTTAGCTTATTTAAAACATTTTGTTCCATTTGAGGAGATGTTCCATAATTTTCATAAAAACACAGATACTTAAATTTCCAAATTGTTCGACACAATTTCAAAACAAATTTCAAAATTCACTACAAGGTTTCAGTGAATAGAGTAGAACTCTACCAAGACACCCCCTCTCTGCTAACTCTCTATTGAAGGCCAGGCAACATGCTGAATCTTGGGACAGTCATACTGACGATGCCCAACAACATTACATCGGAAACAGATCAGCTCTCCCGTCTTAGGGCACCTCAAGCTACTCAACCCTGGAGCTCGAAATCGCGCTTCAACTCTAGAAGACCACCTCACTCTCTTCCTTTGTGAACTTGAAACCTCATAACTCAGAGCATTCATCTCCACCTCCTCAACTGCACTGGAGGGGCCCTTGCTAGAACTCTCAACCATAAACAATCCCTTCTCCAAGACCTCAGCTCGGTCCCTCACCACTTCCTAGGTCTCCAACTGAGAAGGCATGACAGATTGCTGAATCTCCAGCCTCAAGGCAAACTTGAAAAACTATGCCCGCTCTCACGCACCGAGCATGAAGCGTGGAAACCAACTGATCAAATCCAAGAAATGGGTCGCAAAGCTACGCACTCTCTCAGCACCTTGTCGAACCACCTGAAGCTCTCTCTTTTGATCACACATTTGCGCTTGAGAAAAGAAATCCTTCTTGAATAACTAAAGGAATTCCTCCCAAGACACCTCCTCCGGGTTACGACACTTCATCAACCACCATCGTCGAGCCGCTTTCCGAAACAAACCAACGACCAATGCAACCCGGAACCGATCCCGCGTCTTCACCAACCCAAACACAACCTCAACTTCCTCTAGCCAATCCTTGCCATCAGGGCTGGAGGATCTACCGAAGAACTTCAACACTTTCTGCCCCTGGAGTCTCAACATGGCTCTTTCCCATGATTCCTCCAGCTCACGCCTAACATCACGAGGGCGTTTTGATGGCATAACTTAAGATTAACAACAAGGTCAGCTTAAACCACACAAAGCACGTCAACAATCACAAAATACAACATTTAACAGGAAGGCCGTAAGTGCACAATTTGAGGAAATCCTTCCACCGTACTGGGGTATTATCTGCTTTGGGAAGCTGTGACTCGCCTACATGATTTTAAAACATGTCCAAAACAATGCGTCTTGTTGGAGGAGGTGTTCCCCCTCTTTATACGCTTGCAGTCACAACATACATTACCAACACAAGAAAAACACAACAACCCCAGAACCTTCTCCTTTCCACATAACCAGCAACCCACTGCTGCCACGACAATAGATTGCAATGTCCTATGCCCACCAAGGCAACCTGCCGCAGCCCTGCTGCCCAACACATCCCTCACTACCAACCAAACCACCACTGCTGCAAGCACACAAATCAAGAGGATCAATCCACCGCATCAAGATATTGTCTGCTTTGGGCGTCCTTGACCCGCCCGTACGATTTTAAAACGTGTCATAAATATAATGCGTCTTGATGGGGGAAAAGGTTTCCCTCTCTTCATATGCTTGAAGTCATAACACACGTCACCAACATAAGATCAATCACGACAAACCCAATCAACATGATAACAGTCAAACACTTTCATCATTTCTTTCATAATAATTCAGGTGTGGCAAGCAAGGTCATTTTCATCAATTCCAAGATTTTCCAAGCAACCTTTTCTATTACCGTCTTTAGTGATTAAACTTTTATGGGAGGTGGGTATTCCATCAATACAACCACAACACAACACACAATCACTACAGGGTTACGGGTTCGCAACAACAAGACATCATTTTATAATTTTGGGAAACATGCTTTCAACAAGATATATCAACACTTCAATGTAACAATCAATAAACAATGCAACCACAAACAACACCCAATGTTTCCAGGTCATTTTCAGGGGAATCATCATGCATTGCATTTAAATAACTCAAAATGCGGCCAAGTTTAAGACAACAAATGCACATGGTGTGGTACTACACACAAGACTTGGCATACGTAAATTAAACATTTGATTGCTAAGGAAACATGCTTCCAACAGAACAAAAACTGCGCATGCTACGTTCTTTTACATCATGTTATCTATACAAATTAAACATTTCTTAATCATTTTATCATGAATTCAACATGCTTCCAGATTTCAGAATAAAACATTCTTTTGGATCGCAAAATAAAACTGCACATATTATATCACTACATGTCATGCTTGAACTAAACAATCTTTAAACATTTCATCAAGGAAAACGTTCTTATATACTGCAATAAGGGTAACTTGATTTTACTTCCATAATTAAATACAACATGATCAGTTCATAACATGCTTTCTTAATCTAAACACATCATACTAAATATGCTACATGCTCAAGATTTGGATACTAGCAAATTTCATAGCAAGGTACACAAGTTTTTTCAACTTTAGACATGCCCCCCCCCCCCCCGCAATAAAGCACTCACGTCTTAACATATGAGAAGCAATAATTTCAACACTTTTTGCTAGTCCTGAAAAGAATAAGTTAAATCATGCAAACAGTTTCAAATCTTAACAAGTTACCACAAAACATGCTCGTCATTTTCCAAGAACTTAAAATAATCAAAATTTATCCTTAAAATAAGTTCCAACACATATAAGCTACACATCATGAGCAGACAGGTAACACATAGCATGAAATTCACATTTTTGATGTTCGATATGTGTGTGTGTGTGTGTGTTTGTATGTTGTTGCGGAAAAAACGTCGGGAGCAACGAAGAGCAAAAGGGAAAAAAAACAACAGAACGAAGACAGAGATTTACGTGGTTTGAGAAATGATCCCTACGTCCATAGAGGCAGAAATTTCATTAAATCAAGAGCACAAAATTACAAGGAGTTTCAAGGTTCTCAAGCACACAAAACCCTAGCCCGAAATAGGCTAATGAGGACAAAGCACTATTCCACCAACTGCGCATAAAGTCCGCTGTGCTACACCGAAAGATGGCTGGAAGTCCGCAACGCCACGACCACCCAAGTCTAAAGTGCTACATTGGCCGGCGACTGAAAGTCCACGGAGCTACAGTACCCGGTGTCTCCAAAGTCCGACCCGCTACAATAGTCGTGCCAAAGTCTGCACTGCTACAATGCCCTGTTGGTGTTAGCCGGTCAGCTCTGCTACAGTCGGTCAGAGATGCTACAGTACCCCCCAAATTTGGACTAGGACCCTTCGGCTCTCGGATCCCCAAAGCAAGGGCGCGTTGCCCCTACAACCCCCAACGAGCTCACCGCGGAGCTCGACCCGCGGAGTTGCGGCCTGGTGCGTAGTATGGGCCAGAAGCATTCGGCCCAAACATCATTCAGAATGGATCGGGTTTCACCAATCCAACATGTGTGTTTAAAAACAGTGCTCTTGACTATGCTTGGAAGATGAGACAGATCTATTGATTTTGAAAACTTTCAATTTGTTAACGGTTATCATTGAGCATGTTTATCATTTTTCAAAATTCAGAAACTAATCACACAGGATTTCAAGCTGGGTAATAAATTTCTTAACACATGCATACAACATATAAATGTATTAATACTACTGTACTGCAGTCATGCCAAAAGGATGGGGCAAGTTATTCATGTCAAGTTTTCAAATTCAAATGAATTATCAATAATCATGGTGGCCATTTTTCAAGAATTACAGAATTAAAATAACCAAAATCAAATTTACAATAATTCATAACATATGCTTATGATACGTTGCAAATGAAACACACATGGCATATTAACTTGCACAAGAACCAGAATAATCCTAAGCATGGTTTCAAAACGATTCATTTTAGCATGCTAGTATGAAATACATTAAGCATGCTTCGATAATAAGTCCGAACATTCAAAAAATAGTTTAACATTGAAATCAAAATCCAAACACACATAAAATTCAAAATGTAAATGCTAATGCAACTAATGACCATGATACATGTACCTCCCTATGATTCTACCCCGCAACAGTTGCACTTTCACCTAAACATGTTCAGTAGGTTGCGAAAGTCCTTCATCAAAAAAGAGGGCCCCAAATATTTGTGTTTTAGCCGGTCTCCTTGGTCCACGTCGCATGTTCAGCTTGAGTTTCACCGCTGCCCTACCAATCCCATGCAATCATCACCCGTGCCTAACTCTAATCTCTATCACATCTCTCAACCAGGACTTTTGATACCACTTTGTCACGCCCCTTTCTCTGCTGGTACCGGGGCCGGCAGTGAAGAGGATTGACCCCTCGAGTCCTGCCTCTAGTAGGCCCCGGATTGACGACGAGCACCGAGGGTATAAAACGCTCAGATGAGAGGCATTACCCTCTTAATTCTCAAGAAAGAAGATGTTAACAACCTCCAAGCCAACTCCATATAAGTAAAAAGCGACTAGAAGCCCAAATGGCATGTACATGCTATAAAATAAAACTTCAATACATGCAGGAAAAACAAGAAAACTCTAAACATCCTCCAACGCTTACCAAGATGCCCGAACAACAACTCCAATCCCCATTGGAATATCCTGCAACACTAGCAAACCGTGGTGGGGTGAGCACTTGAGAGTACTCAGTAGGATCATCGCTCTAAACAAATCAACATCCGTGTGCAATAAATATGTAAGAATAAACATGAGCAATAATCAACCAAGCAAAGCAATCACACATGACAATACGTAGAGTAAAACAACCAAGAATAGTATAACATAACAATAATATCAAACATCACCAAATCCTTTTCCGTAACATCCTCAACTCTGCCCCTATATCATGGGCATCTCACATGAGTCGCCATCAAGCACAGTAGTAAAAATAAGGGTCACCGAACCCTTCATTCTTGTAGCACCCTGGGCCTAGATATTTCTGTCACCACTCTTGTTAGAAGAGCCGTTCACCCTCTAAGTGGTAGCTAACCGGCAAGACGACCCCTCTCCGAAACTGATCAGGAAGTGACAATGGAACCAACATCTCATAACCACAACCAACCATTTGTACAACCAACCACATATCCAACCGAATCTGATGTCCAATGATGGAACCAACCACATATCATATCCCGCGACACCAACTACATATCATATCCTGCGACACCAACTGCATGTCACAATTCCACTGTCCCAGCCATATGCTGATAGGGTAATGTAAACATGAAGGACATCAACTTCGTGCCCTTCTCCTTCCATGTAAATTCCCCACGTGTAATCATCGTAGCCACATCATCCTCATCACAGTAGGGTATCGTGAACATGTAGAGCATTAACCTCGTGCCTTCCCCCTATCACGCCCCCACCATACATCATCATCCCAAGCTACATCCACCGGTTACGCTACATGCCACTTCCACAATCGATCACCAAATCGAGGATCACAACTAGCAAGACATTCCAGAGTAATAAATATTTAAACAGCACAACCATGTTTTAAAAAGGGAAGCCCACCCAAGCATTAGTTTTGTAATGGGTTTCCTCTTTTTCCTAGTTTTCAACAGAGGATTTTCTTTCTTTTTTATGTTCAATAAAGAGGGCTTGCCCCTCAACCTGTTAAAAATATATATATATATATTTTAAATTCACACCAACGAATTCTTTAGCCATTTCCAGATTCCAAATACATAATTTCAACCCACATTCTTTTAGTTCTTCCTATAAGCACTTCATGACCAACCCCATTTCATTCTTCCACTTATTAACGTTTAATTAATTAACTTACTTCAAGCTAAAGCAAATTATTCATCATTCAACACATCATTACAGCTTTGGTTTTTCTTTGTTTACCCTTGTAGGTTGGGAAACCCCCTTGCCTCCTCACCTCAAAGTGAGGCGGAGACATTCTTTTATAATGAATGAAAAGGACCACATCGGACCACAAGTCCGATGTGGGATACAGACTCCAACACTCCCCCTTAAGTTAGGTGAACCTAGCTTGGACACATAAAGAAAAAACAAGCCAAACAAATGAAGACAAAGTAATCAACATACTGCAAACACTCCCCCTCAAGCTGGACATACCCAGCTTGATGACAAAACAAGACGAAATAAAATCAAAATAAATGGCTGCAAGACCGATGCTCCCCCTCACGATCGCAGCTCCCCCTCAGAATGATGGATGGATGATGTTGCTGGCGCAGCAGAAGAAACCACTCAGACCGACCGGTTGACGGAACGCCAGGAATGCCGCACTAGTGGGGCCGGACGATGAAACACCGGGAAATCCAAACTAGCATCGGGAAAACTGCACTTGCGGGGCCGGCGACGGGAGGCGGGGATACCGCAGAATTGTTGCGGGATCTGGCAGCGCCAACGGGCCCAAATCCTAGGTGGTCGAGCTGCTGCGCCAGCGAATGGGCGTGCCGGCGGATAGAGATGCAGCTGTCGGGAGTCGTCGGGAGATGCCGGTGAGGCGGGGATGCCGCAGGAGGTGCCAGAGAGCCGAAACTTGAAGCAGGGCAGCCGCTGGGAGAAACTGGAGCCGGCTGGCTGCCGGAAGAGGAGCGCAGGAGGAGGCCGGCGTTGGGGAGGAGCCGCGACGGAGGGTCGCGCTCGTGAGGAGCCGCCGGGAAGAGAGCAGCCGGACGGAGATGGGCCGGCGCGAGGGATCCGCCGGGAAGGGAGCAGCCGAGGAAGCAGGCGCGGTTGGCCGTCGGGATCGCGACGGGAGGAAAGCTGGAGATGCGGGAGCCGGTAGGTGCGGAAGCCAACCCTGCTCCCGCGACAGCATCTCCGCGGCGGGGAGGGTTCGCGTGCAGGAGGAGCGGGCGCCGGGAGGGAAGGCGCACCGGGGAGCCCCGGGCGCTGAGGGAGATCCGCTTAGGGCAAGAGGGCCATGAGGCGGAGGGGCGGCGGCATAAAACCTATGGCCACCGAGGCTGCCGCCCCCCCGCGGGGAACTTGATGTTGGAAAACCCTAGACGGGAGGGAGGGATCGGGTTAGAAAACCCTTTGATACCATGTAGGTTGGGAAACCCCCTTTCCTCACCTCAAAGTGAGGCGGATACATTCTTTTATAATGAATGAAAAGGACCACATCGGACCACAAGTCCGATGTGGGATACAGACTCCAACAACCCTGTTAACAATTCATCCCCCCTGCTCATTTATTCTCACGTTTCAACCCTGGTCCCGTTAACTTATTAACACAAGAACCAAGTTCATCAACAACAAGGGGGGATAATCCAATCACAACAGATCAACATAAATAGACAAAGATAATACCAACACCTTAATTTTTCAGATTCCAATCATTCCACTTTCATTACCAGATATAAGTGATTAGCCTTTTATGATAGAGCGAATGATAGAGCAAGGCCACCAGTACTTTTTACTTACCAGTGTAGGGGGAATAAATAATGTTAGTGTTTAGTTAGTTGGGGGGTAGTCTGGAAAATTGTACTTCTGTTTTTCTGTTCGGGTTTCAGTAGTGCATGTGTTCGTGAGGGGAGGGCAGTTATTCTGTTTTGGGAGTTTCGGCCTAGGCTTGGGATGAGAGAGAAGCTCTCGAAGGAGAGAAGAGTCCTCTCATATCTGTAATCGAATTGCAGCTGGAAATTCTCCAGGTAAGTGAATCTTTCCTGGAAATACATTCTAGAAAGTTCTTTGAAAAGTTCTCTCTATCAGATGGTGACAAAAATTATCGGTAACCACAACACCAATGTAATCACAACACCCACATGTCAAATAACATTGAAGGAGAGCATGATTGTAAGCATGGAAGGAATCACAACAGATTTATTCAAGCATATTATCCTAGAAGATGAATGATAAGTTCAGAAATCCCCTACCTCAACCGGTGCTTCACAACCACCACGAATCCGATGCGATGAAGGATGTCCACCAGATCTAACTCATGCAAGAGAAACCCTTGAAGAGCCTAATCACAGAGATATCCCATCAAAATTGAAAGCAACCATAATACAACCCCCTTCGGGAAGAAAGAACGGAAAGAGGGCAGAGGAGAGCAATAAAACCCACCTCGGGTATCAAGAAAACAACCTTGCCAAGCCAAGGACCAAAGCAACGATGGAGGGGTTGAAAGACCTCCTAAAATCGCCCTGGGGCCACCCAAGGTTCGAGAGAAGGGAAAGAATCAAGGAAAATCGGAGGGCACTGGATATTTATACATGTTGCAGCAGCCACAATTCACGACGTGAGTAGGCACTTCACATCGTGATTGACTTGATCAAACATCCACCGAAAAACAAGACGCCTGGATCTCAGAAGCCTCGAAACCATTCCCATCGTGAATATATCCTTCACGCCGTGAATATTCACAACCCATAATTTCACCGGATCTGACTAGGTCACGTTCACGGCATGTAACGTCATTCATGCCGTGGATTCCTCCTGCAACTGGAATTTCAGCTCCAGCTTGATCTCTTCTCAAACTTCCTCCGAACACCCCTGACACCCAAAACTCACAAAGTAACGGACCCGGAAGGTCCGGACCATTACACAAGCAGCCACCCTATCTTAGGAGGTTGGAGGAACACAGGAGCTTCAATTTTTGTGGTAGTACTTAGCTTTGTTAAAGGAGGCCCGGGTGAGTTATGAAGAACCCGATAGTCAAATTTTAATTTCAGAAGTTAAAATAGGGAAAAGGCTACTTCTAAATAAAAATATTTCCATGGTATCCTCAAATTTAATCAAAAAAAAAATTATGGGCAATTTTGGACAGGTTCGGAAAAAAAAGCCATTATGACCATTCATGGAGATTCTGTTGGGGGACATTCAAGCATTTATGCAACTTACAAAAGGGCCAAGTCATGGTTTAATTGGAAGGAATGTTAAGCAAGTGGTTTAAGAATGTGATATTTTCCAAGAGAATAAAGCAGAGAGGGTTCAAACTCCAGATTTGCTGCAGCCCCTGCCCATTCCAGATTGTGCTTGGATGGATATTAACATGGATTTTGTGGAAGGATTGCCTAGATTGGACGGGAAGGATACTATTTTGGTGGCGGTGGAAAAATTTGCAAAGCGTGCACATGTTTTGGCTCACCCATTTACAGCAGAGTAGGAAATTCAATTATTCGTTAATTATGTTTATAAATTACATGGACTACTATCAACTACTGTCTTTGATAGGGATAAATTTTTTTACACTCATTTAAGTCTGTTAGGATATCTTAAGAAATTAAGATGGACATGTGGACATACTATGATTGATAGAATTAAAAATGAATGTATTCAAGAGAAAATTGAAGTGACTTCGATTGATGAGAAGGTGATTGAGACTAGATTCTGATGGTTTGAATATGTTAGAAGAAGACGCAGGGATGCACCTGTTAATAAGGTATACTTAACGACCAATTCACTTATTAGAAGAGGTAGAGGTAGACCTAAAAGGACCTTTAAAAAAATCTTTCAAGATGATCTTATTCTGAATGGTTTCAATGAAAATATGGTCTTAAATAGAGCTAATTGACGACATTTGATCAATGTAGCTGACTCCATTTAATTGGGTTTAAGACTTGTTTGTTGTTGTTGTTATCATTCTCAAATTGATGGTCAAATCGGGAGGGTTGATCAATGTTTGGAGTGTTGTCTTCGTTGCATGACAGGTTTGAAGTCTAAAAAATGGGTTAATTGACTTCCACTTGCTGAACGACAGTATAATACAAATTTTCAGACTGCAATTGACAGAACACCTTTCCGAGTTTTGGGTATTGAGAGTATTTAGATATTTAAGATATGAGTTTGACTAGGTTTATCCTACCCCCCTTTCTCTGAATTATGTATTTCTTATCTATCTCAGGTCCTGTATCTTGTTATCTCTTTATAAATAAAGTGCCCCGTCCTCATTCAAGAGGAATGGTTTCTGCCATATTATGGTTTTGATCTTATCCAGGCAATAACGAGCAAATTGATGAATTTAGTATGGATAGAGGTGCAACCATTAAACTGCCAGCGGACAGATGAGTCAAGGATCGTGAAAAAATAAAATTCTATACAGTGTAGATGGCGAATTCCCCTTACCTCAATGTGAGCCGGAGATATTCTTTTATAGATGAGTAAAAATAATTACAAGGCGGGATATTCCGACGTGGGACTCAGAAATACCCATTATACTAAAATGAGGTCCAACACTCCCCCTCAAGCTGGACATGCCCAGCTTGGACTGAGTCCCACAAAAAGAAAAGAGACGACGTCGAACAAGGCCATACATACTCCCCCTCAAGGTGGGCCGTGCAGGCTATGAATACCCAGCTTGGTAGTGAGAGAGTCCAGGCGAGCTCCTAGGAGGCCTTTTGTGAAGATGTCGGCAAGCTGATCCGCCATCGGAATATGACCAAAACTGATATGGTTCTGCTCCAGATGATGGCGAAGAAAGTGACAGTCCACCTCGATATGCTTCGTTCGTTCATGGAAGACGGGATTCAATGCAATCTTCGTGGCTGCCTGATTGTCACACCAGATATGAGCAGATGTTTGCGCTGGAAAACCAAGCTCATGGAGGAGATGACGAAGCCAGAGGATCTCCGTGATGACCGTGGCCATGACACGGTATTTTGCCTCTGTACTAAATCTGGAGACGACAGACTGCTTCTTGCTGCGCCATGAGATGAGGTTACCCGGCCAAGAACACGGAAAATCCAGAAGTAGACTTGCGGGTAGCAAGACAACCTGCATAGTCCGCATCACAGAAGACCCCAACATCCAAATGAGCATGATGTGAGTACCGAAGACCATGTGCATGGTCTTTTTTTATGTATTTGGCAATGCGGAGGACAACATCCCACTGAGATCTGGTTGGATGCTCCATGAACTGGCTCACTTTGCCAACAACGCAGGCAATGTCGGGTCGTGTCATGGTGAGGTAGTTGAGTTTGCCCACCAGACGACGATAGCTTTCTGGGTGAGAGAAGGGTGTCGAGTCGGCATGGAGAGAGCGTTCCTCAATCCCAAGAGGAGTGTCCACTGCAGTCGCCTGACTCAACCCTGCATCCTGTAAGATATCAAAGACATATTTTCGTTGGCAGAGAGATATAATGTCCTTAGAACGGGAGACCTCGATGCCAAGGAAGTAGGTGAGGGGTCCAATATCATTGGTGTGGAAGTGGCGGTGAATGTGCGCCTTGAGTTGAGCGATTCCAGTGGAGTCGCTCCCTGTGATGATGATATCATCAACATATACCACCAGCAAAATACAACCGTTTGACGTCGTACGGAAGAAGACGGTGTGATCCTTCATACTGCGAGAGAGGCCAAAGGCTGTGACAACAGTGGTGAAGCGGTCAAACCAAGCACGATGAGACTGCTTGAGGCCATATAAGGATCGATGGAGGCGACAAACATGGGAATCGGCTCCAGAGGCACGAAATCTGGGGGGCTGCTGCAGGTAGACTTCTTCGTCAAGAAAGCCATGGAGAAAGACATTCTTGACATCCAGTTGATGAAGCGGCCAGTGATGATGAGCGATCAGAGATATGGATAGTCGGACAGAGGCCATCTTGGCAACCGGAGAGAAGGTCTCAAAGTAGTCGATGTCATATGTCTGAGTAAATCCCTTCACCACAAGGCGGGCTTTCAGTCGATGGAGAGTGCCATCGACATTGAGACGGATCTTATAAATCCATTTCCAACCGATCGCCTGTTTGCCTGCAGGGAGGGGGACCAGATCCCATGTATGGTTGTCATCCAGAGCCTGCAGTTCATCCCGCATTGCCTGTAGGCACCACGGGTGAGATTTGGCATCGCCAACCGTGGGAGGGATAGATATCGTCTCCAGTGCTGACAAACCTCCGTATGAAGAGGAAAAAAGAGGAGTATTCTGACAAGAACGAGTACCTTTCCGTAGTGTTATAGGCAAATCGTCTGGTGTTGTGGCAGGAGCATCGGACGAAGTGGGAACGATGGTGTCCTCGGCCTGGACGGGGGGGGGAGTCAATGGGCGACGACAGTAGACTGTCCCAAAGCGATGACCAATAGGGGGAGACACCAGAGGAGGGTGAATGATGAGAGGAAGACACTCATAGATGGTAGTGTCTGGATAAGGAGGAGGAGTGAAATGAGAGCTCTTAATAAACGACACATCGACAGAGATGATATAGCGTCGTAAGTTTGGAGAGAAGCACCGGTATCCACGTTGAGTGCGGGAATATCCGAGAAAAATACACCTGAGGGATTTGGGAGAAAGTTTAGAGAGGTTGGAGCGAGTGTCCCAAACATAACACAGACACCCAAACACCCGAAGAGGAAGTGAGTGAGGAGGGAGAGAGAAGAAGATAGTCCGAAAGAGAGTCTCTCCCTGAAGGATAGAAGAAGGAAGACGGTTTAAGAGGTAGGTAGCAGTCAGGATGACATCAGACCAAAAAAGGAGAGACACCTTCATGTGGAAGAGGAGGGCACGAGCAGTTTCCAGAATATGACGATCTTTCCGCTCGGCCACTCCATTCTGTTGAGGTGTGTCAGGGCATGAGGTCTGATGAATGATGCCTTTATCCTTGAGAAACTGCTGAAAGAAAGTGGATAAATATTATCGTCCATTGTCGGAGCGGAGACATTTTAGGGAGGTGGAGAATTGAGTATGAATTTCATTATAAATGGTCTGAAAGGTAAAAAAAACTTCAGACCGATCACGAAGCAGGTAAAGCCAAGTCATGCAGGAGTAGTCATCAATAAAGGTGATATAATAACTGTACCCGGACTGACTAGGAACCCTGCAAGGACCCCAAACATCGGAATGAACACGATCGAAAGGATTCGCTGCATGTGGTTCTGGTCGAGGAACATACGTCGCCCGAGGGCGCTTGGACGATCGCGCCTGGACAAGGACGCCTGGACGAGGGCGCTGGGAATATGCAGGAGGGGGCCGCCGGGAAGGGCGGTAGGATGCAGGGAGGGAGACCCCGGACAGAACCGGGAGGGAATCCGCAGGGGATTTTTCTCGCAACCCTAGACGGGAGAGAGAAAGAAAAGGGAGGGAGGGTTCGGTTTAGAGCGTACCCTTTGATACCATGTAGATGGCGAATTCCCCTTAGCTCAATGTGAGGCGGAGATATTCTTTTATAGATAAGTAAAAATAATTACAAGGCGGGATATTCCGATGTGGGACTCGGAAATACCCATTATACTAAAATGGGGTCCAACACATAGAAAAAGAAATCCAAAATAGTGTTTCAAGTTTGAGATTTCTGTGAGTTCCCTACCCAATCAAAAATTATCAGTAAAGTATTTTGGATCTTACAATGTTTTAGAGCGGGTGGGATAGACAGCTTACCGCTTGTTTACTCTTTGAAGACTTCACTAGGTGTTAATATAGAATTTCCTAGGTTGTGGATATGAATTTCATCCTCATGGTTGACAATTGCTGATGGATTATGAATTTTTTTTACTGCTGCTTTCATTGTACAATTTTCTTTACTGAATTTTAATGCAATAGTTTTGTAATTTTGTAATTTCTCTTTTTTCTTCTGCACAGTTACATATCTGCACTATTAGAGGATGGGGAGCAACCAAATCTGCAGAATGCTGTCTCCTCAGGCTGGCCTGCTTCGCTTCACATGATTGGCAAGGTACAATATTTTCCTACTTGCCTTGGTCAGGTCAACTCATGGAAAATTGTTGAAGTTGGTTATGATGGATGTTTTCTTATTGGATATATATATATATATGTATATATATATATATATATATATATATATATATATATATATATTTGTATCGTTGAACTGGGAATTTTCCAGGATGGTGTTCTAACAAACAACAATTCAAGCCGTAGGTTTCATTTCATAAAACTTATTGTAGCATTTATCACTTATGATAAGCTCTTATGTTTAAGTGTTTTCATATTGCTTTTTGAAAAAGTGCTTTTCTGCTGCATATTTAAGCGCCTTTTTTTAGAATTTAAGTGCAGGTGTTTTTTTTAGAGACAAATTAAACACAATTTATTTCTTCAAATTGCTTATCGTAAGTGATAAGGTTTTGAAAGGTTTGTTTGACAACACTAATTCAAGACTGTTTATAGCACTTACCCTTATGATAAGTGATTTTGTGCAAGTGTTTGCAGATTTCTTATTGAAAAAAGTGTTTTTCCACCACTTGTTTATGTGGTTTTATTCTGAAATTTAAGTGGCAGTGTTTTTTCACAACAAAACAAACACCACTTATTTTTTCAATCTAGTTATCATAGTGATGTCAATTGGAGCCCTAGGGTGTGTTTGATGCCACTTACAGAAAAGTGCTTCTGACACCACACTTATACTAAGTGCTTTGTATATGTATTTTTAGATTGTTTACTGTTTTTCTGCTACTTATATAAGTGAATTTATTCAAAAATTTAAGTGCAAGTGTTAAAAAAAAAAGATACATCACTCATTTTTCCAAAACATTTATCATAAGTGATAAGTGTTTGATGACACATATCATCAAACACAGCACTAGTCCCATGAATTTGGATTCGACTGCATTGCATGAGACTAATTTCTTGTAGGGTCATTAATGTATATCCTCCTGCCAGTTTTTTCTACACTTTCTGTTACTGTCATCTTGGTGGTCACATACAGAAAGGCAGTAAATAACCAGCTAAAAGAAGCCTCTATTTTTTCAGTTTTCTTCATTGATTTTCTCACCATTCAAATTTAGTGGTTGATAACATCCATAATAGTGTTCTCATGCAGGATATTTTGCGTTTCCATGCCGTTTACTGGCCAGCAATGCTACTGTCAGCTGGATTAGAGCTTCCTAGAAAGGTTTTTGGCCATGGTTTCTTAACAAAGGTAAAATCAATATGGATTCTATGCTACCAACTTTATGAAGTCCTTCAAAAACTAAAATTTTGTTGGATTATCACAGAATTATCTGAGCTATGACATTGCTTTTTTTAATCTGACAGAAACGTGCTTGCGCTTATAGTTTTTTCTGGTAGCAAAAGTTTGTTATTAATGCATCTGGATCCTTTCCTGTTACCTATGACTGCAAGCATTATCAATTGATAAATTTGTTTGTTTTATTCTTCATTTATATGTTATATCTCCATTTCCTCTTCACACAGCTGTGGCTTCAAATGTTGTAATTTTAGGATGGCATGAAGATGGGGAAATCTTTAGGAAATACCCTTGAGCCAAATGATTTTGTGCATAGGTTTGGATCTGATGCAGTAAGGTATTTTTTCCTGAGAGAAGTCGAATTCGGCTGCGACGGGGACTACTCAGAGGACCGTTTCATCAATATTGTTAATGCACATCTGGCAAATACAATTGGTATCTCCTCTCTTCATCCTCCTCTGATGTTTGGCTGGATGATTAATTTTTGTTCTGTGCAGGAAATCTTCTGAATCGCACCCTCGGTCTCCTAAAGAAGAACTGCAAATCAGTTATAATGGTCGATTCAATGATTGCTGCTGAAGGAAACGCGTTCAAGGGAACTGTAGAAAAGTTGGTAAAAATTTTCTTGAAATTTTCTGCTTCAATTCAATACGCACAATGGAAATAGAGGAATTACTAATTCATAAATTTCTGTAGATCGAGAAAGCCCGTTCCCAGTATGAAAACCTTTCATTATCGTCAGCCTGTGAGGCTGTACTGGAGATCGGCAATGCCGGGAATGTGTACATAGATGAGCGGGCACCCTGGTCTTGTTTTAAGAAAGGCGGGGCTGCTGCTGAAGAGGCTGCAAAGGTATTTTCATGAACTAAAGGCAGCCTTACATTTGATGATTGATCATTACTAGTTTCTGTTAATGGAATAGGATCTAGTGATGGTATTGGAAGCAATGAGGATTGTAGCAGTTGCATTATCCCCTGTCACGCCATGTTTATGCTTTAGAATATATGCGCAACTTGGATTCTCTGAAGATGATCTCTGCTCAGCAACATGGGTCTCTCCCTCACTCCCTCCCCTCCCCCTCCCCCTCCCCCTCCCCCTTCTCTGTATGTCCTTATGTTGTTTAATTGCAGAATGAGACCAGGTGGGGTGGGCTGAAGCATGGCCAAGTCATGGCGGAGCCCCGCCCTGTGTTTGCCAGGATCGAGAATTCACAAAATGAGGAGCAGGCAGGGGTGGCCAGGGCTCCCAGGAGCAAGAAAGTTGCAAGCCCTGTAGAACAAAGGTAAGTGTAATTTGTCTCATTTAATAATCAAATTATTATGAAAATTAATGTTTCTCAATTACTGTAGATGTTTCATTTTGGAGTAACCCTACTCTCATTTTTTATGGGTTGGTTTAATCTCCTAGATTTTTTTCTTGTATTTGTATGTTGCGTGCTTTTCTTTGTACTGGAGTCCTTTTCATTACATCGATGTAAATTAATAAAAATGAAAATAATATTCATATAAAATTAATTCGGTTTTAAAAATAGACTAATGAGTTCGTTTTACTATTGATATTCCATTTTGGGGCAACCCTACTCATTTTTGATGGGTTGGTTTAAGCCCAGACGTGTGGTCTATTCATACAATTTACAAATCAATGATCGTTTTAGTAGGGTTTCATGACAATTTGATATCATTTGCTCAGTTTGAACTGTGTCACAAACATGTTTTTTAGTTTAAATCAACTTTTAACGCAAACAATACAATTTTATCATTTCAAGCACATTGAACATTGAATTAGTGTGCGATTTTTTCCTTCACAAATTAATCGATGATTATTGTCTTAAAAATTCTTGACAATCTGAGCTTTTTTGTTTGGGTTTTTAGTGTACGGCACACGTTTTTAACTTCAAGAACACATTTTTAGACATTCTGATCAAATTGGACATTAGATTGATATGCAGTTTGTTCATACATTTCACAAATCAATTAATGATAATTGATATAACGTTTCATGACAATTTGAGCTGTTTGATCAGTTTTGACATATGACACATTTTTAAGTTGAAAACACATTTCAATTTGAAAAACACAAGTTTAGTTATTTTGATTAGGCCGAACATCGGATTGATGTGCGATTTGTTCCTACAGGTTATAATTAATCGATGATTGTTTTTGTATAGTTTCACTACAATTCAATATCATTTACCTAGTTTTTGACCAATTGTCCCACGTTTTTAAGTTAAAAATAACTTTTACTTGAATAATGCATTTTTGATCATTCTCATCCAATTAAACATTAGATTGACATGTGATCTATTCTTATAAATTATCAATTAATTGACAATTGTTGTATAGTTTCACAACAATTTAATATCGTTTGCTTAGTTTTGTTCGTGTAACACATTTTTAAGTTAAGAAAAACCTTGAACTTAAATAAAACGCTTTTGGTCATTTCGAATACATTGCACATTATATTGGCGTGCAATTTTTAACCATAGGTCACACATTAATTGAAGATCCTTATACTAGGATTTCACAATGATTTGAGTTTTTCTCTCGATTTTTAGCATGTGACACATATTTTTATCTTTAAGAATGCATTTTTAGTCATTTTAACTAAATCGGTCATCATGCACCTTGTTCTTACATGTCAAAAATGAATTGACTTTTGTTATGTATAGTTTCATGGCAGTCTAAATTTATTTAATCTTTAACCATGTGATGCATGTTTTTAAGTTAAAAAAAAATTTACTTGAAAAACTCACTTTTGATCATTTTGATCAAACCTGACATTATATTTATGTATGGTTTATTTATACATGTCAAAAATTAATCGGTGATCATTATCGTTGAGTTTCATGATAATCTGACATGGTTTGCTCAAGTTTTGATCTCGTGTCACACATTTTTAAGTTGAAAAGAACTTTTAATTTGAAGAACATACTTTTGATCATTCTGATAAAATTTGACATTGTATTGATGTGAGGTCCATTCTTACACACTTTTAGTCATTCTGATCATATCGTACACAAGATCGGTGTGTAGTTTGTTTCGAGTCAATGACTCACTTTATTTGTTTTGGAAATCACAATACACTTTATATGAATTTAATCTAACTTGAGTTTTTGTTTAAGTTGTTATGTTTGTACAAAATGAATTTTTGGTAATAGAAATACTGATGAACTTAATAGAGTTTATGAAAATCCATTGATATGAACTTCTATGCTGGATTACATCCACCGAATTTACCAGCATTGTAGCGATGTTGATCAACTCATCGATAAATTAAGAAAAATTCCGAGTCATTCCGAGTTCATCAGTGATAGAATAGTTGCTGATGATGTTATTATAATTGACTCCGAGATTTGCAGAATCTAACCGTTGGAGTCTGTTACAACGTCGTCTATAAATAGAGTTGCACCTTGAGTGTCAGAAATACATACATATACAAAACTAATACAAGATACTCTAAAAGTCTATGATCATTTTAAAGCTTTGCAATTGCATATTTTAGAGGGCGATTTTGACCAGTTTAAATTTTCTTTTTGAGTGTTTTAGCTAAGAGATACTGTTGTGTGAGGCTAGCCTTGTACATCTCTTAGTATATATGTTGTAATTGTTCTTTTACCGATCCTACATGATTGGGGGGATTCCAGGGATATGAAAACAAAGGAATTTCTGATCGTATGGATCAATGACTTTAATGGCTTGGAAGATAGGGCTCATGAACTTATGGGTTGTGGAAGAGAGCTTCCACTGTCACACTAAGTCGATGGCTTTTGGGGGCAGGAAGACAGACCTTTTGATAAGTTTTAAAATCAGTGATACCTTATGACTAGTCCAAAGTCACAAATACCTTGGATCCGATATATAGATCCACTTACCCTTTGGTCTAAAAGTGTGGTTTGAATATATCCTTTAAAGGAGTATTTGGTTTATAAACCAATACTTTGAGTTTTGTTTTTATACTTTCACTATGTTCATTTTTGAAATTTTGTTGTGTTTATTCTTGTACTGATAGTTACTATAATATTGATAGTTTAGATTTCAACTGTGTAAACACTTTCATTAGTAGTTGTTGAAATACTAATTGCTTTATTTATGGTTTGTTTTATTGTATTTCATACAATCTATTTTTCCATTGCACTTACACTTTTTACTCTGATCATTGAGCTGATCAGTAATTCAAAAAACCGATCAACTTAATACTTGCGGAGGATGAAAATTGTAAGTTACTTTTAAAACTACAATTCACCCCCTCCTGTATTCACATTTCCATCCTAACAATATTTGGCATCAGAACGAGTCTCTACTTGATTCTGAATTTATTCTGAATTTTTGTTTATTTATTAGATTTTCATCTCAATTTCCTTACTCTAACTGTGTTAGAAGTGGATTTTTTTTGTGATGGAAGGTTTTTTGGTAAGAACACTTAAAAATTTAAATCCTACTAGACCACCAATCTTTGTTGAAGAAGATTATGATTATTGGCGTGATCACATGAAATCTTATATTATTAATATTGTAGCCGACAACTAAAAATTCCAAAAAAAGAAATTGTTCATTTTTCTAGAGAGGAAAAGCTGGAGTATCAGGTAAATCATAAAGCACGTAATACTTTCTTATATTCTACGACCATGATTATCTATAGTCAGATATCATCATGTGAAATGACCAAAAAAATCTAAATGAAGCTAGAAATTACACACTTTGGAACCTCTAAAGTTTTAGAAACTCACGGAGCTATGATGAGATTGGATTATCAAGATTTTTGATTTTCTGCGTGGTAAAACAGTAACTCAAATGCATTTACATTTTATGACCATTGTAAATATTTTACAATATTTGGGCGGGAAAGAGTTATTGGAAGATCAAATTATTGACAAGATTATTGATATAATGCCGAAAGAATGAGAATTGAAGAGGACAACTATCGATGAAACTAAACACTCGACTATGTTAAGTCTTGATGAATTAACCAGTACTTTAATGCGATATGAGAGTAGACACAAAAGTGATTTTGAGAAAGAGAAAAGGAAAAATGGAGTAGCATTTGCTTCTAGTTTAGGTAATCCCAATTCCAGTACTTTTAGTGCTTACTAATGTTTCTAAATATCACATTTAAAAAAAGAAATGCAAGCATTCATATCAAATTGGCTCATATGATAGTGATGTTGAACTTGTTCAAATTGCAAGGAGGATGAATAAACTTGTTGGGAATATGAATTTTTGAAATACTCATTGGAAAGATAGGAAAGAAAAATGTGATAAGTACTCATTAGATGCGTTTTGCTATGAATGTAAGAAGGCTGAACACATTTGACCAGATTGATCTAAACTGGAGAATAAATATAGAAAGTCAAGAAGATACTCTAAAAGCAAAGGGAAAAGAGCTTGAAAGCTTCAAACACCTAGAGTGCCAGTGAACGTGACACATTTTTTGAAAGTTCATCGAATGAAAGTTAGAAAATAGTTGGATTCTATTCAAATATTCCAAAGAATGATAAGTGTTATATGACTAAGGTAACTATTGAATTTTTGACCAACTTAACTATTGATTCTAAATTTTCTTTTAATTCTGAAGATGATTATTCAACTTCATTGGATGATGAAAATGATAATCCATAATACATCAGAAGATGAGGAAACTTTACCTACTATAGCTGAAATGGCTAGATATGCAACTCTTATAGAAAAAGAAAATAGCAAGTTGAAGAGTACTTATGATATTGTTGAAGCAAAACTTATTAAAGATAATAAAAGAATTTCAAAATTGACCACCAAAATTTCAAAACTTTTAATTGAATTAGATTAAAAAATTAATCAAAGTATGAATTTTATTGATTGAAATTTCAATGATCAAAATTTGGTTATTCAAATTAAATCCAAAGTTGGCAGTTTAAGGAAACTTTTATCTAATTTTACTTCTGGTAAAGAAAATTTTGATAAAATGTATAAAAAAAGACCCTTTAGAACTTCTAATGGATTTGGTTTTACTTTTGATAAATCAAATTTTCAATCAAATTACTTTGTACCTAAATATGCACCCTTTTGCGTTAAATGTCATAGGGGAGGTCACTAGAATAAATCTTATCCGTTAAACAAAGTTCAATATTTTGGTTTTCACAAAGCTTTTATTTCTGAAGAATTAGCAGTTATTCCACATAGAGTAGTCAGATAGATGCGAGTTCTTAAAATTTTATTTGCTAATGTAAATGGACCCAAGCAAGTCTAGGTACTAAGAACTTAGTTTTATCTTTTTTTAGGAAAATTGTTTGATTACCAATCATTCCAATTTTATCAGTTGTCTCTGAAGAGATGTTTGATTACCAAAAATCGAAATAAATGGTACATGTACAATGTTTGTTCTCAACACATGACTGTGACAAGTCTAACTTCTAAAATTTGAAAAATTTGAATGGAGGATGATTCACTTTTGGAGACAACACATAGGGTGAAATCATTGATATCAATGGTGTTTCTTTTCTTTGAAAAACTTTAATCTCAAATGTTTTAGGTCTTAATCATAACCTTATTAGCATTAGTCAATTATGTGATGAGAGTTATCTTGTGAACTTTAGGAATTATAAATACACTGTTCAAAGTTTAGAAGGTATTTTCATTATATCTTTTGACAAGAACTTAATCCATAAAAATTTACCATGATTAAGTGTAACTGAGGATTTATCTTGGCCATGGCATAAAAGACTAGGTCACTAAAACTTTCAAAATTTAGCTAAAATTTCTAGGAAATAACATGTTAGGGATCTACCAGAACTTAAGTTAAATTCAAAAAGAGTTTGTGATCATTTCCAATTTGGTAAGAAACATAATTCTAGATTTAAATCTAGAAGTGAAGTCTCAACTTCTGATGATTTACAGCCAGTGCACATAGATTTATTTGTTCCTACAAAAACTAGAAGTATCGGGGGAAAACACTATGTGTATGTCTTGGTTGATGATTACACTAGATATACTTGGGTTTATTTTCTCTCTCAAAATCTAGATCTCTTAATAATTTAAAGGTTTTTCATGTTTCTGTTAAAAATGTGAAAAAACCTACCTTTGATTATTATTCAGAGTAATCATGGTGGTGAGTTTGTAAATTCTGAATTTGAAACTTCTTATAGTCATAAAGGTATTACTCATAATTTCTCAACACCCATAACATCATAAAATAATGGTGTGGTTGAATGAAGAAATAGAATTCTTCAAGAAATTACTAGAACTTTTCTAAGTGAGTATTCTATTAGAAATTTTTGGGCTGAGGTTATGAATACTGCTTTCTATACAATAAATCGAGTTTTACTTAGACCTTTTCTTAATAAAAATCTTTATGATTCATGGAATGGAATAAATACAAAACCTTCTTACTTCAGAGTCTTTGGGTGTAGGGTATTCTTCCCAAACACTAAAGATAAATTACATAAATTTGATCCTAAAATTGATGAAAGAATCTTTATTAGTTATTCTACAACCAACAAGGCATATAAAGTTTTTAATAAAAGAACTAATGTTTTCAAAGAAAAAATTCATGTAAAGTTTGATGAATTCATTCCTTTTTTTACAAAACCTCTGGAAAATACATCCTTTAGATGATGTTTTTGAAAATACTCCTAAAATTTTATCAAAAGTTGATTCACAACCATTGATAGTAAATCCTCCAGAAGTAAGATCATCATATTATCAATATCTAGAAATTAATTCAATGGAAGATATACATTTGATATTTGATGGAAAACTTACCAATTTACCTAAACACCAGTTGATCTTAATGAGTCATTCTACTGATAATATTATTGGTGATGTAAGTCAACCAGTTATAACTAGAAGTTCCTTGAGAAATCAATGTGAGTACCATGCATTCCTATCATAATTTGAACCTAAAATGGAAGATGATGCCTTTGGTGATAAAAGTCAGACAAGGGCTATGTAAAAAGAGATCGATCAATTTGAAAGGAATCAAGTTTGAACCTTAGTTGAACGACCCAAGGATCTATCGGTAATTGGATTTAAATGGGTTTTTAGAAAAAAAATATAATGAAACTAGAACTATTGTTAGAAATAAAGAAAGACTTATTACTAAAGGTTATCAAGAGGATGACATAGACTATGGTGAAACCTTTTCACATGTAGCAAGATTAGAATATATTTAAATACTTCCAGATTTTACAACATATCTGAATTTTAATTTATTTCAAATGGATGTAAAAATAACTTTTTTAATGGATATGTTAAAGAGGAAGTTTATGTTGAATAATCTCCTAGTCTTGAAGATGCTAAATTTCCAAATTTTTTTATAAATGTATTAAAGCACTTTATGGACTTAAAAAACCCCCAAGAGATCGGTATGATAGGCTTACCAAATATTTACTTCAAAATAATTTTGTTAAAGGAAGCGATGATCCAACACTTTTTATAAAGAATGTTTTCAAAGATACCACTGTAGTTAAAATTTATATCAATTACATTATTTTTGGTTCAACTCAAAAATCTATTTTAGATAGTTTTTTTGAACTTCTGAAAAATGAGTTTGAAATTGTAACGCCCCGACTCCAGTTGCCCATAGTCGGTGAATTATTACATAACATTGGCATGATCACAAGAAAGATCAAGTCTCGAAAGACCGATTAGTTTAGTAGCCTTGCATTAACGATATACATTCATAAAGTTTACATTACATCATAAAGTGAAAAACTACAACAACAACATATTGTCTTCATATCCCTTCATATTATCCCTGCAGGTCATTCATGAATTACTTCTTCACATCCTGGAAAAAATAAAACATTGAAAGAGGTGAGCTCAGATGCTCAGTAAGGATAACAATATAGCAGAAACATTCATAAATAAACATAAACATTTAAGGCAATGTAAAGCTAAAACAAAAGCCTTTTAAACTTGAACTTCAGTATAATATGACAAAGATAAAATGAAATAATGCCATTTACTTATTCACATGGATATTCTACTAATCGAATAATCACATGCAATATCAATAACCACTTTCATAATGATGGAATGCATAATGCCAGACTATCATAACCACGTAGCCAAGGCCTCGTGCCAAGACTACAAATAAGATTTTGTCAAGGCCTCATGCCAAGACACTAGTTTGTCTTATAAGACCTACCGATGCATCGAGGAGCTATAGCGGGCTCCACCCATCACTTATAAAGTCCAACACATTCCTCATATGAACAAGTTTCAACATAATATAAACATTCATATTAAAACTAGCATACAAAATGTCAATACTTTCACCATAAACCATGAATGGTATAAAAATAACACATCCACAGTCAAACATATCACAAAACCTTCAATACAATATGAAAGTTTTGTATCATAATAAATCAACTTCAAATAAGCTTAAAATCCATCAAAGGATGTTGACATAGATGAAATCAAAACTATTTGAGAGAAATATCTATTTTTTTGAAATCATTTAAAAGTCACATAATTATAAAATAAAACATTTACTTTGAAAATATCATTATAAGCTTGTAAGGGAAGCTTCTAAGATTTTATAACGGTGAAAAATAGCCGCACCCGCCGTATAAGTTAAAAAAAGACATTCTTAGCTTAATTCTGTCGAAAAGGTTAAAAAGAACCTTGTTTGGAAAACGACGGAAAGATTCCTTTATAAACCTCTTATAAAAAGTCAAACAAGGGTATAAATGACTTTAACCCATATTCTGTAAAATAGCAAGAATGTTTTGAAATACATTTTTAAGAAACATGGATGTTGATGATAAAGAGGTCCTAGTAGATAATTACGTATAAACAACCTCGGATAATGAAGAGATTGTGAAATAACCCTTACCTTGTACTTTTCCTTAGTCGATGGTATGTTAACCTCCTGTATAATAGTTAAAACATTGTTATTAAATTATACAAGGACCATATACATAATTATGATATCATATATGATCTTCTAATAATGCTTTGTTAATAATACTTTAGTATTATCATCGTTTCGGGTGTTAACTTACTCGTTTTCTTTTATATGTTTTGTTACATAAGTTGTATTTGTTATGAATATGTTGTATCTTATTCATATCCAGAATGATATAAAGTTCTTAAACATTACTTTTAATCATCAAATGAGAATTAGTTTTGAATGAATACGATGGGGAATGAATCTCATCGCATTCGTGGAGACGGTAGTCCGTACGTACGCACGAGCGACAATATCATCCTTTTGATATTAAAATAATATATAATTGGATGGTATATCATATATACAGAATCATTATCATGTTATATTTATTATTTACATGAATTACACATCATTATTATACCCATCCAAATAATAATATATTGAATAACAATTACACCACGACGTGGAGACAATAAGCTGTACATACGCACGTATGGTGACATGATATTCAAAAGATGGATAGAATACTGAATATGGTTATACCATATTTATAATAATATCACTGTATATAGGAGATACTAGAGTTATTATTTTAGAATGAGAATAACAAAGAAAGAAGAAGTTGAAGAAGAAAGGAACTTGAAAGAGGGTGGTGAAAACATTACATCTTCTTCGGGTTCTTCTTTTTGATTTGATCAAAAGAGCTCATTAGGTTGGCTTTCTGATCAAACTAAGGCCTCTAGGTTGAAGTGAGGGAAGTTGAGAGAGTATTTGGGCAGGAGTTGGCCGAACCAAAAAGGCTTTGAAAGTGTGAAGAATTGGTTAGAAGTGGTGTACTTTTATAAGGGGGAGGAGGGGCACCTTAGGAAAATCTAGAAATATTATTTTATAATAAATTCATATTCGGTTTCTAATGACCACAAAGTGGATTATTTAAAGGTTAAGGTGAGGATGTGTTGAAAACCACTCAACCAATAGAATTTAGACAGGTTTGGGTCATTATATTGACCTTATCTTTTAGTTTTAACTCTTAGTTAATTAGTTTGACACTTACCATGTCACTTTGTATTTTTATATTATATAGTTAATAAACTTACTATATACCTCCAAGCGACCCCCAAGTGGTCCATTAATGATACACCTATCATGATATAAGTCTCTTGGCCGAACCTTAGATTTTTAGGATTTGAATATAAATTAATAATATAATATTTGTTTTAAAAACTCTTTTATTTCAATTTTGACACTATTGGGTATTTTGTTCTTGATAAATTTATAACCGCATTATTACTTCAAAAAAAATTTATATAAACAATCCTAATATGTCATAGTAACCTAGAAAATTATTGAAATTTATAAAAAGTCTCAAATTACATTTATTTGGGTATTTATAATATCAATTATCTTAATCTTTCATTAATACGGTAATTACTGCATCATCATTGTGTCATAAATAAATTAAATTATTTAATGTCTAAAAATTATAAATAAAATACCATTATGTAGGAAATCTTTTTAGATTTATAATGAATATTTATAGTCGAAAATATAACATATATAACCCTATGTAAAAATTGTTTTGCTAAAAGATATATGCTTTTGTCATTTTTGTATTTACTTTAACTTAATTAATATAAAGTGTCCCTATCACCTACAAGTGGCTTCATGGGGTCCCAAAATCGACCCAAAGATACCTATGGTCAGACATGTATCCACCAATAAGGTTAGGACACGTTTTAGGGTAATTTATTATTATTATAATATTATTTGTTTACCTTTATTTACCGGATTGACCCTTTAACCATGATAAATAAAATATTTACCGAAGTAATTATTCAAAATGTCTAAAAATGAAAGTTACCTATTTACACAATTTGGACATCCTGATTCTAAATATGGAATCCATTTTTCCAAATTCAAAACACAGAAGTGACATAAATTAGTTTAAAATTAATTCCCGCTGTCAAAACAAAAAGCGTGTTTTTAAGAAATAATAACTATCAAAAGATTGATACTTGTTTATGTCCGGTTTAATTGTGAAATTATGTCCAATGACCAACATTGTATTAAATGGTAAAAATATATTCTAAATATACTTTAAAACCACTCAAATTCATAATTTATCACTATTAATTGTTTCGATTAACAAAGTTGTTTTTAATAAAAATTTAGTAATTTTCACTATTCATCAAAATATAAAAGTTATCCGAAAAGTACCAAAATTTCATCCTAGGATAATTTTGATATTCCAAATCCAAAAATGAAGTCCATTTTGAAAGATAAAATGTATAAAATTTCAAAAAGTGGGTATTACTATTCATAACGGCTACTTTGATTGGTCGCAGCGTTTTAGAATCTCGAAATTGCGTACAACACATGCTACTATATTATTCAAAGAGAAGCATACTGTGGAAGTTTGGGGTGTTACATTCTCTCATCCTTTAAATAATTTCGTTCTCGAAATTTTTAGAATATTACTGCATAAAAAGACTCTGGTGGTTCTTCATCATAAGTTCCTCGGGTTCCCACGTTGCATCTTCCATTTTATGGTTTCTCGATAGAACTTTTACCAGACGAGTCGTTCGGTTTCTCAGCACTTGTTCTTTCGTATCAAGAATCCTGACGGGCTCTTCGCAATAAGATAGATCGGGTTCTAGTTCTAATTCCTCATAGGTGAGTACATGCGTTGGGTCAGACATGTATTTTCTCAACAGTGATACGTGGAACACATCGTGAACTTTGGAGAGATTTGGCGGCATTGCCAAACAGTAAGCTACAACCCCAATTCGTTCTAGAATTTCGAAAGGATCGATGTACCTGAGACTCAATTTACCTTTCTTTCCAAAACATATAACTCTCTTCCATGGAGATACCTTCAAGAAAACATGATCTCCCACCTGAAATTCCAAATCCTTTCTTCGGTTGTCAGCATAGCTCTTCTGCCTACTTTGAGTTGCTTTGATGTGGTTTTGGATTACCTTCACTTTTTCCATCGTTTCCTTCTCTAGTTCTGGGCCTACAAGTTTTCTTTCACCAACGTCATCCCAACAGGTTGGTGTGCGAAATCTCTTTCCGTATAACGCTTTATATGGTGTCATCCGAATACTTGAATGGAAGCTATTGTTATAGGAAAATTCTACCAGAGATAAATATTGATCCCACATACCCTGAAAGTCAAGTGAGCAAGATCTCAACATGTCTTCTAAGATTTGAATAGTCTATTCCGATTGTCCATCTGTTTGAGGGTGGTAAGCAGTGCTCAAATGAAGTTCAGTATCTAAGGACTTCTGAAGACTCTTCCAGAATCTCGAAGTAAAATGGGGATCTCGATCTGAAACAATCGATAGGGGTACTCCATGAAGTCTCACAACTTCATTAATATATAGTCTTGCTAGACATTCAAGTGGTAAATCTTCCCTTATAGCAAGAAAATATGCTAACTTGGTAAGATGATCAACAACGAGCCATATTATATTGTTCCTTCTAGGAGTCTTTGGTAGTCCCATGACAAAGTCCATAGTGATATTATCCCATTTCCACTCAGGTATGGGAAGAGGTTGCATGACTGCTCCAGGCTGTTGCCTTTCAGCTTTCACTTGTTGATAAACCATACATCTTGACACAAAATCAGCAATCTCCCTCTTCATGTTATCCCACCAAAAATGTTTCTTTAAATCTCTATAAATTTTGGTGCTCCCAGGGTGTATAGAGAAATTGGAACTATGAGCATCATCTAACAATTCCCTTTTTAAATCAGGTATATTGGGAACACAAAGTCTCTTCTTGAATTTCAAAATTCCTTCTTCATACACAAAGTCTCTCAATCTCCCATCATTCACAGCTTTAATCTTCTTTTGAAATTCTTCATCATCAGTCTGAGAACTCTTAATCCTTTCTAGTAAAGATGGTTTGGCAACCATTTGAAAAAGCACTAATGTTTCACCTTCTATGGTTATTCCCATGTCCATCTTCACTAGATCAATGAAAATTGGATCCCTTTCAATTCTCATATTGTTCAAAACTCCATGATCTTTTCTACTCAAAGCATCTGCCACCTTATTTGCCTTCCCCGGGTGGTATTGTATAGTACAATCATAATCCTTGAGTAATTCAAGCCATCTCCTTTGCCTCATGTTGAGTTCTTTTTGTGAGAAAATATACTTTAAACTCTTGTGATCAGTATAAATCTCACATTTTTCACCATAGAGGTAGTGTCTCCATATCTTCAAAGCAACGATCACAGCTGCTAACTCAAGATCATGAGTAGGATAGTTTTGCTCATGAATTTTCAATTGTCGTGATGCATAGGCAATAATCCTATCATTCTGCATAAGGACACAACCAAGTCCTTTTTTCGATGCATCACTATAAATAATGAACCCATCATTCCACGATGGTAGAGTCAATATAGGAGTATTGACTAATCTTCTCTTCAGTTCTTCAAAATATTCTTCACACTCTTTTGTTCAAAAAAATTTAACCCCTTTACATGTGAGCTTTGTTAATGGGTTATCCAATCGGGCAAAATTCTGGACGAAACGTCGATAATAACCTGCTAAACCAATAAAACTGCGTACCTCAGTTATACTCATAGGTGCTGGACATTCTTGGATTGCCTTGGTCTTAGAAGGATCAACAAAGATTCCATCTTTAGAGACAATATGGACAAGACAAGAAATCTCATGAAGCCAGAATTCACACTTGCTAAAATTCCCATTAATTCATGTCTTCTCAGAGTCTTCAGGATAATGAGCAAGTGATTTTCATGATCTTCGTAGATTTTGGAGTAAACCAAGATATCATCAATAAATACCACCACAAAATCATCGAGATATTCCTTGAAAACTCTATTCATTAGATCCATGAATACAGAGGGTGCATTAGTCAGCCCAAAAGGCATTACTGTAAACTCATAATGCCCGTACCTGGTTCGAAATGCTGTCTTCGTAATGTCTTCCTTCTTCACACACAATTGATGGTATCCAGATCGAAGGTCAATCTTTGAAAAGTATTGAGCTCCATGCAGTTGGTCAAATAAATCATCAATGCGAGGTGTGAGATACTTTTTCTTTATTGTTATAGCATTGATCTCCCTGTAGTCGATACATAACCTCATAGATCCATCTTTCTTTTTAACAAAAAGAACAGGGACTCCCCATGGAGAAACACTAGGGCGAATAAATCCCTCATTACTCAATTCCTCTAGTTGTTTCTTTAGTTCCACTAATTCTACAATGACCATTCTATAAGGGGCCTTCGATATAGGCCTTGATCCAGGAATTAAATCAATGGAAAACTCAACTTCTCATTCTGGAGGATGTCCAGGTAAATCTTCCAGAAACACATCTACATATTCTCTCACAATAGATACATAATCTATTTGAACATTCCTTTCCTCACCCATAGTTATTTCATTCTCTTCCTCCCCGATAATTGAATTTAGTTGAGCTACTGGGGGTGGATCTAGATAAGAATTAGGTGGTGATGATTCATCTCTAAAAATAAGGTGTTCTTTATCATCATCATCAAAAATCGTAACCTCCTTCTTCTTACAATAAATCTTCACATCATGGTCCGAAAGCCAATCCATACCGAGGATTATATCAAACTCAATCATTGGTATGACAATGAGATCAGCGGATAAAGAACATTTATGTGCTCTAATGGAGACTGATTCACAAAACTTTGTTGCAATGATACTTCCCTTTAGAGTTTTAACTGACAACTCTGTTAAATCAAATTGGAAATATCTAATTTTCTTAGCAAAATGGGAAGATATGAAACAATGCGATGATCCAGAATCAAATAAAGCATTTGCTAAACTTGAGGAAACCATTAAATTACCTGCCACCACGTCTTTCAGAGCTTCTACCTCAGCAGTAGTGATAGTATAAGCTTGGCCTTGATCCCTTGGCCTTTTCTGAGGTAAGTTCCCCTGACGTTTAGGACATTCATTTGCATAATGTCCCATCTCTCTACAATTATAGCATTCCACGTTGAGAACAACTCTCTTTCCCTTGCAATCATGAGCTTGGTGGCCTTTTTCACCACACTTGCAACAAACTCCCATTCCTTTTAAGCAAGTACCGGGGTGTTTCTTCCCACATTTACTACAAGATGGATTTTCAACTTTTCCCTTCTTCCCCTTATTTCCATTTCCAGATTGATCAGCAGATCTCTTCTTCTCTTGCTTTGCTTTAAAGTCATAAGACTTAGAGAATTCCTTTTCTGTTTTGATAGCACATGAGACAATGTCTTCGTACGACGAGAAGGATTGTGAGACTAATGCTCGACGAAGAAATGGTTTTAACCCATCAAAGAAACGACCAATCTTACTTCTTGGGTTACGTATATAATCTCTATCATACCTTGCTAACCTTGTAATGTTAGCCTCATACTTTGCGACATTGTCATCCTCCTTTTGCCTCAGACTTAGAAATTGCCTTTCCATATCTGCTCGATGGTCACGAGGAAAGTATTTTTCTAAAAACAGATCTTTGAACTCCCTCCATTCCGTATTTGATACTTCATCATCTTCCTTCATGTTTTGAATCAATGACCACCATTGATCAGCATCTCCAATGAGGGGGTAAACTGTCATGATAACTTTTTCCCTTTCACTACTCCCCAAAGCCTGAAATATTTTCTCTAGGGAACTTATCCATTGCTCAGCTACCAATGGATTTGTACTCCCATTGAATGTTGGTGGTTGTTTCCTCATGAAGCGATCTAACATTGATCCTCCACACTGTGGATTAGGATGCTTCATACGGGTAAGGTTATTATTCATAACCTGAGTGAGTTGTCCCAGTATGGTGATAAGCTAATCAGCACCAGTTACATCACCAGCTCCACTATAATTCTCTTGAGCAGGAGGGAAATCCCTACATGGAGTGCGTGCATTGATACAGTTTCCATTTCTTCTACTAGGTGCCATTTTTAAACAATGGCATAAATTAGATCAGTTTATGAATCAAAATATATAATTCCATACTTGTAAAACACTTAACATAAATTGAACAGTTTATGGATAAAATCCATAATCATAAAAATGTTTTCTTTGAGGAAGTATATACTCATCAACCCTTCATAATGGTTCGTAAAGAAAATGAGAATTATCCTAAGCATATCCCCTGGGAGTGTCGTAACCAAGAGTGCAGCACGACCCGTTGTCGTGCACCAGTTCCTGTTCGAGTCTAGTTCAAAGCGGTGTTTTCAGGTTTTACCCCTAGGTACATCTGTGCCAGAGCCGCCTCTACCTGCTCGTATCCAGACAAGGATGTATTGTTCGGAAAACTCACAAAATTTCTACAATACCAAAATTCTAGGAAGTTCTTCTATACTAATCCTCAAAGTCTATCTTAGGTCTATGTGCTCTAATCAGAGTTTACCTAAATCTAGCTTCCAAGGTTTGTACTAAACTTCCTCTGATACCAACTGTAACGCCCCGACCCCAGTTGCCCAGAGTCGGTGCATTATTACATAACATTGGCATGATCACAAGAAAGATCAAGTCTCGAAAGACTGATTAGTTTAGTAGCCTTGGATTAACTAGATACATTCATAAAGTTTACATTACATCATAAAGTGAAAAACTAACACAACAACATATTGTCTTAATATACCCTCATATTATCCCTGCAGGTCATTCATAAATTACTTCTTCACATCCTGGGAAAAATAAAAAATTGAAAGGGGTGAGCTCAGATGCTCAGTAAGGATAACAATATAGCGAAAACATTCATAAATAAGCATAAACATTTAAGGCAATGTATATCTAAAACAAAAGCCTTTTAAACTTGAACTTCAGCATAATATGCCAAAGATAAAATGAAATAATGTTATTTACTTATTCACATGGATATTCTACTAGTTGAATAATTACATGAAATATCAATAACCACTTTCATAATGATGGAATGCATAATGATAAACTATCATAACCACGTAGCCAAGGCCTCGTGCCAAGACTACAAATAAGATTTTGTCAAGGCCTCGTGCCAAGACACTAGTTTGTCTCATGAGACCCACCGATGCATCGAGGAGCTATAACAGGCTCCACCCGTCACTTATTAAGTCCAACACATTCCTCATATGAACAGGTTTCAACATAACATAAACATTCGTATTAAAACTAGCATACGAAATGTCAATACTTTCACCATAAACCATGAACGGTATAAAAATAACACATCTACAGTCAAACATATCACAAAAATTTCAATACAATATGAAAGTTTTGTATCATAATAAATCAACTTTAAATAAGCTTAAAATCCATCAAAGGATGTTGACATAGATGAAATCAAAACTATTTGAGAGAAATATCTATTTTTTTGAAATCATTTAAAAGTCACATAATTATAAAATAAAACATTTACTTTGAAAATATCCTTATAATCTTGTAAGGGAAGCTTCTAAGATTTTATAACGGCAGAAAATAGCCGCACCCACCGTATAAGTTAAAAAAAGACATTCTTATCTTAATTTTGTCGAAAAGGTTAAAAAGGACCTTGTTTGGAAAATGACAAAAAGATTCCTTTATAAACCTCTTATAAAAAGTCAAACAAGAGTATAAATGACTTTAACCCATATTCTGTAAAATAGAAAGAATGTTTTGAAATACATTTTTAAGAAACATGGTTGTGGATGATAAAGAGGCCCCAGTAGATAATTACGTATAAACAACCTCGGATAATCCCTTAACTTGTACTTTTCCTTAGTTGATGGTATGTTAACCTCCTGTATAATAGTTAAAATATTGTTATTAAATTATACAAGAACCATATACATAATTATGATATCATATATGATCTTCTAATAATGCTTTGTTAATAATACTTTAGTATTATCGTCGTTTCGGGTGTTAACTTACTCGTTTTCTTTTATATGTTTTGTTACATAAGTCATGTTTATTATGGATCGGTTGTATCTTATTCATATCCAGAATGATATAAAGTTCTTATACATTAATTTTAATCATCAAATGAGAATTAGTCTTGAATGGATACGATGGGGAATGAATCTCATCGCGTTCGTGGAGACGGTAGTCCGTACGTACGCACGAGCGACAATATCATCCTTTTGATATTAAAATAATATATAATTGGATGATATATCATATATACAGAATCATTATCATGTTATAGCCGTACGTACGCACGTATGGTGACATGTTATTCAAAGGACGGATAAAATACTGAATATGGTTGTACCATATTTATAATAATATCACAGTATATAGGAGATACTGGAGTTATTATTTTAGAATTGGAATAACAAAGAAAGAAGAAGTTTAAGAAGAAAGCAAATTGAAAGAGGGTGGTGAAAACATTACCTCTTCTTCGGGTTCTTCCTTTTGATTTGATTAAAAGGGCTCCTTAGGTTGGCTTTCTGATCAAACTAAGGCCTCCAGGTTGAATTGAGGGAAATTGAGAAGAGTATTTGGGCAGAGGTTGGCCGAACTAAAAGGATTTGAAAGTGTGAAGAATTGGTTAGAAGTGGTGTCCTTTTATAAGGGGGAGGAGGGGCACCTTAGGAAAATCTAGAAATATTATTTTATAATAAATTCATATTCAGTTTCTAATGGCTTCAAAGTGGATTATTTAAAGGTTAAGGTGGGGATGGGTCGAAAACCACTCAATCAATAGAATTTAGTCAGGTTTGGGTCATTATATTAACCTTATCTTTTAGTTTTAACTCTTAGTTAATTAGTTTGACACTTACCATGTCACTTTGTATTTTTATATTATATAGTTAATAAACTTACTATATACCTCCAAGCGACCCCCAAGTGGTCCATTAATGATACACCTATCATGATATAAGTCTCTTGGCCGAACCTTAAATTTTTAGGAATTGAATATAAATTAATAATATAATATTAGTTTTAAAAACTCTTTTATGTCAATTTTGACACTATTGGGTATTTTGTTCTTGATAAATTTATAACAGCATTATTACTTCGAAAAAAATTTATATAAACAATCCTAATATGTCATAGTAACCTATAAAATTATTGGAATTTATAAAAAATCTCAAATTACATTTATTTGGGTATTTATAATATCAATTATCTTAATCTTTCATTAATACGGTAATTACTGCATCATCATTGTGTCATAAATAAATTAAATTATTTAATGTCTAAAAATTATAAATAAAATACCATTATATAGGAAATCTTTTTAGCTTTATAATGAATATTTATAGTAAAAAATATAACATATATAAACTTATGTAAAAATTGTTTTGCTAAAAGATATATGCTTATGTCATTTTTGTATTTACTTTAACTTAATTAATATAAAGTGTCCTTATTACCTACAAGTGGCTCCATGGGGTCCCAAAATCGACCCAAATATTCCCATGGTCGGACATGTATCCACCAATAAGGTTAGGACACATTTAGGGTAATTTATTATTATTATAATATTATTTTTTTACCCTTATTTACCGGATTTACCCTTTAACCATGGTAAATAAAATATTTACCGAAGTAATTATTCAAAATGTTTAAAAATGAAAGTTACCTATTTACATAATTTGGACATTCTGATTCCAAATATGGAATCCATTTTTCCAAATTCAAAACATATAAGTGGCAGAAATTAATTTAAAATTAATTCCCACTGTCAAAACAAAAAGCGTGTTTTTAAGAAATAATAACTATCAAAAGATTGATACTTGTTTATGTCTAGTTTAATTGTGAAATTATGTACAATGATCAACATTGTATTAAATGGTAAAAATATATTATAAATATACTTTAAAACCACTAAAATTCATAATTTATCACTATTAATTATTTCGATTAAAAAAGTTGTTTTTAATAAAAATTTAGTGATTCTCACTATTTATCAAAATATAAAAGTTATCCAAAAAGTACTAAAATTTCATCCTAGGATAATTTTGATATTCTGAATCCAAAAATGAAGTCCATTTTGAAAGATAAAATGTATAAAATTTCAAAAAGTGGGTATTACTATTCATAACGGCTACTTTGATTGGTCGTGGCGTGTTAGAATCTCGAAGTTGCGTACAACACACGCTACTATATTATTCAAAGAGAAGCATACCGTGGAAGCTTGGGGTGTTACAGAAATGACCATGATGGGTGAACTCAACTTTTTTACTTAGTTTTCAAATTTTTAAAAATTGAAAGAAAATATTTTAACTCAACATAAATATATCAAATAACTACTAAAATATTTTTGTTTTGACAATGCATAAGTATAAGTACTTCAGTAGAAACTTCTATCAAACTTTATCTTGATGAATTTGGTAAAAAGGAAGATCTAAAAATTTTATATAAGTATGACAAGATGTTTACTTATCTTATAATGATTCGACTGTGAATTATTTTTTTTAGAAATTTTATGTGTGAGGTTTCAAGAAAATACCAAGGGATCTCATTTAAAATTTGTAAAATGAATTTTCTATTACCTTAAAGGAACTTTAGAACTTTTCTTATTTTATTCTTATAGAAATGATTTTGTTCTTAAAATTTACTTAGATGGTGACTTTGAAGGCTATATATTAGATAGAAAATCCACTTCTAGAGCATTTCATTTATTAGGAGAAGCTTTAATTTTATGGTTTAGCAAGAAGCAACATTCTGTAGAACTTTCCACTGTTGAAGTTGTTGTGCTTAAGTGTTGTGGATGAAATGCACACTCACAGATTTTGGTTAGAGTTTCACTCGAATTCTAATCCTTTGTGATAATATTAGTGCTATATCTTTATCTAAGAACCCACCACATCATTCATGAGAAAAGGTCATAGATGTAAGACACCATTTTATTACGAACCACACACAAAAAGGAGATAAAATTCTTGACTTTATCAAAAATAAAAACCAGCTTATTGATATTTTTACAAAACCATTAAATTTTGATAGATTTGAATTTATTTAACAAAAGTTGGGAGTGATCAATCTAAAGTGACATTCAATTTGCTTATTTTTCAACTAATCTACTTAAATTGAAGAAATTTCGAAAAAGGGGGAGAATATAATTTTATTGGTTTTTCATTTTACTTTTATCAATTCTTTTTTCATTTTACTTTTATCAGTTTTTCATTTTATTTTAATCAGCTTTTCATAAATATATTATTTTTAATTTACATCATTTACCTATAAAAGATTTTGAAATTTCAAAGTGATCAATTTCTTGAAACCATCCTCAACAGGGGAAGGTCATCTGATGAATTAGGAAGATAACTTATGGAAGGTTAAATATCTTTAACTAAATCTTTTTGTTGTTACCAGGTAGGATCATGACCACTTGGGGGGGGGGGGTGAATTAGTGGTTCCTTTTTATTTTATAAGAAATTTTGTCAACTTATTAAGTAAAAATTTCTTAACCTATGAAACCTGTTAAAGTTACGATCCAATAAAATAAAACTTCTCAACCTCACCTTTCATATGCAACAAATATAAAGAGAAGGAAACAATCGATATTTACAAAGTTCGGTACAAAGTCATACTCCTTGCCATGTTGGATAGTCCCACCAACATGGATTCTTTCATTATATTCTTTCTAGAATACAAAGACACAAGTAGTGAACAATTCTACAATCCTAGTATAAATTTTCCTGCTATAGTTGGTTATACCCCCCCAACTATCCTTTTTAGTATCCACTTTCCCACAGCTGGTTATACACCCCAACAAGACAAGCCTTTTCAGCAATTGGTAAGCATCCACAGTTTCAAGATTCACTTTCCTTCTTCTTTTCTGATCCAATTCAAAAAGTACTCACTTACTCAACAAGTAAGATGAATCAAACTTTACCTATGTATAATCTTCAAGAACTTCAACAATTCTCTAAGGAACTTTTTGGTCTTGAAACATTATCCAAAAACTTTGTCCGGAAAACTTCCTCATAAAAAGTCAGTCTGATCTGCCTCAGTCTGGTAACCTCAGTCTGATTGGTCTTAGTATAATTCTACTTCTTCTCTTCCTTCTTAAACTGAGTAGAAACTCAATCGATAGCTTCCAATTCCTCTGTCTGATGGAACTCGATCCGATGAACCTTTCTCCGATGGATGTCGTTCTGATGATCTTACTCCGATGGACTTGTTCTGATGGAACGTCATCTGTTGGAACTTGCTCTGATGATCAGATTGGACCTCACTACAATGAATATAATTCTGATATAACTTACCCAGTATCAACCTAAAAAACAAATAGTTTTATTAGAATCTCAATACCTATTCCACATTTTTTGGAGCCCTGGCTTACGTAAATAGTTCATGTTTGGTGAGGTACAAATGTATTGAGCTCTCATTTTATAGGCACCCCAGAATGATAAAGGTGGAAAAACCAATTTTACTTCCCACTTAATGAAATTCATAAATCTAGAATTTATCATGAATTTAAGTCTTCATCTTTGACTTATTTAACTATTCTCAATCCTTCTGGGCACTTCTCGAATCAACTCAAATCTTCAGACTTCTTCAAGTTTACAAAACATTTCTTCAGTCTGATTCTTCATTATGATTTGTCATTTCGATTCTTCAATTTGATGAATACATAAAACAGATTATTCATTACGTTTCTCCATATCAAATGATCAACTTTGAAACCTTCAAGATCCTCTTTTTACAACACTTGTGTAACTGCTTTAAAAATAGTTCTTTTTTCTTCTTTTTCTCAGATCGATGATCCTGCATTTCATTAGTTTTACATTCGATGGCTTTATCGGTGTCAGTATGCACCTAGTGGATCTATGTCACATTCATTCTAATAGTCGACACCTCTTCTTGAAAAATAATTAATCCATTTTTTCTTTTTCTCTTAACCCAATTTGTAAGAGAACAAAGTATGACTTATTATTTTCTTAACCCGATTGAAATACAATTCATCCTTGCTCAACCATTATTCCTCTGATAAAACTCTTCACACGATATACAAAGGATACCGAATCTTTATAAACTTAATTGGTGTCAAAATAAATTATGATGGATCAGTGACATACCACGTCTGATGGAATGGTGTCAGTAGATTCAACTTCAACAAATTCTTTCCTTTTATGATTACAATTCACATCAATTTATTTCTCTGAAGATTTGTTTCTCATGAAATATTGTTCTGAATAAAAACTAACATCTTCATAAATTAACATTATGATTAACCTTCCTAGCCAAAAACATTTCTATGTTTGGTGATCTCACACCGATGAATTGAGACCGAAGAGCTTCAGCTTTAGTAACTTTTATTCTTTCACAAATTTTTGTTTGTATCATGAATTCCTCATGAATTTGAATATGTTTAAGATTAACTTCAACATCATCTAAATTACATTGGGAAGTATTTGTGAATTCCCATCCTTTCCATTATCTTCTTTATTTCCAACCCTTAATATGATTAAAAACAATCCTCCTTTCTTTCATAAATATTTCATCACAAGTTTTTCAAACAACTCATGATTTACGATAACACCACGATCAACAAAGAATCATTAGATTTAACATCAAATCCATTCAGACTCTAGAACAGTTCCTTATTACGATCACCACTTTCATTCCATACTTGATATGTTTTCCAGACTTGATATGGTCACCACTTTCATTCAAGACTTGATATGATTTCCAATAGCTTTCGTCTTTCTATCAAAATCCCAATATGATGGATCATATTCAATGATTCGTGCCGATGATATGAGTCTGATTCTTCATACTGATGGTCTAGGTCTGAAAACCAAAAACTTATTCTTTCCTCAACTTCAAACATACATCATCTATTGATAAAAAATACAACTAAAACACAACTTGGGCCAAACACTTTTACTATCATTATTTTAATTTTTATCCAAGCATATATTTTTTAATAAAGGGGGATTATTTCTATTCATTTTCTTCTTTTCCAAAATAAATTATAAACTTAATTCTTAAAATAACCTGTACAAAATATGTTTTGGCCACACTTTTTCTCTGGAATCCTTACATACCACTCGTATAATAGAGGACAATTTGAAGATCCAAAGAGCTGAAGAAGGATCATAAACATCCAAAACATATGATAAAAAAGTTATCAAGAGAACTAAATTTATAATTTATGATTGTATTTAGTATTTTCTTTCTTTCTATGCATCTTTTTCTATTTCTCTTTTTGAAAAGCACAAAGGGGTATAAATTTATGAAAATTGAAAAAATTTACACACTTCATGTGTGTGTGTGTGTGGGATTTATGTTTCATATTTTATTTATATCTAAAGAGTTTATTCTAAATTAATCTTAATAGAAGAAAGAGGAATTAATTATACTAATATTCATATGGGGTCTAATTTTAAAATTCAGTTAAACATTTTTGTTGGTACTAGATACACCCTGGGGGGTGAATTAGGGTGAAAGATAAATTTAAAATTTTATTCGTAGCCAGGTTAACTTTATTTTAGGATTTTGTTTCCACATTGGAAGGAAATATGTTCAAATTTTCACTTGATTAATCCTTTCTCTCAACCTCATAGAGTGATAAAAAAATATACAGGAAAGTAAAACATGCACAAGAAATAAGGATTTTTTAATTGGTTCACCACAAAGGGCTAGTCCAAGAAGCATACACCAATGTTGTGTCAACCATAACAAAATCCAATGAGCTTCACTATTTTAGTGGATACAAATGATTCAGAAATGGTCACTTAATTCCAAGAAAAATCCCTTTAGAATATTTAGGTTTTGAATACACATCACCCAAGGAACACCACCTCTTCCTCACCTCCGTGCACTGCATTGATGAAGGTACTTCCATAGTTTATAGACTTGTAAGTGTTCTTAAATTGATTGGAATCATAAGGTTTCAGACCTAATTATCATAAGAATCTCCTTGAATCATAGTCATAATTTTATGCTCCTTGAATCATAGTCATAATTTTATGTTCTTTGAATGTACTGTTCACTTAAAATGAATATTCAATGCATTTTGTTCACGAAACTTATCCTTTCATGAAACCCAACACTTTCATGAAAATCCTATATTTTTGTACAAATTTTGTTGTGCCATGAAACACCACACTTTTACAAAACTCGTTAGTTTTTGATATACTTTCATTATGTTGCGAAACTCCACACTTTTGTACAAATCCTCAGTTTTCACACAAGTTTCATTGTGTTGTGAAACTCCACAATTTTTTGTAACATTTTCTATGTCATGAAACTCTAAACTTTCATGATACTTTCAATATTTAAAAAATATACCTTGGTCTTATAGATAAAAGTTATTTATTCATGCAAATGATGTTTAAATTAATACTTCGCACAAGAAGTTTTTTCGTGCAACTGATGTCTACAAGAATGTGTTCATGAAATTCACTTGGTCAAACTGATGAAGTTCCTTTATTTACATAAATTATGTTTTCATTTACTCTTCATGAAAATATTTCACAATTTCAAAGCCTTTATATATTAAAAAAATCCCCACTCATTGCAAATGAGGGGGGTATCTACCTAATTATAGACATGGACAACCCTTCATGCAACTGCCTTGTGCACCACCGACCTTGCACGTAACTTTCTAGGTTTTCTAAACATCAATGATTTGATGTTGCCTTTATCATGAAACTCAATACCGTCACAAAACTCTCATATGTATTTCATGGGCTCATGAAACTCTAATTTCATGAACTCTCTACACTTTCATGATATATTTAACTTTAAAAAATATGAAAAATACACATTCAAAACACCATTTTCACAAAAATTTGTGCATGTTTTCACAAATTTACCTCTTCATGCATACCTTCTGTGAATCACCTTCCTTTTCTATATTTATACGAGACACCTTCTAATCTTCACTTCTGCACAACTTCTCAAAATTATAAATACATTTCAAGCAAATTTTTTCATTTGTGTGAAAAACCTTTCCTTTACCATATTTCCATGAAATGGCTTGGAGTCACCATGTTCGCATAACCTATTATTTTTGTGTGAGACTTCTTCCTTTTTTCTAGAAACATTATGCAATATTATCGATAAAATACAAATCTTTTCTTCACTTTCAAGAATAAATATTGATCATAATTTATGGATACATGATTGATATCTTCCAGGAATTTCTCTTTACTTCTTCCTTTTCTATGGAAACATTATGCAATCTTCCCGATTAGCTACAATTGTTTTCTTCCCGTTCAAGAATAACTCCTGAACATAACTTCTGCATATGCAATTGATATCTTCCAGGAATTTATCTTCACTTCATTATCCTAGAATGGATAATATCTATATGTCTATAATATCTTCCCTATGCTAGCAACACTCATTAACTTTTCAAATTTTCTTGGATGTTTTGTGATTTCCAAGAAGGGGGATATTTTTGAGTCAATGAATCACTTCTTTTATTTGTTTTGGAAATCAAAATACACTTTATAGAAATTTAATCAAACTTTAATTTTTTTAAGTTATTATGTTTTTACTGACTAAATTTCTTGTAATAAAAATAATAGAGAACTTAATAAAGTTTACGAGAATCTAGTGATCATAACTTTCATGATAGATTACATCCATCATATTTATGATCACTATAACAATGTTGATTAACTCATTAATAGATGAATAAAAATACTGAGTTCATCAATAGATGGAATAGTCACTTCTAATGCTGTTACATACGACTATGAGATTTACAAAATATTGACCATTGGATTTTGTTGCAACATCTTCTTTACACAGAGCCACACCTCAAGCATCTGTAGTACTTACATATACATAAATGATACAAGATACACTGAAAGTATCTAATTTTTTTGAATCTTGAAAATTTATTTGTGCTAAAAGTGATTCTGGCTAGTGTAAATTTTCTTTCTGAGTGTTTTAGATAAGAGATACCATTGTGTGAGGATATCCTTGTAAAGATCCTAGTATTTCCATTATAATTGTTATTTTACTAATCCAGTGTGATCGATAGCTTCCAGGGATAGGTAGATAGAGGAATTTATGATAATTTGGATCAAGTGATTTCGGGGATAGGAAGACATAGATAAGGAAATTATGGATTGTGAAAGAGAGCTGCTACTGACTAGCTAAGTCGAGGGCTTCCAAGGATAGGAAGATATGCCTTCTGATAGGTTTTAAAATCAGGGATACCTTATGAAAGGTCCAAAGACATGGATACCTTGGATCCAATATATATATCCACCTTACAATTTGATATAAAATTTTGGTTTGAATATATCCTTTAAAATAGTATTTGGTTTGTAAATCCATACTTTAAGTTTTGTTTTTAAACTTCCATTGTGTTCATTTTTGAATTTATGTTATGTTTATTCATGTATCGGTAGTTACTATAATACTGATAGTTTAAACTTATACTATGTAAAAACTTTCATTGGTAGTTTTTGAAATACCAATTACTTTATTTTCATTTTGTTTTACTGTATTTCATACAATCTATATTCCCACTTCATACACACTTTTACTCTGATCTTCGATTTGATTGGTAATTCAAAAAACTAATCAACTTAATACTTGTAGAGGATGAACATTGTAATTCAATTTTAATACTATAATTAACCCTCTATTGTATTCACATTACCATCCTACCCTAGGATAACAATTTGTTCATATAGATAAAAAAATTAATCACAATCATTTTTCTATAATTTCATAGAAATTCAAGCTCATTTTCTCAGTTTTTAGAAGTGACACACATTTTTAACTTTAAGAACACACTTTTTATCCATTTTGAACAAACCAAACATTGGATTTATGTGTGGTTCATTCCCATATTTCATAAATTAATTGAATATATTTTTAAATTGTTTCATGGTAATATGAGTTTGTTTGATATGTTTTGACCTTGTGTTGCATTGAAAAATGTGTGTCATGCACTTAACTATCCTCCAAATTAACATTTTTATTAAAAAGTACAATTTTGTGGAAAATAGTGTGAAAACATCAAGTAAAAATAGGAGCATCAGACCCTATTGTAGATGACAGAATCCTTAAAGTCCAAATTCAACATATTATATGCATCCTCCCTATATAATTTCCATGAAAGTTTGATTACCTTTTTATCAGGATCATCTCTAATTCTATCTTCAAATTGATATAAAAATTTGTCCCATGTATGCACAAACTCTTCAACCATTATCCTCTTGGCGTTGAAGCCTCTGGTCATGATTAGATGTTGCTTGATGATCCAGTCTTCCTGCTCCCTATTAGTTTCCACTTGAATTGGTTCACCATTCAACCTTTCTGTATCCTCTTTAGAAGCATTAAAGAATAGGACCTTCTCTAGAATATCTTCCTCAAAGTTCATAAGAAGGTCACATGGCTTCTCTATGGCCTATGTGTTAGCATCCCACAGAGGGCCATCTATGATAACCACTGATTCACCGTCATCAGCCTCCGTTCCAAGGTGAGATTTTCTTGTGCACTATAGTCTTTCTTTACCCTGGTCTGCATGATCAGGTTCATGTTACCTAATATTTCGTGCCTAGGTCCATGTGCTCAGGTGGTGTTCACTCTGGTTCCAACTACAATTTCTCTTCACAATTATATTTATTTATGTTTTTATAATTACAAAAACCTCCTTGGTACAAAATATTTATTTTATGCCCTCTAACACGAGTAAAGGAAAATGTATTCTCATTTATTATGTTTCTTATGAAATGATTTTGGAGAAAAATATCTGTATTTTACTCTTTCATTTTTCACTCTTCTATTTATAACCTTTCAAAATTCAACTTACTCTTTCAAAATTACTTTTTGAAAGTATCATACTTTTTAAAAAATATAATATTTCATGAAAATATATTTTTCCAAAATACATGTTTTACTCTTCTGAAGACTTCAAAACAGACCATTCACTAAATTTTATTTAATTGGATAATTATAATTTATCTCAACATTAGTTACTTATTACATAACCATCTTTTATATGACTAATTGATGAGTAAAATGTTTTTTATAAAGGATTATACAGTCATCGTGTTATTCCATTATTAAACCTTACAACCACATATATGAATGAAACTTATGAGTGTCTGTATAAACCTTAAGATCATATTGACTCAACCTTATGATAAATTTTATAAACATTATAAAATTTAAATCCATGAAGATATTTATATCTTATGAGATTATAAATCTTATGAAAATTACTTATTTGTATATTGTGAATCCGTAACTTATGATTTTTCTTTATCTTACGTGTTTTTATTTATATTATGAAAAATCTATCTTATGAAAATATATATCTTATAATATTTTTGTAATTATATTATGCGACCTAGTATTATTTTTTTAAATATTCATTTATTCATTTAATTCATGTTTTGATATTCAAATTTAAAAGTTTATAAAAGAAAACTAAATCATGAGATTTATGGGATATGTTGACTGATTATTATGGAGGATATTTTGAAGCTATTCAATATTCATAAATATTATTTTACAAATATAGAAACTTTGAAGTAGTTTATTATCATTCACTCAATAATTTTGGGAACGAATGATCATTTGGATACGATAATCCTGGAAATAATTTTGGTATCAATATTATTATTATTTTGAATTATTTTAACTATTGTAGACTATTGTGTCATGACCCCCTTGTAAGACCCCAGAGCACCATGAGAGTGGATGAGTGAATAGGGGTGTCAACTTTTTCTTCTAAAGTGATGGATCTTGTTCCCACATTAGTAAGAACTTGTTAAACCTATCTGTTGGAATAGTAAAATAATAAAACATTCACATGAAAAGATAGAACACACAAATTTTACTTGGTTCACCACTAAGGGATAGTCTAAGGATCATATACCGATAGTGTGTCGGTTGTACCTAAATCCACAAATCTTTACTAGATGTGGGATAAAAAAGTTTTAACACAGTCACTCTGTGCCAAGAACACTATCTTTACAAGGTTTTAGGGATAACACAATGCATCCTTTGGAACACTTACATTGAATCCTGATATCCCACTTCTTTGAGAGAAGTATAACTCAGTTTATTGACTTGAAGGTTGATTCAATGAATTGACATTAAAGTCTTTGTATCTGTCTAGTACTAGACACTACTTTCACCATATAACTGAGTTTATTCTCTTTGAAATACCCATCCACTTAAACCTAATGTTCAATATTGCCTTTTAGGAAGCTTCTTTGAAAATCTCATTGTCTTCGCAAAGATCACTACCTTCACAGAAAAAACTTCCTTCGCAAAGATCACTTCCTTCGTAGAACAAACTGCCTTCACGAAGCTCACTTCCTTCATAGAACAAACTACATTAAAAAATCTCAATAAGTCAACTTGGAATACCTCATCATCATGAATCACCCTTTTATCTAAATCATGGGCATCAGTTAAGATTTATAGTCTTTTCACGATGCTCAAGCTCTCATAGAAAATCAGATCCTTGAATCTCCCTTAGCTTTGTGAAATCAGAGAATTTCTAGATTTTCCTTCAAAAAAACATCCTAAGTGAAGGGGGTTAGCCTCATATTTATAGGTTCGGCTATTCGCGATGCTCCACCACCTCTTTGTGGATTTTCCAGATCTTTTAAAATCATCTTCACATAACTCCTTCTGTAACAAATCTCCATGGAAATTTGTTGTTCGTGATGTTCATTTTAAACTTGTAGATTTTTTGTCAAAACCCTCCATGACACTCTTCATAATCACAGATCTTTCCATCACTGACCATGAGGCTCCAATTCTTTACCATTCGTGATGCTCTTCACTATCGCATAGATCACCTTCAGTAATATTTGATACTTCATGAAACACAATTTGAGAATCCCATATTCACAAAACTCATTCCTTTTCCATATTTTCATAAGGCCTTCAAGAAAATCCACTTTTCATGATGAAATCCATCCTCAAAATTTTGGACCCCAAAAACTTGGCAAACACTGGGAAACGATGCCGCCTTCAATACTGTTGTCATCTTGAACTGTAAGATCCATTTTATTTCAAACTCCATGATCTTTCATGTACTCCCTAATCTTGTATGTGAAGTATTGAAAAAAACACATGATATACTCCATTTTCATCAATGAACAATCTTGGTTCCAATAATCCCCCCCTTTGGATTTTTTGGCAATCTGTAGATAAATTCAACAAAACACCATCCATTATCAAAACCTGATATACAAGAAACAAATCATCCAACACTCTAAGTCTACATGAGCAAAGATTAGTATAGAAAAAAATATGATCATGAATTGGGTTCTCTTGTCTTGAAATGCTTAAAGATGTCCAAGCTAAGCTCTGAACTTTTCCTCATAAAACCGAATTGTTTGCTCCATTCTCATTCTCCAAATTTTCAACTCATCATTCTACCCCTTTGTAACTCATTGAATTTTTCCATTCTATATTCTCCTAAAACCAAAAAACTATAAAATTTTCATTCTCATTTTCATTATACACCTTTAACTAGCCACCTTTGTACCATTGAACCATTGAATTTATCTATTCTCCCCCATTGGTAATAAACCCAAAGAGACTGATTTTGACTTGTACTACTCAAAACCTACTCTCCTTGGATCATATCTCCCCCATAAACCTACATAACTTTAACAAACAAAGTAAAACAATTAATTCAATTGGGGAGAGGGGAACCCTCATAACCTCATCATGCACCGGGGGGTGGATGAACACCGAGGTTTAACTGATGTTTCTTAAACACATGTGTTGCCACTGGCTTGGTTAGAATTTCATCCACTTGGTCATTAGTTCCAACATGAGCCATTTTAATCATGTCATGTTCAACTTTTTTCCTGATGAAGCAATATATGATTTCAATATGTGTCATATGAGAATGATAAATAAGATTATTTGTAAGATTGATCGCACTCTTATTATCAAAATGAATCACCATTGTCTATTTCACCTCATCACCAATATCAATCAATTGTTGTTTCATTCATAAAATCTATGTGCAAGACTTTTAGCAGAGATATACTCAGCTTCAGTAGTACTAAGATAAGTACTTTCTTATTTCTTACTCAACCATCCAACACATTTCTTGCTAATAAATAATTCTCCACCACTTGTATACTTTTTATCAACAACATCTCCAACCCAGTCGGTATTAGAGAATGCTGATAGTTCACTATCTCTGTGAGTACCTTGAATGTACCTCATGATTATTTTCAATACCACCATATGTTCATCCTTCAGATTAATTTGGAAGTGGGACCTCTAAGTATGTTGTAAAGACAATATCTATCCATGTCACTTTCAGGTACAATAAGATTCCAATGATTCTCCTATACATTATGGGATCTATAGATGTCCCATCCTCATTCTTTCCCAGTTTTTTTCAACTGCAATCAGAGTCGACATTGGTTTGGAGTCATGAATATTTAATTTATTCAGTAACTCTCTAGAATAATTTTCTTAAGAAATAAAAGTGTGGTATTTCCTCTAAATCACTTGCAACCCTAATAAGTATGTGAGTTCACCAATCATAGAAATTTAAAATTCTGACTTCATGTGATTAGAAAATTCTTCCATTGAGTCCTTCCTACTACTGCCTATAATATCATCCACATACACAAGCACCATAAATTGATCTTCCTATGAATTATTCATGCAGAGATTATGATTGACACCTCATCTTTTGAATTAGAGATTCTTAAGATAAAAATCTAGATGATAATATCATGCTCATGGTTCCAATCATTCAATGTAGACTTATTCTTCAAGAGCACCATTCAAGAATGCTATCTTAAACATCCATATGATAAAATTTATATCCTCTTTGAATTTCCATAGAAAGGAAAAGCATGATTGAATCCAATCTCACCACTGGAGCAACTCTTTCTTCGATATCAATTCCTTCAATCTAGGCATAGCCTTTACACACTAGGCATGCCTTATTTATGATCACATTTCTATGCTCATCAATTTCTCTTATGAGGTTTAAATGATGTTTCTTTATCCATGATTTCCTCTTCTGATTCTTCTTAGAGGATTATTCATCACTCTTCATTTGTCTCCATGACAAGGGAAACTCTTCTCAGCATCTACATAATGGTGGATATCATCAAAAATGGATTTTAATAAATTTTAGTATAGAGTATACATGAGAATGGTTTTTCAAATTGTGAATACACACATTGGAAAACTTTCACAACATCACTAAGGATAATCTTATTTAACAACTGTTCTCCAGGATACCATAAATAATATCAAGCCATGATGGTACCTTCTTTATACTAACTGTCCAAAATATAACATCTTTATAAATATCAATATGAGGAACCATTCAAAGATTGTGACTTCTTTATCTTGGGTATCAAGAATTGACATCCCTATATTATTCTTAGGCTGTCCCCCTAAGAACTTGATTCACCTTAAATTAATTACATTATAAGAACATATACAATACACAATATATTAGGGGAATAAGGTGTCTCCTCTTTTCTTCATCAATATGAACTGCACGGTTGAGATGATATTCTCAACCAAGTCGCTCTATTTGATCCACTCTTCATGATTGCACATTTGAACATATGTTCTAATTTATGTTGTTGTGGCATGGATCTCTTCACATTCTCTTCTACTTTGAATTTCACATTATTTTCTGCTTTGTGTGGAGAATTGTTCCTCTTAACAGTCATCATGGATGATAAATTCTTATTCCTTTTAAGGATGAATTCTTTCTCTGGTATTAAGGTTAAACATCATTTTTCTATGTGAATATATTTCATACATCTCTCACCAAAAACATCTTTAACATGATATTTTAATTTTGTTAGCAAACACTCATGACCTTTTCCTCATCATGTGTGGCCTTTTGTTTTTTATTTTCACTAGCCTTAGGATGTGAATCTTCACATTTCCTCATTTTTTTCAAATCTTCTGTCCAGAAAACTATCATGTCATTGGGAACCATTGAAGAAATATTGGATCTTTCACATGGATTATTTTGAGTGTCATACATATTAGTATTTCTCTTGGATACACTACCTTTTAACTTCATGGATTTAGAATCCAAGGTCTTCTCACAATACTTCATCGACACCTTCTTGGGAGGATTTCTATCCACACCATTATTTTGATTTATTCCCAAGGTTTCTTCTTCATTCCTAGCTAGATTTTGTGAAATTATTTTCTTATCAGCTTTGGATACATGTAGATATGAGCATGTACCAACCTTATGACCACTTCCATTACACAACTCACATATGTTATCAAGAATTCCAAATCTTTTTATAGTAAAAATATGATTCTGGACCTGTGGATGTTGCTTCTTTATATCGGGATTTCTCCCCCATGAGATAGGCTTCATTTGTGCTTTCACATTTTGAGTATTGTACCAGAAATTTAATGTACAATTCCCAAATCTGTTGCATAACCAACATTGACAAAAAAACCTTGATCTTTTTATATCTCCTGTATAAGGTTCTTGGATATTCTTATTGATTTTTTTGCTATTTGTGGGTCACCTGATTATTTACTCTTTTTCATATCCATACTATTCATGGTGTTAGGTTTCTTATCACATTTCTCTATCCATACTTGTCCAGTATTTGTCTTACAACCTTCACTCTTCATGATAATAGGTTTAGATACATTAACACAAGTTGGTATGGATGGTACCTGTTTATTCTCAGCTTCCTAAGACAGATCATCAAATGATGTTATGATCTTCTTATCACATGTTAGTGGTATTTTAGCTTTTGAATCCTCCAGTGAACATTGAGTATCTACAACAACTATTTTCTTCTTTTGTGAAGTCTCAATAAATATATTCTCAAGATTGTCCAACTGAGCTTCCAAATCTAGAAATTTCACATTGAGGATGATTTTTTGATCTTCAATCATAATCATCTTTTATTCACAAGTCTTATTTATTCAAAAAAATTCTTCTTCATGCATCTTAACTTTATTCTAAATCAAGGAGTCATGTTCCTTGATCTTCTTATATATTTCTTCTAATTGTAAACCCTTTACATTAGTGCTATTTTTCATTTTTTCTTCAAATGCATGGATCTTTTATTTAAGAGTATTTTTGACTACCTCTTTCTCTTAAAATTCTTTGAGGTATTTTGAGGAACATATTTCAAGTTCCCTATTTTCTTCTTCCAAGGTTACAACCTCTATGGAGAGGTTTAAACATTAAATAATTTTTCCTTATAAGACTATTTACATCAAGTCATATTCTCATTTTAGATGGGTGATCTCTACCTGCATACATTGAAATATTCTACAAAAAAATGTGACTCTTTCTTCAGGAATATCATGAAGATATTTTCTTAATCTCTCAATTCTAAATTCATGTGAGCTTGTATATTGATCAACGTCACAAATTGTGTTGGGATCTTTATTTTGAGTAGAAATTTCAAAGGTTATAACACATATCTGACCACTTGATAATTTTTACTTACACGAGGTAAAAGTGTTGTCCTTTTCATTGGTGGAAACCTGATCCACATTCTCTTCAACTTCTAAGACTGATATATATTCACTATTATAAAGGAATGGAGAGTTTGGACGAATCGAGGCAGGTGACCGAATCAATGTTTACACAAATTGAGGTGGATATTTTTTGATCTTGAGGTAGGTACGTGAATGATTGAAGGTTTTTGAATTTTGAATGTTGTGTTTTTTTGAAGGCGACAATGGCGGTACTGATCGGGGTTGGTTGCAGTTTTTTGTTTGAAATTTGTATGTTGCATGCTGTAATTCCCATGTAATTCCCGTGATGGGTTGAATATGGTGGTTTTGTGAGGGTCTACACTTACCCTTTAAAAGTGTTATTAGAAAATACAAAAAATATGGATTGTGGTGTGTGAAAGGCATGGAGAAATAGATACTACCTCTTCTTTAGATAATATGGATTTATTCAAATGTCAGTTCTCTTTATTTTTCCTGTTCATCATTATCGTGGTGGATATAGACTTCTACTCATAGATAAAAATATCTTTATCAAAATTGCACTTCATTGTTGACTCAGGAAAGAAACTCAAATCTTTAATAGAGAATAGATTTACTATAGAGTATCCAACATACCTGAACCTTCCCTATGATGCCACTTGTAGGACCCCAAAGCACCTTAAGAGGGGAGGGGTGAATTATGGTGTCAAATTTTTCTTCTAAAGTGATGCATCTTGTTCCCATGTTGGTAGGAACTTAGTAAACCTATTTTTTTTAATAGTGCATCATTAAAACATTTACATGAAAAGATAGAGCACAATAGTTTTACTTGGTTCACCACTAAGGGATAGTACAAGGAGAATACACCGATAGTGTGTTAGTCGTACCTAAATACACCAATCTTCACTAGATGTGGAATACAGAAGTTTTCACACACTCACTCTATGCCATGAACAATTCCCATACAAGTTTTTAGGGATAGAATATTATGTCCCTCAGAACACTTCCATAGACTCCCCTTAGCTCACTGCCTTGAGAGAAGTCTAACTCATTTTATTGACTTGAAGGTCGCTTCAATGAATTGACATTAAAACATTTGTACCTATCTAACACGAGACTCTTCTTGCACCATATACCTGAGTATATGCTCTTTGAAAGTCATGTCCACTTAAACCTGATGTTCAATACTACCTTTTGCGAAGCTCCTTTATGAAGCTCACTACCTTCTCAAAGCTCACTAACTTCATGGAATAAATTTCCTTATCAAACCTCACTCCCTTCACAGAACAAACTGCCTTCGCAAAGCTCACCGAGTCAACATAGAGTACCCCATCATCACGAATTACCCTTTTATCAAAATCATGGGCACCGGTCAAGACTTATAGTATTTTGTGATGTTCAAGCTCACATAGAAAGACATATTTTTGAAACTCCCTTAGCTTCAAAAAATTAGAGCGTTTCTGAATTTTCCTTGAAAAAATCATCCTAAGTGAAGGGGGTTAGCCTCATATTTATAGGCTTGGCTATTTGCGATGCTCCACCACCTATTCATAGATTTTATGGATCTTTCAAAAACATATTCGCATAGCTCCTTCTATTGAAAAGATCCATGTAAATTTGATGTTTGCGATGCTCATCTTAACCAAGGAACTTTCCGTCAAAACCCTTCATGGTGCTCATCGTAATCGCATAGATTTTCTGCACTGACCGTGATGCTCCAATTATTCATTGTTTGCGATGCTCATCACTATCACACAGATCAACATCATCAATATTTGATCCTTTGCAGAACACAATTTGTAAAGCCTATCTTCGTGAAACTCATGCATTTTCCATATTTTCATAAGACCTTCAAAAAATCTAATTTTCACAATGAAATCCATCCTCCAAATTTTGGACCCCAAAAATTTGGAAAAAACTGGGAAACGACGCCACATTCAATACTATTGTCATTTTGAACTATAAGATCCCTTTTCTTTCAAACTCCATGATCTTCCATGAACTACCTGATCTTCCATGTGGATGATTGATAAAAAACACAAACCATACTCAATTTCTAGTAATGAACAACCTTGGTTCCAACACCCATCCCAAAAAAGTATACTCCTCCTAGGTCGACAATGGGAGAATAGAGATACTGAAACTCGAGTCTCACCTCCAGTAGGCCCCAAGTTGACACCTAGTACCAAGGGTATAGTAAACACACATATGGGAAGAATTACCCTCTAAGAGAATACATGTGAAAGAGACAGATAAGAAAAACACCAACCAACTTCTACTTAGACTACAATATAGAAGAAAACCCAAGGTCACATATGTAATGACATTCAAGAGCTACTAAAACTGAAAGGAAAACTACTAGTACCAAAAGAAAGTAAAAAAGACAACAACCATGAAGCCCAAATAGGTCCTATAAAACCCCAAGCTAGTAGTAACCAACCTGATCTCTAACTTTCTCCAACTTACCAGAAAATAGTTTATATATATATAAGGTGAGTATAATAGTATACCCAGAAGGATCATCCTTCGAGCCACTCTTGAAAAAATTAAAGAAAGCATGCTAAATAATATTGAACAATAAGTGAAACTAACTCATCACCTAAACAGATATGCTAAGTTCCCAACCTCACCATGGATACTCTCCTCAAGTATCTCATACAACAACATATAATATAATAAATAATATCAAGGTTACCTTGCTACCACTTCCCCTCTAGTTTTATACTCTACCCCAACGTTGCACGTACTGAGCATCTCTCACCAAAGATGCTATCTCACATACACCTAGGCGAAGTACCACAACGTACACCTCATGCAACAAACCACCACATCCATGTAACCAAAAGTATCTAGGTAGTTTATGGGAGATACCATAGCCTGTATAACCTGGATTATACATCGGGTATTATACCTCAAGCCATCACAACCCATACATCGAGTAAGGAACCTCAAGACATAATATCCTATATAGGTTATACCTATAGTAGTCTTTAGGAAACTATATCTAGTATACATGTGTGTGAAAAAACCATAAGACACTATAGCCATCTACACACATATATGGGGAAAAACTAAGCACCGTGCATACCAGAACAAGTAACTACCAATAGAAGAAAGTGGGGTTAAAGGGGGTAGTCATCTATCTATCCTCCCACTGAGATGTTGGGGAAAACACCCCCAGGGCTCAGAATCCTCAGGTTGTCAGTTTCCCTAACCAATAAGGTGGAGTAGCATATAAAAAAAAGTACATGATATAATATATCTCACAACTACACTATGGGCATAATCTAACCCCAGATTCAATTTCAGCTAACATCTCTTGGATTCCCAACTACCACTGCTAAGACTGTATATCTCACAAGCACACAAACATTTAAAGAGATACATTAAATTACTTTATCCCTTTTCATCAGTTTCAATTTATGTTAATTAATTATTTAACCATTAATTAACCATTAAAATTTTCCACATTACATTTCATTAGTATGAAAACAAAGTTTAGTTCCCTATAGGAATAAGAAAACTGAGTCCATGACTTCTCAAAATTATAATCTCAACATTGCATCCCAGTAAGCTCCAACCCCATGGGTTAAACATTTATTCATTTACTATCAACATTAATTTCCATATTACCGATTACTCTTAGAAAACATCACAAGCTACCAAACAAGGTATATAAACAAACACATCCATCTACCTCAAGCAGTGGGGAAAGGAAAGATGATAAATAAATAACTTGGACATCATCCAAACACCAGATTCAAACAAGCATCCAAATTTCATATCAACGGGTAAGCCCAATTTCAACCCATTCTGTCATCCACGATGTCCTCCCTAACACCCACATGCATATCCTGATGAATCCTACCATCACAATATTCTACTACTGCCATAAAAACTAGGCCTACATTCTCCACATATCACAACAGCCCTCTAGGATCATCCATCCTAGGTGCATGTCACATCCAGGCATCCCCTCCCAATATACCACAAAACCCCTCCATGATCAGCTATCCCAGGCTTATTTCATATCACAAGAAGTAGTAAATAAACATAGAAACCATTCTCTTGGCCCTAAAGCAGGACATACAACCTTCTCACACAATGAGATCTCACAGATCCAAAGCACAAGACACTTAGAATTTACAAGAAATTGGTAAACTCAGGACCTACATGGAATTATATTTTATCATATAATAGATTCTTATTCTATCTTGAATTAACTGAATCATTATTCATAGGTTCCAACTATGGGAAACCTAAGAAACAAGCTATCACAAGCTGTCATAAATTAATTAAAAAATTAATTTAACATGCCTTTAATTATTTTATCAACAAGAATCAACATGATTCACATATTTATTCAATTCCATTAACACATGGAATATCAATTCATTTAAAAATTCTTGTAGTATTAAGATTACAACACACCAGATTCATTAATCATGCCTCTTTAATATTTTAGCCAATTAATTATCAATTAATTATGGATTTACATTATTTAACAATTCCACATGATAATCCAAGAATAACCAACACAACATTGATATCACACTATCTAGAAAAAAAGAGGTAAACCGTTATCACAGTACAAAACAAAAACATCACCATGCCACCAATATCAATTCTTTAATCCAATTCAAGTAATTATTAGGTTAATTTCATTATGATTAAAGGGGATAAATCATGCTATCTCTATGAACATACCTTATATAAAAGATGGATCACTATAGATTGAGGACATAATCTCGATGATCAATTTTTGTTGAAGGAATCTCTAAAATGCTTAAAAGGAAGCCGTTGGCTGTTGGAAAATGAGAGGAAGCGCTGCAACTATAGGGTTTGAGAAAAACTTGAGTAGTTGAAACATAATAAAATGTAAAACATTAGGGATTTACATGACTTGTAATCCCCTTTCACATCATGTAATCCTTAAGGTTTGGTTTCCAACAAAAAACACATAACCTTTTTATTTTTATAACCTCGATTTATCACACGTCGTGAAACCCACTTTCATGCTGTGTAACTTTACACGGTGTAAAATCTATTTTCTTTCATCTTTTAGCAACCAAACTGCTCCATACATCCTTATATAACCTCATTCTTTGAAAATATACAAAGGTTCGATCCACGTGGATCCGGGCCCTTACAACTATGTGACTATTACAAAATCTATTTAAATAGTAACTGATTCCATAGAAAATTGACAAGAAAAAAAATAAAATTAAATAATGTCTGTTACACTTTTCTGAACCAGTAAAATAATTTTTTTATCCCATGTGAATTTTTTTACATATTTTTAGACAACTATTAAGGAATAACTAAACCTATAAAATCTATAATTACTTAGATAGATAAACTAATCCAATGCTCAAGAATCAGTTGTTGTGCTTCAAATATTCTACTTCGACTACTTTATCCTATTTTCTTTGAGTTTTTTATAAATTATTTCTATCATTATACTATTATTAAACTATATTCTATTTTATTATTTTACCTTAAAAAATAATTTTTATTTTTGGGTAGTGACTCCTCAGCTAAAAACTTCAGTGTTGGGTTATACCTCCTTCAAAAGGTAAGTTTTTGGTCATGAATCCGGGTTAAAATTTAGTGTTGTAATCAAGTCATGACTCCCTATTAAAAGTCAGTTTTGTTGTGTGGTTATTCCTCTATTATAATAGGAAGGTTGTAACTGAGTTATGAACCCCTTGAAAAATCATTTATTTTGTGCATACCATACCTCTCAAGGAATAAATGGGTGTGAATAATAGATTTATGATCAATTTGTTCTGAACCACTATAAAAATAATTGTGTTCTTATTTTAATTTATTTTCCTTAAATGAACGATAACTACAATTTAATTAATTAATTATTTTTTTAAATTGGTCTATTCACCCCCTATAGACCATTTGGATATCTTAGTTGGTAACTAATAATTGGTAATAAAGCCATACCCATTAAGAACCATTATTTATAAAGCATTGGATCTAGTAAATATATTTGTTCCACTAAACTTTTCCTAGACTTAATTATCAAAGGGAAAGATATTTAATATTATAGGGACTATTTCAGTATTAATCATTGGAACACTATGATAAAACCTTATAAATTAACTGATTCTAAACTTGATTCTCATATCTTTTAGTAGCATGGGCTCCGTCACCCTAGTTTTATTGATTTAGTGAGAGGTGACATTCTTAGGTTGCATTACTTTAGGCCACATCAATCCTTCAAGATCCTTTTCCTTTTAATAAAAATCATAAGCTTAGATGGATGAAATTGATTCTCTTATAGGAAGTGAAGAGGTTAAATGTGTTTTGAATTACAAATTTATGAATATTATTTATTATTCTATTAATAAAAATGTTTTTATTCATATTAATGCTTATGAAACTGCTCATGAGATTTGAATAATTTTGCAAGTTACTCACCTTGGATCAGATAAGTTGATATAGAAAAATCATGGTATGCTTCGGGATGAATATCAATATTTAAATATGGGAGATGATGAGACTGTTATCTAGATTATCCATAGGTTTATTAGTACTATAAATGGAATGAATGTGTTTGGAGAAGCATAGGAAAATACTCTACTTATAGAAATATTTTTTGAGAGCTCTACCTAAGAAGTGGCTTGTAAATAAGGTTTCCATTGACGAAAGAAATAACTTTAAGGAATATACTCTAGATGAACCAATTAGTTCATAATTGTAATATTAATTGGAATTGAAGAACATAATTGATGGGGAGACTTCAAAGAAGAAAATTATAACTTTTAAATATGTTAATATTTTTTATTCCGACTCTTATAATTTTTAAATTCAAAAAAGTGAAAAATAATATATAGCTCAACTGGCCACTAGTTTTTACAAAAGTGTTAAAAAAGAAGGTTTAAAAAAATGATCTAGAAGGAACTCCTAGAAGTTTAATCACAAAGGTAAAAGGAAAAGTAATAATAAAATTAATTATAATAATTAATATGTTATTTTTTTTGAGTGAAGAAATAAAGGGAACATTAATATAGACTACCTAAATTGAAAAAAATTAAAATAAGTATAAGAAGTAAAAATAGAAATAGAAAAAAGAATTAAGTTGTAGTTGTACTGAAGAATTTAATTCTAGTGAAGAATATAGAAATGAAAAGGAATTGGCTAACCTATTATTTATAATATATTTAAATGAGGTTAGTAATTCTAGTTTTTATTTTGTATGTTCCAATGATTATTTTTACTTTGAAAAACCAACCATTGATGAATTTAATTAAGAGATTGATAAATTGAGAAAGATGATTTTAGAGATTATGATCAATCTAATGAACTCAAATGTAATAATATAAAAATTTTTGAAGAAAGAAAAGTTTTTTTATGAAAAAGAAAATATTAAAAACATTTATTATACCACTAATGACAAAGTTTATGAAAATATAAAATTTGGTTATAAGTTGAATTAAAATCAAAAAGAAGAGATTGAAAATCTAAAGTAAAATTTGTTTATTTTTGTTCAAGGAATAAATATCTATAAAAATATGATTTATTTTAACAATATGAATAAAAATAATAATGATATTGGATATTATAGAATATTACCTAAAATTTATAATATTTTTTTATGAAAATTACATAGGGATGTATGTTTACTACTGTTTGTTTTAAATGTATGATGAAAAGGAATTATGATAGTGAATGCTCACCCATATTTCTAGAATCCTTAAGATTTAATAAAACTCATATTTTTAAATCATTATATTCTAAAGTACCTTATAATACTTGTTTAAAATCTTTTTTGGCACCTAAGAAATGTTTTAATAATCCTATTAGATCCAAAGTATCCTAGATACCAAAATCATATACTAATTAAATTTTCAAGAAAAATTCTTTTGAAGTCTCAAAAATTATGAATGGTACATGGATAATGGATACTCTAGGAATATGATTGGAGATCCATCACAATTTATTTCTCAGAAAAAATGCAATGGAGGAACTATTAAATTTAAAGATAATTCTAAAGGAAAAGTAAAAGGTTTTAGAGAAATTAGTATTTCCAACTTCACTATTATTTCTAAAGTTCTATATGTTGATGGCTTATAACATAATCTAATAAGTATATCTCAATTATATGATTATGGTATGAAATTTGAATTTAAAAACAAAAAATGTTTGGGTTTTAAGAGTGATTATTTATTATTTTATACTAACCATAAGGAAACAATTTATACTACTAACCTTGTCAAACTAAAATTTCAACATATAAATTGTTTGAATACTATAAAAAAATGATAGTTTACTTTAGAATAAATGAATTGGACATGTGAATTTTATACTGTTATACAAGCTATCAAAGAAGAAAATAATTATTTTGTTACTCGTTTTGAAGAAAGATAAGTTTCATGTGTATGAATCTTATATGAAAGGGAAACAACATAAATATTCAGGCTATTTAGAATGGTACCATCCATCTTGCTTTGTCTCTTACTACCCACTGTATAGACTATTTGAATTCTCTTGTTGGGCTTAACTTCATCGCCACTCACACCTTCCGCGAAGCCAACAGGACCGCTGATGGACTTGCCAATCTTGTAGTTACTCAAGACTTACATTGGATGGATGATATCCCTTCTGAATTAATACCTTTTTATGCTCGAGATGTCAGAAAAATTCCTTACTTTAGACTTGTGTAACCCCCATTTTTTATCAATAAAATTTTTATACCTTTTAAAAAATGTATATTCACTTTGTTATACTTTATTTCTAATAAAAATGAAATCCTAGATAAGTTTACATTTTTTTTTAATTTTATCCAAAATAAAAAAGTTTGCATGATTACTTCTATTTATAGTGTTAGAGGAGGTGAATTTTTAATTTTTAAATTTTATTTTTTGTGTGAAAAGAATAGTTATTCACATAATTTTTTAGAAACTAGAAAACCTTATGAAAATTGAGTTGTTGGAATAAATAATCAAACTTTAATTGAAAAAGATAAAACTATGTTAAGTGAATATAGTTTACCAAAATATTTTTGAATTGAATCTATTTTTTACTATTTTTTATGTTTTAGATATATATATATATATTTTTAAAATACCCCTTATGAATTATGTAAAGGAATTAAATATAAAATTGGATATTTTAGACTCTTTGGATGCAATGTTTTTATTCTTAATACTAAATATAATTTAGATAAATTTTATATAAAATTTAATGAAGAAATTTTCTTAGGATATTATAATATTTGTAAATATTATAGTATTTTTTGTAAAATAACTATGATTTTTAAAGAATGTATTCATATTAAATTTGATGAAAATAATTTGAATATATATTCATATTCTGATAAATTTGAAGAATAATATAGAGAATTTAATTTTAGTGAAGATAAACCTCAAAATGTTATATCTCTTGAGGGGGAGTATAATACTTATCAGTTTGATACTTGATATTGGAAAACTCATAAATACCACTCCATTTATAAATTAATTGTTAATATTTATTTTGTAATTAAAACCAGAAGATCTATTTTCAATTTCTATTCTAATTCTACTTTTTTTTTGAATTTTTACTTAATGATGTTAATAAAGTATTAAAAAATGTTAATTTGTTTATTTCTATGGAATATAAAATTAATCAATTTTCTATAAATAATGTTTGGAATTTGGTTGAACTCCTAAAATATAAAAATCTCATTTTTATTAAAATTATTTTTAGAAATTAATTGGGTAAATCTAAAAAAATCATTAAGAATAAGGAAAACTTATTGACAATGTTATTATCAAGAAGAATGTATATATTTTGATGCTTATTTTTCACATATTTCTAGAATTTAATATATTAAAATTTTATTTACCTTTTCATTTTTCAATGTTTTTAAATTGTATTAAATAGATGTTAAAAGTGATTTCTTAAATGGTTTTATTTCTGAAGAAGTTTATTTTAATAAACCACCAGGTTTTGAACATGAAAAATTTCATAATCATGTTTTTAAATTATCAAAAGATTTATATGGAATTAAACTAGCTCTTAAATCTTAGCATGAAAATTTCTATTCATTTTTGTTGAATAATGGATTTTATAATGGTAAAGTAGATTCTAATTTTTTTATTAAGAATATTTATAGTGAAATTTTAATTATTTAAATTTATGTTAGTGATATTGTTTTTGGTTCAAATATTTAATTAATTTATAATAAATTTTCTAATTAAATAACTAGTGAATTTTATATGAGTTTAATGGTAGAATTAAGTTTCTTTTTAAACTTAAAATTTATCAAATAAAATATGGAATATATTTTAATCAATCGATGTATGCTAAATAATTAGTTAAAATATTTGGTCTTGATTACTTTAAAACTTTTAGAACCCCTATGAGTACTTATTGTAAATTGGGTTTAAATGAATTTGTAAATTTTTTTGATGTTATTTTTTTAGAGGAATGATTGATAATTTATATTATTTAACTTCTGTTTGGCTTGATATAATTTTTAGTGTATATATGTGGTCTATATTTCAAGACAGTCCTAAATAAAGTCATTTAAAGGTTATTAAAAGAATTATTAGATATATTAAAGGAAATGTAAATTTTAGATTATTTTATGCTTGAAAGAATTGTTTTGATTTAATATGTTATTCTAATTCATATTTTAGAGGATGTAGAATTGATAGAAAAAGTATATAATAAATATGTCATTTTCCAGGAAAATGTTTAATTTCATAGAGCTCAAAGAAGAAATTTTTAGTTTCTTTATCAATAGTTGAAGTTGAATATAAATTTTTTCTAATTATTGCACCAAATATTTTTTAATTAAGAAAAATTTATCTTATTTTAATGTTTAATTTAATAAGATCCCTATTTATTATGATAAATATTCTACTATTTATATTTATAAGAACCCATTATAATATTCTATAACTAAACATAAAATTGTTATATTTCATTTTATTATAGATCATGTTAATAAATGAGATATTTTTTTAACTAATAATCAATTGGATGATATATTTACTAAAAATTTGGACCCAAAAAAGTATGAAACAATTAAATTTTAACTCACTATGATTAAATCTTAGTTAATTTTTAAATGTGTAAACGGTTTGATATAAATATGATTAAATCTGTTTTTAGTGATATTCTTATTGGAAAAATTTCAAAAATTTTTTGTTTACCATTTGATCTATGACTTATTTATTTTTAAAATATTTATACAATCAATCGAATATATTATCATGTTTCATGTCTCATTATAGATTTCTAAGTCTATTTTTGGAGGAGTTTCTCATTGATTTATACAACAAATTTTAAAATCTACATTGGGTTTAGATTTAGGTCATGGGCAGGGAAGTAAGTAATATATTTGGGTAGGTTTTGGCTTAACCAAAGGTATTTTAAGTTTTAAAGATAATAAGATAGGAGGTTACCTTTTATAAGTGAGGTGAGTGACATACTTGTAATTTTTGAAAGAAAAGAGGTGTACCCATGTTTTTCACATGCCACAAGCTTCCAAAATAGATCATTATAAAGCCTTTGACATGATAAGGTAAAAATATGGATATAAAATATATTTTAGGCATTTTTATAGTTTATTTTAACTATTATATTTTTAATTTAACCCTCGATAAATATGTTTTTACCTTAATCTTAGTAATTAATTTTTACTATTTTCACTATTCATCATAGTCAAAAATTAAGTTGAAATTATTAGATAATATAAATTATGTTGATTATAAATATAAAATATATTCTACCAAATTCAATTAATATAATTGGAAACATTTAATTTAAAACAAAACCTGCAAATGCGATGAAAAAGCGAGTTTTCAAGAAGTTTATTTTTTGAGAAAAAGATGATTTTATATTAACTCTATGACTAATAATAATAATTTTATAAATATTTTAATATTTATTGATATATAATATACAAATTTAATTTAAAATATTTCTAATTTGATATTATTTTAATTAATTAAAATGGAGAAACATTATGCACTTTAAAACAATTTTTTAAAAAAATCCCATTTTTAAACCCAAAGACAAACTTATACTGAAATATAATATAAAGTTGGTTAAAAATTAATTAATTATATTAAATATAAGTAAATAATAATTATGTTACTTTAATTCATATTTAAAACCAAATGGGATATTAAAATTACTTTAATTTATTGAAAAGAAATGATTTTTTTACAAAAATCGATATTTTTCAGTATTAATCAAAAATCAATTTTTTATAAAAAATACCAAAATTTAATCTTATTTTAATTTTGATATGATTAATTAAAAAATTATATTCATTTTTTTCAAATTAAAATTCTATAATTTATAATTTAATCTTTTAAATAAAACCTTATAATAAAAGAGTTTAATTAAAACTATTTCCTTTTTAATTTAAAAATTAATTAATATTTTTATAATGAATATAAATATATTAATAAGAATGAAGGGATTTATTCTATCATTACCTAGGTTTTCACATTCTTCCCCCTTTTATAAATTTTATCCTCATAATTTATTCTCTTATTAAACACCTTACAATTTTATTCTATTATTAAACAAGTGGGGATATCTTTCCCTCATAGCATTTTCAGATTCCCATGATGCCTCTTCAACTATATGGGTTTTCCATAAAAACTTAACATGGTGAATCACATTATTTCATAACACTTTATCTATATGGTCAATAATATGAATCAGATGTTCCTCATAAGAAATTTTATCTTCCAACTCAACTACTTCAAGGATAAAAACATGAGATGAATATAACATACATTTCCTTAACACCAAGACATGAAAAATGTTGTGTACATGAGATAAAATCGTAGGTAATGCCACTCAGTAAAAAAATAATCTAAATTTCTCTAGAATTTTATATGGTCCAATGAGCCACAAACTTAAATTTACCTTTTTACTAAAATTCACAACACTTTTCCATGGAGATACTTTGATAAAGACATGACCATCTATCTGAAAAGAAAGATATTTCCTTTATCTATCTATATAACTTTTATGCCTTCTTTGATATTTCCTCGTATGTTTCTAAATCAACTACACCTTCTCATCCATTTCCTCTACCAACTCTGGTTCTATTAACTTCTTTTCTCTTACTTTATCCCAAAAAGTTGGTGTTTGACACTACTTTCCATATAATTCCTCAAATGGTACCATATGTATACTGGAATGAAAACTATAGTTATAATAAAACTCAACCAAATAAATATATTTATACCAACTTCCCTTATAATCCATTGAACATGAAAAAATAATATCTTCCATGGTATGGAACATCTTCTCAAACTAACCATTGGTTTGAGGATGAAAAGCTATACTGAAATTTAATTCAGCACCCAAAGATTTCTTAAGTATTTTAAGAAAAATGATGTGAAACTAGGATAACAGTATAATAGAATGGAGATAAAAACTCTATGTAACTTGAATATATCCTTAATATAGAGTCAATAAATATGATCCAAATACATAGTATCTTGAATAGGAAGGAAATACACAAATTTAGTTAATCGATCAACAATAACCCAAATCAAATTGTTACCTTGAGAAGTATTTGGCAATACCACCCTAAAATCCATTGATATATTTTCCCATTTCCACTCCAGTATTGGTAAAGGTTTAATTATTCCCTTTGAAATTTTTTATTATACTTTAATCTATTGACAATTCAAAAACTTCATGGTAAAGTCAAAAATATCTCTTTTCAATCTTCCTACTAGTAATACTCTTGAAGGTCTGTATACATATTAGTAATGTTTAGATGAACAAAAAATGAAGAAATATGAGATTCACTCAACAACTCTTTATTTAACTAGTAATCATAAGGAACACATAATATTTTTACAAATCATAAAACAACTTATTCATCAATATTAAAATCAGGAAACTTACCCTTTTTAATGGATTTTACATTTTCCTACAAATCATGATCCTCATTCTAACATTTCTTAATTATTTCTGAAAAATTTGACTACACTAAAACCTAAAACAAAATAGAGGATATTCCTTTATCTACAACTTCTAGGCCAAAATTCATCAAATCATTAACCAATTGGTTATGTTCCAAATGTAACATGGTTAATATAGAACTATTTTTATAAATCAAAGAATCAACCACTTTGTTTGATTTTCCAAGATGGTAATGAATCATGTAATCATAATCCTTGATCAGTTCAAGCTATCTTCTTCTTCTCATGTTCAATTCTTTATAAGTGAATATATCATTCAACATTTTGTGATTAACATATATTTCAAAATTTACTTCATACAAATTATTCCTCTAAATTTTTAAATAAACTACAAAAAATAATTACATATCATGTGTAGAGTAACTTAACTCATGAGGTCTCAAGTGATGTGAAACATAAACAATTACCTGATCATTTTGAATTAGGAAACAACCAAGTCCTTTCAAAGAAGCATCACTATAGATGATGAATTCACCATCTCTAGAGAGTAAGGATAAAACTAGGGCATTCACCAATCTTATTTTTAGTTCCTCAAAAATCATCACATTCTTTTTTCTAGATGAATTTAACTCCTGATTCACGCTCTTATTTACCCAAGAGATTAAGGTAGAACAGTCCTTGTAGTTTATCTTGGGTTTTCAAATCCTCAGAGACCTAAGAAGTAACCTACAGACACGTACATTCTATGGATTGTATTTGGATATGAAGTGGCCAACTTGGGTTGATTTTATATGGGTTTAAGGTATCAATAATAGATTTAAGTTAATTCAAATTAAGATAATGAGTTGATCCTAGGTTATCGCTTGGGGTGGATTGGATGAATTCCTTTTTTAATGTTTCCAATTTCTTATATTTGAGATGGGTCCATTTAATAAGATCAAACAACATCATCACTCATAAGTTTAATACCTAAACCCTTTAATACTAATCACCTATACACTTGAAGGATAAAAGTTTTGAGCACTTCAAGGTAAAGGTTCGTATTAGCACTTGAAGTCTGTTGCCTTAAATTCAACAAGGACAATGAAGTTTAAAAATAATCAAAAAAAATATAAATTAAAGAAGTGATTAGACATTAATGGGGTGATAAATAACATACAATAAAACCCCTTTCTACTCCCTTTGATCAACCCATAAGTGGGTTAGCCCTCCATTGATGCTATGGTTTCAATGGAAGCGGGAAGTAGACTCATGAGGGAGGAATTGAAGAAGTAAAGAAAAAAATAAAAAGAAAATGATCACTCCACCATTGTGTGAATAATTTCACAAGGGTTGGTATGAATAAATTCACACCTTGAGAAAAAGGTATCAAAGTTAGATGGAGAATAATATAATAATAATATAAGAAGAACTTTTATTAAGAAACAAGGATGAATTAAAGCAACTTACATGTGGAAGACAAACTTGAGACAACAAAATCGCAGCATAACATTACAATGAAAGAAAGATAAAAAGATGATAAACTCCTCCACCACCACTTTATTAAATAGGATTTTTTGGAGCCTTGGGTCAAGACTCAAATAGTACAAAGTATCTCACTTGATTATGTTAGGCCTAGGGTGGTGGAAAGCTTGTGGAACTTGGATTTTTCCACTCTTGACCCGAGGTGGCAGGCAACTTGAAACCACCGGAAATTTTTGTATAAATGAAATTCTATATGAACAAATTAGAGTGGTCAATAGAAGAATAAAATGGATATCTAGATGTCTCCTAACCTCATGTAAAATTTAGGACCATTTGGAGTTGTGAATCGAGAGTTATGTTTAATTTAGTGGGATAATATTCTGGGCCTCAGATTCTGGCCCATATTTTGATATTCTATTTGGACCACCTTAATTGCCATTATGAAGGCCAAATTAGCACTAACTCCTAAATAATTATTTGTTCCTATATATTTATTCTATAATTACACGAAATTTTGTATTCATTGGGGTTTTATTGTGGGTCCCACATTCTCATCAGTGGGATGGTGTCCAATATGCCTTCTCCAGAATTGTTTCCTTTCATCGCCAAATATCTCCATCATCCTTTATGAATCCTACATTTATCCCTGAATAAAAAATGTTCATATTTAAGTTTATATATAGTTCCCAAAATATCAAATTAAAATATGGATAATTTCAATTCTTAAAATCAGATGAATCATTGGGCCTAAATTGGTGTACATTAGGCTTGAAGTGCACAAATGATAAGAATGGATGTTCAAAATTAAAATCCACTAACTCATGCCCATAAGATAAAAAATGAACATTTAATACCATTAAAATTTAATTAAAATGTGTATTTTTATTGGCTAATCACACCCACAACTTGAGATTTTCTAGTCCCGAGAAAAATGTATCTCAACAATATGAAATTCGAATTCCCTTTTCCAAAAAAATTTTAATACATAATGAGCACCAAAAACCCTTATACCAAACAATCATGAAACCCATAAAAATATTTTAATACATGATATTTTCATAAGAATATCCAAATCCCAAGACCATTCCTTTGTTCAAATTAATCTCCATATTTCATCCAATATCAATTAAGAGTGATGATGTGTTGTGCATCGCATTAGACATGGGGGTTCATATTTATTCAAGAGAGAAATGATGGAAGAGCTAGGTGGAATCACATTTCAATATTAATATGAATATTCAATTTTTATTTTATTTTATTTTTTTTGTTTCAATTTTTCCATGTTAATTGAAATTTCACTCAAAAGAGTCAACCCCTATAGCAAGACTTTTCCAATGATTCCTAGGCTCAAAGACCTTAGGGAACCAAGTGAAGCCCACATACTCAGGCATCATTTCGAGTTAACTTAGTAAAAAAAATTCATATTACCAAAAATAGAGACAAAATTACTAACTATGGGCCAGACAACTATGGAGTCACGATCCCCAAGTGTCGAAAGCCACACATTAGGTCATTTCATTACTCTACGTGCAAATTTATTGTTTTTTTAAATTTTTTTATTGAATACTCATATTAAAACTAAAATGATCACCAAACCTATGATATTTATTTGGGGGACCCCATGAACTCAAACTAATACCCCACTATTCAAAGGACATGCATTGTGATCTTATTTTATTTGTATGAAAATATAAACAATGAAATATCACATTGGATAGCCACACTTTCCAAAATCTATGCTCATGAAATTATAAAAGGATTAAAATCAGAATCAGGGAATGCTAAATTATTTGATATTCAGTTTCAAAGTGCGCAATGTGTATTACAATGTTCAAAGTTAAAGGAAATTTTCCTTTCATTTACACACTTTTTTTCTTCAAATCATTCATTTTTTGACACAAAAGCATTTTTTATTTTATATCCCCCCCAAATTAAAATAACACTGTACCCAGTGTTTAAAGAAAAGAAAATTTAAAAGGGGTAGAGGCAAAGAATGGGAGTTCAAAAAGGAAATTGAAAATGAGGATCATAGAATGAAGTCACATGGTGGTTAAAGTTGAAATTCTTGTTGCTCCCTTTTAATCCCTTGATCTCGATGCCACTCTGAGAATTCCCAAGTGGAAAAGAAAAGAAAAACAAATGAAAAAAACAATATATATATATATTTATATAATAAAGAAAGTAAAATATAAGTATATATATAAAAATTATAGAATAAGGAAGAACAAAAAGCTGTAGGTCAGTGGTAGGCATACGCCCCTGTCTCCCTTCAGTCCCTGGTTCGATTCCCCGCAGATTCACCGGTTGTGATGGGGTTTGACCCACGACCTATGACATGTAATTTTTTTAATTTATTAATATTTATTTATTTTTTTTGTATTTTTATTTTAACCTATAAACACATAAAAATAAAATGAACTGATGATACATTGTCTTATTTTTAAATTTCTGGGTAAGGTATTACTCAAGGATCACACCACGTGATGAATATGGTGCTCCCCTTTCATACCCATCCATACTCATAATATAAGAACAAGTCAACATTTTAATTTTTTTATTAAAATATAAAAATTATTTATTAATCATATTTTAAAAATAAAGAAGATTAAAAAATATTGGAAACATGAAAACCACGGGTTGCCTCCCATGCAGTGCTTTTGTTTAATGTCGTTAGCTCGACATGGATCCTAAATCTATCAATTTTTTCTGGTTCATAGGTTGCCTCAGTTAACTCAACCTCAATTTCTTGTTTATTTAATGATTCAATGAATTGTTTTAACCTTTGACCATTGACCTTGAAGGTTTGACCATTGGTGGGATCTTGAATTTCTATACCCCAATGGGGGTACACCTTATGCACTATGTATGGACCTGACCATCTAGACCTTAAATTTCTTGGGTGTAAATGAAGTTTTTAACTATACAAGAGCATGAATTTTCCCAGTTCAAAATGTTTTACTTTGATATTAATAGATTGGTAGGCTTGAACTCTAGCTTTATTGATCCTTGAATTTTCATAATCCTCCATCCTTAGTTCTTTAAGTTCATTGAGATCTAATTTCCTTTTTTTTTCGGCCAATGAGAGGTCATAATTCATTTTATTAATTTACCAAAAGTCCTTATGTTCAATATCTACTAGAAAATGGCATGCTTTACCACAAACCAACCTATATGGGGACATTCCTAAAATGGTTTTATATGCGGTTCGATAGGCCCAAAGAGCATCCAAGAGTTTCTCAGACCAATCTTTCCTAGAAGGATTGACAATTTTTCAAGAATATTCTTAATCTCTCTATTTGCTAACTCAGTTTGACCATTGGTTTGAGGATGGAACACAGTGGAAAATTTATGAGAAATCCCATACTTATACATGAGTGAAGAGAATGGATGGTTGCAAAAATGGGTTCGTCAGTCACTGATTATAGCCCTAAGAATTCCGAATTGAGAAAATATGTGCTCTTTCAGAAATCAGATCACAACATGATGGTCATTAGACTTGGAGGGAATGGATTCAACCCATTTTGAGATATAATCAACAGCTAAGAGTATGTAGAGGTACCCCCTAGAGTTTGGGAAGGGACCCATGAAATCGATTCCCCAACAGTAAAAGATTTTAATCACTAAGATGAGAGTGAGTGGCATTTGATTCCTTTTTGTGATTGACCCTACTTGTTGACACTTAGGACAAATTTGAAAAAATGTGTAGGAGTCCCTTGAGAAGCCGGGCCAGAAGATACCACACTGAAGAATCTTAGCATATGTTTTCTTAGAGGAAAAGTGACCTCCACATGCCTCACTATGATAGAATTTAAGGATGGAATCTTGTTTAAATTCTAGGACACACCTCATAATGACTTGACCAGGGCATAACTTATAGAGGTATGGATCATCAAACACATAGTGCCTAACATCATAAAGTAATTTCCTTCGAGATTTAGTTCTTAAGAATTTTTGAATGACTCCTGTAACTAAGAAATTGGCTATGTCGGCATACCAAGAGAAGTTACTCACAGAGTATAGGTGTTCATCAGGAAATGAATCAGACACAGAAAGGTGATTTGAGTTATCTTTTAATTCCATCCTAGAAAGGTGATCAAATACAACATTTTCAATTCCCTTTTTATCCTTGACTGTGAGGTCAAATTCTTGTAAGAGAAGGACCCACCTAATCAGTCTAGCCTTATCATCTTTTTTTTGGAAGAGGTATTTTAGTACAGAATGTTTAGTGAACACAGTGTTGGGGGATCCTAAGAGGTAGTACCTAAACTTCTCTAAGGAAAACACAATATCAAGTAACTCCTTTTCAGTGGTGGTGTAGTTGATTTGGGCATCATTTAAGAATTTTCTTGCACAAGTGATTACATAAGGAGTTTTATCACAATGTTGTCCTAACACAACTCCTACAGAAAAGTCACTGGAATCACACATAAGTTCCAAAGGAAGGTTCCAATTTGGAGATTTCATAATGTGAGGAGATGTGGGAGAGGATTTTAGGGTTGATAATGAACCCTCACAACTTTCTGTCCAAACAAATGAAGCATCTTTTACTAAGAGAGCACAAAGGGGACGAGAGATTGAACTAAAGTCCTTGATGAATCTTCCATAGAAACCAGCATGTCCTAATAAAGACCTCACTTACTTGATAGTTTTGGGTGATGGTAGGTGAAGAATGATGTTAACCTTTTCTTTATCAACTTTAATCCCCCTAATCGAGACTAGATGGCCTAGAAACTAGTCCCTCTTTAACCATGAAATGGAATTTTCCCCAATTTAGGACCAGATTCTTTTCTTCACATCTTGAAAAGACTCTCTCCACATTCCTCAAACATCCCTCAAATGTATCCTCAAACACAGAGAAGTCATCCATGAAGACCTCTATAAAATCCCCTACCATGTCTGAGAAGATTCCCATCATGCACTGCTGGAAGGTTCCAAGGGCATTGCATAAACTGAAGGGCATGCATTTGAAGGAAAAGGTGCTGAATGGATAGGTGAATGTAGTCTTCCCTTGTTCCTTTAGGGATACCTCAATCTGATTGTACCCCAAGTACCCATCTAAGAAATAGTAGAAGGCATGACCTGCCACTCTCTCAAGGACTTGGTCAATGAATGGTAAGGGGAAATGGTCCTTCTTGGTAAATGAGTTTAGATTCCTATAGTTTATGAAAACTCTCCATACACTACTCACCCTATTTGGAAGAATCTCTCCATCCTTAATGGTTATCACTACAATTCATGCCTTCTTGGGAACCACTTGGATTGGGCTGACCCACTCACTCTCAGCTATGGGATATATGATACCAAATTTTAACAATTTCAGAAGTTCTTTTCTCACTACTTATATGAGATTAGGATTAAGTCTCCGTTGAGGTTGACGACGTGGCTTTGAATTAGATTCTAGAACAATCCTACGAGTCTCGATTAGTGGGCTAATCCCAGGAATATCAGACAGGGTCCAACCAATGGCTTTCTTATGTTTCCTAAGGACATCTAGAAGCATCCTCTCATGATTGGATTCAATATAAGAAGAAATGACAATAGGATGTGTTTGATTGTCCCCTAGAAAGGCATACTTGAGTGCAACAGGAAGTTCCTTAAATTCAATATCAGGTTGGTTTAGAATTTCAACAGAATATTGGGACATTGGATCAAGATCAATTTTATTTCCTAGAGTTTTAGATAGGATTGATTCCCCACATGTAGAAGTTTCAGCTACTAGATTGGCTTGATCAGATTTAGGGAAGGAAGTTGGAGTGGTCTCCATGAAAGTGATTTCCTGAAAGGTTTCACTAATTGTTGGACCTAAGACTTCATCATAAGAGAAATTTTAAAATGATTCAAGCTAAGGAGATAAACTTCCTTCATGTGAAAAAAGGAAATAAATCTCATCCTGACTTAAACATCTATCAAATATTCCTTGATGTTCTATGTATTCATTATCAATTCTTCCTATCATGTTTACTTCATGAATTTCCTAGTCATCCCCTATTTGTGAACTTGCATTATAGATATTCAAGTCTAGAATCATGTTTCCAAAGGTGATGGTCATGTTCCCATTTTGAACTCAGATAACAGAGTTGATTGTTTCAAGGAAAGGAAGACCGAGGATGATTGGGGTTTGTTCCTTATTTTCTAAGTTTGGATGGTTGTTAAGGAAAATGAAGTTAGCAGGGTAGATGAAGTTTTCAACCTTTACCAGAACATCCTTTAAAACCCCCTTTAGAATCCTAATGCTATGATCAGTAAGTTGAAGTGTGATAGATGTGGGTTGGAGTTCTTCTAGGCCTAACTAGTAGTACACAACATATGGTACGAGATTAACACTAGCACCTAGGTCACACAAGGCCTTGACAACTTTTATCTCTCCTAGTTCAACATTAATGTAAGTGAAACCTGGGTCTTTCAACTTAGGAGGAATGATCCCTTGAATGGTGGTACTCACATTAGCTGTCAAAAGGACTTGATTTTTATGTGAAAATTTTCTTTTAAAAGTGCACAAGTCCTTAAGGTACTTTGAGTAGGAAAGTATGGTTTGGATTGCATCGAGAAGGGGAATGTTCAACTTGACTTGTGAGAAGATTTCCCTCAATGTTTCACTCAATTCAGGCTTGGTTTTCCCCCTCATGCGTTGAGGAAATGGTGCAGGTTGTGGGGTTGTTTATTGAAGAGTTGTTTCTTTGACAATGTTATCATGTTTTTTAGTTTGATAATTTGGTTCATTTGAATTTTCATCCAAGTTTGAATCTTCATATGGGTTCTGAATTATTTGTTCAGGTTTCTCAATTGATTTCCCACTTCTTAAAATAGTCACAACCTTTAGTTTTTCATGAGTTGTTTGAGTGAAACTTGACTCTCCCCTTGAAGTTGAGGATGGTACCGCCTGAGTAGGCATGGGTGCCTTTCCAGTTTTGATGGTTTTAATTTCTTGTTTTAGGGAAGATACTTCTGAGTTCATCCTTTCTATTTGTTTGCACAGTTGTTCGAGTAGGCTTTGTGGAATATTTTGGGTTGGTTCTTGAGAAGATTGGTTTATCCTAGGGGGATATTTTGGATGTGGTATGGTTTTTTAAAAATGGACTGGTGGCTGTTGGTATTTGATAGTTTGGGTTTAGAACTGGTTATGGGTTTGGTAGTTCTGATGGGGGTAAGGATTTTGTCCCTATGGTTGGCTAGGTTGTTGGTTATCTTTCCATCGGAAGCCTAGGTGGTCATTATAACTTGGGTTGAAGTTGTTTTGGTATTGAGGATTTTGAAAGTTAAAGGCAATTACTTCCGCCGGGGGTCCTCCTAAAAGAACATCCTTGATGGATGGAATGTTCGGGCATTTGTCTGTCTTATGGTCATGTTTGTTACAAATTCTGAAAACAGGGTCAACAGTTTGGATTTCATGGACTTTCCTAAGGTATATCTCTTCAACCTTCTTAGAGAGTGCTAAGAGTTTATCCCTAAGGATTTCCTATTCTCTAAGTGTATGAATTATTGTATTTCTTTGTGGATTTTCAGAATAAGGTGAAGTTCCCCATGCTTGGTTTTGTTCAGCAAGGCTTTCTAGATACTCATAATCATCATTTAAGGCTTTGTTTTTAAAGGTTCTATTACACATCATGTCAATGAATTGTTTATTCCCCAGACCCAACCCTTCATAGAAAATTTTAACTTGTTCAGGAATAGAAAAACCATGGTGTGGAACCATGTTTAGAGTGTCCTTGAACCTCTCCCATGTTTCATAGAATGACTCTCCCTCTTTTTCAAAAAAGTTTTGGATGACCTTTTTAAGTGCAATTATTTTGTGGTGGGGAAAGTATTTTTTGTATAATTCTCTTTGTAATTGGTCCCAAGAGTTTATGGATGATGGTATCAAATTGTTTAGCCAATTTTTAGCTCAATCCTTTATAGAAAAATGAAATAGCCTCATCTTAGCTGATTCTATTTGATGTGAGGGACACATAGTTTCAACAATGTCATTGAACTCCTTAATGTGAAGGTAGAGCATCTTGGACTCTATTCCATGGAATGTGGTTTAGAAAATGGGGTTTAAATATGTAGTTAGAATCTTATAGGGAGTTGTGTCTAATGCATAAGGGGGAATTGGTCCAGGCAGGTGTGAGGTAGTCATTCATGGTTTGATCAACTGCATTCCCCAAGTTTGAGGCTGCCTCATTTGGATTTCCATTTTGGTTCCCACCCAGGTTTATGAGTTAGTGTCTTTGAAGACCTTATATTGAAATGAGCTCAATTTTTGACTCTAAAGTATTAGTAAGATTAGTATCTAATGGAAAAAATCCCCTAGGTTAACTTGACTCCCCAACCCTAGGACTTTCCTCCCTAACTAGACGGTTTGATTGATCGCGGGTGTAGGCAGACATGCGCCAAAAGAAAAAAATGAGAAAGGGACAAGATAAGATATCTTGAGTGAGAATAGAAGAAATGGGGGAGAATATAATGGGTGTTGAGATGAATAACTTGTGTCCCTTACAACGGTTCCAAAATATGATTCACGCTCAAATTTACCCAAGAGATTAAGGTAGAATGGTCCTTGTAGTTTAGCTTGGGTTGTCGAATCTTCAGAGACCTAAGAAGTAACCTACAGACACGTGCATTCTATGGATTTTTTTGGATATGAAGTGGCCAAATTGGGTTTATTTTAGATGGGTTTAAGGTATCACTAATATATTTAAGTTAATTCAAATTAATATAATGAGTTTATCCTAGGTTATCTCTTGGGGTGGATTGGATGAATTCCTTTTTTAATGATTTCAATTTCTTATATTTAAGATGAGTCCATTTATGAAGATCAAACAACATCATCACTTATAGGTTTAATACCTACAACCTTTAATACTAATCACCTATACACTTGAAGGATCAAAGTTTTTAGCTCTTCAAGGTAAAGGTTCGTATTATCACTTGAAGTGTGTGGCCTTAAATTCAACAAGGAAAATGGAGTTTAAAAATCATCAAATAAAAATCTCAATTAAAGAAGTGATTAGATATTAATGGGGTGATAAATAATATCCAATAAATCCCATTTCTAATCCCTTGGATCAACCCATAAGTGGGTTATCCCTCCATTGATGCTATTATTTCAATGAAAGCGGGAAGTAGACTCATGAGGGAGGAATTGAAGAAGTAAAGAAAACAATAAAAAGAAAATGATCACTCCACTGTTGTGTAAATAATTTCACAAGGGTTGGTGTGAATAAATTAAAACCTTGAGGCAACGGTATCTAAGTGAGATATAGAATAATAGAATAATAATATAAGAATAACTTTTATTAAGAAACAAGGATGAATTAAAGCAACTTACATGTGGAAGACAAACTTGAGACAACAAAATCACATCATAACATTACAATGAAAGAAATCTCAAAAGATGATAAAATCATCCACCACCACTGCCTTAAATAGGAATTTTGGGAGCCTTGGGTCGAGACTCCAATAGTACAAATCATCCCACTTGATTATGGTAGGCCTAGGGTGGTAGAAAGCTTGTGGAATTTGGATTTTTCCACTCTTGACCCGAGGTGGAAGCCAACATGAAACTATCGAACAGACACGTCGAAATGTCCTTATAGATGGTCGAATTATAGTGGTCCATAGAAGAAGAAAATGGGTATTCGGATGTATCCTAATATCCTATAAAATTGAGGCCCATTTAGAGTTTTGAATCAGGAGTTATTTCTGATTTAGTGGTATAATATTCTGGGCCGCAGATTCTAACCCATATTTTGATATTCTATTTGGGCTGCCTTAATTGCCATCATGGAGGCTGAATTAGCACTGAATCCTAAATAATTATTTGTTTCTATATATTTATTCTATAATACCATGAAATTTGGGCTTCATTGGGTTTTTATTGTGGGTCCCACATTCTCATCAGTGGGCTGGTGTCCAATATGCATTCTCCAGAATTCTTTCCTTTCATCACCAAATATCTGCATCATCATTTATGAATCCTCTATTGATCCCTCAATAAAAAATGTTAATATTTAAGTTTATATACAGTTCCAAAAATATCAAAATTAAAATATGGATAATTTCAATCCTAAAATATTATCTTCATAATTTCACCCTAACCCACCTTCAACTGATGATACATTAACTTTATATCAACATTTTAAAAATGATGATCTCTATGGAGTTGATCAAATAAATAATTGATATGTGGAAAATGATATTTTTTATTAGTAGTGATGTTAATCAAAGTGCTATAGTCAATGAAATGTCTCATAGAACCATATTTATTTTTAAAAAATAAAACAAGAGAAACCCATAGTAAATTTATAGGTTGAATGAAACATTTATATAGAAAATCATTTAATTTCTTTTCCAATTATAAAAGTTCTACTTGATCCATTCGATAAGGGGGTTTGGAAATATGCTTAGCATTAAAAACTTATTCAACAGTAAACTCAACCTCCCAATCAAAAATAACACTAGAAAAATCATCTGGAAACACATCCATTTATTCATTCAGTACTAGCACATAATTAATTTGAATAGTTTCTTTCTTTTCAATAACATGATCTAGATAATTTTCACTACGATATTTAATCAATTTCTTAGCTTGTTGATATGATATAAAAGGTATTAAATCATTGAATAAAAATTTCTTGGATATGGAATCTATCTTATCATGATAAAATAAAATCTAATACATACCCAAAATGATATCAAAATCTATTATGATAAGTTCAATAGGATTTTTAAGAAAAACCATACTAATAATGACAATATAAAGATTCATTTAAATCTTGTTTGCCTTTATACTTATACTGAGAGTTTTCACAAAAATTTCCATCTTAATTTCATTTGGTGATATTCTTAATTCAATTGATAATTTCCCAAAAATGAAAGAATGAAAAGATATAAAGTCAAATAGGGTGTTGGAATAATTTTAATAAACAAGTAACATATATGTCACTACTTTACTAGATGGCCCAACATCCACCGTGGTAGTAGCAAATGATTTTTTCATTCCTTTCTATTTCCTATCATGATAATTTTCACCCCAAGTAAGTAACTTTATACTCACATTAGCATAATGTACCAGCTCATTGAAACTAAAAAATAACACCTTTGAATGACTATATTTTATCTCATTCTTTGATTATTCAAGAATCTTTTCTTTTTAGTCACAAACCCTATGACCAAACTTACCACACCAGTAAAACTTTCTAGATCCTAAAAAACATTCCCTAAAATGTCTTTTATTGCACTTGGAACATGTTGGGGGATTGTATTGAGACTTATTAGTTATTTTATTCTCTTATATTTTCCACATTTACTATTCCTTAATTTTTTCATCTCAAGGAGAATAAGTTTTATAAAACTTCGTCTCAAATTTTTTAAAATAATAAAAAACTTTCTCATAGATTTTAAATTATAATGTGAAAAAATATTTTCATAGATTTGGTTTCAACCTCGAGTAAAATTTATTAGTTTTACTATATGTGTCATGAATAAAATATAACACATACATAGCCAATCATGTGAAGTTTTATACATATACAGCTAAAAAATATTCTTCTTTTTACTTCGATTCTAGGAATTATTTCTCCCTCTAGAGTCAAAATACCTTAGGGAAATATTTCTCAAGGAAGAGATTATTAAATGTGTCCCATTCCATGGAATCAAGATCATCTCTCTATTTAGTATTATTTAACAAAGACCACCATTGATCAAATTTACCTTCTAAATGATAAATGGTAAGGGTTAACTTTTGATGTTCCAAACATTCCATGAATTCAAGTATCATCTCCAAGGAATTGATCCATCCTTTAGCGACCATTGAGTTAGAAGATCCAATGAATGATGGGGGATGTTATCTCATGAAATGATCCACTACTAACATGTTCCTTTGTGGTAGATCTGGATGCTCCCTAGTATGGATAAAACCACCATTTATATCTTGTTTCAACTAATAAATCACTGAAACAAAATGTTCTGTTCTAATTCCAACCATCTCAGTATTCTGATTTTTAAGGATATTTTCTTATAAGTTCCTTCCTACAACAACTTCCCTATTTTATCTATAGAAAACCATTCCGAAAATATATTGTTTAGATGAATTAATAAGGTCATATTAAAATTATATATCATTTCAACTTAACTATAAAGTAAAATCTTTCAAGGGCATGCTATTAATTTTATCATAACCTCTAACGTTATCTAAATATCCCTTTGATACCAACTATAAGGACCCAACCTTAAACATTACATAATCTCGAGTTTTAGTCAAGAATTAAAATTCTTTCACTTTGAGGATATTTTTAGGTTTATAGTTTTAGAGAATTAGGCAAAAAATGCTACATAACATTACCATATAATATAAAGAAAACACTTCTGATTAGTATCCATTTTTCCCACCATATATATATTTTTAAAATAAAACATGATTTATTTTCAGGAAAAATCTTCATGAATTTCAACTTGACCTCTTTATTTCCCTTACCCATCCTTAAACCCTATGAAAAACATTTTAAAATGTGGGATGAGCACAAAAATCTCAGTATAGGATATAGAAATAAAGGAAACTATTATTCTAGTGAAAAACATGAAAACCCATGTAATCTTTACCTTTATCTTAAAAGTTCTTTGAGCGTATGAAATCAAACATTTTCATATGTATAACGCACACTTTGTTCTCAAAGAAAACCTTTAAAACCCATAATAAGAAAATAAAACCCCTTTTTAGAAACTTAAATCATCATATTCATATAAACCTTTTCAAAACCCTTTCAATTGGAATAATCTTATGACCAACTTATAATATAATTATTCAAAGAACATAATAATCACCCAATGCATTAGAGATCTATAATGGGGATCAACCTTCATATAATCTATATCGGTCTTAACTATTTTTATGAGCTATAATGGGGTTCAACCCTTCGTATAAGCTATATCAGGCTCACCCATGAGCTATAATGGGGCTCAACCCATTATATAAGTGGTATTGGGCTTACCGATTTTTCATATAATGATCAAGTAAAATATCTTGAATAAAATATTTTATGATCACACATTTTCATCATAAAACCATTTGAAAATCATTTTTGAACCCATATGAAAAATGTATTCAGATATTGAAATACCCTTTTTCTTTTAAAAACCTATTTTCAATAGTAAAATACCCCTTTCTTTTAAAAAACCATTTTTCAATACCAAAATACCCAAAAAAAGGGAAGTAGGGTTTTTATTTGAAGAAAAAAATGAAATATTATAAAGGAATAAAAACTTAAAATAATGGTTATGGTGGTGTGAAAATTATTTTTCTCCATATATGTTAAAATAGAACATTACTTTTAATTTTGTAAATAAAGACAAGAACTCCCCATAAAGATTTATTTTTTTGAAAAACTTTTAAATAAATACAAAAACATCCTCTATAAAACTCTCATTTACATAATAAAATAATTTTAAAGACATGGACATAAAAGACAATATATTTAGAAGGAAAACATTAGAAGATAATTTTTTAAAGAAAATTCCCTTATCACTTTGGAAATATTCGAATCATAAGACCCATTAAAGAATAACATTAAACAAAACTTTTAATACCATGAGAATAGATAAATTCATGATATAATATAAAAAAGGGCCTGTATATACACCTCATAAACCAATATAGGTGTATAACATCAAAATATGCCTCAATGAAAGGAAATTGAGACAAATTCCCATACCTCGAGTTCGACTAATCATATATGTTCTTTATCTTCCTCTTCCTCAGACAACCTCCTTAGGTAAGCACCAAAATCCTTCAAAGGAAGACTCTATGACAAAGAAATGGCTCTAGGTTGTGGGTAGGAAAGTAAGAAAGATATCTGGGTAGTTATTAGATGATCCAAAGTTCTTTGAATGTGTGAAGAGGATAAGAGAGAGAGTATCCTTTTATAAGCGAGGTGAGTGCCACACTTGTAATTTTTGAAAAGAAAAAGGTGTACCCAAGTTTTTCACATGCCACAAGGCTCCAAAATGGAACATTATTTAGAATTAGACATGATAAGTTAAAAATATTTCCATAAAATATATTTTATACAAGTGTATAGGTCATTTTAACCCTTATCTTTTTAGTTTAACCCATTAGTAAATCCGCTTTTACCATAGCTGTGATAATTAATTTTTACTATTTTCACTATTCATTATGGTTAATAATTAAATTGGCCTTATTAGATAATATAAATTATGATTATTCCAAATATTTAATAAATTTTATCAAATTAAATTGATAGAAGGAGAAAAATTTAATTTAAAAAAACCCACAGACGCAATGAAAAATTAGGTTTTCAAGAAGTCTATTTTTCAATCAAAAGATGATTTTATATTAACTATATGAATAATAATAATCATTATAGGAATATAAATTAATATTTATTTATATAAAGTATATAAATTTAAATTAAATCACACCTCATTAGGTATTATTTTAATTAATTGAAATGGAGAAACATTATTCACTTTAAAATAGTTTAAAAAAAACCCCGTTTTAAACCCCAAAAAAATATACGAAAATATAATATAAAATTGATTCAAAAGTAATAAAGTAGATTAAATATAACTAAATAATACTTATTTTAATTTAAATTATATTTAAAACATAATTTTAATTTTAAATTACATAAAATTATTGAAAATAAATGACTTTTTCTATAAAAATCGATATTTTCACTATTCACTGAAAAATCAATATATTCTGAAAAATAAAAAAATTTCATACTAAGTTAATTTTGATATGATTATTTAAAAAATAATATTCATTTTTTAAAATTAAAATTATATAATTTTGAATTTAATTTTTTAAATAAAACCTTATAATAAAAGAGTTTAATTAAAAATATTTCCTTTTAGATTTAAAAATTACTTAATATTTTTATAATGAATATATCTATATTAATAAGCATGAAAGTGAATTATTCTATCATTACCTATATTTTAAAAAATTTTAAGCTCCTCACTACTATATTTATTTATGTTTTGATAATTACAAAAACCTATTTGTTACAAAATCCTTATTTTATTCACTCTAACACGAGTAAAGAAAAATTTCCTTGCATTCATCATATTCCTTATAAATTGTTTTTGGAGAAAAATTAAATTATTTTAAAAATAAAATTTTCAATCTTATATTTATAAATTTTTGAAATTCAACTTACTCTTTCAAAATTATTTTTATAAAAATATACTATACTATGTGTTTACTCTTCCACAAAAATTTACTTTTCTAAAAAACCATTTTTACTCTTCCACTAGATGAAAAATGAATAATATGCTAAAGTTTCACTAATTAGACAATTATAATTTCTCACAATAATTGTAACTTATTGTTGAATCAACTTTACTATGATTAATTATTGAGTATAATATTTTTTATAAAGGAGTATACAATTACAGTGTTATTCTATTGATAAGTCTTATGATCACATGTATGATTGAACCTTACAAGTGTTTGTATTAACCTTAAGGTTTTATTATTTAAAACCTATGTGATAATTTTTTAATAACTTGTATGAACCTTACTAATTTGAACCCTATGAAGATATCTACATCTTATGAGATTTTGAATCTTATGAAAATTACTTATCAGTATCTCATGAAGCTATACCTTATGCATTTTCTCTATCTTAAATGATTTTATTAATATTAAAAAAATATATCTTATAAAAATATATATCTTTTGAAATTTAAATATCTATATTTTGTGAGTCAATATTTTTTTTAATATTTATTTATTCATTAATTAAATGTTTCAAAATTAAAATTTAAAAGTTTGCAGACAGAAACTAAATCATGATATTTATGGGATACCTTGAAAAATTATTATGGAGTATATTTTAAAGATATTCAATATTTATAAATATCATTTTATGAATCAATAAAATCTAAGTTAATTTATTATCACTCACTATAGAATTATGGGAACAACTAATTCTTTGTATGCGATAATCATTACGATAATTATGGTATTGATATTATTATTATTTTTAATTATTCTAACCATTATATCCTTTTATGTAGCTTTTTAAAGCTCTACTTAAAGAAGAAATAAATATATATATGATAAAATAGAAACATAATACAATTACATAATGTTTTATACTCTTGACTGAACTACTGAAGGAATTTTATGATCCCATGTGAACAATTTTACAAACTGCTAGAAAACTCTCAAGAAGGAATTGAACTTGTATAAAATTTACTATCATAGAGAGATAAACTGATCCACTACTAAAGAATTAGTTATTATGATTCAAATATTCTACTTTGACTACCTCAACTCAGTCTCTTCGATTTTGTTCTAAATTCTTTCTATCTTTATCACATGCTTAAACTGTATTAAAGTTTATGATTTTCCCATCCAAAAAGCATTCTTATTTTTAGGTTTCAACTCTTAGGATAAAAAAGTCAGTTTTGTGTTATACCTCCTTCAAAATTTAGGTTTGTGGTTATGAATCTGAGTTAAAATTCAGTGTTATAATAAGGTTGTGAATCCCCATTAAAATTAAATGATGTGGTTTAGTTGTGCCTCTACAATAAATTGTAGGTTTTAATTAGGTTGTGAATCCCCTTAAAAATTCATGTATTTAGTGCATAACATACCTCTAAAAGAGTATAGGTATGTGAAGAGTATATGTAAGATCACTTTTATCTTAACTACTATAAAAATAAAATCATTCTAATTTTAATTTATACCACTTAAATAATTTATAAATCCAATTTACTCAATTTATTTAATTTGTTTAAACTAGTCTATTTACCCCTTTATACTATTCAACCATCTTAGTTGGGACTTAACACCAATTTCCATGTGCAGATCCCCTTCACACAAACCGTTAGTTTTACCATGTCACATAACTCAATCCTCTGTGTGAAATGTTACACCCTGGTCCTCTATGGTCCATAAATAGATCCCCAATTCCACTATTTTAGAGACAATATGGAAGAAAAAATGAGGTATGTGCTTTATTTTCTCTAGTTATTATGGACCCCATTTATTAGTTCTCTAAGAACCCTAGTTATCCCAAGAATCCTATAACAGGGTTCCATAGACCCTAGTCATCCTTGTAGATTCCTAGATGAGCATGCCTTTTTCCAAGGTCTCTTACTTGAGTGAGACTTTCCCATGTCTCATACATGGGTTCCCATTCACCTATGAATCAATATTAGGTAAAGGATTAACCTAGGACTCTATAACATTGAAATACTTTACCCAGACCCCTATACTAGGAAGATCCTTTTCCTAGGCCCCTATACTAGGACGAGCCTTTACCCATGCCTCTATATTATGGTGTGTTTGATTTGGTTCCCTAGAACCAACTAATTTGTACTTTAGATTGTCTATATTTATTTTATCAGACTTGAATATTAATAAATATCTTATCACATATTTATTTTTCTTCTATGTACATTAATGTGATGGTTGTAGTGGCAGCCATTGGTGGTATACGATGGTGATGAGCCTATATTGGTGGAATTTTTTTAAGTTTGGATACTCTGTGATGATGGTTTGGTTTTATGGTGGTGATGCTGAACTAAAACAGATGTCTCTGGTGATCTGGTGGTGATAGGATGAGAATGATGACAATGGTGTCAGAATGGTGATGATGTTGGTGGTGACTCATGATGACGATGGTTGGTGATGTGACTGTGGTTGTGTTTTCTTATTTTTGATAATTTTATTTTCATCTTTGATTTTTGGTTCCCGCTTGCGATGTTTTGGTTACCGCTCAACCTTAAAAGAAGCTTTTTGAAAATAAAAAAAAATAGAATTTTCATTCCTAGACAATATTTATCATTGAAAATTTAGAGAACTACCCCACTATGATGAGAACCTTGAAGTACTATGATTATATTCTTAAAATTATTTCCTATGGTCATGATAACATTCTATGATGAGACACATAGTATGTTTTATTATGAGGTGCTTGATTCTCATAAGTCGATGCGACTTTATCTTATGAAGTTTTCAATCAAAAATATATAATACATGAGATTATGTGGACATAAATATATATAGTAATTACACATGTTTATATGTCATTGAATATTCCTATATGAAACCATATGTTTTTTAAATGGTTGAGGGCCAAGACCCCTTTATTGAACACAAAATAAAGAACCCCTTTTAAGAGATGGGTGGAGAGGGAACCCGTACAAGGAAAAGGAAAGATGCCAAGAAAAGATATATGAATCAAAGGTAAAAAATGGTCCTAATTGAACAAATAAAAACAAACATCAGAATAAGAAATAGAATAAGTCTCATTTCCCTCTCTGCTAGAAAATGAAAGAAAGAAAACAGTCCAAGAATATGCACTAACCCCCTTATAAGAAGTTGTGTCATGATGGTCAACACAACATGGAATATAACACCTTGACCCCACACTAAGAAATGAGGTAGGTCTAGATGATAGGTTCCAAAACACACATCTATCTTTTGATATTCCCACCCAACAAAGCAACAAAGAAATAACTACATTATCAACCTCATGCAACACAAAAAAAGACTGAAAAATCTATGCAAGAAGTCATTGGAAGAGAGCCTATGCATCAATCAAACAAATGACAGATAGTTGATGTTGGATGAAAAAACACCCAACCATATTTTGAGGTCACCCAACCAATGACACAACTCTAAATTAAATGAAACAAAAACTAGTGCTTGCAAAGATGTCACCATTCCAATGGATAAAAAATCCCACCAAACAATGAAAATTTCAACTGAACCACACCTTTACTATCCAAGAAACCAAATCAATAAAAAAATTTACAAACCAAGCCACATACACCTGAATTATCCTAAATCTCCTCCAGATTCCAACAACCAGACCACAACCATCACAAGGAACAACCACACCGTCGACCGACCAGCACCAGTCGCACCTTCCCGAGCTAGAAGCATCTGAGGAACCACCAATAAAACATAGAAACTAACGACATCCTAGAATCATCTGAAGACCACACACCACTGCCTATACTCTAGATACCACCACTCAAAGGAGAACAATATTTCCCTAAAACCTTCACTGCCACACAGAGTAATGCCAAAAAAAATTTTCCCAATGAAACTAGCCACCATTAGAAAAGTGAAATGATGACGCAAACATGTAAGTCGATCCACTCTAGTGATGAATAGATCTAGATCTAGATATAAGGGCGAGGTAAGATCAGATTGATTGCTATTCAATCGCCAAGATTCTGTAACCCGTAAGGCCCCAAATTGATACCAAGCTAAATCGAGATCTTTAAAACCTACCTGAGAACCCAGATATAACAAGATCTAAGTACGTAAAATGAAACAAGGCCAAAAATCATGCAACAATGGAAGGGAGAAATTTGATGAGGAGACTATTGCAAAAGACTCTGAATCGATCAGGAAGCTATGAACTTATTGAATAAAACACCCCGATGATAATCAACCTATAAAGGTTGAGAATACAAGAGATAATGGAGTAAAATTAAGAAAAATGCAAAGGATAATGGAAGAAATCCTTGAGGAGGGAATTCACATGACCAGGTAAATGAGGATCCAGTCACTATGTTTTATGTGACCATGTGTAATGATCCTCATAACTTAGATTATTATTAACACACATCACGAGTCACATATTTTGATATATTGATTAAAACCATGATGATATATTCTTGTATCGAGATAGGATATATTCGTTGCTTCATGAGTGATATTGAATTAATCAAGAAGTCAATAAAGTATTTTTCCTTTTCTATTTTAGAAATATAACATATCAGGACCTTTGATTAGAATGAAACCATTGAACTAAAATTCCATAGACATAGTGACTGATAGGTTCATTTTAAGAATTCAAATAAAGATACATTAAGATCATAGGTTTATGAAACAAGAATACAACCTTCTTGATGAAATATCAAGAAAAAGGGATTATATTACATAATAAGTATTGATATGTGGTTGATATCATTGTAACATTAACTTATTTCTCTATGAGTGACTTGGCATGCTTCTAATGATATTGGACTCTAGGTAAGCTCACTTAATGGTACTAAGGAAGATCCTAGAGGGTCATACAATTATCATATCCATTGATCTTAGTTAAATCATATTTGAATTTAAGAGTTAGAATGAATATTATTTTCAAGATTGATAACTAATATTTATTCAGGATTTTATGATCGTATATATCTAGTTAAACATTAAATAAATATTTATTCTCAATCTATAAATAGTACATTTATTTATATATTGTTTTATTATCTAGGTAATAAATAATATTTATTAGTAAATAAATAATTATTTAGTTTCATGAATATTAAAATAAATATTTATTTTCAAAACCATGATTATAATATTTATTTATTTATTTAATGAATAATAGTCATTATTCAAGGGTTGGTAAATTATGAGGAGGTTGGATAGGCTGATTCAAGTCCCCGATGATGAGAATGAAGTAAACATTAAATATCATTTAAATTATTTATTAAAAATGACATTTAATTATGTGCAAGTCAGCGCATCCCATTATATAATAATAATAATAATAATAAAATTATTATTATTTTCATGAGGAATATATTAGTTTTGTTATTTTATGAAAGGAATATTTGAAAATATAAACCCTAGCTCTACATATCCCCAATTTATATCATTTTAGAGAGACAAAAAAATTATTATGTATGAAACATTTTTCTCACTAGAGATTCCCTTAAGAATATATCTAGGGTTTTTCTCAAGACTGATAGAATTTATCTACATATATACTCCCTCTCAAGAAGTATAGAATAATATATGTGATCTTTAAGATAGAAGGATCACTAGACATGATCAAAATGAATGACATAAGGCAACTCGTACCTCTGCACCAATTCCCAAAGATCTATTGGAAATGTTCATAGATTTTGGAGCAAGTGTGGATCATCGCTAGAGGGATTAAATTTTGAATCCTTTTAGATAAATGACAGTACAATTCAAAAAAAATTACGTGATTCACATCTTCATTGGAGAAAGATCTCAAGATCAAGGTATTTACTTATTATTAAATTAATTATAAATTTAATGCAAAAGATCCTATCTCTAATTATAGGATTATTTTGGATTATTTATTTGGATATAATCTTGAGTTATGTCATTATTTTTCATGTTATTATTATTTATTCATCATAAAAATGAAAAAAAACCAATGGTAGTGGACTCTATTGGCTCCTGATACACCCAGAATCTTCAGGGTAAGCTTTCACCTAGGCTCCTATACTAGAGTGAGCCTTGGTATAGGTCCCTATACTAGGGTGAACCTTCATCCAGGACTATATAATAGGGAGATACTTTATGTTGGACCCTTTATTAGGGAGATTATTTTTCCAAGACTCCATACTAGGGCACCCATTCTTCCTAGTCTCACACTAGGGGGCCAATTTTCCTAGGTATGCTACTTAGGAACCACTTTTCCTAAGCCCCCCGCTTGGGTAACCAATCCATATGGGCCTCTTAATAAGTGTAAGTACCAAAATATTTAGTCTCCATTCCTCATATAGTTACAAAAATAAATAAATAAATGGGTATACACCCATATATGGTCCTCCTACTTGGTGTAAGACCCGACCATATATTCTTCTATTTAGTTACCAACATACAAGATAATCCAAAAGGGTAGCCTAATGCATAATCCCTACCTAGTCTCCTATTATCTACCCTTTTACAACACATACATCCTATACAGGCCTCATACCAGGTGTAATACCTAACCACATCCTCTCCTATCTAGTTACCAATATATAGGATGAACCAAAAGGGAATCCCAATGCATATTACCAACTTAGTAATATCTTTTCCCCCCTTTTATGACACAAAAATACTTACCACATAATGTTAATATTTATGGTATGGTCCTGTTATATGACCTTAAATTTTTAAAATTAAACTACACAGGTTATAATCTATTTTAATCAGTATATGTAAGATACCAATTTGAGGTTCAATCCCAATACCCCTTGTCATAGATGCACGACCTTAAAAGGAACCATGATAGTCCTTTCAATATGAATTTAAAAGGTGTGGGGTGTCCAATTAAGTGACACTAAACTACATGGTTTCTGATTCCCTTTATAAGGATACATAGGAAGCCCATATCATGGGCCTGATCCCAATTCCACAACACCAACCGCTTCCCCAAGTGGAAATAAACCTCAGAGTACCAAATCATGTTTCATTAAGCTATAACATCACTAATTAATAAAAGAAAGATGGTGAATATTTGATATATAAATATTAAATCTATAACCAATCCCACACTAAGATTTGGGAAATATTGATGAAAATATATTAAATATATATCAGAGTCATTGATTGGGAAATAATTCCCCCCAACCAGGTGAGATGACTCTAACTTCCATCCTCCCGATTGAGGAATGTTTGAAGTGCCACTGGTAAAGAACCAACGAGCACCTGATTTTAGATAGTAGGTATGCATTAGCTATAAATAAATATAAATTTTATTGAATATAAAAAAAGACCAACCTAAACTCCACATCCCTTCCATAACAAAGAAAGAGGTCGAGTAATATCCCTATATCAGGTGATGTAATTCTATTGAAAAAAATAATATGACACACATTTTTAAGTTCAAAAAAAATTAATTTAAAAAGAGAAGTTTGATCATTCCAATCACACTATATGTTGGACTGAAATGAAATTCATTCATAAAGGTAATAAATAAATTAAAGGAAATTTTTATAAAATTTTAATACAATTTAATATCATTTTCTTGGTTTTGACCTCATGTAATATGTTTTTAAGATAAAAACAACCTTCAACTTGAGAAACAAACTTTTGATCATTTTGACCAAAACAAACCTTGTATTTACCTACGATCCATTCTTGTAGGTAAAAAATTCATTGGCTATGATTTTCATTCAATTTTATGACAAGTTGATATCATTTTCTCAGTTTTGAACATGTAATACACTTTATTAAGTTAAAAATAACTTTTATTTTAGTTAATACACTTGATCATTTTGATAACACCACATATTGGATCACTATACCGTTTTTTATAATTAAAATAGCAATCAATGATTGTTTTCCTATAATCTCATGTAAATTTGATCTCTTTCACTCGATTTTTAGTGCATGAAACACATTTATAACTCTAAGAACACACTTTTGGTCATTTAGACCAAATTATACATTAAATTAACATGTGATAAACTATTTAAAGTCAAAAATTAATTCAAGATAGGTTTAATATATTTTTTTATGAAAATATGAGTTCATTTGATTGGTTTTTTCATGGGATGTTCATTTTTAAGTTATTTTTTTTAATTTAAAAATAAAAGTCTAGTCATTCCAATCACATAGAACATTGAATTAATATTTAATATATTCATGTAGATCATAAATTAATCGATGAAAATTTTATTAGAGTTTCAAAATAATATGATATCATTTTCTCAAATTTTATCCCATGTTTCACAATTTTAAGTTTAAAATAACTTTTAACTCAAAGAATGCACTTTTGGTCATTTTAAAAAAACCGAACATAATATTGATATGTGATCCATTCCTACTGGTCAAAGGTTATTTGAATAAAAATTTCATATAGTTTCATGGAAAATCAATACTATTTTCTTGATTTTGACTATATGACACATCTTTTTAAGTCAAAAATACCTTTTAATTCAATTAATTAATGTTCAGTTATTCTGAGAACACCACATTTCATATTAGTATGCAGTTCGTTCCTATTGACCATGAATTAATTGACGATTTTTGTTCTATATTTTCACAACAATGCAAGTATTTTTTCCCAATTTTTATTTTTCACCACATATTTTTAACTTAAATAACATGCATTTTGTCATTTTGATCAAAACATATGTAAAATTGATTGAAAGTTTATTCCAGTATTTCAAAAATTAATTATAAATTATTTTCATAGAGTTACATGACAATATAAATTCATTCAATTGATTTTGACCACATAATGCATATTTTTAGTGTAAAATTTTTTTAACTTAAAATACATGATTTTGGTTATTTCAACCAAACGAGACATTTGATTAATGCGAATTTTGTTCCTATATCTCATAAATTAATAAATGATTTTTGTATATTTTTATGATAATATAATTTTGTTTAATCAGTTTTGACCCCGTTTGATAAGTTTTTAAGTTAAATGCATATTTAAAGTTAAAGAATGATGTTTTTGTCATTCTGAACAAACTAAGAAACTTATTGATGTTTAATATATTTATATAGTTTGAAAATTAATTGACAACCATTTTCATAGAGTTTCTTGACAATCCAATATCATTTTCTTGGGTTTTACCACATGAAACACTTTTTTAAGTTAATTTTTTTTAATATTAAATAACAAACTTGTAAAGAACTGAAATTTACATGTATTTTTTTAATATATGGGAATTTTACGCGTCCACAAAAATTTTCAGCGCGTGATTTCGAGGCCTGGTGTGCCCGAAATAAAATTATGAACTTTTTTTGGGTATGTTCAGTAAACGTACGAGTGAGTTTTTGTAACTTTTAAACTGGTGCTCAGAATTGAAATATGAGGGCATCCTTGAATTCACAGTACCGGTATTCACTTAAGGAGACCTTCACCTCAACCGTAGTAGGTTGAGGGTGAAATATAGAATTTTTGTTTTTTGTGAAAGAATGAAATAAATAAAAATCTTAACATTTTTATTTTATTTATTTAAACCCTCAACATGGGTTATGGTGGTGGGAACCACCCAAGACTACACCTCTCATGTGGATGTATAGAGGTGGGGACCACCTAAACTAACCCCCATTTTGAATTTAGAGGTGGGGACCACCCGAACCCCCTTTAATGGGAGGAAACCTTTCAACTCCCTCTTTAATGGGGGGGGGGGGTGACCCTAGGTTTCCTCTAAATTAATTATTCCAACCTCGTCATAATTAATGATGCTAATTTAATTTTGTGCCAACAATTAAATTGATGGAACACATCATATTGAATACTTTTCATTTTGGGTGGAATTGGGAGAAAGGATTGGAAGAGGAGAGCTTTTGGAGGAATTATTCTTCTCCAACAAAGAACGTGTTATCCAACGAAGAACGTGCTCTCCAATGAAGAACTCTCTCGCCAATGAAGAACATCTTCAATGAATGAATCGACTATCGAGGAAATGCCGACGCCACCGACGTCCGTTTCTTTCTTCCTCATCAACGTCAATAAATGAACACGGTAGGGTGGTTGTTTGAATTTCTTCCCTTTACCCGTTCTTGATAATTCATCGTAAAATCAGGAAGAGATTATAACTGCTTGATATCGCTCTAACGCGGAGAGTGCGGGCCAAACAAACATGGCACAACCTCTCCAAAAATCTTGTGTTTAATTGTTTTGTTCTTCGCAATGGAGGAGGATGACAATCAACCTCATTGGGGCACGAGAACGACGACCGACACCACCACCGACAGCGATGAAGGTGACGACACAACGGCGCCACCCCGTGGCCTCGCCTCACCCCGTAGCCTCGCGCCGCACCGCAGCCTCGCGCCGCCCCACGGCCTCACGCCGCACCGGGGCCTCGCGCCACACCGGGGCCTCGCGCCACCCCGCGGCCTCGCGCCACCCCGCGGCCTCGCGCCACCCCCGTGGCCTCGCGCCACCCCGTGGCCTCGTGCCACCCCGCGGCCCCCCGTGGCCTCGCGCCGCCCCACGGCCTCGCGCCGCCCCGCGCCCTCGCGCGACTTCGCACCGCCCAGTGGCCTCCTCCACCCTGCCGAGTCACACCACTGGAAGCCTCGTTATCCCCGCGACCTCGTGTTGCCGGAGGCCTCTGTCACCCCGCAGCCTCACGTCGCCGGAGGCCTCTGTCGCCTGGGGCCTCCGCCTCCCGCGGCCTCCGCCGCCCCCTACAGCCTCCACCGCCCTGTGGCCTGGCCTTCTCGTGGCTGTCCACAGCCCCGCAGTCTCTACTGTCCCATGATATTGTGGCCTCTGCGGCCTCTCCAATCTGTGGCCCTCACATCCCCTGTGGCCTCGCTGCCCTTGCGGCCTCCACGTCGCCCTCGCGGCCTCGCGCCGCTCCGCAACCCCCACGCCGCCCAGCACGGGCCGAGCCAGACCCAACAGGCCAGGACGGACCCAGCAAGTTGGGTCTACCCAAACTGGGTCGGGTTGGCCCAGACCGGGTTGGGCGGGGTCAGTCCGACTGGGTCGGACCAGACCCGGACCAGCTATGAGCTTTTTGTTCTATCGGCCATAACTTTGGAACCAGGCGTCCGTCTGACAAACCGTCAACAACACTATAAAACTTGGAGTGAAACGGTCCCTTTGGTATACCCCAATTGATATTTGGATAAAGTTAGGATATAGTCGTTTTGGATCGAGCATGAATCCAACCGGGCCCTCGGGACTAAAAGGCCAATAACTTACAGACCGGGGGTCCGATTGACGCACCGTCTGTTGTGTTGAGACCCCTATTACGTGGCTGACCTTTGGGATACATTTTCTTGGGACTTTGTGATAGTTGGAGTATCGACCAGTGGCTTGAGGAGTGGACCCTCTCGGAGACGAGCAAGCCTTGTGCGGGAACCTAATAGCTGGCTATGACGTGAAGAATAAATAGTGATCTTGTCTAGGTCAATACTGAGCGATCCTATGGGGGTTAGCACCTAGAAATATTGTGTGGGTCAGCACCGAGCGATCCTGTGTGGGTTTGCTCTAAGCGATCCTGTGTGGGTCATCACCTAGCGATCCTATGTGGGTCTGCACCGAGTGATCCTTTGTGGGTTAGCAGCAAAGCCTCTTAATAGAGTAAGATGATTCAGTAGTTACAACTAATCATCTCTACTACTGTACATAAGAAATACCTGGTGTGAGTTGAGTTCGTACCTGTGTGGTACTTCCCTTCATGGTAATACCTTGGTGGTATTCTTCTGTGTGACGTACCTGTTCCATACTTACCTTCATGGTATTCCTTCCTTTGCGGAACAATTGAGCTTTGGACTTTTGGGTTAGACCTTGTGTTTCCTCATGATTGAGATGAGTATACTTGGTAACTTAGGTATATGTATATGCATATACCTAAGTAGGGTTGTTAGTTGAACTCATACTTTTTGGTTTATCCTTTGTGGATTTTGTGAGACCTTAAGGGTATCGGGGTCCCTACTGAGTATCATTATACTCACCCTTGCACGGGCTATGCCCACACCTTCTTGTGTTTGGTGCAGACGACGAACAATGCTGATCGAGTCTGAGGGTACTAGGGCTAGACGGGGCCCGGAGGTGAACCATACGGCATGACGGTACGTATAGGAGATGGGAAAACATGGAGTACTAAGGAGGCGATCTGTACCTACCCTTCAGGTAGGAACCTCAGAGGAAGACCCAGTAGCTGCCTTTCTTTTTCTTTAGTTGTACTTGTACCATTACTGTTGGGCTTGTATTCCAACCCCTTTTTACTCTCAGCACTCTTTTTTTCTATACAGCTGACTTGTGTTTGTATCTTGCTGTGTGCTTGGTTGCATGTGATTATAGGTTATAAAAGAAATTCCTTCTTGGTTTTAGGGAATATGCCTTTCAGTGCTAGTCGCCAACCCCTAACCTATGGAAGGCGGGCTTGGGGTAGTCACGACACAGGCCCTAGGGGATGGGTCATGAAAAATTGGTATCAGAGGAGTCAGTTCTACCATAGAACATAGGGATCTGATATTTTTAACGACAATAGTGTTAAGTATAGTGAGTGTGGTTATCAGTTTAGGGAATCCAGTGTTGGTGCGGTGGCCGACGTATCTATACACCAGGACCCTAACTTCTGATTTTTGACTCAATGCAATAAAACACTGATTGCGTGTGTGTTTTGAAGAGTTTTATTTGTGATCTCTTTGAGTTAGCTCACCAGGTATAACTTATTAACCGTGGAACAACTATTTATTTTCAGGATTCCTCTACGTAGACAACTAGCTAGGGTTTTGAGAGTAGTACACACTGATAGCCCACCAAGTGACGAGGCCTCGGTACAAGGCCCTCTTCCAGTAGAGGCACCAGCAGAGGCACCAGCAGTACCTTTACCCATTGGGACACTGATTCCACTATCCCCAGCAGTAGGGGGTGAACACCACTTGAGTGAATTGTATGAGTTCTAGTGCCAGAGGCCACCCAGGTTCAGGGGAGAGACAGACACACAGGCGACTGAGGATTGGATGGAGGCATTGGTGAGAGTTTTACGACTGGTAGGGACACCAGCTGATCTCATGGTGATCCTTATCACTAGCCTTATATAGGCAGCAAATTGCAGATGGTAGAGCTTGATGCTCTAAGTTCACGATGAGGTGACACTTCTCTGGGCAGACTTCAAGATCCTGTTTTGAGCAGAGTTTGTCCCAGCGACTCTTTGCGTAGTGCCCATACAAGAGCTTCTTAATCTGCAACAGGGTAGCATGATTGTAGCTCAGTACTCAGTGATGTTCATTGACCTCTCATACTACTCCACTGATATGGTGCGGGACCCATTCTTCAGGGTCCGGACCTTTGAGAAGGGGCTCAGGCAAGATATCAAGTATTCAATGATTTCTATTAACATCCCGACGTAGGCGGGGGTGTTAGAGCAAGCCCTCTTAGTGGAGAGTTTTCTTGCTGAGCAATCACCAATAGCAAGACCCACCACTAGAAGTCACGTAGTAGAGTCTTCCATAGCTGGTAGAAGACAGATATCGCAGAGGTCCAATAGGAGCAGACCTACAGGTGGACAACTGTAGGATTCAGGGTCGGTTGTGTGGGGAACCCGAGGCAGATCCAATCATGCCAGGAGCGGGTAGTGTTATGCATAAGGCGGGTAGGGTCACATGGATCATGACTGTCTAACCCACCGTATGAATGATTAGAAGATGGTCGAAGGACCACCGAGGCAGAGACAGAGGTTCGATCGAGGTTGTCCGTAGGGAGCAGGCAGACGTGTCAGAGGAGTAGGCCATGCAACTGGCGGTGGGTGATGATTCGAGATGTTACTGCCACCACCACCAGGTGGTCCACCCCAACAATAGGGAGCAGGAGGATAGGGGCGAGCTTCGATCCAGGCAGCTGAGGTCTACGATCATGGCGCTCCAGAGATGATATAAGGTATGATCTGTGTCTACTTCACCTTAACTGCAGTACTTATAGACACATGTACCATTCATTATTTTATTTCCATTGCCCTCGTTTGGAGCTCAGACATTCTAATAGAGCCGTTGGCTCGATCCTTACGGATATAGACCCCTAAGGGAGTAGATTCAACAATTACGCACTGGTTCCAGTAGTGTGAGCTTACTATAGGAGGTGAGAGCTTCTGCTGAGATCTCCTAGTAGCGGCGTCGATGCCTTACGATGTCATCTTGGGTATGGACTGGTTATCTACAATCCATGCTTATATTGACTGTATTAGGTGTAAAGTGTAGTGTGTCCACACGGATGGGACTAGGTTTACCTTAACCGGCGATAAGGGAGCCTTTACAGCACAAGATGAACTTTCCTGAAGGAGAGTGCAACCAATCACTCATCAGTTGGATAGCCTTACCCTCGGAGCAGTTGATGTGGAGAGTCTGAGTTATCCTATAGTGGTGGAACAACACACAGATGTATTCCCTGATTATGTTTCGGTTCTACGTCCTCACAGAGAGGTAGACTTTTACATTTACTTGTACCCCAATATGACACCGATATCTACACCAACATATCGTATGGATCCCGCGGAGCTTCGTGAGCTATGGGTACAACTGGAGGACTTACAGGGGAAAGGGTTTATTTGGACCAATGTTTCTTCTTGGGTAGCCCCGATTTTGTTCGCCAAGAAGGTGGATAGGAGCTTGAGACTTTGTGTCAACTATCGGAGCCTGAACCAGGTGATCGTGAAGAAGTACCCACTCCTGAGGATTGAAGACCTCTTTGATCAGCTGAAGGGAGCACTGTGGTTCTCAAATATAGACGTCAGATCAAGCTATCACCAGCTCAGAGTACGAGATGAGGATGTGCAGAAGACGACTTTTAGATGTAGGTATGGCCATTATGTGTTCTTGGTTATGCCATTCGGTGTGAACAACGCTCCCACAGTGTTCATGGTACTCATGAAAATGATCTTTCAACCATACCTTGATCACTTTTTAGTAGTCTTCATTGATGATATTATGATCTACTCGACTACTGAGGAGGATCATGCCTATAATTTTCGGGTAGTACTGGACACAATCTGAGAGAACCAGCTTTATGGTAATCTCACAAAGTTCCAGTTCTGGATTCGAGAGGTTCAATTTCTGGGACATGTAATATAAGAGGCTGGAGTTGCAGTGGATCCATCAAAGATTAAGGCAGTACTTGCTTGGGATCCACCCAGGAGTGTGACAGAGGTATGAAGTTTCCTGGGATTGGCCATATACTACCAGAGATTTGTGCCAGATTTCTCTAGAGTTGTAGCAACACTATCAGCATTGACGAAGAAGGGAAAACCCTTTGTGTGGTCAGAGAGATGCCAACAGAGTTTTCAGGAGTTGAGGTAGAGGCTGACTAGTGCCCCCATCTTGAGGCTACCAGAGGAGGGAGTAGGGTACTTAGTTTACTGAGACACATCAGGGAACATGCTTGGATGTGTCCTGATGCAGGAGCGAGTAGTTATTGTATATGGTTCTCAACAGCTAAGACAACATGAGAAGAACTATGCTACCCATGACCTGGAGTTAGCAACAGTGGTCTTCACCTTGAATATGTGGTGACATTACTTGATGGATGAGCATTTTATAGTCTACTCAGATCACAAGAGTCTCATGTATATCTTCTCTCAGAAGGACCTGAACCTGAGACAACGACGGTGGCTTGAGTTCCTCCAGGAATATGACTTTGAGATAATCTATACTCCTAGGAAGGGGAACGTTGTAGCAGATGCACTCAGTAGAAGGTCTAGTATATATCTACTAGGTGAGACGACATAGTAGTTGGCCGCTTTGCAGATATCCTTTGTGGATCGGGATGGAGCATTTTTTCTTCAGTCTCTTACAGTCACTCCCCCACTTCTTCAGTGAGTCAGGGAGGCGCAACATGGGGACACTGACTGTGAGACATGATGTGATCAGATATCCATAGGACATACACCTGATGGATTTTCTGAAGGTGGGGATTAGGTCATCCTCTTCAGAGGACGTACCATGGTACTAGTGTCACTTCGGGAGGAAGTGTTGAGGGTGTTCCAGACATCCCCTCTAGCGGTACACCCAGGATTGGAAAAGATGTACCAGGATCTGTGAAGACAGCACTGGTGGCTGGGAATGAAGAAAGTATTAGTAAATTTTGTCTCTTGGTCCCTCACTTGTCAGTAAGTGAAGGCAGAGCGTTAGGTACCAGCAGGCTTGGTTCAACCTTTAGAGGTCCCAGAGTAGAAGTGGTATGGGATATCCATGGACTTAATGACATGACTTCCATGTACATCCAGGGGTCATGATTCTATCTGGTTGATCGTCGACCGACTCACCAAGTCGGCCCACTTCTTATCGATCATAGAGCAGGGTTTAGTAGAGATCTTGGGATGCCTCTATGTGTAGAAGATTGTGCAGCTACATGGATTACCCTTGACGATTTTCTCTGATCGTGATGCATGTTTTACTTCTCGGCTATGGAAGGGGTTGTAGGAGGCTTTCGGGGTGCATATTTTTTGAGCACCACCTTCCATCCTCAGACAGATGGTCAGACTAATCAGACCATTCAGACCCACGAGGACATGCTACGTGTTTGCGTCCTTGACTTCAGTCACAGCTGGGAAGATCACTTTCCTTTGGTGGAGTTTTCATACAACAACAACTATCACTCCAATATAGGAATGATACCTTTTGAGGCGTTGTATGGGCGACCTTGCAGATCACCTTTCTACTAGACTGACCCAGGGGAGTCAGCACTAGTGGGACCGGAGATGGTATGAGCTACCAAAAAGGAAGTGAAGATCATCCAGGAGTAGATGAAGACTACACAGAGCAGGAAGAAGTCTTATGCCGACAGGAGACGAAGACCTCTGGAGTTTGAGGATAGTGACCACATCTTTCTACGGGTCTCACCTCGACGAGTTTTACAGAGATTTGGCCAAGGCGACAAGTTATCTTCGAGGTTCATTGGACCCTTCTAGGTCCTCAGTAGAGTTGGTGAGGTGGATTACCTCTTAGCACTTCCCACTCAGTTGCACCGGGTGCACAACGTCTTCCACGTATCCCAGCTGAGGAGATACGTGCACGACCCTTCTCACATCATCGACCACGGTGATCTGGACGTCAGCGATGGGGAGACTTTTATAGAGGTTCCAGTAGAGATTGAGGATCGATAAGAGAGGGTCCTTCGTGGGTGGTCGATACCTCTGGTGTGCGTTCGCTGACAGCATGAGAACCTCCAAGAGAGAACATGGGAGCGGGAGTTTCAGATGCGTGCTCATTACCCCCACTTGTTCCCTTAGTTTGAGTCTTGGATTACAGGGATGCAAAGCCTTTAGGTGGGGAGAATGTAAAGACCTGGAATTTCTATATAATTTTTTTTTAATATATGGGAATTTTATGAGTCTGCAAAAATTGTCATCGCGTGATTCTGATGCCTGGTGTGCCTGGAATAAATTTTTGAACTTTTTTTCGGGTACGTTTAGTAAAGGTATGAGTAGGTTTTTGTAACTTTTGAATTGGTGCTCGGAATTGAAATCCTAGGGCATCGTTGAATTCACAACACTTATATTCTCTTAAGGAGACCTTCACCTTGAATGCAGTAGGTCGAGGGTAAAATATAGAATTTTTGTTTTTCATGAAATAATGAAATAAATAAAAATGTTACCATTTTTATTTTATTTGTTGAAACCCCTCAACATGGGTTATGGTGGTGGGGACCACCCAAGCCTAGACCTCCCATGTGGATGTTTTGAGGTGGGGACCACCTAAACTAACCCCCATTTTAAATTTATATGTGGGGACCACCCAAACCTACTTTAATGGGAGGAAACCTTTCAACTCCTTCTTTAATGAGGGGGGGGGGTGACCCTAGGTTTCCTCTAAATTAATTATGCCAACCTTGTCATAATTAATGGCACTAATTTAATTTTGCACCAACAATTAAATTGATGGAACACATCATATTGGATACTTTTCATTTTGGGTGGAATTGGGAGAAAGTATTCGAAGTGGAGAGCTTTTGGAGGAATTCTTCTTCTCCAATGAAGAACGCATTCTCCAACAAAGAATGTGCTCCCCAACGAAGAACGCTCTCACAAACAAGGAACATCTTCAATGAACAAACCGACGATCGAGGAAACGCCAACTCCATTGACATCCGTCTTTTTCCTCCTCATCAACGTCAACAAATGAACGAGGTAGGATGGTTGTTTGAATTTCTTCCCCTTACCCATTCTTGACAATTCATCGTAAAATCAGGAAGAGATTATATCCACTTGCTACCGCTCTAATGCGGAGAGTGCGGACCAAACAAACATAGACCAACCTCTCTGCAAATATTGTGTTTAATTGTTCTGTTCTTCGCAATAGAGGAGGACAGAAATCAACCTCGATGGGGGAACAAGAACAGCGGCCGACACCACCGTCGGCCGCGACAAAGGCAACAACGCCACCCCGTGGCCATCACGCCGCCTGAGGCCTCCACCGCCCCACGGCCTCGCGTCATCTGTGGCCTCGCACCGTCGGAGGCCACCGTGACGCCCGAGGCCTCCACATCCCTGTGGCCTCGTTCCATCTGTGGCCTCCACCGCCCCGTGGCCTTCGCCGCCCTGCGGCCCCCGCTGCCCTGCAGCCTCGCGCCGTTCGCGACCTCTACAGCCTATGGTGCCCGCTACCTCCGGCGCCCGTGGCCTCTGGTGCCCGTGGCCTCCGACGCCCGCTGCCTTCGGTGCCCACAGTCTTCGCCGCCCGCGGCCTTGCCGCCCCTGTGGCCTTTGAGCCACCCTCACCGCCCACGCGCCTCTGAGCTGCCCTTGCGGCCTCACGCCGATCTGCGGCCCCTGCGCCACCCAGAGCGGGCCGGGCTGGACCCGGCGGGCCTGGCCGGACCCAGTGCGGGCCGGACCCAGTGCAGGCTGTGTTGGACCCATTGTGCTGGGTCTACCCAAACTGAGTCGGGTCGGCCCAGTCCAGGTCGGGCTGGGTCGGTCCGACCGGGTCGGACCGGTCCCGGACCAGCTACGAGCTTTTTGCTATATCAGCCTTAACTTTGGCACCAGGCGTCCGTTTGACAAACCATCAACGACGCTGTAAACCTTGGAGAGACATCCCCTTTGTTATACCCCACTTGAGATTTGGATGAATTTGGGATATGGTGAGGTTGGATTGAGCAGGAATCCAACCGGTCCCTCAGGACTAAAAGTCTAATAAATTACAGTCCGGGCGTCCGATTGACACACTGTCTATTGCGTTGAGACCCCTATTACATGGAGAACCTTTGGGATACTTCTTCATGGGAATTTATGATAGTTGGAGTATCGAACAGTGGCTTGAGGGGCGGACCCTCTCAGAGACGAGCAAGACTAGTGCGGGAACCCAGTAGCTGGCTGTGTCATGAAGAATGAATAATGATCTTGTCTAGGTCAGTACCAAGCGATCTTGTGTGGGTAAGCACCTAGTGATCCTGTGTGGGTTAGCACTGATCTATCCTCTGTGGGTCAGCACCGAGTGATCCTGTGTGGGTCAGCACCGAGCGATCCTGTGTGGGTTAGCACCTAGCGGTCCTATGTGGGTCAGTACCGAGCGATCATGTGTGGGTCAGCAGCAGAGCCTCTTAACAGAGTAAGATGATTCAGTAGTTATATCTAATAATATCTACAACTATACCTAAGAAATACCTAGTGTGAGCTAAGTTCGTACCTATGTGGTACTTCCCTTCATAGTAATACCTTGGTGGTATTCTTCTGTGTGACGTACCTGTGCGGTACTTACCTTCGTGGTATTCCTTCCTTTATGGAACAATTGAGCTTTGGACTTTTGGGTTGGACTTTTTGTTTCCTCATGATTGAGACGGGTATACTTGGTAACTTAGGTATATGTATGAGCATATACCTAAGTAGAGTTGTCAGTTGACTTCATACTTTATAGTTTATCCTTTGTTGATTTTGTGAGACCATGAGGGTCTCGGGGTCCCTACTGAGTATCATTATACTCACCGCTACATGGGCTATGCCCGCACCTTGTTGTGTTTGGTGCAAACGATGGACAATGATGATCGAAGTTGAGGGTACCAAGGCTAGATGGGTCCCGAAGGTGGAATATACGGCGTGACGGTACATAGAGGAGATGGACAGACGTGGAGTGTTGAGGAGGCGATCTGTACCTAACTTTCATGTAGGAACCTTGGAGGACGACCCAATAGCTGCCTTTCTTTTTCTTCAGTTGTATTGTATTTCAGTTATACTTGTAGCATTACTATTGGGCTTTTATTCCGACCTTTTTTACTTTCATCACACTTTTTTCTATACAGTTGACTTGTGTTTGTATCTTTTTGTGTGCTTGGTTGCGTGTGATTACAGGTTATAAATGCAATTCCTTCCTGGTTTTAGGGAATATGCCTTTCGGTGCTAATCACCAGCCCCTGACCTATAGAAGGCGGACTTTGGGTAGTCATGGCATGAGCCCTGGGGGACGGGTCATGACAACACTTTTAGTACCTCCAAACACATCACACGATGTATTGGTGTGTGGTTTGTTCTTACATATCAAAAAATAATTGAATATCATTTTCCTATAAATTAATTAAAATTTGACTTCTTTTTCTAAATTTTCAACACGTGACACATGTTTTTAACTTCAGGAACCAAAATAGAATTCATATTGACATGAGGTTAATTCATTTTTGTCACAAATTTATTATAGATCATTATTATATAGTTTCATGATAATAAGATTTTAGTTGGTCAATTGTGACAGTGTAATGCGTTTTTTAAGTTAAAAATAAATTTTAACTTGAATGATCCACATTCAATCATTTCAAGAAAAAAATACAACATATTAATATAATGTTTAGTTTTAATGGTAAAAAATTAATCAATGATCATTATCATAGATTTTCATGGAAATATGATATCATTTGCTCAGTTTTGACCCTAAATCAACCATTTTAAGTGATTATTTTACTTATAGAAAGAAATTTTGGTCATTCTAATCAATCTATACATTAGATTGATGTGTGGACCATTCATACAGTCTATAAATTAATTTATTTTCATTTTCATTAAGTTTTATGAAAATATGATATCATTTGATTAGTTTTGATTATGTGATGTACTTTTTTAAGTTAAAAGAAACTTTTAACTTAAAAATTTCATTTTTTTTATTTTGAGCACACTACACATCAGTTTGGAATGTGATTTATTTCTTATATAATAAATTAATTGATGATCATTGTCTTATAATTTAATGGAAATACGATCTATTTTTCTCTATTTTCAATATATGATTCATGTTTTTAACTTTAAGAATGTACTTTTAGTCATTTTGATATACCCAAACATTGGATTGGTGCATTATTTATTCCTATATGTCAAAAATCAATTTTTGATCATTTTTGTATGGTTTTAAGGAAATTCTAGTTCATTTGATTAGTTTTGACCATGTGACGTGCATTTTTAAGTTAAAAACAAAATTTAACTCAAAAAACACATGTTTAATCATTCCAATAAAACTGACCATTAGATTCAAAAAAATATGGTTAATTTATTTAAAAAAATAATTTATTTATAAAAAAATAACAGTTATTATAATTATAAAATTATATATAAATAATAAAATTGTAGCAGAATATACCTGATTCATCTAGTGCATCATGTGCCCGATAACCTACAGACTCATGATGATGACCACTATATGCAATTGGGGCTTATAAAAAATAAATATTACATATTATAATAATAATAAAGAAAATAATTTTAAATATAATTTATTAGATTTTCTACTTGTGATAATGATACCTGTTCTTCATTAACTGGTGCATCTATCTATCTAGATCATTAAACCACTTCTTATAGACACAAATATATATATCTTTATATGTATCTAGTTTCACAATATGATCATTCATCTCATGGAACATGGACTGTTTCATGGTGTCTACCTCAACCTTTGTACGCACCACTGCACCTCTATATGCACCTGCTGTATCTTCTTTCCCAACTATAGGTTATGGGAAACTTGTGAAATATATCAATTAATATCCATGTCCATCTAGACCTATAACTTGATAGAATATCTCACCTATGTGATTTGTAATATATTGGTGCTCTTTTTATATTTGTGTTAACTTAGTGTCAAACTACACCCATAGAATACAAAAAATGAATTAATGAGGGAAATATTAATAATATCTATAATAGTCAAATATTTTATTTTTATAAATAAATTACTTACTATAAAACCAACAACATTGGGATCAATGGCCTAATAAGTTTTCATATATCATGAAATAACTCTTTTAAGACTCCTATAAATCTAGAAACAAGATCAAGAGTGGCACCCAAAGCTTACCTCTAACAAGCCATGAAGTGGAAACTAACACTAAGGGTATAAAATAGAAAATATGGGAGAAATTACCCTTTTATATATAATAAAAAACCCTAAATATCCTAAAATATCCTCAATATGAAAATTAACTTCCACATAAATAAATAAACACATGCATGAGTATGTTAATAAATTACCAAAACAAAACACTATCCATCAAATACAAGGAACATACACTAAAAAGGTGACCACCTTCTCCTGGAAAAATCACTCATTCCCAATATAATGTCACTCGACACTATCCTTGACATGATATTAAAGGACTTAAAAATAAAAAATAATAATAGGGTGAGTATAAAAGTATACTCAATAGGTTCCTCCTACAACCTCTACTGTGTCAAGTGAATAGGCATAATAATTCCGCATTGAATAAAATATATAATTATAATTAATTTTAGAATAATAAAATTTAATAATATCAATATTAAAAAATCGTCATCACATGTAATCCACTACACCATCAATATCACTTGCACATAATCTTCACAACCAACACATCAACCACTGCCTATTTATTTACGAACCTTTAATAATAATACCTCTAACAATAACCACCTTCTTCCATAACAAGGACCATGAAACTTCAATATCAATAACCATATAGTGACACAACTACAAAAAACTATATATTTATGGTAGAAATACAACATCCCTATTATTCATAATCCATTGGGAATACCAAAACCCTCACACTACATCAATATAAGGGAATACCACATCCCTCAAATAACCAAAACATCACTTACTAAGCAAGTTTAGTGAAATAATATAACATAAAATCAATATCATATAAAAAATTTACATATAATGTAATCGATATACATATAACCATAATAAAAATAAAAAGAATAATCATAAATAAATATTCTAAATGGATTCCTCGATATACCAGTTACTCAACCCAATATCTACACTACATCTATATATCTTGGGAAATCTACTCCAGCTAACCACAATCAACCATGGAACATTAACTAATAAACCATCACCTCTTAACCTAATAAATTTATACTTATTTAATTATCAAAATATCAATTACAACTTTGAATAATGGAAATAATCATAACCACCTCATAAAATATGAAAACAAGAAAAATAATAAAATTTTCACACATCATAAAATCACATTTCTCTTTTAAATTCATATCTTCTATCTATACAACTTCTCTTATTTAACCAAAATTTCCATCTTCTCAATTAACATAATATTCTATTATAATTTCCACATGCTTTACCTTATTCCATAAATTGTTTCTATTCATTATTTAATCTAAATAGAATCATACCAATTACCAATCATCACATCAATAAAATTATACTAATTCATTTAAAATACATGAAAGAAAATTTAGGATACTTTAACTCAATTTCTATTATTTTATAATGAGAATTGAATATATAAACTTCCACATCCTCACAATGAGACCCCAAATAACCTATATTTCATCAAACCATATCAACCCACCATCTAATTAACACATCTAACACTTAACTCTTTTGTAATAAGACAAAGAGATATAAGAAAGGATGAATAATCAAATAAAGAACACCTTAACTCACATTGATTCAATAAAATGGATAAATAGAACTTAATAATCCAATAAGATCACCACAATATCATTAATAGACCCCACCCTACCATCTTGGTCATTTAAGAATATATAAAGTTCAAATGATAAGTGAAATGGATTTTAAATTTATAATTAATTAGGAACTAACCAAACTTTGGTTTAGTTTCCTAAACTATGAGATGGTTTAATATGATCAAGTAAGATCCAAAAAAATGATAAATTGACCCCCCACTCCCTTAAAATCCCCTATTCACTTCCTTTCTTAACTTAGCATGTTTTGACCAAAAGCTATGGTATGGTCAATATACCATGATATGGTTTCCTGGAATCCTTCTTAAAACATGATATTAAACCACAACTACCTTATTAAAAACAACATTTTTCTTTGAACCATGATCAAAAAACATGATGTGGTACTTTACTATTTCTAAAGTAGCTCCACCAAAATATTCTTCCAAACCATGGTATACATTATGGCCATTTTTTTTCAAACCATGTCTGGTGGATAAAACCATGATGTAAGGGGGGATATAGACTTTAGCTAAGGGATCTATGAATCACTTAGGGTTTAAAACCATATCTATTCATCTTCTTAGATGCTGCCTCCTCAATTGCATCCTGTGATTTCAGTGAGATCAAGGGGTTTTATTTGGTGACATGTGGGTTTCCGTCCCATTGCTCTATGGATTCTGTTTTAGGCATCATGATGTACAAAAAATCTGGCTATAGGTGTCATGTCTACTGGGTCTTTGGTGGGCTAGATTGTATCTCTCCCTTGATCTCTCCAGATATGATCCCTTTTCTTTGGTTTGTTCACAAGATGTGAGTGACAACTTCATCTTTCAATATGTGGTATGTCACTAAGTCGGTCGATCACTGTGATCACCCATGCTGATCCCTAGAGGAAACAATGGAATTGTTATGGCAGTGAAAGTGTAATTATTTGGTGCAAGTGGGTCTTAGAGCATGAGGCAGTGACATCCATGGTGTTTGAGAGACAATGATGGTGGTTTCAGTACTAGATGATGTCTGATTTGAAATGGTGGATGCATTGGGGGAAAGGTGGGAATTTTGGAAGTGGTTATGCAATGCATGAATTTTTCTAGATAAGAGATGATGGTTGGGTTTTATATCAAATGAAATAAAACTTAGGGTTTTAAAAACCCTTAGGCCTTTAGGACACTATTTTTTGGTGGCAAGAAGAATGATAGGATCCATACAGACATCTTGGTGCATTTAGAAGGTAGTGCAGTGACACTGCCAGGTGGGAAACCTCATTTTGATGGATTCATGTGTTGATATTAATCATCCATCCTTTCATCCCCTTATTGTGAGATAGATGGGTTACCTTAAATTTTATCTCTTAACTTGGGATCAATTTAGAGTTTCACTACATTTAGAAGGTGATGCATGCATTGGCCATGCAGGAAGCACAAGGAGGGTGACTCAAAAGAGTGATGGGTGTGATAGAACTCATCATATATACCTACTCCACACAATGATTGGAGGGGCACTCTTTCTCAATGTGTTAGTATAGCATCATGTGAATTTTCATGGAGGGGGGGAGTTCATTTTTAGACTATTCTCATGTTGTGATATCTTCAGGCGAGGGGGGGGGGAGTTATGTTTGAATTGGGGTATGTTATGATACTGAATTTTCATTATGGGCCTCAAGGATTTATTTTGGCCTTCTGGATGCTGGGACTTTGTCCATGTTTCATTGGGCCTCTGGGCCTCTAGACCTCTGGGTTATATAATGGTTTCCTCTTTACCCTGTTAAAAAGTGGGTTTTATTTTTTTATTTAATAAAAGAGGTATTATCACTAACTTGTTTAAAAAAATGAAATAAAAAACCATGATGTAATTTTACCCCAAAATGGACCAAAACATATCAAAGACTTTTCTCCATAAAACAATGGTTAAACACCATGCTGTGTCCATAAACCATGATGAGTCAAACCAACTATGATGTAGTGTAACCTAAACCATGACTTTATTTTCCCCCAAATAATTTTTTTAGTTTAATTCCAATAATTATACACTAAACTCATCCAATACTTCCCTAAAACCTAAAAATTCACAAATGAAATATTATAAAAAATCTAATCCTTAATATATCATTTTCATTGACATTTGATTGATACAATTACTTTATTGGTATACCTCTATATATAAAACACCAATGAGTTTCTCATGAATCATTTTTTGAAGTAGTGATTAATCTCTAAACCTTAGACTAACCCCTACAATGGGGGATAACAAAGTAAATGGTTATATACCTCTATTATTTCTTACATTTCATGATTAAATTTTCACAAATTTGATCATAAAAAAAACAGTTTACCTAAATTCTTAGAAACAATATATATTAAGATAAAAGTGAGGTATAAAATATAAAAGGGCTTGAAAAATTTTAATAGGTTTAAGTAATAATTCACCCTCCTATAATTATTGGGACTATCTCCTGTTGCTACTGATAATTAGTATCATAGCTGAAATTAACTATATTATATTAAAGTCATTTTATATCCAAAAATTATTATTAAATACCTTATATTTTGAATTGATAAAATCACTAATTTTCATTTTGAATTCAAAGATAATAACTAATTATCATTAAATTTGAGCCTTATATTTGATTTATTATATTTTTATTCTTTGGAAATGAGAGAGTATAAGAAGAAAAATTATATTTAAATAAGGAAATAGGAAAATTCATGTTGTACAATAAATTATGAGGAAATAAAACTTGATATACATGTTGAGAAAATATCTATAGTTACTTTAATAAATGGTGAAAAATAAAATCAAACTCTCTTAAATAATGTTAAGTAATATATGATAATTTCAAGTGTGTTTCTAAAAAATATCTATGTTTCACTAATAGTGAAAATGATATTTTATATGTGAGTAAGTGTAATTATACTACCTATATAGAAATAAAAGAGTTGGTAATAAATAATTAAGCTCATATAATATATATAGATACTTTAAATAACGAGGCATAAAAATTATAATCAATACAAAAATTGATATTACGGTTTCATAAGGAATAAAAGAAAAACCTAAAGAACAAAAGAAAACATATGGATATTATGACTGTGGTAGTGGAAGAAAGAGATAAGATAAATTCAAAGATAAAGAATCAATTGGGGTTGATTAATGATATTTTAACAGAGTTGGAATATGAAAATAAAAAATTAAATGAGAGTTAAAGATGATTCTATGCTAATCAAGGAATAGTTCGATTATATCATTGATAAAAAGGAAAGTAACAAAAAAATATGGCAAAAAAATTGGAAGTAAAAAATAAAGCAACTATGAAACTTTAAATAGGATATTGACACAACCTAATCCACTGGGCCCCTGCTTGAGCTTACAGTAAATCGAGTGCACCACCACAAGCCTATCTCTAATAGGAAAGGGGCTAGTGACTAGTATTGAGTAGTCATATCAAATATCATAGGAGACCTTATCTAATAACAACCTATAATAGAAACATATCTCTAATTCCTAGAATAACTAAAAATATCAATAGAATATATATAAACAATTGAATTGTATAGAACATAGGCATGAGAAATCAAATACAAGTAAAATTCCACATAAGAAAATACCAAGGGAACTATACATCTAAAAAGCCTCTAAATTTTAAATACATAAGTCTTCAGAAATATATTCCTCATTGAATTTAATTTTGCATTGATCTCTATCTACAATGGTCATCTCCACCATAATGAACCACCATGATCCATTATGCATCTACAAATATTACTAGGCATTAGATTTTAACAAGAAACACTAGCTCTACGCCCACCAAGACCACCTTTAAACCCTACATCATTTGAAAAAACAAAAAATATTTGAGAAAAATTATCATATATGTGTGAGTATAAAAATACTTGTTAGGATTCCCTAAAACCAAAAAAAAAACTAAATAAAATCATCAGATTAAACCCCCGAGCATGAGAGAATAATCAAGAGGATGATAAGAAAGGATCAAATTAAGAACAACCACTAAAATACCTAGGGAAATAGATAAATCTCTATCATATCATATCTAACCCATTAAGGTTTGTAACAATAATATCATCTCCAAACTGTGAGTTCATATCTTACAAGCAGATACAAATTCTCAAAGCACTAAAAATCCCATGAAGTCTAAATTTGATAGCCCAGCTATACGTTGCACCTATAAGGAATCCTCAAGGTGCCTGAGGAGTGAAAAGTATCTAGGTATCCCTTTTTAAAAACCTTACCAAAATTTACATCACTATTGGAAACCATAAATAAGGACCCACTTCTTATCAAAGCCTGTACGCACCAGACAAGGGAGTACCATATATTACCATTTACCGATATTGTGCCACCATTTTAGAAACCCATAAGGGAACTTGAACCTTGAAAAAGGATAGATTTTAGTCAAGGGATTACTGAACCCTATTACTATAACCACCTAGTCCATGATAAATCCAATGTCACCTCATGAAAACCGCAGTGAGGGACCCATGACTCATTGAAGAAAATGATTGGTCAAGGGGGTAACCGACTCTAGTATAAGACCCACACCCTAAGTAGCATATAAAAAATAGGAGAGGACCTAACTCCATAGTTTGATATTCATTTCGTGTCAAGTAGTACAAAAAATATGAAAATAAAACACATGAGGTTAGAGTACCACATAACATATGAGAGAGAGAATACAATTATATTAGCAATATGGTGGACTATCACATCACCAAATAGTGAAAAATAGATGAGGGGGAATACCTGAACCCCGGTGAATGCTCTGATCATCGCTCCCAAACCCCATCATTGAATCTGTATAGATAAATAATAAAACTTTCTGTATTGAATTTATAATAGTCTCATTTAACCAAACATATCATTCCATTGTGATCTATGTGAAAAAAATACTCAATATATGATATTTATTTGTATGAAAAAGACATCTAGTGAGAAATTCATGAAAAAACACCATGTAGGTGAAGAAAAAACAACACGAAGACCTCCAGAAAAGCCATGTAGTGCAATGAGGTAGGAGTTCACATTCATGTGCACTCTATTTGCATTTTGATATGCCCTACCCAACCAAATTCATGCACGGGCCAACCATTTGGGTCCATACTGGGCTGATCTACATTGCTGAGGCCAGGCCCCATTGGGCTGTTGGTGGGGAGGCCCACTAACCCACCATGATCTATCCTCTACATAGTGTATGGGGAACCATCCAATCTTAGAGGAGAAAATGACTGGGGGTTAAACCCTAGGTATCCCCGATGATTCTCCTTGAACCTCTCTAGAATTGTCTCGAATCGTGATGGCTATAGATGCGACTGAAATTTTTTCATCACCACGAACTACCTTAGGAAAGTTTACCTTTACCACCACACTTCTCTACTCCATTAGAGAATCCCATGTGTCACCTCCCTTCACTGATCCACTCTGTGATTTACCTCCCTTTTCTAATCCACTCCACACACTTCTACCTCCTTTTTTTATCATTGGCTGAGGCCAATGGATTTGAGCTATATCAAGGAGGTTCATAACTTAGCCATCATGGTGGGGGGGGGATTTAGTGTCTAAACTACCAGCTGACCACCTAGTTCCAAACCACAATAAAAAATCACCATGAAAATTCAAACAATAATTTAGGGATAAAAATTCTACCTTAAAATCCATTTTATGAGGATCAAGTTTGAAAAAATGAGTGAAAATAAAATATTCAATATAAAATTTACACAACAATGTAAACATTAAATAATGATCCCTACCTTAATGATTAATCTATATATCTCAAATCTGTTTCAAATCTATGGTTCCATTTATCAATGTCATTGAGAATCCAACCATCTATCCCTCTATTTGATACTGATCCATGTCCACCATTGATGGATATTTTTTACTACCTATCTCTCCCTATCTAATTTTAGGATTCATAGAGCTAGCCCTAGAATTAAATAAAATATATTTTAAATAGATAAAACCTAGGTTTATCATTTTTACTTAAAAAACTCGAAATCGAGGTCGGTCTTTATAAGTACGAAATTGAACCCCAATAATGGTCATCGTAGGGTAAAATTCCCATTTTGGATGCAACCACATGATCATATTTTCCATACAGTGATTTAATTTTAAGGAAAATCATTATTAATAAAAATATGTATTCATGGGATAAAAATAATATATTATACTTAATATATTATTATTGAGGCTTCAAAATGCCTAGAACTCTATATTGGCTCAACAAGGGGGTAAACACCACACCTTATGTAACACCCCAAGCTTCTATGGTATGCATCTCTTTGATTAATATAGTAGCGTGTGTTGTACGCAACTTCGAGATTCTAACACGCCGCGACCAATCAAAGTAGCCATTATGAATAGTAATACCCACTTTTTGAAATTCTATACATTTTATCTTTCAAAATGGACTTAATTTTTGTATTTTTAATATAGAAATTATCCTAGGATGAAATTTTGGTACTTTTCAGATAACTTTTATATTTTGATGAATAGTGAAAATTACTAAATTTTTATTAAAAACAACTTTTTTAATCGAAATAATTACTAGTGATAAATTATGAATTTGAGTGGTTTTAAATTATATTTAGAATATAGTTTTACCATTTAATACAATGTTAGTCATTCAACATAATTTCACAATTAAACCAGACATAAACAAGTATCAATCTTTTGATAGTTATTATTTCTTAAAAACACGCTTTTGTTTTGACAGCGGGAATTAATTTTAAATTAATTTCTGCCACTTTTGTGTTTTGAATTTGGAAAAATGGATTCCATATTTGGAATCAGGATTTCCAAATTGTGTAAATAGGTAACTTTCATTTTTAGACATTTTGAATAATTACTTCGGTAAATATTTTATTTACCATGGTTAAAGGGTAAATCTGGTAAATAAGGGTAAACAATAATATTATAATAATAATAAATTACCCTAAAATGTGTCCTAACCTTATTATTGGATATATGTCCGACTATGGTCATCTTTTGGTCCATTTTGGGACCCCATGGAGCCACTTGTAGGTGATAGGGACACTTTATATTAATTAAGTTAAAGTAAATACAAAAATGACATAAGCATATATCTTTTAGCAATTTTTTTTAAATAGGGTTATATATGTTATATTTTCGACTATAAATATTAATTATAAAGATAAAAATATTTCCTACATAATGGTATTTTATTTATAATTTTTAGACATTAAATAATTTAATTTATTTATGACACAATGATGATGCAGTAATTACCGTAATAATGAAAGATTAAGATAATTGATATTATAAATACCCAAATAAATGTAATTTGAGACTTTTTATAAATTCCAATAATTTTCTAGGTTACTATGACATATTATTATTGTTTATATAAAATTTTTTCGAAGTAATAATGCTGTTATAAATTTTTCAAGAACAAAATACCCAATAGTGTCAAAATTGACATAAAAGAGTTTTTAAAACAAATATTATATTATTAATTTATATTCAATTAATAAAAATCTAAGGTTTAGAAAAGAGACTTATATCATGATAGGTGTATCATCAATGGACTACTTGGGGTTCTCTTGGAGGTATATAGTAAGTTTATTAACTATATAATATAAAAATACAAAGTGACATGGTAAGTGTCAAACTAATTAACTAAGAGTTAAAACTAAAAGATAAGGTTAATATAATGACCCAAACCTGTATAAATTCTATTGGTTGAGTGGTTTTCGACCCATCCCCACCTTAAAATTTAAATAATCCACTTTGGATCCTTTAGAAACCAAATATGAATTTATTATAAAATAATATTTCTAGATTTTCCTAAGGTTCCCCTCCTCCCCCTTATAAAAGGACACCACTTCTAACCAATTATTCACACTTTAAAAGCCTTTTGGTTTAGAAAAACCCTGCCCAAATACTCTCTCAACTTCCCTCACTTCAACATAGAGGCATTATTTTGATCATAAATCCAACCTAAGGATCCCTTTTGATCAAATCAAAAGGAAGAACCCAAAGAAGAGGTAATGTTTTCACCACCATCTTTCAAGTTCCTTTTTTCTTCAACTTCTTCTTTCTTTGTTATTCCCATTCTAAAAAAATAACTCTAGTATCTAATATATACTATGATATTATTATAAATATGGTACAACAATATTCAGTATTCTATCCATCCTTTGAATGACATGTCACCATACGTGCGTATGTACGGCTTATCGTCTCCATGTCGTGGTGTAATTGTTATTTAATATATTATTATGTGGATGTGTATAATAATGATGTTTAATTCATGTAAATAATAAATATAAAATGATAGTGATTCTGTATATATGATATACCATCCCATTATATATTATTTTAATATCAAAATCATGATATTGTCGCTCGTGTGTACGTACAGACTACCGTCTCCACGAACGCGATGAGATTCATTACCCATCCTATCCATTCAAGAATAATTATCATTTTATGATTAAAAGTAATGTTTAATAACTTTATATCATTCTGGATATGAATAAGATACAACCTATCCATAAAAAACACAGCTTATGTAACAAAAAATATAAAAGAAAACGAGTAAGTTAACACCCGAAACGACGATAATACTAAAGTATTATTAACAAATCATTATTAAAAGATAATATATGATATCATAATTATGTATATGGTTCTTGTATAATTTAATAACAATTTTTTAACTATTATACAGGAGGTTAACATACCATCGACTAAGGAAAAGTACAAGGTAAGGGTTATTTCACAATCTCTTCATTATCCGAGGTTGTTACTGGGACCTCTTTATCATCCAAACCCATGTTTCTTAAAAATGTATTTCAAAAAATTCTTTCTATTTTACAGAATATGGGTTAAAGTCATTTATAACATTGTTTTACTTTTTATAAGAGGTTTATAAAGGAATCTTTCCGTCGTTTTTCAAACAAGGTCCTTTTAAACCTTTTCGACAGAATTAAGGTAAGAATATATTTTTTTTAACTTATATGACAGGTATGGATATTTTCCACCGTTATAAAATCTTAGAAGCTTCCCTTACAAGATTATAAGGATATTTTAGAAGTAAATGTTTTATTTTATAATTATGTGACTTTTAAATGATTTCAAAAAAATAGATATTTCTCTCAAATAGTTTTGATTTCATCTATGTCAACATCCTTTGATGAATTTTAAGCTTATTTGAAGTTGATTTATTATGATAAAAAATTCCATATTTTATTGAAGGTTTTGTGATATGTTTGACTATGGATGTGTTATTTTTATACCATTCATGGTTTATAGTGAAAGTATTGACATTTCGTATGCTAGTTTTAATAGGAATGTTTATGTTATGTTGAAACCTGTTCATATGAGGAATGCATTGGAATTAATAAGTGATGGGTGGAGCCCGATATAGCTCCTCGATGCATCGGTAGGTCTCATGAGACAAACTAGTGTCTTGGCATGAGGCCTTGACAAAATCTTATTTTTAGTCTTGGCATGAGGCCTTGGATACGTGGTTATGATAGTCTGGCATTATACATTCCATCATTGTGAAAGTGGTTATTGATATTGCATGTGATTATTAGACTAGTAGAATATCCATGTGAATAAGTAAATGGCATTATTTCATTTTATCTTTTCCATATTATGCTGAAGTTCAAGCTTAAAAGGCTTTTGTTTTAGCTATACATTTCCTTAAATGTTTATGTTTATTTATGAATGTTTCTGCTATATTGTTATCCAAACTGAGCATCTTATCTCACCCCTTTCAATGTTTTATTTTTCCCAGGATGTGAAGAAGTAATTTATGAATGACCTGTAGGGATAATATGAGGGTATATGAAGAAAATATGTTGTTGTAGTAGTTTTTCACTTTATTATGTAATGCAAATATATGAATGTATCTAGTTAATCCAAGGCTACTAAAATAATCGGTATTTTGAGACTTGATATTTCTTGTGATCATGCCAATGTTATGTAATAATGCACCGACTCTAAGTAGCTAGGGTCGGGGCATTACAGTTAGTATCAGAGGAAGTTTAGTACAAACCTTGGAAGCTAGATTTAGGTAAACTCTGATTAGAGCACATAGACCTAAGATAGAATTTGAGGATTAGTATAGAAGAACTTCCTAGAATTTTGTTATTGTATAAATTTTGTGAGTTTTTCAAGAAATACATCCCTATCTAGATACGAGAAGGTAGAGGCGGGTCTGGTACAGATGTACCTAGGGGTAAAACCTGAAAACACTGCTTTGAGCTAGAATTGAATGAGGACTGATGCACGACAACGGGCCTTGCTTCAATCTTGGTTATGACACTCCCAGGAGATATGCTTAGGATAATTTTCATTTTCTTTATGAACCATTATGAAGGGTTGATGAGTATATAATTCCTCAATGAATTTTTTTTTATGATTATGGATTATATCCATAAACTGTTCAATTTATGTTAAGTGTTTTACAAGTATGGAATTATGTATTTTGATTCATAAACTGATCTAGTTTATGCCATTGTTTAGAAATGGTGCCTACTGGAAGAAATGGAAACTGTATCAATGAACACACTCCATGTAGGGATTTCACTCCTACTCAAGAGAATTATAGTGGAGCTGGTGATGTAACTGGTGCTGATCAGCTTATCACTATATTGGGACAACTCACTCAGGTTATAAATAATAACCTTACCCTTATGGAGCACCCTGATCCACAACATGGAGGATCAATTTTAGATCGCTTCATGAGAAAACAACCACCAACATTCAATGGGAGTACAAATCCATTGGTAGTTGAGCAATGGATAAGTTCCCTAGAGAAAATATTTCAGGCTTTGAGGAGTAGTGAAAGGGAAAAAGTTATCATGGCAGTTTACCGCCTCACTAAAGATGCTGATCAATAGTGGTCATTGATTCAAAACACGAAGGAAGATGATGAAGTATCAAATATGGAATGGAGGGAGTTCAAATATCTGTTTTTATAAAAATACTTTCCTCGTGAACATCGAGCAGACATGGAAAGACAATTTCTGAGTCTAAGGCAAAAGGAGGATGAAAATGTCACAAAGTATGAGGATAACTTTACAAGGTTAGCAAGGTATGTTGGAGATTATATACGTAACACAATAAGTAAGATTGATCATTTATTTGATGGTTTAAAACCATTTCGTCATCGAGCATTAGTATCACAATCCTTCTTATTATACGAAGACATTGTCTCATGTGCTATCAAAACAGAAAAGGAATTCTCTAAGTCTTATAACTTTAAAGAAAATCAAGAGAAGAAGAGATCTGCTGATCAATATGGAAATGGAAATAAGGGGAAGAAGGTAAATGTTGAAAATCCATCCTGCAGTAAATGTGGGAAGAAACACCCTGGTACTTTCTTAAAAGGAATGAGAGTCTGTTATAAGTGTGGTGAAAAAGGATACCAAGCTCACGATTTCAAGGGAAAGAGAGTTGCTGTCAACATGGAATGCTATAATTGTAGAGAGATGGAACATTATGCAAAAAAATTTCCTAAGTGTCAGGGGAACTTGCCTCAGAAAAGGCCAAGGGATCAAGGCCAAGCTTATGCTATCACTACTGCTGAGGTAGAAGCTCTGAAAGACATGGTGGCAGATAATTTAATGGTTTCCTCAAGTTTAGAAAATGCTTTATTTGATTCTGGATCATCGCATTGTTTCATATCTTCCTAGTTTTCTAAGAAAATTAGATATTTCCAATTTTATTTAACAAAGGAGTTGTCAGTTAAAACTCCAAAGGGAAGTATCATTGTAACAATGTTTTGTGAATTAGTCCCCATTAGAGCACATAAATGTTCTTTATCCACTGATCTCATTGTCATACCTATGATTGAGTTTGATATAATCCTCAGTATGGATTGGCTTTCGTACCATGATGCAAAGATTTATTGTAAGAAGAAGGAGGTTACGATTTTTGATGATGATGATAAAGAACACCTTATTTTTAGAGCAGAATCATCATCACCTAATTCTTATCTTGATCCACCCCAAGTAGCTCAACTAAATTCAATTATCAGGGAGGAATAGAATTAAATAACTATGGGTGAGGAAAGGAATGTTCAAATAGAGGATGTAGCTATTGTGAGAGAATATGTAGATGTGTTTCCAGAAGATTTACCTAGACATCCTTCAGAATGAGAAGTTGAGTTTTCCATTGATTTAATTCCTAGATCAAGGCCTATATCAAAGACCCCTTATAGAATGGACACTGTAGAATTTGTGGAACTAAATAAACAAGTAGAGGAATTGAGTAATAAGGGATTTATTCTCCCTAGTGTTTCTCCATGAGGAGCCCCTATTCTTTTTGTTAAAAAGAAAGATGGTTCTATGAGGTTATGTATCGACTACAGGGAGATCAATGCTATAAAAATAAAGAACAAGTATCCCCTACCTCACATTGATGATTTATTTGACCAACTGCATGGAGCTCAATACTTTTCAAAGATTGAACTTCGATCTGGATACCATCAGTTGTGTGTGAAAAAGGAAGACATTCCGAAGACAACATTTCGAACTAGGTATGAGCATTATGAGTTTACAGTAATGCCTTTTGGGATAACTAATGCACCCTCTGTATTCATGGATCTAATGAATAGAGTTTTTAAGGAATATCTCAATGATTTTGTGGTGGTATTTATTAATGATATCTTGGTATACTTCAAAATCTAAGAAGATCATGAAAATCACTTGTGTATTATCCTGAAGACTCTGAGAAGACATGAATTATATGGGAAGTTTATCAAGTGTGAATTTTGGCTTCAGGAGATTTCTTTTCTTGGCTATATTATCTCTAAAGATGGAATCTCTATTGATCCTTCTAAGACCAAGGCAATCCAAGAATATCCAGAACCTACGAGTATAACTGAGGTACACAGTTTTATTGGTTTAGTAGGTTATTATCGACGTTTCGTTTAGAATTTTTCCCGATTGGCTAAACCATTAACAAAGCTCACACGTAAAGGGGTTAAATTTGTTTGTACAAAAGAGTGTGAATAATGTTTTGAAGAACCGAAGAGAATATTAGTCAATGATCCTATATTGAATCTACCATCGGGTAATGATGGGTTCGTTATTTATAGTGATGCATTGAAGAAAGGACTTGGTTGCGTCTTTATACAGAATGATAGGGTTATTGCCTATGCATCATGACAGTTGAAAATTAATGAGAAAAACTATCCTACTCATGATCTCGAGTTAGAAGCTATGATCTTTGCTTTGAAGATATAAAGACACTACCTCTATGGTGAAAATGTGATATTTATACTTATCACAAGAGTTTGAAGTATATTTTCTCACAAAAAAGAACTCAACATGAGGCAAAGGAGATGGCTTGAATTACTCAAGGATTATGATTGTACGACAAACTACCACCTGGGGAAGGAAAATAAGGTGGCAGATGCTTTGAGCAGAAAAGATCATGGAGTTTTGAACAATATGATAATTGAAAGGGATCCAATTTTCATGGATCTGGTAAAGATGAACATGGGAATAACTATGGAAGGTGAAACATCAGTGATTTTTCAAATGGTTGCCAAACCATATTTAATAGAAAGGATTAAGAGTTCTCAGACCGATGATGAAGAATTTTAAAAGAAGATTAAAGCTTTGAATGATGGGAGATTGAGATACATTGTGTGTGAAGAAGGAATTTTGAAATTCAGGAAGAGACTTTGTGTTCCCGATATACCTGATTTAAAAAGGGAATTGTTAGACGATGCTTATAGTTCCAATTTCTCTATACACCATGGGAGAACCAAAATGTATAGAGATTTAAAGGAACATTTTTGGTGAGACAATATGAAGAGGGAGATTGCTGATTTTGTGTCAAGGTGTATGGTTTTTCAACAAGTGAAAGCTGGAAGGCAACAACCTAGAGGAGTCATGCAACCTCTTACCATACCTGAGTGGAAATGGGATAATATCACTATGGATTTTGTCATGGGACTACCAAAGACTCCTAGAAGGAATGATGCAATATGGGTCATTGTTGATTGTCTTACAAAGTCAGCACATTTTCATGCTATAAGAGAAGATTTACCACTTGAACATCTAGAAAGACTATATATTAATGAAGTTGTGAGACTTCATGGAGTACCCCTATCGATTTTTTCGGATCAAGATCCCCGTTTTACATCGAGATTCTGGAAGACTCTTTAGAAGGCCTTGGATACTGAAATTCATTTGAGCACTGCTTACCACCTTTAAACAGATGGACAATTAGAATAAACTATTAAAACCTTAGAAGACATGTTGAGATCTTTCTCACTTGACTTTTAGGGTATGTGGGATAAATATTTACCTCTGGTAGAATTTTCCTATAACAATAGCTTCCATTCAAGTATTTAGATGGAACCATATGAAGCGTTATATGGAAAGAGATGTCTCACACAAACCTGTTGGGATGACGTTGGCGAAAGAAAACTTATAGGCCCAGAACTAGTGGAGGAAATGATGGAAAAGGTAAAGGTAATCCAAAACCACATCAAAGCATCTCAAAGTAGGCAGAAGAGCTATGCTGACAACCGAAGAAAGGATTTGGAATTTCAGGTGGGAGATCATGTTTTCTTGAAGGTATCTCCATGGAAGGGAGTTATACGTTTTGGAAAAAAAGGTAAATTGAATCTCAGGTACATCGGTCCTTTCGAAATTCTAGAATGAATTGGGGCTGTAGCTTACCATTTGGCAATGCCTCCAAATATCTACAAAGTTCACGATGTGTTCCACGTATCACTGTTGAGAAAATACATACCTGACCCAACGTATGTACTCACCTATGAGGAATTAGAACTGGAACCCGATATCTCTTATTGTAAAGAGCCTATTAGGATTCTTGATACAAGAGAACAAGTGCTAAGAAACCGAATGACTCGTCTGGTAAAAGTTCTATGTAGAAACCATAAAATGGAAGAGGCAATGTGGGAACCCGAGGAACTTATGATGAAAAACCACCAGAGTCTTTTTATGCAGTAATATTCTAGAAATTTCAAGGAAGAAATTATTTGAAGGAGGGGAGAATATAACACCCAAATCTTCCACGGTATGCTTCTCTTTGATTAATACAGTAACGTGTGTTGTACGCAACTTCGAGATTCTAACACGCCGCGACCAATCGAAGTAGCCGTTATGAATAGTAATACCTACTTTTTAAAAATTTATACATTTTATATTTCAAAATAGACTTAATTTTTGGATTTTTAATATCAAAATTATCCTAGGATGAAATTTTGGTACTTTTCAGATAACTTTTATATTTTGATGAATAGTGGAAATTACTAAATTTTTATTAAAAACAACTTTTTTAATCGAAATAATTAATAGTGATAAATTATGAATTTGAGTGGTTTTAAAGTATATTTAGAATATATTTTTATCATTTAATACAATGTTGGTCATTGGACATAATTTCACAATTAAACCAGACATAAACAAGTATCAATCTTTTGATAGTTATTATTTCTTAAAAACACGCTTTTTGTTTTGATAGCGGGAATTAATTTTAAATTAATTTATGCCACTTCTGTGTTTTGAATTTGGAAAAATGTATTCCATATTTGGAATCAAGATGTCCAAATTGTGTAAATAGGTAACTTTCATTTTTAGACATTTTGAATAATTACTTCGGTAAATATTTTATTTACCATGGTTAAAGGGTAAATCCGGTAAATAAGGGTAAACAATAATATTATAATAATAATAAATTAACCTAAAATATGTCCTAACCTTATTGGTGGATACATGTCCGACCATGGGTATCTTTGGGTCGATTTTGGGACCCCATGGAGCCACTTGTAGGTGATATGGACACTTTACATTAATTAAGTTAAAGTAAATACAAAAATGACATAAGCATATATCTTTTAGAATTTTTTTTACATAGGGTTATATATGTTATATTTTCGACTATAAATATTAATTAGAAATATAAAAAGATTTCCTACATAATTTTATTTTATTTATAATTTTTAGACATTAAATAATTTAATTTATTTATGACACAATGATGATGCAGTAATTACCATATTAATGAAAGATTAAGATAATTGATATTATAAATACCCAAATAAATGTAATTTGAGACTTTTTATAAATTCCAATAATTTTCTAGGTTACTATGACATATTATTATTTTTTATATAATTTATTTTTGAAGTAATAATGCTGTTATAAATTTATCAAGAACAAAATACCCAATAGTGTCAAAATTGACATAAAAGAGTTTTTAAAACAAATATTATATTATTAATTTATATTCAATTACTAAAAATCTAATGTTTGGCCAAGATACTTATATCATGATAGGTGTATCATTAACAGACCACTTGGGGGTCTCTTGGAGGTATATAGTAAGTTTATTAACTATATAATATAAAAATACAAAGTGGCATGGTAAGTGTCAAACTAATAAACTAAGAGTTAAAACTAAAAGATAAGGTTAATATAATGACCCAAAACTTTCTAAATTCTATTATTTGAGTGGTTTTAGACCCATACCCACCTTAAAATTTAAATAATCCACTTTGGAGCCATTAGAAACTGAATATGAATTTATTATAAAATAATATTTCTAGATTATCCTAAGGTGTCCTTCCTCCCCCTTATAAAAGGACACCACTTCTAACCAATTCTTCACACTTTAAAAGCCTTTTGGTTAGGCCAAACCCTGAACAAATACTCTCTTAAATTTCCTCACTTCAACCTAGAGGCCTTAGTTTGATCAGAAAGCCAACCTAATGAGCCCTTTTGATCAAATCAAAAGGAAGAACCCGAAGAAGAGGTAATGTTTTCACCACCATCTTTCAAGTTCCTTTCTTCTTCAACTTCTTATTTCTTTGTTATTCCCATTCTAAAATAACAACTCCAGTATCTCCTATATAATGTGATATTATTATAAATATGGTATAACCATATTCATTATTCTATCCATACTTTGAATGACATGTCACCATACGTGCGTACGTACGGCTTATCATCTCCATGTCGTGGTGTAATTTTTATTCAATATATTATTATTTGGATGGGTATAATAATGATGTGAAATTCATGTAAATAATAAATATAACATGATAGTGATTCTGTATATATGATATACCATCCCATTATATATTATTTTAATATCAAAAGGATGATATTGTCGCTCGTGCGTACGTACGGACTACCATCTCCACGAACCCGATGAGATTCATTCCCCATCGTATCCATTCAAGACTAATTCTCATTTGATGATTAAAATTAATGTTTAAGAATATCATTATAGATATGAATAAGATACAAACTATCCATAACAAACATGACTTATGTAAAAAAACATATAAAAGAAAACGAGTAAGTTAACACCCGGAATGAAGATAATACTAAAGTATTATTAATAAAGCATTATTAAAAGATCATATATGATATCATAATTATGTATATGGTTCTTGTATAATTTAATAACAATATTTTAACTATTATAGAGAAGGTTAACATACCATCGACTAAGGAAAAGTAAAAGGTAAGGGTTATTTCACAATCTCTTCATTATCTGAGGTTGTTTATACATAATTATCTATTGGGACCTCTTTATCATCCACATCCATGTTTATTAAAAATGTATTTCAAAACATTCTTGCTATTTTAAAAAATATGGGTTAAAGTCATTTATACCCTTTTTTGAATTTTTATAAGAGGTTTATAAAGGAATCTTTCCGTCGTTTTCCAAAAAAGGTCCTTTTTAACCTTTTTGACATAATTAAGGTAAGAATGTCTTTTTTAACTTATACGGAGGGTACAAATATTTTCCACCATTATAAAATCTTAGAAACTTCCCTTAAAATATTATAAGGATATTTTCAAAGTAAATCTTTTATTTTATAATTATGTGACTTTTAAATGATTTAAAAAAATAGATATTTCTCTCAAATAGTTTTGATTTCATTTATGTCAACATCCTTTGATGGATTTTGAGCTTATTTGAAGTTGATTTATTATGATACAAAACTTTCATATTGTATTGAAAGTTTTGTGATATGTTTGACTATGGATGTGTTATTTTTATACCATTCATGATTTATGGTGAAAGTATTGACATTTCGTATGCTAGTTTTAATACGAATGTTTATGTTATGTTGAAACCTGTTCATATGAGGAATTAATTGGACTTAATAAGTGACGGGTGTAGCCCTCTATAGCTCCTCGATGCATAAGTAGGTCTCATGAGACAAACTAGTGTCTTTACATGAGGCCTTGAAAAAATCTTATTTGTAGTCTTGGCATGAGGCCTTGGCTACGTGGTTATGATAGTCTGGAATTATGCATTCCATCATTATGAAAGTGGTTATTGATATTGCATGTGATTATTACACTAGTAGAATATCCATGTGAATAAGTAAATGGCATTATTTTATTTTATCTTTTCCATATTATGCTGAAGTTCAAGTTTAAAAGGCTTTTGTTTTAGCTATACACTGCCTTAAATGTTTATGCTTATTTATGAATGTTTCCGCTATATTGTTATCCTTACTGAGCATCTGAGCTCACCCCTTTCAATGTTTTATTTTTCCCAGGATGTGAAGAAGTAATTTATGAATGACCTATAGGGATAATATGAGGGGATATGAAGACAATATGTTTTTGTAGTAGTTTTTCACTTTATGATGTAATGTAAACTTTATGAATGTTTCTAGTTAATCCAAGGCTACTAAACTTATCGGTCTTTCGAGACTTGATCTTTCTTGTGATCGTGCCAATGTTATGTAATAATGCACTGAATCCGGGAAACTGGGGTCAGGGCCTTACACCTTAGAATAAATGAAACCATCATAATTTTTTTTCAAGATTGTTTTATAGGTTAAATTTATCATTTTATTCTAGAATTGGCCCCAATACACAGAAGTAAAAAATTGAGATAAGTTGCAACTAAGAAAAATCCAATTCACTACATCCTCCCCACCTTTAAAACTTTTAACCTTTTAAAAATAAACAACTATAACTTATAAATAAGGAATTTTATGGAACAAAATATTAGATAAAACAATAAACCTTTTCATATATTTTCTTCATATTTAGAGGTCTAATTTCCAAACAAACTCTGTACACAATTGAACAAGAAGGGAACAAACTTTCTCATCACTGCTGTCATTGTGTCCAAATCATCTTGAAGCAATAAATAAATGGAAATATGTGTCTGATCTATGTGATTATTTCCAAGACTTAATACCCAAAACTCTTCTTCATCTAAAGGTTACCCAACCACATGGGATGAAGAGAACCCATGAACCTTGTTCATTCATCTAAAAAAGATTCTTCGACATGGTTAGTTATAGATGGAGCAATTCACTCCCCACATTTAAATATAACCATTTTTAGGTTTTTCATGTGAATAACTCATTTATGGTACAATCCACTTATAACCACTTCATAAATATTTAATGATATAGGACAAAAATCTCAATTTTAGATCCGATTATAAAAACATAAACTTTACATTTTTGGATTGATACCAAAAAACCATGACCTAATTTCAACCCTTCAAAACTTACAACATTAAAAGGAAATATTATATCACTTACATACCCAAGGAACTTTTAGTACTATAGTTTTATAGGATTAGAAAAAACTTAATACATATTAAAGTTTTTACAAAATTCCACACTCTTATCCAACTTCACTCATGATATACTCTTAATCAAGACCATTCACTATTGATCTTGTATTCATCACTATACCTATGAAAATCATTTTAAAAATTAGGGTGAGCACAAAAATTTATCCATGAGGGTTTTTAAAACATGAGGTAAAATCTTTTCTCTTTTAAAATACTATAAAAACTCTTTCAATTTTTTTTATATAAAATATCAATAATTTAATATAATGATTTTTTCTTTGAATAACAATTAAGAGTTTTTAAAAACTATAATACATGCTTTTCAGAAGACCGAAGTTCAAATATTGGAAATCCCCTTGGGGGATTTACGATGTAGGAAGTGGTATAGGCCTGACACATGCAAGCGGTGATGCAAGTATGATACAAAAAGTGGTGATGTAGGCATGACATAGGCCCAATGATTCAAGAAGGATGATATAAAATTATTCTATATTAAGCCTTCATTCCATGTTCATGGTCCACTTGTGTTTGGAACTACATGATATGTAATGGGAATCCCTCTACCCTATTATAAAGAGGTCTTTTCTTTCATAATAAAAAGTGTATTCGACCCCAGATTTTGACTAATTATTTTGAAAAACCATTTTATTTCAAAACATAATATCCTTTAAAATAAATCCATATTTATGATTTGAAAATTCTAAAACATTACTTTATAAGATAATACCTCTTTATATAATATAATAACTCTCAAAAAAATTTAATAAAACCCTTGTGAACACTAGCAGTATTGAAGTTCTAAACATTAATTTTAGGAAAAAGTCCCCTTGAGGTCATGTGTTTACTCCATATTCCTCATAATCAAAATCAATACCCAAGTTCCAAATTTTTAGTAAAACATTTTTGTAAATAATTACTTTATCATTATAAATTAATTTTAAAATAAACTTTTGAAAAATTTATATCTATGTAATTTATTTTTAAATAGGAAAATAATTATATATAAAGTTAACTTAATAAAATTTTACTTAAAAGAAAATTCATACATTCATAATGATTGAAAATAACCTAAAAATTCATAGGAAATAATTAAAAAAATTTCATGGAAATTAAAATTAAACAAATTCCTTTCATAATATATGGAATTTAAATGAAGAATATAGTGAATGACCATACAATACATGTAATCATAAATGAAATCCATGAAATATAAAGAACATTTCATGTATAAAATAATAATTTTAACACTTTAAAACCATTTTGAAATAAGAAAATAATTTTTTTAAAATAAAATCTCATGGAAAGTGGGTTTTGGAAATAGAATTTTGATTAAAAAATTTACCCTTACGATTAGGGTTTTTTCCTTAAAATATTAAAATAATAGTTAAAATCATACCCCCTTTATAAAAATAGAAGTTTAATGAAAAATGTTTCTTATAAAATAAAATGGGTTTTGTAAAATAAAATCATCTTTACCATATAATAAAATGGGTTTACTAAAAAAAAAGTTTTATAGGTCTCCCCTTACCATACAGAAGATAGCTAAGATAACTTTTGGAAAACACTAAGACTTATAATATAGGATTCTAGGCACATACTCTCCTTATTTCTCTCTTTCCCTCTCTCACTTAAAACTAGAAGGGCATAACTAGGGAACTATACACAACTTAAATGGTTTTTAACCCAAAGGAAGATGATCTTTATATATCCAACCTTCACTGTATATTCATATTAAAATATTATATATATTAAAGATTATTTTTTTATTCACTTATTCATAGATATTTGATAAAATAACTTTTATAATGATATTGATATAAAATATAATTTCTATGCTATCCTTATCACCCAAACCCTATCTCTAAGATATGGGGAAAAGTATGCATGGTCGTATATCAACATCCAAGATCATGTTGAGATATTTAATTTGTAACACTAACCATTTAATAATTTGTAAGCTTCCAAACATAAATCATTGAGAGTGGTTAAGCTTTGCTAGAAAACCGATCACACTGTTAACTATTATAGAGTATGAGGAAGAATAAAAAAAGGATTTATAAATGTTTTTGTTTATATTTAGGTCACTATCTACTAATCATGATATTATCTATCAATAAAATCTGTATATGATGACATATTAAATATATTTACATTCCTTTGATTTTATATACTGGTTAAAAGAGAGGATAATGTAGTATATTCAAATATATAAGTATGTATTTACCTTTATGTGGATTTATAATTCTTTTATATGGATTTAAACCCACCACATAACCCTTATGTAGGACATTCTTAGTTTCTTTTACACTTTGTGAGGCATTGAATACCCTTATATATTGTTTGTATTAAAAATTACCCTTATGTAAGTTTGGGTTTACCCTTACATAACCCTTTTACTAATTGTATTACCCTTATATGATCCACAATGCACCCTTACATAAGTGTTACTATACCCTTACACAACCTTAATAGAGTGTGAACTACCCTTTTGTAGTGATATACTTATCTTTATGTGGGAACATAACCATTTACTTTCCCCTACACAAGTCCTGGAGTAACCTTACATATATACCAGATGACATTTATGTAAGATTTGTAACTCATAGGATACCCTTATGCAACTATGAGATAACCCTTATGTGACATGGACAACCCTTACATAGTGTTTGTGCTACCTTTACATAGGCAGTGTAGCACCCTTACATAGTGGGTACTACCTTTACACGAGAAAAACCAACAATTGTTTCCCTTACATGGGTACACATTTACCTTTACACAAGCTGGGAAATTATTAAGCCACCCTTACATAGCCAACATTACCCTTACATAAATTCAATTTTTATAAAAAATAAGATTTTAACTATTAAATTTTATAATTCTAATTGTACAACTCATATAATTAATCAATTTTATTAATATATTAATATAATTTCTTTAAAGTTATGTTATAAATATATGTATAAAATAAATATATTTATTCTTATAATTTTATTCACTTAGAATTTTATTTATGATAATGTATTATTTATATGTCATAATTATATTCAATATATTTACATTGAAATAAAATTTTTCAACAATAATATTTATATTCTTAAATATAATAATAATAATTATTATATATATTTAAAATTTAATATAATTCAAATGTATTTATTTCTAATTAATATATTATTTTTCTTGAAAAATGTTATATTATAATTACAATTATATTTATTATTTACTATCACTTATCATAGTCTGTATAATATTTGAAAATTATTTATAATAAATATCACAAACATTCATTTTCATAATATAACTTCAAAAAATATGGTTAATGTAATATTAAATAAGTTCAAAACCATTAATTAATACATTACCCATATGTTAATAATAATAATACTTTTAATTTCAAAACAAAAATAATTATGTCTAAGTATAAATTTTGAAATGCTAACATATTAAATATGAATTTATGTTTAATAAATAATATATCCATATTATTTCTTGGAAAATAATACAAACATATATAAAGTAGTATTTTTATAACCTGAATATTTTAAATTAACTTATTCAAAATTTATCTTTTTTATAGAAATTATTTAATTTTTGTAAAATAAAATTTATTTTAAAATATATCTTATTTTTTTACTTAAGTAACATTCCATTTAATAAAAATTTATTTAAGTAAAATTATGCTAAAATTATTGAGATATTACATTCTACCCTTCTTAAAGGAACTGCATCCTTAAAATTCTAATTATCCAAATAATTTTTTTAATTTCCAAATTTAAATTTATTAAAAATATTTTTATATATAATTTGAATGAAATTACTCCTTAAGAAAATTTTTCTTCTAAAAATACATCCCACTATCTTCCTAACTAAAAAACAAAGAAACCTAATATAATTCATAATATTCTTTCCTTAAAAATCTAGGTCATTCTAAAATAACATTAGGTTAATATACCTTCATCTATATAAAATTTGACCTTATAATTCACAAAAGTGTTTCTAACTTCTAAATTATCCTGAAACAATATTGTCATAATCTCTAAATTTTCCTAAAACCTACTTTGATACTAAGTGAGATAGCCCATAACCTGCACTTCTGGATCTAGTGCTAAAAATAAAAAATTTACATTTTTTGATTGATAACAAAAATCATGACCTAATTTCAACCCTTTAAAAATTAAAAAACCATAAGGAAATATTGGATCACTTTCATTCCAAAGGATATTTTAGGTCTATAGTTTTGAAGGATTAGTAAAAAATTAATACATATCCGTGTTTATATAAAATTCTATAAACTATTATCGAACTTCACTCGAGCTAGAATATTAATCAAGACCATTCACCATTGATCTTATACTCATCACTATACATATTAAAATCATTTTAAAACTTGATTTGAGTAAAAAATTTCTTATTAAGGGGTTTTAAAACATGAGATAAAATCCTTTCTCATTTAAAATACTATAAAAAACCTTTCTAAAACATTTCATTTTATATCAAATATAAATAATTTGATATAATAAATAATTTTTCCCTGAATAAAAATTTAGGTTGTTCAAAATCCATAAAAGACACTTTTCAAAACATTATTTTAAAAGGATAATTATTTTTAATGCCCATTTTATTTCAAAACATAATATCCTTTAAAAGAAATATACTTTTGTCCTTTGAAAAATCTAAAACTTTTCTTTAAAAAATAATATCTCTTTATGGAATATAATTACACTCAAAACACTTATGGAAACTAAGAGTATTAAATGTCTAAAAATAACTTTTAGTTCAAATCCCCCTTGAGTTGTGGGTTTAATCCCTATTCCTCATCATCAAAATCAATAGCCCAGTGAAATTTTTTAAATAAAACATTTTTGTAAATATTTCCTTTCTCATTATAAATCCATTTAAAATAAACCTTTTAAAACTTTATATCTATATAATTTATTTTTAGAGATTAAAATAATTACATATATAATAAACTTAATAGAGTCTTCCTTGAAGAAAAATATATACTTTCATAAACATTATAAAAAATATAAACATTCATAGGAAACAAATATAAATAATTCTTAAAAATTAAACTTAAAAAAATGTTTTTCAGAACATATATTGAATTTAAATGAAGAATATAGTTCATGGAAATTAGATACATGTAATCATGAATGACACCCATGAATCTTAAAGAAATTTTCATATATAAAATAATTATTTAATACTTTAAAAACATCATTAAATTAGAAAAATAAATTTTCTTGAAAAAAAATCCCTTGGAAATAGGGTTTTGAAAGTATAATTTCAATAAAAACATTTTCCATTAAAATTATGGGTTTTATTTGAAATATTTAAGTTTTAGTTTAAAACCATATCTCCTTTTGAGAAAGAGATGTTTAATGAATTTTTTCCATACAATAAAATGGGTTTTGGAAAATAGAACCATTTTTCCTTTATAATAAAAGGGGTTTAATGAAAAATATTTTTTATAGGTTTTACCTTACCTTATAGTATGCTGCTAAGATAACTTCGGTAAAACCATATGACTTATCCTATAGGCTTCCATGAATAAACTCTTATTATTTATCTATTTCACTCTCTCACTAAAAACTAGATGGGTATAGCTAGAGAACTATGCGACACTTAAATGGTTTATAACCTTAAGGAAAGTGATATTTATATTTCTATCCTTCAATGTATATTTATATTAAAATATTATATATATTAAATACTAGTTAATCATCTGAATATTTGTATATATTTAATAAAATCTCTTTTATAATGATGTTTATATAAAATATAATCTCTATATTATCCTTCTCTCCCAAACCCCATATCAATGATACAGGGAAAATAATTCATGGTCGTATATTGAAATTAAATATTTTGATTAGATCTTTAATTTTTAACTATAATAATTTAATAACCCCTAAGCTTCAAAACATGGATCTTTGAGTGTGGTCCAGCTTCACTAACTTACTGAGCATGCTGTTAACTATTATAGAGCATGTGAAATAATAAAAACAAGGCTCTATAAACTTCACATGTATTTAAACTCACCACATAACCCTTATGTAGGCCATTTTTAGTTTCTTTTACCCTTACATGAGGGATTTAATGCCCTTATGTATTGTTTGTATCAAATAGATCACCCTTAAATAAATTTGGGCTTACCCTTATATAACTCATGTACTGATTTTATCACCCTTATGCGAGCCATGGTGTACCATTATGTAAGTGTTTATATACCCTTACGCAACCTTGATAGAGTGTGGGTTACCCTTAAGTAGTGATGTACATACCTTTACATGAGAACATAGCTGGGTACTTACCTTATGAAAGTACTATAGTACCCTTATGTTGGTACCATATGACCTTTACATAAGCTTTGGAACTCACGATTCACCCTTACACAACTAATAGATGACCCTTACATGACATGTATGACCCTTAAATAGTGGTTGTATGACCTTTATATAGGCTGTGTGGTACCCTTACTTAGTGGGTGATACCTTTACACGAGAAAAACCAACACTACTTACCTTTACACGAGTACACATCTACCTTTACATAAGTTGTAAAATTTGTAATCTACCCTTACATAGCCAACATTACCCTTACTTAAATTCATTTTTTATAAAGAATAATATTTTAACTATTAAATTTTATAATTATAATTATAAAACTCATATAATCCATCAATTTTTTTAATATATTAAAATAATTTATTTGTAATTATATTATATATATAGATACAAATTATATATATTTATTCTTATAATTATATTCACTTAACAATTTATTTATGATAATGACTTCTTAATATGTTATACTTCTGTTTAAAATATTTACATTCAAATAAACATTTTTTAACAATATTATTTATATTATTTAATATAATTATCATTATATATATATATATATTAATTTCAAATTAATATACTTCATAAGTGTTCATTTATAATTAATATTTTATTTTTCTTGATAAATGTTATATTACCATTACAATTTATATTTATTATTTACTATAATTTATTATAGTCTATCTAATATTTGAAAATAATTTATAATTAATGTTATAATAATTAATTTGTATAATATAACTTCAAAAAATATGGTTAATGTAATATTAAATAAATTATAAGTAATAAATTATCATAATGCCCATGTGTTAATAATAATAACCTTTTAATTTCAAAACAAAAACAGTTACAATTAAGTATAAATATTTAAATGAGAACATATTAAATGTGAATTTAAATTTAATAAAAAATATATCCATATTATTTCTTTTAAAATAATAGAAATATATATAAGTTAGTATTTTTATAACTTGAATATTATAAATTAACTTATTAAAAATTTATGTTTTTTATAGAAAAGTATTTAATTTTGTAAAAGATAATTTATGTCAAAATATATCTTAGTTTGTTTTAATTGTGAAACAATCCATTTAATAAATATTTATTTAAAAGAAAATTATGATAAAATTATTGGGATATTACATTCTACCCCCTTAAAGTAATTACATCCCCACAATTCTAATTATCTAAATATTTTTAACCTCCCAATTTAAGTTTATTAAAAATATTTTAATAGGAAATTTGAATGAAATTTATCCTTGGGAAAGTTTTTCTTTGAAAAATACATCCTAATATCTTCTTAACACCAAAATAAAGAAACCTATGATAATATATAAGATCACTTCTTTAAAACTCTGGGTCATTCTAAAATAATGTTCTCCTAATATACCTTTAACCACATAAAATATGACATTATAATCTTCAAAAAGGGTTTATAACTTCTAAATTATCCTAAAATGATATCTACATAATCTCCAAAGTTGTATAAACCCTACTTTGATACCAAATGAGATAGATCAAAATCCACACTTTGGGATTTAGTGCTAAAAATATAAACTTTACATTTTTATCTTGATACCAAAAATCATGACCCAATTTCAACCCTTTAAAACTTACAACATCAAAAGTAAATATTTTATCACTTATATACCCAAGTATCTTGTAAGTATAGAGTTTTAGAGTATTAGGAAAAAATTAATACATATCAAATTTTATAAAAAATTCTATGAACTCTTATTGAGCTTCACTTGAGTTACACTCTTAATCAATACCATTATCCATCGATATTCTAATCATCACTATACTTGTGAAAATCATTTTAAAACTCAGGGTGAACATAATATTTCTTAGTAATGTGTTTTAAAACCTGAGGTGAAATCCTTTATAATTTAAACTTCTATAAAAACCCTTTAAAAAAATTTCATTTTATATCAAATATAAATCATTTGATATAATAAATAATTTTTTCCTTAATGAAAATTTAAGGTTTTCAAAATCTATAAGAGATGATTATCAAAACTTTCTTTAAAAAGGAATATTATTTTTAAAACCCATTTTATTTCAAAATATAAAATCATTTGAAATAAATCAATATTTATCCTTTGAAAACTCAAAAACATTACATTTAAAAATAATATCTCTTTCTAGAATATAATGATACTCAATAAAATTTAAGAAAGACCTTGTGACCACTAGTAATATTTATGTTCTAAACATAACTTTTAAGAAAAAGTACCCTTGAGGTTATGAGTTTACATCCCATTCATCATCATCAAAATCAATACCCAAGTAGAAAATTTTAAATAAAACATTTTTATTAAGCTTTCCTTTCTCATTATAAATCCATTTAAAATAAATTTTTGAAAACTTCATATCTATTTAATTTATTTTCGGTTGGAATAGCCCTAAGGCCTTATTATTTTTGATAATACACCTTTCAAGGGGTGCAGTGGAACCCTTATAAGGCCTGAAGGCTTAAAGAAAATTATATAACCTATAGGTCTTAGAGGGAATCACCCAGACAAGACAATTTTGAGAATAATTTGGTGTATGTATATACAATACACGAAATCATGAATGACATCCATGAATTTTAAATAATATTTTATGCATAATTTTTTTAACACATTAAAACTATCTTGAAATAAGAAAATAAAACTCTTGAATCAAACTCCCTTTGGAAGATAGTTTTGAGAATATAATTTTAATAAAAATGTTTTCAATTACAATTAGGTTGAAATCTTAAAATAATAGTTTAAAATAATCTCCCCATTGGAAAAAGATAAATTTAATGAAAACATTTTACCATATAATAAAATGGGTTTTGGAAAATAAAATCATCTTTCTATTACAAGAAAGGGGGTTTAACAAAAAATAAAAGTTTTATAGGTTTTCCCTTACCTTACAGTAGGTTGCTAAAATCACTTCGTTAGAACCCTAATACTTCTCCAATATGCTTCCATGAACAGACTCTCCTTCTTTCTATCATTAACTATCTCACTCGAAACATGAAGGGTATTACTAAGTAACTATATAGCACTTAAATCGTTTTTAAACCAAATTAAGGTGATATTTATATAGATAACCTTTACTATATATCCAAATTAAAATATTAGATATATTAAATATTAGTTCCTCATATTCATATTTGTTGAGGTTTGATAAAATATATTTTACAATGATTTTTATATAAAATATAATTTCAATACCATCCTTCTCACAAAAACCATATCTCTAATATATGGTGAAAAGTATTCATGATCATATATCAAAATTAAATATCATAATGAGATCTTAACTTTTTAACTCTAACCATTTAATAATGAAAGGGGAAAGTGAAGAGCCCATGGTGTGTTTGAATTTGATTCTGCACTCCAAGGAAAAAATGTTAGACAAAGCTGTCCGTCCCAATGTCTCAGAAGAGGAGATCAAAATAATTTATGAAAGAAGGTTTCAAGTTGACGCCAATGAGGAGCAAGAGCTATGGATAGAAAAACAAGACCAAATTCTGGCCCAGGGCTTCAATCAGGGAATAATCAACTCAGAGGAATTCATCCAGACAATGGAGAGGATGCTTACCCACTTTGAAGAACTTATTAGAGAGGACCCAGAAACACATGTTAGTCCTTTAAAATTAGATCTTTATAGGGAATCTAACTCGGATAATCTAAGTCTCATATTAAATAATTTTGTGAGCTCTTTTAGCACATAGTGGTCTTGTATGTGAATTTGGTTTCCCATTTTTCCTCAAAATGGCTTAATAAAAAATTTAAATTTGGATGGAAGAGTGGTCGAGCTTCATTAGCTTATGAGCACACTGTTAACTATTAAAAATCATGAAAATTAATAAAAACAAGGCTCTATAATTATTGTTGTTTATATTTATGTCACTATATACTAACATTGATCTTATTTTTTCAAAAAAATGAGCACGTGATAGCATATTAAATATATTTACATTCCTTCGATTTTATCAGCAGGTTCAAAGTGAGGAAGAAGATGATACATTAGATTCAAATATAGAAGTATGCAGTTACCTTTACATGAATTTAGAATACCTTTACATGGATTTAAACTCACCACATAAGCCTTACATATGACATTTTTAGTTTCTTTTACCCATACATGAGGTACTGAAGACTCTTACATAGTGTTTATATTAAATATATTACCCTACGTAAGTTAGGGTTTACCCTTACACAACCCATGTACTTATTACATTACCCTGAAATGAGCCATGGTGTACCCTTACATAAGTGTTTCTATACCATTACAAAGCCTCAGTAGAGTGTGGGATACTTTTAATTAGTAATATACTTACTTTTATATGAGCACATCACTGGGTACTTACTCTCATGCAAGTGTTGGAGTACCCTTACGTAGGTAGTACATGACCTTTACGCAAATCTAGAACTCAAGAGTTACCCTTACACAACTATTAGATGACCGTTACATAACATATATTACCCTTAAGTAGCAGTTGGGATACTTATATATAAGAAGTGTAATACCCTTACATAGAAAATGTTGCCTTTATGTGAGAACAAACAACACTACTTACCCTTGTGTGAGTGAAAATAAACCTTTACAAAATCTAGGAAAATATTAAGCCACCCTTATGTAACACCCCAAGCTTCCACAATATGATTCATTTTAAATAATTCAATAGCTTGCGCTGCACGCAACATCGAGTTTGAGCGCACCAAGACCTTTCAAACTAGCTGTTTAAAAAATGGTTATGAACGATATTAACCACATTTTGAAATTTTATAAATTTTATTTTTCAAAATAAAATTCATTTTTGAATTTAGAATATCAAAATTATATTAGGTTGAGAGTTTGGTAATTTTCTAAAAAGTTTTAATTTTTGATGAATAGTGAAAACACTACATTGACGTTTAAAAACTAATTTTTTTTATTTAAATAATTATTTTAATTTAAATTTATTTTAAAGTAAAAATATATACATAATACATATTTTAGTCCAATTTAATTCATTAGAGTCATTTTATAATATAATTAGATATATAAAATTTTATCAAACTTTTGAATGTCTCTTTTACCCACCTTCTTGGCACATTTGCAAATTAGAACTAAACGCAATTTTACCACTTCTATGAATTGAATTTAAAAAATCTGAGATAAATGGTTGTAATTAGGGAAAAAAATTTTGGTCTAATAGGATCAAAATAATTTTTGGTGAATAATAACTTTTGAATTTTATTTACCACGATTAAAGATAAATAGGGTAATTAAAGGTAAAAATAATAATATAATAATATAAAATTACCCTAACACATGTCCTAATTAAATTGGATAAGTCTATTTAGACCAAAATAACCCTTAGGTCTAAAATTTTATCCTTCTTAATCCACTTGTGTTAGATTAGGAAATTTATTATATTTTATTTAAAGAAGAGTTAAAAATGTCATATTTAAATTTTAATAACTAAACTATTTTTAATATAGGGTTATACATAAGATAAATTAGACTATAAACATTAATTATAAATATAATAAATTTATCTACATAATGATATATATATTTTAATATTTTTAGATATTAAATAATTAAATTTAATTGTGACACCATGATGATGTAGTAATTGATTTGTCAAAGGACGAATCAAATAAATGATATTAATAATAATAAAATAAATATAATTTCAATTAATTAATGAAATAAAATAATTTTATAGATAACTTATACATGTTAATGAAATAATTAAAGTATTGGTTAGAATTTATCATTTTGGTTTGATATTTTTAAAAATGAAAATATTAAATAGTAATAATATTGACATAAATGATATTTTAAAATAAATACTATTTTATTAAATGATATAAAATTCATAAAAATATAAGGTTTATCAAACTAAATTTTATAGTGATAAAAAGTTCATAAATGATCCACTTTAGATTCTTTTTTCAATTTATAGTAACTATATTAACCATTTAGTATAAAAATACAAGAAGACATGGTAAAAATTGAACTATTTAACTAAGGGTTAAATCTAAAATATAAGGATAATTTTATAACCTAAACATTTTAAAACCTATTGGTTGAGAGTATTTATACCCATAATCATCTTATATTAGAAATAAATCAATTTGGAGCTATTAGAAACCAAAAATTATTTTATAATAAATTAATATTTCAAGATTTTTCCTAAAGTTCCCCACAGCTCTTTTATACAAGGAAACCTCCCTTTCTCTTTAACTCACACCTATAAATCCTTTTGGTTCGGACAAAACCTACCCATTTATCCTTAAAACCTCCATCACTTCATCCTAGAGGCCTAACTATGGGAAGAAATCCATCCTAAGGATCCATTTTGTTCAAATCAAAAGGAAACACCTGAAGAAGTGGTAATTGTTTTATCAACCCCTTCGATGTTCTTTTCTTCTTCTACTTTATCTTCCTATATTGTTTCCATAATAAATTAATAAATCCAGAATATAATATATAATGATATTTTTTTATGACTATGGTACAACCATATTAATCTCTTTTCCCATCCTATGAACAAAATACGACCATGCATGCGTACATACAACTTACCCTCTCCACGTCGTGGTGTAACTTGGTATTCTACTCTACTTTTTTGGATGGGTATAATGATGAGTAAAAAAGATATAAAAAATAAATATGAAATTATTATGATTTTATATAATTAATATAACATCCAATTATATATTATTTAACCATCAAGGAAATGATATTGTCTCTTGTGCGTATGTACAAATTACCGTCTCCACGATGCGATAAGACTCATTCTATATGTTATCTATTCAAGAATGATTAAAAAAATTTATATGATGAGTAAAAATAATAATTATGAACTTAATATCATTCTGGATATGAATCAAATTAATCTTATTCATAAAAAACATGATTTACAAGTTAAAATAGGAATGGAAAATAAATCAGTTAACACCCGAAACAATGGTAATACCGAAATATTATTAACAAAACAATATAAGAGGATCATATATAATATAATAAATATGTATGTGGTTATGGTATTATTTAATAAAATACTTTAACCATTATACAGTTGGTTAACACACCCTCTATTAAAGGAAAGTACATGGTAAGGGTTATTTTCACAATCTCTTTGTTATTCGAGATTGCTTATACGTAAGAATCTACTGGGTCATCCTTATCATCCATGTACATTTTTATGAAAATGTAACTCAAAATATTATCAAAAATTATTAAAATTCATTTTTACCCATGTTTGAATTTTTAATTTTTTTAGAGGAATATTTCCATTGTTTTCCAAATGTGGTACTTTATAACCTTTTCAACAAATTAAGGAAAGAATGTTTTTTAACTTATATGGTGCGAGTTGATATTTTCTGCCATTATGTTACCTTACCATTTTGAATATTCTCTTACAATATTACATGGTTATTTTCAAAATAAATGTTTTATTTTCAACTTTCATGTATTTTAAATGATTTAAAGTAAAAAGGGATATTTCCCTCAAATTGTTTTAATAAATTATTAAATTATTTTCATCTATGTCAACATCCTTTGTTGGATTTTATGATTGTTTGAGGTTGATTTATTATGATAAAATATTCCATATTGTATTGATGTTTTTGTGATTTTTGAATGTGGATGTGCTATTTTTATACCATTCATGGTTTATGGTTAAAGTATCAAGTTTTCATATGTTATTTTTAATACAAATGTTTATGTTATGTTTCAAAATTTTCATATGAGGAATGAATTGAACTTAGTAAGTGAAAGGAGGGGCCTACTATATCCCCTTAATGTATTAGTAGGTCTCATGAAACAAACTAATTCCTTGGCACAAGTCCTTGACAATATGGTAATGGTCTTTGTATGAGGCCTTGACGGTATGGTTATGATATCTGACATTATGAATTTCCTTGTTATGAGATTATTTATTGATATTACATGTGATTATTCAACTATTAGAATTTATATGTGAATGTTTAAATGGGTTTATTTGATTTATTATTTCCATATTATGTAAAAGATAATTTTTCAAAAGGATTGTGTTTTAGTTTTATACCTATCCTTAAAAGTTCATGCTTATTTATGATGGCTTTTGCTATATTTTTTATCCTTACTGAGAATCTAAGATCACCCCTTTATTATGTTTAATTTTTCCCCAAGTTGTGAATAAGTATATTATGATTTACCTACAGGGATAATATAAGGGATATGAGAGTTTTCAAAGGGGATAATATGTTATTTTTCATTTCAAGATGTAATGTAAAACTTATGTTTGTATCTAGCATTTCGAAGGCTCCTAAACTGATTGGTAATTTGGGATTTAATTTTCTTGTGATCATGAAAATGTAATGTAATAATGCACCAACTATGGAAAACTGGGTTTGGGTAATTACAGTTTGTATCAGAGAAAGTTTAGTAAAAGCATTGGAAACTAGATTTAGAAAAACTTTGATTAGGGATCATAACCCTAAGATAGAATTTGGGATAAGTATAAAAGAACATCATAGAATTTTGGTAATATAGAGATTATATGGTTATTACTAGAAAATAAATCTCTGTATGGATTATACAAGTAGACATGGTTCTGGAACAGATGTACCTAGGAGTAATAACTTCAACGGGGTAACCTGTTACACGATAACGTACCTTACTGCAGATCTGTTTTGACACTCCTAGGGGATATCTTATGATAATTCACATTTTCTTTACAAAACAATATGAAGGATTTTGATATAAGATGATAATGAATAACCTTGGTAAAACCTAATGTGTTTTAGTATGAAAATAAGGTGTCATGATATTCCATAAATTAATTTACAACTGTTGTTACTCACACTCTGCTTTTTGGTTTTAGACAATGGTTGGATCCCAAAGAATTCATATTGACATCAAACATAATGGAAAATCTAGACAAGGTGATGGAGATGAGAAACCAAATGGAATGTTGATAGAAATGAAATATATCATGTTTATTCCTAATCAATTTTCCAAAAATATGATCAACAACTTATACATTAACCAACTCCTGAACACACAAAAGAAGAAAAAGGAAGAGCATTCTAAGAGCTCCAGTGGTGGAGACCATGGAGAAAAGAAAGACCAATTTCAATCATATAGGAAATGTGGAAGGAGACACCCAAGAAAGTGTCTTAACAAAACAAAGAAATTATTTATGTGTGGGAAAGAAGGACATAAAGAAAAGGATTTCTGAGGAAAAATAAAGAGTACAATGGAAGAAGATAAAATTTATCATAAGAATCAATTTATAGTCATTTGTCATAAATGTATGGGACTTGGGTATTACTCAAGTAAATGCCCTATTCTATAGGATAACCACTAGGTCAAGGAAGGACCTATATTGAAACAAATGGATGATCAAATTTTTAAAAGTATTAAAGGTCTTTTGATGATGGGATTACTTTTTAAGACTTTATTTTAGTTTATATAACCATGATGTTTGTTATGTGAATGTATTATTCGAGGAAGAGATTATCCTTTCTTGTGTGTAAAAAATTATAAAGGTATAAATAACCTTTAGGGTTTATATGATTTGGAGTTAATTATGGGATATTACATTTTAGGATGAAAAATGAAAGAGACTAAAATATTTTATGGTTATTTTTTTATATTTTATCTCATTTTTGAAATTTTATAAAAATTATATAGTTTTAGAAAAAAGATAACCCATAAGATGGTTGAAAACCCGTCACATCCAGTAAGGATGTGGGTCTTAAACCCACAACATAAGTGAGAAAAGGGTGCATCGCCTACCACTAGCCTACGTGAAGTCCCTAGTTAGTTTGATTTTTTTTTATTTTTGGTTAAACAAGTTGATGGAATAAGAATAAGTTGATTTTGGGAACTTATGTTTTATCAAATGGATATCCTTGGTATTGGAAATGATTTGGTAATTAATTAATACATATTATTTTGAAATATGTTTACTATTTTGGGAACTTTATATTATTAAGGTAAATATAATACTATGAGATTTTATTTTAGGATTAATGGTTGAATTTTATTATTTTGTTGTGGACTTGTAGTGATTTGGGTTATTTATGGAAATGATTAACCTCTCTTGGAGAATATGTAATTAGGTCAATTAATTTTTGTTATGAGACATTAAGAGTGATTATTTTATTTAGAGATAAATGTTAAAATTGATCCTAGAAGACTATGTGGTCAAATCCATCTGAATTTTGGGTTTCAATCTTGGTCTAGAATATTTTTTTAGGAAGGTTAGTTATTTGGCGAATGATTAATGATGAAATATTTGGGTATTACAGTATAATTTTTGAGAATATTTTAGAAAATTATCTTATATTGTACTAAAATTTTGGTTAATTACTTATGATATTATCTAAAATATGAATTTAGTACTTCAAGTGGGAAAAATTCATCTTGAAAACTCATCATTTGGAGAAAAAGATGAGTCTATAGTAGAAATTGACTAAAGGAGGAAACTCTACTCATTAAGTAAGTATGTATGTTTCATTATGTTCTTATTTTATGAAGTAAATGAATTCTTTAAAACTAGTTTAAAGGTCATAAAACCAAAAATGTTTTCCTAATACTTTCTTTTGTGATGAATCAAATGGTCCCTTGGATCATTGCATATTTACATCTTTCAGATTGTTAACTTTCTCCTAATAATATTCTCTATCACTATCCATCAGAACTTTATGGTCATATTTTCTTTCATTTCTATGTTTTCCTACATGGAAACCTAGTATGTGTTATCTATGGTGACCTTCGTACTTCCCATTCTCTATTTTAAGATTGAGGTATCATTAATCTTTTTCTGATATGGGATTTTAATAAAGATATTTTGAAAAGTCCAAACCATAGTCTTAGATTTAGAGTTTAAATTGTGAGGACACAATTTATTAAAGGAGGGAAGAATGTAACACCCCAAGATTCCATGGTATGATTCCTTTTAAATAATTAAATAGTTTTCACTACATGCAACATTGAGTTTCAGCGTACTATAACCTTTCAAACTACCCGTTTAAAAAACAGTTATGAATAGTATTAACCAAATTTTGAAATGTTCTAAATTTTATTTTTCAAAATATAATTAATTTCTTAATTCCAAATATCAAAATTATCTTAGGGTGAAATTTTGATAATTTGATAAATAGTGAAAAACACTGCATTGATGTTAAAAACTGACTTTTTTTATTTAAATAATTATTCTAATTTAAATTTATTTTGAAGTAAAAATAGATACGTAATACATATATTAGTCCAATGTATGTAATTTGAGTCATTTTATAATATAATTATATATATAAAATTTTATTGAACTTTTGAACGTCTATTTTACCCACCTTCTAGGAACATTTGCAAATTAAAACTAAATGTAATTTTACCACTTCTGTGAATTGAATTTCAAAAATATGATTTAAATGGTTGTAATCAAGGTGAAAAATGTGGTCTAATAGGATTAAAATAAATTTTGGTGAATAATAACTTTTGAATTTAATTTACCACGGTTAAAGGTAAATAAGGTAATTAAAGGTAAAAATTATATTATAATAATATAAAATTACCCTAAAACATGTCCTAATTATATTGGATAAGTTTATTTCGACAAAAATAACCTTTAGGTTGAAAATGTAATCCTTTTTGAGACACTTGTTTTAGATTAGGTCATTTATTATATTTTATTTAAAAAAGAGCTAAAAATGTCATATTCAAATTTTAATAAATAAATAATTTTTAAGATAGGGTTATACATAAGATAAATTCGACTATAAATATTAATTAGAAATATAAGAAATTTATCTACATAATGATAATTTTTTATAATTTTTAGACATTAAATAATTAAATTTAATTATGATACCATGATGTTGTAGTAATTGATTTATTAAAGGAAGAATCAAATAAATGATATTAATAATATTAAAATAAATATAATTTGAATTAATTAATGGAATAAACTAATTTTATTGATAACTTAAACATGTTAGTGACACATTTAAAGTATTGGTTCTAAGTTATCATTTTGGTTTGATATTTTTAAAAATGAAAATATTGAATAGTAATAAAATTGACATAAATGATATTTTAAAATAAACACTATTTTATTAAATGATATAAAAGTCATAAAAATATAAGGTTTGGCCAAATAACTTGGATAGTAATAAAAATTTCATAAATTATCTACTTTATATTCGTTTGGAAATTTATAGTAACTATATTAACCATTTAATATAAAAATACAAGAAGACATGGTAAGAATTAAATTATTTTACTAAGGGTTAAATCTAAAAGATAAGGATAATTTTATGACCTAAACACGTCTAAAACCTATTGTTTGAGAGTATTTATACCCATAATCATCTTATTTTCTAAATAAATTAATTTTGAGCTATAGAAACTGAAAATTATTTTATAATAAATTAATATTTCAAGATTTTTCCTAAAGTTCCCCTCACCTCTCTTATAAAAGGGAACCTCCCTTTCTCTTTAACTCACACCTATAAAGCCTTTTGGTTCAGAAAAAACCTACCCATTTATCCTAAAAACCTCCCTCAATTCATCCTATATGCCTAACTATGGGAATAAATCCATCCTAAGGATCCCTTTTGTTCAAATAAAAAGGAAGCACCCGAAGAAGAGGTAATTGTTTTATCAACCCTTTCAATGTTCTTTTATTCTTCTACCTCCTCTTCCTATGTTGTTTACATAATAAATTAATAACTCCAGAATCTAATATATAATGATATTTTTTTATGATTATTTTATAACCATATTAATCATTTTTCCCATCATATGAAAAAAATATAACCATGTGTGCGTACGTACGACTTACCGTCTCCACGCCGTGGTGTAACTTGTTATTCCACTCTACTTTTTGGATGGGTATAATGATGAGTAAAAAGGATATAATTAATAAATATGACATGATTATGATTTTTTTTATAATTAATATAACATCCAATTCCATATCATTTAACCATCAAGGAAATGATATTGTCGCTTGTCTGTACGTACGACTTACCATCTCCACGACGCAATAAGAATCATTCTCTATATTATCCATTAAATAATGATTATAGAAATTTATATGATGAGTAAAAATAATAACTATGAACTTGATATAATTATATATATGAATCAAATACATCCTATTCATAACAAACATGATTTACATGATAAAACAAGAATGAGAAAATGAATTAGTTAACACCCAAAATAATGGTAATACTGAAATATTATTAAAAAAACAATATTAGAGGATCATATATGATATCATAAATATGTATTTGGTCATGATATAATTTAATAATATAATTTAACCATTATACAGTAGGTTAAAACACCCTTAACTAAAGAAAAGTACAAGGTAAGGGTTATTTTCACAATATCTTTATTATTCGAGATTACTTATACGTAAGAATATACCGGGACATCCTTATCATCCATGTCCATGTTTTTGAAAATATAATTAAAAATATTATATAAAATTATTTAAATTCATTTTTACCCATTTTTTATTTTTTATAAAATGTTTTGAAAGGAATATTTCCATCATTTTCCAAATGAGGTACTTTATAACCTTTTCAATGAATTAATAAAAGAATGTTTTTTTAACTTATATGAGATGAGCGACTATTTTTTTTTCCATTATATCGCCTTAACATTTTGAATATTAACTTACAATATTAAAAGGTTATTTTCAAAAGAAATGTTTTATTTTAAAATTTCATGGCTTTTAAATGATTTAAAGTAAAAAGGGATATTTTCCTCAAAGATTTTTAATGAATTATTAATTTTTTTCATCTATGTCAACATCCTTTGTTGAATTTTATGGTTTTTTGAGGTTGATTTATTATGATAAAATATTCCATATTATCTTGAAGGTTTTTTGATGTTTGACTATGGATGTACTATTTTTATACCATTCATGGTTTATGGTTAAAGTATTAACTATTTGTATGCTAGTTTTAATATGAATGTTTATTTTATGTTTCAAACTTTTCAAATAAGAAATGAATTGGACTTAGTAAGTGATGGGAGGGGCCCAATTTAGCCCCTAGATGCATTGGTAGGTCTTTACCGAGCCGTTCAATGTTGCTATTGTTATTCCTTCAGTCAAATTAAATTCCCTAACTTGGACTAGTATAGTGGGAAAGTACGGGGTCGGTCCACAGGGAAATGAAGTTGGTGTTTATGTTTAATGAACTAGAGTTATTCGGTGAAGATGCTCAATTTAAATACATTTGGTTGGTGGTTCATGATTCAGATATTAAAAACAATAACTTGTTACTGAAACTTATCTAATTCACTATTGGTTACTTTAAAACTGAAATTGTTTAAAACCAAATTTTACTAAATGATGATGAAGATGTGCCAGGGTTGGATATTCATGTGGGACTAGAACCTTAATCCCTATCATGATGTGTTATTCATAATAAACCAAATTTCTGGGTTTCATATGTGTCAGAACTTCCTTGGTCCGACAAGTTCCGATCAAGTCGGTAGAAATCAATTACTTGGTCTGGCAATTGATTTCTACTAACTTTTCGTTAAGAGAAACCCTCTAGAAACGACAAGAATATCCAATGGTCATGGATATTATCGTCGTATTTCTCCCAACGATCCCTAGAAACTCTATTATTGATCCTACATGGAGGTTTCCAGCAAAATTGAAAATAGAAATGTTGGAATAATTAGGTGAGAGGTTACGAACAAATACAATGATAAGGGGAAGGATTCTAGAGAACCCGAATTTCTCCCAGCCCCAACACAAAGGGGGTTTTAGCTACTCATAATCAAAGAGGTAGAAAACTTACTATTAAACTTCAAGGAGTTCATTACCATAAATCTGAACAAGAAAATAGAGGAATAAAACATATCAAAACCAAAAACAAGTTTTCAAAACTCCCCCCTCCTTCCTCATGAAAAATCCCCCTTCCTTTCTAATGAAAAATCCCCCTTCCTTTATCAAGTATCCAGGGTCTTCCAGGTCCAAAAATGTCCTTTTTCCAGTTGTCAAAAGGTAAGGCTCAAAGGAAAACCTGAGTCAAGGAGTTGGTGGAAAGGGGGAAAGCAAAAAGTAAAAGCTGAATTGGGGTGCACGGTTTAGGCGCACGGTTTGGTAAACCGTGCGCAAACTGTGTGGAGGCTACTACATTAGATTCTTCAGCTACACCATTTGGGCACACAGTTTGGCAAACCATGATCAAACCATGTTGTATCTACTATCTAGAATTTTTTGAGCTACACAGTTTAGTCTGCAGGGCCCGCACCACTTGTAAACTGTGTGGAAATCGTGCGGACCCTTCTGTAATGGTAATCCCCTCCCACACAGTTTGCACACGGTTTGGGTAAACCGTGCGACAATCATGTGGGTCCTCTTGGCCTTTGAAATTACTTTGTTCTCCATCCTTCACATCAAGTATTTGATCCAAAAAGCACCCATCCAGTATCATCAGAGGGAAAAGGGTACTTCGCCTCCAATTCCCTTCTGAATCTCCAAACTTCAAAGATTCCATGCTTTATCCTTTAATGAATGAAGAACCTATCAAGAAACATTATCTTTGTGAAAATAAAATAAAAAACATCCACAAAACCAATTTATAAATGTTAATCTAGGTGGAAATTCCTTATGCACAACAGTGCATCAAACTCCCCCACACTTGATTAGTTGTTTGTCCTTAAACAAAAGCATAACAATCATGACCAAGGTGTCACTAATGAGATAGGTAGAAATATCACAGATTATACCATTTAGGTGAATATGAATTTTGAACTAATTATCGATAAAAATTACAACATTCAAACTTCATGGCTTCCCAAGTCTATGAAGTTATCCAACAAAGTAATCTTAATCCAAAACAGTTAATCATTCATTCAGAAACCAATTGTTGCTTAAAATTGACTTTTCCCTTCTTCATTCAAAGAGAGTTCCTACCTACATTTTAATCTAGTTATACACTCATATTATCTAAGTCTAGGTTTCGTCGTCGCCAATTGGTGGGATATTACTTTTATAGGTCAAACGCCCTCATTGACTTGCATTTTGGAACATGATGAAAGGTCATCAAAAGTATTGGGCATGCCTTTGCATATCTCAAAATAAATTTTTCTGTAAAGGTGTGAGATACTAGAATCTAATTTTTCCCAATATGCTCATGTCAATACATGATGAATTTTTTAGAGAAAGTCAAGAGTTCATGTAATTAAGACTGCGCCATAGCCACTAGTGCGGCAACAACAATTCCTAAAACCTCACCTCTCTTTATGCACAATTTGAATTCCATTTTAAGGGGTTTCTCAATTTGAATTACTCCATCACAAAAATCATATTTAAATAGATTGTTTTGCTAAATTATTGAATAAATGCTCCTTTTCAATATTACAGAGTTTATTCACATCACAAACTAGGTTAAACAATCCGGACATATGAGCCATTTTCAGAGATAATTTCCAAAATTCAGTTTTAGATAAGTGGTATAAACCCATTACATCTATAACAACCCTTTAGAAACACCTAAGAAAATATGCTACCTGAGTTTAATTGGACAATCAATCAATCAAAATGGGGTTCTAATTAAGGGTGCCCTCCCCCACACTTAAAACTGGGAACGGTCCCCCATGAAGGTAAAAATGTAGAGAAGGCTGGGCATGTGGTAGCATTACAAGGGAGAGAAGAGAAAAATGGAAAAGTTGAAAAGTGAAAACTCTACTGAAACATGTGAAGTTTGAAAAGAAGATGATGTGCGAGAGCCTGATGAACGAAAAAATGGCTGTCATGGAACATATGAAACACCTACTGGAAAAAAGAACCATACAAGTGAAGCTTGAAAACAAAACAGTACCAACAGTAGGGAAGAAAGCACATCACATTATCACACCATAACAAGTAAAAGCATCACAACATAGGAAGAATGTTCAAGTCAATTAATACAGACACAACACAGAATAAAGGAAGAACAAGCAAAACATCTGGTCAGGGGGCATGAGGAGTAAAAAATTAGTCATGTATGTTTGAATCTCGTCATTGATTCCCAAATCTTCAACGTGGTCTAGGATGAACTTGTGGTGAGGGATAACTGCACGGTTGGACAAGGTACAAAACCTCATCACTTCTTCATTTTTGAAAAATTTGAGTTGAGGGCCATGGGAAGATTGGGAGCCAGAGGCCCGGGCGCGTTTGGATGTGGACATTGAGGGTAGGGTTGTAGGGTTTTTGGGATGTGGGGTGCCTACAGTAAAGAACAACAGTACAATAGGCACACAATCACAACAAGTAAAGAGAGACATATGAAATTCTAAAATTCATGTATACATACCCTATGTCAAATCCCAATTTGAAAATATTAGGTTTGGAAATCACACATTCATTGAAAATCAGTTGATCATTTGTGTGTAATGTAAAATCATTGGAAAATAAAAAGAAAAGATGGAAGGTGAATGGCCAAGAACCAAGAAGATGAAAAGAAAAGAAAAATGGAAGGTGGAGAGTTTCTTGGACAAACCCTAGGGAGAAGAGAAAGGAAAAAGGAAAGAAAACAAGAGAAATGGAGAAAGGAAATAAGAGAGAAGGATAAAACAAACCTTTGGTGGAGGTTACTTGGTAGGAACTTGGTGGAGGAGAGGAAGAAGGGGAGAGGAGAGGGGAGGGGGTTCTACACGGGTTGGAGCAGGGAGAGGGGGTCACACATAGAAATGGGAGAGGGAGGGGAAATCCTGATTTTTATAAAAAAATTGGGTGTTAAGTGGCCGCACAGTTTGGGCGCACAGTTTGGTAAACCGCGTGCCAACTGTGCGGAGGCCACTATCTGTGAGAGCTTAATAGGAAAAGTTAGCGTACAATTTGGTAAACCGTGCACAAACAGTGCAGATGGTTCTGTGTGAAGCACTTGCCCCATTTGAATATGAAAACACACCCTTTTCAGTACAATTTTGGGCCCCTTTTTATTAGAAAAGAAATGTTGATATTTTCCATTGAATGAGTAAGAATTGCATTGAATAAATTCATATGACACTCCAACTTGGAGTGAGAATTCTATCTAAAACATGGAAGAATAGAAAAGAACACTATCATGCAATCTTAAGCACACTCAGAAAATCAAGACATTGGGAAAGAAATTTTTTGAAAATGCTGGGTTACCTCCCGGTCAGTGCTATGTTTTAAGTCTCGAGCTCAACTTACCTGGGCCTTGGCATGGTGGAAACGATTCCCACCATGTCATCCATGTTGTAGTATGTTTTGAGGCGCTGTCCATTCACTTTAAATGTTCTCCCATCTACGTCTGCCACTTCCACCGCTCCATGGCGGAAGACCGTAAGCACCGTGTAGGGTCCTGACCATCGGGACTTTAACTTTCCTGGAAACAATTTAATACGAGAGTTAAAAACCAGAACCTTGTCACCTGGCTGGAAAGTCTTCCATGAGATCATGCGGTCATGGACCGCCTTTGTCTTCTCCTTATATAAGGCTGCATTCTCATAGGCCTCCCGCCCAATCTTGTCTAGTTCTGTCAGTTGAAATTTTCTCCTTTCCTCGGCTGCCTTGAGGTTAAAATTGAGGGCCTTAATTTCCCAATATGCCTTATGCTCCATCTCCACTGGCAGGTGGCAGGGTTTTCCATAGATCAGTCGAAACGGGGATATGCCCATGGGTGTCTTGAACGTTGTCCAGTAAGACCATAAAGCATCATCCAACTTCTTGGACCAATATTTTCTTGAGGCGCATACTGTCCTATCCAATATGTGTTTCAGCTCATGATTGGAAACTTCCACCTGACCACTAGATTGAGGGTGGTAGGGCATCCCTTGATTATACTTGAATCCATACTTTTCAAGCACTTTCCTCATAAGTTTGTTATCGAAGTGAGTACCACGATCGCTGATCAACACCCGCAATGTTCCAAACTGACTGAATATATTGTTTTTCAGAAAAGAAACAACCACCTGATCTATATTTTGAGTAGTTTACACTGCTTCCACCCACCTAGATACATAATCAACACATACCAGGATGTATGTGTTCCCAAGGGATGGGGGAAACAGACCCATGAAGTTGATCCCCCATACATAAAAAATTTACACTTCGAGGATCGGGTTTTGTGGCATCTCAGCTCAATGGCCGACATTCTCTGTCCTCTGGTATCAATCACAGCATGAAATGAAATGACGTGTATCCCTATTCATGGTCGGCTAGAAGAAAACAGATTTTAAAACTTTGGAGACTGTTCGATCTGGTCCATGATGCCCTCCCGTAGGAGAAGAGTGACAGAACTCTAGGACACTTTGAATTTCTTCCTCCGGGATGCAACGGTGGATGATGCCATCGTTGCATGAGCAGAACAACAAGGCATATTCCCAGAAATAGTGTTTCACATCCGATAAAAATCGATTATTTTGTTGAAATGATAAGTCTGAGTGGATGACTCCTGTCTCTAGGTAGTTGGAAAAATCGGCGAACCATGGCCAAGGTGGGACTTCAACAGAAAATAACTGCTCATTGGGAAAATCCTCACTTATTTCCCGGTCTTCTTCCCTTTCCAAGTGTGGTAGCTCCATTTGGGATAGGTGGTCAGCCACCACATTCTCACTGCCCTTCTTGTATTTTATTTCCAAGTCAAATTCCTGCAAGAGAAGCACCCAATGGATGATCCGTGGTTTAGCGTCCTTCTTGTTCAATAAATACTTCAATGCTGCATGATCCGTGTAAACCACTACTTTGGAAAGCACCAAGTAGGAGCGGAATTTATCAAAAGAAAAGACGAAAGCTAACATCTCATTTTCTATGGTGGTATAGTTCAGTTGTGATTAAATTAATGTGTGACTAGTATAGTAGATTGGTCTAAAAATGTGATCCAGACACTGTCCCAGGACTGCTCCCATAGCATAATCACTTGCGTCGCACATCAAATCAAACTTCTCCTCCCAATTCGGAGCTATCATGATGGGTGCGTCGATCAATTTCTCCTTCAAAATTTAGAAGGCCTCGATGCATTTACCATCAAACTCAAATATTTCATCTTTAGAAATTATATTTGTCAAAGGATGAGAAATCTTGGAAAAATCCTGGACAAATCTTCGGTAAAAACCCGTGTGCCCCAAAAATCTCCGAATTGCTCGGACTGATGTAGGAATGGGAAATAATGAGATCACTTCTATTTTGGCTGGATCCACTTGAATTACTTGCACCTAAATCTGATGGCCTAACACAATTTCATGTTGTACCATAAAATGATACTTCTCCCAATTTAAGACCAAATTCGTTTGCTCACACCGCTCAAGCGCCAGCTCCAGATTCGTCAGACAAGTAGTAAATGAATTCCTGTATACTGAGAAGTCATCCATGAAAACCTCAAGAATCTATTCTGCCATATCATGGAAGATTGATAGCATACACCTCTGAAAGGTGGCTGGAGCATTGCATATCCCAAACGACATCCGGAAGTAGGAAAATGTGCCACACAGACACGTGAAGGTGCTCCTTTCCTGATCTTCCAGAGTAATTGAAATCTGGTTATAACCTGAATAACCATCTAAGAAGTAATAGAATTCATGTCCCGCCAATCGTTCAAACATCTGATCTATAAATGGGAGGGGGAAATGGTCTTTTCTTGTTGCGTCATTTAACTTCCAATAGTCGAAACATACCCTCCATCCCGTGACTGTCCGGGTTGGGATGAGATCATTCTTCTCATTTGTGACCACCGTGATACCGCCTTTCTTGGGTAACACTTGGAGAGGACTCACCCACAGACTATCAAAAATTGGGTAAATTATGCCAGCATAAAGCAGTTTGATTACTTCCTTTTTGACCACTTATTTCATCGGGGGGTTTAGTCTCCTCTGTGGTTGGCGAGATGCTTTTTACCCTTCTTCCAAAATCACTTTGTGAGTACAAATAGTTGGGCTTATACTCTTGATATCGGCAACTGTCTAGCCGATGGCCTGTTTCTGCCTTCTGAGGACTTGCAAAAGAGAATCCTCTTGATCCTGTGAGAGTGATGAGTTGAGGATCACCAGCAGGGTATGTTTCTCTCCCAAATAACCATACTTCAGGGAGGAAGGGAGAGGTTTTAACTCGAGCTGAGGAGCCTTGAAAATAGATGGTACAATAGGTTCAACCTCTGCCCACTCTAACAAATCAGGGACAATTTCCCTTTGCCAATAGTGGCCGCCTTGGCCTTCAATAAATCTTACTTCCTCCCAGGTCTCTTCAAGGTTTTCATCCTCCAGAACACATTCTTTATGTATGGATAAGATTGTATATCACCATCTTCTAGGCCGAAATGCTTAGCCATTGTTGTCAGAGCACAAAAATCTTCATGCTCCATTAGTGAAACTTTCTTGACTTCCTTTAGGACATTATAGGATACCTTTTCATAACCAACATGGAAGATTAACTACCCTTGGTGTAAATCAACTAAAACCTTCTCGGTAGCGAGAAAAGTTCTTCCCAGAATTAAGGATGCCTCTGGGCCTTCTTCCATATCCAAAATGATAAAATTGGCCGGTAGAATCAACTTCCCCACTTTGACCAACACATCCTCCAACAACCCCTTGGGGTATTTAATAGAACAATCGACAAGTTGAAGTGCCACTTAGGTTGGATTTAGATCATTCAATCCTAACTTCTTAAATACCCCAAAGGGAATTAGATTGACACTTGCACCCAAATCGCAAAGAGCTTTACCAAAATTGCAAGGTCCAATAGTACAATGGATAATGAAACTTCCCGGGCCTTGGAGATTTGGAGGAAGAGTATGTTGTACAATAGCTGAACATTACTCAATAAGGGAAATGGTTCCCAAATATTCCATTTTCCTTTTGTTGGACAGAATTTCTTTCATAAACTTCGCATAAGTGGGAATTTGACTTAAGGCCTCGACAAAGGGAATATTATTGTGGAGTTTCCGAAAGATCTCCATGAATTTAGTGAACTGATAGTCCAACTTACTTCGCTTTATTCTTGATGGGAATGGAAAGGGCGGTTCATATGATTTGATCTCATCTTTACCCTTGCCCTATGGTACTGTTGGTTCTTTATCTTTCTCATTTGTGGAGGAAGGTTCACCAACTGCAAATTCTTCATTTGAGGACATGGACTGCTTCAGTGTTGGGAAAACCTTGCTCATTGTAACATTTGGAATCAGTTCCTTCCTACTTCGTAGAGTAACTGCATTATCCTCCTCCCTCAGATTTATTTCTGTGTTGCCCGGTAGTGTGCCGGGCTGCCTTTGGGAAAACTAATTGGCTAGCTGCCCAATCTGATTCTCAAGGCCTTGGATTGATGCCTCTTGATTCTAAAACCTTGTCTCAGTAGTTGTTATGAACTTAGACATCATCTCCTACAACCTTGAAAGAGGTTCCTGCTGAGGTTGTTGGTTGACTTGCGGTGGAGGTGGCTGTCTAAACTGTGGAGCAGGAAGAGGGTTTTGATACCCTTGCTGCTGATACGTGCCCTGCTGCTGCCTCGGGTACTGATTTTGATATTGCTGTTGCCCATAACCAAGTGGTCTTTGTGGTCGGGGTTGAGGATTTTGTTGTTGCTACCCCCAACCTTGATTTTGATTTTCCTGCCACCCCTGGTTCAGATATTGAGGGTAGCTACTTTGTCCTCTGTTCTGAGCAAAGTAATTTACCTCACTTGGTGAGGCTCCTGCATTGGCACCTAGACACTCGCCCATTGCATGGTTATCTCCATAATCACCACATGCTGGTGAACTGATGGCTTGAACTGGAGAAGGATGCTTTATATTCAAAGCATCAATCTTTTTGTAGATGACATCAAGTTGATCCACGAGCATGGTGGTGGCATCTATATTGTGCATGCCCCTTTTCTGCGTACCTCTTTCCGAGTGCCACTGAAAACTGTTAGCTGACATATCCTCCAATAATTCAAACAATCCTTCCAGTGACTTTCTCATAACTGTTCCTCCAGCTGCTGCGTCAACCACGAACTTGGTGTTTGTGGTGAGACCACCATAGAAAGTTTGGACTTGCATCCATAAGGGCAGTCCATGGTGTGGGAACTTCCGGAGCAATTCCTTAAACCACTCCCATGACTCGTACAATGATTATTAGTCATGATGGTTGAAATTATGAATTTCATTTTTCAATGTGACTGTCTTTGATTGAGGGAAATATTTGGATATAAAGGCCTAAGCCAATGCCTCCCATGTTAAAATGGATCGCCGAGTCAATCCCTTAATCCAATCTTTCGCCTTATCCATTAAAGAAAATGGAAACAACCTTAAGTGGATGGCATCTTCGGAGACCCCATGATATTGAAAGGTGTCACAAATCTCCAAGAAGTTAGAGAGGTGAGAATTGGGGTCTTCACTTGGTAAACCACCAAACTGAACTGTGTTATGAATTAATTTCATAATGGATGGCTTTATTTCAAAATGCAGAGCTTGCACCAGTGGTCTGACTATTCCTGTGTCTGCTCCCTAAATGGAGGGCAGAACATAGTCCATGAGAGTTTGGCATGGAGGCACCGGTTCCTGAGGTGCCTGGGGAGCATAGTGTTGTTGACCTTGCTGATAATATGCATACTGATCCGGAGGAAAAAAATGGGGGTTGGTCCCATTGAATGTGCTGCATCGGTGGTGGATGACTGAATCCCGGCACAAATTGGGCCGGTGGCCTCTGCTGATTTCTTGGCCGGTACTCCATATATACTCTTGGTGGGTTCAACTGCTGCTCTTCATCTCTACCCTGGGTGGATTCTCTTCAATTGAAAATGGCTGTCCAACAACTTGGACAACCCCTGGTTCATCCTCCTGATGCGCTGTGGGATCTTCTGCTTTGTGATCGCCCATTAGTGCACGACGTCACCTGGACAATGTTCGTTCGATTTGCAGGTCTATCATGTGTAACTATGATGACTCAGCAACCTGGGAACGGGTGACTTGACTGCTCATGTACTATGGCCTGCACACATGCAAACAAAATACCTAGCGTAAAAGGGAAACAAAGTTGAAAAACAGAAATAAGATAAAGAAAAGAATTTTAAGAGTTTTTTAATTTTTATTTTCATGGAATAATATCAATTCAATTAACATAAACAACCGTCGCGGTCCCCGGAAATGACACTAAAATTTGATCAAGACATTTAGTGTTTATATTGTTATTCCTTCAGCCAAATTAAATTCCCTAACTTGGACTAGTATAGTAAATAAGTACGGGGTCGGTCCACAGGGAAATGAAGTTGGTGTTTATGTTTAATGAACCAGAGTTATTCAGTGAACATGCTCAATTTAAATATGTTTGGTTGGTGGTTCATGATTCATATATTAAAAACAATGACTTATTACTGAAACTTATCTAATTCACTATTGATTACTTTAAAACTGAAATTGTTTAAAACCAAATTTTACTGAATGATGATAAAGATGTGCTGGGGATAGATATTCATGTGGGACTAGAACCATAATCCCTATCATGTTGTGCTGTTCATAATAACCCAAATTTATAGGTTTCATATGTGTCAAAACTTCCTTGGTCCGACAAGTTCTGATCAAGTTGGTAGAAATCAATTCCTTGGTCCGACAATTGATTTCTACTAAATTTTTGTTAAGATCCATCCTCTAGAAATGAAAAGAATATCTAATGGTCATGGATATTCTCGTCGTATTTCTCCCAACGATCCCTAGAAACTCTATTCTTGATCCGACTTGGAGGTTTCCAGAAAAATTGAAAATAGAAATGCTGGAAGAATTAGATGAGAGGTTACGAACAAATACAATGATAAGGGGAAGGATTCTAGTGAACCCACATTTCTCCCAGCCCCGACACAAAGGGGGTTTTAGCTACTCATAATCAAAGAGATAGAAAACTTACTATTAAACTTCAAGGAGTTCATTACCATAAAACTGAATAAGAAAACAAAATAATAAAACATACCAGAACCCAAAAACAAGTTTTTAGAACTCCCCCCTCCTTCCTCATGAAAAAACCCACCTTCTTTTCTAATGAAAAACCCCCCTTCCTTTCTCAAGTCTCTAGGGTCTTCTAGGTCCAAAAAGGGCCTTTTTCCAGTTGTCAAAAGGTAAGACTCAAAGGAAAACCTGAGTCAAGGAGTTGGTGGAAAGGGGGAAAGCAAAAATCAAAATCTGAAGTGGGGTGCACGGTTTAGGCGCATGGTTTGGTAAACCGTGCACAAACCATGTGGAAGCTACTGCCTTGGATTCTTCAGCCGCACCATTTGGGCACACGGTTTGCCAAACTGTGCACAAACCGTGCCGTAGCTATTGTCCAAAATTGTTTGAGCTGCACAGTTTAGTCTGCAGGGCCCGCACCACTTGTAAACCGTGTGGAAATCATGTGGACCCTTCTGTAAGGGTAATCCCCTCCCACATGGTTTGCACACGGTTTGTGTAAACCATGCGAAAACCATGTGGGTCCTCTTGGCCTTTGAAATTCCTTTGTTCTCCATCCTTTACGTTAAGTATTTGATCCAAAAAGCTCCCATCCAGCATCATCAGATGGAAAAGGGTCTTTATTCCTCCAATTCCCTTCTGAATCTCCAAACTTCAAATATTCCATGCTTTATCCTTTAATGACTTAAGAACCTATCAAGAAACATTCTCTTTGTGAAAATCAAATAAAAACCCTCCACAAAACCAATTTATAGGTGTTAAGTCAGGTGGAAATTCCTTATGCACAGTAGTGTATCAGGTCTCACAAGAAAAACTTGTGTCTTGGCACAAAGCCTTGATAGTATGATAATGGTCTTGATACGAGGCCTTGATGGTATGGTTATGATGTCAGACATTAAGTATTTCCTCATTATGAGATTTTTTATTGATATTTTATGTGATTATTCTTCTAGTAGAATATCCATGTAAATTTTTAAGTGGTGTTATTTTATTTATTATTTCCATATTATGATGAAGATATTTTTTTCAAAAGGCTTGTGTTTTAGTTTTATACCTTTCCTTAAAATTTCATGTTTATTTATGATGGATTCTGCTATATTGTTTATCCTTACCGAGCCTCTGATCTCACCCCTTTATTATGTTTAATTTTTCCCCAGGTTGTGAAGAAGTATATTATGATTGACCTAAAAGGATAATCTAAGGGATATGAGAGTTTTCAAAGGGGCTAATATATTGTTTTTCATTTAAAGATGTAATTTAAAACTTATGTTTATATCTAGTATTTCTAAGGATACTAAACTGATTAGTCCTTTGATATTTGATTTTATTTTGATCATGCCAATGTAATGTAATAATTAAAAGACTCTAGGAAACTATGGTTGGTGAGTTACACCTTACACATCCATCATTAACCTTACGTAAATTCATTTTTTATAAAGAATAAGTTTTTAACTATAAAATTTTATAATTCTAATTCTAAAACTCATATAATCCATTAATTTTATTAATATATTAATAAAATTTATTTACAATTATGTTATACATACATGTAGAAATTAAATATTTTTATTCTTATAATTATATTAACTTATCAATTCATTTATGATAATGTCTTCTTTATATGTTATCATTCAATTTAATATATTTTGTTTCAAATAAATATTTTTATAACAAAATTATTTATATTATTCAATATAATTATCATTATATATATTTATTTCAAATAAATATACTTCAAAAGTATTAATTTCTAATTAATATTTTATTTTTATTGATAAATGTTATATTACCATTATAATTTATATTTATTATTTACTAACATTTATCATAGTCTGTATAATATTTTAAAATATTTTATAATTAATATTATAAACATTATTTTTCATAATATAACTTCAGAAAATATGGTAAATGTAATATTAAATAAGTCACAAGTCATTAATTAACATATTAACCATTTGTTAATAATAATAATCCTTTTAATTTAATAAATAAATAAATAATGGTTAAGTATAAAATTTGAAATGATAACATATTAAATATGAATTTATGTATAATAAAAAATCTATTCATATTATTTCTTAGAAAATAATACAAATATATATAAATTAGTATTTTTATAACTTGAATATTCTAAATTAACTTTTCCAAAATTTATGTTGTTTATAGAAATGTATTTAATTTTTTAAAATAAAATTTATGTTAAAATATATTTTAGTTTGTTTTAATTTCAAATCAATCTATTTAATAAATATTTTTTTAAATGAAAATTATGCTGAAATTACTAGGATATTACATTTCACACTAACACTATAATAGTTTCAAGGAAGCATTACCTATTCCAACTTCTATGACACCTCCTACTAAAAAAAATGCACCAATTTTGTTAGCTCATAGAACAAGAGTAACATGAGCCATCTTTACCAATCTCCTTGTAACCATCTGCAAGAATCTTCCATTCATACCCTAATCTCTAATAGATCTGCATCTAATTTCAAAGAAATCCTGGTTATATTTTCATCACTCTATCATGATAGTTAATGAAGATCACATTTGGAACTGCACAAAACTCATCAAACTTCTCCACATATCACCACTTCCCATCGGGTTTCCCATTTCACCAAAATCTGAAGCAGATGGTCTGATGGTTCAAATGAACTCACTATAACACCCCAAGATTTTAGTATGTATTCTTAATTAAATAAAACTAGTATGTATGATATGTTTTGATACATGAAACATTGAACTAGAATAAACCATGATACATTTTATTGAGATAAAACATTAAAATTAAATATAAACATTAATACCTTATGCAACCATAATATGAAATAACATTAATAAAAGTACGAGTGGAGTAAATACACATGTATATAAAAATACCACAAACATAAAATATTTATCCCTGTGGTTCACCATAAAGATCATAACCCCAAAAGTAACTATGGAAACAAGGAAAATAATTAAAAGTATAATATAAATTTTGAGATAGAAGTAAATTAATAAGATGAATAAATTTTAGCAAAACATATAAGGCTATATATCGTAATGGGATATGGTAATTATGCCTATATTCACTAGACATATGGTTGTATGACTTATGACCATTGTATATATAGTCATTATATATATATGTAAAGTATATTTAAATCCAATTAGTATATAATTATAGATAATAAATTAATAATAATATAATTCACAACACTTTGGTAATAATTAATTTATATGAAATAGGTTTAAGAATAATTAATGTTTAATTTTTTTCTATGTAAAAATAGTTTTTCATTATATTTTATATTTTTAATTAAAAGTTAAATTTTTAAATTTTATAATTTTAATTGGATAAAATAAACTCATTATTTTTATTTAGCATTTAAAAATTATCTTAGATTGAATATTTGGGTTTTCTTAAAAAAGAAGATTTTTAAGTGAATAATCAAAATATAGTTTTTATAAATATCATCAATTTTAAGGATCATCCTGATATAAAAACGACTTAAAGTTTATAAAACATTATGTATCAATAAAATATATGTTTAAAGATTAAAATAAAACATTTAAAAGCATTATTTTGAATTTAGAAACCTATATTTGACATTTTAAAACCTAAGTAATGTTTTATTCAAATAAAAGAGCCATTTTTGATCCTTTTATTTAATTAAGTATTTACAAGGTTGTAGTATATTTTGGATTGGTTTTAAGATCAAATAAATATAATTTTTAATAATAAACCAATAAATTTTATGAAAATCAATACTATGCATGATTTTAGTGTAAAATAATTTTTATGTTTAAAAGGCATTTTTCTAACAATGGGTTTTCATTGTGTTTTTGGAATTTATATTAAAAATAATTTTTACCACCTATAGTGATTGAATATTGAAAAATTGTTTTCATATTTTTAATTATAATATTCAAATTAGGTAATAAATACCATTTTTAGTCATAAAAATAAGTTACCATGGTAAAAGTTAGTCACCACAAAAGGCTAAAATAGTGTAAAAGTGTTAAATCAAGGGTTAAAGCCTTTAAATATCAAAAAATATTATCATAAAATGAGTTTATGTGGTATTTATTAACCTTACCCTTATACAACCTCACATTGTTTTTTAAATTTGGACTTTTTTCTTTGAGAGCGACTTTCCTTTTTATATTATGAAATTAATATTTACAAAATGCCACTCTCTCTCACTTAATATCTTAAATATGTGTTCATGGTAATGATAAGTATAAAAACATGTTATTAATGGTTATATATGATGATATTGATTATTAATAAATTATATTTATGTTATTAATTTATTTTTAATATTTATATGATAGTATAATTATTTAAAATGCTTACATATTGTTGACACAATGCTTGTGAAAGTAGTAAAAAGTCAAAGTAAATGGTTTTGAAAATATAAATAGTGTAATAGTTGAATAAATTGGATAATTAAATTAATTTTAAGGATAAAAATTATTAGTATTAAGTGATATAAATTATTAAATTACAATTCCATATTTCTATTGATATTTTTAAAGTCAAATTATAAAAATGAACTTGAAAACAACTTTAAAGATTATTTAATGTTACAAATTAGTTATAAATCAACTAAAAATCATAAAATATTATCTTAAAAAATATGTGGGTGATATATGGATAATAATATAATCCTTTTTATATTTATATTACTCTTGTATTTTTAAAATTTCATTATTGACCCTTAAAGATTCAATATTTATGAAAAATATATTCTTTTTTCTGATAAAAGAGGACTCAATCCAACCTTTAAAAAGACTCATATGAGTTTTATTTTTTTTAAAAATAATACCTAAATACCCATACAAACTTACCTTTATATATACCCAATCACTTTTTATGACCATAAACCTCTCTTTCAAAGTCTATATATACAGTCGAAAGGAGGATAACAAAAGAAGATGTAACTATCTTCAGAAAATTATTTCAAGTTTCTTTGTTCCTTAACCTCCTATAAATATTTTATAACCATAATAATATAATTAAATAAGTATAATTATTATACTTAAATATTATTATGTTTATGGAACAACCATCATTGATCTTCATTCAATTCGATGGAAAATGTAAACATCACCTGTGCAAATGTGCGAACTACTGCCTCTATGAAACGATGTATTGAATTTACCATCACCACATTACATGGTTAGTTATAAAATATGAATTTAATTAATAAATATAACATCTATTAAATAATTATAATTTATTAAATATAAATCATTATATAACAACCTTCCTTCCCATTCATTAAAAAAAGAAAACGTCACCCATTTGTACGTGCAGATTATAACCTCCACGAATAATGTATTTCATTTTCCATCACCTATTGACATGGATGATTCTAAAAATAGATTTAATAAATAAATATTATATTTATAACATGATTAAGGTTTTGAAAAGGTAAATTTTCTATTATATTTCTATCATTAATAATAAATGGTCATCTTAAAATTTAACTACATGAAAAGAGTACACCAAAATAATTTTTTAATTTAAATTTAATTATGAAAGACCATTTAACTAAAAAAATTATATAATACTGAAATTATAAAAAAATATCTCTATAATTCTATATTTTATGAAACTATTTTATTACACCTTTAACCAAGGTCAACATACCAAAGTAATTTTGGAAAAGTTGATAGAACAACCTCAAATGGTCCACCTAAGAAAAAATATACAATTAATGAATGAGATATGATAATAAATGAAAAATAAAAAATAAAAAATAAGGTTATTAAGAAATTATTTAATAAATTTAATTTTTTTATTCAAGATGTTTTAGTGTATTCAACCAAGCAGAAGTCCAAGGTAAATGTTTCCTATCTGAAGCCTTCTTCTTTGAGACATGTTTCGAATTATAAACATATTTCCATTATATTTTATATATACCTCCTATTTGAAATATTATATAAATATGCAATCTTTAATAATGGTAATTAATTATAAATTTCATTTATTATATTTCAATAGGTTTTTATTCAAGTTTTATAAGATCCATAATGGTTTTTGGTCTCAATTTAGATTCGTTGAGACATGTTTCATATTTCTCACCATTATTTCTTTTATATAGGGAATTTATTAAACTATAAATATATTTTGACATATTATTTAATGTAATTCATGGGATTTAAATAAACATATCATATTTTAACTTTTTATGGATTTTTATTCGAAGGTTACTATAGCCGTAAGGTTTTATTTTATAATCTCAATTTTTGTTGGGATTATTTATGTTTCAATTTCCATTGGGAGAATTGTATGTTATTTATATAATAAATCCCATAAATTTTATTCTAATTTGTTTATTTATATTTTTTAAATAATTATTTACATTTTAATTCTCTTGGGTACTCAAATAAACTGAAATAAAACTCATTAGAAAATCCAACCTTATTTATCTTTTTTGGTTGGAAATATTTCTCTTCCATATCCATATTATTTATTTTTTTCAAGAAAGTTTTTTATATACTTCATTGATTAATAAAGGGTAATTTATATTATATTTTAATTTATATCTAAAATATTAAATTAAACTTTTTAATGTTTTTTGAATAAGTCATTTTTGATATTATTTACAAAAGTTTGAAAAGAATCTCTTAAATGTTTTCTATATGGATGAACTTTCCCATTACCATGAACATTATTAATTATTTGGATTTATTTATAAGTTTTTATAGGTTTATAAAGCAACATATATTTTTATTATTCTATGAGTTTAAAAAGAAAAAAATTTTAGTTTCTTAAAAGTTTTTAAAAGGGATCTCATTACACTTATATATATTTTCATCTTGTAGTCCATATTTTCTTACTTACGTATAGTTTATTTTCAAATTAAATTATTATAAATTATTTTACAAATAATTTTTTAAAAAATTTCTTAATGTATCATGAAAATATTTTTGGAAGTGACTTTTAACTTTGTTTTAACAATTTTTTTACAAAATATTTAAGGAAAATTATTTTTAAAAATTTCACTAACATTTCCCCTTTTTGTTTTATTTTAAAAAAGGATTGAATTAACTAGAAAACATTCTTTTTTGATGAATTTATGATATCCTTTAATTTCCTATTGATTCATATTTTATTCCTTAATTAGTATGGAATGATTATTATTAGTTAACTCACTTCCTTGTGATTATTTTATTTATCATTATAAATTTCCCACTTAGATTCATTTTTCTCCTTCATATCCATATTCCATATTATCATGGATATATTATATATCATTTATTATATTTAATTAGAAGTATACTCATTTATCTATATAGTGTGAATACCCTATCATATATAAATCATATTCTATGGTGGTCATCAAGAAAGATAATTCAGTTATTAACTAGAAAAATATTTATAATTGGTATATTTGTTAATTATATACAGATGATTTGTGATTACTAAATTAGGATTGATTATGTACTGAGAAACATTGATAATATGTTATCTCAATATATATGATTATTGAGTTTAAATAACAGTTTATTATGGATTGTATAGTTCATTCAATATATTATGAATACATTATACTTATTTAAGTACTGGAGGGGGCCATAATTATATATCACCTCGATGTATCAATAATTATCATGAGAAAAAATATCTCGGGTATTTGGTATATGCTTACCCAATTATTTATGATTTCTTGGATGATTTCTTGAAGGCATGTATTATTTATTGGCATGAGGCCTTGGAAGTAAGATTAAGATATTTGACATTGTGCATTCCATCACCATGAAATCAAGAATTTATATCCATGTGATTGTTTATATTATTATGTATGGATATATTTAAAGCTTATATGATTATATATATAGAATTATTTGATTATCATTTATTCTTTACATATTATTCATGCCTTATTTCAATAAATTCTGACGAATGATACCCCTTACTGAGCATTTAATATCACTCTTCTTATGTTTCCATTTCCCTAGGTTATAAATAAGAATACTACATATGATATGTTTATAAGGGTATCATGTGTGAATAATTTTTTGGGATATATTTAAAACTTATTATTGAATAATAAAATCTAGGTATAATGAAAAAATACCCATTAAGATAGAAATATATGGGTTTTTTTAAGTATTATTTTTACTAATTATCTAAGGATTTAAACCTAAAAAGGTGTTGGGAATATAAGTGTCTCAATAATTTCTTTTGATTATAGATGGTTAAAATTGGGTCTCATGAGTTGGTATCAAATACAATTTTTAATGATTATTTTTTATCACTAGATTTGGGAGTACAAGTATAGAGTGTTCTAATTAGTATTAGAGCACAATTTAGATAACTTTAGAGGTTAGGATTTTATCATTTAAGTATAATTTAAGAGTTATAAATATTAATAAAGTTTGATATGTTTAAGGTTGATCATATGTTCAAAGTCATAAGTAACCTTTTAAGATCTAATGTGACTATATTTTAATGGAATTAAAAATATTTTAGGGGAAATTTAGGGGTTTTAAAAATATTACATGATTGAGGTTGATATAACACTTGGATTTAGTATGTGATTTAGTGTGGAAATTATTTAAGAATAATTTTATTTTGGGGAAAAGTTAGAGGCATATATTATTATTTAGGTTAGTATGTGAATTTAAGTTAAGGTAATTATGGTTATTTGAGAAAATATGTTATCATATTTTTTTGGAATATATAGATAAACTTTAGGAATGAAAGGAAACATGATGAAAAATTCATTTAGGTAGATGTTTACCATTTTTAGTTATTATAGTATATATTGGAAAGAGTGAAAGTTGACGATATTATTTTAGGGATGATTATTGAGTTATTTTTTGGAATAATATGCTTTTATGTCATGATGATTTAAGTTATATTGGGAAAATATTAACATATTTTGGGGTATAGAAAATTGTATGGAAGAGTTTAAGTGATATTTAAGGTTTAATAATTTTTAGGATAAAAGTTAAAATGATTTCAGAATAAAACATGATAAAGTTTTCTAATTTTTGGGTCTCAAATTTGGTCATTCAAATTTTAGAGAGTTTTAAGGGTATAGTTATTCATGGAGTGATCATAGAGTGTCATTATTTATATTATGGTTTTTTATTTTCAATTATCACTTCTTTTTATAATGGTTTATTCATATTTATTTGGTAATTAAATTTACTCATGATAACCATTTAGGTTTTTAATAACTGGTTAAAAACAGGAGGAATAACATATCATATAATCCTTCATAGAATGAAGAAAACTATCCTTTCATGGATATAATGATCCATTAATGTTGATTTTTGAACTTTAGGCACAAAAAATTCATCATTTTTATTAATTATGTAGAATATGAAATGAATTAGATGTGGAAAACTGATCAAAACGCAATCTAAGGATGAAACTATGCTTATATGATGAAAATAAGTCATGAAAGTATATTTTCTAAAATTTTCTATTTTTATGGTAAAATAATTCATCAAAATAAAGTAAGAGGAGGATAAATATATCGATTATTATCTAGAAAATGTCACTCAACTATCAAGGTATTCTTTGGTAAACGTATTCGAAAGTATGAGTATTATAATGGCACATATATTGTTTTAGAAATATTTAATTAATAAATACTATGTTTACTAGTAGTAACTTAGAAATTACTTATATTGGTAATATATATATATATATATATTAGATTATATATATCAAGATACATTTATTTTGGAAATAAAAATTAAAATTGGTAGGACACAATTTATTGGGGGGGGGGATGTAACTAAAACTTATCGTGATACATTTTATTGAGATAAAATATTAAAATTAAATATGATCACCAATAAATTATGTAGTTTCCATATGAAAAAACATTAATAAATGTACAAGTTGAGTTAATACATATGTATATAAAAATACTATGAACATAACATCTTTATCCTTATAGTTATCCATGATGATCATAAATGAAAATAAAACTATGGAAACAAGACAAAGAATAATAAATATAATAGACATGTTGAGAGAGAATTAAATGAATAATATGAATAAATTTTAGTGAAGCTTGTATGTCCATTATATAGGAATGGAATATGGTTGTTTGAAATATAATAATTGGGCTTATGAATATTTTATAAATAGTTTATATATATATATATATATATATGTTAGGTATATTTAAATCTAATTGGTATATAACTTCTGACAATAAATTAAAAATAAAAAAATTCACAATACTAATGTAAATATTAATTTATATAAAATAGGGTCAAGAATAATTTATGTTTAAAGTCTTTTTGTATAAAAAAATAATTTTTATTCATATTTTATGTTTTTACTTAAAATTAATTTTTTTAATTTTTATAATTTTAATAAGATAAAATAAAATCCTTTTTTTTGTATTTTTCATGTCAAAATTATCTTAGAGTGAATTATTGTATTTTTCTAAAAAATTTCATCTTTATATGAATAGTAAAAATATTGTTTTTACAAATATCATCACTTTTAAGACATGATCATGATATAAGAAACACTTAAAATTGTATTAAAACTTATGGATAGAACAAATATGTGTTTAAGGATTAAAATGAAATATTAAAAAATATTATGTTGAATTTTGAAACCTAATTGATGTTTTATTCTAATAAATGCGCTATTTTTGATCATTTTCTTGAATTAAGTATTTACAAGGTAACATTTAGTTTTGAAATTATTTTAAAGTTACATAAATCTATTTTTTAGTAATAATATTATAAGTTTTATAGGAATGAATAATATACATTATTTTAGTTTAAATTCATTTTTATTCTTAAAAGAATATTTTCTAAAAAATATTTCATTGTGTTTTTTTTGTATTTATATTAAAATAAAATTTTACCACTTATAGTGTTTTAATCTTGTAAAATGATTTTCAAATTTTTAATTATCATATTAAAATTATGTAATAAGTTCCATTTCATTTTTATTCATAAAAATAATTCACTAAAGTAAAAGTTAGTCACCACGATAAATGATAAAATAGGGTAAAAGTGTTAAATTAAGAGTTAAAGATCTAAAATATTATAAAAAATTGTCTTTGAATTAGTGGATGAGGTCTTTATCAATATCCGCATTTTATCATCTCCCATTTGTTTCAATTTTGTAATATTTTCTAACAAACTCATTTTTGACCTTCTTTACAAAAGTTTGAAAAAAATATTCTTAAATGTTTTTTTTTGTATGAATGGGTTTTCCCACCATCATAAATAAAGTTAATTATTTACCTTTCTTTATAGTTTTTAATGGTTTTATAAAGTAATATATATTAATTTTTCAAAGTAAAATGGTATTATTTTTTAAATTTGTTTGAAAAGGGATTTAATTCCACTTATATATATTTTTATTTTCCACTCCACATTTTCTCACTTAAGTATAATTTATTTTTAAGATTATATTATTTTAAATTATATTTTAATTATTTACTTAAAATATACTATTTTTTTGGAAGGTACATTTAACTTATTTTTTTAAAAAAATTTACAAAATATTTAATGAAAATTATTTTTTTCTTTTTATTCCCTTATAATTTATATTTTATACCTTAATTAGTGTAAAAATAGTATTATTAGTTAATTCAATTACTTGTGATTATATTCCTTATCACTCTCCATCTCCCAATTGAATTAATTTTTCTCCTTCATTTCCATGTTCCTCATTATCATGGATTTATTCTACATGGTTTATACCATTGAATTTGATATATAATGATCACTATATATAGTGTGAATACCCTATTGTATATAAATCAGATTTGAGGGTGTTTATTAAGATTTATAGTCTAGTTATTGATTGGTAAAATATTGATAATACTTATACTTGTTAATTCCATTTGGATTATTATTTATTACTAAATACGATTTATTACATATTAAGAAACATTGAAAATCTGTTATATCAACATAAATGATTATTAACTATCAAGGAATGTTGATCATGTATCGTATAGTCTATTCATTATATGATGAATATAACAAAACATGCCTTATTTAACCCATAATTACATGATTTATAACAAGGGTTGAACCTTATTACATTCCCAAGATTTTTTAGCTTTATAGTTTTAGAGAATTAGGAAAAACCATGACATTACATGAGGAATATTGGCAAAAAAATTTCCATTATTTTTCACAAAATAAGATTCTTAAGTTCACACTCATATTTCATTCATAACAAAATTTCTTTATTTAAGGCTAAAATACTGTATTTAGATCTAGAATTCATAATAGTTTCTACTCATCTTTAGGATATGTTAAATATATTTGAAAACATGGAATGAGAAAAAAAAACCCCAATAAAATATATAAAAATAAAATAATTCCTATTAGTCATGTGAAAAACATGAAAACCCATGAAGAAATCGAACCTTTTAACAATAAACTTTGAGAAAATAAATAAAATATTTCTACTAGTAAAAAAAATATTTACTTTAAGAAATATTTTGAAACCCATTAGTAAGAAAAAGAAAAACCATGAATGCAGCATTAAAACATTTATTTGAAAATAAAACCTTTCACCTTTAAAATTTCATTACCTCATGAAATCAAACAATTTCGATAAAAAATATTTTCTTGTAAGTATAATATAGAAATCTTAGAACATCATATTTATAACCCCTGTTCAATAATTTTTAATACTTTTTAGAATAACTGAATCCTAATTAATTCCATAGTATTAACCTACCCATTTATCTCCCTCATTTTCACCTTTTAATAATAAAACATTACCCAATACATTGGAGCATTATTGGGATCACCAGTTTCCATGAGCTATATTGGGCTCAACTATAATCATATATAATTATAAACTACTACATCATGAACAAAAAATTTACAATATTTCATTTTTTTATTTAAAAAACCTTTATAAACTCATTTTAACCCTTAATAAAAATAATTTATAGTTATATCATAAAGATGATAAATTTTTTCCATTTTCATATAAAATCATTTTAAAACTAAAAATTTATGTAATATTGATAAAAATATTTTCTTTAAAGATATCCATCTAAAATTTTAGAAAAATATTGTTAATTAATAAATATTATAATAGTATGAAAAATTGGTCAAGGTATATACGTTAAAAAAACATGTTTTTATACTTTTGTAAAAAAATTTAAATTAACACATACAATAAACTTTCAAAATATTAATTTTTAAAATAATATAAAAAAAATTAAAATATGGTAAAAAATAAACTTTAGAAACCATTGAAACAAAAATAATAACATCCTTGAAATAACTAAAATAAAACTTATGAAGAGGAATAAGAGTTTAAAACATTTAAAACAATATTTTAAAATAAAATTCCTTACTTTATGTCTCGTCTAGATTCGTATGTTCTATAATTTTGGAATAATAAGATTATATTAGTTTTATACTTTATTAATAAATTTTTTCATATTAATTTAATTATTATTATTCCTTTCATTTAATTTATCACTATTTTTTATTTATTCACTAAAATATTCAAGTTCGCGTTGGATGTTTTGGGGTCATTAGATTTATAACCTCAAAACCACATTGGTGTCTTAACCATGGTCAAAGGGGTTATGGTTCCATTATATTTATAAAATTAAAGTTTTATATTTATAATATTTATATATTACATTCAATCTTAAAACCAACCATGTAAGGTAGTCATCAAAAATGAACCACGTCATTTCATAGATATGGTAGTCCATACGTGTGTGTGAAAGACGTTTTCATTTTTCTAATGGGTGAAAATAAATAAATTAGATACTATTTTACTTTCATGGAATCATAAATATTTTATATATTTCATATTTATTAATTATTTCTATCCTTGTGACCATCCTTATAAGGTGAAAATAAAAAATGAATCGCATCTCTTCATGGAGGTGGTATTCCATATGTATTCATGAGCGGCGTTATAAACTTCCAATAGAAGGAAATGTTAAGAAGGTAAATAATATAATAATTTTATATAATCAAAATTATTTAATAAATATCATATCTATTCATTTTTTCATTATTTTAATCATAAATATGACCTAGTGATAAAAAATGAAACACATCACTTCGTGGAGGTGGTAGTCCACATGTACGCAAGAGTGATGTTTTCATTTCCCATAAGATGGAAAAAGAGATGAAAAAGGATTTCCATAATAATAATAATAATATTTTAATATATATAATATAATTATGTTGTTATTTCATCATGGTTAAATACTTTTTTAAGTAGGTGAAAGAATAAATAAACTTGAAATTGGATAGTTAGGACTTATACCTTCTCCTCATATATATCTCTTTGGCTTATGCCTTAATCCTTATATGATTAGAATTTTGAGAATAATAGGACCTCTAGGATGTGAATAGTTATGTTGATTATAGTTTTGGATATGGATTTTATAAACTAATGTGCTAAAAAGGTGCGAGGAAGAAAGGAGAGGAGGTTGCCTTTTATAATTTAGGGGGTGACACACTTGTAATTTTTCTAAAATTTTAAATATTATAAAGTATTAATCATGGTAAAGTGGCACAAAAAATATCTAAATTTTAATATAATATTATTAGGGTTGAAATAAAATAAAATAATAATAATTAATATATGATTTTTTCTTTTATCACTTAGTTTTTACCGTAATTAACCTGATTTACTATTTACTATGGTGACACAATTTTACCATGGAAACTATTCAAAATGACCAAAATGAAAATGAACTCATAAATAAATATTAACATCCTAATTTAAAATATGGAACCCATTTTTAAATAATTATTTTTTATAAGTGGTAGAAATTACTTTTAATATAAGTGCGTAGAACGCAATCAAAAACATTTTTTTTAGAAAATTGTGTTTTTAAGTAATAAAAAGAACTTCTACCAAAGGAAAATATACTATTGATTTATATGAAATTTTTTAGATTATGTTAAATAAAATGGACCGTATATTAATTTAAAACTAAATACAAAACATAATGATACTTTTAAATTATATTATTTATTGAAAATAAATGACAATTCGACAAAGATATGCATTTTTCATTTTCACTTAAAAATAATTTTGTTAGAAAAATAAAAACAATTCATCCTAATATAATAGTGAAATTATTATTTCAAAAATATTTTTCATTTTTTCAAATAAAGTTTCTAAAATTTGTAGAAATTAACTAAAATATCCGTACACAAAATTCAATAAAACTCATTTTTGAGGCATAAAATGAATTTATTGTCACTACTTGGCTAATAACCATAATTAAATGAATTTTAATTCATTTAATTGGATATATGATCTAATTATTTCCATATAACTGGTTATGAATACTGATTAAAGTTAAATTGGATCCTTAATCCAATCTATTAATATTTTTGATAATTGTAATAATTATAATTTCTCATACATTGTAAGATTTGTATGATATGAGTTTATATATATTCTAGATAAATAATAAAATTGTCTTGTGAAGTGACTTTGAGTAAGTGACCCTGTGAAGTGAATTTGTGGAAGTGAACTTGTTAAGTGACTTTGTGGAAGTGAAATTTTTAAGTGACTACTAGTGAAGTGACAATGAGTGAAAATTTGAAAAAGTCAAGAAGTGACCTTGAGTAAAGTTACCATGAGTGAAAACTTGAAAAATTATGGAAGTGACCTTCAGTGAAATGAAAATGAGTGAAAATTTTACAAAGTCTGGAAGTGACCTTTAGTGAAGTGACCGCGAGTAAAAAGTTTACAAAGTTTTTAAGTGAAATTGAGTGAAGTAACCATGAGTAAAAATTTAGAAAATCCAGGAAGTGACATTTAGTTAAGAGATTATGGGTGAAAATTTTAAAAATTATAGAAGTGAATTTGAGTGAAGTGACCATGATTGAAAATTTGATAGTTTAGAAGTGAATACCTGAACAAAAATTAAGTGACCACATGACTAAAAATAAAGTGGTCACATAAAAAAATGAAGTGACTGCATGAAAAAAAATGAAGTGTCCAAATGAAAAAAACTTAAGTGAACACATCAAAAAAAATTAAGTGACCACATGAACAAAAATTAAGTGATTGTTTGAACAAAAATAAAGTGACCACATGAACAATATTTAAGCATCTGAAAGAATACAAATGAAGTGACCGCAAGTTGAAATTTAGAAAAGTTTTGAACCTACCTTGTGAATTATCTATGATCACTTAATTCCTTTATCTTATTTTAGCTCAAAAATTATTTATAACTTTATATGTTTAATTATTTCATGTTTGTTTCACATGTTTATCTTGATTTAATTATTTATTAAATAATTATTAATTATTTTAATACTAAGGAATTTTATTTGGAAGAATTTAATATAGGATTAAATTATTATCATGTTGGTTAAAGTTTCAAACTGGTTTCTTGTGAAAATAAAAGTTCCCAATTAAATGTGATTGGAATTTGAATAGTGTATCTCACATACTTTATAATAGTCTTCCAAGGAAATTTAATGTTAATTATATTTATTTTTTGGTACTATATTAATTATTATAACATATTATTAGTATAAAAAATGATTTTAATCTTACAAATTATTAAGGTGATCTATGTGGATATTTTTTTTTCATATTAAATTAATAAATCCCATGAATCATTGGTAAAGATAAACTGCAATTACTTTATTCTTTTAATCTGCTATGCCCAAAATAACTCTATATAAGGAGTTTGAAAAATCCATATCAAGACACACCAGATTTATGATATTATTAAAATGTAAAATTGAAACATAATTTGGAAACGAACTACAACTCTTATCCAAACTACAATCATTTAATATATTACTATTGAAAATATTTTTACAGCCTTAACTCTCAGACTATGAAACTTTCATTTGGTTTTTTGGATTTAATTATTTATATTTTTTATGTATGTAATTTTAAAGGTTTATACTACCCATTAAAAATTAGGTTTGTGGGTTGTGAATCCCATAGAAACATTAGGAACTAGGTTTTGCCTCTAGTTAAAAAAAGGAAAAATGTTCAGGTTGTGCCACTAGGTAGAAAAAGGCATGTCTGTTTGGGTTTAAACCTCTAAGGGGAAAAATTATTTTTAATTGGGTTGTGACTCTTGGTGGAAAAAATTCACTATAATATTATATTATAGTGAATATAGTGGGTTCTATATCTCTTAGTTTGTGACATGGGTGAAGAGTGGACTTGGATCATTTAGATCTGAACCACAATAAAAATTTCTATGTCTATTTATTTTATTTTTCCACTACATTAACATAATAACTCTGATATAACCTTAAACATTTAATCTTAAAACTAATATAAAAAAAAGGACCAATTCACCTACCATATTGGATAATATTCCATATTCTCTTTGTTATCAATAATTAGTATCAGTTCTTGACCCCAATCTCAATATATAAATATATTATTTATTTCTACTAAATATTTCTTGACTTAACCATCAATGGGAAATGATTATTTCAAGATACCAATAACAAGTTTAACTAATATATGGATACCTCAAAAACCACCTCACTTTGATGGTACTAATTATTTATATTAATAATATTATATAGAATAATTACCAAAGAAACTTAGTATTGATCATTGATCAATCATGAAAAAACTAGATAAGTTACCAGAAGGTGAACCCAAATAATTATCCAGTAATGATGTGGTAAAATATGTTTTTAATTAAAAGGTTATGAATATTTTATATTTTTTAATAAATAAAAATGCGTATAGTCATGTATCAACATGTAAAATTTCTTTAATATCTAGAAAATTACTCAACTTACACATCTTGGATTAGATAAGATTATTAGAACTAAGTTGGGTGTGTTAAGATATAAATATAAAGAACTTAAAATCGATGAAAAAGAAATTGTAAATAAATATTTTAATATATTTACTAGTATTGTAAATGGTATGGGTCATTTAACGGAAACTCTAGAAAATCCTATTTATATTGAAATATTACTTAGAGTAATTCCTAATAAGAGGCATACAAAAAAGGTTTCTATATATGAAAGTAAAAACTTCAAGGAATATACACTTGATGATATTATTATATCATTATTATAATATGAGTACGGGTTTACAAATATTACTAAATAATATAATTCAAATAATGAGGGAATTAATTTTAAATCATACGTATCTACTTACTCTTTTGATTCCAAGTTACAGATTAATGATATGAATGATATTACATATGTTACAAAATATGGATATAGAATAAAGAAAGGATACTCAAGGATATCCTAGAAAGACTATCCTAATAATGATTATAAGGAGAATAATAAAGGTAATTTTAATTATAATTATGATCAAGATGTAATTTTTTTATGAGTGTAGTAAAAGGGGGAATATAAAGTCTAATTTCCCAATATTAAAGAAGGATAAGAATAAGAGGAATCAATATAAGAAATAAAAAAAATCTAATGGTGTAACATCACAAATTTTAAAATATGAACATCATATTCGATAGCATGAATGAAAAGAAACACAAAGTATAGAAGAGAATATAAAATCACAAGACTCTATGATATATTTATTTTTAAATAAATTCAATATCTTTGATAAGTTTTAACGCACAAAACCTGAGGTTTGAACGAAATGCGATGCTCTATTAAAATATTATTATTTAAACATTACCATTATAAACTAGACATTTAATTGGAGGAAATGAATAATAATAACTAAATTATGATAATTTTATGTTTTACACATGCATTAAAAAATTCAAATAGTCATCTACTAATTATAAATAAAATAAGAATGACTTGAAAGAGAAATAAATGTTTTTTTAAAAACCATATTTTTACGAAAGGCAGATTAGTCATGCATTTTGTATATAATTTAAAATTAATTTTCACCAATTTTAGAAGATTTATTTTAAAAAATAAACTTAAAAATTTAAACCATCATATCCAAATTATGTCAGGGTTAATTTTTATGATTTTTCTGAAAAGTTTTATTTTTTGATGAATAATAGAAAATATTGAATTTTAATTGAAAACCACCTTTTAAATTAAATTATTTATAATGTTTAATTATATTTTGATTTTTTAAAGTGAAATTAGTTCAATTATATATAAATTAATCAGATTTAGGTAATTATAATCATTTTCATTTTGAATTTTTATATAAAAACTTTATAAAATTTTGAACATTTTCACTTTGAAAACCCGCATTCTCATCGCATTTGTTGGATTAATTTTAAGTTAAAATTTTCCAATTATTTGAATGGAATTTAGAAAAAAGGGTTTCAAAATTTTAATCATAATAATTTATATTATCTAATAATTTAAATTTTATATTTATCCATAATTAATAGTAAAAATAGTAAAAATTATTTACTGTAGTTAAGGTAAAAATAGATTTACCAGTGGTTAAAATAAAAAGATAAGGGTTAAAAATAACCTGAAACCTTTTATAAAATATATTTTATGACCATATTTATAACTTATAATGTACAATACTTTATAATACTTCATTTTGGACCCTTTTGTGATGTGGAAAACGTGGGTACACCTTTTTTATTTAAACAAATTATAAGTGTTCCACTCACCTCACTTATAAAAGGACACCCCTATCCTCTCTTCTTCACACATTAAAACCTTTTTTGGAAAATAAATATAATAATACTTTAAAAAATTATCTCCTATAATCCTAGAATCCTTATTTTAGGCATAAATCCAACCTAGGAAGGCTTTTGGAGCAAACCTAAGGAGGATACTCGAAGAAGATGTAATGTTCTTCAATGATCATTTTTATTTTATTTCTTCCTCTAGATATTTAAATTCTTAGTAAGACATGATTATATAATAAAATAAGTATATTAAATATAATAATTTTTTTATGTTAATTACATGACCTAAAACCATCCCCACTTCCATCAATTGGGTTACAAAATCATCATTTGTGTTTATAAAGGACTACCGCCTCGCGAACTGGCGTCATTTGTTTTTGCATTACCACCTCTCAAGGATGGGTATGATGATGGATATAAAGTATCTATATGATATTTAAAACATAATTATAACTTTTTATTCATTTTATAATATATACTTTTTTTACTTTTCATTCCATAGGGGATACGATAACGTCAATTATGTGTATGACGAACTACCGCCTTGTGAAGTGATGCGATTTGTTTTTCACTAATGATTTACATGGAAGGTAATAATGATAATATTAATGAATATATGTGATATAAATGAAATAATTATTATATTCACAAAACATTTATCATTATTAAAAGATAATATATCCTTTTATTTCTTACACTGAAAAATGATAACGTCGTTCATGTATGTGCGGAATGTCGCCTTCACGAAGAGATGTGAATATCTTTTCATAACAACACCACATGGATGATATATATAAGTATATTAAAATAAATAACATGGTATATATTATATTATTATAATTATATAAATATAATACATTACTTACCTTATTTCTTTAATAATCATTGAAAAATGGAAACATTACTCATGCGTACGCATGACCTACCATCTCCATGACTGTAACATAGTTCAATTTTCATAACCATATTTCATGATTGGTTTTAAAAGTATAATTTTTGTTTTAATATGATAATTATTTAATTATTAATATTTTTATATGTTTAAATATTTACCTCTTTGACCCTATTCAACCTACCAAAGTTATTTTTGACACATAAGAAAAATACCCTCAAAACATCTGATGTAAACGCAATTGATTAAGTAATCATATATAAAATGGTAATAAGTTAAATAAAAGGAATAATAAACATTAAAATTTTTATTTATAAATTACATAATTCACATAATTTTATTTTTTAGGATGATAAATAACATACAAGATAATTCAGACTCAAGGTAAGGGTTTCTCATCTCACTTTTAATTACATGAGACATACACCATATTCACCACTTATTTCTTTCGTGTGGTGTATATAGTAATTTTGTTTATATCATGAATTCATTTATATTAATGGTATTTAATGTTTCATTTAATGTTATTTGTTTCATGGGTATCATGATATAAAATTTACCAAAGTGGTAAGGGTTTATTTCATAATCTCATCATTATTCAGTATTATTTTTGTTTAAGAATATATTGGGGTAATTATTTGATATTTCTACCTTGAAATCAATATATTTTATTATAATATAGTTATTCATGAAATTTTTAATCAATATTATTATTTTAAAACTATTTGTTTCTTAAAATGATTACTAAAATGTTTTTAATAAAATCTGACTTGATTCCTCTCTTTGATCAGAAATCCCTTTTCATAAAAAACCATGTTTTCTAAAAATATTTTCAAAAAAGTTTTCAATATTTTAAAAATGATTTATTAAATAATTTTTTTACCCATTTTGGTTTTTTACAATTTTTTAAAGTAATCCTCATGTTTTTTTCAAAACAAATTTCAATTTGGATTTTATATAAAAAATTGAAAGAAATATTTGTTTTAACATACTCAACATGTATGAAATTTCCTACCATCATGAACACTCCATGTTTAAAAAATTACTTTATAAATTTAAAAGGTTATTTTCAAGGGAAAATATTTTCAAAATGTTTTGTGAAATTTTATTTTTAAAATGATAATTTCAAAATGAAAAATATATTTTCCTCAAGGATGTTTTTGAAGACATTTTTATGGAATTTTTATTCATCAACGACAACAATCCCTTATTTTATATATACTACTCTAGTGATATATTGTATTGATACCGTTAAATTTACTCTAGATGGTTTATGACTATGTTTATTGATTAGGGAAGTTATTTTCATTTATTATGCTAGTTTAGATACAAATTTTTATGAGCATTATGTTCCACACCTTTTATATGAGAAATAAATTAGACTTAGTAAGTGATGGGAGAGGCCTTATATATCCCCTCAATGCATCAGTAGGTATTATGAGATAAAATATATTTGGTTTTGTCTAAGGCCTTACCCATTTATATATATTTATTGGCATACGGCCTCAATGGTATTATATGTCTTGGCACAAAGCTTAGACAATATATTTTAGATGTATAAAATTATGCATGAATTCAGTTATTGATATTTCACGTGATTATTCAATTAATTAGAATATACATGGTTAAGTTTTATGATTATGTGATTATTTATATGGAATTATTAGATAATAATTTATTCGTGCCATAATATGATAAAGTTATTGATTAAATGGAACATGTTTTATCTATTTACCTTTACATATTAATTATTCCTTATTTATTCATAGCTTATACTATACAGTTACCCTTACTGAGAATATGAAATCACCCATTTATTATGTTTTATTCTCCCCAGGATATGAGGAAGAATTTTTTTGTTGACATTCAGGGATACACTAAGGGGAATAATTTCATTCTCACAGAAACTTATTTTTGTTTATTTAAATATAATGTAAATTTCAAGTATGAATATAGTTTACCAATACTTCTAAAATATTAAGTATTTTAGGATTATATTCCTTGTATATTATACCAATGTAATAAAGTATACATTATATTTTTGATACTAGGTTCAGGCTTGTCACAAATGGAAACTAGATAGAGTTGTACTAAGGATTTAAGTTTTGTCGAAGAATCTCGTTCAGAAAAAGATATAAAAAACCTATGATTAATGGCTTTATCAAATCAAGAATTTTTTTAGGAGTATCAAAAAGGATTTTTGGTATATGTATAGTGGATTATTAAGACATATTTCTAGTGATATATCAAATTTTATTTCATTTAATAAGTGTAATGGAGGTAATATTAATGTTTTTTGATAATTATAATGGAAATGTAAAAGGCTTCAGTGAGGTTAGAATTTCAAGTTCTATTATTATTTATAAATTTTTATATGTTAAAGTAATGAAACATAATTTAATAATTATTTCATAACTATTTTATGATGGAATGTTTTTTAAATTAAAAAATGATAAATGCACTGTATGTAAACATAAATCTATTTTTGTATGAAAACAAAAAAATATCATTTATTACATTAATTTTGTAGAGTTAATTGATAAATATTTCAAATGTTTAAATATAATGAAATTTATGTCCTAGAATGTTGGGAAATACTAATTTTAGGTTAATACAAAAGCCTCTTAATAACTATACAGTTTTATAGTTACCAGAACTTAAAGTAGACAAGACCTTTGTATGTGATTCTTACTTCAAAGGTAAAAAACACAAAATTAGTTTCAAGTTAACTAAGGAAGTAAAAATTATAATGATTATTGATCTTATTAATTTATCTTTATTTGGTCCTATAAAACTAGATAGTTTGGAGGGGAAAATATTTTTTTTGTTATTATTGACGATTTTACTAGATCCACATGGGTTTATTTTCTTACAATTAAATTTAAAAATTTATCTAAGTTTATCACTTTTTTTTATATTGGTTCAAAATGAGAAAGTAAACTTAATTAATTCAATTATAATTGATCATTTTGGTTAATTAAAAAATATTAAATTTATAAAGTTTTTTAAATAAAACGGGTTTTTCATAAATTTTCACCCCTAAAAATCCATAAAAAATGGTGTAGTTTAAAGTAAAAAATAAAATAGTTCACAAAATGAGAAGAACCTTATTAAATGATTTAAATCTTCCTAAATATTTTTTTTGTATAGGATATGAATAAATCTTGTTATGTTATTAATAGAATTATTTTAATAAACTTTTTGAAAAAGACACCTTATAAACTTTGGAAGGGGATAAAACCTAAAATTGGTTATTTTAGAGTCTTTGGATGTAATTTTTTTTATTAATACTAAAGATGATTTAGATAGATTTGAATTAAAATATGAATAATTAATTTTATTAGGATATTAAAATAATAGTAAGATATATATAGTATACAATTAAAGAACCATGGTTCTTGAAAAATCAATTCATGTAAATTTTGATGAAAAATAGTTGAATAAAAGAGATGATGATATTGATAAACTTGAGGATGAATTTAGTGATTTTAATTTTAAATAATAAGAACCTCAAGATAAATATGCAAATATTTAGGGGTAGAATATTTACACTCAATCTAAACATATTCATGAAAAATCTTGGAAGATTTATAGATATCATCCTATAGATAATGTGATTGGTGATGTTGGATCAAATGTTAAAACTACAAAATCTGTTATGAATATTTATTCTTATCATGAATTTATTTAATATTTGTTACCTAATAATATTAATAATGATTTAAATAATTCCAATTTTATCATGGCTATGAAATATGAATTAAATTAGTTTACTAGGAATAATTTTTAGAATTTAGTTGTTTCACTAAATGATTCTCATATTTTTGGAACAAAATGAATCATTATAGATAAACTTAATGAATCTAGAAATAGAGTTAAAAATAAATCTAGATTTTTTTCTCAAGGATATTATCAAGAATAAGTTATTGATTTTAAAAAATCATTTTTACCCATTTATAGATTATAAGTAATTAGAATATTTTTAGATTATGATTCCTTTCATGGATTTAAATTATTTCAAATGGATTTCAAAATAGATTTTCTAAATGGTTATATTTATGAAGAAGTTTCTATTATACAATAAACTATTTGTAAAAATTAAAACAATACTTATCATTTTTTTAAACTATCTAAGGATTTATATGGTTTGAAACAAGCACATCAAGCTTGGTATGAAAGGTTAACTAGTTTTCTTTTGTAAAAATTTATGAGAAGGGAAAATTTGATCCTACTTTATTTATGAAGAAACATTGTGATGATATATTGATTATGAAAATATATTTTGATGATATTTTTTTCGATATTAATGTGGTAATATTTTTAATTAACTTTCATAATTTATGACTTATGAATTTGATATAAGTATGATGAGGGAATTGAATTTTTTCCTTAGTTTACGTATATTTCAAATTAATGACACCATTTTTATATAAATCAATATTAATATGATAAATAGATTATTAAAATATTTAGCTTAAAATATTCTAAAATTTAAAAACTCCCATGAGTTCTAATTTTAAATCATATTTAGATAAATATAGATTTTTTTGATGTTAAAACCTATAGAGGGATGACTGGAATTTTATCATACTTAATTTCTCCCAGTCCTAATTTGATGTTTTTAGTTTTCATATGTGCTAGATTTCAAAGTGAACATAAGGAAAGTCACATTAAATCTATTAAAATAATTATTATAAATGTTAAATTTTCTTTTAATCTTGATATATTTTATCATATAATAAATTATTTTTATTTGAAAACCTATTCTAATTATGATTTTGGAAGATTCATGATATATATAAAGAAATTCATGTATGTTTTATTTACTTGGAAAATATTTAAATTATTAGTATTAAAAGAAACCAAAATATGTTTCTCTTTAAATTTCTAAATCTAAATATATAACTGGTGCATGTTTTTTCTCTATCTGTAGGGATTAATAAAACACTTTTTGATTTTGATTTTTATTTTGATAAGATTCCTTTTTTATGATAATAATTTAGATATTTCTATTTTTAAAAACAATTTACAGAATTCTAGGACTAATCATATTAATGTTAAATATAATTTTCTTTGGGATCATGGTAAAAAAGGAAATATAAAATTATAATTTATTTCTTTTTAAAATTATTTAGTTGATATATTTACCAAACCCATGGATTTATCTAATTTTAAAAATATCAAATTAAAATATGGAATGATGGATATTTAATCATACAATATATAATTAGGGGGAGTTAAACTAGTATTTTGAGATAAATAATTAAATATATTCCATTTGGATAGTGTGAATATTGAATATGTTTTATTTTGTTATTTTTATACTATATACTTAAATTGTTGGTTACTGTTTAATTCACTAAAAATCATTAAATCATTCACTAAAAAAATTGAAATGATTTAATGGATCCTTAATACTTATAAAAAATATTTCCAAAATAATTTATAGCAATATACACAAGTATATTTTTATATTTTCATATACTATTTTAAACTATATAAATTTAAGGGAAGCCTAATTATGTGTTTGATGCAAATTTTAGGCTTATTTTCTTGCCTAGTAATAATTACTGGTGAAATTTATTAGATATTAACTTTATAAGGGTTAGTTTATTTCCTATTAATCATTCATGGGGATTTTTGTTTGATGTTAACTTTATAAATATTAGTTTCTTTCCTAGTAATCATTTAGGGGGAGCTTTCCATGTTCAAATTTTAATTATAAAGGTTAGTTTATTTTATAGTAATAACTATTTCTCTTAGGGGAATCATATTTAAACCTTAATTTTTTTTGATAAATTTCAAAAGGGGTGAGAAATTTTTGGAATTTATATTTATTATTAAGTTATAAAAAAGGGTTGAATGCTGAATTGGATCCTTGATCCAATTTATTAGTGTTTTTGATAATTACACTAATTTTATTTTTTCATTCAATGTAAGATTTTTATGCTTTTACTTTTTAAAAATTTTGGTTACGTAATCATATGACCACATGAAGTGGATTTTAGGAAGTGACCATGTGATGTAAATTTTTGGAAGTTACATTGTCAAGTGACTTTGTGGAAGTGACATTTTAAGGTGACCTTGTGAAGTGACTTGAGTGAAGTGAATATGAGTGAAAATTTTAAAAAGTCTATAAGTGACCTTGAGGGAAGTGATCATGATTGAAAATTTGAAAAATTATAGAAGTGTCCTTGATTGAAGTGACCATGAGTAAAAATTCTACAAGGTCTGTAAGCGACCTTGAGTGAAGTGACCATGAGTGAAAATTTGACAGAATGGAAGTTACTACATGAAAAAATGAAGTTACTACATGAAAAAATGAAGTGACCAAATGAAAAATAATGAAGTGAACAAATGAAAAAAATGATGTGACTATATGAAAAAAATAAAGTGACCGCATAAATAAAAATGAAGAGACCACATGAATAAAAATGATGCGACTGAATAAAAAAATGAAGTGATCGCATGGACAAAAATGAAGTAACTGCATGAACAAAAATAAAGTGACTGTAGGAAGATAAATGAAGTGACTAAAACTTTAAATGTTTGAAATTTTTGAACCTACCTTATGAATTATCTATGGTCACTTCGTTCCTTTATCTTATTTTAGAAAAAAATAAATTTATTTTTTTATATTTAAAATTTCTACATGTTTATTTCATAGGTTTATCTTGATTTAATTATTTCTTAAATAATTATTAATTATTTCAATACTAACGAAATTTACCTGGAATAATTTTATATAGGATTAAATGATTATCATGTGGGTTGAGGTTTCATAACATATTATTAGAAAAAACATGTTTCAAATTAAATGTGGTTGGAATATGAATAGTTTATTTTTTATACTTTCTTTGAGTTTTCCATGATACTTTAATGTTGATTGTAATTATTTTTGGTATTATATTAAATATCCTAACATGTTATCATTGTAAAACATGATATGAATTTTAAAAATTATCGAAGTGACCCACATGGTTATATTTTTCATGTGCATTAAATGAAGAAATCCTATGAATCATTGGGAAGAATATACTATAATAAACTTCATGCTTTTAATATCCTATGCACATGAGATTTCTATATAAATATTTCTACATATCTGGATCAAGACACATGAGGTTGAGGATATTATTGAACTGTACAAGTGTGACATACTTTGGTGACCAACTACGAATCTCTGTAAAACTAAAATCATTTGATCCTTTATTGCTGAATATCTAGTTAATTACTCAACTCTCAGACTATGAATATTTCATAGGAGATATGTGGGTTCAATTATTTATATTTATTTTTGTGTGAATAATTATAAAGTGTTATACTACCCATTAAAAGGTATTATTGTAGGCTGTGGGTACCATAAAAATGTTAGGCATTAGGATGTTCCTCTAGGTGGGAAAAGGAAGACTATTCAGGTATTCCTCTATGTAGAAAAAAGTAGGCCTATTTAGGTTTAAACCTCCAGGGTAAAAATGATTTGTTGTTGGGTTTTTAATCTAGGTGGGAAAAGTAACTATAATATTCCATTATAGTTGATATAGTGGGTTCCATCCCAATCAGTTCATAAGAGGGGTGAAGAGTGGACTTAGATCATTTAGATCCGAACTGCTATAAAAATCTCTATGTCAATTTATTTTATTTTTCCACTGTAATAACATAAAAAATATAATATAATTTTAAATATTTAATATTTAAATTAATTTTAAAAAAGGTCAAATTTACCCCCTCTTATTTAATCTTCTATTTCATCTTTAGGACCAACAGTTAATATAATTGATTAATATAAAAATACATTACAAATATAAAAAAGTTTTATGAATTATTTATCTTTTACCTTTAAAAGATTTTATCTTCATTTCTAACCAATTGATAATAAATATAAGATTGATCATTTATTTTATTGAGGAAAAAATATATACATATATTTCATAATATGGTTATTACTATTCATAACTTCCAATCCAATGACTTAGTTATAAAGGGAATAATATATCATGTCTTTTCTAAGTTCGGTGTGACATGTCAATAAAGTTATCAAACAAATAAAATTTATTAAAGAAAAATATATTATAAAATCTTAGGGTGTTACATTCTACTCCCTTAAAGAAATTAAATCCTTTTAATTTTATCTCATGTACTATAAAAAGTGTTTAAAACATTTTTTAACAATAATTTCAAGGAGGTAATATAAAATATATGATTATGAAAGGAAAAAACTATTTAATATTTAAAAATAATGTTGTTAAAAACCCACATTATAAAAAGGGATAATAAAAATTATTTAAAAATAAATAAATGTAGAAACATAAAGTTTACCTAAAATAAAACTTAATTGGGTTTTTAGATAAGGAGATAATTGAAGGGAAATTAAATTATAAACATGGAGGAAAAATAATAACATCCAAAGAATAATAGATCATGATAGAGAACATGATCTTGAGAATGTTAATTACTACAAAACCATAAATTAGTATGGGATAAAGAAGAATTCATGAGATTTAAAGGTAAATGAATAATATTTTTATTTCAAGATACTTTTCTTTGAGTTTAGGGATTCCTTTACCATCAATATAGAGAACATGAGAAAATATACTTACCTGATTTAATTCCATTTGTGTTATCCGAAACCTATTTCAATCATATGTAACTGAACCTGATTATCCAAATAGCCTCAAGCATACCATCCCATATTCCAAAGGCTTCTAACTAGAAGTGAAGGTCTAATATGGAAAAACAGGATGATTATACCCTATTTATTAGAGTAGAGAATAATGGTAAATAATAAAAAAAATTAGTGGAAGCAGCATAATAATGAAAAAATGGAAGTAAAATATCTAGATAATAACAATAAGAAATAAATAATAACCAGTAATAAATATAATACACAGAATGATGATTTCATGTTGTTATAAAAAAACCAGGAGTAAGTAGAATAAACACAATACATACACAACACATTTTGTACAAAAATAAACAAAAGGGAAAAGTATAAACTCCATTAAAATAAAGAGAAATAGCTTGGTTCTCTTCCCCCATACTCCAACCTAGTACAAAAATCAAGAATCCATACCTAGGAACTTCACTTTATCCCAAATTTCCTCCACGAAGTCTTTTTAGGTACCAATCAGCTTCCCGAATAGGGTGCGAGTAAAACCCAGTAGGCCACCACCGACAGTGTATGATACTATCCAGTTAGTGAATACATAATGAATTAGTATTAAGGTAATAATATCTAATAATTGAATGAAATAAACATAAAACCCTTATTAGTTTAGGTTCCCAATGGAACACCCATTTGATACTACCTACTTTAGACTAACCTGAAATGTCTCTGAACATTTACTATTTCATAACCAATAAAAAAAATCATGTCCATTAATTAAAATTAAATAATATAGAATGTAATTTCCTTTAATTCAAATTAAATAATATATAATTTCATGTCCATTAATTAGATATAAACTATATAGAACATAATGTCCATTAATTATAAATAAACAAGATGGAATGTCATGTCTGGTAATTACAAATAAAAAATAAGGAACATCATGTACATTAATTAGAAATAACCTATATGGAAAATCATGCCCATTATAGAAGGTAATAATGATGTAATCACATCCAAACCACATTATAATTAATTCTATGGAATATAATACATTCTATTTAATAATTTAATTTTATTACTTAATTTCTATGATTGAAAAGTAATTAAAAGGGTCCAAGTTTAATATATTTTCCATTGTCTCATTTATCAAGGTTCAAGTGGTATGGTCTTACCACTCAACATTCATTTAATTCATTTATAAATGATCAAGTGTTTCATTGGTTTTTCTATTCCACATAACATATTATTAATTCAAAATATAATATTTCACTTTACAATGCTAATCCACAAACACCTTAGTAGTGTTTCTGTTATAAAAGATAAAATTCATCAAATCATATGATTAAAATCAACCAAGGCATGGTCTCAATTGATATCATCAACCTAAAACCATGTATATAAGTTTGATAACATATCTAAATCATGATTTAAAAAATTAATTTAAGGGTTTATTAGTTTTAGTAGAAATGCTTGGAAAGTTCAACGTGCATCCCAACGATGACATAATATAAATGACTAAAATTTTTGGTAAAAGTACTAAACCACCTACCTTATAATGCTAGATGAATCCTCATAAAATATCCTCCTATGATTTTAAATGTAATGAGAGTAATCAATGAAACTATAAAAATATCTTAAAAATAGGGAATATTATCTTGTATAAAGATGGTGTTGAAGAAGGAAATAGAAATAGAGAAAACAACCAAGAGGAATGATAGACTCACAAAGAGTGCTCCAATGAGACAAAGGACTCTTGAATCTGAGCTAAAATGAATAATATCTCCTAAATCCTAGGGTAATATGAGAGGATCTCTCTAGAAAGAGGTGGCTATTATGAATTTGAGGGAGGAATAAGGGAAAATAAAGGATAAATACATAAGGGAATAAATCTTAATTTCTCACATTTTTAAAGAGAACAAGGTTTGTATGCACGATTGGATAAAGTTTGAATCAATCATGTTCCAACACTATCTTAGTGGAACACCCCTCACATGGATAGATATATGGTTAGACAAACCATGATACAAACATGCATTTCATCTATACAATTTACTATAGTTTCTTTCATGGATGTGAAATCTCCCTTGTATGGTTAAACTAACTGTGTGGCTCCTATTATGGCCCATATGGTTTATGGGAATGCTTATTAGTAACTGTACACCTCACCCTATTCTTCCAAAATTCATAACATTGGGATCAAAACAAGCTTGAAATCCTTCAAAACCTTCTATATTCTCTTGGAATTGATATTAGGGTAAGAAAAATATTATAATTAAAAAATTAAAAGTATCCATACCTCTTATAAAATATACAATCTTACAACCTGCACACCTTAAAATAACCCATCTCGAGTTACCCTTTAGAGGTTGGTTAAGAATCATGTTAGAATCACTTTTACCCATATCATGTCCTTCATCTTGATGAGTTTTAGTTAGAGGATAATTATTATTTTTAGGAGTATCCTATTTGTATAGTTGATCATAAAATGAATTCTCTTTGAGGTAGGTCAATTCCTAAGTCCATATGGCCAACCAATTTTGGTTACTTTTTAGTGAACTTGTTTTGGGACATCACAAAGTATTATCAGAGAATGCCTCTCCATACACCAGAGGCTTCCGACTAGTAGTTAGGGCCTAATATGTAATTGTGGGGAGAGTATACCATTTTTATTAGAGTGAATCATAATGGTGAATAATATAATAAATCGAAGGAAATAGTCTAATAATGAAACAATATAATTAAACAATATAGATGATAAAAATGATATATAAATAATAACCAGTATGTAGTATCATATAAAAAATGATGATTTTATGATGCTATACAAAAACAGGGAGTAAGGGGAATAGGTAACAGACATACAAAGTACATGCTATACAGAATTAAATAAACGATAAAAATAAAAAATACAATAGAATCAATAACATTAACTCAGTACTCTATTCCTATACTCTAACCCAGTATAGAAATCAATCATCCATAGTTGGGAACTTTCCTTTATCCTAACCTGTATCGATGAAGTATATCCATGTACCAATCGATGGTCAGAACATGATGTGAGTAAAACTCAGTAGGCCACCACCAATAGTTCCTAATACTATACAATACATGAATATATAATGAATTATTGTGTAGGTAATAATTTATAAGCAATTAAATAAATAAATATTTAAATCCATGAAAATATAGGTTTCCCATGGAACACCCATATGATACTACCTACTATGGACTATTCTAGAATATCTCTAAATAATTAATATTTCATAACCAATAAGGAATGTCCTATCCATTAATTAAAATTAAACAATATAGAACTTCATTTCATTTAATTTAAATTAAACAAAATGTAATGTCATGTCCATTAGTTATAGATAAACTATATGGAATTTAATTTACATTAATTATAAATAAACAAGATAGAACATCATGTCCAGTAATTACAAATAAAAAATAGTGATCATCATGCCCATTAATTAGAAATAAACTATACGGAATATCATATCTATTAAAAAAGGTAATTATAATGTAATCAAATTCATGCCACATTACAATCAAGGAGAAGGAATATAATCCATTCTCTTTAATCAATTCAATCTATTACTTAAGTCTTACAACTGAAAAGTAATTAAAAGGGTCCAAGGGTAATCTAATTTCCACTACCTCATTTATCATGGTTCAAGTGGTATGGTATTAACAATCACCTTTTACTTAATTTATTTATAAATGATAAATTTCTACATGGGTATGTTATCTCTACATAATATATTATTAATTAAAAATATAACATTTCACTACCAAATGCCAAGCCATACACACCGTAGTGGTGTTTTGGTTAGAAGGGATACAAGTCATTAAAGAGTATGACTTAAATCACCCAAGGGGTGATCTACGTTGATATTTTCAACCTCTAACCATGTGTATAAGTGTCATACTATATATAAATCAATATTACAACATTTAATTTAAGGTTTTATCAATTTTAAGAGAAATAACTGAAAATTCTATCATACAGAACAACAATGAAATAGTATAAACAACTATAATTTTAAGAAAAGTGATATAACACCAAACTTATACTTTTAGATTAATCCTCATATAGTATTAGTATATAATTTAGGATGGAATGAGAGAAATAAAATAAACTAGGAAAACTCCCTAAAAATATGGAATATTATCTCACCTGAAGATAACGCCGAAGAAGGATAGAGAAACATAGAAAAGAACAAAGAGTAATGAGAGACTCAACAAGAATTATCCAATGAGATAAATATCACTTAATTATAAGCTCAAACCAAGGATATATACCAATTTATAGGGGAACTGAAGAGGATATATCTAGTGGTAGTATGATACTTTTTGTTTGAGGGAGGAAGAAGGAGAAAGAAAGGTTAAATTCCAAAGGAGAAAAATAATAATTTACACATTTTTAGAGGGTGTATGGTTTAGATACATGGTTGGAAAAACCATGAAGCAACCATGTTCTACCACTATATAAGTGTAACACACCTCATATAGCTAAGCACACAGATAGACAAACCCTATGCCAACCATGTGTTTCACCTCTATAATATACTGTAGTTATTTTCATGATAGTGTGATGTCCCTTTCATGGTTAAACTAACTATATAGAACCCATTATTATGACAACCTATACTTTTCATAAATAAATATTACATTTTAATAGATGAATATTAATTTCTTAACATAACGATACAGACTAGAATTGTATAGATCTAGTGTATTTGAAAACATGGATTCATAGAAAACTGTTTCATAGGTTAACTACATCATATCCTACTAAGTTATTCATAACTAGAACCCTTCTTATACATATCACAAATAATACCTTTCTTTATAACATGGGTAAAGGATACATAATAAAGGGTGAGATCATATGATTAATAAGTTTAAGCAAGGGATATATCAACAAAGACTAAGCATAAGGGTATGAGAACATGGGAATGACATTTGAAAACCATACCCTACATATCATAGATTATAAACATGAGTCATGAAATAAATCTTGGCAGTTCAATGACATGAATCATAAAGAAATTAAAGTACATAATCCATAAGAGCATAACATTTTAACAAGACATAGATTTGTGAAATACACATAATCATATAAAAACTTATGTCAATTCTACCCACTAAGACATTTATATAATTTTAGTATTAGACTACCCACCCATTTACCTACTTCAAGCTTAGGATAACCTCCCATGTACCCTCTTTTGGGCTTAGGATAACCTCTTGTGTACTCTATTTTGGGTTTAGGATAACCTCCCACGTACCCTTTGATCCCATAGAACATTAATAATTACCCAATGTATTGGAGGGATATATAATTCTAGGTCTACCCATAATATAATTAAAATAATAAATATGTGTTCCAAAATATCATAAAACATTCATAATATCATAACCTCTAAAAAGGAAATGAGTTTCATAAACATTTCATCATAGTATAACACATGGGAAAGAAAAAAGTTTCATAATCCACTTGTAATCATTACCATAAACCATATAGAGAAATAATAATGATGGTATCATTGGATCATATCCATAGTAAATCATAGGTAACACCAAAGTTTTTTGTTGTTAATGAATAGAAATTATATAAAAATATTATTAAAAAATTCTCGAGGAAAATAACCTTTCCATTTTGAAATCACTTATTTAAAATCTAAAAATTTACTAAATATTAAAGAGAAAATTTTATTTTAAAATATCCTTGGAAAATTTTAATTTAATATTTAAATCATTGATCAATTATGACTTTGATAAATTTCATTCATGTCATACATGTTAAAATAAATATTCCTTCTACATTTTCGATAAAAATATAAATAATCATCGTCTGAAAAAAAATAGTAAGATTCCTTTTATAGAATTATAAAAAATTCAAACATGGGTAAAAATTTATTTATAAAATCATTGGACAATAGTAAAAACTTTCTTCAAATTAATTATAGAAAACATGGACATGGAAGAAAAAATATTTTCGATCGAAGAGAGAAATAAAATCAATTTTTCATAAAAACATTATTTTGGTATATTTTGTTCTTAAAGATAGGGAAATGAAAGGAAAAAATGTATTATTAATAAATAACCATAGGATAATAAACTTCATGAGTTTATTGAGAGATAGATCATAATATTTCATCATTGAAATCACAATTATAAACAATACAGATAAACATTGAGATTATACTATAAAACCCTTACAACTTTGTTAACTTTTGAATTATAATACCTATGAAGGAAATAACATTTTTTAGATATTTTAATCCAAATAAATTCCATAATAATAATTATAAAATATATTCATTGGTAGTATATACACCACATTAAAGAAACAAGTGGTGAATATGGCATGTGTCTCACAGAAATAAAAGTGAGACGGAAATCCATTACCTCGAGTCTCGACTTTATTCATACACATTAAAATATTTTGTATAATAAATATAGTTTTATTATATATTTATCATAGATCCATAAACATATATATATATATATATATATCATATCATATATGATTTACTTATGATATTTTATTACTCATTTATTAATAATTCTTTATTAAAATCACATTTTAGGTAATAACTACGTCATTTTCATGTATGTTTTGGTTTGGTATTTTTAGTACTTTACTTTGACCATCTTAAAATAATATCCAAAATGTTAATTAAAATATAGATATCATATATATTCATTATATATGTATTTAGAGTAATCCATAAAATTTATTTTTAAAAAATTAATTACACTGTTCCTGGAGATGGCAGATTGTATATACGCAGGCAATTTGTTTCTGTTTTCTCAATGAATGGAATGAAAGAAAGGTAAATAATATATCACCTTTCAAAAAATAATTTTAATGCCATATATATCATATATATTGATTAAATATATATGTTGTTTGGAGTGAGTAACTCAAGAGGGTGGGGGGTGAATTGAGTTCCCAATAAAAATTTCTGTTAGAACTTCTTTAAAACTAAATTCCCAAAATTAATCAAGAATTCCCAGTTAATCAAAAGGGTAGAATTATATAAATTTGATATTTTAAATATATTTTAAAAGTGGGATTAAGGACCAGTTAACATATTTTACAAATAATTTAACTTTCAAAATTAATATAATCAAACACTTTATATAATCACAAATTAAGAATATCTATCAAAGTAAAGTTTTGTTATAGATTTTAACTAATAGATACATTTTTAACTTCAAAATATAGAAAAGAAAAACTAAATTAAATAGTATAATAAAACAAGGGGTCCGGTCTCAAGATGATACTTAATCACCTCCACACGGAAATCACCTTATTCAAAGTAGTTTATTATAACAATAAATAGATCCAAAAATTGGATCAGGTTTTATAATCAACAACAAATAGGATATCTAGGCTCAAAGCCTCTTCTATAGTTATACATGGGATCAAAAAAATACCAGGACACACATGACCTCTTTTATAGTAACTCATGGGTATATAAAAGTTAAAATATAAGAAATTATGTCAAGAACACTCCATTTTGGTATATGAGAAGTGTGTATAGATAAAAAAAGTAATGCAACACATAACTAAAATTTAAAGCATAAAGAGGAAAGCTAAAAAGATAGATAGATAGAATATGTGATAAAGCTCAATTAATGATGCTTCAGTTGTTCAGATTCCTTAGGTTTGTCTTTGAAGTATCTCAAACAAGTTTCTCAGAATTTAAAAGAATAGAGTGTTGTGGATGTCTAAAAAATTCCCTCTGTAGAACACCAAAATCCCTTCACATAGGTATCTTGATTAGCATATGAAATTACATATTTTCTATGCATGTATCACTACTGTTGGATATTCTTATTCTACCCAAATGTCTTTATCATGAGGTAAATATTCTTAATATATCACTGTCTAAATCTAAATATATATTGAATAATAATAATTAAAATATTTATGATCCTCATACTGATAACTAAGTCAGAAAATATATAACTTTGTCTTAAATGAATTCATGGAGTGGTTTAAGAGTAATTATTATTAAATCTACATGGGTATTGAATGAATTGAATTCCATAAACTATCCATTGGAGGAATTAAATTCTAATTAATAATCTAAACAACAATGGTAGAATACTAGCGGTAGATCCTTACTGATGTTAAATTATCCCAGTGGTAGCATATATTGGTGGTAGATCAACTTTGGAGGTAGATCAAAATGGAGGTAGATCTAGTCTAATAATAGATCTGATTTAGAGGTATATCTAGTCTAGTCGTAGATCTGGTTTGGTAGTAGATCTAGTCATAGGTAGATGAATTTCACCAGTATATCTTTTTCAACGGTAGATGAACTTCACCGATATATCTTGTTTGAACTAATGGTGGATGTCATCATTGGTAGATCCATCACTGGTAAAGTCTAGTGGTATATGTATTCCATTGGTAGATTTGATTAAGCTAACTGTAGATCATTATAGCTAGTGGTAGACATTATTTGAACTGATAGTATATCTCTATAGCTAATATTAGATTGTTTAAACTATCAATAGACCTGTACTTAGACAAGTTTCTATAAAAAATGATGTACTTTCATAAAATATTAATCTTATTAGAAATATAAAAAACATGATTTGTGATAATTAAAATAATGAGGTGCCAAAAATATCCCCTGTTTTTATGATCACAAATTATGGTATTTTATAACCATGTATATGAAAAAAATATTTGAGTAAGTATAGATGAATATATAAAATGATATACTTAACATCTAAAACTAGTAATGTGATATTATTATTTACCAATACTTAAAAAAAATTAAATTCCATCCAAAAATACTCCCCCTTTTAATATTATAAAAAAGATAAGAAAATAAAATAAAGAAAATAAAAGACATTAATATGAATAATTAAAAACTATCACTTGATTCAAATGTCTATAATTTTATCCTAAAAAGTAATACAAGGGGAAAAAAATAAAATCCCCATCAAATTCTAATCCAAAATAGAATCACTCTAAGCTTAATGGGATATAGATTCATAGGGTATTTTCCTTTTCTCAAAACTAGAGGCACATAGGTATAATCTAAGGGAGAAAATATAGAATTAGGAAGTGATCAGATCACCATTGGCTTGAGATGCCGAATGAATTTAATTGGAGACATGCCAAAATTTTAAAACTAAGCAGTAAGGGGTATAAAAGAAGGTGTAGAAGTGAAATTAGTAACATTTATAGATTCTAGGTCCACCACTATAGTCCCATAGACATAAAAAAAGGATTAATCACTTTCACAACATCTATAATGATGTTTCCTCATCTCTCAATTACTGTGAAGAAATATTTATTATCCTCTATAAAAATATTGAGCATAGGGGCCAAAAAATTAAGCTGGTTTACTTATTCTTTGAAGTCCCTAGTCACAAAAGGAATCCTTAAATTCTTAGAAAAAAACTTAAAATGAGAATTGAGATCAAGTTTGTTATAAATTATGTAAATTTAGTACTTTATTACTTTAGTTATAGTATCACTATCAATTTGAGCTTCATTTAAAATCTCCCAAACAAATTTATAGATGTTCTCACCATGTTTCCTGATCTACCAAAGTTCATTATGATGTGATGTAGTTATATCACCCAAGATATCATGAAACTCCTCCCTCGTAATAGATATAATCATTTCTGCATCAACTAAAGATACAAGAGGTGGAGCAATGAAATTATAATCATTAATTATAGGTAAGGTAAACAACCTCTAAATAAGGGATGCCTAACTTGAAACAAAAATGGATCTCATTTCCTGAATGATGGAATTAAATAATTCCATCTCATCATCCGATATCCTATTATCAATATACACTTATTGAATTTTTTAGAATCTTCTTAGGCTGAATGTGGAAGATAACTAACTCAAAGATATGTCCTGTATCTGATTCACTAAGTCAAGTTAGTTTAGGAGATGTAGATCTATGAATACCACTTATATCAGAAATAATTATTATCTAAAGGTTTTAAAATAATCTTTATTGACATACTCAATGGGTATATAATCATAAGGTAGAAGATAAGGAGTCCTCTCTTGTCTTGGTAAAATAGCATATACTTGCGAAAATTCAGTAGCATGATAATTTGAAGTAAAGGCTTATAATTGGACAACCTCATCAATTTGTTCTATATGATACCCCTTAAAATATTTTCCATCAATAGGGATGGAAATAACGCCATGATTAGGTGTAATTACATGGTCATAATCATCACTAATATCACCACCCTCAGTATATGAATTGGGGTAGGAGATGCCCAGTAGCTTGGAACTATGAGATGAATCCCTCTTGGATACTGTATCATCCTTAATAGTGGGAACTAGATCATCTATATGAACTGATTTCTGACTCAAAGGCTCAGTGGATTCCTACCCCTAAATATATTCTCTAGAATCATCTCTAAGAGAAGACTTATGTCTATAAGGATGAATAAAACTAGGTCTATCCATATTTATAAACATACTTAAAATATAAATAACTGGAGATTGATGTAACTTTTCTCCTTTTACAGTATCACCGTTAACATCATGAAATTTTGATGCTTGAGGTCCACCACCATTACCATTTATGGATCCTTAAAAATCATTTTAAACTTAAACTAATTATTTTGATTTCCCAAAATAACTCTCAAATCGTTATACACCTAAGAAACCAGTCTATTCTTATTTAACTTCACTTAACAAGGTTTCTCTTTCTGTAATAGTAATAGAAGAGCTAGAAGTTCCAAAGGAAACATAGGGGATCTTGACCACATCTGGGTCACTCCCTTCCCTAATTGAAATAACCAGTTCCTTTTATCTCTTTTTATCTTCTTCTTATTCCATTTCCTCATCGGAGTAAAACACAACATCATCTGGCTCTAATCTAAGATCAACTATATATTTAGGTCATATAGGGTGTTATACAGGGTTGAAATCCTCATATATCTTATCATTTTCTAAAAATAATTTCTTTAACCATGGATTCCAATTTACCTTCATCCTTTTACAGGTAAACTAGCTCAAAAAAACCACCACACCTTACAAAAACTTCTTCATCCTCATCAACCAATCCTTTTGATTCCAATATGGATGAGATAAACTTAGGATAGATAAAGGAGTTTGATATATATGAGGTCTTTATCATCTCCATAATATGTACCATTAAATATCTATATAGGTTTACTTTATCCACTCTTTTTATAAGGAATAAAAGAAATAAATCTTGGTACCTCATCACGATAGAGTCCCCTTTTCTAGGAAGAATCATGTGATATATTCATTTAAATAGTAATCTATACTCTTCATAAAATTCTATAGCAGCACGTCTTTGTACAACATCATTTCCATTCAACTCTAGAACAGAATTATCATATACAAATAACTCTCTATTATTGGTTGTAGATATTTGAAATTTATCAAATATACCTCTATGAGTTACATTAAGGCATCTGGCCTATTGCTTTTAAGATAAAATTATCTTATTTCCATCGATCATGATTCTAATAACATATTTATTATCCTTGAATCTATAATCTATATATTGGTAAAATTAATAAAAAAACATAGGAAATAATGGTCTATAATTCCTTGAAACCCATTCCATCCATCCTTGGTCCTAGATTAACTTGAGTACTAGAGACTTGTTCAAAACCAACCAATAGATATCTATCTCTTTTTCATCAATGAAAACTTGAGTTGCAAGCCAGGTTTTCTTTGGTTCGACAACTGTAGTGTGGATAAATTCACCTTGAGACTTATTCATAAGATGCAATCATTTAGAAGACAAAACCGAGGGACATTTCAATTTCACCATTATACAGAAATGAATGGAGTAGTATAAGGATGAGGATGGTTGAATTTTAGGAGAGAAGGGAAGTCTAAGAGTTATAAAGGAGGTGCAAGTGAGAGTGTTCCCGAAATCGGATTTAAGATTCGAATATATCATTTAGATATTTTTTAATAAAAAATATAATATAATATATATATATATCTAATAAAAATTTAAACATAGAAAAATAGGACCAGTGGAAAATAAAAACAGATACTTAATCAGTAGATCTCCCAATAGTGGATCAACCAATGGTGGATATCGAATAGTAGATCTTCAATATTGGATCACCCAATGGTGGATCACCAATGGTGGATCTTCCAATGGTGCATCTTTAAAAGTGGGTCACCCAATGGGTGATCTTTAATGGTGGACCTTCTAATAGTTTGTCTTTTAATGGTGGATCTTCCAATGGTGGAATTTTTTTAGATAAAGGATTAACCCTAGTTTATTATTCATAGTTCATGTTAGATATAGATTAATCTTATATAATTCAAAGTATTTGTGAAAATTTTAGTAAACCAATGTTCTATTCCTATGAATTTAAGAGTTATATCACCTTTTTGGATATGATACCTTAAAAAGTGATGTCTTATATGAATATGTTTTGTCCTAGAATGAGATACATGATTCTTAGAAATATTTATAACACTTTTATTATCAAAATTTATAGGGAGATATCGAAATTGATATCCATAATCTAACAAAGTGTATTTCATTCACATAATATATGCACAAAAACTTCCTGCAGCTATATACTCACCCTCACAATTAGAAAATGAAAAAAAATTCTTTTTTACTTAAATATGATGCTAGTGACTTTCCCAAAAGGTAACAAGTTTTAGAGGTGATTTTTCTATTTAACATACAACCACTAAAATATGTATCGGAATAACTCACTAAATCAAATTCGTGTCCTCTAAGATAGAGAATTCTTAAATTGATTGTATACTTGAGTTATTTAAAAATTATTTTAACAACAAGTAAATGTTATTCTTTAGTATTTTATTGAAAATGGGAACGCATACACATATTAAACATAATATCTATTCAGTTAGTGGTTAATTATATTAAAATTCTAGTAACACCTCTATAATTAGTTTGATCCAATGACTTTCTAGTTTCATCAAGATTTGGATTTCAGGTTGTACTCATGGGAGTATCACTAATTTTTGTGCTATCCATACTAAATCATTTTAAAAGGCCTTTTGTGTAATTAATTTTATTTAAAATAATTCAATATTTATTTTGAAAAATTTGAAACCCAAGAAAGAATGTTAACTAACCCATTAAACTCATTTCAAATTCAATTTTCATCATTTTTGAAAAATCAGTACATAAATATTTTTTAGAAGATCCAAAAATTATATCATCAATATAAATTTGTATAACTATAACCTCTTTAAATTATTTTTATAAATAGAGTAGGATAAAATATTCCTTTAGTAAAACATTTAAAATTTAAAAAATAGAAGCACCTATCATACCAAGCTCTAGGATATTATTTTAAACCATATAAACCATTAGTTAATTTGAAAACATGATTTAAAAAATGAGGATTTTGAAATACAAGGGGTTATTCCACAAAAAAATCTTTAAATATATAACCATTTATGAATTCACTCTTTTCATACATTTGATATAGTTTTAAATTAAAATTTTCTACATAAAAATCATCATTCTAATGGATTGAATTATAGACACTAATGAAAAGGTTTCCTCATAGCCATTACCTTCTTCTTGACTATATATTTGTGAAACCTATCTAGATTTATTTCTAACTATAGTGCTTAACTCATCAAATTTATTTTTAAACACTCATTTAGTTATAATGGTCAGAGTGCCTTTAGGTCTATCTACAAGTTCCAAAAATCTATTAATTTAAATTGATTGAGTTATTATTTCATTTACATCACCCATAATTCATCATTAATTTCATTATTAATGTTCTTAGGTTCAAGATGTGATAATAAATCTTGTGGTTTAACTTGATTTCTAATAGAATATATAGTTTTTTCAACTCTATCTAGGTATCTAACTATAATATCTAAGGGATGATATATATGATTCTGAACAGTTCTAGGAAAAGAAAGGCTAGATAATTCATTATCCTCTAGAGGTTGAGGTTCAATAAGTTCATTAGAATTGGATAATTTTTTTCTTATTTCATAGAACTATTATAAGGTTTTTAATTTATATTCAAGTTGGAATGATCATCTTCAATGTTTTATAAATGGTTTATAGACTTGTATGGATCTATTTCATAAAATTTGGCATGAAAAGATTCTTCCAAAATCGTAGTTATTTTATTAAACACCCTATAAGATTTACTAGATGTTGAATATACAAGAAAAATATCTTTATTACTCTTGGAATCAAATTTTCCTTAGTATTGAGAATAAAGACTTTGAAACCAAAAACTCTAAAGTAATTAACCTTTAGTTTTATTTCATTACACAATTCATATGGGGTCCTTTTTAAGAGAGTTATAATTAAAAATCTATTAATTATGTAATAGGATGTATTTACAGATTATTCCCAAATATGAACAGGTAAATAATACTCATTGGGATGGTTTGGAAAATTTCTTGGAGGGTTCTATTTATACTTTCTACAACACCATTATACCATGGGTTCATAGAACCAGAAAAGTTTTCATTATAGCCATTTTGTGAGAAAAATGATTCAAAATATTGATTTTAAAACTCATGGACATGATCACTACTTGAGGTTTTAATTTTAAGTCCACTAAGATTTTAAACATATTAACATACTTTGTAAAATATTAATAAGCTTCAATTTTGTGAGCTAGAATGAATACCAAATTATATCTAAGAAAATCCATCTGATAGAACATAAACATCATACTTCCCATTTAAGATAGAAAATATATAAGGTCCAAATAAATCCATGTGAATCAAATCTAGGGGTTGATAAGTTGAAACATATTTATTTTATTTGAAATATATTTTTTTGTTGTTTCCAGTTTTGACATGGGTTACAGGTTTTATCATTTAATAATTATAATTTATGAATATCCTTGTACCAAACTTTTACTAGTTATCTTTATAAGTGAATAAATATTTCAATGGTATAGTCTCATATGAAAAATCCAAGAATCTTTATGAAAGGTACTTAGATAAGAAATGTTTTTATAAAACAAGGAATCTAAATTAATAACATATACATTATCATTTCTTAAATTAGTAAAAATTAAATAATTTTTAGAATAAAAAAAAAATTATAGGAATTATTATCAAATTTGACATGAAAAAAATCTTCACATAGCTATGATATTCTAAGCAGATTAAAATTTAATACATCTATAAATAAAAATTCAGTAATTAAAAGAGTGTTAGATTTACTGATTTGACCATGTATAATAATTTTTATTTTGGAATTGTCACCAAAAGTGACATGTCTACCATCAACCTTGATTAAGTTCTTGAAAACTGAATAGCACCCAATCATGTTTCTGGAGAAGCCACTATATAGATACCATAAATTCTTACTGAATATTTTAATGTAGGTTTACTAAAAAATAGATTTTAAACCAAAAATTACTTTGGTACCCAAATATTTTTGGGTTTAGAAATATTAGTAATCAAAGTTTTAGGAATCCATAATAACTTAACTAGTATTATATAAGAATATTTTATACTTTTAGAAAAAAATAGGTCTAGAAGAATAAAAGCTACTTACATAATTTGCAGAACTAGAACTAGGAATATAAATATTTTTAATAATACTTATTTATCCATGTTGATACCCTATTCCAGTAGTATATTTGGAAGCATTATTATTTCTAAGAATCTATGTCAAGATATTTCATCCATTTGTAAATATTTCCAAATCATTTTTTTAATCACTCATGATATATTTTTAACTAATTTTTCACTTTTAGAAAATAATAATTTTTATCTATTTATATAAATTGATCAATTTTAAGACTAGTAGTCAAGGTATTCTATTTTTTAAACTTTTATATTTATCATTTAGTTCATTGAAAGTATCCTCAAACATTTTATAATATTAAAACATTTATTCATTTTACATGTTTTAATCAATGTTTTAATCTCTTGAATTATTATAATTATTAATAGGATATTTAGGAAATATTTGAGACACCTCAGATGTGTTTTTCATAAAACACATGTTACATATATCATTGTTTTCTTTTATACTTGAATCTGATTCACTTGATATATCCTATGAATCACTCCAAGTATTGTTCATAGATTTATTATACCTCTTATCATTGTCCTAATAATTTTTATTAAAATTTAAATTAGGATATTTAGCTTTTACATGACCATTTATCTTTCATTCATAGAAGACTATCTCATTTGTAGTATCGCCCTTCATCCAATATTTTCTCCAATTAAATCTATTGTCATACATTCCTTTATAACTGGTTTTCTTGAAGAAATTATTCCTTTTGTGGAACTTTTTGAATATTTGGGACTGGTGGGCCATCTATTCATCACTTCCAGCAGATTACTCTTCATCACTTGAGATATATTCTTTGATCTTTTTTTGAAGTAGTAGTTTTAAAGGCTACAAATTATGTATTTGGTTTATCATCTTATACTCTATTTACTTTGAGTTTATATTCATATTTCATGATCTTTAATATCAAATATTTAACATGAAACTTACTTATATCACAAGAATCTTGTATTAACATTGAATTTCCTCTTTATCTGTCTGGTAAACACCTCAACAAGAAAATCACTTAATATTTTTCAAAAATAGGTTCCCCCAATGAATAAATTTTTTTCAAGATATCATTAAACCTGAGATATATATCTGGTATAGTCTCATCAGGTTTCATATTAAATATATCATATTTAATAGTATAAGTATTTAAACACATTTCTTTGACATTAGATCTTCCCTCATGAGAAATAGATAAAGTATCCTAAATTTCAAATGTAGTAGCACGTGTAGATATTCAATTAAAATCATTTTCACCCAAATAACAATATAAAGACTTAATATCTTTACAATTATTTTCATATGTAATTTTATTATCACTAATACAAGTATCCCTATAAGTTTTTTTGTTTCGCATATTTAACCTAAATTACTATCCAAATATCAAAACCCATAAATTTTAAATAAATTTTTATTTCAATCTTCTATTGAGAACAGTTAGTGCTATTAAAATAAGGGAACCTATTAGTGGTAGTTCCTTCTAGTATATCACTATATATAAATAATTAAATTTAGAAATAATAGAAATTTAATCTCTTTAAAATATAACTAAATAAAAATTAAAAATATATGTGAAAAACCTTTGATAACAAATGTTGGTCAGAGTGAGTAACTCAAGAGGTGGGTGAATTGAGTTCCTAAAAAAAATTTCCATTAAAGACTATTTAAAACTAGACCCCCCAAATTAATTTAAAAAAACTAGGTTATCAAAATAGTAGAATGATATAAATTTGATCTTTCAAATAATTTCTTAAATTGATATTAAGGTTTAGTTAAATTATTTTACAAATACATTAAATTTTGAAATTAAATTACTTTATCAAAGACTTTATATAAACATAAATTCAGACTAACTATCTAGGTAAAATTTGTTATATATTTTAAATAAAAAATATAGTTTTAAGTTTGATATAGAGAAAAAAAAACTAAAAAAACTACAAAATAAAACAAGGGGATGAGTCTCAAGATAATTCTTAATTCCCTCTACTTGGAAATCACATGCTTCTAAGCAGTTTATTATAATAATTGATAGATCCACAAACTGGATCGGGTTTTACAATCAATAACACATATGTTATACAAGATCAAAGCCTATTATACCATGATAAGTGGGATAAAAAATAATACCAGGCCACACATGACCTCTTCCATAGTTACTTATGGGTATAAATGAGAAAAGATGAGAAATCATGTTAAGAACACGTCAGTTTGGTATATGAGATAATTTGTACAAATAAACAGAGTAATTTAAAAAATATCTCAAATTTAAATCATAAATAGGAAAAAGAAAAATATAGATAGATAGAATATGTGATACAACTCAATCCGTGATGATATAGTTGTTCAGAGTCCTTAAATTTGTATTTGAAGGATCTTGAACTAGTTTCTCAGAATGCGTAGGAAAACAGAGTGTCATGGACGTCTTAAAAGTTCTTTCTTTAGAACACTATAACCATTTCACATAGGTATCTCGATTATCATATGAAATTATGTGTTTTTTATATATTAATCTATGATTTTGGCTGTTATTATTCTACCCATATGTCTCACACATGTTGGAGATATTATGAATATATAACTATCTAGGTATAAATATCTGTTTAATAATAATAATTAAAATATCTTAGATCCTCATACTGAGCGCTAAATCTATAAATCTCTAAATTTGTCTCCAATGCACCTGTGAAGTGTTTTAGGAGTAATTATTATTAAATACATGTGAGTACTGAATGAATTAAATTATATGAACTATCTATTAGAAGAATTAAATTATAATTAATAATTTAAATAGTAATAATAGCACAATGGCGGTAGATCCTTACTGATGGTAGATAACCCTAGTGGTAGTATAGACTGGTGATAGATCAGTATAGTGGTAGATCTACTATAGAGATAGATCTAATCTGGTGGTAGATCAAGTCTGGTGATAGATCTAGTTTGGTAGTAGATTTGGTATGGCAGTATATCTAGTCAGTTTTAGATGAAGTTCACCAGTAGATCTTGTTAATTGGTAGATGAAGTTCATTAGTTTATCGTGTTTAAACTAACGGTGGATCTGTTGGACTAATAGTAAATATCCTCAATGGTAGATCCATCACCGGTAGAGGATGGAGGTAGATGAAGTCCACTGGTATATTTGATTGAACTAATGATATATCTTCACAGCTAGAAGTATATATTCTTTGAACTAGCGATAATATCTTCACAGCTAGCATTATATTTTTTGAATTAATGGTAGATCTCTACTTAGACAAGTTTCTCCAAAAAATGATTTACTATCACAAAAATTTAATATTATAAAAAATATAACAAATATTATTTGAGATCATTAATATAAAGAGGTTCCAACACTACACTTATTACCATCCATTTTAAAATAAAATGAAAAATGAATCACATATCTTCATAGAGTTGATAGTCCACACGTATGCATGAGTGATGTTATCATTTTACAACTTCTTTGAAGGTAAGAAGGTATATATGATATTATAATTCTTGAAGTATAATTATTCCATAAATATCATATATTTTCTTTAAATCCATCATTATATCCATCTGTAATAGGTGGTGATGGAAAACAAATTACATCAGTTCACGATGAGGTAGTCCACCATATACACGATTGACAGTTTCATTTTCCATTTGATGAGAGAGGAGATAGATATAGGCCATTAAATTAAGATAATAACATCTCAGTATATGGAAGATAATTATGTTATTATATAATCATAGTTGAATAAGATTTGAGGTAGGTGAAAAAATATATAAAATAAAAAATTCTCGGTTAAAAATGATACCTCTTCTTTGGACAGCCACCTTAGGTTTGCACCAAAATCATTCTTATGAGGGTTTGATAATAAAACTAAGGCCTCTAGGATGTGGGGAGGAAATTAAAAAAGGTATATTTTTAGGTATTGTATAAACTAAAAGGATCTTGGAGTGTTTGGGGGAGAGGAGAGGATACTTCCTTTTATTAGTGGGGAAAAGAACCCACTTGAAAACTACTTGGAAATTTTCGAAAAGAATCCAAAATGATAAAGTCATTCATTAGAAAAATTATTTAAAATAGACATAGATGAAAATTTGGGATATTATAAGGTTTAAATATGGACATAAAATAGTATTTAGACAAGTTTTTTTGGCAAACTTACCCTTATCTTTTGGTTTAACCCCTGGTAAACCTATTTTAACCTTAACCTCAGTTATTAATTTTTACTATATTTACTATTCATTATGTCAAAAAATTAAGTTGAACTTATTATATAATATTAATTATTCTAATTACAAATAGAAAATCAATTTTTATAAATTCAATTTAAATAATTTGTGTATTTTAATTTAAAATTACTCCCGTAGACGTAATGAAAAATTGGGTTTCCAAAGAAAAAGTTTTCTTAAGTTTAAAAAGTTTTTATATAAAAGTTTAACATAAAATAGATTCTAATGATATAAATTGGATTAATAATAAAATAATTAAAATAATTTTACTTTTAAAAACATTTTAAAATACAATGTAACTTTTTAAATTCTTTAATGACAAGACAATTTTTAATAAAAATATGTATTTTTTACTATTCATTGAAAAATTAATATTTTCAAAAAATACTCAAAAATTAACTCTAAGATAATTTTGATATGTTGATTTAAAAAATGAATTTTATTTTTTAAAATAATTTTTTAAAGGTTTAAAAAATTATTTTTATTATTTTTTCCCAAAAATCAATATTTTTTTGAGAAAATAGTATTTTCGAAGCATATAAAGACTTTACTGAAAATTAGGTAGTTTTTTATCCATATGTTTTATTTATAAAAAAAAATTATAATTAATTTTCAAAATGTGGTTATTTCTATTCATACCTATAAGTTTAATAACATGGTTATAATATCCTTGTTTGATTAATAATATTAATAGTATATTTTTTTGTTAAAACTCAGTGTTGCGTGTAATACAAGAAATAAAAAAAATTAATTTATTTGAAAACAAAATATTTCATAGAATATTTTGTTGTTACACTTATGTCCCACATGGTTGAGGTGTATTTTTATAACTAACCATGCACCTCACCCTGTCCTTCTAGAATTCATAACTTCAGGCTTCAAACAAGCTTGAACTCTATCGATGCCCTATATATGCTCTTGGAATTGATATTATGGTAAGAAAAATCGTTTAAGTGAGAAATTAAAAGTATTTTTACCTCTTATAAAATTTGTGATCTTAAATATTTTATATGAAAAATTTCTTCCTTTGGTTGTTCATTGATTAATTTACACTTCTATCCTATATCTTACTCAAATCAATGAATATTCCAAATGATTTTTTATGTCTGAATCACTAAAATAAACTTCTAATGAGTTATGATTCACAAAAAAGGATAATGAATTATTCCTTATATCTTTATAAATTAAAAAAATAAAAATGGTTAGAATAATGTAAAAATATATACATTATAAATAAATAATAAATTAATATCTAAATCCTTAACAAAAACACCCAAATTTAAAATTTTAACATTACATAAATAACTAACCCTAAATATATTTGAAATAAGATTGACCAAATTTTAAATATAAAAAACATAAATATTTTATCACAAACTCTTCAAAAATCTTAACATCTATCTCTAAACATTATTTATTACCCATAAACCCACATACCAAAAAGGATATAGATATTATTAACATTATGTCCCCAAAATATAATAGTATTCTTTCTAAAATAACCATAATAATATATTACATGTTAAAACTATAGGTCAGATATACGTCAATCATCTATTAAAAACCCTTTAAAATATCATTAATCACCTGAAATTACAATCATATAAAGCCTTAAAAATGGTATCTATACTTTTGAGCTTATGATTATCCTTACAGTTATCAAGTCTTACATAAAATACCACTATATCATAACTATTGGAAGCCTATACTTCAATCATCCAACTTTCTTCAAAAACCACGAGCCAAAATTTTCAATCTTATTCCTTAATACTTACTTCCCATAAATAAAAATATTAATTATATACTAAAATTCATTAATATAAATCTATTCATGTTTATTAATTTAAACATAAATAACTCATAACTTTAAAATATAGATCACCATTCCTTGTAATCACATTTTTAATGATTGATTCCCTATGATCTACCAGGTTGAGTCCATATATTTTTAGTGTCATGACCCAACCCTACCCGGGATTGAGCTGCAACTACCCCAAGCCTGACTCCATAGGCCAGGGGCTGGCGACCAACGCCAAAGGCACAACAACTCGGGGATGACTTTGCCTAAGTACCTGTACACACACATGCAGCCCACTCAATGTAGAAGTGAAGAGTAAAAGGAAAAGTAAAGTACCAAATGCTATAAATAAACCACAAAGTGAATCGACCTCTAAACAGTACAAAGTAAATGCTGAAGGTAAACTAAAAATAGAAAGGAAAAAACACACACCCAACCAGAAAAATGCCACAACCCGACAACAGGTAAACAAAAGTACAACAGCTGGGAGGGTCCCTCCCCTGGAACCCGACTACGACCACCGTATGTGGTCCAAGCTCCCGAACTCCTATGCTCCTCTAATGTCATGATCAACCTGTCCATCGTCTGCAAGGGCCCACCAAGTGCAAGAAAAACCCAAGTAGGGGTGAGTATAAAAATACTCAATAGGATTCCCAAAGGCTCGAGGGAGAAACAAAAGAGGTACTGAAGAGGTGAGCAGTAGATCAAACAGGGAAAAGTAAAGGAGTACAACCGAGAGTGCAGTAAATAATACAATAGAGTATCAGCTCAACCCAACAAGAGGAAGGAAGTAGACTTGTCCAAACACAAGGAGATAGAAGCGGTGAGAAGGTGAAATTTTCTTCAAGTCTTCAATACCTATAGCAGTAGAGTAGACTCGTCCAACCACGAGAAGCTAGAAACGGAAAGCACATGGAATACCCCGCATGTCTTCGCCTCTCCTGGAAGGAGAGTAACCAAAACCCAAGGAGTGGGTACTGGAACAAGGTATATAAATATCCATATGCTCAATCAAGAATCCTGAAAAAGATCATAAGGGGATCTCCATCCCGTAGCTCAGCCCAAGAAAGTGAGTAGCCAACAGTCCCATAAGTAAACACCATCGATGCCTAGTATCCGTGCGTCTGCCCCAAACTACAAGTTAAGGGGATTAAATCACTGCACCTTGACACTACCCACTTTGGGTGGAACTGACTTACCCGCACAATTTTAGGTCGCATCACAAGGACACCTCTCGGTGGGGAAATATCCCCTCGTTCTTGAGAGTTCCAGGGGAGCATCAAGACACACCTCATCACTATCACACAGTCGAGAGGTCTTCTCAAAGTAGACGGTTTCCCACTGCCCAGCCCCGCGAAAGGGTAATCCGCTAAAGGGAGAACCAGAACCGTCATCAGGGACCACTTCCCAGCCCCACTGGAGGTAAACCCAGATCTGCCCTGGCCATCCCTTCTGGATGGTACCCCACTGGACATCCCTACTGGATGGTACTACACTGGCCATCCCTGCTGGATGGTATACCACTGGCCATCCCTGTGGGATGGTACCACACTATCCATCCATGCTAGATGGTACCTCACTGGTAACCTGAACACGTAGTGGGAAACACATCAAGATAGATCGCGAAAGGAAGATATGATCTCGATACACAGCTTGGGAGTCTGCACCCAGGGCTCACTGGGGGCTCCTTACCCTACTGGAAACAACCACCTGGGTAGAGGATCAGTGCCCGCGTAATGTGTTGGTCACACTGATACCCAAAGAACCCTACCAGGGAACACGAAGGGACGTGAGGATCTCCCCGGGCCTATTGGGGCGATACATGCTCTAATCCACTGAGTCTACTGTTAAAGCAGACCAAGATAAGTCACTACAGAAAGTGGGAGCATACCCACACTTTAAAAATGCATGTAGCCATAAATGATGTTGCAGTCTGGTGAAAGAAACACAACACTAAAAACTCCCTCAGCTGAAAGAACAAGGGAACCAAAACAACACTGCCAGTCAAACCATCGAGAACAGGACCAGGGGGACCCACTCAACCCTGCTGGATGAAACCATCGAGAACAGGAGGACCCTCTACGTCATGATAGGTCAAATGTATGTAAAGTAGAACATGACACACACATGGGCCCCACAAAACATGTGGCCCAAACTCACCTCCAAACCAAGTTCACAAACATTCTCAGATAAAAACTAAAACATGTACCTACAAGCATTATCGTATACTCCTAGAGTATGCCACATTGCAAACCTAAGGGCTATCGTGCACATGGCACCCAATGTCAACAGAAAAAGGCGTAAACCTAACTTCACCAACTTGCTTCCTCCACATCCCTAGCATGTCCAACCAAATATCTTCAAACATCAACTTCACTCACATGTGATTGAACGCGATCAAATGCCAAGGGTTTTCTACAAATACCATAGGAAGAATCACCATCGGTACAACTTTCATGCTTCCACATTAAAATGAGATCTTGAAGGAGTCTCCGTACCTCCAAATGGATTGTACCATTGTAATACTTGCAGAAAAACATGCGAGATAGACTATTTAATCGCCTCTAACAGATATCCGATGAAAAAGTCGTCAACACCGCATTATACCCAAATAGCGTCCCATGGTCCCAAGCCTCGGTCCTGAAAACAGTCAGGTGCATCTCACCATTGCGATATCCTCAGAAAGACACGTCAAATTGACTGCTTACTTGTGTGGAATAGATGTCTGGAGGAAAAGATGAATTTCGCCATACCGCACACGAGCGATGCTTCATGGGTCATGCATCTCGGTCCTGAAGTGAAATGAACGGATCGCACCATTGTGATCCTCTCAAAAAAGTACACAAGATTGACTATCCACTTGTCCGAAATAGACACCCGGTGATAAAGATAGAAATCACCTCCAACTCCCAAAATGACCCTCATGGGGCCTGCACCACCATGCATAATTAAGGCGGGCAGATTGTGCCATTACAATTCCCTCGGAAAAACACTCAGAATTGACTGCTTGCACATCCCAAGAAGACGTCCGATGAAAAAGTTGTGAAACGTGACGCACAGCTTAAATGACGGGTTGTGGGCCCCATGCCTCAACTCCGACATCAACGCCCGAAAACCCTCTGGAAAACTTATTCTCAACGCCAGGGTTGCAACGCCACTGATGGAACTCAAATCGGACTCTGGATGTGTCTGCACTATCCAAAACAAGTTTCACAGATAAACACTAATCCACTTTAACGAGCGTGTCGCATCACCGAGCCCCTCGTATCGGGAATTAAAAATCCCTGAGACCATCTCAAAAAGTTCTTCTCAACTCAAGGAACGTGTCTCGATAGAAGAAACGTGAATCTGATGCCTCATCTAATATTTAGTAGTGTTTTAATTTTCAAAAGGGCGAAAACAGGTGGGTTGGGCCAGTTCGGCCGACCCACCATGCCTGAACCGGGCCGCGGTTCTCATGGGCCGACTACCTTGCCAGGACCGGCTAGAGCCGGTCCGGTTTTAACTCCACAGGACCTGTAATACACCGGTACTTGTCTTCCAGTCAGGGTCACGAAGACCCCAGTCTCCCCTTACGTCAACCGGCCAAACGACCAGCCCCCATCGCGCGCCCCACCTGGCGCCCCCATCTCGCCCAGCCGAAGCCCGACCGCCTGCCGCTGAAGCCACCCGCGCCGACGCCCTCGACCCCGACTGCCCTAGCTGCTCGCTCGAGCCGACCTCCACTTCTAAGCAGCCCTGCCAGCCACAACAGCTCGCACTGACCACCGCTGGAGAGCCCCGCCGCCGCTCCCTCGGACCGCCACCGCCCGGATGGCCGAATCTCTGCCAGGAAACAACCAAGAACCTCAAAACTTCTCTGAATGATTGCGATCACCTCGGGACTCATATTTCAATTCTGAAAAGTGCGTCAGAAATATCATAAAACATGCTATGCAACCATAGGCTTCGCTCGAAAATTAAATAGCATTTTGACGCTTCAAAAAAATTTCAAAGGAGAGGTTCGAAATTAAAATACGAAACGAAGATCTCCTACCTCTTTGGGTGTATCCCGAAGCATCTCCATTGATCCGCCGAAGACGCGCACCACCCTGGGGAGGAGAGGATGGAGGGAGGCTTATTGGAGGAGCTCTTTGGTTGAGACTTCTTCTGCCAGGAGGTGACAATTAAGGAGAGGGGATGGGTTATGGCTTAAATAAAGAAAACTTATTTAAAAAGTTTAATTAATATAAACCTCTAAAAGACCTGCATCTGAAAATCTTGGCGGGGTCAATATTAAACCTTCCCTAGGTTAAAAAACATCTCCTGAGCACAATGAAGGTCTAACAATTTTAATCCGAGCCTCCGTTCGAAAGTTATAAAATTTAACGACTGAGGCCGCTAAATTACGAAAACACCCCTAGGTCCATTTTCCACAGAAGGCCCGTGCCCGCAAAAACTACACCTATCCTAGGGTAAATGACACGTTATGGACTCAACGGTTCCCCCAGTTTTCCAATCCGAGCTACCGTTTAAGAGATACTTGATTTTAACCCTTAAACGAATAAATTAATTATTTTATTTATCTGTTTAATGTTCCTTCAACGGGCGAGGGGTCCCAAAGTCCCGTGATGAGATGTTTTATGTCATTTTTGGGGCAAAAACCCCATTTTGGACCCAATCGTACTCTCCTATTTATGATACGAAACACCGTTTAGGAGTTATCCCATTTATTTGGAATTCCCAGTGTGAACACACTGAAAATTTAATTCCAATCACACTGGGGATCAGAATCGCACGCCGTCTAAAGGCACTGCTTTTGAACAACATCAAGAATATTAAAAATTCTTTTATATAAAAACTTAGGTTCTTACATCATTCCCTCCTTCAATATTTTCATCTCTGAAAAGAAAAACTAGGGAACAACTTAGGGTACTAAGACCGCACCTGGCTCTTCCGTACCCAGAAGAACTCTTGCACGGTTCCACACCACCACACACAGACAAAAGGATTTGATAGGTTCATGCGAAGTCTACCCTTACTGATGATGTGCATAGAAGAATGCACACTTCTTCTTAGGTGAGTCATATGGGAGACGTCATGCACCCACTCCCGACCTTGGGGTTAGGGCAAGGCTATAGACAAACTCTCCATCCCTTCGCATGGTATTAAATAGCCCGAAGGCCCTCGGGGGTATATCACCTCCCCGTTTGCACGTCTACGTCGCACGCTGTGACTGGAATCACCGCTTGGACCTAGGACAAAGCCTGATGATTCCCTCTTTCAGAATATCCATATGGTGAGACACCTAAGGATATCTGGTCACACAAGGTTTCACAGTCGATGTATCACAACCAAAACTCTCTTATAGGCTTAGAAAGTGATGAAGTCGACACCATCAACTAATGAAAAAGGTTCAATGCCTTCTACTTTACAGAAACATTGTTACACTGATGACCTGCGTCACCATGGTAACAACTCAAGCAAGGATCAGGGAGAAAAAGAATTTCACACACAGAGTCTAACAATTCTACTGCAAGAAGTAGAAGAGCCATAAAGAGTACCTCTTGTCACTTCATGAGCTGCAGAATCATAGACATCCAAAGCTTGTGGCTATCCGTGGTCCCAACTATCAGCTCCCAGAGCCTGACGTGTATCACCTGGTGGTGATGGGAAGACCTTGTAAAGTCATCCCCCACTACCAGCTCCTCCCGCTCCTCTGCTAGAACCACCTCTCTGGGCGCTACTCCAATCATGACGCTTCCTCTGCCGTGGTGGTGCACCTGTTGCCTACCCGATATTCTCCATATGCCTGGTCGGGCAGTCCTATGCCAAGTGACCTTGAACATTACAATCATATCACCTGTTCTCTTCAGGCTTCACTGGTGCCCTCCGACACCACCGTGGTGTACGACCACGCCCCTGAGTCCGGTTATCAGAAATCCACCTGTGTCGAGGTTCTGTCAGTCGATGCCCACTAACTGAGAAAGACGTCTCAGCTCCATCATTCCTATTTACACCACCAACTGTAAAGTGTGGAAGGAAACTCTCAGTCACCAACACCTACTCTATCACCTAGACATAATTGATAATGCACTAGGGTACTATGATGGCACAAATCTCTCTGCATAAACCCTGCTCAAACTTCTGCGCTCGGAAGCTGCCATCATGGACCAAGTCTAGGTAAGAACGTGCATGGTCCGCGGACCTAGTCACGTACTCAGTCACCGTCATCCATCCCTGCTGAAACTACAGGAGCTCATGGTTATGAATGGAGCATAAGAAGGAGTGGTGAAACTCCTCCCGAAACAATAGCTGAAAGTCTCCCCACGAAAGCGATGAATCATCAAGTAACTAAGTTACTAGACTCCACCAACGCCCAGCTGCTCCGTGGAAAAGGCTAGCTATGAAACCACCCTCTGGTCTACCGGTGTATGCACAAGCCTGAAGAGGCGAACCACTGTCTCGAGCCAAACCTCTGCTGCCTAAGGGTTTGGATCACCACTGAACCTCAGCGGTCTCTGTCACTAGAACTCACGGAGCACGCTCAAACTGTGCTCAAGCTCAGTCTGCTCTACTGAAGCTGTCTGCTGCTCACCAGGTGGGGGTGCTGCTTCTGGCCCACTGGGAGAAAGGGACTCACATGATGGGTCCTGGACTGAGGCCTCGTAGCTCACAGGGTCATCGTCATGAACCAAAGCTAGTATCCTAGCTGGATGTCTTCGCGGAGACATCCTGGATGTTATCAAGGAGTGTCGTAGTCAGATGAGCATATATGTATATATAACAATCACAAAAATGGGGAGCTGACTCAAGAAGGAAATTCAAAGACTAAATCCTATGTGATGCCCAAACCAATTTCCCTACAACAAGTGTCTCAGCATGCTGAGTTGACAAGCGGGTTATCAGGGTCCTGGTGAATGGATACGTCGGCCGCCGTACCATCACTAGACTCCCTATCCTAAGAGACTCTATCAAGACACGTCAACATTGTTTCCATATATGCCAACCAATTCCTTTTTAGGGATGTCCAAACAATATCCCATGGAACGAACCACCTCTGATACCACTTTTCCATGACCTGACCCTACCTGTGCTCGAGCCGCAACTACCCCAAGACCACCTCCATAGGCTAGGGGCTGGAGACCAGCGCCGAAGGCACAACAACTCAGGGAGGCCTTTGCCTAAGTACCTGTACACACACATGAAACCCAATCAATGCAGAAGTGCAGAGTAAAAGGAAAAGTAAAGTACCAACTGCTATAAATAAACCAAAAAGTGCATCGACCTCTAAACAGTACAAAGTAAATGCTGAAGGTAAACTGAAAAGAAAACGGGAAAAACACACACCCAACCAGAAAAGTGCCACAACCCGGCAATAGATAAACAAAAGTACAATAGTTTGGAGGGTCCCTCACCTGAAACCCGACTACGACCACCGTACTTTGTCTAAGATCCTGAACTCCAAATCTCCTCTAACGTCACAATCGACCTGTCCGTTGTCTGCAAGGGCACACCAAGTAAGGGAAATGCCCAAGCATGGGTGAGTATAAAAATACTCAGTAGGATGCCCTGAAGGCTTGAGGGAGAAACAAAGGAGGTACTGAAGAGGTGAACAGTAGATCAAATAGGGAAAAGTAAAGGAGTACAACTAAGAGTGCAGTAAATAATATAGTAGAGTATCAGATCAACCCAATAAGAGGAAGGAAGTAGACTCCTCCAAACACAAGGAGATAGAAGCGGTGAGAAGGTGAACTTCTCATCGAGTCTTTTCTACCTATAGTAGGAGAGTATAATCTTCCAACCACGAGAAGCTAGACACGGAAAGCATGTGGCATACCCTGCGTGTCTTCGCCTCTCCTGGAAGGAGAGTAACCAAAACCCAAGGAGTGGGTACTGGAACAAGGTATATACATATCCATATGCTCAATCAAGAAGCCCAAAAAAGATCGTAAGGGGATCTACATCCTGTAGCTCAGCCCAAGAAAGTGAGTAGCCAATAGTCCTAGAAGTAAACACCATCGATGCCCAGTATCTGTGCATCTGCCCCAAATTGCAAGTTAAGGGGCTCAAATCACCACACCTTGACACTATCTGCTTTGGGTGTCACTGACTCGCCCGAACGGTTTTAGGTCACGTCACAAGGACACGTCTTTGTGGGGAAAGCACCCCTCATTCTTGGGAGTTTTATGGGATCATCAAGCCACACCTCGTCACTATCACACATTTGAGAGGTCTTCTCAAAGTCGACAGGTTCCCACTGACCAACCCCACGAAAGGGTAATCCACTGGACGAAGACCCAAAACTGTCATCAGGGACTACTTCCCAGCCCCGCTGGAGGTAAACCCAGATCTGACTTGGCCATCTCTGCTGGATGGTACCCCACTGGCCATCCCTACTGGATGGTACCGCACTGGCCATCCCTGCTGGATGGTACACCATTGGCCATCCCTACTGGATGGTACCCCACTAGCCATCCCTGCTAAATGGTACCTCACTGGTAACTAGAACACATAGTGGGAAACACATCACGATAGATCGCGTAAGGAAGATATGATCTCGATACACAGTTAGGGAGTCTACGCCCAGGGCTCACTGGGGGCTTCTTACCCTACTAGAAACAACCTCCTAGGTAGAGGATTAATTCCTGTGTAATGTGTTTGTCACACCGTTACCCAAGGAACCCTACCAGAAAACAAGAAGGGACGTGAGGATCTCCATGGGCCTCTTGGGGTGATATATTCTCTAATCCGTTGAGTCTACTGTCGAAGCATACCGAGGAAACTCACTCCAGAAAGTGGGAGCACACCCACACTGTAAGAACACATGTAGCCGTAAATGATGTCGCAGTCTGGTGAAAGGGACACAACACTGAAAACCCCCTCAGTTGAAAGAAAAAGGGAACCAAAACAACTTTTCCAGTCAAACCATTGAGAATAGGACCAGGGGGACCCACTCAACCCTGCTGGTTAAAACCATCGAGAAGAGGAGGACCCTCTACATCACGATAGGTCAAAGGTATGTAAAGTAGAACACATCACACACATGGGACTCACACAAAATGTGGCCCAAACTCACCTCCAAACCAAGCACACAAACGTTCTCAGGTACAAACTGCAACATGTACATCCAAGCATTCTCGTATACTCCCAGAGTATGCCACATTGGCAGTCCAAGGGCTATCGTGCACACCTCACACAATGTCAACACAAAAATGTGTAAAGATAACTTCACAAACATGCTTCCTCCATGGCCCTAGCATGGCCAACCACATCTCTTAAAACATCAACTTCACTCACATGGGAGTGAAGGTGATCACACACCAAGGGTTCTCTACAAATACCGCAAGAAGAACAACCACCAGAATACCTTTCATGCTTCCACATTAAAATGAGATCTCGAAAGAGTCTCTGTACCTCCAAAAGGATCATACCATTGTAATCGTCGCCAAAAAAACATGTGAGATAGACTATTTACTCGCCTCCAATGTATATCCGACGAAAAATTCGTCAACACCACTTTATGCCCAAACAACGTTCCGTGGTCCTGAGCCTCGGTCCCGAAAATAGTCGGGTTTATCTTACCATTGCGATATCCTCGGAAAGACACGTCAAATTGACTACTTACTTGCATAGAACGGATGTCCAGAGAAAAAGATGCATTTTGTTGTACTGCACACGAGCGGTACTTCGTGGGACCCGCATCTCAGTCCCAAAGTGCAATAAACAGATCACACCATTGCGATCCTCTCGAAAAATTACACAAGATTGACTATCCACTTGTCCGAAATAGACACCTGGTGATAAAGATTGAAATCCCCACCAACTCCCAAAACGACCCTCGTGGGGCCCTCTCCATCATGCAGAATTAAAGCTGGCGGATTGCGCCATTGTAATGCCCTCAGAAAAACACCCATAATTGACTGCTCGCATGCCCCAAACTGACGTCCGATGAAAAATTTGTGAAACGTAGTTTGCAGCTTAAACGGCGGGTTGTAGAGACCATGACTCAACTCTGGTTTCGACGCCCAAAAACCCTCTGGAAAATTTCTTCTTGACGCTAGGGTTGCAACGCCAATGACAACACTCAAATCAGACTCCAGATGTGTCTGCACCATCCAATACAAGTTTCTCGGATAAACACTAATCCACTTTAATGAGCGTGTCGTGTCACCGAGCCCCTCTTCTTGGGAATTAAAGAATACCTGAGACCATCTCAAAAAGCTCGTCTCGATTCAAGGAATGTGTCTCCATAGACAGAACATGAATCTGATGCCTCGTCTAATTTTTAGAAGCGTTTTAATTTTCAAAAGGGCGGAAACAGGTGGGTCGGGCCGGTTCGGCCGACCCACCATGCCTGAACCGGCCCGCGGTTCGCGCGGGCCGGCTACCTCACCTAGACCGGCTGGAGCTGGTATGGTTCTACCTCCATAAGACCCGCAATACGCGGGTCCTTGTCTGCTAGCCGGGGTCACAAAGACCCCGGTCTCCCCTCACGTCAACCGGCCAAACGGCCGACCCCCATCACGCGCCCCACCTGGCGCCCCCATCTCGCCCTTCCGAAGCCTGGTCGCCCGCTACTGAAGCCACCCGCGCCAATGCCCTCGACCCCGGACACCCTGGCCGCTCGCCTGCGCCGACCTCTGCTGCCAAGGAGACCCACTGGCCACAACATCTCACGCCGAACACCGCTAGAGAGCCCCGCTGTCGCTCCCTCGGACCGCTGCCCGCTGGATGGCCGGATCTCCGCTAGAAAACACCCAAGAACCTCGAAACTTCGCCGAACGATTGTGATCGCCTCAGGACACAGATTTCAATTCCAAAAACTGCATCGGAAAGCTAAGAAAAAAATATACGCAACCATAGGAATCTCTCAAAAATTAAACCACATTTTGATGCATCAAAAAGAGTTAAAAGTAGAGGTTCGAAATTAAAATACGAAATGAAGATCTCCTACCTATTTGGGCGTAGCCCAAAGCTTCACCGTTGATTCACTGAAGCCACGCACCACCTTGGGGAGGAGAGGATGGAGGGGGCTTGTTGGAGGATCTCCTTTGTTGAGACTTCTTCTGTTAGGAGGTTAAAATTAAGGAGAGGGGATGGGTTATGGCTTAAATAAAGAAAACTTATTTAAAATTTTTAATTAATTTAAACCTCTAAAAGACCTGCATCTAAAACTCTTGGTGGGGTCAATATTAAACCTACCCTAGGGTAAAAACCACCTCCCGAGCACAACAGAGGTCTTAGAATTTTAATCCAAGATTCCGTTGAAAAGTTATAAAATTTAACGACCGAGGTCGCTAAATTACGAAAACACCCCTGTGGCCATTTTCTACAGAAGGCCCGCGCCTGCGAAACTTACACCCCTCCTAGGGTAAACGACATGCTCTGGACTCAATAGTTCCCTCAATTTTCCAATATGAGATACCTTTTAAGAGATACTTGAGTTTAACCATTAAATGAATAAATTAATTATTTTATTTATCCGTTTAATGTTCCGTCAACGGGCGTGGGGTCCCAAAGTCCCGTGCTGACATGTTTTATGTCGTTCCTGGAGTAAACACCCCATTTTAGACCCAACCGTACTCTCAGATTTAGGATCTGAAACACTGTTTAGGATTAATCCCATTTATTTGGCATTCCCAGTGTGAACGCATTGAAAATTTAATTCCGGTCACACCGGGCCTTAGAATCGCACATCGTCTGAAGGCACTACTTTGGAACAACATCAAGAATATTCCAAAGTCTTTTATAGAAAAAAACCGGGTTATTACATTTAGAATGCCTAAAAACCTTTAAAATTTACTCTTCTTCCATTATCCATGCACAATTATTACATCATGATTGAAATAGATGTTGATATAGATAGAAATTTTCATCAATCTTGTGTTTTGAAAATATAACTTTGAGACATCATCTTGATTTTTTTCCAATAGTACTTTAGGATATGGTTTGAATTAAGGATTTCAAATAAGGGTTGGTGTTTATAAAACTAAAAAAATTAGATGATAATAGAAATACATAAGATACTCAATGGTCACTCACCTTTTAATCCAATTAGAGGGTTGTAATTACTTTTTTAAAGTCATCTATTATAAAAACATCATAAATTTCCTTAAGTTATTTTTCAAAATGAGAATGATATGATAATTGTATTTTCAAAACATGTTCAAATTTATCATAGGGATCTTCATTATATTGAAGAAGAGAATAAGATTTGGATACATTAAAGAGTTTTTGGTAGGTATGTTGAATACTAGAGAATGTTTCTAAATTACATGAGAAATATTTTGAAATTATTATTGTAAGTGAATCCTCTAGAAGGGAAATGAAGTTCTCATTTGACTCCTGCCCATCCATATTAAAGAAGGAATTTTTACTCGATGAAATAAATTTGTTAGCCAAAAATGAATAATTTATTAAGAAAATAAGAGGGAACAATTAAATAAATTTATTAGACTATATTATTAATGTATTACTCTAAGAAACCCTTCCCATATCCTTTTAAACTTTTGATTCACCATATGTTCAACCTAGGTTACCTTAAGTTTGGTTCTCTTATAATTCATAAACAAATTAAAAAATTACCATAATTAATCTTAACATACTAACCTTTAAGGTTATATAATAATTTTAACTTAGGATCCCAAACTAATATATTAACCCTTGAAGTTTTATCCTCAAACAAAATCCTAAACACTAAATTTATCTAAACTCTTTATCTGATACCAACTATAACAACCCATGCCATATTCAACATGTAATTTCATGATTTATAAAAATGGTTGCATATAATTAAATTTATAGGATCTTTTTGGTTTAAAGTTTTAGATAATTAGGAAAAACCGTTAAATTATATAAGGAAAACTAAAACAAAGTGTCCATTTTTATCCAAAACAACAATATTCTTGATTTTTCACTTCTGTTTTATTTATAACAAAATTGATTAATTAGAGACTAATTTTATTAAGATATACTTCATAATTGTTCTTAATCATATTTAGACCATATGAAAAACACTTAAAAACATGTTATGAGAAACAAAATTCTCTCTAAGTGATATAGAAATAGAATAATTCCTGTTATTCTTGTGAAAAACATGAAAAATCCATAAAGTCATTTTCATTTTTCAAAATAAATTTTTTAACACATAAATAAAAAAGTTACCTAAGTTAAATTAAATATTTTCTCAAAAAAACCCTTTTAAAACTTTTATAAAGAATAAGAGAAACCATGAAGTCATCATGAAAACCTTTCTCTGAAAAGGAAAACTTTTGATATTAAATTTTCCATGCCACATAAATTCAATATATTTCTATAAAGAATTTTTATTGTAAGTTTAATATAATTATATTAGAGAATCATATTCATAACCTATGTTTACTAATTTTTTAACCATGTCAGAATAGATAAATCCAAGTTAATTATATTTCATTAACCTACCTGATTATCTCCCTCATTTTTTCCTTCAAAGACTAAATCATTACCCAATTCATTAGAGATACATATTAGGCTCACCCATAGTGATGATCTACATCAGGATCACCCAATATTATCAATAATTATCAATTATTTTTTCATGAAAAAGTTTTAACATTTCATTTTTTCATCAAGAAACTATTCAAAAACTCATTTAAACCCATAATTAAAACACTTTCCAATTATATCATAAAGATGAGAAAATGTTTCCATTTCCTTAGCAAAAATTTTTAAGACTGAAAATTACCAGAATATTTAGAAATATATTTTAATTAAAAATGTACATGAAAACTTGTAAAGTAACCTTAATAGTTAATAATGGATATTCCAATGGAAAAAATAGGTTATGTTAGATACGTTAAAAATCATTCTTTTTTTACTTTTGTAAAAAAGTTTAAAATTAATCAATATAGAAAAAATTAAAAAGATTTATTTATAAACCCTGGTAAATAAATTAAAATATTATAAAAATTGTAATTTATCAACCATTTAAATATAAATAATATCATTCTTGAAATATTTGAAAGAGTGTGTATATGGAGGGGTAGGAGTTAAAAAATTTAAAACAATGTTTTAAAGGAAAATTCATTACCTTAAGTACCGTCTAGCTTTGTGTGTTATATAAATCATGAATAATAAACCTATATTAATTTTATAATTTATTAATAACATTTTCATGTTCATTTAATTATTATTAATCCTTTTATTTAATTTATTATAATGATTTATTTAGTTAGTAAAATGGTTAAGTTCACGTTAGACATTTTAGGGTCATTTGATTAATAAAATCAAACCACATTAGTATGATGACTATGATCAATGTTTTTAGGGTTAAATTATCTATATAATCTTATAAATGTTATATTTATCATAATTTTATATTATATACACCTATAAAACTAACCATGTAAGGTAGTCCTGAAAAATGAACCCCACTGTTTCATGAAGATGGTAGTTCGTATGTTCAGATGAAAGACCTTTTAATTTTTCTAATGGGTATAAAAGAAAAAAATTAGATAATATTTAATTTTTTAAAAATCATAAACATGTTATAAATGTTATATTTATTTATTATTTCCATCCTTTTGACCATTCTTTTAAGGTGAAAATGAAAAATGAATCACATCGATTCATGGAGGTGGTATTCCACACATACACACCAATAACGTTATCGGTTTTGAAAAGAAGAAAAGGTAAAGTATTTAAGTAATATATTAATTTTGAAAAATAATAACTATATAATAAATATCATATATATTCATTTATTATATCATTTTAACTATCCATATAAATCAATGATGAAAAATGAAACACATCACTTTGTGGAGGTGGTAGTCCACACACACACACCAATGATGTTTTCATTTCCTATAATATGTAAAAGGAGATGAAAAAGGGTTGTAAAATAATCATAATAAAATTTTAGTATTATTAATATACTTATTTTATTATTTCATCAAGGTTTAATAATACTTTAAATAGGTAAAATAAGAAATAAACTTGAAATAGGTTCGCTAGGACTTATAACTTCTCCTCAGATATCTCAATTTGAATTACACCTTAATACTTATAGGATTAGCCTTTTGTGAAGGATGATACCTCTAGTACGAGGATATGGATGTTGAAGATATGTTTTGATGTGAATTTTTTGAGATATATTTCTTAAAAGGTCTGAGTAATGGAGAAGATTAGGCGCCCTTTTATAAGTAAGGGGAGTGACACACTTGTATTTTTTATAAACCTTGAAATATTATTAAGTATTAATCATTGTAAAGTGGATAAAAAACTATCCAAATTATAATATAATATAATTAGGGTAATAAAAACAATCCAATAAGAATTTAGATAATATTTCTTGGTATTATCACTTAGTTTTTACCTTAATTTACCTGATTTAACATTTACCATGGTGGCACATTTTTACTACGGTTACTATTCATAATGACCAAAAATAAAATTGAAGTAGGTAATAATTTTAAACATCATGATTATAAATATTAAATCCATTTTTAATAGTTCAATTTGTAAAAGTGGAAGAAATTAATTTTAATATAAATATGAAAAACACAATGAAAAACTGTTTTGAGAAAATTATGTTTTAAGTATAAAAATGAACTTATAAAAAAATAAAATATAATATTGATACCTATGTAATTATTTTAAATAAATAGATCTTATTTTTCTTTAAAACAAAATCCAAAACATAATGTTACTTTCAAATTACTTGATTTAATGAAAGGAAAAATCAGTCTTACAAAAATTGGTATTTTTCACTACTCACTTAAAAATAAATATTATCAGAAAAAACACAAAAAATAATCATAATATAATATAGAAATGATTATTTTAAAAATAATATCAAATTTTTAAAATAAAATTTATAAATATTTTATAATTTAACTATAAAATACATGCACAAAATGCAATAAATTCTTAACGAAAATGTATTTTTGAGGCATAAAATAGATTTATTATTATTATTTACCTAATAAATTTATTTAAATTAATTTTAATTCATTAAATTATATATAATATAATTATTTAATTATAATAATTTATTAATTGTGATTAATTTAATATATTAATATAAAAATACATTACACACTTAAAATTTTTTTTATGAAAAATATATCTTTTACCTTCAAAAGATTTTATCTTCATTTCCAACCAATTGATAATAAATTTATGATTGAATATTCATTTTATTAATGAAAAAAATTTATACATATATTTCACAATATTTTTATTCTTATATATACCTTCCAATATAATGGTTAGGTTATAAAGGTCATAATATATCAAATTTTGTCTAAGTTCAGAGTTATGTGTCAAGAAAGTTTTAGGACACATAAAATTTGTTAAAGAGAATATATTCTAAAATCTCAAAGTTTTATAATAAATTAATTGGTGATGTTTATGTCTGATAGGGTCCCAAAATTATATAGAATCTCAATTCATCTTTAGGTTTCATGAGACAAAACAACCTAGGTTTTTGTAGTATGGCCTCCCAATGATTTAGGATGTCTTATATAAGTCATTCATGGTATGTAAGATGTATTAATTGGAGACCTTGATGATAAGATGAAGGTGTCCAATATTATTAATTAAATCACCATGAAATTTTCCATTTGTATCTATGTGATGTTTTATATTATTATACATGGATATATTTCAAGATTATATGATTATTTATATGGATTTATTTTATTATCATGTATTCTTTCCTTATTATTCATGAATTTTTTATTCTATGACATCTTCTGATGAATTCTACCCCTTATTGAATATTTGAGATTTACTTTATTATGTTTTTATTTTCCTATGTTATAAAGAATAATGATAAGTATGATATGTATGGAACGGTATCATATGTAGATAATTTTATTGGAGATATTTAAGACTTATTATGGAATAAAAAAATCTGGGTATAATGGGAAATATGTCCATTAGATGAGAAAGATATGGGTTTTGTTAAGTATTAGTTTTCTTAACTATTTAAAGATCTAAACCTAAAAAATCTGTTGGGTATATAATAAAATCAATAATTTACTTTGACTATGGGTGGTTAAAATTGGGTCTCATGATTTGGTATCAAAGCCAGTATGTAAAGATTTTGTTTTTAGCACTAGATCTAAGAGTATGATTCTGGTGTGTCTTACCCACTTTTTCAGACCTAGAAACCAAGATAAAACCCTCCAAACTATAGAAAACTAAAACCCCAACTTGCTAAGAAAATATCCACCTCCACCACATAATAAGTGTTTCCATGTGGTGGGTACACCCACAAAGATCCACTAAACATACCACAACAAGGGCCATGCTTCATTGAGGTGGTCTTAAATTAGGACGGTCATCCCATTAAATGGAACAACACTAATAGAGAACCATTATTATCTTGGGTAAGTGGTATACATGATCTCTATGTAATGGAAAGAGCTTCATGTATATCTCCTGAGAATTTTTTCCTCATAGGAATACTAAGTAAACATCACCACCATGGAACTATCTCTCATAAGATAAGAGTGTGGGTGCACTAATATAGATCTAAGGTGAGAAATATATCTCTCTCTATACAAGAATCACTTCCCAAAATCTATTTTCTCATGCACCTCATTCATCATATAGATGCATAGTCCTCTTCTAGAAGCATTAACCACCACACCACTACTGTACCACTTAGATCTCATTAATTATCACAAATTAAATTTTAAAAATACCAACAATAATATATTAATCCAAATACCACACTATAATAGGTTATTATATAGTTATTAATCTCAAAGAAAGGCTCAGAAAATAACCCCAATACCTAATAGGATTATCTTGGAACTGACACAAGGAGGGATTCAACCCATATTCTCTATAAAATCCACATGGATACTCATCGTTTAACTCATGAACACTTGAATTCTATATTTGGAATGAAATCATATTAATATTTTGGTATCTCATCATGGGAAACTAGGGGTCACCCTTTAGATGGGATCCCACTCACTATTGGGGGTAGACCTTACCTCACTTACTTAACTAAGCATCACTATGCAGTATTAACATTGGTACCAAATCGATACCAATATAAGTGCCATTGGATATCATCTCTTACATGAAGAAGTATCATCAAATTCCTCTTTATCCATTAACTATAAACTCAATTTATTATAAGGGGTGAGTGAAATATGGTCTCCATCAATGGAAACTCTTATTGAAAAGGTTCTATATAGAGGTCCCACTATAATTTCCAAATCCCAAACATATGATGTAGAAATTACATATCATGTATGTAATATTCAATATGAGGGTCCATGTGGAAATAAAAAAATCATACTATGAACTATACCCATTGGGTTCTGAATATATTCATCTATCATACACATATTCCTATGATTTGGACTTTAATCCCTCTATTCTTGATAGGAGCTAGACAAAGGTGGTGTTTTTGGGTGTGGATTGATGCATCTACTATCTATGATTACTCTTAAACCACTATATCTTCCACCAAATATCTTCCTGGTAGGAAATTAGTCCTATAACAGGGGTATTTGAACTCAATGATATCTCCCACATAGAGGTATATCCATGGAACCACTCTGGATATCTTTAAGTGAAATTATTTCCTATTCCCACAAACAGGGTGAATATATAAAAATAATACATGAAGGATAAATCCCAATCAAGGGTCTATGAAATATTTGGTTTTGTGTGAAAACACTATAAAAAATTAATAAATATTCCTATGAATCCTAATAGAATGGATGAGATCAAACAATTCTATTGAAAAAAATGACAAAGGGAAACCTCACGAGGTTTGTGATCCTTGAAACATACTCAAACATGGTCAAGCTACCCCACTAAGGGTCTAACATCATTTGATTAATCCTTATTCTAAAAAAGGGATCAAAATCCAATAATGACAGTGTAGTACCATTATGATTTGGAGAAAAACATCATCCACCAATAACTCATTATTCAATGTAGGTCCTTAACTAAAAAATAATTATCTAGTTAGTGAAATTGTAAAATTGACTAAAAAATGAGTCTTAGACTCTATCCAATCCCATATAACCTAAGGATAAAACTATCCTCATAAACCCTTGAGGCCTCTATCCTCATAATGCACACAACATACCCAGTTCATAGTTAGTCTCATCCATATTTGTGGAAATTATAATATTCTCTATGAGAAAAACATGAACCAATATCAAAGAGGATTGAAAACACCATAGATAATGGGGTAGTTATATATATCAACCAAGTCTTAGAAACCATATATCACAATTCACTAACTGATATCAAGTGATCTAACTATAGGCCTGGGATCATCATGATCCTTCCTCTATACACAAGTTAGATATCGACAGGTAACAACTTTATTTGATAGGATGAAACCAAAAGGATTGGATCATATCTAGAATATATGACATGGGAGGGAAATTAAATATCATAATAGACTACTATATTATTCCTATACCAACTTTATAGTACCCCACAATGTTCTCTTAGATCTCTAGTTTGACTAACAGGTTATTAGAGTCCTGAAAAAGGATTTGTTAGTCACCAAAATGAAGTTGGTCTCCCTAGTATGATAAACAAACTCAATACCTCTTTTAGAAATTTACCTAAATTCCTAAAACAATCCTTATATGTTTTCTAACTCCAAATTCTGTCCCTAGGACTTGACCACTCTGATACCACTTTGACATAACTTTAAATACCAAGACCCGTATGGGCCAGTTGTAAGCCAAGTGCACCACCCCATTCCCACCTATAATAGAAAATGGGTTTCTTACTAGCACCATGTAATAATATTACATAGCGTGAGATGCCTAATACTATACTAAACTACAATAGACACATATATATAATGCATAAAATAAAAAAATACCAACAATATATATATATATAAACAACCAAACTATACAAAATGCATGCAAGATTTATCAAATAAAAATAAAATGAAACATTGAAAAATACCTATAGAATTGTAAATTTGACAATACTCTAAATATAATAAACACAAGACTCCAAAAAATATCCTCCTCATTTCATGTACACTTAGATCGATCTCCTACTGGAATGGAACCACCACCATCACAAACTAGTATTTTCCATAATGTATTAACAATAATCCCCAAACATCAACTCCAAATAAGAAACACCCACTCCACATCCACCATGATCATATTTTAACCTTGGGGGTATTCTATAGAGATAAAATTCATGTGGGAATAATGACCATACATAGGTGAGTATAAAAATACTCAGTAGGATACCTCAAAACCATAAAGGAAAAACTAAAGAAAAATTTCTACTCAATCCCTTTGGTATAAGAGAGTAACCAAGAGAAATACAAGAAATTATCGAGATATTCTCAACCACTATAATCCTCAGGGACATAAAGAAGCCATTATATTCTCATCTATAACCCATAATGGTTTCTACTGATCATCTTTTCCCCAAACCATAAAGGTTTATATCTCATAAACAACTAAAAAAATACAAAGTCCCAAAAATCCCAAAAAATATAAAGTTTATAATGCAATTATACAAATCACCTTAAAGGTAGACCTAGAGTTCCTAAGGAGTTATAAGTCTCGAAGTATCCAATCTGTATATCCTTACCAAGTTCTATATTTCTAGTGTAAACTGTAAAGGACAATCTTCTTCTCGCTTAATCTTAAGTGAACTTTTTGAGGGAATAATTAATCTTAGAATTTAGCAACACAATGCCTCCATTATAGAAACCATAGTGTGGGATATGGAACCCCAGATCTATAATCCTGAGTACGGTATTAAAAAAAATTTCTTTAAACACATTCTTTTATACCAAATGAAGAGAACCAAGCTAAACATATAATTATTTTACATCATTACCATAAGCTAAACCTTAAATATAAAAAATAATCACACAAACACAAGAATGAAAAGTTTAGTATATTTGGGGACTATCTATATAAGAGAGTTATTTAATGATGCTTGTGAAAATTTTTCTATAAAAAATACACACTAAAAACCCTTATAAACATCTCATAAGTTATAATAATCTTTATAACCTAGGTAATGGAAACATAAGAAAGGGGTAAACTCAAATGATCAGTAAGATAAAACCTATCAACATTTCATCAAGGGTTAGATCATAATCATATGAGAAACCATGAAAATGGGAGAAATATATTATTAAAAATAATATATAACAATAAGATCTATCCATAAGTCATGATAGAAGGACATGAAATTTAAAATGAACAAACATATACCATAGAAAAAGACTGAAAAATCATGAGATAATAAATATGGTCCATGGAGAATAATCATAGTCATATAAAATGGAAATTCAATATTAAATTTAAATATAGAATAAAAAAGAACTTTAGAACACACATAAGCATATGGAAACATCACATTTGTGAGTCACTACTCACACTCATTCTTGGTAGGAAAAATTAATTACACCCACAAATACATGTATCATGAGATTTAAAATTATAAAAAATGAATTAGTGGGAGATATAAGACCCCACCCATTAATCATATATACATATGTGTGTTACTTGAATTCAATCATCATATCATAAAGTACCCATAAAAATAAAATGGGTTTCATATTATTTTAAAATGGAACCACATAAAGAAATCATTAATAATTCTATAAATAATCATAAAATGATAAACCTACAGAAAATAAATGGGTATCTAAAGAAATTAAATAATTTCTATGTAAATAAACTTTAATTAAAATGATGATACATGTGGTATTAACACTATATAGATAAAAGGTATAAATTTATTCAACAATTTCCCCAATCAGTCATCATACAACATTTAAGGGAACACCCTTTAATCAAATGAGGGAAATAGAAAATTTTCAGATATTAAAATAATTATAAGAAAAATCATATTTACATAAAATGGATGATTGGATATGAAAAATCAATAATGGATTTCCATGACTTCAGTCCCCCAAAATAGTATAAGTGAATTTAGAATGAAATTCATGAAAAATAAATCATCATGGTAAAATATATGAATTTAAAATTAAAATTTCCTTATAGAAAAAAATAATTACCATGAAATAAAATCTTAGGGTGGAAGAGACCAATCATAGAAAAAATAAGTTCATGAAGAGGAATTATAACTCAATAAATGAGTTTTGGTTATCAAAATCCCTTACAGATTTTGTAAAATAAGATTCAAAAGGACATGAGAGAGAAATCATGAAATGGAAATTAAAATATCATGAAATGGAATATATTTATCATACATAAAAGTTATAGGGTGGTGAATACACTATATAAAAGAAACCATGGCATGAAATATAAAACATGTATCATGGAATAGAAAATAGAGACAAATAACCTTTACCTTAATTCTTGAATTCCAAGAAAGTGATTTTAAGCTCTTGTATAATAAAAATACATATCTTAATAAACTATTTAATAAATTTATTCATAACTATATCCTTTTAAAAACTTTATTTATAAAAATTTATTAAAAATATATTAGTTAGTTATATTTTATTTTCATCATCAGATGTTTTTAGCTTCAATTGTTTATTTAGTACTAGTTTTATAATGGAGGTGTTTATTCTTATTTATAAATTAAAATTTCATTATTATAAAAATATTATAGGTATTAGAATATATTTTTTATAATGAATTATAATGTTATAATTTTATTTCATAAATATTTTAGTTATGATTTTTGATGATGAAGTTGGTGAAAAGCATGTTTTGGTAATTTTTAACAAACTAAAGGAATATACAATAATAATAAGTTAAATATTACTAAGAAATTTATAAAACCATAAATAAAACATGAATTTATAATTTATTTCTAATAAAACCAGTAGTTAAGTTTAAATATTAATACATGATATATATTTATATCATTGTTCGTATGGGTGGTTAAACTGACCCAGAAAATAAGAGACTACAATATATGGGTGAGTATGACCAAGAAATTAATTTATTTTTATTAATATAATTATTAAATAAGAATAATTATATTATTTATATGTTTTTAATTTTAAGAATTATATTTTAAGAAATTTTAAAAAACAAGAAAAGACTAGGGTAAAAAATGAAATATGTCACTTTCATGGAGGCGGTAGTCTGCACATACACATGAGTGACACTTTTGTTTACATAGAACACATAGAAGATACGAATTGGTTTATATTTTCAAAATATTAATAATTTTTTAAATATTTAATTTATTTATTTTATTATAACTTTAAACCTTACATTTAATCTGATTATGAAAAGAAGACCATGCCACTTATGGAGGCGGTAGTCTGCACATAACAAAAGAAACATTTTTATTTACCAAAAGTTGATGGGAAGGTAGAAAAGTGATATTATAGTAGTATAATAACATTTAAGAACATTATTAATACTAATTTTATCATAATTTTATGGATATAATAGTTTTTATGGGGTAAAATAAATAAATAACTAAGAGAGTTTGGTTTTGAACATTACCTCTCCTTTAGAATGTTCTCCATTAGGTAACAAATTCCGGCCCTTTAACTGAGTATTTTTGTAAGAAAAAGTATTATAGGGAATGGTAAAGGGGGAGTTTAGGAGAGAATAGGCTAGATATTTGGTTGATATAAGTATTTGTAATAGGCAGAGAAATGTGGGGGAGGTGATATCCTTTTATAAGTGATTAAAATGACATTATTTTAAATACCCATTACCTTTTCAATGATGACATGACATTATTCAAGGGAAATTAAATAAAAAAAAATTATTTGGTGATATAAGGTCTATATATACTTGAAAATTCATTTTCAAACATGTTTTAAACATGTTTCAAGTCTTTTACCAATATATTTTTAAAATTTACCATATTGGTTTTTACCTTGGTAATTGGTTTTTACCTAAGTAATTTATATTTTATTAAAAATGGAAACACTAATTATAACAGTTTGATGTCATGGAAAATAAATTTAATTTCGATAAAATTTAATTTAATTTCTAAATAATATAAAATTAACTTTTAAATTATAACATTTAATATATAGAAATTTTTTTTGAAGAAAAATATTGTTTTCACCATTAAGTGTTTTTAATCTTATTTATTATTGATTACAAATTAAATGAGTGTTAATATATTAACATATATAGGTTTAAAAATTATATTTAATTCATTTTTTAGAAGTGATTAGTTTATTTTATTTGGTAAAAATTATTCAATGTCAATAAAACAATTCCTTGGAAATAACAGATTTACCATTATCATTGTAATTAACATTAATCCAAGTAATTTTATTTTTTTTACTAAAAATTAAATGGAAATTTTTATATAATTTATAAATATATATTCTAAATATAATATCATTTTTTTCAAATTAAATTTATAGGAGAAAAAATTAATTTTAACATTAGTGCATGTATTGCGTAAAAACCTATTTTTAGAAAAAGTGTATTATAAAGATTAAAATTTATGTGAAGGATAAAATCATAAAAGTTTAATATTTTAATTATATAAATTGGTTTATTATTAAAAAATATACAATTTATTTAGATATCAATGATATCTAAAACTAAATTTTACCAAAATAACACTTTATTAAAAGAAAAAACCAAAAATATTTTCTTTTATTTGAAATTATTCATCAGGTTTTTACAATTCTAAAATCATGTTTTATAAATTGAAAATAGTATCATTACAAATGAATGATTTTAATCCTTGAATTAAATTTTAGTGATGATTTTTTATAAGTTTTAAAGTCCTACTTAGTTTATGGTAATATTATAAAAGCTATTGTGTTTTTAAAAATAGTATTTTGTACTATTCACATAAGAGTCAATCTTTTCAAAAAAATAAAAATAAAATAAAGATTTATACTAAGATAATTTTGATATTATTAATATAAAAATGAATTTCGTTATATAAAATTAAAATTTTAAAATTTAAAATTTAAAATTTAAAATTTAAATAAAAACATAAAAAATTTAATGAAAGCTATTTTAATAAGAAAATATTATATAAAATCATAACTATTATTATTCTTATTTATTATCAATAAAGTTTCAAACTGGAATCAGTATATTATTTACAAAAAAATGTATCTATCTATAATATGTTTGATTTTTTAAATTAAATCAAATAAAATCCAATTTTCAGAAAGGTTACATTTTAAAGTATAAATATATCTTATTATTTATTTATCTACAATAATTTAATTTAATAAATGTTTTATTATTAAAAATAAAATTTATTTTATTCCAACATGTTTCTCATAATGTGGTTACCTCTATTTTTACCCACCATATTAACCAATACATTTTAAGGATTATATAATGTTTCGTGATTCATTTTGGTTTGGTGTTATGTGTGAAGAAAGTTATCGAACATATTAAGTTTTAAAAGAAAAGAATATATATAATTTAAAATATCATGATGTTATATAGGAACATCCCCTTGATAAAGAAAAAGAATAATTAAGTGGTTTAACAACTCTGGTAGAATATTGAAGCCCCTAGTAGCACATAATAAATAAGGGTGGGCCTAAATACACAGTTAGAGGATCCATGACTTGTTGAATAGCACATAAAAGATGATACTACCAAATAAAAAAATTAGATAGAGAGAATTTAAATCTTTTATAATATTGGGGTGACCTTTGAATATCTAATAAATTCATAATACGTGAGGAGAAGTAAATGACCCCTAATAAACACTCTGATCATCATGTTTGAACCCCATCATTGCCTTTATGGATATAGATCATAAAAATTACACTAATGCATTAAATATGGTATTTTTTGACCAAATAGATTACTAAATTATGATCTATATGGAAAAAAACTCATTATAGGCTATTTATTTCCTTAAAATAGACATCCCATGAATAATTCATGAAAAACATGCCATATAGGAAAAGGGAGAGCCACGTGGTGGCCTTTGGGTGTGCTATGCGGAACACATCCCACATGCACTGAGGCACATCTACATGGGTGGGTTGAGTGGATCCAAACCAGAATTACATGCCAATACCAATTCATGCATGGGTCATCTGCTTATTCCCACACTAGGATAATTTCTTAAGCCAGTAGTAGATCGACTTGTGTTGTTGGGGCCATACCACATTGGGACATCGATGGGTAGGGGTACCAGCTTACCATTCTCATTCCACAATGTAGAAAATGGGGAACCATACAATCTTTAAGGATTGGAAAATCCAAGGGCCAAACCCAATAACCCTCAGTGATTCTCCTTATGTTTCTTAGGAATCACCTCCAATCACACCAACTGTAGACATGACCGACCATTCCCTACCTAAAATGATTGAAATGGTCTTGATGTACTTTATCATCACCTTGATTCACACCATTGGGCCATCCCATTCACTAACTCCCTTAGTTGAGTCACCCCGTATGCTTCCTCCATTTTCTGAGCCACCCATGCACTTCAACCTCCCTTTTCTACTACCACTGATTGAGGACAATGACTCCAAGCTATGCCAAGGAGGAAAATAGATCAACATGGGGGGGGGATAAAATATTCAAACTATTGATCAATAACCCCATGTAAAGCTAGTATAAAAAAGTTCCATGAAAAATCAAACAAGTATTAGGGGATACAAGTTTTCCCTAAAATCCATGCCATGGGGTTAAAATATCAATAATGAGTAACAAATAAAAAAAATTAGTATATAATTTACTTAATAATGGACCCAATATAGAATAAAAAAATATACCTTGATGAAGAATTTTCATCGATCTAATTTGTTTTGAAACTTTTTTTCCATTTATCAATGTTATTATAGATCCAATCATCGAACCCTCAGTCTGATGTCAATCCATGTCCACCATAAAAGAATCTATTCTTATCCCTCTATAATTCTATGGTTTATGTATCTTACTTTAGAATTAAAGAAAATATGTTTTAAATAGACAAAACCCAAGTTTATTGGTGTTTACTAAAATCCCCCAATATCAGGGTCAATCCTGAAAATTGTTGTAACTAACATAAATAATAGTCATCCTAGGAAAAAAACCTATTCCAGATGTAATTGTGTACTCATATTTTACATATCAGGTTATAATTTGAAGAAAATACTTATTACCATTAATGTACATGTATGAGATATGAATAATATATTATACTCAATAAATTATTTTTGAGGCTCTATAATTCCAGCAACTCTATACCAGCTCATCCAAGTTTTAAAAACAACACCCTAAGAATCAGTATAACCATCATTTTCTTGAGGTCATACATAATGTAAAATTTTCTATTTTACTCATGGGGAGGTCCTAGGACACATAAGCTCAAAATTAAGATAAGTCTCAACCAATAAAAATATGAGTTGATATATCCTCCCCACCATTAAACCTTTTTATCCTCAAAAAGGAAATAAATTAATTTACCAAATAAAACATATCAGACATCCTATTATGAAAAATAACCCACCTTATTAAAAATTTCTTTCATCTTTAGAGTTCTGAGCTCTAAATTTACTCAATACACAACTATCCAAGAAGGGAATATCCTTTCTCATCATGGATTTCATTATATCTATCTCATATTAAAGTTAGACCTCAACAAAAATATGTATCTATTCCATGATAGACTTACCAATACTTAATAATAAAAAATCTTCCTAATATAAAGACCATACCACTACATGGAATGAAGAGAATCCATGAACACTAACATTCATCTCAAAAATATTAATTGGTAAGGTTACCTATTGCAGGAGTACTTCACTCACCATATCTTAAGATCATTATTGTTGGTTCACACTCCACAACTAATCACTTCAAAAAGATTTCACATTAACACTAAAAAATTTTCTAGACAACATGGTATTTTGGACCCACATCATCTTCTTATTCATCTCCTTCTATCAAGGAACAAACACCAATGTATCTAGCTCATGACATAAGAGAAATATGTAAATTATTTCACAATCTACTTAAAACCATAAGTAAGAATCTTCAATTTGTAACCCTATCTCTAGTAGGATATCCAATTCAAATATATTATGGTTTTTTGTCATAAATATATCATGCAATTTATTAATGAGAACATTAGGAACTCTATAAAACTCATCAAACTACACAACATCACACCACTACCCATCAGGTTTCCTATTCCACCATAATATGAAGTGAATAGTCCTAACCATTATGATAAACCTACTATATCAGGTCAAGAACCAAGGTTAACACCCTCCAAAACATAGTAACAACAAACAATAATTTTTTGAGAAAAAATCCTCCTCCACCGCATAATAGGAGTTTCCATGTAGTGGTAACACCAACAAATATTCGATGGACATACCACTCTAAGGGTCATACTTAAATGGGGTGGTCTACACTTTGGATTTCCATCCCAATACTTAGAATTAACACCACCATCAGACTAGGGAAGTGGTTTACATGTTCTACACCTTTCAGAAAACCCTTCAATCAATAACCTGATAATGTTTAGTCACACAAGATCTCCAAGTAAACGTCACCATAAAAACTATCTCTCACAAAAAGTAAGAGTGTGGGGCTACCACTATTTAATGAAGGTGAGAAACATCTCTCTATCCACATAATAATCATTTCCCCAAATATAGTTTCTAATCTACCTCCTTCACCATTTAGACACATAGTTCTTTACTGAAATCATCAACTATCATACTGCTATTGTGCCACTTTGATCTCATCAATGACCATAGATTCGATTTCATTAATAATAATACTAATATCTTACTAAAAAACTAGTACTCTTAATGAATGTATAGATAAATATCCCAAATTATTAATAGAATCCTCGAACCAACACATGGAAGGATTTAGACTATATAATTCATAAAACCCACAAGGGTGTTCATTGTTGCACTAATAAACACATTAACTCCATCTCCAAAATTCAAGCACATGAATTCTTCAGTCTCTTGTTCAGGGACTACCAGGGATCTCCCTTAAAAAGAATTCATGTATTCCTCCATATACACAAAAAGTGAATTATAATATAATTATATAGAATATAATGAAAATATTATCATAATATGGTTATTTTACTACAACTTATCTAGGGTGGGCTCCACTTAAGGGGATCCCACTCACTACTGCAGGTAGAACTCACCTCACTTACTCATCTATTCATCACTATAAAATACTATCACTGATACCTAACCTATACCAATATAGATACCACTGGATATCATATATACTAAGAATAGGTCTCATAAAAAAAGTATTTATCTACTAAGGATAAACTCACTCCATCAAAATGGGCGAGTGAAAGATGATTTCCATTAGTTGAAAATCTCTACCTAAAAAGGGTCTGTCTAGGGATACCACTATAATTTTCAACTCCTAAACATATGATGCAAACATAATAACTTGGGTTTTCACTATTTAGTATGAGGTTACATGATTAAAGAACACAAATAATACTATGAACTATACTTATTGACTCCCAACCATAGCCACCCATCACGATTATCTTCCTACAACTCTAATTATAAACACTCCTCACCTAATAAGAACTTTTCAAAGGTGGTGTTTGTGGGAGTGGATCGATGAATCGTCTATCTCCAACTACTATCTCACCATTGGATATTCTTCCAAATAGATTCTTTGTAGGAAAAAATCCTATAATAGGTAGGTATATGATCTCAATTACATATCCCACATGAACATCTATTAATGGAACAATTTGTCTATCTTTATGTTAAATGATAATCTAACCCCAAAAATAGGGTGTATCTATGACAAGAATACTAAAATGAATAATATCTCTTAGGGATAATTAACATAGGTGGTGTTATGTGAAAATTATACCACATCTTAGTAACTCTTTTTCCAAAGTCTCTGTCTGAACCATTGAGTATGAAAAATTACACTATAAAACATGTATAGGGGACAATTTGTGAGGTCTGTGAGCCTCAAGGCATTCTTAGAAACTCAATACCACACTAACATGACCCAAACCACTAGGTACCAACTTGTACTAACAAGTTTCTTAGTAATACACATAAATCCTAACTCTAATAGGACATGGTATGATGACTAGCATTGAGTAGTCATATTAAACACCATGGGTGGCCTTCACCTATAAAAACCTACAACATACACATATCTCCAATTCATAAAATAACTATAAACACAAAAAAATATAAATAAACAAAATATATACAAAACATGAATGATATATCAAATAAAAATATAATTCCACATTTCCATATTTAAATGGAACTTTACATCTAAGAAGCCACTGAATTTGATATACATAAGAATCCAAAAAGATACTTCTCACTGCTTGTACTCCTAGATTTACCTCCTACCAAAATGGTCACTACCAACATCATGAACCATAATGAATATCCAAGTTTCAAAAAGTGTCATATCTTAACAAGAAACATTGAATCCACACCCACCAAGATCACCCACATTGTCTGCACAAATAAAACATATGTGGGAATAATTCCCATGCAATGGTAAGTATAATCATACTCAGTATGACACCACAAAACCCAAAAGGAAAAAATTAAGAATTTTTTTCCTCAAAACCTTGAGTATGAGAGAATAAATAGAAGGATGAGAAGAAATGATCCATATATTATCAACCACTAGAATTCTTAGGGACATATAGAATCTCTAATAATCACAGATCTAACCCATAAAGGTTTATCAAAATAAACTTAGCTCCAACCCAAAAAGGTTCATACCTCAAAAAAACTAAAAATTCATAAATTACCAAAAATCTCACAAATTTTGAAGTCAATAGAAGCCCCAAGATTCCGAAGGAGTTATAAGTATTAAAGTATCTGATCTGACCAGCCTTATAAACTTCCATATTTCCAGTGGAAACCATAAAGGATGACCACTTTCTCACTGAATACTATGATAAATAGTCTATGGAGTACAAAACCTTACCATTTAACAATTCCATGAAACCATTATAGAAACTATTTTGGGGTGCCCACCCCATGTCATAGAAAAGGATCAGTTGACAGGTTATCTAAACCCATTTGAAGATCCAAACCCGGAGTAGCACACACTAAATTAGAGAGGGTCTAACTCTATAGTTAGAGGACCCATGTATCATCATAATAACACACAGCATATGATAATTACACATAGTAGGTGATAATAGTACACATTAGATAAGAGATAGAATCAAACTCTATTAAAAATAGGAGGGGACTTATGTCTCTCTAAGAAATTCACAATAGGTTAAAGGGAGTAACTAAACCTCAATGAATTCTTGGATCATCACACATAAACCCCTTTACCAAATGTATAAATAAAAATCAATATTTCCTTTAAAATGGACTTGGTTTACCAAACAGAACACACCATTTTAATATACATGTAAAATTAATCAGGATAGGATATCTATTTTCCTGAAATAGAAATTTGGTGAATAATAAACAAAAAACATTTCATGTAGGAGAAGAGTAGAACACCTGGTAGCATCTGGGTATTCCATGTGGCATATTTTCCATTCACACTATGGTTCTACCATTTGGTCATAGTTAGAAGGAAATAACTCATATTACTACACACAACCATATTTGTATAAGGGCTAGTGCCTAGGTCAATCACCCCGGCCTATGTCACCAGGGACAAGCCATATTATATTTCTAGCGGGGAGGTCCACCAGCTCAACTAACCCCATCATACACATGGAGTATGGGGAATAATCCAATCTCAAAAAATTATATAGATAAGGGTAAAACCCTAGGTTCCCTTATAACCTCTCCTTATGCCTCTTGGGTGCCGCCACCAACCACATTAGCCATTTATGTGGCTGAGCTCTTTATCACCACCACTACTTATAGTAGGTGATTGATTTTTTTATCTCATATAGAAACTACTATATTTATTACACTTTTCTTCTCCTTAATATACTCCATCAGGCTATCCTGTATTCCGACTCCATTCTTTGAGCCACCTTGTACGCTATTTCCCTTTTATGAGCCACCCTGTGCATTTTGGCCTCCCTTAACCATTATCTCTATCCAAGGATAGTGATTCCAAGCCCCTCTAAAGAGGTCCAAAAATCATAAATTCGGGGGGGGGGGGATAAATTGAATGTCTAAACCACCTACTGAATTCCTGATATTGAAATTCCATAAAAAAATCAACATGAAAAAATAAAATAAGAATTAAGGGATAAAAATTTTACACTAAAATCCATGCCATAGATATCAAAGCTTAAGGATGAGGAAAAAATACCAAATTTAGAATATAATTTTCATAATTATAGACCCAAAATTAAATAAATATCTTTAACTTGAAAGAGAATCACCATCACTCAAATTTATTTTGAATTCATGGTTTTATTCGTCGATGTCATCATAGATCCATTCATTGATCCCTTGATCTGATATAAATCCATTACTATCTTCAAAAAGTATGCGCTAATCCCTCTCTCTCCCTATCCAATTCTTGGATTTATATAGATAAACCTATAATTATAGAAATTATATTTTGACTAGATAAAACTAGCTTTAGCAGTTTTTACTTAAATCACTCAACATTGGGGTCAGTTCAAAGAACTGCTAAAGAAAAGTCTAATAATAGTAATCCTAGATTAAAAAGCCTATCCTAGATTCAAACAACTGTGAAAATTTCCAATATAAGGCCCTAATTTTATGGAAAGTCATTGTTCCTTTTAATATATGTGTGGGGGAAAATAATATATTATACTTAATATATTATTATCAAGGCTCTAAAATTCCCACACCTCTATATCAGCTCATCCTGGGGGTAAACACAATGCCCTAGATTTAATAGAACCATAATTGTTTCTCTAAGTTATTTTTCTTGGGTAAATATATCATTTTACCCTTGGAAGGTTTTGAGACCCAGGAAATCAAAATTTAAATAATTCTTGACTATGTAAAATCCAATACACTAAAATTTCTTAATTATTAATAAAAAATAGAAGACACTAGTTGCATTTTTATGATAAGAGATGTAATAAAAACCATGTGTGGAATAATATTTATATAAGACAAATAAGTTATGAACATATATGAAGATTCATGTACCATGTTTAAACTAATTAATATAGATAATGTGTTATTTTTGAAAAACCATTAATATTCTTAAGAGAATGTTAACCATAGAGGTGAAAAAAATTTGATAAGTTGATGAAAAATCATAGATAAATGTTTTATAAGAAAAAGAAATTAATTAATTAAATAATGAATTAAATATTTCATTTTCATTACAAATCATTAACTAAACATGAATATAAAAAGGTTTAAGGATTTCAAGGAATAAGTAGATATAGTAAAAAAAGAAATTAGTGTCATAATTTAATTATAAAGACTATAATTTTATAATATTATATATATATATATAAGGATACTTAAATATTAAAAATATTTTAACATGTCAAAGGATTAAGAGTAAAAGTCCCATTAGGATGTTCCAACACTATAAAAAATTTCGGTACATCAAGGGTCATTTTTAAAAATCTATAGAGTTTATTAAAGATGGAAAAACAATAAGATAATATCATTTCAATCATGTGATAAAATTAAATAATTATTATGTTAAAAGTTTTATCAGTGTTATCCATGAATTGTTTTTTTGTATTAATATTAACAATAAGATAAAATCAACCACTATATATAGAGGCCACAAATATAATTATAATAAAATGAATTTTCATCTTAAACAATTTCCTTGGATTTATTGAATATTATTATAAGGATGAAACTAAAATAAATAATAGCTAATTCATTATCCATCAAGACTCATAGAAACTAAGGAGGTATACATGGAAGAATAGGAGTAAATCGTGGTCTTAAGGAATATAAAAACTAAGGCTCAAAATGATCACAATTTGTTTCTCCATTATAGATGATTTAGTCCACCATCCCAATTTTGTTTGGTAATTTTGGATTTTCATGGTTGGGATTTGTCCCTTTTTGTTATTTGGGCCTTATGATGCTGTGTGATATTTAACATGTTTTTCTTATACCAGGTTCCCAATTTTCCTTTGAAAGTGGTATTTTATAAAATTCCAAAAAAATTATTTTGAAAATAAGAGAGACCATTATAGTCTACAATGATCCAAATTAATAAAATATAAAGTATATGACCATATTTTCCATAATTAAAAAAGTTATGTAAGGAATATTTCATGAGATAAGTAAATCAAATTTTGGGGAATAAGATAAATAAGAAAGAATAAAGTCCTACAAAGTTATAATATATGTGAATGAATATATTTTATATGTAAATATTAATTTATTAAGGGTAAAGTGTGACTCAATTTTTTAATCATTATTTTACACAATTTAAAACTAGTTTAAGAATATAAAAATATATAAAATTGATATTCTACAGAGGTCTCCTATAATGAATATGAAAAATAATAAAAAAGTGAATAAAAATAAAAATATTTTCAAAAGATAAAGAAGTTTACTTAAGTGGAATGAATCATTCCATGTCACTAAGTGTAAGATACCATATTTTTCTAGGTATATCCCTCTTTGAGTTTTTTTATTAAACCTCTTTTGTTTGGTTTTTATTTTTCTTTCAACCTTTGTGGTTGAGTTGCTTTTAATGATGGAGAGAATTTATAAGGGAAAATTTCCTAAAGTTTAGGTATTTATTTTTGTTTAAATTAATATATTCTAGGTATAAACATGTAAAAATGGGCTTATGATAATTTTTGTGAGTTTTTAAGGCTTCATATGTGGTTTGGGACCTTATGTAAAAGTGGGGATTAAAGATACTCGTAGGATACTTACACATCATGTATATGTTACATGATGTGTAACTGTCTCTAGGAAGATGCCATGAAATGGGTTTATGACATGAAATAGTTACACTTTGTGAAGCTATTAGACAATTTTTAATTTTTTATCAAAGTTATTTTAAATATAGGCAATGCATTTGTTTAGCGTAACTCATAATTTGGGTAATACAAAAAATGAAAGTATTACACACTGTGTATTTCACAGGGTCAATGATTTTAAGGCTAGGATACATGTATGGTTCATTATTCATTCATGTGAATACCTTCTCTACTGAAACCTAGGTAATTTATATGTGATTTCGGGGTTCCTTACTCCTTTTTGGATGTCTCGATTAAGAATCTAATCCCCGGTAGGTCATTTTGATTTGGTTTACCCATCTATTCCATTGTTCTCTATTATAGTGGTGAAATATCTTGATCGTCGGTGTTTTGTGTTTTGAATTTGATATTGTGTGATATAGGTTTCTTCTTGGGATATTATCTTCTTTAGTTCTTATTGTAATTACATGTTGTAAGACATTCAATTGATCGCTAGATAAAGGTACATGGTCTAAAACCAAACCCTATGGTCTGTTCTTAAATTGTTTAAGTTTGTGAAATACTATGTTATCATGCCAATATAACATTATTATTTATTAATTTAATAATAGATGATGATAAACCTTGTGTTGGATTATTTCATTGGGTCCCTTTGGATTAAATGGTGTTGATACTTGGCTTGATGCCACCCATTGGGTGAGCCTTCCCTAGAATAATAATAAATCAGCTAATGGATTAAAGTTTGGTTAGCATGACATGAGACCTCAAGTGGTTTCTACTAATTGATTCACATTATAAAATGGTTAAAATGATTATTAAAATGGTTGGTGATATTTTGATAAAAATTTAGTGTGAAAACTAGCATGAAAATGACTTAAGATACATGTTAATGATTAAATGAGTAATTGAAAGGCACATAGTAATTAGAAGAATTAACCATTTTGAATTATGATATGATGTTGTGGTTTTATTTACTCTATTATTTGGGTTCTGATTCATGATGAAATTATTATATAGAGGGAATGTCTTGGATTATAAAATGCTTATATAAAGATATTTCCCTAGATGCTAAAATGATTATATTGAGGGATTGGATCAGTTATGCTATAATGATTATAGGGATTGGCCTGTTTATGTTGTAATGCTTATTGGTCTTAGTTTTATTATGTTGTGATGCTTATAAAAAGTGTGTTTCTTGATTATGTGATCATGCCATGGACATGTGGATATGGTTGGAATTTTTGTGATAGATGATAATAGATATTCTGGCGTGGTGCCGAAGTAAGTTGATTGTTGTATTATAGTAATTGATTAATTAATACACATGTTTATCGCATTATTGAATGAACTTATTATCATAATGGTTTTGTTTAGACATGGTGGTGCCTAAATATTGAGTTCTACTCACACCCTATTCAGGTCTCTATTTGGTATCCGAGCAGATTACATGGATGTAGGTTTGGACATAGTCCAGGGAACTTGTTTTTGATTGTTTCTTGCTATATGGGGTAAAGTATGGAGGCAAAACTGACATGGGGATTAAGACTAGGATCTTTTAAGTTTATTAGTGTCTATATGTCATTTATATTTATTAATATCAATTTTACATTAGATACATTCCAATCTATCATTACATTGACTATTATTTGATTTATTGGTTCTCGCTTTACCTTTTAGTTGTATGTTGTACTATTTATGCTATATTCATAACTTTGATAGTGATATTTAGTTGTCAAATTATGCTATATTGTAACTCTGTACTAAGGGGTCTAGTCTCTCCACTATTCTATTTACACCCCAATTTCTACTCGGTAGCCTTTGGTGTATGGGGCGGTGCGCTAGAGGTCTGGTAACCAACCTGATTTGTCTACGTGAGAGAGTACCAGATCGTGGGACATTACAAAGTGGTATCATAGGAGAATGTTGTTTATTTTTGGATTCTTTACTTTTTTAGAAGGGTATAAAGGATACTAGGATGTTTTGATACTTATTAATGAGTTTGTGCATGGGAGTAACTAACCCATGTAAGGGGGAGAATCTGAGTTCCTCAAGATGAGATTACTGTTTATGATATTTTCTTGTTACGGTTGATGTTATTTCACCTTGGGTGATTCAAATGTTATGTGATATTATTATATCTTGATATTTATAATCATGGTCTAGTATTACATGAGATGAGTATTAATACATAATTATAGACACATATGGATATATCTTGACATGAATTTTTAATGGTTGGGACATATTTATTTCAGGTGATATATTTTCCTTTATAAACAGAGAAATGAGATATATTTTATACCTGATAAATAGAAATTAAAGAAATGTTATGTCATGATAAAACACATATAATCCATGTTTAGAGAGAACATGAACAATTGGTTATCAATTTTTTTTCACTTGATGAGATTGACCTTGTTGTTACCTAGTGTTTTAAGGAGTGTTTCTGTCATGTAGAGAAAATTAATCCTCATCATATTTGAATTAAGTACCAGGAGAGTATAAATTAGTATGATCCTAAAATAGTTGAACCGGATCCTCCTATAGCTTATGGGGATCATATTGATGTTCAACTTCATGTCATATTCCTTAGGGTGATGTGATCTATGTAAAGTGAGATTGTTCGCACCATGCCTTTGATGTCTAAGCTAATGAGAGAGTTCCAGCTACATCATTTTCCTATGTTCACTCCCTGGATTGCTGGGTTCTGGATCGAGTTAGTCTAAATGAACTTCAAGAAACTTGATACACCTATAGGTAGGAAGGTGAAAACTTATGTATATATGCTTCATGGACTTTCCAAGTGTTTATGGGACATTCTAGAGTATGCTGGGAAGATACAAGAGTTATCCTAGAAGGAATTAAAAGTGATGTTCTAGAGCCACTTCTATCCAGAGAATTTGAGGTATGATAATGATCACATGTTCATACACTTAAAACATGAGGGAATATCAATGATGTACTATGCTATATTTTTTATTGACTTGCAGTACTTTGCGCCATCTTTAGATGCTGATGATATCTCAAGGGAGATATGTTTTTAGGATGGGATCTTTTATGAGATCAAGTCAACGGTGAATGTCTTTATTTTGATTAATTTTTTTGGATGTGATTAATCAGGCACTCATCAAAGAAGTTAATTCAAATGTGCATAAAAATTCATTTAAATTTTCAAATTTATTAAGCTACTAACTACTATAAAAGTGGAAAGCCGGGTCGAACCATAAAGATAATGTGTACAAACACTAGTAATATCCTCTTAGAGGAATGTTTTGGTAGATTAGTTTTAAAAGTGATTAAACACTAAAACTTCTAAACTGAACAAATTTTTAAGAATTATTAATTAAATTAACTAAAATTATATAATTGAACTACATTAATCTAAGGATAAATAAGGTAGAGATGGAAGTATCAGAGTTGTGATGTCTGTTCAGTTGCATGAAATTCCAATTATTGGATTTCCTTATCTGAGTATTTATTTATTAAATTATAAATTATTCCAAGTTTAATCAAAATAATATTAGGTATCATTCTCTGGTGTTGTATAGTATTTTAATTTTCACATAGATCATCCATCATTTCATTCTCTAATTTGATAAATAATTTGTGTATCATTTTAACATCGAATCAATTGGTGAAATGCAATGACCCATTTCTCAAAAAATAAAAGTACCTATCAGTGCCAGGTTCACTCACATGAGACAACATATTAGGTATCAATCATACATGTATGAAGTAAAACAGACATAAAATATTAATTTTTCAACTAATATACTTGTTTATTCAAAATTCTATAGTGTACGATTTATGATTCCCTCATGCGTGCGTTTGAATTATAGATAAATAAATTCTCTGGTAATATACTGTTCCTGATTAATTATTAAGAACCACATGAATAGGCACTAAAACACGTGTAAAGATCCTAAATGAAAATTTATTCAAACATACATATAATTAATTAAATAAAAATCCAATTAACAATAATAATTCCAAAAAAAATCACATATGGAAACAAGAGAAAGGCATACATACACCATCACATTTATCAAAACTCCAACACTATGGAATTTAGCTCGACAACATGATATCATGACATATAAAATGATAAAAAGTGGATATCACTATGTTCACATCATTGCAGTTGTCATGACAACATGCCAATGATGATCATCCAATAATAACCATCACTCATTGATCACCACAATGATGACACGAACCACCAAGAAAGTATGTCAACATGATAAAATGATTGGATATGTGTTCTCTCTCACCGTGCATTGTAAGTCTCTAGAAGTAAAGTGAATCCACTACATGCATCAACTTCTTGTTCAATACACAAATCAAAAACCATAGACCACCCAACCAAACCAAATGTGTGTAGAGAAGCAGCATCAAAGTAGTGGACATGATGGGGGTAGCTACCCTGTGACGAGGAGGGGTGGTGGGATCACCTAGTTTTGGTGTGGCTTGTTTGTAGTGGTGAGGTCCTAGTTTTCTACTTGGGTGAGGCCGAAGGGGTGCATTGAGGAGGCTTGATACTAGTGTTTGGTGTCTTTAATATGGTGATGGGGAGAGGGAGGTGTTCCTACCTAGCCTAGAAGATATGAATGGTGGACCATGGATGTAGAGGAGATGGTGTCCAATCATGGGTTAATATGTAGGGGTGAAGGGAGATAAATAAGATGGAGGAGTTGCCTTATGGTGAGGCACAAGTTAATATTTTCAATGGAGTGGAGGGACGCATGAGGGTGGCTCAGCATAGTGCTGGAGATGGCCTGGTGTGCGGGAGGAGGGAGATCCAGCGTGAGATGATGTTGCAATGGTTGGGAATAGAGGTATGACCAGGGTTTGAGGATAAATAATGGAGTTGATCCGAGAGGAGGAGGCTGGATTCCCCTCATAGGGTTCTCCCAAAACATCCCTTTCCAATCTAATATATATAAAAAATTAGAATGATAATAATACCAATAGCATTAATAATAATAATAACAATAAATATAAAATGTTAATAATAATAATAATGAAATTAGAATTATATTTTACCATATACATAAATTATACCAATTATATAATTAAAATATAAAGTCATATATATATGTACATATAATTAGGTATATTAATATATTACAATTAGCAATTAGATAAAATTATTATCTATATACATAATGATAATACTAATATTAATATTAATCTAATATAATAAAAAAATTATAATATTAATACAACTATTATATATACTACAAATATTTTTAATGATATAAAATAATATACATAATAATAATATTGGAAATTAATATAAATACTAATAAATATTAATAAAATAAACTAATAAAAAAACAATATTAATTATACTACTAAAACTAATAACAATGTTAGATATTAAATGTTAACAAACTATAAAATAAATATAAACTAATAAAAAAAACTAATATTAATATATAATTAATTAAAAATTTAAAAAATAACAAAAAAACTAAAAAAATATAGAAATAAACTAAAAAAAACTAAAAAGTTGTTAAATTATTTAATTAAAACCAAGTTAAAAATTATAAAAATATCAGTTAATTCTATGTTAATAAAGTCCTTCACACTTTAAAATTTTAAATTCTTGAAAAAACAATCATAAAGAATACATAAGTGCACTCATAGATAAATAAAAACATCAAAATTACAAGTTCAAATTTTTTTAATCTCTTTTACCAAGAAAATATCATGCTTCATTTAGTATCCCAAATTTCAATAATAGTTTCCCTTACAACCACAATATTTTCAAGACAAGTATATGCACTCATGTATCATGCGACCTACCTCGCCATCACTCTCATCACTCAAACAATTTGATCAAAGCTATGCTCAATTCTCATATGCATGCATGCTTACCATAGTCTTTCTAGGAATTTCACATATCCACTATTATAAATAAAAATAAGAAAACAATATCTAGGACTTCACATTAATTTCAAATTTATATGAGTCCACGGGATGATGGGTCATAAAAAATTTGACAATTTTTTGCAAAATGAGGGTTGAATATTGAAATAAATTCGTGATAAATGTCAATAAAAATTTGTCCCTCAAACTCTCAGTCCTACACACTTAAAATGTTTCTTGTCCCTAATAATATGATAATCTATTGCCTCTATAAAAAATTTGATGTTTTTTCTTTCAATTTTTCTTCTATATGGTGTTTTTAATGAGACAAATCACTTAAATAAGATGGAAAAAAGAACTGGTGTGTAACATCTCCCCAAACCCATGAAATAAATGATAGAAAAAATCCCAAAGAAATTTACACAAGTAGAAAATACACTATATAATATCAGTCAAACTAGTTCATATATAAAACTATATAGCACCTAGATTAATGATTCATCACTTTTATAGGTATCCCTAAAGGCGAGGGTTACCACGTAAAGACCTAATATATAGTCATTATTAGAACGAAAAAAAATCTACATTACCATATCAAAATACATGTAATGAATGTGTATACTATATAATATAACACATATTATCAGAATGAGATAATGTCAATACATGTGCATCAAATGATTACTTCCCCTCAAACAACCCTCTCTATGAATACATCTATCCCCCACAATTTGATTGAAAATCATCTTGAAAATATACAAGAAATGGATAGTGAAGGGAATTGGATGTGGGATAATCCTAAATAGTCTTATTAATTTATTATAAGGGTTATAGAATAGATAAAATTTATAGGTGTATCACTAAGTTAAAGGGGATAAATAAATCAAACAAATACCTCAATCATTTTAACGGAACTTCTAGAATTCCTATCATTTTGATGAAAAAATGAAAAGTTCAGAAGACTTAACATGGTTGAGATTCCATAAGGAAAAAAGAAACATGAGATGATGAAAAAATGATCTATAATCCTCATGGTTATAGAAATATAATGTTGGATAGTACAAATGAGCATGGGTGATAATAAGTGTCTCAAAAATATACAAGTTTCCCAATTTTTTTAGAAGCATTGAATAATATCAACAATCATTGAAGTCATAAGATTAATTATCAAAGCATTTTAAACAAGAATCATGTGTTTATTAAACCCAAGGATACAAGTGGTATTCCCTTGACTATGTTATTATTGAAATTCATATGTTTTCATGTGGATTCAATAATGACATGAATGATAGTTTATTTTTACATTTTTCTATTTTTCCATTTTTTTGAGTTTTTAGTTAGTTATTTTACATGGTGTTATTGGAAGAATAAAAAATAATAGAAAATAAAACATTTCCCTGAGTATATTTATATAGATGTGTAAAAAATACCTATTTTTGATGAAGCTCCAGAAATGATGTACCTATAAAATCTACAAATGGAAAAAACATACCCACATCATATCAAATAAATAACACCAAAATAAAATTAACACATGGATGGTAAAAATATTTATGATGAATTTAGCTTCATTTTAGTTATATAAAATAGTAGATTTTAGTATATACATTCTATTTTATTACATAAAAACTAAATGAATTGAAACTAAATACAGTTAAATAAAAATAAAAAATTATGGGTTTACTCTCATTGAGTGCTAATTTTACTTCATCATTACCTAGAAATGGATGAAACTCTAACATGATCAAATAGAAATGTAAACCATGTATCTTCTTCATAATCAGTGGGAGTGATTAATGTATCAATCTAGAATACACTTATCTTGTAAGAATCACAAAATATCAGTTGAAACTTGTTATAAAAATGGATGGTTAGGATGAAAGGAAATCAGACCAACTCATGAGGGAATAAATATACCTCATATGAAAAAAATCACTAAATAATTAAAGTTTGTGTAAATTTCATCATCATGACGATCAAAAACATTATATTTTTTAATTTTCATAAGAGAATAAATTCCATTAGAATATTCTTTTTGGGGTTGGATTATATCCATCATATCCTTGAATGAAGTATTTGGGTTGATGATGCATCCCAATTAATTGTCACCTCCAAACACTAGCACCAGAAAATCCACTAGTTTCAACCTCAAGTCATGCTCTAAAGTTTCATTAATTATAATAATGTTAAGATTATTACTAACATATATGGGTATCTTAAGTGAACTATTTTTAACCTTGATGAATAGAGCAATTGGGGTGGGCTCAATTGGAGTAGGTGACACTATTTTGTAAAAAATGATAGATTTTTCAGAAGTTTATTCTATACTTACCTTATCATATTTATCACTTCTCAAAATTTTCACCACAAAATCATAATCCAATAGAAATACCATTCATCCATTTTTTCTAAAAAACAATGAGTGTTTTCCACCATAATCACTGACTTATTTTCTAACTCTTGAAATTACTAAGATGTATCCATTTTGAAAAAAGTTATAGATTCAAAACTATTTTTAGAATAAGGTGATTCAATGTCATTTGAAGTGATTTTAAATTGCATGTAGAAATACATGGTGTCTTGGTTCAATTATGACTCCATCATAGTAAATAAGGGACCTAATTCAATTTCATCTTCATCCTAAATTTTTTTAATTTGATAGACATTGAATGCATCATTTTTTACTTTGGGATGGATGGGCTGTGAACTCATAGAATAAGGACATAGAATTACATTTTTTTGAGATACCATTATATTAAATATAGTGGAATAATAATCTCTCATATTCTTGAAATGTGATTAGATTGTAAGAATTATATTGTTATGGAGAGGAGTCATCACTGGTATGATAATAAGGTAGATTAATCTCATTATGATAATCAAGAAATGAATATTGTTCAAATGGAACCTCTACTTCATTGTCCTCAAAATTATTATTTTGAATTAGATTGTTAAGTGGTCGTGAGATTACTATTTAGGCTAGATGATTCATTGGATTTTATAAATTCTTTAATTTATTTTATTGATTATTTTTTAGGAAAGAAAATTTTCATTACGTTCATCTTGAAGTTCAAACCTCTGATTTATCTAAGTGATAACATAAAATAACATGCACTAAATTATTAAATAATTTGTTTCACATGAATTATCATGTTCTCAATTTTTAGGGATTCTTTGAATTTGAAAATGATTAACAGATTTATAATGTCTTGTATCATAACATGGTGAAGCATTCTCATATGGATCATAACATGGAATTTAATAAATATATTTAAAATAAATAGGATTACCTGGAGTGATCATATGTAGTCAATAATTATACATCATTCCTTGATCTGTGGTTGTGTAGGGTGGGTTTTGATTGTAGTTTTATGGTTCTAACCATTCCATTCATAAATTATGGGTGTCTTGAATTCTTCTACAATTCCAAAAAGTACTCAGATTAGTAAACTAATTTTGTTTGTTTGTTTTGTTTTGTGTATTTTTTTTTATTTTGAACCTGAATAAATATTTTTGGGGATATCCTAAGGCTAATATTATACCTATAAATGGTTCCAAATATTTTTAACATTCATTAAAATTTGTGTAAATTTTATTTTTTTAATCTAGTAACTATTGTAAAATCCATGAGCAGGTTCAAACCATAGAGAGATGTGTGTAGACACTAAGAATATCCACTTAGAGGAATGTTCAGGCATATGAGTTTTAAAATTTATTAATAGCTAAAACTTTCAAACTCAAAAAATATTTAATAATGATTAAATAAATTAACTAAAATTATATAATAGAACTAAATTAATTTATGGAGAAATTAGGAAGATATGGAAGTTTCCAAGTTGCGATATCTGTTTAGGTGCATGAAATGCCAATTATTTGATTTCCATCATTGAATATTTATTTATTTAATTATGATCAATTCCAAATTAATTCAAAATAATATTAGGTCTCATTCTATTATGTTATAAAATATTATAATTTTTATATAGACCATCCATCATATCATTCTGTGATTTGATAAATGATTTTCACTTCATTTTAGCATCAAATAACTTGGTGAAATGCAACGACCCATTTCTCATAAAGTAATAGTATCTATTTTTGCCAAGTTCACTCAAATGAGATTACTTATTAGGTATCACTCATTCATGTTTTAATGGATAACATGCAAAAAATATTAATTTTGAAATTAATATATTTATTTATTTTGAATTTTCTTTCATATGATTTATGATTCTCTCATGCATACGATCAAATTATTGATAAATAAATTCGCTGATAATATCCCACCCATTATTACTTATTAGGAATCACTTTAATAGGAACCAAATATTATGTAAATATCCCAAATGATAACTAATTCAAATAAAAATATAATTAATTAAATAAACATCCAATTAAAAATAATAATTCAAAAGGAGATCAAATATAGAAAAAAGACAAAGTCATTCACACACTATCACATATATCACAATTATGAAACTATGGAATTTAGCTCGACATCATGACAACATGACACATAAAATAATAAAAAGAGGATAACACCATGCTTATGTTGTCATAATTTTCACCGCAAAATGCTTCATATTATCACCTAGTAATAACAATCACTCATCAATCACCAAAATAATGATAAAAACCACCAAGAATATAATTCAATATGAAAGAATGATTTAATACATGTTTACTCTTCCCATACAACATCAATCTATAAAAGAAAAGAGAATCCACCATATTGATTAACATCATGTGCAATATGAAAATTATAACATCCCACCTTGAGTGCCACCGGCATATGCCCATATACGGTGGGCCAAAATACCTCAAGAGCATCTCCCTGAATAAAATAGGATTCAAAATAGTAGTGAGGTCCTTCAGTGCATTCATGGGGAGAATATTCCTTCATAGATATGAGTAAGCACAATGGTAAAAAATAGATAATAAATAGCAGAAGCATAAATAGAAATAGATAATAGCAGAAGATAATGGAAATAAACCAAACAAAAGAAATAAATAATTGGAGGTAGATGAATAAAAATAATAGATAAAAAACTATGAGCATGATATCAAATTTCTATAAAAAAATATGAGTATGGGGAGTGGGGGATACAAGAATATACTACATGCTAAAAAAACATAAAAAAACAACTACTAGAATCTTAAGAATAAGCTCAGTCCTCTACCCCATGCCCCAACCTAAAGCTTTTAGTCAATCAAACATTGGAATCTAAACACTTCCCTTTATCCATACACGTGATAATAATATCTACGTAGGTACCAAATGAAACCTAAGTAGGGTGTGAGATATAATCATAGTAGGATAGATCCCACAGTGTCTAGTCTGAGCCATTTTGTGCAATAAATAAATAAAAGTGCAACAAAATAAATAAATGTAAGGAATTAAAAAATAAATAATAAAAACCTCAGTCTAGGTTCGTAAATTGAAACCCAATCAATGCCACCTACTTTGGCATAATACATATGTCTAAAAGAGGTACCTGTGCAAGTCATAATGTTTATACAAGGGCCAATTTAAAAAGAGAAACTAAGGGAGGTCGACCCCAAGCTTTCTCTTTAGCTTGGAGGTCATTATTTCATGTCATCATATAAGAAAGCTATAAAATATATAAGAAGAAACACATATATCACAATAAAATCCATTAAATCCATGGGTGGAGTCTTGAGCCTATCCAAGGAAATCTAAACAAAATCCCAAGGGTCACTACAAAAACATCCGTTATAACCAATGTCATCAAGTCAGTTCAAGGAAACCCATAAAGCATCTCTTGTATCACGCACAACATGATGATTTTGAGTCTGTACCAAATATCTCATATAGGGGACCAGGTATCACTCATGACATGACATATCCATCTTTTTAATGGGTCCATCCTTGGTTTCTCCCTTAGGGAATCAGTGTCACTCATGATTATACATAACTTCCCAGAGATCCCATACTTGGAAATCCAAATCATCACTCCTAACAAATCAAGTAGCAACTAACCGAGCATGGAGAATCCATCCATGGAATCCTTAAATCAGGAACCATGTTCTCTCCTAAACCATAGTAGGTGAATCATATCAACCAATACACATCACAAGGAATATCATATATATATAACCAAACATCATCAAAGGCATGAAAAAACTCATGCTAACAAGCTATCCCAACGATACATTTCAAACCATTAAACATGGTATAAGACATTACAGACAAATTTAAGATCAAGGATTCAAGGAATAATCAATAGAAAACATACAATAAGAATAATCAATGGAATACATGCATAAGACTGAGGCATTGGAATAAAATATATGTAAAATAATCACACATTTAATAAATCATAGGCATTCAACAACTTTCATAAGCAATTCAATATATAGAAAGTGTGATTCAATGTAAAGAATCAAGAAATATAATTTAAATGAAGGGTTTTAGTCATGAATCTCAAAGGACAATATAATGGAAAAATATTTATCTTAATTTAAATTATAATTTTCAGTCATTTAATCAAAATGAAACTCACACCAACATCGTGGTCCACAACTTAAGGAATTGGGAAATTGGCCATGTTAACGATGGGCACACCCAGAGGGGTGGTCAAAAATAAGGAAAACACCCCAAGGATGGGTTTCTATATATAGTAGGGTCACAAAAAACATGGAAAAGAATTTAAATTAATTTATTTAACAAATTTGAAGCCTCTCTAGAAGGGTCCATCGAGTGGCATAAAAACACGTTTTTTAAAGTTCAATGAAATGAGAAGGAAAGACCTGGACCACATACATCGAGGTAGTAGCACTGAACATGTCTATTATCAAGGCTTTATTTGACATATAATGGAATAAATCAATGTATTTTTCAAATTACTCAGAAATAGGGAAAAATATTTCGCACCAAAATAACATAACAGATAAAAGAGGAACCTTGAAATAGGTTAGAGAGGAGGATAGAGATTACCAAGGGATTTCTATTTCTTATGATGATGAGGGATTCATAAACTAGTGGATGGAGATATCTTAAACCCTATGAAAAGTGGAGGAGGAGAGACACACACTAAGGGGGGAGGATAAATCCCACTGGAATGGAGGAGGAAGGAAATAAATGGGTTTAATATCATTAAAGATGGTTATTTCGGATATTTCACAAAAAAAAAACACTGTGAATGGATTTAACATGTGGTTTGAAAACACCGTGCTCTAACTATGCCCCATTCACTACTATAGGGGGCACCTTACATGGTTCAATGCATAATTTTAGTAACCATGCCCAAACATTGAGAAACTGTTCTGTCCAAAAATTACAAGTGGTTTCATGGTCATGCACCCTAGGTCATATGGTTTAAGACTAACCGTGTGGCCCTTATGTGCCCACTATGAGATAACACATGATTTAGGAAAATTGTTCAGGCTAGGCCACATGGTTTTCTCTAACCGTACGGCCTAGTCTGCCTCTTACCATTTCAGGGCTCCAGGATTTGAACAAGCCCCAGACACACTAGATAACTCCTTAAAACCCTTAGGCAACATTATTAGTTATGATGAAATAAATTTAAAGAAAAAATTAATGGTCCTCCCCTTTGGATAAATCTGGAATGTTACAAAAATCACTAATAACGGTGCACCCACTCAAACCTAATATGTATGGGGAATCAATAATGAAGTAATAGACACGACAAGGGTAGATTCCATGAAAGGAGAAGGGGAGACATGCTCACATGGTTCCTGTGTGTATTGTATATAGGGGTGAGGTCCTGGTGTCTTTCTTGGGAGAGGATGAAGGGGTTCACTGGGGAGGCTTTCTGCTGGTAGCTGGTGGCTGTCTCCTGCTGATGGGGAGAGGGAGGCATGCCTAGCTAGTTTAGAGGATTTTAAGGGTGTCTTGTGGATGGAGAAGAGATGGTGGTTGGTAGATGAAGAGGACATTCATGGGTTTATGTGTATAGGTGAAGGGTTATGAAGGAGATATATGAGCTTCGTTAGGGTTAGACACTAGTTGTTATTTTCATCAGAGTTGATGGATGCAGGAGGGTGGCTCGACCTGTCACTGGTGATGGCCTGATGTGTAGAAGGAGAGAGGGATGGCACAACCTACTATTGTAATGGCTTGGAATGGAGGAGCTCCTAGGTTTTGGTGTTGATGAAGGAGTTAAAACCAAGAGGAGGAGGGTGGCTTCCCCTCGTGGGGTTCTCCCAGAATACCCCTACCAATATAATATATAAAAAATTAGACTAACAATAATAATAATTATAATAGTACTAATGATGAAATTATAATTATATTATACTATATACATAAATTAGTCAACATATATAATTAAAATACAAAGTTATATATATATGAACATATTATTAGGAATATTAATACAATACAATTAGTAATTAGATAAAATTATTATCTATATATATAATGATAATAATAATAATAATATTAATCTAATATAACAATAAACTGATATTATTACTACTACTAATATTTATAATGTTATACAACAATATATATAATAATATAGGAAGTTAATATAAATACTAATAAATACTAATAAAATATACTAATAAAAAACTAATATTAATTAAACTACTAAAAATAATTATAGTGTTAGATATTAAATATCAATAAACTATAAAATAAATATAAACTAATAATAATAAAAACAACTAATATTAATATGTAATTAAATTAAAAATATATAAAAAACAAAAACACTACAAAAATATGGAAATAAACTAAAAAACTAAAAAATTGTTAAAATATTTAATTAAAAGAAAGTTAAAAATTATAAAAATATCAGTGAAATCCATGTGCATTAGAAATCTTAGAGAAGCCCCAAGAAATTTCTAGTTTGTTTCAACAGGTCAAACTAGGACCTCTTCTTCTAGTGATAAGAAGTGTTTCTTTGATAGTTATCACTAAGGAAACATTGGGAAGTGTAGTCAGGTAAGTGAGTATCCATATTAGGATCGTGTTCTATTGCAATTCTATCAGTGTGGAAAGTTGGTCCAAAAAAGGACTCAGTGTTAATACCCTACTTTGGAGTTCCATGCTTGTGATATGCTAGTTTACCTATAGAGTTTTTGTAGGGGAATGAAGATATAGAGAAGCAATAGAGGATCTAGACAGGTATCAAAGTATGTTAAGGACTCAACTACCTCTCAGCAGGCTGATAACTAGAGTTCCACTGGATGTTCAAGTTGAATTAGGGGATGTGGTACCCCAATGTAGCATCATTTGTACTAGGTAGAGGGAATATCCCATGGGAGTCATACAATATCCCAGGGTAGAGAGATAAGCTAGTTTCATGCTATGTAGTCTACTTCAGCTAGTGTGGATGCATGAAATTCTACCGTTAGAGGTACAATTCTTATATCATCTATACTTTCTTGTGTTTTATTTAATATATGATCATTATATTCCTTTTTATCAGCTATGTTTGAAAATGGTTTGGGTATTTTTGTGAAAATATTAGATGGTGTCTTGACCATTGACAGACTGTTGTGAGTGCGGTCATATAATATCAAACGTTGCAAGGTGTGTTCTCTAGAAATTGGTGGTTATTGTTTCATGTGGGAACCATTTGTTCTGGAAATGATAAGATTCAATCTGATTCATGGTATATATTTTTTAGTTATATACCAGGCCCATATTTATTGAAACTAAAGGAGAGTTATATTTCTATCTTAAAAATGAGAAAAACATTTTCACTAAGGTGAGTGGAATCATTAGACTGGTCATGTAGAAAAATTTAGTGAAGATTGGATTGTTTTATAACTTAGATAGTAGATCTTTCTCTAGATGATGGTGTAATGTAGTAGGATACTTTTCCTCTAGTGGTAGACCATTTTTAGGATGTATTTTCTAGTGAAATATGTGTCTTACCACCTAAGTGGGAGATCTAACTCACAATTGAGTTTGTGTTAGGTGTAAAGGAAATTTATATTCTACCTTACATGATGGAACTGATAGAGCTCCAGGAGTTGAAAGTTTAGTTGTAAGACCTAGAATCTAAATGTTTCATACAACCTAGTATATATTCATGGGGTTCTATATTTTTTTTCACCAAGAATAATGAGGGTACCTTGCTCTTATGAGTGGATTATCGGATATTGAACCTAATGAAGGTGAAGAAATAGTATCCCCTTCTAGGTTTTGATGATCTATTTGACCATTTTATAGGTGATAAGATATTATACAAGATCAAATTGTGATTAGTATACCACCAGTTTAGGTTCAGACCATCAGACATACCTCATATTTCTTTTAATGGAAGGTATGGATTGTAGGAGTTTGTAATGATTCTATTTGGTTTCATGAATGCACTAGTGGTATTCATGGACTTGATGAATCAGTTATTTCATCATTTCCTAGATCATTTTATGGTAGTTTTTATTGATGAAATCTTAGTGTAAACTAATTTAGCAGACGATCATTTCCAATATCTTGACATCATCTTGAGTACATTGAGAGAGCATCAACATTATGCCAAGCTAACCAAGTTTAGTTTATGGATTGATAAAGTAAACTTCTTAGGCCATTCCATATCAGAGGAAAGAGTGTCAGTGGAACTAGATAAATTTTTATCCATGGTATCTTGAGAATATGTCAATAAAATCTTTGATATTCATTTATTTATGATTTCAAAAGGTTATTATTGGCACTTCATCCAAGACTTCTCCTGTTTGGAAGCACCGATGTAAGGTATGACCAAGAAAGGGGTGAAGTTTATTTGGTCAGATGCTTATGAGAAGGGTTTTGAGGAGTTCAAAGGTAGGTTAACCTCTTCACTTATCCTCACTTTACCAGTGCCAGGAAAAGCATACACTGGGTACTATAAAGCATCTGAAGTTGGACTTGAAGCAGTTCTGATATAAGAGGATTGAGTGGTTGCATATAACCCCAAATAGATGAGACTGCATGAGAGGAATTACCCTACTCAAAATCTAGAGATAGATTCAGTGGTAAATTCCCTGTTATATTGAAGAAAATATCTTATGGATAAGATCTTTTTGGTATACATGGACCACAAGAGCTTTAGGTACATATTTTCTCAGTAAGACTTGAACCTTTGGTAGATGAGATGGGTTGATTATCTACAATATTTTGACTTTGAGATGGATTATATACAAGGAAAAAGAAACTTCATTATCAATGCCTTGAGTTGGAAGATGTAAATAAATATAATGAGAGGGTTTTGTGATAAGTGGCAGATGATGGTTCTCTTTGCAGAGATGTATTTGGATGTTCAAAAGTCCTAGAAATGAGTAGCTCTAACCTCAAAATCTATTATACCCATGCTTTTGGACTAGATCAATACTAATAAGTTATCTGATCTAGGGGGATTAGTTATGAGAGAAAACTTATATAGTGGTAATCCACCACCATTATGGTCTCTTGGAAGTGTCAATTATCATATTTTATATAGCTGAGTATGGGTTCCTTCTAGATTACATGAGGAGATAATGAGAGAGTTTTATACTTCTAGATATTTAATACATCCTAGATTAAAAAAGATGTATCCTAATATCCATATATAGTATTTTTTTCTAGAAATGTAGAAGGAGGTAGAGGGATTTGTAGAGAGATGTTTCACCTATAATCATGTGAAGGATAAACATCAAAGGCTAGTTAGGTTGTTGCAGCCTTTGACCATTCCAGAATGGAAATTGTATGATGTGACTATGGATTTTGTGATAGGTTTACCCAGGACACCCTACATGAACAATGTAGTATGAGTGATCATGGATTGAATGATTAAGGTTGAACACTTTTGACTATTAGAGATACCTTCCCCATTAATGATTTTGATATTATTTACATGTGTGATATAATTCAGTTTCACAGTGTTCTGAGGAGTATTGTTTTTGATAGAGATCCTCATTTCACATCTTGGTTCTAGAAGGGTCTTCAAAAGGATTTACGATCATAGTTCCATACAAGAAAAAACTATCATCCATATAATGATGGTCAATATAAAAGAAATATTCAGATTCTAGAGGATATCTTATGATCCTTTGTTTTTGATTTTAGTGGTTTTTGGGAGTAGAATATGGAACTCATGGATTTTGTGTATATTAACAGCTTCTAGTCATTGATCTATATATAACCTTTCAAGGATTTTTATTGTAGGTTGTTCTATTCAACTATTTGTTGGCTAGAGGTATGTGATTCAGTGATGGTTGGACCTAGTCTCATGAAAGATATGTCTGAGTAGGTTTAGTTGATCAAGAGGCAGTTATTTACTATGAAAAGTAGGTAAAAATCATACAATAACCATTTTAGATGTCCTATAGAGTTTTAGGTACGTCATTAAATTTTCGTTCAGTTGTCACCTAGGTTGGGAAAATTCCATATCAAGAAACAAGGAAAGCTAGTTCCTAGGTTTGTTAGTCTATTTAAGATAGTGGAAATAGTCATTCTAGTGGCATATAGAGTATCCCTTCCACAACACTACAATACCATGCTTGACATGTTTCATGTTTCATAGATATCATCTTGAAACTTCTCATGCGGTAGATATTGAGGACATCAAGATTTGTGTAGATTCATTCTTCAAGGATCATCTGATATATATTGTGGACCATAGTTAGAAGTATCTATAGGGAATGACTATACCTCTAGTTCTAGTGTAGTGGCAACATGGGAATGTTCAAGAGGATACCACGTAGAGAGAATTTTATATGCAAGCATAGAGGATAGAATTGTTTGTAGAAACCCTATAATAATTCTTGGAGAAGATAAATGATGAGAGGTAATATGTTGGGTAGGTTGTAAGATCCCATATTTTTCTAGCTGTTTCCCTCTTTGAGTTTTTCATTAAATCTATTTTTTTTGTTTTCCATTTTATTTAAACCTTGGTGGTCTAGTTACTTTTGAGGATGGAGATAATTTTTTGGGTAAAATGAACTAAATTTTGAGGAGGTGTTTTTTAATTAATGGAGCCTGGGTATAAACATGTCAAAAGGGGATTATGAGGATTTTACAGAAGTTTGGAAGGCCTCAGAGGTGGTTTGAGATCTTCTGTAGAAGATGGTCTTAAATATGCATGAAGAACATTTACACGCCATGTATATGTTACATTATGTGTAACTGTCACTAAGAATATGCCATGAAATGGGTTCATTCCATAAATTTTTTACACACTAGGTTACTATTACATGAATTTTAATGTTCGAGCAGTGTTATTTTAACCCATGGAAACAATTTTTTTTGACGTAACTCATAGTTTGGGAAATATATGATATGAAAGTATTACACAAGATATTTATTAAGCTTAGTGGTTTTAAGTTCATGATGTGTATATGATTCATTAATTTTTCATATACAACCCTCCTATCTCGAGCCCTAGGTAATTTCCAGGATATTTTTGAGTGCCTACTTCTTTTTCGGATGTCTTGATAAAGTGTCTAATCCTCAATAGGTTTTTTTCTTTGGTTTCCCCCTCTCTTACATTAATCTCCATTATATCAATGAAATCTCTTGACCATGGTTGTTTTAGGTGTTGACCTTGATTTTGTGTGATCTAGAGTTCTTCTAGGGATCTTTCTCACCTTATTTATTATTGTCACTAACTATTAGATGCATTATATTTATCACCACATAAATGTACATGGTCTAAAACCAAATATTATTTTCTATCACTAAACTTTTTAAGTATGTGAAATATTGTGCGATTGCACTAACATAATGTGTGTGATCATTAATTGAATAATGGATAAGGAAAAAATATATGTTAGATTAATTTGTTGGGTCCCCTAGGATTAAATGGTGTTGAGACCTAGCTTTATATTACCCATTGGGTGAGCCTACCCTAAAATAATAAGGAATATAATAATGGATTAATGTTTGGACAACATTACATGAGACCTCATGTGGTTTCTAGTGATAGATTCACCTTGGAAAATGGTAAAAATGATTATTGAAATGGTTTGTGATATTTTGAAAATAATTGGATGTGAAAACTGGAATGGTGAGAAATTAAGATATATGTTAATGATTAATACATGGAATAATTTAATGTGCATACACTATATGTAATTTAATATGTTTTTATAATTTATTTAAATGATTTTTTTACTAAACAAAGGGTGAAGATATTAAAATTATTATGTTTTAATTTTTTTCTCTAAGTTGAATAGGGGAATAATTATTTGGATTTAGTGGAATTAAATAATGTATTTTAATTGGGGGATAATTATATAACATACTGAGAAGTAGAATTTTATGCGATAAACAAAGAAAAAAATAGAATTCAACAAAATAACCCTATAAGAATTTAGTGGGGGTCCATTATATTTCTAATTAGATAAGTAATGGTGCCACTTCCAATAAATCCTTAATGTAAGGATATAGGGAATCCAATGGTTCTGTGAGACTTCTAATGGGTTCCAATGGTATTTTTAATTTTCCAAGTGATTCTTTAATGGGTAAATTATAGTATTTTTCTATCAAACTAGCACCCTTTTTTTACCATGGAAGGGTTGGGTGAGGGACATTTGAATCAACCTATTCCCTTATCATTCCATCCCACTATTCCCCATTACACCCCATATATTATGTATGATTCATAAAGGTTATTTATAATAAATATAATATAAGAGTCTTATTAAACTTCCCCTATTTATTTTCTCAATTTTTTCATTATTAGTTATTTTTGATGTTGGTTATTTAGAATTTTATCAAGGACATTAAAGGAGTATGATAAAATCCATTAACTAAATGGATTTTGACTAATATTTATTTAATATGATAAAAATACACATCATCAAAGGTAGGGTGAGTGTAAAATTACTATTTGGGTAATTAAATTTTTGTTATTTTGGTTTAGAGGTTTGTTCAATGTGTAGTTTTTGATACTATTTATAATTTAAATATTTTTTAACCATCCCATATTCTCATGTAGTGGGTTGGTGATCAATGTGTTGAAAATAAAATATTTTTTTGAGAGATTTTTGATCTCATAAATAAGTATATGATATATAAGGAGTGTTTTATAAAATTATAAATTTAAAGAGATTCCCCTAACATGTGGTATTTTTCTAGGGAATAAGTTTTAAGGAAGTAAATAACCATGTATGTTTATTATGTTGGTTTTTTATCAATATATAAATAATATTTAAGTTGATATAAAATAATTATTATTATGGGAGGTGATGGATTTTAAGACATTTTTAGGTGATTAGAAGATTCTTGGAGGTGTTTAGAATTATTTAGGATAATTTTAGAGTTTATTAGATCTGGATCAAGAATAAATCGAGTCCCAAATTCATATGATTCATTGTAATCTAATTATACAGGTTAATATGAGTTTGAGTCTAAAAAATAAGTAACGAAAAGATAACCTCTATGCATGCATAAGAGTGTTTCGGAATAGATAACTGGATAAATTGAAAAGTATGAAATGTGTAAGATAAAATATTACTAAAATATAAGAGTAAATCTGAGCATAAATATGATAAAATTTAAAAGGAATTAGAACATAAGAGTCACTATTCTATGTGTATATGTAACTCATAGAAGAGTTGTGAAAATGAAACTAAGCCCCTAGTTTGTAAGAGCAACTCTACTTTTTCATACATTTAATCATGATTAGATCAAAAGATTTGATAAGTCTCATTTCAAAATATTCATTCATAGATTTTATGAGAGTCATATATAAATAAAAGAAATTTCATAAAAGTAACTTTAATTATATAAGATTCATTAAATAACTCATAATATTCTTTACAGAGGTAAAGGGAAAAAGATAAGATTCATTTTGAGCTTGCATATGAGTCATTCCAAAATATATAAGAGTCACTTCATAGGTAAATATAAAACCATAATATTAATTTGAATATTTAATATGAGTTATTTCATAATTCATAAGAGTTACTTTGTGATTTTTATAAGGGTTATTCCGAACATTCATAAGGGGTCTAGAATAAGACAATATTTGAGTTTAACGGACTTAAGGAGCAGTTTAAAAATAACTATCTAAAATTGTTTCTATGATATTCGGATGACTCATATCAGAGAAAGGCTCATCCAAAGGACACCTAAATTAAATTATAATTTATTTAAAAGTTTATTATGATCCAATGGATCATATTTAATTTAGTTAAAGTTGATAATAATTTGGAAACAATTAATTGTATAAAATTTAAATGTGAATGAAAAGTTGTTACTTCTCTATAATGGTGTTTTATAATTATTTAAAGAGAAAGTTAATTGCAGTTAATGTAAGTTGAAATTTTGAATCTGAATTTAAAATATTAATATTAAAATGAATATCATTTCTTCTACTAAAATAAGTAATACATTCACTACTTTCGTGTGAATAATAAACAAACATTGAAAATAAAAATTAGAGTGATGATTTATCAAAAAATAGGTAAGAGGAAGAAGATAATTGATATTATTTCAGAATAATAAATGAGGAGAAATAATAGTGAAATAACTCTATGGAAGACTAATTTAGCTGAAGACTCTCTTGTTGTTAAAATTAGTCTCAATATATTTATATCTGTGAGAGAGCACTTTATTCAATTGAAAGACTATTTTGTAAGATGTGTTTAAGGATAAATGATAGAGATAACATTTTCTATATTTTTAATATTTATTTAAATTATTTAAATCCTTCTAATTTATCAATTTGAGCTTATTTTGATTGATTTTGGTTTTTTGGTGTGTTTTTTGGATAAATGTTGAAAAATGCCAAATTTTAGAATTTTAGAATTTTTTTATCACAAGGGTATTTTAGGAATAAATTTTATAATATTATTTAAATTTTAGTGATTATTTTATTTTAGGATTCATTTATTTATTTTCTTTAACTTTTTATTCGGGGGAAAGAGTTGATTTAAACATCTAGAGGCCTAAAAAAATCAATGAAGTTGGAAAACCTTTGGAGAAGAAAGCATGGACCCCACCTCTGTAACTAAATCATAACTTAGGATAAAAACCACTAATTGAGATTATTATAACTTTAATTGAACTAGGAAACATATACTAATTTCTAAAATTAATTTTATGGAGTTTTGAATTCATTAATAGGGCCTTTGGACGTTATACTTTGAAAGAAGAATTCTGAAATTCTCATCAATAAAAATCCATTCTCAATAATTATTCAATAACTTCCTTTAGTAGTGTCCAATCAATTTGAAATTTTTATGAAAAAGAAAAACATATTTTTAAACAACTTTCATGAAGACACATGTCCCCAATTCATCCATTTGATGGGGTTAACCTGTGAAAATATTTTAAGTAATATTTTGTAATTGAAATTTCAACTATTGAAGACCCATTATGAATCCTAATTCATTAATGGTATATTATGACACCCCAAGGCCACTTACATGACTATCAATAAGAGGTAAATGGTGGATAGAAAATAATATTTATTGGAGAGGGAATCTTTGGATTTCAGCTACTACTTCAGGATTTTTGTTTCTTTTCCTTTTTATTTTAGTTTTGTTTTCCCATGTAATGTAATTATATTTTTATTAAATTGTTTCCCATTTCTTCTTCCAACCCTTTTTCTATTCAAATATTAATATCACTATTTCTATATTCCATATTCCCCCATGATATATTTTAACTTTTCAATGGAAAGTTACTAACCTGAGGCTTCGAACTGGGGGAGGTATCATGACATTTGTTTTTATTAAACTTCAATTAAAAATATTTTTATTATATTCATGGTTGATGTGAGAGCATTTCATGGATTTGGAGGTTTTCCACAAAGAAATTATTTTCAATTACATTTCTTTTATTTTATTAATTATTTTACCCCCCTTATCTCAGTAAAACCTTTCATAAGGTGTAGTTGGGGTTTCCTAAAGGGATGAAACGATGTAAGATGTAGCTGAGTATTTTAGGAATTACTGTCACGTTTGAGATGTTATCATACTTGACTATTAAAGTATGTTTGGTTTGGTAATCTTAAGGAATGATAAAATCATGCACTTAATAAATCAAATAAAATTAATTTGTTAATAAGGTTTTATCAAATTAATTATCAATTTAAATTTAAACAAAAAATAGATAACGACTAAACCTGCATTATCAAACCATAGAACAAGATATTTATTTTTAATCTACATTTTTACTATATCCTCATTTATATTTTAATTATGTATAACATTATTTTAATTTTATACATACCAAAAATACCAAAACAATAGTTTTAAATAAATAAAGAAAAAACCAAAAAGAATTAGAATAGGTGAACTATAATCAGTGATTGAACTGATTGCATTTCTCCTCAAGTGAGATGACCCTGGTCAGCCTCTATGCTATATTAGGTAAATAAATTTTATTTTTCCATGATGTATGACAAGAATGCATCAAAAATGAAACCATTTCTGGGGAGATAATCTTTTATTTTGATATTTTTTTTGAAATCCAACTTAAAAAAAATCATTATTTTACTTATTAAAAAAACCATTAAAAATTAATTTTCCATGATGATTTCAAATGATTGTTTTTTAATTCATGGAATAGTTACCCATAGGTTCAAGAACTAATTATTGACTCACCCTTTTCTTTGGTGGATGATGTTTCTATTATTTTTAGACAGGTTATGTCATTTTTGAAATAAAATAATGGGGAGCAGAGATTCAAAGAATTCATAACTGGTCTGATGGAGGAAATGAACAGTTTTTTTAAAGAGATAAATCAATAGCTAACAGAAATATCCCATTAAATTATATAATTTTATCAAGTGGTGAAGGTCCAAGAATATTAACCCTTAGTCTTACCTTATTTTTTTGAGTAGATCCATGAAATGGAGGAGCCTGACTACCTGCCTCCATCTACTATTACTCAACTCCAAGAGGTGCTTTCCTCTGAAGAAGAGATTTAAGACAAACCAACTTAGGGATATGATACATTCTTGTACTCAAACTCATTTTATTTTATTAAAACTAATTTGAGTATAACTTATAATAATTTTTTATTTTCATATTCGACCAAATTTTATGATGCTCTAGAGAAAGATGATGAAAATGAAAATGTACCTATTGAGGAACATTTAAAGAACCCTAGATACATTAAATATTAAATATAGGGAGTATAATAAGATAAAGATAATGTTTCAAAAGTAGTAATGAAGGATGAGGTGTTTCCGTACTTCATCCTACCCCCACCATGCAAGCTGTACCACATTGCGAAGGGGGAGGATCTGGTGTACTCTATATATGGAAATCTCCAAAACAAGAATAATGATGTGAAAGCTGGAAGGAACCACATGTGGTGGTTTAAATCCAAGAATCCTAAACCACTATAAAACTATGGATGATAGTCGGAAATGCCTTATAGAGGTAGTAAAAATTCAAGGCCCACTTGGGGAATCATAGAAAAATTTATCTTTACATGTTTTTTGAGAATTTAGATTTTAACTTCCTTTTTTGGATTACTCCATTATGCAGACTACTCCCTTTTTCCTTTTTCAAATTAAATAATATGATCCATATGATTAATTGAGTAATTTTCTATTGTAGAATCATGGTTTTATAAATAATTCCCAAACATTGCAGGAATAGAACTGAAGCTTTATTTTAAAATGGAGTTTAATTTTTATATTTATCTTTTAAACTCGTTACATTTTTGTCCCACAAAATGTTTTGAGCTTTAAATTTAAAATATCATAACCACACTTGAATTATTATTTACTTTTCTTATCTAGGGAACATGAGTTACTTAGTATTTCTATAATTCCATGTTTTATATTTTAAATATAGTGATATTTAATGATTAAAATGGAGAATTTAATTATTAAAGTGAAGCATGAATATTAAAATTAGGACTCATCATTTATGAAAATTAATTTATTCTTGTAAACGAAATTTACCAATAATTTTTTATTCATTTAATTTTTGAAATTCATGATAATTAATTTGTTATTATTAATAATTCCTTAAGTGATTTTCCAATGTTATAATTCCCATTCATAAGAGTTTTTCTATACCAAGTACTTTCTATTTTATTCTTAAGAATATTTGTTGATGGATATTGGGACATGCCACCTACTAGAACTTTCATTTAAAATTTTAAAATATATAACTATACAAAAAAAAATTAAAATGATTGAGTCATATTTTTATAAACCCCCTTATCTTAAAACACCACCTTTAAATCAATTCACCTTTTTCCCATAAAGACCATGAATTAACATTATAGGAATTATCCATGTTTCAATCCATTTTTATCCATTCCTAACATAATCTTAGTATTTTCATGATATTTTAAAATTAAAGTTTGTGTGGGGGGGGGGGGGGTGAAGGGAATCATGGTGAAAGGGATGATTTAAATTTTAAGGAAAAAGTATGGGGGTGATAATTTTGGGTGATAATAAATGTTTTTGATTCATTCAATGTACTTAAATGTTTTCCTTCTTGAAAAAAAAATAAAAAAATAATGGGTTGTGACTTAGAAGAATTAAAAATCACCATTACCAAACTAATAATTTTTATCATATGCAGTTAGGTGGTTTATGTGAGGTAAATTATAATCATAACTTTATAAAAATGACAAAAAATACTTTTAAAAAAATAAAAAAATTATAAATGTAGTGAAAAATTAAAGAAGTTTCACACCATTAATTATGCATTCATTTTACATGACCTTTTCTTTTAATGTTTAAGGGAAGTAGGAGTTTCTACTTAGAATGGGATAATTTCATTAAACTTTTTTTTTTGATACCATGCATTTCAATTAAGAGATAAGACTCCTTCTTTGAGCCTTAAATTTTTAAACATTAGTCCTACCAACCTTAAGTCTCAGAGTCATTTGAATCTTTAATGAAATACCTCATGATTTTATGTTACTTTTTTTCTTTAAAAAGTGGAGAAAGTAGTTCCTTTAAAAGGTTATGTATAAGAAGCATGTTTTCATTATATGAGAATAAATACACCTAAATATTATCATGATATATGAGAGAAAATATTTAAGTGAGGTAAATAATATTCCTCTCTCTCTCTCTCTCTATCGTTGGTTCTAAGACTCCTCTCCTTGGCTTCGTGAATTCCTCTTTCTGGCCACCATTCCACGCTCTGGCCTCGAGTTCCACTGCTCCACTCTAGGTTGGATCTAGAGGGATGGGCACAACGAGGATTTGGGATAGAAAATTGGTGGTTGAGGGTCCTCTCAGCATCTCTCTTATTCCTCATACATGGTTTTAGTCCCCAGTTACTTTTTAGGGATTCATCCCATTGATGTTTCAATCTTCAATTACCACATTTTTTATGTTTTTTCCTAGTTTTGATTAGGGTTCAAACACAGTTTCTTATTCTCTGCTCTCAGTGGTTTTGGGTGTTTTCTGTTGGGGGTTTTCTTTGGTTCTATTTCCCTTTTGCTGGTTCTATGATGGATTGATTGGCGATCTGGTGATGGCATTAGTGGAGTTTGTGTTGTGCCGAGGATGAAAACGGAGAAGGTGAAGTGACGATAGGATGGAATATGGTCAAATTCTTCCTTGATTTGGCTTCTTTGATGGCTCTATTTTGTGGAACGTGTTATTTCCAGAGGAGTTTTGGGAGTTCATCTCACAGTGATGAAGGGATTCAGTGGATTTCAACTGGAGTACACTGGTGGTTTTGTGGCTTAGGGCTGGTGACGATGGTCGCATCAATGAGGCTATTCGAGAAGGCCATTTCTGAGTTTTATTTGTTCAGTTTTCTTATTCTAGTGTTCACGTATCCTTGGTTCATGGTTTCCTCAATCGACGATGGTGTTGGATTTTCTCTGGCGATGACAATGGTGTTGATGCTCTTTCTCGGTGATGTTGTGATCATGGATTGGACTGGTTGGCAGTGACGAGATGATGATTTGGCAGTGGTGTCGACGATTGTGGTTATGATATGTGATATAATGAAGGTTCATGGATGGAAGTGATGGTGATGAGTCAATGTGAAGACAATGATGGTGACGAGTTGATAAGGCCAATGAGGTGATAATGGCGACGATGGTGAAATAGCGTCTCTTACTTTGGGTTTCTCAGGCGGTTTGTTTTTCCAGCATTTTGTTTTGAAATTTTTGAATTTGAATTTTCAATTTTGAATGTGGATTTTGATAATGTTGTATGATTTGTAATGCTGTTTAAGATGGAGGTTTTTGAATCTTGTATTGGTGTTTGTAAGGTTCCCACTCGCCCAAAAATTGGTTTATTATGAAAATAAAAATAGGATTTGTAGTAGTGAGGTAAATCATGACTTGGCATATTTAGTAATAATGAATTGAGGAACTTGAATGAATGAAATGGGAAGATCTACCATTTTTCAAAGGAGAAAAGTAAAATAAATGAAATAATAGTTTCTTTGAATTTTTTTAAATTAAATTTATATTTTATGTGGATTTTTGAATGTTTGGTTTCACTTAGATTTTTTTTGATTTTATTACTTTGGAATTTGAATATTGGTTACATTTGTGTTCTCTAAATTCTATGCTGAGATTTTATGCTTGATTAAAAGCATGGTTTACATGTGGGGGAATTGATATAGCTAATATTTTCCAAATTATTAAAATGTAATTAAATTATTTAAATCCTTATAATTTATCAATTTTAGCTTATTTTGATCAATTTGGATTTTTGGTGTATTTCAGGATAAAATGTGAAAAATACTTAATTATGGGAATTTAAATTTTTTTTATCATAAGGGTATTTTTGGAATACATTTTAAAATATTATTTCAATTTTATTTATTTTTTTAGGATTTCATTATTTATTTTCATCAACTTTATCTTCTGGAGAAGGAGCTAATTCGAATATATAGAGGCCTAAAAAAATCAATGAATCTGGAAAACCTTTTGGGTGGATAATGTGGACACCTCTTATGTAGCTAAACCATAACATATGTTAAACACCTCCAATTGAATTTATTCTATCTTTAATTTTACTAGTACACATATAATAGTTTCTTAAATGAATTTTATGGAGTTTTGAACTAATTAAGGGGGATATTAGAAGTTATAAATTAAAGGAATAATTATGTAATTCTCATATAGAAAATTCATGATTAGTAATTATTCCATAAATTTGTATAATAGTATCTAATAAATGTGAAATTTTTGGGAAAAATTAAACAAATATTTTCAAAAAACATTCATGATTAATCCTTTCCCCAATTCAGTTATTTTATGGGGTTACTATAAAGATACTTTTGAAGTAATATTTTGTAACTTAAATTTCAACTATTAAAGACCCATTATGAATCCTAAGTCATTACTCATCCATTATGACACCCCAAGTCCACTTCTATGACTATAAATAAGAGGAAAATTGGGGATTTAAAATGATATCGATTGGCGAGGGAAATTGTGTATATTGACTACTATTTTTTATTTTTTCTTTCTTTTCTTTTTATTTTAGTTTTCTTTTCCCATTTAATGCATTCATATTTTTATTAAAGTGTTTTCTATTTTTATTCCACCCCCTTTCCTATTCTAATATTAATTTCACTATTTTTATCTTCCATCTTCCTCCATGATCTCTTGTCTCTTTTCATTGGAAAGTGACTAAACTGAGGCTTGGCCATGGGGGAGGTTTTGTGGCATTATTTGTTATTACACTTCAATTCAACATATTTTTATTCTATTAGTGGTGGATGAGAGAGTATTTCATGGGTGGGGTGGTCATAAAACATTAAATTATTTCTAATTCCATTTATTTTCATTAATTAATTATTTTTCCTTCCCTTATCTCTAGAAAACCCTTAATATAGTGGAGTTGGAGTTTCCTAAAGAGAACAAGATACAGTGGAGCCTGGTCTTTTAGGAATTGAATTCTCAGTTGAGATGTTATCTTATTTTACAATTATAAGAGTTTTGGTTTGGTGCACTAAAGGAATGATAAAATCATACACTCAATAAATCAAAATAAATTAATTTGTTAATGAGGCTTCATCAAATGAATTATCAAATGGAATTTAAATAGTGAATGAACCCGTGTTATCAAACCTTAGACCAAAATCTTTCTTTATAATCTTCATTTTTTCTGCATATTAATTTATATTTCAATTATGAATTAAATTATTTTAATTTATTATATTCAAAAAAACCAAAACCATAGTTTTCAGTAAATAATAAAAAAAATCAAAAAGAATTAGAATACATGAACAAGAATCAGTGATTGAACTGATTGTGTTGCTCAAGTGAGATGACCCTGTTCAGTCTCTCTACTAAATTAAGAATATAAATTTGATTTTTCCACACTTAGTTATATGTTTGTGTCAATAAACCATGCTCATTTATACTCCCCATAATTAAACTAGTGTACTTTTTGATCTTTGGTGAATCAATATCAAGCCAAGAAATAATTACTCACTTTAAAAGAGAAACTTGTAAAAATATGTCGTTATTGGTATGTGTGTTTTTTAAGTGTGTTTTATTAAAAAATACACTTGAAAAGGAATTGAAATTTATGATTCACTCTCATCTTAGTGAGTTCCCTTTGATCTTGAGGGTCCTTTTCAAGTGATATCATACCCAAATTTCCTTCATTGATTATCCTTTATTTGGAGTTTGGGGAGAAAGTGTTCCTCTATTTAAAAATATATAGTTTCTAAATTTATATTGTAAACAATGGAAAAAATAAATTTAGTTAACAATAAAGATATTCCCACTTTTTATGTGGAAAATTATTATATACAAACATATAAAATGTTTATTTTTTTCAATTAGTTTGGATATATTAGAGGTTGAAAGAGATGGGTTTATACCTTAAAATCAAGGTACTACTATTAATGTAGTTGATAGAAAGAACATAGAGAATTATAGCCATGATCATAATGATATTTCATCATCTCTTGTAGAGAAGAAGTTTCTCAAGGTAAAATGGATCAAGAAAACAAGATATTATTGGATAAGTTATAAAATATATATAAAGGAAATATAGAGGTAAATAAAGACAAAATATAAGTATAGAGATTGAAATATGAATATCTTAAGATACATGATGATGAAATTATTGATAAATTAATTATTATTTTAAATGAAATTGTGACCATAGTAGAGAGATTTATTGAAAAATTATGGGATTTAATAGTTGTTGAGAAGATATTATTCATTCTGCTAGATATTTTTGATAAAAAAGTCTTGACACTCGAAGACCCTTATTTATTCACAATTATTTTAAATTATTCAAATAGTATTATTATTATATATGTGATGAATAAAATAATTATACTAAAAAATACTATTAATGATAAAAATTAAATTTCTTTTAAAGCCACAAAATAAGAAAAGTATAAGAAAAAGTTTTAGAAGAATAGTATTCTGATGAAGAAGAAGATGTCAAATAGAATTTTATAAACTCATTTCACTCATCTCTAGAAGTTTGAGAAAAGGAAAAGGAAAGTTTCATTAAAATATACCACTAAAATTCTTTAGGTGTGGAGATATTGGAAATTCTACAGTAAACTATCCAATATTGAAAGAAGAAGAAGTTATTAAAGATGAAGATGAGAGGATAATGAGACTCTATAATAATAAATAATTTTTTTTGTAAATTAAATATTTATTCAAAAGGTATGGGTAAAAATTTATATAAATACAAAAAAAAAATTTCTTACAATTTTTGATGAGATGAGATAATTATTGATGACGAAGAAGTTGACACTTCCAGTGATTTTGATGACAAAATACTAATTACTAAATATAATGGGGAATAATTAACAAGTTATGAAAGTATTAATGTGGGGAGTGAGAAATAAATATAAAATGGAGTTTTTTTGAAGAGAGAATTAAGTAATGTCTTTCAGAGATCTCAAAATTAGATATGAAGATAAAAAATTTAAAGAAAGGCAATCAATATTCAAGAAACAAATATTATTCTCATGCTGATAAAGATTCAGGTATCCTGAAAGAAATTTAAAACATAAAAATAGTCTTATTTAATATAATATTATAAATATTAATATGGAATAGAAATTTAAAATGAAGGCTAAGGATCATGAGACCGTCAAATTAAATTTAAATAATTCTAAAATAGAATTGGATAAGTTCAAATTTTACTTGTAGAATTTTATTCAAGAAGTTGGTGAAAGATAAAAAATAAGGTTGTTAAAGATATTGAAGATTCATAGAATGATGAGACTCAATTTAACCAAAAAATATCACACTCAAAGGGTGATAAAGATTTAAGTTCCCAGGAATGGGTTGTACTACTGAGATGGGGAGGGGTTCAATTAGTGTTAATTATTTTAAAATTTATTTTTGAAATAAAACTTTAATGACTTTTAATGGTACAATCCACTCAAAAAATATCTAACCCTTAAATTAACACAGAAAAGTAATCAATAAAAGGTGCATAAAATTTTTACAAGGTTCAACCCCTAGATGGGTGACTATATTCTTATCGTGGTTGGGTCAAGTCCAAGACATAAATTCTCTACTATATTAAAAATTATCTACTAGTGGGTTTGGGTAGGGTCTATATTCACATCCCAATATTTTTTCTCTAAAAATTGATTATACTAGTTTCCAACAGTTTAGAAGCACAACACCAACAAGATGATAGAAACCACATAAACTTCAATCTTTCTCTACAACACAAAACTAATCTTTCTCTTTGAGCCACTATGATAAAATGATTATAAACTTTCTCAATAATTCTAAAAATCTTATAGATGAAAGTCACTATACTAATTCAAAAAATTTACTAGTGAAACTAATTCACACCACCATTTTTGAATACACTGTTCAGTCACTCTCATCAAGTACTCATTAAAGTGTTCACTTACAATTATTCTTTGTGATTTTTTTAATTCTTCCTAAATACACAATTTATTACTAAAAACTTTGAAACAAACTTTATGAAAGTGTATTTCATGGTTCTTTTCATGGAATTTATATGTTGTATTCTTTCTTCTTAACACAAAACCATGAGTGTGAAACTCACACTGTTTTCATCCTCATGAAAATATTTTGTGTGGCCCTATTTTAAAATTTCTAAATCTCCTCCTCCTTATTCATGTTAATAAGAGAAAAATAATATTTTTGTTATTTCTATTGTTTATTATATGAAAAAAATACTCATGATGATGTAAAGTAATTCATGTATCCTCACAATCTCAGTACACTTCCTTTATCTTATAGAGTTTTTTTCTTACCATCACAACTAAACAAGTATCAATTATTCTTAGTACATGTAAATAATAGAGAGATATTGATTGTTTTTATCTCCAAATATTGATCTCCCAATCTCTCCATCTATTCTTATTTTTTTATAAATTCAATTTAAGTAGGATGAGAACATTTATAAATGATTGATATTGACTTACATTTCTTGAAAAATTTAGTGAACCATTCGATCCATTGACTTATTTTATTCTTATCAACCAATCATTCAATATTCACTAACTTTTACTTTTTTTTCACTTGCTGAAAATTTTTTATTACATAATCCAAAAATCCAAAAAGCCAAACCTATAATCAAGGGGGCCTATAGTAGTGCAGTCTGAGGGTGTCCTTGATTGTGATATCCACACCAGTAGGGGGAAGAGACCTGAGGAAGGTGAACATTAAGAGAGGATGGTTATAGGATTCACTAGCAGCCAAAAAATCAGCCAAATGGTTCCCCTCCTGCCACGTGTGAAGGACCTTAATATCATAGGAAAGAATCAAATTCCATTTACAGATGAGGTAGGTGATCTTCCAAGGGGGGAAATTTCACCCTTAAGGGATCACTAAATTATCTTAGAGTTAGTTTCCACTGATGTCAGGGGAATTGAATTTGAAAGGCAGATCTCAAGATCGGTGTGCATCGTCTTAGATTATGACACAAGGGAGTAACCCTCCCCATAGAAGGCGTTGAAAGCAAGAAAGAATTTTCTGGAAGGATCCCGAACAATCCATCCTCCCCTTATACCCCTAACTATAATCCTCATAATTGTTTAATTTCAACCCATTAGAAGGGGGGAGGTGCCATCTCACCCAGGAGCCAAACCTTAAAAAAAATCACCTGCTACATGAATTTGGGAGAAAAACATCAAGGGAAAAAAATTATTATACTCAAATTCATGAATGGATAGTCACACTTTCCTTCATGGATTTTAAAATAATACCACTATACATTTACAAACCAATTTTCCTTTTAAATCTCTTCCTAAAAAACCCACATGTTGAACCCTTTATTGAGGTTAAATATGAAATCCAATAATTAACACATGTGGTGTCATACCATCCCATGAATCAATTTTTAAATGACCACATTCCATATTATTAAAATTGAATAATATTTTTAATAAAACTCATCCCACAAAACAAACATGAATTCATATTACTTAATAAGCTACTATGAAGTCTCCACATCTTGAACAAGCCAATTTGGTTTTGATGCTTCCCAATGGCCTCCTATTCTAACCCATATATGGGAGGATAATAACTCTTTTACTCCTACATGTTGACCTACACACTTTCTATAACCATGCATCCATGTGTACCTACTACATTCTTTCCATCACTAATCTCCTCATAATGCCACCGTGGATGTTTAGTTTTGAGCATGGCAAAAAACTCAAGAGTGATTGAATGCTTGTCCAGTTTACTATGGTATGATAAAATTTTCCAAACACTTAGTAAAATTACTTCTTCAAATTACACCCAGTCTACAGTCAAAAAAATTCCTTAGAAAAGATATGATCAAATTTATACAACATATTTTAAAGTATTTATCTTGCTAAAATTTTTCTCGCTATTACTTTTTATACAAAAATGAGAACAAGTATTGGTTTTTAAATCAACCAGCCAATATTTAACTCCTAATTTTCTAGTATCACTTTATTTTATTTATATGGAAAACAATTTACTTATAACTATTATCACATGTATTAAACATTAATATCAAATATACAATCATCACATATATGATTGATAAAAAATAAATTTTTTCCAAAATTTCTATGAGTTCTTCAATAAATCCCTTTGGATTTGTTTAAAAAAAATAAATCGCTTTAAGAGACATAAAATCACATCCTTTATCAAAGATAAATATCCTAACATGATACTATCAAACAAGGTAATGTTTTTTAGATAATTGTATCTCTTAGTGATATACAATTTTTGGATATGTATATTAGATGATATCCCTATAAAATCATGTAATTTAACTCATTTTTAAAATATACATATATCTATACATAAAAAATATAAGAAAATATTTGTATACTTATCTCCCCAAAATAATATAATTCATAACATAGGGGAATCCCATGACTCTCTTAAGTGATAGGGGAAGTCCAAACATGAAATTTTATCCTTAGTTATTCAAATATTTCTCTTATCAAAACATTGGTAAATACATCAACAATTCAATATTTTATATAAATTTACTCAAACTTCACATATCGATTTTTAAATTTATTCTTAAAAAACTGATTCTTGATAAAAATATGTTTATATTTTGTGTGTTGAAATGGGGTTTTCAAGAGATAAATTGCACTCTGATCATTAAAATAAATCTTTAATGGCTTTCCAATATTCAAATTTATATATTCTAATTGAACTTTCATCCACACCATCTTATTACAATAATTATTAGCTGTAACATACTCTACTTTAGCTGTTTATAGAGTTACAAAATTTTGTTTCTTATTATTCCATATCACACAAATCTCTATTAAAAATAAATTTCCTCATAATGTATATTTACATTCATTGTAATATATATCCCAATCAATTTTAATTAATCACAGTAAGTTCAATTGTACATTTCATTTACACATGAAATAGTAAATTTATGTTCCTTTTATATAAATGATTAGAATAAGAAAATGTGTAACTATTTAGGATCAATTTTAATATCTAGCACAAAAATTCAATGCATACATAATATATGGGCTTGATTTCATAATATGACGAAATATTCCAATTAAATTATTGAAATAATTTATATTAACACCCTACCCGGAGTCATCTTTACTCATATTAACACTAACATTGATAGGTGTAGAGAATTCATTTTAATTTTTCCATGAAAATTTTTCTCAATAAATCCTTCTCATATTTTTTATTCGGAAAAAAATACATATTCCATTTTTTAGAACTTGTAGTTCCAAAAAGAAATTCATCTCTCTATGAATTGAAATTTTAAAATACACATAAATTTGATTATAAAATTATTCACATGAATATTCCTTGTCAGCTGTAAAAAATATGCCATCAAGATACACAATTATAATCATAGTACCCATTTTGAACTCCTTAAAATATAAGTTACTATCAAATTTTTCATTAAAGAAGTTCAATTACTTTAGGTAACTATACTATTTATAATACCAATCTCTAGGATCCTATATCATCCCATATAATTCTTTCTTCATCTTTCACACTTTGGTTCTATTGACATCAAGAGTAAATCATTCGAGTTTCTTAATAAAAGTTTACACTTCTATATTTCCATTTAAAAAACAATACTTCACATACATAAGATAAAATATACAGTTTCTATAAACTAAAACTATTAGATACTTTTTGAGGCCTTTAAGTCTTACAATAAGAAAAATTTTCATCAAAATATACACATTTCACTTATGAATAAACCTTGAAAACTAATATAGCTTTATCCCCTTAGATCTCACCTTTTTCATTATGTTTTTTTCTTAATACCCATTTGGCCCCTATTACATTCTTTTCTTTCTATCTGGGAATAAGATATTGGGTTTCAATTTTCATAATTTGGTCTAGCTATTCATTCATAGTACTTTTACCCTCTTTAAAATCAATATCTTCAATAACCAACTTTGGTTCAATATATGAAATCAAAGTTGTTTGATTTTCAATTATTAGTATTCTTCTAGTCTATTTTAACACTTTCCCCTTTTATAAGGTTCTTTTTCTTTTTAAAAAAATACCATGTTTTATGTTTGTTTGATAATTGGAAGGATGGATGGTGATATTAAAGGGTTTAGGATCATAATTCAAGATAGTAGTATGTTTCTATAGTCCCATTAACTAGCTGATGGATCTGTACTAGCTAGATGAATGGCCAAATAGTATCCCTATAGTTCTTATGGGCTTACCAATAAGCTGATAATCCCAAAATGGATGAGTGTTTGTTTAAATAGGGTAGAAATAGACTTTTACCCTCTTATTATCCTTGATCCACTCACCCAATTTCTTCCCCAATTTTAGTCTAATATCTCCATATGTGCACTCTATCTTCCTCCCCTTATTCTCGAATGAAGCTCATTCGATCCATGGAAATTTATATCATAGTCTAGTGATATTAAAACCTAGAGTTAAATATATGACTGAACTCTTTTTAATTATTTTTTTATTCCACCATTAAGTGATTTTTTCATGTTTATCTCACATAAATTTTTTTAAGGTATTTGTATTTTACCTATATTTCTCTCATTTTAGGTGGAATCAAAGCTTGGTTTTGGGCATGTAGACTCCTATTAGACTAATGTAGGTGGTCCTTATATTTTTACCATATTTTAATAATTCTTTGAAAGTGTTTTCATTCTATATTTCATTGAAATTCCATGAGTTGCATCTAAATTTTAATTCAATTCATAATAACATATTTTTTTGATGCTAATTACCCTATTTTAAAATGGTGTTTTCAAATGATAAGGTGATTCCATGGGAATACCAAGCCTGGTGATAATGAACTATAAAATGTTTATATTAATTGTAATTTGAAATAGTACATGAAATTGGTTTTTGGAGATGGTATTTTGGAAATAGTGTTTTGGAATTATAATGGTATTTTGAACATGTAACTTTGAAAATGGAAACTTTAAATAGAAAATGGAAATGGTTTTGAAATGAAATTATGGAAGGGTATTGATGTTATGTGGTGAAAGTTATGTTTTCTGAAGTAGTAAAAATTGGTTTATAATTTGGGTTTTAATAAAATTATAAAGTCATAACATTCTAAAATTTTAATTATTTGTTTATGTATTGGATGAAAAAATACCCGAAGGGGAGGTCCATATTACTATATATTGGCTGGGAAAATAATAAAACGGGTGGTACATGTTACTATATATTGGTTGAGAAAACACCTGAATGGGTGGTTTGTGTTATTATTATTGGGTAAGAAAAAACGCTCAGGGGTGGTTTGTGATATTATATTCCCCATGATATACTTAGAGACACCCCAAAACTAATATAAGTAGGTATATTTGATTGGGGTCTTATACTTAAGGATCTATTTTGGGTTTATTTATTCATTTACTTTTGAAAATTTAAAATGCTAAATGATTAATTACAACAATTCTATATGAAATTATTCATAAATCAGATTTATTTAGAGACTCCTTTATTGGTGGCCTACTAAGTTTTATTTACCCCCTAATTAGGAAATAATTTTGTACCTAAGTAGAATTCATTGTTGGTGGTTCAAATAAGGGAAATCACTCAATGATATATTCTTGATTTCTTGGATAGGTTAGAGAATGGGAGCTATCCATCATGATAGATCTCAATCCACTTTTGAGAGTAATGAAGTTTTTTTAATCTTTTGATTCAATTTCGATACCAGTTATATATGGTTGTTATTATATACAACTCTTGGATATTATAGAATCATTTTTGGAAATTACATGGTTTATGTTTAGTGCTTGGTTTAAGAATTTATGTTTCTTGTTCTGTTATGTGATGCATGTTATTTTTATTATTTTTATACAATTATGACACTCTAAATAGAGGGTATGGTACTCCTAAGGAATCTTATCAGACCTTCACCAGTAATCAACATCTACTATCATATAGGGTGGCATGCTTAAGTTCATGTTGTGTACTAGACTGTTCACTAGTTATAGTGATATAGGTTAGGATGTTACCTCTGCACTAGATATTCTTGACTATTAATTATATTTTTTTGATTCAAAATGATTTTTTAATATTTGATTATTTATTTTTTCAACTCTAATAGTTTTATCCTCATCACTAGTTTAACTTTAGTCAACATCAACTACATCTAGTTCATGTACAATATTTTATTTTTTCCTTCCTCTAGAAATATTTTTTTGTTTGCTTTAATGTTCTCAGAATCTAAGTACTTTTTTGAATCGAAGTTGGGGGTTGATTTTAAAAAATCTTTACATCATAAAAATCACCAAACTTATTAAATATTTTATTCTAGTATATTTATCCTCTTCCATTGGATAAATATCCCATCAAGATCCATTTTTTGTCTTTCTCCTTGATTTTTTCAAAATTTTCTTTCTTGATATTCATGAAATATGGACCATCAAACACTATAAAATATTTCAAAGTTGGATTCTTATAATACCACATATTATATATAGTCATGTTGTAATATGGTCTCAATAAACATCTATTATGTACATGTATAGATATACACACAACTTATCTATAGTATAATTTTTAAAGTTTATGTTTAACCAGCATAGTTCTACCTATTTAAACAAGAATTCTATTTTTTCTCTCTACTACTCCATTTTCGTTGGATCACTATAGAGATGATTAATTATGTTCTTTTCAATATTAGATTTAAAATAATTAAAATTGAACTAATTTCCATAATTTTTTTACAATATTTTATTGTATAATCCCAGTTCTCTATTAGCTTATCTTCTGAATATCTTAAACATTTATATTATTTCAGACTTATGATTTAGGAACATAACATTTTTATATGGGTAAAATCATCAATGAATGTGATAAAGTAAAAAAATAAAATTGTTTAATGATGTCTAATAGGTCCAAAAAATCCAAATGTATGATCTCTAGTGGTATAGTAGACTAAATCTATAACTTTTAATGAGTTCCATGCACCAAATTCCCCTTTTAGAAAGTTTCATAGACAACTAAAAATTCTTTCTTCAGTTGTGAAATATCTATCACCACATAATACATAAATGTTTTACTAAAAATTTAATGGACATGATAGAAAAGTATTCTATGACATAGGTTGGTTTCATCTTTATCACTCAAATAATAATAATTTTTAGGATAATCTATTTGGAATAAATTACCATTAGTTATTTATCACACAGTTATAATTATTCAATATTTTGAATGCTTTATGATACATGAATTTTCCCCAAAAAAATTCATTTCCATCATCACATAGTTGTCTCACACTTAACAAATTATGTTTAAGACCTTTAAAAAAAGAACATCATTGGATTTTAGCTTCTTGGAATCTATCTCAGTAGTACCAATACATCTAATTTTCAAAGAAATATAATTTAAAAAAGTTACTACCCCTCCATTATGTTATTAAATATTTTATATATCATTGACATCACCTATCATGTGAGTGTAAAAACCACTATCCATAATCCATGGCTCACCCTTCTTACTTCCTTCATAGAAACTATAAAAATCAGATATTTTTCTTCCACCTTTATCTTCTGAGGTCATTTTACTTTATAATTATAAGAAAATTTTCTAGGAAGAGTAGTCATAAAATCATTATAAAATTTCCCAATTGATCACATCAACCAAATATTTCTTCTATAAAATAAAATAAATTCTAATTCGATAGATCTGATGATATATTTTTTATTGATTTTTTATTTTTTTATTTATTATTCTTCTTCTCAAAATTTATTCTTTTTTGTTCAATGGAAAACCACTTTTATTCACATTTGAACCAAGTAAGTGACATGTTTTACTATCATGAATAGTATTTATGTTGAAAAATTCTATAGCACCAATAGTAACCATTGAATCTAGATCTTTATTACTGATTAAAATTCTATTCAATTTTTTTTGTTATTATACAAACACATATTGTGATTCATTTTTCATGAGAAGATAATTGTTTTAGAAGTTTAAAAATATTTATTTTTTACATAGAAATATATTTCATTACTCTTATTTTCCCAAATTTTCTCATTATTGGTAATTACACCTTTATTATTAGAAATATTTATTTATTTTGGAAAATTTTAAAATAATATTTGACCTAATTATTTTGAAAAATAGTCTTAGTAGCCTAATATGATTTATTTTTAAATTTTAAATCTTTTTTTAAATCCACACTAATCTTCTTTAGATAATTTTTTTGATTCACGACCCTTTGTTTGTGTCCTACTAAAATATTCTTATATTAGTGAAAATTTTTCATTATGATTACTCACCATTCTCTCATGATAAACAACTTTCAACTTGACACTTTTGATCTCATCAATATAATAATATATTATTTTAACAAATTCTTCTTTCCATTTATTCTTATTTTCACTATCTTTCATCAGTAGTATGATATCTTTCTTGTGTATTTATTTTTCTTAATACAAACTTCAAGTTGAAATTTCAATATACATTCTATGTAAGAATATTTACTATCTTCTTCACCACTTATTGAAGTTTTATCAATATTCACAATTTTAAGAATAAGTTTTTAAACTTTTAGGAACCTATTCTTCATAATGACTACTTGAATACAAGTAATCTTCCACTTCTCTACTCAATATAGTTCCTCTTTTCATTTTTTGAAATACATTCTTATTATTAGATGATTTTTTAACCTACTTAAAAATTTTAACCTATTTATATTTCTGAGGTATTTTATCTTGATCATCATCCTCGTATTCATCACTTTTCCAGTTTGGAAAATTAGATTTAAAATATCTAATTATACTATAATTGAAACAATTTAGTGGAATTTTTCTATTGTACTTTACTATACCTTTTCTGAAGTTTCACGAGATAAGAGACATGATTATCTTATACTAATCATCTATTATTTCTTTATCTTTATAATTTCTTGAGTTTTTGTCTTCTTCTTTCTCAAGAATTAGTTTTCTCTTAGCCTTGAATTCTATTTCCTCTTTAATTTTTTTCTTGGAAACTGAAGTCTTTCTCATATCATAGTTGAGTAGAGTATTATGAAACTTATTTAGAGATATGTATTACTTCGATTATAGTGTAGATATATTTTATAAAATCTATTTTGATATTTTCTCATTAATTTATTAACAATAGTAGAATCCTCTAAATTATCTCCAAAGCACCTTATATGACCAATTATTTTATTAACTTTGGTAAAAAAATTGTTCACTATTTCATCTTTATGCATTTTTAAATCTTTGGGTTTAGCTCTCCAAATTTAAAATTTGGATTATTAGATCTTTAAATTACCTTTATATATGTTCTCTAGTTTTTCCCACATTTCCTTGGCTATTTTGAGTACCATCACTTTAGGGTAAACTTTATCAGAAAGGGTAAAAAATAACATTCCTTGATTTTACATGTACTTTAAGATTTTTTCTTATATTAATGGAATGGGAGAATATTTAACAAGTGGTGGAAATCCCACTGTCACTACATCATTAACCCACAAAACTTGAGAAATCAAGTAAGGAATAATTTAGTTCTTTCATCCATGAAATTTATTACCACAAAAAATAGGGACACCACTAACATTAAAATAATTAATTTTTTCCATAATTCTTCTTTAAAAGGGTGGGATCTCATAGAGAACCTAATTTTCTCTAATACCAGCTAAAATACCCTAGAATGGGTCATTCCACTATGGGGTATGAGCTAGTGGAATTTATTTTTGAAATATACCTCTGATGACTTGTAAAGGTATGATCCACTAAAAAAAATAATATCTCACCCTTACCTTAGCATAAAAAATTAAACCAATATAAGGTGCACAAGATTTTTACAAGGTTCTCCCACAAGTTTAGTGGCTTTATCCTTATTTTAGTTTGGTCAATTATGATCAACATATTCTCCACTATTATCAAAATTTATCTATAAAAGGGTTTGGGAAGGGTCAATATTCACATACCAATATTTTTTATCTTGGAAAATGATTATATAGGTTCCCACTAGTTTACAAACATAACACCAACACACTAAGAAAGATCACCCAAAATTTGAGCTACCACTACAACACAAAATTGATCTTCCTATTCAAGACACTATGATATGACAATTCTGTACTTTATCACTAATTAAAAAAATATTGTAGCTGAACATCAATATAATTATTTTCATAACTAACTAGTGAAACTGATTAATGCCACTATTTATAAACACATTGTCCGACTACTCTCATGAAACACTCAGGTAATTGTTCTCTTACAACTTTCCTTTGTGAATTAATTTTTTACTTATGTATGTGTTTATAGTTTATTACTGAAAACTTCATAACCCACTTCATGCATGTGAATTTAATGGTTATTCATGTGGAATTTCTAGGCTATATTTTTTATCATTTTCAAAACATCAAGGTTAGACTCACCCTATTCTCTTCATCATTAAAGTATTTCATATGGTCATACTTCAAGTTTGTGAAATATCCTCATCTTTATTTATAAAAATAAGAGTATGTTAAGTATTATTATTCTTTTCATTATTAACTATTCATAGAACCATCCTTATGCATACTTAAATTCATGCATGGATCCTCACATTATTATCATACTTCCTTTAATTTTTATATTTTTCTTCTTATCAGTGGAACTAAATAAGAACAACTTCATATCTATTCACAATAATAGTAGACAAATCTTGATAGAATCTCTCTACAAATATCAATATCAAAATCTCTATGCATCTATTTGTTTTTATGAAATTTAAAATGATCAAGTCAGGGGTATTTGTTGATGATTACAACTAACTTACATCACTTGAAAAATGTAGTGAACCATTCTATTTAATGATTTAACTAATATTTCTCAACTGGTTGTTTAATCTTCACCAACATACTCTGAACTTATTCCACATAGAAACATGGCTTCAAAAAAATCACATACTAGGTGTCTTTAGGAAAATGACATAAAGAAAAAAACACGATTCTTCTCAAATTTTTGTTTATACACTCACTCATTCCTTAATTATTTCAAAAATAATACCATTATGCATTCACAAATGAATCTGCCTCCAAAATATCCACTTAAAAAATCCCAAATGATAACCCACACTCACGATTGAAGATGACATCTCATAATCAACACAAATGGAATCATCTCATTTTATAAAACATCTTTTAAATTAATATGTTACACATTATTAAAATTGAATAGTATATATAATAAAACACATCTAACATTTAAAACAAACTCGATTTCACACTACTTAATAAGTTTCTATGAGGTATCTATATCTCGAACAACCCCATTCGGTGTTAGTGCACACTAGTGGCCTACTGTTCCAACCCACATGTGAAAGGATAAGAACACTTTTCCTCCTATGTGCCGACCCACACAATTTTTTATACCTATGAATCTATGTGTTCCTTACATTTTATTTCCCTCACTAAGCTCATCCATATTTCATAATAGCTATATATATTTGAGCTTGGAAAACTCCTTAAGAGTTCTTGGATGCTTGACTAGCCAACTATGGTAGGCTTATTTTTTACAAACACTTAGTAAAATTACTTATTAATATTACACCAATTCAACACTCAACATAATTACTTATAGAAAATATAATCAATGTTCTTCAATATATTCTAAAGTCTTCATTTAACTAAATTTCTTCTTCCTATTATTTTTCATACAAAATAAGCACAAGGATATGTTATTCATTCAACTAGATAATATTTAATCTCATCATTAGATGGCATCACATAATATCATTCATGTGAAAACAAAACGTTCTTCTAAAAATTAGCACATGTATTAAACATTTTAAAAAATAAAAAACCATAAAAATTCCACGGGTTCTTCAAAGATATTGAAAGCATTGGTATAATGTCTAAGTTTAAATCACATGTGAAGAAAATCATGTTTTTTTTGTAAAATATAGTGATTCAAAGAAATATATAAATTCTTGGAACACTAAATTAGATTTAAATATTTATATAAATAGTAATTTAAAAAATGATGTAAAGAATCCTAGATTAAAGAATAAAGTATTGGGTATCTAAATTATTTTTTATTCAAAAAATGAATAGAAATTGATGACCAAAGGATGGAATAAAATCAAGTGTCAACATATGGACAACAATCTATTTTCATAGTTAAATATGAATTTTATGGTTATTGTTGGAACTATGGAGTCTTTGGTCACATGAAAATAAATTTTTGGTTTAATTAATAATATTATTATGAACCTTGAATGTTTGGGAGTAAAATTTGAGGTGGCGTCAACCCACTGAAAGGATAAAATTTCAGTGGAAGACTAAAAATTATGGATTGAAGATTGAAAATAAATTTCAACAATGAGAAGAGGTTTTTGGATAATGTCACCATTTAGGTCACTTTTTTGAATATTGTCTCACCACCATACTAGTCTAATTGATTGTTAATTTCAATACTCTAAATTCTTAAAATAATAATTACAAAGGTAAATTAAGATATTATTTTATTGGAGTTTAATTAAATCATCTAAAAGGGAATTTATATAGATTTTAAATATTGATTATTCATCATGAATTATGTGATATTTAAATATTTTAAAGGATTTTTGAATAGTGAAAGGAAGTTTGAGTGACCTTTAAAAATTATAGGTCACTTAAAATCCAAGGAGTTTGATCATCAATTATTAGAAAATAAAAGTTAAAGTTCAAGAATAATTTATATTTTGATGGGCTAAAACGAAATATGTTAAATGTATCTTAGCTATGTGATGAACCTAATATTTTTTTTTCATTTAAATATGGTATCTTAGTTAATAAGTTAAAAGATGAATGTGTTTTTTCAAGTGGAAAACTGACAAGTTGAAACTTGTTTCAGGTTTTTGGGGATTAAAAATAATGTTACTTAATTTTAAAATAGGAAAATCAATTATGTCATCTAATTATTGGTAATATTATTAGAAAGAGAATAAGTAATATTAATTAAGGGGATATATTCATGATTCAACTATTGTAAAAAGAGAGTTCAATTGAATATACTTCTCATGAAAAAATGAAAATATTACTAACTCTCCAAACAATAAAGTAGATATTCAAACATTTTATCCATTGACGATTGTTCATTTAGAAGTTTATGGGATTATGGGGAAGAAATAAAAAAGTACATATAATTATTTTATTTACTTTATTTATTACTTTACTCATATCACTTGTGTTATGTTTATAGTGATAAGTCAGAGGATCTAAAAATGGTTCAGAGTTTTATAAATAGTGTGGAAAAAATTTTAGTTTCTGCTTAAAAAAAAAATATATATACAATAATGAAAAAATAATAATATAATATTTTAAGTATATATTTAGAATCATGGTATTTATTATGAACTCAATGCACGATACACACCATAAAAATGGTGTTTCCGAATTGAAGAATAAATGTTTGGTTGATATAGACCGTACTATATTGATTGAGTATAATAATTATCAACAATTATGAAAACAAAAAATTTGCATAGAATTTAAAATTAAAAATAATTATCTATAAAGACCAAATTTAGATTTGTCACCTTATGAAACATATTATAAGAAGTCCCCAATTTTGAAATATTTAAGGGTTTTTTTCATCCCTTGTATCATCAAAGTGTAATGTAAAAATCATGGGAAGTTTAAATAGAGAGGACTTTATAGTATCTTCCTAATTTATCCTCTAAATGTAAGAGGATATCATTTTTATAATAAATTGATGATTAATATTGTGAAAACTATTGATTTAAAGGTGGTGAAACCCTCAAATAAAGAAACAAAATATTAAGAAGTATGTTCCAAAAGTAAAGATGATGTTTTCTTTACCGAGGAGCAAGATGAAGATTCTAAAAATAATGCAAGTTCATAGGAAGTATAAAACATCAATAACAATACATAATTTATAGTGAGTATTTTAAACCTTTCTCATCACATTTAAGGATAATAAATAAGGCGGTGGTCTAAAATATAATTGGAAAACAAGGAAAACAGGTTCATACTCAAATAACATTGAGGATAGAAAAACACATCTCACTATTTTCATATATTTAACCAATATATGTGAAATAGGAATTATAGAATCAAGAGTGGTTTTATGATATGAATAAATAATTAGATTTTATAGATAAGAATGAAATGTGGGATTTGGTACCCAATCCTAAAAAAAGAATGTTATTGGATCAAAGTGGGTGTTTTGAAAAAAGCTAAATGAGAAAGGAGAAGTTGTAAGAAACAAGGAAAGAGTTATGTGAAAAGGGTACTCAAATTTTAAAGAAATATATTTTTATAAGACCCTAGTTTCAAGACTGGATACCATTAGAATATTTATTTATAATGTAGCACAAAGGCAATATGAGTTTTTACAAATGGATATCAAGTATGACTTTCTCAATGGAGATTCGTAATAGGAAGTGTATATTGAGAAACCTAGTAGTTTAATTCTTTGTGATGATGAAAGTTATGTTTATAGGTTAAAGAACGATCTATATGGGTTGAAAAAAAATCCCAGAGAGCATGATATTCAAATATTTATGATTTCTCAAAGCAGTTAAATTTCAAGAAAGTTAGAGTGGACAATAATCTATACATTAATGATGATAAAGTGGTATCACTTATTATTATTACTATTATCTATATAAATGATATTATTTTTTATATAAATTAATAAGTTGTTTGTGAAGAATTTTATTTTTAATTGAATAAGTTTTTTGATATATCCATTCTTGGAGGAATGGGATACTTTTTGGGCTTACAAATTTATCAAGATGAAGGTCAAACATTTATTTATCAAAAAAATATTCTTGAGGAATTTAAATAATTTTGGAATGGAGGATTAAAAGTTAGTTTTTACTACAAATTTAAAGGGAAAAATTTTAAAAGGTTGAAAAAGGAAAATAATTTGACCCAATAGAATTGAATAAGAATTTTGGTAGCTTGTTATACTAAAAAACTTCATGTATAGACATTTAATATACTGTTACATTATCTTCGAGGTATCTAAGTTCACCAAGAGAGTCTAATTTTATTATTGGAAATATAATTTATATATATATTAAGGGATTAGTGGAATATGGACTAAAATATGATAGTAGTGGAAATATTGATCTATTTGGATATACAAATGTAGATTGGGCTGGAAATATAGATAATTGAAGGTCAATATTTGATGAAGTCTACATTTTTGGTGAAAGGTGTGTATATTTCCACAAAAAGAAAAATATATAAATTTCATTGATTTTAATTGAAGTAGAATATGTGTCTTCCACACACACTATACAAAATTGATTTATATAAGGACCCAATCTGAATATTTCATAGTGGAAGTGAATTTTTCACTTCTTGTGGACTATGATAATAAAAGTACTATCAATTTATTTATAAATATAGTTAAATATTCATAGTTAAGGAAAATTTATATAAAATATCACTTCATTAAGGATATTGTAGATAAAATTGTGTTGATATGGATTTTTTTCTAAAAAATAAGAAAATAGAAGATTTTTTTCACTAAACCAATGCAAAAGGATATATTTAAAAGATTGAGGTTGATGATGGGATTTAAACCTCATTCCTATAAAGGATAATGTATGGTGATACTGTACCCTCTTTCATTTATTTATTTGTATATTATATTCGAAGGGGGATAATTACAACATAAATCACTCTTTATGTTTATCAATTTTTATATTTACAAAATATATATACAAATAGAGAGAAAAATATTTTAGAAAGAATAAAAAATTATGTGTTAAACCTAATGGGGTAGTGATATATTATTTTTGGGGAGCATGTATTTTGAAATAGTTTTTAAAAGAAAAAAATGTGGGGCCAACATGTGAGTGTATGATTTTTTATTTTTGTTGATCTGTTCAAACAATTTTGATAATCTTGAATGTTGGATCTTTTTATTCATATGATCAATGAATATTTTTTAAAATGGGAATATATTTTTAGGGGATTTTCAGTTGCTATAAAGTGGTTTCAAGGGTTTTGAAAATTTAATGTAAGTTACTATTTATGGAAACATGATATTATTTTTTATTTTTGTTATTTTATACATCGATTTCACTCACGTGGGATTAGAATTATTGAATAATGATTCACTTTTAAGCGTGTTGAGTTTGAAAGTGATTTCTATTCTTTTTTTGAAAAAAATACAAAGGGAGATATTATTGAGTCCAATAGATTTTTATCAAAATAATTTAGCTCATGGAGAAGTGAGTGTCTGATGGTATTTTTAATTTGATGAAAATATCCCTAGCATGTGGTATTTTTCTAGAGGATATGTTTTGGAGAAGTGAAGGAGTTAATAAGTTTTTTTGGGTAATATTTTATTATTAAAACATAAATTATATTCAAATTCATATAGAATTATATTTTCTATGTGAGTTGAAGGATTTTAAGAAATTTTAAGGTGATTGGAAGATGCTTGGTGGTGTTTGGAATTATTATCAATGTTTTCAGAGTAGATAAGTTCTAGATTAGAATATTGAATAAGTCCAATATTCATAAGATTCATTTTACTCTAATCATAGGGGTTATTATGAACCAGACTCTAAAAAATAAACAAAGGCAAGAGAACCTCCCTGTATACATAAGAGTATTTATGAGTAGATCACTAGATAAATGGTAAAGTATGGAACACGTATGTATAAATCTTACTAAAAATGTAAGAGTATTTATGAGAAAAAATATGAGAAAATTTTAAAGGAATGAAAATATAAGATTCATTATGCTCTATGTATATGTAAATCAGAGCAGATTAGTGAAAATGAGACTAAGTCCCTAGTTCATAAGAGTAAATCTACCTCTATATAAGATTAATCTTAGGAATATAAGATAATTGTCCAAGTCCCATTTAATAATATTTATTCTGATATTTTGTAAGAGTCATCTATAAAGAGAAGACATTTCATATGAGTAAATATAATTGTGTAAGTGTCATTATAAAATTCATAAGAGTCTTTTTAGAGGTAAAGGGAAAAAATTAGATCCATTTTGATCTTGTATAAGTGTCATTCTTGAATTTGTAACTATCACTTAGATGGAAAAAGAAAAAACATATGATTTATTTTGATATTGTATTTGATTCATATAAAAATTCATAAGAGTAACTCTGATATTTTCATATGGTTCATTCTGAGAAGTCCTAAGGGATCTAGAATTGGATTTTTTTTGAGTTTTATGGAATGAAATAGAAATTTAAAAATATCTATGTTAATTTTTTTATTTTTAAATCTATATGAATCATATTAGAAGAATAATAATATTAGGGACACATAAATTAAATCAAATTTGATTTAAAATGTTGTAATGATTTGAGGGATCATATATAAATAATAGGAAGTTCTGAAGAATTTAGAAATAATTAACTGTCTAAAATTCAATTTTTTATTTCCTTATAATGGTATTTGTTTTTTATATGGATAAAATTTTAATTGTGGTTGAAGGAATCTGAATGTTCAAATTTGAATTTAATGTTTCTATATAAACATAAAGATTATTTCTACTATTAAAATAAAAAAATATATTCATTGATGTTGTGAAAATAATTAATATGTGTTGAAAAGAAAAAATATAGTGATCAATTAATATTGAAGAGGGAAAGAGGAATAAGTTACTTGACACTATGAAAGTAACAAAAGAATAAGAAATAAAACTAAGAAAACTAAATGGAAGTATTATCTATTTGAATACTCTCTTATTATTGAGATCAATTTTTGTATATTTATATTAGTGAATAAGAACATTATGAATTCTAAAGTCTATCGTACAAAAAAGGTTCATGGATAAATACTATTCATTTTTATTCAAAATAAAACTACTGAACTATATGATCTTGGATATATCTAAATCTTTTCAAGTACTAGATACCCATTTTGAGTAGCGAACCTTGTAAAAATCTTTGAAGCCTACTATGTATGTTCATTGAAGTCAGTGTGACAATAATATATTATTCACTTTTATAGGTGATGATGGTTATTTCCAAAAGAAATTTAAAATGGAATTAAAATAACTGATTCAACCCCATTATTAGTGATTTATAACTAATATTAATGTTCCTTTTCAAAAGTCATTAGGGAAAAGAATCAATATTTTAACATGCAGTAGGTGGACTTACCTTTCCTAAATTATTTCATAAATTTATATATATTTAAATGTTTACAACCATATTTAAATTTAATTTATCTTAGATAATTATATAGATGTGTTATATTAGAGGCACTTATTTGATAAATAGTTTTTGGTTCAATTAAAATTTGTTGATAAATATTTAATAATTAATTAAATGGTTTATCAACAATGAGTTAATAGATCTCTATATTCATGGGTTGGTCCATAAAGAGTTACCAATTGTGTTATGGATTTTATTTTTATAAAAGGCTTAAATGATCATACTCAAGGATTTTGGGGTATCCTTAATGTTTATGGATTTTTTGGTTTCCAAATGTTTTATGGTATATACTTAGGTAACATGAAATTCAAATTATTTTTTTGTTCTCTAAAACTATGCTTACTATTTTTTCCTAAGTGCATAAATTTTCCAAAGCATATATGAAACCCTTAGAATTACTCTGTAGGAAAATAGTGATGAATGAGACTTTAAAAAATAGATGATATATGGTGTAAAATTTTACCTAACTGAATATCAAACGGTGATGTATGGGTTGATTAAAGATAATTTAAATATTATTAGAATTAAAATCATGAGTTGAAGAGAAAGTGTCATGTATCATGGATCTTACACGTGTAAAGGGTGCAATTGAGTAAAGTTATTGACTTAAAATGAAAAATATTATTTATTTTAATGAAATGATATTAAGAGATAATAGATTATCGATTTTATAAGGACAACATGTGGATAATTATATGAGAAATAATGTGATTCTACAATACATGATAGGATTTTTAAATTAATAAAATATTATAAAGGTTAAATTCTATAATGAAATGATAAAGTCACCTAATCTATGATTATGAAATTTTATGCACCATAGGGTAATTATGGGTGATTTATGTTATGATGGAACTGATATATGGGTTACATTTTTCTGTGATATAATATGAGTTGTAATAAAATGTTATATTAATTTTTTGTAATGAATTTATGGAATAAGATGATACATTTAAAGCCTATGACTAGGGATATGATTTATTCATGATGAATATATGATACATGAAATGATAATGGGATTTCATGACCTCATGCATATGATTAATTTAAATTTATTTTACATGTTTTTTATTCAATGATTAATAATTTTCTATATATAAATTCATGTGTAAATAAAGTATGGAATGGTGGGGTCCAATATGGTATAACAAGAACACATGTTACATGATTATTATTTAAGGATTTTTTAAGTAAAGAAATTATGTGATTTTTTACCTAAGGAAAAGGTTACCCATAATGATGTTTTTTATTTCCAAAGTGAGATGTTATATATAATGATGTTATTTTTAAAAATTGGGAGAGGTTACTTATATGATGATGTATTTATACTAAATATGGTGAGGTTACCTATATGATGATTCAATTTTACATGAAATGGAGAGTTTACATATATAATGATGTAATTTTTTCAAGAGGGAATTATTATCCTTATAATGAGGTGCTCTTCCATGAAAGGGTAAGGCTATCCCGTAATAATGTACTTTTATGTTAGAGGGAAATGTTAACCATTGATAATTTATTTTTTGAGTAAGATTAAAAGTATGTTTTGTATTATTAAGTGGAAAGGTATTTTAGTTCTCCATATTGGTGGTTACAAATGGGGTTTTAATATTTGAATGTATTGATCATTTTCTTAATAGTACATGAGGATTTATTTAGGACTGTTATATAGAATGGTGGATATTTAACTTTATTGATTTGTAGTTATGAAATATTCATGTACTTAGATCAGCTCTCAACTTCTACACTGTGTGATTTGGGATTCTTCTAAGCAAATCAGGAATATTTTTCTGGCTGCGGTGGCAGAGTTCCTGCATGTGATCTGGTATGAAAAAAATAATTTTATTTATAATAATTGCTCTTTCAATCTCAATAAAGGTAAAATGAGTATTCTCATTGCCACTAAGGATGCTTCCGCTCTTCAGAAGGATCATTGTGACAACTCCTTTGGTGATTTTGAGATCCTCCGTCATCTTCGAATTGTGGGCTCGTATAGGCAACCCCGACGTACCTTTGAGGTCTTTTGGAAAGACCCGCTGCTAGGAAGGCTCACAATGAATGTCGACAACACCTCTAGAGGAAACCCGGGTCCGAAAGGTCGTGGTGCCATACTTAGAGACTTTATTGGTAGATGCCTTGGATGCTTCTTCGGTGTTTGTGGTTCGGCCTCGGCTTTGGAAGCGGAAATTTTGGGAGTCATTCATGCGGTGGACTTTTCCAAGCAGAATGGTTGGAACAACCTGTGGATTGAATTTGATTCAATGACTATTATCCAAGCTATCTGGAAGAGGGTGGTGCACCTTGCTTGGCCTCTTACCTCTCGATGGATGAAATGTACTGCTTTGCTTAGAAATCTCAACTACATTTCCACACATGTGTTCCGCGAAGCGAACACGGTTGCTGATAGTCTTTCCAACAAGGGGGTCAATCAGGTCATTACCTAGTTGGATGATTTTCCTAATGATTCGTTCTCTTTTTTCAATAAGGATTGTAATAAGATTCCGTCTTTCAGACTTTTTTAACTCCCTTTCTTTTAAGAAATAAATTGTGCCTTGGTCTTTGAGTGAGACACCACCTCTTTAAAAAAAATGTATGATGTGGTTTTCATCCATTCACCGATAAATTATGTTTGATTGTATATGTATTCTAAGAGAATTTGAGTATAAATATTAAGAAATATGTAGGTCTATTATATATCATAAAAGGATTTATTTTAATTTAATTTATTTTATTTTCATGCATGATTGTATATTTTTCATACATCATGTTTTCTTCTATTATTTTGGTTATATCAAAACTACGAGGAAAAAAATTACGGGTCCCTATTAATTTGACTAAATATTTTTAATGTTTGATTTATAGATAAGATAACCAGATTATCATGGAAAATATATCCTACATAAAGGGTTTGAGATAAGAGGGAAATAATATCTCCATGATTTATATTTACCCTTAACACTTTACTTTAACCTTTGGTGATTCAAAAAATGTAACAAAGGTTTGTGATTATTATGTTTATAGGTGTGGTACTTTGGAACAAGTCATTGCAAATGGTATCAGAGGAATTGGGATTTTGGGACAAAGTCAAGGTGGAGGTTATATGTAGTGTTTATATTTGGTTACCAGGGCTGTATTTGAAAACCAAATTTCTAAGAAAATATAGATATTGGGTGTAGGAACACTAAGTTTGAGTGAGGATTTGACATGAAACTTTTGTGAATGGAGTGAATGAATAAAAGTTCCTTCTAAGTCTTGTTGATAGACAAAGCCATGCCTTGGTGTCATGATGGATGCAACTAAAAAAATTTCATACATTTACTTTTTTCTGTATGTAAATGTTGGTTAATAAAAAAATTTAATTAGAATTTTTTTATGGATGGTCCTAAATTAGTTAAAAGTCATTAATAAAACATTTAATGATATCTTAAATAATTTATTAGGGGTTTTTAATTAATTACGATGAAAAATATAAAAACTAATAATTATTTTTCAAATTATTGGTATATTTTGAGAAGTGGTTTGAAATTTTTATATGAGTGTTTAGAAATTAAATGTTTTTAAAAAATCTCAACTAATATTTTATTTTCTTTGGAAGTGGAAAATAAAAGTGATTAGATTATTTGGACACATAGTTTTAAAATTTTTAATGCGTTATTTTAAAAAAGATGAGGTGGGATGGAAAATATTTAAATGATGGATTTAAATTAAATTTTAAATTTAAATTCATTTTAAAAATTTAAAGGTTTTTATATATTATATTATAATTGTTTACATGACATAACAATAGTGTTTTAAATATTTTTAAGGAAAAAATGGTTAAAGTGTTCACATTAATTAGAATATGAAATTTCAAAATGTAAATGTGATCTATAATAATGTTTTATATTTATTATAATAATTGTAAATTCTATTGTATTTATTTTTTATTTTTTAAATTATTGGTAGATAATTTAAATTGATTTAAAAATTTAAAATAAGATTCATGAATAGAAGATTTAACATGGTTAATGATTTTGAATTAATATTGGGGGTGATAATTAATTTAGTTTATGGGGATTTTATTTAATTTTAGATATTTCAATTTTTTTTTGCAAAAAAATAAAGTAATTTTTTGAAATTGTTATAAATTTATGCCAAGAGAGATTCTAAAGAATCATTCAGGTACAAAGATAACGAGAAATAAATAAATTTTAAACAAATTTGGGATAAATAATTTTGAAAATATATTTTTAATAAATCTAGTAGTTATAATTTATTATGTGAAATAAAATTTGAAATTTTTAGCTGACTCATTTAAAATATTTCTTTATTTCACAGATTGGTAGTATATGCACGAGTAAAAAATTATGTAATTTTCTATCTTAAAGTCTTTTGGCTTGATAATAGTAAAATGTTTTTAGTTATAATGTGATTTTTTATTCTTGAATTAATAATATTAAATTTTATAAGCTAAATGAGGATATAAATTTTATGGTTAAAATAGAATTGATTATTAGGAATGAATTAAAGTATGAGATTATAATGATAAAAATGACATGAAATATTTTATTAAATTAAAATATTAAAATTGAATATATTTTTTAAAAATGGTTTCTTAGTGTGAAATATGGTAAATGAATCCTATGATTATATTATTGTTTAATGGTTTTTATATTTTATTGATTAGAAGTTAATTTATATGAAATATTAATTAGTCTAAAGTGATGAATTAAATTTTGATTTGATATTTGGTTTGAATTAATTATGATTAAATTTGTACTAAAATTATATCACTAGGTTATGATTTAAGGGGTAATTGAAAAAGTGGGCATGAGAAGTTTATGGAAATGCAATTTTATATTGGAATTTATAACCTAGATTGTTGAAATTAGAATTTATATTTTTGAAAAACAACAGATTTGTGGGTATATAAATAGAATTTAACATGTTAAATTTAAATTAAATGGTGGTGTAAGAGAATTAACTGGGTAAAGAAAGTGAATATGTTGTACCTAATTTCATATTTTTTTAGTATAAGTAGTATTATTTAATAAGTATACAAAGGGTTAGAACCCGAATTATTAGGAATAGAACAAAAAATATTGGGATATTTAGGATAATTATATAATTCCTAAAGTTAGATTAGTTTTAAAATATTTTATGTGTCATGCTAACTTGTGGGAAATTACCTTGATGTTGATTTTGAGTTAAGGGGTTAATTAAATTTTAGAAGATTCTAAATATTATTAATTTTATTTATTTAAATGATTTACCACTAATAGTGATAACAAATATAGAAAAAAATATGAAGTTAAAAATTGATAATAAATTGATATTTATTATAAGAAAGTTGAGATTATGGATTGAGCCAAATAGATATATGGTGTCACTTACAGTAGGGTGTTCTTTATTAAGGTAAATAACTTATAAATATTTTAATAGGTTCATATGATATTGTTTCATGTGAGTTAAATAATTGGGAAGGGATCATAGGATCTTGGATGTTCTTTGAAATGGATTTTAACAAGTTATGTGCATGTGAGCATTGTGCAGTGAGAACATAGTGATGAATCCCATGGGATGGCAGAATTATATGATGACAATGTAATTATATAAATCATTTTTAAATTCATCTCAATTTAGTGTTCTATGAGAATGTATGATGGGGGATGAGAGATATTGGGGGAGTTAGATTTTTTTAATAGGGAGAGGTGAAATCATGATTAGTTAGTGATTTTAGAAGATAAATAAAGGGTGTAAAGAGTTAGTATTTTATTGGAACCCTAACCTGAGTGTCTTGTCCAGGAGATTGAGTAAATATTTATACTGGAATAAAGTGATAATAGATTCTAGTATAGTTGATAAATTGTCCTAAGTGATATTTTCAGGCATGAAAATGTTTATAACGGGAAGATTACAACACCTTAAATTTTAATAAATTATTTTAAATGAAATATATTTTTCTAAATTAAATGTGATGGTATAAAATTTAGGTGAAGTTTAAATGTAACTAGTATATCATTAATTAATCTTAAATTAAAATATAATTAGAGTTATATATAATTATGATCACTATTTTTATCATGATTACAATAATGTTTGGGTGTATCCTGGAAAACCCAACACTATAATGAAAGTTAGTGATAAATGAAACTTCAATAAATAGTTGAAACTTGTTGGGACTTGTATTGTCATATTTTGGTGCTTTTTTATGGTTAATGAGACTCTCAAACATCTAAATCTAGAGTTATGATAAGAAACATTTATCTTTATAGGATATACAACATTAGATAGTTCTTTATGGAAATTGACTTCTTATTAGTGTCTAATATTATCCCAAGACACCTATATACCCACTGGTCTATTGTATATCAAATTAGAGATTTTACAATTTTACTGAATCATAATGTGGATATTATTCATACATCATTTGAGGTAAACAAGAGGATGATATTCTAGATTAAATGAGGTCATAATGATACTCACATTATATATTATGGTACCAACTCTCTCCATCAAGAATATAAGATAATTTTTATTGGTAATTCTCTTGGTATTTATCACTTCAGAACCCCTTTATTTTTTTTAATTTTTTTCACCCGTTAATGATAAAAATAACTAATTTAGAGTGAGTGTTGAAAAGAAATTAGTATGGATCCTGGAACTTATTGGAACAAAAGTCATTAATCTTTGATGTTTGTGACATAAAACTAATTATCCCTCTATGTGGATGATAGTAATCACACTGTGAGGCCAAAATATGTGTCCCACATAGAGTGAGGGGGAAGGATTTCATACACAATATATATATATATATCAAATGTAAATCTACCCCATATAAGATACCATTTCCAATGACGGTCTGTGATCCCAAAGGGAAAAAAAGTCCCGAGGTAGTGAGATAGAGTGGATAATATCTTATATATAAGGTTGAAATAACCTATAGTCTAGTATCAAATCTTAGGGAACATGTTCAAATCACTCAGGTAACACTGAATGGGGAGATTGTTGGAACAAAATTCTATCACTCCCTGAGGTTCGTAACATGAGAATAACCACCCTCCCAAGTGGATTCCAGGAGCCGCACCATGAAACTTATAGGTCACACAGTGAGTCCATGTTAAATGTACCATATGGGTCAAGGGGGAATTTAATCTATACTATATATATATATATATATATATATATATTTTATATAGAAATCCTCCCCTTGTAAGAGGTTTTTTCTAATGATGGGAGAATAAGTTGAGGAGAGATTAGTGTATATAGATTTTGTGTTAGGTTTTTTTGTCAATACATAAATAATTTTTAAACTCAAATTAAATGGATCTTTATTTTCGGAAAGTCTTTTAGGAAGTTTAGATAAGGATTAAAAAATTTTGGAGAGTGAGATGTTGAAGTTTGGAAGAGGTTCTAGAGTAGCACACTAAATCATGTCGTAACATGTTTAATCACACTATAATGGAGTCTACACGTGATTAATTTATTAGAGAATGAACTGTAAGTAAGGTGAATCCTAATATAACATAATTTATATAAGTATTGGCTACGTCTGGTCACACCGTGAGTTCTCTAATCAAGTTTTAAAAAGATTTATGTAAGTCTGATTTATACTGAGTTGAATTTCATGTAAGGAGTAAATATTATGGAATAATAATGAATCACTACATAACCCAAATGTTAATTCCATGATTTAAGAATTAAATATGATGATTTTATTAATTGTTCTATCACAAAATGGAAACCACTTCCTCATATAAAGTTGAGTTATTTCATGTTTTCACTACTTTGGGAGATTCTAGGGAGTCATGCTAAAAAAGTGTATCACATTCTGCATTATAAGAAGGGGTGTAGCTTTCGGGGTGGTGTTGTTCTATGATTAGAAGCCTTGAGAGTTAATAATCATGTTTTTTTGAGGTGTATAGATTAATTTTAACATAATATATAATATCATGTTGCAATCATCCAGACCTATATAAAACAAGAGAAACTTTTCACCAAGAAGCAATCTATCTCACTTCCATGGGAGTACCAGTTTGAGAATCATTTATATTAAAACTATTTGATCAAACTATAATGAATAAATCAATTCCATGATTTATACAAGTCTTTTAAATTTTAGGTTTTAATGATTTGGATCATTTGGTGCTTCATGGGTTGCTCTAACTTGGTTTTTTACTTCCTACAACTATATAAAAGGGTGGATAAAAGGAATAGACTGGTTAGAGGAATGAATAATGAGCACAATTAGTTGAATAAAGTTGTAACATTTAATTTGAATTTAAAATTCAAAAAATCAAAGATAGATTTACCATTTTGTAAGAAAAAATATTAAATAATGTTTAGAAGAAGATAAATAAAAAGGGAATCATACAAGAGTGTTTGTTATAGTACAATTAAAATAGGAAGAGGAAGAAGATAAAGAAGAAGAATAATAAGCATAACAACAACTTGAGAAAATCTAACTTGGTTGAAGACTCTCTTATGGTTAAAAGTATGATTATATATCTTTGTTTATATGGGATAACTTTACACAAGTTGGGGTAAACATTGTGTATCAGGAGTTCAAGGATAATCCTTGATCGTTTTAAAATGCACAACTAATTCTAGTGGAATGTGTGATCATGGGTTTTACCAAATCGTGCTAATGATGAAGGTTCTCATTTTGAGTAGTGATGCTTATAAAAATCAATTTTGCCTAATTTTTTTCCTTAGAGTGTGTTTGGATTGTAGATATAAATAATATCATGCACCTTAATAGGTATTAATTATTTTTTAAAGGAGAAATGTAAAAATAAGCGAACTCAACAATTCACCCAACCTATTAGTGAATTCTCACTATCTAAAAGGGCCTTTTTATAACTCAAGTATGGCGTTGGTTTAATTTGGTAAATTGATGTTCTTAAATTGATGATATATTTTTTACCTGAATTTAATGACTAATATATATAAATAATTATCAATTTTTCCAATAGGTAAATTGGGGGTCGTGATATAAGAAATCATATGACACAACAAAACTAGATAAGATGTTTAAATTAATAAATTATTTTAAAGGTTACATGACATAATGTTATGATGGATAAAATAATTAATAATTATGAAATATGATGGATGAGGGGGTAATGGTGTGTGATTTATGTTATTTTTAAATTGATGTGTGGGTTAATTTATACTATGCAATACGAAATACCAGAATAACATATTATATAGGTTTTTTATAATAAATTAATGACATGAGAAGATATAATGTAGTCCCATGTATGGGGATATAATTTATTTATGATACATATAAGATATATTAAATGGTAATTTGATAACATGATTCCAAGAATATTATTGGAATTAATTTATTTTAAGTATTTTTTATTTAACGGTCAACAAGTTGATATTTATTTAAATATATCAATAGCTAAGGTATAAGTATTGACGATTTTGGGCTAGAATAATGGGTTACTATATTATATAATGATAATTCTTGGAGTATGTAGGTTGTACAATAATATGATTTTCTACCCAAGGAAAATTTTACCCATGATAATGTAATTTAACACCTAAGGTGTCATAGTATAGGTTTCCACCTTGGAATTATTTTACTTATTCTTGAAATTAGATGCTCATATCAATTTCAATGAATCTATTAGAACTTATTATAATTAAATTATTCAATTTAGTGTCTTAATTTATCACCATGAGAAGTTTCATGAAGAGATATTATTTTTTATTAAAATGGGTAAAATAGCTAACTGTTCATTTGTGGAATGTTACATTGAGAAGTGGAATTAACTATTGAGTCTAAAATGGGGTGTTTATTTTAATATAATGTTTTTATATTTCTTGGATGCTATTAATATGTTGTGACTTTAGTAGCGATCATTGTTAAAGGATTTAAAAAATAATTCATAAAAACTATTGGACCTATCCCCCTATATATTCATATTTTAAAGGAAAGAGGGGATGAGGGATAGGGTTTGGGGAGAATGATCCCACCATAGAGTAATATATCAAGAAGAAGAATAATCACTATAAGATGATGGATTAACACATAAAAGTTAATATTCTTTGATTTTGACACATTTTTTTATGGATTGAACTAATATATTCTCATTTAAATTATGTTTATTTTTGAATATTTCTAGAAAGTTGACTATATTTTTATAATTTTTCAAAAAGGATCTAATGGTGTAAGGATTTTGTAAATATGATTCATGGATTATGAAAAATTATAGATATAATTTATAGGGTTCAAAACTTATAACTTCAATTTGAAGGACTCAGTATTTAAATTTGTCTAAACCATTTTAAAACCATATTCTATTAGATGATAACAATTAAATTAATTTATATTCCAAAAGATATGAAGTTTTTTTTGAGAAACATTATAGAGAAGTTTTAATGATGATTATAAAGATCTATTATTAACTTTTACATGTTGATGATTTAAGAATCCTACCACATATCACTAGAAATTTGTTGATGAGATAAACCTAATTATTTTGGAACCACCTTGATTGTAGTTTTAATTTAGGAGAACATTTAGGGATATTTTTTTAAAGAATAATATATTATCTCTTAATTTAGAGATACTTAACTTTTAATTATGGAAAATGAAGGCTAGATCTATATTTAATATTTCAATACCTTCCAACACATAGAATTTTGTAAATAAAACACACAGAATCAAACTAGGCATATATCATTCATAGTGGATGGTAGTAAAAAATAGTGGAGAAAATGTCAGATCCAGTAGAGGCGGTGGGGTAAATCAAGGGCCATATGATTAATTGATCATATGAAAATGAATAACCCATGTCACCCATAGATGATGAAGCATGAAAAAAATGGGAACCTTCAATATTCAATCAATCATGATTATCAAAAGACAATCCACATAGCCACATCACCATATAAAAGTTCAATACTAGTTTAACTGGGTCCATATGATCCATTAGATCAAACAACATACCATATGGAAAAATCTATACATGGGGGTTGTGGCTCAGATAATCCAAGCCAACTCATCTTTAATATCCAATTTCAGATTAGATTATCCATGGCATGCTAGTGGAGTGTCTAGGTGAATCCACATGTGTCAATCACATAGAGATTCCACATGTAACCACTTATTCTTTAATAATTATTAGGGAACATTTGATTTCTATTTTGGGAATAAAAATTTATGTTGAACCCCTATCAATATATAAGACCAAATAGAAACATGCGTGGGTTACTCATTAGATTTTTGATTAATTAATTAAGCTAATATTTTCTAATTAAATGTGAGAATTATTATTTGTAGATAATAATAATAATTGATATTAGTATAAACAAGTGATTAGGAAAATTATTTCTATTTATTACTAATAATTAAGTTAACTAAAGGAATAATATAAAGTAATATGAATTACCAAACTATAATATCAAAATTTCCTTGCACTGTTATTCATTCATAATAAAAATATATATTTAAATATTATTGAAATTAAATAAGGTGCTTGGGTAAATCAATTGATTAGTTCCTTTTCTGAGAATAGATGAGGTTAATCTCTATCAGTATTACAAGAATTGTGACAAAATATGAACTCATATTAATAATAAAGGAAAGAAATAATTTAATATTTTTTAATGATTCACATGAGGTATTTTTGACAACACATTAAGATATTAAAAAATTCATTATAAATGAACGAATTTTAAAAATTAATTTGTTAAAAATTTTGTGATGTAAATGATAAATTGAGAGTAGGATAATTATGTTATATTAAAGGAAAAAATAGGAGTATAATAATGTTAAATAGATTAGGAAGGTTATAATATAATAACTTAAATGAAAAAAATGCTAAAGAGAAACAATGATTACATTAAATTTTCTATCAAGAATAAAATAAAACTATTTAAACGAGTGATATCAATGTATTAATTTACATCAAGATATGATATTTTTTGGAACCTATTAATCAGAGAATAGGTTGAATTATTAAGGATGGTAATGTTAAAAAATGATATAATTCATTAAAATGACTGAGATAATTTCAAAACACCGATGAATAAAGAATATCATAATTATGAAGTGATATTATAAAATAATTATAAGTGATTAATAGGTAAAATTTAATTAATTATAATATAGTAAATAATTATGACTAAAAATATAAATTCTGAAGTGGTAGAATATTTTTGAAAAGGATTTAGATAATCTTAACATCAACCGGGAAATATAGTGAAATGAATTGGGGTCACTTTCAATATAACATATAAAAATTATAATTTGGGTAGTGATATTAATCAGGTTATGATGTGGATATGTGAATAATATAATAAATATCATTATCAATTATTGAATAATAATTACCTTTATATGATATTGGAAAGTAGGAATCAATTAAATATGGAATAAAATATATGGATTTATATTTGGGAATTATTTTATAACTGATAGGAGGATCCTTGATTGAGATTGAGGTGATTATTTTTGGGCTTATTTAAATTGATATATGATTTAGCTTGTGATAAATGGATATTGATGATTTTGATGGGGGTACCATAGTGGGTCCCAATACACTCACCCTATGAATAGGGATATAGTGAGATGAAAGTGACCTTGTCCTTTTGACCCACTGATCTGGGTTAAAGATTATGATGGCTCATACATATATCTTTTCTGAATCATCTATATCTTTGATTGAGGTATTATAAATATTGACTAGGAGATAAGTGGATATGGGTAATTCCTTAAGAATATCTAGTAAGAGATAGGTAGAGATTGGAAGTTCATCCAACATCCAAGATATAAGAATTTGATAAAAGATAATTCATCTTCATGTTTACACTCTTTATCTCCCATAACGTTGGGATAATGGAAGAAAAAGATTCACCAGATATTATCTCTTTTCCCACCCACAACACTAGGATTGAAAAAACTAGATATATTGATATATTTGTAGATATGTGTATTTGATACAATCTTTTAGAGATATATATAGATGAGAGTTTCCACCAGCATCTCATAGATGGGTGCATATAGGATGGAATGTTGGGTGGAAAAGTAATGAAGGGATGTAGATCTGATCAATATTTTCTAATATTATTTGTATTTTGTAACTAAAATCTACATGTATGGTGGATAAGTTCTAACATCCAAGATATTATGAGAGTAGATCAGTATGGTGGTACCATGGTCCTTTCTTTGATGATAAGGTTACAAGATCGAGCTATTTGATTTTATTTACACCTTAGAGGGATGTAGTCTATATTGAAATTTTATATTATTCTCATGAAATCATTGGTTACATATATTTCTGTAACAGTTTTATTTGGTGAGTGTGATGAAAGTGATCCATGAATATCTTGATAAGAATCAATCACGAATATTTTTATTTATAATGATAATATTGGGTGATGTTGGTTTTTCTATTCATTAATTATTATTTATGCACATAACCAATAGATGTTTATAGTTTTATCTCATTTTTATAAATAACCATATTTAGTATTATTAATCACCCTTGTTTGCATACTTTTGAATTGTTTACCTTGATTCTATGTAGATTATTTGATATAATAGGAGGATTTTATTAGAGTTTTGATATGGTTGGTTGATATGGTAGTTACTGGCATGGATTTATCATTATGGAGGCCACCCTTATGCCATTAGTGTTTTTGATTTTATTTTTTCAGGTTGTGATATTGTAATTAGTGAATAATTTTATTATTATACATTGTATCATGAAGGTTTTTTATATAAACATTTATTATATTTCATGGATATTATATTAAAATATTTTGTGGTGGATGATGTTTTATAATAAAAGGTTATAGGTTATATATAGAGGTAATGTCTCTAAATTTTTTTGGATACCCTTGTGTAGGTTTATAGCTCTTGGATTATTGGTGATAGTATTGGGGAGTTCACTTACTAGTATACTGGGACAAGAAAAAAAGGAAATGTTTCCTATGATGATGTGGTTTACAATATGATAGTGAGGTTAGCTATAATAATGTTAATAACTATCCAAGGCTGATGTTACATATATGATGATGAAAATTTACATTATAGGGCGAGGTTACCTATAAAGTGAATGATTTTTTCTATATGAGGGATACAATACCTATATAATTATTCACTTTCCATCGGAGGGTGAATTTATCTATTTCATGATACACTTTTTCACTTAAGGGTGAAGTTATCCATTGATTATATACTTTTTCATAAGAGATAATGGTTATAAATTAATGATTTCATTTTTAATTGATCCCTAATAAAGGTATTGTAGTTGAAAGAGAAATTTTATGCTAGTTATCTCCATTGTTGTTTGAAGATGAATTTTTATTATTTAAATAGGTTGATGCTTCTCTAGATTGTTTGGGAGAATGTATTTATGATTTCTTTATGTCATGAAATTTATTTTATTTTATTGATTCTAAATTATGTGATATGTATAAACTTGGAACACAAGACCCATAAATGTTTACATGCATCCACAGCATCACACTCACTCATTGGTATTAAGAGATATTTGGTAAATTCTTATTAAGTCATTTTCACTCATCCACCACTTGTATAAGAATTGATTTCTATTTATGTATGAATCTTTTTTTAATTGTACATGTTTTATAGAGTATTATAAGGATAGATCTCATGATTCATATATATACCATAATTACTAGAGAAAAATGAGTTGTAATGGGTTCTATTATTTGTGGGCACAAACAATGTTGGGTGGTTTTGATTATGTATCAAATGAGGGGCCATTTTACTATATTTTATTCTACTTTTTATTCCTAATTGTAATATTTACATATAATGGATTACCTTTTGTTTATTTTCGTTATACTTAGACTATGGGATTCCCAATTTCAGGTCCCTATTTATTTAAATACAATTTTTTTATGTCTAATTTATAGATGATTCATGTTTTATTTTTAGGGAAAATATAATATACACTTATTGTTTGATAAAAGATGTAAATAAATCCCCCAAAATAAATATTTACCCTTGATGCATGTTTTCAAATTTTTTTTATTGTTCTAAAATTAATTTTTTGTAAGTTTGAAATATAAGATTCTATATTTAATATAAGGTATAATGACTTTTAGAATATAGTCTTTTAGGGCCATGTAATGGAATTTCATGCCTACTGGGCCTATGGGTCATGTAATAGGCTTCATGACCACTGGGCCTATGGGCCATGTACTGAATAAATAAGTCCTGATGGGTGGGATATCCCCTTGGGGGGAGGCAATGGCTTGCCTTTTCCAACCTATGTGGGAGGTGTGTGTGTGTGTTTAAATATAATTATACCCCCAAGAACCTAATACATATATATAATGGTTGTGAGATATTAATTGAAAACCTAGCATTATCTACATAACCCTCATGTTTACTATAATGATTCATATCTCCATCATGCTTAGTTTATATGACCAGTGGTTAATCACTACATGGTAAAACACTCTCTAAATTTTTTTAATAATAAAACTCCAAAAATTGGAATATGAATAAAAAATTAAATTACTATATATTTTTATGTAAAGCGGGGGGTGATCTTAATACATGTTGAAAATAAAATACAAAAGAGAATATTTTTATACCCCATGTTGGTTATTGTATCAATTTTTTTTCAACCCATTAAGAATAAAAATTAACTTATAATATGTAATGACACTAAATAATTATTTTTTATTCTTGAAGAATTATTATAGATCTATGATTTTATGGGTCATAAAATTTTTTATATAAATTATAAAATATTAATTTTAAATAATAAGTTATGAATAATCTCTATAATGGTGTTTTAATACCATGTTATTGAATACCTTAATTATACTAGTTTTTATTGTTATTTTAGTAATCAATAAGGAATTTAATGGTTATGGAACCTTTTCTCAATAAGAACCAACAGAAGATTTCCCCAAAAATTCATGATCATATAGATTAAATAACCATGGGGGTAAGGTATATATGTCAAATGAGGTGAAAGATGATGTCTCAGTTGAATAATTTTCTAAAAATAAAAATAAATAACTTAACAAGAGGTAGGTTTAGGATCACGTAAATAAAATTTTAGATACCATTTTTGGGTAGACTGTTTTCAAACTGGTAGTTCAGTTTAAGGATAATGAAGTCCATATAGATCTATGGGATGAATTACCAACTAATATTGCGGGTTAGATAGGCTCACTACATTATCTATTTCCTGGGATTTTCTATATTCCATATTTTTACATTTTTATAATCCTTTTTTAATACAGTAAAGATGGAACCCTTACATAACCTAAAGGTCTAGAGGCCCAAAGGTCATGAAATTCATGACCTAAAGGACTAGTAGAATAATTATATGTAAATATACTAAATACCCAATTACCTAAGGAACCATACTAAAACAACCCCTCTCACCTTTCTCCATCCATCTACACCAGCTTATTGTTTCGACATCGCATTTGTGGCCCATCATCATTACCTCCCCAAACAGGGTCTTTAAAAATTTCACACTATCCACTTCATGAATGAACCTCTGTGTATATCTTGACCACTAAATACAAACTTTAAACATTCATGCTCTCCACTGGTTAAGAACCACTCCAGCATGAATCCTGAAGAACCACTATTGATGGCCTAGTGTCCAAGTGGCCTGAAGGCCTATATATATAGACCAAAATTCCAATAATGGTATCACAATACCCCAATAAATTACCCAAACTAATTTTTTGATATATTATTTCTACAATACTACATAAATTCACCCCTACCTGATTTTTAACTTAGGTTTAATACATGATTGTAAGGTGACTTTTCCACTTAGGCATGTTCTTAACTGTGGAATATTGAAGAAAAATTATAGGATTATTGTGAAAATAAATTGTTTTATCATAAGTATAATGATAAAATATAGTAATTTTTTAATAAGTGAAATAATAAAAATATGAAGAAGAAGACTGTTAATGATAATTACATCTTGATGACTGACCATGTTTCCATGTGTTCCATTTATTCCAAATTTTAAGAAGAATTATATTTTAATATTTATCATAAAATTATTGAAGTTTTTATTCTAAATATGGATTAAATGTATTAATATAAAAAAATCATTAATAAAATAAATTTTATTTATAAATAAATAAATAAATAAATAAATAAATGTTTCATATAGATGAATATCATTGCAGTAACTGATATAAATTTCATAGTGAAACCATATAGATAATATATTATCTATATATAATATGATACCATGAATTGAGAGGGGAATGTGAGTTATAATATTGGGTCCTCTATTGAAGTGTAAATATATATTTTTATGATATTCTAGAGGATTCATTTAATGAACATAGAGTTTTCATTATTTAATTGAGGTGAAACTTTTATGGATGGGAATCCTTAACCACTATAATTATTTTGAATGAATTTTGGGAAGGAATTGATGAGAGGTTCCAAAAATGGGTTATGGTATCATATATGGATAAAATAAAATGGACTGAATGACCAAGGAAAGTGGCCATGAAAAATTTAACAAATTTAATTACACCCATTCAAAGTATCCATGAAGGAATAAAAAAAATAAGTTTCACTCAAATAAATCATTTTATATTTTCAAAAGTGACTAAAAAATCATAGAAATCCTCAAAAAAATGATTGAGTTACTCTCCATCAACAAAATTAGGCAATGCAACCGTGAACTTCCACCCAAATTGTCCATGATGATATCATAAATCAAAAAGTTGTATGAGTTTCAATCCTTTGGTATAACATGTAATATTTTTTTAAATATAAATATCCATACCTTTATACTTTTATATTTAAAAAATATTTTAAAAAATATGAATTATATTAATATAGATACTAACTAATATTCAAAAAACAATTTACACCACAACCTGAACTTCCTAAGATAATTTTGTTACTTTTATACAAGTACAATTATTCTAATATAACATGATTTATCATGAAGATAAAAATATATTATATTTTATTATTTTAACTATAAAGAGTATTAATAATGAATAAAATTAATTAAAATAGGAAAATAATGTTTCATTCATCATAAAAAAATATTGATCAAATGTATTTCATTGACCACATAGAATTAAAATTAAAACAAAGAACAGTAAAATATTTTTTTGTCTAAAACAATATTGAGTTTGGAATAATAATATACTAAAAAATTAATGAAGATTAGATGAATTCATAAAAATTTAGTGTGGTAATCTTTCATTGATGATAATAGACTTAATATTTTAATATATATTAAAAATACCATGTGGATGGGTGATGAGTATGTTTATAATGTTTGTCAATATATATGAAGGAATCAAAAGTCAATGTATGACGAAGTCCTCTATGACTAGTGATTAGTCATTGAAAGAGTTTGAGATATATTCGAGAAGGATGTTGATGATTATTCTAAGAAAATTTTTATAGATTCGTCTAATGGAATTGGATTTCATGCTTAGAAAATTCTCTTTATAGAATCTGAAGTGATATTAAATGATTAAAAAATGTGGTTAAGTATTTTCAACATTTCAACAGTAATGTTTAAAAGATTAAAAAATAAATAATAAAATGCACTATAAAATTTAATTTTTTCATGAATAAGATATTTTATAATAGAAGATGTATTGAGATGGTTTTGTCGTGGCATATTATTTAAGGAAGTCTTGATATTACTTCTAAGTAGGCCTCATATTAAAAAAATTGTCCAACCCAAAAAATACCTAGGAAAATCAACCGATGAAACATGTAGGACATGTAGACTGAACATGCCTTTAGGAAGTATCCCTAGTTAATCATGTGGGAGGAAAGATGCATTGTTCCCACTCTATTCAGGTATGCCTGTGTGTGAGGTTCGGAGTGCACGCACTCGCAGGTGCGCATAGTGTGGGATAAAAGCTTGTAGGGCCCAATGGTGGGTGTGTGCATGTGGAATGGGTGATGAACCCCATAGATAGATCAATCAAAAAATAATAATTATTTAGATTATAAATCATATGGATTCCATGTGTGGAGTTCTATGTGGGTCAACCAGCACCCACATACTGTTCCTCCATCATTTAAATGATGGATACATCATGTGCCACATGATCTATTTAATCACCACCATTAGATATCCTATGCCCATAAAAATAAAAATATTCCACATATATTCAAAGGTTCCCATCACCCCTACCTATCGATGAATCACTATTCATGTAATATCATGAAAATTGGCCACTATGAGATCATGAAAACCTATCACCTCCATTTGATATGTCAATGGATTGTGATAAGGAAGAATGAACTGAAGAAAGAATGTAAATTCATATTCCATACGAACAATTGTCATTAAGTCACCACATTAATCCCATTGTAAGAAAATGTGATTGTCACATGAATGATCAATTTTGCGTGAATCCATTACATGATGATATTTTTTATCACATTATCAAGTGAAGACAACCACTGAATCCATCAGATGAAGATTTACACCCACATGAAGATCAGGTCTTTTACATGAATTATTGTTTCAGTTATTCTGATTTTGTTAGATGATGTAGTCTATGGAATAACATGATCAATGAAGTGACCATACGAAGAATAATTTATATCATTAATTACATGATCATTCTAGAAAATCAAGGAGAAGATGAGACTTATACCCATTAAAAAATTAATGAGATACCTTGATACTGCCAGGAATTTAATAGTTCCTCAACATGAATTGAAAAGTGGAGAAGATGAAGTATATCCACCTCTATATAAACTGAGTCTTGACAATGATTTATAGATACTACCCACTATTATATCATGAGATCTATTGAAATAGAGTTATCACATGAAACATTTATGCAAAGGGAAGATATAGTCTACATGATTCGATTATGTGAAGGTGTATCTCATGAAACACACTGGTTATGAAAAGGATAAGGAGTTAACATGAATCTCTTCATGTGAAGAACAACTTGCACACATTGGTTTCATCTTGACATAGTGAATTTCATGAAAGGTTTTATTGAGATAATTCTTTTTACATGAAGGAAATACCACATAGCATCCTATTTCTAATGAGAAGGAAAGTAGGATGAAATAACAAAAAACCATTTCCTTGTAAGGTGATCCCATAGAAATATCTATTATATCATGAAGAAGAAATCTACAATTCATCTGGGTCATATGAAGATATTGAGAAAGAAACCCTTGGAAACCTATTATAATGAAAAGTATATACATTAAGTAACCTTGTATTATGTAAGAGCATCATAAACGAAGTAAAAAGACCCTGTAGATACACCTCCTTTCACTTGGAAGGAACTCAAAGACAATGATACTACCATTTTAATTAATCTGCAAATGGTATTTTGCTCATGTGAATCACTTCATCAAATATTTTTTATTTAAGGGGAAATAGTTCTCATGAACCTTAAATGATCATGTGAAGGAGGCAGTGAGATCACAATATACCTTCATGTGAAGGAAGGAAGAATTTTTGTGCAACTCATGAAAGTTGTGCATCCATCTTACCATTATTGATAAACATAATGTGATCTGAAAGTAAAGTTTAATAAGTAGAAACAAGGGGGTTTATAAGTATTCAAGATTAAAAAATTTGAAAAATTACATAAAATAAATGATAATGATAAATGGTTATGGTCAATATTCACACTTCTATGAATCAATTTTAATAATTAAGATGGGGAGAATATCACAAGATATTATATAAAAGTTGGTAATGTTTGAGAATTCAAGAATATAGACCAATATGATATTATAAAAAATATTTCTTGAATATAATATTCTTGAATAATTCGTGATCACCATTTCCACATGTAACATTGAGGTTGGGAAATTTAGTGACTAAAAGAGCATCTACCGAAGTACTTGATAAAGCATGGAAGAAGACAACTTGTAGCATGTTAAAAGATTAATCAATTGATCATTTTGAAATAAAGTATGTTAGAGTGGAAGCTGTATATTCTACTTATTGAATACTATATGGAAATAGTGTATAAAATATTGTTGGTTCAATGAATGTCAAAGACCTTTAGTTGAAGGAAAAATATTATTCAGTTGATGAAAATTCATCAAGTGTAGTAGAAAAGATCTTTTCAAATTGTTTATTTAATATATTTGAAGAAATTGTGGTGTTAGTATAATCAAAACCATTAAAGAATGGTTGTACCGGTATAAAGAGCACCACTAACTCATTAATATTGTATACTTATGTTCTAAAAATTGTACATGACTTTTAGGCATTTTTAATCACTAAAAATTATACTAATAAGATAATATGTGAATCAGCCTTATGTTGATCATGAAAAAGAGTATGTATTTGTACCGCACCTTATAAAATCCTTATACACCTATATTTATTTTATTATATATATTTAATGTGTATATAATTTTTGATAGAACACAATATATCTATTACTCTCAACTGAGGTAGAGGTTTGAGATTAAGAGGGGCTAATTTAAAAGAAATTAATTTTGATAAAAATTTGGGTACACAAATTCACCCCCCTCTCAGGGTCCCTACATTATCCATCTGGGATCTATGTATATGTTTATCAAATATTAAATATTCTTATATAAGGTTCAATAAATACCCATTATAAAGAGACAAAAAATATAAATGTGGAAAATTAAGGTACCCATAAGTTTTGGTTATATCTTGGAATACATGGCCAATTATGAGGACACAAGAAGAAAAAATGCAATGGTCCCCTTAAAAAAATATGTAGATCATGTATATGATACCTTACACGAATTTATCCCCTATATGACTAGATGTTATTGTAGAAGATTCCAAAGGGAATAATATTGAGTGAAGATTAAAAGGACTACGTTTGAATGTGTTATATTAGTGGAGTTGGATATTCCTTGGGATGAATGATGATGTGGATTAATCTATAAGTCTCCAAGAGAAACTTAGAAACATTTTAATAACAAGATGATGATGAATAATGTGTTGTAAATGAGGAAAGAGGTTTGGGTTGATAATTTCTTATAAATAATCATATAAGATAATGTATTAATAATAGCGAATAACATAGATATATATAATAGAATTGTATATCTACCTAAGACTCATATAGAAAAAGATAAGAATAAATCATTATTGAAAAAAATAGAGAAACATTTCAGGTAATTAGATGTGTAATGGATATTTAAAGATATGAATCATTGAAGAATCTATAGAAGAATTAGTTTATCTACCATATATAGTGTACATCATAGTTTCTTCCATTTGATTATTTTTACATTCATTATATATGTATATTTAATTTATAAATTTTGAGTGAGAGTCTTTCATCCTAAAATATGTAAAATGAATTGTAATTTTATAGTGAAAAGTATTTGGAAGTAGTGAGACAAAAACACACACTAAGGTCTTTCCCCTATACCTATGATAATTCAAGTAAATAACTTTGTCCATATATGTTTTCATGTATTGAATGTTTGCTTCATCATTGTTTTTTTATATTCATTGATAGTGTTCCTAAACTCTTATGAACAATACCAACCAAGATAAAAATGAGGTTTAAAATGTAAAAGTGGGGAAAATGTTTTAATAATTTCAAGTACTAGTTCACCCCTCTTAGGAATCCTCTTATTTGGGCCGCTGATTGCTTACAACATTAAGAATTGATAATAATGGACTATCTAGAAGTCATTGTTGATAATAAAATGGTTCATATACATTTTATATTTATTACAAGAGGATACATTACTTATAATATTTTGATAAAATGGTGGATATTCATGTGAATAGTCACATGAATTGAGACAAGTTTTATTTAGAGGAAAATTTTATTATTCATCTCCAAATATGAAAAATAATTCCATATCTAAGTAAATAACATCCATCTATGATTTAAAAATATTTTTTTAATAAAAAACTTTTTATTGATGGATTTTTTCATACTTAGATAGGTTTCAAGGGCGGAGATGACGGACCCTCCGCCCCCGGGAGACCAACGACGAAACCCTATAGCTGAGCCTCATTCTTTCGCAGATGTTGCTGCTGGGTGTTCTACACAGGCTATCGCGCCATCTGGTGGGGGTGGAGTTGCAGACGGGGAGCTGTGCATTTCTCCGAAATCGTTTCAGCATCATGAACATTTGGCGATTTATTTTTTGTCCAATGAGGTAGATCTTCTTTCCAAGGATTTGTGATTTATACTGGTGGGAAAATTTTTCTGGCATCAGCCTTCATTGATTTTTTTGCGGAAATATCTTGAATCAATAGGGTTTGTTAGATTTAAAATTAGTCTGCTTAATGCTTCCAGCATTATTTTTCGGTTTTCTTCTGAAATGGATTATCATCAGTTTTGGGTGAAGTGGTCGTGGATTTTTGGTTGTTGTGCAATGAAAGTCCTGAAATGGACTCCTAATTTTGATCATCACGTTGAATCTCCTATTGCTACTGTTTGGATTTGTTTCCCTGGTTTACTGATTCATCTTTTGAAGCATGTGGCCCTGTTTCCGATTGCCGGTCTTCTTGGCTCCCCATTGATGCTGGATACGGCAACAAAGAAACTCTCTCGCCCTTCAGTTGCTAGAATCTGCACCGAGATTGATGTATCTAAGCCTCTTCCAAATCATATTTGGATTCAAAATGGAAGCCATGGATTCTTACAAGGGGAGTTGTATGAATTCCTGCCCTATTATTGTTCGGAATGCTTTAAGCTTGGTCACTCATCCAGTGGATGTCGTAAGGCAATCTTCCCAACTAATCGCAAGACTTGGGTAGCGAAGGGAAAGATAAAGATGGATTTAGCAGCGTGCACATGAGCTTTTGGAATTGCTGGAACCTCTGGAACTAAAGCCCCCTTTGGTGTGAAAATTGAAGATGTTGAAAATCCTGGTAAAGTTCAGCCTCAGAATGACCCTACTATAGAGGAAAATAAGGATGCACCTGCTCCATCTGATCTCGAAACATGCTCAGAACAAAGCGCTTCCTTGCTGGAGGCTGACAAGAAAACATATCTAATTGAGGAAGACTTCCTCAAATCATGCTCTCGAAAGGGGAAAAAACAAATAGTGGATGCAGATGGATTCATTACTCCCAATACCAAAAAAATGAGGAAACGTAGAGACTAATCTCAACTGGAATGAACTATTGTCATGAGGTCTCTTGATTCTTCTAAAAAGGAGGGCACTACAACCACAAACTCGACGATCTTGGTTGACCGGAGCGTGAACACCTCTGGGGCCTTTAAATCAATGGATACAGATTCCCCTTCACAATATGAGGCTGCTCCTCCTACTGCAATTCCTGAAATTAAACAGAATGAAGTCTCTAACCCAGTAGGGAAGTCTGCGGACCAGGGTGATGAGGAGATGCATGATAATTTAGAATTATGTTTGGTGCATAGAGATGAATTTTCTTATGAACGACTCATAAACGGTGAAATTTATACAGAGGCCTATCTTGATATCAAACGACGACTGTTCAACAAGAGGCTAGGGTAGGAGCATAATACCATGGAACCTGCTTGGAGTTGATGCACTTGTTTCTTGATGCGTTTGAACTTCTTTGGTATATCATCATGTTTTGATCTTGCTTTTGGACTGGTGTAAATGCATTACACCTCGAGCTTCTATTGTTCTCATTTTGATTTAATAAATACTAGGAACATGAATTGGGCAACCAATTCATGTCCCCGTTTGTGTTAAAAAAACTTAGATATGTTTCAAAATACAAACATAATTTTATCACCTGTAAATTAAAAATTCCATCCCTATTTATAAAACCCAGAGAAAAAAATAGAAAAAAAAAACAAAAACAATTTATATTTAGATGTCTAAATTAAAAATAAATATAATTTGTTTGTAATTTAAATTTATATATACTTTAATTAGATACATAAAAAATCCTTATCTATTTTCATAAATAAATTTAAAAAATATATTTTTTGTTTTTAAAAAAATTATTCTAAATATTATAAATTTTTAAAATTCATTTATTATTTTTGGAATTAAATAACTAGTAAAAATTATATTATAAAAATAATAATTTTTCAAAATAAATATTTTTATATAAAATATTTGGTCTTAATACAAATCTATTTATATATAAGTATTTGGAGAAGTAAACATATCTGGAAATAAGTGTATACTTTCTAAGTTGACAATGATCAACCTACCATAGTTTGGAAAGATCCTAGGATTTTGGATGAGAATAAAAAATATGAAACCTCTTTATACCCTATTGACTTAGGGAAATTAATGTTAGATACTTGATCAATGAAGATTCAATGAAATTGAATATGAATACCATTGTAGATTTTTCAATGAGGGATACATGATAACTATACTTAGCACTCACGTTTTTATTAGAGACTTTCAAAATTTTGTTCTTATACTATTAGAACTACTTATCTTATACCCATGAATGAATTTTTTATTAATTAAAACCCTATTTTGAACGAAATTTGGATGGATAACCTCCCATAAAAAATTATCATTTTTGGTGTTATTTTTCTGATGGTATGTTACATTCTAAAGTTGTTTTGTACTTTATACATAGACCTTTAAATGAAAAATTTCACACATTTCTTTTATATTATGAGAAAAATACACATTAAATCTTCTTATATAGTATGTTTTTTTTCAATTTTTTAATTTTTATAAGATGGTTTATCTCCCATCCAAATAGATATCGACATAGAAAATTACGTTTTATAGGTAGGAGAATCATATCAATCTCAATGCTTTTAACACTATTTGTTCTCTTTCATTGTTTATGTATATTAGGTTAAATGACATGGTATTTAACAAAATGTAAATATGAAATTAATTATGGGTTAAAATATAAACTAGATACTTAGAGTTTACAAGAAATACCTAATGAATGATAATTTATAATCAAGCTTATTGGAAGCACCCTCATATTTGGAAATGTGAAGATCAACTTTTATGTAACATACTTTTCGAAAAAAGATACAGGTTAAGTATTTTCTATTATATACCATGTGAGGAATGTTATTAATGAAATAATGTGAAGGGTAAATGAAAATATGATTCATATATTAGTATAAGTGATGGAAATTATTTTTTTCCTTAAAAGCTATTTTTTAGAGTTGTTTCCCAAGAATTAACTTTTTCATGTACTTTTGATTACCATGCCAAATATTTTATATATACATGTCACATTATTATCACATATTGAATTTAATTAATAATTATTTATATGATAATGTACTTAGAGTATTCATTACATCAATGGGTTAAAAAGTTACCCACTGTAATGAAAACCTAGAGATGTTATGAGGATATTCTTAAATAAACTATGTTATATAGTCTAGACACACATTTTTGGATGGGACACAAATGATGTTTGGATATTAGTTGTCAGGGGATCAAAACCATTGATACTGCTTCTAATTAATTTCTAACTTGGTGTTCTCCAAGTAGGGAGGTTATGAGGAAAGATCTACAAATAGGAACACTACATAAGCATTGATTCATTAGATATTCCTATATAAAATCATGTGTATTATTACTTATACTTTACATAATTATAAATATGTACCATTATTTTTCTACTTAGATTCATGATGAAAACCATACTGTATTTACTCATAAAAAATTAGTTTTTCTAACATGTGTCATGATTAGCATGACACTGATTGAATGGTTAAGATAAGTTTTGTCCCTTCCTAGTTATGGAATAAGATGTATTTGATCAATAGTTGAGATATAAGTTTTTGAATAAAGTCCATGGACATGGGGGTTTACAAGTAAGTTCATATTGCTAAGTCAAAGAAATATAAATCAGGAAGAAATGATGTTGATTGACATATAAATCCTTCTCAATGAGATGTCAATTGATAAAGGGATTATTTTATATAGTATCATTTTTAAGAATATTTAATTTTTTATTTATAAAACTTATCATTTAATCTATAGGGATTATGATGTTTTGATAAATAAAACTTTTTTCCTATAGGGTTGACTAAGTTACACTGAGAAAGGAGCCTAGTCGGTTGGACAATAAGGGTATTCAGAAGATTATTAGATTCAGCTAAATCTATGTTTGTGGATAAATTCATTCTTGGTATATGGAATCATATTTATTTAATTTATAATGATCATAAATTCAATAATAAGTTATTCAAGTCAATAATAATTTTTTTGAATATTTACTTTTATTTATTCACAAGATAAATAAATCTAATATTTATTTACTCATCATATGGCTGAAAATAATATTTATTTATGTATTTATTTATAAGGTATGTATATATATTTAATTTATTAAATGAAAATATTTATTCCATAGTTAAAAATGCATTAAAATTTTATAAAAGGATGTGTATTTATTTATTATAGATATATGGGATTATAATGAATCAAACACACACACACACACACACAGATACCCTAGTGGATTAAGCCTTATCCCCCTCCATAGGAAATAGAAAAACATCCACTAGATTATTAAAGAACATGCCTAAAATACCGAGAGACATATGGTTATTATAAATTAGGTGGATAGAAGACCTAGTGGCCCAATGGTTGAATACATGGTTACCCCTTTCATGATAATTATGAAACATGTCATTCACTAGTCATTAGCCACACTACACCCTACTAGAGTCATTTCACTTGTGGAACCTGTTATGAGTTATGTGTTTCTATCTATACCAAAGTTTCTACATCATACTATTTTGATACACTACAACAAGGAACCACTCCATCCCACAATGTTGTGTTATAGGAAGGTTAGATGATAGGTTTCAATACATCTATCTCTCTTTTGAGTATCCCACCCAATGATGCTTGAATAATGCCCTACTGAAACACCAATCTATTGCTATACACCATCATAATAGTCCCACTATACCGAGATTCATCTAGGAGGGCACCCATCCATAAAAAATTATAGGAAATATGGATGGATGATAGGTGTCAGCACACCGATCCCTCTTTTGAGGTCTATCATCTGGGAATGCCTATACGTCACCATGCCTGTGTTACTTTTTTGATGTTTTAGGCTGTATCTTAGTACCTCCATGTGCTTAATTTATCTTATATTGAAGACCTAGAGGCACTAAATTTATATCCAAAAGGTCAAATTGGATCAATGTCCCATGAAATCACCCAAAATCCCACTTATGAATAGTTACATGACTACTATAGTACTATAACAGTACTTTTTCCCATCGAGGGTTTAGCCCTCGACCTTGTGGATGCTAAGAAAGATCCTGTAGAACTCAGGTATAAGTTCATTTTGGATTTTTATTTATATTAAATTAAAATAAATGTTATTTAGGTAAAATTTTAAGTTTAAAATTTATATAAATGAAAAATATACATCATTTTTTATAGAGAATTTATTTATCCAAATATTCTCTTATGACCTAGGGAGATAATTAAAGAGAATTTTCCCATATCTCTTAAGTTCTTAGAGTGAGAAACTAAGATATTTCTATACATGGTATATAATAAAAAATATGAAGCACTTTATTTCCTTACACTATCTTTTGAGATATCCAAAATTACTTCTAGAGACTTGGGAAATATGAGTGAATATCACCAGAGGAATTCTCACTTGATTTCTTGAAGAAGTGAAAATTTTAATATGATCAATGATCGAGTTGACAGTATCAATGATGGTTGGAAATAAAACCAAAAATAAATTAGTTAAGGTATTTATTTTTTTTAAATAATTTATTATAAATTTTGTGTGATGGACTCTTCAAAGACATTTACTAACGTTGAAATGATACAGAGAATGTTAGCACAACCTTATTCATGGATGATATGAATTCATATGTGATGATCATATATAATAATTTAGAATGATTTCACCATGTTTAGAAAAAAATTGAATGGAATTCACGTACAAACACTCTCACTATGCCTAGATTAGTTAGGTGATATTAGAGTAGTCACGCCAAATCTATAATTGATATTTTGATTTTATATATTACAATTCATATCAATGGTCAAGTTATAGTTCCAATTTTCAAGACCATATATAAATCAGAGTTCATATGGTCTATAATGGGATATAGAGGATAATAATTTATTCATAAGAAAATAATAATTATATCCTTTTATTTATTTTATTGAGATAAAATAAATAAAATAATATATTATAAATGGGTGTCTGGTTTGAGTTAAAATAAGGGTTTTTCATTTATTCTTAGTGTTCACATGTACACACACATAGACTCAAATTTATACATTTATATTATAAAAAAATTAAAAACATTGAAGAAGGGGGTATGCACCTACTTTATGTGCCAGGTAAAATTCCCTCATACACGCACAAAGGGGTGTGGGTGGGTGTTTGTCTTATTTAAAAAAACTAATGGAGGAAGGACTAGGGATAAACCATCCACCCTTCCATTCTTTGTTATAATATATATATGTATACATATATATAAAATTATATATATATATATATATATATATATATTAATATATATAATTGTGTGTGTGTGTGTATTTGTATTAAACATTAAAGAAACAACAAAAATTACGAACTAAATTTTAGGTGTTTTTAAATAATAATTAAGAACCATAAATAGAAATGTGAAAAAAATTAAAATAATTTATCAATTTAAATTAATTTAAAGACCGCTGAGATATATTTTAATATTTTTATTCATTATAAAATTTTATTTCATTGATAATTATCATGAAATATAAAGAACTTATATGTTTGGATTAAATTAAATTAAATTAATTTAATTATTATATAGTTTAAATTTATAATAATTATTAAATTAATATTGATGATATGTGCATTGTCACTCATTTAAATTGTATAAGGGATTGATTATCTATATTATTTTATTAAATGTAATTTATACCATCTATGATCTCCTCACTTGTGTGTGATTATAGAATTATAAAGATAAATATTACTCAATGCGGTGGCTTAAGCAATGCAATATAGTTAAATTCATAAAAAGGTGAAACACAAGATAATTGAGGATACTATAACTTGAGTCAATATAAAACTATTAATATTCTTCATTTAGGGAATAATTTATTTATCATCATTGAAACTTAATTATCATGATCATATCATGTATATTTTCTTTTCATGTTTATTTTTTAAATGTTATTATTATGAAATAGTTTAAAATAATTTACAATCATACTCAGATGAAAATAAATTATTTCTTATAATAAATGTTTTATAAAGAATGTTTAATTATTTAAAAAATATTTAATATATAATAATTAAGAATAAAGTTAGATAAAATTAGGTTTCATACACAAGTTTAATATAAAACTATTAAAATAAAATAATAATTCACAACCTACGTTCTATCATTTGATTTCAAATGAATATATAGATTGAGGTGTGTTTTTATTCACAGTCAAGGAATATTTCATTTATCATGAAGTTATAATGATAATTATGGATCAAATTAACCCAATAAACATTATGAGAAATGTACATATATTGATTGGTGAGATTTATAGGTAAGGATTGAGTATATATAAGTTTAAGATTTAAGGATTGAGGAGTATACTCAATAGATCAATGAGTTTCAAGCTAATGAAATTTAAAAGAGTGAAATTTACCTAATTACATTTAATGGCCATAGTATGTTCCATGATAAGGGAAATATGGATCCTTTACACTAGAATATCCTAGATATTGAAAATAATTAATCCAATAGTGAGTGATGTTAGGGTTAGATAAAATATTACGAGACCCAAATGATTCATTAATAAATCACGAATAAATTATTAGTAAAGATAAAATACTATATTATTATTTTATTTTATTTAGATAATGGAATGTAAACCCATGATTTCACTATAGTTACAATCTATTTGAGAAAAAAGTAATTTCATTACTGGTGTAAATTTTCAGGAGTTATAAAAGAACTTATGCATCATATTATGATAAGAAAAGAAATATAACACACTAAATTACCTAATAGTTATTGATCCTCCTCAAGAAGACAATGAGTATGAGAATGAAATCCACTTAAGACACATGGATGATGTATTTTATAAAAAATAGATTATGATATTTTTTTGCAATGTGAGTTGCAATAAAACATGAAGACAAATTTTCATACTCTATATTGCCTCATATCCAAGATCATTAACAAGTGATAGATAAAAAATAAATATATGAGGTTCATAAATAAAAATTTACATGAAATTTGGGAGAGGGAGTTGTTTACAAACCCATTATACTCAATATTATAAATTACATTGAGTGTTTATTTTTTTTAATTCTATATAGATATGGATAATTCCATAGGTCTCATTCTCTCGTATCTATATCTTAGTTTATCATGTTTTATTGTTAATTTGATAATGATTAACTTATAGAAGTAATATTAATATATTTTTAAAATTATTTACCAAGATGATAAATACATGAATGAATATAAGTCTTCAATCATTATGATGAACAAAAAATAGAGAAAGTCTGAGAGGAAAATTATTGGATTAATTGTAAAGGATACTATGCAAAATTATCCAGGAAAAAAATATTAAGATATAAATAAATGTGAAGGAAGCTATTTATTATGAAATTTGAAATAATTTCCATTATAATAAAAACAATGGTATGATGAAGAAGAAAAGGTAATATTCAGGTATATTTATCATTAAATTCAATCTATCAATTTTCATAAGTTGGGGTATAGATATAGTTTTTGATACAAAAATTTATATCTGTTAACATGAACCATGTATATTGTGAGAGATTATGAGAAGCAAAGTATATATTTAATATATTAATAGAGTGGGGATTTCAAAATTAATTAAATAATATTACCATTTTTAAATTCCTATAGTAATGATTCTTTTATTAGTGAAATATTATTATGTTCTTATCATTACTATAACATTATTTATTATATTATTTTGGAAATAATAATTTTTTAATGTTAATATAAATAAAAGGTTTTTTATTTTATAAGGAAAAAAATTCATTGTATGAAAAATTTATTTAATGTATTAAATATACACTTGAATTAATAAATCTTAATTTGGTAACAAGAAAAAAAGAATCTAGTACATTTTATAATTAAATGTGAAAAAAACATTATTTCTAAAATTATTTTATATAAATCCATGTGGGATATAGTTTTATTATAATACTTCATTAATTTTATTAAATATATAAATGGATATGGATATATCTATATTATATGGTATAAATCATATAACTTTAATATATTAAGGAATATAAAAGTAAATAAGGCAATCATATAATTTAAAAATAAAGAAACATTATTAAGAGAGATGAAAATAATATCTTAACCAACACCTCATATATTATTTAAAGTAGTATGGGTTGATATCAAAACTCAATCTATATATTATTATAAATGATGATATCATTATTGAGTCATCATATTTTTCCAAAATATTTTTATGAATATGAATTACAAATAATGAAATAGATAATTAACTAACTATGCTAACCAAAGTGGTAAAAAATATCTCATATAAGTTCTAGTATAAAAATAAAACCTATTATATCATATATATGTTCATAGGGATAAAAATTATTTGTTAAATATATTCATAGAAAAAAATCATCATAATAGATGAATTGTATATTTATATGGTCCCATAAATAAAAGAGAATTACAGAATGAAAAACTATCTTTCTAGAAATGGATTAATATATCTAAAAGAGAAAGTGCAAGGAAGATAAAATTTAATGATGTAAAATAAAAAGATACATATGAGTTTTAAGAAGAAAAGGACTTCACAAGACTTAGTGGGAGAAGTTATTCTAGTGACATAAGATACTGTATAAGTTAATTGGGGAAGTTAGAGAAAAAGAGAGATACTATTTTACTATCACTAAGGAATGTTGTAAATTATCCATTATGGATAATAAAACCTTTTTCTATATGAGGTAGTAAATAATAAATTATCATTATTATATTATTTAGTATATAAATCCTTTTATTGATAAAAGTAAACATTAAAACCCTAGAATAGTCATTTTAATGTGTCTATGAGAAAATTTAGTTTCATTTAAAATTAATGTGATATATATGTATACAAATTATTAGCGTGAGTTCTAATGTTTTCCTAGAAATATATATGAAAGAAATATTAATAATTATAATTTTATTTAGACCAAAGTATTCTTCTCACATGATTCTCTTCCATGCACTCTCAGCATTGGGTTATCATTTGGTGGTGGATCAGAGGGGGGAGACATGTGCATTGCATCACTAGTGTCATATATCCCCCTAATTGTTATATTTTTAAATAATATCAGAAATATAATAAAAATTATTAGAGTTAGTGGAACCAATTAATAATTCAAAACCCAAGATCAGCATGATAAGAAAAATGAAACCTACAAAATTGGAAATGAAGAAATATATAAAAAGTGTACCTTTAACCAATATAGAAACTAATTCATCTTGATCTTTGAAATGTGTTTGAGAAATATCATAGGATTAGAAATTGTAGGACAAACTACTTCTGTAAGTATCCATGGTTTATTCTTGAATCACATATCACATGAGTGAGATCCTTCATTCTCTAAGTCATGCTAGTGCCTCATGTGTATAAGAGGTAGAAGAATAGAGATTTGAGTGATAAGAATTTTTAGTTGATAATCAAGTAAGAATAAACTCACCCCATTGTTTGGGAACCACATCATCATATAAATATTCAAGGTCATACATCAATTATTGTCTCATTTACCCATGTATTGTAACACATGATTAAATGACTTGTCTAACTCATGTATCTCATTCATGAATGATCTACTCCATCACATTACATATTTTGTAATGCCTCTCAAATGATAGTTATCATGGGATATTTCATCTATCCAAACTATCGAAAATAGTGGAATGAATATTCCATGTGATATGGTTATTCATACCCTATGATATTCATAAGTAGTGGCATACAATATCCTTCAATCATAACCTATGATTAAACTGGATACACAAAATGAAATCATATTTTCATTCCTTTATATTACCCCAATTATATAATAATATTTCCTAAGAAGGACTATATGTTATGGTTTTATCGTATAATAAAATATACCCAAACCAAAGTATGTCACATACACTCTATTTCTTCATGTTTTACCACATGACATTCTTATATCTTACTTTATGATATAAACCACAAAACATGTCATGAGCAAATTATTTAAGGAATATCTCCATCATTGTCTCCCTTCCTTCTTACCCACCCTCAATTATTGTATCCATCCAATAGGTTTTCTCAATATCTCCCTTGATAGTCACTCTCTAGATTTAGGGTTTTCACCTCTTTCATTTCATTTTTTCATCCTCACTGTTCTATTGAAACCTTGTTTTTTGAGCCTCTCTTGGATTGTGATTATCCTACCCCGATATTTATTTTATTGAGTAATGTTTTTAATTTATTTAGGGTTTTATATTTTGTTATGATTTGTTAAATCAGATTATTTCTATTGGATATAATTTTCAGTTGTGTATATCTATATAATACCTCATTTAGATCTTCCTTTACTCTTTCTTCATGATCCCACATTCTAAACTCCATATTAGTCTATTTTGAGAGTTACTCTAGGTGGGTTTTGATGTGTTGGTTGAACTTTTTTTAGTGTCCCAGAAGGAATGACTTATGTTTTTTATAAGTAGTTGTATCTTATTGTTGAGGTTGTAGTTTGGATAAATCTCAACTCTTACTTCCTTATATATCACATAATACCCCATTTTTTTGTGGTGAGGTAGTTTTTATAGAGTTTTTAGAATGTGTTTTTGAGTGTTTGGTTCTATTCTAGGGGGTGTGGCCTATGTTGGGTTTTTTTATTTCATGGGATTTCTGGGTCCTTCATTATGGTGTTTTAGGGGTTTTATTGGAATTGGTTTCTCTTGTTTCTCTTTTTCTTGATAGTATAGTGAAGGAAACTTGAGGGGTTTCACCCTTAATAGAAATGGTGAAAAATTAATGAAGATATTTATATATATATGTTCATTTCTATTGGTGTGGTTTTTTTGTGTAGGTTTTTGGTTTGGTATGAATATATCATGGTTGATGGCTTATTTTTAGAGGTGGTTATATATTTTAAATATAAGTATGGATCTTTTGTGTGAAAGGATTAGGCTCTATACAAGGTAGTGATGACTATTCTAGTGCTCAATAATTTTTGGTTTCTTTTGATTCTGTGGTGTGTTCTATTTGTTCAAAGGTGATTGTGATTGTTTCTATAGTGATGGATTGATGGCGGTGGTGATTCTATTTCACTCATAATTATAATTTTTATGAGAAGAATTATGAAGTTATGGTGCTTTATCTGGGGACTTAGGTTATTACTTTTCTACTCAATCAGGTTAATCCCACTAGTTCGTGAAATTTGGTCTTGAATTTTAGATTTTATGGTGAATTTTTAGTTTATAAGGTTTCCAAATAATATAATTTCTTTTATTAAAAATATGAAAATACATATTTAAAGGATTGGAAACAAGATACTAGTCATAAAGTAAGTTTGGGATTTGTTAAAAAAACATTTCTTCATGAAATACTTAGATAAATCAACAAATATTATAGGCATAAATATTCATATATAAATATATGAGTAAATTTAAACTAAGTAAAAGTATATACATTGATAATGTATTGTAAGATACAAGATAGATAAATATAGAATATAGTTTCCCATGTCCCATGAAATAGAAAAGGAGTAGAATTTGTTTCTCTTTAATTATTTGATGTATTGTATATGTTTTTCTATATACTAATAAATCCAAGTGAGATTAATTGAACATCAGTTAAAATTATCTCAATGTACAAGAGTTTTATAGAGGAAATGAACCTGATATATAAGGAAGACAAGAAACAAAATGTGAGGGGATACACATATGATATGGTCCATAATAAATAATTTGATCTAATATCATAGATAAGATAATGATAGTGTAATGATAAAAAGAATAAAAAATTATCCTATGGTTACTAATTCAATAAAAATTCATTTATATCTTATCCAAATAATTAGTATTAATATATTTTGAAAATAACAACTCTTGAGAAGTTTTTTTTAATAGAGATGAAATCAAATTTAACTGTATATACAAAAAAGTTAGATACGACAATCTCAATGAAAAAATTTATTCCTTAGAAAACGTATTAAGTTTATGTAAGATATAATTAGTAGATAAATATTTTTAGTTAGAATTAGTACATGTGGTATTTTTTAAGAGTTTGTTCCATATAACCAATTTTATCATATAGTTTTGATTAATATACCTTGTGTTCTATTTATACATGTTATATTTTTACCACATATGGTATTTACTTCTATATAATTCATTTGATAGTTTTATTAGAGTATTCACCACATTAATGGGTTATATTCATCCCTTATTATAATGAGAACCTTGAGATTCCATGATGATATTATTAAAAAAAGACATGTCCTATGATATAACTATATGAGCATGATATGACACAAATGGTGTTTGGCTATTAGGTTTTGGGGGATCATAAGCATTGAGACTTATACTCATGATGTTCTCACTTGGTGATCTCTAAGAAGTTCATGAGGAAAACCCCACTAATAATAAAACCACTTAATTAATGTATTAATGGATGTTTCATTTTATGAGAATGCATATTAATATTTATACTTGATATCATTATAAATATGTATCATCGATTTCATACTTATATGCGTAATGAGAACCATGATGTATTTAATTATGGTGAAGTAACATCCATTAGGCATGTCATGATTGGTGTTACATTGATTGAATGTTTAAGAAAGAATTTTCCATTTTTTATTTATGGAAGACGATAGGTCTATCCCTTTGATTGCGATTGAAGTTTCTATATAAAATCTATGACCATGGTAATTTATAGGAAATTGTATCTCGATAGGTCAAATAATGATAAATCAAGTAGAAAGGATGATGAAACATTTGTGAATATTTATTGATGCAATATTAGTTGATATAGGGATTATATTAAAAAATAACAATCATATTAATGGTGTTGTTATTTTTTCTACATCATATCCTTTTATCTATGGGTGTAATGATGTGTTTCTAGATACCACTCTAGGTTTGTGGACTGGACATATTGCTATTGAGAAAGGAGATAAGAGGTTTTCACACTAACTATATCTATAAACTTATTAGATTTATTTGAATCAATGTTTAAGAAATAAATTCATTCTTAGTTAGTGGTATGATATTTATTTAAGGTACATTGATCATAAATTCAATCGTAAGTTATACAAGTCAAGAATAAGAGATCCAAATTTTTTCTATTATATATTTACAAAATTAAAAAATATAATATTAATGTATTTATGAGATGACCAAATATAATATAATATTTATTTATTTATTTATAAGATAAGTGTATATTTTTATTTTATTAAATAATTATAATAATTTTTTGGTTTAAATTTAAATAAATTTTTATTAGGGGATTCGATCTGAGTTAATATTCCAAGAGTCATATTTTAATATCATTTGAGAAAATAAAAATATTTATTTATTTTAAGAAATGATATAGGATTTTCATTTCACTTAAAATAATTTTTATTTAATTATTATTATTTAAAAAGTGACATGGGGACTTTATTTAGATTGAATTAAAAGAAAGGGAATTTGTGTTATTATTTTAAGTTTAACCATGATATAAACATAAAAATATTTCTCATTTTTTTAACATAAATTCATTTATCTAATTATTCACTTAATACCTAAATATAGAATTAAAGAGTATCCACCCACATCTCTCATGATTCTATAGAGAGAAATTAAGATATTTCTATATACAATTAGGAACAAATGATGAGAAGAACGTGATTCTATAATAGTATCATATGATATATCAATAACTCCATTTGAAGCTTTATATAACATGTGTGGATATAACTAGAGAAATTCTAGTTTGGTTTCATAAAGTAATGACAACATCAAGAAAATTATTGATTGGGTCAATAATGTTAACAATGTGTATAAATAAAATAGAAAATAAATTACTTGAGGTATTTATTTTATTTAAATAATTAATTATAAATTATGTGTAATGATCCTATTTAAGGATTTATGATTTTTTTTTTCAGTTTGGATAGAAACATTTTAAATGGGCATCACATCCCTCTTCTTTCACTATTCCTAAATCCTTTAGCTTTGAGAATCATTTAGGGACATTTCTAAACAGAAAATAATTGGAAGGGGATATATTACTTGATCCAATATAAATGAAAGCATGACAAAGAAATTATTTTCTTACCGTGTAAAATTTCCCACTTTTCAAGACACCTTTTCATGGTTATTTTATTTTCTTAGAATACATGGGAATGATTTTTATCATCACATTGCTAGGATTTACATTTATATATATGAGTGGAACTGGTTTTTTTTTGCATCACTACCCTAGTGAAAAGATTTGTATTATATGTGATGGGTTTCATGGGATATATTTATTCCCATTAATAGTGTAAGATTACATGAAAACTATTCTGATATCGAATGAGAGAGGAATTTATAAGATAAAATAAGAAGAACCATAAAATATGATACAAAACTATACAAGATTTCAATATTAATTAGTAGTGACTTTGATTGAGTTCCTTGAGAAATAACCAATGGGTACTTCCATTTGAAAAATATCCACCAACCACTGGAATCACCCAATGATTCGATATTACCTCCTCTCTAAAATGCTGTGAAAAAACCTCCTATTCAAATGAAAATAGAGAGAAGAGAAAAATAAAGAGTTTTAACCAATGTATTAACTATAACTGTGTTTTGAATTGGGTCTAGGAAAATCCATTCATATGAATCCTTCATTTAATGAATAATCCTGTTAGTGTTTTAATGTTTTATATATTATGAAATTGATAAACCTTTTGTATTACACCTTATTTATTGATCAGATTGTTAAAATCCTTTAAAAATAAATATTCTATCTATGTATCATCATGTCATATATCAATGATATGAAACAAAAATCATAATAAATATGTGAAATTTTATTTAATGATATCATATATCATTCTTCATGGAAAATTCAATATAGAACTAAGAACTATAGGAATACACAAAATGATTTTTTGAGATTCACTATGTCATGGTGGGTGATTTTGTGAAAAATACTCTAAACTTTTCAAATTTCACAAAATCCTGAAATTCTTTATGAAAAACTTCAAAAATATGTTTGAATTCATCTAAACTCTTTTGGGGATGATTATCATAATCTCTGTCAAATTTTTGATAAACATTTGAACAAAAATACTTTTTCATTCCAAGCATTATTTGTGACCTTGGAGTCATTTGTAATAATGAAAGAAGTTATGGAATCACTAATCCATAATTGTATGAAAAGAACATCCTTTATAAAAAAATCATTAAAACTTACACTACAAAACGGTCTGGAAAGAACTAGAAAAAGCAAAATCATATATCGGCATGAACAAATATTCCACAAGATGCATCTTTATACATCATATTAATGATTATATAATCCATTTTCCCAGACATCAAGTGAAAACTAAACTTAGAATATGTCAATATAGTTTAGGAGATATCAAAAATTCATGATTCTTTGAAATATATTGGATAGTTTGAATGAATACATCACACATAATTCATTAAAACTGTTATTCACATCACATGAAAATTAAATTAGCATAACTATTACTTTACTCAATATAGTTCAATCATGGTCCTAGATGTCATACTTGTTATATAAGAGGATAAATGTAGTCTTAGTTAACCTCATCGGATGATATGATCAACAACATACCCAACCACCTGTTAATTAGGTCACCCTCAAGGATTGTGTAAGAATGGTATCAAAGTATAATTGTTTAGGTGACAACACATTTAATACTAGAAATACATAAATCTTATGAATTATAAGTATCCATTTTATGGATTTATTTTCATTATAGTTTTATAAATAATTTTATATAATTTTTCAATCAAAAAGGAATAATTTTATTTAACTAAATTATTTTTCCATGTATTACATAGTTTTATTAAAAAAGTTAAATTTAATGATTTTAGAATTTAAAATTTATAAAAGGACACAATTTTTGGAATCATAATAACAAATTAATCTTTTTGTGAATTTTTGGTAGTTTTCTGAATAAATTAATTTTGGGGTGGAGAGTGAAAAACATAGACTTTTGTTAAATCTATAATTTCTTTTCAAGTATTTTAGAAGGAAAATTTTATTTTGGATTGAGTTTAAAGTTATATTAGTCCCCATTTACTAATAATAATCAAATTAATTCCATATTAATAATCATTATGATTTTTTTGGTATAAAATCATTTTCATTATTAAAGAGGGAATATTTATAAAAAATGTTTTCGTTTCAATTTTCGTATTCAAAATAAAATTAAATTTTACCACTTAAATTTTTTGAATATGGTAAAATAGATTTTATATTTTGAATAAGGAGGTTTGAATTTCTTAATAAGGTCATTTTAATTTTTGGTCATTATGAATAGTAACCTTGGTAAAAATTTTCCAACATGGTAATGGTTAAAAGATTTAATAATGGGGTTAAAATTAAGAGATAAGGTTTAAAATATCATAAAAAAATTATTTAATTTTTATTGGAATAGTTTATTATAATAAATCCTCATCCTATTTTTAAAGTATTTCAATTTTTTCCACTTTTTGATGAGAAATAAATATAATATATTTAAAAGTTTTTAGTATTTACTTGTGTTCCAATCCACTCACTTAATGAATGAAAACATCTCTCCTCACTTTTCACACATAATGAGAACTCTATATTAGAAAATACCTACCCAAATCCTTGTCCAACTCTCCTTCCCATATCCTAGATATCTTTGTCTCACCAAAAGATCAACCTAAGAATGCTTAAGGTGTAATCAAATGGAGGTTTTTTAAAGAGGAGATATAATTATTAACCAAGTGTTTCATGTTTATTTTTTTTCCAACTCCTTAATTTTTTTTCAACTATTCTAATATAATAACATTAGTATTTTACATATACTGGAATGTTATTATGTTTATTTTATAACCCTTTTAATCTCTATTCTTATCTTATGGGAAATTAAACATTGCTCATGTGTACATGTATAATACCACCTATATGAAGCATTATGTTCATTTTTCATCACTATATCATACATTAAATTCCTTATTACCTTAGATACATTGGAAAATGATAATTTCATGCATGTGTACGTGTGGGAAACCCCCTCCATGAAGCAATGTGATTTGTTTTTCATTTCCAGCCTATAATTATTGTTATAAGGATGGAACTAATGAGTAAATATGACATGTATTTATGAATATTTAAAATCAAAATATTCTTTATTTTATTTAATTTCCATCCATTAGAAAAATGAAAATGTCATTTATGCGTACATATGAACTGCCATCTCCATGAAATGATGTGATTCATTTTTCATGACTACCTTACATGGTTGGTTTTAAAAGTGTATTTAATGTACAAAAATGATAATTATAACATGTTTAAGATTATGGAATTAATGGATCCACAAACCCTTTGAAAATAATAAGTTCACCAATGCTGTTTTGAGGTTATAAACCTAATAACCCCAACAATTCCAACACAGAATTAACCATTTTAGTAACTAAATAAAACTTGGTAATAAGTGAAATACAGGGTATAATTATAATTTAATGAAAATGAAAAAAGTTATTAAAAAAGTAATTAATGAATAAAATTTTATTATTCCTTATTTAGAGAATTTACAAAGTTGGATGAGACTTAAGTCAAGGGAATTTCTTTTGAAAATATTATTTTAAAGCTTACCTTCCAACTCTTTTTCTTCCATGTTGAGGTTCTTTAAAATATTTAAATAATTCTACTATTTTTTATTAAAAGGTTATTAAATTTCATTTTATACTACATTTTAATTTCTTTAAAATGTTTTAAAAAGGAGTGTTTTAAATTTTTTATATACGGGCTATTTTCAACTTTTAAAAAAAGTGGAAAATAATGTTTTTAACATATACAAATTAATCACCATTTTGGAACACCATAGAAATTATTCATTATCAATATTACCCTAAAATTTGACATGGTACTTCAAGTATATCACATTATTTTTATTCTAGTAATTTCTCATTTTTTAGAGTTTTCAAATAAAAAGGATATTTTTCCTTATGATTATGTGAAAATGGATGTGTTTTCCTTATGGGTTCAAATGAGTTTTTAAGGGTTTCATAATGAAAAATGGAAAGATTAATTTTTTTTATTTATGATATGATAATTGAGAATTATATATTATGATGGGTAAGCCTAATATATATCATAATAATGTGTGATCCCAAAATAGATCTCAAATGCACTGATTAATGATTAGTATACAAAGGTAATAAATGATAACCAGGTAGGTTACTCCTATTGAATTAACTTGGATTCAGTTATTTATAAAATTGTATAAAATTGAGTGAACCTGAGTTATGAATATTATTCTTAAAGATACCAATATTATACTTTCAAAAATGGTTTTTATGGAAATATATTGATTTCACGAGGTAAAAAAGTTTATATAATTTTCAAGGTGAAAGGTTCAAAATATTTTCATGAGTTTCCACATGCCTCAATAAGCCTTCATGTTTTTTATTCTTAATAATGAGTTATAAAAGTTTTTATTTTAGAAATGTTTTATTTTAATATATGAAATTTTATTATTTATAAACTCAAAATTTTATAAGAAAAAAGGTAAAAAAATTCATTAGTTTTCAGGATTTTAATGGAATAATGAGATAAATTTATTTTTATATCTCTCACTAGGAATTTTGTACTCATCCCACCTTTTCTAATTTCGTTCATTGGATCTAAATATGATTAATAACTATATAAAGTTCAAAATTTCTATTTTGGACTCATATTAAATGAATAAAAAGTGTCTTGAGGAAACATAGATATAAATTTAATTCCCTATTTTTGTGGAAAAAAATTCACTCTATGGAAGTTTTAAATTTTTATTTAATATTTTTCATGAGTCTCAAAACAACCTAAATGATGTTAGGAATGTAATAATATGAAATACCTGATATTAAAATCATATTTATGGGTAGTTAAAGTAACATGTTCTTATAGTTTGCATCATATCAATGTTTAGATTCCTTTATAGGTTAAAATAATATTAAAATACACTCTTAAAAGATTAATATTTATGTTTATATTATCATGAGATAGATTATGAATATATATATGTTTTTTATCTAATACCTATCTATTCAGAAGGGCTTTTCATAAAGTAAATAATGAATCTAAGGTAAGAATTTATCAAGGGGATAGTAAAATTTCAAATCAAAAACCTAGAATGGTTAGGATAGGTAATATTGTAGTAGTTTTAACTCATTTGACACAAGATATTAACTATGGAACCCCTGAAAGAGAGCAATCAATTTCTCTATAGATGAACATGTCTACAATATAGTATTTCATTAAACAAAACCCTTAAACTATCAGTGGATCTTTAAACCCAGTGAAAGATAAAGGATAGATATATGTATTAGAGAAAATATTATATGTTTTGGGATATTCATAATAGAAAAAGTTAATTATTTCTTTTTATCATTTTGAAGGTGAATCTAATAGATGGTGTCCTATAATTAAGAATATTTAGGAAGATATTGAGATTGATTCCATAAAGTGGATAGTTATTAAATATATTTTACACGAGGATTATTTTCTTAAATTTATTTGACTTAGAATAGATTGTAAATTATTAGAAGTAAAGTAACAAAGAAGTAATCACTGGAGTCACAATTTCGGTGGATTATGACCTACCTCATTTTCCGGTGATAAATCTGGAACCTATGTTTCTAGAGAAGATTGATGGTCTACTTATAGTTGAGATTTCAGAGAGGGAACTTGTGGAGGCTATAGACTACTACAGAATTTATCTGGTGGTGCATTTTGACCAAATAAACCTCTTCTGAAGGTTTTTAGAGCCTTGGTTGATTCATGGGGTCTTCTTCAAAGAGATTCAATGTCGAAATTATCTAATTTAGCCTTTTGTATCCACATGTTTAATAAGGATGATTTTGTACATGCCTTATCTAGAGAGGATAGACGGTGTGAATCTCTGCGGTTCACTTTGTCTCATTGGTCCTGGGATTATCACTACGGGAAAGAATCTCCAATGGTGTAAGTGTGGATTAAACTTCTAGGTCTTCCCCTACCACTACAGAATCCGTTGATTCTAGATGCTCTAGGGTATTCTATAGGGAATTTTCGTTGCTCAGATTTGAATTCTGAGACTCTTCTAGAAGCTTCAAGTCCAAGGGTTTGTGTTGAAATGGATTTATCAGTTAAATTCCCACCATGTTTACTTTTCAAGACCCCTGAGGGTTTCAATTGGTGGAAAAACTTGATTTATGAGGCTCCTCTGAGGTTCTGTTCAACATGTGTCTTACATGATCATTCTCTTGAGGTGTGTAGGAAGAGGATATCGATAGTGCAATCTCAAGAAGTTATGAAAGGAAAGGGTGTTCCTCCATCATCATCTGAGGTGGGACTAGAAAAGGATTCTGAAATCAGTCTGGTCTCGCAAAGATTGGATGAAAATTTAGTGCATATGTTGTCATTTCTCCAGGAAGGAAATGAGATCGATGTGGATACAACTTTGGTTTTTTCTAAGTCAAATCAATCAGAAAGCACTTTAGAGATGTTGCCTAATGCTCTGAGAAATTCTGCTGTTATAAAAGATATCTCAGATTTTCCTAGTTTTTCAAAGTCGAGTTGGGAAGAGGGGGAACTATGTGAGGTGTATCTCCCCTGATACTACCTAGGGAGATTCCTCCTCTGTCACATTGTTTTTGTATTTACACCATTTTGTCTATAGATTCTATTAGGAGATCCGTTTTGACCTCATCTAGATCTTCTAAGGATACTCTAGAATGGGGTCTGAAGAAGGATTTCTCAGAGGGGTTAAAGATAGAGATGAGTGTGGCCAAGAATTCTAATCACAGGAAAGTGTTGCTCTCCTTAGTACTAGAGGATTCAGCTACACGCTCCCCTCCAGATACATCTTTTAATAGAATATCCTTGATTGAAGAGGTGGAAAACCCTTTCAAACAGAAGGTACTTACACCGAATAAATCCACGTCTCCAGATGGAATTTTCAGATCGATTACTAGATCCATTTCCAAGGAGGATAATAAGATTATATTGGCACTGAAATCAGGTACTCCTGGCTATAAGTCCAAGATATCTTTATTTTAATGTTGTCCCTGATTTTTTGGAATGCTAGAGGTTTGGGGTCACCTGCTAAGGCTACCTTCATGGCCTCTGAAGTCAGAAAATATAATGTGTCGTTGGTTCCTATTTTGGAACCAAAGCATGATTCCATCAATATCGCTTCTTTTTCTAAGAAAATGGGGTTTGGAAATTCTATGAAAGCTTATCCTGACAATTAATACATCGGGATATGCTGGAAAAGGGAGGTGAAGGTAGAGGTGGTCCATTATTGGGAGCAATGTATTACTGTTAGGATTTTGATGAAGGGAACATTACTTCTGTTTTCTTTCATTTATTCCAGTGGCGATGTGCAAGGTAGAAGGTCCCTTAGGGACTACTTGGATTCCTTTGATTCACTTGGACTTCCATGGTTGGTTGGAAGAAATTTCAACATGATTGTAGAGAATTTTGAAAAAAGGGGAGGAATTGGTAGCACTATCATTGGAATGCAAGATTTCAGAAGTTGTATTACTAGTAGGGGGCTGCTGGACTTGGGTTTCAAGGGATGAAAATACACTTTGTGTAATAATCGTAACACCAACTGTTGTATTTGGATTCATCTTGACTGGTGTTTGACCAACTTGCAAGGTTTAGAATTGTTCTTGAAAACTTCGGTTTCCCATTTGTCTCGTGTTCTGTCAGATCATGCTCCATTTCTGGTGGAAGTGAAAAAAGGTGGGGTTGATAATTTTCGTTTTGTTTACTCTTCGAACTAGCACCGGGTTGATGGATTCTTACAAATTATGAGAATGTCCTAGGAAAATGTGGAGATCGGGAGGTCTTGGGTTGGCCTCTCAAGGCAGCTTAGGTGCCTTAAAATGGATATAAAGGGATGGTTGCTCAATAATCCTTTTGGCGATGTGTTGGTAGAATTGTTACAATCAGTGATGGAACTAATTAAAGAGAAGCTCCAGATAAACTGGTATGAGGGTAAATTTTTGATCCTTTGTGATAAAAGTAGTCTTTTGATGGCACCGTTGTTGGAAATTGAGATAGACTTAACACATTGATCCATAATTAGCTGGCTTAAGGAGGGAGATCAAAATAATGCTTACTTCTAGGATATTTTTAAAGAAAGAAAAAATATTAAAATCAATATTAGGCAGTTGGATGGTTCCTACGCATCATTTTTGAATGTGGCGGGGGAGCTGGCTTTGCAACACTTTGAGAATCTACTAGTAGGAGAGGCTTCTGCTAATAACCATGGTTTATCAGGGGAGGAAGAAGAGTTTTTTGGTGGCTTTCCATGACTATTAGTGGAGGAGGATAATGCGGCCTTGCTAACTACTCCTTCTAAGGAGGAGATTTGGGGAGTTATTCGCAGCATGGCTCTTGATAGCGCTCCAGGCCCGGATGGTTTACCTGGAGCTTTCTATGTGACCACTTGTGAGTTTATGGGGAGACAAGTCATTATGGCCATTAAATATTTTTTCCAGGGTGGTTCTATTAACTGAAGATCTTGTGCCTCTAGGGTAGTCCTCATTCCAAAAGTGAAGGACCCGACAAGTATTAATCAGAACAACATGGGTTTGTGAAAGGTAGGAATATTCAAGGTGCGATCAGAATTTCTAAGGAGCTAGTGGAGGATATTAACAAAAAAGTTGTGGGCTCCAATGTTATCATCCAAGTGGATATGGATAAGGTGTATGATAAAATGGAATGTAGTTTTGTTATTTGGTCTATGAGAATTATGGGTTTTTCTGAGTGGGTCATTGATCTCTACTTCAGATATTATTCGTCGCCATGGTTGTTAGTCTCTATTATGGGGAAAGGGTTGGGTTTCTTGAAAAGCTTACGGAGTGTGAGGCAAGGGGACCCTTTGTCTACCTCTCTTTTCATTCTGGCCCAGGATTCTTTATCTAGAAATCTACATAGAAGAATGAGTGTAATAAGTATACTACTATATAGATAGACTAGGGTAGGTTTTATTTCGCACCTCACATTTTCGGATGATATTCTTATTTTCATTAATGGTAGGAGGAATTCACTTCTTAACTTCTTGAAGATCATGGGGGTGTATGAGGATCTATTTGGCTAAAGAATTAATTCAAGAAAGAGCAGTGTTTTTATATCCAACAAGTGTTCTGCTCGAAGAAGCACGAACATCCAAGATACTCTTGGAATCTAGAGGAAATAGTTTTCTATGATATATCTCAGAGTCCCAATCTCTTTTTGCTGGATTAAAAAGTATTTATTTGAGGATATTATGAATAAAATTCTGGGGAGAATTATGAAATGAAAGAGTATATTTTTATCCTTTGGTGGCCGGATCACTTTAATCAACGGTGTTTTGTCTTCCATTCTGATACACGTGCTCTGAACCATCACTCCTCCCAAAGGGACCATATATAGGATGGATAAGATCATGAATTTTTTCTTATGGGATTAAAACTCCCTCAGTAGATGCCATTGGGCCTCCTAGAACTGTATGGATAAACCAGTGGTGGAGGAGGGTATTGGTCTAAGGGACACCAAAGAGGACATGCAAGCCATACAAGCACGACTAGCTTGGGGTTTCCTCATGGGAGAATCATTATGGGCCACTCTACTTAGAAACCATTACGGAAGACAATGGGAAGATTGTAAAATCCATCAGGGAAAACTCTCGAAGTTGGATAGATGTATTCTACACCATTTAGAAACTCTTCAGGAGGCTACCCAATGGGTGGTTGGGAGATGATCAATTAGATTCTGGAGGGGTAACTGGGTGGGAGAGAAACTATTTCTTCTAGGATGTACGAGTCCTGATATGATTGTTAGGGAGGCAAGCACTTTTACAGCAATGATGGAGGCCATTATGAGTAAGAAACATATGGGGGTCTTTAATATCATCTCTTTTTCATAGGAGGAAGATATATGTTATTTTACCAGATCTTCTTCTTGGTGCTTTAATGGAGATGATTTTAGAGAATTACTGTATCCAATATCTGTGCAGAGTGAATGGGATCTACAGTTATGGTGTAAGGACATCCCTACTAAGATGAATTTTTTGGTCTGGAGGTTGCGGAATCGGTCAACTACAACAGAAGAAAATATTCAATCAAAGGGTATTTCTCTAGCGTCGTGTTGTTTCTGCTACAATTTTCCAAACAATGAGTCTGCCTTGCATCTGTTCTGTATGAGTGATTAGGCTGTAAGCCTATGGTATGATTTTTATATGTGGATATCATCTAGACATGATTTCAATTCTATGTAGGACTTCATATATTTATATTTTATGGAGTCCGATCATAGAGAGATGTAGAAGAAAATTCGCAGCATCCCCTTCAGCGCCATCTGCTGGATCATTTGGGAGTCACGAAATACAACCAGGTTGGACAAGCAACCTACAATCTCTAGTATGCTGATAAATGTAAAGGTACTCATTTATGATTTGGATGTATTTTTGAAGGGTGGGAAGAATTATCAAGCACTGAACAAGTTCCTTAATAAACCTATTTCAACTAATAGTTATCCAGGCCAGTGGGTAAAGTGGAATCCTCTTGATAGTGGTAACAAGCTTAATGTTGATGGTTCCTTCATGAATGGATGCATGTGAGGGGGTGGTCTGCTCAGGGATTCAAATGGGTCAGTGTTCCTAGCTTTCAGTGCGTACTATGGTCCGGGGAATTCCTTATGCATGGAGGTGAGGGCCTTTCTCATTGGAGTCCCTCTTTTCAAAAGGTTCAGATTCCAGGTAGGTGAGGTAGAATCTGATTCTAAGATTTTGGTGTGGTCTATATAAGGGAAAATAAATCCTCTATGGGATTTGATCTATCTCGTTAGAATATATTCGAAGGAAATCAATGAAGGTTGTAGGTTCCATCATATTTATAGAGAATCTAATTTTGCTGCGGATGTTCTTTCTCATGCAGGAAGAGAGGAGGAACCATTGGTGTTCTACTCCACTGTTGGATCTCTTCCACATGAATGTAAGGATGTTGTCTAGGGGGATGCCCTTGGACTTCACCATTTTCAACCTCCGTGATCTGCATTGTTTTGGGGGGTGTCCTAACATCCTTTAATAAAAAACTAATTTTCGATTGATGAACCATGAGAGTAAAATTGATATATTTTATATGGGTCTAAAAATGATTTTATGAAGAAAATTGGCCTCTCACGAATTTAAATTTTATGAGGAAATTATCTTCTATGTTGAGAAAGTTGAGATGGAGTTTTCTAACACTGACATAACTAATGAAAAAAGAGTTAGAATTATTATTGGTGGTAATCAATGAAGAATCATTCAACTAATAAATCTAGATACAAGCCCTCCAAATATTAAAAATGTGGAAAAATAAATTTTAAATAATGTTTTATAGGATTAGAGAAGGGTTATAGATGTTCTAATATTGGTTATATAGATGATGAATGAAAGGAAAAGAGTTATGATCCAAAAAGTAATAGGAAAATAGATATTACACTAGTAGTACGATGTTTTAATTACAGTGAGTTAGGAAATTATTATAATGCACATCCAAGGATAGTTACTCAAGGAGGGAATCAAAAAGATAAAAAATATAATATTGAAAAAAATTATTTTAGTAATATTATGGATGATACTAGACCCTCAAATAAAGTAATGATATGTACATTACATGTTTATTCTAATTATACCAATGTATTATTTGATTCATGATATAAACATTGTTTTATATCTGGGAAATTTGTAAGTAAAATGGAAATAAAATCTTAAGAAATGAAGTTATATATTTTTTAGAAACCCATGGGGGTAGTGAAAAAGAAACATGAATTTATAAAATATTTATGTTTTTATTTATGGAATGGTTTTTCTACTAAACCTTATTGTATTACCCATTATAGAGTCTGATGTTATTCTTGGTATGGATTATCTTTCAGTTTATAATGTTAATATAGATTATATTTCTAAAGAATTTATTTTTCAGAATCAGTTTCAGTTTGTATATAAGAATGAATTGATACCTTTTATGAAACATCAAGAATATGAGAAACTGATAAAATATAGAAGTGAATGTTTTTTTGAACATATTATTAAGAAGAATTGAACTATTCAAAATAGTGATGTGTCTGTAGTATATAAATATATGGATGTATTTAATAATAATTTCCTGGTTTTACTTATGATCTTGAGGTGGAATTTACTATTTACTTAGTTCCTGATGCTTATCCAATTTCAAAATTCCTTTTCAAATGGATATAGTAAAACTTTTGAAAGTGAAAAATTCCTAACAAGTGTTGCGTGATAAGGGTTACAAATGATCTACGACTTTACCATGGGATGATCCTATTCAGTTTTTTAAAAATAAGTTTGGTTCCATAATACTTTTCATTGATTATATAGAAATTAATAACATATCTATTATGTAACAACCCATTCCCCAAGGCCCATGTTGTGACTACCCCAATCCCACTTTCCATAGGCCTGGGGCTGGTGACTAGAACTGAAAAGGCATATACCAAAAAGGTAAGACATTGGCTTTCAACCTGTACCCACAAACACAACCCATACTGTGGAAAGTAAGCTGAAACTAGAACCAACAACAAGTACAAGTACTATAGAAAGTAAAATGGGCCGGAATACAATACCAATTGAAAATAAAGTACAAAAAATAAGTACAAGCTTCGGAGGTTGTCCACCAAGGATCCTACCTGAAAGGTAGGTACAACTCACTGTCAGATGTCACTACAACACACCATGTCTATCAATCCACCTCCAAGCACCATCTAGCCCTAGCTCCCTAAAGTTGTAGTCAAAGCTGTCCATCATCTGTGCAAGGTACAACAGGTGTGGGAAAAGCCCGTGAAGTGGTGAGTATAACAATACACAGTAGGGACCCCAAGACCAACTCAGGTCTCACAGAAATCCACAAAGGAAAACATCACAAAGAAAGATCTCAACGTAAAGCATAGAGAAAGAGACACAGCTCACACCAGGTATAAATTAAGTACAAAAGTAAATATGATTAGTTATAAAGATAGATCATATTATTCTGTTGAGATGCTCTGCTGTTGATCCATAAAGGGTTGCTTTGCTGCTGATCCACAAAGGGTCACTCTGCTACTAATCCATGATGGTTATCCCAATGAATAATCCACGATGGGTCACACCAATATTGATCCGTGAAGGGTTTCTCTCATTCTCATCCATGGAGGGCCTCTCTCATGCTGATTTATAGAGGGTCTCTCTCATGCTGATCCACAAAGGGTTGCTCCATTATCGATCCATGAAGGGGCCACTCTTCATTCTTCATGTCACAACCAACCACTAGATTCCCACACTTAGCACACTTGATTCTGGGAGGATCTTATCATCAAGAAATTGGTCATACCTCAACTTCAAGGAAGTCCCACATAAAGTAAACCAACGTACAGTCTCGTCATAAGGGTCCCAATGCAACAGGAAACATGTCAATCAGATGCCCGGACTGAAAGATATAACTTTTGTAGAAAGGGCCTAGTTGGATTCGGGTTCGATATGACCCAAATGTTCACCAACCTTCACCAAAACTAATTTAGAGTATCTTAATAGGGCTTCCTCATCGCAAGGGTCCCAACTCCGAAGACAATGCATCAATCAGACACACTATCTAAAAGTTACAACTCTTTCTATAAAGAGGGCCCGGTCACATCCTGGCATAGTACGACTTGGTCGGACTGACCGAATAATGCCAAAAGGACCATCTCATCACAAGGGTCCTAACTCCACTGATGATATGTCAATCAGATACCCTGTTTGAGAGATATAGGCGTTTTTGTAAACAGGGTCCAGTTGTGTCTGAGCCCGGTCCGACTGGTTCGAACCGACTTGACCAAGCTAACCTGGGGTCCCACATGACCTGTAATGTCTATCTAGCCCATTGGACCTCGATGGAACTGGCCCAGGATGGTCGTGGGTCTAGTCCGTTGGGTCACCCAGTGACCTAGTTTTATTCGGACCGACCCACTCTTGCGGGCTGATCTTTTTTTCCATCCTGGGCCGCATAGCGCCCTATGCAGCCCAACTTTAACTCGTCAGACCAGTTCGGTAAAACAGACCAGCTTAAGGAACTGACCAGTCTACTTGGGAGGCCTGTATTGGCTCAGTCGGTCTAATTAGGGGAACACGTGGATGGTCAACCTGGCCGCCCCTCTTGTCCGCACGCGGCCCGCATGAGCAGACTGCTCTTCTCACGTGGGGCCAACGTGGCACCGTGACCACCCACCACCACGATGCGTAATGGGGCATGACACCTCCTCCATCATGAACCATAATGGCTGAATAATTTCCTTCACATGTGGTACTCGGGTGGCACTGCCTCATGCCTGCTACTCCCACTGCCGGTCATCGACGTCGTTGTGCCAATGGTGCCGCACTGGGGGCTTCTTCCGCAGGACACCGCCTTCACTCTGTTGGTATAATCTCTGATCCTTCCACGCCCTCAAACTTATAGGGTATCCTTTATCACTACAATGACCTCAGGGCTGAATTTTTGTCATCGTGGAGTTTTGTTCATGAAGAACACAAGAACACTCGATTACGGAGAGATTCAGGCCTTGTTCGCGTTGGCCCGATCCCTTGACATTAGATTTTAAAACATATATAAATGGGGTTTCTGAATTCTAACACAGATTTCAAATCTTGAAACTCCCTAAAATCATCAATTCCTAACCCATAGGAATGATTGAGCCACAGATCAACCTGTTCATGGTTTGATCTGTGTTCGTCATTTGGAAAGAAGAATAGTGAAAAAATGAAAACACCAAGGTAACCCCTACCATGATTTCAGATCTTTCATTGATGAAGGTGGGTGATCTGAGTCATCATTGATCCATGATCCACTATCATTTGCTTCCACTCATCAATCCTCATATCCGATCGCATTCTCCACAAGTGTTCATCGACATCAGAGAGAGAGAGAGAGAGAGAGAGAAATTCTCCACACGTGTTGTGTGTCTCAATGTTTATTCATTAATGAGATTCTTTAATGAGTTTGTGTTGGATCATCACTACACCGCAATGCTGACCAACTACAGCATCGTAGTGAAACCATTTGAATAAAATAAAATTAAAAGTATTATAAGTTTATTTTAACTTTTTCATTAAAAAGTCCAAAATTTATCTTTTTCGGTCGACCCACACTGGTTGATGTTAGTCTGTTCATAGGTGAATCTCAGCTTTCTAAAATAAACGGTTCCCTCAAATTTTCATTCATGGCACTGATTAAAAAGATAGAAAAACCCACTCACACGATTGCTGAATGTACTTTAAATAATGTTTAAAAATATGTTTCAGCCTCTCTAGACCTCAGAATCATGTTTCATCTCATATCATGGTTCCAAAATAATATTATTCAAACATAAAACTTTTACATGGAATTTTTAAATGTATTACATTCTCCCCACCTTAGGGCTTTACATCCCTGAAATCCAAACTAGGATAAACAAAAAGAAAAGGGTACTGAGAAGGCATATGATCCTCATGCTCCCATGTGATCTCCTAGAGATTATTCTGCTTCCAACAAACATTCCCACAGAGGAAACAACTATCCATGAAGGATCCTCTCTTGCTGATCCTCTATCTCAACCGAGTTCTCTACAAAAGTCATCTCGTCATCAATCTCTAACTCCCCATCGAGGGGAGACCCGTAGGAATACATGTTCATCCTCCTGGAAGTCCAATGGTTTCCATTGCCTATCTTCATAAGACTTCTATCAGATCTGTACAGTATTCACCAGCTCTCGAATGACCTACACCTTTTCAGTGGTAGCCTATACCTTATTTTGGCCCATGAGTGCTGACTCCCCTAGGTCTGTCTAGCATAATGATAATCAGAACAGTCATTTATACAATGCCTCAAACGGTGCCATACCGATGTTGGAGTGGTAGTTGTATTTTATGAAAACTCCACCATTGGTAGGTGGTCCTGCCAACTGTGAACAAAATCTAGAACATAGGCATGAAGCATGCCCGCCAAGGTCTGAATGGCCCACTCAGTCTGACCATCTATCTGTGGGTGAAAATTTGTGCTCAATGAAGCTAAGTCCCAAAACCCTCCTACAATTCCTTCCACAATCGGGATGAAAAGCGTGCATCAAGATATAAGACTATCGTAGATGGTACTCCATGGAGTCGAACCATCTTCTACACATAGAGGCTTCCCAATCCATCTACTAAACCCCGGTCCTGAAAGGGTAGGAAGTGGTCCGACTTGGTGAGTCAGTCAACATTCACCCAAATGGTATCATGCCTCCAGAATGTATGTGGTAATCCCATCACGAAGTCAATAAATACCCTAACCCACTTTCACTTGGGTAACTTGAGGGGTTGTGTCAAACCTACATGAACCTGGTGGTCGGCCTCCACTTGCTGACAAGTAAGGTATCTCAAGACAAAATCTTCCACAACTTCTTCATTCCCAGCCGCTGGTACTAATGTTAGAGGTTCTAGTACATCTTTTCCACACCTGGATGTACCGCCAAAGGGTATGTATGAAAATCCCTCAAAACCTCCTCCTGCAACATCACTGGTACCATGGTGCACCATCTATAAAGGATGAAGTTCTCCCCACATATCAAATATCCATCAAGAGCATGCTCTATGGATATTTGAGCAGGTGTAGTCTCACAACTGACATCTCTGAGTTGCACCTCCCTGACTCGTAGTAAGAGTGGAGGAGAAACTACCATCAATTGATGAAAATATGTCTCCTACCTATCCAAAAAGGATATCTAAATCAATTCCAACTAATCTGAGTCCTCATTTAGTAACTGTTAACTTGATATCCTACTGAGAGAATCTGCTACTACATTCCCTTTCCTAGGAGTATAGACTATCTTGAATTCATATTCCTAGAGAGAATCCTGCCATCACCACAATCTTAGATCCATATCCTTCTGAGAAAATATATAATTCAGACTCTTGTTGTCTAAGTATATGATGAAATGCTCACCCATCAGGTATTGTCGCCACATCTTCAGTACAGAGACAATCGTTATTAACTCAAGGTCATGAGTCACATCGCTATTCTCATGTGGTCCCAAATATCAGGAGCTATAAAAAATCACCTGCTACCCTTGCATTAGGACACAAATAATCTCGGTTCATGATGAATCACAAAACACCACGTAGTTGGTGCCCTCCTCTAGCATCCTCAAGATAGAGTCACTCATCAAGCTCCACCTCAGCTGCTAAAAGCTCAGCTGTCATCATATTATCCAAATGAAGGGTTTTCCCTTATTTTTTAATGTAGTAAAGTGTGATTATACTTTGGAAAAGTCAGTTACAAACCTCCAATAGTACCCATCCAGCCCAAAGAGACTTCTCACCTCAGTAACACTCTTGTGTGGATCCTGAGTAAGCACTTCCTAGATCTTTGTTAGATCTACTGAAACTCAAACCACTAAGATGATCTGTCTAGGTAAATGAACCTTTAGTATTTGTAACTCACACTTCAAGAGCTTCCCATAATTCTGGTGTTCTCAGAGTGTGTCTATAACCATCCTCAGGTGCATCACATGCTCCTCCTCAGACACGGAATACACCAAGATGTCATTGATGAAGACCAAAAAAACTGGTCTAAGTACTACTAGAAGTTCCTGTTCATGAGTCCCATGCACACTACTGGGGTATTTATCATTCCAAAAAACATCACTCAAAAGTCCTGGTGTTCTTCCACCACTGCAAGAAACCTTGGACTCCACTCATCAACCGCACTGAGGGTTATGTGATCCAACTGAAGAGTGATCTGCTGCACCCTCCTATGTGCGCGTCCATCCTATGCAAATTTATTTTCCTTCTTGATGAAAAAGTAAAATTGGTTCCCATATATGAGGATACACAGCACTTTTCACCTAAAACATTCAATCTGAGCATAAATCATAGTAGTCCATACCCAAAATCATGTCGTAAGGCCTCTATGCGGCTACTAGGAGATCCCAACCAAAGCTCTCTCCTCATAGAGTAATCTCACATTATCGACACCAGTGTGAGATCACTGAATCCCCTCCCGTGGGAGTCTCTAATCGTAAAGATCAAGCTAACCACTTGATCAGAAACTCCGAGCTTAGAACAAGGTCCATGGAAAGGAAAGAGTGATTGGAACCTGTGTTTACACAAACTATATCTAATTTGGAGTAGACCCAAATCATACCTCTAATCATCTTTGGAGCTCCATGATCGTAGGCATCCATCACCTGAAGATGTCCATCCCCTATCCACCTGCTCCCGGAGCTCATGGTGGACCACATGGGGGTTTTGGTGGTGGTAATACCTCGTACCTCCTCCCACAGCCTACCGCTCTACCTCCTAACCTGGAAATTCCACCTCTCTGGGGACCACCCTATTTAATCCTCTTCCTTAGTGTCCCCATGAATGTCTGCTAGTCATCTATACGATGGGTTGCGTAGTCTCGAGCTAAGTGTCCCTGCCCAGCACATTAGAAGCACAACCTGCCCCGCTCCTGTTGTCCACTGCCTATGGGGCCTCACACTGTTGATCCATTATCATAGGGTCGTCCTCTAGAGTGTCAAGCCCCACCATCTCACTATTTCACCTTGTAGAAGGCTAGTGTCTAGAACTGCCATCTGGTTTGGAGGTGTCCTCACCAGGGGGAAAACATGTATCACTTCCTCCAACCAATCCACAGTTGCCTGAGGATCTATCTATCCTCAAAACCTCAGAGGTATATTCCTATAGAACACATGAAACATGCTCAGTCAATGATCATACTCTTTCATAAAATTTTGAAGAAAATCTACTCTATGGGTGGTGGTGCCTCTGGTACACCACCCAGAGGTGCTATCTCTAGAACTGGTCCCTGCACTGACACCTCGTCGCTCGATGGACCATCATCATGATCCCTCACTAGCATCCTGGCTGACTGTCTATGTGAAGGCATCCTGATAGAATTCAATATGGACCACTTTTATTTTAGTTATATCTGGTGAGTTGAATCAAATAAATCAATAGAAAAACATTTCCAAAACACATGAAACCAGTGATTTTTTATACCATGTCAAAAAACAGAATTCAGGGACCTGGTGTATGGACACATCATCTGCCACACCAATATTGGACTCCCAATCCTGAAAGTCGAACTCAAAATACATAACACTGTTGTATCATAAAAAATATAGACACTTAGTTCTTTTGGTAGAACTTACCACCCTTTGATACCACTTTGTAATGACCCATTCCCTCAAGGCCCGTGTCATTACTACCCCAAGCCCACCTTCCATTGGCCAGGGGATGGTGACTAGAACTGAAAAGGCATATCCCAAAAAGGGAATGCATTTCCTTTCAACCTGTACACACACACGCAACCCATACTATGGAAAGAAAGCTAAAACTAGAACCAACAACAAGTACAAGTACTATAGAAATTAAAATAGGAAGGAATACAAGTTCAACTGAAAGGAAAGTAAATAAAAAAAAGTACAAGCTATGGAGTTCATCCTCAAAGGATCCTATATGAAGGGTAGGTACAAATCACTATTGGATATTAGTGAAGCACACCACATCTACAGATCCACCTTTGAGCACCGTCTAGCCCTGGCTCCCCAAAGTCTTAGTAAAATCTATTTTTTGTCTGCACAAGACATAATAGGTGAAGATGAAGCCTGTGAAGGGGTGAGTATACAAATACTCAGTAGGGACCCTGAGACCAACTCGAGTCTCACCGAAATCCACAAAAGAAAAACCACAAAGCAAGATCTCAAACTAAGGCACAAAGAAAAACACACATCTCACACCAGGTATAACTTAAGTACATAAGTAAATACGATTAGTCATAAAGCTATATCATCTTTTATTTTTGAGAGGCTCTAATGCTGATTCATGAAGGCTCGCTCTGCAACTGATCCACAAATGGTTGCTCTGTTTCTGATCCACGATGGGTCGCTCTATAAATGATGCACGACAGGTCACACTATGACTAATCCATGAAGGGTCTCTCTCATGCAGATCCACAAAAGTTATCCCTCATGCTGATCCATGAAGTGTATCTCTTATTATTATTTAAAAAGGGTTGCTCTATTGCTGATCCATAGAGGGTCACTCCTTATTCTTCATGTCACAGCCAACCAATGGATTCCCACACTTAGCATGATTGATTCCAGGAGTATTTTATCCTCAAGAAATCGGTCATACCTTAACCACCATGAAGTCCCACATAGAGTATCCTAAAGTAACATCTCATCGTAAGGGTTCCAATGCAATAGATGACTCGTCAATCAGACGCCTAGTCTGAAAGATATGAACCATTTTTGTAAAATGTCCATGGTCGGATTCAGGTTTGATCTGACCTAACCATTTTACAAACTCTTCCAAAACTCACATAGACTATCGTATTAGGACTATCTTGTCATAGGGGTCCCAATGCCACACACGATGCAACGATCAGACACACAGTCTGAAAGATACAACCCTTTCAGTAAACAAGGGCTGGTCTCCTCTCGACCCGTTCTGACTTGGTCGGACCAACCGTAGTATGCCAAAAGGAATTCCTTGTCTCAAGGGTCCCAAATCCACTGATGAAACATCGATTGAATTCCCATTTTGAGAGATAATTATTTTTTTGTAAATAGGGGCCAGCTGCGTCTGGGCCTGGTCCAACTGGTTTAGACAAACCCAACCAAGCTGGCTCAGGCTGGCTGGTCTAGCTTAGGGTGTGCATGGCTGGTCAACCCAGATGCCCCTCCTGTCCACACACGTCCCACATGAGAGGGATTCTCTTCTAACATGATGCCACGCTGGTGCCGCATCCGCGCATCACCGCAGCCGACGGGCCATGACTCTACTTCGTTGCAGCGGGCCATGGGGCGCGCCCCCACCTCCAGTGCAGCTGGCAATGGCCAACCACTTTCCTCCGCACGTGGTGCCTGGGTGTCACCACCTCCTGCCTGTGACTACCACCGGTCACCGATGCCATACCAGAGGATTCTTCCGCGGGCCACCAGGTACACTCTGGTGGTCCGATCTCTGATCCGTCTATGCCCTCGGTCTTATAGGGTTACTTCCATCACTGCAAAATCAGTGGAACTACATTTTCATCATCCCAAGGTTTCAGTACTGAAGGACAGAAAAATTCCCAATTACAGAGGGATTCAGGCCTTGTTTGTGTTAGACTAATCCCTCTGCTTTAGAATTTACAATAGACATCATTGGGGTTTCAAAATTCTAACAGAGATTTCAAATCCAAAAACTCCCCATAATCATCAATTCCCAACCCTCAAGAATGATCGAGCCATAGTTCAACCTATTCATGGGTTTATCCAAATTCATTTGTTTGGAAAGAAGAATGGGGGGAAATTAAAGCACCAAGGTAATACCTACCTAGATTTCAGATCTGTCATTGAATAAGGTTGGTGATCCGAGTTATCGTCGATCTGTGATCCGCTATAGTTCTCCGCCACTCGTCAATCCCCAGATCCGATCTCATTCTCCATGAGTTTTCATCGATGTAGGAGAGATAGAGATAGAGAGAGATTCTCATCACCAGAGGTTTTCCTAGTTTTGTTTTTCAACCTTGGATATCTGATTAATCAGAGGTGGGAGATGCATTGCATGTCACCACACTGAGTCATTAATGAGATTAATTAATGAGTTAGCATCACCTTGTCACTGCACCATAATGCTAATTGGATGCTGCATTGTAGATAAACCATTTGAATAAAAAAACATAAAAATATTTTAAGTTTATCTTAAATTTTTCTTTAAAAATTCTGAAATTTAACTTTTTCGGTCGACCCACACTGGTCGATGTTAGGTTGTTCTTAGGAAAATATCGGCGTTCAGAAATCAACAGTACCCTCATATTTTCGATCCAGGAACTGGTTCAAAAGATATAAAAACCCTCTCTCATGATTACTGAACATACATTTAATAATGTTTAAAAATATGTTCTGGCCTCTTTGGGCCTCGAAATCATGTTCCTTCTTAGAGCCTGGTTCTGAAATAATCCTATTCAAACACAAAAAGTTTACATGAAATTTTCAGAGGTATTACATGTTAAGAAAAAATATCCCTTGTATCATATCAATAACTTATATGATTAGCTCCAGGGTGATCAATATTTTTCAAAGATTTATTTTCAGTTAGTGTATCAACAATTAAAGGTGAATGAGGAAGATATTCTAAGGATGAAATTACATACTAGGTATGAGAATTATTAGTTTTTGGTTATGAATCCTAGGTTGAAAAATTCACCCACTATATTTATGGACTATATGAAGAAAATTTTCTATTATTTTTTCAATAAATTTATGGTAGTTATCAGTTATAACATTTTTTTTATCTAAAATTCACAAGGATAATGAAATACATTTAAGGATCATTCTTAAGATTTAAAAGAAAATAAATTTTATGGAAAATTTATAAAATGTGAATTTTGGTTGTAACTAATTTCATTCATTAGGAATATTGATATTAAAGAATATATAATTATTTATCATGATAAAACTAAAGTGGTAGAATAGTGGTAAAACCTATTTTTTTTGAGATTCATAGTTTTCATGAATTAGTGAGTTACTATCAATGGTTATATAGATATTTTTGTGGTTATCTATCTCAATAACTTAGTTAAATTGAAATGGATATAAAATCATTAGATTAAAGTAATGTGATAAATGTTTTAAAGAATTTAAAAGATGATTAATTAATACTCTAGTGTTATCATTTCCAATAAGAAATGTTAATATTTTTATTTACAATGATGCTTCTTTTAAGGGACCTAGTTGTGTCTTGATGCAAGATTATTGGGTAATTTAATATTCTTAAAAAAAATTAAACTCTATTAGATGAATTACCCAATAAATGATCTTGATATTTCAGTAGTGGATTTTTTAAAAAAAATTTGGAGACATATTTTATATAGGGTGAAATGTGAAATATATACTAAACACAAAATGTTAAGTTATATATTTACTAAAAAATATTTAAACATGAGATAGAGAAGATGTTTGGATATAATAAAGGATTAATATTTCATGACCAATATTATTCAAATAAAGAATAAAAGGTAGTCAATTCCTTGAGTTGAAAAGATAATGCATCATTAATTATGTTACATTTGGAACATGATCCTTTGTTTAATGATTAGATGAATGTTGGAATAAGAATTATGCATGAAATAAATCCATCTATTTTTGTTTTGGTGTCAATTAATTCATCTTTGTACAAAAAAATTAATCATTATTAGAAGGATGGTTATGGTCAACAAGAAAAATTATCATTTTCTAAGAAGGTAAATTTTATTATTTTTAACATTAATAAAGAAGGTGTTATCATATTTTGAAATAAGTTGCTTGTTCTTTGTGATATTTGGTTAAATAAATAATTATTGATTAAATATCATAGTTCTCCAGTTTTCATTCATCCTAGAAGTGTGAAAACCTTCAAGAATATTACGGGTGGGAAATAATGAAAAAGTATATTGTTTATTTTATCATGAAATATTTTAAAATTCAATAGGTTAAAGCTTAAAGAAAACTAATAAATGGGATTTCTTAGCCTTTTCAAGTGCCTAAATGGAAATGGGAGAATATATCAATGGATATCATGGCATTATTATGAAATACATCTCAATGTAATAATGTTATTTTGTGTTATTTTTTATTTATTGAATTAAAGTATGAATTTTATTCCTATCCAGATACTATGTATTTGGATCAACTTGTTAGATTTTATCTTAAAGAGATATTCAAGTCACATAGAGATCCTCTCTCTATTTTATCTAACCATGATACTAGATTTACATTTATTTTATATAAAGGAGTTAAAAATTCATTTGGAGGTGAATTTAATTTCACTTAAACTTTTTGTCCTCAATCTGATGGATAGATGAAGTGGAAAATTTAGACTTTGGAATATATTCGTTGATATTTCTATTTTTATTATTATGGAAGCTGGGATCAACATATTTCATTGGATAAATTTTCTTATAATAACGAGTTTCATTCTAATATACACATGTAACCTTTTTGAGGCATTATATTGAAAGCAGTTTCGAACTCCGTCGTGTTAAGATAAAGTTAGAAAAAGGATTTTGTTGGGATCATAGTTTTAGAAGAAATTATTAAGAATATAAATATGATTCAACACCATATAAGGGTAACTCGAAATAGGAGTATTTTTTTTTGTAGATTTCGAGATGAAGATATCTTATTTGAGGTAGTAGATCATGTTTTTATTAAAGTATCTCCTTGGAAAAGTGTTATGGAATTTGGTAAAAAGTTAAATTTAATTCCATGGTTTATGGGACCTTATAAACCTCTATAAAAATAGGTATTAGTTTCTTATTGGGTATCCTTAACTTTGATTTTATCTTAGGTACATTATGTGTTTCATGTTTTTCTATTAGGTAAATATATTCCTGATGAATCTCATGCTTTTAGCATTGAGGTTTCATATTTAGAAGAGAATATTTCATATAGAGAAAATATAAATTAGATTTTGGATCAAAAAGATAATTAACTATGAAATAAGGTGAATCATTGGGTTAAGGTTTTATTGAATAATAAAACAATTGATGAAGCAACATGGGAATTAAAAAAAGTTATGAAATAAAAATACCCTCACTTACTTAAGTAATAAAAAAAATGAGAGGATGAAATTTAATTTAGGTGGAAGAATGTGAAAAAAAGATAATACTAAAAACAAATCAATCTTATGATTTTAAATTATTCATTTTATTGATTCATATTCATTATAGTTTTATAACTATTTTTATATAAATTTTCAATTGAAAAAGGAATAATTTTATTTAACTAAATTGTTTTTCATGTATTACATGGTTTCATTAAAAAGTTTAATTTTATGATTTTATAATTATAATTTGATAATAATTTCTTCATTTTATTAATCTTCATAAAAAAAATTTCATATATTAAATTTTTGGTATTTTTCTAAGAAGATTTATTTTTGGTTGAGTAGTGAAAAACATTGGTTTCTGTTAAAAATTTCATTTATTTTCAAGTATTTAAAAATTATAATTTAATTTTTTATTGGATGTAAATTTAAATTAGTAAAATTTTACTAACAAAACCAATTAATCCCATTTTAATAATGATTATAACAGATTTTGGAAGGACATCACTTTTATGCTTACGAAGACAATTTTTCTAAAGACTGTTTGCGTTGCGGTTTATGGATTTATATTAAAATTATTTTTTATAAATTCTTAAAATTAAATATGAAAAAACTTATTTTATATTTTTAACTATAAGGTTCAAATTCTTAAATAAGTTCAATTTCATTTTTGGTCATTATAAATAGTAACCTTTGTAAAACAATGTCACGACGGTAATGGTTAAACGAGTTAACAATGGGTTTAAAAATAACATATAAGGTTTAAAATAACATAATTTTTAAATTATTTTTTATTAGTTTATTTCAATAAAATCTAATTCTATATTCAAACCATGTCAATTTGGTTCCACTTTCCTTTGAGAAATACATATAACATATTTTAAAGTAAGTATTTTCTTGTGTGCCACTCCCATCATTAATAAAAGAGAACATATTATCCTCACTTATTCACACACTTTGAGCACTATTTATTAGATAATACATAGAAAAATACCTTTCAAAATATTCTATACATTCTCTAGAGGTCATGGTCTCACTAAAATACCAACTTAATAGGGATTAATGTGTATTCCATGGGAAGTTTTCCAAAGAAGAGGTATAATAACTAGTCGAGTGTTTCATGTTAATTTATTCATACACTCCTTCAAATATTATTTTAAAAAGATGATATAATAATATAAATATCTTAAATATACTTAAATTTTATTATTTTTGTGGAACAACCCTTTTTCATCTCCTTTTAAAACCTATGGGAAATGAAAACACCACTTGTGCATACGTGTGGACTACTACCTGTATGAAGTGATGTGTTTGGTTTTGCATCGTAGGAACATATTTATTGTTAAAATTATGGATAAAATCAATAAATGTAATAATTATAAACTAATTATAATTATATAATGCTAATATATTACTTACCTTCTTACCCTTCCATTTGTTTGAAAATGAAAACGTCGCTTGTGCGTACATGTGGACTACCACCTTAATGAAGCGATGTGACTCATTTCTCATCTTCAACTTAAAATAATTATAACAAGGATAGGAATAATAAATAAATATTATATTTATAACATATTTATGATTTTATAAAATTAAAACATATATACTTTATTTCTTTTCAACCTTGTAGAAAAATGAAAACATCATTCGTGCATACATACTGATTACCATCTCTATGAAATGACGTGATTCATTTTTCAGGATCAACTTACATAGTTGGTTTTAAAATTTTACTTAATGTATAAATATTATAATTATAATAAATTAATATTATTGATTTAATGAAACCATAACCACTTTTACCATGGTCAGCAGACCAATGTTGTTTTTAGTTTATAAATTGAACAACCCCAAAATATTCAACAAGGCCTTAACCTTTTTAGTCACTAAATAAAACATGATTAAAAATGAAATAAAGGGAATAATTTTAATTGAATTAAATTTAAGAATGTTTCTAATAAATTAAATAACTAATATAATTTTATTATTTCATTTGTAGGGAATGTATGAAGCTAGATAGAACTTAAGGTAAGGGACTTTATTTGAAAATATTTTTTTATGTTTTTCTTCCAAATATTTTTATTCCATGTCAAGGTTATTTGAAATTATTCAAGAATGTTCATATTTATTATTAAGTTTTATATAAAGGTTATTTTTACAATATTTTACTTTATTTATAATGTTTTAAAAAATAAAATTTTCAATGTTTTCCATATGGGTTATTTTACACTTTTTACAAAACTACAAAAAAAAATGATTTTTAACATATATGCATTGACCACTTTTTCCCTCTATTGAATACATTATTTGTCACCAAGATTATTTTACAATTAAAATTTTTATTCTAAAATAGATCATATTCCCAATATTCTAGAAATTTTTCATTTTTAATAGTATCCAAGGAAAAATGATATTTTTTTTATGATTATGTGAAAACAGAAAGTTTTTTTTCTTATGGGTTCAAATGAGTTTCCAAGGGTTTTATAATAATAATGTGAAATATTTAAAATATTTTATTCATGATAAAATACATAATAATTATAGATAATAGTGAGCTTGATATATCTCATAATTATGGGTGATCCATATATCTCTCTCCAATGTAGTGGGTAATGATTAGTCTTTAAAGATGAAAAATGAGGGAGATAACCAAGTAGGTTACTCCTATGGAATTAACTCAACACAAATTATTTCCAAAAAGGGTTAAGAACCTATGAATATGGTATATGAATATTATTCTTGAATATAACTATATTATTATTGAAAAAATGGGTTTTATGTAATTGTTTTATTCCATGAGGTAAAGAAATTATATTAACTTTTAAAGGTGAAGGATTTGAAATATTTTCATGTGTTCTCATATGCCTCCAGATTCTTTCACGGTTTTCCTATCCTTAATAATGGGTTCACATTTTTATTCTTCAAGATATGTTTTATTTTCATATGTTTAATTTTTTTATTTATGTGATCAACATTTTATTGGAAAAAATATAAACATTTTCATGGCTTTTCATGTTTTCAATATACTAAAGGCATTCCTTTATTTTAATATCCGTTAGTAAGATTTTTTGTTCATCCCACATTTTAAAATGTTTTTTCACAAAATATAAGGATGAGTATGAACTATATTGATGTTAAACACTCCACTTTGGATATGTATAAAAAAATAAAGTATCCTGAGTGAAATAGAGGTGTAAAATTAATTCCCTATTTTTGTGTAAATAAATATAAACTAGGTGGAAGTGTACACTTTATTATGTAATATTTTTTTCAAATTCTATAAAATATAAAAATAAATGATCATGGTAATATAAAAATGTGAAATATTTTCTATTAAACTCACATTTATAGCTTTTTAAATAATCATTACTGTTTATATGATATGTATATTTTTAAACATTGAAAATAGATATTCATAATAATCTCACACACCTAAGTATATCAATGACTATGTAACATTACATGTGATACCCTTTAATGTTCTAGTCTAGATAATAATTCTCCACTTACTATCACATGAGTCTACTCCTTATATCACATAAAAGATTCTAGTCATGCTAGTATTAATGTATTATCACAACCCATGATACTCCATGATTACCATAAATTAATGTGAACTCAAAGTCAAACATTGAAGGGATTTTATCATCCCACTATTTATGTAATACATGTTGAATACATGAATGAATGATAGAGGATATTTCGGTTATTATAAAACTATTATACAAACCCATTGATAACCAAAATTATATCTTGTCTCCCATGTATCTAATATCTAGATAATTTACATAACCCTCATGATTATTCTGTATTAATGTCTTTGGAAATGGGTCTACTACATTCTCTTATGTATTAAACCAATAGATTTTTTACAACATTCCTCTTAATGATCTCTTGAATGAGATGATAGTTTCAAATTATGTGTTTGGTCCTTTGGTGAAACTAGGTTTCTTATCACTAATAAATAACTTCATTATTGTCATAATAAATCTCAATTTGTCTTAAAATTATAGGATCAATCCCATGTTTAGAAATGGACTTCTTAATCCAAAAAATTTCCTTTATAAAATCTATTAAAGAAATGTACTCTATATCTAGTGTCAAGTATGTCATGGTGTCTTGTTTAGAACCCTTCAAAATTATAGCTCTATTATTGAGGAAAAAAACAAAACCAAATTGAGATATTATATCATTTTTATTACTTTAGAACTTATAATTAGTGTAACCACATGAAATGAGCTCAACCTGACCTCCAAAGGCCAATAACATATCTTTACGTATTCTTAGGTACTTAAGGATATTTTTGAAATTAATCCAATGACTCTAAAAAACATTGGATTTGTATCTAATTGTTTCAATAGGTGACATTGGTTTGATTACATAACATGACATACATGATAGATCCAATGGTGAACACATAAGGTATCATATCAATCTTTTGAAACTATTTAGAAGGATCCTAAATCATCCTAAGATTAATAGCACACAATATTGTTAATGAACCCTAATTGGAGTTCTCAATGCTAAATCTATTTATCATTTTACCAATATATGTGTCTTGAATAATTATAAACAACCTGTTTGATCTATCTCAATAGATATTTATACCAATTAAATAGACTTATTTACCTATTTTTTCATCGAGAGTCACTTTCCCAACCATAACTTTATAGAATTTAAAGTATAGATATATTTTATAATAAATATTATCAAATCCCTATATAATATCATAAATACCAATATAATTCCCCTAAACCTCTTGTTCACACAAGAATAATCCACATTATTTTATAAAAATAAACTCTTTTGTTGAATTATCAAACTAAAAGTTCCAAATATGAGAATATTTTATAAATCCCCAAATAGACCATTGAATATTTAAAACCTTAGTAAAATTTTCTGAAAATTCAAAACCTTCATGATATATCATATATACATCATTAAATAAATTATTATAAAGAAAATTAGTTTTGATCTCCATTTGATATATCTCATAATCATAATGATATGATATGGAAATAAATATATGAATAGACTTTATCATCACAATTGGAGAAAAGGTATCTTCATAGCCAATACCATGAATTTTCTTATAAATGTTTACCTCCAAATAAGATTTATTAGTAGACTCTTAAAAAAACTACTTAAAAGATATGGTATCACCCATTTTAGTGAATTTACCAAGTTAAAAACATGGTTAGTGTACATGGATTATATCTAAAATTTCAATTCCTTTAACCATTTCTAAAAATAAAACATCTATATGGCCTCTTAGTAGGTGTTGGGTTGATATTTTATAAATATTAATACATCAACATTTATAAAAAGAATTATATATCTATAAATCTCTTAATTAATTCCACCATTAAATCTAGGTTCTTCTTTAACTTTAGTTGGTTCTTCATCCAAAAACATTATGAAACCAATACAAATTTCATCTTAATGATACTTTATATTTGTTGGTTTTAAAAAAAATTTAGTTCAATTTTCCTCCCATAAAATCCTTCATTTATGTGTTTCATCTCTATAAAATCATTATATATATCCATAAACACATTTTTTTAGAAGGATAATTTAAATGATATCCCATTATCTTCTTAGGATAACAAACAAATAAGAAATTCCCGATTTAGTGTCAAATTTTTAAATGGAAATCATAATTCAAATGATTTATAACTCCAAATCCTCATAAAGTACATTTTTGGGATATTTTAGTCCATATATTATATAATGTCTTTATAAATACTTTATATAGAATATGGTTTAGTATAAATGAAATATTTTCAAGATAATATCCCCCAAAATAATATAGGAAGGTCACACTGACTCATCATTGATCGAACCATTTCCAAAATGTTATGATTCAACATATTATAAAAACATTTAAAATGTGGTGTTTAGAGTGATTTGTGAAATAATTCCATGATTTTTTATATGATTATTATACTCTTGGATAAATTATTCACCAACCCGAAAAAAATTAATCCTTTTTACTATTTCATTATGTACATAACTATTGAAAACCTTTAACTTTTCAAAAGTTTTGAAACTTGTGTCTAATTATAGTCACATAACCATACAAACTAAAGTCATCAGTAAAGGTTATAAATTACCTATATATACTAATAGATTGATTAATATTTTGATGACACACATAACTATATATAAGATCCAATAATTTACTATCCCTTTCACCTTTTCTATGAAATGGAAATTCAGTCATTTTTTAATAAATAAGATTCACATGTGTAAAGATATTCAAAACTGAATAAATAAAACAATAAATCTCTATAGAGTATATATATGTATTTTTAATTTATATATCCAATGATACAATTCCGTAGGAAATTAGTGTTATAATCTACCGTGATCTTATTATCTTGAATTTTATAGATTGAATTATCTATGCCTAGAATATATAAACCATTCACCATAATCCAAATTCCATAAAATATTTCATTAATTTATATGGTATAAATATTTATCTTAACAATGAAAAAAATCACATATTTTCTAAAAAAGATATATAAATCAAATTTATATTTATGGTGGGAACATAGTAACAATTGTACAATTAAAAAAAATAATTTTCTAGGTAGTCTTAGTTCATAAGTTCCAACCTCTAATGAAACAAATCTTTCCCTATAAAAAACATAAATATACTTCACCTTTCATTAATTATATTATTTTTTAGTCTATGTCTATTATAATGTGAGATACATCTCCAATATTCAATACCCATGAGTCAAAATTAGAGAAATTGATTTTTATACAATAAAATCTATATGATTAGAATTTTTATTTTTTAGATCACTTCTTAACATTATACAAAAATATAAATTGTTTTATATGTAATACCTATAGGATATCTAAAAATCAAAATCATGATACATGACATAACATATAAAATGACCCTAAAGATTTGTGGGAATAATTTGGGGGGGGGGGGTGAATCAAGGATTCAAATCCCTTTTTAAGTTTATTTTAGAAACAACCTTCACAACCAACTAAAATAAGATACAGTAATCATTTTTACACTCCCCAACACATAGGCACAAAAGAAAAAATATATTTTTACAAGTTTCTACTATCAAGATGAAAAATATAATCCTTGGAATAATATAGATTCACCTAAGATCATACAATCCACTATTATCAATATGTTTATTATAATGAGCATGGTTCATTAAATAACTCATGTTACACTAAAGTCTACTTACTATAAAAAATGTTCTTCCAACATAGGTACTATGATAATAATTTATATTAAAAATAGGTGAGTCTTCCAGCAGATGAGACTGCCATCGAGTTTTCACTACGTTGTTCTATATTCTTTTATTCCCAAAACTTTAATAATAGAAAGTATATTCTTCTTCATCTCACATTATATCTCTTTAATAACTAATAAATATTATTTTTTAGTATTTATTCTCCTATATAATATTTCCACAGTATAAAAAATAATATATATCAAGTAGAAACAATTTCATTCATTGAAATTTGAATTTTAAATTTGAAACATAGATTGATAACCGTCTCCAACTTCTCTTAAATTATTCTTCTTGACAATCCCTCATCTTTCCACTTATTATGTTTTAGTTGGTAGTTCTATCCAATTGAAACATATGAACAAAACAAATATAAATTATGATGTGGCTAAACAATTAACTTCAACCATAACTTTTTTCTTCTTCATTCACAATAATCCAACTTCTTCATGACATGAAGCTTTCTTCTTCTACAAATTGAATCATAAACTCCCTTTATGATATTTAAATAATTAATTTGAAAGATTATCATCATAAGTTTAATAAAATTTAATTTTATATTAATTTATAAAAAAAATTTCCTAAAATAATTACCTTGAAATTTCCACACTACCTGTTGATTTTGGATAATTTTTTTGAATAGTGTAACTTCATACATATAAGTAGTGTAAGATAAATATTCTTACGTATTTGAATGACCATATTACATATTATTTATGATGTTTTCCTTTTACACACAACTTCACTAATCTTTAAAAAGAAATTATCTATCCAACTTTAACATCTTACATACCACCAGATTTTTTATATATTCTCATGTAAGATGTTTTATATCCTGATTTTATAGTTTTAAGGAATACATCATAATAAATATTACTAATATTATTATGAACATAAAATATTTTTATGCATGAACTAAAAAACATCTGAAATATCTATATAACATTATAGAATAATCCTAATCTTTAGTTCCTCAGATAAGAACATCTTATTAATTGTTTTTATCTTCATAAAAATCATTTAATTTCCATTTGAAATCATTGACATAAAAAAACAATCTTATATATTCTCCGAAACATCATATGTATACTTTTCCTTTTTCAGGTTTCCAGTTTATCTAACAAACATTGTACGTATTCAATCCATATAAAATTTCCAAACTTAAATCTTTTTAACTCCAAAAATCATAAGAATAATTCCAACCAAATCCAAATCACATCCTAAAAATTAGAAATTCTCAACATTCTTTAAGTCACATTTATAACCTTATTTTAATTGAGTTTTAATTTTATTTATCTAATAAAAACAAAATCCAACATAATAAACATATAAAATTCTTATTTTTCTTCACATCACATCAATTTATTCTTGGGTCTAAATAAACTTTCCAAGGCCTAAAAAGTATTCAATAAATATATCTTAGCATAAATAATCCCACTATTTTGATTTTTTTCAACCAATGAACATAAAAAATTTCAATATTAAAATAATTTTCAATGAATATTCATTCAATATTATAATCCTATGTGAGTGAACTTAGTTTAGGAAACCTGAACATTTAATAATAAAATTAGGATGTATATAAAGAAATGAAATACATTCACCTCTTCACAGTTCATGATCCTCTTCATACCAATAGAAACATCAATATTTATCATCCATTAATACCACTTGAGATACCATTTGAGAATTAGAGATTTTTTTACTTCCTAAAATTTTTTCATAGAACCTATGAATAAAAAATTCCTATATTCATGCTTACCAAAACTATTATAACAGTTCAAAAATCACAAAACTCATACACCCACATACTAAATTTATACATGTACCATTTTAATAACTCTCTCTAAATGCATCATCCCTCTAAATAAGATATTTATCCCCTATAAGGTAAACACATATATTTAAATTTTCTCTAAAAATATTTCTATCCCATTGTAAATACATTTTATAAATAGATAAAGGAATAAAAATTAAGATATTTATGATGTAATTTGTCCCATATTATAAACAATATAAAAATAATAAGTGAGATAGGGGACTAATTCACCATACCTTAGCCTTGATAGAAATTTGGTTGACCTCCCATGATCAAATCATTGAAATTCATCCTTAGGAAATAGTTTAGTGATAATAAATTTAATTTTATCCTTTATTGGAACAAATTTTACATACAAAAAATTATTCTCAACAAACTTTTTTATAAAGTTATATTTTAATAAAATTTACTTTACTTGGAATGTTGATTAATAGTTATTTATAAATTTATATCACTTTTATTATCAAATTTCATAATAAATGAAAACTTCACCTTTACATTGAGATCTTCCAAATGAGTTATCATCCATATCAATTGGGTTGTGAATTTAGTTTAAACCATGTATTCCACTTCAAAAGCACTCTAGGTCATATAATTATTTTTATTTATATTAAAACACACACATATTTCATTCAAAAGGAAAAATCCACCATATGTAGACCTTCTATAAATAATATTTCTATCCCAATATATATATGTAAACCCAAAATAAATTATGTTTTCTACTAATATCATATTTTAGTCCATAATAACTTATATCTTTTATATATATAATGATTCTATTTATTTCCATGAAATTTTATTCATTTGGTTCACTTTGATACCTAGAATATAATTTAAATAAACACAATATTCAGTCTCGAAATAGTCAAGTAGAGAAACCTTACAATTAGATTCTAGAATAATATATGGTCAAATTATTTTACTTCCTCATCCTTAAAAAAATTGTTTCTCCCTGAAATATGTATATAAACATTCTTTGATTCTTTTATTATATATTTTTAAAAATATTATCAATTATAACTATCTTGAGAAAGAAAGATAGGGCATATGTCTTGAGAAATTATTAAACCTAAAAAATATCTTATTTCACCTAGAATGGAAATTTCAAATTGATTATTAATTTAAAAAGGGAACAATTCATATAATACTTTATTTTAAATAAAAATAATATCATTTACATAAACAATAACCATAAGTGATATATTATAGTCATCTTTAATATATATATTTTTATCCACTTTTCCTTTCTTAAACTCTAACTATTTAATGTATGTTCTTACTTGTAATAACACGCTCTTAGGTACTATTTTTAACCCATATAGAGTCTTATTTAATCTATATACAATAATTTAATCTTCTCTATGAAATAAATTGGTTTGTTTATCAATGTAAACTTACCATTCAAACTATCCATTGAAGAAGGAAGACTTGACCTCAATTTGGAAAATCTTTTATTCACTTTTTACTAAAATAGAAATAAATATCCTTATGTTATCTAGTATATAAACTGGTGTGAATGTATCATAAAAATCAATTTATTCAACTTGTTAATACCTTTTCATAATAATAATTCATTATTTCTTACTACCTATCCATTCTCATTCATCTTGGTTTGAAACACCCACTTTGTTCTGAAAATATTCTCATTTTTACGATTGGGTACCAAATAAAAAATTTAATTCTTATATATTTGATCTAATTAATCATTCATAGCATAAAACCAATTTTTATTCTCTAATGATCCAGACACATGTCTTAGTTCAACTTAAAAAAACTATGAGGTATGTGATGCTACCCTCAAATTTCTACGAGTCCAAACCAACTTTCTTTATTCTGCATTGATGTTTCAAACCTCCAATTGATTTCTCAACATTGGATGAGATGATAGAGGTTTCTCTTCATCAATATAATATGATTAATCATTATCTTTATTATACACTTCTTCTCAACTAACCTTTTCTTAGAAACTTCTTACTATTTTTCAATAAAAAAATATTTATAATTACATTTGGGACATGCGTATTGATGCATGGTTTATTTATATAAATGTTCTAGAAACTTTACATAAATTGTATCAAAAATATTATATATATCCTTACTAAAATAGTGATATCTTATTTCATTTTTTAGTATATCCTTGGAAAATGACATCAACACCTCTCTTATCAAACTTCCTAATATTTTCAACTTTCACTTTGATTACAAAAGGGGTACCAAATAACCATCAATATTTAAATCATGGGGAATTATTATATTACATATCTTATGGAATAATATTGGAATTTGGTATTTTAAAACAATATTTTTGAATGTGAATATCCACACCAACAACCTGTCTTTGAAAATTCTAAGAAGTATCATGCTCAATCAACACAGAATGAGCCATCTCTACCAAACTTATATTATTATAATTAGTTGAAAAATTATGGTGTAAGGTGAAATAAGTTCATGGTTAATATAATTATTCTAAATAAAAGCATTAAATATTCCACTAGTGTATTCTCAACTATTTTCTATCTAGATCATTTTCAAAGAGAAACCATACTACTTTTAAACTCTTCTACTAAAAATATGGAACATTTTCAGAGCCTCTAATTTATAATTTATAAACATAATAAAATATTTTTGAGTAAATACATAATTGAATTAAGTAAAAATAAATATCTAAACTTGTTTATTACTTTATCATAATACCACAAATGTTTGAATAAATAAGATCCAATGGACTATTTATTTGAATCTCAACATTCTTATGTGAAAAATTAATAATATTACTCTTTTGAAAAGTAATGAACATCCAATTTCTCCCTATTTTTAGCATAATAACATCATAAAAAATTTATTCTCAATTAGAATTAGACATGTTATTATATAAAAGATGAAAAATAATTTATCGCGTAATTGATTTTAGTCTTTCAAACATAAGTAAAATGAATTTTCACCACCGCCAACCCATAAAAACATTATCTTTCTTCGTTGTATTCTTTTCATAAAACATATATATTTTAACCTCTAGAAAAAGAACCCTTATTTATAGAAATAAACATTATTACCTTCACCACATTGATGAGATACACTTAATAAATTGTTTTTCAACCCATTGATATATAAAGTGTTCTTCAAATTCAAATTATAAAATCAATCACTACTGAAAAAATACATTGATTTTAAGTGACCCATAATTTCCAATGGTCATTGAGATTTAATTTAACTTATATATATTACTATATTTTTAAATATTATATCATGTGTGAAGAAGATCCACTATCCATAATCTATAAAAACTAACTTTTTGAATCTTTATGTGAAACCAAAATAATAAAAAACTTTTCTTTACCTTTCTTATTCTTATAAGACTAATGATTATTAAAATTAATAGTAAACTAGTTTGGTAGTATGGTAAGAAAATATTATGAAAATTTACCCATATAGTCACATATTCTATAAAATTCTTTTAACTATTGATTTTTTTCAACTGTTAGTCAATATTTTTAGGCATTCTTATAAAATTATCTTTTTTAAGTAACCTAAATTAACATAAAACTCTATCTCTAAAAACCTATAGAAACATGATGGTATTATTAGTTAAACCAATAAATAATTTAAGTGTTTAAAACCCCCCAAAATTATAATAATATTCATAAAAAACATATCTCCCCTATAAATAGCTTGTTTTCCAGATTTTGACATATGTTTTGATTACTTCTTTTGACCATAAATCTTAGTTACTTATTGTGAAACAAAATGTTATAAGGATACAAAAACATTATTTTTTTATCTACAATTATTTGAAAATTTTCATTAATAACCATTTTTTTTAATTTTTTTCCTTTAAGTTAGTGACTATAGAATTTCTATATTTCTGAGAAATACTTTATTTTACTACAAACTTGGTCTTCTTCACCTATATCTTCAACTCATAATTTTCACAGAAAATTTAAATATATTTATCATCCTTTATGGGTGATGTTTTTGCTTTATTTGATATTTATCATTCTATGAAAATTAAACATTTTTCATAGATTTATTCTTTGAAATTTCAAAAACTTCTTGAATAGAATTATGAAAACTAGATTTATACTTGTCCAATTATTTTTCAGCATTGGTAAAATTAAATTGGACAATACTAAACTATTTTTATTTAATTTTAGCTTTCAATTATATCTCAAATTTATAGAATTATATTCATAAATTAACTTCTTCATATCATAAATCTCTTTATATAACCTTTATTCTTATTTAGAATGAATAGATTATTTGTTTCTTGAAGATTAATTGTATTTATTCATATTTTTTATCTCATTTTAAAAATTTGGGATTTTGGGATGGAATTAATTGAGTTACAACTTCAACATAAACTACATTTTAGATTCTTTATCACTTCCAATATCACTTCATTCATAACTCATGAACTCTTCCCCATTCACTTTTGCAACCAATAAATTTCCATCAACTTCATTGGAAGTCTCAACTTAATCATCATCATCACTAATCTTATCATATCTAAATTAGATAATATTTTTTTTTTATATCTAGATAAATTATTACCCTTCTATTTTGATGAAATATTTGATTTATTAATTTTTATTTCTTTCTTCTTAGAGAAGGTCCTTGGCCTTTGATCTTCATCCTTTCTAGGTTCTTCTTCTTTCAATTTTAGAAAATTTGTTGCAACATCTACAATGGATCTACAATTTAAAATTTCAATATAATTTTTCACTTAGATTTTCAATTTATTCTTCCCACAATTGTAGTGTTAAGAGGAAATATTTTATCAATATTTTAATCAACACATTCATCTAATTCTGAACAAATAACATCTTCCTCATCAGCTTCTTTCTTATTCTTCTCTTTCTATAGATATTTTAAAGAAATTTTACTATCAGCCTTTGAATTATTATAGAAAAACCTTTTATATATCATTTGAAATAAGGAATATATGTAAATAATAAATAGGGAGTCTATCCATGTCACATTCTTCAAGTGATTATAATTTTTTATCAAATTGAAACATCTTATGTTTTGGACTGGGTTAAAAAATACCAAGTGATTTTTAACATTCTATTTGGTGGATGGGATGAATCTTTCCCGAATGGCCCTAAGGCCTTCATTTTTATTTTTATTATGGATAATACCCATTTTAAGGGTTGAAGGAGAACCCATAAATGACCCATAGTCCCAAGGTAGAAATCCTGATTGACCCGTAATTCCTGACCCGAAGTCCTATAGGCATACCATGGCCATAACATGACCCGTAGGCCCAAACCACTAGAACTACCCCTCCCTAGATTCTGCATCATTGATCACTTAACTCCCCACCTTGAATTGATGATCTAATAGCATTTACCTGTACAAAGTTTCATGGTGCCTGGTCCCGATGGAGGATGCCATACCCTCTCATTCTTCCAATCCGGTTAGCTCTCCTTCTTGTGGCTGCTACTCATGATACTCTAATCCTCTGCTGGGGCCTGTTCTGTGTGAACTAGTATACTCCATGTTATCAATGGCCCGAAGGCCCTATGGTCCAAAGGACTTTGATGACCTGAAGTCCCTGGAGACCCATAGGCCCAAACCAGTGGCCCGAAGGCCCAAATCGGGTGAATCGCATGGTTGGTGCATTGTTAGTTTAGCAATATCAGTCAACTGTGTGACCCATTTTATTAAAGGTAATGTGTTTTTTACACTAAGAAAAACCAATGAGTAACTATGTGACTTGGTTTAGGTGTGTAGGGGTGACCCTCATGGGATACACACATTTTTTCCAAACCATGTGTTAATCTCGTACCTTTAGTACCACTTTACTAATAACATGTCACAATTGATGCACAATTATATCAAACCACACAACCAAACCTTGTTGGGAATTACTTATAGGTAGAGGATTCTATACAGTTAGCACACAATTTTCTAAACTGTGCGACCAAACCATGCGACTATTTAAAAAGAAGGAAAATATGATTTTCTCCACCTTAATGACAGGAAATTCATCCCTTTTCCATCAAATTTCACACTTAGTAGGGGGAAATGTGATCTTCTCTCCACCATTCCTAGATTTGTGTCTTCTTATCTATCTAACCTATAAAGTAGGAATTATTAGGTTCATTGGAACTATATTAGTAAGCTCTGACTACTCATGTTTCTCTTATTCATTTGTCTCATCATACAAAATTCTAAATCTTTGAAAGAACGTTTCCTTATTTTTAGCGCTTTTGAATATTATTCCAATTTATTCTATTCCAGCTCAAATAAAATCTTGATATTGGATTATTATACCTTAATAATAATGATTTATGTGTTATATATTCTTTTTCTTTAAAGTTAACTTTTTTATATAATATTTTCATTGTCCCACATGTTGGAATTTTCCATGCATTACCTCTAAAATTTATAATACATTTAACTAAATTGGTAGATCATGAATTTTGATACCTCAGACCCTATAGTATGGTTGAAGATGACGACCTTAACCCAAAACACCTATTAATATTAGTTTTTAGTGCATTTAGTAACCACCCTTGAACCAAGATGAAACCACCCTATATGTGTGTTCTTTAAATGTCTTGGCAAGTATATAATGAAAATAAGAATTGAAATGGGTTAGATAAAACAACATTAAATCTTAATAATCCACTTAATTATGGCATTGTGAATTGGAAAATAATACTAATTAAATTATGTGGAATGAAGTGGTATAACAATAATGTTCTATTTTATAATAAAATCTCCCTTGAGGTGTGATTTCTTAAAATGGAAATAGATGATTCAATAAGTGTTAGTTTATGTGTGATGGCATGGGTCATTCCCATGGAAGTTTTATTTTAAATAAAATAGTTTGACTTCATGTAATATTCTTATGGTTTAATTGTATCCCTCGATTCCTCAAATTAGTATGTTTATTACAAGGCATATTAATTTTTCATGTTGAGATAATTAATAGAATTCTTATGGACATGGCCATATTTATTAATTAAAATAAATAGATAAATTATTTATGTGACATGAGTGATACTTGGGTTTCCGCTTTATAAAACATGAAGGATGAGATCATATGTTACTAAAATTATGTATTTCCTGAGAGACACATAGGTTCATCTTTATATAACACCTTATATAGGATCATAAGTTTTTTTAGATCTTGTGTTCCCTGAGAGATACCGGTTTTCTATTTTATATAATTCCAATGATGGGATGATAAGTTAATTGAATTATATTACATATTGATAGATACTTGGGTTTCCTTATTATGGAACACCATGGATGAGATCATATACTAGATGACTGTCCTCATGCTATGAGTGATACTTGAGTTTCATTTTTATAGAATTCCATGGATGGGATCATATAGAAATTAAGAGTTGTGGGAGATAATTGGGTTTTATCTTTACGAAATTCATAGCCAGTCTCATTAGATAAATGGAATTACAATTCTCATTAGGTAATACTTTGACAAGTCATTACAAAATTCCTTGGGCGGGATCATAGGAAAATGAATTATAGTATGTTTTTTTCTTTAAATATAACTCGTGGTCCCTTTTGAGGTTTTTTACACACTTTTATGAATTCCTAGGCTTATATACATGGGTCCTTGGACTATATTATTATTGTTATTATTACCAATTACACCTCAATGTGGTTTCCATGGATCCCCACCAGTTCATGTATATATATGCATATAATTGTTGACATATATACCTAGATATACATATTGGTGTGTTTAGAGATATTCTGGATTAATCCAAAGAATGTATGGACGACCAAGTTTCCTTGAAGAACCTGATCCAACTTGTTTACTTTTATTTTGTTTAAAATACTTACTTGTATTATTTTGATACAACTATACACTACTTTATTTTATACTCATTTAATGGATTATGCACTAGGCACCATTGGTTGTAGACTACTGAGCATATCTCACACCTTGTTCGGTCTGCCATTTCACGAGGCACTTGAAAAAAACTCATGATTGTAGGATTAGGCTCTTGGATTTTATGTTCTTGGTATTATACTTCTAGTCTAGGATTGATTATAGGAGAAGATGACTAGGGTTGTGCTCATGATTCTATTGGAGAGAATCATTGATTCTTTTATTCATTTAATATTGTCATTGGTCTTTCCATGTATTGTGTATAATTTCTTGTATTTATATTAAATTATGTTCATACATATCCTTTTTGTTTATTATTGATTATTTGTTATTATTTTATTTGGAATAATTTATTTATTATTACTTCTATAGTATTTTTCTACTAATCTGGAGGGTATATTCTCCCTTCTATACCACCTTTATACCATCACTACTAGTCGATAGCCTCTAGCATACGGGGAGGTGCGCTTGAGGCCTAGTGTCCAACCATCTTAGGGAAATGTTATAATTGGATTTTGGGTTATGATTCTACAAGTGTAATAATAGGTTTATTTTTCCTCTTCGTAAATACTATTTTTGGAAAAGGTAGATATTATTTTAGGAATGTATTGGTACATTCCAAATAGCTCATGTCTAGGTCTGACCAACCCATGCACAATGGAAATATTCAGTTTCCAAAGAAGGGATTATTGATTCCTTTACTATTATGGTTGATTTCTATTTCATCTAAAGTTATTGATGTTCTTTCATTGGTTATTTATTATATATTTTTACACATAGACCAGTGTAACAAGGAGGATTTTTCACATGAATCATTCAAGGCACATAGAGATTTAAATTCCATGCATATGCCATGCTATATAGATTGAATTATAGTTTTCCTATTGCATGATGATTTTTATACCCTTCTTGGTGAATATTTGGCATTATTATCAGTATAACATGTTATGTACTTTGTTAGTATTTTTAGTTGTATATTCCAGGCTTGAGAGTTTGCTTCTTATATAGTAACTTTCCATGTTTTTCCATGCTTGTATTTATTGCTTATAATGGTGTTCCCATTGTATTCATGATATATGGTTGATTAAATAAAATGTATAAATCAACCTATATAGTGCTTTACTATATTTTTTGATGGTGGAATTCAATTTAATCAACTGATTGTTTTATGTTTGAGCCTTGAACCATGGGTTTCATGGGCCGAATCATTGATGGTAACAATTAACGTGATGAAAAATTTTAAATATATTAATAGTATAAACCCTTATAAATTGGGAATGGTAACCCATATAATTAAACTATCATATATGGGTTTATTATATTTTTAGACTAAGAGTGTTAACATAGTTGAAGTTATATGAATGAAAATTTTAAATTATAAATGAATGTAACTATATAATTTTGGAATGGCGATTAATCTAACTAGACTATTATACAGAATAAAAAAATTTGAATCTTGAATTATAAATGAATGGTTAATGAATTAAAATAGTTGGGACCTTAAATGGTAAAAAAGTTATTTTTTTTGAAAAATTAAAACAAGTACTTATTAATGTTAGTTAAATGTGTTATAAAACCAAATTTATAAATTCTTACACCTCTACAATTTGGGAATGAAAACCCATGTGACTAATTATTGAAATTTACAACTAAAACCAAGTGGGTCAGTTGGTGCATGTTTCTTAGGATATAACTACACTCGATCCAAGTAGGTTAGTCATGATATGATATAATTATGTGCTAAACCCAATATGGGTGTTTTAAAAATCTTGAATGAAATAGTGGGACCCTTGTAGGTCACCATTTTTCCATCATATAACTTAGTACTTAACCCCAAGGGGGTGTTTACATTATAATGGGATTGTTATTTAAAGTGTCCACGACCACTTATATGGTTACATATAAATGTATGATGGAATATTACTTAACCAATTAACCTTTAATGAAAAAATATTATTGTCTATTCTTATTCAATATTGACTTAAAATTAGATTTTTATTTTATTTTCAACAATCCACTTTTTGGATAAGTGGTAACCAACATACCACGTGGGAATCAAAATAGAAGAAGCACAAATTCAAAGTTCAAAATTAAAACACGACTTGATAACACAAAACCCTATAAGATATTTATTGAGGATTCACCCACGTCTGCCAAATATCGTCGCAAACCATCATGAGACACCACTATAATCATTGTTGTCCTATTACAATAGATTTCATCATCGACACCATTCAAAAACCACACCAGATCACCGGAGATCTCATAGCCTCCATAAAACATCATTCACCATGTCTTTGTCATCCCCAATGAAGTGGAATTAACCAAAAATCAAATAGAATGATAAAAAATGTAGAAACCATTGGCACTACAATGTCGTGAACCAACATCCACAAACAAAACCAAACATGAAGAAACCAACAACCCAAAAATGAACTTTTTCTGAATAGAACTCAACCAAATCGACAACCAAATGCCATTAAAAAGAGAGAACTGAAACTGATCACATGAGTATCACCATCGGCACCAAGCCCCATGTCCTAAAACCTCAGTGAACCATAGCTCGAGATCTGACCAGGATAGGAGTAGAGGGACTAAGGTCAGGGTATAGAAATGAAAGGTTGAGGTTCCGAACATTGACCTTACGGAAAGATGAAAACCATATTAAAAGAAAATAATGAGCTAGAAAAGGATTTCTAAGAAGGCCAGAAACCACTGAACCTCAAATACCAAAACCCATGTGTTTCCTTTTCCCTAGATCTGAGATAGAGAGTTGCAATGGAACACAAGGTCAGAGTAGGGTTGTGGCAGCCGAGGGATTCACTAGCAAATCGCCATCATCTGGGCCCTAATAACCTCATGAGGTAATTTCACCAAGAACTCCAGGTAAGTTTTAACTTTACCTTTTCATTTTTAGATGTTGGGGATGGGAATGTTGACATTTCTTAGGAATCCTTTTTGAATTTTCCTAGGTTCTATTGGACCTAGAGATTATGCATTATGGATTTGGTGAACTCATTTTCAATCGTGACTCTAGTTTCAAGACCGATTACTTATTTCAAACAAAAGGGATATCCTAGTATAAGTATCTTTATTATATCCTTTAAGAATTTCTAAACACCCATGATAAGTTATCTGATGTGAAGTGTTGTGTGGGTGTCATTTTTTCCGAGTAGAACTTATAGTGATGAACAAATATCCCAAGTAAATGGGTGAACATTTAGAATGTTAAGCCCTGTTAAAGGTGTGAGAATCATGTAATCTTCCAAATTAGAAGGTTAGACATACCTTGGGTATTATTGGACACTTTTTTGATCATGTGACCCTGCTCTTCTTTTAATGGGATATTGTATTCTAGGAATACATAGTGCACGATTCACTGTTTTGCTATCGTAGTGAAACATATTGTTACATGTGAATCTTGTTGAGTTAAAATTAATACGTTAAATCGTATATTTTTTGAGTGATAAGGTCACTTAATACCTTAAAATATATGATTACCCAACCTCTTGGATGAAGGTCTGTGGGTTCTTAAAGGCTATGTTTACCAGTAATCATGGAGTTGAGTGACCTGGACATTGTGAGATCATTATGAGCTTTATAACAATGAGCTGGAAATTGAAATTTGAGTTTTCCCATGGATTGAGGATAATGTTGTAAAAAGGATTGGGTGTTTTAACGCTAATGATCTTGTTTAATTTTTGATTTATCTCTATTGTGGATGAAGTGCATGGGATTGAATTAATAATAGTATCACATGTACATATATAGGTGAACCAGAACTAGTTTACTTTTGAGTGGATGAATTTACTCTCTTCTTGTGTTATGCTTCCTAAAAGGGTTTTGACCATGTCTAGGAACACATTTCAATGGTAATGGAATATGTTCCATTGAATGTATTCTATTCTCAATGATGTGATAACTAGGGCACTCATAATGTGGAAGTATCATGTTGTTCATGAAAAGAGTTTCCTTCAAAGCTGAAGGAATTCAATCATAAAGGGCCATTCATAAATAGTCAGAATGGGTTTAAAAATATAGTAATCTTGTTAATTGTTTGAAACCTTAAAATAATGCTTTAAGGTTAGTGGTTATTCGACAATTAATGGAACATAGGGATGCCTATTTGGAAATTTGTTCCAAGGGGGATTATTCCTTAATAAGACTGACGTGATAAGTGGCATGGTCATCTTGGCCTTGACGATGAAAGACCCATGCAAGCATGAGTCAGGTATGGAATCAGGTTGTATATGAGAGTACACCCACTATGTAAGGAATTTTTGGTACACACCAGTTATATGGGGTAATGTTTAAGGGTAGTTCCTATGATGAACTATATCCTACAATCAATTTAGGGAATCATGAGATGGTTGACCCATGTTTGAACCTATACAGTCATGGCTAAGAGATGTAGTATCAGGCATTAGATAAGACTGTTATAGCCTTTTTTTTAATTTGATTGTGGATCAAAAGGAACATCATGAGCCTAATGATAAAATATTAGATTACTCTTTATCTAGATTCAATCATGAACTCTATATTGACTTTGTCCTATATATGTTGAGAGAGAGCATCAGTTATACTCCTAGATAAAAAATAAAAATACTTTTATGTTTTAATGGATGGGATACTTATAAGTTCACTCAAGGAGTGGTTTAAATAAATACTTATATAATGGATACCACCATAGGAAGTTAGTATATGACCCTATTAAGAGAAGGGATATGATAATGTGAGACCAATCATTGGATGGTTATTTTGGAAATCGTTTATTATTTGATAAAGAGAACCAAGAATGGTTCTATTAAGAGACATAACCAAAATTTAGTTATGTATTTTTGTGAATGTGATCAATGAGATCTTATGATACCTCTTATTAAAGGCTTTATGATTCATCTTTTGAAAAGCACCAGCCATCTAAGGCAATAATTTCTAGGAATCATCAACTGAAGGTAGTTCAACTAGATCTATCTTGAAAGAAGATATATGGTTTTTGAGGACCATTTCATGCAAATTATGGGATTTGGAGGGTGTCAAGGAAAGGTTCATATAGACTTTTCAACAGAAGCTAAAGTGACTAATTTTGAGCTGGATCAATTGGAGTTGATTGTTGAAAACAAAATGAGGGCTGGGAGTGATGTCCTCACCCATAATTGGGTGTATCATTTTGAGAAACATTCTGAAGTAATTGTTAGTATTCTAAAAATGTGTTTTAGTAGTCAATTCTAATGGTTTTAGTGCCATGACTCGAAATTGGACATTAAAAGGTTAAAACCTAAGGTGGGGAGTACCTTGGGACCCTTGCTAAAAGGTATGATAATGGTATCATGTATCGACCTAGAAAATCTTGTGTAAGATCCATCTATACTTTTTATCCCTGGTTATGAGAATTGTCTTGAGTTTAATAGTTTATATGTTGTATGTTTGGAATGAGTTGTGGAGGTGAAATGGGTGTATGGAAACTCAACACATATGTTTGAGTGAAACATCATGACTTGAGTAGGTTAGGTGTCGTTTTTAATTGTTTCCCAAGGACTCTCAAGGATGATAATTTCTAATGTGGGGAGGTTTTAATGTCCTTTTTTGGACCAGTTTATAAAACTCCAAGTGATTTTGAAATTTTTGTTTGGTGGAAAAGCCAAATCTTAAATTGATCCTCAGGATGTAAATCAGAAAATTGAATCAATTAAAAGTACTATTTTTAAATTTTTTAATCCCTATAAGGTATCTCAGGAGTTCAGTTGAGTTTAATAAGCTTTAGGATCTGAAATCATTAGTTTTTAGAGAATCGGAATGAGGCACATGGTTGGTGAATAGTTAGTTTAACCATGCGAGTAAGTTGTGCATCCCCTTTTCTTTAGGGGCACAAGTTTTTTACACCATGCGACCCCCAGAAGTAAATGTGCGACATTCTGCATGTGTATTGGGGTGTACCTCATAGGTTTTCATGGTTTTCCCAAACCGTGTTCCTAGCATAAACCCTTAGTGACTCTTAACCAGTATCAACATATAGTTAGAGCATTGTTAGATCAAACCATATGAACTAACCGAGTAGGGTGTAGATTCTAGGTAGAGGAAGCTTTAGGGTTGGCGCATAGTTTTCCAAACCATTAATATTTTTAAAAATATGGAAAATAAAATTTCCCTATAACTTCCTTAAATGTAATTCCACCCTTTTTCATTCCCATTTCACACCCAGTAGGGGGCGTGTAAGCTCTTCTACTCCCTACTAGGCTTTGTGCCTCCTTATCTATCTAACCTCTAAATCAATCATTATTGGGTGCATTGGAACTGTATCATTAAGCTTTCAGCTCTTCATTCTTCTCTTCTTCATTTATCTTTCTATACACAATGCTAAATCTATATGAGATCATTTCCTTATTTTATGGTGTTATATGATTATTCAAATTTCTTCTGTTCCATCTAGAATTAAAGCTCGATATTGGATGATTATACCATCCTAATAATTAGTTATGTGTTATATATATTTCCCACATTATTTTTCATTGTTTATATAATATTACCATTGTTCTACACACCATATTTCCTCATGTGTTGCCTTTAAAATGCGAAATGGATTTAATAAAATTGTTATAACATGCCTTTGGAGACCTTAGACCCTATACATGGTAGAATGTGATTAACTTAACCAAAAAAACCCTTATGATAAATTCTATTTTATTCTTAGTTACCACACTTGAACTGAGATTAAACCACAATATAGGTGTGTTATTTAAATTTCTTGGTATGTTTATAAATTCCAAAAAGAATTAAAATGGGTTTGATAACTCCCCCTAAATATTGATAATACACTTAATGGTGATGTTGTGAATTTGAAAATATTATTAATTGAATTAGGTGTAATTAAGTGGTATGGTTATCATTTTCCATTTTATAATAAAAAACCCTTGAGTTGTGCTCTCTAAAAATGGAAATGGATGGATCAATAAGTGGTAGTTGATGTGTGATGGAATGGGTGTTTCCCATGGCCTTTATATTTTAAATGAAATGTTTTGAGTGCATGTTAAATGGTTATAATATAATTTTTTCCCTTGATTCATAAATTTGGAATGTTTATTACATGACCTCTTAATTTTCCATGTTGAGATAATTAGGGGAATACTAATAGAACTGACCATCTCTATTACTTAAAATTAATTGGGTAAATGATTTATGTTCCATGAGTGATAATTTGGTTTCTACTTTATGGAATTCCAAGGATAGGATTATAGGTTACTTAAATTATGTATTCCATGAGTGATAATTGAGTTCCTCTTTATGGAACACCTTGGACAGGATCATAGGCAGTTCAATATCATGTGTTCCTTGAGTGATACTTGGTATTCATTTTTACATAATTACAAGGATGAGATAATTGGTTACTTGAATTATATTACACATTGAGAGATACTTGGGTTTCCTTGTTATGGAATTCCATGGATGGGATCATCTGATAGATGAATTCCCTCACACTCTGAACAATACTTGGGTTTCATTTTTATGGAATGACATGGATAGTTTTATAGGGAAATTGGTGGTTGTGAGTGATACTTAGGTTTCCTCATTATAGAACACCATGGATGAGCCCACTAAATAAATGTAATTATTTTGATCCTTGAGTGATACTCATGTTCCACATTACAAAATTCCTTATATGAGATCATAGTACAATGAATTATAGTATACTTTTTATTTTTACATATCAATTGTGGTTCCCTTTTGAGGTTTTGTATACTATTTTATGGATTCTTGGGATTATAGACTTGGGTCCTAGGACAATATTATTATTGTTATTATTTAAACTATTACTAAAATGTGGTTCCCATATATCCACTTAAATACATGTATATATCTATATAAATATGTTGAAATATATGATTAAATATATATGTGGGCATGTTCAGAGCTATTCTAGCTTAAACTGAGGCAGTTGTGGCTGGCTAGGTGTCCTTGAAAAACTGAAGCCGACTTGGTTACTTTTATTTTATTTACATTACTTCCTTGTATTATTTTGATATACATGTAAACTTCTTTATTTTATACTCACATACTGGATTACACATTGTACGCCATTAGTGGTGGCCTAATAAGTATATCTTACACCCTGTTTAGGTATCCATTTTTCTGGGTACCTAAACAACCCTCATGATTACATGACTAGGTTCCTAAATTATACTTTCTTACTGTTATCCTCCTAGTCTGAAACAAAGTATGGGATTAGAGGACTGAGATTTTTCTCATTATTCTATTAGAGATAAAATTTATGTATTTTATTCATTTTCTTCCATTGTTGGTATTTCTATGTACTATGTATACCAGCCTTTATTTATGTTAGTTCATGTTCATGCATGAAATAATTCTAGTTTATTATTGACTATTAGTTATTATTGTATCCAACTTTCTTAATTTATTATTTATTATTCTATATTTTACTACCGATACATAGGGTGTAGTCTACCCATTGTACCACGTTTAGAGACTCACTTCTAGTCAGTATCCTAAGGCATACGAGGATACATGCTTGAGGGCTAGTGGACAACTAGATAGGGGAACCATTATAAGTGGATTCCATGTCAGGATGCTACACAAACTTAGTTGGTTAAATGTGTATAATCTTACAAATAAGTTTTATTTATTAAAAATTTTCACTAAAACGTATAATTATACTCAAAATTTCATTTAACATTCTGATGAAATCATTCATAGTTTCATCTTCCATAATTTTGAAGTCTTCATACTTTAACCACCAAACATGTATTTTTTTATGCTTTACCATGGAAATTATTTTATAAATATTTTCAATTTTATACCATATACATTTTTCAATGTTGATACCTTTTAATTTTAGAAATTAATTATCTCATAAGGATGAGAGAATATAATTTCGATTATGGAAATCATTCTCATAGTTCATTGTATCGACTACTATCATATCAATATTTTCATCATGAGGTGGAAACCCATCAATTGAAGCCTCAAATATATCCAAATTTATTTATAGTAGATATTGGAAACTCTTTTCATTCTAAATGTAATAATTATTTTCCATTAAAGTTGGGAATCCCAATATGGTTCACCAAATTGTGGTTTTCCATATGTACAATAAAAATTCAATTACTATATCTCTAAAAAAGAGTAACTGTTTTTATCTAAATAATATATAATCAATGAAGGGATCTACAGATCTTGGTTGAATTTATCTTTCACTTGGGATACACTCATCTTTCTAGGTCACCCAGTTCCTAAATGGGTGGGTAAAATGAGGTTCAAACCACCTTTTTTGACTGATTTTTGTGTCGAACCATCACCGATTGGGTTGTCACCCTCCAGGATGATCTGTAATCTCAGCTAGAAATGAATCCTTCCAAGATGAGCATCTATATAGAGTAACCTCCTCATGATGAGGAGGTTCCCTTGTGAGGAAGGTTCAAAAAGGCCACTCTTGGGGTACCTTTTTAGAAAAATAATGAAGTGATATAGGATCTGATACCACTAGAAATGATGCCCAAGGACAATGTGAATCACTGGGGGTAAATCAATGATTCATATTAATTTTTATGTTTATTATAGAAACAACCTTATCCACCTATTAAACTGATATAATTTTATCATTTTTACACACACCAACACACAATCATATAATATATAATATATATTTTAAAGGTTTTACCTCTAAAAAAGAAATGGATAATCCTTAACATTTTATGGATTCACCTAAGATCACATGTTCAACTAGTATCAACATGTGGATAACAACTAGAAAGTTTTATCCTTTAAATATTGAAAGAATAAATTATCTAGACTATGTAAAATTTTTTTCCCACAAAAATAAAATGATAAGAATGTTTTTTGAAAATAGGAGAGTTTTCCACCAGATGAGAATACAATTTTGTTATTACTATATTGTTCTGTCTTATTTTCCTTCTACACTTGAACAATAAGAAGTATTTTCTTCTTAAACTTCCTTTATATCTCTCTGATAATATTTTAATATTTATTTTTATTTTATATTTTCATCCATAATATTTTCACAACACAACACGTATTGTATATCAAACATCAATTATTTTCTTCTTTGAAATTTGAATTTAAAATTCAGAACTTATATAAATAAATATATATAACTACTCCTAACTTCTTATTCAAATACTTTCTTATTTTTTATTTTATTTAACACAATATTTATATATATGTGAAACACATGGTACAATAGTATGTGTCATAATGTGTCCAAAAAGTTATCCTCAAATATAACTTTCTTATAATTCTTTCACAACAAACCAACTTCTTTATGACACAAAACTTCTTTCTAATAATTCTTGAATTAGAAACTACCTTTTTGATATTCAAATAATTCACGCATAGTAATAGAATTATTAGTTTTAATAAAAATAAATTCTATATGAATTTAGAAAATATTAATTCTAAAATAATACTATTGAGATTCTTGAACTCCATGTTAATTCTTAGAGAAAATATATTTTTGGAAAAGTGTAAATTCATATGTATATATGGTGTAAGATAAATACTTTTATGTATATTAACTCTCATCTTTGGTATTTCTTGATATGTTTTCCTTTTCAACACAACTACACATATCTTTACAAATATATTACATATCCAACTTTAATAACTTATGAACCACCAAACGTCTCATGTATTCTTATATATGATGTTTCCCGTTAAAAGTTTTCTATTTTTTATGTATAAATAATATTAAATATCATTTATTTTATTTCAAAGACAAAATATTCTTACACACACACCACAAAACATCTAATGTATACACTTAAGATGATGGACTACGATGAATTTCAACTTCCTTAGATAATAATATCTTACACATGGTTCTAATCTTATAAAAAATTATTTTATTTTCCATTTTAAATATTAAAAATAAAAAAATATTCTTACATATTATTTGTAATATCATACATATAGTTTTAATTTCTAAATTTCCACTTTCCCTGACCAAAATAATACGTATATATTCCTTAGCCAATTTCTAAACTTGGATTTTTTTTTATTTAAAAAAAATTCTAACAAATAGAAATAATTTTCAAACAGCATAAAACCTCTAAAAAACCTTCATATCACTTTAAAAAACTTATTTTAAGTTATTTGTAACATGATTTATTTTTTTAAAGCAAAACACAAAACAATTAAATTATCTACTTTTTTATTTTCTTCCCATCACATCTAGTTCTTCTTGGGTATTAATAATATTCCCAAGGCCATACCAATCATAAAAAAACATCTATTGAAATAAAAAATATTCAAGAAGTCATATCTATAGATGATTATCATATTTTATATCTTTTAATTAAGGAATTTTAAGGAAACAACTCCCACTAAAATTCTGAACCCAAACATCATTACCTTTAGTCCACCATGATATCTATTTCACTAAGTTTTGTAATTGATTAAGTATTTATCTCAAAAAATATCTATTTAGGTAGGCCACCAAGATAATTATATCAAATGTGACTCTTGGATTGTTAAGTGGGGACTCTTTACCAACACCCACAATATAGATAAAATCATTTATATTCCTCTAGTATCCTATCTCATTGGATTTCCCAACTGTGTTTCACCCAAATCTTATAATGAGATTCAATTACCTAACTCCCAAGGTTAGTCATTTACACCATTCCCTATACAAGATAATACGTAGGCACCCAAGATTATTATGAAAGTACTGTTTCCAATGCTTTTGCTGGGGAGTGCATGTCCTTCTCGTTTGGCATGACGACGACACTGTTTATTTCCCCGCATTCCTGCTTTCCAAAGGCGGACGACAGTCATTCCTTATTCAGGGAAGTTTTCTACTTGATCAAAACAAGATAATGGGATGCCGGTTATTCCTTCATTAGATTTCTCCTCGGAACTCATCACCTAGTCCGGGTATCCCTTATAGATTTAAGAAGTTGTTCATGAAACTCTTCCTAGTGCCATATCTTTATGGACACCAGTTAATTACACTGCTTCTGTCAGGGCATTCCAAGGGGTCTAGTCAGGGCAGTGACCTTCAGTCAGGGGAGTAGTCACGTTGGACATCACTGGCATGTCTGGACACTGGGACATTGGTGCGTTTGGGTTTCTTACCCTTATTGTAGGGATTCTCGAGGGAAAAGAGTCCCAAGGAATCCTTCATCAAATGCAAGGACTTATATTCCATAGGAATGTTTCTGATGTTTTCCTCAGCTTCCCATGTTTAACACAGGGTATGGCGCAAGTTTAATGTCCAGCAGAGATGGATCAGATAGATTAGAACACTGATTAGAGTGGATCAGATGGGTGAAACCCCAAGAGGGAACACTAATGTTGGGTCCAATGTATGGTTGACTCCCCAGTTGCTATTGAGGGGAACGAGTAATGAGATGACATGATTTCACCAGGATGTGGCGGCCCAGATAAGAATCAGGATGGATGATGGAGTGGTTTAATGAAGTGGATGGTGAATGGGATGGAACCGTCATGAGGATGACATTTGTTTTGGGCTTGATCCTCGAAGAGGCTTCCAACGTATCCCTGTGGTAGGGAATCAAATTCCATGTAGTTCATCTGACGACGACTTACCGCCAATTGGGGTTTTCAATGTCTTACCACTGGATGGGGTCACAACCGCTTACCGCTGATTGAGGTCACAACGGCTTACCACTGGATGGGGTCGAACCAACATGAATGGGGACCTATGGCCTAGATTAATGGTGGTGTTTGAACCTCATGGAGGCTTCCTACATACCTTTGCTGAGTAGGGATCAAAGACCACGTAGTTCAGAATGGGTTTGGTGTTCAACGGCTTACTGCTGACTGGGGAAAAAACGACTTACCATTGATTGGGGTCCACTGTTTAACGTCATGCAGGATGGGGGTGAACTGACATGGAGGTGGTCAGAGTGACCAATGGGTGGTGGGTGTGAATCTCATGGAGGCTTCCTATATATCTTTCCTTGGCAAGGATCAAAGACCACATAGTTCATGATGGATTAGGGCTTACACTCTAGGCTACCCAAGGTATTGGTGAACTGATGTGAAGGGGGTCAGAACGACCAATGGGTGGTGGGATTGAACTTCATGGAGGCTTCCTACATACCATGGCTTATCATGGATCAAAGACCTCGTAGTTTAGGTGGATTGGGGATTACACTCTAGGCTGACCATGGTGTTGGTTAATCGACGTGAAGGGGGTCAGAGCGACCAATGGGCGGTGGGCTTGAACCTTGTGGAGGCTTCTTACGTACATTGCCTTAGAAAGGATCAAATACCTTGTAGTTCAGGCAGCATGAGGATTACACACTAGGCTTCCCAGGGTGTAGGTGAACCGATGTGAAGGGGGTCAGAGCGACCAATGGGTGGTGGGTTTAAACCTCCAGGAGGCTTCCTAAGTACCTTGCCTTAACAAGGATCAAAGAATTCGTAGTTCAGGTGGCATGGGGATTATATTATAGGATTCCTAGGGTGTTGGTGAACCGACATTAAGGGGGTCAGAGCAACCAATGGGTCGTGGGATTGAACCTCGTGGAGGATTCCAACATACCTTACCTTATCAGGGATGAAAGAACACATAGTTCAGGTGGTGTTTGGTGCACCGACGTGAAGATGGTCGAGACCAATGGATGGTGGGATTGAACCTTATGGAGGCATCCTATGTACCATGCCTTGGCAAGGATCAAATACCTCGTATTTCAGGTATGGGTGTGGGGATTACACTTTAGGCTTCCCGAGGTCTTGTTGAACCAACGTGAAGATGATCGGGACCAATGGGTGGTGGGCTTTAACCTCATGGAGGCTCCCTACATACCTTGCCTTGGAAAGGATCAAAGTCCTCGTAGTTTAGGTTGTGTTTTGGGGTTACACTCTAGGCTTCCCAAGGTGTTGGTGAACCGACGAGAAGATGGTCGGGACCAATGGGTGGTGGGCTTGAACCTCGTGAAGGCTTCCTACGTACCTTGACTTAGCAAGGATCAAAGACCACATAGTTTAGAATGGGTGTGGAGATTACACTCTAGGCTGCCCAAGGTGGATGTCATGGTCGATGCTTACTCTAAGCCCAAGCGAGTTATGCTCGATGTGAGAAACAAGAGACATCAAAGAACGGACGATCACATCGCGAAAGGTGCGTCTGTGGGAAATGGAGTGGGGTTTTTACGTGATCACAAACCAAAGGGGAAACATGGTATTATTCATGGTTAGCAGCCTGAAGAGGTTGGTACTTAATTTAGGATGGAGGCCTAGGTGCCGCTCTGGATCAGCAATGGTGGATGGGGCTTACGCAAGGAAGCTGCCCGGGTGCCGCTAGGGAGCAACAATGGTGCATGGGGCTTACGAAAGGAAGCTACCCGGGTGTCGCTATGGAGTGACAATGGGGGATGAGGCTTACACAAGAAAGCTGCCTGGGTGCCGCTATGGAGTTGCAATGGGGGATGAGGCTTATGCAAGGAAGCTGCCCGGGTGCCGCTATGGAGAGGTAATGGTGAATGGGGCTTACATAAGAAAGCTTCCCGGGTGCCGCTATAGAGCGACAATGGTAAATGGGTCTTACACAAGGAAGCTGGTTGGGTCTTGCTATGGAGCTGCAATAGTGGATGGGGCTTACGCAAGGAGGCTGCCCGAGTGTCGCTATGGAGTGGCAATGGTGGATGGGGCTTACGCAAGGAAGCTGCCCGGGTGCCGCTATGGAGCAGGAATGGTGGATGAGGATTACGCAAGGAAGTTCCATGTGTGCCGCTATATAGCAGCAATGGTGGATGGGGCTTATGCAAGGAAGTTGCCAGGGTGCTGCTATGGAGTGACAATGGTGGATGGGGCTTATGCAAGGAAGCTTACCGGGTGCCGCTATGGAGGGAAAATGGTGGATGGGGCTTACTCAAGGTAGCTACTCGGGTGCCGCTATGGAGTGACAATGGTGGATGGGGATTACGCAAGGAAGCTGCCCGGGTGACGCTATGGAGCGGCAATGGTGGATGGGGCTTACGCAAGGTAGCTGCCCAGGTACCGCTATGGAGAAAAAATGGGTGATGGGGCTTACACAAAGAAGCTACCGGTGTGTCTTCCTCATGTCTGGCCACGAGTTCATCCCAAACCACTGGTGGATTGAGGCCTTCACTTTTGCACTAGTGCACAAGAGGGATAATTATAAGGGCGTTGGAATCAGTCCGAACAAAGGGAGATGAAAATTTTGAATCACATGACCGACATTTGGAATGCAATGAGGGTGGAATGGTGATGGAGGATAACAGTTGACCATGTTTGAAACACAACATCCATACCATGTTAGACTGAAATGGGGACAAAAAAATGAGGGTCAACAGGTGACCGTGTTTGAAACACAGGACCAGCCTCGAAGTTTTGTCCAAAGTCTTACGGGGCATTGTCCCAGGACGGTAGGTGAGGCGATGCGGCATGGGACCAGGCCGTTAGGGGGTCCATTTAGATATGGAAGTGGATGAGGATCTGAATAAAGGACACACAAAGTGTGAGGTTGAGTGATGGAATGTTTGAATAGACTCCAATGCTCTGGAAATTACGCCACTTTAATCATGGAATTAATCATCTTATGCTTGGAGCATAAGACATATCTTTTTTGGAGGAAGAGGAATCCTTTGTTTGGAAGATAGGGTGCACTACAGTTTATAGTCATATAGATAAGACTGTTGGTATCTCATGCTTGGAGCATAAGGAATATATTTTTTGGAGCAAGAGGACTCCAATGTTTGGGACATAAGGCATACTATAGTTTAGAGTCTTGTAGATATGACTATTGGCATCTTATTCTTGGAGCATAAGGAACCTATTTTTTGGAGAAAGAGGAATACTAGGTTTGTCACATAGGGAGTACTACAGTTTATAGTCATGAAAAAAGTACTATTAGGTATAAGGTTCCTAGCAATGGATGGTGTTGGGACTCATGCAAGGGCAACCCTTTCTGGTTTAACCTGGAATAGGAGACATCTGATGAGGTTTGGATGAGTTTTTTGAGGAATGGTTCAACTCAAGGTACTTGGGGAATTGATGATGGGAATCTAAAATCACAACATAGGAAACAAACCAAGAAGAATACGTCAACTCAAGGTGTCTCATGGTGTGTGGAGGAGTATCTCAAATCATGGTATTCCATAGGTGGAAAGTGGGTGCGCATAAGGGTGAAATTGAAAATGTCAACATCCTGACCAGAAAAGTTCATGGTGCGACTCTCCATTTTTCATGGTGGTCAGTGACGGTAGTGAAGGGACCAGCCCGATACTGACCTTTAGCGGGGGCGAAGCCCCCGTGGTATGGACCGGTGTGCACAAAGGTAGGAACCTCACAAAGGATATGTCTTCATGAAGTAGCTTCATGGAGCAAAGAGGCTCATGGAGCATGGGGTCTTGCAGAGCAGGACTCACGGAGCATGGACTCGTAGAGCATGGACTCACAGAGCATGGACTCACAGAGCAGCATTGTGAAGGAAGCTACTTACGGAGCATGGACCTGCGGAGCTGCTTCACGAAGGAATCTGCTTGTGGAGCATGGGATTGTAGAGCTGCTTAGTGAAGGAAAGCAGAGCCCCGTGAACTGGGTGATCGGTCTCCTAATGGGTGGAGTCACCATCGGTCGAAGGGGGGTGAGCTGGGTATTTATAGGAAAGTGGCGCCGTGAAGCAGAGCTCGCTCAGTGTGAAGATAGAGCTTTCTCTGCATTGGGTTCATAAATGTCAAAGGGATTCGTGGAGCCATCCCACCTCCTTGCATCACGGTGTAGTCATGAACATCAAAGGGGTTCACGTAGCCGTCTCTCCTCCTTGCTTTATTGTGGGTCATGAACGTCAAAGGGGTTCACGGAGCCACCCCACCTCCTTGATTCGCAGCGGGTTGCAAACATCAAAGGGGTTCATGGAGCATCATGCCTCCTTGCTTTATAGAGGGGCTCTATGATCTCAGAGGGGGGTTTTGTGAATGGGCTTCACGAACCAGTTTTCCATCCCAACATCAAATGTCCATAACTCCTAATCCGTTACTCCGTTCAGGCCCTATGACCTATCAAATTGAAGTTTGAGAAATGGGATATGATATTGAATCATGTATGGAAGCATTTGAATTTTTTTGGGGACGTGTTTTCCAGTGACAAAAAGTGAAACCCCTAAGAATAGGGTCAAATGAGGATGAGGAGGGTGAGGGGGACCACGTTCTGAGGAAACGACTGAGGGAAATTCATGCCTTAGGGTCCATTGTACCTCGATCACATTGAGGATAAATCCAACTAAATATTTAAGCTTGTATGATCCATTATCAGTGCAGGAAACATGAGGTAATAAGATCTCCTGTACTAGATTGTTAAAAATAGAAGGTATGAGGGGATCAGCATGGGAAATCGATCACCATTTTGGATAATCCTAAAAGAGAGAGGGGTCACAGCTGGAGAGCATGGCTCTCTGGAGAGCTGACCTACTTTTCCCACTGTGCTCTAGTACATGATCTGGGTAACACCAGGGGTGTTAGAATCAATTCAAATAGAGGGGAGTGTAAGGTGGGAATCACGATACCCAAAATCTGGAACACTATGGGGGTGGTGTGATAATGAATGATAACCGTTGGGCACGTTTGAAACATAGTATTTTTATTGCATAATCCTGGAATGAGAACAAAAAATGAGCATCGACCGCTGACCAAATTCACAATGCGGGACTTGTATCAATTTTTTGCTCAGAACCCTTGAAGACATTGGCCCGTAATGGTAGGAGGGCCCTTGGGCCGAGCATCCATGCCATTCGGGGGTCCCTTTGGATGTGAAAGGTGATGGAAGCCCAAATGAAGGGGGACACGAATCCTGAGAAATGGGTTAAAGCATGTTCGGGTAGAATCTGACATTCTAGGTGCTAAACCAGAGGACCCTTGGGCACATTAGTGAATCACCGAAGAGGATTGAGGGGCTCATCTTGAGAATGGACGATTTTAAAAGACAAGTATAGAACAAGGGGATTTAGAACTCTTAGGAGAAGGAGGTAAATGGTGTGGTTTCTAAAAACTAGACGTGAATGAGGAAATAATCCCATACCACACCATATACTCTTCTCCCTAGGGGAATGTAGGCTAAGGGGCCAAGATGAGAATAAAATTGAGTTTTTACCTCTAAAAATGAGATGGATAATCCTTAACATTATATGGATTCACCTAATATCACATGTTCCACTAGTATCAACATGTGGATAACAAAGAGAAAGGTTTATCCATCAAATATTGAAAGAAAAAAGTATCTAGACTATGTAAAATTAGTTTCCCACAAAAATAAAATGATAAGAATGTTTGTTAGAAATAGAAGAGTCTTCCACCAGATGAGAATACAATTGAGTTGCTACTATGTTGTTCCATCTTCATTTCCTTCTAAACTTACACAAAAAGAAGTATCTTCTTCTTAACCATACTTTATATCTCTTTTATAATATTTGAATATTTATTTTTAGTTTATATTTTCATCCATAATATTTTCACAGCACAACACATATTGTATATCAAACATCAATTATTTTCTTCTTGGAAATTTGAATTTAGAATTCAGAACTTATATAGATAAATATATATAACTACTCCTAACTTCTTCTTAAAATCCATTATTCTTTCCTATTTTATTTAACACAATATTTATATATATGTGAAACACATGGTACAATAGTGTGTGTCATGATGTGTCCAAATAGTTATCCTCGAATATAACTTTCTTATCCTTCCTTCACAACACAACCAACTTATTTTTGACAAAAACCTTCTTTTTAATAATTATTGAATTAGAAACTACCTTTTTGGTATTAAAATCATTCATGCATAGTAATAGAATTATTAGTTTTAATAAAAATAAATTCTATATGAATTTAGGAAAATATTAATATTAAAATAATTCTCTTGAGATTTCTGAACTACATGTTAATTCTTAGGGAAAATATATTTTTGGAAAAGTGTAAATTCATATGTATCTATGGTGTAAGATAAATATTTTTATGTATATGAACTCTCAACTTTGGTATTTCTTGATATGTTATCCTTTTCCACACAACTACACATATCTTCACAAATATATTAAATATCCAACTTTAATAACTTATGTACCACCAAAAATCTCATGTATTCTTAGATATGATGTTTCCCATTAAAAATTTTCTAGTTTTGATGTATAATTCATATTAAATATCATTTATCTTATTTCACAGACAAAATTTTCTTACACACACACCACAAAACATTTAATGTATACACTTAAGATGATGGACTATAATGAATCTCCACTTCCTTGGATAATAATATCTTACACATGGTTCTAATCTTATTACGAATTATTTTATTTTACATTTTAAATATTTAAAATAAAAAAATATTCTTAAATATTATTTAAAAAAACATACATATATTTTTCATTTCTAAATTTCCACTTTCTCTGACCAAAATAATACGTATATATTCCTTAGACAATTTCTAAACATGAATTTTTTTTATCTAAAAAAATAAAAAAATAATTTCTAACAAATAAAAATAATTTTCAAGCAACATAGAACCTCTAAAAAACTTCATATCACTTTATAAAACTTATTTTATGTTATTTTTAACATGATTTATTTATTGAAAACAAAATAAAACATAATTAAAATATCCACTTATTCATTTTGTTCCCATCACATCAAGTTCTTCTTGGGTCTTAATAATCTTCCCAAGGCCTTAACAATATTAAAGAAACATCTATTGAGATAAAAAATATTCAAAAAGTCATCTCTAGGGATAAGTATCATATTTTATATCTTTTAATTAAGGAATTTTAAAGAAATGACTCCCACTAAAATTATGAACCCAAACATCATTAACTTCAGTCCACCAAGATATCTATTTCACTAATTTTTGGGTTTGATTTAGTATTTATCTCAAAACATATCTATTTAGGTAGGCCACCATGATAATTACATCAAATGTGACTCTTGGATTGTTGAGTGGGGAACACTTTAACAACACCCAAAATATAGATAAAATCATTTATATTCCTCTAGTATCCTATGTCATTGGATTTCCCAGCTATGTCTCACCCAAATTTTATAATGGGATTCAGTTACCTAACTCCTAAGGTTAGTCATTTCCACCATGCCCTATATAAGATAATACGTAGGCACCCAAGTTTATTTTGAAACTACCCAGTCAGATGAATAATTCATGACTTGTTTTTTTCTTAGAAGGAATGTCACATTTAGTATTTAAGGGGTTTACTACAAGAAAAATAAGTATTAGCGGTGGTTTTAACCATCATTCATTGATTCATGGTGGTTTTATAAACCAGAGTGTTTTTTGAGTATCCTTTGACTCAGTGATATTTTTTATTAATGATGGTAATTTAAAATTGGTGTGGATATATGACTATAAGAGGTTGTGAAACCACTCCTAAAAGGATTATGAAAATTTATTTTTTCAAATAATTTTGTTGAAATTATAAGTAGTTATAACTACCTTAAAAAAATTATTGGTTCTTTAATTCATTTTTTCCCTTAAATAATGGTGATATTTTAGTGATTATCAGTAGTTAAAACTTATGGTAATTATAAAGTGGTTGTTTATTTAATTATAGGAAGTTTAAAGAAACTCTAATTACAAAAAATTCAGGAGCTTACAAAATCCTTCTGAATTTTTTTATCACATGTAAGATAAAATAAAAATATATCCATAGGGTATGGAATTTATAATCTTTGTACTTAAACAAAAAACATAAGAAAGACAATATTTACAAACATTGTATCGTGATATTTTTTACACACAACAATTGTTTTCAAGTTATATGCTCAAAAACAATATATATAAGTTTTCATCACAAATACAATACATGAATAGGGAAATCCAATATCAACTCCAAGCCCATAAGTCAAGCTAGATGCCACAATATGATCCTTGATCCAATTTTTATGTTATCTTCAAATCTCAAGTGCATATTTGGTCTACGTTAAATAGAATTTAAAATATAAATTATTTTTAATTAGTTAGTGAAAAAATATATTTACAACAATTATCATAATAATATGAACATATTAAAATTAATATACTAGATTCAGTTTTGTTGTAGTTTTTCATATTTGGGATGAAATTTCAATTGGATTTCTCCCCAAAACCCCCTAAAATAAAGTAATCAATAATTAAACATACATTTGATAGAAATATTAGATAAAAAATATACATATTTACTTTCATTAAATTTTATTTTTTTATAAAAAAATCATTATTATAATTGAAGGGAATATTCCCTTGATCATAATATGCGATGAGAAGGGACACCATCTAACATGATAACTGGCCCATGATCTGCCCATATTATCCCTTGGTATCATCTTTAGGCACCCCAAACATGTATAATGGAATAACTATTATAAAATTTATCATCCTCCCAACATCCTATGTATTCATGTTCATTTATATATTATTATTTTCAGAATGTGTTCAATAAATATATTCAAAAATTAGTATAAAAATTTTATAAATTATTTGTATACATTAAAAATAAAATAAAAATTATGATACCCATACAGTACCGTCCTGTATGTAACTATGGCACCATATTTTCGGTCAATGATTACACCTCGTATTCTATATTTGATCCCGATTACATCCCTAGAGTATATGGTGATCTAATGGAAGTAAGGAACTTATCTAATGAATATGTGTGCATATTAGATGAAATAAAATGATGAAAAATAGATAATATCGAAAGTATGTATCCTACTTGATGTAGGTGGGATAATATTATATGGGTCATCTAATATCATAGGAACTATGGAAGATCAGAAAATATATTTAAATTATTTTATTTTTGGAATTCCAACATATAAAAAGAATATAAAACATATATTTTTTTTGATTTTTTTATTTGAATTAATTGAATTCATTTATTCTAAATAAACAAATAAAATACGGGTTAAATAAGGAATGAACATACAATCAAATAATTCATCATTGACCATATTATTTTCATCCTCCTCCATTAACATGATTTCATAATCTTTAGCCTCTATTTCAAGATCAATTGTTTCAATATCACCATGGAAAAATAATCATTATTTTATTGTTGATGGGTTCAATGCCACAAAAAAATTCTTCAAATTTATCACCCATACCATAAAAGTCTATTGGTTTGACATGGACTACAACATTACAACCTTCATAATCACTTTCAGCCAAAAAAAATTCCATTTTAGATTGTAATGATAAAATATATTGATTATGTTATTCATGTTCATCAATAAAAATCAACCAAGATAAGTTAACATAATTAAATTTTAACAAATATTTCATTATACCCCTTTAAATATCAAGAATATTTCATTTAAATAACACAAATGAAAATTTCACATGAAAATTTAATTGATTAATTTTAATAAAATTTCCATAGTATCCTAAGTGTATGAATTTTTTTAAGATACCACTATGTTCTATTTTAAAACATTATTCATGAAAAAATTTGTGACACTTAAACACATTAATATTATAATCATATAATCTACTTGACCACTTCAAAGGTCCTCAAGACAAATATTTAAAATCATTTAGCAATCCAACTCAATTCTCATCATTCATGATCTAACTATAAAAATATAAATTATTATTATTTATGTAAGATAATTATATAAATATATTAGGAACATCAAATTTATTATAATCTTATTATATATGAAAACCAATCAATAATGTCTTTTTTAATGACTTTTGTTGTCTATTTTTTATTTCATGTTCAACTCTACAGTCATCACTTTGTTTATGTATTCAATTCACCAATGGAAGGATCTGTAACATTGATATTAAATATCACATATCATTGAGATTATCTGAACTCTATTTGAATCAATAAAACTAATAGTATTTTCTTAACTTGATGACTTGACATTGGAATGTTTGTTGTTTTATTATTAGACTGCAATTGATTTGTGTTATCATCAACATATCCAACTAGATGGAATCATGTCTCGTTATTATCTAAATATCTCAAAAAAAGGTGATGCACTCTTATTCCATATAAAATTTAGTGATTGAGCCTTCTGCTTGAGCTTTTGTTTCTCAAAAATACTTCAAATTACCTAGATACCTAATAAATAAGTAACATAGCATAATAAATCACATATGTTATTTATTTAAAAATTTTAATGTAGTAATCATAAAAAAGTAAGATGACAACACAATTCTCTGGGATATATCCATCGATATTGTAAAAACCAAAAAAATATAACTTCCTTGTTCAAATTCATGGTTGGATGAATCATCACTGTAAAAATCCAAAATTTTATAAATGAAATTCCGTTTTTATTGAGTAAATGTCGTATAGTAATAAAAAACACATGCACTACACTGGTTATTCTAGACTGATATATCATGTTGGAATTAAATACTATAAACCATATTAACCATTAATAATATATTCATTGTATGGTGACTGTTAATATTAGTATATATTAAGGGTTAAAATAAAGTCTAATTGTAATATGCATAAGAATTGATTGCTTCAACTAGTAATATTGTACCCTATGAGTCCCATATTTCAAATATTTTGTGGGATATGAAATCAGTAGTATATTCCCTTGACAAAGACAAAGATGATATTTAGTAACTAAAGCTTGAGTGAAATCATTTACAAGACATGTTCAACCTTATTGATATCACGACCCAAACCATGTTCAATGAACCACCCTAAGAAATAAATACCATCACACACAATATACTTAGGGTGTACAGTAGTGTAATAAGAGGTTATGTATCTATACCCCAATAATATGAATTTTTGTATTTTATTTTAAATAAAAAAATTATTACATTTATCCATTTTTTATTATTACTATATAAGTGATTATATAATGAGTTTGATAAAAATAATATTTGGATACGAAGAAATTATAATTATATTTTATGGGAAATATATAGTATCAATTAAGAAAATATTTTGATAAATAAAATAATTTTTTAAATAAATTTTACTTTAATAAAATATTCGCATTAGATAATTAATATTTAAATATAAATGATAAAATAATTTAATGAAGCATAATATATTTTTTATAAGGGTCACAAGATAGTTAATATAATAAAAACTATCATTTTACACTAAATGAGAATTTTTATTTTAAAGTGAAAATTATCATAATCTAAAAAATATTTTGTTAAAATAAATATTTATTTTGAATTTATTATTTTGAAATTATCTAATCATAATTTTTTCATAATTTTTTGAGACAATTGAATTTTTAGGTAAATATTAAATATAGTATAAATATACAATATGAATCATGACATCATAATGGCCCAAAAGTGATGAAATAAATTCCATAAAAGTCATCCATGGACAAATATAGATTTTTCATTTAAAATAATTAGTGTTTGAAGTTATTTTATTAATTTTATAATACTTTAATGAATCCTCCAAAACAAATATTATATTTTGAGGTTTTAAAATCAATTCTTTATGAACATGAGTCACTTACACATCACAAATGTTATTATTAAAATTATTTATGTTATTGGTAATATTAAATATTAAATTCCACTACTCCTTGGTATAAACAATAGAAAAAAACCCTTGGAGGATTTGTGGTTTGGATTATTTTATCATATAGAGTCCAAAAATTTGTTTATAAACTAATAAAGAATTTCCCCCTATTTTTATATAAATACCCTTCCATCCTCCCACTATTATTCAATAAAAACCCATTAAAAATTAATTCAACCTTCCTATCCCTTTCTAAATCCATCCAATGGTCTTCCCAAGATCTTAATAAGCTATGCCACAGATTACAGAAGTTCCCTCTCAAGGTAAGGGATCATATCATTCTCTTCTTTATCAAGAAATTTCTTTGTATTATGCAATTTTATTTAAAACATTTCATATTGTAATGCGTTTTCAAACATAAATTTTACTTTCCTTATGATTTCAATGTAATTATATAACACCTATCACCCTCATTAATCCCTTCCATGAATCATTATGTACACGTATTGTGCTATCGAGATTATCCTACGATTTTTCCATGCCAAAAAATTGTATTTACACTCAAGTTTGTTAACCTAGATATACTTAACCTTCATTAATTAGGTATTTCCATGTATGTAACCTACACTCATTAATCTTGGGATTAAAATTTAATAAAGGTGTTAATATGTTGTATGATTTATGTGGCACACTAATTCAGGTACATGATATGAATGTGATGGGTGGGACAAAAAATTATATATCCCTCTAATGTATTGGGTAATGTTTTTAACTCATCATATAACATTTATGGTTCATGGGAGATTATCCTATTCACAATATGTTATGATGTATCAGTTATTACCCTTGACTTATTTTTATGATGTCATGTTTTATATTATTTCTACATTCATATGTTTCCTTGATGTTATCATCATATATCATGATTTTAGGTTCAAATTTATGATTACCCCCCTTTTATGTCACCTTTATCTACCTCTTAAATAAAATTCATTCCTTTCATCGCGTTATTATTTGATTATACCTTTAGTAGGATTTATATCCCACTCCTTCCTTATGTAAATCTCTAAGTTATACCCTACAATTTTATAAGATCAATGGATTTTAAGAGAAACATTTCAAATTATTATGTGATATATGTAATTACCCAAGGATACTTGGACTTTAAATACTTTTGGATTGTATTAAGTGAAAATTTCGGTATTAAATCATTAATTAAGGTTTATTAAAACTATGGGTTATCATAGTTGGTATCATAGAATGTCTAGTTATTTTTGGGGATTAATATTAGAAAACTTTGACAAAAGCCTTCAAGATAAGATTGAACACAGGAAAACACCCCTAAAGTATATTAAAGTATATTGTAATTTTTTCCAAGGAATAAAATCCCTATCAAGATACTACAAGTGGATATGGTTCTAGTAAAATTGTACCTAGAGGTAATAACCTCGAAAAGGTTGATTTGGACATTGTCTCGATCTTCATTTAGTGCATGACAAAGAGGCCTTTTTGTACACCTAGTTTGACATTCCTGGGGGATATGATTTGGAAAATTAGCATGATCCTTATGAACCACCATGAATAGAATAAAAATTCCCATAAAATTTGATGTTAGTAAATGGACTATGGATAACTTTTATTGAAGACAATACATTCATAGTTTAAGGAATTTATTTCATTTCTGAGTTATCCTGTCAATGTTAATAGTATCCCTTTTATATGGTTAATAGTTTGAAAATTATTATTCATAATTTTACTTTTATTTTTTTCAAGGGTTGAAGATAGTAGTAATCGAGTAAACAACCAAAGTGATGGGAAATTCCCAATGGATATGCCCAAACCAGTGGGAGAAGGATTTAATAAATTCATGGAAATAATTTCTCAATTAACTCAAGTGTTGAATAGAAATGTGAATCGGGGGAAAACCCAAATCCACATAAGAAAGAGAAATTTGAAATTGATACCTATATGAGAAAATGGTCTTTAAATTTTATTGGATATTTTGATCCTTTAATAATGTAAAAATGGATCAACCCCATTTAATTAATATTCTCCATCCTTAAATGATCTAATAAAAAGAATTTTGTGCTATCTATTTATCATATGAAGGGATAATCTGATCAACGGTTGATATTGATAAAAAAAATATGATTCTTGAGAAATATATCGAAGTGATAGAGTGGAATGAAATATGGGAAATGTTTCTTTTTAAATAATTTCCTTACACTCTCTAACTTAAAATATAGAGGGATTTCTATATCCCTAAAAAAGTATGGATAATCCATCAGGGAATGTAAGGATAAATTTAAAATACTTTCATGATATACCTCTAACTTTTTTATTGAACCTAAATGTAAATTATACCAATTTTTTGTGGTATAATGATGAGTATATTAAAATCTTTAGTGACTTTAAACTCTAAAAGTTATGAAGAAATTATCTAATGTTCCCTAAAAGTTAAAATGGTGATGAGAAAATCTCAAGGGTATCATGAGTCTAGAGATATGAAAAATTCAATGGATTTTAATCCCCATGAAGTGATAAAGAAATATTATAGTGGAAATAATGTCTGACATACGACTTGTCAAAAGTGAAAGAAAAAAATTATCTTAAAAATCATAAAGGGACAAGAAACTTTTTTAGATGTGGGAAATAAGGGCACATAGCTAGTGAATGTCGATGGGAGAAACCCACCAATTTGAGGGAAGAAAGGAATACTCCAATCAAACCTCATTCCATTATCCAATGTTTTATATACAAATAACAAGTACTATTAGCCCAATTAGGTTAAATACCATGGGGGGGGGGCTGAATCAGGGAATGATAAATTAACAAACTACCACTTTGGGATCTTGTTTCATCATAAAAAATACACTCATATCTCACTTTCTCATTGTAGTCTATGAACAAAATATAAATCATCCAAAAAACACAATAATTTTACTTAGTTTACCCTCACTGGGATATGTCTAAGGATCATACAATGATGATGTGATAACATAACAAATCCACTAAGGCTCACTAAAAATTTACAATGTTTGGCCTAAATCACTTCAATGCCAAGGAACAATACCTTTACAAGGTTTATGGTTAGCTCACTACTTTCCCAAGGGTCACTCCTTGAGTATCATTCTTTAGCCCACTATGGGTGGAAAGGATCACATTATCCTCCTTACTTTTCTCATTAATCTTGAAAAGGATTCACCCATAGTTTATGTACTTGTAGGTCCCTTCATTACCACTAATTAATACATCCTCATTTGTAGATAGATTCTCTGCTGAAGTATCAATTTCATCCAATATATGAAAACCAATTATCTTTCTAAATACTTTTGCGATGCTCACTACATTCATGAAGCTCACCTCTTTCACAAATCTCACTTATCCTTCATGAATCAACTTACTTTAAGGATGCTTGTTGACTTCAAAAATCTCACTTCTTTCATGAAGCTCACTTAACCTTTGTGAAGATATTAACTTTCAGTGGTATTTTGTTTCCTTCACAAACTCGTATACTTTTATGATGATCACAATTTTCATTTTTATTTCATATCCTTCATGAATTTCTTTAGAAAACGTTTTTGTAAAACCCACCTTTGCGAACCACATTCATAAATCACGAGCCTTAAGATCTTTGTTAAGTATTTCTACTTTTTCGAAGGGTGTAGAGGCCTATTTATAGTCATTTCCTCCATTTCTAGAATCTTCCATCCAAACACTCTTTCACGATGATCCATCATTTTGTTCATAATGCCCCCTATATTATGAAGCTCTATGAAAATTTCGAATTCGTGATTCTTGATGTAGTCATGAGGATTACCATCAGCTTCTTTGTTCCTCCACAAAACCACCTTTACAAAATCCATTCATAGTGAAACTAATTTCTTTACTAAATTTTTATAATTCATTCAAAGAAATCCAATTTTCATGATTCTATCAATCCACCAAATTATAGACCCCAGAAATTAGGAAAACATTGGGAAATGGTGTCACTTTATGTATGAAATATTCTGTATAGATTTTAGGGTATTTATTAATTTTTCAAGGATCTTTTTCAACATTCCTAGTAAAAAATATCTTTGAGATCCACAACATACCTTGAAAACCCGCATTTTCAAAAAACACAATAAACCTAAATTTTTTTCAGTGTTACCTTAAGGATGTTTTCTTAATAAGTAAATTTTTCAAATCAATGCACTAAGACAAGGGTTATTGAGAATAACCAATGACAATAACCTCTAATTCCTAGAGATAAAATCAAGATTATTCTATCATAACTACTAAGGTGGATCTTGATAATGATGCAGTGACAAGTATTCTAGTTATTCGTTAAAGGATAGTGAATATACTTTTTGATTCTAGTTCTACACATTATTTCATATCATGAATGTTTAGTATAACTATTCAAACACTTCCTCAAAACATATAAGTGTAGAAATCGGTGAAAATAGAAAATGAGAAAATTATTACATATATAGTATATAACTTATCCCATATCAGTATTTTTAGGCCTAACGTCCCAAAAAAAGGTATTACTACCTTTAGTGGAATTAAATTCAATTTTTTGCATGGATTGACTTCCCAAATATAGAGAAAAAATATATTTCTGAGAGATGTAAATCACCCTCTGTATCATGAATTTCCCTCCCACTCTATACAAAAACAAGAAATAGGATGAATCTCCAATGGTATCATCACTCAAGAATGGATATTATTACCTTATTGGAAATAATATATTTCTAAAATGATTAAGACTAAATAAAATATCACCCTTGATGACATGCCCATTATAAGGGAATATTTTGATGTGTTTCCCAAAGAATTGATTGGTCTTCCTTAAAGCTGTGTGGTTGAGTTCCCAATCGAGCTTATACCCAGGTCTCTTCCAAAATCCAAGAATCTATATAGAATATCCATTTTTGAACTTGAATATATAATGAAACAAATGTAGGATAATATAGATAAAGGGGTTATATGTCCAAGGGATTTACCATGGGGTGCACTTATCATTTGTTTCAAGAAAAAGGATCAGTGAATGTGCCATTGCATTTATTATTATGAGCTTAACAAGATCATGATAAATAACAAGTATCATCTTCCATAGATTAATGAATTGTTTGATTAGCTACATGGATACCACTACTTCTGAAAGGAATATCTTCGACCATGATAATATTAAATAAGGGTGAAGAAGGAGGATATCCCCAAGGCTTATTTCATATAAGTTATGGGAACTATGAGTTCAGAGTGATGACATCTGGAATAAAAAATTCTCCAACTATCTTCAAGGACTTAATGAATAGAGTCTTTCAGGACTTCCTTGAAACATTTTTGGTAGTATTTATCGAAGAAATTATTATCTAATCCAAAATAAAGGAGGAATATTAGGTGTATTTTAATGTTGTACTAAAGAAATTGTGAATGAAAAAGTTATTTGAAAAGTAAATTAAATATGAGTTTTTAATGGATCAAGTAAAATCAATAGGGAATGTTATCACCAAAAAAATAGATATTTATTGATACTTCATAAATAGAGGAAATTGAAGATGTCCTAAACCAATTTATATGATGGATATTCATATTTACCTTGAATTATTTGTGCACTATGATTTATTTTTGAGAAACTTCTCATTATTTTCAACCTAATAACCAAGCTAACTTGGAAGGGAGTGTAGTTTTTATATATGGATAAATGAGAAAAAATTTATAAAGAGTTAAAGAAGAAGATAATAACTACATCCATGATCACATGACCCACCAATGGGGAAGGGTTTATGATATTCAGTGATGTTTACAAAAAGGTTTTGGGTTGTATACTCATAAAATATGACCAAAGTGATAGCGTTTGACTCCCAACAATTAATGATCCATGAAAAAAACTACCTAACACATGATCTGATATGGGTAGTAGTGATATTTAAATTGAATATTTAGTGATTTTGTATCTATGGAGGGATTTTTGATATATATATAGATCATAAAATACTCAAGTACATACACACACATAATAAGATCAATATGAACCGTGAAGGTGGTTAGAGATTATGAAGGATTATTATTATTCAATACATTACCATCATGGGAAGGTGAAAAAACTGGTAAATCCTCTAAGTAGAAAGGATCCCACAACCTTATCCATGATTAGGATTGAAATGGATCTAAAATTATTGGATATAAAAGGGATATACATGGAAATAATAAAAGGAAATTCATCTTACATTTCTCAAATAATTTATCATCTATCCATTCGTGAGATGATCAAGGAGGCTCCAAAAGATGATGTGGAGCTATAAAAAAGGTAGCGAATATTCTATAGTTTAACTTTTCTAAATATGGATTTATAAGATTTGAAACCTAGATATGTGTGACATCAAAACTATAAATAAATAGGGAACTTCTCTATGATTCACATAGCTCATCCTCTCTATTCATCTAGGAAGTGGTTGTAAGATGTATAGAGATCTAAAGAAAAACTTATAGTGGGATAACATGAAGAGAGAGATTAAAAAAATTTGTATCTCGATGTTTGGTATGATAATAATTCAATATTGAATGGTATAGGTCTATGGGTACGATTAAACCATAACCCATACTAGTATTGAAGTAGGAAAATAAAACCTTTAATTTCATCATATGAATCCCCATGATATCTAAAAAAATAACACCATCTAGGTGGTATTCAATCATCATAAAAAGTCATAACATTTAATTACTATAAAGGAATATTTATCCCTTGACCAACTCACCATGATATTCATAGTGGAAGTGGTAAGACTTCATAGAGTTACACTCTCTATTATATCTAATCGAGATTCAAGGTTTACCTCCTGGTTTTGGAGAACCCTTCAGAAAAGACTCGATACATAGCTATGTTTTAGTACTATTTATCACCCTCAGATATATTTTTAACCTATTAGAACCATTAAAACTCTATAGGATATTATAATTTCTTGTTTAATGTATTTAAAAGGTTGTTGGGATCATCCCCCCTAGTGCAGTTTTGATATAACAACATTTTCCATTCAATTATTCAAATATAAACTTATGAGTCTCAATATGGGAATATGTATAAAACTCCAACATGTGAGGATGAATTTTTAGAAAGGAAGATTATGTTACATAATATTATCCAAGAGATTATTGGTAAAAATCAAACTATTCAATATCATATAACATTTTCTCAAACTCAACAAAAAATCCGTGAAGACAATCATCAGTGAGACCTATACTTTAAGCCTAGAGATAAGGTGTTCCTTTCTATATATCAATGAAATAAAGTCATGAGATTTGGGAAGAGGGTAAAGCTTATTCCTAGATACATTTTATCCTTTAATATCCTTGATCTCATTGGATACATGTCATATCGACTAGTACTCTCACTTAAACTAAACCAAGTATATGATGTATTCCATGTATCCATCTTAAGGAAGTACATACAAGAATCCTCACATGTAATGAATCCAGGGGTGGTACCCTTAGAGAATGATATTTAATATGAGTATAAGTTGATAAAGATATTAGATAGTAAATACAAAGTTCTATAAAACAAGACAACTCACAAGGTCGAAGTGTTGTGTTGGAACCACAAGTTTGAGGAATAAACATGGGAACCAGAAGAAGAAATGAAACATAAGTACCCTCATCTATTTTAGTTTATGAGAAGAAATTTTGAGGGTGAAATTTATGATGGGTTAAAAAATATAGTGACATTGAATTTAATAAATTAAATTCTCTTTTTATTGAGTAAATTTCATATAGTTATGGAAAACACATGCATTACTTTTGTTATTTTGGACTCATATAGCCTATTTTATTTAAAAGACTGTTAATCATCTTAACCCCCCATAATATAGTATTTTTATTGTGACTATTATGATTATTATACATTAAGATTTATGATAATGTCTAATTGAAACAAATTAATGAAGTTTTGACCACAACCAGTAGGATCGTACCCTATAAATCCCATCTATCGGAGATTCTGAGCAATATGTTATCACTAAGAATTGTTGTTGATGAAGATGAAGCTAAGATTCAATAACTATAGATGAGAAAACCATTTATGGGGTAATTTAAACCTTATTGATTTTACTACCAAAACTATTTTTGGTAAACCACCCCAAGAAAGAACCCCCATCGCACACCTTACCCTTAGGGTGTACACATGTTAATAAGGGGTTATGAATCTAGACCTAGTAATATTATTTTTTATATTTTATTTCTAATAAGTAAATGATTATATTTTTTTCTTTTTTTATTATATTAGAAATTATTATATAATAAGTTTGATAAAAATTTGATTTTGATACGATGAAATCATAATTGTATTTTTAGAAAATATATAGTCTCAATAAAGACAATATTTTGATAAATTCAAGAATTTTTGAAATAAATGTTATTTTATTAAAATATTATTATTATAAAATAATTATTTAAATATTGATGATAATATAATTTAATTTTGTCCAATGTAATTTTGATAAGGGTTAGAAAGAAGTTAATTTCATAAAAACTAGTATTTTCTAGTAAATTTGAATTTTTATTTAAAAATAAAAAATATCATATTTATAAAATATTTTTTATAATTTTTTTTGAAATCATCCCATCATATTTATCCAATGGCTTATTTTTCGTAATTTAATGAGATAGTATATTTTTGGGTAAAAAATAAATACAGTATAAATGTATGATCTGTATTATGGAATCAAAATGCCCCAAAAGTTATGTAATAATTTCTATAAAATGAATCCAAGACCAAATATATATTTCCCCTTTAAAATAATTATTTTTTATGTTTTTTAGTTAATATTATATCCCTTCAATTAATCCTCTAAAACCAATAGTAGATTTTAATGCTTTAAAATCAATTCTTTATGAACTTGACTCACTTACACATCACTAGTGGTTTTAATTTAAGGTGTTTGTTTCATAGACATATAAAGTATTTAAAAACCCTCCTATTTGGTAGATATCATCTGAAAAAACATGGGAGGGTTTTTCATTTTTAATATTTTATCATATAGATTCTAAAACCTATGTTTAGAAACTAATAAGAAATTTACCCTCTTTTGATATAAATACCCACCCATCCACCCAATAATATTCACTAAAAACCCATTGGGCAAGAATTTAGTCTCTATATAACTCTCTAATTTCCTCCCAATGTGTTCCCAATATATTAAAAATCTTTTTTCAATCCTTTAGAAGTTCCATCTCAAGGAAATGGATCTTATCCATCTCTTTTTTCAACCACTTTCTTTGTATTATACAATTTTATTTCTATTTTTTTATGTTGGGTTATGTTTTTAAACATATACTTTACTATAATTATTATTTTAATGTAATTATAGACCACATTTAACTCTTATTAAACTCATCCATGAATCTTTATGTACACCAATTATGTTTTTGAAATTATCCAATGATTTTTCCATGTTAAACATTTATGTAGTGAATACTCATCCCCATTTCAACTCATAGGTATTAAACTATATAGAAATACCTTTAATTGATCATGGAATTCCATTTATATAACACAAAAATCCTTAATGATAGGTGTGAAATTGATGAACAGAGTTCTTATGTTGTATGATTTATGTAGCACACCATTTCATATACATGATATGAATCTGATAGATGGGACTGAAATTATATATCCCACCAATGTATTGGGTAATGCTTTTATCTAATGTGATACCATGTATGGTGTAAAAAAATGTATTCCTAATAACACAATGTTATGATTTCATAGTGATTATCCTTAACTTATGCTTATGATTCCATATTTTATGTTGTCAAAACAATTCTATGTTTCCTTGATGTTATCATCTTATATAATGCTTTGATGTTCATATTTATGATTATCACCCCTTTTATCTCACATTGATATAACTCTTGAAAAAAACTGAATTAGTTTCATCATGGTATAATTTGATTATTCACTTACTAGGATTTAAAGATCACCCCTTTCCTAAGTACATACCTAGGTTATCTATTATAGTTTTATAATATCAATAGATTTTAAGAGCATGTTAAGGGGTTTTTAATAATGTTGTTATATCCATATTACACATTATTATATAATGCATCTAATTACCCAAATACACTAGTCCTTTCAATATTTTTGGATTATATTAAGTGTAATTTTATGTATTAAATCTTAAATTATGTTTTTTTAAATATATGGGTTGTCATAGTCATAGTGAAAAATAATGGGAGAAATATCATCTTGAAATGAAAGAGTCATTAAAATTATTTTATTACTTTTTTCGACCTCAACAGGGTTTAAAGTATAAAAAAATATATCTAAATAATATGAAAATATAAATTACAACTATTATTGTTTTATCATGTAAAAATTTACACAATACCAATGGTATTAATTACTCCATAAAATATGTGATTTGTTGATTTTAATTCTAGGTAACTTTTGATTTTTCAAGTCAATATATCTTGAAATATTAATTTAATATTCATTAGGTACTTTCATATTTTCTAGTATTTTATAGAAAACATATTTTTCATGATATTTCAATGAAAAAACTACTGAAATATAATTTCTATTATCATTTTTTCAAAGATCACATTTTATATTCATTTCTTCCATGTCCTTATGAGAATTAAGTTGATTTTTTATTTTCCTTAATAATTCAATATTTTAAAAAATAATTTTTCATATAAATTATTTTCAATGTTCATAATGTCAAGAATATGATGTAACATTTGAAATTTTAAATAAGTAATTTTGAAAAAGTACTCCCTTTATTCAATTGTTGGTTACCAACTATATCTGATGAGATTTAAACTATATTACTAGATACTTTAAAATGATACTCTTTCCCAAATTTTTCATCAATAGTTTATAATTATGACATGATTTCTGAACATGATAAAAATTTTGGGGGTGGCCTCAACTAATTTTTTACATCAAATCATGATTTAATAAACCAATATTTATGAGATGCATCCAAGAAAAGGAAATGAAATATGGAATAAAACTTTCTACTGCATGGTAGTATTAAATACTTGAAGTCAATTTTATAAACTGTACATTATTTGATAGTGTGAGTGTTCTAGCTTGAAATTTTTCCTAATCCAGGGATATCACCAATCATTCACATCAAATAATAAAAGTATTTATATGAATTTAAATATATTGGATATTTTATAAACCTGAAATTTTTGTTTTCTATAGTATGCCCCTTCATTTTCACTACAATTTTAGAAGACATAAAAATATTTCTGTCGTGATTTTAATGGAAATAATCTAAAATATTTGTAGTAGTTTTATTTATCTTATTCTTCATATTATTTTCATTAATACATTCATAATGATTCTCTAATTTTCATAAATAATTATAACATATGTTACACTCTTCTCTATTTAAATCTTCTCCTCAACATCACATGTAGTCATTAAGACATTCATGTATCTTTTTATAATTTAGACAAAGTTTGTTAACAACTTTCCTCATCTTATAAAATGATTTAGGGTTCTTATCTCAAAAAAATTCGTCATGCATTAACTCAAATATCATTGACATTGAATTACCTATAATTACACTATAACACCCCCTCCTGGGAGCCACCTGAAGGGTTCCCCAAGTCAGGTTGGCCACATAACCTCAAGCTCATCTCCCCATATTCCAGAGGATGCCGACTAGCAGTGAGGGACTATATCATGTCCACAAGGGGAGACTATTCCCTCACAGGTAATAGTTATTATCAAAATAGAAGTTAAAATAAATTAATAATAAATAGTGGAAGTATATAAAGAAATAAACTGTAGCAGCAACTATATAAATAATCCAACTGAATAAGAATCAAGTGAGGAAGCTCACAAAATAATGTCATGCTTTGATGTTTGTGTAAACTGAAAGAATGGAAAACTGAAACCCAAGCACACTATCAACTAAAAATAAAATAAAAAAATTGAAATGAATAAATCATGAGCAAGGATCGATCCTTTACCCCAGTCTCCATCCTAAGTAGAAAGAAACAATCAAGCATCAGAAGAAACATAATTCCCTTTATCAATACCTACTAGCATATAATCTACTTGGGTGTCAACGACGCCTGGGTTGGGTGAGATATAAAATCCAAATAGGCTGGAACCCACAATGTCTAAATGATCAGATTTCATGTAGTAATAAAACATAGTTTTTAATTTTATAATAAATTTTGATAATTAACTAAGTGCAAAAAAATAAATAACTTGGCTCAGGTTCCCTATAGCACTCATCCCTGATCACCTGCTTCGGCCTAAGTTGAACGTCTGAAAGGAGTACCTATAATTAGAAGGATTCACATATGTATATATATAATCCTAAAAATTAAATTTAAAACAAGGAAGATGCATACCCCCAAGTTTGTGCTTTAACTTGGGGTCTAAATCACATGTCAACCAGGTGTGTTCCAACATACCAGAAAAATATCACAATTCTTAAGAGATTCAAAGAGGAATTAAACTAAACATTCAGGGCATCATTATTAATGCTCAATTTGAGAGTTGGAGTCTGATCCCATTCTGGAGGTATCACTATGGCACATCCTTAAAATAATCTAACACCACCCAGCCTGTCCAAGGAAATATTCCGAAAGACCATGTAACGCTTGAGGCATTGCTTTACCATGAGTCCATAATGATCTTGAAAAAGGGGTTGAGTATCATCTGAGGTTGGTGTATTCACATTGTCAATGTATCTTTCCTTAATGGGCCTTTTTGGAACCCGTATCACTCATTAGTATTTAGAAATCCTGGGTAAGTCTCAGTCTAGAAAAGCCTAAGACACCCCCCCCTGACGCGTAGTGGTAAGTAGTCAGGAATAGAGGATTCATGCATGGATTTTAATATGAGACCCACTGTCTCTCCCTACCCTAAATTTAATTAAAATTTCATAGGAGAATATATGACATAGCATGCATATGTAATTAAATCTTGAAATCTAAGTAGATACACCCATGAGACACACGGTATTAATTTAATATTATAGAATAAAAACTTAACGAGTAATGATACTGTATTAGTACAAGAAGATAAATGAACTTTAATATAAATAAATAATCCAGAAAAAATAACTACAAAAAATATAACAATTCAAGGTTCATAATTATTCTTAAATAATTATTTAATTTAAACACAATAAAAATGGGTTGCACAACACATGCTATTCAATAAATTAAATGCTCGGGCAAAACAAATTTATACAAACCACGTCGACACACCCAAGGGGGTGTCTAAGCATCTTAAAACAATTTGAACAAATTAATTTATGAATAATAAGTCAGAAATAATTAAGCAAAAAAAAAATAAATTTAAAATATTAGGTGAAATTGAGCAATGTTTGTAGGCACCAATGAATGACCCAACCACCAATTTTAATAAATCAAAATGAAACGAAGTTAAAGCAAGTAGAAACTCTAAATTATGGTCGAAAATTTTCCTATAATCTATAGTAGGATTTTATTTGACCTAAAATGGAAGAAAACAAATGATTTTAGAAAACCCCCAAAATAGGGTATAATCCTTCCGCGACGGACTACATGAAGGATACTCAACGAAACACCACAACTCCAAATGGGAATGATTAGGATTACCTTATGTTATATATTTCACCTAAAGAAGAATAAAATAGATGAAAAACTAAGGCAAGATGATCTCCTGAATCCAAAGAAGGTGGTGCGCCAACTCGGGATAGGGGGAGGGACGACGTGATAGAGAGGAAGAGAAGAAGAGGAGAGAAAAAGAAGAAAGAAATAAAAGAAAGAAAAAGAAAATAAAAAATAACAAAAAATTAAATAAAAGAAAAGGAAAAATAAAATGAAAAATAAAATAGAATATAATGGATGGAAAAATAAATAAGATAAAAATAATAAAAAAATGGAAATCTCCAATTTTAATTATTTTTACTTTTTTCATAACCCCCTTTCTATTTTATTTATAAATTTCCTTTTACCCCTTGTTTGTTTATTTTAAATTTTCTATAAATGTATTATTATTTATTTTTAGTCTTTAATTAATTATTCTAATCCCAAACACTGCACTAAATCACAATATAACATTTTTCATAAATTCCTAATAGTTATTTAAATTATTTAAATATTTTTCTGGGACCCTCATCGGGCTGCGCAGACATGCACCTTAGGTCTTTTTAAAGAATTATACAAAAAAATTTAAACGGTCCGTACCTAATTAATATTTTGATGTTACAACCTCCCCTCATTAAGACAATCTATCCTCGAGTTTCCCTTCTGAGGGTAGTGGAACGTCGTCAGAGAAAAGTTCTGGCCATTGTGCACGCAGATCTGTCTCTCACTCCCAAGTCTCATCCTGAATGCATCCAGGTTTCCATAACATCTGGACCTAAGGGACTAACCTACCTCAGAGTACTATTGTGCTATGGTCGACAATAAAGATCAGATGCTCCTCAAAGGATGTTTCTTCCTCAAGCTCAATATCGTTAGGGTCAAAATAATGAGATGAGTCTAGATGATATTTTAAGATATGAGATAACCTGAAAACATCGTGCATGGAAAGGTACCTCTGAGGTAACATTAAATGATAGGCTACTGAGCCGATTCTCTCCGCTATATCAAATGACCTGATGTATCTCGGTGATAACATTACCTGTCTCCTGATCTGTCAGTAACCCATCCTTAGAGAAACACATAGAAAGAATCGATGTCCCACCTCAAACTCTAGAGGTTTGTGTAAAATATCTGTATAAAACTTCTGTATTGACTGATATGTAGTCATACACTTTTTAATCATCTAAACTTTCTCAGAAGTATATTGAATGAGATGAGGACCTAACAGAGCTTCCTCACCTACTTCGAGGCAACATAAAGGTGAATAAAACTATCTACTATAGAGTTCCTCATACGAAGCTATTTGAATTGTTTCTTGGAAGATTGTATTGTAGGTAAAATCAACAAGAGGTATATGTTTCTCCCTAAAACCTCCAAAATCAAAGATACAGGTCCGTAACATATCATCTAACACTTGTATAGTTCTATTGGACTTCCCATCAGTCTGAGGGTGATATGCAGTACTCAGAAGTACCTGTGAACCCAGCACCTTTTGTAACCCTTTCCAAAACCGTGAAGTAAAGCGGTCATATCTGTCCGAGACAATAGAACGTGGTGTGCCATGATGTTGCACAATCTCTTGGATATACAGCCTTACCAACTCATCAATTGTAAAGGTATTTGGTTAGGTAATAAGTGTGCAACCTTTTTCATCCTATCGCCAACCACCCATACTGCATTACTGCCTCGAGGAGATATTAACAAGCCTATAAAGAAATTCACGGTGATGTCAATCCATTTACATTCAAGAATGGATAGAGTATGTCGGAGTCCAAAAGGTCACTGGTGCTCTGCCTTCACCTGTTGACAGGTGTAGCATCGAGTGATGAAACCCGCTATATGATTTTTCATACCAGGCCACAAATACTTATGACACATGGATCTGTATATCTTGGTCATCCCTAGATAAAATTCCCAAACATAATAGTGAGATTCCTTCATCATCTCTTCCCGTATACCCTAAGGTACCCATAAATGGACATGGTAAAAGAGAGTTTCACTACCATAAACAACCCAACTTGGGGGTGGGTTCTCTCCTACAACACTTTACCTCAAAACGAGGCCCTTAGGATCAATCAACTATTTCCTGTGGACTTTCCCTAGAAGAGAGGACGTCAATGTAAGAGTGGATAGAACTGATTGTATTCACTGTTACTGAACCTCCATATGTATCTCAGAATACAAAGTCATCATCTCCCACTCATTAAAAACTAACTTTATGCATTGTGTCTATGTCATGTAGCTCAAAGAATCTGCCTCGACATTATCCTTAACAGGGGTATAAGCATGCTCAAAGTCAAATAAATAAAAATATTCAACCTATTTGCACTGCCTTAAGTTTAAGTGTCATTGAGTGGAGATATATTTTAATCTTTTATGATTCATGTAAACAATTAATATTTCACCCAAAAAGTATTTTCTCCAATAGTGTAGAGCATGAACCACAGTTTCCAACTCAATGTCGTGTGTAGGATAGTTCAACTCATGAGGTCTCAGCTAGAGGGATCCATAAGCCACAAATCGATCACCCTACATCAAAACCGTATCTATTCTAATTCTTGAAGCATCATAATAAACAATATTTCTTTTACCTAGATCAAAAATAATCAGGATTAGAACTGAGGTTAGTCTTCCTTTCAACTCTAGAAAATACTTTTCAAAATCTTATAACTAGATGAACTGTACACCTTTCTTAGTGAAGGCTATACGAGGAACTACTAAATGGGAGAAATATTGGATAAAATGCCTGTAATAGCCAGCAAGCCCCAAGAAACTATATATGTCAATGAAATTCTTGGGATGATCCCATGAAACTACAATTCTCACCTTTTCTAGGTCAACTGATTCTCCTTGTTCAGATATAATATGACCCAAGAAGTGAACTTTATCAATATAGAAGTGTAATTTGCTAAACATATCATATAGTTGGTGCTATCTCATTGTAATCAGTGTGATATCAAGATGGGTTTCATGGTTGTTTCTAGAAAGTGAATACACCAAGAGTTTTTCTATAAAGACTACCACCAAGGAATCAAGATACGGGTGGGAAAACAGGTTCATCAGAGCCATGAAGACTTCTGGTGCATTTGTGAGGCCGAAGGGAATAATTAGATACTCTTACAAGTTATAACTACTTTCTAATGTTGTACGTGATATGTCATATGGTCACACACGCACCTGGTGATAACCTAACCTCATATCAATTTTGGAGAAAATAGTTCCCCCCTAAAGTTGGTCGAAGAGATCATCTATATGAGGAAATGGATATTGATTCTTTACCATAATTTGGATGATTCAACGATAATACACACATAACCTAAGGTTACCATATTCCTCTTTAGAGAAAAGAACAGGTGAGCCCCATGATGATGTGCTAGGTTTGATGAAACCCTTAACCTCGAGGTCTTCAAGCTTCTTTTTGAGTTCCTGTAGCTATATTGGTTCCATCATATAAGGAGGAATGGACACTGGTGTTGCACCTAGAATGAGCTCGATAGTGAACTCCACGTCCCTCATAGGAGGTAATACAAAAAAATCAATAAGGAATACATCCTTAAAAATATCTACAACTAGAGAGAATTCAACTACCTGCATTCCTTGATCGCTCATGAAGAGACATTCTAACAAAGTTGTCACTCTACCCAACCCAACATATTTAGGTCCACCTTGATTTTCCTGCATATCCCATTCTCTTGTGTGCAGGTATGTGTATCTCTAAGGGGTTTTAAATGACACCCAACAGTGATAACAGTCCACTTGAGAAAGATAAAGATCAATCTAGTTCATACCAAGAATGAATTCGATACCAAACATAACAAGGATATAGAAGTTCCAAAAGAAATGTTACCCACCTATCTCAAGGTGGAACTCTTGGAACTGGTGTATGTCCTCTATTCTAACTCATAATATAGTGTCGAGAGACATGATGCTTCAAGGGTACTCAATCGGAAAACCAATACTTTCAACAACAGTAGTAGAAAAAAGGAGTATGATGCGCTGATATCAATAAGAGAAGAAACTAAAGTAAAGGCTAACAGATTATTACCTCTAACCGTATATGGTCCTACACTCTGATCCTCTGGTGCTAATTTCACTATGTACATGAGATATAAAACACGCCCTTAAGACACTACCTGGTATGCTTGAGCAGGTCTTCTCTATTGACGTTGATAATCTATAACTTGATTCCCTCAATCCCGACCTCCACTATTACCTCAGCCAGATCGACTAGTGAAAAAATAACTTTTAACCTGTTTTGGGGTCATAGATCCCATATCTTATGGAGGTGCAGGCGTGGATCCCTTTCCACTAGATGCTGAAGAGAAAGAATGGTAGAAATGATGAAGGTGACCCATATTGCCACAATATCAGCACTCCTTCAGGTCTCTCGTGCACTGTGGCTTCTTGTGACCATCTCTGCCACACTGATGACATGTGACAGAGCTATAAAAATTCTATGTTTATCTAGGATTTATTCCATGTGCACTTTCAAAATGGCGTTTCCTACTTCCATAAGAGTCGTAACCCTATTTCGGAACTGAACTACCCTGGTTCACTAGTTTAGATTCCCTAAAATTTGGCTCAGAAATTAGATCTTAATTTAAGATCTCAGTGAAAGTTGTCTAATGAAAGGCATTCACCTATAAGAAGATAGTATACTCAAGTCTAGCCTCAAAATGTCTCGCAGTAGTATGCGCATCGCCAATTAGTGATGTGGAAAAATTATGAGACTCTGTGAAACGAGTAGAATACTCTAACTCAGTAATATATCCTTACTGAAGATGTATGAATTGATGTGATGAATTGTCTCTTAGAGTCTACAGAAAAGTGTGATCATAGAAGGATTCTTAGAAGTCAGCCCAAACAGCGTCACTGTTCTACTCAGCCTGAGTAACAATGTCCCACCAGTGCTTGGCGGAGTCACAAAGAATGTAGATTGTAAGTTTGACCCTTCGCTCTAAGAATCATTTTAATGTGGTTGAAGATATACCTTATGGATTATATCCATGACTCTGCATCATGAGGGCTGCCACTCCCCGATAAGGTGGGTGGGTGCTACTGCAGAAAGTCTCACATGAGGTCTGCCATAGAAGGGGCAGGTCTGGGGATAATCTAAACTAACTATATAAACTTGAAGAGACTATCCTTTAATTGAGCATCAGGGTCCCTTGGAAGGTCAGTAGAAGGTAGTACCATAAGAGGAACTACAAGAGGTACCACTGGTGGTTTGGGACCCACCATCTCTACGATGTGCTCATTTCCACTCTCCTAAGACATGATAGGAAGATGTCGCGATACAATTACTCTATAACACCCAAACACACACCTTTAGATAAAAGTTAAAAAGAAGATGAGGAAAAAAGGTAAAGTGAAAAAAGAGGTTAGGTAGATAGACTTCGTCTGAGCACAACCAAACATATAACCCAATTTTAGAGCCGTGTTTTGATATGGAAGAGAAAACTTTGAAGGATTACTTAACAAGATCTACTATCCATTTCCACGTTAAGTCAGGTTAACATCTAACAGACTATCATAACTGTATATTTAACCAACCAGTATTTCAAAAATTTTACCACTAGGCACAACAAAACTCACATGAAAATAAGAAAATGAACGATGAAATTAGATATGACATGGAAATATGCATTTAATTTTAATCATATGGTGCCTAATATGATGCATGTAATATATTTCCCTTGTATCATCGGGATGAAATGGTAAAAAACCAATATCTCAACAATACCAACACTAAAAAAAATGCAAAACAAGTGAATCACCCAATGGTGAAATCATATCAACAATAACCAGCATAATAAATAACTACAATCCTGACCCATGAACTTAGGTTTCCTCTGTACAAGGGTTAGATACATCCAAGAATAAGGTACATTCCAAATCCCTATATCCTAGTATCCTATCTAACCTAAATATTAATACAAAAGAAAAAACCTATTATGATACTACTTTGTAGAATCCTTATCCTTGGAGCCACCTAAAGGGTGCCGCGAGTAGGGTTGGCCACCTAACCTCAAGCGCATCTCCCCGAACACTAGAGGCTACCTACTAGTAGCGAGGGCCTTTTTCATGTCTGCGGTGGAGAAAGTGGCCTCATTGGTAATATTTATTATCACAACAGAAGTAAAAAAAAATTAATAATAAATATATGAATCATATAAATAAATAAACTACAACATAATCAATATGAATAATCCAACTGAATAAGAAACAAGTGTGGAAGCTCAAAAAATAATTTCATGTTATGATGTATGTCTAAAATGAAAGCATGAAAAACAAAAACCTAATCGTACTATCAACTAAAAACAAAAGACACAAAGTGCAACAACTACATCAAGAGAAATGATCGGTCCTCTACTCGAGTATCCATCCTAAGTAGCAAGAAACAATCAAGCATCGAAAGCAACATGCTTCTCTTTGTCAATACCTACCTGAAAATAATCTAATCGGGTGTCAATGATGCCCAAGAAGGGTGTGAGATAAAATCCCAGCAGGCTGACACCCACGATGTCTAAAACTTTCCATTTTGTGCAGTAATAAAATATAGTGTGTCAAAACCCGTCCCCTGGGGCCCTTTCCATGACTACCCCAAGCCTGCCTTCCATAGGCTAGGGGATGACAACTAACACTGAAAGGCGTATTCCTTATAACTGGGAAGGCATTTCCTTTATATCCTATAAAAAAACTCAACCACGAACACAACAAGATACAAAAACAAGTAAACTATATAACAAAAAGAGTGCTAAGAGTAAAAGGGGCCGGAAATACAATCCCAACTGTAAAGATACAAGTAAAACTGAAATAAAACTGAATGAAAAAAGAGAAAAACTATTGGGTCAACCCCCATTATTACTACCTAAAGGGTAGGTATATATTACCTCCTCAACACTCTATATCCGTCCATCTCCTCTACAGACCATCACATCGTGTGGTCCACCACCGGGCACCGTCCAGTCCTGGTATCATCAGCCTTGATCAACATTATCCGTCGTATGCACCAAACACAACAAGGTGAAAGAATAACCCTTGTAGGGGTGAGTATAACGATACTCAGTAGGGACCCTGAGACCCTCAAGGTCTCTCAAAATTCACAAAGGATAAACCTCAAAGCATGAAGTCAACTATCAACCCTACATAGGTATATACCCATACATATACCTAAGTTATCAAGTAAACACATCCTAATCATGAGGAAACATAGAGTTTAACCCAAAAGCCCAAAGCTCAACTGTTCCACAAAGGAAGGAAAACCACAAAGACAAATACCACACATGTATGCCACATAGAAGAATACCACCAAGGTATTACCATGAACGAAAGTACCACACAGGTATGAACTCAAATCATTCCAGGTATATCATAATTACAGTAGTAGAGATGATTAGATGTAACTACTGAATCATCTTACTCTGTTAAGAAGTAGATCCACACAGGATCTCTAGGTGATAACCCACATAGGTTCACTCAGTGTTGAACAATAGAGGATTACTAAGTGCTGACCCACACAAGATTGCAAGGTGATGACCCACAAAAGATCTCTATGTGCTGACCCACACAGGATCACTCGGTACTGACCCACACATGATCTCTCTAAGTACTGACACACACCGAATAATTCTAAGTGATGACCCACACAGGATTGGTCTAAGTGCTGACGCACACATGATCGCTCTACATTCTTCACTTCACAGCCAACTATTGGGTTCCCGCACGATGCTCGCTCATCTCCGGGAGGATCCGCTCCACAAGCTACTGGTCAATACTCCAATTGCCAATAATCCCCATAAAGAAGTATCTCAAAGGACCGACACGTCATAGGGGTCTCAACACAAATAGACGATGTGTCATTCGAACACCCGGTTTATGAGTTATTATCCTTTTTGTCCCGAGGGCCTGGTTATATTCGTGCTCGATCCAACCCGACCATTTCCCAAATTTGTCCAAAACTCTAGTGGTCTATACCAAAGGGAATACCTCACTCCAAGGATTCCAGCGCCGCTGACGGTTTATCAAACGGACGTCCAATGTGAAGGTTATGGCCCAAGTAAAGTATAGGGTCGTATATGGTCTGGGTCCAGTCTGACTCGGTCAGACCGACCCGGTTCGGGTAGACCTGGCCCGACCTGCTGGGTCTGGCTTGACCTGTTGGGTCCGGACTGGTCGGCAGGGTGGCATGGCCTACTGGGCCCAGCCTTGTAGGAAACGAGGGCCACGAGGCCCGCGGGTGTGCCGAGGGGGCGGGGGGCGGCTCGGCCATGGGGTGCCGCGAGGGCACAGGGTGGCTCAGCAGCAGTGGTGCAATGAGGGCGTGAGGCCATGGGGCGTCTCGACCGTGGGGGGTATGTGAGGTGGCTCGACTGGGGTGACGTAGCGAGGCCATGGGGCGGCTTGACTGCGGGGGTACCATGAGGGCGTGAGGCTGCTCCACCGTGGGGGTGCCTCTAGGGCGCGGGACGGCTCGTCCGCAGGGGTGCTGCGAGGGCGTGAGGCGGCTCAGCTGGAGTGGCTCGACGGGGAGTACGGAAGCCACTAATTCCACGGGGCGGCTCGGCCAGGACGGCGCTGTAACACCCCCAAATGATAAAGTATTAAATGACTAAATGATATGACTCATGTCAACAAGTTGCACCTTCTTTTTCGGGAGCTTGTCTGATTAGAACTCCACAGTTAAGCCACTTGGCTTGGATTAGTGATCAGGATGGGTGACCTCTTGGGAATTTTCCCAGGGTGTGTGTGAGTGAGGACAAAACACACTGAAAAGGACATGTGTTGGCCTGTGGGGACTGTCATTAGTCAGATGACCCGTTCAAGCATGTGGATGGACACTAGGGTGGTTCCCACATGTCTGCAGGGGCAAGTGGTGGAACCTGGAGGGCTAGGACCTGAAGTACTTGTTAAGGCGGGGTGTCTATGCTGTCACCAGGACCCGGTTGTTACATTTGGTATCAAAGGTGGTACCAAGCCTTAAGTGCAGCACACTACCTGGGTTGATATGTAGGTCCCACAACGAGGACGTTGTGCTCTAAAGGGGAGGTGATTGTAACACCCCCAAATGATAAAGGGTTAAATGACTAAATGATATGACTCATGTCAACAAGGTGTACCATCCTTTTCGGGAGCCTGTCTGATTAGAACTCCACAGTTAAGCGTGTTTGTCCTGGAGTAGTGATAAGGATGGGTGACCTCCTGGGATGTTTCCCAGGGTGTGTGTGAGTGATGACAAAACACACTGGAAAAAACATGTGTTGTCTTGTGGGGAAAATCATTAGTCATATGACCCGTTCGGGCACGTGGGTGTGCCCCAGGGTGGAAACCATGTGTTTGCGTGGCAACTGGTGGGCAGGACCAAGTTGTTATAGGCGTGGTGAGGCCGCGGGGTGGCATGACAGGCCACGGGCAGCGGTGCGTCGTGGGGCACGGAGGCCGCAGGTGGTGGATCTGTGGGAGGCGGTGTCTGTAGAGCAGCGCCATTGCCTTAGTCGCATTCAACATGGTTGATAGTCATACTCCTCCATCATGAAGAACACAAAAATTATCCCAAGAAATTTGGAGAGGACATGCTATGTTTTTTTGGCCCGCACTCTCAATGTTAGAGTGGTAGAAAGTGGATATAAAACTTGAATATCAAGAACGTGTAAAGGAAAATAAGTCAAACAACCTCCCTACCTCATTCGTTTGATTCATTGAATATTGTCCGCAGGGAATGAGATGATGTCATTAGGAAGAGATGGATGTTGGTGAGGTCGAAATTTTCTCGATCTTCAGTTCGTTAACGTCGGCATTTTCTTGATCTTCAGTTCGTTGACGTTGAAGATGTTCCTCATCAATGAATGTCCCATTGAAGAAGTCGGAGTCGAAGTCGGCATTCTTCGTTGGAGAGCTTTCTCCCAAGGCTCCTTCCTCCCGATTCCACCAAAAATGCCAAGTAGCAAACATAATAGATTATGTTGTCTATTTATTTTGTTGGAATAAATTCAAAAAGGCTTAATTAATTAACTTAGTTGGAATAATAAATGTTTGAGGAGTTGAAGATGGTCCCCCACATTAATAAGAAGTTTGAGGGTTTGTCCCATTAAAGGAGAGTTAAAGGGGGGTTTATACTCGGTTGGTCCCCACCACCATAACCTCTCAAGGGAGATTTAGTTTAGGTGGTCCCCACTTGTGAAACATACACATGGGAGTTTCAAAATAAAATAAAAGTGAAATGTTGCAAAATTTTATTTTATTTTTATTCTTTCACGAATAAGTGAAAAACTAACTTCCACCCTCATCCTACTACAGTCGAGGTGAAGGTATCCTAAAGAAAATACTAGCGCTATGAGTTCAACTGTGTCCTCAGATTTCAATTTTGAGCACCAATTCAAAAGTTACAAAGTCTCGCTTGCACGTTTAGTGAACGTACCCAAAAAAGCATTCAGAAATTCATTTCGGGAACACTGGGCCTCAGAATCACGCGCCGTCAATTTTTTCAGACACATAAAATTCCTATTTAATTTAAAATAAAATCACATGGAAATTCCGTGTCGTTACATTCTCCCCACCTCAGGGATTTATGTCCACGTAAGCCACAACTCAAACTAAGGGGAAAAGTGGGGGTACTGAGCATGAATTTGAGCCTCCTGCTCCCATGTTATCTCCTGGATGTTCCCATGCTGTTAGCGAACACGCACCAGAGGTATCAACCATTCATTAAGGACCCACTCCTATCGATCCTCAATCTCTACTGGAACCTCTGTAAAATTCACCCCATCATCGACGTCCATATCACATTGGTCGATGATTTCAGAAGGATAGTGCACGTATCTCCTCAGATGGGATAGGTGGTAGGCGTCATACACTCGGTGCAACTGAGGTGGAAGATATAATCAGTAATCCACCTCTCCAAATCTGTTGAGGAACTGAAAAGGTCCAATGAACCTCAGAGATAACTTTACACCTCGGCCAAATATCTAAAAACCTCTTTGAGGTGAGACCCGTAGAAAGACATGGTCACCATCCTCGAACTCTAGAGGTCTCCATCTCCTGTTGTCATAAGAATTTTGCCTACATTGTGTAGTCTTCATTCACTCCTGGATGATCTGCACTTTCTCTGTGGTAGCCCGTACCATCTCTGGTCCCACTAGTGATGACTCCCATGGGTCAGTACCACACAAAGTTGATCTGCAAGGTATCCCATAGAACGCCTCAAAAGGTGTCATCCCAATGGTGGAGTGATAGATGTTTTTGTATGCAAACTCCACCAAAGGCAATTGATCCTCCCAGCTGCAACTGGATTTGAAAAAATAAGCATGAAACATGTCCTCGAGGGTCTGAATGGTTTGCTCAGTCTGGCCATCCGTTTGAGGATGGAAGGAGATGATCAAATGAAGGTGCATCCCAAAAGCCTCCTACAACCCCTTCCATAGATAGGAAGAAAAACATGCATCAAGATCAAAGACAATCGTCAAGGGTACTCCATGTAGCCGCACAATCTCCTACATATAGAGGCTTCCTAATCTCTCTACGAAAACCTACTCTCTAATCGGTAGGAAGTGGACCGACTTGGTGAGTTGGTCGATGATCACCCAAATTGAGTCATGTCCCTTAGATATACATAGAATTCCCATCAAGAAGTCCATGTATATCCCACCCCATTACCATTATGGGACCTCTAAAGGCTGAACCAAGCCTACTGGTACCTGATGCTCTCCCTTCACTTGCTGAAAAGTGAGGCACTGAGAGACAAACTATGCAACTGCTTTCTTCATTCTGGGCCACCTGTGATGTCTTCATAGATCTTGGTACATACTTTCTACTCCTAGATGTACCGCTATATGGGATGTGTAGAAATCCCTCAACACTTCCTCTTGAAGTGACACTGGTACCATGGTACGTCCTCTGAAGAGGATGACGTGCTCTCCACCTTCAAAAAATCCATCAGGTGCCTATCCTGTGGATATCTGAGCATGTCGTGTCTCGCAGTCAGTGTTCTCTCACTATACATTACTAACTCACCGAAGAAGTGGGGGAGTGACTGTAAGAGCCTGAAGAAAAGCTGCTCCATCTCTATCTACAAAGGATATCGGTAAAGCGGCTAGCTGTTCTGTTGCCTTGCCTAGAAAATGTATACTTGACCTCCTGCTGAGTACATCTGCTACAATGTTCCCCTTCCCAGGAGTATAGAATATCTCGAAGTCATAGTCCTTGAGGAACTCAAGCCAATGTCACTTGTAGGATTGAAATAGTGATGTAGATGCTCAATATACAAGAGGGGGGGGGGGTGAATTGTATACTTTAAAAATTCCTTTGGAACCTTTAAAGTTAGTTAAGAATAACTATGTTTTCCTTAAGAGAAGGAAAGGGCTAAGTTTAACAAAGTTAAACTAAGTAGATTCACAACACCTCTAATTCCAAAAGCAAACTTGGAAAGAGATTCCGAACGTAGGTTCCGGAAATATGGTTCCGGAAGTTGACACTTAACAAAAGATTACAATATGAGATTCTACATTAAAGCGTATAGAATATAAATGAAACAGAGTTCAATTAAGGAAGTATAAGAAAGTTATACTTTCCTTATATTACAAAATGCAGTGGAATATAAACAAGTAGTAAAACTACAAGTAACAAGATATAAGTCTTTTAACCCAAAGAGAAGGGTATCCAACAACCTTGGATAAAGGTCCCTTGATTTATACTTTCAAGCAAGTCTGTCTTACCCACACCAGGGTAAGCCCTCGATACGAAGATCGGAGTCTCTATCTTGCTATCCCTACAAGACCTCAACTTCAAGGTAGTTGGAAACCTCTGCCTTCCTCAGTTGGGAAGCCCTCAAACTTTAAGGTAGTCGGCACCTCTGTCTTCCTATCCTCGGAAGCCCTCGAATGTAATCACCAACATTCGGAGTCACATGAAGCTTTGAGAGTTAATAAGAGTCTCTCTCTCAAGAAATCACTTCAAGAAAATTAGTCAGCCTTTCAGTACTTTTTTCAGCTACGAGCTCTTTCAAATGAGCTCCTATTTATAGGTAAGGTCGGCTCCTTCTCCAATGGTCATATTTTCCTTAAAGGTCGGAGGGACCTGTACACATGTCACTTAGACAACGGTTAGTTTATAACAAAACAGACGACATCGTTTTATTACAAAACAAGTGTAACAGAATGTACGACATCGTTTTAATTCTGACTCAAAGGTTCGGAATGAATGCTTTGGAGTAAAGGTTCGGAGTGTAAGGAACAATAATAAAAAGTATACAAATTATATAAATGTAAGCAATACAAAAGTTCGGAGTCTAACAAAGACATTTTTCGGAGTCTGAATTAATTCAGAGTGTATAAAACAAAGATACTCAAATTCTATTTAATAAGTGAATTGAGAATGAGAATTCAGAATAGGAATTCATCATCAGAAATCATAATGAGAATTCGTCAACAGAATTCGTAATGAGAATTCTTCATTGGAATTCATAATGAGAATTTTTCTTCAGAATTCGTATCCTGAATCTGGAATAGAACTTAGTTAGAGTTCATATCCGGAATTCAGAATGAAACATCCTTATAGTTCTTATCCAGAATCCGAATCCTAAAACAGAATGCTTTATATCAAAGTTTCAACGATTCCGAGAAAATAGAAATGAATCCGAATCTCATACTTAATAAAAATATGGATGAAAATAAGATAAGGATAATTTTTCTTATAAAAGCGATTTTTCTTATAAAAGCAATTTCTTAAGAAAGCATTTTTCTTATGAAATAAATTTTCCTTAAGAAAGCGATTTTCCTTAAAAAAGAAATTTTTCTTATAAAAGAATCTTTCCTTAAGATAAGGTGTTTGTGATTTTCAAAACAAGAAGGAATGGAAAAGTCATAAGGAAAACCTTATTGACTCAACAATCTCCCCCTTTTTGGAAAGCACAAACATCCTTACAAAAAAAAGAAATTCTAAGAAGAAAGAAAAACATTAAGGATTATCTCCCTTTGCTTTAAGGATATTGATGAATACGACTAACTCCCCCTTAGGCTTTGAAACTCTAAGGATCGTATTCAGATTTCTGGAGTGATAAATAAGAAGGTCTTCTTTAATGAAAAAGCTCCCCCTTAAACAAACTCTTATTAGAGTTTTTCTTTTTTCTTAAGGATCTTTTTATTCTCCCCCTTTGATAAACTCTTATTAGAGTTCTTATTTTTCTTAAGGATATTTTCCTTCTCCCCCTTTGTGATTTTCAAAAAGAATTGGAGGGAATGGAAAAAAATAACAAAGTACCTGAAAAATTAGTAATGACAACAATAGAAATGACAAGCACGACTTTCATTAAATTTGAAATCTCAGCAACAAAAAGAATACAAAAAAAAGATCGGATTTGGTTATTTCGGATCTTTTTCCTTCATCATGAGCCCCTTTAGAATAGTCTTGATCTTCTTCAGGTCTTTATGATCTTCTTCATCTTGCTTCTCTAAGACAACTATTCTTGCGGATTGAGCTTCAATTTTTTCTTCCTGGGCTTTCAGCTTTTCTTCCTGAGCTTTGATCTTTTCTTCCTGAGCCTTCATCCTTTCTTCAAAATCAATCCGATGATCCATTTCAAACTTCCAGTTTTGAGAAACGGAATTCAGCTTCCCATTTAGATCTCTCACTTCTTGAATCCGGAAGTTCTTTTCTTCTGTCAACTTCTCTTCAAAGGATGCAGTTAACTCATTTATCTTCTTGTCCTCGGTTTCAAAAGCATCTTTAACATTGTCTTGAAACTCATCGAACAACCTCATCTCTTCCACGGTTTTCTTCGACCAGTTTGTCATCCTCTTGCAAGATCTTCTATGAGCTTCGTAACCAACAAAAAACGTTTTGAACTGAGCCTCAATCTCAACGCACTTGTCCATAACCATAGATACAGAGTCAGTTTTCTGATTCAAAGCATGTTGGAGCATCTGGAATCTTGAGTCAATACTTGAGAAGGTTGGAATGGTTCCCACCAACTTCTTTAAGGACTGAACAACAAAGTCATGCCCCAACGAGGATGAATCCGAATCCAAAATCTTGCTTGGAGAGTTTTCTTCCTCAATAAGCTCCAACTTCATTTTAGATGAATCAACAAATTCTCTTTTCTTGCTAGCCACTGATTTCGGAGTCTCATCAAGAAGTTTCTTTCCCTTGTCTTTTTTCAGAATTGATTCTTGATCAGGAGTTTTCTGCTCGCTAGTAGACACTTGAACAATCTCATCAACAACTTTTTGAACAACATCTTCCTCATTCTTATCCTTTTCTGGAGTTACTAACTTAGAGGATTCAGCCTCTGAAGTTCGGAGTGATAGATGTTCCGAAGGTGATCCTTTATAATCATCCACTTGTTTCAAAAGATCTCCTGTTTCACCACTTCCTTCAGAAACTTCTTTTTCCTCACCCACTTGCTGAATCTGCTCGATTTGCTCAACATGCTTAGCTGTAGTCTCTTCTGGAAAATCAAGGTTTCTTCCTGGAGTCTCAGGTAGAGATTCCAAGGAGAAAGATCTTGGAACTGGAATGCTTCCGGATACTATTTCATTAAATTTAAACAAATCTTGGACTTCCTCGGCTTTTGACATCTTCTTCTTAAGCTTCTTTTCCTTTACTTGTTTTTGAAGCTCATCAGCAGTTTTCTCCTTTAGGGACTTAGCTTCCGTAGGGTCCAATCCGAACTGCGGATCCCCTTCTTTCCTTTTCTCTTTATCTGCTCTCCACTTCGCAACAACCTCATCAGGATAGGCCTTATTCTTCTTTGGTTTGGGAGGTGCGGTTTGAACTTCCTTAGACTTAGGATCTTCGACTTCAGCTGCAACTTCCTTCAACTTTCTTTTCTTCACTGGTTTGGATGATTCCAGTTCAGCAGCCTTCAGAACCGTTTCTTCTTGATTAGGCAAATCAACGAACTCACCAATCTCCTTGTTGAAAGCCACATCCATCCTCTTAAGGGTGTCATCACTAACCAACAAAATTTTACAAACCCTTGGCTTAGATCTGTAGGCTTCCTTGAAAGATTCAAGGCACTGAACTATCAACTTTGATAATATTGCTGGGTACATTACGATCTGAGCTCTGAGATTTCCTTTCTTAAGATTCTCAATGGTTATAAGAATGTGCCTCATGAAGTTAAACATTCTTAGATTTATCAGGACATCTAAGATATAGATCTCACTCTTCTTCAAGCTGTCTTTATCACCTTTCCTTGGTATGATAAGACCTTGCACCCACAACTCTAGAATCCAGAAGTTTATGGATAGACTCGCAATCTTCGGAGCATTGTCATCAGCCAGTCCGAGAGTTTCTAAGGCTTTTTCCTTGTCGAAGCTACCCTTAGAGTCCGACAATACATGAGAAATAAATTCGGCTTCTCCCTCATAGGACAACCCTACCAATCTTGCAGCCTTGGTATAAGAAAGTTTGTAGGTCTTGCCATAACACTTAAAAGAAAACTTCTCCCTATTATCTTCCTGGAAGAAGGAAACTGTTTCATAGAACTCAACAAGTAACTCTGTAAAAACATCGTCTTGAGTCCCCGGTTTGGATACAACAACATCTTCCCAGCCATTCAACTTAATGTTCTTTGAAATAAGAGAATCATAGTTGTTGAAGAAATCCGGATGGACTAACCTTTCTCTGTAAACTAACCATTGTGAAATAGGCTTGGTGGATGACATTTCTTGAGACACTAACTCCGCAGACATTCGGATCTGTAATCCTCTAAGAAGTTCGGAATAGAGACAACTGTAGTTTGGAACGGCCTTAAAACAGAGGGGCAGATCGTCGAGACGCGAGAGCTTAAAATCGATGTGGGATGAGTATTTGGGTCCCCTTTATATAGGCAATGAAATGACGGTTCAACATCCACGGTTTATCTAACGGTTGTGATAAGCTAAGATCAGATCTGATGGTTGAAAACTTGAATCCGATCTTTTTGAGGTTTTTATTTAGACAAGGAATTAAGAAAACTAAAATCCGAAAACATAATACAAGAAAATTCCAGCAAGCAAAATATGACTACGAAAACTTGAGTAAGGTAATCATACCTTTCGGATTGGATTAGGAGGATTATTCGTAATGGGTAATATAACAAAGACTAGAAAAAAAACATTATTATGAGAAGACAGATTTTGAAAAAAATTTACTATAGAAAATAAACTTAGTACGAAAAACTCATTACGAAGAATTTAGTATGAAAAACACATTACGAAGAAATTAGTATGAAAATTCCGTTATGAAAAATTCTAGTACAAAATCTTCCATTCCAGAAATTTTCAATACGAACACTTCCATTCCGGAAGTATTATGTATGAACATGTCCATTCTAGAAGAATTGTAGTTCCGGAAATTTCCATTCCGGAAATCTTCGTTCCGAAAAGTTTGAAAACAAATTTTGAAAATTTTTGTTAAACAAACAATCAAATGTACTCCCCCTATGAAAAGGAGTTTATTACTGTAAGGATATTTTTTCAACAGAAAGTTAATTAAGAAAGATTACCTTATGATTATCATTCCTAACTTCTGTTTAATATATTCAAATCTATCAGAAGGCAAAGATTTTGTGAAAATATCAACAAGTTCTTCTTGCGTTCCGATAAACTGAAGAATAATATCTCCTTTCTTTTTGATAATCTTTTCAAAAAAGCTTTTGTTACCAGTCATGTGCCGGGAACATCCACTATACATGTACCATGTATAGTTGCTGGTACTCTGTTTGTTTTCCTGAAATTAATAAGAAAATTATATTTTCGGAATCCAAACTTGTTTAGATCCGAGATTTCCAGACAATAAAATTTTAGGAACCCACATCTTCTTAGAAAAGTAAGCTTTGTGAAATCCTAGAGATTGGATTTTGTTTAAGGAACAATTCTTTGCCCAGCGACCACCACATTGACACTTGGTACAAAATGGGGCACTTTGAGGAACAAAATAATTGTTACAAAAAATAGGTTTTGAATGGGTATAACCAAATCCTGATTTATTTCTTAAAGGTCGTATTTGGGAATAAATCTTATCAAAATTTTCTTTACCATGGGTAAAGTTTGATAAACACTTATTTAAGGAAAAAATTTCGGACTTGAGTTTTACAACCAAGTTTTTATCCTCAAAATCATTAGTTTTAGAACTAGAGTTTGGCTCGAAAACATTTTTCTTAGAAATTACTTTTTCTAATTCTTTAGAAAGTTTGTTCTTCTCAGAACTTACTTCCTCAAGATTTTTTGAAATATTTTCAAAATCAGCATTTTTCTTATCAAGATCTTTAGAAAGATATGATATCTCTTTTGTAAGAATAGAATTCCTAGAGTTTTCCTTATCAAGTTTCTTATTGATTTTGGAATTCTCAATCTCAAGAAGTTCAGCAAACCTAGAGACTTCTTCATAAGTGGGTAAAGTATTTTCTTCATCAGAAGATGATTCTTCATCAGAAGAGTTATAATACTTACTATCATTATAATTTAAAGAAACATTGGTAAAAGATTCAGCATTTCATACCTTAGCCATAAGACAATGATTATCAATAGGTAATCTGGCTATAAGACCAAGATTCTTCTGTCCTGAAGATTCATAATCAGAAGATTCATCTGAAGAGTCACCACCACTGGCACTCCAGGTGTCATTAGCTTTCAGAACTTTCTTAGCTTTATCTTTATAATACTTCTTTCTGTTCCTGTCTGAATGTCTTTCCTTCCTTTCTTTCTTTTTGAGCATAGGGCAATCTGGTCTAATATGTCCAGCACTTTTACATTCATAACAAGTAACTTCTCCATCTTTCTTATCTTTCCTGTCCTTTTTCTTATACTTAGATTGAAAATTTCTCTGGCCGGCTATCTTGTTCATCCTTCGTGCAAGATTTGCTAATTCATTTTCTGAGACTTCACTCTCACTTGATTCAGATTGGAAAATAACTTTCTTAGACTTGGATCTGGTTACTCTCACAGGAGTCTTAGCTTTCATCTGATTTGAAGTTGTAGTAAAAGAAATAGTACCATTTCCATTCTTCTTCTTGATGTTGTCTGAATCTCTCTTCATTCTAGTTCCATGTTGTAGAAGAGTTCCAAATAATTCATCAAGAGTAATTTGAGTGACCTTCCTGTTCTCATCTATAGCTGTTCTCTTGGATTCTCACTCATTGGGCATAATATCAATTATTTTATCCAAAATAGCTTCATCATCTAAACCTTTCTCTCCCATAGATTGTAGACTGTTGAAAATAGTCATAAATCTTTTTTGAACTTTACAGATAGGTTCTCCATAAGGAAAATTGAAGCCATGATATCCAGCTCTAAGCATAGCTCTTCTAGTCTCAATCACTTTGGAAGTCCCAAAGTGTGTAACCTCTAACTTCTTCCATATACAGTTAGCTGCTTCACAAGAAGAAATTTGGCTATATATATTTATGGTCATTGAACATAGTAAAGTGTTGCGTACCTTATAGTTTAGTTGATATTATTGCTTTTCTTGATTAGTAAAAGATCTGACTTCCTTGTCAGGAATTTTATAATCACCAGTAAGCATAACAAAGTTGTCTACTCCAGTATTGATAACAAAAGTCTTCATACGATCTCTCCAGTATTCATAGTCATTACCATCAAAGATTGGTGGTCTTGTAGGATTCATATTATCAATTGAACCAACATTGACTCCTTCCATACTTAAAATAACTTTGCACACAACCTAGTTAGTAGCAAAAGTTCGTAATCACAAAGTTCGGAATGGGAAACGGAATGGTAAAGTTCGGAATGAGAAAGTGAGAAAGAAAAACTTATTCGTGAGTATAAGTATTTCAGAGACCTGCTCTGATACAAAATGTAAGATTGGTATAGAGTAAGAGGTTTCAAACCTCTGATACCAATTGTAGGATCGAAATAGTGATGTATATGCTCAATATACAAGAGAGGGGGTGAATTGTATACTTTAAAAATTCCTTTGGAACCTTTCAAGTTAGTTAAGAATAACTATGTTTTCCTTAAGAGAAGGAAAGGGATAAGTTTAACAAAGTTAAACTAAGTAGATTCACAACACCTCTAATTCCAAAAGCAAACTTGGAAAGAGATTCCGAACGTAGGTTCCGGAAATATGGTTCCGGAAGTTGACACTTAACAAAAGATTACAATATGAGATTCTAACTTAAAGCGTATAGAATCTAAATGAAATAGAGTACAAGTAAGGAAGTATAAGAAAGTTATACTTTCCTTATATTACAAAATGCAGCGGAATATAAACAAGTAGTAAAACTACAAGTAACAAGATTTAAGTCTTTTAACCCAAAGAGAAGGGTATCCAACAACCTTGGATAAAGGTCCCTTGATTTATACTTTCAAGAAAGTTTTTCTTACCCACACCAGGGTAAGCCCTCGATATGAAGATAAAAGTCTCTGTCTTGCTATCCCCGCAAGCCCTCAACTTCAAGGTAGTTGGCAACCTCTGTCTTCCTCAACAAGGAAGCCCTCGAACTTTAAGGTAGTCAGGACCTCTGTCTTCCTATCCTCGGAAGCCCTCGAATGTAATCACCAACATTCAGAGTCGCATGAAGCTTTGAGAGTTAATAAGAGTCTCTCTCTCTAGAAATCACTTCAAGCAAATTAGTCAGCCTTTTAGTACTTTTTTCAGCTACGAGATCTTTCAAATGAGCTTCTATTTATAGGTAAGGTCAGCTCCTTCTCCAACGGTCATATTTTCCTTAAAGATCGGAGGGACCTGTACACGTGTCACTTAGACAACGGTTAGTTTATAACAAAACAGACGACATCATTTTATAGCAAAACAAGTGTAATAGAATGTACAACATCGTTTTAATTCTGACTCAAAGGTTCGGAATGAACGCTTCAGAGTAAAGGTTCGGAGTGTAAAGAACAATAATAAAAAGTAGAAAAATTATAGAAATGTAAGCAATATAAAAGTTCAGAGTCTAACAAAGATATTTTTCTGAGTCTGAATTAATTCAGAGTATATAAAACAAAGATACTCAAATTCTATTTAATAGGTGAATTCGGAATGAGAATTCAGAATAGGAATTCATCATCAGAAATCGTAATGAGAATTCGTCAACAGAATTCGTAATGAGAATTCTTCATTGGAATTCGTAATGAGAATTTTTCTTCAAAATTCGTATCCTGAATCTAGAATAGAACTTATTCAGAGTTCATATCCGGAATTCGGAATGAAACTTCCTTATAGTTCTTATCCAGAATCCGAATCCTAAAACAGAATGCTTTATATCAAAGTTTCAACGATTCCGAGAAAATAGAAATGAATCCGAATCTCATACTTAATAAAAATATGGATGAAAATAAGATAAGGATAATTTTTCTTATAAAATCAATTTTGCTTATAAAAGCAATTTCTTAAGAAAGAATTTTTCTTATGAAAGCAATTTTCCTTAAGAAAGCGATTTTCCTTATAAAAGCGATTTTCCTTAAGAAAGCAATTTTTCTTATAAAAGCAACTTTCCTTAAGATAAGGTGTTTGTGATTTTCAAAACAAGAAGGAATGGAAAAGTCATAAGGAAAACCTTATTGACTCAACATCACTATCTCGGGTTTTAAGTCTTTATGAGAGAAGATATACCTGAAAATATTGTGATTCACTTAGACTATAAAACACTCGCCCATTAAGTAATGTCGCCACATCTTTAAGGTGAAGACCACTGCTGCAAACTCCAGGTCATGGGTAGCATAGTAATTCTCATGCTTCCTCAACTGTCATGAACCATAAATGATAACTACTCACTCCTACATCAGGACACATCCTTGTCTAGTCCCGGATGCGTTATAGTAAACTATATACCCTACTCCTTCCTCTGGAAGAATCAATATGGGGGCACTAGTTAGCCTTTTCCTCAGCTCCTGAAAACTCTGCTGGAATCTCTCTGACCACACGAAGGGTTACCGCTTCTTTATCAAGGATGATAGTGGTGCTTCAACTATGGAGAGATCTGGTACAAACCTCCAATATTAACCAGCCAAACCCAAGAAACTTCATTCCTCCGTCACACTCTTGGGTGGCTCCCAAGCACGTACCGCCTCAATATTCATTGGATCTACTGCAACTCGAGTATCTGATATGACATGTGCTTGAAAGAAAACCTCTTGGATCCAAAAATAGCACGTCGAGATCTTACCATAAAGCATGTGCTCTTAGAGTGTGTCCAGTACTACCAACAAATGATAGGCATGCTCCTCCTCAGTAGTTGAGTAGATCATAATGTCGTCAATTAATACTACTACAAAGCAATAAAGGTACGACTGAAATATCCTGTTCATGAGTACCATGAACACTGTTGGAGTGTTGGTCATACCGAATGGCATAATCAAGAACTCAAAATGGCTATACCGACATCATAAATCCATATTATGAACATCCTCATCTCATACTCTGAGTGGGTGATAGCCTGATCGGAGGTTTATCTTTGAGAACCAACGTGCTCACTTCAGCTGATCAAAGAGGTTGTCAATCCTCAGAAGTGGGTACTTGTTCTTCATGGTCACCTAGTTCACCCGCCAATAGTCAAAATAAGGTCTTAAGATCCCATCCGCCTTCTTGGAGAACAAAATCGGGGCTGCCCAAGGAGAAACACTGGGCCAAATGAACCCTTTCCCCTGTACGTCCTCCAGCTGTACCCGCAGCTCACGAAGATCTGCGGGAGCCATCCGATATGCTAGTGTAGATATTGGTGCCATCCTAGGGTACAATTCAATGTAAAAGTACACCTTTTTACGAGGAGGTAGACCCAAAACATCATCAGTGAAGAAATTAACGTACTAGTTCACCTCTACAGGATAACTCGGACTCTCCACATCAACTACTCCGTGGGTAAGGCTAGCCAACTAATGAGTGATCAGTTGCACTCTCCTCCGGGTAAGTCCATCCTGTGCTGCATAAGCTCCCTTCTCGCCGGTGAAGGTAAAATTTGTCCCATCCTTGCAGACACACCACACTTTGCTCCTAATACATCCAATATGAGCATGGACTATAGATAACCAGTCCATACCCAAGATGACGTCGTAAGGCCTTGAAGCTGCTACTAGGAGATCCCAGCCAAAGCTCTTTCCTCCTAGAGTAAGTTCACACTACTGGAACCAGTGCGTAATCATCAAATCCTCTCCCATATAAGTATCTAGCTGTAAGGAATGGGCCAACAACTCCATCAGAATCTTCAAGCTCTGAATGAGGGTAGTGGAACAAAAAAATGATTGGCAACTATGTCTATAAGTACAAAACAATGGTGGATTTGACAAATATCATACCTCAAATCATCTTTGGAGTGCCATGACCATAGGCTTTAGCTGCCTGGAGCTGAGCTTTCCCTTGTAATCCTGCTCCATATAGTCAGGGTGGACTACCTAGTGGTGGTGGCCAAAATATCTCGAATCATCGCCCACCACCAGCTTCATGGACAACTCCTCTGCCATGTCTGTCTGCTCCCTACGAACCTCCTCGGTTGAACCTCTGTCTCTATCTAGGTGGTACCTCAACTATATACTGATCATCTGTATTGTGGGTCGGACAGTCATGAGCCATGTGACCCTGCCTCCTGTATGCATAGCACAGATCTTTCTTGGTATGACTGGCTCTGCCTCGGGTGCCACACACAACCATCTCGGAATCATGCGGTCGTCCACCTGTAGATATGGTCCTTTTGGACTTCTGCATCATCTGTCTACTTCCAGCTACAGAAGACTCCTCTACGTGATGAATGATGGTGGGTCTCACTGCTGGTGACTACTCAGCAAGGAAACTCTCCACTAATAGGGATTTCTCTAACACCCCCACCTGCGTTGGGATGCCGAGTGAGATCATCGAAGCCTTGATCTCTCACCCGAGTCCCTGCTCAAAGGTCCAGGCCTTGAAGAATGGGTCCCACAACATATCGGTGGAGTAGCGTGAGAGGTTAGTGGACATCGCTGAGTACTGAGCCATAGTCATGCTTCCCCTCTATAGATGAAGTAGCTCTTGAATGTGAACTATGCGTAGAGTCATTGGGAAAAACTCTACCCAAAGAAGGCTCTCAAAGTCTGTCCAAAGAAGCATCACCTCATCGTGAACTTGGAGTATCAAGATCCACTATCTGCCTGATGCTTCCTATATTAGACTAGCGGAAACGATCACCATGAGATTAGCTGGTGTTGCTACCAGTCAGAAAACTCTCACCACGACCTCCAGCCAATCCTCATCCACATGTGGGTCCATCTCTCCAATAAACCTGGGTGGCCACTGGAACTGGAACTCGTGAAACACTCTCATGCAGCGTGCACTCTTTGCTGCTGGGGCTGGTGGCATCGGTGGACCAATGGGTAATGGTACCATTGGTGCCTCTACTAGAAGAGAGACCATCATTGAGGCCTCATCACTTGGAGGGATATTAGTCCGTACAACTCTCAGAAACCTAGATGACTGTCTTCGTAGAGGCATCCTGAAAAGAAACAGGTGAACCATGGTCAAAAAGTTATTATTGGTGAGCTAACTCAAATATATAACAAAGAAAACTCTTCAAAACACCCACACAATTAGTGTTTTCATGCATTGAGTTGGAAATTAGAAGTCAAGGTCTTGGTGTATGGATATGTGAGACACTACATCAACACTAGATTTCCTAAACTGATAACCACACTCACTACACTTAACACTATTACTATTAAAAAGAAAGATTATAGTCCTATGTTATACGGTAGAACCGACTCCTCTGATACCAATTTTTCACGATCCTTCCCCTGGGGCCCGTGCTGTGACTACCCCCAAGCCCGCCTTTCATAGGCCAGAGGCTAGTAACAAGAACTGAAAGGCGTATTCCCCATAACTGGGAAGTAATTTCCTTTATATCGTGTAAACACACTCAACCAAGAACACAACAAGATACAAACACAAGTAAACTATATAACAAAAAGAGTTCTGAAAGTAAAAGGGGACAGAAATACATGCCCAACTATAAAGATACAAGTACAAATGAAATACAACTGAAAGAAAAAGGAGAATAACTACTAGGTAGTCCTCCAAGATTCCTACCTGAAGGGTAGGTACAGATCACCTCCTCAGCACTCCACGTCTATCCGTCTCCTCTACGAACCTTCAATTCGTATGGTCCACCACTGGGCACCATCTAGTCCTGGTATCCTCAGCCTCGATCAACGATGTTTGTCATCTACACCAAACACAACAAGGTGCGGGCATAGACCGTGCATGGGTCAGTATAACAATACTTAGTAGGGACCCCGAGACCCTCAAGGTCTCACAAAATCCATAAAGGATAAACCTCAAAGAATGAATTCAATTGTCAACCCTACTTATGTATATACCCACACATATACCTAAGTTATCAAGTATACCCATATCAATCATGAGGAAACACAGTGTCCAACCCAAAAGCCCAAATCTCAACTCTTCAACAAAGGAAGGAAAACCACAAAGGAAAGTACCACATAGGTATTCCACATAGAATAATACCATTAAGGTATTACCATGAAGGAAAGTACCACACAGGTATGAACATAGCTCATTCTAGGTATATCTTAAGTATAACAGTAGAGATGATTAGATGTAACTACAGAAACATCTTACCCTGTTAAGAGGCAGACCCACACAGGATCGCCAGGTGCTGAACCACACAGGATCACTAGGTGCGGAACCAAATAGGATCGCAAAGTGCTGACGCACATAGGATCAGAAGGTGCTGACCACACATGATCGCTAGGTGCTGACCCACACATGATCTCTCTAAGTGCTAACCCACACAAGATTGCTCTAGGTGCTGACACACATAGGATAGCTCGGTGCGGACCCACACATGATCTCTCTAAGTGTTGACTCACATAGGATCTTTGTAGGCACTGAACCACACAATATCACTCTAAGTGCTGACCCGTACAGGATCACTCTACATTCTTCACGTCACAACCAGCTACTAGGTTCCTACACTATGCTCGCTCGTCTCTTGGAGGATCCACTCGAAGAGCTACTGGTCGATACTCCAACTACCATGAATTCCCACAAAGAAGTATCTCAAAGTACCGCCATGTAATAGGGTCCTCAATTTAATAGACATCACATTATTCGGACGCCCGGTCTGTGAGTTATTATCCTTTTTGTCCTGAGGGCCCGGTTGGATTCATGCTCGATCCAAACCTACTATTCCCCAACATTATTTAAAACTCTAGTTTGGGATACCAAAGGGACCGTCTCTCTCCAAGGTTTTCGGTTCCACTGACGGTTTGTCAAACAGACGTCTGGTGCCAAAGTTAAATCCCAAGTAATGTATATGGTCTTATATTGTCCAGGTCCGCTCCGACTCGGTCGGACTGACCCGGCATACTGGGCCTAGCCCAGCAGGCCGCGAGAGCCGCGAGGCCACGGGGGTTCCACCGGGGCATGGGGCGGCTCAACTGTGGGGGTACTGTGAGTACCTGGGGTGGCTCATCCGCGGGGGTGCCGCGAGGCAGCTCGGCCAAGGTGGTGCGACAAGGCCGCAGTGTGGCTCAGCCGCAGGGGTACCAGGAGGGCGTGGGGCGGCTAAGCCACGGGGGTGCCACGATGGCGCGGGGTGGCTCGGCCATGGGGGTGTGTGAGGGAATGAGGCTGTGGGGGAGGCTCAAGTGGGAGGGCGAAAGCCGTGGGGTATCTCATTCGGGGTGGCGCGGCATGCCACAGGAGGCGGAGCGTCACAGGGCGCAGAGGCTGTGGGTGGCGGTGCAGACTCTGGATGGCAATGGTCACAGGGCGGCACCATTGCCTTCATCGCCTTCATCATAGTTGATAGTCGTACTCCTCTATCGCGAAGAATACAATAATTATCCCAAGAAATTCAGAGAGTACATGGCATGTTTTTTTGGCCCGCACTCTCCGCATTAGAGTGTTAGCAAGTGGCTATAAAACTTGAATATCAAGAATTGGTACAGGAAAATAATTAAAACACCCTCCTTACCTCATTTTTTTGATTCATTTAAGATTTTTCACGGGGATGGAGACGATTTTCTTAGGAATAGACATACGTTGGTGATGTCATAGTTTCCTCGATTTTTAGTTCATTGATGTTGAAGATGTTTCTCATCAACAAATGTCCTATAAAAGAATTCAGAGTCGAAGTTGGAATTCTTCGTTGGTATTATTCGTTGCAGAGCTTTCTCCCAAGGATCCTTCCTCCCAATTACACAAAAAATTCCAAGTAGAGAACATAATAGATTATGTTGTATATTTAGTTTGTTGGCATAAATTCAAAAAGGCTTAATTAATTAACTGAGTTGGCATAATAAATGTTTGAGGAGTTGAAGAGGCTCCCCCACATTTAATAGGAAGTTTGAGGGTTTCTCCCATTAAAGGGGAGTTCAATGGGGGTTTATACTTGGGTGTTCCCCACCACCATAACCTCTCAAGGGAGGCTTAGTTCAGGTGGTCCCCACCTGTGAAACAACCACATGGGAGTTTCAAAATAAAATAAAAATAAAATGTTACACCATTTTATTTTATTTTTATTCTTTCAGGAATAAGTGAAAAACAAACTTCCACCCTCGTCCTACTCTGGTCGAGGTGAAGGTCTCTTTAAGAGAATACCAGTACTGTGAGTTCAATTGTGTCCTCAGATTTCAATTTTGAGCAGCAGTTCAAAAGTTACAAAAACCCCCTAGCACATTTACTGAATGTACCTGAAAAAACATCAGAAATTAATTTCGAGCACACCCGGCCTCAGAATCAAGTGCCGTCAATTTTCTTGGACTCATAAAATTCCCATATAATTAAAAATAAATTACATGGATATTCAAGGTCTTTACGTATTGTGTCATTTTATAATAAATGAATATAACTAAGTAAGTGAAATAAAATAAATAACTCATCCCGGGTTCCCAACGACACCCATCTCGAATCACCTGCTTCAGCCTAAGCTGGAAGTTTGAAAGGAGTACCTGTAATAATAAGGATGAAAATATGTATATATATAATCTTGGAAACTTAAGGTAAAACAAGAAATAGGCATACCCCCAAGATTGTGCATTAACTTGGGGTCTAAATCATGAGTCAACCATGTGTGTTCCAACATGCAAGAAAAATATCAAAATTATGAAGAGATTCAAAGTGGAATTAGCCTAAACCTTCAGTGAATAATTATTAATGTTCAAGTTGATAGTTGGATCATGATCACGTCCCAAAGGTTTCGCTATGGTACACCCTTCAAATTATCCAATACCACCAAGATCGTACAAAGAAATATTCTGGAAGACCATGTATCGCTCGAGGTGTGGATTTACCATGAGTCCGTCCCAATCTTGAAAAAAGAGGTTGAGTATCATAAAAGTATGGAGTAGCCACATTTATAAAAGATCCATCCTCGAGGGGTCCTTTTGGAAACAGTATCACTCATAAGTATTTAGAAAGCCTGAGCAAGTCTTGGTCTATAAAAGCCTAAGACACCACCCCCCGACGCGTAGTGGTAACCAGTTAAGAATAGATGATCTAAGAGTGGCCCTTAATATGGGACCCACATTGTCTCCCTTCCCTAATTTTAATTAAAATTTCACATTAGTAGATATGAAATATCATGCATATGTAATTGCTTCTAGAAATCTATACGGATACACCCAGGAAACACAAGGAATTAATTTAATATTGCTGCGCAAAAACGTAGCAAGGCAAGATAGTGTATATTCACAAGTAGATAAATTTACTTTAATATAAATAAATAATTCAGCACAAACAACTACCAAAAATCCAAAAATTCAAGGTTCATAATTAATCTTAAATAATTATTAAATTTAAATGCAACAAAAATGAGTTGCGCAACACATGAAGTAAAATAAATTAAATGTCCAGGCTAACAAAATTTATACTGACCACATAGGAAAACCTAAGGTGGTGTTCGACCATGTTACAAATTTTTTTAAAAATTAATTTATGAATAGTAACTCTGGAATAAGTAAGTGTAACAATTAAATTGAAAAGATTGGGTCAAATTGAACCAAGTTGGTAGGCACCGATAAACGACCCAAACACATGTTTTTATAAATCACAAAAAATAGATGAAAAGAGAGTAGAAACCATAAATTATGTCTGAAAATGATCTTATGATCCTCAGTAGGCTTCGATTTGACCTAAAATGAAATAAAAAAAATGATTTTAGAAAAACCCCAAAATAGGGTAAAATCCATCCATGGAAGGCTACATGAAGGATACTCAACAAAACTCTACAATTCTAAATTCACATGATTAGAACTACCTTAAGGTTTATAAAACACCTAAATGCGAAGAAAATAGATGAAAAAAAGAGGCACGACGGTCTTTTGAAGGAGGAAGAAGGTGGTGGGCCACCTAGGGAGAGGGGGAGGCGCGACGTGAGAGAGAGGAGGAGAGGAAGAGAGGAGGAAGAAAGAAATGAAGAAAATAAAGAAAAATAAAATAAAAAATAAGTGAAAATTAAAAGAAAATAAAATGGAAAAGAAAATGAAAAAATAAAATCAAATAAAAAGGATTGAAAAATAAAGAAGATAAATATAATAAAAAATTGCAATCTTCCATATTAATTATTTGTACTTTTTCTGTAACCCCCTTTCTATTTTATTTCTAAATTTCATTTTATACATTCTTGATTTATTTTAAATTTTCTTTAAATATATTCTTATTTATTTTTAATCCTTAATTAATCATTTTAATCCTGAACACCGCGCTAACACGCGACATAGCATTTTTTATAAATCCTTTATAGTTATTTAAATTATTTAAATAGATACCTGGGACCCACAGTGGGGTGCGTATGTGTGCACCCTAGGTCACATTAAAGAATTAGACAAAAAAAATTTAAATGGTCCATACTTAATTAAAGTTGGGATATTACATCCACATATGTAATTGATATAGTAAAACTTCATTATAAAAGAATTTTTTTATTTGATACATACTACATACAACTCCAAATTTACATCTTCCGCTAATTCATAAATATCATTTGATTTCTTAGTAAAATTTCATATTTTATTCAAAACTGTAAAATTGGAAGGAGACTCCACTGATATGTTACAATCACCATAACACTATACAGTTTAAAAAACATCATTAATTGGGTTCTGAATTTCATTCTCAAATATTGGAGCAGTGGATAGTTAATTTTGATAATGGTCACATTATCATGACCCGACCCACCAAGACAGGTCTGGATGACAGAAGGATGAGCCTCAACTACCCCAAGTCCACCTTTATAGACTAGGTGATGGGGAGAAGAATCAAAAGGAATAACTAAAATGGGAGGAATTTTACTAATATTCCTATATGCACACTCCCAACTATATCCATGAAGGAGTGTAGGGGAATAATAATAAAATACAATAACTTATAGAGTAATAACCATGTATTTGATAATATTTATTGAATAAAAAAGAGTGTGACAGAGTAAACTGAAATGTAAATGGAAAAAATACATGGCCAACTAGAAATGAAGTCCCAATAATAAAATAGATGGAATAATGTAAATCGAGAGAGTCTAGATCCATATCTCCAAGACCCGACCACTATATGAAGTAAAATGCATCCAAGTATCCCTATGGTCCTATGAAATATCCATTGACCTATTTATCATCTTCATAAGACATGGCACATGAGGACATAACCCATATAGGGGTGATTATAAACATACCTAGTAGGATACCAAGAAAATTTAAGAGGTAGAGATATAATACATGATATATGTAGTCATCTCAACCCAAAAAAGGAATTTCAACTAGTATATAATACAACAACCATAGATAAATCCCATATATGCTCAATAAGAAACCCAAATGAGAGAGAAAGGGGATATACATCTCCACTTCCCAACTAAGAAAAAAGGTTATTTCTATAGTTCTAATAAAGGATAGTCATCGATGACCAACATCTTTCATGTATGAAAAAATTAATCTTATAGAGGTCCCAAGCCTTAGCACTATGTCGCACGGTCAAGGGGGCACAATCTCCAAGGTATTGAGGACCTTCACCCTAGTGCGATAAGGGAGTACCATCTCCATGAATAGAGGAACCATGACCTGGTGTGATGTGAGAGTATCATCTCTATCTACAAAATGAGTATGGAAGATCCTCACCCTAATGAGATAGGGGAGTACCGTCTCCATGGATAGAGGAATCATTCCCTGGTGTGATAGGGGAGTACTATCTCCAAGGATAGATGACTTGTTCCCTGGTGTCACATGTCAGTACCATTTCTATTTACACTATGAGTATTGAGTACCCACACCCTGGTGAGATAGGGGAGTACCATCCGCAATGATATAGGACCCACACCCTAGTGTCACAGGGGAGCACCATCTCTCTCCGTACAATGAGTGTGGAGGACCTGTGCCCTGATGCGACATGGCAGTACCCTCTCCATGGATTGAGGATCTGCACACTGATATGACAGTGTAGTACCGTCTCTATCTTGATAAAGAATCTAGAGGACCTACACGCTGATACAATAGTGGAGCATTGTATCCATGGGTACAGGACCCACACACCAACATGACAGTAGAGTATTGTCTCTATATAAACTCTACGATGATTTTGTTGATGAGTAATGACTTTTCTAACATTTTTATAATTTATTAGTTTAGTTTTAATTATTTTCCTAACTTCTTTTAGCGTTTTTAGGTTATTTTGTAGTTTTGTATTACTTTAGATATTTTGATAGTTTTTAGTTATTGATATATTAATTTTAGTAATTTAGTATTTTATTATATTATTTTAATTTTATAATTTATTACCTTTTTATTATGTGTATAATTATTAATTTAATTTAACATGTAACCCTAGTATATTTAACTATATATATGTAATTATATCTCTTTCACTATATTAGTTTATTAGTATTATTATTAGTTTATATTATTTTTATAAATTATTAACATTTAATTTCTAAAACTTTTTTAGTATTTTAAATAATATAAATTTTATTATTATATTATTAATTTTTATTAGTCATTATAATAATTTTTTATATTAGTAATATATTTTTTTATTAAAAATTTTCATGGTTTAAATATTAAAATTATTTTTATTATTAATTTTTATTATTATGAAATTATATTAATATTTAATAGTAGTATTATTATTTTTAGGATAGATTATAATTTTATATAACCACTAATTATATTTTATATATATTTTAGTAATTTTAATTATATGTACATATTTTTATTTAATTTTTATTATATATTTATTGATTTCTATAATTAGTATAATATAAAAAATATATATTTAATATTAGTTAATCTATTTTAATTCTCATTTCTATACAATCACATTAGTTTAATATATATTTTATTTATTTTAATTATATTATAATTTTTTATTTTTTACATTGAATATTTTTGATAATTTTTTTATGTTTTGAAATTTGAATTTAATTTGGGTTTTTTGTTTCACACAATGGGGATCACATATGGAGGGGGATCTTCTTTTTCATAATCATCCGATAGGGGGAAACCCTAAGAGGGTGGATGACCTCCACCATCCTCATCCTACCCCAAGGTTATTCTTCTCCTCTATCTCACTGCCCAAAATCAAGTGCACCACTAAGGTAGTGTACCAATAGCTATCCATTGGCCTCCTCCATCCTTGTCTAGCCACATAGGCGTGCCTCTTTTAGAAACTAGCCACCAGGCCTCCCTCCTGCTAATGATGAACAGTCTGCGCACCACAACCAACAGGTGAATCCTTTTCTCCAACAGCTCTCCCCTCATCCATCCCCCTCTCCACCATGTAGGCACACCACTAGTCCACTGTTCAACCTACAACCTCATCCTAGTAGATCACACAGACACCAACTTCAAATTAGATGCAACTCTCAAGGTGTGTCACCTCTGAACTCTCTTCATGCCACTACCGCTTCTTCTCCTCCATAACCAGATGACCAACCTCTTCTACTATGTAACCTCCATGATCACCTCTTCAGAACTACACTGCCACATTAGATCCCCTCTACAACTTCTAGTTTAATCAAAGAATAGACTGATTTTCATGACATTTTTGTGTGCATGATGATTTGCTTCCAGATATCGACATTGCATGTAGAGTGATTTCAATGCTACGAGAGAACACTAATCCAGTCATTTTTCAGCGGTGTGATGGTTTGATTTACTATTTCAGCGATCGACATAGTGAAGTTTATTATTTTTTTATCATCTAAGGTAGATTTAACTGATATTCTCATCAACATGAACATAGTGATAACTTCTCTTATTTATTTTATGTGTCATGTTTTCATGATGCATAGCTAATATTTTTGGTGTTAATGTTTTGGTGAACATGACGGTGTATGCATGACTTATTTTATTTTCATGTTTGATTGCCTTTTGAATTTAATTTTTTAATTTGATGTTTAATTGTTTAATTATATTTGAGTTTGAATTATTTTCCATTTGTTCTCTACACAGCTTCTTTGTGCCTGTTAATGTGATATATAATATGTAATCATGAATGTGAGAACATCAGAAAATGTAAATATATGGAATTCAATAATGTGTGTGAAAGAATCATAAATTACACACTAGTGAATTCTGAATAAATTAATATATTAATTGAAAAATTAATATTTATTTTTAAATATCATTAAAAAATTCATGAGTGATACCTAATAAGTGATCACATGTAGGGAGACCCGACACAAATAGTTACTTTGACTTTGTGAGAAATGGGTTATGGTATTTCACTAAGTGATTCAAAGATTTAGTGATGAAAAGAGTATTCATCAGGATATATAATGAAATTAAGGATGACTTGTGTAAAAATTATAACAATTTATAATATTAGATAATTATACCTGATATTATTTTTATTAAATTTGGAATTGGTGATAATTGAATAAATAACTATTCAGATGTGAGAATTGAATAATTGGCTTTGCATGAACCTGAATGGACATCACAAATCTACCCCTATCATCTTATCCAATCTCTTACATAGATTAATTTAATGAACATAGAAAGTTTTAGTTAATTTAAATAGTCATTTTTAAATAGTTGTTTAGTTATTGGATTTTTTTAGTTATTAATCATTTTTAAAACTTGTCTGTCTGAAATTTTTTCTAAATGGGTATTCATATTATATATGCACATTATCTCTATGGTTTGACCCTAATTATCACTTATATAGTAGTTATTATGTTAATAAATTTAAAAATTTGATGTGCTGTGATGTGCATTAAAATTTCATTCACCATTTTGAGGGAGAATTGTAGCATTAAGAGTTCCTTAAAAAGAGTGATTTATGTCAAAATAAAAAAAGTAATAAAACAAACAAAAAAGTTCATATCTATTATAAAATTTTCTTTTGTCATTGTGGGAGAAATTTCAAGACACCATAATTTCATAATGACATTGGTCGCACCACATAGTTACAACTAATACCCACCCTACCCACAAATAATGCATGTTAGGGAATACAAACTAAAACCGCACCTGAGGTATCCATGTAATTCTATTTATTTTAATGATTATTATTCAATTTTGTGTTATGATCCATATGAGAATGATTCTCTAGGTTATGATACAAGTACATGTATGTATGTAAATAATTTTAAAAGTCAAATAATTATTGAAAATTTAGAACTCAATACTTAATGTGAAACAAATTATTCAATAATTGGGAACATATTATTTTATACTATCACTAAGGAAAATTAGAGGTTTTATCTTCAATATGAACAAAATTAAATTTTTATTTCCTCAAAAATTGATTTAAGAAAAAATGAATAATTTATAAAATAAAATGACTCATATTTTTGAACTAGCTACCTCACTATGACTTGATGATCCAATAAAGAACACTTCTATTGAATAAACTGCAGTAGAGGTTTCATTTCAACAACATACAATTTCTGATTTTAATAACGAGACATCTTTGATTGATCCTTCTTCTTATCATATCATTTATGACTTCTCTCCATTACCATTTGATTCTTCTAATCTAATCACATTTCAAGAATATGAGAGCTCGGTCTTCTACTCTATTGAGCAAAATGGTCCATTAAACAATGTGATTTCATGTCCTTATTCTATGAGTTCACAAACCTTTCAACATAAATTGAAATTGAAAAATTCAATTTCTATCAAACTACATCTTTATAGAATGACAATGACATGAACTAAGTCCCTTATTTACTATTATAGAGTCATAATTGAACCAATACAACATGAATTTCCCCATGTAAGAGGATATAACTTAAAATTACATTGAATCACCTATTTGTGAAAAAAATATATTTTCAACTAATTTTTCTTTTAAAAATGGAGACATCTGAAACATTATTGGAGTAAAAAAATATAAATAGTGATTATAATGGATAAAACTCATAATTTTCAAGAAATAATGGAAGAATGGGGTTTCCTATAAGATCCCAAGTTTGGGGTGACACATGTTCCAATGGATAAATATAATGTTTGAATTATAGAAAGAATTTTTAAAAAATTCCATTCATGACACAATGGAGTCATCTACTCTATTTGATCCCACCCAAATACTCCGTGCATCAATTTTAAAAACTCTTCACTTGAAATGCACATAGATTCTAGTAATACTCTTGACCTTGGTACAATCAATGAAACCATAGATCATCGATTAAGTTGGAAATTAGTGGATTTACTTATGCTATTTGTTGGTGTTGAAAATGAATTAGGATACATCATCAACCCTGATACTTCATTCAAGGATATAATGAATATAATATAATAACTGAAAGAGTCTAGTAAAGGAATTTAATCTCTTGTGAAAATTCAAAAATATAATGTTTATGATCTTCATGATGATTAATTTCACAAAAAAATGAATTATTTGGTGTGTTCTCTTCAAAAAATTTATACCCACTCACTTATAAGTTGTTCAATTTTAATTTCATTTCACCCATCTATTTATCTAACAAGTTTATGTTGAGATGTTGTGATTTATATAAAATAAGTTCTTTGTCAATTGGTGCATGATAAACTCCCACTAATAAAGAATAATATGCATGTTAAACATTTCAATTCAAACCTAGTGAAAGTTCATCGACATTTGGATGAAGATAAAGTAAAAATATCTCCCAATGTGACATAACCCATAATTAGTTTTTCCCCTTGAACTGCATTTAGTTTCTTTTTATTTTTTTCTTAGTTAATAAAATGGATTGAATTTACCACGATTTGTTTTCTCCTGTAACTACAGTGGATTTTAATTCATCATAAATATTTATATCATACACATGGTTTTGATTATGGTGTGGATTTATTGATATGATTTGGGTATGTGTTGTCGTAGGTGTAGATTTTATTGGTACATCATTGTGGGAGATTTATTAGATATAAAAAACCTTTCCTCATCTATCTTCACTTACTCAGGGATGTTTTTTATTTTCTTTCATATTTTTTACTTAAAAAACCATGTAAAATTATTAACAAAAATAGTAAAAATAAAGAAAAAATTGAAAAATTGAAAATACAACAACATTTATGTCATTGCTGAATCCACATTAAAAGGAATGCATTTTTATCGTAACACAGTCGAGGACATACACTTGTTTCCTTAGTTAATATGAAAACATGATTCATTTTTGAAATGATTTTATCCTTGATCTTATGACTTGGATGATTTCTTATATTATTCCATGCTTCAAAAATGTTTTTTAGAAACTTGTTTATTTTTTGAGAAACTTGTTTGCACACATACTAATATATATCATCCAATATTATATTTCTATACCTATGAGGATTATGAACCATTTTTCATCATCTCCCATTTAACTTTCTATTGAGAAAATCTCAACAATGTTTTTTTTCTTCTAGAACTTTTTATGTTTTTCTATCAAAGTGAAAAGAATCTTGAAAGTTTCACTTAAATGACAGATGAATTTTTTTGAGATATTTATCCAATATTACCTAATAAGAAACATGTACATTTTCCCCATAATTTATCTCTTAGAACCCATAAAACTCCTTTTTAGGATGATCCCATAGTCGATACCCTTCCCTTCCCATTTCTTGAATATTTTTATGATAATATTCTATCTATGTGTGGGGAGAAGGTTTATTCATTGAGTGGATTATCTACAGGTTATTAGTAATTTGATGTGAATGGATTAAAATTTTATTATCCTGATCATATGTTTTATATTTCACAGTATCCACATTCAATATATGTATTTTGATATGGTAATGTAGATTGTTTTTGGTTCCAACAATTAGTACTTTTGTGGCCATTATACGGTAATATTCACTTTTTGGGATACCTATAGAAGTGACGACCCATTAAATTGGATCTATAGAGCTTCATAAAGAACCTAATTTCCCTGATATGGTATATAATATGTTTTAATTGTGTACCTTTTATTGCTATTTGGTCATAAATTTATTTCATTGGGGTTTGGAGTTGATACTCACGAGTTTGTTTCCTTAATTATCTTATTATTTTAGTGAGTTTCATAAAAAAGAAACATTTTATTATCATAATCTTGGATAAAATAAATATTTTAAGTGTTGGGGAGCATTATTTTGAGGGTGAGATTTGGATTTACACTTTTCTTGCATTTATTTCAATATTCATCCATCATTTTTTCCAAAAAAAATTGTCATAGTTCTTTTTATGACCTACCATACCACAGTCTCAGACACATTTGAACCTAATATTAAGTACCCAAGATTGGAACATTTTTTTATTTCCATTAGTAGAAATGTGACATTCATGGAAATCCTAGGGTAAGTATACATGTGTATGAAAAATGAGCACAAATTAGATCAAATGGTTTGAGAGATAAGAGTTCTAGTAAGGTATGTCACCTGATGTATGAGTGAAATTACTTGTTTTGGGAAGAATTAAAGTGTAAAGTGATTTTAAAAAAAAAATTGACGTTTAAATGAAGCACAATATTTTTTGGATAAAGATATTGAAAATTTTAGAACTTTTTATTTTTATGTTTTGATTTACCTATGGGACCACTTGAGTATTTCTTTTAGATTGTTTTTCCTTGGAGTTCAACATATTATGTGTGTGGGATTAGTGATATTTTAGGGTGACATTTGGTTTGATACTTTTCATGCATTTATTTCAAGATTGAACCCTCCTTTTTCCCAAAAAAACTATCACAAATATTTTTATGACCCACTATCATGTAGCCTCAGAGTCATTTGATATTAATGGGAATTCTTTATGATTGGTGATTTTTTATTCCCACTAGTAGAGATGTGAAATTAATGGATAACATATGATAAGAATACATTTTTATGAAAATTTAGCATAAATTTGATAAAATTATTTGAGCGATGAGAGTGATGGAGAGGTATGTAACATGTTGTATGAGTGCATGTACTTATTTTAGAAAGAATGTGAGTGGAAGGAAAATTGTTTTTATAAATTGTATTTTTAAGTGAAGCAAGATATTTTGTGGGTAAAAGTGATTGAAAATTTTATAACTTGTAATTTTAATGTTTTAATATTTATACAGGTCCACTTGTTAATTTATTTTTATTATTTTTCCCATGAGTAAAAAAGCTTAAGTGCGGGGGACTTGATGTCCAAGGATTTTTCTAACATTTTTACAATTTTTTAATTTAGTTTTAATTAATTTTCTAAATACTTTTATAGTTTTTGGTTGCTTTGTAGTTTTGTATTATTTTAGATATTTTGATAGTTTTTAGTTATTTATATATTAATTTTAGTAATTTAGTATTTGGTTACTTTATTTTAATTCTATATTTTTTTAAATTTTTTTAATGTGTATAATTATTAATTTAATTTAACATATAACCCTAGTATATTAAATTATATATATACATATATATATATATATGTAATTCTATCTCTTTAGATATATTAGATATTTATTATTATTATTTATTTATATTCTTTTTATAAATTATTAACATTTAATTTCTAACATTTTTATTTTAAGTTATTTAATTAATATTAGTTTTATTATTAGATTATTAATTTTTATTATTAATTATATTAATTTATTATATTAGTATTATATATTTCTGTATTTAATTATAAATTTTAGTAGTGCAATTATTAGTATTATTTTTATTATCAGATTTTATTATTATTAAATTAGATTAACATTTAATAGTTATATTATTATTTTTAGGATATGTTATAATTTTATATAACTAATAATTATATTTTATCAATATTTTAGTATTTCTAATTATATGTACATAATTTTATTATAATTTTATTTATTTCTATAATTTGTATAATGTATATATATATATATATATGAATTTAATATTAGTTAATCTATTTTTAATTCTCATTTTTATATAATCACATTAGTTATATATATATATATATTAATTTTAGTTATATTATTTTTTATTTTTTATTTTTTTAACATTTAATATTTTAGATAATTATATTTTTTAAGTTTTTATATTTCAATTTAATTTTTTTAATGCATAGGGGATCAAATGTGGAGGGAGATCCCTCTTCTTCTTCATCATCGTCTGGGAGGGGGAAACCATATGAGGGAAGGTGGCCTCCACCATCCTCGTCTAACCCACAGGGTTGCCTGCCTCCTCTCTCCTACTACGCACAAATAGGTGCACCTTCAAGGCAGCACACCAGCAGTAGGTCGCTGGCCTCCACCATCATCATCCAACCCCACATGCATGCCTCCTTCAACAACTGGTCACTAGGACTCCCTCATGCTCATCACGAGCAGCCTAGACACTACAAACAGTGGGAAGACCCTTCTCTCCAACCCCTCCCTCATTATCCCTCTTCCTCTCCACCACACAGGTGGACCACCATGCCATCAAACAACCCCTACTTCTTCCTATAAGATCAGATGGATTATGACTTCATCTTAGCTGAAACACTTTAGGCATACCACCTCTACCCTCCAGGCATGCTAGTGACACTTCCACTCATCCATAATCAGATGTCCTTCCTCATCTGCTTTGAAACCTCCAAAAACACCTCTTTGGTGTGGCACCACCACGTCAAATCATCTTTGAACCTCCTAGTGTAATTTGAGAAGATACCATTTAGCATAAAGTCTACACACGGGCAATGATTTTCTTCTGAAGATCAATTCTGCATGAAAATTTATTTGTGTGACAAGATAGAACATTGATATGATCATTATTTCTGCGGTGCAATGGTTTTGTTCGATATAGTGGTGATTAATGGAGTCAAGATTATTATTTTTCAGTCATCTAAGGAAGTTTGCAGGGATATTCGCATCGACACAAACATGGTGATAACTTCTCTTATTTTTTTATATGTCGTTTTTGTACGATGGATAGATAATAGTTTTGGTGTTGGAGGTTTGATGAATTTGACAATATATGCATTCCGTATTTTGTTTACATGTTTAATTGACTTTTGAATTTTATTTTTTAATTGGGTGTTTAATTATTTAATTATATTTGTGTCTGAATTAATTTTTGTTTCATCTCTACACACTTGATTTGGTTCCCGTTCATGTGATACCTAATAAGTAATCATGGAAGGTAGATCATCATAGAATTTATTTATCTGAAAATCGATCATGCACATGAGAGAATTGTAAATATCATGAAAGGGAATGTTGAATAAACCAATATATTAATTGAAAAATTAATATTATTTGTACATTATCCTTAAAACTTGCATGATGGATACCTAATAAGTAGTCTCATTTAAGAAAAACCAACATAGATAGAAACTTCTAAATTTTGAGAAATGGGTTGTGTTATTTCACTAAGTGATCCAATTCTTAAGAGATGCATAAATTATTCATCAGGCCAGAGAATGAAATGAAGGTTGTTTTTTTGTGAAAATTATAATACTGTCTAGCATCAGAGTATGAGACCTAATAGTATTTTGATTAAATTTGGAAACACTGATAATTGAATAAATAAATATTCATGTGCAACAATTGAATAATTATAACTGCATGCACCTGAACAGATGTCACAACTACGACACATCCATCTCTATCATTTTCTTCCATAGATTAATTTAGTTCACATAGAATGTTTAATTTAATTTAAATATTCACTTTAAAGATTTTTGTTAACTTTTGGTAAGTTTTAGTTGTTAATCACATTTAAAAATCATCTTCCTATTTTTTTTTCTAAAAGGATATTCTTAGTGTCTACGCACATTCTCTCTATTGATCAACCTTGCTCGCCGCTTCTACAGTAGTTAGTAGGTTGATAAATTTTCAAATTGGATTCACTATGATACGCGTGAAACTTTTCATTCATTTCCATAATCAAGCATTTCCTAAAGAATCACCCCGATCTGAACATCTTACACCTTACCTAAAAATCCACTACATAGAATACCATTGCATTCTATGTGAAAAAGAAACTAAAAATAGGCTAATCATGGGACAAAATCAGAGTCAAGATGACGAAAATACAAGAGGTAGATGATTTTCAATAAGTACATAGAATGTAAGGGGACTGAACGATGTCTGGACCTACTCCTCTGCATGGCCATGTCCTCACCAACACATAGCTTGCTGGTCATGCAGTACCACACAGTGTGTAAGGGAACTACATAACATGTCTCAAACCGATTCCTGATGAATGCAAAAAACATATCATTGGAATGATGAGAAAAAAAATTTCAAACCACCAATATATCGTAAAAAATGGCCATTAATGGAAATATAACACACCATCATGATCCATGTAAAAAAAACACCCAAGATACACTATTCACTTGCCCAAATTAGACACCTGGTGACGAAAACAATTTCACTACATCACGCTTGAAAAAAGTTTCATGGGATTAATCCGTGAGTCTAAATTAAGTACATGATATTGGTCTTGAAATTTCTCCCTCAATATTAGTGTCTCAATGCTATATATAGTTCATCATTCCGACATTATATGAAAAATAAATGTCAGATTCAAGATTCTGAAATAATAATAATAATAATAATAATAATAATAATAATTATTATTATTATTATTTGTCACTTCATGGACCTCCGCCACGAGCTCAAATTAAATATCCAACATTGATCTTAAAATGATTGTCTCAATTCTAGGGTCATGCTGCCATTGATTGTTCATCCAATCATGGTTGTATGAAGAACATATAGTGGAAATGGGGGTTTTATAATAATAATAATATTATTATTATTATCATTATTATATTATAATATTAACATTTGAAGATAAGTAACTATCCTCACCCCTTCACATGGCATTTCAAACTCTCCCCCATCATTATTTCATTTTTATTATTTTTTATATTAAAGACTTACACACTAGGGAATGATTCTTTCCATGAAACACCCCCTTCAAGCACACATCCCAAGTCACTCCCCAGTACCAATTATTTTATTTTTTATTTTAATCAAATCATTATTATTTTAAATAAAAAATAAACATAACTTATTTTTTAATTAAATATATTTTATTTTTATTAAGCACAAACACATTTATTTTATTTTATATTATAATTATTATTAAAAAATAATAATAATTCTTACCTCATTAACTACATATGACCACATAATCATAGATCCAAGTCCTATCATCATCATGTCCATACTGATCATCCTTCACACTGCGACCTTTTGCACGAACTCCACTCAGAACTGATCCTATCACACCACAAATTATCACCATATATCAGCTGGGAAAACCGTGACCAAAAATTTGATCCTAAACCAGCTTTAATCTACCACTTTCCTCATCAAACCTTGATTTCATCCTCAAATATGAACCAGTACCCATGGTACCGATCCAATCTATTCATAAATCACTATCTGAATCAATTTTCTCACAAATTTCATGATTCATGGGGTTCAATTGTGCATGAACCTACCTTGTAAATGTTGAACCATGAACCCATGAGACAACGATGAAGAACATGAAGAGCATAAGGTGAGAGCCATAATAATAAAGATGCAAAAATTGACGACAACTATTTCTTTTCTAAATATCATAGATCATGATATCCATGGTGAAAACATGGCCCAAAAAAAAGTAAAAAAAGTAAATAAATTTAATTCATCTACAGGGCTCATGCGAAAATAATTTAATCGAAGAATCAAAATAAGATAATAATACATTATTTGAAGCTTTAATTTAAAAGGAAAAACCCAAAATTTAAGATTCCTAAATTGATTATGGATTAATCATTTGTGTAAAATACATATACTAGTGATGAAGATGATCTGCTACATCCTCATCCTATTTATCCCCCATGATTCGATCATTGGGCATCATTCAATCTTGATCCTCCAATGAAGGATGATGAAAACTCCTCTCAAAAATCTCAGAGTTATACTTCTAACCAATATATTTGGAATAAAACTCTGCTTAAATAGGTAAAATGGTTTTGGTAATAATGTAAAACTAATAAATAAATAATAATTTATTTATTTAATTATTTCACTCTCAAGGGAACTCAATCCAAACACCTAACGCTGGCCAGGTTTATATCATTCCTAGGGTAAAAAACCACATTCTAGACTCAACGGTGGTCTCATATTTCCCATTTGATTCCTTATTCACAAGTTATTTGGTTTTAGATTATTAAATTAGTTAATTGAATTAACTAATTTATCAAATGAACCTGCTAATGGATGCCTTTACCATACAACTTGTTCCAACCATCCTTAGGTATCAGATAGGGTAAACCCCATGATCTAGATACAATCGTGGTCTCAGATTTCCGATCTGATTCTCTTCTTAGGAGTTATTCCATTTTTTCAAGAATACTATGTGCGTGTAATTGAAATATATTTTATATTTTTATGAAATTAATTCTGAGATCACCGGGCCTCAGAATCCCACACCATATTAGTGCCTAGCTCCAAAAATTCTCATAGGAATATTTCAAAGTCTTACACAGCAAAACCAGAGTCTCTACACTATTTTCTTCTTTAAAGGCTTCTATCCAAAAAAATCACAAATCAAGGTAAAAGGTGGGGATACTAAGTCTATATCTAGCTCCTGCATATATCATCCCAACATCAGTATGTAAAACAAAAGGGGAAGTGTGATGCTCTCTCACCATCTCCTCTTGCAATATGACTAGAACTACTACCCATCTATGGAAAAGGATGATGTGATTCACTTATTCAGAGAATATATCCAGAAAATATCCAGTGGATATCCATCCATGAAAGATCTCCCAGTCAATATACCCATTTTGGGCATCCCTAACTAATTGAGGAAGTGTAGGGGTAATAATCATAAACTAGAGGCTTGTCGCACCATCCTCACCCAAAAAGGGTCAACTACAAAGAGGTCAACCCTCACTTGATTACAACGGATGGAAAAACTTGTTATGAGAATCTGATTCCATAACCCAATCTTGGTGTTCCTCAAGACCATGATTCTAAAACCTTTTTAAGGTATACTCTTAATCACATGTATGATAATACATATCCCAAGAAGTGGACCCTCAAATATAGAACTGACTCCATGAGATATTCCATGTGACTAGCACACCCAAATCATGTCTAGCACCATCCTCATATGTCTCACATGCTCTAACCCTAATGTTTAAGATGTGAGGGTATCATCATAGAAGAGTACCGTAAAATAATTCAAGAAAGGTTAAGTATCTAAATGTTAAGATTTTCAAACTCTATAGGGGTTTTCAACACAAAAAATGATATCACCATGAACATAAAGCAACTGATGAAACTCTAGAAAGCCTCTATTGATACATCAACCTTTCAAATCTAGAGCTAGTGAAAAAACATCCTGAGGCCAAAATCTAAGATCCAGTTCACCTCCATCCACTGGGTGAAAGGTTATCGATTCTCAAGGGTGGATACAACTTCTATATAGTCACCTAGATTGGTTGATGCAAAACCATGTATGACCTCGTGTTCTCATCCAACCCTTAGGTGAAAAATACAGGGATGCCTATGAAAAACACATTAGGACTTAGGAACCCCCTTATCTGCATACTCCTCCTACTGCACCTCCTGTTATCCCAAATATACAGGATCATTTGATATTCTAGCATAGATATAGATTCATCCCTAGTGAAAGTCCAAAAAAAATAAAACACTCGATGGTGTTGTAAACCTAATAAATTCTCAAGAAGGATTACCTCATACTCCTCCACCATCATAGGAAAATAAAATCTCATAAAATCAGCTACTCTAAGAGTAATACTATCAAACTAATATTGAAAGAGTAATAACCTCTGAAAAATGAGCTAACTCTACCCTACTCAGTGATCAATCCTCATAAATGGGGAAAATACATACCAAAAAACTAGAAGCACTACTACACATAATGGTAGTAATCACCTGAGCATGTATGGTAAATGACTATCCCATACTGAGGAAAACATTTTGGTGCCCCACTACTACTAAATAAAGATTTCATGCGAGGATCTCTCTCTCCCCCACCCCATGCAGATATAGGTTACTTATTCTGTAGAAATGGTTAATCACTAATCTTCTCTATAGGATCCTCTATCACAACGGTCGAGAAAAAATACTCCCACTAGTATTTCTTGGTCTCAAACAAGGGTTAAATACAGAGAAATTTATTTTAAGACTCTATTCTATAACTGTAGCTGGAGAAGTGTAGACACATGTTATACCCCGAACCACACTTGAAGCTACTCGGCCACAAGATCTTCCATCCTTAAGCTATCCATTCTCTTTCCCACCTTCTCACCACAACCATGGATCACTTGAACACCTTAGCACATCAAAAGGACATCAAACACACAAGTCAAAGGAAATAATCCATGACACCTTGATACTATCTGCTTTGGGATAGAACCAACACACCCACATAGTTTTAGATTATGTAAGAAGAATGTCTCTCGATGGGGGAATTTTACCTATTTCAAGCATGTATAAAACCATATTGAACATCAACAATATAGGGCTCTAACAATTACCTACATCTCCCTAGAGAATTATCACCACTAGGACCATCATCAAGAGGGGTCCTATCCAAGTAGGACATTTAGACCACATACTTGTTCAAATCCTCTAACACCTAAGAATGGGGCCTATCTCACCAAAAATCATGAAAGATGTATTTTTTTTAGACCTATGATGTGGACTCAACATTGGTACATCATCTATCAGAACCTTTAGATCCTAAATCTGCTCTAAAAATAAGACCGGTCTCTAATGAAACCATCTGATCAGTTTGGGTATAAACAAGTTGGAAAACTCAGACCACTACCTTGAGTTAAACCTCTAATACCCAAGGGGTTGTATCTTCATGTAACCTCAGTTATCTCTATCTATGGAAATCATATAACATGATAAGTCTTTTGTACCATTTTTCATCCTACTGATGCTATAAAATTGTAAATACAGAGATGATCATCTTCCTGATCCACAAAAGGATCCATGCACTACTCAACAGGTGGTAGGAAATCTCGATCTCTAAATGGAGATAAAACCTCATGGGTGGGTCCATGAAATGAAGTCCCATTGCTCAAACAGTCATCATCATGACACTGCCTTTAAATATAGCTCATCTTCATCAAGATGTTATCTTGAAAGTTATCAAGTTATACCACAATCAAATAGAATATCTGAGGAAATGAATCAAGTAGGATAATAAATTGAATCAATCCTATATGATGCATGTACCATTGATCCTTCAAAATAATATCTCGGTATTCCAAGTCAACAAGTAGGTATTCAAAGTGTTAGTGTATGGATACATCAGTGGCTACACCAACAGTAGGTTCCCGGACCTAAAATCTCAACTAAAGACACTCTAACATCGTTTCCCTAAGCCCCAAAAAAAACCCTGTAAGGGGAAAACTATAAACACCATACCAAGGAATGAAATTTATCTAACACCAATCTATCATGATCCAACCTATTATGCCCACCTAGCTGGTAGATGGTCAAACCACAACTACCCCAATCCCACCTCCATAGGACATGTGCTAGAAAAAAGTGTTGAAAGACAAAAAAAGGGAGGCCTTTACCTAAGGTACATATATGAACACACCCAACAATGTTCATAAAGATATTTAGAGGAATAATTATAAAATATAGTAACATCTAGTGTAAGAACCATGCATGTAATAATATATAGGTAATATAAAAGAGTGAAACAGATTAAACTGAATTATAAATGGAAAAAATACTTGACCGACCAAAAAAGAATCCCCAACATGACACAAACTGAAATAATGTAAACTAAGAGAGTCCAAATTCAGATCTCTAATCCCTAACCACTGTATATAGTCAAATTCAATCCAGATATCCCTTTTCTCCTCTAAAATTCCCATTAACCTATCCACTATCTGCATAAGACACAACATGTGCAAAAATATCCCATACAGTGGTGAGTATATAAATACCTAGTAAGATTCCCCAAAAACTAAAGTGGGAGTGATAAAAAACACGATATAGTTTTCATCTCAACCAAAGAATGGAATGTTAACTATTATATGAGACAATGACCATATCAAAACCCAAATATGCTAAAAAAGAAACCCAAAAAAGATTGAAATGGGATCCCCATCTCCATCGAGAAGCTAAGAACAAAGATTATTCTAGTAGTTCTTAGAAGGGACTATCATAAATGCTTAGTATATCACATATTTGGAAAACATTAAGCTTTTGGAGGACCCATGCCTTGGAACTATTTCACACAGTCAATGGGGAACAATCTCCAGGGTATGGAGGACCCACGCCTAGGTGAGATAAGGGAGTGCCATCTCTATCGACACAATGAGTATGGAGGGCCCACACCCTCATTAAATTGGGGAGTACTATCTCTATTGATAGAGGACACACTCCTTGGTTTAATAGGGGTATATCGTTGCTATCTTCACAATGAGTATAGAGTACCCACCCCTAGAGTGATAGGGATGTACCATCTCCAAGGATATAGGACCCATGCTCTAGTGACATAGAGGAGTACCATATCTATATTAACAATGAATATAGAGGACCTACACACTAGTGAGATAGGGGAGTATCGTCTCCAAGGACACAAGACCCACACCATGGTGTTATAGGGGAGTATCATTTCTATCTGCACAATGAGTATAGAGGACCCTCACCATGGTGTGATAGGGAAGTACCGTATCAAGGGATAGAGGGCCTACACGTTGATATGAAAGTGGAGTACCATATTTATCTTGAGAAGTAATTTATAATAACCACACGCTGATATGACAACGTAGTATCATCTTCATGGATAGAGGACCTACACGCTGATATGACAATGAAGTACCATCCCTATCTGAAATCTCTGATGATCCTGATTGATCACTACCATCGTCAAGCATCATCTAAAGAATCATCATACATGGAAAATATCATTTCATATATAAAAATACATTAAGTAGGATATAATTGTGTTCTACATGGAATGACACTCAGGATAGGATACTCTCAAGACAAAATACGAGTCAAGATGAAGAAGACATGAGAGGTAAAAGATTCTCAAGAAGTACACAACATGTAAGGGAAGAATATGGCATTTAGACCTGCCCCTCTACCAAGATGTTCCCATTACAACACATATATTTCTTTTCAAGCAGTAATAAAAGGCGTGTTAGGGCATTAAACAATGTGTATCAATCAAAAGCCTAGTGAATTCACAAGGCTCATCATCGGTCTGACAGGTGAAAATGTCAAAGCACTGATATGTCATTGAAAATGGAACTGAATGGAAAAAAATTCACCATTATAATCCTTGTGGAAAAGTGATTAGGATAATATATTCACTTGACTAAATAAGACACCTTGTGAAAAGAATTCATTTCACCACATCACGCTTGAAAGGTGTTTTTTGGGCCTGATCTACGAGACTAAATTAAATACCCTCTATTGGTCTTAAAACAACTTCCTAAATATTAGTGTCATAATGACGCATATGGTTTGTCATTATAAAACTGTATGAAAAAGAAATGTTAGATTCCAGAATCCAAAATAATAATAATAATAACAATAATAATATAATTATGGGGTGCTTTGTGGACCTATGACATGATCCTGAATTAAATATCCAACATTGATCTTGAAATGAACGTCTCAATTCTAGGTTTACGCTACCACTGATGGTTCGTGAAATTGATGTTGTATGAAGAAGATATGGTGGAAGTGGGGGTTTGATAATAAAAATGATGATAATAATAATAATAATAATAATAATAATATTATTATTATTATTATATTATAATATTAATATAAAGAAGATAAAGAATTAGCCTCACCTCCCTCTTATGTGGAACACCTAGCTCACCCCTCCATCATTACATCATTTTTTTATATTAAAGATTTACATGCTAGGGACCCTCTCTTTCCCCACCACACCCCTTTAAAGTAGTTAGCATAGCTCATAGCCCACCCCCAATTATTCCATTTATTTTTATTTTTATTAAATAATCATCATTATTATTAGTATTAGTAATAATAAAAATAATAAATGATCAAAACTTCTTTTTTAAATCAATCTAATGAATTTGTTTCTTTATAACATACACATTTTTTTGTTTTATGTTATTGTTATTATTAAAAATAATTATAACACCCACCGCATTGACCATGTCCAATCACCTCATTATAGATACAAGTCTGGCCATTTTCATGACTATGCCAATCCGCCTCCTCCATGAGACCCCCCACATGACCTCTACTCAGAACCAATATCGTCACACCACACATCCTCACCTCACATAAATTGGGAAAATGAGGATCACTGATTCGAGCCCAAACCACCTACGATAAACCACCATCCATGTCACACCTCAATCATATCATCGATCAGGAACCTGCACCCATAGTATTGATCTAATACATTCATAAATCACCGCCCCACTCATTGTTCAAAAATCCATCATGATTTTAGGGGTTCGATAGTGCTCGAATCCACCCTATAAATGTCTAACTTTGACCCCATGGGCCAATAAAGAATAACCAGAAGAACAGTGGGGGTGAGGCACAAAAAAAAGATGAAAACATCATTGACCAAGTGTTCTTGATCAACGATCATATATTAGGGATATCTGTGGTGAAAATAGGTCACAAATGGAAATAAAACGAATTAAATAAATTTAATTCATTTATGAGGATCATGCGAAGAACATATTATCAAATAATCTAAATAATAGAACAATATATGCTTGTGTGATTTAATAAAAATGGATAAAAACCACATTAAAGAGTCCTGCATTGATTATGGATTGATCTTTGCAGAATAACGTATCCGCTAGTGATGAATATGATCCACTGCATTCACCACCTACCGATCCACCTCAATATGATCACCAGTCATCATCCGATCTCAAATTTTCAATGAATAACAAATAAATATCTTGTAAAAATATAAAGTAATTCAGTTAACCTTGGATATTTTCCATAAGAGGATATTTAAAGTGGGAAAACAATTTTGCGCATTAAATGAAACAATTAAATAAATAATAATTTATTAATTTTCATATTTCACTCATGATGGAGCTCAAGACAAACACCTAAAACTGACCATGTTTATATATAATATAGGGTAAAAACCACATTAAATAATCAATGGTGGTATCAGATTTCTTATATGTGTCATCATTTGTGAGTTATTGTGGTTTGTTTTACTAAATAAATAAATTAATTTATTCAATTCACCCAGAAAAAGATCCCTTGACCAGACATCTGGTATTGACCAACCGTAGGTCTCATCTAGAATAACCCCCATGCTTTAGATACAACTGTGGTCCCAGATTTATGATCTAAGGCTCCATTCAAGAGTTATTCAAATTTTTCAAAAAACTTTTATGCATGATATAAAAGTATATTTAATATTTTTATAAAATTAATTCTAGGCTCACTAAACCTCAAAATCATGTGTTATGTTAGTTCTTGGCTCTAAAAATAGTCATAGGAAAATTTCGAAGCCTTACATGAAAAGACAAAGTCTCTAAACACATGTTGATCCTTCTTCAATTTCTAATTCCACATGCTATTCAAACTCACATATCTAGAAATAAATTGTTTGAATATAATATTTTCATAAACTTTATGTCTTTTTTAGTTGGGGTTTGGCTTAGTGGTAAGCACTTCATAATACTACATGAAAAATGGTGGTTCAAAAGGTAGGTTACTGTAGCAGTACTATAGTAGTACTGTAGCAGCGGCAGGTACTGTAGTGGTGGCAGGGCACTGTAGCGGCGGCAGTACTATGTAGGTACCGTAGCAGGTAGGTTACTATTCACAGAATGGGCATTGGGCCAAAAAATTTGGGCCTATGGGCTATGTAATGGGCTACAATCCCACTGGGCCTTCGGGCTATGTAATCGGTCTCCCTCTACCCAGTTAAAAGAGGTCTTTGCTTTTCTTTATTAATAAAAATGAGGCATCAACCCCAATTTTTTTTAAAAAAATAAACTTTATGTCTTTTCAACCATTAAGTAAAATTAAAATCAAGACATGAACAATTTATTTATCCTTGTATGTATCGATATGAAATTAAAAAAAATATAAAAACACCTATAATCCTTCAACATATTGAGATATATTTTAGGGTAATTAAATCTAACTTTTATCCATTTAAATATATATATATATATAAAACATAAATCTCATTAATTATATAAAATCCTATTAAAAATGAAACTTAATATTTATGGAATAACAAAACATTAATACCAAAAACTAAGTTATAATTTGTAAAAATTAACTTTGAGAAAATCATCAAATACAATTTAATTATAATCAATTGATATTATTATTACATTTTTTATGATATAAATTCACCATATAACATATTGAAAAAATGAACACATCACATAAAAATTATTATTGGATATCAATATAATCAATATATAAAATCTTTCAGGCCAATTATAAAACTTTTAGAAACTTTATAGAGAAAATATTATACTTTTATAATAATAAAAGTGTAGCTCATAAATATTAAATAAAAAAGGAATTTTTTATCTGATATTAATTGAAGTGCTCCTATATAATGAATACTAGGAGGGGAAGGGTTGAATAAGTGTTCTCCTTAAAACTTTTTATTCTTCTTATGATTTTTTAACTAACTAAATATATACTATATATTATGATATCAATTGATTAATTTATATTTCAATCTCAAATTCACCCATATGTAACAAAATAAAGTAAAACATAAATACATAATATTTTTATATGGTTTACCATATTTATAAGTTACTATATTCTTGGTGTGATATTCAAATCCAATTGGGTTAAAACCTTCACCAATGGGTTAATTTTTTAAAAATAAATTACAAAAAAAAATTAAATATTGATAAAAATATTCAAATCCAATTCCAAATACATAGGAATAAAATTATTAAAATAATTAGTGAATGAATATATAAGTAGTAAAAAATGTACATGAGTCATTGATAGCGGCATGGCACATCAATACAATCTTACAAGACATTCTCACAAAAGATAAATATAAGAAAACATATGATGAGTCATATAAATTAAATCAATAACATGAAAACATAATTTCCAAATAAAGGAATACATATTTAATTAATGAATATTATATTTTCATATAATGAATTGATAACAAAAATCTATCAAAAAATAGGCAACAAAAGTTGTGAAACCAATAATGAAATATATATTCATGGGATGGGATCAAGGGAGGGAAGGTTACATCCTGAGTTAGGGTTAGGACCACGGGGAGGGGAGGGAGATTCTAAGGGAAGGATCGATGGCAGGGGAGGGCATCATTGGGGTGGGGATGGGTTGGGGGATAGAGGGGACAACATTATCAATGGGTGGGGGTGGGCTGTTGGACCAGGGGGTTTCAGGATATGATATTGAGTGGGGGGGGAGCAGGTTGAATTAATGGTTAAATTATGGATTTATTGGTGAGAGTTCTTAACAATCATAGCTAAATATTTATTTAGTGGGGGTTTATTGAGAAACTATAATTAAACATTAATAATAGAAAATTTCACGAAAACATCCACTAATAAGTTTGTGTATATTAAATTTTCAATAATAAATGGCCATTATATAAAATCCCTATGAATAAACTATGAAAAATATATATTTTTATTACTATGGTTTTCTTGGTCTCTCATTTTCCATATGCATGTAATGTATTTTTTAACTATTCCAACAAATTCAATCATTATATATCTTGTAATTACTATATGTATGTATGGTATAAAAATTCATAAGAAAAAATTTATAACATAAATCAAAGAATACATGATATTTATATCATATAAAAATTTTATATACATGATTATTTAAATACAAATAGAATAAATTAAAGAAAAAAAATAAGTTATTTAAAATGAGATATAACAACTTTAGACAATAATATTATCAAAACCAATTTGGAAATGGTTTAAATTCAGGATTTGCTATACAGGAAAGGGCTTTTGAGGAAAATAAATTTTTATTAGTCAATCTATAGTCCATTACATTAAACTACAATGTGGTGTAAACCATTTTGGACATTAACGGACTATCCTCAAACCATAGTATAGTGAAATACAACATGCTATTTTGATACTTTGATATTAACAAGGTACATAGATTGTACAAATAATTTTGAGTTCTATTTTAGTGCCACATAAAATTTTATTTATTCAATGTCACCTTGACGAAAAATATTTTTTCACTATCTACCATGGCATGGTTGGTCATCTTAGCAGAGGTAACCACAATATGGTGGCCAATTAACTACATCATAGTGAGTGATAAAATAATACTTTATTATATGATTATAAAACAAAAGAAAATTGTTCACTCAAATAACTATTTTTACAAGAATAATAAACCAATTTTGGTGTGGTGGTCAGTTTACAATGTCATTTTGAAGGAAAAAACACAAAAAATGACATTTTGGTGTGGCCACACCATAATACCTACAAAATGATAATTCAGGATTTCTAAAATGATAATCACAAGATGAATTCCTCAAAAACATGATCTAATACAAATGATGTGTTTTATAGTATATATTTAGGTCCATTAGTAGTGGAATATTATGTAAAAAACTACGCTAATATTGAGAGGGAGTGGAATTGAGAAAAATAAATAAGAAAAACTATAAAATATCATACCTCACTTTTTAGAATTTTAGTCTTCTTTAGAACTGAGTTTTATGTAGATCCCAAAGAAATAACCTTTGGTTTCTTGAATATGATTGTATTCACTAGCCACTATAATCAACAAATGCTCCAGTATGACAAATTATTTACAATGTTGTTCTTGAACCTCTCCCTTGAGGGAAAATGGAGAGAAAAGAATCAAATAGAGTTTTGGTTAGTAGTGGATCAACACCATTGTTCTGAATATAGTCTAAGAAACTCCTTTTATAGGTATCCTTCATTGAATAAAGGGGTATATTAGAGTTCTGACATTTTATATGTTATAAAATGTATAATTTTTTTATTCAATAACATCCATTGATTCAATTATTAAAATCCATTAACAATCAAAATTTCATCCACACATCATCATGTGATGTGTCAATGAGCTTAAAGAAACATGATAATTAGTGCACAAGAGTTGATCTAATGATATCATATATCATTATTCATGGTAACTTCAACATAGAAATGATAAATATGTAAATACAAACACCAAAAAAGTGATTAATTTCACCACATAATGGTGGGTTCTTTAGTTCAAAATAGTCAACATTATGACCTTTATTAATATGAGTTTTCATTTATCTCAAAAAAAATTAAATAAAAATTAAATAAAAATTCTTTATAGATAGAATATACAAATAAGTATTAAAGACATCATAATTATTTTTAAAAAATATAAATAATTATTATCAAGTTCATTGTCATTGTATATATTATCATGTAACTAATTAATACTAGTTGGATGATTAACTATAACGACTTGTTCATTTTTCACATATTCACCCACCACACCCTTGTTATGATTCTCATACATATGTTTGTTCCTACCATTTCAATATCTATTATATTTGTCACAACATATAAAAGATAATAAAAAATTATAAAAAACAATGAAACAATGAAAAACTTGAAGGAGATATGCCCTAAATCCAAATTTATATATGATATAAATATGGTATGTATTTCAACTTTCTCACAAATTATGATTTTCAAGTATTGGGTATATTATTTCATGGGTGCTGGACACCAGAACCATTTCACCCACATAATGTATCATTAAATAAAATCTTTCATATTTATATGAAACATATTGGGAGTAAATGCATGCAATGCATGAATTTGATTGGGAATTTATACAAGTGTTTTGATGCTTGAGTTAATGTGGAAAATACCTTTGTAATTTCCTCAGGTTAAATATAAATCACTTCTCGGAAATGGTAGTTTTTGTGTGTCGATATTTGGATAGTTTATTATAGGAACCTGGAGATCTCTTTCATCTTTCTTCTTTTTATATAGAGGAACTAGCATACTATGAAGAAAAGGTGAATCTCATCTAAACGTCGAATGATTCAACACAACTCGTAGATACACTTTAGAGGTGGGATGATTTTTTTAACACTCTAGAGATCTCTCTAAAACCCATGTGATATAGATAAAGATGATGTAGTGGTTTCTTTGGTGTTAGGTATGTGTGTACATTATTTCTTCATTTCATTATTTCACAGAGTTTCATATTACCTTTCATGGATATCCTCAAACAAGGGTTTTTAATCACTTATTTTTTATATGGAAAATGTTATCAGACTCTAATAAAACACTTTAGTGGTATCAAAAGTACCCATGATTAAGTTTTATAAAAATTTCAATGACAGAAACACGAAAAAAAGAGCTACATTTTATTTCTAGAAATTTAGTTTCTTAAAATGAATTACCTTCACATAGCTGGGATATGTAAAGGTAATTGTGGTGTTGCCTTTACATATATGAGGTATGTAAAGGTAACTAGGTCACTACCCATACATAGATCAATTGCATAAGGGTAACATGTTGTTACCTTTATGTGAATAGGTTCATATAGGAGTCATCTTTCCTTACCCTTACATAGATTGGTGTCTGTAAGAGTCACCAAATCTTAACATTATGCATATAGCTATCTAAAACCAACATTTACGCATATATAATTTTCATAAATTTCTCACAGAGTTAACCTTACACAATGCAACATGTGTATTGGTTATCTCATATTCCTCCATGGTCCACGTAAGGGTTATATGCAAGTTACTCAAATATATAGTTGTTATGTAAAGTTAATACAATGTTTTAAAAGATATATGTAAAGGTAGATTTGTAATTACCCTTAGGTGAAGATTTTACCTAAAGGTTGGTCCTTTTTTACACTTACGCAATGCATGCTACACAAGGGTCAATGACATCTACCCATACACAAGGGATCTAGAATCAGATTACCCTTACACAGAGTGTCTACATAAGTGTAAAGGTAGGATAATCGTACAAAAGACTGGGTTCCTATGATAGGGTAAAAAGAAAGTATTTTAATTTTTAAAAAAATTCTTGAATGATTTTAATGGTTTATAAAATTCTTATAAATCACTAATATTTTTTTTATAATTAAATTTATAAAATGTTTATAAATTAATTAATTATATATATATTTTTAAAATTTAACATTTATGAAACATTTTATTCACAAATATTCATTATTAATATTTAAAATAACTTTTAAAAATTATATTGCATGACTTATGATATATAAATAAAAATGTTTATTAAAAAATAATGAGAAATAATTAATAAAAGGATATAAATTATTAAATAATGAAAAAAATATAAAAAATGTAAATTTAAATTATGAATTGTTTATAATTAATTATTTTTAATTGTTTAAAATAAAAGGGGGCCTTATTTGGATAATATTTAAACCACATAAAAAATGTTTGAAATGTTGATATGATCGTGGTTTTTATAATGCTATGTATATAATATTTAGATTTGTAAAATGTTTATATAATAGAAATTGGATTATAAATTGTTTATAATTCATAAATATCATATATGTAAAATTGATATTCCATATAATTATAAATATTAATGAGTTCATATTGGAATAAATATAAATTTTTTTATTCAACATTATAGAATGTCCATAATGTTTAAAGATAAATTTATAAAAAGTTTATAATTATCTTTTTGTTATGAATTTTTCATAACTATTTATCTCATGTATAAATATTTTAATAGTTCATTTATTTAAATGGTTATTTCCTGCAATATTTATGTTTGGTAAATTGTTTAAGAAATTTGAATATTTTGATTGTTTTAGTTTAGTTGTTAAACTACTTTTAGTTAGAGACTTAGATTATATGCTAGTAATGTATCTATAATGATTTTTTATATACCATGAACTCGATTTGTAATTGAATTTATTAGATTTAATTAATTTATTAAATATTTTTTTTACATATTAGGTGTTATATTTATGAGGAAATGGATTCTCTCTTTAGTAAAGTATCCCTAGGTAGTAGGACTTGGGGCCGAACTACTACCAAGAGACTTATATCTTTTAAATGGTGGATAAAGAGGTTCATTATCTATCTCTCTAGGATTACTCAGGTAGATATTTTCAATTTAATATAATTATAATCCTTTACATGAAGTTTTCATGTACCATATTCATATAATGTATTCATATTTGTATGAAAACACTTGAATTTTAATATTGGGCGTGTAACAAGAACATCTGGGTTGTTTAAAGAGTTACACATCAATATGGTTTGAACATATTGATTTGGTAGAAGTAATATGATTCCAAACTAAATTACTCAACATATTTGATGTGTCCTATCTTTTATACATTTTTTTCAAAATTAATTGAGAATTTGATGTAAATATAAACTTTAATTTGAGAATATTTTTTCATTTTATAATTTTGTTTTAAAATTTAAATTATATGAAAATTTTATTAAAATTATATACTTTAGTGTTTTAATTTCAAAAATTTTATTAAGTTAACTTTTCCAATATTATGAGAACCCCATGTGATAAAAAAATTGAAGTTAGAGTTTAAAGAAATTTTTTTGGATGGGGTTTATAATATTTCAATTGGTTGAAATAAATAATCTTGAAAATTATATATTTTTATTAAATAACATTATTGAAATTTACATTTTCTCTGGTAAATTGATTTTCAATGGAAATTTCATTTTTTCTTATAAATGATGTCTTCGAAGAACTAAAATTAATTTTATTCTTTGAAATTGAATTAAATCATTTTGGTTCTATGAATATAGTGACCAAATAAATTCCTTGAATTTTATTTAATAATTTTTCAAGAATTAAATTTTTTATTTTTTATTCGATTAATTATATTTTATGGAAATCACTTTTTTGTGGTTCAAAATTCATAAATCTATTGATCTGTGAATTTCAGATTGTTCTACCACCAGTCATCTACCATCCTGTCTGCCACCACTTGGAACCTCGCAAAATAGATTATCTACCGGTTAGATCACATTTCATGCACCGCTTTTGGCCCAGATAGATGACATGTAAAAGATGGGAGGGGGGTGCTTCCTTTCCCTCAGATCCCTTTAAAATGGAATCCTCCCCCTACTCCTAACTTCATTTTCTCTCATCTCTCTTAAATCCACTACTTCTCTCTCTAGAAAAATTCATTTTTCGTGAGGTGGAGTCGGTGGTCCAAAAGAAGTTGGCTTTCACGAAGCATCATTTAGAGGTATTTTTTTATTTAATTTAATGTTTTTATTTATTTAATTGAATTATTTTTTGGTCTAAATATTTCAGTTTTTATGTAGTTTAGTTAGTTATAAATATTTTTATTAGGTTGTTTAATTAGTTATATATAGTTTGGAATAATAATTTTTATTAGTAATGATTAGGTATAGATTAAGTATAGATTATGTATAGAATAACTTAGGATTAAGTATTGTGAAATTTTGATAGCATAATGATTATGTGGTCATCTGAGCAATCAAATATCTGTCTGGATACAAATAAGTGGATGTAGCTCTGGCACAGATGTACCTATATGTAAAACCAAAAAACACTGCTTTGAGCTAAAATCAAACGAGAACTAGTGCATGAGAACAGGCCTTGTTGCACTCCTAGTTTGACAATATCAAGGGAAATGATTAAGATTATTCATATTTTATTTTTAAACTACTAAAATAACTATGAAAAGAAAAATCAAACCAGTATATTTATCAATGATAAAATGATAATTATGATTATATTGAATGAAATGGATATGGACACGGGAATTAATGAATTAAAGTTATTATTAGTAATTGAATTATTTTTAATTAGTTTTAAAGGTGTTATTTATTAAGTATTTTAATTAGTTATATATAGTTTAGAAGTAATAATTATTATTAGTAATGATTAATTATAGATTAATTAATGAACAACTAATGATTAAAAGTGAATACATATGATTACTAAATTATAATTAACTAATTAATGTAATTTGATTAATGATTATAGAATAAATAATTAAATAATAACTTAATAATGATTAACTAGTGATTAAATAATGATTGATTAGTTAAGAAATATAATAAGAAACATTAATTTCATTATTTCAGATATAACAAGATGTTCTAAAATTTTAGTATCATAAATATTATATAGTTTAGAAAGAATAGTTTACTACTATAAATGATTAATTATAGATTATTTACTAAATAACTTTGGATTAAAAGATGAATACATGTAACTATTATCTAGTCATACTTATAATTGATTAAATGAAAATTATGATTATATAAAATGAAATGGAGAAGAACAAAAACATTAAATTACACAAGAATGTTTTATAACATACAAGAAATACCTTAACATTTTTCAATTAAACATGGTTTGGATGAGGTGATCATGACTTTAGAAGTGAGGTAAAATATAGTTTATTTTTATTTGGTAATGAAATCATATAATGATATGTACTTAATAAGTTAGGTATATAATTGTAGAATATGTTATTAATCTATCAAATAAAAATCAGTTGGGTTTTAACTCACTTTCTAAGTTAGGCTCATATCATTCAAACCATGTTTTGTTGAAAAATGTTGGCATTTCTTGTATGTTGTAAAACATTCATGTATTATTTTATATGTTTGTTATTCTTTATTACAGAGTAATTTAAGAATGATTAACTTAGTAAAAACTATACTAAGAAACATTAGTATCATAGTTTATGATATAAGAAAATGTTTTAAAATTTTAGTATCATAAATATTATATAGTTTATAAATAATAGTTATTATTAGAAATGACTAATTATATAATAATTAATAAATAACATAGTATTAAAAAATGAATCCATATAATGATTAGATAATGATATTTACGATCAAATAAAGTGAAATGAATAAGAACAAATGCATCAAATAACACATGAATATTTTATTACATACAATAAATTCATTGACATTTTTCAATAGAATTTGGTTTGGATGAGATGAGTCTCACTTCTTACAAGAGAAAAAATTCAGCTTATTTTTAATTGGTAGATAAGCAACATCTTCGAAGTATATGTACTTAACTTTTGAACTTTCAAAAGTTTTTTTGTAACGACCCAAAAATTCATTAATAAAAAAATTCCTCTTGGTGTATTTTAATGTCTTGTCATGGTTATATAAAACGTATTCACTTATTTGGTCTTATGTTTTAGACTTTTAAATACCATTAAGAATTGCGACTGTTGCTAATATAGCCATCGAACAGTGATCATATGATTGGTATAAATATAGGGCTTTAACAAATCCAATTTTCTCAGACAAAGGAAGCGATGAACTCATCCAGTAGACTTGACCCATATGAACCCATTTTTCTGAGCTCATAAAAGAGGTGGAATCATTAGGATTCTCTCTTGACCAATACCAATATGAGCTTGAATACATTAAACTTTAGTAGAACTGCCTATGGGTGAAGTGGAAGTTGATAGAGATTACCAATCAAGAGATGTTATTTGAGCAACCCCAAGAGTGTTTCATCATCGCACACCTTACCATAAGGTATTATGCGAGTGTTTTAAGGGGTTATGTAACAAGACCCTAGAATTATGATTATGTACATTATTTTTGTATACAATAAAGAATATACATTCATTTTATTATTGTTATTTTATAAATAGTTTTTAAAGCACAAAGAGCATTTTTTAGTTAATGTTCAACTAAGGAATCTATTTTGATAAATTAAGGGATTTTTGAATTAAATAATATTTTAATAAAATATTATTATAAGTAAATTAATTTTTATTAAGTATAAATGATCATATAAATTTTATGAATACAATTGTAATTTTTATTAAGGATTGAAAGCTATTTTTGTCAAAACCCATGGATTTTCAATAAATGTCGGTTTTTATTTTAAAAGTGAAAATTCACTTATTTATAAAATTATTTGGATAAAATGAATATTATTTTTGGAACCAGGATGTCGAAATTATCCAACAATGAAGTTTTCATAATTTTCAGAGACAGTCAAACTTTTGGGTAAAAATTAAATACCGTTTAAATGTATAATGTGTTTCATGACATCACAATGACCAAATAGTGTTGTAATAAAATAATATAAATATTATTTCCAGATAATATATGTTTTACATTAAAATAATATTATTTTAGGTTAGTTTTATTTATTTTACAAAGCTTTAGTGGACCCTTCAAGACTTCTAAAAATTTTAGCTTTTTAAATTGATTTCCTTGAGAGTGTGACTCACCTCCACATAAGCAACCCTATTATTTTAATAATTCTGGATATTATCCTCATAAAATATTTATTTCCACTCCCCTTTGGAAAAAAACATGGGCTGGTTTGTGTTTTTGATTTGTTTAATGTATGGTGTCCCAAACCTAAATAATAAATATTTCCCTATCCTTTCCTATATAAACCCACCCAAGCTCCCACTTTATCTTCAATAAAAGCCTTTGGAGTTTGTACAACATCTGCCCTACTCTCTCTATAATCCTTCCAAGGTTCCCCAAGCTCCCAATAAGTTTCTCTGAATCCCCACCCAAGCCTTTGGGATCACACTTCCAAGTAAGAGATTATCACATTCCTTATTTATGTCCATGTTTCATTATATTTTTATGCCCATTTATTTTCAATTATAAATGTTGGGGTATGATTTTTTACCTCTCAAATACTTAAATATTTATGTTTTAATGATGAGAGACCCCTTTCTCTCTTATAAATTCCTCCCATGTAGACTCGTTACCAAGCTGAAATTCCGTAAGAAATTTCTCTATCCTCATTTACATGCAATCAATTCTTTTATATTATACATCTAAATTCCATTCCATATATTGGTATATTTTTTCCCATGATCCCATTACTTTCCATTTAATGTATAAATGATGATACTCATCAAACCATTTTACATATTTCTATTTGACGTCGTTATGCTACTGAAATTACACTAAAAGTTCCATGCCAAAATCATTGTGTAGTGAATACCATTCCCACTCCTCTATCAAGGGTATTCAACTTTATGAACATGTTATTGTTGATTTAGAACATAAATTTATTTATTACACATATCTTATTCAATGAATGAATTATGATGTTAATGAATCTATATTATATGATCTATTTGGTACACTTATGCATGAAATGAAATGATTATAAAGGGTGTGCCCTGATAGATCTCTAATGCATTGGGTAAAGTATAGTATCATGGTACCTCATGGGAAATGGGTGTTTAATAATTATAATTCAAGTGAAATGTGGGTTTACCAATGATTCATGTGCAATGAGGGTTTACTCATGCTCTATGTTCAATGATCCTTGTCTCATGCTAATTCCATTTTAAGTGTTGTTTCCGCATCTCTATGTTATGATTATCATTATTTATCATGGCTTTATGTTCATGTTTCTATTATGCTCCATTGATATGCCTATTTTATAACATTTATTTTATTCCTCATGTTATTCCATGTTTATTCCCTTCTCGGGGTTTATAGATCACCCTTTTTTTATGCATATCCTCAAGTTATCCCATGCAATGGTAAGTACGAGGGAATGTAGTGGTAATGTAAAAGATGTTTTCAATAAAGATGTTGTGTTTATTATTTTAAGTCATTATTTAATGTTTCTAATCCCCAAATACACTAGACCTCTTGATCTTCTAGGTTGTATTAAGTGAATATTTTATGTCATAAATCATGTCTCAGTTTGTAATAAAAAGCAATATTGTCATAGTTGGTATTAGAGGACAGGTTTAGTTATTTTTGGGATTAGGATTAGAAAAAACCAGTGAATCCTTAGAGACTAGAATAAGTATAATAAAAAAACATCCTTAAGTTTTGGTGAGTATTGAGTAAGTGGTTTATTAAGAAAATAAATCCCTATCTGAAAATGAGCAGGTAGAGGCGGCTCTGGCACATATGATCCTAGGAATGAAAACTCCGACAATGAGTTTTGGGCTTGACCTAGGGTATCCTGGTACACGAAAAGTGGCCTTGCTGCACTCTTGGTTATGACACTTCTAGGGGATATGCTTTGGTAAATAAACAAGATTAGTATGAACTATTATTAATGGAATTAAAAAAATCCCCTAAGAATATATGTTATAAAGTAGATCATGGATAACATATATTGGATCTTATAGAGTCAGAAGTTAGGGAAATAAAAGTAATTTATAAGTAATTCGTTTTTGTATTTGGATTACCCTTTATGTGTTACCCCAAAATTTCCTTCTATTACAGCCAATGGATGGTAATAGAAGGACTCAGGCTAACAACTGATTTGAATATCAATGCGATATTTGTTCTAATGAGATCCCAAATCCAATGGGAGCGGGAACCATGAAATTTGTCATAATACTCTCTCAGTTAACACAATAATTGAATAGAAACATGAGTTAAGAGGAAAATTCAACCCCCTAAGAAATATCAAGTCGCTATCGAGAGCTTTATGAGACAAAGGCCTCCTACTTTTAATGGATCATCTGATCCCTCAATCATAGAACAATGGATCAACTCCATTGAAAAGATCTTCTCCATCCTTCAATGTTACAAAAAAGAGAAGGTTCACTTGGGTTTTTATCATATTGAGGGTGAAGCTGATCAATGGTGGACATTGATCAAAAATTCGAAGCCTGAGGATGATATTGGGATGTTGGAATGAAAGGATTTCTAGAAGATATTTTTTGATAAATTTTTTCCATGCACCCTCTGAATTAGGATTGAAGGGACTTCCTTTCCCTAAAAAAAGATGATGAATCCATCAAAGCATATGAGGAAAACTTAAAAAGGTTTTCATGATATGCCTCGGACTTTGTTGTTACCCCGGATACAAGGATGACTGCTTCTTTGGGGGGCTGAAACCTAGCCTGCCGAAATCCCTAGCGATCCATGACTTCGATAACTGTGAGGAAATTGTTCATTGTTCCTTAAAGGTAAAAATGTAAATTAGTGAATCTCAACGGTATCATGGGGATAAGAAGCATAACATGGACTTCAATTCTGGCGGTCTAATAGATAAATCCAACGGTGCTAAGAAAATCCAACACCTAACATGCCAAAGGTGTGGAAAGAAGCATCCCAGGAATTGCTTGAAGGGGAAGAAGAAATGATTTAGGTGTGGAAGAGAAGGGAACCCATCTATTAACTACTGACAAGAAAAACCAACTGCTACAACATAGGAGATGAATGCTCGGTTTGAACCTCAACACGTTGTTCATTGCTTCAAATACAAAGAACCAGGGAATCTTTCAAATAAATTCCCTAAGCCAAGGGTTTTCAGAGGCAACCAACAACCTCCAAGGCAGCAAGGGAGAGATTTTTCCATCACTACCACTGAAGTGAACCCCAAAAATGAAGTCGTGATAGGTATGCTAGTTATTCATTTAACTATAGTGAACATGCTTTTGGATTCGGGTTCTACGGATTATTTTATATCCCAAAATTTTAGTAGAACAATCCCAACACTACCACAAATAATGGAAGTGAAGATGTCGGTGAGTACAGAAAATGGGACAATCCTCACATCCCATGAATATAACTCCTCCCTTATCATAATTTGTGGATTGAAATTCCCATAGAACCTCTTCATACTCCCTCAGGTGGAATTTGATGGAATTCTTGGCATGAATTGACGTTCCCTATATAGAGCCAAAATAAATTTCCATGAGAGTGAAATAACTCTCCATGTAGAGAATCAACCCCCCAATTCTGTAAAAGTGCAAGGAGGAGGATAAATATTCTTTAGCTTCATCATCTCAAGCGTGGATATTACTGACCTGTAAGCACACTTATCTGGATTAGATGACTAAATCTAAGGAGTCAACTATCCTTGAAGACATGCCTATTGTGAGGAAATTCAGTGAAGTGTTTCTCGAGGAATTTCCTGGTCTTCCTCCTAGAAGAGATGGTGAATTCTCAATTGACCTTATACCTGGGTAATTGCCAATATCAGACAATCCATATAATATGGCTGTTGTGGAGATTTAGGATCTGAAGAAACAATAATATGAGAATCTAGATAAAGGGTTTATAATCCCAAGTGCTTCACCATGGGGGGTACCAGTCCTCTTCTTCAAGAAGAAGGATGGGTCAATGCGCCTTTGCATGGATTATCACGAGCATAGAAAAATCATGATAAAGAACAAGTATCCTCTTCCACTAATTAATTACTTGTCAATCAGTTGAATGGAGTACAATAATTCTCCAAGGAAGATTTGCGGTTGGGGTATTATCAAGTAAGGGTAAAGAAGAAAGATATCCCCAAGACTACTTTTCATAAAATATATGGGCACTATGAATTCATAGTAATTCCTTTTAGACTCACTAATTCTCTATCAATCTTCATGGACATGATGAATAGAGTCTTTAGAGATTACCTCAACAAATTTTTGGTGGTATTTATAGATAATATTCTAATATAATCCAAAACCAAGGAGGATCATGAGGAGTATCTAAAAACTGTACTAGTGACTTTTAAGAAGGAGAATATCTATGAAAAGTATAGCAAGTTTGATTTATGGTTGAAAGAGGTCTCATTCCTGGGTCATATCATCACAAGCAATGGGATATCAGTATATCCCTCCAAGATAGCTAAAATTGAGGGATGGATGAGGCTAGAATTTGTAATAGATATCTGTAGAATCTTGGGGTTAGTTGGATATTATTTACGATTTGAGAGAAATTTATCACGATTGTCCAACCCTCTTACTAAGATAACTCAGAATGGGGTAAATTTTTCTGGGAGTGATGAATGTGAAGAGAGATTCAAGGAGTTGAAAAGGAGGCTTATCACTACGCTCGTGCTTACATTACCCATTATTGGAGAACATTTTGTGGTATTTAGTGATGCTTCAAAGAAGGTCCTAGGTTGTTTTTTGATACAGAATGATAAAGTGGTAGCCAACACATTATGGCAGCTGGAAATCCATGAGCAAAAATATCCCACACATGATCTGGAGTTGGTGGCTGTGATTTTTGCGTTGAAAATATGGTGGAATAATCTCTATGGGGAGAAGTGTGAGATATATGCTGATCAAAAGAGCCTCAAATATATATTCACATAGAAAGATCTTAATATGTTCCAATGAAGATGGATAGAACTCATCAAGGATTATTACTGCTCAATCCATTACCATCATGGGAAAGCAAACAAGGTGGAAGATTACCTAAGTAGAAAGGATCCAGTGATTCTGTTATTGATGATAATTGAGAAGGATCCAATCTTCTTATATTTGTAGAGGATGGACATGGTAATCATTAAGGGAGGAACCTTATCAATCCTTTCCCAAGTTATTTCTCAACCATCCCTCTTGGAGAAAATAAATGATGCTCAAAGAAAGGATGTCGAAATTATGAAAAGGGTGGAATCTATCAGAAATGGAAAATCCTCAGAGTTCATGGATGAAAAGGATGGAATTGTGAGATTTGGGTCATGATTATGTGTACTATCCAATCCAGAGATAAAGAAAGAGCTTCTGAATGACGCACATAGCTCAATATTATTTTTTCACCTGGGGAGCACAAAGATGTATCGAGATCTCTAAGAAAACTTTTGGTGGGACAATATGAAAAGGGAGATTTCGTAACATACATCAAAGTTCCAGGTATGTCAATAAGTGAAGGCTGAGAGTCAAAAGTCTTAGGGGATGATGCAACCACTACCCATACCAACATGGAAGTGGGAGGACATTACCATGGACATTGTCACTAGACTTCTAAGGAAATATAGAGGAAACAATTATATATGTGTCATTGCAGATCTTCTTATGAGGACCTCTCAATTTATCGCGATTCAAGAGTAATTTTCATTGGATCGACTTTCACAGATTGACATCAAATAATTGGTATGTTTGTATGGAGTACCACTATATATTGTATTTGATCTTGATCTAATAATCACCTTGATGTTCTGGAAAATTATTCTACATGATCTAAGAACTGAACTGAACTTTAGTAAGGCCAATTATCCTCAAACTAATGACCAATCTGAGTGAACTATTCAGACATTGGAAGATCTGTTAAGATCATGTTCTATGGACTTAAAAGGATGGTGGGACCAACATCTTCAACTGGTTGAATTCTCTTACAATAATAATTTCTACTCGAGCATCCTAATGGCACCACATGAATCCATTTATAGGGAAAGGTGTATAACACTGGTGTGTTGGGATGAAGTTTGTGAGTGTAAGTTGTTAGGACCTGATATGGTCGATGAAATTATGGAGAAGGTGAAAAGCATTTAGCAGCATATCAAGGAAGCCCAAAGTCGACAGAAGAGTTATACAGACAACCATCGTTGTGACCTTGAATTCAAATTTGGAGATATGGTATTTCTATGAATATCTCCATGGAAGAAGGTCAGGAGGTTTGGAAATAAAGGGAAGTTAAGTCCTAGGTATATCGGCCCCTTCAAGATTCTTGATCGTGCTGGGGCTACGGTCAATCGACTAGCACTTCCACCTACTATAGACAAAGTAAAATATTTATTTCATGTATCCCTCTTAAAGAAGTACATACCAGACCCTTCACATGTACTCTCTTTAGAGGTAGTACAGTTAGGAGATGATCTTTATTACAAGGAGAAATCTGTGAAGTTCTAAGATCGTAGAGAAAAATTTCTACAAAATAAGACAATGCCCCTCGTTAAGGTGTTGTGGCGAAACAAAAAGTTTGAAGAAGCGACATGGGAATCAGAGGAAGTTTTGAAGCAAATTTACCCACATCTGTTTTAGTGTGGGAAAAGGAAATTTTGTAGTGGAAATTTATTAAGGGGATAAGATTGTAATGACACAAATATTCATTAATAAAAATTCTTCTTGGTCTATTTAAATTTATTCTTGTGTTTATGTAAAACATATGCACTTATTTGGTTTTATGTTTTGGATTTTAAAATACCATCAATAATTGTGACCATTGCTAATATAGTTATTGAACAATGATCATATGATTACTATAAATATAGGGCTTTAACAAATCCAATTTACTCAGACAAAGAAGCGATGGCCTTATCCAGTATACTTTCCTTGTATGAAGCCCATTTTTCGGAGCTCAGAAATAAGGGGGCGTCATTGGTCTTCGATCTTGACCAATCCCAATCTGAGCTTGAATACATTAAGCTTGAGTGGAACCGCCTACAGGAGAAGTGGAAGTTTATACAGATTACTATTCGAGCAATGTTATCCGAGCCACCCTAAGAGACTGTCACCATTATGTACCTTACCCTAAGGTCTTATATGAGTGTTTTAAGGGGTTATGTAACAATACCCAATCATTATGATTATTTATATTATTTTTTTACAGAATAATTAATATACTTTCATTTTATTATAGTTACTTTGTAAAATGTTTTTAAAGAACAAATTGTATTTTTAGTTAATGTTCAACTAAGGAATCTATTTTGATAAATTAATGGATTTTTTAATTAAATAATATTTTAATAAAATATTATTATCATTAAATTAATTTTTAATAAGTTTAAATGATCGTATAATTTTTATGAATACAATTGTAATTTTTATTATCTTTTGAAAGATATTTTTGTCCAAACCCATGAATTTTTTATAAATTTCAGTTTTTTATTTTAAAATTGAAAATTAAAATATTTAGAAAATTATTTGGATAAAATAAATATTATTTTTGGAATCAGGACATCGAAATTATCCAATATTTAATATTTCATAATTTTCTGAGACAATCAAATTATTGGGTAAAAAGTAAATACCGTTTAAATATATAATGTGTTTTATGACATCATAATGACACAATTGTGATGTAATAAAATACTAAAAATGTTATGTTCAGCCAATATATGTTTTACCATTAAAATAATATGATTTTAATTTTTTTGATTTATTTTACAAAGCATTAGTGGACCCTTTCAGACTTATAAAACATTTTAGCTTTTTAAATTGATTTCCTAGAGAGCGTGACTCACCTCTACATAAGCAACCCTATTATTTTAAGATGTTCGGACATTGGCCTCATAAAATATTCTTTTTCCACTCCCCTTTTAAAAAATCCATACGTACAAACCATGGATTGGTTAGAGGTTTTGATTAGTTTAATGTGTGGTATTCCAAACCAAAATAAGAAATAATTCCCTCTCCTTTCTTATATAAACCCACCAAAGCTCCCACTTCCTTATCACTTGAATCCTTTGGAGTCCATCCAACCTCTTCCTTAATCTCTCTTTAATCCTCCCAAGATACCCCATGCTCCATGAAGTCTCTCTCAAGCCCCTCTCAAGCCTTTGGGATCACACTTCCAAGTAAGGTATTCTCACTTTCCTTATTTATGTCCAAGTTTCCTTATATTGTTATGATCTTTTATTTTCAATTATAAATGTTGGGGTATGATTTTTCACCTCCCTGATACTGCAATATTTATATTTGAATGATGAGATACACATTTCTCTCTCATCAATTCCTCCCATGTACATCTGTTACCATGCCGATATTCCGCAAGGAATTTCTCTCTCCTCATTTACTTTCATGAAATTATTTTATATTATGCATCTAAATTCCATTCCATATGTTGGTATATTATTTCCAATGATCCCCTTATTTTCTATTTAATGTATAAATTATTAGATACCCCTTTCACTCTCATCAACCGATTTTACAAATTTCTATTTAACGTCGTAATGCTGCCAAAATTACACCGAAAGGTCCATACCAAAATCATTATGTAGTGAATAACATACCCACTCCTCTTTCAAGGGTATTCAAATTTATGCACATGAACTTGTTTATTGAGGAATTAAATTTATATATTTTACAGCTCTTATTCATGGATATAATTACGATGTTAATGAATCTAGGTTGTATGATCTATGGGGAACACTTATGCATGAAATTAAATGATTATGAAGGGTCCACCATTATAGCACTCCAATGAATTGGGTAATGTATAGTATCATGGTACATCATGTGAAATGGGGTTTTACCCATTCTCATCATCATCATTAATTTATTATTTTATTTTAAAACAAGAAGGCACGAGGGCCATGGAGCATGGAGCATACAAGCATGAGGCCTATGGGGCCCTGATATAATGAAAGCCAAGGGCGTACCCTCTAATCATGTTAACCCCATATGATTTCAAGGTTTTCCAATTGTGGAGGTAGATGCTCTCTGGACCTGGGACATGAAGAGATGCAAGATGGTCCGCAACTCAGTTCCCCTCCCTCCAAGTGTGAATGACATTTGTATTGTTGTTGATCAAACCTCTACACTTCCTGATGGTGTAGTTGATGGACAATGGGACGGGCCCCCTACCTTTGAGGGCATTGTGGAGGATCTTTGAGTAAGTTTCAGACTTTATAAGAACAACCATTCTTTGGTGGCACAAGGAGAGGCCTGGAAGAGAATCTTTTGCCTCTTCCTAGAGAGAGTAGCCTTGGCCATGGCAAGACGAGAACGCCAGGATGATGGAGCTAGAGTGGTCGCAGACTATTCCTCTACCGTGAAGAGATCCCATAACACAAGACCTGTCTGTGTTGATTTTAAGCCCCCTAGGGGGGGGGGGGGTCCAGCGAACCCAATGCCCACTGACATTGTGCGAACTAGGTAAGCCATCACAGATGTATTTCTTGAGATGGTGAGAGTGGGAGCCTCTCTCTAGTTACCGAGGGGCCTGAACAGATCTATGAGTAGGTTTGTCGTTATAAGTATGATGGAATGGACGGTAGTAGGAGACCCTTCACACCTGGATTTATTGCGGGCCTGCCAAATAATCCAGCAGCCTGCGAGGAGGAAAATAGAGTGATCCATCTTTTCAGGACCCCGCTCGCCCGCGCCATAGAACCATTGTTCCAGGAAAGGCCGATCTACCATATCAGGATCATGCAGCGCAGTGAGCTCCCCAAAGTGGCCCCAAACCACCCTCACCATTAACCCTCAAAAAAGATATGATCAACACTTTCTTCCTAATGATTGCCGCAACAGGAGCATCTGGAAACGAGTGGGATGCCACACCGCTTGATATGCTCGTCCATGGGAATTGCTCTGTTTCTTATACACCATAGAAGAAAATTGTATTCTGAGGGAGTGCACATGGGCTAGAGGATGTCGTCCCACCTCTCGGTATGAACAGGTGCCTAAAAGATGGGCTAGAAGTCCCTTGAAGAGATGGCCCCTGAGGAAGAGGGGGTGAAGACGCAAAGGTCAGGTTCCCAACTCAGATCAATGAGGTAAAAAAAACTCACGTTGGCTTTCATTCAACACTACCTTGATGAGGGCTGGATACGAATTGGACTCCCTAAAAGAGAGCGAGGGGGAGGGACAACCTGGAAAGCCAATGACACCCCCAACCCAGTCCTGATGCCAGAAGGAGAGGTCTCACTTCTCGGTGATCCAGTGCGAGTGAGGAAGTAGGAAAGAGATCAGAGGAGAAATAAATGACCAGAAAGGAGAACCATGAATAGTCACTAGAGAAGGTGTTCCATAGTGGTGGACGTGCATTATAGAGCCCCAAAGAGTGCGCCGCTCCAGGAACTCCCATGCCATTTTGGCATGCATGTAGAGAATAGTGGCTTCAAGACTCTGGACATTGATGCCTCCTGCATTGGAAGGCCTTACCACCCTGCACCAGTAGGCCCAATGGAGTTTTCCCTCAACCTTAGGGTCCCAAATAAAGTTGGCCAGAAGCTTGTCAATATTGTTGATGATGCCTTTAGGAACTCTAATAGCAGAGAGGGTGTGGACTGGGGTGGCCAGAAGAACAATGTTTATCAGAGAAATCCTCCCTCCAAATGAAAGAAATATAATTTTCTAGTTGTGTATCCGGTCTATAATATTTGAGATGAGAAAATCAAAATCCCGGATGCGAAGGCTACTGGGAGAGATTTTCACTCCTAGGAATTCCATAGGGAAGCTGCCCCTTTACATGGAAAGTATGTGTTCAACTTCCGCTGACCGACAAGAAGAGCATCTATTGGAGATGTAGATATTACTCTTTGACTTGTTGATCATTTGACCAATCCTGTGGCAGTAGTACTCCAACACCTTTGATATACCTCTGATCGACTTTTTCAAGCATTTAAGAACAGTATAGTGTCACCACAAACATCAGGTGGGAAATATGGGTGGACCTCATCTTTCTACGGAAGGGAAGGATCTATCCTCTGGCCACACTTCTATAGATGAGGCGTCCAAGGACATCTTGGAAGAGGATGAAGATGCTTGGAGAAATAGGGTCGCCCTGTCTGAGGCTGCGGGTGGTCTTGAAGAAGCTGAAGGACATACCACTGAAGGTGACCACCATCCATGAGGAACTGAGACATCTAAAGAGAAAATCAGTATTCCAAGGTGAGAGGCCAATGCTCTCCATTACCTTATTGATGAAGCCCCACTCAACACGGTTGTAGGTCTTGATCATGTCGAGTTTGATGGCCATATTGGAACAATGATATTTGAAGTTTATGTCTATAATCATCTCTTGTGCCAGTGCAATGGCACCTTGGATCGATCGGCCTTTCACAAAGTCGTGCTGATCAAGCAAGACCAGCTGAGGGTGGAGGGAGGACATCCTGGAGTTGATGATGCTCGACAGGATTTTGTACGGGAAATTGCACATGCTCATCGGCCTGTAGTGCGTGATGGAGGTGGGATTCCTAGATTTTGGGAGGAGCACAATGGTAGTTGCACTCGCCACTCTCGGCAGGCTGCCACCCTGAAAGAATTCCTGAATAGCTGAGAATACATCCTCTTTTACCACATCCCATGAAGCCCTGTAAAAAGAGCCTGGGAAAACGTCTGGTCCCAGGGCACTGTCGGGATTGAGTTTCTGCATGGACTATTGGACTTCCTTTTCATCTTGGATAGCGCTGAGCCCCTTCTTGTCCTGGATGGAGATTCGAACAGGAGGATCATCAAGGATATAAGATACCCCTCTCAGATACCCATCGGCCATGCTGGGGTTAGGGCCATCCAGGAGGTTTCTGAAGAAAGAGTTAGCCAGGCCTTCCACCATGTCTCTGTCATCCGAATAGGAGCCATCATCCCACATAATGTTAGGTTTAACTGGGAGTTTCCTCTCATTGATGGAGGCATGGAAAAAAGCGGTGCTCCTATCTCCCTCGCTGAGCCATTTGACTCTGGCTTGGTCCCGTGCCTCTTGTTCCTATTTGATCAGCAAAATGGCTAGGGTGTCTTTTTTGCTGTCAAGCTCATTGAAGATTCCGTCATCCCATACTTCTTCCAGGATAGTCTCAAGATGCTCCACCTCCTGCATGGTCACAATAGATTCGTAGTCCGGGGGACGGAGATCATTGGCCCACACCGAAATCTTGACCTTGAGCTATCTCAGCTTATTGTGTGAACCAACCAAAGTATGCCCCTGATCAGGCTCTGCCCAGATGGTCCTCACCAGATCCTGATACCCTGAAGTGCCCATCCAGTGATGGTAGAAGTGGAATCCATCACGGGGAGGCTATCCCGGATCGAGTGAGACCAGGAGGGGGGAATGGTCAGAAAGTCCCCAGACGAGGTGTTAGACCTTTGCATTGGAGAACTCAGAGATGGCCTGCATGTTGGCCAGACACTGATCCAAACAGCCCCACGAGTGATGAGGACCCTTTTTGTTGTCGCACCAAGTGAAACAGTTTCCTAATAAGACGAGGTCAGAAAGACCATTCCCAGACATGAATTGGGAGAAGTTCATACTGGCTATCCATTGAAAAATGACCCTTCCTACCCTCTCACCTTGATGGAAAAGAATGTTAAAATCTCCTCCGAAAAACTAGGGATGGCCACCTGGGTCGAAGTCGCTGAGGTCCTTCCATAAGTTATCCCACACCTGAGGGTCACAGCTCGCGTAAATGAAGGACCCGAAACATGAGGTAGTGCCTTGAGTCACTCTCAAGGTGATGAATTTGTTTTCGGCCCGAACCAAATCGAATTTGATGTCCCTATGCCAGAAAATATAGAAGTTCCAGTTGATGGGGTCGGCATGCATGTGGCCATGAAAACAGAGTTTCCTATAGATTTCACTGAGTCTAGCAGGGTTCTTCTTGGGCTCAAGGACAAAAACCACTTTGGCTTTGTGTTTCCGGACTTCTCCCACGAGGAAGTCCACTTTGGCCCGAACACCAAGTATGCGGGCATTCCATATGATGATACGATTCATTGGTCGAATAGGGTTCTGGTTTTGGCTCCAAAACTTTGTACTTTGGAGAAAAAGTAGGGCCAACCCTCTGTAGAGTACTTGGCTCTTGATCATGTGCACACTCCTGCGGAGAGGTCCAGCCTGTGGGGAGGAGAGATGACTGCCTGAGAACTGACTGAGTGCTGGTGGTGGGCTCTGGGGGGTGGGGTGGGACCTCGCTCAAGATCTTTGGTGCCTCAGGATGATAATACGTCCCCTGAGCTAGCAGAGGGAGTTTAGGGTGCCTGGAAGACTCCTGAGTAAGATTCGACAACTGATGGAACGAGTAGCCTGGGAATAGGAGACCCTTCGCTCAAACCCGAATCCGTGGAGGCGAAAGGTTCAATCGATCCATGTTTCCCTTCAGGAACCTCCGTAGGATTGCGTAACAGGGCCTTGGGGGGCAGGGCAGGGCTAGGAGAGCTGGCGAGCTGGACCAAGTGCCCTAGACTCCCTCCGCTGGGAGGGCCCCTTAGTAGAACATGATGGAGAGAAGCTGATTTAATGCTGAATCAAGAAGAAGGTTGGGCATGCACCTTGGTAACAAGAGAGGGTACATGATCTCCATCCTACCTCCCTTGGCCAAGGATTCCAGTAGAAACACAGGGTCTACTAGGGGTGAGGACTGGTGCACCACCATTCTAGCCTCGGGACGCTGATGGGACTCTGGTGGAATGCCGATAGAAACTGGGAGCTGGGAGGTCGGTCGACAGGCCCTGGAAGCAGAGATCCTGAGCAGGGACCGCCTCTCCCCTTGGAAATGATTTCTACAAGCCTACACAGAGTGGCCCTATAAAAGACAGTGAGAACAGAACCTGGACAAGATGGTGTAGCTGATATCCTGGGTCCAATTGATGTCGTTCTGCACCCGGAGGTAGATCTTCTCCGGCAGGGGGTCGGCCAGATCCAAATCCACGCATATGCGGGCTACAGCCGCGTCCGACCACCTCCTGGTCCTGTCGTCAGCATAGAGGAATCCACCGAGAGAGTCTCCAATCGCCTTAAGGATACCACCATTCTGGAATGGGAGCGGGAGCCCGGGGAGAGAGATCCAGACCGCGGCTATCGAGATTTCTTTACCCCTATTGACTTCAAGGGACCACATGGACAGGATGAAGCTCTAGATATTAAAGGAGTGGGGGGCCTGGAACCAAGCAAGTACAAAATTATCTGCCGAATTGAAACCAGACAAAATGAGTTCCTATGGATCTTCAAGATTTGCACTGGGATACTGAGTCCCCATGAGGTGACAAAGCGTTGAAATACCGGGAGTGGAGGTTTCGCAGCCCCAAAGCGGGCGACAAGGGTCCACTTCAGGCATGCCGATGCCTCTGCAAAATCCAACTCAGGGATATCCAGTGAAATGCGAGAGCCATCCCTGGATACCTACGAAGGGAACCGCACCTCCGAGAAAGCGTGACAGGGCGGAGCACAGAGCGAACCGCAAAGAGAATCCTTGAAAGAGGGGGCCACAGGGCCGGCGAGAGAAGACACCCCCAAGGAAGAAGATGAGAGAGGAGCCTCGGGAGTCCGAGAGGATGGACCTTGAAGGCGATGGGGGCCAGGCGGAGATAGGGGGTCAGGGAATTGGGAGCAGAGACGGGATTAGAGGGCGGAAGGGCTGAGGAGACTGGTGCCCCTGAATTAGAGGACGTAACAGTTAAGTGTTGTTGCCACATCTCCATATTAGGATTATCATAATTTATCATGCTATTATGTTCATGTTTCTCTTGTCCTCCATTGATATGCCTATTTTCTAACATGTATTGTATTCCTCATGTTATTCCATGTTTATTCCCTTACTAGGCTTTATAGCTCACCATTTTTATGCATGTCCTCAGGTTATCCCATGAAATGCTATGTATGAGGGAATGTAGTGGTTATGTAAAGGAAGTTGTCAATATAGATATTCTATTTCATGTTTTATGTCATAATGTAATGTTCCTAATCCCCAAAGATACTAGACCTTTTGATCTTCTATGTTGTATCAAGTGATTATTTTAGGTAATAAATCATATCTAAGCATGTAATAAAAAGTAGGGTTGACATAGTTGGTATTAGAGGATAGATTTAGTTATTTTTGGGATTAGGATTATAAAACCCCAGTGAAACCTTAGATACTAGAATAATTATAATAAAAAAACATCCTTTTGTTTTGTTGAGTATTGAGTAAATGGTTTATCAATAAAATACATCCCTATCAAGATACGAGCAGGTAGAGGCGGCTTTGGCACAAATGTACCTAGGAGTGAACACACTGACAAGGAGTTTCAAGTTCGAATTGGGGTATCCCAATACATGATAAAAGGCCTTGAAACACTCTTTGTAATGACACTCCTGGGGGATATGCTTTGGTAAATTAAAAAGCTTAGTATGAACCATTATTAAGGGAATTGAAAAAAAATCCACTAAGAATATATGTTAGAAATTAGGTCATGGATAACATAGATTGAATCTTATAGAGTCATAAGTTAAATAAATAAAAGTAATTTATAATTCATCCATTTTTGTCTTTGGATTACCCTTTAAGTGTTACCTTGAACTTTCCTTTTACCATCCAATGGACAGTAATAGGAGGAATCAGGATAACAACCGATGTGAAGATCAATGTGATGACTGTTCTAATGAAATCCCCAATCTGATGGGAGTGGGAATCACGAACTTTGTCTCGATAAACTCTTAGATAACTCAATAATTGAATAGAAACATGGGTCAAGAGTAATTTTCAACCCCCCCCCCTAAGAAAGAACAAGTAGTTATTGAGAGATTCATGAGACAAAGGCCTCCTACTTTTAAGGTATCATCTGATCCCTCAATCGCCAAACAATGGATCAACTCCATTGAAAAGATCTTCTACATCCTTTAATTTTTTGAATAAGAGAACGCTATCTTGGATGCTTATCATATGAAGGGTGAAGCTAATCAATGGTGGACATTGATAAAAAATACAAACCCTAAGGAGGCGATCGAGGCATTTGAATGGAAGGATTTCTAGAAGATTTTTTTTTGATAAATATTTTCCGCACACTCTCCGGCTTAAGAAGAAATGAGACTTCTTTGCCCTCAATAAAAACCACAATGAATCCATCAGAGCGTACGAGGAAAAATTCATAAGGATATAATGATAAGACTTCATCTTTGTCATTATCCCCAAATGCAAGGTTGACCAATTCTTTGGTGGGCTGAAACCTAGCTTGAGGAAAGCCATGACGATATGTGACTTTGACAACTATGAGGAAATTTTCCGATGTGCCCTCAAGGTCGAAATGGAGATTGATGAATCTTAGGGGTATCATGAGGATAAGAAGCATAATGTGGACTTCAATTCTAGTGGTCTGATGGATAAATCCAATAGTTATAAGAAAATATGACACCCCACTTACCTAACGTGTGGAAAGAAGCACCCCAGAAATTTCTTAAAGGGGACAAGGAAATAATTTAGGTGTGGAAGATAAGGGCACGTAGCTGTTAACTGCTAACAAGAAAAACCCAAAATTGTGAAAGAGGAGAGGAATGCTCCGTTCAAACCTCAATGTGTTGTTCATTTCTTCAAATTCAAAGAACCATGGAATCTTGAAAATTAGTTCCCTAAGCCAAGGGTTTTCGATGGAAACCAGCAACCTACAAGGCAGCAAGGGTGAACTGTTTCCATCACTATCGCCAAAGTGAACCCTGAAAATGAAGTAGTGACATGTACGATAGTTATTAATTAAATAATAGTGAACATACTTTTTGATTCTGGTTATACAAATTCTTTTATATCCCGAATGTTTAGTCGAACAATCCCAACACCACCACAAATCATAGAAGTGAAGATGTCAGTGAGTATGAGAAATGGAGAAATCATTGAATCCCATGAATATAACTCCTCCCCTATCATAATTTATGTATTTTACTTCCAGAAGAACCTCATAATACTCCCTTTGGTGAAATATTATGCAATTCTCAGCATGGATTGGCTTTCCCTATATAGAGCCAACATAAATTGTTGTTAGAGGGAAATCACTCTCTATGTCGAGAATCGACCCCTGATTCTGTACAAGTGCAAGGAGGAGGATGAGTATTATTTAGCTCCATCATCTCAATCTTGGATATTACTGCCCTTTGAGAATGCATATATGTCTCATATGATTGAGTCTAAGGAGTCAACCATCCTTGAAGACATGCCTATTTTGAGGGAATTCGGTGAAGTGTTATCTAAAGAATTGCCTTGTCTTCCTCATAGAAGAGATGTCGAATTCTCAACTGACCTTATACCTAGGGAGTTGCCAATATCCAAGACTCTATATAAAATGGTTGTTGTGGATCTTGAGGAGCTGAAGAAACAACTATAAGAGAATCTGGATAAAGGGTTTATATACCCAAGTGCTTCACTATGGGGTGCACCTATCCTCTTCGTCAAGAAGAAGGATGGTTCAATGAACCTTTTCATCGATTATTACAATCTTAACAAATTATGATAAAGAAAAAGTATCCTCTTCTACTAATTTATGACTTTTTTAATCAACTTCATGGAGAACAATACTTCTCCAAAGTAGATTTCTGGTTGGGATATTATCAAGTATGGGTGAAGAAGGAAGATATCCCAAAAACTATTTTCATACTAGATATGGGCAATATGAATTCTTAGTAATTCTTTTCAGACTCACTAATGATCCATAAATATTCATGGACTTGATGAATAGAGTCTTTAGATATTACCTTGAAAAAATTTTGGTAGTCTTTATAGATGATATTCTAATATACTCCAAAAACAAGGAGGATCATGAGGAGAATCTAAGAACTATACTAGAGACCTTGAAGAATGAGAAGCTCTAGGAAAAGTACAAAAAGTGTGAGTAATGGTTGAAGGAGGTATCATTCTTGGGTTATATCATCAGAAGAAATGGGATATCATTGGATCCCTCCATGATAGCTACAATTGAGGGATGGACAAGGCCATCATCGGTAATGGATATCTACACCTTCTTGGGGTCAGCAGGATATTATCACCGATTTGTGAGAAATTTCTCATGATTTTCCAACCCTATTACCAAGCTAACTGGTAAGGGAGTATAGTTTTATTAGAGTGATTAATGCAAAGATAACTTCAAGGAGTTGAAAAGGAGGCTTATCACTACGCTCGTGCTCACATTACCCACAACTAGAGAACTTTTGGTGGTATTTAGTGATGCTTCAAAGAAGGTACTGGGTTGTGTGTTCATGCAGAATGATAAAGTGATAGCCTACGCCTCAAGGAAGATGAAAATACATGAGAAAAACGATCCCATTCATGATCTGGAGTTGGAGGCTATGATCATTTTGTTGAAAATATGGAGAAATTTTCTATATGGGGAGAAGTGTGTGATATATACTAATCAAAAGAGCCTCAAATATATATTCACACAGAAATAGATTAATATGTGCCAATGAATATGAATAGAACTCATCTAGGATTATGAATGATTAATCCAATACCACCCTGGGAAAGCGAACAAGGTGGAAGATGCTCTATGAAAAAAGGATCTAGTGATTCGTTCATTGATGAGAATTGATAAGAATCCAATATTATTTGATTTAAAGAGGATGGAAATGGGAATCGTTAAGGAAGGAACATCATCAATCATTTCTAAAATGATTACTCAAACATCACTCTTGGAGAAAACTAATGATTCTCAAAAAAAGGATGTTGAAATTATGAAAAGGGTGGAAGCTATTAGAAATTGGAAACCCTCAAATTTCATGGTTGAAAAGGATGGAATTGTGAGATTTGGGTCATGATTATGTGTACCATATGATATAGAGGTAAAGAAGGAGCTTCTAAATGACACACATAGCTCAAAAGTTTCTTTTAACCCAGGGATTAGAAAGATGTATCGAGATCTCTGAGAAAACTTTTGGTGGGAAAATATGAAAAAGTAGATTGCTAAATATACATCAAAAGTTCCTGGTATGTTATCAAATGATGGTTGAGAGGAAAAAGTCTAAGGGGATGATGCAACCACTACCCATACAAACATAAAAGTGGGAGAACATTACAATGGACTTTTTCACTAGACTTCCAAGGAATTCTAGATGAAACAATGCTATATGGGTCATTATGGATCATCTTACGAAGAAAAATCACTTTATCGTGATTGAGAGGAATTATCATTGATCAAATTTCATGGATTTACATCAAAGAAGTGGGAAGGTTGCATGAAGTACCACTATATATTGTATCTGATTATGATCCAAGATTCACCTCAAAGTTCTAGAAAAGTATCTAACATGCTCTATGAATTGAAATGAACATTAGTTCATCCTATCATCCTCAAACTGATGGTCAATCTGAGAAAACTATCCAAGGACTATAAGATATGTTAATATCATGTTCTATGGACATTAAAAGAAGGCGGGACCAACATCTTACACTAGTTTAATTATCCTATAATAAAATTTTCCACTCGAGCATCTAAATGGAACCATATGAATCCCTTTATGAGAAAAGGTGTAGAACACATATGTGTTGGGATGAAGTTGGTGAGCGTAGGATGCCAAGACCTAAAATGGTCAATTTTATTTTAGAGAAGGAGAAAACCATTAAGCAGCATATCAAGGAAGAACAAATTCAATAGAAGAGTTATGCATAAAACCATTGAAGAGTCCTTGAATTTAAAGTTGGTGATATGATATTTCTACACATATCTCTATGGAAGAAGGTCATGAGGTTTTGAAAGAAAGGGAAGTTAAGTCCAAGGTACATCGACCCATTTGAGATTCTTGATCGTGTCAGGGTTGTGGCCTATCGACTAGCACTTCCACCTACCATGGAAAAAATATTTGATGTATTTCATGTATCACTTACAAGGAAGTACATATCAGACCCTTTACATGTACTCAATTTAGAGGTAGTACAGTTTTAGGATAACCTTTTTTATGAGGAGAAACCAGGGAGGATATTAGATCTTTGAGAAAAAGTTATATGAAATAAAACAATGCCCCTCATTAAGGTGTTGTATCCAAACCAAAATTTTGAAGAAGAGATGTGGGAATCAGAATAAGTGATGAAGAAAAGTTACCCATATTTGTTTTAGTGTTGGAAAAAGAAATTTTGAGGGTGAAATTTCTTAAGGGGGAAGATTGTAATGAACAAAAAATTTATTAACAAAAATTCCTCTTGGTCTATATAAATTTCTTCTTATGGTTATGTAAAACGTATGCACTTATTTGGTATTATGTTATATATTTTAAAATACCATTAATAATTTTTATTTTTTCTAATATAGTTGTCGAACAGTGATCATATGATTAATATAAATACAGGGCTTTAACAAATCCAATTTACTCAGACAAAGGAAGCGATGACGTCATCCAGTAGACTTGCACTGTATGAATCACATTTGTCAAAGCTCATAATGGAGGTGGCATCATTGGTCTTTGATATTGACCAAGCCCAAGCTGAGCTTTAATACATTATACTTGAGCGGAACCTCCTATGGGAGAAGTGTAAGTTGATAGATATTACCACTCGAGCGATGTTATCTGAGCCACCCCAAGAGTCGGTTACCATCACACACCTTACCCTAAGGTCTTATGTAAGTGTTTTAAGGGGTTATGTAATAATAACCTAGAATTATGATTATGTACATTATTATTTTTAATATAATAAAGAATATACTTTCATTTTATTATTGTTACTTTGTAAATAGTTTTTAGAGCCAAAATAGTATTTTTTTAGTTAATGTTCATATAAGGAATCTATTTTGATAAATTAATGGATTTTTTAATTAAATAATATTTTAAAAAAATATTATCCTTATTAAATTACTTTTTATTAAGTATAAATGATTGTATATTTTTTATGAATACTATTGTGATTTTTATTATGGTTTGAAAGCTATTTTTGTCAAAACCCATGAAATTTCGATAAATGTCAGTTTTTATTTAAGAAGTGAAAACTAAAATTTTTAGAAATTATTTGGATAAAATGAATATTTATTTTGGAACAAAGATGTCTAAATTATCCAGTGGTGAATTTTTCATAATTTTTTTAGACAGTCGAATTTTTGGGTAAAAATTAAATACCTTTTAAATATATAATGTGTTTGATGACATCATAATGACCCAATAGAGATGGAATAAAATAATATAAATATTATGTTCAGAAAATATATGTTTTAACATTAGAATAATATGATTTTAGGTTTGTATGATTTATTTTACAAAGCTTTAGTGGACCCTTCAAGATTTATAAAGCATTTTAGCTTTTTAAATAGATTTCCTTGAGAGTGTGACTCACCTCCACAAAAGAAACCCTATTATTTTTAGAAGTTCTTCCATTGGACTCATAAAATATTGTTTTCCAATACCCTTTGGAATAGAATACGTGAAAAATCCATGGTATTGTTTGTGGTTTTGATTAGTTTAATGTGTGGTGTCCGAAACCTAAATAATAAATAATTCCCTCTCCTTTCCTATATAAACCCACCAAAGATCCCACTTCCTCTTCACTCAAAGCTTTTAGAATTTTTCCAAACTCTTCCCTTATCTCTATATAATCCTCCCAAATCACCCCAATCTTCCAAGAAGTCTCTCTCAAGCCCCTCCCAAACCTTTGGGATCACACTTCCAAGTAAGGGATTCTCACTTTCCTTATTTATGTCTAAGTTTCCTTATATTATTATGACCTTTTATATTCTATTATAAATGTTGGGTTATGATTTATCACCTCTTCCATACTTCCCAATTTATGTTTGAATGATGATAGACTACTTTCACTCTCATTAATTCCTCCCATGTACACCCGTTACCATGCCGAAATTCCGTAAGGAAATTCTCTCTCCTCATTTACATTAAAGAAATTATTTTATATTATGCGTATAAATTACATTCCATATGATGGTATATTATATGCCATGAACTCATTACTGTCCATTTAATGTATAAATGACGAGAGACCCTATTCACTCTCATCAACCCATTTTAAAAATTTCTATTTGACGTCGTTATGCTGCTGAAATTACACGAAAAGTTCCATGCCAAAATCATGGTGTAGTGAATAGCATACCCACTCCTCTATCAAGGGTATTCACCTTTATGCACATGTACTTATTTATTGAGGACTTACATTTATTTATTCCACATCTATTATTCATGGAATGAATTATGATGTTAATGAATCCATGTTGTATGATCTATGTGGCACACTTATGCCTGCAATGAAATGATTATGAAGGGTGTGCCCTGATAGCACTCCAATGCATTAGGTAAAGTATAGTATCATTGTACATCATGTGAAATGGGTGTTTAGTCATGTAATTTTAGTGCAACAAGGGTTTAATCGTGTTTCTTGTGCAATGAGGGTTTAATAATGATCCATGTGCAATGATCCTTAGACCTAATTCCATTTTAAGTGTTGTTTCCACATCTCCATGTTATTATTATCATGCTTTATCATGACTTTAAGTTCATGTTTCTCCGGTGCTCCATTGATATGCCTATTTTCTAACATGTATTGTATTCCTCAGGTTATTCCATATTTATTCCCTTATTGGGCTTTATAGCTCACCCTTTTTTATGCATGTCCTTTGGTTATCCCATGCAATGCTAAGTACGAGAGAATGTATTAGTCATGTAAAGGATGTTTTCAATAAAGATACAATGTTTCAAATTTTAAGTCATTATGTAATGTTCCTAAGCCCCAAAGACACTAGACCTTTTGATCTTCTATGTTGTATCAAGTGAAGATTTTATGTAATAAATCATGACTAAGTGTGTAATAAAAAGAATGGTTGTCATATTTATGCCTTATAATGACATCTAAGATACGTCATTAGAAGTTATATGGTACCATGCAAAGTGGGTCCAAGAAATTAATTTATTTTCTCATCAGTCATATGGTACCATGCTGGAGTTATATGTTAATGTTTCTACTGTACAACAACAACGTCCAGTTATACAATGATGTAGACATACAAGAGTGGTTGAAGATATTCTGCCCCATGAAATTGAGCCTATTCCAAATGATATAGAAAAGGACAACCTAGATGATATCCTGCATATACATGTCAATCCGACATTTGATGAGATGTTTCGTAATGATGGAATATATGGTGAAAAAAATGCCGATGAGGAGGGACCGACAAAAGTTTGGGTGGAGGTTTCGAGAAATGAATTAGTTGTACAATAGACTCGACCTACAATAAATCACCCACCACACTTTTCATCTTGGTCAGAAGAAATGACACGTGTGCTTGAATTCGAAAATAACGTTCTCACACCAGAAACTGATTTTTCTAGAGTGGTACCAGTTAGGTTCAGGGAGATAGAAAAACCTTATATGTTAGAAGGAATTTTCCAAGTTAATATGCATTAAAAAGAATTTTAAAGAGATTTCACATTGAGGGACACTACAAATATATAGGTCATGAATAATTCCATAGTAAATATCTCATATGGTGTGAGGAGTATGGGGATGAGTGTGGATTTATCTTGAGGGAAATTACTGACATTGCATTTGAAGGTTGGAGAATCTCAAGTATTGAGGCAGCTCAAACTTGCATTCAGCCAAGCCTAACACAAGATCATACCTCATTGGATGCAGAATTTTTGTCATCCATTTTTATTGAGATGATTAGGATATGCCAGGATGTTTTGATAACCCTTGTCCAAGAGAGGATACAATAGACATTCAGTTATAATTTTACCTGTAATGAGGTATGGATTGAGATATAGAAGCCAATTGTGAAAGTCCATGGTGACTGGTTTGACTCATATCAGGTTTTACCACAATTCTAAGCCATACTGAGGCATCATAACCAATTTTTATTCCATCTTGATACAAAAAAATGTGCCTCATGTTAACTGATTTGATCCATCTTGTTTTTGATTTCATTGGTTGTTATAGGAATTCCTCCCATGTATCTCTGCATTTGGTTTCAGCAAGCAGTTCATTCAGATTGATAGAAAATTTATATACAAAAAATACAAGGGTGTATTGTTGATTGTGGAAACCTAATATGGAATCAGTTTACCTCTTCCTCTTTCATTTTACATTGTAGAGAAAGAAAACTATGAATCATGGAGTTGGTTTTTGATATGTATCAGCAACCATTTCACCAACATTTGGGGTGATTGTTTGATATCTAATTTCCATAGGGAAATTAATGAGGCAATCAATGTATAAACTGATATATGGAGATACCCAAATGCACATCATCAGTTCTACATTAGACACATTATAAGAAATGTGTATAAAAAATTCAACAATGAACCGATAAAGAAGAAAATTAGGAGGCTTGGTACACATTGTTATTGTTATTATTTACTACTTCAATGTAAAGATAAAATCAAATTATGTGAAATATAATCTATTATGTGTAGCATATGATTTGTATTAATGGAGGTTTAAAGAAAGTTTCAAAAAAATCATCAAGGATAATCTAAAAGTTTATCATTATATGATGCGTATTCCAAAAGAAAAATGGACATTAGAATATGACGATAGGAATAGGTACAAACACATAATCACAAAAATTTTACAGTGCATCAATGGTGTCTTAAAAAGGATTCAAAAGATACCTATAACTACCCTAGTATCAGGAGACATTATATCATTGCATGAAGTACTTTGTTGATAGAAAAAAAACTAGCATCAGACAAAATGAAACATGGTAAAAGGTACAAAAGATACTTTAAATGAGATATTGAAAAGAATATTGAAGAATATTCTGGTTATCAAGTTTTCCTTTTTTTGACAAGAAGACCCTCAATTTGAAATTTAATAGTGTTCATACCCCATCACAAATCACATCGGTGAAAAAAATGGTGGAATTACTGGAAACGAGGAAATTCCAATGTGGAATCTTTCACGCCTTATGGTTTTCATACATACACTAAATCACATCATGTGACTCTATGAACATATCATGGGAAGAATATGTTGATCCAATGTACCAGATAGACACCATATCTAACTATTATGATGCACCAAGGACACATATTGGGGAGTTTTGTTATTTCCCAATGTCCGAAGGCCAACCTGTAGTGATACCTGACATCAATCGGTTGCGTCCCCATGGGACACCGAAGGCCAGAAGGATGTATAATGTGATTGACTAGCCTCACGAACATGGAAAGATTTTGAGATACACCATATGTAATTAATATGGTTATAACTAGAAATTATTCCCTAAAATCTTTACGTCGAGATCACACTCTCATTTAGAAGGATGTATTGTCTTCATTGTGAGATTCTGATATTGTAAATTATTTTTTGTTATCTCTTCTTTTTTCCCCATTTTTCTAAACCCCAAAACCCAAAAGTAGAACACTAAACCCAAAAACATATTCCCTATACTGTAATATCAAAATTATTAACCCTAAACCTTAAAACCTAAAACCTAAACCAAAATTCATTAACCTAAACCCTAAAACTTTACAAAAAATTCAAAAACCCAAATCCAAAATAATCATGAAACATACTATCATGTAGACATTAATACATAAATTACAAAGCACACCATTTTATAATAAAAATTTACATATCAAGGACAAATTGTTTATATATATAAATATATAAAACCATATCTTATGAAACACCATTTTCTAGGTAAAAGCATATCCTAGCAACATGTTAGTAACATGTTTTGAAAAACATGAAGATAGGCCCCTTTATTTTGGTAAAAATAAATTCATAAACTAATTTGAATAAACATGGAATGCCTTGAATTCTACAAGTGATAAAATTCTATTGACCATAATGTTATATTTACATTTTACACTTATGACTCATTTCATTTGTTTATATGTAGATGGATGATACCATACTACTCACTCATTAGTGTACCGATATTTTCTAGGTCGTTCTAGAGGGGGGTGCATATCGATCGATTAGGGTGTGTTGAGCACACCATTTTAATCACATGGAGCCTCCACATGCCATTAGACCATACTTTTGTTGTGCTATCTTCTATGGAATTGTTGTATCAGATTTCACATTTTTAGACCATCACCTTCTTTCTGTCCTCATTAAGAGGTGGATACCGGAGACACACACATTGCACCTGCCTAAGGGAGAGATGAACATCACCCTTTAGGATGTGTTAGTGCTTCTCAGTCTTCCTATACAAGGGAGAGCCATTATTGGACCCATTTGTGCATCCTTTCCAGACCTTGCTCAACGCTTGTTAGGTGTTGACATTTTTTTCCAACTATGGTGCTAAAAATGGAGCATTGATATATATTCCTTGATTGGAGGTACATATTCTATATTTACCTGATGATTCTGATGATCAGACTATCATGTTTTATACCCATGCATATATATTATGCCTCATTAGAGGGACCATGTGTACTGATCACTGAGGTATTCATGTGCCCATGATGTATCTACCCCTAATAGAGGACTTTGATCGGGATAATATGTACATAAGGAGATCAACATGCTTGGAATACACGTATAAAGAATTATTCAGGCTATCGCACATGGACGACATAGGTCTCAAGGGACGTGTCATCCTTCTTCAGATGTGGGAATGTGAGTGCATCCCTACATTCTACCTCAAGCATACTGGTTCGCCAACTGAGATAGAGGTAATGCATGACGCTCTGCATGGACGCTGGTATGATCACTCATTTATATTGGATTATGATTCTATTAGAAGATATTGAATTTAATTTCCCATTATTTTTTACTATCTATGTTTTATTTTATTGGTGGTGTCAGTGAAAAAATTTCGACGTGGTTTTGAGACACCATTTGGGTGTATATCGACTTTAGTAGGACTATCTCTTACCTGACCATGTATGTATATAAAATCTATCACTATCTAAAAAATTTATTAAGACCATCAATTTTGATTTTACATTTGGAGAATTTTTGACAAATTCCTCATTTAATTTCAGATTTCATGGCTTCCATACTAGAGTATTATGGACCAGTAGCCTGTATAATGCAATATTGGGCATGAGGATGTTATGGATATAGTGGCCATCATTCAATTCCATATTTTTGAGTGGCATCATATTGATAGAGTCATGCACCGTTTTTTTTGTGCATAGTCGGTTCCATTGTCGCTGAGAGAGACAGATTGACTTCATGGGATGAAGCTGACAGGGAGACAGGATGATGACTGGGGCCAAGTACATGCCAACTTTTTTGATTGATGGTGCATACATGTAGAATTTTGTATTCAAGGTGTACCTACAAATCAATTCTTTCATTTGGAGCAGGTTGAGTATGAATCATGTCATAGGATGAAGTCTATACTTTATATTACTTGACACAGTAGAGAGATGCAGAGGATGTTAAGTTAATAAATTTCCATTAGTTTTTTTATTGAACTATTTTTTAATTAATTTTAAATCTCTTTACATGTATGTCACTCAGGGCATCTTATTTGCATCAATGATGAAGTGGATGAGGGGGTCTTTATCTGAGAATCCATCCATGTTTATGTAGTGGAGATGAGGGCATCTTTTCATGCACATTCCGAGAGAATCTTAGTGCATCTAGCCCAAAGAGAGGAGGTTCCTACCCCAGAGGAACATCCTGCAGCAGCTGTTAGTGCTGAGGATCCATGAACACAGTGAATTAGACAACGTCGTGCTGCACTTGAGTCCTCACCTGTTCCATAGGTAGAGGTCGGACCTCTTGTAGTCCAACGTCAGCTAATTCAGGATGTGCCTCAGGTGGCATGAGATCCATCTTACTTGATAGTATATCCTCAGTTCTCTCCATATTGGGTTCTAGATCCATCACATCCTTGGGGTCCATATCCATGACAGCCTTGGGGTCTAGATCCAACATAGCCTTGGGGTCCATACTCATCATAGCCTTGGGGTATAGCTCCATCGTTGGCTTGGTTCCCCACTACAGTGATGGCATGTACTTCTACCACCCCAGTGGGAGAAGGATCAGGAGGTTAGTAAGAGATGTAGTTGATAGCTCTTCCCACTAATACATAGACAGAGGATGTGATAGTTGAAATTCGATCCATAGGATTAGTTATCTCCAGGTCATCAGACTCCATAGTGTACTCGATGCGAATGTCCTATTTTTAGACCACTATGTGGGACATAATCTCCTCGCCATAGATGTAGACATTGATTTTACATGTTTATTTATAAGTTTTATGTTTATTGAAATGAAAATACTATTATTAATATCAACCCTTATTATATGTTTATCTAGTATTTTAGTCTTCATTTATATTTTAGGCACAATTTATATTTGACAGATTTAAAAGTTGACTATTGGAAACATAATAATAATTATTAAATTTCAAGTATATACCTTTAAATTATTATAAAATATAAAATATAAAAACAATGTAATTTTTTTAAAAATATACCCTAACCATCTATTTTCTTTGAAAATAAAGTGTTTCATAAATAAAATAAATAAATGAAAATGAAAGGAATGTAATAAAAATAACTCAGAAGTGAGAGTGAAGAGAAGGAATATAGAGGAGAATACTAAGACACCTAGTTTACTTTGAAAGCCTATAAAATATAAACTATAAGAACCATTTAAATAAAAATTAAAATTTCGACTACTAGTTATATATTTAATCAATGTTTAAAATTACATTTATACTGGTTTTGTAGTTTATATTTCACAAGCTAGAAAATTCATGTACTTGAATCATTTTTAATTTTCAAGTATGTGGATTAGGAAGCTTATAAATTTTTTTTCATCAACATTTTTTAAGAATTTTTTTGACTATATGTTATATTTTTAATCAATTATTAAAATTTCCTTCACATTGGTTATATAGATTATATTTTATAGGCTAGAAAATTCACGTACTTGAAACATTTTTATGTTTCCTGTAGGTAGATTATAAATCTTATAAATTATTTTTCATCAACATTTTTTATAAAATTTATTTTATTTTTGACTAATTGTAATATTTTTAATCATTTTTTAAAATCTCATTCATATTGGTATTATAGTTTATATTTTATAGGCTAGAAAAGTCACATACTTGAAACATTTTTAAGTTTCAAGTGGGTGGATTAGGAATATTATAAATTATTTTTCATCAATTTTTTATGAAATTATTTTAATTTTAGACTATTTGTTATATGTTCAATAAAATTTTAAAATTTCATTCATATTTATCTTATAGTTTATATTTTATCGCCTAGAAATGTCACGTACTTGAAATATTTTTATGTTACAAGTATGCAGATTATAAAGCATATAAATTATTTTTCATCAAATTTTCATAATTTTTTTTTATTTTAGACTAGTTGTTATATGTTTAATTAATGTTTAAAATTTCATTCATATTGGTATTATAGTTTTTATTTTATAGGTTAGCAATGTCACATACTTGAAACATTTTTAAGTTTCAAATAGGTGGATTAAAGAAGTTTATAAATTATTTATCATCAACATTTTTATGAAATTATTTTTTATTTTTGAAAATTTTTATATGTTTAATCAATTTTTAAAATTTCATCTATACTGGTCTTTGAGTATATATTTTATGGGATAGAAAAGTCACACACTTGAAAAATTTTTATGTTTCAAGTAGGTGGATTAGAAATCTTCTAAATTATTTTTCATCAACATTTTTTGAGAAATTATTTTTATTTTAGACTATTTCTAATTTTTTTCATCAATGTTTAAAATTTTATTCACATTTGTCTTATAGTTTATATTTTATAGACTAGTAAAGTCACATAATTGAAACATTTCTAATTTTCAAGTAGGTGTACTAGAAAGTTTATAAATTATTTTTCATCAAAAGTTTTTAAGAAATTATTTTTATTTTCGACGACTTGATATATGTTTAATAATTTTTTTGAATTTCATTAATATTGGTCTTATAGTTTATATTTTATAGTCTATAAAAGTCACGTACTTTAATTAGAAATAAATTATGTTGAAACATTTTGTTTTATTTATATATATATATATTTATAAACATAAAATAATAATAATAAAAGATTAAAAGATTAAATATATAAAAAAGAATAATTAAAATAGAAAAAAATTACTGTTTTGGGGAAAAGGTGGCATCTACGATGACGCCTTTATGGATTATTTATAAAAATGTTTTTAATCTATTCTATTTTTAATTTTTTTTATTCAGAAAACCAATTAAAAAACTAAACACTTTCCCTCCCCATTATGCTTCAGCTTCAACCAGTCCCCTATCACAAGTAGATCACCATCTACTGCTACCCAAAGCCTATTCCACCAGTTTTTGTGATCCATTATTCCACAAAAAATAGTGGTAGATCCCAATACAATATCAAACCACTGGTTGATCTCAATCTTTCAGTCCATACACCCTTCACTCTAAATCTACCACCTCCAAAACTCCTCAAAAGAAGAACACCTGAACCACAACCCGCAGAAGATGAGATTCATCATGATGATCTTGAACCCGTTCCAAAGCCCACACTATTATCACCGATCTACACCAATATGAGCTAGGGAAATGTGAACAACTGAACACAAGATTGTTCCCACCAGATGAACCAAAATTACTGAACTCTGGCTACCCCCAAGCCAGATGCATTGCTATCACCCCAACATGAGCTGCCACAACCTCTTTTACTGGAATCAGAAGCCATCTGAGTCATTGCTTGAAGTCCCCATTAGGAGAAAACCCTTGAACCAGCCTCTACCGTAGTGACAAGACCTCCTCTATATAAGAATACAGACACAATGGTGGATAAGCAAGAAAAAATAATAATAAAAGAAAATAGAAAAAAATAGAAAAAATAAACATATATAATAATAAGTTTATATATATATATTTACTTAATACTAATAATAATTTTATAAAATTAAAAATTAAATATATATATATATTAATTAAAATATTCTTATACTTCATTGACATTTGAGCCCAAAAAATGGATTTACAAAATGGGTGTGAAAGCCTAATTTCCCTCATTGCAAGGCCCAAAAATGTTATTATTTTATGTGGGACTGCTACCTTTAAATAAAAAATAATAAATTTATTTTATAAATCAAAATTTCAATTTTTTTAATTTTATTTAATTTTCCTAGAAGAATTAGGTATGATCAGTGATCATGGGAACTAATCTTTGGTGATAATAGAAAAAGAATGTGATCATGGGAATTCTATAAAATTTTATAAGGGAAGCAAAAGACATTGAGTTTGACTTTTTCACTTGGAGTTTGGTGGAGAAGCTACCAATTGGCACATCAGAACATGCCACATGGATATCTATTTTCTATTATTTAATATGTCACTAATTTTATCTTTAATTTTTGAATAAGAGGGTCACTCCTCTATTTTCACCATTTCCTGGACCAATAAATTGACTGGATTCATGGATATGGGAATATTCTTATTATTCTACTCCTTCTCCTTCTCCTTCCATTTTTACTATTTTTAATTTTTCTTATGTTTTTTAAATAAAATTTTTGTTTGTTTGATTGTCTATTCATTCTTCCTCCATCTTATTTGTGATATCAAATCTCTAGAAATAGAGAACTAATTTTTGGGGCTTGATTTAGGAAGTGAAAATATATACTCCATAAAGATCCAAGATTTATAAAGACCATCATCACATAATTATAACCCTTACTAGATTGTGAATGTGATTTTTCGTGTGCTAGAGCACACTTTTGCATTGGAATGGTTCTGTACTCTGTTTCTTCATTTCCTTTCCCCTTCCTTTCACACTTTCTCGACTAAGAATTTACGTTTTGTTATGTGATTTTATAATCTCAGTAGGATCATTTAGTCTTGTGAGATTTCCAAGAAATAATGAGCCTCTTGATTCACTGCTAAAAAACTTGGTTTATCCAGTGCATGGGATTTAACAATTATATATAAAAGAACTGTAAAAGACCCACTTTGTTAGTGCTAGAAAAATCACTATCAAATGGGGTCCTAAAATTTTATTTAGTATTGTTAAAGGGTGTATTTAACAGAAATAAAAAAGTGACGTTAAAGGGGAACTTTATCAACACTTGTAGAAAAGCACTCATAAAGCCACCTTTTATCAGTACTAGTAAAAAAGCACTGATGGGGGGGGGGGGGGGGCATTATCAGTGCTTGTAAAAAAGTGCTAATAAATGGGTGGGGGTCATTATCAGTTCTATTTTTGAAGTGCTGATAAAGGCCCCCCTTTATCATCATTTTTATACTTATAATGTTAAAGAGTATATTTAAAAAAATTATATTTCATTAAAAATAATATATCAATATATAAATATATTCATATTGATATAAATATAATATATATTTTTAAAATATGTTTTAGATAAGGATAAATAGGCATTTACACTTAATATATGACATATATAGTGAAAATGGATTATAAACTAATTAAAAAATATTTTTAATTAATACTTTGATAATTATTATTAATTAATAGTCATTTAATATCAATTTGAAGAAAAAAATATCAAAAAATTAATAAAATATATAAAATAAGTTGAAAAAATAACTCAGACTTCAAATAGATATAAATTTTGATATGAGTGTTTGTTTGGTCTCTAACGCATATCAAATAGAATCTTGCAAGAAGCTCTATGCCATTATAATAGGGAGAACCCTCATCACATTTTTAGAGGCAAAAAAGGCATAGAAGACCTCCAAAATGATTTTTTAGTCGAGGTACCACAATTTTTTATCATTCAATTAAATTTTAACCATGTTTAAGGGTGTCAATTTTTCTATTTTAGTGGGGAATGAACTTATACCAAGGGAATATATTATTAATGATATTATGGTTTTTAAATTTTCTTTTTTTCACAATGTATTTTAATTTATAATTATATATATTTATATTTTCTTATATTTAATTATAATAAATCACTTGTATAAATACATATATCAACATATTTATGTAAGAATGTATTTTCAAATTTAGAAACTAATTATTTATTATTAATTTTATTTAAGGTAATAAATTATCCATTTTATTTACCTTATAAAAAATAAAAAATATGTATATATATACCTTTACAATTAATGATTATATATAAACATGTGTGTCAATAATTAAAAAATATATATGTATATGTATATTCTAATATATGTAAATAAATAAATATTCTTTAAATGTATTTAAAAAAATATCTTACCATTTTTCATATTATAAAAATATATTTTTAATGTTTATATATATATATATATTTCTATGTTAATAAACAGATATATATTTATATTATATTTCAGTATATGTAAATGAATATAATAAATAAATATATTTAAATAAATATAAGTATATATATATATATATATATTACACGCACATATGTTTTATAAATATATTAAAATTTAATTATATAATTTTATGAATAAAAGATATATATGTGTGTGTGTATATACAAATAAATACAAATATCATTAAATAGAAAACAAAACAATATAGTGTAGTGGTAAAGACATTCCATCTTCAATGGAGAGGCGCATGGTTCAAATCCAAGCACACATGAGTCAAAAAATTTGCAAAGCATAGATAAAAGGGATGGTGGGTTGAAAAGCACTGATAGGGGGAGCACTATTAAAGGTGTCATGGAAGCACTGATGGGGGTGGGGGGGAGGTAGGCCTATAAAGGTCTAAAAACCCACATTAGCAATGTTTCCTTTAGAAGTACTAAAAAAAATTGTTAAAGTCCCCCTTTAACAGTCCTAAAAAAAGCACTATTAAAAGGGTCCTTTAATAGTGCTGAAAAAAGTATTATTATTGGGGTCCTTTAATATCAATTTTTTGCGAGCACTATTAATGAAAAACCTTTAAAAATTATTGTGTAGATAGTTCTTTATAAGAATGGTTAAAGGCCCTTTACTATGACTATTAAAATATAGTTTTGTAGTGGTGGGTGATTCATTTTTCAATATGGAGGAATTATAGAGCATTGAAGAACATATGTGTTTGAGTGTTCATTATTTATAAGAGAGATTTGCATGATCTAAGTCATTCGTAATGCATTGAGTGAGTTGAGTGTTAATGGTTCTATCCTTAAGTATATCTATGACAGGGAGTTGAGGGTGGATCAAACCTAGATCTGGACCTGTTCTTGCTAAATTTATTTCCCTTTATCTCATTTTTCTTCATATTCTTCTTATTCATTCACTTTTTTCAATTCCATTCTCCCCCAATGTGTTTTTATCAATATTTTTATGTTTTCATTTGATGTTTTTAATATATATATAAATGAAAAAAATATTTTTAGAAAGATCACTAAATAATTTGACACTACTTCCTTGAGAGATACCAAAAAAGTTAGATACTGAGCTATATTTTGGGTTTATAAATGTATCTTTGACTGTACTTACAACATGTACATTGTGAAATTTTGGAACCATTTCCAGAGAGGAAACATTTTCCGTAGTGGATTTTCCACTTTAAAAAAATGATGAGACCACCCCGACCCACATAAGATAATGCTATATTTATTTCTTATAGAATTAAGGAACATTTCAACATTTTGAATCAATTCTTTTAGAAATCATTGTGAAATTAAAGAAGAATGGATACAAAAAATCATGGAATCCTTATTTAAAGAGCTTAAAGAGTTTTCTAACCTTTTCCTTGAGTTTTATATTTAATAACAAGAATTTACAACTTTTTTATATTGATATACCTTTGGATTCATTGCTAATGATGCAATATATACATATTGATGATTTTTTATGAGTTAGAAGGAGATTGGATATGCTAAACTAGAAGAAGCTAGCCACAATCTGGAATATTATTTTTTTACAGCATTTTATTTAATGATTTTTTGTATTCTAAATTGTATAATTATTTTTTAATGATTCAATAACTTGATACAACATTAGAAATATTCACCTTTTCCTTGGTAGACACTAAACCAAAGGTACTAATTTTTTGAAGAATGGTTGGAAGAGGCTGACTACTTCACTATTGACCCAGACATACTCCCAAGATCATTATTCTATCTCGAAGAAGAGTAAGATATTTTTTGTAGGGAGATAAAAATTTCATAGAACAAGAAATGTTTTTATTTTATTATGATTTTATTGAGTATAATATTGATTATGTTCCTCCATTTATAGATATTTAAAAAGATATATCACCTTTGTGATTTTATAGGGAGTCATGAGAAGGATCCACATGATTTGGAACTACTTGATCTCCCAATTATGGTTGAAAATTCCAATTCGGGAGCTATTGAAAAGGAAGAATATTGGTTGGAGTTGGAGAGAAGATAAAAAGAGGGTTTAAAGGCATATCTTGTAGTCAATGTGGAGATGAGACATTGTGCGGAACCAAAATATAAGTCTCACCCACCAGTTGGTTTTCTACAACCTGTACACCCTGAACCTGAAGCTATTGAAGAAGAGAAGTACCCCTATATCATGTTCCCAATTTCACTATTCTATAAAAGTTACAATTTCAATTAGGGGAACTTGGAGGTAGCTAAATATGTGGTACTCCACCAATGAAAAAGCTCTGAAGAAGGAATTAATAGACTATAGTGGTTTCTAGATAAGAATCCACAACCTATCTCAGACTGGGGTTGACCCAAAGAATATCCAACAATGGAGACTCAAAACATAGCACCCCTTATTGGGATATACCAAGATTATCCTTTTTATTTTGTTATTTTATATTCTTAAGGCTTGTTTTTAATTGTGGTTTTTTATAGAGAGAAATAACAAGGTAGTAATTACATGTGGTAGTCATTCAAGGATAAAGGGAGAAACAAATTAGATTAACTAGATAACACCCCCAAACTCAAACTATGGTTTTATTTAACTTTTAAAATAAAACCATGAGCACTAATTTTCAAATATTTAAATTTTTAGGAACTATAATGATGTATCTATAATTCTTACACAAAAATACATAAGGATGCTTTATTGGGAAGAAAAAAATGAAAAGATTCAACTTGTGGGGATTGTTTTTTTTCAATTTATTTATTTTAACTATTTTAGATGAATGCTATGTGAAATAAGTGTTAGGTAATACCCTTGAACTTGTGAAAATTGTGTACCTAATTTCATACTTGGGTGTTAAATTTTTTAATTCTAGTGAGTTATAAATTAGGTTGAGCTGTATTGTGAATATTTATTGCACCCATTGAAATCAGTTTGATTCAAATAATTCTGTACACCATTGGTCATCATGATATTGTTTGAACTACATTTTTTTTGTTTGTGTTTAATAATAAAAAAAATAAAATTTTTAAAAGTGTTTTCATTGGATGTGTATAAAATGTTATTTTTTTTACTTTTATGTAACCCATTTCACATTATTTGTACTACTAAAATGATTTTTTTGAATAAAACTATCTCCCACCTAATGAATAAATACTGGGGAAAATGTTGAGTTTTAAGTGTGGGAGAGAGGGGACTAAATTACCCTTTATTTTCATTAAAAAAATTGTCTAAATTTTTTTAATTCATTAAAAAATTGAGGGTATTTAGGTTTTAATATGCACCTAAATTATTTTCTTCTTTGTGGATAATAACATTCTGGGTACTGAGGTTTTCATTGACTATTAAATTATTGGTTGGTATAATTTCCGAGTGATTTTGAATGTTATTTTTATGGATATTCTATTTAGGAACAGAGGTAGGGACCTGAGGGAGCCAACCTAAATGATAATATTATAAGTCCCTTGAATCCAGAGTAAAATGGGTAATTGGGATTCCATGGTGAGTCTCTGATTTAAGGCCGTTGGGTGCGTTTCTATAAATTAATAAAATCTAAATATAATAAATGCTTTACATAGTTATATGTAGAAGAATTTGTCTAGGAAAAATTAAAAAAAGGGCCTTGTAAAAAATGACCTAATAAGGTGATGGGAATTTTTCACCCAAATGATGAAAGGGATAACTGAATTATAAAAAATCATTTCAATTGTATCAATGAAGTAAAAAAATTGAACTTGAATTTTGGAATGCAGGAGAAAGTGAAAATTCAAGGTATCACTTATTAAGGTTTTATTTCCACTTAAATTAAACTTGTATTCACTCTCAAAATTAAGACTCTAATTAGAAATGAATTGGAGTAGTGGGTGACTTCATTTAGGTGGAATGCCATTTTAAATAGTGAATAAATTTTTGATCCCATGTTTTCTAGTGTTTATTTTAATTTATTAAGGTCCTAAATGTTGATCTTTTGAAAATATTTACTCACCACATATTTTTCTCCTCTATGAATTAAAATTTTTGACACGATTAAGTATGATTTAAATGTAGAAAAATTATTGTTGTTTGTCTTATAAAGATTAAAATCATGAAATTGTTTGAGGAGAAACAAATATTTATGTGTGGGGGAGTTTGATGCGGTCTCTATTTTATGCAATTTTAAACAACTGTTTTTATAAATTAATTAAGAATTTAATGTAACTAAAATATTTATTTTTAGAATATTTTTTCATTTGATAATTGTTTATTAAAATTTAAGTTGTTTGAAAATATTAATAAAATTTTATACTTTAGTGTTTTAATTTCCCAAATGTTCTTGAGTTAACTTTTATAAAAATATGAGAACAACGTGTGATAAAAAAATTAAATTTGGAGTTTTTAGATAATTTTTTGATGGTGTTTAATATATTTCAATTCTTTGAAATAAATTCTCTTAACAATTCTTTATTTTTATTAAACACCTTTAGTGGAATTTAATTTTTTTTCTTAGAAATTGATATTTAATGAAAATTGCATTTTGTTTTTCTGAATGATTTATTCGAAGAACTAAAATTGATTTTATTTTGGTAAATTTAATTGAATCGTTTTGGTTTTCTAAACCCAATGACCAAATAAATTCCATGAGTCTAATTTAATCATTTTCTTTAATTCAATTTTTTATTTTGTTATTTAATTGATGATTTTTGTATTGAAATCATTTTTTTGTGGTTTTAATTTCACTAATTTCTTTATCCGTGAATTTTATATTGTTTCATCGACAAATAGCTTCCATACCATCTGCTACCACTTATGTCCTTGAAAACCATTGTATATATCAGTACTGCAACTTGTAGACCATTATCCACTTCCAGCCCCTAATTCCATTCCGCTACAGATCTACTGGTCTACAAATTTTATATACTATTCCATTCCTGTAGCTTCCATCTACTCCCAGTAAGTCACAATATACTACTATCACTTCCCTCCACATTATTCTTCCACTCTAAAAAGTCCCCTCCCACTGGTAGATCACCATATATTGATGGTCAAAGCCTCTACCTCCAAGCACTTTGATCCACCCTTCCACTCCTGCCAAAGGTAGATCCCAATCTATCACCAACCCACAGTTAGATCCTATTCTATTGGTACATCCACACTCTACTCCAAATCTAACATCATCATAGATCCCCCAAGTAAGAACACACGAACCATATCCAGCTGTGTATGAGCTTAATTACATATATTTGGAACCCTTTATGAAGCTTGCATTGATTTTACCATTCTACACTAACCTGATCCAATGACTGACGAACCACTAAACCTGAGATTTCCCCGACCGAAGGAATAAAAACCACCATCCTTTGACTACCCCAAGCCAGATGCATCACCACTACCCTAACCCAAGCTGCAACTACCTATGTTTCTTGAATAAAAATCCATCTAATCCACCTCATAGATTCAATACAAAGAGAAGACACCCAAGACCCCTCTTCCACTACATCAAGCCGTCCCTTATTGAAGAGCACACACTAGTTGATAACAAAGACAAAAAATATAATAAAAGAAAAAGAAAATAATACAAATAATAATAATATACATATATAATAATATGTATATATATATTCATATATATATTTATTCATATATATATTTACTTCTTTCATAGTAATTTTTTTTATAAAAGTAAAATTTTTTAAAAAAATTATTTATACCTATTAAGAAAACGCTCGTACATCATTGATGTACAAGACCAAAAAATACATTTAGAAAATAGGCTTGCATGCCCTATTTGCCTCACAGAGAGGGAAACAATTATTTTTAGCTGGTCAGCTGCCTTTAAATAAATAATAATAATTTTATTTCAAAAATTGAAAGTTCCTAAGGCCTTTATTTTATTTCCATTGTCTGAAAGAATTAGGCATGCTATGTGTTGGTTGGATTGGATAATAAAGAGGGGGGGGGGGGTGAATTGAGTTCCTACTTAAAATTTCTGCTAAAAAAATTAGGATAAAGATCCCCAAATTTTGAAACATCCCATTTAATTGAGGCAGAAGAGATTTAGATGTTTAGTTGGTCAATAGGTTTCTCAAAGGGTGATTAGCCCTTAGTTGAATCATTGTAAAACACTTCTTCATCTTTTGAAACAATTTTACTGAATTAAACACCTACACACACTAACCAAAACCTAATATCTAAGTAAGTATAAAAATAGTTTTCTGTTTTTAAAATAATGAGCAGCAGAATATAGAAAAACAAAGTATAACAAAATATAAGACACATAAAAGTTAAACAAGAGGTTTAGTCTCAAGCTGAGACTTAATCCTCTTCACTTGGTGATCACCTGCCACCAAGCAGTTTATATTGAAAATAAACTTGATACACATCCTTTATCGAGCTTTACATCAGTTTGCAAAAACTTTCTAGGGTTCACACCCTCTACCCCAGTTCTCCTTGAAAAAAAAGAACAATACACACCACACACAATTTCCACCAAAGTAATGAATGGGAATCTAGGTGTAAGAGAAGTATGATGTGAAGATTTCCAGTATCCTATATTTAAGCCCAAGAGATAGTGTGTGTAAAACAACACACTTCTCAGAAGTGTAAAATAAAAGAACACATTTGAGAAAATAGTATAAGATTGAGTTTAGAAGGCACTATGTGTTTTCAGTTTAGCTATTGAATTTTTGAAGTGAATAAATTGTAATTAGAGTCTTTATCTGAAAGTTTTCCTCGAAACAGAGTGTCACAACTTCAGGTTGTAAGTGTTCTTCTTCTTGATTGGACAGAGATTTGAAGAAGGACGAAATGATACACCATGAGATTTTATGAGAAATATTCTTTTTAATTTATTTGATGTCTGGGTTTATACGCTACACCATGAGTATATTGCGCTATATGCCACACCATATTATCTTTTAGTATATGCAAACACTATTCTTGGCTTGTGTAGCATGCAAGAGCGACCTTCCTCGATAGCGTGTGTTGTACGCAATACAGAGTTCCACTAAACAACTATATATTGTTATGAAATAGCCATTATGAATAGTATTAACTAAATTTTGAATTTTACTACACAATAATTTAGCTTACACATATTATAGAACATGATATGATAACAAAATAATTTTTTTGGGTAAAATATGTATTTTAAAAAAAATGCGGTTTTGCCACCTTTTGATAGAACACCCACTTTAAATCTAGTTTTTAACACATTTATAAGTTAAATTAGACAAACTAAACTTATTTATTACAATAAGGATTTAGAAATTTACTTTGTATAATTTTTTTTATATTTTCTGTTAACTTTCATATTTTGATGAATAGTAAAAATACGCTAAATTTTTCTTAAAAACAATTTTTTTCTTCAAGAAAATTTTTATAGTTAAATTATAAAATTGAATGATTTTAAAGTATAAATAGAATATATTTTCACACTTTTATATAATTTATGTCATTTTAATTAATTTTACATTGAATTCATAGGTAAAAACATTTCAATCTTTGGAAATATTTCAACTTTTAAAACCTATTTTCTTAACAACGAGATTGATTTTAAATTAATTACCACAACTTCTGTGTTTTGAATTTTGAAAAATGGATTTCATATTAGAATTAAGTGGGTCTAAATTATGTTAATAGGATACTTTTATTTTATTGATATTATGAATAGTAACTATGGTAATTTTTATTTACTACAGTTAAAGGTAAATCAGGTAATTAAGGGTAAAAATAAGATTATAAAATTACCATAACACCTAAAAAAATTTATTGGATGAATAAAAGTCGACCAATATCACCTAAAAGTTGGAATAGATTCTTTTAATGGACCTTTGACCATGAAAATGATGTAATTATTATTAAAACCAAAGAAAGTGACAACATGTCACTCTCTTATATCTTATAAGTGTAATAATTTTAATTTAGTGACAAACCTCATAAAACTTAGATAATAAATAGTCACCAGAAATATAATAAAATTATATACATCATGTAAATTTATTTGAAATTTTGAGGGATTAAATAATTATCATTAATGGTGACACATTGTGATGTATAAATTATTTTATTGATTGAAATATTAAATAAATGGTTTTAAAAATATTAAAATAAATATTATATGAACTATTTAATGTGATAAAATAATTTTATAGATAAATATGACATGTTATGAATCTATTAAATATTTTTTTTGAATATATCCTCTGTGTGTATTTTATTTAAATTCTAATAATTCAATAGTGTCAAAATATACACTATTTTAATTTTATACAAATATCATATTATTAAATTTTTTAAAAATCAAAAAAATATTTAAAAATTATAAATTAAACTTTATATGATCTATAATGTCATAAAGTATCCAATTATGGATGATTCACAACACATAAGTAATTATTTATTACAATTTATAATTTATAATATTATTTCCACAAATAAAATTAAATAGATTAAATAAAGATAAATCAAGTTGATAAGGTTTAAAATAAATTCCCAACATGTATAAATTTTATTGGCTGATGATATTACAACCCTATCTAATCTTATCATCTAAGTTAAGTCATTTTGAAAGTTGTTAAGTGGATTTTGGGTTTATTATAAATTAATATTTTAGAGGTCTTCAAAAGTGCCCGTCTCCTCTCTAATAAATGAGAACCTACTGCCTCTCATATTCAAAACATTTTGACCCTTAAAGATCGGGAAAAACTGTCCATTTCTCTTATTCACTTCCCTAGAAACATGATAGAGGTCTTGGTCCTCTTTAAAGACTAACTTTCGTGCCCTAAGAGGAGGTCAAGAAGAGGCACATCAAAGAAGAGGTAATATCCTCTACCGATTCTTTCAAATTTATTTTTTCTTCTACTTACTATTATTTATTTTTTAAATTATAAAGTAATAACATAAGTATCACTAATATAATGATATGTTATTAAAAATATGAAACAAACCCATTTCACCTTCTATCCATCCTACGGAAAACGAAATCATCGCGCGTTCGTACGTACGGAATACAATCTCCACGCCGTGGTGTAATATATTTTCTCACCACCACCATACTTGGATGGGTATAATGGTGTAAATAATAACTATATATGATTATTATAACATGATACTAATTCTGATATATTCTATCATCGACTCCAATACCATTCAATAATTGTGGGAATGATATCATCACTCTTGCGTACATACGGATTACCGTCTCCACGACGCGATGAGATTCATTATTCATGTTAACCATTCAAGAATGATTATAAAGTATATATATTGAATAATAATTAAATATATGACATAATAATGCTTCTGTATTTATGTATATATATATATATATTCTTACTTCCATTCAAGTCAATAAGGAAAGGAAAACAACATTCATGCGTACGTACGACCTACCTTCTCCATGAATGGTGTATTTCATTACATTTATCGATATATTATATTTGGAATATATAAATCATGTTTTACATTCTAGAATAATTTAATCATGATATAATTAATCATATGAATAATTACTAGTCAAAACACGGATGATAAATGAAACGATTTTACCAAAAACACTACTTTAACATAGAATTTACCAATAAACGGATAATATAAAGTCGTTAGTGAATCATATATGATATCATAAATATTATTATGGGTATGTTACAAGTTAATAATATGTTTAAACCTACTATACTGGAGTCTCAGACACATACGGATGAAATTTGACATAAGGAAAGGGATAATAATTCCAATCTCGTTCTTATCTAAGATTGTTTACTCGTAAGTATCTACTAGGGTTAGGTTTATCATCCATATCCATGTTTTCTCAAAATGTTTTCATAAAATGTTTATTATTATTTCATGTATGTTTAAATTCATTTCTACCCTTTTTTTAATTTTACCACAAGTAATGGAAGGAATCTTTCTTTTTTTACCATACGAGGTACTTTTTGACTTTTCCAGCAAAAGTACGAGGAGAATGTTTTTTTAACTTATACGGCATGAATGGATTTTTATGGTTTCATAATGCCTCATTTACATGAATATTTCTCTACAAGATTTCATGGTTATTTTCAAAAAAAATATTTTCGTTTAAAATTGAATTAAATTTTGTGAAAAAGAAATTTTTTTAAAGAAGAAAATATATTTTACTCAAGAATTTATTTCAAGTGTTTTATTAAAACTATTTCCATCTAAGATGACATTATTTAGTATGTTTATGTTTCAAGTATAATGTCTCTATTATTTACATGGTTTGATTTTTCTTATGATAAAATGTTATCCATTTGTTTTATATGGATTATGTCATGACGAGATGATGTTAATGATACCCATTTTATACTTTGGGTTATAATGAATGATTTATGATTGTTTTGTGGAACATGTAAGAATGATTTGAATATGATATGGGTGGGACCTATATCTCCCTCCAATGTTTTGGGTAAAGATTTATTTCTCATGAGATAGATATGGATAGAATGGTAAATAAAATCCAGTTCAGTAATACAGGGTTGGAATGGAAAGTAAACCTGGTTCAGTAATGAACTTTGTCCACTATGATGGTCTTGGAAGCAATGCCTTCGATACTATGGAATTAATAACATGTTCTTAACAGATTTCCACAATTACATGTTTTATTCAATGATATTTTATCATGATTAATTTTCTTTTATGACTTCTGCCTTATGTACCACCAAGATTTATGTCATTACTCACGATTTTGATGTTTTATGTTCAAGTTTTTACGTTCAAATGCTTATGGATTGTTTTATGTTCTCTATGTTTACCCTTATTGAGCATTTGATCTCAAACTTGTTATGTTTTCTTTTCTCCAAGATATAAATAAAGGTTTTAGGTAAGAAAAAAAATGTGAAGATCTTTATGGGAGATGTCGAAGATCTTTCACCATGATTAGAAGATTGTGTTCTGAGTTTCCAAGGACACTAAACTAATACAGTCTTTATGCTTCTGTTTTTTTTCATGTATTAAGTATTACACAAAAGTGATGTAATTTCTATGTATGTCAAGCTTGGGTCTCTATAGTTGGTATCAGAGAGAATGTTTAGTCAACCTTTGGAAACTAGGATGTGAAAAATTTAGTGAGATCCCTAGAGATATTTTTAAGGTATGTTTAGGGATGTCCCTAAGTTTATGTATATGTATAGGTTATAGTCCTAGAATTACAGTAATGATATTATAATTAAACCTAAGATTTTATATATTGGAGGTACTCCCCCTTTATTATGTTGTTTTCCTAGCATGATTTTTTGCCTCTCATACTATTATTTTTGGGTTTTAGACAATGGTGGGAACCTGAAGGAACCGTGTTGATCAATGTAATGGACAATGCAATGATTGTCCTCCTGAACAAACTAATGTTATGGGAGATGGAATGAAAAATCTTATTACTATACTTACACAAGCTATGAATCATTCTTGACATCCAAATGAGCATAGAAGGGAACCATATTCTATTGAGTCCTTAATGAGGCAACTTCCACCTTCTTACAATGGGTCTTCTAATCCACTTATTTCTGAACAATGGATCAGTACCATTGAAAATATATTTTCCATACTTCGCTTCTCAGATCATGAAAAATTCATTTTGGATGTTTACCATTTAGAAGGCGAAGAAGACCAGTGGTGGACTCTAATTAATAATACAAGGCCCAAAGATGAAATTGAATCCATGGAATGTGATGAGTTTAAGAACTTTTTTTTCAATAAGTACTTCCCTCGTATTCTTAGAACAAAGAAGGAAACAGATTTCCTTGATCTTAAGAAAAAGGATGACGAATCTATAGGTAAATTCAAGGAAAATTTTACAAGTCTTGCAAGGTATAAATCTTTCTCTATCATCCAACCTTAAAGTAAAGTTGATCGATTCTTCAGTGGCTTAAAACCAAGTCTTCGAAGGGCATTAGCGATAAGAGACTTCTGTAGCTATGAAGAAATTGTGCATTGTGCTATCATTGTAGAACTAGAAGTTGATGTCACATATCCATCTCATGTTTTTGACAAGAAACTAAAGATGGAGTTCAAGGAAAAATCTCAAAAACTATGGTGGGGAAAAGATAAATGTTTCGGTATGCTCAAAGGGTGGAAAGAAGCATAGTGGAGATTGTCTTAAAGGAACTAGAAAATGTTTTAAGTGTCAAAAAGAAGGTCATCGAGCTGTTGAGTTCCTAATTAATGAGAAAAAGGTAGATAATGATGTGAATGGATAAAATAATGTAGAGAACAGACCACCACCACTTCAATGCTACAAGTGTAAGGAAACGGGGCATTATGCTAACTAATTTCCTAATACATGGGTTAATGATGATCAACATCAATAACCTCTTAATGAAAAGGACAAAGGGAAGTCACATGTGATAACTATTAGATATGTTGAGTATGAAAATGATGTGGTGGAATTTTTAAGTGTTTATGTAATGGGATTCCAAAACAATTTTGTAGAATATCATTTATAGTATCGTGGAATATTGGAATATCTAGGTATTGGTTTATTGTAGTTTTCAATAATTTTATGGTACCAGTAACCACGAAATGTGATTGAAATATTTTTGGAAAGTAGATTATATGTGCATAATGAAGGTATGAGGAGAAAATAATATGTTAATGAGCTCATGACTGATATAAGGACAAAGTTATATCGTGGTTTGAGTATATAGAAATTTTGGGATTTTGGTATGTGGAAAGAGTTAGCTTTTGACAACATTCATGTTTTAACTAAGGTTCTATGGTAATTCATGTTTCAAGAGAATACAAGATTAACATATTCACATGTTTGGAATGTGACCAACAAGATATATCTTATGATATATGGGGGATAAATGATGGTATTTACATGCTTGGTAGATGACCTTTCTAATAATCGTTTTCTTTATACTATGAGATTGGACAGAAGTATTTTCGATAAGCCTAAAGGTTGGAATGGATTAATTTAGACATTATATAGTATTTATTAAGTCTATAACTTTTTTATTTTATTTCTGAAATGTTTTAATAGTATAGTTTTAGAAAAAAGACAACCCGTAGGACGGGTGACAACCCGTAGAACGGGCAACAACCCATCGTGTCGGACAGGGCTGTGGGAATCGAACCCACAACCGAAGTGCGACATGCCTTTATCACCTTCCATTGGCCTACAAAAAGTCCTTAGTTTGTAGAAATTAGTTTTATTTTATTATTTGGTATGATATATAAAGTATAAGTCCATTTTTGAGGCATATACGATTAATATCACCATATATAGACTTATGTATATTTAATAACTTTTGCTAACCTTTTGTTTGAGGTAGATGGAATGGCCCATAATTCTATCACATGATCTACTAACATTTCACTAATTACAAATTAAACTTCATTTCAATATGATATGAAGTGGAAATTGTTCATGGAACAACCGACGGTGAGATTGTACCCAAATCAAGTAAGTATTTCTTCTAATTCAAATTCTTCTACTTTAGGGAAATGATCTTGAAAACCAAAAATGTTTTCCTAGTGTCCTCATATTCAATAAATCAGATGGTACCTTAGATCATCCCAAATTTATGGATTTCATATTTTTGGCCTTTTCATAGCCATGTTCTCAATCACTCTTCATTAGAACATGATGATTAGATTTCTCTTCCATATCCATATTTTCACCTATGTTCTCCTTTGTGGAAGCCCAGTGATGAGTTAATTTGGGTAACAATTATGTTTATTACTTTAATTTTTAAAATTAAGTTTTTGTATTCCTTTTTACAATGTGGGTTTCTATGAAAAAAAATTACATGTATTAAACGATTTATCACCCTGATGAATTTCGAGGGCGAAATGCATTTTAAGGGTGGTCGAATGAAACACCCCGAGATTTTATGAGAAATATTATTTTTAATTTTTTCTATGTCTTGTGTTATATGATTCACCAAGAGTATCTTTTGCTATATAAAACACCGTATTATCTTGTAGTATACGCAGACACTATTCTTGGCTTGTGTTGCACACAAGAGCGACCTTCCTTGATAGCGTGAGTTGTACGCAATACAGATTTCCACTAAACAACGATATGCTATTATGAACTAACTTTTATGAATATTATTAACTACATTTTTAATTTTATTACACAATAATTCATCTTACACATATTCTAGAAAATGGTATGAGAACAAAATAATTTTTTTGGGTAAAATAAGTAGTTTTCAAAAAATGCAGTTTTACCGCCTATTGATGACGCACCCACTTTAAATATAGTTTTTGACACGTTTATAATTTACATTAGACTAAATAAAATTATTCATTATAATAATTGTATAAAAATTTAATTTGTAGAAATTTTTTATATTTTCTGTTAACTTTCATATTTTGATGAATAGAAAAAATACGCAAAATGTTTCTTAAAAACAAATTTTTTCATAAAGATAATTTATTTGTTTAAAATATAAAATATAATGGTTTTAAAGTATAAATAGAATATATTTTTACCATTTAATATAATTTAAGTCATTATTATTAATTTTACATTTAATGCGTAGGTAAAAACATTTCAATTTTTGGCAATATTTTAACTTTTAAAACCCATTTTCTTAACTATGGGATTAATTTTAAATTAATTACTGAAACTTCTGTGTTTTGAATTTTGAAAAATGGATTTCATATTTTAATTTATTGGGTAGAAATTATTCTAATAGGTTACTTTCATTTTTTTGATATTATGAATAGTAACTACGGTAATTTTTATTTACTACAGTTAAAGGTAAATCAGGTAATTAAGGGTAAAAATAAGATTATAAAATTACCATAACACCTCCCAAAATTCTATTGGTTGAATAAAAGTAGACCCATATGACCTAAGGGTCGTAATGGATTTATTTCATGGACTTTGGATCATGAAAATGATGTAATTATTATTAAAACCAATGAAAGTGACAACATGTCACTCTCTTATATCTTATCAGTGTAATAATTTTAATTTAGTGATAAACTTCATAAAACATTAAGAAGAAATAGTAACTATAAATATAATAAATTTATATACATCATGTGAATTTATTTAAAACTTTTATGTATTAAATAATTATCATAAATGGTGACACAATAGTGATGTAGAAATTATTTTATTGATTGAAATATCAGATAAATGGTTTTAGAAATATTAAAATAAATAATATATGAACTATTTAATGTGATCCACAAATTTTCTAGATATATATGACATGTGATTAATCTATTAAATATATATTTTTGGAATATATACTTTGTGTGGATTTTATTTAAATTCAAATAAATGATGAGTGTCTAAATTGACACTATTGTTATTTTATAAAAAGAACATATTATTAACTTGTTTAAAAATTAAGAAAATATTTAAAAATTATAAATTAAAATTTATATGGTTTATAATGTCATAAATTATCCAATTATGTAAGATTGAAAACACATAAGTAATTATTTATAACAATTTAAAATTTAGAATGTTATTACCACTAATAAATTTAAATAGATTAAATAAGGATAAATCAAGTTGATAAGGTTTAAAATAAATTTACAACATTTATAAATTTTATTTTCTGATGATATTACAACCCTATATCATCTCATAATCTAATTTGAGTCATTTTGGATGTTTTTAAGTGGGTTTTGGGTTTATTATAAATTAATATTTTAGAGGCTTCCAAAAGTGCCCCTCTCCTCTCTTATAAAAGGGCACCTCCTCCCTTTTATCTTCACAACATTTTGAGCCTTCAAGCTCAGCCAAACCCTATCAATTTCTCTTCTTTACTTCCCTATAAACTTACTATAGGTCCTGGTATTATTCAAATACCAACTTCAGTGCCCTAATAGGAGGTTTAGAAGTGGCGCGTAAAATTAGAGGTAATATCATTTACCGATTCTTTCAAATTTATTTCTTCTTCTACTTCCTCTTAATTTTTTGTTTCATTATAAATTAATAAAATAAGTATAAATAATATACTGATATGTTATTATAAATATGAAACAACCCCATTTCACCTTCTATCCATCCTATGTAAAATAAAATCACCACGCGTGCGTACGTACGAAATACCGTCTCCAGGCCGTGGTGTAATCTTTTTTTCCACCCCCACCATACATGGATGGGTATAATGGTGTAAATAATAACTATATATGATTATTATAACATGATACTAATTCTGAGATATTCTATCATCCACTCTAATGAAAATTCAATAATTATGGGAACGATATCATCGCTCGTGCGTACGTACAGATTACCGTCTCCATGACATGATGAGATTCATTCTTAATGTTAACCATTCAAGAATGATTATAAAGTATATATATTGAATAATAATGAAATATATGACATAATAATTATATTTTATTTATGTGTATATATATATATATATCTACTTACTTCCATTCAATTCAATAAAGAAAGTAAAACAACGTTCATGCGTACGTACGACCTACCATCTCCATGAATGATGTATTTCATTCCATTTATCGATCTATTATATTATAAATATATAAATAATGTTTTACATTCTATAAGAAATTAATCATGATCTATTTAATCATATGAATAATTACAAGTCAAAACATGGATGATAAATGAAATGATTTTACCGAAAACGTTGGTTTAACATGGAATTTACAAATGAACGGATAATATAAAGTAGTTAGTGAATCATATATGATATCAAAAATATTATTATGGTTCTGTTATAAGTTAATAATATGTTTAAACCCACTATAATGGAGTCTCAAACACATACGGAAGAAATTGGACATAAGGTAAGGGATAATTATTCCCATCTCGTTCTTATCCGAGATTGTTTATTCGTAAGTATTTATTAGGGTTATGTTTATAATCCATGTCCATGTTTTCTCAAAATGTTTTCATAAAATGTTTACTATTATTTCATTTATTTTTAAAGTCATTTCTACCCCTTTTCCACTTTTACCACAAGTAATTAGAGTAATCTTTCTTTTGTTTACCAAACGAGGTACTTTTTGACTTTTCTTGCAAAAGTATGAGGATAATGTTTTTTTAAATTATACGGCGTGAATGGATTTTTACGGTTTCATAATGCCTTCTTTGCATGAAGATTACCATACAATATTTCATGGTTATTTTCAACAGAATTATTTTCTTTTAAAATTGAATGATTTATTTTGAAAAGAAAATGATTTTAAAGAAGAAAGGATATTTCTCTCAAGAATTCATTTCAAGTGTTTTATTAAAACTATTTTCCATATAATATGAAATTATTTAGTATGTTTATGTTTCAAGTATAATGTATCTATTATTTAAATGTTTTAATTTTTCTTACGATGAAATTTTATCCATTTGTTTTATATGGATTATGTCCTGATGGAATGGTGTTTATGAAACCCATTTTATTCTTTGGGTTATGATGAATTATTTATGATTGTTTTGTGGCACACATAAGAATGATTTCAATGTGAGAAGGGTGGGACCTATATATACCTCCAATGCATTGGGTAAAGATTTATATCTCATGAGATAGATATGGATGAAATGACAAGTGAAATCCGGTTCAGTAATATAGAGCTGGAACGACAAGTAAACCCGGTTCAGTAATGAACTTTCTCCACTATGATGGTCTTGGCATCAATGCCTTGGCTACTATGAAAATCATAACATGTTATTAATGGGTTTCCACAATTACATGTTTTATTCCCATGCTATTTTATCATGATTAATGTTTCTTTATGATCTATTCCTTATGTACTGCCAATATTTATATCATTACTCATGATTTTGATTTTTAGGTTCATGTTTTTATGTTCAAATGTTTCTGGATTGTTTTATGTTCTCCATGTTTACCCTTACTGAGCATTTGAGCTCACCCTTGTTATATTTTCTTTTCCCCAAGATATAAAGAAAGGTTTTAGGTAAGAAAACAAAATGGGAAGATCTTTATGGGAGATGTTGAAGATCTTTCACCATGATTAGAATATTATGTTATGAGTTTCCAAGGAAACTAAACTAATACTGTCTTTGGGTATCTATTTTTTCCATGTATTAAGTATTCTGAAAAAGTAATGTAATGTCTATGTTTGTCAAGATTGAGTCTCTACATAAAATATGTAAATTTAATCTCCCAAATTATCTTCGAGATTATTTTTAGTTGATAGTGTGAATGCTAGCTAGTTCTTCATTGATCTCACACAAAATTTATTTCTTGTATACTTTTCTTCTTTGCAGATGTATGCATTTGCACCACCACACTAATTTTCTTCCTCGATCTTCTCTTTTATATTTAAGGCCCAACAATAAGAATGATTAAATCACATGCAGTCCTCCTCGTACCACGTACTATCCAAGATACGGTCTCTTGATATGTATATAATCAATATTAATTAATGTCAAAAACATTAAAGTTACCAAATATGACCATTATAATAATTTTAAAATTTTGACAAATTATGGAAGGGTAGGCATCAATAGACTGGTAACGGTAGCCTTTGCAACGGTAGGCTTCAAAAGTAGGTGTGCATTGGTAGCCTTCATCAATGACCTTCTAAATGGTAACCTTCAGTGGTGGCCTTGCATCAGTGACACTGCATCGGTGACCTTGTATCAGTGACCTTTGCATCGGTGACCTTGCATCGGTGACCTTTGCATCGGTGACCTTGAATCGGTGACCTTTCATCGGTGACCTTTTCATCAGTGACCTTGCATCGTTGAACTTTGCATCACTGACCTTCCATCAGTGACCTTGCATAATTTGAGAATTTTTTCACTATAAGTATAAACAAGTGAGCAGTAAGTTTAAAAGTACATAAATATTAATTTTATATAAACTTTAATTTCACATAAATGATTATCATGTAAGAGAAACATAATTATCACATAAGTGAAACATGATTTTCAATTATAAAAACATGATTTGGGATTATTAAAACATGATTTGGGATTATCAAAACATGTGAGTTCAACAATATCCCCCTTTTAATTAATCAAAAATTATGTCAGTATTTCTGAATTAGGGTTAAACACATTTTCTAAATATCTTCAGAGGTGTGTAAAAGTAAAATTGAGCCATATTTATTATAGATAGTATATTTAAGAAATGATTCTAGTTAACTGAAAAACTTATTCCCCTTTCAGGTAACCTATATATAAGCCATGGTTCTAGTTAACTAAAAAACTTATTCCCCTTTTAGGTAACCTTCCCCTTTAAGGTAACCAATAATTTCTCCTCCTTTGTGATTATCAAAAAGACATGAAGACTAAAGAGATGCCAAAATAGGATTTTATTAAACAATAAGCAAGAGTAAAATATACAAAAAGTGTACAAAATATCCATATTAATTAATACATCGCACATTCAATCCACATCATATATATACAAGGGAGCTTTGTCATTGGAAGATGAGGATTCAGGTTCTGGAGATGGAGGGATAGGATGAGGTATTTCAGTCAATAGGGTTGGAGGAGCTGTAATAGAAGCATCAATAGAACTGTAGTTAAGAGATCACTAAGGAATGGTGGGGATAAAACTTCTGATGGCCTGTGCAGGAGTCATAAATGGAGCAGCACTGGAAGATCCTAAGGCAGTAGAGGAAGAAGGTAAAGCTGGAGGAACAATTATAGGAGTGCAGTCCACATAGAGGAAGAGAAAAAGAAGATTTTTGAAATCCATAATGATACTTCCTCCTCTCTCAATAGCTAAGATAATATCATCCTTATTCTCCATAAAACTATCTATGGTAGGAGTCAACTCTCTAATCCTACTAACCTGATCCTTAAAGGCTTGAGTGATAGGTGGAATCCTCAAGTTTTCCAATAGCATATTAAAGTGACCATCTATTTGATGCTTAGTATATAGACGTTTTTAGTAGAAATCAACTTGCTCTTGGATGGCCTTTTGATCTTGAGGATCTTCCCTTAAATAATTTCCCACAATATTATGAATTTCTCTGGTAGTAGAAATGACATGAGTCATAGATTGAGGGTCTGAGGTACTTGCACCAGATAACTTATCCACTTATTCTATGACAACTAACCTGAAGGATTCTAGATCAATCAGAGGAGGAGCAATAGATGGACCAGATGCACAAAGAGGTTCCATAGTGAAAGCCACTATCTCCATAAAGGATTTGGTCAGACCACTAATCAGCTTCTTCACATCATTATCCTGGCCACTCAAATGTGTCTCCCTACACTTCTTAAAGTCCTAAAACACAGTGACCATTGGTTGTGCCACACTATTAACATATCTAAGATCTCTTTCCACAAGAACTCTTGAATCCATATAGGATTCTAAACTGGAAATAGACTGCTTCACAGATTCCATAGACTCTGCCAATGCCCTGACCTGATTCTAACATTCCTTGACTTCATGTAGCATGATTGAGTGAGAGGTATAAACTTGTATTTCCACTGCATATGCCTTAAGTCCTTGATTGTGAGATATTGTTCTCTCCATATTGGTAGTTTTCTCATCAAAGCGACTCTTTAGATCTATCTTTAATGAATCCAAATCATCTTTATTTACATAGTGTCAAGGAAAAATCACTACTGGCTATACAATAGTAGTCTATGTAACTGAAGGAATAGGAGGACTTCTGATAGGTTTATCATCATCAAAATCTCCATAGTCTAAGACCAAAACCACAAATCTAGGGTCTTCTGACCAGTCTTCTATGTCATGATCGACAACAACAGAACCTGTGGCAACAGGTTCCCCCCTCACTCGGAGCATTATCCAAAGCAACCACATCCATCTCTGCCATACCTCATTGAGTAACTTCATTAATAGGAGGGTCCAATACCACTTTCTTTACAGAATCTTCAACTATAGCCAAGGTAATTATATCTTCAACCGAATCATCAACCTCTTTGTCTACACTTTATACCATTTTTATGTCCTTTCAGAGGATAGAGACTTAGACATTCCTCTTCACTTTCATCATCATCCGTCTCAAAGTGATCATGACTAGATTCAGTGTCCTCATCCTCATATGAGGTCTCTTTAATTTCTATTAAGACATTTTCCCCCTTCTTCTTCACTAGTTTCTTCATCATCACTATCCCTTAGGAAAGACTTCTTTATATTAAGTCTTTTTGGTGGGCTTGGATCATCAAAAGATATAATATTAACATGGGGATTTGAGGGAAGGTCATGATCACTCCTTTTATCTATAGGAGAATCCTCTCTTTCTTACACAACAAAAACCTCTTCCTATTCATCTGAATAATTAGGATCCACTTCATTATGATTTAGACCAGGGTCTCTCTTATCTTTTGGCCTAGTAGGATAGGTAATAATTTTGAATTCATCATACATATTATCCTCATCATGCACCCATCTTATTTTCCAAGGGTTCTAGTATATCTTCATCAACTTGAACATCATTTTAGTAATGCATAAGTTTTCCCTTACTAAAATTATTTCCTCCTTGTTTCCAGTAACTCCTTTCACATTCAACATCAAGGAAATAAATCTGGAATTAAATAATGCATTGGACTTGGAACTGGGATTTGTCATATCCTCTAATTGAATCATAAGAATCCTACACAAATTTATCTTATGTTCATTCTTCAACAAATAAAATAGAAATACATCTTGATATTTCATGGTAGAAAAGTACCCTATCCTAGGACTCAAGACATATATAACAAATTTAAACAAAAAATTTTCTTCTCCTTCCATTTCAGCAATAATGACTTTCTTAAGGATCCCATTCCCTGTCAGTTCTGCTAGAGCATATTCATAATAGACGAAATCACCAATGGGAGGCACCACTCCTGAGTAGTAGTCAAAAATTACTTCATGTGGTACTCTCAAAAAATCAGCCCATTAAAGAGAGTAAAATATTATACTTACTACATTTACCTTTGAAGACATTCTGTTCTCAACCTCAGTCTGCACAAACTTTAGAGACTCGTAGAAATCCTTCACTAGCTTTGGGTAATAGGGTCCATTGTTGTTTGCAAAGCACTCAAACCAGCCTTGAGTTTAAAGTGCCTTTAGTACTAAAGACCTACTCGACATTAGCCATTCTGAGCTCATCTCCTTCTCAACCACAATTTCCCTCTTCGAAAAATGAGGGTTGATTAGATTTCCCACTAATTGGCTTCCACTACTCGACTTAACTTGAGGTATTTTTGGACGTGGGACATCACCTTAATCACTAACCAATGGTCACTACAAACATTCTATTTTAATATGGAGTGGTTCAAGGGTTTTGGTAGAAGGTAAGGTTCTTTGGTTAGAGAGAAATAGGTTCGAGAGATAGTATATGTGGATTTAAATGTGGCATGTTATTTATTTTTTTCATTTAAGAATTGAAAACAAATCAAATAAAATAATTATGTAATATATAAAACATTTCAGATTCCAACAGAGAAAACTCTATGTCCCTAGAACATCGACTATCGGTAAGGTAACAATGGTGAGGTGTGCCTGTAAGATTCTAATGGTGAGGTCTATTAGTGAGGTTCTAATAGTGAGGTCTATTAGTGAGGTCTTATCAGTGAGGTATAATGGTGAGGTTTCTATTGGTGAGGTCTAATGGTGAGGTTTCTAAAAGTGAGGTCCAACAGTGAGGTTTCTAACAGTGAGGTCTAAAAGTGAGGTTTTTAATGGTGATGTCCAATGGTGAGGTTTCTAATGGTGAGGTTTCTAACTGTGAAGTCCAACCTTAATAGTTTATCATACCTAACTCATGTTTGATGTAATTTAACCTCTCAAAATTCAAATGATTTGTGAATATATCTACCAATTGATGTTCAACGCCAATGAATTCAAGAGTGATATCACCTAATTGATAATGATATCTCAAGAAGTGATGTATGACATCAATGTGCTTTGTCCTAGCATGAGATACTGGATTTTTGGAGATTTTTATAGGCCTTGTATTATCATACTTTATAGAGACATGTTTGAATTGATATCCATAGTCTTGTAAAGTGTGTTTTATCCATATAATTTGAGCACAACAACTACCAGTAGCTATATATTCAGCTTAAACATTTGATAATGCAACAAAATTCTGTTTCTTACTACACCAAGATATTAATGACTTGCCCAAAAAGTGACATGTTCTAAAGGTTCTTTTTCTGTCTAACTTACAACCAACACAGTACACATTTGAATAACATATCAAATGAAATGATTATCCTATTGGATAAAACAGTCCTAAGTTTGTAGTATATTTGAGATATTTGAAAATATTTTTAATAGCAGTTAAATGAGACTCTTTGAGATTGGATTGAAAACAAGCACACATGCATACAATGAACATAATATCATGTCTTTTAGCTATATGATAGAGCAGACTCCCAATCATACCTCTATAATTGGTTTGATCCACTAGTTTACCAGTTTCATCAGTATCCAACTTACAAGTGGTACTCATAGGAGTATCACTAACTTTATTTCTATCCAAACCAAAACGTTTCAAAAGGTACTTAGTATATTTAATTTGATTTTAAATAGTACCATTTTATTTTTAAAAATTTGAAATCCAAGGAAAAATTTATTTTCATCCATTAAACACATTTTAAATTCATCTTGCATCATTTTTGAAAAATTAGTATATAAATAATTCTTAGAAGATCCAAAAATAATATCATCTACATAAATTTGTACTATTAAAACATCTTTGTAAATCCTTTTTATAAAAATATTAGGATAAAATATTACTTTAGTAAAACCATTTGAAATAATAAAAGAACTTAGTCTGCCATACCAAGCTCTTAGATCTTATTTTAGACCATATAAGGCTTTAGGGAGTTTAAAAACATGATTTGGAAAAATGGAGATTTGTAAAACTAGGGAGTTGTTCAAAAAATACATCTTGAACTATGTACCCATTTAAAAATGAAATTTTGAAATCTATTTGATAATGATTGAAATTCTTATGAGATGTATAAGAAATTAGTATCCTAATGGATCTAGTATGGATACATGTGAAAAGGTTTCCTCACATTCTATTCCTTTCTCTTGACTATATCCTTGTGTAACTAGTCTAGCATTATTTCTAACTATGTTTCCAAATTCCTCAACTTTATTTCTAAACACTCGTTTAGTGTCTATGGTCAAGGTGTCTTTAGGTCTTTATAATCATTACCAAACATTGTTTTTTTTCAAAATGATTTAATTCTTCTTGAATATCTATCACCCAAAATTCATCATTGATTACATCATAAATATTTTTATGTTCAAGATGTTAAATAAATACTTGATGTTCAACCTGGTTCCTCAGAGAAGCTCTAGTTTGTGTTCCTCTATTTATATCACCTACTAAAATATCTAAAGGATGATTCTTAAGAGTTCTAATACCTCTAAAAAGATTTGATCTAGACTCCTCAGGGTTGTCTATAGGTTCAGATTCATTATTCCCAGATTCTAGAAAATTTCCAGAACTGGTTGTTTTAACTAAGTGTTCACTGTATTTATCATTAAGGTCCAGAATTAACATATCTTCCTCAAGTTTTTCAACAAGGATTTTGGGTTAATGTGGATCAGTCTCATCAAATTTGATATGAACCAATTCTTCTACACATTTGGTTCTCTTATTGAATACTATATAATGTTTACTAGACATTGAGTAACCTAGGAAAATTTCTTCATCACTCGTGGAATAAAACTTGTCAATGTTATCTTTAGTGTTAAGGATAAATACCTTTCATCTAAAAACTATAAAGTAATTTACTTTAGGCTTCCTATTATTCTAGAGCTCATAACGGGTTATCTTAAGAATCGGTCTAATTAAGACTCTATTGATAATGTAACAAGAAATTTTAATAGCTTCATCCCTAAAATAGATAGGTAGATTATATTCATTAAGAATAGTCTGGGAAATCTATTAAAGTGTCATATTTATTTTTTCTACAAATCCATTTTTTTGAGGTGTTCAAGGAGCAGTGAAATTGTGAGACATCCATTATGTGAGAAAAAAAGATTCGAATTCTAAATTTTCAAACTCACAGCCATGATCACTTTTGAAGGTCTTAATTATAAGTCCACTATGATTTTCTAGAGTTTGGGAATTTTTATTGAAGTAAGAACATGCTAAAATTTTGTGAGCTAGAATGTATACCCAAGTATATCTAGAAAAATAATCTACGAGAACATAAACCTAGTGCTTCCAATTTAGAATTGAAACTCTAGATCGTCCAAAAAATCCATGTGAACCAACACCAGTGGTTGAGAAGTAGAAACTTCTTTTTTGATTTGAAAGAATCTTTGTGCTATTTTCCCTTTTGACAAGGATTACATACTTTGTCATGTGGGAATTCCAATTTAGGTAAGTCTCTAACTAAACCTTTCCTAGTTAGTTTCCTAAGTGATTGCACATTGGAGGGTCCTAATATTCTGTGCCATAGCCAGGATTCCTTATCAAATGCATTTAAACAAGTATCATTTTTATTTTCTAAAGAATTTAAATCAACAACATATACATTTTCATTTCTATGAGTAGTGAATATTAAATTATTTTTAGAATTAAAAACATTTCATGCATCATCTTCAAACCTAACATTGAAACCATCATCACACAACTAAGAAATACTAAGAAGATTATATTTTATGCTGTAAAAAAAGTACTTTTGAAATTAATATAGTGTTAGGGTTACCAATCTGGCCTAAGCAGACGATCTTTCCTTTGGCTTTATCACCAAATGTGACATGTCCACCATAAAATTTAATTAATCTCTTGAGGAATTAATAGTCTCTTATCATATGTCTTAAAAATCCACTATCTAAGTTCCATAGAGCTCTACAGAAACTCTTTAGACAGTTTTCTGGAAAAACAGATTAAGTGAAGGGTAACTTTAGTACCAAGATTTTCTTAGGTCCAGAGAGGTTGGTAAGTAAAACTTTGGAAACCCATACTTTTATGACAGGTTTACTAAAATCAACTGATATGTTTGGAGACATGAACACTTTGTTCGGTCTTTTAGAAAATTCAAAATATGGTCCATAACTTGAACATGCAGTGAACTATCCAGATTTTGGAAGAAATTTATTTTTAATAATCATTCTTTGTCCGGGTTGATATCCTAGACTAGTTGTGTATTTTGGAGAAATTTGTTTTCCCAGAAATTGAGTCAAGGTATCTCTACCTGCAGTAAATTTCTCAAGATCTATTTTTAATTACTCATTTGATAATTTTAGTTCAGTATTTTCTTTTAATAGCTGAGCACATTTTTCTTTCTCAATATCTAGATCAAACTTATAATTAACATTCAAAGCATGTTGACTTTTTAATAATTTATATTTATCCTTGAATTCATTAACTATATCCTCAAGCATTCCACATAATTCAAAAATTTCATTCATAGTCATATTATCATCATTATTTGATTCACTTTCATTCCCAGAATAATAAGTATTATGTATAGGAGAATTGGGTGTTACCTCAGATGTTTCTTTCATGAAACACAGGTTTTCCTGTTTATTATTCTCAGTATCAGAAGTGTCAAATCCAATGGGGCTATCTTATGAAGCACTCCAAGTAGCTTTCATATAATTTTTATAACCCTTTCCATTATCTTCATATTTATTTTTAAATTTCATCTTGTGGAAATTAAATTTCACATGACCTTTTCATTTACACTCATAGTAGACTATATTATTTGTATTGTCATTACATTTTCTGTCCTTTTTTCCATTGTACTTTATTATTATACTATCCTTTATTGTTTGTATTTCTAAAGAACTTGTTTTTCACGATAGAAATTTTATAATATCATTGTAAGATGATCCATGTCATCATCATTGTCAGAGTCTGAGTCTTCACTGGTGGAAGTGTCTATAGGAGTTTGAACTTTTTCTTTGTCCTTGTTATATGAGGTAGCAGTCGTAAATTCTACAGATCTCTTTCTTGGTTCTTTATCTACTTCTTCGTTTAACTTGAGCTCTTTTTCATACATCATATTCTTTCTAATTAGTTCCTTAACTGGAAACTTGCCTACGTCACATGATTCTTTGATAGAAATAGAAGTTCCTCTCTATCTATCAGGTAGGCATTGAAGAAACCTCATAATCTGGTCCTTGCTATCCACTGGTTTCCCATCCAGACTCATGGTATTTACTATTTCATTAAACCTAAGATACATTTCAGATATAAGTTCATCATGTTTCATTTTAAAATTATCATATTTAATAGTATATATATTTAATCTCATTTCTTTAACATTGGTTGTTCCCTCCTGGGAAATAGACAAAGTATCCAAAATTTCATATGTAGTTTTACAGGCATATATTCTATTGAATTCTTCATCACCTAGAGAACAGAACAAAAAATTAATTGCTTTATAGTTATTGTTATATGTAGCTTTAGTCAACTGAGACCATGTGTCCCTAGTAGAAATAGGTAATACATGTTGTTCTTCTATTGTGTCCTAGATTTTAGGAACCATTCTATATGGATACATTTTCATTTTTAGTTTCCAATGAGGATATTTATTTACATTAAATAAATGTGGCATGTTAGTAGAAACACCCTGAACTCTGTTATCCATTGTTAATTAGAATTTTAAAGAACTGAAAATTTAGATATGACAGAAATTTTAAGATCTTTAATATATAACTAAAATCACAGTTCAAAAGAATTTGAAACATGCACAATGGTTCAGATAATATCAATAAAACAAACATTCATCTGATAGCAAATGTTGGCTGGAGTGGATACTCAAGAGGGGGGGGATTGAGTTCCTACTTAAAACTTATTCTAAAAACTTTAGGATAAAGATCCCCTAATATTGAAATAGACCAGTTAATTAATGAAACATTGATATAGATGTTTAGTTGGTCAATAGGTTTCTCAAAGGGTGATTATTCCTCAGTTGAATCAGTGTAAAACACTTCTTCAACTTTTGAAACAAGTTTACTGAATTAAAAACCTGTACACACTAACCAGAAATAACTATAAAAGTTATTATAAAAACATTTTTCTGTTTTTAAAACAATGAGTATAGAAACATAGAAAAACATATTATAAAAAAATATAGTACACATAAAAGTTAAACAAGAGGTTCGGTCTCAAGCTGAGACTTAATCCTCTCCAATTTGTGATCACCTTCCACCAAGCAGTTTATATTGAAAATAAACTTGATACACAACTTGTGTATGGATTTAGAATAGTTAGCACGAGCTGTCTAGGGTTCACACAATCTACCATAGTTCTTCATGGAAAAAACAAACAATACAGATCACACACGGTCCCTTACAAAATTATGTGTGGGAAAAAAGGTGTAAGAGAAGTTTGATGTGAGGATTTTCAGTATCCTCTATTTAAGCACATGAGACAGTGTTTGTAACACAGACACACACTTCTCAAAAGTGTAAAATAAAAGAACACAGTAGATACAACAGTATAAGAGTATGTGTAGAATGCTCTGTGTGTTTACAATTCATCTCTTGACTCTTGGGAGTGAAGAAATTGCAGTTCGACTCTTTCTCTGAATGTTTTCCTCAAAACAGAGTGTCACAACTCTAGGTTCTAGGTGTTCTACTTTTTGATTGGATAGAGAGTAGAAGAAGGAAATAAGATGTAAATTTAATCTCCAAAATGATCTTTGATATTCTCATGAGTTCACAGTGTGAATGCTGGATGGTTATTCATTGATCTCACACATAGTTTCTTTTTTGTATACTTTTCTTCTTTGCACATGTATACATCCGCACCACTACACTACTTTTATTCCTTGACCTTCTATTTTATATTTTAGGTCTAACAATAGGAATGATTAAATCACGTGCAGTACTCCCCGTACCTCATACGGCCCTAGGTACAGTCTCTTAATATGTCTACAATAAACATTAATTAATGTTAGAAGCATTAAAGTTACCAAATATGAACATTATAATAATTTTAAGAATTTGACAAAGTATGGAAGGGTAGGAATCAATAGACTTGTAATGTTATCCTTCCCAATGTTAGGATTCAATAGTAGGTGTGCATAGATAACCTTTATCGGTGACCTTCTCAACGGTAACCTTCAGCGGTGGACTTACATTGGTGACCTTGCATCAGTGACCTTGCATCGATGACCTTTGCATCAGTGACCTTGCATCAGTGACCTTTGCATCCGTGACCTTTCATCAGTGACCTTTGAATCAGTGACCTTGCATCAGTGACCTTTCATACTTTGAGAAATTATTCACTGTAAGCTTGAACAAGAGAGCAGTGAGATTAAAAGTATATAGATATTAATTTGATATAAACATGATTTTCACATAAACGATTATCCTATAAGAGAAACTTAATTATCACATAAATGTAACATGATTTGGGATTATCAAAACATGATTTGGTATTATCAAAACATGATTTAAGATTAACAAAACATGATTTTGGATTATCAAAACTGGTGAGTCCAACACTCTGTGCTCATGGGAACTGATCATTGGAAGAAATTGAAGGTGAAATTGATTGTGGGGATTGAATACAAATTTTTAGGGGAAGAAAAAGACATTTAGGTTGGTTATTTTCACTTGGAGTTTTCTAAAGAAGTTGATGAATGACACATCAAAGAACACCACATGGATATCTATTGCCTTTAGTTAGGATTTCACTGCTTTTATCATTCATTTTTGAATAAGGTGATAAATCCTTCCCCGTTTTCACCATTCCACAGACATAAGAATTGACTAGATTTCTGAAGAGGTGAACCTTATCTCTTCTACTTCTTTAATTTTATTTTTTTTTCATTTTTTCTTCTATTTTTTGAATACAATTGATGTTTGTTTGATGTTATGTTTATTCTTACTCCATATTCTTTATGATCTAAAATCTTTATAAAAATAGAACTAATTTGTGGGGATTTATTCAAGAATTAAAACTCTATTCTTCTTGAAGATCTAAGCTTCATGCAAACCATCATCACTTCTCCTTCACTCTTATCAGATTGTGAATGTGATTTGGGGTGTTGTAGAGAAAAAGTTTTCATAGGAATGATTTGATACTCTTTTTATTTATATATTTTCACAACCTCTCTCATTTTATTGATTGAGAATATGAGTTTGGTTATGTGATTTTATGATCTCAATTGGATCATTCTAGATTGTGAGATTTTTTTCCATAATGATTCTATTGAGTGATTCATTTTTTCAATCTAGAGTAATACTTAACCACTAAATAAATTCTATGTTCGAGTGACCATTGTTAGGTGAGAGTGGCTTGAGATCTCAATAATTAGTCATGTATTGAGGGAGTTGATATTTGATGGTTTTATCTATCAGTATATCTATGATAAAGACTTGAGGGTGGATCTACTTAGATATGGACATGTTCTTTCCAACTTATTTTCTCATTATCTTGTTTTTGTTCCTCTATTTCTTATTCATTCGCTTTGTTTCCATTCTATTCTCCCACTTTATGATTTTTATAACTTTTTTTTATGTTTTAGTTTAATGTATTAAATATATATATAATCAAAAAAATATTTTCAGAAAGATTAATAGGGATTTAGACACTGCTTCCACGAGAGCGACCCAGAGGTTAGCTATTGTACTATATTTTAGATTTATTAATATATCTTTGACCATCCTCACGATAAGGAAACTGTCCGATTTTTTAATTCCCCACACTTAATAAATTTTACTCATGGTAAATTCAATGAATTTTATTTATTCATAAAAATACTAAAAGAAAGAAAGAGACCATCCTACCTAAGTTCTAAATCACTCTAGAATCAAAAGAAGATAAAAAATCCCTATAAGTTTTGAATAATCATACATCCTATGTGAATTTCACTCACCAACTCATTTCCATTTCAAATTTGGTTCTATTTATAGGATTGTAAAATTTTGGATAAAAGTGGAACTCAAATTTTAACAAAAGTCCCCAGATTTAATCTTTCTCCCTTAGGTTTCACAAATCAAAGGTGGATTATTTTCACATCATTAATACAAATAAAATTATTTTTATATAGGTAAATTGTCCCCTTATTTATTTGGGTTCAATAATACCCTCATATAAATGAGATCATTTTTTAAAAGGACCGTTATTTTAAATTTTCCTAGTCATATTTATTGTACATAAAAGTATGCAAAGAACTTATTGAATTTGAAAATAGATTTCATTTAAATATAGAAATTTAACCAATTCCCTTATCTCAAAGACTCACCATGTGATCCCATTTTACCAAATATTTAATAGAATTATATGATTACCATTTTATTTGGATTATTAAAGTTTTTGATCAAAAGGAGAATTAAATCTAGGTTCAAATTCATATCTTTGGTTCTCTCAAGTTGAAATAAAAATTCAACTATGAACTCACCCACCCCAATCCATTTCCTAGTTCTTAATTTGAACATAAAAAAAGTGGGGCATAAACACTTTTTAATCCTACAATTAAAAAAAATTCGACTCTTTAAAACCCCTCAACTTGGAGTAAAATTATCACATAGCCAAGAACAAAATGGTGCAGTTTTTTATGTTGTTTTTTTATTTTTTTTTATATTTTGTTTTGTTAAATAGTCTAAGAAAAAATTTTATTTATAGGAATACTAAAATTAAATTTGATTGGGTTGAAATTTGAAAACATTTAAGGGTTTTTAATGTATTATAATGAAGTATAGTTTAGCTTAATTGAGACCCCTCCCCCACACTTAAAACTAAACACTGTCTCCATTGTTGAATCACCAAGTGGGGGGCACATGTATGAAGATTGAAAAAAATTTAGAAATGAATCATAGTAAAATAATGTTTTGAGGGGTGATAAGAATGTTCAAACAAAACATTTTCTACAAACCAAGTAGATAATTAATTCAAAAATTACCCATGATGATGCCTCAAAGAAATATAGAATAGAATATAGTGTTCTAAAAGGTTTCATGCATCAGATGAGTTCATGAATGATTTTCAAAGGGTTTATAAAATTTAACATGTAACAGCATAATCTGAATCATGAAATGCAGCATGCAAGACAAACCTTCAGTAATAAATTTAAAACAGTGAATTCTATAGAACCAGAAGAAGCACTAGAATAGATTTGAAATAATTCAAATAGTTACTCCCTAGATATGTATAATCTCTTCTCAATGTTTTAAAACAAAAATGTAACCCCTTTAAACTAAGGAAAAATCTATCTGGTAGAAAAAATGAAGATCCTACAAGATGAATAGATTAATGTGATAATGTATAATTTAATGAAGAATTTTATGTTGACTAGAGTTTGAGTTGAGGGAAGTTTTATCATGTGTTCTCCAATTATCATACTATTTTTTCATTGATGTTCTAAATGAGTCTACCTTTGGTAAAAGTTCTAACAACCACCGATACCATGAACCATATACCATAAACACCTTTGGGATACTTGTAACCAAAAATTTTGAATAAGAAGATAACAAACATGAGTAATAATATGAAAGTGGAACTCTAGAAACCATGGTTCACTAATGGAGGGAGTCAAATAACCAAGTGAGGATTAATTATTTAAATAGGGAAGAAAAAGAGAAACACCCAAAATCATAGGTTTCATCACATATAGCAAAAAAATTTAATACTTTATCCAGAATCTATTCCCCTAATTTATTATACCCATGGTCATTTAATGGGTATGAATCTTCATTAATTGATCCCTCAATATTTCTGTGTAAAAATTCATAAAGTTCACATAAAATCTTATGTAACTCAATATTTTTATGAAGTATCATAAAAATTCCATCACCCAATGAATAAGTCTCCTAACATCAATAAATTTAAAATACATAAAATTACTCAAAGAATTAGGTAAAGTAAATCACAATTCATCATGATATCCAATATGACTAACTTCACTCTCAATGGGCTCCCTCACATTTCCCCCCACACCGGAGAGTTTCTCAATTTCATAAAAAGAAATTGTATTTTTTATAGGTGGATCACTATAAATTTCAGAGCGAATTTCAAAGGAAGCTTCCTTAGGTGAGGAAGTGGGAGAACCATTTGGATCTTTTAGGGATATCTCAAACTCATGGAAATAAATTTCATTATTCAGGTGGTTCAAAGAGTAAGGTGTATACCTAATGTCTATATTTGGTGAGATGTCTATAAAATCCTCTAAATCACTCTTAATAGATTGAGAAAATTAATCTCCAACTTTAGGAGGATCATAATGGATTTTATACTAATCCTCAGAATTATAATATCTATTTTTGGAAGAAAAAGCATCATCAATAGACTTTCTCTCCTTAGGTTGGTAGGAACAAGAAATAGTTTCAGGGAGGGTATCATGGGAGGGTTTTAAACTTTGTAAAAAATTATAAAAATCATCAGTAAGATAAATTCCTATTGGATTGACCATTTCGTGGTTTTGAAAAATGTATTTATTAATTTGGTTATCAACTATACCCATCCCTTATAGCTCTTTTTAGACTCAGATTTAAGAAAAATTTAATCAAAATGTTCACTAATAAATTCAATGATCACATCATCAAAGGGATGATGATTTTATTTTCCAATATTATATCAAAACACATCATCCCAAAAATAAATAAACATACAACAAACCTAATTTGGAGACTATTTTTAAACATGAAATTTCTCTTAGTCCTCATGATCTTGGAGGGTAAACTTTCCCTTTAAAACATTGATGATATCCCCAAAATTTTTTACCTAAAATGAGTGCAATCATGTTATCACAATTCATGTGTAGAATAAGAAAGTTAGTGGGGAAATATAGATTCTCTAAATCAACTAATAGATCATCCACCATCTCATAATGGTAGGTAAGTGACCTATCAACTAGGTGTAGAGACACTGAAGTTGGATTCATATCCTTAAGGTGAAACCTTTTGAACAAGGAGTAAGGAATAAGGTTGATTCTACTAATTGAAACAAGCCACTAATATCCTCAATTTTTCCAATTTTACAAGATATGAAAAAATTATACGGTCTTTAGGTTTGGAAGGAATATTATTTTTAACTATGCCACTACATTCCTCATTCAAAATTTCAATTGATCTCTCACCCTAATCCATGCTGTTATCTAAGAACCTTTTTAGAAATTTTAGATAAGAGGGGATTTTTTTCAACTCATCCATAAAGGTCATATTGATATTGAATATCCTAAACCTATGAAGGTATTTGAGGTAATCATGTTCATTTTTATTTTTCATACTTTATGGAAAAGGGATAGTAGGGGGACAATTATTAAAAAAATAGGTGGGTTATTCTAATCATCCTCAAAACTCTCCTTCTTATTTCCCTATTTTATAAATTCAAATTCCAAATTCCATTTTTATTGGTCTTTTCACATGAATGTTTAAAATAATTCTTAGATTCTTCAAATATGGCCAGATTTCTAGATTTGGGATTTTTTTGATTTTTAGTTCAAGTTTCATCTTAGACATTAATTTCTTCACCGTTGACTATTCCCTATCCAGTTACTGAATTTTAAGGCTTGATATATTTGTTACTAACATCAAATTCTATATTGGGTTTGACTTCACTGTGCCTGATAATTTTCCTTTATATCTTTCACCTAGTTCTCCAGCCATTTAACCCATTTTAATTTCTAGACTATGAATTCTGGAATATGTATCCTCTTTTAATAAACGTATATCACCTAAAATATATAGCAAAATTACCTGAAGTACCCCTTGAGAATTGGATGATTCATCCCCATATTGATTTGAATATTTAGTCCTAGGATGAATTTGTTTGTTTTATGTAGTTCTCTATTTAATTACACCTTGAAGATTACAGGATATATTGGGGGTATTTTTTATCTATCATTGTATTAGTTTGAGAGGGGATATTGAACACAATGATTTATAACACTAAATTCAAAAAACCAGGCACTCAGTTCATAATATATAGGAATGTAAAAATTGGTACTATATCTTTGATTGTGACCAAACAAACCATATCGGAAACACTTCTCCCTAAGTACACTATTATCTATAACAATATATTAGGGAGAAGTGAAAGTTTAAACAAACACCTATATCTTTATTGTGCACTTATACAGAGAATTCTATGAAAGTTTATCAAAAAATTGTTTAATAATATCTTCAGTAAAATTAGGAATGTAACCCACACAATATTTATCAAACAAATTATGATTTTATGGGTAATAACATTATAAAAAGTATCCATGAAAATATGGGGAACTAATTGATGGTTGGTAATTTTCTTAATAAGGCTTATAAACATATTCCATGACTAATGAAACAACTCTCACTTATACTAGAAAAACCTTGTGATATTATGTATCACTTCTATGGTGGTGTTCCTAGGTTAGAGTTTGGATTCAAATGCATTGAAAAACTCATCATAGGTTTCAAAAATATCTTCATCTATGTTATGGAACCAAGTACTAGGCTTACCATTAAAAAATAATGGAAAAGATCTCAACTAAAACTAATCTTAACCTAGACCTTGTAAATGATTATATTAGATATAACTATAAAAGTATCTAATAAACTCTAATGATACCTCTACAGGTAGAACATTTAAATAAGGAAGCTGATAGATATGTGAATATTTTATTACATAGTTCCTAAACCCAAGAGACAACCTGATGCAAGACATATTGCTTGACACTATTGGAATTTGGAACTCCCTAACTCCATTTATCATAGGGGAAGGAACTAAAGGCTGTGGTGCATTAAAATTTTGATATATAGATCTTTATAAATTATAGTTATCTTGATTTTTCATTTAAATTTACTTTTTTTTTCTATAAACAAAATATAGTTCACTAATTTAAGAAATTATAGTTTCATGCTCTAACTTATAAGACCTCATGTACATACAAGAAACATAAAAAAGTTCTTTTTTTTTGAAATTTATTAATGTTTTTAGATTTTTTAAAATTTCCAGGTTTTCTATTTTTATGTTATTGTTATATATATATATATATATATATTGTTTTTTACTTGATTACATGTGTCATCCACAAAATCGGCACCAAAATTTGAAGTGAACATAATTAAACGATGAACAAATTTAATATTTATAAACCCACTTGAAACCTATAACTAGTATTATGGTAAGAAGGGTAGAAGCATAAAGATGGAAAATGATTATGAAGACCAAAGAAAAGAAAAAAAAACAAACTAAAACTAAAAAAATAGTGGAAAAGATGCAATAATGTAGGAGATGAGATGCAATGTGTGGCGTGAAATGAAAATAGTGGAAGAAATGAATGAAAAATGAAATATTAAATAAAATTAGTAGTAGTAGGGATCAAAACAAATAGTTGACATTGGATGAATTTGGGGTCCTCAGGCTATTTTGAACTGATAAAAAGATATTCTCACATTATATTCAAATTAATTTAATTATTTAGTGCTTGAGAAAAGGTGGATATTCACTGATCTATCATTACAGTGAACTTCTACCATTTTGTGAACATTCCTTAGTTTTGATATTTTGATCTAAACTTTATAATTTATCCATTCATTATAAAGAAAAGATGAATTGACCTTTTCCAATTTTCTATACTTTGGTCAATGATCCAAGGTGAAATGATTTCATGACCATCACCTTTAGATTCTTAATTAATGTGAATTTATGCTGATAATAAGAAAAATACCACCAAACATAAAATTTCACTAAAAAAGTTTTAATAGAAGAATAATGGATAAATTAATCTCATATCATCACATCTAGATTCCCCTAAGTGATTTAACTACTCATGAAAATAAAAATATAGAAAATGAGAGAAAATATATGAAGAAATGTGTCTGGTGATATTGTTTCTTTCCTCAAGATCCAAATCTATATTTTCTCCTAGATCTATTATCTCCCCCCTATTCTGTGTGTCCCATTGTGAATGATGGCATAATGTTAATCGTGTATTAGATGGTTTTTAAATGCACCCCATTTTGATGGTTTGTGTACCCCTACCTTGGGTCATCTCTCACTTGGTGATCTTATAGATCCTTCTTATTCTTTCCACATCCCATTTAAAACTCCTATAACAGCTCCCAAATGATCTCTCTTGCCTCTACATGACACATTCAATATGCATATTTCTCCATAACGGTGACTATAGCACAGACCCCTTCCAAAATAATTCTCAACTTCTTGAAGCTTTGAGCCATGAAAAAACCAAAATCCTGAACCCATATGCTCTCCATAAAGAATGTTCAAGGGATATGATCACTGAGTGAAACTACTCTAGTCCCCACGATCTCCTCTTGCAATCCTCTTATAAGAAAAGAAATCAAGAAGATGTCAAATACACTAGTAGCTCCAATTAGTTCTCCCAAATCCCCCTTTGGTATTGTCTATATTTTTATATTTTTATATAAATATATACATATATATTACTTAATTTAATTACATTAGTGTTAAATATATTATAATTAAATATATGTTACTTATTTTAATATATATGTCTACATAAAAATACCTTTTATTATTATTATATAAACATGTATTATATACATTTATTTATATTTATTATTATTATCATTATTAGTATTATTATTTTATTTTATTTCTTATCTATTGAGACCTTATCTTACCCAAGGAAATTCATCTGCAACTTCATCTATAGGTAGCCATGGTGGCGCCAATATCTCGACACCTTCTCGACGATAGAATTTGAATGTCGATCGACGGTTGCAGTTCTATCCTCAACTGAGGCTTCATCCTCATGTCGATGTTCGGTCTATGATGGAGAGGCAACGAAGGAGAGATTGAAGATCAATAGATTCACTAGGTGGCTGACTTGTAGATTATAGGCAGAAGTAGAGATTCCGAGCAGATTTTTTTTAAATACATTTTTTTAAAAAATATTTTTAAAAAAAAACCTAGGTTATTTTTTTTTTGAAAATATGATCTAAAGCTATCAGCGAAACTGCCGCCTTTTGGGTTATGTCAAAAGGCAGCAACCCTGTTGCTGTCTTTCTTCTAAAAAATTTACTTTTTTTGTATTTTAAAATTTTTTATTTTTGTTTTGTTTTGTTTTGTTTTGTTTACGTATATATTACAAAACTTTTCAGTAGAATTTATCTGCTATTTAAAATCCTACAGTACTACCATACATCAGTCTGTATTCTAACAAAAGTTCTCACTAGGGCTCCCTTTTATAAGAGGGCATACCCTCAAAATCATTCTATATTTCTGATATGGGATTCTAGTTCTCCCTTTCCAACGTAGAAAATTCTACATTTCCGATGTGAGATTTTATTGAAAGTACGTGACTTTGAAGTACTATTAAATATAAATTATAATACCAATATAAATGAAAATTAAAACATGTATTAAATATATAAGAAATGGTTGAAAATAGAAAATAATTTAAAAAAAATGAAGATAAAAAATAATTTATAAGTTTTCAAAACCACCTACTTGAAACTTAAAAATGTTTCATGTACGTTACTTTGGTAGATTATAAAATATAAATTACATGAGCACCATAGATGAAACATATACAAAATAGTTGAAAATAAAAAGAATTTTGTAAAAAATGTTGATGGAAAATAATTTATAAGTTTTCAAAGACACGTACATGAAACATAAAAATGATTGAAGCACATGAATTTGAATGACTATAAAATATAAACTATAAGACCAATATAAATGAAACTTAAAAAATGAATTAAATATATAAAAAATAGTTCAAAATCAAAAGGATTTGGTAAAAAATATTCATGAAAAATAATTTATAAGCATTCAAAACCACCTACTTGAAACTTAAAAATGATTCAAGTTTGTGGCTTTTAAAGACTATAAAATATAAACTATAAGACCAATATAATTTAAAGTTAAAATATGTATTAAACATATAATAAATTATTTAATTAATATTATTAATAATTAATTATATAATAATTAATTAGTTAATTAGTAATTATTAAAAATTAATTATATAATAATTAACTAATTAATTACTAATATAATTATTAAGTATATAATAATTAATTAGTTAATTATTAATATAATTCTCAATTAAAATTATTCATTATAATTAATAATTAGTAATTATTAAATATTATTATAAAATAATTAATTAGTTAATTGGTAATTTAATTATAAATTATATAATTGTTAATTAGTTAATTAGTAATATAATTATAAATTATAATTATTCATTATAATTATTAATTAATATTATTAATTATAATTACTAATTCTTATTAATTAATTATTAATGAGTTAATTCGTAATGTAATTATTAATTATATAACTATTAATGGTATAATAATTAGTTAGTTAATTAATAATTATTAATAATTAATTAGTTAATAATTAATTAGTTAATTAGTAATATAATTAGTTAATTATTAACATAATTATTAATTATTTAATAATTAATTAGTTACTTAGTAATATAATTTTTAATTATAAAATTTTTAATTAGTTAATTATTAAAATAATTATTAATTATATAATTTTTAATTAGATAATTAGTAATTATTAATCAATAATTATATAATAATTTATTTTTTATTTATTAATTTAATTATTAATTATATAAGATTTAATTAGTTAATTTTTTTGAAAAATATAGAGTTGATGCCCTTTTTATAATTATTTAATTAGTAATATAGTTATAAATTATAATTATTCATTATAATTATTAATTATTATTTATTAAAAATTAATATATAATTATTAATAATTTAATTGGTAATATAATTATTAATTATACAATATTTAATTAGTTAATTAGTAAAATAATTATTCATTATAATTATTAATTAGTAATTATTAAAAATTATTATAGAATAATTAATTAGTTAATTAGTAAGATAATTATTCATTATAATTATTCATTATAATTATTAATTAGTTAGTTGATTTATAATATAGTTATTAATTATATAACTATTAATTGTATAATAATTAGTTAGTTAATTAGTAATTATTAATAAATAATTATATAATAATTAATTAGTTAATTAGTAATATAATAATTAATTATTTAATAATTAATTATTTAATTTGTAATATAATTATTAATTAGTTAATAATTAATTATTTAATCTATAATATAATTATTAATTATATAAATTATAATTAGTTAATTAATAACTATTAATCATTAATTATATAATAATTAATTAGTGAATTAGTAATATAATTATTAATTATATAATAGTTAATTAGTTACTGTTTTGAGAAGGAAAGAGCCGAGGCTATTTTATAATGAGTAAATTAGTAATATATTTATAAATTATAATTATTCATTATAATTATTAATTGGTAATTATTAAAAATTATTATATAATAATTAATACGTTAATTAGTAATATTATAATTAATTATATAATAGTTAATTAGTAAATTAGTAATATAATTATAAATTATTATTATTTATTATAATTAATAAATTTTAATTATTAAAAGTCATTATATTACTAATTAATTTGTTAATTAGTTAATTATTAATAATTACTAATTAACTAATTAATTATTATATAATTACTAATTAATATTATTAATTAAATAATTAAATAGTTTATTATATGTTTAATCAATGTTTTACGTTTCATTTATAATGCTCTTATATTTTATATTTTATCAGCTTTCAAAGGAACATACTTGAAACATTTTTATGTTTCAAGTAGGTGGCTTTGAATTCTTATAAATTATTTTTTATCAACATTTTTTATGAAATTATTTTTATTTTAAACTATTTATTATTTGTTTAATCCATGCTTTAAGTTTAATTTATGTTGGTCTTATAGTTTATATTTTAAATACTTACAAATTTACGTACTTGAAACATTTTCAAGTTTCAAGTATGTGTTTTGAGAACTTATAAATTATTTTTCATCAACATTTTTTACAAAATTATTTTTTATTTTCAACTATTTTTTATATGTTTAACCCATGCTTGATGTTTCATTTATGTTGGTATTATAGTTTATATTTTATATTCTTTCAAAGTCACATACTTGAAACATTTTTATTTTTCAAGTATTTGTCTTTGAATCCTTATAAATTATTTTCCATTAACATTTTTTTGAAATTATTTTTTTCATCCATTTCTTATATGTTTAATCCATGTTTTAAGTTTCATTTATATTGGTCCTATTCTTTATATTTTATAATCTTTCAAAGTCACGTACTTGAAAGAGAATCCCACATTGGAAATGTAGAATGTTCTACGTCGGAAAGAGAGAACCAGATTCCCATAATGGAAATGCAGAATGATTTCCAGGGTAAGCTCTATTATAAAATGGAGACTTGGGTGAGAGCTTCTGTCAGAATCCAGATTGTTCTAATGGCAGTAATTTTATATTTTAAATAGATGATAAATTTAGCTATTTTTTTATTTTTTTTGTTTGGTTTTGTTTTTATATATATAAACAAAAATAAAATAAAATATGAATATAAATAAAATTTAAAAAAAATATATTATTTTTTTAGGTTTTAGTGGAATGATGGCATCACCGATTCCACCTTTCACCTAATGAAAAAGGTGGCATCTGTGATGCCACCTTTGCGGTGTATTTTTAAAAATATTTTTAAACCATCTATTTAAAAAATAATAATTTTGTTTAAAAACATTATAAAAAACTCATCTCGAGCAGTATATGTTGATGCAACCACGACAGATGGGGAGGCCAACGGTGGATCTGTTGATGGTCCTGGATCTGCTACCTAAAAAATAAAATTAATAAATAAATTCAAAATATTGTGAAATTATTTATTTTCGAATTATAAAATTTGTTAATTTAATTAAATAATTAAAATAAAACAAAAAAACATAAGAAAAAAATTTATTACAAAAAACAATGAAAATAAATAAATCAATTAAATAAAAATATTAATTATACAAATTAATATTTATTAGTTTGAAATATAATTAAATACAGAATTAAAAAAATAAAATAATTACATTAATTTATTAAAAATATTATTTTAAAAAACATAAAATGAAAAAAATAATGAATTAAAATAATGGAAATGAAAAATATATAATTTAGTAAAAAGAACATGAATAACAATGATAGTTAATAAAAAATAAATAACATACCTTTACATTTTTCAAAAGAACTAAGATAAATAATAAAATGCATACTTTCACAAAAAATAATAATTTTAACAATTTAATACAAAAATGAAAACAATTTTTAATTATTCACCAAAATACATTATTTTAATAATAAAAAGAAAATTAATTGTAAAAAATGATGTAGAAAGAAGTAGTAAATAAAGGACAGATCAGTATGTATACATAAAAGGGAATAACATGAGGTAATATAGTGAGATTAAAATCTACTTTAAATACTAAGTTTGATATTCCTTCCAAAGTGGAACTTGTTAGGTCCTCAATCATCCAACTAGGTTGGTCATGCCATAGTTGGGTTCCCTTAGATTATCTTTTGTATGGAATAAAATGATGGGTGGCACTTGATCAGCCTAGTGTACGTAATTCCATAGCCAGTTTCCCCTATAATTTCTTTTATTATCTTATTATTGGTGCTTGTTTTGGGTTAGATCCATTAGGAGATCAAAATAAGATTAGGTTAATAGAGGAATATAGTTGTGTATATCCATAAGATGGATTTTCAAAAATCGTTGTCTGCTCACTAATTTAAGATTCAAAAATTTTGTGATAGGGATGATGCCCTACCTAAATAACTACGTAGTGATATAAATTCCATAGTAGAATCATTTCTCAAAAAATACAGATCTTGGATCACTAACGGATATAATGAATTTTAAAAGGGGTAATCATTTTATTAGGAGCATATTTAATAAAATTACTCATTTAAATGTTATAATACATGATACTCAACTAATAAAAACTTATGTTTACAATAATATCATCATTATCATCAAGTTAATATTTCTGAATAGTCATTGATAAAGAGAATCTTAATTCTTATTACACCTAATACCGGTAACTTAAGAAAATTTAGTAAAAAATATTTTTCAATTTATGAAAAAATCATAATGAAACTTCTATGTTTTCGAATAGTAATAATTCAATATGATTTCATCATCTAAAGATATACCTTATTTAGTTTGTAAAACATCTTGGAATGTCCGTGTTCGGTATGGGTGTTATGTAAATTAATTATTTGATTTTGAAATGTACGTGATATTGAATATATATTTTACAATATGTTGTAAATGAATTGGAGTTCAAAATAAAAGGAAGAAATGATTGATCTTGTATTTTATATTCATGAGAAGATGTAATTAGTTACTTCATCAAGGATTTTAATGTAAAGGATTTTATCAAAATTAAATGAATCTATTTAAAGGTTGTGTATCTTAATCTCATTTCTCTTATGTGATAAGATAAGTTATTCAAGTTCAAAGAGTTGTTGTGGAAAAGTATGAGATAATTAATTTTATACACTTGGTTTATGATTCAAAAATTTATATAACATTTTTTTATAATAAGTTATCGATAAAAGTATTTATTGAAGATAATAAATATTTATTAAAATATGAGGGAATGTGTTCTCACCACTCATCAGTGGTATATTTTATTAAAATAATATTTTAAATGAGAAATGTTCCAAACATATAAAATAAAATATTCTTTTTTTGTATCTTAACAAGAAGTTCTAAAAATAATATAGTGTTTAAGAGGCTAGTGAGAGTATGTTTGGACATAGACAAGTTATAAATTAACAGATGAAGGATAAAACCAATATTAAATTAATGTGTTTTTCATTTAATATCCTTAATGTTTAGGATTTATAATGATAACTAAATATTTAAATAGTTACATTTAGTTATTATGAAGAATTAAAGACACTATTTCTTGAGGGATTATAATAATCAAACTGATAAAAAAAATTAACTTATTGTTCAAATTTTTTAGGATATATGATTGTAAAAAGAAATGTAAATTGTTACAGTAGTTACCATAACAATGTTTTATCAATTTATTCTAAAAGATTTTAAGATTTAAAGTTAAATGTGAATGTAATAGTTATATATATTTATCATATTAAAGTGATTGTCACTTTATCCTAAAAGAGTTTAGAATGAATGGTAAACAATAATGTTTTTAGTTACATTATTTCAATGAAAGTTTTTAATGGAATTGGGTTCCAAATATGATTATAACAATGAACTTATAAAGAGTTCTAAGTAGATAAGAAAATTTGACATCATGACATTTTATGTAGTGAAGTTAAGAAGTTTGAATATGTAAAATAAGTTGAATAGTTTTAAATATTATTCCTAAATCTCACCATTTTTCAAACTTGATTTCATTATAGATGATTATCACTAAATATTTAGTGGTAGTTTTTTATTATATGGTCTCATAGAGAAGTGAAAGTGATTATATATGATTTAATGTAATGAAAAAACCCATAAAGTAAAACAAACATATGAATGATTTAAAATGTTTACATATTTGATTTTTTAATCTTGTAATTATTCTGGTCATGATAAATATTATTAAAAGGGTTTAAATGTATAGAATGTATCATATTAAAATATAATCTATATTATATAATTATTTTATTTTGGTTTCATAAATGTATATATGGATATAAATTATATGAAGTGTAACAACAAATGACTTCTTAAAGGAAAAATTTGTTTTTATCCCTAACAAATATTCACCATGGAGTATTATAAATTATGAATAAGTTTTGAGGTTTGCATGAGTAGTATTATTTTATTGAGATACAAGAGATGATCATGATTCACAAAACTATGAATAATATTTTTTGTGTGCACTAGATGACCAACCCAATATACCACCTAGAGTTTCATATAGATGTATTTGGTATACTGGGTGTGCATGAATCATATTTGAGTCCCCATTACCCGAGGATAGAGATATACCTAGTATGGTATCCTTCATACTTTGATACCGTACTTATGAAAGTCTACATATTGACTTAGATAATATGGAGGTGGTTGGGTAGGTTGTTGATCATGTCATCAATTGGATCTTATTCAAGATGAGATTATTCGTCTCATGTTATGAGTATAGAATATGTGCCCTCAATTGAGATAAACTTTAGGAGTTTTTGGCTACACCTTGATATTATTTATCTATTGGGATAAGTTACATGTGATTTTATTATCTATAAGGATGAACTATATGTGATGTATTAATCCATTAGTCAATTATATACTCTATGAATCAAGAACAGGTGAGTTTTATATATGGGATTGACATGATCCCTGTCCCATGGTCACTTTATTTCTTAGAAAAAGGGGAAATACAAGAATTTATATTTATGTATGTTGAAAACTAGTGGACACATATATAAATATACATGTGTTTAATAGAGATCAATCCATATCCATTTATTGAATGAGAAGAATTGATGTTTTCTATAAGACTCTCTTTCCTTGTATATATGGATATAGTGATTATTTTTTGTTTTCAATGATATAAAGCTCCACAAGGTCACAATTTTTGGCTGATAGAATGGGGATTGAGTTTGACTTGTATAGGTACACTGAAATTTTTCAAGGTATTTTATATAATGCGATACAAGGTGATGTTAATTATATCTTTCTAAAAGTGTTCTAGAAGATATAAAAATGTAGTTTTGGATATAGTTTCACAATTTATTTTATATGATATAATATAAGCTGAAATGACATAAAGTCTATTAGTCTTTAGTTAAACTGAGAAATTGAAGGATATATTCCCTAAATCCATATTTACATATTATATAAGTATGGGTTTTTTCTTATTTCATGAAACTTATGATTTGAATGCATTGGGTATATTATTTCGTGTGTTATATACACCTAAACCATTTCACTTAGATAATCTACCATTAAATGAAATCATTTCATATTTATATGAAAATTATAATGAGTAAACTCATATAATGGATGAACTAGCCATTTTATTTATACATGCATTTTTACACGTGTGTTAATGACAAAAACACCTTTGGAATGTCCTAAGGTGGAATATAAATCCCTACCATGTGATGGGATAGATTGTGTGTGGATAATCAACCATTGAATCGTCAGAACTTAGAGCCCATTTCATCTTCTTCAATTTCATATAGTGGTATGATAATGCAGTGGGGAAATGTGAATTCCATCTGAATATCATATGATTTAGTGAAATTTTTGGATACACTATGAAGGATAGATTCTTGTTCCTTCTTTGGCGATCTCTCTCAAAACCATGTGACCGAGACCAAAATTACGTGGTGGCTTATTCGATGTAAGGTACACCTATACAATATTTCTTCATTTTAGTATTTTAAATAGTTTATATTATCTTGCATGTATATCCTTCGATAATGTCTTTTAATCACTTGTGTTCGATCAAATAAATGTTATTATACTCTAAGAAAACCCTTCAGAACTATAAGTAGAAAAACAAAAATAATGTTAATTATGAATACATTATTTTTTATACTTTATCCTGTTAATTTATTCAAATTTCTTCCCTTATTTTCAAAAAATACAGTAATTTTTCAAAACATAGTAGACTAAATCAATGTTTATAATACTATAATATACACCTTAATATTATTTAACAACTTATATTTATTTATTATCAAAATATATAATTTTTAAATAATTAAAAGTAATAATTCCCATAGATACCCTCGCTTTTCATACATTAACATTACATAACATTTGTTGAATACTTAAAACATTATAAAAAAGGACACCGAAACACCATACTAGTATAGTGCCTTTAAAAACATAGAAACATAAACACTGATACATAAGAGAGATATATTATCTCCTATTAGGTTATTCTTGAATAGAAACCTTCTTAGACACATAAAAAAATAAATATCTTCATAAGTTGGGGAAGGAAACAAAAAAGGGGCGAGCTCAAATGATCAATAAGGGTAAACAAGGGAGACATGTAAGAATAATCATAAGCATAAGAGTATGATAACACAATCATGAAAATAGAAGATCATACAATTCATATCAAAGATCATATATATGAGTCATGGCATAAACCTTGGCACTTTATAAGACATGAATCATAAATAGATAAAGAACATAAGCCATAAAAGCATAAAATTGGAATAAAACATAGAATTTTGGAAAACACATAAGCACATATAATTATTTCCATAGTTTTCAAGACATTACTATTGAGACTATATTAGTGGAAAAATTCCTTTACTGAACTGGATTCACACCCTATTCTAGCCCTTTTTTTCTAATTCGAGTTCACCCCTTATTTAATTCCTTTATTATTGAACTGAGTTCATTTCCCATTCCAGACATGTAATACTAAACCAATTTCATTTCTTATTACATCCATGTCTGTCTCATGATATATAAATCTTTACACAATTCATTGGAGGGGGATATAGGTCCCACCAATTTCATAATGAAATTATACATACATGTTCCACAAAATCATACATAATCATATCATAACACATGAAATGAAATGGGAATAATAAATATGTAATCATACCGTAACCTATGGAGAAATATATAGGTTCCATAATCATTTAATCAAAAGAATAACCCATGAAAAGAAATAGGTTTAAAAAGAAAATAACCAGTGAAAGAGAAACATGTTTCATCAACATCATTCCATCAAAACATAATCTATTTAGAGAAATAATATGAATGGAAACATTGAATAATTTCCCTACAAAGTCACTAGTAACACCAATGGATGTTATCTTAGATTTTTAATAATTTTGAATTATCTTTTAAAAACATTTCTTGTATAAAAAATTCTTTCGGCATTGAAAAAGGATTTGTAAAACATAATTTTTTTTGAAAACATTCTTATTTGAGAATACATTTGAAAACATATAAAAGAATAATTTAAAACAATAAAACGTTTTTAAAATAATTTTTCCATGAAAATGGGCTTCACATGTCTTTTGAAAACATTTTTTAAAATATGGTTTTTGAATACAATAGATTTATGACCGGAGAGAGAGACAATCAAGTTTTACTTGAAAACATTATCTTAAGCACAAAAGAGTGGAAAATGGTACTAATACATGAGGATAACTTGAATAATTATAGGAGAAGTAAAATCATGTGTTTTCTTGAGATATGGATAATAATATTTCATCAAAGGAAGCACAAACATAAATAATCTCGAAAAGTGATGAGATTGTTTCAATATATGATTATAACTTGGAAACATGGGATTATATTCTCCTTGCATGAAAAAGAAATTACATGAATCTTAAAACATCGGGAAACATAATTAAATTAATGATATAACATGTAAAATTGAATTACATACACCTTGGAAGAGAATTTAGGTGTATTATAAAACAAGAGTCTCAAAGTAGGAAAATTGAGACAAAACTATTTTACTGATTTGGAAACTTTTGAAAAAAAACCATGAAAGAAAGATCACAGAATGGATATGTGAATATCAAAATATTTAATTATAATATTAATATAATACAATCATGGGATTTACATAAACCACACAAAAGGAAAGAGTGGAAAACATAGCATGTATCTCACAGAAATAAAAAGTGAGATGAAATCCCCTTACAATGTGTCTTGAATCTCACCGTACTCATTCAAACCACCTATATAATAAATATAATTTTATTATAAAAATTTTAAAGAACCATATTCTTGTATATATGGTATTATTTTGACCTTGTATTTCCTTCTTTTTAACAATACTATGTTAAGGTTTCACTTCAGGTAATATTTTCTTTATACTTGACATGTGTCTTAATTTATTATATCTTTTGTATTTATAATTTATCTAATTATTTACAAAATTTAAAATTTGATATAAATATCATTTATATACAATATATTTTTATTATAATAATCTATATAATATATAAGTATGAAACTAAATACATCATTCATGGAGACAGTAGATCTTACGTACGCATGAACGCTATTTTTGTATAATTATCGTGTTGAAAGAAAGAAAGTAAAAGACATATATGTATATATATGTATATATATATATAGAATTATTAATTTAGATTTATGATGTCATATATGTCTTATATATTCACTAAATCAATCCATAATACAATCCATGTAGTGTATGAACGAGTCCTATTGCTTTGAGGGGGCGGTGGTCCACACTTCCTCAAACTAAATTATTGTATTAACACCAAATGGAAATTAAAAAGATACGTTTTTTAAAAGGAAAAATAAAAAATAAAAAATAAATATAATATATAACATATATAATAAGGGTTTCCATTATAATTTCCGCCATGAGAGGTAGTAATGAAAATTGAACAATCATCATTTAGTGAGGCAGTAGTTTTTCGTACACATAAATAGTATATTTTTTATCCATTAAATAGAGGTGTGTGTAAGTTTGGGTTGAAAATTCATCCTAAAAATAATAGTATATTTTTGATACTGGTGTTTTTATAAAATCATGGAAAAAATAGAGTGGAGCGGGTCAAGAAGGAAAACAAAGGAAAGGACTTGTGAGAAGACGTTACCTCTTTATCGGGTAACTCCTTTTGGTTTATGCCAAAAAGATTCCTTGGATTGCCTTCTGACCAAGGTAAGGATTATAGGAATAAGGTAGGTATTTTGTGAAGTGGATTGGGTAGATATTGGCCTAACATAAGAGGGTTGATAGGTGTAAAAGAGAGAGAGATGTGGTGGCCTTTTATAAGGATGGGAAAGGAATCACTTGGTATTTTTGAAAACAAGCAAGGTATACCCATGTTTTTACCTAAAAAAGTAATAAAAATCATAAAAAACTCAATAATGAAAGGTTAATTGCAGAATAAGTTCCATAAAATGGGTTTTGGACAAGTGTGTAGGTCTTTTTGGTTCTTAAATTTAATTATTAGAACATATTTAAACATAATTTTACCTAAATTGATGTAAAACATTTTAATTACTTTCACTAAGATTTTCGGTCAAAAAATAATTTTAACTTATTATAAATTGTAAATTATTATTATTCCAAATATGGAATCTATTTTTTTAACTTACAATCATATAAGTGTTATAAATATAAAATTAATCTTGCAGTCAGGTAGACAATGCAAGATTTTAAAGTAAAAAATGGCCAAAAGATTGATAAGTTTTTATATCCAATTTCAATATAAAATTGGCTCAAATTTCCCAAATTAGATTAATTAATAAAAATATAATATAATTAAGCTTTTAATCCAAATTAAAATACAATTTACCCTTATAAATAAATTAGATGAAAAATAGTTTTGAATTAAAATTCGGTATTTTCACTATTCATCCAAAAATGAAGTTTCTCAAAAAAATCCCAAAAATTCACCCTAATATAATTTCCAAATTATAAATTAAAAAATAAAGTTTATTTTATCAAATTATATTTCAATTTTTTTAAAAAATTAATTTTATTATTTTTCCTAGAAGGACAATAAAAGTTGTTCATTCAAGGAAGCTTTATTTTTAAACATAATTTTTTTTCCAAAAAACATATATTTCATTATAATTATTTTTTATTTAAATGAAAAATTATAAAAAATATTTTAAAATTTGTTATTAATGTTCAGATTAATAAGTTTAACTTCTAGGTTATAATTATCTCATTTATATAATTATAACTATAAAATGATGTTTCATTTAAACATAATTGTTGCATGTAACATATTCCAAGTCGATGTTCCATGTAACGTACTCCAAGTTCATATTCCGTGTTATATACTACAATTACATTATATGTAAAAGGAATGTTTTAATTATTTCATTTTAAGAGATAAATTAAAATTTAATTTATTCGAAAAAAGGTCCAAAAAACTTGGGGTGTTATATTCTACCTCCCTTAAATTGAATTTGGCCCATAATATTCATCAATTAGGTAAAAACAAATAGGGATAATTTTCCTTCATCATGTAATAAATTTCCCACCTATATTCCTCTAAATTTTTTATTTCTCTAGAAAAAATTGACTATGTGAGTGGTCTTATTTTGAAAACATTCTCTATACGATCCGTAATTTCAACAGGTTGCTCCTCGTAAGAAAGATCCTCCTCTAGTGGTATAACCTCTGAGTCCAGTACAAGTGAATGGTCATATAAATACTTCAATTAGAGAGATACATGGAACACATCAAGGACTTGATATAGATTTGGAGGAAGTTCCAATCAATAAGCTACCATCCCGATATGATCAAGAATCTCAAAGGGACCAATATACCATGGGCTTAGTTTCCCTTTCTTCTTGAAATATCATAAATTTATTCAATAGTTGGATTCATCGAAACACCTTTTCACCAAATTCAAATTATAGATCATGTTGGAGGTTATCAGCAAAGTTTTCTTCTATCTTTGAGCTACCTTGATACACTACTGAATAGTTCTAACCTTCTCCACTTTTTCTTCAGCAATCTTAGGTCCCAATAACTTTCTTTCTCCAACTTCATCCCAACACATTAGAGATCTACATTTCTTCCCATAAAGGGATTTATATGGTTCCATATAAATTTTTGAGTGAAAGATATTATTGTAAGAAAACTCAACTACAGGAAGGTGTTGATCCAAACCACCTTTTAAATCTAGAGAACAAGATCTCAATATATCCTCTAGGGTTTGAATTTTAATTTCATCCTGACCATCTATCTGAGGATGATAAGCAGTGCTGAAACTCAATTATGTATCACTTTCTTGCTAAATAATTCATCAAAAAATGAGGTAAACCTCATATCCTGATTTGATACAATATAATTTGGTACTCTATGCAACCTTATGGATTACTTAATGAATATCCTGGTAATATGATCCATAGAGAAGTCTTATCTAATAATAATGAAGTGTGATGACTTAGTGATATGATCAACTAAAACCCATATATAATTAAATATTTTAGAGGTTTTGGGTAGTCGAATGACAAAATCCAGAGTGATGTTCTCCCATTTACATTTTGGTATGGGTAATGGATGCAACAACCCCTTTGACTATTGACTTTAAACATTAACTTGTTGGAATACCAAGTACTGAGATGAAAACTCTACAATATCACACTTTATTCCATCACACCATAAGTATTCTTTCATGTCCCTATTTATATTCATACTTCTTGGATTAATAGATAATGAAGAACTATGAGATTCCTCAAACAACTCCTTTAAATAAGGTTTGGAAAGAACACAAACACAGTTCCTAAACCTCATCATTCCATCATGGTCAAGGTTAAACTCAATAACATTTCTAAATTTCTATTGTAGCTCTACATATTCTCTATATTACTCCTTGATCTTCACTTCGATATAGGGTTGAACATTCAGTTGAGAAAGATAGTATTTTTTCCCTTCATTCAAGATTTATAGATCTATCCTTTGTAATTCCCGAAACATTGGATCTTTTGTGATCCTCATCATGGATAATCTAGCATGATCCTTCCAACTCAAAGCATCATCCACATTGCTTTCTTTCCCAGGGTGGTAATGTATTGAGCAGTAAGAATCCTTTATCAACCCTAACCATCTTATCTGGTACATGTTCAAATCCTTCTATTTGAATATATATTTTATAATTTTATGATTAGTATATATATCACAATTTTCCCTATAAATATAATGCATCCATATATTTAATGAATAAATTACCACTGCTAACTAAAAATCATGAGTTGGGTGATTTTTCTCATGAATCTTCAACTATCATAAGGCATATTCTATAACCATGTTATTATACATAAGAACACATCCCAATCCCTTCCTGGATGCAACACTATAGATTACCAACCCTTCCCTACTACAGGGTAATGTAACCACATGTGAACTGAATAACCTTCTTTTCAGTTCCTTGAAATTTTCCTCACATTCATATGCCTAGAGGAACTTGGCACCTTTATGAGTAAACTTGGTTAGAGGATTAGATATCCATGAAAAATTATCCCAAAAAAATTGATAATATATAGATAAACCAAGTAAACTATGGATATCAGTCTTCATAGTTGGTCTAGGACAACATTCAATAGGCTCCGTCTTTGATGGATCTATTGCTATACCATCTCTTGAGATCATGTGACCAAAAAATGAAACCTTTTTAGCCAAAATTCACACTTGTTAAATTTTACATATAGATTATACTTTTTAGGGTCTTTAGTACAATTTTCAAGTGATCTTCATACAATTACTTTCTATTTCAATAGATAATAATATATCCTATAAATACTAGCAAAAACTGATCGATGTATTATCTAAAGACTATATTCATTAAATAAATGAAGATAATATGGGTATTAGTAAGACCAAAAGGCATCACTATATATTCATAGTGTCCATACCATGTATATAATTCTATCTTGGGTATACCTTATTTCTTGACCCTCGATTGATGATATCCATAACGAAGGCCTATCTTGGAAAATAATTGAGCTCCACATAGTTGATCAAACTAGTCATCAATGTAGGGAAAATGATACTTGTTCTTTATTGTGATCTTGTTAAACTCCTGATAATCAATGTATATCTGCATTGATTTATATTTATTTTTCACAAAAATAACAGGTGAACCCCAAGGTGACACACTTGGCCAAATGAATCCCTTATCAATGTTTTCTTAGATTTTTTTCTTAAATTCTTGAAACTAAATCACAAACATTATATAAGGAGTCTTGGAAATTAGTGTGGAACCAGATATAAGTAATATTGGGAACTGAACTTCACATTTTGGTGGAAGACAAGAAAACTCTTCTGGAAAGACACCCAAAATAATCATTAACAATAGGCATATCATTGATGTTTATTTTCTCCCCAACCATTTGAGATAAAAAAAACCCTTTTAATGGGAATTAATATCCATACACTACATTATGTATCAATAAGAAGTTCATACTTATCATCACATGGATGGATGATCATATGAAATTTTGAAATATAAAACATAAATTCCCTTCCTTTACTATTGATGTGGTTTTTATGTAGATAAAGCCAATCCATTGCTCCTAGGACATAAAATTCAACCAAAGTAAGAATGAATATATTTTTAGGAATCACATTACCAAAAAAATAAATTGGAGAGGAATCATAGACTTGAGATGCAATCATCGTACAATTAGTGGTTATCACTACTAATTTCACATCTAATTGTTTTGGTGTAATTGTAACACCATTAGAGAATTATTTATATATGAAATAGTGGGTAGATCTAGAATAAAATATGATATCAGATGTTCTAGAGTGGATGGTAAGGGTGCCTATCATCACTTCGTTATCACACCCCTCATCATAAATAGTGATTTGATGAGATTTCCCCTTGTCCCTTGGGATAAGAGGTTATTGATATCGATCATAATCACTATCCCATGGGTTTGGGAAGTGGTTAGTATAATTCTCATTCTCCTTACACTTGTAGAACTAAATCATGAGAAGTGAATTCTGTGTAGCTTTTTCTCCGCTAGTGTATTGAGCCAAATTATTCTAATTATTTTGAAAATAAATTTCCATATAACCTTACATTCAATACTTAAAGCATTTACTAGACCCATTAATAAAAATTCATCCCTACTTATTCCCACATTTAGAGCATAAATGAAAAAATCATCTTCTTTTCTCCATGGTTTTTGGAGTTTCCTTTGAACTCCATATTCATATTCTTGTAAAAACCATGAGATTGATACATGACTCCAACATCCATTTCAACCTTGATTGAACAACAAACAATCTATTCATGGCTACTAAAGACACTTTTGGAAAACACCTTTTTGAGACTAGTATTTAAGTAACTAAAGAACCAATAAAATTTAATTTTGGGTTGGATGAAAATTCTTAAATCTTAACTTGAAAGTCTCCTGAAATTAGCCATGTAGGTACGAATAGATTCATCATCCCTTTGTATCAACTCAAGGAACTCTTTATCCATCTTGGTATGTAGAATTCGAGGAATGTAATTAGTAAAAAATAAGTTCTTGAACTCATTCCATTCCTTGGATTAAATATCATATTGATTAATCATATTTTTTATTAGAGTCCACCACTAATCTACTTATACTTATAACTGATAGACAACCAGAATGAAATTTTTTTGCACCAAACAATGGAGAATGGAAAATATCATTTCAGTAGTACAGATCCACTATTCAGTAACAAGTGTATCAGAAGACCCTATGAAATTAGGTGAACATTTACTCATGAAATACTCAACATATTATTGTTACCTATTGTTCTTATTTGTATGTACACAATATTTTTTAGCTTTATAAAGTTGTGTGATCATAAAAATGATGTTTTCATTCCATATCCCATAATATTCGATTGATCTGAAGAAAAATCTTTGCATTTTCCATCACACTAACCATTAATGTGGTTCCATATTGTTCTTTACAATGACTAAAACCAAAAATCATAGAGTAATAAACAATTATCATAGTGAGGAACCACAAAATCATGAAAATTAACTTATTGGATGTCTAAATTATGACACATTCCTTAATATATAACACCTTAGGATTATCCTAGGTTATTCACAGAAAACTTCTATTTAAATCTTTAATAATGGTTAATGAAGAGTTTGTGAATTCCCAAAGCATATACTCGGGGATTGTCAAACTAGGTGTGAAGCAAGACCCATTTTCAGGTAATTATTTACACCATGTTAGGCCCAAAACATCTTTTCAGAGTTGTTACCCCAAGGAACATATGTACCATATCCACATCCACTTGTAGTATCTAGATAGGGATGTACTTATTGGAAATGACTCACTCTATCCTTCAACAAAATTTCAGGATATTTTCCTATAATCTTCCTTAATCTTAGAATTATCTGTAGACATGTCCTTAGTGTTATCACTGGGGTTTTCTAATCCTAGATTCCTATGTTATATAAACCTTTTTTCTGATACCAACTATATTAAACCTCGCAATTAATACATTAAAATTACATAACATTTGTGGAATACTTAAAACACCATACAAATGGACACCCAAAGACTGTACTATTTTGTGACTTTAGAATAACAAAAATATAAGCACCGATAGATAAGTGAGCTACATTATCCCCCAATAGGTTTTTATTGACTAGTACCCTTCTTAGACACATCAAATATAATACATACCTTCAGAATCCAAGGAAGAAAACATAAAAGGGGTGATATCAAATGCTCAGTAAGGGTAGAAAAGGGATATAAGTAAGCATAATCCTGAGCATAAGGGTATGAGAACATGATCGTGAATATATAAGATCATACCCTGAATTCAAAGATCATCTACATGAATCATGGCATAAAGATTGGCAGTTCATAAAACATGAATAATAAAAAAAATAACATAATACATGAAATAATAATAAAAGAATAAAACATGGAATTATGGAAGACATATAATCACATATAATTATTTCTATAGTAGTCAGGGGAGAACTTTTGAGGCCATCTTAGTGGAAAAAATCCTTTACTGAACCAGTTTCACACCTCATTCTAGCCCTATATTTCTAAACCAAGTTCACCCCTTGTTCCAAACCAGTATTACTAAACTAAGATTATTTCTCATTCCATCCCTATAATACTGAACTGATTTTAATTCTCATTCAATCCATTTCTATCTCATGAGATATAAATATTTTCCCAATGCATTTGTGAGAGAGATAGGTTCTACCCATATCATAATGAAATCATATATATATGTGCCCTAAAATCATAAATAATCATATCATAACACATAAAATAAAATTAGTGTCACAAATATGTAATCATAATATTACCTATGATTAATTATACTAGTTTCATATTCATTTCATCAAAATCATAACCCATGAAAAGAATCAGGTTTCAAAAGCATGTAACCCATTAAATATAAACGAGTTTCATCAACATCATGCCAACAAAAATATAATCCATTATTAGAAATAACATGAATGGAAACATTGAATAATTCCATATAAATGGATGAGTAAAACTAATGGATGTTACCTTATTTTCTAAATTACAATGAAATATATTTTAAAGGCATTTCTTAAGGAAAAGAACATTTCTGCATTGAAAAATGATTTTTGAAACATAAAACCTTATGATTTTTTTTCTTTGAAAATATATTTTAAAACTTATAATGGAAGAATTAAAAACCATTAAAAGTTTTTAAAATAATTTTCCTTAAAAAGGCTCTTCTAATATTTTTTGAATTTTTTTTAGAAACAATGTTTTTGAATACAATAGATTCCTGACTAGAGAAAGAGAAGACCAAATTTTACTCGAAAACACTATATTAAGTAAAAAAGAGAGTAAAATGGTTATAATAAATGGGGATACCTTGAATAAATATATGATAATGAAAACATGATTTTTATTGAGATATGGATCATAATCTTTCATCAAAGAAAGAACAAACATAAACAGTCTCAAAAAGTGATAAGATTGTTTCCATAAACGCTTATAACATGGTAACTTGGGATCATATTCTCTGTATAAGAAAAGGAAATTAGATGAAGATTAAAATATCATGAAAGAAATGGAACTCATGATATGACATGTAAAATAAAATTATATACACCTTGTAATATAATTTAGGTTGATAAAAATAATTGGGTCTCAAAGAAGGAAAATTGAGACAACACTATTTTACCGATTATGTAACTTTTGAAGAAAATCCATGAAATAAAGACCATAGAATGGATATATGAATAACAAAAAATTTAAGTATAATATAAATAAATTATGATAATGTTCAGTACATACACCACACAAAAGGATGGAGTGGAAAATATAGAATTAATCTCATGGAAATAAAAAGTGAGATCAAATCCCCTTACCATGTGTCTTGAATCTCACCGTACTCTTTCAAACCACATGTATAATAAATATAAATTTATTATTAATATTTTATAGAACCATATTATTATATATATGTTTTTTATGACCTTATATTACCCACTTGTTAACAATCCTATGTTATGGTTTCACATCGGGTAATTTTTACTTTATTCTTCACATGTGTCTTAATTTATTATATCTTTGTTATATTTACTTTATATCATGATTAAAATAATGTATAAAATGATATAAATATAATTTATATACATTATATGTGTATTATAATAATGTATATAATATATAATTATGAAATGGAATACACCATTTATAGAGACGGTAGGCCGTACATACACAAGAATGATATTTCTGTTTAATTGACATATTGAATGAAAGAAATTAAAAGACATATATGTATATATATATATATAAAATATAATTATAAAAATTTATTTAGGATATAATATATTTATTATATATTCACTTAAAACATCCTTAATATAATCTACGATGTTTATGAATGAATCATATCGTTTCGAGGGGGCGGTAGTCCACACTTCTTCAATCAAAATTATCCTATTAAGACCAAATTGGAAGTAATAAATATATGTGTTGTAAAAATAATAACGAAGCATAAATAAATAATAAATATAATATATATCATATATAATAATAGTTTACATCATAATTTTCACCTTGATATGTGGAAAAGAAAATAGAACAATCAGTGCTTAATGAGGTGGTAATTCACCGTACACATAAACTGTATGTTCATTACCCATTAGATGGAGGTGTGTGTAAGTGTAGTTTGAAACTTTAGTATAAAAAAGTAATATTATATTAATTATAATGGGTTTTTCATACAATTATGGAAAAAAATAATGTAGAGGGGCGGATAAATAAAATAAAAGAATGGACTTGAGAGAAGATGTTGCCTCTTAATATGGTAACACTTTTTGGTTTGTGCCCAAAGGATTCCTTTGATTTAATTATTCAAAAGGGAATGATTATATGAGTAAGATAAGGATTTTTGGAATTATATTGGAAAGATCTTAGAAGAAATTAATAGGTTTTAGAGGTGTGAAGAAGATGGATAGGTTGTGGCCTTTTATAGGGAAGGGAAAAACATACTTGGTATTTTTGAAAACAAGTTAGGTGTACCCACATTTTTAGATAATGAAATTCATACCAAACCAACCATACTCAATAATTTAAAGTTAATGGATAAATAATAGACATAAAATGGTTGTTGTAAAAGTGTATAACTAGTTTTGGGTCTTAAATTTAAGGTTTAGTCCTTAATTAAGCTCAATTTTACCTTAATTGAAGTAATTAATTTTAATTACTTTAACAAATATTTTTGGTCAAAAAATAATTAGAACTTATTAGAAATTATAAAATATTTTGATTCTAAACATTGTATCCATTTTGAGAATTTAAAATAATATAATTGGAAGAATGTAATTTAAAATTATTCTCGTAGTCGGGTCGACAATACAGGTTTTTAATGTAAACATGATCAAATGGTTACTATGTTTTTATATCAAATTTCAATGTGAAATTGGTTCAAATTACCCAAATTAGATTAATTGGTAAAAATTTAATATAAAAAATATTTTAAACCAAATTAAAATATAAATTAACCTTATAAATAAATTAGATGAAAAGAAATTTTGAATTGAAATATGGTATTTTCAATATTCATCTAAAAATGATGTTTCTCTGAAAAATCCCCAAAAATTCACCCTAAGATAATTTAAAAATTATAAATTAAAAAAATATATTTATTTTATCTAATTAAATTTCCTAATTTTTTTAAAATTAATTTTATTATTTTTTATAGAAGGACATTAAAAGTATTTCATTCGAGAAAATGGTATTTTTAAACATAAAAGGACTTTTACAAAAATAGTATCATTCATTATCAATATGTTTTATTTTTATAAAATAATTATAAAAAAATATTTTAAAATTACTTATTACTGTTCATATTAATATTTTTTAGGGATAGTTTATAATTATCTTGTTTAAATAATTATAACTATAAAATAATGTTTCGTTGAACCATTATTGTTGCGTGAAATGTACACCAAGTTGATGTTACATATATTGTATGCCAAGTTCCAGTTCCATGTTATGTATGCCAATTCTGTTACATTTAAAAGGAATGTTTAAATTAGTTCATAAAAAGAGATAAATGAAAATTTAATTTATTCAAAAAATTATCCATAAAAATTCAGGGTGTTACAATACTAATATAAAATGATTCATAAAATTCTAAAAATATTATTCATGTAAATAAATAAAATAGAGGGAAAATAAAATAAAAATAGAAAATGAGAAATTATATGTCGAGTATGATCAATTATTTTTCCACATTAAAAATATAGAATTTAAATTTCAGGGGATTGAGAATTAATTTATAATTATAACGAGAAAATGATTGTTGTTGTGGTATTTGTTGTGTCAGTTAAATTAAATTAATTTTATTATTTTTTAAATTAATATAATATTTATTATAACCTATTATATTTGTGTTATAATTAATTTTATCTGTTACAATTATAAAATTATTAATCATTACTGCCCATATTATAATTTAGGTCATTTTTTGATTATATATATAGACGCACACACATAACTCTATTATATATAAGTTTTTTTAAATTTTTTTATTATACTATATTTAATTATAATTATATGATTATGAATATCGTAATTATAAATTTTATTACATTTTAAATTATAATATATTCACAATTATTATTATTATTTTTAATTTATATATTTTTATATAAAAGTAGAAATATAATTAATTATAATAATTTAAATTTTTATTATATTTTAAATTCAAGTTATTTTTTTAAGAAATACTATAATTAATAAATGAATTGATATATATTTAATAATAAATCTTAATATATATATATATAATTTATTATGACAACTTTATAGTAATATGTACTTTTAGAAAACATGACATGAAATCTCATTTCCCTTATAATTTTCTTTCTATTTTTTTACATCAATTTCTATATCCACTTCCATAATAAAAACAATCAATGTTTTAAAAAATACATATATTCCAACTATTAATGACCTAGTAAAATAAATAAAATATTAAATTTTAATCATTCATGAATGTTTATTTAAAATATAAAGTTAAAAATTCATTTTCAAATTGAAATTATATTCTAGGTTTTTATAATGTGTCATAAAATTTATATCAAGATAAATAAAAAATAATAATTTCAAAATTTTAAAAAATAAAGCTATAATTACCAAACAAAATCATTGTATAAATATTCAAAATATGGTATTGGAATCCATTAATATAAAAAAAATTTACAATGGTTATAAACACCAGAATAAAAATCAATATTTTAGAAAAACAAATAATAAAAAATAGAAGTATATTATATTGGTATTATAACCAAATAATAATAATAATAATAATAATAATAATAATAGTAATTATAATAAAAATAGATAGATCTTAGAGTATAAAAACACAAGAATATTTATTAGAATAGATTAAAAAGGAATAGGGGGTGGGGTCAGACAAGACATGGAATAACCTAATATTTAAAACTAGAAAATACATCCTCATAATTACAAATAGAAAATAATTTCATGATCATAATCCTCTTAAACATGATAATTATAAAATTTTTGAGTTTTAAAATGATGTTCTTTGATACCTTATCACCATTGATGTTTTCCACTGAGAATAATCTGTCCCTCTCCATGAATACCAAAGAGGGAAAATTTACAATCCATACATATCAATCATGGGAATATCTCACCTAATTAATGTATCATTATACAGAGAAACTATTAATTTTGAGCCAAGATCATAATATTTAATGTCATCCCAACTAGTCCCAATTTTGTTAAATTCTATCTACCGGTTGATTTCATCCTGGATATGAGAATGCTGATCCACATGTTCACTTTTCATATTCATATCATCATAGATGGATTGGTTATACCCTTGTTAATGAACCTACATAAAATTTCCATGATCATCTCCTACCCACAAACATGGTAATATAGAACAAGCCTAGAAAGTTCCTTCCCCAGAACTTTACCCCCATCAGTAGAGTTGGATCTCTGCTCTTGGGAACCACTAGTAGTAATAACCTGCTTCTCCTGATGAGTGTACTACTCATGTTATTGGTCGTATTTGATATATATATATATATATATATATATATATATATATTTGAATTCAAAAAACATTTCAATATTAGGATGTGAAAAATAAATGACATTCCCTTGAACCTAAGCTGTTTCAACTAGAATTTTAGGTGTAATATACATACACTTATCCTCGGATTTTTTTTGTGAAACAAAATTATTCCCTGGAATGAAGGATACCTAAACCTATGTGTATAGTGTATAGTTCCACCAAAATTCATCTTATTCATGTAATTTACTTTCCTGAATAGATTGGACATTACCTACTTCAATATGTATACATACTAGTGAAACTACTGTAACATGCACATTAGCCTCACAAGAGGCATCAATTCTATTCGAAATTTGATCTTGGTGAAAGACACTACTATTCAACTTAAAATATTTCTTGTCATAATTTAATTAATACAATATTTTAAATAATAATTAATTAATGAAATCCTTATGATAATTTTCTGTAGAGTAAATTATAATTTGGAATGTCGATAAAAAAAGGTAGTTTATCACAGACCAAATTCAGAATAATATCATCAACCATGGTTGAAAGAATCACCTTATCAATAATATTTTAGCTAAGATAAATTTAATATTGAACATTGGAATAATGAATAAGCTGAGAAAATTCAACATCCCTATGCATTTGTTTTGGAATGCTAACAGATGAAAGAATACCAAACAAAATCTTTTTATTCTAAAGAATCCATCTAAGCGTAGTAATATGAATCAAAACATAAACTTGTGTATTCTTAACAATGAGTAGTTTGAATTTATGATCCCATATTTGAATACATAGAGAACCTAGATAAACGAGCATATAATAATAAATCATAAATGGTTTATATAACCAATTGTATTTTGTATTTATAAAAATTATATATATTTTTAAATACAAAGGTATGAAAATATTTTATACACAACACCTAAAATTGAATGAATAAGATGAATTTGGTAAATTTATTTGAATATCAAGATAAATTAAAAATAATGAGATAAGAGGGTGTTTACTAGGGTGTGATAAAAAAGTGAATATGAGATACATGTGTAATCCCCTTAAATGTGGAGAAAGGAAGGGATGTGGTGTGTTGTCACCACTACCAACCTGAAGATTTTTTAGTGCATTTCCTGGAAGAATAATAATACGTGACTAGAAGTGTTGTGAGATAATTTCTTCATGGATAAACTATATTATAAAGTAAATTATAGGTAATTTTTTAAATGAGGTTCCGTAAACCCACATAAAAATATATAATTGAAAATAATTTTACATTTACATATTATTTAGTGATATTTTATAAAAACCAATGGAAAATATATTTTATAACTATAATTTATTCTCAAATCACTACTATATATACATATATTAAATATCATTATTTTTTAAAAATAATCCATAATTAAGATTTAATACCATTATTCTTGATTCGTGTTTCACCTTAAACCCTAATTACCACTCAATATTCCATTTATCACTCACTTACTCACCACATTTCCTTCATTCCCAAATGTGACAAGAATTAAATAGTTTTCTTATAAGAAAATAATAATATCAAGATTGTAAATAATTTTAAAAAATAGAAATAAATTTAACACAATATATAATATTAAAATACTCTAAAACAATGGGAGGTGAAAAAGAATGAAAAAATAAAATGATCTCATAATGAACAATATAAGGGCACACACACACTCACTATTATAAAGATAAAAATATCACATATGAATTAAATAATTGGATAAAAAATATCTTAAACACACACACACACACACACGAGATAATTAGAATCAGGAGAAAAATGATTGGAGAAGATGTTAAAACTAGTATACCATACATGCTACTCTATTACCCTTGTTAATGGATTTATCTATCCACCCTCACCTGCATTGTTTATCCCCATTTAAAAATGAGGGGGGTGGGGGGGGGGGGGTTACAGGTGCATGAAAATTAAATGGTTTATATAATAAAACATAGAGAATATAGATTATACAAATATATATTTTTCAATTATCAAAAGTCACTTTGAGTTTTAGTGGGAATCGAGTACACACACAACAATAGAAAAACAACCACATCCAAAAGTGAAATTAACATAAAATCATATTTTGATTCAAGAGATAGTTACCAAAATTTTTATGAATAATATCGTATGTTAATCATGGGATTAACCTATAGGTTATCTTAAATAATGGAAGACCTAAAATCTAACATTACAAGGTATTCTTCATGGGTGAATACATTTAGTTCCATTTTTGAAAAGATAGTTATAATATTCTAGTCAACCCAAACCCTGAGATCATTGTTTAGGCCATGGGTAAATATCTATAATTTCATATCAACTTCATGAATATCATTTTGTAATACTTTGATTTTAATGTTTTTACCCTCATCTCATATTCATCTAACAATTCTTTTCCAATGTAATTATATGTATATTTAATTATTTTAGGGAAATGAGAGGGAAAATAAAAAACTATAGAGGGTTAATATTCATATTCTTCTTTTAGAAAACTTCTTCAATAATGTAAGAAACATATTTATGATTTGGAATAACTGTTTTCACTTATTCTAGGATAGGTTTAGCTAATAGTTCATTAGTAACATTATAAAATTCATTCCTATACTACTTTGAAACATTAGATTTACCTACATACCAAGTAAAAAACAATCTATGTAAATTAGATAAATCCTTAGATCATTTAATATTTCTCCCTAGATTAAATTTTTTCCCGATACATGCAATATTTATTTCATTCATATATTCAAACCTGAATGAAAATACACTTTAGACTATGAATCATTCAAAGTCTCTAATGTGGAATCTGAAGTAGAAGTAATCATTATACCTTCATTGGTTCATTGAACATAAATCAATCCAGGAAAACCATTTGAAGTTTAGTCTAACTTTTTAAAACAATCATGAACCTTCTACATCCTCATTGACATTTGGAGTTTCCAATCCTCTATTTTATCCACGATATCCTCCCACGATACCTCAAACTACATATTTAGTTCAATACCAGAAAAATATTTATTCACTAGAGATGAGTAATTGAATTTCCCTTTATAGGCATCTATAAAAACAATTTTAGTTTAAGGAAAAATATTAGGCTCATCATCCATTGAATCTCCAAGGTCTCTCCTAAACACATTAAAAATCAAAGAGATAACTAGCTCAAAGTACTAAAAACCTGCCACCTTCTTTCACCTCAAAATGAATGTCCCCTTAATCAAAATATCTGAGACTCTAAAAGGACCCCATAAATAAATATCTTATACTTATTGATTTAATTTTAAAAAAATAATGTTTACACACATCCATTCAATATACAAATTTATTCTACTCATATATTTTTTGGGATACTCTTTTATCTTATCTATTTGTGATTATAATAGTCATTCAATTTCATTTCAAAATATTCTAGATTCTCTTCAGTGTATCTGCATTTCCTTTTTAAACAACATCTATAGTGACCCTTTTAATTTTGGTGAGTTTTTTATTTAAATTTTTATCATTTTAATTATTAAATAGTGGCATTTGTAGTTTTAAATATTTTTTAATTAAAGAGTAAGATTGATAGAGGATTAAAATTGAGGAATAAAATGGGTCAAGGTACAAAATAGGGTATCATATGCCTGGTTTCTAACCACCAAAAATTTCTTGACAATTTTTATGGTCACCAGAAGTCTGGTGGATACAAATAGGGGTTCTAGAAGGTTCCGATGATGTTTTTTATTTTTTTTAAAAGTGAAAGAATGGTAAATTAATTTTAAATTTTTTAAAACCATATAATCCCTTAAGAATTTATCTATAATTTAATTCTAATAACCTTAGTTTTATTATTCTCATTACCTTCCCTCCCCTAGGCTGATTCCTTCTTTTTTCCCAAACTAATTTTCCCATAAGTGGTTGAAACAATTATTATTTGTTGAAATAGATGTATAGTAGTCTTTTATCATTATATTTCTATTGTCTTCATGTGAAGATAATTAAATCATCAATTCTTAATCACTTTATATTTATAGATCCCCAAAATCTATCAATTTTCTACCTTTTAAAGGGTTACAAAATTTAGTATTTTTATAATTTAAAGGTAAGGATATCATTATTTCTTATGATTTATAATTTCTATAAAATATAGTGATACAAACCTATGATTTCTATATTTTAGGTTTTTCTAAATATTAAATGGATGAATCATATGGGTTTCAAAAGATATTCCAACATAGATTTTTATAGGTAACCCATCCACTCTCATATACTATTTCATAGTTAGATTCACAGTGGTATGTGGTGTTGTGAGACTCATCCAATATAATATTTTTAACTAGATGAATTTTTTTCAATATAAATCTTTAAACTATTCATATGGAATGTGGTGGTGAGATACTCAAATAATAAAATATGTTTTTATTATTTATTTAAAACAAAATCTTTAAAATGTTTATGGTCTGGTAGAGTTATTATTTCCATAACACTATTTATTTAATATCCAATTATGTACCACTAGTAATGGTGGATATATATTATTAGTTAGGAATCATTTTTATAGGATTACGAAACATTTTATATTGATATTATATGGTTGATACTTACATGTATGTATATGCTATCAGAATTATTTGATGTATGTAGAAGGACATAGATTGTTTCATAGTTGTTTATTGGCACCTGGGCCTTTGATGGTGGATATATCATAATACAAAGTGGGTTCCATAGTCACTAAATACATTACAACCCTTTCTCTATATGAGTGTTCATATTAAACCATTATTAATTAATCCATTTCTTGATACATATGATTCCTTCTCACATAAATAATTGGTTTTAAATATACTTCATTAATGAATAGGCTCTTTCCCATTTATAAAGAGACAAATTCTACTAGTATAGATTTCTGGAATTTCTCAAAATAACATGTGGTGTTTTCCATTAAAGCATGTGGTGAAATTTGAAATAACCATTCATGATAGAATAATTTATTTATTTTAATATAGTTTATAGATATGTTTGTGATCTATATGAATTCAAAAGTATAAATGGATCATATTGGTTTTACATTAAGATATATTAAGAGAATGGATAAATTATAAAGATATAAAATATATTACTAATATAATTAATAACCCCATAGTGATTATTCTAGACTATGTATATCAATAAAAAATGAGGTGTACTGTGGTGGTCTGAGTTAGGTTAATGGGTGATCCAGGTCGGGTCATTACAAAACTATATCAAAGCCCACATAAGGTGATTTTGTTGGAAATATATCAGATATTAGATCATAGAGACTCAATATATACCCTATAAATATGTATTTATAACATAATTAGGGTGAAATATTGAGTTAATAGGATATTATGAAGTTATTATTGAAATTTTAACTAATACCGACAAATCCCTTCAAATCTCATGCATTAAGATTTAGTATCTAAATATAGGTATAGGTAGGTTAACATAACGTGTTGTGTTCTTGCAAAAATTTATTTAAATTTATAGTTAGAATAATTTAGAGAATTATATTTATAGAAACTTCAATAATATCTAATTATAAATTTATTTTTATTTATTAGTGTTAGTTAGGATAATATATATCTTTAAACAATTTATTTGAGTTATAAAACCTTTTCTTAATATTATTATTAAATATATTTCCATGATTATGTATTTTATGCAATTATTTAAAAATATTATATAATTTATATTTAAAGTAAAATTTTTTAATTAATAAAAATAAGTGAAAGATGGGTAAGGTATATATTAGCAATTATTGTTATACTATGTTTACTATAACAAACTATCCATTATTAAAAGGACGATCTGTTGTGATTATCTACTTTAGTGCTAAGTATTTTACCTATGGACCACCTGTAACTATTTAGGAAGTGGAATATAAAAACTCTACACTTTATATGACTATTTTTTAACCAAATATCCTAGTGGGTATTTTCTTGTTACTCTAGGTTGCAAAGTAGGGTGCACCTCATCAGGAGTCCATTGTCACTAAAATTATGCGAGTTTTTAGTTCCATCACACACTAAATTTTTAAAGAGATGTTTCACTATAGGAAATAGAGGTTTTTATTAATCATATTCACCACAAATTCAATTTCATAAATACCATTGAGAACTATATATTTCACATAAATAATTTTTTTCTTGAAGGGGATGGTCACCAATGGCGGGATGTCATGAAAGAAGTTATGAAGTGAAATGATTTATCGGGGAAAATTTATATGAGTTTTTCCTTGAAAATATATATTGATACCATATAATGGTATTTATGATGCTCTCTGTAGGGAATATTTTCTTCCTTCCTCTTGGATGCAACATGCTGGTTCTTGTTTCCCCATATTCCCACTTTCCAATGGTGGAAATATTCCATCACATTCACTAGAAATGTATTTTACTTGATAGAAATAAGATGATTAGATGTTAGTTCTTCCTTCCATGGATTCGTCCCTAGATCTTGTTTCATAGTCTGGGTATCCATTGTAGATTTTAGTCATGTTTTTGAAACTCATTCCCAATGTGATCTCAAAGAGGATGCTTGTTAATTACACTGCTTTTTTATTGACAGGATAACAACCTTCGGTCAGGGGAGGTAGTAACATTGGGAATGTATAAAGTTTACATATATCATTAACAAATAATGTATTCATATTTTGGATGGAATCTCATATGTGAGGCTTTTTAGTAATGGATCCTAAGGCATCCCTTTTCATTCACTAGGCAATTAACACCATAGGAATAATTATTCCTAGGATTTTTACCTCAGAAATCCCATGTTTATTACATGGGGTAGGTATTTTAGATCAGGTCAGAAGTTTAACATCTTGGTGAGATGGTTGGGTTGTAGGTTCTTTTTATATGGGGATAGGGTGGTCGCTGGTTTAATGTCTTGTATGGAACATGAAAAGGCCCAACTAGGATGGATGTATCACTAAGAGGGGGAGGGGTGAATCAGTGATATCTTTCTCTTTTCTGATATATTTTTATAACATTATTTTCTCCTATTAAGGATTTATCACTTTTCTGAAAAAACCTTTACATATCCACATGAAAAACACATCCTAAATATAAACTTATCATTATGATGATCTATACCAATAAGAAAACCACTGATTCCAATGCTTTATACTAGTTAAATGATATATTAAATTTAATTCCAAAGATCTTTACCAACTAAAAACAGATAAAAGAATTCTTCCAAAAACATTACTCTAACTTAATTATACATTAGTTGAATTTCTTTTTCCATAAACATCATATCATCTTCTAATTATTTCTTCAAAACATTTGTAAATAGTTCAAAAAACTCTTTTAAGATAGTTTTCCTTATCTTCAATTGTACAAAAATTCCATAGACCATGTTCGATGACTTGTTATTATTAGAAAGTGTCTGATAGATCAGTGTTAGCATTTTCTAATGACTCTTGACCCAACTTAAACAAAAAAAACTATTTTTTTCTATCTTGACTCAATTCAAAATAAATCAAAGATTATTTTTCTATTGAACCAATAATAGAAAAATACAACCAAATGAAAATGGTTGGATACATTATTGATCATTATTTAGTTGATCGCTCTTTGAATCTTATCATTCATCATTACTAAAAACTTCAACTTACTAATTAGTGTTAGAATTTATCCAATGAAAAAGTGGAACACCACATCCAATATATCAGTTTCAACAGAAACTTATTTTATCCTAGACTTTCCAACTAACAATTGATCATGTGGATAGATTCATTCGAGGGATTATATAGTTAGATGAACCATTTAGTCAGATAGATCATTGTTAGTGTTTTAGTAAAACATTGACTTCAGTGACCTCAACAACTCTATCCATTATTTCTACACAAAATTATTATTGTATCATGAATTCTTCATGAATTTGAGAATATGTCGATAGAAATATAATCATATAACTTATTTTACCAAACACATCTTATTATACATTCTTTCACAAATCTTAGATCATAATTTTTGATTAACTCATAATATTGAAAACATAAAAATTAGTAAAGATTCATCACATTTAGTATCAAGTTAACTAGACTATGTTACATTCTTTTTATACCAATCAAAACATACATTCTAGACCCGAGGTGAGTCTAGAAAAAAACATCATCTAGAGAAATTATTTTGAATAGAAAACCAAAAAAATGAAATTTCTTTTCAAAAGTGGGTCCGATTATCTGATTATGATTCCCCCTTTAATTGAAATAATTTGATCAAAATAAATTACAAAGTGAATTTATTTTTATGAAATTACAACAAAATAAAAAAAAATCATCACAAAACTCTTTCTGCATCGAAAAAAACATCCAACCAATTCACCCCAACAATCACCCCATTGATTTTTTTTTGTTAAAAAGGGTTCATAAATAACTAAGTTTTTAATCTCAATATTTGGATCACTTATCAAAAATTATAATCCTACATTAGTTAAATAATTACAAAAAATAATAATCATTGATAGAGAAACCATGATCTTCAAAATTAAAGACTTAAGTGACTTTTCTTATTAAAGATTCAAAAAATTTAAAAATTTGCCAATCTTCACAACTTATTTCGTCCTATAAAACAAAAAAGTTTACATTAACCATATCAACAAACTATTATAACCATTCAAACATTTACATGCTAAGTTCACAACTTACCCACAACTCCCACTAAATACATGCTTCTTTAAAAGGTTTAGAATATATCAATGGATAAATTTATGAAAAAATTCCCACCATTTGAAAAAACTATCCATTGAAAAGATGAAATATGGGATAAAGACAAATACCTCAACATCAAATATAAATAGGTTGGACACCCATGTTCAACCACATTTTGAATTATTCTTCCTTTGGTAAAGGTTTTGTGAAAATGTCATCAACTTGTTACAATGTAGAAACATAATTCAGATTGAGTTTTTTATTCCCTATATAGCTATTGATGAAATTATACTTTATAAAAAGATGATTTGAATGATAATTTTATACTATGTTTCTTGTAAGGCTGATGGAACTCTAATTATAAAATCACAACAGAAAGGGTAACCTTACTTCAACAAGTAAGTCTTACAATTGAGTCTTTATCCAAATAAGTTGTGTTGTATCTTTTGTGGAAGTAACCTAATAAGCTTCATTTATTATAAGAGTTACTAAGTTATGTTTTTTAGTATTCCAAATCACCCAAATTTCCCCAAAAAATAAAACTCCACCAGATATGGATCTTTTATCATCACTAATTTCTTCTCAATCAACATATGTGTAACCAAACAATTCAATTATTTTTGAGCTATCATACCAGATTAAAAAATATTTTGTGACTTGGATATATCAAGGAATTATATTTCAATCCAATAGATTTGATTCTTTTATATCACTTTGGAATATTTCACATAATGTTATAACATAAACAATGTATGGTCTTGATGTAGTAAGATACAAAAAACTTCCAACCATCTTTTGGAACTCTTTAGAGTCAACTTTCATTCTTTATCCATCATTAGTGAACTTGGTTCCCACTAAAATTGGCATATAAAAATGTTTCAAATTTTCCATACCAAACTTCTTAAGAAGTTTCACAGCATACTTTCCTTGAGAAAAAATATGTGTTTATTATTTTATGAGATTTAAAACCAAAGAAAGTACTTAATTTCACCAAGAATGGAAATTTCAAACATCATTTTAGTTTCTTTATAAAACCTTCAAAATGTTCTTTTAACATTCCCAAAAAAGATAATATCATCAATATAAACAATAATAATGAGGGAAAATCATTAATTTCGTTAATGTACAAATTATTATAAACCCTTTATTTATTGAAGTCCATATTATTTAAGAAAGTATCTAATTTGGAATACAATTCCCATGGATCAAGTTTTATCCCACAATTGGATTTATTCAATTTTCACATGTAATTTTCTTCCTTACTTATAAAAAAAAACTTAGTTGTTCCCCATAAACTTCTTCATCAAGTTATCCATTCACAAAGCTTTACTTCACATGCATCTAAAAAATTTTATAATCTTATTGTTTATTAATATAAATAATGGTTTTATTGGTTTACAACATTTCCAATGCAGAAAAGTATCATCAAAATAAATACCTTCAATTTATGAGTAACCTTTGCACACCAACCATGCTTTCTTTCTTATCACTTCACCATCACCATTGAACTTGTTCCGGAATACCAACATTGTACCAATAATTTTTTTATTTGGTTTGGTTACAAGTTCCCAAGTATCAGTCTTATCAATATGATCCAATCTTCTTTCATATCTTGAATCCATTCTAGATTCTCAAAATATTCATTCACATATTTTAGCTCAACTTCTGAATAAAAATAACTATGTCTATGAACTTTTAATTTTCTTATTTTTTGAACCTTCTGTTGTTGATCACCAATAATTTTTTGATCTTCCACCTACTTCCTCAACCTAGGATGAGATGTATGAAATTATTCCTCATCACTAGAAATTTATATGTTCAATTCTTATAATTATCTTGTATCAAAATTTTTTGAATCCTTTTTAATATAATTGACAAAAATTATTTCATCTTACTCATCTTCCTCATCTGCAAGGGATTGTGAATCATCTTCCTCACATTTTTGCAAAACTTTTACATCAACTGAATCAACTGATCTTCCTATCTCTTTGTTAAAAAATATATATCCTCTTCCATTCAGATCATATCCAATAAATATTACATATTTAACTCTCTTATAAAATTTTACAAGGTTTACACTTTCATTCGTTATAATGTAGGTAATTCTAAAAACTCTTAAGTGTTTGAAATATGGATTTTTTCTTAAACCATTTCATAGGGAGACATATTAGATCATGGACTATAGAAGAATTTTTTTTGAATATAAACAATTCTACCCACATATTTTATTCAAATGTAATGAGAAAGACCACATTCAAGTAACATATTACACCCCATTTCACCCAAACATATATTTTATATCTCATCAACACTATTTTGTTGAGTTTTGTATGGTTTATTGAACTCATAATGAATTCCTTGTTTTCAAGATAAATTTTTAACTCTTAATTATTGTACTCGCCACCATTTTTAGTTCTCAACTTCTTCATAGAATACCCACATTCATTCTCATATATTCTCCTAAAACATTCAAACATCTTCAAATCATCTAAATTATTTCTCAAATACATAACTTATGTAATTTCAGTAAAATCATAAATTAAATAAATGAAATACTTATCTATAAAAGTTTATTATTTTCTTAATATACCATAAATATTAGAATGGATTAGTTCTAGGATTTTAGTTGAACTAATATCAACTTTTTTATGCAATGATTTTATTATCTTCACTTTCTAACAAATTTTGTAGCATTAATATCTTATTATTGACATATCAGGAATACTATAGACACTATCTCAATTTGATAACTTTATCATGTTTCTATAATTCATATGTACCAGTTTTTTATTCTATTGCTCAATTTCTTACATCATTATTAGGAAACATGAATTCTAAAATTCACCAACTTTAAATAAGTATTTATTATGCATTGGACTTTGGTAATAGCTTTTACAACTTCTTCTATTAAAAAAATATTTTCTAGAAAAATTTATTACCTTCATCAAAAACTTGGGAAATACATAATATATTGTGTTTCATCCAATAAAAAAATAAATATTTATTAGATTTCAACTTTTCTTCCCTAATAATAGTGGATCTAAATCCAGTGATTATGAGAGACTCATCATTGAAAAATGTAACTATTATTTATTTGAAGTCTTTCACAAGATTTAATAATTTTAAATCTCATATCATGTGAGAAGAATACCCACTTTTCAAGATCTATAGTCATTCTCCTTTTGTAGATTTAAGAATGGTTTCAATGAAAATATATTTTTATTATATTTGTATTTCATCAGATATGGATTATGAGAATTGTTAAAAACATGTTTTTGCACAGGTAATAAAACTAAACTCAATTTTAAAATATTCTTCGGTCTCACATCTTTAAAAAACATTTTACAAATGTTGGAATCTATTTTCAACTTTCAAAACATCCATTTAAGATTTATTCAAAACATCCTTCTCTAATATCTTGCTTTGAAGGGATTGAATCTCCCATAAACATTTCCATATATAATTAAAGGGATAATTGTAATGTTGTTGGTTAAACCAATATATATTTTCCATGTTCCCAAGTACACTACAATACCTGAAAGAGCCATAGGAAAAATACTTTGTAAATTTTATAATATCTAGAATTGTAAACATGTCTATCAAAAACATTCTTATCATTAATATTAGATCTTTGTTGAGTCCCAAACTTTTTTTCATTAGCAGGAATATTATTCTTAAATTCATATTTATTTCCAACGTTATCAAAATTATAATTGGTAAAATATTTTGGTTCAGACTCATAAATTTTATAAACTATGGATTTTTCAACATTGTTGGTTTTTTCTGTATACACGATTTTCTCAAATTTCTTGTTATGAACATTTTAAAATCTATATAAAAACATTAAAGGTAGCTTTTATTGATCCTTATTAAGTTTAACACTTCCAAAACATTAATAAACTTTAGAGATAGAGTTCTTAAAACTTGTATCCTACTCATATTTAGAAAACTTTAGTTGAATACGTTCTAAAATTTCTTTCTTTTCCTTAATATTTACTTCAAGATGTTCATTCCAATTATTTTCCTTCTCAAGAGACATCTTTATAAAATTAATTTCTTCAAGTAACTTATATTTCTCTTCCAGAATAAATTCTTTATTGTTTATTATTGGAATTTCTTTCTTTAGCTCCTTGATTTCTCTTTTAAGCCTTACAATTTTTATGAGCCATTATTTCAACTCTATTTTTAGATAAAATTCAATCTCAGTCTCTTCTTATTTTGGAAATAAGACTTTAAAAATACTCATTGTTAACAGTTGCAATGAAATTATTTTCTCCATAAATTTTAGTAAATGTTTCATCTTCAACTTCACTTTTTTCATCTTCATCATCTTTAGAAAAGAAACTTCTTTTTTTTTATTTCGAGAAATTTTTATCCTTACCCTTCTAAATGTATTCAAACTTATCACCATGTTTCTTTCTAGATCTTATTGGAATTATTTAATCTTTATTCCCATCTTCATTATTTATTTTTCATGTATAATTGGTAGTAAAGTTCCCTATGTATCAATGTTTAAAACATTTCTAGGGAAGTTTCCATTTATACATTATTGTACCTCTTTTAAGATTTTTAGAAAACAAGGATTAAAATTCATCAATATTATTACATACCACAATTTTGGATTCAGAATTACCACCTTATTTATCTCCCAGAATCTTCTTAGACTTTCTTTACATTGCAGACTTAAAGGAAATTTCTCATTCAACTTTTGTTTTGTCTTTCATAACTTTCACCATTCTCATTTCATAAGTAATGATAGTACTGTGAAGGTCATCCATAGATAGAGTTTTAGGATCTATATCTTCCAACGATGAAACTTTGGCATCAAAATTTTCAAGAATAATTATCAATATATTTTTAACAACAGTTGAGACTTCTAACTTCTCCCAATGACATCTTATTGTGCTAAAAATATTATTCACCCTTGTGAAGAAGTCACCTACAGAATCATACTCAACTATTTTAATATCTTCATATTCCAGCCTCCATATATGTAACTTTTACTGCTTCACCATAATATTTCCTTCATAAATGTTCTTTATATTTTCCTAGATACCTTTGGTAATTTTAACTCCCTTCACATTTAAAAAATCACTTTCAGAAAGTGATAATAGTGAATCATTTCTATCTCTTCCATAATTATCATGATTCTTCTTATCTAAAAATGTAAGAGGATTTTTTTGAACCAATAGGAGGAAATCCATCTGTAGATGCATCTAGAAAATCATACCCAAGATACATAAGATAAGAAACCATTTTATCCTTCCAGATTTTATTGTTATTACCATTGAAGAATGAAATACAATTACTATTCACATAATTTAGATTTTACATTAAAAACTATCTTCAAAAACTTTATCAAAGTGAAAAGAAAGGGAACCTTCACTCTGATACCAATTAAAAAGAACCAACTAGGATGGATATATAACTATGAGGGTGAGGGTATGAATAAATGATATCTTTTTATTTTATTTGATCCTTCTTTTATTAAAACCTTTTCCTCCAATTAAAGAAACATAACTTTACTAAAAAAACATTCACAGATTCATTAGAACCAATGTATTTATATGGTTTACTACTCCAAAATATTATATAGTCCTTGGTATGGTTTGGAAATAGTGGAATACCACTTAATCCACTAGAAAAAATACTCTTTTGTGGATACAAAAAATATAATATACCCTTACACTTTTGTAACATTATGATAAAAAAAATAGTACATGTGATTCTTCTAGCATGAATGATGTAAAAAAAGTTTTTTAAAAAATATTATTATCTATCACTAGTTTGTGCCAAACATGTTACTATGCTTCTATATCAACTTCCACTTAAATGATTCCTCAAAACACAAATCTTCACTTTTTTACCCACAACTAGGTAGAAACATATTTTCTATACTTAATACAAAAAACTCAGTCCAATGGATCAGTAGGATTACTCTATGTGATTTCTTAGTTTTTAAAATAGATAAGAAATAATTCTTTGTAAACAATTATTAACCATTTCATATTTCCTTGAAAATTTTCGCCCAATAGCTAAGTTTGATCCGGTAACTCTTTCTTCTTCCTTTTCTATTCAAAAAACTTTCTTAAAAAAGATTAGTCTAGAAACCCCTTATATCTAATAATCTATCTTTTTTTATCTCTTCATCCACATATGAATAGTCATCCATTTTCAAAAAGTACAATATACTTCACTATATTTATAAGAGAAAAAAGAGGCATGGGAAATAATCTGAAAATGTTTTCCCACTCAACTAAATTTTCAAAACACCAATTTAATTTCCATTTATAATTCATATTTGACCATTTAAAAACTTCTGAAATCTTCTATATTCTTCACAAAACTTCTCAAATATTCTTAAAACTGCAGTCTGCATCAAACTTTGTAATGATTCTTCAATTCGATACCAAGGTCATTTCGATGAAATTCCTCTTTATAATGAAAATATACTGTCACTCTTATTTTAAAGAAAAAAAGAAAAAAATCATAACTAAATACAACTCATTATGATTCTCTATTCTAGAAAATAAAACTACTCATTCCAATGCTCTGTACTAGTTGAAAGATACATGAAATTTCATTCTAGATCTCCTTACCAACTAAAAAAATATTCTACCAATAAAATTGTATCAACTTTGTTAGACTTAAGTTTCTTTTCATTTTTCCATAAACATCATTTCAACTTCTAAATATTACTGAAACCCTTTTCAGAACACTTCGAAAAACCACTTCAAGATAGTTTTCTTTCCCTTCAATTGTTCATAACTTCCCCATACCAAGTTTGAGGACTTATCAGTGTTAGCATGCCTATGATGGATTGTTGTGAGAATTATTCTATGAATCTTAACCCAAATTAAAAAATATGATTTATTTCATTCTTGACTAAATGGAAAAAATATTCTTTTTCTCTTGACCCAATTAAAGAATAATAAAAACTAATGAAAATGGTTGACCACATTATTGATCATCATATGGTCGGTCGGTCGCTGAATATTCTCATTTATTGGTCCCAATAACTTAAACTTACTGATTAGTGTCATAATTCATCCAATAAAATGATGTCACACCATATCTTATGAACCATTTTCAATAGTGAATTATTTTCATCTAGACCTTCAAACTAATAATTGATCATGTTGATAGATTCTTTTGATGGATCAAATAGTTCAATAATCGGTCAATCTGATCGACCGATGTTAGTGTTTTAGAAAACATTTGACTGATACATCTTAAAAACTCTCATACCATCTTCTTCTACAAACTTGTGCTTGTATAATTACTTCTTCATGACTTTGAGATCTTTTGTATTAGTATAGAGTCATCTGATTTATTGTACCAATCACATCTTATCCTCATTTCTTTCACAAATCGTGGATCACATGTTTTGATTAAATAATGATTTTTATAACATAAAAATTATAAAATAATCATCAGATTTAATATTGAGATAACCAAATTCCAATACATTTAATTATTTTGATAAAAAAAAATTCCAGACACAAGGTATGTCTGAAAAAATTAATCTAGAAAAATTATTTAGAACATAAAGATGAAAAAATAAAATTTCTTATATAAGTGTGTATAATTATCTAATTATGATTCCCCATTTCATTCCTATCATATGATCATAAAAACTTACAATGTAAATTTATTTTCCCATAATGAAAAAAAATAAAAAATAAATAGAAAAAAATTCTTTCAACATCCAAAAATAACTTCTATCTAACATGGTCCCAATAGTAAGACTGGGAGAAAGTTTAAAATATCATGGTACTAGGATGTCCATAGGTTTAATTTCTAAGAGTATTGGACATGTTTTGGTTTAATGTCTTTCTGGTATAGGATTGGTATTGGTTTAACCTCTTGTGGGGACATGATGGGTGCATATTTACTATTTTGTGGGGATAAGATGGGAAAAGGTTTAATGTTTTGTGGGGACATGAAGGGAATATGTTTAACATCTTGTGGGTACATGATTGGTGTAGTTTTAACATCTTTCAGTGAAAATATGGGCACAAGTTTAATATACTATGTGGAAATTATGGGAACATGTTTAATTTCTTATGGTGATAGTATAGGTACAGTTTTAATATCTTGTGGGGACATGATGGGTGTAGGTTCAACGTCTTGAAGAGACACGATGGGGGTAGGTTTTACATACTCTGGGGAATGTATGCGAAGAGCTTCAACATATTTCAAATACATGATGGGTGTAGTTTTAAAGACTTTCAAGGACATGATGGGTGTAGGTTTAAGGTCTTGTGAGGAAAGAATGGGTAAAGGTTTAATGTCTTGTTGGGACATGATGATGGAGTGTGTCTCTAGGAGAGAATGTCTCACACTTGAATGATATTCAGGATTGAACCTCAGGGAGGTTTCCTACATACCCTCTTTACGATATAGGGATAAAAATCCACATAGTTCTTATGCCATAATTTATGATTATGTGACATGACTAGTCCATTCAGTTTATCATCATGTGGTAAGGATGCTCATGTCACAAAAGGAGCATCAGAAAGATATAGTTTGGGGATTATGTATTGAAGATTCATTAAATGGATGTCATGTCTGATGGTGGGGAAATATAGTGTGAGGATTATGTGTATAATCTTCTCATTATGGTTTTCACATTCGATGGTTGGGGGGAGGTTGTCATCCTATGTGTTCCATGCATGGGGAATCCTGAGTTTGATACATAGGGAAAGACGAAAATTTAACATAATGTGATGAGGATGTTGTCACGAGGTTTAATTTTGTATGATTAAAATGTGGTGAAACAATGTTTTATGTAATTTCAATTGGATTTGGATGAGGTTACACCTTCAGGGGGACCATGTCAAGTGGAATGAAAAGTATGTCCATTGGGTAGATTCTAGAAGATGAGTAATTCCTATCCCTTTACATGAGAATCTTTCAGACCAGTATCTAGGACAACAACAAGGGCTAGTACAAGGACCGAGATCTGTGGGCTAAGGGAAACCTTACTAATGAGTGAGACTAGGGGTATTGGGTACACTTCACTTGTTATGAATACATAGACAATTTTTCCTTATATTTTATTATATAAAATATCATGGTAATCCAAGTTCCATCCATATCACCAATAGGATCTACTGTTATAGATCCGCAACTGGTGGTCTAAGACACCAATACCTTACACCTCCATTATGGAGAGGTGGGAATCAGTATGCGGGACCTACACAATATCATTAGAATACTATCGATATGATTTTATTATGATGAGTTCCTATCAGTTCCAAAATTCCTGGGGTGATAGGGAGTAGACCCACCTTGTGAAACATAACCTTCTATATGAATTGTCTAATGTACTGAATAATCAACCCCATTCCACAAGGAAATTCCATTCAAGACATGTATGAGGATTTTCTTGAATAAAACTTAAACTATGAAAATGTAAGGGTATTTAAAGTTATTTCCAACATCACAGTAGATGAGTACATTTAGATCCTACTGACTGATCATGAAGAAAGGGAATTATGAGTAATGGGGATACAAAATAAATGAGGTATGGTTTCCATAGGTCCACTAGAAATTTTTTTCCACTTACTCAGTAGCTGGATGAATTTGGTTAGGGATGATAACATGGTCCTACCTCTAAAGACAATCATGATGGAGACTATTATGGCATCTAGTAATCAAGTAATCTTGGGAGTGTTAGTTCTAGATTTTCATTTAATTTAGTTGAGAAACATGACCATAAGAAGTATTCATGGGAGAATCTATGGTTTATTCCAACTCTTTCATTGGTGGATCATGTCACAATTTGAGGGAAATGATTTCCAACTCCATCACTCCCCAAAATACAAGTATGAATCCCTTATTGCTCAATATTTTTGATTTTTTTATGGTGGAGATCAAAGAAGTTGGGGTCATGGTTAACATTAGAAACACTAAAAAATTTAACTTCCACCCATTCTTAACTCCATTTAGTGATATGGTAGAAAACTTGGAGGGAATGCAGGAGTATCAGAAATGTATGTTAACCTTTTGAGGTGGATTATTGGTCACCAGTATAGATGTAAAAACTTATTGTTAGAAGTATACTCCATCTTGGTTAACTCAACAATTCAGATGGATCCAATAGTCGGTGAAGAAAGTTTACATGGGGATCCATGTGAAAAAGAATCCATGCATCCTTCCTCAGTTATGAAGGATGTTCATAGGATCAGGCATGGGGGAGGTCATTATTCTCCCTCCGACCAATATCAATTCTGGAATTTGTTATACCAATTCTAGAAATTGGATTTTGTCATATCTAAATTTGAACTTGTATAAGGGTTGAGGGTAATTGTGCAATCAAGAGAGGAAAAAGAGAAATAAGGTAACATAAGGGATACTATTTGAGGGGATATCCAAGAATCAAAGAATCCAACTGATGCTACTGTAATGGAATCTCAATTTTCTATTTCACCCATGACTTCTGAAGGGCAGGTTCTCCATCAGAAATGGTCATAGTAAAAGAAAAAGGGATCTCAGGCAGGGACCAGCAGAGCAAGGGAGGCTCCCAGAATGAATATTTGGTATCTGCTACGACCAACCACTAATGTTTCATTCCCCATGATCAGAGAGGATCTGTGAATTTTGTTAATGACCATGATGGATGAGTATATATTGAAGAGTCTATCATAGGATGAAATCGAGCTACTAGAGGTTGGTCTCACCAGGATCACTACCAGGGTGCACCTCAATGAGGGGTTTTCAAACCTAAAAGCTATAGAAACCTTTTTGTGCCAATGTGGAAAACTCGATCATTCCTCTGGATGGATGTGCATGATGTTCGGTGGTAAACATGATCTTAAGGAGGCAAAATATTCTAAATAATTAGCTAAGGAGGTGTGAACCCTTCCAGATGATATAGAGGGAACCATTTTTGAGGAGTCCTAAGGATCTTGCACTAACTTGGAAACTCTCTAGGAGAGTGGTGAGGTCACCCCTATGGATGAATATTTGACCAAGATTCTATTTTGAAAGGAAATCCTAGCTTAGTTACCTCACCTATCTATTCCATCCCTTTACATTATTTTTTCTTTAGAGGCTCTAAATAAGATTTTTATTATGTAGTAGTTGGATGAGGGTGACCAATGGTTCCTTTTCATAGGGGACGAGGGTTCCAAAATAGATAATGGTGGGAACACCTCTGAATACTTACCAAAGGCTACTTCAATTTGAGTGTCCAATGAGGAGGTCAGAGTGGTGGCCACAGATCCCTCAGTCCACCTAGTTATCAATGGGGGACCACACCATGGTATTATAGTGTAAAAATATTCCACATGTGAGACATATTTTTTGGGGTGACTAATCATTAGGATCCCCTTGTAGTGAGGTAAGACTGATTCTCAAGCCATCTATATCTTTTCAAAAATTCACAGAGCTATTAAGTTTAACACATCAACTTGTTTTTTCATGAAAATTCCAGCCAATCAGCATTGAGAGGATTGGTACGAGCTATTGACCTACCAAATAACATCGAGGGTCTCCTATAGTGGAATACCCTATAAAAAATATGGGGCCAAACTTATCCCAAATTATTACCTTATAGAAGTCTTTGTACCTTACTTGATCTATGTTTTACCAACTTGTAATCATTGTTAAAACTAACTAAAATTATTTCTTTTCATGAAGTGCTTGAGAGGGTGAGATTATAGTAAACATCCATTATTGGGGAACATGGGGTGCCTCTTTCAACTACTATACCGACTCTTGATAAGCCAGTCATTCAAGATGACCTAACCTCAGTCTCAGGAAGGATATTTTTCATGTATTCAAGTGATAATTATAGAGATGAGGATCTTGAGGGTAGACATGGATCCTAACATGTCTGAGAGGATCCTAGAGGAAGACCCTATTTCTATTGTTCTTGTGGCCTTCCTAGAATATGAGAATGTGCCAATCGAGGAATTGGAATATTCTATGCTTGACATCACTAAATATAATTACATCATCTGGTGTAGGGAGTGGAGGTGCATACAAAAAATTATAACCCACACTCTAGGGACATATATGGAGAGTTTAATTGGGTCCCTCCTCCACTATTTACGAAACCTAGGAACCAAAGGGGTGGATAATCTTTCTCTCCACACACTAAAGTGTGACTACCTTGTCGAGCGGGTGCATGTGGAATTTTTTTATGTCACCTAGAATTAGGAGAAATAAAATGGAACCATAAAGCTCTAAGAGGTTAATCGGGAACTTTAATGACTGTAGGAGCATGTGAACGACCACATGACCATAATTAATTATCAAGAAGAGAACATCAGTCAATTGAAGGCTCAGCTGGTAGTGGATGAAGATTGAGCCTAGGATGCATTATCTTAAATAGATGAGTGCCATGATTACTAGGTCCATGTTCAAATTATGGATGAAAAGCTTCACCCCATGGATAAGGATGACGAAATAGAGATAATGAGGCTAAAACATGTCTTTGAGTCTATATTCGAGAAGATAGTTAGGCTGAAGTTCTTGATTTACAAGGATGATATATAGAGAGAATTTTTAATAACAAATAAAGGCGTGAGTGTTTGAATAACCCTTGTAAACTAAAAAGGTTTATTTTTTTAATTACTCATTTAAATAAACATTTTTATTTTACTTCGTTTCACATATACACTGAAATGATACAAATGAGATAACCAAAAATCAGTCCCTAATCCCATGTGAGTCATGTTCAGTGTGAGAAATATGGGATGAACATGCGATTTCTCATTTATATGAGTGCTTCAAGCAATGTAATGAAAATTATTCTATGAAGTTTTTTATTGATAACTGAAAATGTCCTTGTTGAGAAGGTATATTATTGGATAATGAGGATATCTGAATATATGAAATGATTTTACAACATGAGCTAGTTCAAAAATGGGGTTATATATGGGGTGTTAAATTATACTCAAACAAACGGGAATGAAGAGTTTGAATTGATAATCCTAAGATCTGGAACACAAGGGGGTGATGTGATAATTGAGGATAACTAATGACCATGTTTTAAAACACAAAATATGTTATCATTTTACTAAGAATGGGAATAAATGAGGGTATTCTACTAAATATGTTTGTAACATGGGACCTATATAAAATTTTTATTAATGATCTTTTAGGGTCTATTCATAGGATGGTAGGTGAGCCACTGTGGCCACGCTCCATACAATCTAGGGGGCCTATTTAAATGTGGAGGATGATTGGGATATATATAAAGGGAGATGTGAAGAATAAAGATGAAGTGATGGAATGTTCTAATAGAGGTCAACACTCTTGAAATTATGCCACTATGGATTTGAGTACATTGGATAGGAATCTCGGTTTGAACAAAGGATAGAATCATCTTCCAAGGGTAGCATCCTCTCAAATTCTAAGTGATGGTCGAAACACATGATGATTTGGTAGGTGACCAGCACTGATAGAGGGAAGGGGATTCTCAAGCAAGGGTGTAAGATTTTACAAAATTTAATGTAATTTTATAATGATAATAGACACATATTTTAACATCATATGGTGAGATGAGGTATCACATTATTTAACATTGTGTAGTTGGGACATATGAAATGATGTGAATAACAGTCGACCAACCATAGGTGACAGGGATACAGAAGGATAGAAAAATGGGGGATCTTCTATGAGTGTATCATGTGGCAAAGGGAACCTAATATTGGGATTTATCTTTTTTCTGAACTGAGGGGATCAGTAAGCACAATTTGGCTTTTATCGCGATCAATGGTGGGTCCCCTGTTATCTTTAAACCTCTTATTTGTGTCTACTTATTTTTCCCAAGTCACAAGAATGACCTAATAGGTAGAGTCTTACTCTTTCTTGGGTTTCCCTTAAGTATTTTCAACCTATCATACATTTGTGCCTCATATTTTTGGTAGTTTAATGACATACCATATGGGCCCCAAAGTTGAACATAGTTTGGGTCATAATTCTCAGAATATGACTCATGGTTTAAGGTCATTGCAATGTACCAGTTCCGAAAGCCACCCAGAGGCACCCCGTACCTGGTTGGTCACATGGACTCCAGCACATTTCCTCAAACGCCAGAGGCTGCCGACTAGCAGTGAGGGACTTCGGTGTGATAGTGGGGAAACTGTTCCCTCATTGGTAGAGTACACAGCGGAAGTAAACAAAACATGTAATAACTGAAGCAGTGAATATACAAGAACAATAAACAGTGTAAGATTAAACAATAAATACCTGGAGGACACATGTATATATGAAATGATGCATGATACATATGTCTAGGAAAGAAGCCAAACAAGTCACAATGCTGAATACAATACTAAACCAATGTACAAGGAAAAGTAAACAGATCAGAAACTCCTCAGCATCACAATCCTCGGCTCTATCCCATGCTCTCCTGCTCCAAATTAATCAAGTACCGAAAGTCGAAGGGAGCTTTCCCTTGTCTATACCTACAAAAACATAGTCTGTTTGGGCCCAAAATCATGACCCAAACAGGGTGTGAGACTAAATCCCAGCAGGAAACCACCCGAAGATCTATGCCTAAAAGTCAGTGAGCATATGACAGGTAATAGTACAGTAGGCAGTAAACAGTAATAGTAAAGAGCTGGCAGTAAGCAGTAAGCAGTGACAGGATGATATGCAATAGTAATCAATCTACATAACAATAACCAGCAGTGAAGAAAACGGCTAACCACAACAGGAACCCCTATGGGAAGAAATCACTACAAACCCCTCTGGTCCTATCCAAGATGTACCCACAACCCTCTGGGCAGTGCACTCAGCCTAACCCCTCTAGTTTGGTTATACGAATTTATAAGACTCTCTAGGGAAGCTCGCTCGGTCAATTCCCATTATAGTATATGGTAGTCATGGAATCTCTAAGGAAGATCACGTGGTCTAACCATATTATATCCCCAAAGTCAAGAAACTCTCTAAGGAATCTTGCTTAGTCAATTCCTCCTATAGTCTCAGTTCTATCACAGACTCTCTAAGGAAGCTCACTTAGTCAATTCCTTCTCTAGCCTGGAAAGGTTTTAAAGAAAATTCAAACAGTTAAAGACTCTCTGAGGAAGCTCACTTGGTCTACCCTACTGTAGTCTATAATATCCAAAACTCTCTGGGAAGCTCACTCGGTCTATCCCCTGTAGTCTATAATGTCCAAGACTCTCTTAGGAAGCTCACTTGGTCTACCCTCCTGTAGTCTATAATATCCAAGACTCTATGGGAAGCTCACTCGGTCTATCCCTTATAGTCTATAGCACTAGGTTCTCACGGTCCCATTCCGGTCAGTGCATAATAATGGTATAAGGCCAATGTACACCTATAGAGATACTTGGATAACCAATGTACACCTATAGAGCTACATGACTAACCAGTCTATAGCATAACAATCATGTCAAGAATATCATTCCATCCTACGGTCACAAGGCATGGAAAATAGGTATAACGACTAAAAGCTAAACAAGACCCAAGGGGTCGTAAATAGAACAAGGCATGGGAAAAACATACAAGAACAAAAAATTATCCTCAAACATGATCAAATTACCTCTACGCAAGCATACAAGCAAGGCACAAAAACAACAGGGTCAAAAAGGTAAACACGCAATACCCCATTCACGGGTATTGGTGTAATTTTCACATAAAACTCAAATACTTCGAAAGGTAAGGAACCAAAAACCTACCTTGATGCTAGGAGATCAGAATAATAGAACCACAAGGCTTGATTCTCCTTAGAAAGTCATAGATCTACGAAAATGAACAAAATGTTCAACCCCCGATATCTTGAAAAAGAGGGAGAATCATGGAATGAAACTCAAGAAGAAGGAAGAGCTCACCGTTGTGCTTCCAACACAATCGACGACTATTGATTTGGAAAACAGATAGAGGCTCGGGGGCTAGGAGGGTGTTCGCAACCGTACAGATCACTCCCGGTCGAGGATCTTGGAGAAGAAGGTTTTTTCTTCCATTAGGCGTGACCCGGATCTGTTTAATGATAAAAAAACAAACTACACGGTGTGTAATTCTGTGGTACATGGTGTGTACATAGCTTTTCTGTACTCCCCCTTAAGCGGCCTCCACATCACCCTTACACACCATGTGTGTGGCCCAGACACGGCCAACACACGACCTGGTGAGACATCAAAGTACACGGTGTGTACATCGAAAATTTCCTGATTCTGCTCTTTTTCTCAAAAACGACCAGAAAAGGAAAAACATACATGAAATGAAGATCCGGGTTCTTAAAAACCTCCTTCTTTAAAGAAATTTGTCCCCAAATTTCCCTAGAGAGGCATAGAAGAAGAATCCCCGAATAGCTCTGGCCACTGTGATCGTACATTGTCCTCCCTCTCCCAGGTCTTGTCCTGTACTCGCCCGTGCTTCCATAGCACTCGTACCAGAGGAACAGACTGGCCACATAGAACCTTCTTACTGCGATCGACAATCCGGATAGGATGCTCCTCAAATGGAGCATCCGCTCCAAGATAAAACTCCTCGGGTTGAAAGACATGAGACTGGTATGAAAAGTAACTTCGGAGCTGAGAAAAGTGGAAGACGTCGTGCATAGCCTGGTACCTCTAAGGTAACTGCAACCGATAGGCAACCAGCCCAACTCTCTCAAATACATCAAATGGTCTGACATACCGTGGCGAAAGCGTACCCTGTCTTTGAATCCTCTTGTGTCTCAATCTCAGTGCGACACGCAGGAAAAATTGATCCCTGACCTCGAACTCTAGAGGTCATCTCTGTTGATAAGAATAAGACTTCTGTCGAGATTGTACTATAGCCATCCTCTTCTAAATCAACTCTATCTACTCTAAGGTCTCCTAAAAAAGGCAATGTACCAGAAAAGCTACCTCTCCTACCTCTAGCCAGCCTAAAGGTGATTGGGATGGCCTACTCTACAAAGCTTCGTAAGGTGCCATCTGAATAGTCACCTGAGAACTGTTTTTATAGGAAAACTCCACAAGAGTAATATTCTTCTCCCAAGAACCGCTGAAGTCTAGAATGAAAGATTAGAGCATATCCTCAAGCACCTAGATCGTACGCTCGGACTGGACATCTGTCTGGGGATGTTATGATTTACTCAAAAGTACCAGTGTACCAAAATCCCTCTGAAGCCCCTTCCAGAATTGAGAAGTAAAACGTACATCCCTATCTAAAACAATGGACTGTGGAACTCCATACAGACGTACAATATCTAAGATTTAAAACCTCCCTACCTCATCAAAACTGAAGGTCTCCCTGATTGGAAAGAAGTGAGAGACCTTCGTAAGCCGGTCAACAAGAACCCAAACAGAATAACTCCCTTGAGGTGACCTCGGTAACCCAGTCATGAAGTCCATCGGGACATCATTCCACTTCCACTCAGGAATGGGTAACTGCTGTAAAATCCCCACTGGTCACTGATGCTCCGATTTCACCTACTGATAAGTGAAACATCTCATGATGAAACCAACGACATCTCTCTTCATACCTGGCCACCAATACTAGTGGTGTAGATCACGATACATCTTGGTGACACCTGGATGAACATCCCACACTGAATAATGAAAGTCCTACATCAGCTCCTCGCGTATGTCTAATGGAACCCATACACATCCCTGGAAATGAAATATCTCATCCTCTCCCATTGTCCATCCAGGAAGAGGGTCCTCTCCTGACACACTCTCTCGTAGAACTAGGCCTTATGAGTCTGATAGCTGCCTCATCCGTACCCGATTGAGAAGGGTAGAGGTAACAACTACAGAAGATAGAAAAGTCTGTCCATATCTGTCATTCACCTCCAAGTGCATCTCAGAGAACAGATCCATAAGCTACCACTCACTGCTGGCCTCCTGAACTACTTAAATCTGAGTTCTACTGCTCAACGTATCAGCCATTGTGTTTCCCTTTCCTGGCGTATAGGCAAGCTCAAAGTCGAAGGACTGAAGATACTCGACCCACCTACGTTGTCTCCGATTTAGATCATGTTGAGTGAACATATACTTGATACTATTGTGGTCGGTAAACACCACAAAGTGATCTCCTAAAAGATAATGTCTCCAACATAGTAAGGCATGAACAATAGCTGCCAACTCCAGATCGTGTGTCGGGTAGTTACTCTTGTGTGGCCTCAACTGCCGAGACCTGTAAGCAACGAATCCATCTCCCTACATAAGAACAACACTGAACCCGACACTTGAAAAATCACAATAGACTGTATAGTCCCTGCCCGACTCTGGAAAGACTAGTGTCGGTGCTAACTTCAACCTCCCTTTTAGCTTCTAAAAGGTTGTATCACAAGAATATGACCATAAGAACATTGCCCCCTTCTTGGTCAGACCTGTCAGTTGTGCTGCAAGACGTGAAAAGTCCTGTATGAAATGCCTGTAGTATCCAGCTAGCCCCAGAAAACTACGAACCTCAAAGACATTCTTCGGCTTCTCCCAGGAAACTAAATCTCTCACTTTCTCTAGGTCTACAGATACTATTGTCTCTGAGATAATGTGACCCAAGAAGTGAATCTGATCCATCCAAAAGTGGAATTTCGAGAGCATAACATATAAATGATTCTCTCTCAGTGTACTCAGAACAATCTCATGATGGGTATCATGGTCGTGTTGAGTGTGATAGTACACCAAGATATTGTCCATGAAGACCACCACGAAAGAGTCCAATTATGGATGGAACACTCGGTTCATCAGTGCCATAAACAATTTTGGCACGTTCGTGAGACTTAATGGCATGACTATATACTCGTATAGACCATAACTTATTTTGAAGACTGTAAGAGGTATATCTGATTGTATAAAGCGCAAATGATGATAACCAGACCTCATGTCGATCTTTGAGAACACTTGGGCTCCTCAAAGCTGATCAAAGTGGTCATAGATCCTCGATAAGGGATATCGGTTCTTGACCATCAACTGGTTCAGCTTCTAATAATCCACGCAAATCCTAATGGTGTCATCTTCTTTCTTCGAAAACTGGACAGGTGAACCCCAAGGAGAAGTACTGAGTCGGATGAGACCCTTTGCCTGGAACTCCTCCAACTACTTCTTGATCTCCTGTAACTCAGGTGTATCGATCCTATAAGGAGGAATGGACACCGGTTCCGCTCCTGACACGAGATCAATCAAGAATTCTACATAATGCTCCAGAGGTAAACCTGAAAATTCCTCTGGAAAGATATCCCTGAAACAATCCACCACTGGAGGTAAGTCGAACTATGAATTCCCCTGGCCATCCAGATAAAGATTGGAAATCTCGGCTATAACTCCTCCTAGCCCATGATGCTCTGGTCCAGATCTACCCGCATGGACATCCCACTCGCCTCTATGAAGAAAATATTTTCCCTCTGGTGATACGAAACTCACCCTGCAGTGATAGAAATATACAACTTCCTGGAAGGGAAATAACTAGTCCATACCGTGAATGAAATCATAGCCTGTCATCTCTAGGACATAAAAGTCCCATAAGAAGTGACACCCTGAAACCTAAATAGGACACTCTCTGCACTGACGTATGATAGATTCCCTCATCCCCAATGGTGTATCAAGAGTCAACATGTCGGTAGACAAAACGATACAGAGGCCAAGACTCTCCACAACAGCAACAAAGACAAAACTATGTGAATCACCAGTATCAAAAAGGGATGAAGATAAAACTGAGGATACTAGGATCGTACCTCAAACTGTGGAAGGGCATGGATCCTACTCCTGATTGGCCTACTCCATGGTGAATGTCTGGCCTGTACCGTGACCCTATGCCCCTAGCTAACCACTCTGAGCTGATCCAATCTGTTGTCACTGGTTACCTGGTGACTGACCACCACAGCCGTGACCCCCACCTCGGCCCGAACGACCGTAAGAACTCCAGTTCCCAGACTGGTGAGAAACTGGCGATACATCTCCTATACGTGGGGTCATTGAAGAACCACTACCACTAGCTGTAGGTGATATGATCTGACAAAAATACTAAAGGTGGCCCATATTTCCGCAAGATCGGCACTCCATCAGGTCTCTCTGGAACTGAGGCCTAGTATGCCCGCTCCTATCGCATTGGTAGCATATGACCTGGCTGCCCGAAGATACATTCCACCTACATTGCTCTCCTCGAGTAGACTCCTTTATCCGTTTCCTGCTATCAGTGGGAGAAACACTGACTCTTGATGTCAAACCACCCTGGCTCACTGCTCTAGAATCCGTTAGATTATGCTCAGTAATCAGCACCTAGTTAAATATAGAAGAGATCGAAGTCAACCTAAAGAAATTCACCTGGGAACGGATCTCCTGCCTGAGACCGTCCTCAAACTTCATAGAAAGGAACAACTCATCACCTTCTTGATTTGGTGTGTAGCGCTATAGCTTGGTAAAGCAAGACAAGTACTCTATAATAGAAAGAGTACCCTGCTCGAGACTCATAAATTCCCAAGCTCTGTCGGCCCTCAAGGACTCTGGATAAAATTAATCATAGAAGATGCACCGAAACTCATCCCAAGTGATACTCTACTGGCGCCCTGACTGTGAGATCACATCCCACAACCTCTTGGCGGTGTCTTGGAGCATATAAGCAGCATGATTTACCCTTTTATCTTTAGGTATCTCCAGATGCTCGATGATCATCAGCGTTTTCTCTAACCCCAACTCTGTAGCCTGAGGTCTTCCATCCCCTGATAAAGTATGAGCATGCTGCTGCTGGAAAACCCGTATCAACTCGGCCATCAACGGGTCAGGAGGCGACGCTCCATGAAAGTTATGCATCATCCTCAAGAAGTCCTACCTAAACTGTTCATTGATGCCTACAACGGGTATAACTGTAGGTTCCAAGGCTGGCACAACGGGAGGATTGTCAGGAGGTCCCTGATCGGCAATATATGGTGTCTGATCACCGTCTGGAAGATGAAAAACAACTGGAGGACGTCTCGGTGGCATAACTCTGAAGAAACAAAAGCACACCTTAAGTTAGTATTCTCGTGAACAGAGAACACAAGAGTAAAAAATAGGAATAGGAGAAAAGAACAAGAAAGTTCTACAAAAAACAACTACACAGCATGTATAAAAACTACACGGTGTGTCCTCTTAATCCAGACACATGGTCGTATACTTTAGCCATAGCTGGTTGTGTAACACCCCAGACTACATGGCGTGTTGCCCCTACACACGACGTGTACTTTAACTCCATTCCCTTGACCGAGTCTCTTTACATGGCTAACTCACATTGTCTTTTTAACCCAAGGCTACATGGCGTGTTCACAAAGGGAACGACATGTACTAAACAAGGTTTCAGTGACTCATGTTTTTAGTTATATGGTCGGCTACACGGTGGACCCTTAAACGGCGTGTTCTGAACAAACACAGCATTTATAGGAGAGATAACACTGACCCGTGTTGTTCTTGACACTTTCGGGTACCTAGAAAAAGGCTACACGGCATGTTCTTACCAAAAACCACATGTTCTACATGAGCTTCCCGAACCCGTGTTGTTAGTGACATGGCCGGGTACACGGATCACTACTACACGACCTGTAACTACCGTACACGACATGTTCTTAAAAACTTTTTCACCACCCCATGTTTCGGATCACACAGTCATTGACACTGTCTAAAACTAAATGGCATGTATCCAAGTACACGTCATGTATTCTGGGATTTTCTGGGCAGTAGCTCAGAAACTGCACCGAAGCCCAGAAAACACTAAAATACAAACATGGAGGTGCCAAATTCTTATCTCTGAGGGCCCATACTCCCTGCGAATCAAAGCTTGACATATCCTACATATCAAATAAAAGGGTAACAAGTCAATGATCCACCAAGTTCAAATTCATGAGGGCCCATAACACCTCAAGAACCAAAATTTGGTGTTCATTTAAGAAAGGTACAATAAAAATAATTTCTCCATCAAACTACAGGGATTCTATCAAAGAATATATCACCGCAACATGCATGATCTACACAACGTCTATCACAACAACATGCAAACGCTAATGCACCCTAGATGGCATGGAAAGAATGCACGAAATGTGATTTATAACAAGTGCCTATATGATTCATGAGATGGCATACCCTCATCTCATCATGCTGTGACAGAAATAGAACTGCAATAGAACAAAAATAACAATACAAGGAATGTGAATCACTCTAGGTAAAATCATATCAACCGTAAAATATCGAAACCAGAAAACTGCAATAAATGAGGTAGATTGGTTTTTTCCCTGTACACGGGTTAGCTACTCCCAGGCACAAATTATTATCATGTATCGAATCCTTCCTATCCCTGTATAAAGGCTCCAAACAGTAAATCAAGGGAAAATAATTCCTCTGATACCACTTTGTAACATCTCTATTCTGGAAGCCACCCAGAGGTTCCCCATACCCAGTTGGTCACATGGCCTCAAGCGCATTTCCCTAAACACCAGAGGCTTCCAACTAGAAGCAAGGGCATTGGGTGTGATAGTGGGGAAACTATGCCCTCATTGGTAGAGTACACAACAAAAGTAAACAAAACTTGCAATAGCGGAAGTAGTGAATATCCAAGAACAATAAACAGAAGAAGACTAAAACAATAAATAGCTGGAGAACACATGTTTATATGAAATGATGGACGATACATCTATCTAAGAAAGCAACCAAACAAGTTACAATGATGAATACAATACTAAACTAATGTACAAGGAAAAGTAAATAGATAAGAATCTCCTCCGTATCGCAAGACTCGGCTTGGTCCCATGCTATCCTACTCCAATGTAATCAAGAACCGGAAGTTGAAGGATTCTTTCCCTTGTCTATACCTACAACAACATAGTCTTTTTGGGCCCAAAATCATGACCCAAATAGGTGTGAGACTAAATCCTATAGGAAACCAACCGAAGATCTGTGCCTAACAGTCAGTGAGCATATGGAAGGTAATAGTATAGTAGGAAGTAAACAGTAACATTAAACAGTAGGCAGTAAGCAGTAAGCAGTAACATGATGATATGAAATTGTAATCAACACTCATAATAACAAGTAGTAGTAAAGAAAACAGCTAACCACAACAGGAACCCCTCTGGGAAGTACTCACAGCCAACCCCTCTGGTCCTATCCAAGAAGTACCCACAACCCTCTGGGCAGTGCACTCATCCTAAACCATGTGGTTTGGTCATTGGAATTTATAAGACTCTCTGGGGAAGCTCGCTCAATCAATTCCCATTATAGTCTAGGGTAGTCAGGGACTCTCTAAGGAAGATCACGTGGTCTAACACTCTTATATCCCTAAGGTCTAGAAACTCTCTAAGGAAGCTCGCTCTGTCAATTCCTCCTATAGTCTTAGGTCTATCACAAACCCTCTAAGGAATCTCACTCAGTCAATTCTTTCTTTATCCTAGAAAGGTCTTAAAGAAAATTCTAATAAGTAAAGACTCTCTGAAGATGCTCACTCGGTCTACCCTACTGTAGTCTATAATATCCAAGACTCTCTAGGAAGCTCACTCGGACTATCCCCTATAGTCTATATTGTCCAAGAATCTCTGAGGAAGCTCACTAAATCTACCCTCTTGTAGTATATAATATACAAGACTCTATGGGAAGCTCACTCGGTCTGTCACTTATAGTCTATAGCACCAAGTTCTCACGGTCATGTGCCGGTCAGTGCATAATAATTCTATATGGCCAAAGTACACCTATTGAGCTACTTGGATAACCAAAGTACACCCATAGAGATACTTGTCTAACCAGTATAAAATATAACAAGCATGTCAAGAATATCATTCCATCCTACGGTCACAAGGCCTGGAAAATAGGTATAACAGCCAAAAGCTAAACAAGACCCAAATGGTCATAAATAGAACAACGCATGTGAAAAACATAAAAGCACAACAAATTATCCTCACACATGATAAAATTACCTCAACAAAAGCATACAAGAAAGGCAGAAAAACAACAGGGTCAAAAAGGTAAACACGCAATACCTCGTTCATGGGTATTGGTGGAATTTGCACATAAATTTTGAGGAATTCAAAAGGTAAGGCACAAACCACCTACATTGATGCTAGGAGATAAAAATTGTAGAACCATGAGGCTTGATTCTCTTTAGAATGGTGTAGATCTATGAAAATTCACAAAATGTTCAGCCCATAATATCTTGAGAAAGAGGGAGAATCATGGAATGTAACTCAGGAAGAAGGGAGAGCTAACCTCTGCAGTTCCAACACAATCGACGATAATCAATTCGGAAAAAAGACGGAGGATCGGGGCTTGGAGGGTGTTCACATCCGTACGGGTCACTCTCAGTCGAGGAACCTAGAGAAGAATGTGTTTTCGTTGATTAGGCGCGACCCCGGTCCATTTAATGAAAAAAAGTAACTACATGGCGTGTACTTCTGGGGTACACGACATGTGCTTAGCTTTTCCGTACTCCACCATAAGCGGCCTTCACATCGCCCTTACACACCGTGTGTGTGTCCCAGACATGGCAATCACATGGCCTGACACGACATTAAAGTACACAGCGTGTACATCAAAAATTTCCAAATTATCCTATTTTTCTCAAAAATGACCAGAAAAGGAAAAACATACCTGAAACGAAGATTCGGGTTCTTACAGTCATTGATCTTGAACCAAAAGTTTGAAAATGGTTTAGGGCTATAATTCTTGTACATAAGTAGGATAGATCCCAAAAATATTCTCATGAAACTAGAGGACTCAAAACTATGGGTAATAGTGTGCCTAGGAGGCCCTAAACAACGAAAAATAATCTTGGGAGAGTCGTAGATAGTTTAAGGTCATAATGATTGGATTGCAAGGTTGTGTGTCTCAAAGGGGATGTGTGTGTCATAGGGGATAGGTAACTTGATGGGAAAGTATGGGGATGCAAAGACACCTGATTCCACACAAAACATCTTTGTGACAACTTGCACACAATTTAAGGTAGTGATGCCTGGACCAAGTGGTGAATTTCAAAAATGTACATGTGTAGCATGATAGAGTGTCCACCTGATGTGAATTGTGGGTCAAGGTGGCCTGACACCAAAAACAATTTATGGGAGGACTTTCACATAGTTTCATGTCATGATACTTGGACTTTGGTCACTAGATTAAGGTCATAGAGATTATAATAAATGGCATAAAATAGTTTAAAGGTTATAATTCTTAGACCATGGGGGGAACATCTCAAAGGAGTACACATGGAATGGAAGGGAGGTGACCATATGTGAAAGGAGGGATGTGTAAGCCTTGTGTAACATGAATCATTCCCAAGATAATTTTCACATAGTTTAAAGTCACGATTCTTAGAATTAATCTATTTGTTTGTGGTGGTAGATTTTGATCCGATTAAAAATAATTTAAGGCAGAATTCTTTGATTGATGGTTTTGTGTCTTGAAGGAATATTCACTACATTTAATAATGGTTATACAACAAGAATGGAGGGTCCTAAGAGGCCACCTGAAATTTCATAAAACATCTATGAGACAACTTACTCACAATTTAAGATGATGAATCTTAATCCTAGGCTATAAGTTTAAGGAAATAAAGATTAGACCATGGGATCTTATTTTATAGTCATAGAGGTCAAAACCTGCATTCCTTAGAGTGTTTAGAATAACATAAATGATTAGTAAATCGATGTGAATGGAGGGAAAATGGAGGATTTCTTGCATTAAAAACATAAGGGGAATGTTACAAGTAGTTTAAGGTTGTTATTATTGGGCCTAATGGGAGTTAGCACATGTCAACCCCATATAGTAATATCCTTTTAATTCATTCCAATAAAATGTGAGTCATACTTATTGTGGGAAACAACAGGTGGTGGAAAGTATTCCTAATTACATGGGGATACACAATAAGGGAGGACATGAACAAAAAATCCGTAAATGGTGAAAATGGATTTTAAGATCTAGATAGAAGGGGAATGAATGAAATGTAGTAAACAACTATTGGCCTTATTTGAAACATATGTTATATACCCACATCAGTTAATGATGGAGTAAAAAATGAGATATTTACCATTTATTGAGTATGAAACATATGATCTGCTATTTGTTTTTACCAAAGATCCTTTGTGGCATGAGACATAGATGGTAGGTGATCCATTGTTGAATGAGACTATTTCCATTAGGGATCCCATTCATATTAGGTGGATGATGATTACCCAAATTGAAGAGAGTGCTAAGGGAAAAAGTGGAACTATCTAATGTATCATAGGCAATATTAAGTGTTGTTGGAGCAATTACACCATACACTCTAATGATTTAGATGTATATTATGACATGCAAGAATCAAGACAAAACCAAAAGGAAAATACTCTATAGTGATTTGATGGAAGGGATGATCCTAGGATGAGATATCCAGGTGTCACTACACATACCATGAGGATGAGAATCAAGCCACATGTTGTTCTGGAGCGCGATGTGGTAGGAGATTGACACCAGCGGGGTGACATCCTCTCTGATGAGTATATAAAATAATATTATATTTGGAAGCATCCCAGTTTCAAATGGGGTAAGGTTTTTCTATCATCCCATATTTATCATAATAATAATACTAGTTTTATTTGGGGTAATGTTATTTGATCATCTGATAATTATCATATGAGGCATCTTGGATTTATACGGTGTAAGGATACAATTTAATGTCATGTGCTGATGACATTTGGATTTTTAGTTTGTAGTTGTGAAACATGGACTATGGTTGCTGTTAGTTTAAATTCATAGATCTTGGAATGTGGTTTCCACATTTTTAAATACATATAGATTGAAATGTTGGAGAAATTATTGGATTAATCTCATATTGCTTTTACCAAAGGGGGGAATTTGTGTACTAAGGAGGATTTTCTGGCATAAAAGAGTGATAAACTGATGTGTAAGGAGGGAAAAGGGAACCTCTTCCATACCAAACTAAAAATATTGTACTCCGGGTTGACATTATGTGGTTGGGAAGGGAAAAAACCTACAATGAGTCAATAAAGGGGGTAGTTCTCAGGTTGAGATATCTGGGTGTTAGTATGTATTTGATGAGGATGGAAATCAAGTTTCATGTAGTTATAGAAGGGGGAATGTTAGGAGATCAATGTCAGTAGGGGTTTTCATATCAAGGTAGGACACTAAACTGTCTCATATTATAATATGAGGTATCACTAATTTATTTGGGGTAAGAATATAGTTTAATGTCTTGTGCTGAGGATTTTGGAAGGTATTTCACATTAAGTTGCTTATTCATTTCATTATCATGTTGGGTCATGAGGTAATATCAACCCACTAATGGTTTAAGGAATATGAATGGGGATTATAACTAATAGTTGGTCCATGAGGGAATTTTGGGTAGATGTCATCAGGGGTAATGGGTGGTTTTGATGTGATTTTGTGGATGTGATAAAAGACAAGAAGTCTATCCATCACTACTTACACCATGGGAATGGGAATCAATCCACACATAGTTCTATAATGTTTTGGGGGATTTGGATTGATGAAACACCAAGGGTGAATCAAACCTCAAAAATAAAGGGCGTATTCACTTATCATAAGGTCATAATTCTTGTACGGAGACTCCTAGTTTATGGTCATAGAGCTTGGACCATAGAAGTAGGTACATCAAGGATGTTTGGGTGGTGTACAAGAGTTAAAACTTAGCATGAAAGGATACAAGGAAGCTCTTCACCACAAAAAGTGATCCTGAAGTAGGTTGTATATAGTTTAATGCTATAAGGCTTAGACCAAAGGAATGTGGAAAATAGTTTAAATTAATGATATTTGGAAAAAGGGGGTGTTTGTTTCAAGGGTGGTTTCATGGAATGAAAGCAGTAGAACCCAACATGAAAGGAGGGCATGCAGGCCCGAATACCATAAAAATACTGTGAAATAAATGACACATAGTTTAAGGTTATAATGCTCAGACCATATGTGGGTCCAAAGGGCCAAACATGGGAGAATTCGTAGATGGTCATAAAGATAGGACGTTTAGGTATCCTATGTATCCCATGGGAATGAGAATGAAATCACATGTAGTTATAGAAAGTTTTGGGGTAGAATAACAACAACAATGATAGGGGAGAACCTTTTTGATGAGGGTATTGAGGCATCTCATGGTTATCATATGGAATACCAAGATCATTACATAGGGTAAGGATATAGTTTATCATCATGTTCTAAGAATCTTTTAATTTTTTATCATCCCACACTTATCATATGAGGCATACTATGTTCATTCCAAAGGGTGAGGCTCCAGTTTAATGTTGCGTACTATGAAAATTAGGCTTTAAAATTAAAATTCATACAACTCGGACTATGGTTGATATTAGTTAGGATTAAAAGATATCAGAATCTAGGGGATGAAAATAGTTTAAGTTCATAATTCTTTGACTAAGACTCTTTGTTAATGGCCATAGATTTGGAGCATGTGGGTTGTATATATTTTAAGGTTATAATTCTTTTCCCATAAGGCCACTGTTAGTTTAAGTCCATAGATCTCAGACCAATGGAAAATATTTTATGTCTATAATTCATAGACCGTTTGGGCTCATCACATGAAGTACTTCTTGAGAAAGATGGCATCAGGGGGGAGGTGTAATATTCCCTCCATCCATGGTGATCAAATAGTATACTATATTTGAATATAACTTTTGGATAATTTAATGTCCTTCGTACTTGGGATCCATCTTTAGAGGCATTTTCTAGTTTTAATTGTCATTTTGAGAGTTATTACCATGTCACCCTATAGGAATAAGTAGAGGTGAAAATTCTTGTTGAACGGTATTGCTACCCTTTTTTGGTGTCTCTCTGAATTTTTCAAGGCATGAAGTATATTTTTCTCAAGGGATTCTAACTCAAAGAGACAAAAATTTTCCATTATGTCACAATTATACTGTTAATAAATAGCTATTTAGAGTGACATAAACTACACCTCAATGGGAATGACAATCTTTTTTCTATACACCAAGGAGTATGGGGTCCCCTGTGTGAAATTTTTAGTGATTTTCTAATATTCCCATAATAAATTGGGTATATTTTCTGTTCAACTAATTTTGTTTTGGCCTATCATTTTCTGCAATATATTAAATAGGGTCTTGTTAAACACCTCAATATTCACATCTTCCTATACATGGTAGAGAAAAGTATAGATGGACCAGATGATGTACTTGGCATACAATTTATTCAACTGAGAATACTTGAAGTTGGTTTTATTGTCTGTGAGAATAGTATGAGGTACTAAAAATCGATTAATGATGTGTGAGCTCATGAAATCGAAAAAATTAGGTTTTGAATTCCTTGAGGGGAATTTCTTCAACCCATTTGGAAAAGAAGTCAGTTTTGGTCAAGATTAACCCATAGTAATGAGTTTTCACTAGTGGGTATAGATCCAGAACACTGACCCCCATACTAAAAAGGGATATTAATACTTAGTGGGGTGGATAATCTCTAGTGGTTGATTCAAAATGTTGGAATGGATCTGATACACATGAATCCTTTTGGGGGAATTGATTCATTTGTGGACCATAGTAGACCAAAAGTAGCCCAACATTCAAATTTGATGGTAGATCTTCAATCCCACATGATGGCCACCAAAAAATCTAGCATGGAACTTTTGAATAACCTAAGGTATCTCATCTACTTGGATTAAATGGAGGATAATTCCATATAATACATTTTATTAGAGTGTCTTCACAAGGTTTAGACCACTCTGAAGGGTAAACTCTGCCACACACTGGTGTATTCACTCATGATCTTCTCAATATAATGGGAGAATTCAATGCTAGAGATAATTGAAATAGAGTGTTTTCCAATCAAGAATTTCTTTGACTATGGGTGGATTTGAAGATCCTTGTGAAAGGGTACTGAAATATAGTTTTTTTACCTATTACATTACATCATTGGAGGTGGAAGGGGTGATGACCCTTTGATGTTCCACATGAATGAGCAAGTCATCCTATTCAGGTTCTACAAGGGATGTTGATATACTTTCAAAGGCATTGTCTTGACCTTTCTATGACTGAGAAACATGAGTCACCTTTGACTTGGAAGGAAACTGGGCCATTATCCGATGGGTGCATTCTAGAAGGGGCATTAACCCTTTCTTTCCGACGATGTAGTTTCCCTTGATCGGTTTGATGATTGAATCATATTTCTCCATTATATGAAAATGAGGAACCTAAATCTGGAGGGGAAACTCAATAGTACTAATGAGAGCATGATACTCTCCACCTTTGTTGGTACAACATTCTGATAATAGGAACGAGTGTGGAAAGATGTATTGTGTTGGAGTGATGAAGAAAATTCTTAGTCCTACCATATTAAGGTTGGATTTATTGAGCCTTATACCAGCTGGGCTATGGTAGGAACCATCAAAATTAATCTTAAAAAACTCTATATCCTGATCATTTAGAGAATTGATTTATCTATGAAATCAATATCCAGGGGTAGTTATTCATGGGATGGATGTGCGACTAGGAAATATGCTAATTTTTGTCCCTTGACAACCTTCTACGAGACACACATTATGTAGAAGTACTAGAGAATCACCACCCAACATTATAATAATCCTATCATCATAGGTTGACTGAGAATATACTTCATTAGGACTAATCAAGACAACAACTGCATATCATGATGTTGTAAATAATGTCGTAACATCTACATTACAAAAACCTACCTGCGACAAATTTTATTGATAAGAGGCTGTTTATTCTATATGTTAAGAAGCATATGAATGATATATTATATTTTGTTTTTACATCTCTCATTTTACTTATAGTCTAGAATTGTGCTGAGGGACCATTCTAGGGTGGCCATGTAGAGGACTAAAGTCTTTCCTGAGATGGGTGGAATAATGACTGGAGGTTGTAGTAGTAATTCTTGATATTCTTAAAGGTGTTCTAACACTCCTCATCTCACTAGTAAGTGGTTAATTTCTTCATATTCCTTGATAAGGGCTTACAATTTCTGGCCATGTTTGTGATAATCTACATATATAGGCTTTGTGTGTTTTGGAGGCCCTGAAAATCTTGAATATTACTCGAGGGAGGAATTTTATTGACAATATTGATCTTCTCTATGTCATTATATATGAATATGTATATTATTATGAAGTTGATGAATTTCCTAGTGGTAACCCCAAATGCATACTTCAAGGGGTTCATCTTCAAGTGTCAGGAGCGTAAGAAGATGAAAAATTTATCAATATCCTTGAAATGGTCCTGAAACTGGAAAGATTTTACTACCAAATCATCAATGTAATATTCCACCAATGTCCCAAGAATTGTCTTGATGATGCGGTGTATGGAATGATGATAAGTGGACCCTAAATTATTCAAGATAAAAGTCATCAGATTATAGTAGAAAGTTTCTCATAGAACCTTGATAGTGGTGGAATCCTCATACATAGGGGATATGTAGATCTAATTACATCCAAAGTATATTTCTATGGAGGAGAGGGCTTGGAACCCTACTAGAACATTAATAAATAGCTTTGTCACAGGAATAGGAAAATCATACTTCAGATTGTAGAATTTGAGGCCCTGAAAGTTGATATAGAATCTAATTTTTAAAATTTCCTTCCTGATTGGGATAATGTTTTCTATCAATATGGGTTGTTGGACTTCCCTAATAAAGTTGGATTTGATAAGTTTTTTAAAATCATCCTTGTCCATAGCATTGTGAGAAAGGTATATCTTTCTCAAAGGCTTCTTAAACACCTGAGGATTCAATAGGATTCCAAGATGATGAATGTCGACCTGAGGACCCAGCCCTTACATCTCGATATATATTTAGGATAATATTTCGTGGTGATTTTTCATTGATGGACACATAATTATGCTCCTCCTCTGGAGATATGGGTGCATTGATCAGTTTTGGCCTCAGATCTTCCTTGGTATAGAGGCTCATCTTGGTTAACACATCAATGGTGGTGGATTTTCCCTATTCAAATTCTGAAGGGGTGTCTTCCAAATCCTTTTTGTCATATGAGATAATAATATGAGAGGGATGAGGAGGTTCTTCTAGGCCAATCAATCTAGGGGAATCACTGGTGTATGCTCTAGTGGATAAATAATACTAAATAAGGGGTTCCTGTTATGTGAAGACTGTGGTGAAATAAGTTATAGAGCTAATTCCATTTGACTTCTGACCATGAGATTTACTCTTGGTGTTGAAGCAATAGTGGTGATTTTCTCTTCATCAAGTTAGCCCCACTTTGTGGAACACACGATAATGCTCTAGATAGGTGTACATGGGGAGGTCTTCTTGGTAATTCACATGAGTAGGTTCTTTTGGTATCGGCCGATCCTATTCAATGTAGGAGTATGAGTTAATCTAGAGGTAATTATTTTTCTTGGAGATAATGGAACAACCCCCAGGTCTGAAATCATGGGCTATAACTGATGAATTAGTTAAAAAAATCAATCTTTCAATTCTAACCATGGATTGGTTGTAGTGGTCATTTTATTGTTGGAGACATTGATGCACAAAAACCCTCAATCTAAACCTTCTTTACTTTCCTTTTATAGTATCCAACATCCAAATATAGGTATTCACATGAGTCAAAGAAGAACAAATCACATTGTAGTACCCCTACTTGACAATTATGGGGGTATTTGAGTCACTAATTATTTCAATAGGGCACCACTAAATGGAAATGAAGGTAGGGTCTTCCCATCAAGACATTTTAGGAATTATCCTATGAGACTACCATGAATTTAGTGCTTGGATGGGGTCATATTTACTTCCTTCAATTCCAATTTATGGAGTGCCAGGTTTGGGATGATAATGATTTCAGAAAAATTATCAACAAGGAAGTGATCGATCCCAATTCCATTGTACTGGATAATGATATACAATCGGAATATGTGACCCTACATGATAACACTGTCATCATCCCTTGGAAATGGGATGTTTGATCAACATTGCTCTTGTATGGCCTCCACTGGATATTTGGCCTTAGCGGAAGATACCTCAGCCTCAAACTAAAGGTTGGATTTTCATAGCTTCCCCAAGGGCCACACACATTTCTTTTAATAAGAGGAGATCAAATAGGATGAAAATCCTCATGGGTATGATAGTACGGTTCTTTAAATATTCATATATCTATTTTATGGGCATGTTATAAACTATAGAGAGATGTTCCTTGATAGGGATCACAATGGATGTCGTTGGATAAACCACTAGGGCCTGGATAGTATATGAAATATTATGCTACTGATTAGCAGATTTTTTCAAAAAAAACTAGCAGTTGGGTGTTGGTAGGCTATGTTCAATCTCAATATAGACATGGATGATCATGAAAAAATCATTAATGAGCTTCATGTTCAAAAAACATAGTTTTCTATAGAGGCATAATTTATGGAGCTGAATGGCAGGATTGTGCCTACTAAGCCCGACATAAAGCTTGCTGCCTGGTATCAATATAGTTGAAAAATTGATTTAGAGTGATGACCCAGGAATTTTAATGGCTCTCATGTCCAATTATTCTCCTTCAATGGTGTTTTCTAGAGCAACCAAGGGGTTTTCATGGAACACCTCACTATCAAGTATTGTGAAGCCGTTAACCCGATCGACAAAATTCACATAGGCACACTCCTTAGGAGTAATCCAAGGTTGTGTGGAACCTAGGAGCATATCCTAAATTGAATGTAATGATGTCTTCAAGAGTGTGAGATAGATTCAACATCAGTGGTGTCTCTAATTTCCTTTTCACCATCTACATCTATTCTTCTATGAATTGGAATGTTGCGATGTGGATGTGGAGGAAGCAGTTGGAGGAGGTGTGGCAACAACAGAATGTTTTATCTTTTTCAAGATTCTATAAATGATACCATGAGCAAGAAAAATTTCCTTATGGTATAACCAATCATCAAAATTTTATATCCCACAGGTAGGAACCAATTTCTACTCACTAGAGTCTTCACTATCACTCTTAGGTTCGGCAGAGGCATGTATCACCTATACTAGAATGCCACCCATCATGAATAATCCACGATCCACTTAGTCCTGGAACCAATTTTTGTATACAAATCATTAATTTATAGTGTGTTTTAGGATCCTATGATATGTGATGTGATTGGTACGACATGTGAGTCTGGCCTCCTAGGGCTCTATCATTCCAAAAACTTTAGGATTCCCATCTCAAGGGTGGATATAAAGTATCATGGTACATGTAAGTCCTTGAAGAAATAAGTATTATTTCTTCAATCTGAGAAATAAACCTTGGAATATTTACCTTGATGAGGGTTCAGGGCCAAATTTTCTCATTGAGGTAGCTACACTTGGCTAATATATGTTGAGAGAGGCTACACTAAGTGAGGATGTTCTAATAGGGATACACTCGATGATAATCATCAAGTAGAGGGGGTAGTAGGTATACTATCTTGGGGGCCTCTCTATGCATGGTGGTGGCTATATTTTGAATTAAAAGTTTTATTCTAGGAGATGTAAGGGTAAATAAGATCAATTTTTTCTATTCCAATGCAAGGATTATTCCAAACACTGATTCATTTTAGAGAATTCCCAAAATCCACCAAAATAGTTTAGGGATAAGATGGTAGGGACCAAACCATTACTAACATTCTATAGTCACGTCATGAGTAGTTGTTCCTAGGACAATGATATATCGAATGAGTACATGAATCCTATCAATTAGAAAAAAAATTCGGTGTCTCACTCATCGGGCCTTTGTTTTCATTTAAAGAGGTCTATGATGCTTGTTTTGTGTGAGGTAGAGATGAAATGGTAGTGTAACGTTCATTGGAGATCCTCCCCAATGGTAATAGACCTCAGGGGAAGCTGACTATACCAGAAAAAAATATTCCCTTATAGAGTTTGGATGAAGCATCAGAGCTAGGTATCCTCCCATTGTTATGGAGTCCCCAATATTAGAAGGAATATTAAGGAAAAGTGGACCAAATGCTATATCTGGTCACCCATCTCATTAAATGGGAATGAACTTGGATTAATGAACTAGGGGGGGTGCTCATACATTTCCCACCATGTTGGACATGACATTCCTTCAGGTGATACTTCCACCAGGTATATTTTAGAGCTTCCAGAAAGAAATGAGAGCATCTATAACATCATTTTGATGAGATTATTGGTCCACCAATTCATTTAAAGGCTCATTGACTCGAGGAGAAAAAAAACCTTGATTATATGGCCAATAATCATGCTTCTATAGTGGGTTTTGTGACCCATATCTTATTTATTTGACATATTCCTAAACTTCTACCTAGACTGGATATACATGTCCACCATGTTCAAATTGAGGTGTCTGAACAAGGAGGATTGGGTTCCTTAATATAGGAGGGACAAGGTCGCATAGATCATTTTTAGAGTTTGGGAACCACTCAATATTAATGTTAGTAGGGATCAATTTTTTATTCGACAAGCTACTGGATAAAGGCAGCTACTGTGGGTTCTACCTCTGCTTTCAATGTAACCTTGGATGAATCATAGGATACAAAATGTACCTTGACATTATTATTGTACCAATGGGTAAGTAATAATTTCTCATTGGGGGGGGGGACTTGTGAGGCCCAATTCCTATCTCTACTGATGAGTAAGGTAACCTGACGGGGTGTCTGCCTAGTACTGTGCCATTTCTTATGAAAAGTTTTACCTATTATTCCCTTCATTATTGGTTCTGTTCCTATGATCCTATGGTGTGTAAGAGATGACCATATTTACTATGTTGGTATTTAGAGGTGAATCGTCATCATTAGAATAAAAGTTGGGATTTTAGTCATGTTGTTTTCATAGGATAGGAATATAATATAAGGAAGCATACTGTCTCTATCCTTTGATCTATATGTGTGGAGGAGCCACATACATGAATAGATGGAGAATATTGAGGTTTTTAATGCAGGTTTTCATGGGATTCAGGTGGTATCCATATGAATTAGGGGATTGAGCTACTAGGAGTTCCATGATATCATCCTTCTTGCACTATTAGTTGATGGCTGCGAGGGGCTCTTATCTCCCAAAGTAGGTTAACTTCTAATCAAAGAGATGGTGAAACATCGCCCAAATAATCTAGTGGAAACACACTTCATGGTCCTCAATGAGAGTATCTAGGGAGAAAAAATATAGAGATAAAGGTGGCATGAACAGAACTAATATCTATTCGGTGGAAAAAACCTCACACAATAATTGATTTATCAGAGGAAGGGTCCCGCTCTTGGTTGGCCCAAGCCCCAAATAGTGCAAGCCACGATGAGGGTGGTGGAAATGATATATACCTTTTTTTACAGATTGTCTATCTAAAAAACGTTGTTTCACTATGAAAATACCTATTTCATCATGGGATTCCTTTTGGAGTTGAATCTATCCTAAAGACCATATACACGTAGGATAGATTGTTTACCACTACATCATGTACGATGAAAAAATCATCCATTTGTAGAAAGTGGAGTGCTCACCATCATATGAGGGTCTTAACCTATACCCTAAATTCTCTCTAACTTCTTATGTTTAAGAACATTGGAGTGAAACTGGTGGTTATGGTGATAGTTTCACTGTGTGTCGTTGGATAGAGGCCTGAATTCCCTACACCTACAAATATATGTGGAGGGATCTAGGGATCATGAAAACCTTGACTTCTCAGATTTTGATACTCAATAGTCAAGCTTCTACCCTGGAATCTGGTAGTTGGGGTGACAGTTCCCTCATTAAGTCATCCATCACCTCAGAATCTGGGAGGTAGAGGATGAAATGACACTTCCTAGGGTTACAGGTCTTATGGAGTGGGAATTTTCAAAAAAATGATTGCTGAGAGTCTCTTGTATTCCACCTATTATGTGTAGCCTATGCCATGTGCATGAATCCAATAGAGTGTGTTATCCCACTTGCCACATGATGCTTCTTTAGAGTAGGCTGTATATTTGATTGGAGGAGGCACTTTATGCTTGTTAATGGTGGTGTGAGGAGGACCTACTATTTGGTTGATCGTGGCATGGGGAGGATATTTATGTCAGTTGTTGGTAGCATAGGGAGGACCTCTACACTGATTCACCTCATCACATGTTGTCCCGTAACAAATTTTGATGGTGTCAACAATTGATAGAGTCATCTTAGCCTACCTAAGTGGTTTCTAGGGTATTGTTCATAGGTTGGAAAAGATGTACCCACATTATTCAGTTATAGGGATATGGTATGATATTCCAATGATGGTCGGGACCACTGGAGCTACATAATATGCCCCTTGTTAGGAAATTTCCTAGTTATTCCCTGAGAATTGGCACTTGGTGTTCTAGAATGGGGCCGACAGAGTGGGGATAAATTCAACCCACTAGTCGGCTTGTGGGATGAGTTAGTTTTGGGGTCAGCGCAGCTCTATGGGAGACCTCATATGAAATTACATAGTAGTGGTCACTGTAGGTATGACTTGAACATCCCTTACCTCCTCAGTGTAGGGGAATGAGCTATTAGAGTGCTCTGGGGAGTGGATCCTAAAGAGGATTATTGTTATCCTGGGTGGGGGGGTTCCCCCTACGTATCCCTCAGGTCACCTATGTCAGCCATGAAATGATGCCTCAAGATGTTGGTCATCCATATACCGAGTGGGAATGAAAACTTCATGACCATATCAGTGCATGGGGGTTTTTATCAACCTCCTTTGGATGATCTTAGAGGGTGAAATGGGGAATGGGAACCCAGCAGTTGAAGGAATAGTGGTTGTTGTGGTGTAATAATGTAGGATTACAGAATAAATGTTTCCCCAGGCCAAACATCTGTTGGAGCTAGTTCACAGTTTTTCTATAGCTTGAGTCCTATAAGGCATGTAGATTCTTCCATCAGTACATGTACAATGAAATATATTACCAATTCCATAATTTCATCCACTCTTCCAAAATTATAGAAGGATGCACACTGATGTTGTCATAGACTGAGGATTCCCAATGTTATCTTACCCAAGTCATAGGTGAGTTTCATATTGGGACCACCATTTTCTTGGTGAGCCTAACACTAAATATATGGATCCAAAAACATAAAAATCCATTGGTTCCCCAAACACTACTAGTCCCCATGGTTGTGGATAAGTCTTTCACATTGGGTTCACCATTTCTATTTCCAACAGTTTTGTCGGGTCATGGCTTCACCCATCTGCTTGGCGGAAACAAACTACTTCTTATTACCCAATATTCAGCCATTCCAATGGTGAGAATATTCCAACACTTTAATTGGAAATGTATTCCCCTAGATCGAAATTGGATGATGGGATGTTAGTTTCTCCATCTATGGGTTCCTCCTTGGTACTCATTGCCTAATATGGATCTCCCTCATATATTTAATTCATGTTCCTGTAACACTTTTTTGGTTCCATATCGAGGTGTAAACCAGTTAATTACACTAATTCTATCTTGATAGTGTAGAAACCTTCAGTCAAGGGAGGTAGTAGCACTGGGCATGTTGGGAATGTTTGGACATTAGGTATATTTTGCACCTATAAAGTATTCATCATTTGGAGGTAATATCATACGTGATACATCTTAGATGTGGAACCCAAGGCATCTCATACCGGTCATGAGGTAATTGACACCAGAGGCATAAGTCTTCAAATTATTTTTACCTTAGCCATCCAACATTTATTTCATGGGGTAGGGACTGTGGATCATGTCACAAGTTTGACAACTTGTAGGGATAGTTAGGTTGCAACTTTATCATGTTGTAGGGGAAAGATGATAACAAGTTTAACATATTATAGGGATAGTTTGGGGATATATTTAATTTCCTCCAGGGATAGTATGGGCACATGTTTAACATCTTGAGGGGAATGGATTAGAGCATGTGTAACATATTAAGAGGAGATGATGCACACATGTGTAACGTCTTTTGGGGAAAGTATGGGTGAGTGTTTTATGTCTTTTAGGGATAACATGGGAACACGTTTAACATCTTGTGGGGAAAGGATGATCATAGGTTTCAAATCTTGAGGGGATAAGATGGGTGATGGTTTTGCATCATGTGGGGATAGGATGGGCACAATTTTAATGTATTGTGAGGATACGATGGATATAGGATTAAAATCATTTGGAGATAGAATGATGGTGGGTGTCCCTAGTAGGGAATATTTAACACTTAAATGATTTTCATGATTAAACCTTATGTAGTTTTCCTATATAACCTATTAAATAGAAAGGGATCTAAACCCACATAGTTCAATTCCACAATTTAATGTTGTGTGAAAGGACTAGTTCATCAAATTTAACATTATGTGGTAAGGATTCTTTTGCTACAGAAGCAGAATTAGTGAGGTATGGTGTGAGGATTATGTGTGAAATCTTCCTAGAATGGGTGTCACATTTGATGTTGGGGAAAATATAGTGTAAGGATTATATGTAGAATCTTCTCAGTATGGGTTTCACATTCAATGGTTGGGAGAGGGTTTCATCCCTTCCTGTCATGAACATGGAATCCAGTGGTTGTTTAAAAAGGTAAGACTATAGTTTAACCTCATGTTCTGATGATTTTGTCTTCCAGTTTAACATCATATGATTAAGACGTGAAGTTTGGTGGTTATACGTCATGAAACTTAGATGTGGATGGGACTTACCCCTTAAGGGGGACCATGTCAAGGTAGGAGGAATATTCATTATTAGGAATCTCTTCTGATATAGGATAATATTTTCCATTAAATATTCCACCTCCAGGGATTATTTGATCATTTCTCATATGAGTTTGGATGGGGAATGGAATTGGAACTATAATAGAGGAGTGAAAATCATTATTCCTGATGTTATCATGCCTATTATTAGGAGAAAAAGGCTCTAGGTTACCTATGATTATGAGAAAATTATAGGGTAATGGTTTAAAATCATAGGGTATTTTAGGTCGGGGACTAGAATGTTTTTTTACACAACATTATTGTGTTTTTTTAAAAATGACGATTCATAAGAAATGGGATATGTCCCAAGTGCAACACATGTATTATCAGGGCATAATTGGGTGAAAGATTTGGATTTGTGTTTAGGTCAATGTATCATAAAGTCTTCTTAACTTATACAAACTTGACCAGCCTTGGGAGGTATTTCATGATGATCTCTCAACCACAAAACCAGTCAAGTTGGTGCTAAAAAATGTTTTATCACACAAGTTATCTACCTATGAGGGTCCATGGGTTATGGTGTTGTGTGATGTCACAGAATAGATGGTTTCATTCTCAACTTAATCACTTCATCTTATGGAGGTCCTCCTCATGGTGGGGGGGGGAGTGAGGTTTTATTTATAACTAAAATCATTGGTTTGAGTTTTGCAACATCACTCTAGTCTATAATAGGGTTTCTCACTCTGAAACCATTTTCCATTGGGACATGGATATGCAATCTCTACAATTATTAATTTCCTTTCTAATAAATCTATATGGTTGTGTCATGGGTTGAACAAGAATTTATTCCAATGTACACACATGCCTTGGGTATCGGGGTCCTGACTATGAAACATGTGGGATCTATTTTCACCTTTCTCATGTAATATTTTGGTAACAAAATGGATAGTATCTCACACAAGACTTTTTTTCATGCATGGACCTTTTTAAATATTTTAGAATCAGGGGTATCTATGGAACTCAACATCACTTTCGGTGCATAAGTCATTTGAAGAACCTCTTATTTTCATGAAAACATTTAAACTTGTGCAAAAACTGTTCCTTGGACCCAAAAAACTCTTTCGGGGTATGTCGTGTGTTGGATTCATCCAAAACTAGCTTTATAGAGTTCGATACACATATTTAGAGTCAAAAATTGCTTAAAATATTATACATTTATAAACATTAAATAAATAATGATTATAAAGATGATGTATATAACTAAATTTACTGATCTACTCTGATTCTCACCCTACATGAATGTGAATAAAGAATCAAAATCTCAATGTTTCAAGATATTATTGAGAAACACCCTCTTGATACATATGAAAATGTTCAATATTTTACCATTATCTATGGATATAAAGAAAATAATTCTAGAAAGTACAATCTTGAAGGGAGGTACAAGATTTGGTGACATACTTCCTAGATGAATTGAAAGTGAGGGTTCATCTTACAGATAGAAGTAGTGTTGAGAGGAGGTGAGTAGGGTTTGTCCATTCCAGGTTATTTAGGGTAGGAGTTCTACTTATACTACCAAATCAGGAAGACCATTTATCTAACGTTATTGGTATTGATTCAGGGGATATAATAAACCATACTATACTTATGAAGGAATATAGAAAAACATTTTTGGTCACTATGAACTTCTCAATAGTTTCCACTGATGGGTTTTTATGATTTGAATAACATGTATTAAATATAGTGGGAGTCATTATAATCCACAAAATCAGGATCACAATTCTATGGATGACCAAAATGATGGATAAATAAAATTAAGAACATGTGTCTTTCATCGATGATTGTTGTTGTTTTTGTCTCTAAACAAGTTATTGATGAGGATCAGTAAGTGAAAAAAATAACAAATCATCCATATGATGTGTATCCATGGGATAAACTAAATCACCTAATATTTAGATGAGTTTCTCTAAATCTCCTTCAGTATAGTAGTACCTCTTTGTAGAAAAGGGAGAAGGATGACGTGAGCTTTTGGACACTCATTAGGAGGCTTGAGAAAGATCAAATAAACTATATCAATGGATAATAACTCTATTTATATAGGCCTTAATACACTCCTATGTATTCATTCATTTACTTATACATTCATAACTTATGAGTAAATAAAATTATGATTTTAACTCATTGTTACCCTGAACCATTCATTCTCCCCAATGTTGCATCATATGAAACCACTACTAGAAAAGGGGGCATTGGAGCCCCCCAGACTCGGGCGACCGCCATTGGCGGTCGCTAAAGCTAACCAATAGCGACCTCCAATGGCGGTCGCTAACCTACATAAAAAAAACGGGGGGCTTCTGCCCCCCCCCCCCGCAGCCCCTCCATCGGTGCCCTAACCCCCTCCCTCCCTCGCCGCCCTCCATCGCCGCCCTCCCCTCCCCCGCCGCCCGGCCTCCCCCGCCGCTCGGCCTCCCCCGCCGCCCGGCCTCCCCCGCCGCCCGGCCTCCCCCGCCGCCTGCCTTCCCCCGCCGCCCGCCCTCCCCCGCCGCCCGCCCTCCCTCGCCGCCTGCCCTCCGGCCTCCGGCCACCGCCCTCCGCCCTCGGGCCTCCGCCCTCCGGCCTCCGGCCGCCGCCCTCCGGCCTCTCGGCCCTCCCCCCCACCCCGGACGGCACCCACACCCCGGACAGCCCTCGCCGCGCACTCCGGACCGCCCCCCGCACCCCGGACGCCTCCCCGCACCCCGGACAGCCCCCCCTGCACTCGGACACCCCCCTCTAAACCCGGACAGCCCCACCGCACCCCGGACAGCCCCCCCCCCCCCCCGCACCCCAGACAGCCCCCCCCCCCCGCACTCGGACACCCCCCCTCCGAACCCGGACAGCCCCCCCGCACCCCGTACAGGCCCCCCGCACCCCGGACACCCCACCATGCACCCCCGACAGCCCCCCCTGCACCCCAGACAGCCCCCCTCCCCCGCACCCCGGACACCCCCGCACCCCGAACACCCCTTCCCGCACCCCTGACAGGCCCCCGACACCCCGGAAACCCCTCCCCGCACCTCGGACAGCCCCCCCCCCCGACCCCGGACACCCCCCCCCCCTCGCTGCCCGTCCCCCGTCCCCTCACCGCCTCCTCTCCTCCAGCTCCCCATCGCCGCCGCCGCCGTCCCCTCCCTTGCCGCACCGCCTTTGGCTCCGGCTCCCCTTCGCTGCCTCCTCTCCCTCGCAGCACCGCCTTCGGCTCCCCTCCCTTTCAGGTTTGTAGCTCAATCAGGTAACATGAGCTTTCAGTTACATTATTATTTTATCAATGGTTCATAAACAAATTGTTAATATTTATTTTGAATATAGTTTATTTGAAAAATGTAAATGTAATAAGTATTGTGTAAATGTTTGTTATACAAATATTATTATGGATAAGAGTTGGATTGATCTTCCAAATCGAACGTCTAGAGAATATTTCAATGGCATTATGCAGTTTATTGACTTCACGAGAGGATTTGAAAGTGACTATATTAGTTGTCCATGTAGAAAATGTGCTAACAGATATCAATTCACACGAGATACTGTGAGGGAGCACCTTTTCATTAATGGATTTCTGAAAAATTATAAGAGTTGGACTCGTCATGGAGAAGAATATGTTCGTTGTCAAAATACAGATGCAGCTCAGATGGATGTTGATGCAAGGATGACTGATCCAATGCATGAAATGCTTACTGAAATGGTACGTGGGTTTGATCCTGAAGGCATTGACATCCAGAATCTTGAGACCGGTGAGATAAATCTTCGCTCTGGTGCAGATCGTGATTCGAGGAGGTTTTATGAAGTACTTGATGATGCGAAAACAGAATTATATCCTGGATGTACTTCTTACAATAAACTGTCGTTTATCGTGGAGTTGTTGCATTTGAAGACTTTGAATAATTGGTCAAACACATCATTCGACATGCTTTTGGTTTTATTGAAAAAAGTTCTTCCTGTCGACGCTAAGATTCCTGAGTCGTATTACTATGCTCGTAAGTTGACAGAGAACTTAGGTTTTACATATGAGACTATAGATGCATGTGCAAACAACTGTATGTTGTTTAGAAATGAAACTGCTCATTTGGATATTTGTACGGTTTGTGGCGCTTCCAGGTGGAAAGAGAACAGGGGAAATAAGACTCATCAAAGTCAGATTGCGATACAGGGGAAACCGATTGCCGTAAAGCAAATGCGTTACTTTCCCCTTAAACCGAGGTTGAAAAGATTTTTTATGTCATTTAAAGTTTCTAATTTAATGAGATGGCATGCAGAAAGAGTTCATGAAAGTGACATGTTAACCCACCCGGCAGACTCTCATGCATGGAAGGATTTTGATAAGAGACATCCCGACTTTGCTAAAGATGTTCGTAATGTCCGATTGGGATTGGCAGCAGATGGTTTCAATCCATTCAAGTCTATGGTTGGTGCAACTCATAGCACATGGCCCGTGGTGTTGGTTCCATATAATCTTCCTCCGTGGCTTTGTATGAAGCAACAATTTATATTACTTTCCACTCTTATTTATGGACCTAAAAGTCCGGGGGATAAGATTGATGTTTACCTTCAGCCATTGATTGATGAGTTGAATGAATTTTGGGGCGATGGTGTGATGACTTATGACTGCGAAACGAATGAAATGTTCAAACTGCATGCTGCTTTATTGTGGACAATCAATGACTTCCCAGCTTATGCAAATTTATCAGACAGGAGTACGAAAGGGGAATTTGCTTGCCCTTGTTGCAATAAAAGTAAAAAATCTGTATGGCTTAAGCATTCCAAAAAATGGGCATACATGGGTCACATGCGTTTTCTCCCTCCCCAGCACAGGTTCAGAAAGGACAGAGTGGCATTTGATGGTTCTAGAGAGTTCAGCCCAGCACCAAAGATCATGACAGGAGTCGAAATGTTATCGCAGATTGAGGAAGAAAACCTCCGCACGGTATATGAAATTCAGGATTTGGTGGCTCCTCCAGTACGTAATATTCGTGCTGCGGGTAGGCAGCGCAGTCACAATTGGAAAAAGAAAAGTGTTTTTTATAGTCTTCCGTATTGGAAAACTAACATGTTGAGGCATAATTTGGATGTCATGCACATTGAAAAAAATGTTTGTGATAACATATTGTGGACCATTTTAGGTGTCAGTGGAAAGTCAAAGAACCATGTTAATGCACGCCGTGATTTGGAAGAAATGGGTTTAATGAAACAGTTGCATTTACATTTAGCTGAGGGAAACAAGGCATATATGCCTGCTGCATATTATTCGATGACTACAGAGGAGAAAGAGACATTTCTTTCCATTTTGAAGATGGTCAAGGTGCTTGATGGTTACTCTTCTAATATTTCAAAGTGTGTGAATCTGATGAGCAAGACATTGATAGGGTTGAAAAGTCATGACAATCACATATTACTTTAGCAGTTGATTCCAATCGCAATTTGTTATTGTTGATCCCCCAATGTTGTTCAGCCCTTGATTGAGATGAGTAATTTTTTTAGACAGCTTTGTTTAAGAAATCAACGAATGAGTGATTTAAAAAGTTTGCAGGACCGAATTGTACTTACGCTTTGTCACTTTGAGAAACTTTCCCCCCCCCCTCATTTTTCGATGTTATGGTCCACTTGACAGTGCACCTAACTGATGAAGTAATGGCTGCTGGTCTAGTGCAATTCAGGTGGATGTATCCTATTGAAAGGTATTTGAGTACATTGAAAAGATTTGTACGCAACAGAGCTTGTCCAGAGGCATCAATAGCCAATGGTTATTTGATGGATGAGTGTACTACCTTTTGTGCAGAATATCTTACGGATGTTGAAACAAAATTAGATAAGACCTCTCGGATTCATGATGGTCCAGTTGGAGATGGAACCACATTTGATATGGACAACATCGAGTGGATACAAGCACATCGATATATCTTGTTCAATACTCCATCAGTTGCACCATTAATGCAGTAAGTATCTTATCAATGTGCTTGTATAACTTTTACATGTTTTGTTTTCATAAGTTTGTCTTTTAAACATCGCGTAATCATTTGCAGGAAACACATTAATGAGATAAAAGAAGAGATGCATCGTGCGACTGAGTTTCAAATTCAACAATCTCATTATGCGGCATTTCATGATTGGTTCAAGGATTATGTATGTATAAATTGATTTTCATTATGAGTGAAGTATTAAACTAATTCTTTCTGCATATATCAGTATTGATTTTTATAAATTATGTAGGTTCGTAAGCTGAGGGAGTTAGGGGACCCCACACTACCTGAAGTATTTATCCAACTGGCTGAGGGTCCATCTATAACGGCTCGTCGTTATAAAGCTATTGATGCTAATGGTTTTCTATTTCGCATTAAAGATGTTGACGACAAACAAGAAACACAAAACAGTGGCATCGGTTGTCCCTTTGTAGATTCTGGTTATTACTATGGTCAATTGATAGACATCACTGAAGTTGTATACACACACGGTTTGAAGTACATATTGTTAAAGTGTAATTGGGTTGATCCAGTGCGTGGATGTAAAGTCGATCAATATCAGTTTTCATTGGTGAATTTTAACTATATGTTATACAGAAATAATGAACGAGTTGAGAATGAACCTTTCATTTTGACATCACAAGCGGAACAAGTATTCTTCGTTACTTTGCCTTCGGATCCAAGTTGGCAAGTTGTTGTCAAAATGTCTCGGCGAGGAGTGTTTTTATTTGAAGAAGATGAACCCGAGACTGTTCCGTTTTTTTACCAACAACTTGATCAACATACCATAGTTCAACGTGAAGAAGATATTTATTGGGTCAGAGCGGCTGTTGAAGGAGAAACGGTCGATTTTCATGCTTAATGAAAGGTATAATTGTTTTCCCGCTATTCAGTAGAATGTCCTAGGATATCATAAATTATCTAATCATTTTATAAATCCTTATATGTTTTAATCCTCACTTTTGTAAGTTAATTGAATCATAAATATTTAGGTTGATTAACTTTCTGATTTTTTAAAATTCATTCACAACTAATTATTCAATCCATTTTTTTGTTTGATTAACAGTTGTACAAGTTTGATTTATTAAGAACAATCCAATTTATCTTTTAAACACTTTGGACTCATTACTGATATTTTGTATGACTGCAGACATGTCAGGGGAAGAGGCAGAAAATCCACATCATCCATATGAGGCATCTACGTCTCTGGGTCGAGGTATGTTTGAATGTCATTGCCTATATTTTTTATGTAATTGACATATATATATATATATATATATAACATTTTTCAATTTATATATAAAATTGTTTTCAACAGGATCAGACTCGGCTGCTTCTTCCTCTCGCAGGAGAGGCCCTGGTCGTGGCATATTATCATGGAATTCCGACACGACGATAGATGTTTCATTTGATGAGGTATTTCATCCCGTGGGACCGAATGCCCCGGCATTTATTCGTCAGCTGGGTCATATCATACGTGACCCACATCGATTTCCATTGACCACGCGTGATTGAGCTTCTATCCCCCAGGACACATTAGATCGTCTATGGAGGGAGGTTCAGGTAAGAAAATAATTTTACTTTATTTTCTATTTATAAAGAATACTAATATGTTTGATTATTTTCTTTATAGAAAAATTTGAAAGTATGCCCTGAAGAGTTTCGGCCCTTGTGTATGAGCAAATGGCGTAAGCTGTGGAAAGATTATAAAGGCAAAGTGAAGAGGGACCACTGGGTACCAAATGTGGGTGCCCTTGACATTTTGGAAAAAGTCCCGAGAGGTGTCCTCCAGGCTCAGTGGCGTGACTTGGTTGCATATTGGTCTACTAAGGGTGTTGCGGTTTGTATATTAATTATTTTGTTGTATATATATTTTCAAGAATATGTGATTTGTTTGAAATTTGAATGAATTGAATGTAGGAGGTGTGAACACGCCATTCGGAGAATCGAGCGTTGCAGGGACCAGCTCACAGGCTCGGGACTCGTCACGTGTCTCAGATCCGACATGAGGTATATATTATTCATTTTTTAATTTATTAATTAATATGGTTTTGTGTTTATATTCTTTTAATATACAGTTGCGAGGGCAAGGTGCAGCAACTGATAAAATGTCGGTGTGGATAAGGACTCGTGATCGCAATGATCCAGAGGTTGCAGCATTGATAGTAAGTGTCTGTACTTACCAATAATTACATAAATCTATATATTAACATATATATATTTATATATATTTATATATATCACAGTATCAATTTGAAGCTGAGTTAGAACATCTGCCAGAGGACCAGCGACAGCTTCCCATGCGACGGGATGAGATCTTTCATCGCATTATTGGTCGGGACGGGCATGGCTATAGTTTGACCTATGGAGCAGGGATTCCTCGTTCTGTAGTGTCACGTGGTGCGGTTGTCGGTCCTGCTGTTGCTCATATGACACAGCAGATGTCAAATTTTGAGGCACGGCTGCGCGCTTCCGAGGAGACAAATGCGCAGTTGACAGCTGAGGTTAGAGCACTACGGGAATATGTGCGTCGAGCTGATGGTACAGGGGATCATACGACGCAGGTATATACTGTATTTATTTATTTAATTTAAATTATTTTTGTTATTAAAATATTTATAATGTTTATTTCTTGTAGGAACCTGGCCCACCAGAAGGAGGTAGCAGTGATGACAACGCGTGACGCACCATATATTCACGAGATATGTTTTTTGTTTTTACTGGTAGGGTTGACATTGATGTACTGTATTTATTCATTTAAGTAATGCATTATTACCATCCATGGTGGTCTTTTAAATATTTTATACACATATTGAGTTATTGATCAGATAATCTTGAATGATTCTACATTTGAAAAAGTCGAACTAATTCAAACAGATCAATAAATCTGATATTATAGATTATGTATTATCCAATATATTTTTTATAAATTTCTGTATGGTATCGATAAAAGAAATATGTATTAATTAGATGTTATAACTTTTATTTTTCACTTTTGTAATCAATGGGATGACCTTTGCACCCCCGGAGAGCCCCCCGCACCCCCGTACAGCCCCCCGCACCCCTGTACAGCCCCCCCCCCCCCCGCACCCCCGTACAGCCCCCCGCACCCCCGTACAGCCCCCCCGCACCCCCGTACAGCCCCCCCCCCCCCCCCCCCCCCCGCACCCCCGTACAACCCCCCGCACCCCCGTACTGCCCCCCGCGACCCCCGTACAGGCCCCCGCCACCCCCGTACAGCCCCTCGCACCCCCGTACAGCCCCCCCCCCCCGCACCCCCTTACAGCCCCCCGCACCCCCGCACCCCCGTACAACCCCCCCCCCCCCCCCGCACCCCCGTACAACCCCCCGCACCCCCGTACAGCCCCCCGCCACCCCCGTACAGCCCCCGCCACCCCCGTACAGCCCCCCGCACCCCCGTACAGCCCCCCCCCCCCCCTCGTATCCCCGTACACCCCTCTGCACCCCCGTACAGCCCCCCCGCCACCCCCGTACAGCCCCCCGCACCCCGGTACAGGCCCCCGATTGTGTCCTTTTCAGAAGCGCGGCGCGCGCTGAAATGGCGCGTTGGGGGGTCAAAACCACCTGAACGACCTCCGAATGCCACGAAACCGTGCAACAACATCCGGGGCGTGAATTGTGAAATGGTCGGCCAGACGGCACCTCATTCGGAGGTGCCGTGTGACCGCGGCGGCTGGAAACGCGTTTCTGGTGCCATAAAACACCAAAACGGCGTGCGGCGGTCCAATTCGGAACAAACTTGCTCCGAACGACCTGAAACCGCACGGGAACGATAGAAATATTATTCCTGAGATGCAGGAGGAGGCCGCACGTCCATCGGACGTGCGGTGCGCGCGGCACGTCTGATTGTGTCCTTTTCAGCAGCGCGACGCGCGCTGAAATGGCGCGTTGGGGGGGTCAAAACCACCCGAATGACCTCCGAATGCCACAAAACCGTACGAAAACATCCGGGGCGTGAATTGTGAAATGGTCGTCCAGACAGCACCTCATTCAGAGGTGCCGTGTGACCGCGGCGGCCGGAAACGCGTTTCTGGCGCCATAAAACACCAAAACGGCGTGCGGCGGTCCAATTCGGAGCAAACGTGCTCCGATCGACCTGAAACCGCACGGGAACGATAGAAATATTATTCCTGAGATGCAGGAGGAGGCCGCACGTCCATCGGACGTGCGGTGCGTGCGGCACGTCCGATTGTGTCCTTTTCAGCAGCGCGGCGCGCGCTGAAATGGCGCGTTGGGGGGTCAAAACCACATGAACGACCTCCGAATGCCACGAAACCGTACGACAACATCCGGGGCGTGAATTGTGAAATGGTCGGCCAGACAGCACCTCATTCGGAGGTGCCGTGTGACCGCGGCGGCCAGAAATGCGTTTCTGGCGCCATTAAACACCAAAACGGCGTGCGGCGGTCCAATTCGGAGAAAACGTGCTCCGAACGACCTGAAACCGCACGGGAATGATAGAAATATTTTTCCTGAGATGCAGGACGATGCCACACGTCCATCGGACGTGCGGTGCGCGCGACACGTCCGATTGTGTCCTTTTCAGAAGCGCGGCGCGCGCTGAAATGGCGCGTTGGGGGTCAAAACCACCCGAACGACCTCCGAATGCCACGAAACCATACGAAAACATTCGGGGCGTGAATTGTGAAATGGTCGGCTAGATGGCACCTCATTCGGAGGTGCCGTGTGACTGCGACGGCCGGAAACGCGTTTCCGGCGCCATTAAACACCAAAACGGCATGCGGCGGTCCAATTCGGAGCAAACGTGCTCCGAACGACCTGAAACCGCACGGGAACGATAGAAATATTATTCCTGAGTTGCAGGAGGAGGCCGCACGTGCATCGGACGTGCGGTGCGCGCGGCACGTCTGATTGTGTTCTTTTCAGCAGCGCGACGCGCGCTGAAATGGCGCGTTGGGGGGTCAAAACCACCCGAACGACCTCCGAATGCCACGAAACTGTACGAAAACATCCGCGGCGTGAATTGGGAAATGGTCGGCCAGACGGCACCTCATTCGGAGGTGCCGTGTGACCGCGGCGGCCGGAAACGCGTTTCCGGCGCCATTAAACACCAAAACGGCGTGCGGCGGTCCCATTCGGAGAAAAAGTGCTCTGAATGACCTGAAACCGCACGGGAACGATAGAAATATTATACATGAGATGCAGGAGGAGGCCGCACGTCCATCGGACGTGCGGTGTGCGCGACACGTCCGATTGTGTCCTTTTCAGCAGCGCGGCGCGCGCTGAAATGGCGCGTTGGGGGGTCAAAACCACCCGAACGACCTCCGAATGCCACGAAACCGTACGACAACATCCGGGGCATGAATTGTGAAATGGTCGGCCAGATGGCACCTCATTCGGAGGTGCCGTGTGACCGCGGCGGCCGGAAACGCGTTTCCGGCGCCATTAAACACCAAAACGGCGTGCGGCGGTCCAATTCGGAGCAAACGTGCTCCGAACGACCTGAAACCGCACGAGAACGATAGCAATATTATTCCTGAGATGAAAAAGGAGGCTGCACGTCCATTGGACGTGCGGTGCGCGCGGCACGTCCGATTGTGTCCTTTTCAGCAGCGCGGTGCGCGCTGAAATGGCGCGTTGGGGGGGTCAAAACCACCCGAACGACCTCCGAATGCCACGAAACCGTACGACAACATCCGGGGCGTGAATTGTGAAATGGTCGGCCAGACGGCACCTCATTCGGAGGTGCCGTGTGACCGCGGCGACCGGAAACGCATTTCTGGCGCCATAAAACACCAAAACGGCGTGCGGCGGTCCAATTTGAAGCAAACAAGCTCCGAACGACCTGAAACCGCACAGGAATGATAGAAATATTATTCTTGAGATGCAGGAGGAGGCCACACATCCATCGGACGTGCGGTGCGCGCGGCACGTCCGATTGTGTCCTTTTTAGCAGCGCGGCGCGCGCTGAAATGACGCGTTGGGGGGTCAAAACCACCCGAACGAACTCCGAATGCCACGAAACCGTACGACAACATCCGGGGCGTGAATTGTGAAATGGTCGGCCAGACGGAACCTCATTCGGAGGTGGCATGTGACCGCGGCGGCCGGAAACGCGTTTCCGGCGCCATTAAACACCAAAACGGCGTGCGGCGGTCCAATTCAGAGAAAACGTGCTCCGAACGACCTGAAACCGCACTGGAACGATAGAAATATTATTCCTGAGATGAAGAAGGAGGCCGCATGTCCATCGGACGTGCAGTGCGCACGGCACGTCCGATTGTGTGCTTTTCAGCAGCGCGGCGCGCGCTGAAATGGCGCGTTGGGGGGTCAAAACCACCCGAACGACCTCCGAATGCCACAAAACCGTACGACAACATCCGGGGCGTGAATTGTGAAATGGTCGGCCAGACGGCACCTCATTCGGAGGTGCCGTGTGACCGCGGTGGCCAGAAACGCGTTTCCGGTGCCATTAAACACCAAAACGGCGTGCGGCGGTCCAATTCAGAGAAAACGTGCTCCAAACGACCTGAAACCGCATGGGAACGATAGAAATATTATTCCTGAGATGCAGGAGTAGGCCACACGTCCATCGGACGTGCGGTGCGCGCGACACGTCCGATTGTGTCCTTTTCAGCAGCGCGGCGCGCGCTGAAATGGCGCGTTGGGGGGTCAAAACCACCCGAACGACCTCTGAATGCCACGAAACCGTACGACAACATCCGGAGCGTGAATTGTGAAATGGTCGGCCAGACGGCACCTCATTCGGAGGTGCCGTGTGACCACGGCGACCAGAAACGCGTTTCCGGCGCCATAAAACACCAAAACGGCGTGCGGCGGTCCAATTCAGAGCAAACGTGCTCCGAACGACCTGAAACCGCACGGGAACGATAGAAATATTATTCCTAAGATGCAAGAGGAGGCAGAACGTCCATCAGACATGTGGTGCGCGCGGCACGTCCGATTGTGTTCTTTTCAGCAGCGCGGCGCGCGCTGAAATGGCGCGTTGGGGGGTCAAAACCACCCGAACGACCTCCGAATGCCACGAAACCGTACGACAACATCCGGGGCGTGAATTGTGAAATGGTCGGCCAGACGGCACCTCATTCGGAGGTGCCGTGTGACCGCGGCGGCCGGAAACGCGTTTCCGGCGCCATTAAACACCAAAACGGCGTGCGGCGGTCCAATTCGGAGCAAACGTGCTCCGAATGACCTGAAACCGCACGGGAACGATAGACATATTATTCCTGAGATGCAGGAGGAGGCCGCACATCCATCGGACGTGTGGTGCGCGCGGCACGTCCGATTGTGTTCTTTTCAGCAGCGCAGCGCGCGCTGAAATGGCGCGTTGGGGGGTCAAAACCACCCGAACAACCTCCGAATGCCACGAAACCGTACGAAAACATCCGGGGCGTGAATTGTGAAATGTTCGGCTAGACGGAACCTCATTCGGAGGTGCCGTTTGACCGAGGTGGCCAGAAACGCGTTTCCGGCGCCCTAAAACACCAAAACGGCGTGCGGCGGTCCAATTCGGAGCAAACGTGTTCCGAACGACCTGAAACAGCACGATAACGATAGAAATATTATTCCTGAGATGCAGGAGGAGGCCTCACGTCCATCGGAGGTGCGGTGCGTGCGGCACGTCTGATTGTGTCGTTTTCAGCAGCGCGGCGCGCGCTGAAATGGCGCGTTGGGAGGTCAAAACCACCCGAACGACCTCCGAATGCCACGAAACCGTACGACAACATCCGGGGAGTGAATTGTGAAATGGTCGGCTAGACGGCACCTCATTCGAAGGTGCCGTGTGACCGCAGCGGCCGGAAACGCGTTTCCGGCGCCATTAAACACCAAAACGGCATGCGGCGGTCCAATTTGGAGCAAACGTGCTCCGAACGACCTGAAACTGCACGGGAACGATAGAAATATTATTCCTGAGATGCAGGAGGAGGCCGCACATCCATCGAAAGTGCGGTGCGCGCGTCACGTTCGATTGTGTCCTTTTCAGCAGCGTGACGCGCGCTGAAATGGCACGTTGGGGGGTCAAAACCACCCGAACGACCTCCGAATGCCACGAAACCGTACGAAAACATTTGGGGCGTGATTTGTGAAATGGTCGGCCAGACAGCACCTCATTTGGAGGTGCCGTTTGACCGCGGCGGCCGGAAACGCGTTTCCGGCGCCCTAAAACACCAAAACGGCGTGCAGCGGTCCAATTCGGAGCAAACGTGCTCCGAACGACTTGATACCGCACGGAAACGATAGAAATATTATTCCTGAGATACAGGAGGAGGCCGCACGTCCATCGGACGTGCGGTGCACGCGGCACGTCCGATTGTGTCGTTTTCAGCAGCGCGGCGCGCGCTGAAGTGGCGCGTTGGGGGGTCAAAACCACCCGAACGACCTCCGAATGCCACGAAACCGTACGACAACATTCGGGGCGTGAATTGTGAAATGGTCGGCCAGACAGCACCTCATTCGGAGGTGCCGTGTGACCGCGGCAGCCGGAAACGCGTGTCCGGCGCCATAAAACACCAAAACGGCGTGCAGCGGTCCCATTCGGAGCAAACGTGCTCCGAAAGACCTAAAATGAGATTATTTCTTGAATCGAAGTTTTTAAATTATTATAGCACAATGATTTGATATTATATATATATTAAATATATATTAAATCATTTAAAATATATTATATATATATATTTATATTTAAAATATTGTATTTAATAGTATATATATGAATATATATATATATATATATATATTTATATATTCAATTCAATAAAAAAATTTAAATTTTTTTTTTCAGAATAGCGACCGCCATAGGCGGTCGCTATAGGGTGCCCGGTAGGGGGCTTCAGCGACCGCCAAGCGATCGCTGAAGGCCGATCTGCCGGCCTTCTATAGCGACCGCCATTGGCGGTCGCTAAAAGCCTCTAGCGACGAGGCAACAGCGACCGCCAGTGGCGGTCGCTGAGCGGCTGCTAAAGGCCTTTAGCGACCGCCAATGGCGGTCGCTAATGGCCTTATTTTCAGTAGTGAATGTTATATTTTGATAATAGCCATTGAAAGAATATTATAAAACATTTAATCTTAATATTAAAATTTTATGATTAATAATATAATTCCATTAAATTTTCCCACTATGATTAAAATGTATCATAGTATTATGATTTTTCCATGTTGTACACTATGAATGGTTATGGAAATGGTTCTATGATATCACTATATCATAATAAATGATTTTCAAATCCATGGAATATTTCTTTCCATGGAATAATGGATATAATAACACATGATATCCACATATTTTATACTATGATATAAGCTAAAAATATCATATACATATTAATATTTAAGGAATATCTCCAACAATATCTATCTTTCACTGGATCCTCATATACATTATTCCATTTCACAGTATATTGTATAATATAAAACAACTTGTGAAATCATATCCAAAAATAATTTTGGATATTTAAAAAATCTTAAGGAAATATATCATCAAATTCATTGTGTATAATATCATATGTAATAACTTATAAATATCCATCCAAAACTCCATTTGGATAAACTATAAATAACATTTAAAGTAGCTCTTTGTGTTTTGTTAAAACTCAATCCCTATTTATTCAATCCCAATGTACAACCCCATAAAACTTTTTAGAATTGGAAATAAATATAAATATATGAATTTATAAATATAATAAAATATGGTCTTTTATCAAAGTGACATTTCAAATCATGTTAATAAGGGATCTGGTATGATCTCCATAAAATACATGTATCTCTATAAATGTCCCCTAATTGTATAATATAAGATTGAATAATTATATAGCCCATTTTTTCATTACATTGAGTGAACATGGAATACGGTGTATATTAATCCCATATATACAACTCATATTTTCTTGATTCTCAAAGAATATACTGGCCACGCCAATGAATACATCACATGTCATTCATATTAAAGAATGAGTACATCACATTCCTCTCAACCAAATAGATAATCACATCACATTAATATTATATTGGTATGGTTATACACTTCATAATTGTATATTAATCAAGGGAACAAATGTCATAGTCATTTTAAAAGAGGGAAATCCTATCTTGGTTAATCCTTAACTAATGACATGATCAAAAACATAACAAAAAATCCCATTATTTAGCTAAACCTAAAGGATTACATAAGAACAGAATCAAAGTTTGAAGGTTCTCATGATAGTTATCTTACTAGACTTAGGTGTAGAGATTAAATATGAAACATGTACCCCATGAATACCAAATACATAGTTCATAACACTCTAAAGAGTAAAAATAGTGAGTAATCTAGTGTACAAATTCTCTTTTCGTGACTCATATTCAAATTTTGTGTCTCTATATGAAATATTTATCACAATGACCTTAACATTATATCACAACCTATAATACTCCTTGAAATCAAATGGTTATGGATAACTTAAAGTTATACTTTGAGAGGTTAAATATTATTTTACATCACCAAATATATATATATATATATCCAACATTAATGAATGAAAAAAATAGAGAGTGCATTTTGTATAAAATGATACAATTAATATTTTAAAGCTCTTTTGATAATAATAAATATCCATACTCAAGAACCCATCTAGTAATATACCATATGATAGACCACTAGTTTGGACTTTGGTTTATTTCACTGTTTGGGTCTTGTTAAAATCAACACTGAATATCCCACTTTGGGTATGATTTTTATTTATTGTCAAAGATTGTCATTGGTTGTCAAAGGTGATCAATGAAATAGAAAAATATCATTTATGTCAATATCATGAATATTTTCAAATTTTAATAGAGCCTGGATTAATTTCTCATGTCATATAATTTGAAGAAACATGTGAATGGTTTGAACACTTTGAGTTTCATAGTATGTCCTGGAGAATTGTTATGGATTTCATCATAGGTGATACCTGAAGAATTGTAATGGATTTATTGTATGACATGGTATGTCATGGATAATAAATTCCACTAGTTCTTCTGATAATTTTTGAAATGTTTCAAAGTTTAAATATATAAGTCAAAGGTGACTTATTATGAACAACAACTAAAAATATGAGTGTAAGGATGATTGTAAGAAGAAGAGTGATTTAGAATTTCACACAGGTACTGTTCTCACATCTTAAAAACTAGACATATTATATACTATCAGATCATTTGATCAGATATATCCATTGAGATCATGTACTCTACCAGTTCAAATAGCCCATCATGAGCCTCATTCAACCTTTGATGACACTATTTTTTTCTGGAGGATATGGACACATATTCCATAAATTAACCCAATAACTCCACGATCAATCTGAGTCCTAATGGTGAGTCGAAGAGGTTGCAAATAATCTTGCATTCAATCTCCTTCTTGTATGAATATAAGTAAATTGAAGATCGTGTTTTGGCCGACTGAGGATGCAGTTTTAAGAGGAGTTTTAGAATCCTCCATTATAGTTGATTAGGTGAAATAAATGGATTTCATGCATTTATAATCACATGAATAAGATTTATCATCGATAGAAGATTTGGGCCAATTGAGAAGAAAACACCATAATATTTTTCATCATTTTAATATGTGGTTTGAAGAATTAAAAGATGAGATATTTGTCCATTAAAGATGTTTATTTACATGGTTAAAAAATAAAGATTTATTTTGGTAATTGAATGAGGAAAAAGTGTGATCGTCACCAATAAAAGTAAAATAACCATCAACTGAGGGAGTTTTTGAAAATATCAATAAAACTATTCTTTTCATAAAAAACAGAGCATCCACAATACTTCAGGTTTGCAAAGGGAAATCACAGTTCTATGATCCTTTACGGATCTACAAAGAAGAGGTGTCTTGAAAACCAATACTTGGTTGTGATAAGAAGAACCATGAATATATTATACAGATATGAATCGTGTACAAATGACTAGTGTTTAATACCCTTGATGTGCTTCGCAAATATTTTTGGTTCTACAAACCTGGGTATAGATGATAAACTCTCCCTGGGTTTTCCAAAGAAGAAACCAATACTTCATCTGTGTATAAAAATAAAGACATTATTATTTTTGTGTAAGGGTGAAGTTGAGGTGCATGGAAACAAAAACACACAAAAAAGGAGAAAAATGGATGAACACACAAATTTTAATGTGGTTTGGTTGGATGACCTATATGCACGAGATAAGGGGGAGGTTTCTCTGTTTATCTTTAGATAAAATGAAGAGGAACACATAGATCACATCTCTTAGTTCATGGGATTAAAATCTTTTGTTATAGATGGAAAAAACCATTTTATCTGGTTGTTTTGGGTATCTCATCTATCCATAAATTATCCTTCCCCAACTGGCTGCTCTTCCAGCATGCTTCCCACCAATAAAGACTTCTTCTGTAACCGCCTTGGTTGGTTTCTACCAATGGAAAAATTGTTGAAGAAAAGACTCCCATAAAATCACATCCTCATCTGAATACTCTCAAATCAGGAGTGGCCCCCAAAAATCTCCCCTCGTGATCAATTCTAGATTGAAGCTATACCTGAAATCTCCCTGCTGGAATTGAAACCTTCAACAAAAAATCAAACACGCTTTATCTCTCAAGATTACATGTCATTTCCACTTTCTTTAATTAGGCTCGAGCTGACTAGGGTCCCCATCAAATGATACAACCCTTGAGACTCATTACCTATAGGCATAATTTCATCCCCACATGATACTTCCAACACTCTGCCTATTATGGAAATCTTGTATCCTCTCACATTGAGCCAATTAAATGACACCAAGTTTCATCTAATTCTATGAATGAATTTCTCTGCAGCCCGTTTTTGTACTGCTCCATCAAGTGTCTTCAATTTCATAATCTCTAATCCTCTAACCTCACATGTTGACCTGTTATAAAGTCTAACCAAATACTATACATGTTAAAAAGTATGAAATTAACCTTTGGTCCTAAATATGTGCACAAAGCTCGTCAAATCCAACACCCATCCATCTTTCTTTCGATTTTGAGCCTGCTCATTTTTACTTTTTAAAGATTGACATTCATACTTCATGTGGCCGTATATTTTATAGTAACGACATAGAACTTTTCCATGTTCTACTCTATAATCTGAGCTCAATCTTCCCATTATCATCCATATTTCATCATCTCCTGGTGATTCTGTAATTTTCACAACCTTCTCTTCATCTTTCTCTTTCCCATCAACATACTGTTTTCTCCCTCCATAATCAATTTTACAGTGACACTTTTTATCACACCAGAAACATGTTATTTCTCTAGGATCATGCCCCCTATATTTTTTCTACCATTATTTAAATTCTAAATTCTTATGTCGATTCCTCTCACGTTGATCATCTCACATCACCATGATATTCTCACCTAAATGTGTCATAGGTCTTCAGAATGCCTCTAAATCCTGAAGTGACACCATCACCTCGTCCAACTTCAATGTTTCCATACCCATGAGAAAATCAGTCACAAAACTATAAAATGAACTTGGTAGAGATGAAAATAGAAAAATTAATTTTTCTCTCCCTATAAATTTCACACCGAGTCCCAATAATTGCATTAGGATCTTGTTGAATTATTTTGTGTGATCCAAAAAATTTGTTCCCTCATTAATACAAAACTGGTACAACTTATTATTTAAGAATAATATTTTAGTGAGAGACTTCTTCATATATCACTACTCTAACTTCTTCCAAATCTCTTTTGGTGATTTATTTTCCAACATCGAGTATTTTACATCGTTTTCCTGACAAAAACAATATTACAACCCTACTTACACACTTAAACATGATTTATTACATAAACTCTTCACTTGATACGACATGGAAGATCGAGAGGTCCAGTGTATTTTTGGATTAATAACATTATATAATAACATAGAACATAAAACACACAAAATATTTGTAGAAAAATTCCTTTACATAACCACATCATTCCCTCGTACTTATAATTGCATGGGATAACTTGAGGACATAAATTTGTAAAGGGTGAGCTATAAATCCTAATAAGGAAGTTAAAAAGGCATAACATGTAGAATAAAATACATTTTAGGAAATAGAAATATCAATGGAGCATAAAAGAAACATGAACATAAATGCATGATATAGCATGATTATTATAACATGGAAAAGTGGCAACAACACTTATCATAGAATTGGCATGAGCCAAGTCTCATTGCACATGCAACATGAGTAAACCCTCATTTCAATTGAATTAGAATGAGTAAATACTCATTGCAGTTGAATTATCATGAGTAAATCCTTGTTTCACTTGACATATCATGATACTAATCTTTACCCAATGCATTGGAGCCCTATCAGGGTGCACCATTCAGAAGCATTTCATTTCATTCATAAGTGTCCCATATAGATCATACAACATGGATTCATTAAACACAATAATTTATTACATGATAAAGGAATGTGAGATTAATATATAGAACTCTATAATTAATAAGTAAATGTGAATAAAGGTGAATACCCTTTATAGAGAAATGGTCATGGTATTCACTTCACAATGACGTTGGCCTGGAAAATCGTTGTGCAATTTCGACAGCATAATGGCGTGACAAAAGAATTCATAAAAATTTTTGATGAGAGGGAAACTGGTGTATCATCATATGTACAAGAAATTTACAGTAAAGGGGTAATATTGATACATTTCCCAACAAATATAATGGAATTTAGATTCATAATACAGAACAATTTCTTGAAAGTAAATGAGACGAGAGAAATTCCTTACAGAATTTCAGCATGGTAACGGGTGTACACGAGATGCATTAATGAAAGATAAATAGGTATATAATCATTTAAAACATAGGGATGGGATTATAAGGTTGGTTTGAAATCATACCCCAACATTTTTAATTGAATGTAAAAGGTTCTTAAAATATAATGAATCTTGGATAAAAAGAAGTAAGGTAGGAATCCCTTACTTGGAAGTGTCATCCCAAAGGTCTGGGAGTGGCTTTAGAGAGGCCTATTGGGAGATTGGGATTCCTTGGGAGGATTATAGAGAGATGAGTAAAAGGTTTGGTTGAACTCCAAAGGCTTTGAGTGAAGAGAAAGTGGGATATTAGGTGTGTTTATGTATCCAAGAAGAGGGAATTATTTATTATTTAGGTTTGGGACATGACATATTAAACTAATAAAAACCACAAACCAGATAATGTTTTTTGAAAAAGGGGATTGTAAAAAAATATCTTATAAGGCCAATGACCGAACATCTTAAAATAATAGGGTTGCTTATATAGAGGTGAGTCAAACTCTAAAAGAAAATTATTTTAAAAAGCTAAAATGTTTTATAAGTCTTGGAGGGTCCACTAAATCATTATTAAATATATAAAACAAACATAAATTCACATTATTTTACTGGTTAAACATATATTTTATGAAAATAATGTTTATAGTATTTTATTACATCACTATTGGGTAATTATGACGTCATAAAACACATTATTTATTTAAACAGAATTTAATTTTTACCAAAAATTTGAATGTCTTAGAAAATTATGAATAATTCACCATTGGATAATTTTGATATCCTAATTTCAAAAATAATATCAACTTTATCTAAATTAATTTCTATGTAAGTGAATTATTACTTTTAAAATAAAAAACTGACATTTATAGAAAATTCATGGGTTTTGACAAAAATAGGTTTCAATCCTTAATATGAATTACAATTGTATTCATAATAATTATACGGTCATTTATATTTATTAAAAACTAATTCAGTAAAAATATTTTATGAAAATATTATTTAATTAGAAAAAATATATTAATTCATCAAAATAGATATCTTAATTGAATATTAAAAAAATATATTATTTGTGCTTTACAAAGTAACAAAAAAATGAATGCATATTATCTATACTAAATAATGTAAATAGTTCTACAGTCTTGTTACATAACCCCTTATAACACCCACATAACCCCTTAAATTGTTGAATCTCGGATTGCGATTGGTCAAGAATGAATCCTAATGAAGCCACATCCTTTCCATGCTTCGACAAATGGGATTTATATGGTGCAAGTCTACTAGATGAGGCCATTTCTTCCTTTATGATGCCCCGACCCCGGTAGCCCAGAGCTGGTGCTATGGTTATGGTGTGCAATTTATTTCGCACAAATGAAACAAATAAGTCACACATCATAACCCTTCAGGAGGAACTTTCTGTTTTAGATCCTGGAGAATCAGAGACAACAGCTTTGCATCTTTATTTTCTGAGCTAAGAAGAAACATCCAAGTCTTGGAAAGGCTCTATCAACCTGTAAAAATTTAACATAAAACATAGGGTGAGCATTGAAATACTCAGTAAGGTGTTTTTGAAAATACTTAAATACAGCTTTTGAAAACTACATTGAAAAATACTTTTCCATACTTAGAAAGTTTTCTTAAAATAAAAACATCAAGACTAAACAATGGTTGATATATCAGAGTTAAAGTACTTCATACTTATGCACTAGAACACTTAGCGGTAACTCACTTAGTAAACAAGATAAGCATAATAATAAAAAGGCATGGGTTGCACGAAGTAAAGTGTCCATAAACAAGAATGGTTTGTAAGAACAACAAGATGAAAATGTCATCAGAGTCGCGCACAAGCGCATCATCTAAACAAAATATGCACATTATAACCTGATAATTGAAATACAACATTTGAAATGATGTTCTGGAATAGAAATTGGTCATGCATTAACATTTCCATATCATATGTCTTGTGTTTCTTTTTTTTTATCTAATACTCATAGGTAAGGTTCTATAACCAAGGTTATTTGTCTAATCGGAATAATCCCCAGGTTGGTCATAAACAAAGAAATGTACGCTGAAGGACTCATGGTCTCTGTATCAAGGCCTTGTGCCATGACCTAAGGGTAAAAACCCAATCTGACTGTCTCGAGAACTATCGATGCATCGAGGAGCTTACTTTTACCGGTCTCCAACCCGGAGGGCTTACTTTAACCAGTCCCCAACCTGGAGGGTTTTCTTCTTACCGGACCCCATTCCGGGTAGTCCCATACATTTCTCACATGTTGATAAGGTCAGATATTCAAGGTGTCCCATACCACTTTGAATATTTAATTTTCATTTCATATTACCCAAGGTGTCCCATACCACTTTGGGTAATACCATTTTCATTTCCCATTACCCAAGGAGTCCCATACCACTTTGGGTAATTAGTTTTTAGTTCCTCTTTATGTTGAGTCATATGCATGAATAATATGAATAAGGTAACAATTACATAAATGGTTTAGAAATACATGATATGACAGATAAACTTGAAAATATGGAATAAAAGAAGGCATGGTTAAGCAAGCATACTATGTGCGTAGAACAATTATTTAAGCACATAAAATAATGAATGTGTGAGACTTACTCCCAAGGGTTATTAAATGATGAGTTTCTAAAATTATAGTACATGGAAATGAACTACTTGACATTAACTATTGTTCTTTACAGGTCACAGTACTTGCAACAAATCTTCATTCACTAATAATTACTGCGGCATTCTTGGTATAAAAATAATAAACACTTGAAATCTTTAAAATTCCGACACTTGGAAATAACCACTTTAAAAATAACACCTTTCATTAATTATTATTCTTCACTGGTCATAGAATTTGCAGTTACACTCTGCTCACTAAAAATCATTGCAGTGAGTTTGGTATAAAAATAATAGAGGATTTCTACATATTAACACAACCCTTAAACCCCTATCCTTTTAAAATGAGTTTAAAACAGACATAAGCATATCCTAAAAAAACATAAATCATTTCAGGGGAAACCTTAGACAAGTTCATTGTTGTACCCTTAGACACAAAATTATAAAACAGCATAGGCAAGCGCTAAAATCCTACATGCATAAATATATTAATAACCATTTCTTGAAACTAGGGTTTTCAGATATTAAACTTAAAAACACATACATACATAAGGACATATATACACAAATTATATATATAGGTTTCCTCATAAATTAAACATGGTACAATTAAAATCTTAATACCTCTAAATACTTATCATTTATTCAGTTTGAAATTCAAAACCACATGGGGGTTTAAATGTTCGTGAAACTATAAATACATAAACATGTAAAAGCTTTGTTTTTAACCATAACATAATTGTACTTAAACCAAAAACCAAGCTCGCATTAAAAATATTTTTCCAAAGATAATTATTCATCTCTTAAACATAAAAACTGAATTCCATTCCAACATTTTACCTTACATAAGAATATAGTTATATAAATATATACGGCTTACATAAAATCCAACCTGTTAGGAATTGATTTTAGTAAAACCCTTTTTCAAAAGTATAATTCTTAGTATAAAAATACTGAATAATCTTGGATACCCTAAAAAATATGGGTTTGAGTGATGTATATACATATGTATATACATATATATATATATATATATATTCAAAACCATAAAAAACACTATACACTTAAACTTGAGTTTTAGGTTTGTAAAATAGGATCATTAAAACTAACTTAAAAGTGATATCCCTTTTTATATCACGAAGGAAACACCCCTTGAAAATTGTTCAAAAACCGAAGAGTATGAGTTGTATATACACATATGTATATATTCTATATATATTGTGGGTATAATAGTTTAGGTTTTATACAACATGAAAACACCCTTAGAGTAGAGTACTCTTCTTAAACCGAGGGTTTTTCATGGTGAATATGTGCGTATAACAATAATTTGGATATGTATATACGTATATATACATATATATATACCAAGTATATATATTGTTTTACCTCAAACCAAGAAAAAAAACACCAAAACACCCTTACCGCTCAAGGGAGGAGCTCGCCGGAGGGAGGCTTGTTGGGTGGCTGGAGAACCGGGAGGAGCATTGGTGGCCGGTGGTGGTCCGGTGAGGTCGTGACCACTTGGAGACGCTGCGAGGCGACGAACTGGTGTCCAGCAGTGTAGCGCCGGAACTAGTGTGGTCGTGCACGGGGGTGAGGTGCAAAACTGGAGGTGGTTCGTGGTGGCGAGGCGACGACGAGGCGGCGACGAGGCTGGTGTCGCGGTGGAGCGGGTTGGCTCCGGAGGTCCCCGTTTTCACTAGGGTTTCTCAGTTCATAAAGGATGACGATCCGGGGAAGGTTAGGCTGAGCCTACGGAGGTGGGTGCGCGAGGTCAACGTGAGCAGTGGGGGGAGGCGTCTCGGGCAAACCATGTCTGGTTCGCGGGTCCCCGTCGTGAGGTAAGAGAAGACGCGAATAACGGTTTAAAAAAAACAAAAAATGGTTAGGATTTTGACCTCGGCGTGATCGGACGAAGGAAAAAAATAGATTTTTTAAAACATAACAACGGCTGAGATCTGTTCTGACTTCGATCGAATGGATGTGGTTGGGGTCGCGAGATGGCCTGGGTTGCGTGATTGGGGAAAAAATAGAAGAAAAACAGTATAATAAATGTTAAAACAATATTAAACCGGTACATTATAATTTTATTTTGTATAAAACTTAATGAGTACTTTTAACTCATAATTTTCAAATCCAAAATCCTATTTTAGTTTAAGGAAACAAATATTACTATTTGATATAACTATTATTTTCTTTAAAAAAAATATATTTTTAATACAACACTTTTATAACTACTAGGATCTTATAACCATTAAAATCCAATTTATAACTTACCTCACTTGTTGATTTAGAAAATTATGTTTAAAATACCCATAGTTTTTTTCTAATTTAAAACACATAGTTTTTGAGATTCGAAAAGATACATTTTTTTTCAATTATTACTGATACCGATGTAGACGTGATGTTCGACACATTTTAAAAGAATACCAAGTTTTCCATCATATAAATATTATCATGATCAAAATAGGTTCATTTGCAAAAATAATACTTTATTTTTAATACTTGAAGATATAATTCTAATATTTTGTATTAAAAAATGAAATACCATAATATTATAAAAGCGTTATAAAGACAAAAATTTTATAAAATGATGCACTTTGTCCATTGGAACCCAATGGTCAAAAAAACGGTCATATTCCTTTTAGAGGTCCATTATAAAAGCAAGGGGTAGGATGTTTTATATTTTCAAAACACCGAACCCTTGGCGGATGGCTCTCCTCATACCTCTAGTGCTGAGTGCGTGCGCGGTGATTCTGGCGGTTATGCTTTTCACACTGATGGACCCTGAAGACGATGACTATCCGATTCCCCGGGTTGTGGTTCTTTGTAGTCTTGTTGTGGCCGTGTTAGGTCTTATGCACGGTACTTTCAATTAGATGGGTCTTGTTGTAATGTATCTTTTAAATATATAATAGTTTATTGTATTCTTCATGTTTGATTCGAATTCTTTATCAGCACACAAAGCATAAAATAAAATAAAATAAAACAAAAGACATCATTAAAAAGAACAACATTGCTCACTTGGACCAGTTTATAAAACCTGGGGTGTCACATTATCCCCCTCTTAAAAGAATTGCGTCCGCACAATTCGATCGGCGTACAAACACTGACTTACTCACACATCTTCTCTGACACCCTTGGTGATGTCCCTTTACCTCCAAGGCCCATGGAAGAAGTTACTATTCAACTCAATCCCCAGGGCTGAACAGAGCTTGTGGGTCTCCTCTTCCCAAATAAATTTTGGCCAAGTGAATCGTGGTTGAAGCCAAGCTCCCGTTTGATACAAGTGGTTTTCTAGAGATGGGAAAGAGTGACATCAAGCTTCATGACATCTGCTTGGATTTGGTTCCTAAATATCTCTCGAACAATTTCATAATTGAAGGATTCTAGGAAAGATCCAAAATCGCAGAGCTCCCCAAGCATGCTGAAGAACAGGATTTGGTACATAAAGGCTGCGCGGAAGTCCAACTGCTTTGCAGCTTCTCCAAATGCCGGGAAGGCCAACCATTTATTGTTCATGGTGAAACACAGGAAGAGTCCCTCATAGTACTTCCCTTTCTTTTTATAATTCTCAAACAGCGCACTAGCCATTAGGTTATACACAACTTATGACCCTTGGAAGATTCGAAGGACATTCGATCTTTTCGATATTTCATAGAGGGTTTTTCACGTGAGTCGTAAGTTAAAAAAAGGTTGGTAACATGTCGAGTAGGATTTTTCTACAATAGTCTCTATGATTTCTATAGGGAGAGTCAAGATTCTCGGTGTGGTTCACTGTCTTGCCATCAAAGAAGTTTAAGAACAAACCCTACTTAGTAAAACATTATTAATGTTTTTGTGCTGTCCTAATTTTTCCAAGGTTGCCTAAACCATTCCTCTGATACCAACTATGACGCCCCGACCCCGGTAGCCCAGAGCCGGTGCTATGGTTATGGTGTGCAATTTATTTTTCACAAATGAAACAAATAAGTCACACATCATAACCCATCAGGAGGAACTTTCTGGCTTAGATCCTGGAGAATCAGAGACAACAGCTTTGCTTCTTTATTTTCTGAGCTAAGAACAAACATCCAAGTCTTGGAAAGGCTCTATCAACCTGTAAAAATTTAACATAAAACATAGGGTGAGAATTGAAATACTCAGTAAGGGGTTTTTTAAAAATCTTAAATACAGCTTTTGAAAACTACGTTGAAAAATACTTTTCCATACTTAGAAAGTTTTCTTAAAAGAAAAACTTCAAGACTAAACAAAGGTTGATATATCAGAGTTAAAGTAATTCATCCTTATGCACTAGAACACTTAGCGGTAACTCACTTGGTAAACAAGATAAGCATAATAATAAAAAGGCATGGGTTGCACGAAGTAAAGTGTCCATAAACAAGAAAGGTGTGTATGAACAACAAGATGAAAATGTCATCAGAGTGGCACACAAGCACATCATCTACACAAAATATGCACATTATGTCATGATAATTGAAATACAACATTTGAAATGATGTTCTGGAAAAAGAAATTGGTCATGCATCAACATTGCCATATCATATGTTGTGTGTTTCTTTTTTTTATCTGATACTCATAGGTAAGGTTCTATAACCAAGGTTATTCCTCTAATAGGAATAATCACCAGGTTGGTCATAAACAATGAAATGTATGCTGAAGGAATCATGGTCTCTGTGTCAAGGCCTTTTGCCATGAACTAATGGTAAAAACCCAATCTGACTGTCTCGAGAACTATCGATGCATTGAGGAGCTTACTTTTACCGGTCTCCAACCCGGAGGGCTTACTTTAACCAGTCCCCAACCTGGAGGGTTTTCTTCTTACCGGACCCCATTTCGGGTTGTCCCATACATTTCTCACATGTTGATAAGGTCAGATATTCAAGGTGTCCCATACCACTTTGAATATTTAATTTTCATTTCATATTACCCAAGGTGTCCCATACCACTTTGGGTAATACCATTTTCTTTTCCCATTACCCAAGGAGTCCCATACCACTTTGGGTAATTAGTTTTTAGTTCCTCTTTATGTTGAGTCATATTCATGAATAATGTGAATAAGGTAAAAATTACATAAATGGTTTATAAATACATGATATGACTGATAAACTTGAAAATATGGAATAAAATAAGGCATGGTTAAGCAAGCATACTATGTGCGTAGAATAATTATTTAAGCACATAAAATGATGAATGTGTGAGACTTGCTCCCAAGGGTTATTAAATGATTAGTTTCTAAAATTCCAGTACATGGAAATGAACTACTTGGCATTAACTATTGTTCTTCACAGGTCACAGTACTTGCAACAAATCTCCATTCACTAATAATTACTGCGGAATTCTTGGTATAAAAATAATAAACACTTGCAATCTTTAAAATTCCGACACTTGGAAATAACCACTTTAAAAATAATACCTTTCATTAATTATTATTCTTCACTGGTCATAGAATTTGCAGTTACACTCTGCTCACTAAAAATCATTGCAGCAAGGTTGGTATAAAAATAATAGAGGATTTCTACATATTAACACAACCCTTAAACCCCTATCCTTTTAAAATGAGTTTAAAACAGGCATAAGCATATCCTTAAAAAAACATAAATCATTTCAGGGTCAACCTTATACAAGTTCATTGTTGTACCCTTAGACACAAAATTATAAAACAGCATAGGCAAGCGCTAAAATCCTACATGCATAAATATATTAATAACCATTTCTTGAAACTAGGGTTTTCAGATATTAAACTTAAAAACACATACATACATAAGGACATATATACACAAATTATATATATAGGTTTCCTCATAAATTAAACATGGTACAATTAAAATCTTAATACCTCTAAATACTTATCATTTATTCAGTTTGAAATTCAAAACCACATGGGGGTTTAAATGTTCGTGAAACTATAAATACATAAAAATGTAAAAGCTTTGTTTTTAACAATAACATAATTGTACTTAAACCAAAAACCAAGCTCGCATTAAAAATATTTTTCCAAAGATAATTATTCATCTCTTAAACATAAAAACTGAATTCCATTCCAACATATTACCTTACATAAGAATATAGTTATATAAATATATACGGCTTACATAAAATCCAACCTGTTAGGAATTGATTTTAGTAAAACCCTTTTTCAAAAGTGTAATTCTTAGTATAAAAATACTGAATAATCTTGGATACCCTAAAAAAATATGGGTTTGAGTGATGTATATAAATATGTATATACATATATATATATATATATATATATTCAAAACCATAAAAAACACTATACACTTAAACTTGAGTTTTAGGTTTGTAAAATAGGATCATTAAAACTAACTTAAAAGTGATATCCCTTTTTATATCACGAAGGAAACACCCCTTGAAAATTGTTCAAAAACTGAAGAGTATGAGTTTTATATACACATATGTATATATTCTATATATATTGTGGGTATAATAGTTTAGGTTTCATACAACATGAAAACACCCTTAGAGTAGAGTACTCTTCTTAAACCAAGGGGTTTGCATGGTGAATATGTGTGTATAACAATAATTTGGATATGTATATACGTATATATACATATATATATACCGAGTATATATATTGTTTTACCTCAAACCAAAAAAAACACCAAAACACCCTTACCGCTCAAGGGAGGAGCTCGCCGGAGGGAGGCTTGCTGGGTGGCCGGAGAACCGGGAGGAGCTTTGGTGGCCAGTGGTGGTCCGGTGAGGTCGCGGCCACTTGGAGACACTGCGAGGCGACGAACTGGTGTCCAGCAGTGTAGCGCCGGAACTAGTGTGGTCGTGCACGGGGGTGAGGTGCGAAACTGGAGGTGGTTCGTGGTGGCGAGGCGACGGCGAGGCGGCGGCGAGGCTGGTGTCGCGGTGGCGCGGGTTGGCTCTGGAGGTCCCCGTTTTCACTGGGGTTTCTCAGTTCTTAAAGGATGAAGATCCGGGGAAGGTTAGGCCGAGCATACAGAGGTGGGTGCACGAGGTCAACGTGAGCAGTGGGGGGAGGCGTCTCGGGCAAACCATGTCTGGTTCGCGGGTCCCCGTCGCGAGGTAGGAGAAGACGCGAATAACGGTTTAAAAAAAACAAACAATGGTTGGGATTTAGACCTCGGTGTGATCGGAAGAACGAAAAAAAAGATATTTTTTAAAACATAACAATGGTCGGGATCTGTTCTGACTTCGATCAAACGGATGTGGTTGGTGGCGCGAGATGGCCTGGGTTGCGTGATTGGAAAAAAAAGAAGAAAAATAGTATAATAAATGTTAAAACAATATTAAACCAGTACATTATAATTTGATTTTGTATAAAACTTAATGAGTACTTTTAACTCATAATTTTCAAATCCAAAATCCTATTTTAGTTTAAGGAAACAAATGATACTATTTGATATAACTATTATTTTCTTTAAAAAAATATATTTTTAATACAACACTTTTATAACTACTAGGATCTTATAACCATTAAAATCCAATTTATAACTTACTTCACTTGTTGATTTATAAAATTATGTTTAAAAGACCCATAGTTTTTCTCTAATTTAAAACACATAGTTTTTGAGATCCGAAAAGATACATTTTTTTTCAATTATTACTCATACCACTGTAGACGTGATGTTCGACACATTTTAAAAGAATACCAAGTTTTCCATCATATAAATATCACCATGATCAAAATAGGTTCATTTGCAAAAATAATACTTTATTTTTAATACTTGAAGATATAATTCTAATATTTTGTATTAAAAAATGAAATACCATAATATTATAAATGCGTTATAAAGACAAAAATTTTATAAAATTATGCACTTTGTCCATTGGAACCCAATGGTAAAAAAAACGGTCATATTCCTTTTAGAGGTCCATTATAAAATCAAGGGGTAGGATGTTTTATATTTTAAAAACACCGAACCCTTAGCGGATGGCTCTCCTCATACCTCTGGTGCTGAGTGCGTGCGCGGTGATTCTGGCGGTTATACTTTTCACACTGATGGACCCTGAAGATGATGACTATCTGATTGCCTGGGTTGTGGTTCTTTGTAGTCTTGCTGTGGCCGTGTTAGGTCTTGTGCACGGTACTTTCAATTAGATGGGTCTTGTTGTTATGTATCTTTTAAATATATAATAGTTTATCGTATTCTTCATGTTTGATTCGAATTCTTTATCATCACACAAAGCATAAAATAAAATAAAATAAAACAAAAGACATCAATAAAAAGCACAACATTGCTCACTTGGACCAGTTTATAAAACCTGGGGCGTCACATCCTTTGTCTGAGTAAATTTTATTTTTTAAAGCCCGATATTTATACAAATCATGTGATCATTGTTCAATAAATAGAATAGAAACAATCACAATAATTAAGGGTATTTTAAAATCCAAAAACATAAAACCAACGAAGTGCATATGTTATATAACCATTTTATATAATAATATATTTAATTAGATCAAGAGTAATTTCCATTAATAAAAGTTTGGGTCGTTATAATCTTCCCACCTTAAAAAATTTCACCCAAGAAATTTCCATTTCTCACACTAAAACAGATGTGGGTAACTTTGCTTCATCACTTCCTCTGATTACCTCATTGATTCTTCAAACTTGTGGTTTCAACACAACACCTTGATGAGGAAAATTGTCTTATTTCATAGAACTTTTTCTCTACAATCTAAGATCTTCACTGGTTGCTCCTCATAAGAAAGATCATCCTCTTACTGTACTACCTCTAAAGAGAGTACATGTGAATGGTCTGGTATGTACTTCCTTAAGAGGGATACATTAAAGACATCATGTACATTGGCCATGGTGGGTGGATGTTCTAGTCAATAGGCCACATCCCTGACACGATCAAGAATCTAAAAGGGGCCGTTGTACCTAGGACATAACTTTCCTTTCGTTTTAAACCACATGACCTTTTTACAAGAAGATATGAGTAGAAATACCATGTCTCCAACTTTGAACTCAAGGCATCGTCAACAATTATTTGCATAACTCTTCTTTCGACTTTGGGATGCCATGATTTTCTACTGAAGATTTTCACCTTCTCCACCATTTCTTTGACCATTTTAGGTCCTAGAAGCTTACGCTCGCTTACTTCATCCCAACACGTCGGTGTTCAATACCTTTTCCCATAAAAGGTTTCATATGGTGACATTTGGATACTCTAGTGGAAACTGTTATTTTAGGAGATTTCAACAAGTGGAAGATGTTAGTCCCATCCTCCTTGGAAGTCTACAAAACATGATCGTAACATATCTTCTAGTGTCGGAATAGTTTGCTCAGATTGGCCATCAGTTTGAGGATGATAGGCCATACTGATGTTCAGTTCAGTGCTTAGAGCATGTCGGTAACTTTTCCAGAACTTCGAGGTGAATCTTGAATCACAATCAGATAAAATAGATAGTGGTACTCTATATATCCTTACCACTTCTTTGATGTAAATCCATGCAAGTTTATTCAATGATAATAACTCTTGAATCTCGATAAAGAGACCTATCTTTGTATGATGATCCACAACGACCCACATAGCATTATTTCCTCTAGATGTCCTTGGAAGTCCAGTGACAAAGTCCATGGTAATTTTGTCCCACTTCAATGTTGGTATGGGTAATGGTTGCATCATCCCCTTATACTTTTTCCACTTAGCCTTCACTTGCTGAAATACCAGGCACTTTGATGTATATTCAACAATCTCCTTTTTCATATTGTCCCACAAAGAGTTTTTTTCGGAGATCTCGATACATCTTTGTGCTCCGCAGGTGAATAGACAAGGTTGAGCTATGTGCGTCATTCAGAATCTCCTTATTTATCTCTGGATCAGGTGGTACACATAATTTTGACCCAAATCTCTCATTTCCCTCTTTGTCAACCATGAACTATAAGTATTTCTCATTTCTGATAGCTTCCCCCCTTTTTAGAATTTCCACATCCTTTCTTTGAGCATCCTTTATTTTCTCCATGAGAGATGGTTGACCAAGAATTTGAGAAAGGATTAATGATGCTCCTCCCTTAATGATTCCCATGTATATTCTCTATAAATAACAGAATATTGGATCCTTTTCAATTATCATCATTGATAAAGATATAGGATCCTTTCCAATTAGAGCACCTGCCACCTTGTGTGCCTTACCATGATAGTAGTGGATTGAGAAGTAATAATACTTGATGAGTCTTATCCATACTCATTGGCACATGTTAATCTCTTTTTTGTTTGAATATATATTTGAGGCTCTTGTGGTTCATATATATTTCACACTTCTCCCCAAAGAGTTAATACTACCAGATTTTCAATGGAAAGATTGCAGTGTCCAACTACAGATCATGCGTGGGATAGTTTTTCTCGTGTATTATCCGATTCCTTGAGGCGTAGGCTATAACATTATCATTCTACATTAACACAAAACCCAAGAACATCTTTGAATCCTCACTAAATACCAAAATAAGTTCTCCACTTATGGGTAGTGTGAGAACATGTGCAGAGATATGCCTCCTTTTCAACTCCTTGAAGCTATCATTTCATTCATCACTCTAGGAAAACATTACTCGTTTCTGAGTTAGAATGTTAAGAGGGTTCAAAAATTGTAAGAAATTTCTCAAAAATCAGCGATAATATCTAGCTAACCCCAAGAAGCTATAGATATTCGTTACCGATGTTGGCCTCGACCATCCCTCAATTGCAGTTGTCTTCAAGGGATCCACAAATATCCTATTAACTGTGATGATATGACCCAAGAATTATACCTCCTTCAACCATGACTCACACATGCTATAATTTTCATAGATATTCTCCTTTTGAAAGGTCTCAAGTACAGTTCTTAGATGCTCCTTATGATCCTTCTTGGTTTTGGATTATATTAGAATATCATCTATATAGACTACAACAAATTTGTCAAGGTAATCTCTAAAGACATATTCATCAAGTCCAAGAAGATTTCTAGAGCATTATTGATTCCTAAAAGAATTACTATGAATTCATAGTGCCCATATCTTGTACAAAAAGCAGTCTTGGGGATATCCTCCTTCTTCACCATTACTTGGTAATATCCTGACAACAAATCCACCTTAGAGAAGTATATTTCTCCACACAGCTGATCGAAAAAGTCATAAATTCATGAAAAATGATACTTTTTTCTTTATCATGATTTTGATAATCTCTAAATAATCAATGCAACGACGCATTGACCCATCCTTTTTCTTGACAAAGAAAACTGGGGCACCCCATGATGAAGAACTTGGGAATATAAACACATTATCCAAATTCTCCTTTAGTTTTATAAAAATACACTCAAGCTCCACAACTGCCATTCTATATAGAGTCTTGGATATTGGAAATGACCCAGGTATAAGGTCATTTGATAATTCAAAATCTCTACTAGGAGGAAGTCCATTCAATTCCTCGGGAAACACTTTAGAGAATTCTGTCATAATAGAAATGTCTTCTAGAATGGTTTCCTCCTTAGACACAATTATCTAATCAAGATATGTGTGCTCATAGGGCAGTAATATCCATGCTTGAGATTATGGTGCTAAATAAGATTCATCTTCCTCCTTGCACTTGTATATAATCGGGGGTCGATTCTCCATATGGAGAGTGATTTCCCTCTCATGGAAATTTATGTTGGATGTACATAGGGAATGCCAATCCATTCCAAGAATTGCATCAAATTCTACCAAAGGGAGTATGAAGGGGTTTGTTGGGAAGTTCAATCCAAAAATTATGACAGGGGGGGAGTTATATTTAGGGGATGAAATGATTGATCCATTTTATATACTCACTGACATCTTACAACCATGATTTGTGGTGGTGTTGGTATTGTTCTACTAAACTATCAGGAAACAAAATAATGCATGGAACCAGAATCAAAAATTACAATCACTATTATTGAATGAATAACTAGCATACCTATCACCAATTCATGTTAGGGTTTCACTTTGGGGGTAGTTATGGAAAAATCTTGCCCTTGTGGTCTTGGAGGTTATTGGTTGCCTCTAAAAACCCATGGCTTGGGGAACTGATTTGGAAGGTACCATGGTTATTTGGCAGTTATAGCAACGAACTACACATTAAGGGTTGAACAAAGCATTACTCTCCTCTGTCGCAACTGCGAGTTTTTCTTATCGATAGTTAATGGCTAGGTTCTCTTCTCTTTCAAACATAAATAATTTACTCATCCCCCTCATGCAATTTACGGGGTACTTCTTTCTGCTCCTTTTTTAAGTGGGTTGATGGATCTTCTTACCACCATTGGATTTATAAATCGGACTTCCAGAATTTAAGTCCACCTTACGCTTCTTATCCCAATGATACCCCTAGGATTCACTTATCTCCATTTTGAATTTGAGGTCACATCAGAAATTTTTTTCATAGCTATCGAAGTCATGGATCGCTAGGGATTTCCATAGGCTAGGTTTCAACACCACAAAGAATCAACCAACCTTGCATTCAGGGGTAATCACTATGCCGAAGACATATCATGCAAGACTTGTGTTGTTTTCCTCATACACTTTGATGGATTCTTCATATTTTTTATTTAGGAAAAGGAAGTCCCTTTCCATCTTAAGTCAGAGTGTGCAGGGAAAATATTTATCGAAAAAACTTTTCTGGAAATTATTCAATTCCAATGCCTTGATCTCATTCTCAAGATTCATATTTTTGATCAATGTACACCATTGATCGGCTTCAACATCTATGCTTCAGAGCATTGAAGGATGGAGAAGATCTTTTCAATGTAGTAGATCCACTGTTTGACGATTGGGGGATCAAATTATCCATTAAAAGTTGGAGGCCTTTGTCTCTTGAATCTCTTGATTGCAACTTGTTATTTATTAGGAGGGTTGAATGTTCCCCTTGACCCATGTTTCTATTCAAATCTTGAGTTAATTGAGAAATTATCATGACAAATTTCATGATTCCCACTCCCATTGGATTGTGCATCTCATTAGAACATTCATCACATTGATCTTCGCATCAGTTGTTAGCCCAAGTCCTCCTATTACCAGCCATTGTCCAGAATAAAAGGAATATTAGGGGTAACACAAAAAGGGTAATCCAAGGAAAAAAACAGATGACTTATAAATAACTGTTATTTCCTTAACTTATGAATCAATAGAATTCAATCTATGTTATCCATGATCTAATTTTTAACATATATTCTTAGGGAATTTTTTTTTAATTCCCTTAATAATGGTTCATACTAAGCTTGTGAATGTACCAAATCATATCCGCTGGGAGTGTCATAACCAATAGTGCATCAAGGCCCATTGTCATGTACCAGGATACCCCGGGTCAAGCCCCAAACTTTTTATCGGAGTTTTCACTCCAAGGTACATCTGTACCAGAGCCGCCTCTACCTGATCATATCCAAATGGGTATTTATTTGATTGATAAAACACCTACTAAATACTCACAAAAATTTAGGTATATTTTTATTATACTTATTCATATCCCTAAGTTTTTCAAAAATGTTTTCTAATCCTAATCGCTAAAATAACTAATCCTATCCTCTGATACCAACTATAACAACACTAATTTTCATTACACACTTAAACATGATTTATTACCAAAACTATTCCCTTGATATAACATGGTAGATCAATAGGACTAGTGTATTTGGGGTTTATGAACATTACATAACAAATTAAAACATAAAACACACAACATGTTTATTGAAAACATCCTCTACATAACCATGAAATTTCCTCATACTTTGCATTGTATGGTAAAACATGAGGACATATATGTGAAAAGGGTGAGCTATAACGCCTAATAAGGGAATAAAAAGGCATAAAATGAAGAATAAAATACAATTTTGGAAATAGGAATATCAATGTAGCATAAAAGATACATGAACATAAAGACATGATATAACATGATTATTATAACATGGAAATGTGGCAACAACGCTTAACATGGAATTAGCATGAACCAAGGCTCATTGCACCTGGAGAATTAGTAAACACTCATTGAACTTGAATTATCATGAGTAAATACTCATTTCAATTGAATTATCATGATTAAATCCTAATTTTACTTGCGTATTGTGATACTAATCTTTACCCAATTCATTGGAGCACTATCAGGGTGCACCCTTCTTAAACATTTCATTTCATGCATAAGTGTTCCACATGGATCATAAATCAAGGATTCATTAAACATAATAATTTATTACATGATAAAAGGAATGTGGAATTAATATAGGTAACTCTATAATCAATATGTAAAAGTGAATAAAGGTTAATACCCTTGATAGAGAAATTGGCATGGTATTCACTACTCAATGACTTTGGATTGGAAAATAACAGTGCAATTTTTGCAGCACATCAACATCACATAAGAATTCATAAAAATTGTTGATGAGAGATAAATGGATGTATCATAATATGTACACGAAATTAAAAGTAAGGGCGTCATATATATACATGTCCAAACATATGTAATGGAATTTAGATTCACAATACAAAAAATTAGCTTGAATGTGAATGAGAAGAGAGAAATTCTTTACGGAATTTCAGCATAGTAACGGGTGTACATAGGAGGCATTAATGAGAGAGAAATAGATCTATAATTATTTAAAACATAAGTATGGTGTTATAAGGAAGGTGTCAAATAATACCCCAATATTTTTAATTTAAATTAAAAGGGTTTCACAACATATATTTATTTTGATAAAAATAAGAAAGGTAATAATCCCTTACATGGAAGTGTGATCCCAGAGGCTTGGGAGAGGATTGAGAGGGAATTATTGGGAGCTTGGAGTGCCTAAGTAAGATTATAGAGATAATAGGGCAGTCTTTGGATGAAATAAAAAAGGCTTTTAGTGAAGAGGAAGTGGGAGATTGGGTGGGTTAATATAGGAAAGGAAAGGGAATTCTTTATTATTTAGGTTTAAGACACCACACAATAAAATAATCAAAACCACAAACCAGACCATGGTTTTTGCCAATAATTTTTTCCAAAGGGGAGTATAAATTAATATTTTATAAGTCCAATTTCCTAAATTCTTAAAATATTTGTGTTTTTTATGTAGAGTTGAGTCACACTCTCAAGGAAAACAATTTAAAAATCTAAAATGTTTTATAAGTCTTGGAGGGTCCACTAAAGGTCTGTAAAAAAATAAAACAATACTAAAATCACATTATTTTAATGGTAAAACATATATTGGCCGAAATTAATGTTTATAGTATTTTATTACATCAATATTGGGTCATTATGATGTCATAAAAGACATTATATATTTAAACGGTATTTAATTTTTACCCAAAAAATCGACTATCTTAAAAATTTATGAAAAATTTATTGTTTTATAATTTTGATATCCTGATTCAAAAAATAATATTCATTTTATCTAAATAATTATATATATATTTTAATTTTTTATTTTAAAATAAAAACTTACATTTATCGAAAATTCACGGGTTTTGACAAAAATAGATTTAAAACCTTAATAAAAATCAAGATTGCATTCATATTAATTATACAATCATTTTTATTTAGTAAAAATTAATTTAGTAATAATATTTTATTAAAATATTATTTAATTAAAGAAAATCCTTTAATTCATCAAAATAGATTTCTTAATTGAATATTAACTAAAAAATACTATTTGTGCTTTACAAAGTAACAACAAAAGGAATTTATATTATATATACCAAATAATATACATAGTTCTAGGGTATTTTTACATAACCCCTTATAACACCCACATAATACCAAAGGGTAAGGTGTGAGATGGGTACATACTCTTGGGGTTTCTCGGATAACATCACTCAGGTGGAAATCTCTATCAAATTCCACTTCTCCTATAGGCGGTTCTGTTCAAGATTAACGTGTTGAGGCTCTACTTGGGATTGGTCAAGAGTGACCCCCAATGACGCCACCTCCTTTTTGAGATCTGAAAAATTGGCTTCGTATAGGGAATGTCTACTAGATGAGTTCATAACTTCCTTTTTCTGAGTAAATTGTATTTGTTAAAGCCCTATATTTAAACTAATCATGCGATCATTGTTCAATGACTATAATAACAAAATTCACAATTCTTAACAGTATTTTAAAATCCAAAAAAATATAACGAAATAAGTTCATATGTTATATAACCATTTTACATAATAATACATTTAACTTGATCTAGAGGAATTTTCGTTAATAAAAGTTTGGGTTGTTACAGTCGAATTGTTTTGACGACCCGCATCTTGAGCTCTTGCAATCATCCTCACTAGTTCTATTAGGATTTTGTATGATAAACAGTCTAATCATGGCCTTATACACTATAATATCATTCACTATGCTGTTCCACAAGCTGAAATTCTTCCAACCATCAAAATTCTCTATATCAAATTTTGGCAGTGCACCACCACCATCCATTATCAATGTCGCAAAACAAGATCACCATCATCAATGTAGCACCTTTTTGAAACCACCTTATATAGTGATAATTTTTAAAATATAACCATACTTATGCATCCAGAATGGTTGAAATAGTGGGAATCGATATCTCAAATTGTTGAAAACAGAGTCCGATGGGCCGAAATATCATAAAAAAATTCAACAGTCCATATCGCCCACTGACATGGAGATGATGTGGCACTGACATGGAATTCCAGAGTATCTAGTAAAATCTCACCAGAAATTTCATTGGTAGTGTGAATAGTATTGTCTTCTCGGGAAGGGTTTACTTTTCACCCTCGGTTTGACCAAAACATTAACCAGATAAACAAGGATCATTTAACTATATTTCAATGCCACATGAACCATTGGAATCATATCATATTTCTCCTCATGGATCTAGGCTCAAAATTGTTTTTGACAAACATTCAATTTTATAATCACGGGAAAAATCATTGTATCTTCATCATTTCAAACTCCTTCGCTCTGGTTCCCCCTAATTCCACTTGTAATGGCATAGCGAAGGTGCATGGAAACAAAAAAAAAACAAAAAAATAGAGAAAAATGGATGAACACACAAATTTTAAAATGGTTTGGTTAGATGATATTTTTATATAGGAGAAGGGGTCCAGTTTCTCTATTTCTCTCTAGATAAAATGTGGAGGATCACATAGATTATATCTCTCAGTTCACGGGATTCAAATCCCATTTTATAGATGAACAGAAACCATTTTTTCATGTTTGATTGGGTGGATCATCTACCCATTAATCATCCTACCTCTACCTATTGGTCGTCTTCCATGTTTCCCACGAATGAAGATTTAATCCACAGATTCCGAGGTTGGTTTTCGCCAAAGGAGAAATTTCTTCCTACAACACTCCCATAAAAATACATCCCCAATTTAATAATCTCAAATTAGGAGTCGCCCCCACAATGTGTTCTGCGTGAATGACTTTTGGCACATGTGAAAGAAGAAATAGAAGCACACATTTATGATGCATGAAAGAAGAGGTTGGTGTGTTTAAATATTATCATCAAGGTCTTTTTAATGGGAACTAAACCTTTCATGAATCAGGTTTGTGAGATGGTATAATATTTCTGAACAATATGTAAAAACACCTGGTTTATTCATACAAAGAGAAAGAATAGTTTGTTCATGAATGCATTGATATGAGAATGTATATGCACATGAAGAATTAAATAATAAATTGTGTGTTCTTTCATGAAGAAGGGAGAATACGAAGTGAACAAGAATAAAATAAAGTTTACATACATGCATAAGTAAACAAATATTCATATGAGATCATAAACCGAGAAAATTCTTGACCAATGTAAAATTGAGTGTCAAGGTTTACAAGTTTTAAAAGACCCATGAAAATTGGTATGAAAGAAAAAGATTATGTGATATGTTATGTGTAGTGTATGAAGTGATATTAAACAATCAATTTCACTAAGTGGAATTCAATACTACACTTAGTTTTTTTATATTGTGTATTAAGGAAGTCCAATATTTCAGTTCATAATAACATTCATATCCTTGAGAATGAAGAAGAGACATATGTTTACTAGAAAAAATCAATTATTATTCAAGTAAGTTATAATTATGTTGATGTTGTGCTGAGATAGTATTCATTCATTCTATAATCAAAAAATAGATTTGTAATTCAAGAAATTTTGGAAGAACGTGATTCTATGTAATCAATTTTTCATTAAAGAAGGAGGATAGCATTCAAGAAGAAGATTTTAATGGTCAAGTTAATATTAATTGACTATAATTTTGGTTAGGAATAATTATATGGTCATTAGTTTACTACATTCATATTATTGTGGCTGATAGAAGAAGAATACTATACAACTTTTAGTTTTCTATAGTGTGGAGCAAAACATACAACTTTTAGTTTTCTATATTGACTCATTGATTCAGAACAAAGTTATTCTACATGACGATGAAGTTGAAAAAATGAAGAAGTCTTATGAAGAGAATATTATTATTATTATTAATGATCAAAAAATCATCCTCAATTATAACTACGTATAACCAGAATTCATGTTTTACAACCATGAGAATAAATATATTTAAAATTTATGAAATAAAAAGATAATGTCTAGTGGTATTTAATTAGCACTCAAGGATATTACTATCAAATGACCTCAAACATGTGATAAGAATATCATGATTTCATTCAATGATCTACCAAAAGAATTTATAAAGAAAAACTACCATCTATACCATCTTGTAATAATATTTCTAAATATATTTCAACCAATAGTTCTTATTAGAAAACAAATTCTAACCAAGTATGAATAAATAGAAGATAGAATATTCATATCACTATGACTAGGGTGGACATGAAAAATATTGTGGGATCTAGTTTCCCACAATGATCAAAAATTTCATAAAGAAGACCAAAAAATGACATACAAAATACATCAAGAAAAAATGATTTTTATATCAATGTTGGTGAGGAAAAATATTTGGGTTTTTTCTATTAAGTTTTTGGTAAAATCCATTAACTGTAAAAGAAAAAATTAAGCCTATGTTATGGGGGATGCAAGAGAAAAAAAGGAATAACCGTAGGTTAAAAAGATTATGTATACTAAAAAAAGATTTGGGATTGTTGATAATATCTATGATGTATGTAAAGTCATTGGTTATAAGTTTGGTATATTATCATCTCAAAATATAACCAAATATGATGAGAAAATAATATTATGAAATCCAGATAAAAATGAAGAAGCAACCTTGGGTTGAAATCATTAGAATGTTGTAAACAAATATTTTACCAAGAATATTATAGGAATGAAATCTAAGAATACAATGGATTTTAAAGCCAAGAAGTTAAATAAAATTCAATCATCCAAAATAACTATGGATAAAAGGTTTGAAACTTATAAGAACTCATGTGGAAGATCCAAAATTGCAAGCATAGTTCTTAATGAAAAGTTAGTTATGTGGTAATAAGTTTTGGAAAGAATGAGGAAACATAAAGATGAATAAGCTAAGGATGGTGCAAAAGGAAAATAAAATATTTCACATGATGAAGGAAAAGTTCATGAGAGTTTTCAAACAAAAGGAAACTCTTATATTAAAGAAGTTATATGTGATATATGCAAGAAATATGGTCATATTTCAAAAGATTGTGTAACCTTACTACCAGAATAAGAAGACATCCTCAAGAGGAGTAAGAATGTATCATATATGATGTATATTAATAAAAAAAATTCTCAACACAAATCAGAATAGTATAAAAAGGGATCCATGCTACATCAATATATATTAGAATAAATGTTCAGATGTACAATAATGAAGACTCAAGTGAGTGAAGAAAATGGGCTGAGAAAAACATCTCAACCTTAATATTCATATTGATGAATAAAGGGGGATCCAACGTATTCCCTCAATACTTTGTGTACTGAATTTTTTCTTACAATATAGTTAATTGAAGGTGAATCATATTCTCAATAGAAGATCCTGAGAAGAAATTAGGGCTATCAATTCTAGATATCCTAACTAAAAAATTCAGTATCCTTGAATGATTTATGAATTAGTATTCAAATAAAAATATTATAGGGATCATCTTTGATGAAGATAAAGAAGTGAATGTTTTATTTAAAATTTTAGGATAAATAATATTCTATATTGGGATGATGTTATTATTGGTATCTGAAAGAAAAAATGTTCAAGAAGATCATCCTTGGGGAAGTTTTAAACATTTTCAATATAGACAATCACAAGTTGAAAATACATTATTGTATTTTCTCTAAATGAAACTTCCTGATATCTATTCTCTAAGAGATCCACCATTATTAGGATGTTGAGAAGTGTTTCTCTTGTTGGGGAGACAAGTGATGAATGGTGAATAAGATTTCTAAATCATTATTTTAATTGGTATCAAACTTATTCATTTTGGAAATTTCTTTCTGATCATGTAATTAGAAAAGGCATGTCTCTATTAATATTTCATCCATGTTTGTAAAAAATTACAAAACTTTTATAAATGAGGGTAAATTGAATTAACCAGTGGAATAAGAAATGTGGAAGTTCCCTAAGGCCACTTATCCAACATTTTCACACTATTTTTTTGACCTATTTATTGAATGAGTACATGATTTTTAGTTTGATCATTATTACAAAAGTCCTCATATCACATTTAGTATTTTCATCCTGTAATGAAAATGAATAATCCTTGAATATAATTAAATGACTTCTCATTCTATGAGTAATCCTGATAAATTTGTAAGGGAAGGATTTGTTGTCTAAATCAAATCCCTTTGTTTTCTACGTCGAGAACAACTCAAGTATACATAGAGTGAAATTATGGATTATAGATTTATTAAGTATGGACTGATACCCTTTTTACATGAATTTTTTTTCTTACTAATAAGGGGGAGAGAAAGTGAAATTAATGATTAGAAAATTAAATGGGAGAGAGAATATAACGTTTCACATATTGACACATTCATTTGGAAATAAATTTGAAGATATTTACAAAAATAAAATAAAAAGGGGGATATTAAAGATCCCATGTTGTCTATTACATGTTTTTTTTCAAATATTGCCATTAGTTCGAAAAGGTGATCAATGAAATAGGAAAATCACACTGATTTCAATATAATGAATAAATTATAATGTTAATGTAGCTTGGAAGAAGTGATAATGTCTTATAATTTTAAGAAACATGTGATTAGTTTTAAGAATTTCAGTTTCATGGTGACTCATGGAGAAGTGTAATGGATTCCTTCATAGAAGTTTCCTAGATAATTATTAGGTATTTAATAGATTACACTTAATGTCATGGATAAATAATTATTATAGTTATTATGATAATTTTTGAATTTATTCTCTGTTTAAATACATATTTCATAGGTGAAATATTGTTTACAACAATGAAAAATATAATTAGAAGGATTTTTGGAAGATGAAATGTGATTTGGAATTAATTTTCCAAAAAGAGTAAGAGAATGAGTATTTGAAGAGGGTCGTGTAGAATTTAACAATCGCATGAGAACCATGTAAAAGATAAATTAAATAAAATTTGGATTCTCATTTTTATAAAGGAAGTGAAAGATAAATATGAATTATTATTATTATTATTATTATATGGATAATTAATTAAATACTTGGTGAAGATAAGTTTATGGGATTGAATAATTATATAATTAGTTCTATAATAACAATGGGGGATATACATGTTGAATTATATTATCCACTTATTATTTTAAAAATTAATACTTGTAAGTATTACTTAAAAAATAAATCTATCCTACTAAGATTACCAAACAACCTCAACTGAGGGATCGTGTGTTACACAAGGTTAACCACACCCAATGGATTCTATCCTTGGCTAGATTGCAAGTAGAATGGGTCATGTATAATCCCTTGAGGACACAACTATATATAGGGCATTCAAGGGCCTTGACCATTCCTACATATAGGTGGATATAGAACCACGCCCATAGAATCAGTATGGGGCGGTACTGAGAGAGGGAGAAGAGATTTTTGGTTGTTAATTGGTGAGGATTAATTGATATACTATAGTGGAGGCATATGGGTGTTTCGATTTGGGATGTAATTCATGTGGGTACTATTGCCTCACCATAAAAAATAAAACATTACATGGACCGTTAGATCATTCGATCTGAACTTTCTGTTGAGATACTTCACTCCACCAGTTGAATGGGTCCTCATCTACCTCCTTCCATCTTTGATGGCACTTATATTAACCAGAGGAGATAACTGAACCTTCCATCAATGAACCCAAGAACTCTATGACCAATCTGATACCATGATGGTGAGTAAAATAGGTCTCGAATCATCATGCATGATATCTTCATATTGCAAGCATAATATTACATTTAAGAACATGTTTTTGAAAACTAGAAAAGAAGTTGATAGAGGATTTTAGGAATCCACCATTAAATGTCCTTGGACTCATGTAATTTTTTTCATACATTTATAACCACATGCACATGATTTATCTCTTAGAGGAGAAGTATGAAAATCATAAATCAAAACACCATAATATTTGGAATCATTTTAATATGTGGTTAGAAGAATTAATAACCTAGATATTTATCCATTCAAGATGATTATTTACACGTCATAAAAATCAGGATTTAATTTAGTGATTGAATGAGGCTGAAGTGTGATCCTCACCTATAAAAGGAGAAGAACACTCTATTTATGAATTTGATGAAAATATTTAGAGATATCTTATTTTAATAAGAAAAATATAATTTGTGATCTTTCTATTTTTCTAAGGGAAATTAGTGTTCTATGATCCTTTATGGAATATGAAGAAGGTGTGTCCTATGAACCACTATTTGGTTGCATGAAGAATAACCACACACCACTTGGGAGAATATGAATCGTTAACACGCGACTGGTGTTTAACACCCTTGGAATGCTTTGTGAAGATGGTTCATTCCACTAACTAGTGTATATTTGATACACCCTCAATAAGTTTCATGAAAAATAAACTAATACTACTTTTTTTTGTATACACATAAAGCTAGTATTATATGTGTTCCTCTTTAATGACTTCTGGATTTCATGAAAGAAGAAATGAAATCACACTTTTATGCTACATAAAGGAAGAGCATGCCACATTAAAATACGACCATGAAGGTGTTGTGAATTGGAAATAAACCTTACATGAATCAGGTTTGTAAAAAGGTATATATTTATATACAGTATGTTCATACACCCAGTTTACTCATTCATAAACAAAGAGTAGTGTGTTCATGGATGAATTTATACGAGAATGTATATTCACATGAAGAATTAAATAAGAAAGTGTGTAAACTTTCATGAATAAGGGAGAATAATATGTGAACATGAATAATTTAAAGTTTACATGCACGTATAAGTAAACCCATATTCATATGAGATAAAAAAATTGATAAAAATCATTATCGAAGTGAAATTGGGTGCTAAGGTTTACAAGTTTTAGAAGACCCATGAAAATTGGTACACATGAAAAAGATGATGTGATATTTTCACTTCAAAGTAAGAAATTAATTGAAAAAAGTAATTGAATTAAGAGGAAGTCGATACTGTTCTCAATTGTACATTTTTTATATTGATGAAGTCCAATATTTCAGTTCATAATAACATTCATATCATTGATTAAGAAGAAGAGAAAGAGTTTTCTAAACAGTCAATTAATTATTATTCAAGGAAGTTATAATTGTAATGAGGTTGTGTTGATCTAGTCTTCATTGATTTGATAATCACAAAGGATTTTTGTGATTCTAGAAAGGTAATAAGAAGGTGATTCCAATTAATTCAATGTTTCATGGAGACATAAATAGAGAATCAGAGAATAATAAGTAACTAGTTGAGTAAATATCAGTTGATTATAATTTTTGTTCGAAATAATTCTATGTTCATAAGTATATTAAATTCATATTATTGTAACTCATAGAAGAATAAGATTGTATAGATTTTACTGTTCTTGTGTGAAGAGGTAAAAATAGTTTCTTGTAGGCTGGAGTTCAAGTAACAAATTAAAGAATAATATTATGGAAGAACAATGAATCACACTGAAATATAACAGGTGGAATAAATTCATAGTGTTACAAACATTTATAAAAAAGGATAAGACTATCTTCATAGAAGTATAAAGATCCATCCAAGTGATATAAAGAATACACTTTCAATTGAATATAGTGCATTGAAACTAAATTTATAATTCTTACTTTTTATAACCACATAAAAAGGATTAATTTATAATGGATGTGTTGTTGGGTCATTTCTATACCATTATAAGGACTTGATACTCTCATTGAGTATTGAAATTTGTAAAAATATTGTGTTATATATTTACTTATTTTCTATTATTACATTAGATATGGAAAAGAGAATAACAGAATCAAGAACCAAATAGTTCTATGAGGTAAAAGGATAAAAAGTTTTAATTGGATTAAAATGTCCCCAACACTAATTCAAACCCCCTCTTAGTGTTTGGTATATACTAAAATGGTCATTTCAAATACATCTCTATATAATCCATGACACATATCCACATTCCCATCCAATAAAACCCTCCCACTAAATTCCATCAGTGAGTAACATGTATGAAGTAAGATAGTTTTATTAATGACGAGACTTGGGAATCATATTCTTAATGTTTTACTCTTTGAACATAGTATAGAACATTATTATCTTTACAACACCACATGTTATAATGATAATAACTTATGTTGTTTAAATATAATTTTTTTAAGTTCATCATCAACATAATCAACATAATGATCATCATCATTCTTGGGATTTATCTATCAAAATTTTCCCTTGGGTTCATTTTGGTAACAAAATGTAAATCTTTAAATTATTCTCAATAAATCCTAATCTCTTTTAAGATATAAAGTGATATCCACTTCATTATCATAACTAAATGTAAATTTTTATATTTCTCTTTAATGAGATAAAAAATTAAAAAATTAAATGATTTTCACTTTGTATTTTAATTTTACGATCCTTTATTTGTTAAACCTAAACTTCTATAAGATCAGATATACCCCACAAGCCTCTTAGAAACAATATTATCTCCAGAATATCATTAAAAGATACAAGATCTCCTTTATGTTAGGAACTAATACTTATTTTTATTAAAAGGAATATACAAAAAAACAAAATATTATATCCATATCATATATTTTATTCAATGTGGTTAGAGAAATATTATCAAAATAAGACTTTATACATTGAAATATGGCCCTGATGGTTGGTTGGAACATATCCCTCATATTTCAGAAAATACCTGGATAAAATCTTCTAACCTAGATTAAAATACGTACATATTTATTCCTTTACATGTATCTAATATAGTTTAATGAATCATAAAAAATATATATTAAAAATATGATCTCATATTGTTCAAAATAATAATTTATTAACCAAAAATATTCTCTCAGTGTATAAGAGAAATAAGATGAAAATACGCATCCATTATTTATATTCATATTAGCTTAAAATAATCCTTTGCATTCTACTGCAAGACTTTTAAACTTTGTTCTTTATCAGTTGAATGAAAACTATAATTGTTTATAATTCTCACATTGATTTAAAGTCCTGTATATTCAAAAAAATTGAAAAATATATACTTGATGTCATATACACTTCAACAAAATAATTGATTTTTATAATATTGATACATGAAATGGATTTTCCATAGATTTTATCAAACCACTTCAGGTATCCAAAAAAATTACAAACTATGGAATCATCTTCAACATTACAAACTTATATTTTAGGTTTTAATGACCAAAGATGACAATTGAACATATCCAATCATCATTTCTTGACTAATGTTATACCAACTTGTATTGTAAATGTAGCACCAGAACCAAGAAATATCATTCATGTTCATCAATACTCAACACCATGAGAAAATAGGATAAAATTTTATTTAAACCATCCAAATTGTGGGAACATTTACAATGATTATTATAGATTGAATTTCATAGTTAGAGAATGACAGAAAAACCAACTAAAAATTATTTTTTTAGAGTATCAGTGTAAATTATTCTATGATTCCCATAAGTATATGGATCCACTTTTTAAAAATCATTAGAAAATGTTTACTCATGAATGTATTTCTAAAATACACAGAATATTTCTTCTTAATTAAGAAGGATTAGTAAGTTGATATACTTTTCTAATAATTTAGTTCCATTAAGTTTTTCCTTCTCAAGGACTGATTTAAAAAGTAACATTTTATGATAATGATTCCATTTTTATATAATAGAATCTTTTATCATATGAGTATCATGTTTTTCATTTATTTAATAATTAATTATATTGAATGTGATCCCACTAAAACATTAACCCCTTTTAAAATACATATATTCTATTAGTGGTCCAAGATCTATATTTCATTAATATTTGGGTACATTTAGTTTTTATTCCATCATTTAGCTATTTAGGTAGATAAACATGCCAATTATATTTGATATGAATTTTATATGGTTGATTATATATCTATTTATCATAATCCATCATATGGATTCACTCAACATCATTCCTATGGAATATTAATAATATTAAGGATTCTCAGCTAATTATAACCCAAATAAAAGAAAAAATAGGTACTTTATCCATTTAGGGGTTCTTATTACTTTCTTTTCATACATAATATAATCTAGGGGAAATTGACTTTAGAATTATCTTCCTAGTTAGACTATTGAGGTCTTGACAAGTGCCTTCTTTGGAATAAATATAACACATAGTATTTTAAAGGGGATTTAATATCACCATATTATATCATGTTATTCCATTTATATATATGTTTACTTATAATTATTTATTTCTATAATTACTATTGTATTTAAGGTGAGTTAATATTTATTTTCAGCCTAAACATGTGTATTTTACTTATTTGAGTTGTTCAGGGTGTCCGGATGGATCGAAAATGGGTTTATGAGCAATGGAAGGGGCATATAGCTAGAAAATATTTACAAAAATAAATCCATTATATGGTGGTGTTCTTAATTCCATGAATGTTTATAGAAATATTTTTGGGTGTTTTGTCTATTGTGGTTCATGATGTGAACCTCATAGTCATGTTGTGAAACCGTCATGGGTATTTTTAAGGTATAACCTTATTTTTCACCTTAAAACATTATTAATGCCTTCCACATCCCTTACCAAACCATTTCATGACCTATATATAGGATAAGGCTTCTCCTTGAATATTTTCTCTCTCATCTCTTTCTCTATTCACTATTTGTAGTGTCATTCATCTCAGTGGTTTGCTCTTAGTAAATATTATGTTATTCTACTCTTGAATCCTTGTTTATATTGGTTTCTCCCTATTTCCCATTAAAACAAAAAAATTCCCAATTTTGGGACTAATTTTATATTTCTATTGTGTTGGTTTTGTTTTCAGTGGAGATCCTTAGTGTTTCACCTTAAACACTCATAAGGTATGTAGTCTTTTTCCATTTTACATAATTTGTTTAATGTTTTAAAACTTCATTTTCATGTGGGTGCATGTGTATCCTTATAATACATACTTATATCACATTAATGTGATTATTTAGGATCATATAGATGTGGAAGAACCTTTAGAGTGAGATCAATGTGATTATGGGTTACTTAATGTTTTTCATGTCTTGTTTCATGAGTGACATAGAGGTTATCCACTTGGGAAGGTAGACCATACAATATATATTTGGGCTTATTTTGGGCAAGTATGAATGACATAGATGATTTAAGGGTAGGTTTTATGTTTTCCCTTGTTTGTGATACCTTTTGTTGATATATTTTTGGTTATTTTCCTACATCTTAATGTTACATCCCAAGAATCCTTGTGATGGGTAAACATGTATGATTGGACCATCCAAGAATCTTCCGGATGGGCCAGCATATATGAGATGATCTGCCTATAATTCTCTGGATGGGTTGGAAAATATGAGATAATCTCCAAAGATTCTTTGGGATGGCTTAGCGTGTATGAGAAAACCTACAAAGAATCCTCAATATGTTTGTAAGTGTATAAAAATAAATCCCTAGATTCCTTTGGATGGGCCAAGGTACTAATGAGGTCATTACCTATAACAAAAGAATAGGTTATGGGTTGTAACATAGTATTATGTTTATTGTAGAATATCATTTTGGTATGGATCTTATGTAAGTAGAGTTAGGTTACATGGAAGCTTGATTAGTACATGATGGCCTACTGGTTAGTGTGATTATTTATGTTTTTACTTTATGTGGATGTATCAAACTTTATACAATTACTTCACTTATGTTGAGGTGCTACTAGTGATGTCCTATATAGTTATTCTTTCACACGACATGAAAATCTAAATTTGTGTATATAATTCACGATCTGGGATCCAACCAAGGGAAACGGCCTTGTGTTAGACTACACAATTGGTGTTGGTGGATAGAGATTTATGCAATACTAGGATAATTTACAATTTTTTTACTATTTTTCCTTTTTATTTTATTCTTTTTTCCATTTGTACATTTATTCACTATATGTGAGCATCTATTTTGAAATCTTGTATTAACTTGGACATTGTATTGAATTTTATTATAAAAAGTCATAATGATGATATTTCTCCCACTTATTGTTCCACTACTTTTATTACTAATTCCACTTGTTTAATACATTATTATTTACACTACTCTGATGGACATATGATATAGTGGGAACAGTCTCCACATGGTTCCACCTAGGGCCTCACCACAATTTGGTTTCCTATTGTATACAATGATTCATGCATGAGGTTATGTGTCACCTCATCCTGAACTGGGAGATTTGCGTTGGGAACCAAAAATTGTATCAAAGCCCCTTTTTATATTGACATACAATATTGGGATTGATAGAATTAAGATAGGATGGATGATAATCAGGTAAGGGAGATAAACCCTTTCCTGGATATCACTCATGTTGTGTTCCTTCAAGTTTTGAGGGAAGTTGGATTGCTTTTATTGGTTGTGATGTTATGGTTTCATGTTGTTATTAGGTATTATTGTGTGGTTATAGTTTATGGTATTTTTTTCATGAACTGATTGGAAAGAGAAAATGAGTTCATGTATCATGGATATTAATGTATTTCTACATGTCATATGTCCAATTTATTGTTATTGATAGGCTTGAATTAATTAATTTATATCAATCATATATTTTGCGTTTTACCAAATATATCATTGGTGACATTTAATTAATTTAAATTGATAATTATTATAGGTTATTGTTTTGTAATTAAAAATTTGACTAACATAAAAATAATGTGATGTGATCTTAGGAATTAGGTATGTTTTAAGGGTGGTATTCCTAATGGTTGTGGGGAGATATAGGGTGTGTTTTCTAGTGGTTCGTGTTGTTCATGTGATTTTTAATTTCTTATGTATTTTTTTGAATATTTGAGATGTTAAAGGAATTTATGAGTTTTTTTTGAATTTTACAAACTCTTGCCTCATTGATATCCAGTTGTGCCACTAAGGGATAAGGGAGAAGATATTCTCAAAGAAGGGAATAATTCTATATATCCTCTAGATGTTTTAGATGATTATGATTATAATTACCCAAATGTTTCTCTTATATTTTAGGAATTTATGATTCTTAAGTAAATTGTTTCCCATATCATTTCAGTGGTAAGTGGTGGTGTACATATGAGAGGATCGATGATGGTTGATTTTGATTGGGATTTCTAATTCATTCACCAACCTTCTAGGTCATGGGTGTTCCTCAGGATTCTAAGGATTAGATGAAGGTTCTTGAATGTATTTTTGATCTTGTAGATATGACTATTGATCATTGATATAATTTTGTAGTGTTCATGTTACAATGACTTGATAGGAGGAATTGGGGTGCGATGGTTTAGGCTAATAGACATGAGGATCTTATATACTTAGATTTTAAGGAACACCTTTTCAAGGAGTTATTGTCTGAGGCACTAAGGTTTGATAAGGATAAAAAGTTCATGGAACAATATTAGGGGGATATATTGGGGGTTAAATATGTGACATATTTCAGAAAGTTGATTTGTTTTGGTATATTATTGGATGTTAATGAGGTTTTGAAGGACATGAAGTTTGATATTAGCCTTTATTTAGTGATGAGGCATCAACTCTAGACTTTTGACCTAACCACATATTCATATGTGGTTCGTAAGGATCTCAATATTAAGAAAGAATAAATATAGTATAATAGTATTTACAACCTCTTTTAGTATTAGATTTTAGGGTGGTGTTTTGGGAGATTCTTATAGTGGTAGGAAGAGGAGATCAACGGAGGAATACCTGGGTAGTTATAAGAAGGCATGTTAGATTATGGGTTCATATATTATAGATTCAAGAGGGACTCCTCCATTTTTATTTTAGTGTAGGAAAACCTATAATTACCATAGTACATGTACTATTCTGCCAAAATCATGTCACTCTTATGGAAATAATGGAAATATTTGGAACTTCTGTTTGAGATTTTCTAAGTTAGTTATGGGAAAAGGTTTGAGGTAGATGCAAGATTCAAGGTCCAAATCAAGAGGACATTAGAAGAAGAGTTGGGATTCTTCATTGTTATCTGGACATGAACCAGGAAGAGGTTTTCTATAGCATTATTTATAGACTGCATGGGGTTTAATTCATCTAATTAGCTAGAAATCATGAGGGTAAGTACATGGATCTGTGGTTATATGGGCGTATGCATTAGACCACGTTCCAACTGATGGTGGAGAGGGATCCCTAATAGTAGGAGGCACGACTTAGACTATATAAATGATATACACTATTTTTTTGATATAGGGGAATCTCACTCTTTTATTTATTCCCAATTCATTGTTTTTTCTAGATTTTACAGTGACCCCTTAATTGTTTATTTATCCCTTTATAAACCTTTAGAAAAGAGGTTGAACCATATTTAGTGATTCCTACAAAGTACTATATAGGTTTCAAGGTATGGTAATTTTTGGGAATTCCTTATTCTAGAGATGAAATTTTTTGATGTCATGTTTATCTTTTATTTTATTTACTTTTTTTATATTGCATCAATTTTTATAAAATATAGATTTACTTTACTTCTCCTAATAGAGAGGAGGATTTCTAATTGGAGAGAGGAATTTAAAGGCTGGAAAAGTGGGATTTTTCCTTATCCAAATTGGGGCTATTATAACAGAGGTGGTTAGGATGATTCTTATAGTAGATAAAGTTATGGTTCAAGATATTTTTCACATTTAGTGGAATATTAACAAGGAATATTTCAAAAAAAAATCTTAGGAGTCCCTCAGGGGAGGGGAATTGAGTTTGGGATAAACTCTTATTGGGAGCATATATTATATCTATCCCCCTCTATCATATGAAATTAGTTATGTTAAGGGAACTTAATTTGTAGATTCATGACATGAAGGTGAGTGTATTTATTTATCCAAGATCTTATCCTTAGGGTTCTCTAGTATGATTCACTAAAAAGGTGAATGTCAGTCTATGAATGTTCATGAATTCCCTGAAAATAAATTAGATCATAGTGAAAAATAAGTATCCACCAACAAGGATCAAATATTTAATTTACCATTTTAGGGGATCCCAATGGTTCTTTATGATTGATCTATGACCATTCTATAATCATCTATCAGTCATGGATGAGGATACACTAAATATTATTTTTAGGGGAATTTATGAGATGTATGAGTAACTTGTGATGCCATTAGTTTTAATGAATGGGTTGATAGTGTTCATGGCTCTCATTAATCATATTTTTCACCCTCACCTGGATTATTTTTTCATGTTATTCATTATTTATATTCTAGTATACTCTTAGACCCCCAAGTTACATACCACGTATCTTGAGATTGTTCTAAGAACACTATAATCACATAAAAATTATTCCATGTTCTCTAATTTTCATTAAAGGTTTTAGTTTACACATTTACTTGGGCTTGTAGTTTCTGAGGAGGGAATCCCCATTCATCCAGAGAAGGTAGAGGTGGTTATGTATTTGGATATTATTATGAATGTTTTTGAACTACATTATTTTCTTAGGTTAGTTGGGTGTAAATACCCTGACCCCAATATCCTAGAACCGATGCCTTACATTATTACATTAGAATAAGATACAAGTGATAAAATCCAAAATGACTAAATTGTTTAGTTGCTTTGAAAAACCAAATAAAAAATATGTTTTAAATTACACCTTGAAAAGAAATAAAACATAGATTATATTTTTCAAACATACCAAATTTTGTATACTATCCCTACATGTCAGTCATAATATACATCATGGTATCCTGGAAAAAAATAAAACATAATAAAGGGGTGAGATCATAGGTTCAGTAAGGGTAAGAAATATATTAGAAGATATCACAAAAATAAACAATAATACAAGGGGAATATCTAACTACACAATGCATTAAAACATAAACTTAAACATAATATGGTAAGAATAAAATATGATCAAAATATTCTATATAAATAATTAAATGTGAATGAATCTTAACCAGGGATATTCTACTAGTCGAATAATCACATGGATTATAAATAACTTATCTCATTATGATGTAATTCAAAATACATGACATCATAAACATACAATCAATTTTTAATCAAATAAATCAACTTAAATGGGTAATGCCCATGCCAAAACCTAGTATAAATTGTCTCATGAGACCTACCGAAGCATCGAGGGGCTATAGTGCCCCCCACTCGACACTTACTCAGTAAAATGAATTCCTCATATAAAAGGGGTGAAACATAATCAACATATAAATAAATATTTATATGATATTATGAAATGTAAATAATTTCCACAATCATTGAACATAATCATAAACTATACGGAGTAGTATGGTGAATGGTATCAATGTAGTATATCCCTATTCAAAATAATCACAAACCATTCAAAAAATTATGGAAGATGATAACGTAAGAGATAAAGATATATTAATAATAAGATTATACAGTTGTTGTTAAAATATATGAAAATACTATTGTAAAATCATTGATAAAGTTTTGAGAGAAATGCATCTTTTTCTTTGGAATGAAGAGTTATTTTGGAAAAAAAATTTATTTGTCATAAAATTAGATTGTAAACACGTATATCTCATAGAAGAAAAGGGAATGATAATGAAATTATATTTTTGGAATATTTAAATAATGTACTAACTAAACTTTAGTGTATATCATGATAAATAATGTCCATCTGAAGTGAAAACATCTAAAAATAATGTTTTAAAACATAAGAAATAAGCCAATTTAGTGCAGTTTAAGGGATAAAATTAAAGATTATTTTAAAAGGAAAAAGTCATAATTGTTTTCATAAATTCAGTAATGAACTAATATATTTTTTCAGGATAAAATAGTGTTTTAGAAAAATATTGATGGATAAAAATAGATTATGGAGTATACTTGAAAATAGGTAAGAAATTTAGATTTTCTATTTAATTGGGATATCTTATTGGTATGAACTAAAAATAGAACATTATAAAATATGTATTCCCCATAAAAAAGAGTAATTGAGCCTGGTACATATTTTTAGAACATAAAAACATAATTTATGAGGAGTAAACAAGAATAATTTTTAATTACATAGGGGTAATGCTAGGGAAAGCACAACCCAAAGAAAAAATAGAGGTTCAGGAAGAAACACTTAACTTATATATGAAAGTGTCATGAAAATTCACGTAATTTCCTTGATAATGAGATTATATTCTATAATATTTTAATTAAAAATATATTCAATATTTATTTTATTTAGTTAATTTTTTATTAAGTTCATTTTTGGTAATTTTAATGAGTTATAAGATTCAATTTTGTCATTTGAGAGTGTTCGTTTCCATAATTTTCATGATTGCTTCACTTATATACAAGTATGGAGTCCATGTAATATGGGAATAATTTTGAAAAAGTGATATTATATGTTTTTAGAGAACTTAAATAATATTAAATGATCTTATATAATATTTTTCTAGATATTATGATGATTTATTAGTTTAAACTTTAGTAAAAACTATTTAGAATATTTTTGGAATTTTTGTGATCACCTTGCACTAGTTTTGTTTTATTAATTAATATTATGTATATATAATAGTTAAAAAAACTAAATAAGTTTTAGTAAATATATTATAATATGTTTTAACCATAAAAACTATTTTATTATCAATTTTCAAGGTTATATTAGAAAATTAAAAAACATTATCCATGAAGGTGATGAATTGACATGTCACAGATGCTGTTTTCATTTTTAGAAAAAAAGGGTAAGAGAAGTGAATTGATGGTGTATATAACATTAACATAATAAAATTATAGTATATATATATGATACTGGATTTGTCGAGTTACTTTGTTTAGGGGAGGTGAGATAAGTATAATAAAATAAAATAAATTGAAAGAGAGAGAGAGAAGGTTTTACCTCTTGACTGTTGTCTCCTTTAGAACCTCCTTAAGGGACATGGAAATTGTATTTTGATGAGACCAGAAAGAATAAAAATTAGAGAAGGGTCCTGGTATAGGAAATTAGAGTAATATTAAGAATATACAAAGCTTATATGTTGTGATAAGAAGAGGTGGTGAGGGGTGATATTTATAGTGGAGGAGAAGGATGTTTTTTTGATTATTTTATTCATTATTTTAATATACCTTTATGATACCTGCCCATTCACTTAGATCAATGATCGTATCTCAACATTACTTCTCCTACTAGGTTATTCCATGCCCTCCTCGGTGGATATGGTTCTCCCCATATTCTTCAACTTAATCAAATTTCCATTTTTCCAATATTCTTCTTCATTGTCATGTTCCCCTTATTATCGATGACTCTTTCTTCTTTGGGCTTTTTTCTTCTCCGCTCTGGTGCATGCTTCCATGGGATTTATTATTCTTATTTTTTTTATTCCCATCGATGGATTTTTTCTCTGGAATCCCCTGACCATCCAAACATGGATCTGACCTCATGTTCCCCTATGCCTCTCCAATTTATAGCTGGTGCACTGGTAATAATGTGGTTTTGGGTTATGTGGTTCTTCAGTCGATGGGTTTCTAGAAGATTCTAGAGCCAGAATTCTTTTGTTATTAAAGTAACATGATTTATGCTTCATATATTATGGCTTTTTTTGTATTCATTAGCTGATCACACCCCTCCTCCAGCCTCACATTTCTCTTTGACTTTCCTAGTCGAATCTAGTGCGATTGTAAACTTGGGGGTTTGGGATGTGAGGTTTGATGACCAATGGTGTTCTAAGCTTGACATGAGTCAGTAATCTCTTTTGAATATGGTTATAGGTTTGATAGGTCTGCTTGGTGTTTATTCCAAAAATCCATCTATGATGGTTTCATGTGTTTTTCTTGAAGACATTGATGAGTTTGATGATTTTTTTGGAGATGATGTCAATTTTTGTTATTAGTTTCAGTAATGTTATTTTCTAATCCGGTGACAGACGTTGGCATCGAAGGTTGAAGAGGATGAAATAAAGGCAGTGTAGGTTTTTCTACTATGGAAGTTGTGGGGGGATGATATACAATGTATTTATCATGAGTGAAGTGGTGACATCATGGGAACATCTCAAGGAAGTTCACAACTTGATATTTCGTGACTTGAGGTGATCGGTTTTGTAGATCTTTTGAATTTTGAATTTTAAATATTTGATTGATGGTTTTAATGAATCATAATTCAGGATGGTTGGTTTATATGATATTATTATGTAACATGATTTTAAATTTTGAATTCTTGTATGTGGAATGGCATGTATCCCATTGAATGTGAAGTTCCTACTTAACCATAATGTGGCTTTAAAAAAAATACAAAGAAAGGATTTGAATTTATTATTTTGGATCATGAATATCAAATGTATTTATTATTTTGAATAAATAAAATAAATATAGATGTATATTTTGAGATTATGGTCTTAAATCATCTATATATCATCCATGACGCAATAATTCATGAATTTGTTAAATACCATAAATTAACATATTTCACTATTAACAAAAAATTCAACTATTTTATAAAAAACGAAAAATTCACAGAAAAAATTCTTTGATGTGTAGAATTAAAAAATGGAATTATTTTTATAAAAATAAATTTATATATATGAGAAATTTAATTTTTAAATAAAAAAATCATTTACTAGAAAAATATTGATTTTAATATTATAACAGATTTTATGACACTTTGAAAAATTAATTAATGTCTCATAAAATTATTTTATCATCATAAGACAACAATATATTAATTTATAAATATATTTGAATAAAATAATTTTTTATGTCATTATAATAATTTTAAAATTGTTAATAAATATTTACATTTTATAAATATACCAACACTTAATTTATCATTTTAAAATCATTTATTTACTTATTCCCTGATAAAAATATTTTATATTTTTATTTATATAATACCTAAATTTTAGGTATACTTTCATTGGGTATCTAACTATTTTATTATCCTGATTACTATTTCTAATGGTCACATTACTAATTCAATAGTCAAGTTAATATTTTATTGTATATTTTGATTTTAAACATGTTTTTTGTTCAACATAAGGTATTGAAGATGTTAAATTTGAAAGTGACATACCATAAAATATCTTGGTGTTTTATTCTACCCTACTTTGATAAATTATGTCCTTTTAATTTAAACTTGTGATTAGTAATCATGGAGTTTCCATTTAAAAAACCCTTCTGGAAATCCCACATCATAAAAATGATAAATAAACTTCTTTTCAAAAATTGGGAAATAGAAATTTTAAGGTCACCAAAAAATTAAAATCTTGAATATGATAACATTAGTACCAAGTGAAAATAAGGACATGGAAGAACAATAAAATCATCAAGTTCTGATGGAGAGTGATTGAAAAGATGGTCATCAGAAAGTTAACCATTATACGATCATAAATCTATGATCGTTTAAAAGACTATTGATTTTTTAAAAAGAAATGTAAATGGATAACATTTTTATTCCAAAATTATTTTCTTAGTGATGAGGGATTATTTTAATATCTATATATTCTCTTTAGAAAAAAACTTACTTGATTTATTCCCATGTCATAAGAATTATCTCATCCTTTGGTTAAGCTTTATCAGTTTACACTACATTTCATACACCAGGATACAAATATGCTGGATGAATTTTTATGCCCGAATCACTTTTATAAAATTATCTATAAGTCATTACTTTGGCCGTTAAATTTTTATAGAAGACAAAATGGTTAACACATGTTATCCAATATGATAAATCAAACTTTTTTCATAAAAAATAATATCCAATGTTTAACTTAATCCCTTCCATATGAAACTGATCTCAAGACTCATACAAGATATTCATATACAATTTCAAAGACTAATGATTTATAAAGAAGGTTGTTAAATTTACAAAATCAAATTAATATAATATTTACCCAAATAATTTAGCTCTTATTTTTACTTACCAGATAAATTAATACCCCAATATCTTTAAATCATTACTATGAACATGCATTATTCCAAATCCACAAAGAATAAGTAATACAATACAATATTTATTTATCACATGATTCTTATAACAAAAATATCGTTACATTATTATTGAATCCAAAAACACCTTTAATTATTCCACTTTGACTGTAGTTACTGTGTAAGATTAACCTTGATCCCTTTTCTTCATCTAAGATGTATTCCCTTGATGTTTGGGAATTCATTTTCATAGTGCCCCACCTCCTCACAACTGAATAAATAACATTTTCTACTTCTTTATTTCCATTTCAATCATGAGCACGGTGTCCTTTATCTCTACACCTATAGAAAACTCTCTTTCCCTTCAAGAAATCCCTATGCTGTTTCCTTTCACAATTATCAATGTGGGAAAATCCTTTTTCCCCATCTTCCCTTCATCTGTATTTTTCTCTAACATCGTCTTCTTCTCTTTCCTCCTTTTAGAGTCATAAGACTTGGTGAATTTATTCTCCATATTTATAGAACAAGATATTAATTCCTCATATTATTATAAGGTCTGGGAGACTAGTTACCTTTATACAATTGGAATAATACCATAAAACAAATGGCTAATATTAATATTTGGATTACGTATGTAGTCCGTGATATGCCTTTATACCCTTGTAAAGTTATATTAATACTTCAAAAACAATTATCATCTTTCTATATTAGGCTCAATATTTGACTCTCCATATATACTCATTCTTCTCTAGAAAAATATTTTTCTAAGAAAAGTTCCTTAAAATCCTTTATTCCATGTTTGCAATCACCTCTTCATCCTCAATGATTTGAATCAATAACCATTATTTATCTGCATCTCCTGAGAAATGATAAGATTCCATGATAACATTGTCCCTTTCATTACTTCCCAAAGATAGAAATATAGTATCTAAGGAACTTATCCATTGTTCAGCTATAAAAGGATTTTTAGTCCCATTTAATAATGGAAGTTGTTATCACATGAAGCTGTTCAACATTGTTATACCATGTTTTGGATGATGCTTCATGCATGTAAGGTTAGTAATGATAACCTGAGCCTACTATCCAAGTACAATTATAATTTATTCAGACCCAATTGTAGCCCCAACTATAACATCATTATCTTTTATATGAGGTAAATACCTATATGGAATATGTGGGTTGATATGGTTTCCATTACTTAAACTAGACACAATTTCTAAATAATTTTACACACTAGATTTGATCATAACATTATCAAACATAATATATTATCTAAAAAATAGTGAAACACTTAACATTAATTGAAAATTTTAAGAATATCTAAACTCAAAAACATGGTTTTGGGGATGTTATTTTATATTTCTCGTCGAAGTCTATCATAGTGTTATGTTATCTAATATAAATTTTCCTAAATATAGTTTCTAAAGTTTTAACTAAACGTTATTTGATACCAATTGTAAAGACACTAAACTTAGAATCCTAGAGTTATTTACTTACTTTATTACATTGGAAAATTATTTATGTTTTCACATCCTGAAGGACCAAATATTTTAGTAGATTTGGAAAACCAGATACAAACATAAGTTTTATATAACAACATGAAATGAAATACGAAATAGAAACTCCTTTGAAAACATCCTAAATATCCTATATTATCCCTCCATGTTAATCTTAATATACATCTAGACATCTTGGTAAGAAAAAAAACATAATAAAGGGGTGATCTCAGATGCTTAGTAAGGGTAATAATTATAGCATAAGCTATCATAAAAATAAAAAATAAGGAAAAGGGAATATCTAATATCAAATTCCATTAAAATAAAAACTTTAACATAATATGGCATGAATAAAAGTGAATTAAATAATTCCATACAAATAATCATATAAGAATAAACCATAACCCCATATATTGTACTAGTTAAATAATCACATGGATCATAAATAACTTATCTCATAATGAGGGAATGCATAACATGGGACATAATAAACTTAACATCAAAAACCTGAATATGAATTAAATATAAATGGGTAAGGCCTCAGCCAAAATCATGTTTAGATTGCCTCATGAGGCCTATCAATGCATCAAGGGGCTATAACAGGCCCATCCCGACACAAACAAAGTCCAATTCATTCCGCATATGAAAGGGGTGAAACATAATGAACATATAAATTCATATTTAAAATAGAATATTAAATTTAAATAATTTCCCTAATCAGTGAACATAATCATAAACTATCTAGAGTAATATGGTTAATGGTTTCAATGTAGTACATCCCGAGTCAAAATAATCAAAAACCATTCAATAAAATATGGCATATGGTAACATAAGAGATCCAAATAAATTAAGCATTAGATTCAAAATTGGGTGTTGAAATATATGAAAATAATCTAATAAAATCACTTACAAATTCATAAGGTAAATACCATTTTTTACATTCAAAAGAAGATTTCTTTTTTAAAAATCATTTCTATTTGCCATAAAATCAGATTGTAATCATGTATATCATATAGAAGAAAATGAAAGGATATTGAAATTATATTTGGGGGATACTAAAAAAATATTAAAACTGAAATTTGGCATAGAATATGATAAATAATGTCCATATTTATTAAAAAAATGTAAAAAATAGTGTTTATGAAACTTTAGAAATGATCCACTTTAGTCTGGGTTAATGGAAAATATTAAACAGTATTTAAAGTGGAAAAGGCATAAATCTTTTTATAAAACCATAAATTAAATAATATAGTTTTTATAGATTAAAAGTATTTATTTTATAAAAATATAGGTGGATAAAAGTATATTATGGAGTGTACTAGAAAATGGGTAAGAGATTGATAAGTTCCCTTTAATCAGGGTTGTTATCAGGTGGAATTGAAAAGGGAACCTTATAAAACATATAGTTACCATACAAGAAAGAATAATTGAGGATGGTAAATATTTTTGGAACATACTCACATAATTTTTGAGTAGTACATAATAATAATTAACAATTACATTGGGGTAAAGATAGAGAATGGGTAACACAAAGGAAAAAATGGAGGTTCAAAAAGAAACCCTTACCTTATGTCCGAAAGTATTCTTCACTTGCACTTAATGTCATTGATAATGAGATTATATTCATTAATAATTTATTTTAAGAACCTTTTAAACATGTATTTAATTTATTATAATTTTATTAATTTTCTTTATGTCCTTTTTTTATGATTTATAAGATTCAATTTCATCATTCAGGAGTGTTTATTTTCTTGATTTTGATGATTGGTTCACTTGTATAGAATTATAAATTTCATGTAAAATGGGAATAATTTTACATAATTGATATTATATGTTATTAATTAACTTATATAAGTTTAAATGATAATATAATTAATTTTTTCATATATGAGGATGATTCATTTGATAAAATGTTAAGGATAACTATTTAGATTATTTTGACATTTTTTTGATTAACACAGACTAGTTTTGGATTTTTTAATTAATATTATGTATATATAATAGCACCATAAAACAAAATATGTTTTAATAAATTTATTATAATATTTTTTAACAAAAACATTATTTTATGACCATCCTTGATGGAATTATTAGAAAATTAAAAATCAGCATTTCTGAAGGTGGTGAACACCTCAGAGATGATGTTTTCATTTTTAGAAAAAAGCGGAATAGAATAAAATTGATGGTTAATATAACATTAATTGATAGAATTTTAGTTTACATATGAAATTGGTGTAATAATCTTAATTTGGAAAGGGTTTTTTAGAGAATGATAAGAAAATAAAAGAAATTGAAGGATAGAGGGGGAATGTTTTACCTCTTGAGTGTTGTCTCCTTGAGAACCTCATAAAGGGACTTGGAAAAGGTGTTTTGGTGAGAACATAATGAACTGAACAAGGGGAGTATGTTTTTGAGAGTAAATGTTCATAATATATTCTTGATCTAAATCTTATAATGTTTGAGGAGAAGATGTGGTGAGGGGTGGTATTTATAGTGGAGGAGAGAGGTGTTTTTTAATATTTTCTTTATTATTTTATTATTTTGGCTCAACAATATTAGTAGTATTGATTTTTGTGACAAAATATAGTAAATAGAGAACTATAGTTTGAGATTATGGGCTTACATCTTCAATACATCATCCAAAACTCACTAATTTATTTTTTTGTTAAATATCGCAAATCACTCTATTTCACAATTCACCGGAATTAAACTAATTTTAAAAAATAAAAAATTCAACAATACCAATTTTTTAAGTTTAGAATTAAAAAAATGGTATCATTTTAGTAAATTAATTTTGTAAATTTTTGAAATTTAATTTTTAAATAAAATAACTATTTACTCAAAAGATACTGATTTTAATATTATAATTTATTTTATGACACTTTCAAAATTTAATTAACGTCTCATAAAATTATCTTATAATCATAAGAAAAAAATATTAATTTATGAATCTATTAAATGAAAAAAAAAATTTAAAATCATTATATTAATTGTAAAATTGTAAATTAAAATATAGGATTCACAAAAATACCAACACTTAATTTATCATTTTAAAACATTTATTTACTTATTACATTATATAAATATAATATACTATAATTCATAAGAGACTTAAATTTTATGTATACCATTATAGGGGTGTTTACTATTATATTGGTCAGATTACTATTCATAATGGCCACATTACTATTCCAATGGTTATGTTAATATTTTATAGTATATTGTGGTTTTAAACATGGTGTTTTGTGCAACATAAGATCTAAAAGATGTTAAATATAAAAGATAAATACCACAAAAACATAGAGGGTTACATAGGGTATTATAGGTGATTCATCCAATAAATTTCTCACTTGGCAGCACTTGACAGAGATGACCAAGAAGGGAGTGAAGTGCCTATGGATGGAAAAGTGTAGTAAGGGGATTTAAGAGATAAAGAGGAGGTTGATTTCTACAATAATTATAATTATTCAAGACTCCATAATTGGATATAAAGTCAACTATGATGCTTTATAAGTTCTTTAGGGGTTTTTTTGAGGTATGAAAACCATGTAGTTTCTTATAGATCTGGTCAGTTGTGACCTTGTGAGGGAAACTACACAACTCATCACCTTTACCTAGATTCCATGGTTCAGGATTTGAATTATTGGAACCATAATCTGTAGAGACCCGAATCTTGACATACATGGACATTACATTACTTTTGCGGAATACTTAGTACATAACAAAAACACACACACAAGGATCGTAATAGTTTAGTGTCTTTGGAAACTCGGAACGTAATCTTCTAATCGTGGTGAAAGATCTTCAATATCTCCCATAAAGATCTTCTTTTTTTTTTCTTACCTAAAACCTTTCTTTATATCCTGGGGAAAAGAAAACATAAAAGGGTGAGCTCAAATGCTCAGTAAGGGTAAAAAAAAGAGAAATCAATCACATCATATTCATAAGAACACAACTTTTGGAAATCTTAACCTGAAAAAGAGAGCATAATTTCATAACATGGGATAAATCATAGTAGTGAAATGAAATCCCAATAATCATAACTTAAAACATGAAACTTTGTGGCATATACACATAATCATAGAGAATCATTTATTGTTAGTCAAGACTCATTTCCAAGACTATCTTAGTGGACAAAGTCCCTTTCTGAATCGAGTAACCCTCGTTTCAGTCCTGTTTCACTGAACCGGTATAACCTACCATTTCAGCCATGTCTATCTCATGAGATATAAAATCTTTACCCAATGCATTGGAGGGAGATATAGGTCCCACCCATCTTATAATGAATCCTTTCTTATGTGTGCCACATAATCATAAATCATACATCATCGCCTAACACATGTAATAAAAATGGGATTCTTGAAACATCATGACATCATAAAACAAACCATACAAGGTAAATGACTTCATAAAAATAATTACCTCACAACATAATCAAATCAATGTAATAATAGGGATAAAAACAGAACCCTATATTATCTTAGATGGAAAATAATTTTGATAAAACATTTGAACTCCATTCTTGAGGAAAATATCCTTTCTTCTTCAAAAACATTTTTCCTTTCATAACATGTCATAAGTCTTTAAAATAAAAGAAGTTGATTACAAATAAACTTGAAAACTTGTAAAGGAAGCTTCTTGGAAACAATGTTTTAAAAATCCATTCATGCCGTATAAGTTAAAAAAAACATTCTTCGTACTTTTGTTGGAAAAGTCAAAAAGTACCTCGTACGAAAAACGACAAAAGATTCCTTTCATTTATTTTACTAAAAACTCACCGAAGGGTAAAAATGGATTTAAAAAATTGTAGGTGGATGGAAATAATATTACATATTTATGAAACATGGATGTGGATGGTAAAATATACCCCAGTAAATACTTACGAATAAACAATCTCGGATAAAAATGAGATTGTGATATTTCCCTTACCTTAGGTCCGACTTGCTTTGTAAGTGTCCAAACCTCCTGTATAATGATTTAAATCATGTTATTGACTTATTCCAGAATCATATTCATTGTTATTATATCATATATGGTCCACTTATGACTTTATATTACCTGTTCTTTTGTAAATTCATGTTGAAGTAGCGTTTTGGGTAAAATCATCTCATTTGTCATTCGTGTTTTTAACTTGTAATTATTCATATGATTACTTAGATCATGATTACTTAATTACAGAATATAAAACATGACTTATATATATATATTCATAATATATAATAAATCAGCAAATGGAAAGAAATACACCGTTCATGGAGACGGTAGTCCGTACGTACGCATGAACGCTGTTTTCGTTTCCTTATTGAATTGAATGGAATTAAGTAGATGAAATACATATAAATATAAATAATTCCAGTATCATTATCATGTCATATATTTAATTAGAACTTATTATATATACTTTATAATCATTCATGAATGGTTAATCATTGAGAATGAATCTCATCGCGTCGTGGAGACGGTAGTCCGTACGTACGCACGAGCGATGATATCATTCCCATGGTAGTGGAATTGTGTTGAAGTGTTTGTATACTATTTAAGTATCAATATCAATTTATAATAATCATATATAGTTACTCATTAAACCATTATACCCATCCAATTAATGTGGTGGCGGAAAATAAATTACACCATGGCGTGGAGACGGTATTCCGTACGTACGCACGCGCGGTGATTTCCTTTTTCCGTAGGATGGATAGAAGGTTAATTATAGTTGTTTCATATTTATAATAACATATAAGTATGTAAGTAATACTGATGTTATTACTTTATTATGAAACAACTAAAGAAGAAGAAGTTGAAGAAGAAAGAAATTGAAAAGAGCAGTAATGGATATTACCTCTTCTTTGAAACGCCTCTTTGAATCCTTCACTTAGGGAACTAAGATTGGTCTTTGAAGAATACCAGAACCTCTAGGATTATTCTAGGGAAGTGGAGAAGGGATTTTGGCAGAGGTTGGACGAGCTTTAGTGCTCAAATTGGTGTGAGGAGGAGGGGGAGTAGGTTTCCTTTTATAAGGGAGGAGAGGGGCACCTTAGGAATGTCTCAAAATATTATTTTATATTAAAGTCAAAATCGGTTTATAATGGTTCCAAAGGGTCTTATTTCGAAGCTAAAGTGGGGAAGGGTCGAAACTTATCAACCAATAAGATTTAGACAAGTTTAGGTTATTATTTTAACCTTATCAATTAGATTTAACCCTAATTTAAATAATTTAACTTTTACCTTGTCTTTTTGTTTTCTTACACTATATGGTTAATACACTTACTATAACATGCCAAAAGAACCCCAAATTGTTTATTATTAATATATATATCCTTATCTAAGTCATTTGGCCGAACCTTAGATTTTTAGGAACAAAATAACAATTAATAATATAATATTTGATTTAAAAACTATTTTATGTCAATTTTGACACTATTTGATATATGATTTTTGTAAAAGTCATAACAGAATTATATGTTCGAACAAAGTTACATAAATCAATAATAATATGTCATATTAACTTACATAATTAGTTTAGGTCATAAAAAGTCTCAAATTACATTTATTTGGGCATTTATAACATCAATTATGTCAATATTTCATTAATAAGACAATTACTGCATCATCTTTCTGTCATAATAAATGATAATTATTTAATCCCTAAAAATTCTAAATAAATTTCTATGATGTAGATAATTGTATTATCCTTCTGGAGACTATTCATTTTCGAAGTTTCATGAAGTTTATCACTAGATTAAAATTATTATACTTATAAGATTTAAGAAAGTGACATGTTGTCACATTCTTTGGTTTTAATAATAATTAAATTATTTTCATTGAAAAAATTTAATTAAATGAATCTAATCTGACCCGTAGGTGATATGGGTAGATTTTTAGTCATCCAATAGGATTTTGACATTTTTTAGGGTAATTTTAAAATATTATATTTACCCTTAATTACCCGATTTACCTTTAACTATGGTAAATAAAATTTACCGTAGTTACTATTCATAATTCCCCAAATTAAAAAGTATCCTATTAAAATAATATGGACCCCTGATTCCAAATATGGAATCCATTTTTTTAAAATTCAAAACACAGAAGTTTCAGAAATTAAATTAAAATTAATCTCGTTGTCGAATAAAAACAGGTTTTTGTTTAAAACATTGCAAAAGATTGAATTGATTTAACCTACGAATTCAAGGTAAAATCAATGCTAATGACATACATTATATTAAATGGTAAAAATATATTCTATTTATAATTTAAAACCATTCAATATTATAATTTAACCACATAAGATATTATGATAAACAAAGTTGTTTTTAGTTAAAATATAGCGTGTTTTTACTATTCATTAAAATGTGAAAGTTACCAGAATAATATGAAAAATTTATCCAAAGTAAATTTTTATTTCCTGATTCCAAATAATAATTTTATTTTGTCAAATTGAACTTATAAACATGTCAAAAACCAGATTTAAAGTGGGTGCGCCATCAAAAGGTGGCAAAACTGCATTTTTTGAAAAATACTTATTTTACCCGAAAAATTTATTTTGTTCTTATACCATGTTCTAGAAATGTGTAAGATGAATAATAATGTTATAAAATTCAAAATTTAGTTAATACTATTCATAATGTCTAGTTCATGACAATATTATAATAATATAACATTGTTTATTAAAACCGGGTATTGCGTACAACACACGCTATCGAGGAAGGTCGCTATTGCGTGTAATGCAAGCCAAGTCAGGGTTGCGTGTTGTGAAAGAATCCATCGTTATTTAGTATAACAGAATCCAACCATATTTCATTTATACATTGAATATATATATATATACTCAATGTTGCGTAGAATAACTATTATCAAAATTGTGTATAACACGGTCCAATGAATAGTGTTTCATATACTACAAGCTAATACGGTGTTGCGTATAGCGCAAGGTAATCTTGGTGTAGAATACAACATAAGACATTAATGAAATTAAAATAATATTTTTCATAAAATCTCGGGGTGTTACATTCTACCCCCCTTAAAATGAATTTCGCCCTCGAAATTCGTCGGGGTTATAAATGGTTTACTATTTGAAAGTTTCTTTGACAGAAACCCACATCGTAAAAAGGAATACCGAAACTTATCTTTAAAAACTAAAGTATAAAACGTAATGGTTACCCAAGTTAACTAATCATTGGGTATCCACATAGGTGAAAATATGGATATGGAAGAGAAATATAACCATCATGTTCTGAGGGAGAGTGGTAGAGAACATGGCTATGGAAAATCTAGCAATCACAAATCCATAAATTTGTGACGATCTAAGGTACCATATAATTAAACAGATATAAGAGCACTAGGACACCATTTTTGGTTTTCAAGATCGTTTCCCTAAAGTTGAAAATTTGAATTAGAATAAATACTTTCTTTATTTTGGTACAATCTCACTGTTGTTCATGCCTTGAACAATTTCCACTTCATCTCTTAAATAAATGAAGTTGAATTTGTTATTCATGAAGTGTTAGCAGATCATGTGATAGAATGACGGGTCATTCCATCTGTCTCAAACAAAAGGTTAGAAAAAATTATATACATAAGTCGATCTATAGTGAGATTAATCATATATGGTTCCTAAAATAGACTTATACTTCATATATCATACTACTTAATATAATAATACTAGTTTCCACTAAACAGGGACTTCATGTAGGTCAGTGGTAGGTGATAAAGGCCAGTCGCACTTCGGTTGTGGGTTCGATTCCCACAGCCTTATCCGAAGCGATGGGCTGTCGCCCGTCCTGCAGGTTGTCCTTTTTCTAAAACTATATTACTATAACATCCCATAAATAATATCAGAAAAAAACTTCTATCCTTAAACAATACTCACTTATGTCCAACATAATCCATTTCAATCTTTAGGCTTATCCATAATACTGCAGTCCACTCTCATAACATAGTGAAAACGATTACCAGAGATTTAACACCATCGTCGATCCCCATATATCATAAGATATGTTTTGTTGGTTACATTTCAAACATTCAAAGTCCTTAATCATGTATTCTCTTGAATACCTTAGTGAAAACATGAATGCAGTTAAAATTTAACACTTTCCACATACCAAAATCCTCAAAATTCTATATACTCAAACCATGATATCACTTAGTCCTTATATCAATCATGAGCTCATGAATACTATTAAACATTTCATTTTCTCGTTTTCCCTTCATTATGCGCATATCATCTTATTTCAAAAAAATATCTCAATCACTTTGAATACCACATCAATAAATATTGCAATACTCAATGATACAAATTATTTTGGAATCCCATTACATAAACACTTAATCATTCCACCACATCGTTGTCATATTCAACATTGCCAATAGTGATCGCATGTGACTTCCCTTTGTCCTTTGCCTTCAGTGGTTGCTCATGTTGATCGTCACTAACCCTTGGATTAGGGCATTTATTGGCATAATGTCCCATCTCCTTGCACTTGGAACATTGAAGTGTTGGTTGTGCGTTCTCTGCAGTGTTTGCTTTTTTCACATCATTAGAAACCCTTTTTCCATTACTTCGACACTCAGCTACTCGATGACCTTCTTTTCCACACTTAAAACATTTTCTAGTCCCTTTAAGACAATCTCCTCCATGCTTCTTTCCACACTTTGAGCATAAGGAAACATTCATTTTCTTTTCACCATTATTCTGAGATTTCTCCTTGAACTCCATCTTTCGTTTCTTGTCAAAACCATGAGATGGATATGTAACACCAACTTCCATTTCTACCTTGATAGCACAACGCACAATTTCTTCATAGCTACTGAAGTCTCTTATAGCTAATGCCCTTCGAAGACTTGGTTTTAAGCCACTGAAAAATCGATCAACTTTACTTTCAGGTTGGATGATAATGCCAGATGCATACCTTGAAAGTCTTGTAAAATTCGCTTCGTATATACCAACAGATTCATCATCCTTTTGCTTTAGTTCAAGAAACACCTTCTCCATCTTTGTTCAAAGAATACGAGGGAAGTACTTATTGAAAAATAAGTTCTTGAACTCGTCCCATTCCATGGACTCAATTTCATCTCTTTGCCTTGTATTCTTGATAAGATTCCACCATTGATCAGCTTCACCTTCCAAACGATATACTGCTAAGATGACTTTATCATGTTCAGAACATTGAAGAACTGAAAATATCTTTTCAGTGGTACTGATCCATTGTTCAGCAACAAGTGGATCAGAAGACCCACTGAAAGAAGGTGGACGTTGCCTCATGAAGGACTCAATAGAATATTGTTCCCTTCTCTGCTCATTTGGAAGTCCTGAATGATTCATAGCTTGTGTAAGTATAGCAATAATATTTTGCACTCCATCTCCCATAACATTTGTTTGTTCAGGAGGACAATCATTGCATTGTCCATTGCATTGATCAACACGGTTCCTTCGGGTTCCAGCCATCGTCTAAAACCCAAAAAGAATAGTGTGAGAGGCAAAAATCATGCTAGGGAAATCAACATAATAAAGGGGGAGTAACTTCAATATCTAACATATTAGGTTTAATTCTATGATTGTTAGCGTAATTCTAGTACTATAACCTATATGTATACTTAACCTTAGGGACATCCCTAGACATACCTTAGAAATATCACTAGGGATCTCACTAACGTTTTCGCATCCTAGTTTCCAAAGGTTGACTAAACCTTTCCTCCGATACCAACTATAGAGACCCGAAGCTTGACATACATGGACATTACATTACTTTTGCGGAATACTTAGTACATAACAAAAACACACACACAAGGATCGTAATAGTTTAGTGTCTTTGGAAACTCGGAACGTAATCTTCTAATCGTGGTGAAAGATCTTCAATATCTCCCATAAAGATCTTCTTTTTTTTTCTTACCTAAAACCTTTCTTTATATCCTGGGGAAAAGAAAACATAAAAGGGTGAGCTCAAATGCTCAGTAAGGGTAAACAAAAGAGAAATCAATCACATCATATTCATAAGAACATAACTTTTGGAAATCTTAACCTGCAAAAGAGAGCATAATTTCATAACATGGGATAAATCATAGTAGTGAAATGAAATCCCAATAATCATAACTTAAAACATGAAACTTTGTGGAATACACACATAATCATAGAGAATCATTTCTTGTTAGTCAAGACTCATTGCCAAGACTATCTTAGTGGACAAAGTCCCTTTCTGAATCGAGTAACCCTCGTTTCAGTCCTGTTTCACTGAACCGGTATAACCTACCATTTCAGCCATGTCTATCTCATGGGATATAAAATCTTTACCCAATGCATTGGAGGGAGATATAGGTCCCACCCATCTTATAATGAATCCTTTCTTATGTGTGCCACATAATCATAAATCATACATCATCGCATAACACATGTAATAAAAATGGGATTCTTGAAACATCATGACATCATAAAACAAACCATATAAGGTAAATGAATTCATAAAAATAATTACCTCACAACATAATCAAATCAATGTAATAATAGGGATAAAAACAGAACCCTATATTATCTTAGATGGAAAATAATTTTGATAAAACATTTGAACTCCATTCTTGAGGAAAATATCCTTTCTTCTTCAAAAACATTTTTCCTTTCATAACATGTCATACGTCTTTAAAATAAAAGAAGTTGATTACAAATAAACTTGAAAACTTGTAAAGGAAGATTATTGGAAACAATGTTTTAAAAATCCATTCATGCCGTATAAGTTAAAAAAACATTCTTCGTACTTTTGTCGGAAAAGTCAAAAAGTACCTCGTACGAAAAACGACAAAAGATTCCTTTCATTTCTTTTACTAAAAACTCACCGAAGGGTAAAAATGGATTTAAAAAATTGTAGGTGGATGGAAATAATATTACATATTTATGAAACATGGATGTGGATGGTAAAATACACCCCAGTAAATACTTACGAATAAACAATCTCGGATAAAAATGAGATTGTGATATTTCCCTTACCTTAGGTCCGACTTGCTTTGTAAGTGTCCAAACCTCATGTATAATGATTTAAATCATGTTATTGACTTATTCCAGAATCATATTCATTGTTATTATATCATATATGGACCACTTATGACTTTATATTACCCGTTCTTTTGTAAATTCATGTTAAAGTAGCGTTTTGGGTAAAATCGTCTCATTTGTCGTTCGTGTTTTTAACTTGTAATTATTCATATGATTACTTAGATCATGATTACTTAATTATAGAATATAAAACATGACTTATATATATATATATATATTCATAATATATAATAAATCAGTAAATGGAAAGAAATACATCGTTCATGGAGACGGTAGTCCGTACGTACGCATGAACGCTGTTTTCGTTTCCTTATTGAATTGAATGGAATTAAGTAGATGACATACATATAAATATAAATAATTCCAGTATCATTATTATGTCATATATTTAATTAGAACTTATTATATATACTTTATAATCATTCATGAATGGTTAATCATTGAGAATGAATCTCATCGCGTCGTGGAGACGGTAGTCCGTACGTACGCACGAGCGATGATATCGTTCCCATGGTAGTGGAATTGTGTTGAAGTGTTTGTATACTATTTCAGTATCAATATCAATTTATAATAATCATATATAGTTACTCATTAAACCATTATACCCATCCAATTAATGTGGTGGCGGAAAATAGATTACACCACGGCGTGGAGACGGTATTCCGTACGTACGCACGCGCGGTGATTTCCTTTTTCCGTAGGATGGATAGAAGGTTAATTACAGTTGTTTCATATTTATAATAACATATCAGTATGTAAGTAATACTGATGTTATTACTTTATCATGAAACAACTAAAGAAGAAGAAGTTGAAGAAGAAAGAAATTGAAAAGATCGGTAATGGATATTACCTCTTCTTTGAAACGACTATTTGAATCCTTCACTTAGGGAACTAAGATTGGTCTTTGAAGAAGACCCGAACCTCTAGGATTATTCTAGGGAAGTGGAGAAGGGATTTTGGCAGAGGTTGGCCGAGCTTTAGTGCTCAAATTGGTGTGAGGAGGAGGGGGAGTAGGTTTCCTTTTATAAGGGAGGAGAGGGGCACCTTAGGAATGTCTCAAAATATTATTTTATATTAAAGTCAAAATCGGTTTATAATGGTTCCAAAGGGTCTTATTTCGAAGCTAAAGTGGGGAAGGGTCGAAACTTATCAACCAATAAGATTTAGACAAGTTTAGGTTATTATTTTAACCTTATCAATTAGATTTAACCCTAAGTTAAATAATTTAACTTTTACCTTGTCTTTTTGTTTTCTTACACTATATGGTTAATACACTTACTATAACATGGCAAAAGAACCCCAAATTGTTTATTATTAATATATATATCCTTATCTATGTCATTTGGCCGAACCTTAGATTTTTAAGAACAAAATAACAATTAATAATATAATATTTGATTTAAAAACTATTTTATGTCAATTTTGACACTATTTGATATATGATTTTTGTGAAAGTCATAACAGAATTATATGTTCTAAAAAAGTTACTTAAATCAACAATAACATGTCATATTAACCTAGAAAATTAGTTTAGGTCATAAAAAGTCTCAAATTACATTTATTTGGTCATTTATAACATCAATTATGTCAATATTTCATTAATAAGACAATTACTGCATCATCTTTCTGTCATAATAAATGATAATTATTTAATCCCTAAAAATTCTAAATAAATTTCTATGATGTAGATAATTGTATTATCCTTCTGGAGACTATTCATGTTCGAAGTTTCATGAAGTTTATCACTAGATTAATATTATTATACTTATAAGATTTAAGAAAGTGACATGTTGTCACATTCTTTGGTTTTAATAATAATTAAATTATTTTCATTGAAAAAATTTAATTAAATGAATCTAATCCGAACCGTAGGTGATATGGGTCGATTTTTATTCATCCAATAGGATTTTGACATTTTTTAGGGTAATTTTAAAATATTATATTTACCCTTAATTACCCGATTTACCTTTAACTATGGTAAATAAAATTTACCGTAGTTACTATTCATAATTCCCAAAAATAAAAAGTATCCTATTAACATAATATGAACCCCTTATTCCAAATATGGAATCCATTTTTTAAAATTAAAAACACATAAGTTGCAGAAATTAAATTAAAATTAATCCCGTTGTCGAATAAAAACGGGTTTTTGTTTAAAACATTGCAAAAGATTGAATTGATTTAACCTACGAATTCAAGGTAAAATCAATGCTAATGACATACATTATATTAAATGGTAAAAATATATTCTATTTATAATTTAAAACCATTCAATATTATAATTTAACCACATAAGATATTATGATGAAAAAAGTTGTTTTTAATTAAAATATAGCGTGTTTTTACTATTCATTAAAATGTGAAAGTTACCAGAATAAAATGAAAAATTTATCCAAAGTAAATTTTTATTTCTTGATTCCAAAGAATAATTTTATTTAGTCAAATTGAACTTATAAACATGTCAAAAACCAGATTTAAAGTGGGTGCGCCATCAAAAGGCGGCAAAACTGCATTTTTTGAAAAATACTTATTTTACCCGAAAAATTTATTTTGTTCTTATACCATGTTCTAGAAATGTGTAAGAAGAATAATAATGTTAAAAAATTCAAAATTTAGTTAATACTATTCATAATGTCTAGTTCATGACAATATTATAATAATATAACATTGTTTATTAAAACCCGGTATTGCGTACAACACACGCTATCGAGGAAGGTCGCTATTGCGTGTAATGCAAGCCAAGTCAGGGTTGCGTGTTGTGAAAGAATCCTTCGTTGTTTAGTATAACAGAATCCAACCATATTTCATTTATACATTGAATATATATATATATATATACTCAATGTTGCGTAGAATAACTATTATCAAAATTGTGTGTAACACGGTCCAATGAATAGTGTTGCGTATACTGCAAGCTAATACGGTGTTGCGTATAGCGCAAGGTAATCTTGGTGTAGAATACAACATAAGACATTAATGAAATTAAAATAATATTTTTCATAAAATCTCGGGGTGTTACATAATCTATTTGAAAAATATTTTTTCACTTACACTAACCATAAAATAGTATTGTATATCTTTTATCAATGACACATGAACCTACAACATATAAGTTGGGCTGAATACTTGAAAATGCTAGATTTTGAGATGGACTATTCCCTAGGGAAGGGGTATGTTGTTAACGATTCGCCTATAAGGGTATAATAGGGATTGGGTCCCTTAAAATTATAGTAATAGTGGAAGATTAGGTGCTTTCTAGTGGATTGGAATGTCAAGGTATCTGAGGAAACTGGATTGTGACCCATGCACCCATGATCACTACTTCTTCGTTGCTGGATTAGGTAAAGGCCACTCACAAATTTTATTTATATTATCTATTGATTTAAGGGAATTTTTTGGAAAAAAATCTTATTCTAGGATGTTCCATGTTTTATAATGACATTCAACATGTTTACAAAAGATTTTTAGTTCTTACCTCTATGAGGGAGGAGTTGATGAGAGACTCCTACACCTTGAAATTGATGATAAATACTTGATTGACCAAAATGTACCCTATTATGAAATTATATTTCTGATGGAAATTCATGAAGAAGGATATCACAATATTTATTGTTCATTTTCCTATATGTCAGAGGGTAAAGGTATAGAACCAATGACTACATAGTTTACTACAAACTCTTCCAGTGCCTATGTGAAAATGGGAAGAAGTGATGATAGATTTTTTCATGGAACTACACCAGACTCTGAGGTGTTAAGATTCTATGTTGGTGGTGGTTGAATGAAAAATAACGGGTATAAAATTCCTACTGATTCAAGTGACTTTGTCTATAGTGGAGTTAAGAAGGCTTTATGTATGGGAAATCGTGTGCTTACAAAGTGTGCCTAATGGTATCATATCTGAACAAGATTAATGGTTTACACCACATATTAGGAAAGTCCAATCGAAGGATTTTTTATCACAACTTAACCTTAGTATAGCATATCACTTACAAGCCTATGGAAAGTCTGAGAAGATGATCCAAATTCTAGAGAACATTCTCAGAGCTGGTGTGCTTATTTTTTGTGGGTAATGGGATAACCATCTAGATTTGGAGGAGTTCACATATAATAAAAATTTTCATGTGTCGATTCAAATGGCTCCTTTTTTGGAAATTTATAGTGGACCCTATCTTTTTCCTATATATTACCTTAAGGAGTGCAATTTGGTAGTTATTGGATTGATATTAATGTAAAAAACTTATGAGTGGGTGCAGTTGATACAAAACTGGTTGGTTTCCACTTAGATAAAGAAATGTTCATATATCAACTGGAGGTGAAGACCCTTGGAGTTTATTGTGGGTGACCAAGTATTATTTTGTATATCAAATCAGTTATGGAATCTAAATTTTAGGAAATAAGGGAAACTATATCCATGGTTTTTTGATCCATTTTATATTGTGTAGTGGATCGAGATTTTTTTTTACCAGTTGGATCTTCCTCAATGACATCGAGGTATGAACAATGTGTTTTAAGTGTCATGAATATGGAATAAAATGATAAACCATGAACATGAGATTGATAGTGATGTTTTCAATTTGGGGGAAAAGGATTTATTTGAAGAACATCTAGTTTGGATCATGGACTGAAGCAATAATGTACCATGTAGGAATGCTATACTTGTTTGAGTTTTGTGGTAGCATTAATGGGTCTAGGAAGAGACTTGGGAATGAGAGTTTTATATACGAGTGCATAGGATAGAGTTTCCTAGAGAAGACACCCTGAGATTCCCCCTGAGGATGATAATCCCATAGATGGGGATTTTGTAATAACACTCATATTTTAGGCATGCTACTATTTTACTTCATCCCAATGAAGTATATTATACTTATTTTGAGATGTTTGAAGTGTCTGGATGGATTGTAAATGGGTTTAAGAGTAATGGGATGTGCCTATATCCAAAAACCTGATATTAAAGGAAATTCATTTTGTGGAGGTTTACTTCACACCATAAAAGTTTATGGAATAAACCTCAGGGGTTCTGTTTATAGTGGTTCATAGAGTGAACCTTTTATTGATTCCATGAAATCGTTATGGCTGTTTTTAAGGTGAGAAATTCCCTTTTCACTTCATAGAACCCTTAAATCCTTCCCTATCCCTTACCTAAACCCTTTAATGACTTTTACATATGTAGAGGCTTCTCCTTGGAGATTTTATCTCTCCAATTCAACACACATAACCATTTAGATTAATGTTCATCCCAATGGTTCACTATTGATAAATCTAACCATGTTTTACCCTTAAATCCATATTTCCCTTGATTTCTCATTTTCCCTTTCCTATAACCCTAATTTATGATTTTGGGATTAATTTTAGGGTTTCTGTGCATCATTATTATTTATGTTGTAGACCAATGGTTTTTTACCTTTTTGTGCATGAATTATAAAGTTCCTTACCATTTTACATCATTTTTATAAAGTTGTATGAATAAATTATCATGTGGGTGCATGTATAAACCTATGAGACTTATTAATATGGTATTAAAGTGATTTTTTAGGTCAGTATATATGGGGTAGAACCTTTATAGGGGGAGTGACGATTTTATGGGTACTTGAAAGTGGTTTTGTGACATGTTCTTCTAGAGACGTAGGGGCTAATACCTTGAGAAAAGAGGCCATTTGAGAGCTATTACAGATTAGTTTGGGATAGTATGGATGTGCTATATGGTGTATGGATATGGATGATTTCTCCAATTGTATATGATAACTTTTAGAGATTAATTTTTTTAATATATGCCTACTACTTGATGTGACCTCCTATGAATCATTGGGATGGGTCAAAATGTATGTTTGTACCTCTCTAAAATCCTTGGTATGGTTCACTGTGTATAAGATAGCCTCTCTAGAATCCTTTTAATGAGTTGATGTTTATGAGATGACCATACTAGAAACAATGTGATGGGTAAATTTATATGAGATGACTTCCCAAGATTCCTCAGGATGGGTCAGGGTGCTGATGAGGTCATGACTTATGGGACTGGTGTGTGCCATAAATTATACATTACTATTATAGTTCTAATAGACTATCCCTCTAGAATAGATCTAAATCAAATAGGAATAGGGTTCATGGAAACCTATTTATCACAATATGAAATGATTTTTTTTGGTTATTTATGTATTTATTTTTTTATCAATGCATCCACTTTATACACTTATTGCACTTATTCAATGATCCCATTGGTGGTTTAATATTGAGTTATTATCACATAGTGCATGAGAATATTGATGTGCATATGGAATTCCTGATTAGGTATCTAACCAAGAGAGTGGGATCTATGGAAGACAACTAACATGGTGTTAGTGGATCAGGATTGAGGAAATACGAAGATAGATTTTAGGTTTTTTAAAAGTTATTCCCCTTTTTCTACTTTGTTATTTTATTTTATTTTCTACATTGATCCACCACATGTGGGTATTACTTTTTACTACTTGTATGACCTTTGATATTGTATACCATTTTATCATAGCATGTCATGGTTATGATATTTCTTCCACTACTAGATATGATGCTTACTTTGATTTTATCATCTATTTGTTTACTACTTTATTTTAGGCACTTCTATGATAGACATATAATACAGATGGAATAGTATCCCCAAGGTATATATTAGGACCTCGCTACTTGTTAGCATCATATTTTGTATGGTGAGGCATGCATGAGGTCGTGTGCCACTTCAAACTAGATCCGGTGATTTGGGATGGGGTGCTACAAGTTTGGAATCCCTATTTCTTTTTCCAAATCAATATACTCATATCAGATTTATATATAACTCTTTACACAACTAATGAAAAAGAAAAGGTTAAGGTATATTAAAACAAAATGAATTATAATATATTTCATGGAACAAATTAAATACATGTAATATAATTCCAAGAAGTGACTGAATTTTTTTAACTATAGAATATATCATAATTTATAATATAAATTTATATTCATGAATAATAATTCATGGAATAAAGTAAATATATGAGAAATATATAAATTAATACATGATTTAAAAATTTATGAACAATTCATAAATAAAACAAAATATAAACAATTTATAATTTAATTCTAATTTGAACAACTTTATAATATCCTTTATGTGACAATTTATTTAAATATATGGTATCTAAAATATAAACATACCATATATGACCAATTTATATATATTATGAAAACATAAAAAATATCACATATTTATCTTTTTAAACTTGATGGTATCAACTATCAAAACACCTTTTGAAATGGTTTAAATAATTTATCAACTAAGGCCTTTAATGTGAACTATTCCAATTGATAATTGTGAATAATTAATAAACTAATAGAATCTTCTTTATATTTAGACTTATTTTTTAATCTATAAAAATTTAATAGATTAATCTTATAAGTCATTCCATGTAATATTAAAAGGCATTTAATATTAACATTTAATATTATGAATATTTAATTATTAAATGTCTCATATACCTTTAACTTCCCATGATATATTTTTTACAAAATTTAGAATTAATTTTTATATTATAAAATTCTATTAAAAATAAAAAAAATGAAAAAAATAAAATTATTCATATATAATGTATTTTACGATATACCCATATCGTAAGCCTTGACCTAGTTTATAGCTAATTTCATTCTTTATGATTGGTGTGTTGTAGTCTTTGATAGATAATCCAAAATTAACTAATATAGTTTATGATATGACTCTATCATATGATGAAATTTTCTTACCATTAATCATGATATAATCGATATCTAATTATCGATACAAGGCTCTATTTTGTGGTGTAAATTAGTGTCATTTTACCTTTTGAAAATACATTTAATTTGATACAAAATATCAAGAAATGTTGTATTTACTCGATTTTATTGTCTATGATACCCTATATCATATGGAACAACCATATTATAGCTTATGATATTTCATATCATAATCCTAGCAATAATTAAAAAAAAAATCTATTATTATGATATATTTTATTCTAAGGTCAACCACAAGACCAAATATAATAATATTTTAGATGATAGTAATTACAAAATAATATTCTTCTTAACAAAAGCTTTATTTTATTCAATGACTGATTAACTATATTCACAATTTCATCATATTAAAGATGATTTGAAGAATAAAGAAGTATGGCAAGGCTCTAATACTATTAATGGATTTCTATGTAGGGAATGTCACTTATACAATGAATAATAAGTCATTTAAAAACTCAAACCCAAGATCACAAATCTATAAAAAACTAAAACCATGCATAAAAAATTAAGAACACGTACCTTTCACCGAATATGGCTATTGGTGTAATCTGTAATCAGTTTCTAATAAAGATCACTGAGAAAAATCCCAATAAAACTTATCTTCATGGTGTATCCCTAGGATGAACCAAATAAAGAACATTTTTATGGGATCCTCCCAAACTCTCATGGAATTATATCCCCACTTAGTGGGAAAGGGATAAGGAATAAAAGATTTTTTGGTGAATCAACTTGAGTATTGAGTAACATTGGATCAACTAACTCAATGGCTACAACCTCTATTTTTATAGGAATTGATATACTCTAAATTATTAAAGAATATACTCTTAAATTCATAATTTCAAAGTAAATTATATACCAGTTATAACACTTTATAACCCTTGACTAGTCATTCTTCCCAATTTTTCATCATATGAAACATTATATTTTGATAATAGTGATTTAAGAATGAATCTTTATTGTTAACCCTAAAAATTTGATTTCCTTGATTAATCATGGAGTTAAATATGATTAATATACTGTGATTAAAACATATTATTGAATTTTATTTTGTATAATACCCTAATAATCTATATGTGTTTTCTTTTGAAATAAATCTATAAGAATTCAATAGCCATTCTTACATGCAACCTCAAGTCTATATGAACCACAATATAGTATACCATTATAACTTAGAAATTAAACTAGAAGGTATTAATTTTATTAAAAACTTTATTAAAAAAACATATTAATTATTTTAATAAATCATACTCATTATTTGATTCATAAAAATTAAGCACAAATTTTTCAACAAAGTCATTTTTCACATCAAAAATATGTTTTCTTTAAAATTAGTTTTTATCATATTTTTTCAAATATAATTTATAATAAAGGTATACCTTTTTCATAAATTTTATTTTAAAAAATAAATATCATTTTTTAAATCATGATTCAAATATTATATTAGGGTGATTTTTAGGATTTTTTTCAAATATTTATATTTTAATTAATAGTGAAATTACTAATTTCAAAAAAAATTATCATTTATTTTCATAAAAATTTAAAATTATGTTTTGAAATAAATATTAAATTAAAATAAATATCCCTAATAATAAATAATAAAATTAATTACATAAGAATCATCATTTTACTTGATTATGGTATAATTTAATTTTTGGGCTTAAAACACAATTTTCTTAAAACTGTTTTTTGTGCAATTCTATTTTATCTTAATAAATTAATATAATATCTATTGAATATTTTTTTAATAAAAATTATATATTATATTTTCAGTATAATATTTTGACAATAATTTCTTTTTTTTATAGGGAAATTAATGGAAGTAATTTTTTTATACTTAAAAATTAATTTTCCAAAAATTGATTTTTGTTGCTGTCTGTGGGATTAATTAAGATTAAATTCTTCCAATTATAGAAATAGAATATGGTAAATATATTCAATATTATGAATCATAATATTTAATATAATCTAAAATTGAAAACATAATTTTTATCCATGGTGAACAGTAAAAACAATAAAATTTTATTACCAGGGTTATAGATAAAATGAGTTTATTAGGGGGTAAACCATGTGATAAGGGAAGGGATGAAATTAAAAATTATAAATTTTTTATTGGTAGAAGAGATTTAAAATTTATCTTATACTAATTTTGAATATTTTTCCACTTGGATCCACTTCCCAATGAAGGCGGACTTATATAATTGAAATCTTTTAAGAAATTCCATGTGTATCCCCACAATAACTTATAAAAGGGATCCTATAAGCCTCACTTATTTAAACCATTTTATCATTCATGATTGGCCAATCCTTTCTAAAAATGATTCCTATAATCCTTCCCTTCATCCTAGAGCTACTTTAATTCTCTTAAGACTAATACATTAAGGCTTAAGGTGCAAGCCAAAGGAGGTCACTCAAAGAAGATGATGTTAGATAACTTACAAATCATGTTAGATAAAAGGTAAGAGTTATTTCATATCAATTTATCTTTATTGAGACATGTTTTAATGTTATGCACCATTTTTGTATCTATATGGTGTATATACTTCACTAGAATTTATTTTTTATTACTTCATGATTTAATTCATGGTACTTATTGATCCATATGATTTTTGATAATTATATAAATTTTCACTCAATGATTACTAAATGCATAAGTTCTTTATGTTATAATGACTAAAATGATATATTTTTATTCAAATAATAAAAACTTTATTATAGATGAGTCATGAAGGCCTAAAGTGATGATGGCCTTGCACATCCTCTAGGAAAACCATCTTCAAATTTGTGGAAAAGATCCTAAATAAGAAAATATAGAGAATGGGAAGGATTCATTCCCAAAGTAATATAAAGAATCAATGGTTTTATTACATTCATTCTTGGTATATTTAATATATACATTAGGGGGTAGAAAATACTAAATCCCCATATGATATAGGCCACCTAATAGTGAGAAGGATAGAATCCTTCAATAAACATTTTGATCAATGAAGAATAAAATTCCACTTCTAAAAAGGGGATTTTCTATCCTTACAAGTGTAAATCCTTGAAAGAAAATATATAGCGTAAGAATCATTGAATTATCTTCACCATAAATAGAACTAAAAGAAATTATCACTAAACATAGATAATAATGGATAATACCACATCCTTTTATTGTTCCAATACTGCAAGAACCACTGATGTTTAATTTAAGACACTAGGAGGGAGACACCGAGGAGACCCAGTGTACGATGGAATTTAGTATGGGAGACTACCCACTATTAAATCCAAAATATCTAGTCCATATTTCGAATTGTATCGTGATAAATAGCTAGAAGTTTTGAACTTGAGGCGATTATTATTGAATGGATTTATATTAAACCTAAAGTTGTTCTAGGAATACCATATGGACTAGAAACCATCCATTAATTCCACTTTCTTCCCATTTAAATGACTCAATTGTCCATGTCATTTAAAAACCATGAAAATTAAAAATGGTTGAATGATCATAAAACTAGAAAAAAATACCATGAGAACTCCTAGGATATTCTAAGTAAAGATTTACCAGTCAATATGAGGGAACAATTATGCATTATATTCTAGATGGGGGTGTGATCAACAAAGGTAATTGGAGACCAGATAATCACCTTTTTATTGGATGAAAGAATCTATGGTAACTTCAACATATAGTACACACCAAATTAAAAGGAGAAACTTATCATGGATTTTTGGGTCCAAACACATGGTCCACCAGGATTCTTCCCCTACCAAAACATGAATGATTTTGGAATAATCCTTATAGTTTGAAAAACAGAACTAATAGGTGAGAAACTGCAAAAATCATCCTCATCAATCATGTAAACTATCTAAGAGGATTCAAATATCACTAGGGAGGAATCGAGAGGAGAGTTAGAGGAATTCCTTAACAGTTTTAAAGGTGATGTATGGTGTTGGACGATGAGGGAAAATAAAGAAGTCCCAACCTACTTATATTTCTAGAAAAGAATATTACCATTACCTACAACCCAACCTGATTTTTCTATGTGAATTCAAAGAGAACCCTGTATGCAACACCACATTGGATAGGTGAGTATGGGGTATTTTTTTATAGAATCATTAACTTTTAAATATTTAATAATTATTAAAGAATCCCATAGAGAGTCCCCACTGTCAATATCCCATGCAATTTTTTCTTTAATTATTTTCAAGGTTTCTTCCAAGATTTAGATCCCAAAACCTCCCTCTATAATGGGATCTTTCAGATAACTATATCCTAACCAATGGTAGTTTTCCTTTATATTAGATCCCTAGGGAAATGAAATGATATCCTTTTCATTTTTACTTATAACTATTTTAGGTTATTTGATGAAAAATTAGACATGAATATAGATAGATTAAAGGACATATTTAATGAGAGTGATCCTTCTCTTAAAGAGAGGATAATGCTTTTCTAGTTGAAAAGTATTCCTTGAATCCATTGAACTAAATTATAAAAATGGGTAATATTTATTCATGTAAAATAAATATTATATCCAAAAATATATATGGAGAAGGATCCTATAATAAACCTTATCTTCTCTACAACCAGAATCTATTGGGAAGAAGAACTTGAGTTGGAAATAAAGATGCTTCTCTTAGGAAGACTAATCCATCAACTGCTCTGTTTTTCATAATCATAATTATGTTTTTTTTGAAACCCATGATATTGACATATATTTTTTAAAATAAAAAAAACATGTCATTAATGTTAAAAAATGAGGGATACTGGTTGATCCATACCTACATTTATAAGGATAAATAATCCCAGAGCCAATCAAATTTGAAATTTTTCTACTGAAGCTATATTAACCAAATAAAAGAATGTGGGAGAGATGATATCCCCATATCATAGGATTCTAGTTGATTTAAATAATCATATAACTCTTCTATCTTTTTATAATTAAAACTAATGGTTGGAATAGAAAAAAAATCATAGATTGAAAAAATGATTCAGCAATCCTTACATTCAAATGACTTTGTGGAAAACATTTCATTAAATATATTCTTAATTTTTTTATATATCTACTTTTTCCATAATATTTTAACCAAACAATTTCTCATTGAGATCATGAAAAATTTCCTGATCTAGGGATATTTCTCCTTGAATAGTCATATTTTTTACAAAACCATGCTCTTCTTTTAAAACCAAGTGGGGTAGAAATTTTCAAATCTATCATTTAAAATTTTTACATGGATTTTATAAGAGTAATTGTACTAGATCAGTGGTTGAAACTAATCAAGAATATAAGGATGTATTACTTTTATAATTAGGACAATGGAAGTGATGTAAACATATCTTGGTAAGTGACCTCCAACAAAAAAAATTAATTGATAGTCTTCTGCATGCCATCTTTAATGATTTACTAGGCAGTAATGTAAATTGAGTTAAGAATGGATTGAGGATAGGCACACTATCTAGATTAAGTCCATTTATATCATTCCATATCTTTGAATAAATTGGTGTAGTACCAGAACATGAATTTATCCCCTATGAAAGAAAGGAAGGAAATTTCCTAAAAAATGAGTAATTATGGAATTCTCTTGGATAACATCCTCACCTTGGAAAATCTATCTCATATAGAAGATTATGGAAAGAGTCAACCACATTAGGGATAAAGATATTAATATCACTATAGTAAGACCCATACTCTATATTAAGGTTAGGATTTTCTAAATTCCTTTTTTTATTTAATGAATTCATGAAAATACATTAACTCTCTATCACCTTCTTTGAGACACCTCACTCATGACCTCTCTCAGGCATTCCTTTCAACTTCAGGGAGATTCATAGAATGGTTCTATCATTTATCAATTAATATAATGAATTCATCATCCCTATAAATGGATTTTTATCTTTTATATAATGAAATTATTTCACCTTCCAACTCTATAATACCTAAAACATTCTACTCATACCTAGAAGACCATTTATTGAGATATTTTTTTTGAGATGTTTCAGTCTCATTTTATCAATATCCCATGGGTTACCATCCGAAGGGACATCCCATAAAATTTAATCTATAAATAAGAAGTCCACTTTTTGGATCATGTTCTTGGAGAAAACTATATTCTAAACCTGTATTACACATCTTACTAAACCAATTATGAGAGGATATTGATCTAAGATAGATATTTTTGGATGGGTAATTGAGGAATTTTGAAGAGAAAATAACCCTTATATATTAAAAAGGCATATTCTGAATCATCTCCAAACCCTAAGAGAGCCCTGTTTATTATTGTACCACATGAACTTATCTCTTAATTAAGCCAAATCAAAAAGGATTATTGAGGCCAAGAAAGAGTTGATGTCTAAATTTTCCTTCTATGATTAACAACAAAACCCTTACATATTATTGTTTTATATAATCGATTTAAATTCCATTCATGAGAACCATTAGAGAGACCCCAGATGAATTTTAGGATCCCCAACCTTTCATTTTTAATAAATAACAGAAACAAAGAGATTATGGTAGAGGTAATATATATTTACCATTAAATATTTGGATGAGGAGTTTATGAGATAAACATTAATACTATATATCTATAATTAATATAAGTGATCACTGGGACCTTTTCAAACCAACCTATGTTGTAAAGGGAGCCTACCTGGAGGAAGGGATTTACCCCCAAGAATTATATAAACTCCATGGTTTCTATAAACGGTACAAACTTATTTTTTCATCCTCATAGAACTTCAAATATCTAGAGACATGAATGGACTTTATCTATCCCATCTAAAATGTAAAAATAGTTTGAAAAAGTGGGAAGGGAGGGATCATCCATATAGGATTATGGATCCAAAGGTGTCCCAATAGAGAAGTTCTGAATAATATTCATGTAAATTGACACCTAGGTTGACTTGACTAGCCTTGGACATTACAACTTCATCTGAGGAGACAACAGAGAACCAAAACATGATACATGATCTAGGGAGTAACATCCTCTATTATAGTTGATATGGGAATGCGTTCCTAAGGAAAATAGATTTTTTTTACCATCCATAGAGGGTTGATTCATAAAACCATGGAGAGGAGGGACTATATCTAGATAGTAGCATGTGGTTGTGATTACATCAACCCATAGTATCCACCATTATATGTCTTCAATATTCTAGTATCATCCAATATCATATCAAAAACCAAGAGAGGGGAAGGAGGAACAATATCCTTTGAAACAACCACTTGTAGAGGGAACAAAGTCGGACTAGAAGCCTAGATGGAGAAAGGATCTGAGCTAGAAATTGGTCTATGGGATTTCATAAGATTCCACTTTTTCTTCAAAAAGGGTAAAATAGCCCCTCCATTGAGAAGGAAATGTTGTGGAGGTGTCTTTATTAGGTCCAAATTCACATGAATCATAGCTTCTATAGCATTACAAACAGAAAAGGTAGCATTGTTTTCATAAAGAAAGGTACTAAGGATATTGAATATTCCCTTGATAGATGAAGGGTAATGAAACTAGATATGAAGCCCTGATAGGAAAAGAAATAAAGTGTCAAAGTAAGAGTTTTGACTAGTATTCACATCCAAGGACATATAGAACATAATAAAATGATTGATACTGTAATAACTACACTCTCTCAACCAAGATGATAACATATCCTCATATTAGAAAAGATAAATTCAAAGATATTATTGATTGAATTTTGAAACCACTATTGGGTAATTTATATTCCATGGGAAAATAAAGACTAGAAACTCTGTTAGAGACATTCAAGAAGGAAAAAACATGGGAAAAAAGGAAATAGAATTACGTGCCACTATGTATGAGATCCCCACCTATGACAAGGAGAACACCAAGGAACCATCAATGAACTATGAGGGATTTTAGGACATAAGAAAAGATAGGATCAAGGGGAGAGAGTGGGGAGGAAGGATATCTTAAGAGATAAGAGGTAGAAAAACATCCGTGAAGGTGTGAGATGCCTTCATAAGGTATGGATGGGAAAGGGGAAGACAACATTTTTAGATATAATAACATTTTCATGAAACCAATATTTTTTCCACACTTTATTAAATGATGATATGATGGATTTTTAATGATCTTTTGGAACACATATGTATAGTTTTCAATATGTGATGGGTGGTTTCATTATATACCATGGATGGGTGATTTTATTATAAATCAAGGTTGGTTGGGATGAATATATCCCTTTAATACATTGGAAGAAGATGGATATCTCAGGAGATAATAAGGACTGGAATGGGTAGTGAAGTCAATTATTTAAAGGACTTTTTCCAATAATATAGTCTTGATATACAACCTTAAATAAGAAAATAAATGAATAAGGAGTGATCACAATCCACACTGGTAGTATTGGATGTGATCCATGACTAAGAAAATGATATATTTTCAAGGATCATGATTTATTATTGATGATATCACACTCTAAGAATTATATTTTCATAATGATAAAAATTTATTTCATGTTTTACTATTGTTATATATTAACTTATTGGTGTGATTTTATACTTTTTACCTCATGTTATCATACATTTATTTTTCTCTTATGCTCACTTGTGATCATCTCCTTTGTTTACCCTTATTGAGAATTTGAGCCCACCCTTTCTTATGTATCCATTCCCATGGATATGGAGAAATTTTTTATGTTTTTTATGTTAAAAAAAGATGATAGTTGTGACAAACTAAATGAGAAATTATATCGATCTTTTCTATATCGGGTTTTTACATGTCCATGTTTTCAAAGACATAAAACCTCTAAAATTATTAGTTTTTTATTATTCTAAAATGTATTGTATATTCATATAAAAGGATGAAATATTTATTTATAAATATTATGGGTTTATATAGTTATTATTAAAGGAAAGGATTAATAAATTTTGGAAACCTGGATGATGAAAATTTATTAAGAACACTTAGGATGAGACTATTTATAGGAGAACATCCTTTTTTATTTCAAATAAAGGAGTGTGTTTTCCCTTAGAAAATACAAACATGTCTGGAAACTATAACTGTATATTGTTATTTTCTGAAATTCATATAGAGTTGATAACCCAGAAAAGATTTGGTCATGCATATCTCATCCATAAATCCAGTGCATGGTGAATGTGGACTTACAACACACCTTTTTTGACACCCTTAGAAGATATTCTATGGTTGGTCCACATTTTCTTTAAGATCCATTATGAAGGATTCAAATTGATTTTGACCATAGATGAACTAGGTTAAACCTATGGTGGCATAGATTGGAAATAAATTTTCCAGATTTAAACATACTATGAATGATATTTCATAATTAATCACTCTTATTTACAATGATTTATGGGAAGGATAATTATTTTGGTTATAGTAAGGGATTGATGATATAATGATGAAGTTAAGGTGGTGATAGGTACACTCAAAAATTTATACATATTATTTGATCATTTACATTTTAATTCATTTATATCATCAAAATTATTACAAAATATATATTCATATCCATAATGATCAGATGTTAAATTATATGAGAAAACATCTAATGGTATGATGATTGAATATCAGGTCTATGATTTCTAACTGATTGAATTTTGTGGGAATTTGATCCCTATAAATCTAATTATTATACCTCTTATTTAATTTAATGTTATTTTTTCCATGGATTATATTTCAATATATACATCCCATATAAATTGATTAAGAAGGGAATTAACTTTTTATATCCCGAACCAAACTAAGATTGTCTATCAGTACAAGGATTAATATTAATTTACAATGGAAATTATAGTCATATAATGGGTTCTGATTCATATTCCAAAGGGTTATTTATCTCAGATAGTTAGGGTGAATCTCAAAATTGAATATACGACTATTATATAAGAGTTTGTTGATATCTTTTGGGATGATTCACCTACTCTTCCTTGAAATCATGAAGTTTAGTTTTCAATATTAATCATACTAGATTATATACTTATTTCAAATATTCTATATAGAATGGTGTTTCCTGAGTTATAATAATTGAAGAAGAAACATAATGAGAATCATTATTAGGGATTCATTCATGCTAGTGTGTCACCCTGGGGTGCATCTGGGATTTTTTGTGAAGAAAGATGAATAAACACTATCATGAATTGATTATAGAGAACTTAACAAGATCACAATCAAGAATAAGTATCTTATTCCATGTATTGATGATTTTTTTGATCAATTATGATAATCTCAATATTTTTCCAACATTGATATTTGATCTAGATATAATTAGGTGAGGGTAAAAAATGAATACCCACATAAGAAAACTTTTTATTTGAGGTATAAACGCTATGGATTTATAGTTATTATATTTTCTCTTAATAATTGAAACACTATCTTGATTTATTTAATTAATAGAGTCGATAAAGATTACCTTGATCAGTTTTTATTTGTATCTATATAATACATTCTTATATATTCAATGTGAACGTAAGAGTATGGAGATCACTTGAGGATTTCACTAGAGAACCTATAAAAGGATAATTTGTATGAAAAGTTTATAAAGTGTCAATTTTGGAAACATAGAATTTCATTCTTGAGTCACGTAATGTCAAGTGAGGGTATATCAATGGATCTATTAAATATGGAAATTATTGAACATTGGACCATACCAACCACTATGACTAAATTTCAATATTTTTATGGATTGAGTATTATTGATGCTTTGTGAAGTATTTCCAATATATATCTAATACAATAACAAAGGTAACATAGAATGGATTTAAGTTAATATGGACTGATGAATGTGAAGAGATAAAAATAAGGTTAGTCAGTTCATATGTGATCACATTACCCTATAGTTGAGAATTGTTTCAGATTTATAGTGATGCTTTTGAAAAAGGGATGGGGTGTGTTCTTATTCAGAATAATATGGTGAAATTTTTTTCCTATTTTTATTGAAGGTTCATGAGAAAAATTACATGACTTGTGATTTGAGGTTAGAATAAAAATATTTAAATTAATGATCTAGAGGCACTATCTATTTAGAAAATGGTGTGAAATACATACTGATCATAAAAGTTTAAAGTATATAGTCACAAAAAAATAGTTAAATATACGCCCTAGATGTTTGGAGTTGATCAAATATTATTATTAGTTCATACATTAACACCATGGGAAACTGAAAAATGTGGCTGATGCTTTGATATGAAAGGATCCTGCTAGCTTATCTATGATGAGGATCACAAAATATCTAATATAAATTATTTTTTTAAGGATAAACCTCAAAATTTTGAATTAATGGGAGAAATATTATATTTCTCAAATGAGTGATAAAACATATATCCATTTGAAGATTAAATAGGTGAATAAGGAGGATTTTGAGATCCAAAATATGGTGAGAAATATTCATGAGTTCAACCTTGATTGTGATGGAATGATATGCTTTATGAATCAAGTATGTGTCCCATCAATACCAAACAACAAGAAGTAACTAATGAAAAAATCCCATAGATCATCATGATCTATTCATCCTAGAAGTATGAATATAAATAGAGATATAAAAGAGTATTTATGGTGGGAAAACATGAAGTGAGTTTTTATATAGTATGTGTCTCAGTGCTTAGTATGTTAGTAAGTAAAGGATGAAAAAAAGTATAAGGGGATGTTACAAAAAATAACCACACCAGAATAGAAATCAAAAAACATCACTATAGGTTTTTTCCATTATATTCCCCAAAACATCTAAAGGTCATAAATCTATTTGGGTTTTAATTAATTTCTTTACAAATTATAAGAACCACATTACTATCAGAGAATATTTATCTCTTTATATGATTTTAAGGATATACCATAAGGAACTGGTAATGTTACATGTGGTACTATATTCCATTATATCTCATTGGGATCCTAGGTTCACCTCAATGTTCTGGAGGCATATTCAGAAAAATATAGATACCAAGTTGTGTTTTTTCACTTCTTATCATCCATAGATAGGTGTTCAATCTAATAGGTACATTAAAACCCTAGAGGATATGTTGAGAACCTATTATCTATAATTCAAAGGTTTTTGAGATCAAAAGTTTCCTCTAGTTATGTTTTCTTACAAAAATATATTTTAATTGAGCATTCATATGGCTCATCATGATGTCTTCTATTGAAATAAGTAAAGAGTGCCAATATGATGGGAAGAATTTGGATAAATAATGTCATTTTCACCTAAGATAACCGATGAAATGAGGGAGAATGATTAATCTATTCAGTAGCACATCATGTCATCTTAGATTCAAAATAAGAGTTATGCTGACAATTTTCAGTGAGATCTAAAATTTGATGTTTGTGAGAATGTTTTCCTATGAATTTATCCAATGAAGAAGGACAACCAATTTAGAAATAAGGGAAATATAATCCCTATTTGTATTGATCCCTTTGAGATTCTTGATCAAGTAGGGATTTTATATTATCAATTGAAACTCCCACTAAACCTCTCTTAGGTTGCGGAGATTTTCTATGTGTCTATCATAAGGAAGTACATACCCGACCCTTCAAATGTAATGAAATAAGAGATTATACTACTTTACCATGATCTTTAATCTAAATAACAATCGATATAAATCTTTTATAACATTGATAATGTTATATTGAATAATACTACTTGACTAGTTATTGTTATTTGGAGGAATCCTAAATTTAAGAAATCAATATGAGAACTCTTGAATTTGAAAAAGAAGAGATATAATCATTTTTTATAATAGAGTGGTAAAATTTTGAGGGTAAAATTAATTTTATGGGGGAAAATTTTTACACCAGATGATTTTATTTTTTTTATACTTTGAAATAAATCATTTTTTATTCAAATCATTTCTCACATGAAACTCAAGTCTTTATTATCCACTACATAGTAATCTTTTATAACCCAGTTAATAAATTACAAGGAATGAATAAAAATAAACAATTCATCAAAAATATGTATAAGGGTTTTTAATAATGTAAATAAATTTATTAATTTATAATTAACAAGTATTAAATTTTTAGTAAAGAGATTTTACCTTTCAAAAATATGTTTTATTCAAACATGGTGTTTTATCATATCCTTTAATGAAATTTTTATAATTAATTTCAACAATTTCGTATAAATTTTATTTAATTAAATTAATAAAATTATTTAAATCAAAATTTAAATATTAGTTTAGGTAGAATTATTCATATTTTTAAAAATATTTATTTTTTCTCAAATATTAAAAAAATACAAGTTTTTGTAAAAATTATCATTTGTTTTAAATTAAATTTCCCTTTATATTTTTAATTTATTATTAAATTGACCTAAGTATACTATAATTAGAAATAATATAATTAATTACATTGTAATACTTTTTTAATTTACTTTGGTATAAGTTAATTTTTGGTCTTAAAAACACATTTTCCTAAAAACTTTTTTATGCGTACAATGTGTCTTTATCTTAAAAAAATTATTTAATATAAATTTATCAATGGATTTCATAAAAAGTATCGATTATATATTTAATATAATACTTTAAAATTCATTTTACAATTTTTACATGATAAGGAATAAAATAAAATTATGTTTTACACTTAAAAATTCTTTTTTTGAAAATAGGTATTCAATGTTGTTTACATACTTAATTAAAATTACATTCCACCACATATAGAAATTGAATATGATAAAATGGATTAAATATTTTAAATAAGAAAATTAATATAATTTATTTGGGTTAACATAATTTTTTCCATAGTTAATTATAAAATAGTAATTTTTTTAACATAGTTAGGGTTAAAATGAGTTTACAAGGGGTGGTTAAACCGTGATAGAAGTGTAGGATTTCAACCCAAAACTATCAAATTATTATTATTTAAAGACATATTAGCCTTATTATATCCATGTTTTTCATATTTTACAATTTTTATTCACTTTAATATTAATTTTAACTTATATAATGTAAGAACCCAGATCTTCTTTTCAGGTATGTTTTTTCTTTTTCTGGTAGTTTTTGAGAAAAAAGGAAAATATGGGAATTTTCAGAGTACACGCCATGTACTTTATGAGTACACGTCATGTACTTTGATGCCACTGGAAGCCGTGTGCCGGTCGTGTCATGGCCAATCACTCGGCTATGTAAGGGTGACTTGGAGGCCGCCTAAAGCGGTGTACGGAAAAGGCATGTACTTGCCGCGTACTCCATAAGTACACGCCATGTACTTTCTTTTTTTTCGTTAAATAAACTCGGGTCGCATCAAATCCTTTTTTCCATATTCTTCTTCACCTAACTCCATCAAGAGTGTCTAAAGAGCCTGAATCTTCTCCGAGCCGCCAATTCGTCACCGGTTATCCAAATCGAACTCCATCGGTTGCAATAGAATTGCAGCGGTGAGTTCTTGGTTCTTCTTTCGCCATGTTTCCCGATTTCTTCTCTTATGAGAGTTATTGTAGGTTGAAAGTTTTAGACATTTTTGTAGATCAACTCCATTCTAGGAAGATTCATGGGCTAAAGTTCAAGTATATCGATCTCCAAGGATTGAGGTAGGTGGTTTTTTTTCCTTACATTGAATGTCTTTGAGTTTTTCTGCCAAAGTGTCGGATTCCCATGTTTCGGGTATCCCGAGTTAGGGATTTTGGTCCTATTGATTAATTACATTAGATTGCTTGTTAGATTAAGGTTAATTGATAATAATATATTCTTGTTTTCATGTTTTATGATCACCCCAATGGTGTTATTATTGTTTGGTTTTTTATCGCTGTTTTTCTCAGTTTGTATGAAAGGCAAACCCTATTGCAATTGCTATTTTTCTTGTTATAACTAATTTCATGTGTTTCCTATTGTTGTAATGCTTTTGATGCATTTTATCTTTTATCCAAGTTGTTGCTAAACTTACTTAGGGATACTGGAAGTCGATTACGCATGACTGGACTGCTCAGGGCAGTGAGAACCTGGTGTGGGACACCAAAGAGGGAATAAACGATTAGTGCTTCCCAAGGGGGTCTGTTAGAATTAGTTTCATATGCAGAACATACGAGAATTGGACTTTGTGCTTCCAAAGAGTGTCCTTAGTTTACGCACTTATCAAGTACACATGAGTAATTAGATGTAAGATCTTCCTCAGAGAGTCTGTAGCTATCGTTGCAATACCATAGGGGAATCGATGTGAGAGCTTCCCAGAGTGTATGTGCCTTTGTATGTTTACTTAACTAGAGTGGTATTCTAGTTTTATCCACCTAGAGAGTCAATGTGAATGTGTTTTTTTGGTTGGTTTAGATGAGTCTACCAAGTCAAAGCAGAAGATTGAATCTTATTGTCCTGCTTGTTTATTTAGGAAGTCTTTTGATGCCTTTTGTGTTACCTGTTTACCATGGAATATAGATCTTTGATAGATTCCTTCGTTGTTTAATTAAATGAATGAATTAATTGTTAAATGAATGTGAATGGTAATTTGTATGATTTTTTACTTGTGTACTCGTAGTTCATTATTAATTTTACTTTCATTACATCTGTTATTTTACTCACTGGCAGTAGGGAACAGATCTTGTGGTGGTTGCCTACTGGGATTAGTCTCACACCCTATTTGGGACCTGATTTTATCCCCAAACAAGTTATATGGTTACAGGTGTGGATATGGATTGCGGCCCTTCTACTTCAGGTATATGATTTCTGGTTGGAGATGTAGAGCATAGGACTGAGCTTAGGCCTGTGATGCTACAAGAGTTGCTGTTTATTTTTCATACTTTGTTTCTCTATTTTATTTCAGCCTGTTGTTGTGTTTGCTGCATTCCTTAGATACTTATACCTGCTGAATTATTGTCATCATTACTATATATTCATTATTTCCGCTCTTTAGTTTCAATTATTGTATGTTTTTTACTGCTTCTGCTATTAATTGTAATTTATTTTCCTTGTATACTTTACCAAATGGGGGCATAGTTTCTCCAATGACTCTCCAAGGCCCACGCTGCTAGTCGGCAGCCTCTGCCATCTGGGGAAATGCGCTTGAGGACATGTGGCGAACTATGTACGAGGCACTAGTTGAGTGGATCCGGATTTGGGTCATTACAAAGTGGTATCAGAGGGTTTCTTTTCTTTCTTATTGACTTACTATTTAGCGACATTAGATAGGGATAAGACATAATAGTTAAATGGTAAATAGATATGCCTGGGAGTTCTAGGACCCGTGTATAGGGAAAAATCCAGGTTACCATGAATATTGAAATTTTTTATTTTTTCAAATGTAACAGTTTAATTGAATTCACCATTGGGTGGTGAACTTGTGTTGTGTTGTTACTGTTTATATGATTGTTGTTTTATTTTGATGCAACCCGATGAGATGAGGGTATTCCATCTCATGCATCGCATACGGACTTGTTAGAAAATCACATGTAATTCATATTTCCATGCCATCTAAATTGAATTATAAATTTCATGCTGTTGTGATTGAATTTTTGATAGACTTTTCATGTTGTTGTGATATCTGCTATGATAGAATACCTGCTATGCTGATAGGGTATTGTTTGTTTAGAGCATCTTTAACATGGACACCAATCTTTGGTCTTAGAGGTGTATGGGCCCTTGAGGATCAGAATTTTGTGGATCATATCTTGGTTTCCTGTTTATAACTTGTATAAGATGCCATGATTTGATTTGCAGGGAGTATGGGCCCCCACAGATCAGAATTTGGCACCATAATTCTTTTTTTTCTGTGTTTTCTAGGCTTTAGAGAAGTTTTTGATATATTTCCCAGAAAACCCCAGAATACATGGCATGTATTTTATTAATATACATCGTGTGGTTTTTAAACTGTGTCACTGACTGTGTGACCAGAGACACGGGGTTCTGAAAAATCTTGTAGGAACACACCGTGTATTAGTTTAGCACACAATGTAGTATGAAATAGGTACCCCGATCATGTCACGAACAACACATGTCATGTTATCTTTTCACATACATGTCGTGTCTGAATCTTACACGCCGTGTCTGAATCTTACACGCTGTGTAATTTGATCTAGGTACTCGGCCGTGTCATGAACAACACGGGTCAGTGTAACCATTCCTCGCACACGCCGTGTCCATCTGGAACACGCCGTGTAGTGTCGGCCGTGTCGCTAACAACACGGGCTAGGTAAGGCATCTCTAGTACATGCTTTGTCTTCCTTGAACACACAATGTAGTTTTTTCTTAGAGGATCCATGTTGGTTAACCATGTAAAATGACTCAGGAAGGGAAGAGGATTCAAGTACACACTGTGTATTATGACAACATGCCATGTATTTGGGGAGTTAAATGACCAATTTAGGTAGAAGTACACGCCCATGTGAATGACCTGATGGAACATGCCATGTATGGAAAGAACACGCCATGTATTCATGTTTTGCATAACTTGAATTCCTTGTTTCCCCTATTCCTTCTTGTTCCTTAAGTTTTTTCTACCTTTGTCAATCCTGAATCTGTGGTGTGCTTTTGACCTTTCAAAGCTATGGCACCGAGACGTCCTCCGATAGTCCGTCAGTTTCATGGTAGTGACTGTACGCCTAATACGACATATCAGGGACTACTAGTAGTTCAGCCTATCATTCCAGACATGGCACATGCAATGATTCCAGACACTAGTGTCGATGCTCAATTCAGAGAGTGTTTCATGAGATTCATGCAGACCTTCCAGGGAGCTTAGAATCCTTCCCCGTCTATGTCAGAGTTGACACAGATTTTTCAGAGCAGCATCCTCCCACGTTTATAAGGGATGGAGGACCCTAGGCTGCAGAGTCATGGTTAGAGGCCATGCTTTACATCTTCGAGCACCTGGAGACGCCTCCAGAGAGGAGAGTGAAGCTCGCACCTTATATGCTGCGAGATTATTACTAGAGATGGTGGGATGAGGTCTCGTAGGTAGGGCACCAATAGGCTATGTCTTGGGACGGGTTTCAGTGAACGTTGTACGACTACTTCTACCCAACGACGCTGAGGGATGATAGTTTGAGATAGTTCATGAACCTACAGCAGGGTACTCTTAAAGTTATGGAGTATTCTCTCACTTCACATAGTTATAGTGTTTCCTTTCCTGTTCTGGGGAATGACAAGCTATTTTTAGCGATGAAGTTGGAGGAAGGCATCAGACCAGACATCAAATCATAGGTGAACGTCATTCAGTTGACTTCTATTACTCTGATAGTCAACCATATGCTTATCGCAGAGAGAAATATGAGGGAGACTTGATCTGTGGACAAGGGTGGTTCAGCATCCAGGGTGTATTCATTTCAGATAGACAATAGGAAGCGCCATCGAGGGTCTACACGAGGTGACTTGAGGAAGTGAGGTATTCCTTCTGGTAGACAAGATCTTACTTCTGGAAACCAAGTGGTGTTTTATTAGTGTGGAAAAATCAGGCATAAGAAACCTTAATGCCTGAGAGACCCAGTGAAGTGCCGATCTTGCGGCAAGATGGGTCATCTGGAGCATTTCTGGAAGGTTTTCCTTTCAGTGCCTAGTGAAGGAGGATAATTTTCAAATATTCATACTAGAGAAGGATTAAAAGTTCTGCAACAGACTAGGGGATAGAGATCTTCAAGTCGTTCAAGCTAGGGTAGAGGCTATGGACACAGTAGTTAGGCTCAGGGAGTGTCAGCTCAGGGATCTCAGGTAGCTACACAGGGCCGCAGTGCATGCCTGACTTTTGTGGTTGAGCAGATTCATCAGGAGAAAGATCCTGGACCTTCTACAGTTCGAGGTATGATCTTAGTAGCCTTAGTTTTATCTTCTACTCTCTTCTATACTGGTGCTACGTATAGATTTATCTCTATTGCTGTTGTGGATATCCTTAGGCTCTGTATCTTTTATTCTACCGATATGTTAACACTAGAAACACCGTTGGGGTCTAGGACGGCTAGTGTACGTCAGTGTAAGGAGTTCCCTCTATGGGTGACTAGGTATCACTTTCTAGGGGACCTCTCTATCCTAGAGATGACAGGCTATGATTCCATTCTCGGAATGGACTGGCTCATTCCCTTCCGGGCAGTCGTCGACTATTATCACCATAGGGTGAGTTTCATATCCCCGGAGGGTGAATATTTTCTTCATAAGGGAGAGTGGGATGTCCAGGTGAGTAGAACAGGACCAGAGCATCATGGGCTAGGTGGAGTTATAGCTCAGATTTCTAGTGTGTATCTGGATGACCAGAGAACTTAATAGTTAGACTTTCCTCTAGTGGTGGATAGTTTCAGGTATGTCTTTCCAGAGTACTTTTCTGGTTTTCCTCCAGAGCGTGAGGTAAAATTTTAGATTGAACTTGTGACAAGAGTGGCACCATTGTCTATTACTCCTTATAGGATGGCTACACATGAGTTGCAGGAACTCAAGAAGCAGTTGGAGGAGTTGCAGGCAAAGGGTTTCATCTGACCCAGAACTTCTCATTGGGTTTCTCTTGTCCTGTTTGTGAAGAAGGCAGAAGACACCCTTAGTATTTGTGTTGATTATCAGAAGCTGAACTAGTTGACGGTCAAGAACCGATATCCCTTGCCTAGGATTGATGACCTCTTTGATCAGCTTCGAGGATATCAGGTGTTCTAGAAGATCGATTTGAGGTCCGATTATCATCAGTTATGTGTTAGACTATCTGATATACCTATTACAGATTTGCAGAGTTGGTATGGTCTATACGAGTATATGGTTATACTGTTCGGCCACACGAACGTGCCTGAAGTTTTCATGGAACTGATGAACCGAGTCTTCCATCCATATATAGACTCTTTCATGGTGGTCTTCATGGATGATATCTTGGTGTACTCTCACACTCGACACAACCATTCTACCTATCTTGAGATCGTTCTGAGTACACTAAGGGATCATCAGTTATATTATAAGTTCTCGAATTTCCACTTTTGGATGAATCATATTCACTTCTTGGGTATTGTTATCTTGGAGACAGGAGTATTAGTAGACCTAGAGAAATTGAGAGAAGTAGTTTCCTGGGAGTAGCCAAAGAACTTCTTTGAGGTGCAGAGATTTCTAGGGCTGGCTGGATAATACAGACGCTTCATCCAAGACTTTTCACACCTAGCAGCACTGCTGACAAGTTTAACCAAGAAGGGTGCGAAGTTCTTATGGTTAGATTCTTGTGAGTTAGCCTTTCATAAGCTGAAGGGGAGGTTGATGTCAGCACCGACACTAGTCTTTCCAGAGCGAGGAAAGATCTATATTGTTTACTACGATGATTCAGGTATCAGGCTGGGTGATATGATGATGCAAGTAGATGGGGTTGTTGCGTACGGGTCTCAACAATTGAGGCTACATGAGAATAACTTCCCGACTCATGATCTCGATCTGGAGGCAATTGTTGATTACTTACACTTTTGGAGAAATTATCTTCTGGTAAAGCATTTTTTGGTTTTCACCGACCACAGAAGTATCAAGTACATCTTCACTCAGCGTGATATAAATCTGAGATAGCACAGGTGGGTCAAGTATCTTCACTCTTTTGACTTTGAGCTTGCCAATACACCTGGGAAAGGCAACGCAGTGGATGATGCATTGAGCAGAAGGACTCCGATATAGGCAGTTCAGAAGGCTAGTAGTGAGTGGAAGCTTATGGATATGTTCTATAAGATGTATTTGGAGGTGCATGATAGATGAGGGAAGAATTTTCTTTCTTCTCTAGCTGTTACCTCTTCCCTTCTTGGCTGAGTTCAAATGAGGAAGCTATTAGTTCTTGAAGGCCTAGTCCTATGGGAAAGCATGTCAGGAGATGACTCTCTTTCTGGATGGACCATAGGCGAGGGTGAGATCATGCGTTTCCAAGGAAGAATATGGGTGCCAAAAGATATACGTGAGGAGATGATGCAAGACTTTCATTCATCAGTTTGGGCAGTTCATCATGGCATCACCAGGATGTATCATGATCTACACTTCCTGTATGGGTGGCCAGGTATGAAGGGAGATATTTTCGGTCTTGTCATGAGGTGTTCCACCCGTCAGTAGGTGAAGACGGAGCACCAGTGACCAACAGGGCTTTTACAGGAGCTACCCATTGTTGAGTGGATGTGGAATGATGTCGCAATGGACTATGTGACAGGGTTATCGAGATCACCTCGAGGGAATTACGCGGTATGAGTTTTCATTGACAGGCTCACGAAGGTTTCTCACTTCGTTCCAATTAAGAAGACCTTTGGTGTTGATGAGTTTAGAAGATTGTACATCTCTGAGATTGTACAATTTCATGGGGTTCTGAGTTCTATCTTTTTAGATAGGGAAGCCCGCTTCACGCCACATTTCTAGAAAGGGCTATAGAGGGCATTGGGTACACAGGTACTTTTGAGTACAGCTTACCATCCCTAGAGAGATGGCCAGTCAGGGCACACAATTCAGGTGATAGAGGACATGCTGCAAGCATGCATCTTTGATTTTTGAGGTTCTTGGGAGAGACATATACCTCTAGTGGAGTTTTTATACAATAATAGTTTTCAAGCAACTATTCAGATGGCACCTTATGAGGCTTTGTACGGTAAGATGTGTCGATCACCCTTGTTTTGGCTGGAGGCAGGAGAGGAAGCTATGCTGGGACCTCGTCTTGTTCAGGATACCATAGAACAGATGGAGTTTATTTGGAAAAGGATGGCTACTGCACAATATCAAAAGAAATCTTATGCTTATCAGCAGAAATGACCTAGGAGTTCAAGTTCAGAGATTAGGTTTTCCTACGTGTTACCCCGATGTTGGGACACAAGAGGATCAGGAGATAGGGAAAGCATTCACCGAGATATGTCATGCTGTTTGAGCTTCTGGAGAGAGTCGGGCAGGTTGCTTATAGGTTGTAGTTACCTCAGAGGTACCAGGCTATGCATGACATCTTCCATTTTTCTCAACTTCGAATTTATTTCTCAAACATTTATCATGTTTTTCAACCTGAGGAGGTTGAGCTGGAGTGGGATGAATCATTCGAGGAACATCCTATCAGGACTATTGATCGTAGTGAAAAGGTAATTCATGGTAGTTTTGTTCCTCTGGTATGGGTTCTATGGATACACGGTCGTGTACAGGATGAGACATGGGAGAGGGAGGCCGCTATGCAATCACAGTGGCCAGAGTTGTTTGAGGTTTCTTCTTCACCACATTATTAGGGAAATTTGGGGATGAATTTCATTATGGGGGGAATTTTGTAAGAACTTAGATCTTCCTTTTAGGTATGTTTTTCCTTTTTTGGTAGTTTTTTAGAAAAAGAGGAAAATCTAGAAATTTTCGGAGTGCACGCCATGTACTTTATGAGGACATGTCGTGTACTTTGATGACACTGGAAGCCATTTGCTGGTCATGTCATGGCCACATAGATGGATATGTAAGGCTGACATAGAGGCTTCCTAAAGCGGAGTAAAGAAAAGGCAAGTACATGTCGTTTACTCCAAAAGTACACGCCATGTATTTTTTTTCGTAAAACGGACCAGGGTCATGTCTAATACTTTTTTCCATCTTCTTCTTCACCTAATTCCGTCCAGAGTGTCTGAGGAGGATGAATCTTCTTCGAGCCACCGATCATTCACTAGTTATCTGAATCAAACATCACTGGTTACAATAGAATCGCAGCGGTGAGTTCTTGGTTCTTCTTTGGCCACATTTCCTGATTCCTTCTCTTATGAGAGTTATCGTAGGTTGATCATTTTAGATGTTTTTGTAGATCTACTGATTTCTAGGCCGATTCACGGTCTGAGGTTCAAATATATCTATATCCTAAGATCTAGGTAGGTGGTTTTTTTCCTTATGTTGAATGTCTTTGAGTTTTTGTGCAAAAGTGCAGGATTCCCGTGTTTCAGGTATCCTAGGTTTGGGATTTTGGTACTATTGTTTAATTTACTTAGATTTCTTGTTATATTAAGGTTAATTTGATAATACTATATGATTTTTTGCATGTTTTAGGATCACCCCATGGGTGTTATCTTTTTTGGGTTTTTTATCACCATTTGGAACAATTTGCCTGCAAGGGAAAACCTATTTCAATTGCTAGTTTTCTTGTTATAACTTATTTCATGTGTTTCCTATTGTTTTAATAATTTTGATGCATTTTATCTTTTATAGAAGTAGTTTCTAAACATACTTGGGGCTGATGGAAGTCGATTATGCATGACTGGACTACTCAGGGCTTTGAGAACCTGGTGCGGGAGACCAAAGAGGGAATAGATGATTAGTGCTTCTCCAGGGGGTCTGTTGGAATTAGTCTCGTACGCAAGACTTACAGGAATTGGACTTTGTGATTCCTAAGAGTTTCCTTAGTTTATGCACATATCGAGACCGCATGAGGAATTAGATGTAAGAGCTTTCTTAGAGAGTCTGTAGCTATCACTGTAAGACCACATGGGAATCGACTTGAGAGATTCCCAGAGTGTCTGTGCCTTTGTATGTTTACTTGACTATAGGGGTCTGCTAGTTTGAGCCACCTAGAGAGCCAGTTTGAATGTGGTTTTTTTTGGTTGGCTCAGATGATTCTACCAAGACAAATCAAAAGATTGGATCTCTTTGTCCTGCTTGTTTTTTAGGTAGTCTTTTGATTCCTGTTGTGTTACCTATTTACCTTGGAATAGAGAGCTTTGCTAGATTCCATGGATATTTAATTAAATGAATGAATTAATTGTTAAATGAATTTTAAGGGTAATTGGAAGGATATTTTACTTGTGTACTCCTAGTTCATTACTACTTTTACTTTCATTACTTCTTCTATTTTACTCACGGACAGTAGGGCACAAATCTTGTGGTGGTTGCCTACTGGGATTAGTCTCACACCCTGTTTGGGTCCTAAATTTCAGCCCAAACATGTTATATGGTTGCAAGTGTGGATAGGGATTGTGGCCGTTTTACTACAGGTACATGATTGTTGGTTAGAGCTGGAGAGAATAGGACCGAGCTTAGGCTTGCGATGCTGCAGGAGTTTCTGTTTACTTTTCATACTTTGTTTCTCAGTTGTATTTCAGCATGTTGTTGTGTTTACTGCATTCCTTAGATACTTGTAACTACTTCATTATTGTCATCATTACTATATATTCATTGTTTCATATCTTTAGTTTCAATTATTGTATGTTGTTTACTACATCCTATATTGAATATGATTTCCTTTCCGTTGTATACTTTAACAAATAAGGGCATAGTTTCGCCAATGACTCTCCAAAGACCTCGCTGCCAGTCTGCAGCCTCTGGAATTTGGGGAAATGCACTTGAGGTGATGTGGTGAACCGGGTATGGGGCACCAGTTGAGTGGCTCTAGATTTGGGTCATTAGATATAATTGAAATTCCTTAATAAATTCCATGTTTTTCCCTCCATACACTTATAAAAGGGCACATTTCTTCCTCCCTTATTCACTCCATTTTAACCATCTAGCTTAGCCAAACCCTACTAAATATCTTTACTATAATAATTACATTTATCTTAGATATTTTGGTCTTTTATTAAGACCAATAATTCAAGTATTAAGGTGTAATATAAAGGATATCTCTCAATGAATATGAGGTTATAGCACTTATAAATCAAGTTAGATATAAAGTAAGGGGTTTTCATCTCAATTAATCTTCATTAAGACATCTTTTAATGTTATTCCCCAATTTATTAACTCAATGTTGTATATAATTCCCAATAATATGTTTTTTCATAATTTATTATTTAATTCATGGTATTTATAGATCCAAATGATTTTTAGGCATCTAATGACTTTTTATTCAAAGACTATTAAAGTCGTTTTACTTTATAATGTCATTTATACTGATACAATTTATGTTTAAATTTGAGACAGTGAATTGTATAATATATATCTACTAAAGAATATTTATTTTCTTATCCTCTATTTATTTTTAGATATTACAATATTTTCTTTCATTTTACATTCTTTAATTACTTAAAATACTAAACAAATTTTTTTAAGGAAAACAAAATTTATTTAACTCTTCAATCGAGAATATTTTATTCCATTTCAATATATTCTTTAAAAAAATCATGATTTTTTTAATATTATCAAAATATTATTTAAATTAATTTTTAAATTTTTTTACTTTTTACAGGGTTTTAAAAGGATTTTATTATCGTTTTCCAAACATTGTACTTTTGACTTTTTACCAAAAATATTAAAAGAAATTTTGTTTTATTACACATTGAATAAACATGTTTCCCCACCATCATGAATATTCTTTACTTTAAATATTTTTTATAAGTTTTCTTTTATATTTTTAGAGAAATTTTTTTCATGAATATGTTATTAAATATTTAAATTCCAAATAAGCTGTTTCAAATTAAAAGGGTATTTTAATCAAGAAATATTTTGTAATATTATAAATTTAATTTTATCTATAACCAAATCCTTTATATTTCTTATATATTACTTTGGATATGGTATAATATTACTAAATTTATTCTTTCTATGATTTTTTTATTATTATTATCAAATTTTTAAAAAACTTGTGTCTTTTACAAGGTTTATAACATGATGATGTGATGGGTGTATTAAGACCTTATAGAAATCATATATATGATTTTCATTATGTGATATTTTGTTATATTATATACCAGTGATAGGTGGTTATGTTATAAGCTAATGATTATTGGGCCCTTTATTACCCTCTTATTAATTGGGTAGAGATAGATATCGGATGAGATAATAAAGAATGTAATGGTGAGTGAACCTAGTTTAGTAAGAGTATTTGTCTAATAATATGGTCTTGGGAGTGAACCGTGGATGATGAAATGATGGAATGGGGAGTGAGCCAAACCCACTCTGATATTATTGGCAGTGATACTTGACTAAGGAAATTAATTTCTATGTTTATGTGTATAATATCAACTTATGACTTATGCTTATGATATTTTTTCATGGATAATGATTGAATATTGATGAATCCACACTCGTATGTCTTATTTTTTTCAATTTATTGAACTCTATAAAATGTGTATTTATTATGATATATGAATTGATGGGTATGATTTTCTAATTTCACCACATTTTCTCATACCGTTATGCTTATATTATGCTAACTTAAAATCATATCTTATGTTTACCCTTACTGAGCATCTAAGCTCACCCTTTCTTATGTTTCCCTTCCCCATGTTATATAGAAATATTTTATGTATGTTATGTTTAAGAAGGGTTCTAGTTATGAAGAACTAAGTTGGAAATTATGTAGATATTTTATATATCATTTCATTATTTCTACTAGTTTTTAAAGACTATAAACCAATACTATCCTAAGCCATATATTATTGTGAGATGTATTGAATATTAATTTAAAAGGATGTAATATTTATGTATGAAAAAGTATGGGTGTCTATAATTTGGACATGTAATATACTATGGCTAGTTATAGAAATCGTACTATGATATAACTATGTAATAAGAAATAATATTCTCATAAATTAAATACTTCTTACTCTAGAATAATGAATATCATACAATAAAATATACACATTCCTGAGTTTATGGTCATTGGAGTGAATATTTTGGTTAATTCTTTATGATTGATGTGATGTCTTATATTTTTATCACATAAATCATGTTCATTATTAGGTGTTTTATAATGATTCTCTTGAGGTTTTGTTCATAATGATATTATAGAGTTATTATAGTATTTTTTTAAAGAAGATTAAAGGTATAATATAGTTACTAGATCTTGCATGTGAGTTCACTGAATCATTATAGATCATGATAAAAAGATCAGTGTTTGTTTGTGATGGATAAATGGAATACATTAAATGAAAATGGGTTTTTTTCAAGTCATTTTGTTTGGGAATATCTCCTATGTAAAATAGTGAAAACTTATTATGTTTTGGAGAGAATTAATAGTAACTAATAGTGTTTTAATTGAATGAATATAAGGATAGCATCATCTAAAGGAGAATTTCACAAGAAATTATGATCGAAGAGTTTATCCTGTTAAAAATGACTAACATTTATATTTTATGGAGTTGATCATGGTAGTATTTGGGATGATAAAATATCATGATCCATGTCATTTTCAATTTTCAGTTTCTATTTGGAAGGATTCTTAAAAGTCAAGTTTTTTTTGATAAAAGAGTAATATAGGTGGGATGTTCAAAATGGGGAGATGCACACAATATATAATCCCATGAGGTGAATAAAATTAACTGTTATAGAAAATATTGAGGTGAAAATTCAATGATTCTAGGTGTTTTATGAGTGGTTTCTAAGTATTTCGATGAAGTTGGACCAAAACATGGTCAAATTCTTCATAGTGCCTGTCATGGTCTTAAGAAAGTTACAACATTGAGTATATTTGATTTAGTAGCTATTTTAATGACTTAATAGCCTCTCAAACTCAGTATCTAAAGTTTTTTATATATCCTAAATTATAAATAGGATATTAAAGGTGGTATAATGGCTCAATTATAAGTTTGAATAATTGAAAGTATGTTAACAGAATTTTATGAAACAAATTAGAATTTATAATTGGAATTTAAACTTGTTGGATTTTTTTTTCTTCATAAAGAAGTATAGGGAAGATTAAAGGGAATAAATATTCATTTTTATATATAGGATTTAGATTTTATATATAGAAGAGAAATTTTTTGAAGAATAAGTAAAATAAAATAGAAGAATTTCTATACACATGTTGTGTATACAAAATGAAAAAACAACTTGATATATTGCAATGGAAGAAAAATAACTCCGTACTAAAAAAACATGACATCAGTATATTTGGTGGAATACTCGTCAGTTGTTGTCAATTATTTTATATCATTTTAAATTTAAGTATTTACTTGTGTGTGTGATGTAGTGATGCATTTTTGGGAGACATAGAATGCGAGACCAAGGATAATCCCGACTCACTCATACCTAAAAGACAATTCTAGCAGGTTATGTGATCTGGGTCAATTCAAAGACACACTAATTATTATACTTATATTTAAAGAGATTAAACTTTTAAATATCAGTTATCCTTGGGTTATTTTGTGTTTTACTCATGTGGATATTATATATAACTCATCTTAATAGGTAGAAAATATCATTTGAAAATAAACATAAAACCATTTTAAGATCATTGATTCCCCCTATTAGTGACCTCCCATAGATAAAATAAGTTCATTAACACATATATCATACAATTTGATATACTTTAATATATATCATAAAAATATTATGATTTAGAGAATATCTCGAACAATTAGAAGGTGAATCAGTCCTTGATTACTGGATAAAAACCTCAGTAGAATTTGGTATCTCATCACTAGTCCAATGGGAATTTGGTGGGGGTAGTCGACCACCTACAATTAGACTTAATCGAGGAGTTAAATGATGTGGATATAGTCTTTATTAAGTTTTCACTTCTAATGGGTAGTTTTGTAATCAATAGGGTTATATTGAAGGTGTGTATATAGTATATGTATCATGGTAGTCTATTGGAAATGGAAGTGAGGGTCCTTCTATAGTGAGAGTTATAGCCTTAGTATCATCTACACTTAATTTTGATATATTTAATAAAGGAATACCTCCTTTTATAAATATATGAAACTAATAAATCTTCTAGGGATTGAATTTAAGGATTCTTTATAGATTATGAGCCTTGATACTTTCTTCGGTATGCATGTGCTAAGATGTACGGGGTGCCGATCTTGTGTAATACTGATAAGCACTTAAAATCAACTGTAGTATTTCTAAATTCTTGATATTGAGCCCATTTATTATATCCTTAGTATGAATTGGTTAAATGAATTTAGAGATTATATTTATTTCAATATATAGTGTGTGTCTTTCTCACCCGGATAATAATTTAATATAAACTTATCAATGAATGATAACTCCAAGATATTAACTCATGACTTAATCATAGGAATGTTGGTTCTAATACTTCTGCAATTAAAGTATTTACAATTTATGTAATTGAATCAATACAGGAAAAGGAATCACTACATGTGTTGGATCTATTTCTTGAGGTAATATCCAAAGATTATTTATAAATACATTCTAAATGAGAGGTGGAACTCTCTATCAAGATATTAGCTAGAGTGGATCCAATTTCTATTCCCTCATATTTAATATCTTCAATTGAGATAAGGTCATTAATTTTTTTTATAGAATATATTTAGTTAAAAGGATTTTTTTGACCCCACACATCTCTCAAGTGTTATATAATTTGTTTCTCCAAGAAAGTCAATAGAAGACTATTAATATGTGTTTATTACAAATATTGAACTAGATAAATATTAAGAACCATTACCCATAACCCTAGATCAATATCTATTTGACCAGTTGAAAAGGCCAAGTTGGTTTTTAAGGATTATTTATTCTTTAGGTATCATTATATTTGAGTCGGGGAATAATAAAATATAAAAATTTATTTTGAATCTAGTATAGCCACTTTGAATATCTTGTTATAACCTTAAATTATCGAATGAACCTATATTGTTCATTGATATAATTAATATAATATTTTATCTACTCTTATACTTTTTTATGGAAGTTTTTTTGGATGACATGCTTGTATGTTATAAAAAAAGATGAACATGACTATAATCATTGCATTATATTAGAGATATTTCAAGAACAATAATTATATAATAAAATTTACAGATTTTCATTTTGGATTTTAGAAGATAAAAATATGTAACATGTGGTCTCTAAATCTGCAATTTTAGTTAATCATGATATGAAAGAGGTAGTTATTAGTTTGAAAGTTCTTATAAACAACTTCAAGATGATGATTTTTTTGGAACTTGTAGTATATTATCTTCACATTATTTTGGACTACTCCTAGACAAATACTTTTATGAATTACATGATAAATAATTGGGTCAATTTATTATGGTCATATTATTGTGAAAAAAAATTTATAGAGTAAAATAAGATAATGGATACAACTCCTCTTTTGATATTACCTCAACTTGATGAATGAATCAAGGTTTATTATGATACCTCTTACATGGTTCTTTTATATGTTATCTTGTTAGATCATTTGGTGGTAGATTATGGTTTATGACAAGTCTGTTATCATAAAAATAACTACCTAACCATGATGTTTTATTTCAAACCCATGTGAATGCTTTAAAGTGATAATGGTACCACCTATTCAGTGAGAGATTCATGATATAAATGATCAAAAAATACATAGAAATGCCTTTTTATAATGATATTTAAATATAAAGAACTGTGGATGGGTAGAATACATAAAATAATTCAATTTTGACCTTATTTATACACTAGTTAAGGCTTATATTTTTATAAATGATCTCAAAGGGAAATACCAACCCTAAAAGGCATGGAATGTGAAAGGAGAGTAGATAATTATATCTCAATTGGATGATCTTTATCTAGATGTTACTGGGGATCGAGATGTGATAGAATTATTTTATATTTATATTACTTAATCAATTATGGGATGAGTCAAGGACTTCTAAATATATAATCATGATTGTAATATTATTCGAGAAATAATTGTGGGTGGGGAGACACTTGATGGCCAGTCTCAAAATTCAGAATCATTAATTTATGTTTATGGTAGACTTGTAGTTCTTAAAAACATGAGAGGGGAAGTTATAAAATAATTTAACTCATCTATATGGGTTATTTTTCTCATGAAAATGTATATTTATCATTATATTAAATGTTTTTAGTGGCGTAAATATTAATGAGAGATCATAGGATTATATTCCCAATTCTTTTGTTTTTAACAAGTTCAGGTGGAAAATCATTAACCTGTAAGTGTATTATATTAACTGATAAACCCATTATATAAATTGGATTAGATAAAAATAGAATCAAAACATTGGGATATAGTTTGTGTGATTTTTCTTTTCTTATGTACATGGATTTTACATGTATTTTTTATAATTTTATAACATAGTTTTAATTAATTAGTTTTAACAATTTTTATATTTTTAGTTTATTTTTGTAGTTTTGTATTAGTTTAGATATTTTGATAATTTTAAGTTAATTTATATAATTATATTATTAAATAAGTATTTATATTAGTTATATTATTTTTATATATTATATATAACACTATTTTATTATTATTAGTATCTCTAATTTTAGTTTAGTTTATTTTATTAATATTTATTAGTATGTATATTTTAATTTGTATTTTATTTTATTATTTTGTTGTATTAATAAAATAGTATTTGTTATTAGTTTGTTCTATTTAATAGTAGTATAATATTTATATACATGTGCATTAATATTTAAATATTATTATTATTTAACTTTTAGATTAATAGGTTATTTTAAATTTTGAATTTTAAAATTTGAGTTTAACTTTTTTATTTTTTAATTTCCCCATATCCACACACCACACCCCTCCCCTTTTGACCCCTTCCCCTCTCCCACGTCACCCCCAACCTCACCTTTCTCTATCCAATCACAGTCCCACTCAACCCGCCACCCTTTCCCCCGTCACACCCGGCCACCCTGCTTAACCCGTCGCACCCCATCCGCTACCCAGCACCTCGTCACACTGCACTCTCCCTGCCGCCCCCTCCAGCTACCCCGCATCACATCGCCCAGCCCCCCTCTCCACTTACCCTTATCCCGGCTCCCCCCCTGTGGCCCAGACTCTCTCCCCATCACCCCGCCGTCATGCCCCACTTCCCCCCCACCCACCCCCACTTCCCCTTCCCCCACCTCCCCTCCGCTACCTGCAACCCGCACCCCAATCCCCTCTACTCACACGACGACCCTCCCCCATCCCGTTGCTCTTTCCCTCTCTCTCTCAGATCCCGCACCCTGCCAGCCCGTCGCCCTGCCTCTCCAGCTCCACCCAAATTCTTCCCTGCCTAACCCGCTACCCCCTATCCACTCACCGAGACAACCCTCACCCTCACCATCATCCCATTACACCCCACTACCCTTTCTCACCCTGCTTCGTGTTTGCAGTGCACCGGTCACCACTGTCTGAGCAGCCGCCACAAGTCCCCATCACCTTGCTCAAGCTGCCCCTATGTCATCCACACTAGGAGCCGACGAACATCTGCTTCATCACTCACATCCTTTGTTCCAGTGGTTTCGTAGTTGGTGCGCAACGTCATCACGTGCTGAGGTGTGGTCAGATATTGAAGAACAAATTACATGCAGCAAGAGTGAAGACCGACACAATTATTTGTTGTTAAAGCAGTTTTATTTTACATTGATTTTCATCTTATAACCACTCATACATTTTCAGTTGTGATGTCGGGGTGATTTTCTTAGTGTCAGGATGTTGGTTGCGTAATTAAAATTATTGCGCATGCCATGCAACAGTATTGTTTGATGATTAATTATCAATTTAGTTTATTTTATTTTAATGTTTATCTATTTAAATTATATTTTCACTAAATTAACTACTGATATTAAAACTATCCATTTTAATAATAAGTTGACACGGTGGTCTGAGAAGATAAACCGCATTGACCGATGGTAAGTGCAAATTGGTGACACAACTTTGGGGGAAACAGGTTGTGTCATTTCTCCGTATAGTTCGGTACTTGAATGAGTTTTCTAGTTTATTTATGACACCATAGAACGAGACCTTAAATTGTAGGATCGAAATAACGATTTAGATGCTCAAAATACAAGAGGGGGGGGGGGTGAATTGTACACTTTAAAAATTCCTTATACAAGGTGAAATCTAAGTTTAACAAAGTTAAACTAAGAGAATTCACAACACCTCTAACACCAATTAGAGAATTGGAACTAAGGTTTACAAAATGAGATTCTAACTTAAAGCGTATAGAATCTAAACTTATCAAAGTACAAGTATAAAGAAATATAAGAGGGTTATACTTTCCTTACAATACAAAAGTGCTGCGGAAAAACAAGTAGTAAAACTACAAGTAACAAGATATAAGTTTTTTAACCCAAATATAAGGGTATCCAACAACCTTGGATAAAGGTCCCTTGATTTATAATTTCAAGCAAGTCTGTCTTACCCACACCAGGGTAAGCCCTCGAAACAAATATCAGAATCTATGTCTTGCTATCCCCACAAGCCCTCAACTTCAAGGTAGTTGGAACCTATGTCTTCCTTAGCAAGGAAGCCCTCGAACTTCAAGGTAGTTGGCACCTCTATCTTCCTATCCCTGGAAGCCCTCAAATGTAATCACCAACATTCAGAGTCACACGAAGCAATCTGAATGAGCGGTTCAGTATACACAAAGCATGAAAGGATTCTCTCTCTAGAAATCACCTTAACAGCATGTGGTCTCTAGATCGATCAACTTCATCAATGAGCTCTTTCAAATGAGCTCCTATTTATAGGAAAATTTCCAATGGTCGTCTCCCTCCTCCAACGATCATATTTTCCATGAAATTAGGAGGGACCTATACACGTGTAACTCAACCAATGGTTAATTAGAAACAGAATAAATGATATCGTTTAATAATAAATCATGTATAACTGAATGCACAACATCGTTTTGAAATAGAACAAAAGTAAGTAAGATCCATATAAAATTTTGAAGTGTAAGCAAATTAAATGTTCAGAGTCTAACCAAAGTGAAATTCAGAGTCTATGTTAAGAAAGGTTCGGATTCTGTTTTATAGGAATTCGGAGTCTGGTTTCACTAAAGATCAGAATCTGAACTTGCAGAGTTCGAAGTCGAACTAGTAAAAGTTTGGAGTCGAAGTTCATAAGAGTTCGGAGTCGAACTACTTAAGAGTTCTAAGTCGAACTTACATAAGAGTTCGGAGTCGAACTACATAAGGGTTTGGAGTCAAACTACTTAAGAGTTCGGAGTCGAGCTACTTAAGAGTTCGGAGTCAAACTGCTTAGGTGTTCGGAGTCGAACTTCTTAAGAGTTCGGAGTCGAACTACTAAAGAGTTCGAAGTCCAGAATTCAGATTAGAACATCATAACAGTTCACATCCAGAATTTGGATCCTAAAAAACAGAATGCTCCAAATCTTTACATTATATGATTCCAAATTTTGGTTAAGAATCCGGTTTTTGTACTTAAGAAAAATATTGCTATGTATAAGGAAATCTAGGATAGGGTAAATTTCCTTAAAGAAGAAAATTTTCCTTATGGAGGTAAAACATACATTTTCTTAAGTATAAGGTGTTTGTGATTTTCAAAACAAGAAGGAATGTAAAAGTCATAAGGAAAACCTTATTGACTCAACAATCTCCCCCTTTTTGGAAAGCACAAACATCCTTTCGAAAAAGCATATAATTATTTTGAAAATTTTCATTAGGATTTGAAATTAAAACTTATCTCCCTTTTTTCATGAATGAAAGTGAATACAACTAACTCCACATTAGGTATTGAAACTCCAAGGATTGTATTCTGACTTTCCGGAGTGGAGTTATCATTATCATGGGAATGAAAAACTTCGAAGTGAGAAACTCCCCCTTACTGTAAGAATATTTCACTTAGAAATTTTTTTCTGCTCCTTAGGAGTAGCTCTTTTTTCCTTACCCCCCTTTGTGATTTTCAAAAATAATAAAATGGTATGGAAAAGAAAATATGGTACCTGAAACATTAGTATATGACAACATACAATGAACGAAATAACATTTCATTAGAGTTGGGAAAAACATTACAACGAAAGGCAACTACAACAAAATATCGGAGTGGGTTCATTTATCTTTATTTTCCTTCTAGATGACCTTCCTTAACAAGATTTTGAGTTTCTTCAAGTCTCTTTGGTCTTCCTCAACTTGCCTCTCCAAGGATTTTGCCTTTTCTTCTTGGGCTTTCAAAGCCTCTGCTTGAGCCTCGATAGCTTCTTTTTGCATTTTTATCAACTCATCTTGCTGAACGACTCTCTTCTCAAGCTCAATCCGGAGATTTATATCATTTATAAGATTTTGAGCCAGTGAATTTGCCTTGTCATTTAGTTCCTTCACATTTTGACTCCGGGAACTCTACTCAATAATCAGCTCATCTTGAAGATTCTTAATCTTTTTATCTACTATGTCAAAGGCATTTTGAACTTCATCCTGAAAACTTTCAAACTGAACTAAATCTTCATAAACTCTCTTAGACCACTTTGTTACCTTACTGCTGGATTTTCTACACACATCATAATTGATAAAGAAACTTTTCTGTTCCGCTTCTATCTTCACACACATTTCCATTAGCATGGATAGTGTCTCTGATTTCTGATTTTGGCTCAGCTGAAGCATTTTACATCTAGTTTCAATGGTGGGAAAGATTTTAATGACATCCACCAACTTTTTCAAAGACTAAACAATAAAATCACGCCCATGATAAGATGATTCTGAATCAGATACATCTCTTTGTGATTTCTCTTCTTCGACTTGCACTAGATTTCTTCTAGAGGTATCACCAACCTATTTATTCCTGATAACATCTTTTATGGGAGTATCCATGAGAACTTGCTTCCCCTTATCAGATTTTGGAATTGGTTTCCCATTAGGAGATACTTCCTCAGATTCAGAAACTATGATAATATGATCTTCATCTGGTTTCTGTTTTTCTTGTCCCTCCTCAAGGAAATTCCTCTCATAGGATTCTTTCTCATCATACAAGACATTTTCTTCTTCTTCTTCAAGTTGTTGCTTTCTAGCTTCCTCATCTCTGTTTCCTAGAGTTACTAAATTTGCGGATTCAGCCTTATCTTTATAGTCCTGTACTTGCTTGATCAGGGTATCCAAATCTTCACTTCCCTACTCTTCTTCTTCTTCTTCTTCTACCTCTACCTCTTCAGCAACTTATTTTTCAGCTTCTTCAACTGCTTCTTTACCCTTGAATTTTTCGGGAGTGGTATAGTTCTTGGCTAGAGTTTCTAGTAAAGAAGGCTCTGTAAGTAAAGATTTCGGAACCGGAATCATCTTAGACGCTAAGTCTGTTGCTCTCAGTAAAGATTGCACCACTTCAGCTTCAGACACTTTCTTTTTCATTTTCTTCTCTTTCACCTACTTCTCTAAATCTTCCGCATCTTTTTCTTTAAGGCTTTAGCCTCTGCAGGGACCAATCCAAATTGTGGATCCCCTTCTTTCCTCTTTTCTCTATCTTCCCTCCACTTGGCTTCCACTTCATCAGTATATGTTTTCTGCTTCTTCGGCATGGGGGGAGAATATTGAGTTTCCTTAACCTTAGGACTTTCTTCATCAGCAACCACTTACTTAACCTTTCTCTTCTTCCTTTGATTCTGGGATGGTTCCAGAGTGTGTGATTCTTTCTGAGCTGCTTCAACCTCTTCCATAGATAGAGGGTAAAATTCTTCAGATTCTCTGAAAAACCCCATCTTCATCCTCTTTAAGGTAACATCACTAACCAGTATAATCTTGCAATTATGAACTTTTGATTTGCATGCAACCTTGAAAGATTCTAAGCACCGAACTATCAGCTTAGATAGTAAGGTAAAGAACATGATGATCGGAGCTCTCAAATTGCCTTCTTTGATGTTCTGGATTGTAACCAAGTCATGCCTCATCAGATTTATCTTTCTTAGATTTACTATGAAATCTAAGACATAAATATCACTTTTCTTCAAATTGTCTTTATCACCTCTTCTCAGAACCAGAAATCCATGTACCCAAAGCTAAAGGATTCTATTGTTCGGAGTGAGATGAGAAATCTTAATGGTTGAATCATCCTTAAGTCCAAGACACTTCAGTGACTTTTCCTTGTTGAAACTTTATTACACATCGGGATGTTTGTGTGAGAAGAATTCAACTTCTCCTTCATAGGATAAACCCACCAAGCTCGCAGCCTAGGTGTAAGATAGCTTATGATTCTTCCCATAATACTTGAAAGAAAACCAATCCCTTCCGTCTTCCATTTGGAAGGAAACAGACTCGTAGAACTCGATCAGCAAATCAGTATAAACTGGATCCTGTTTATCTGAATTTTCTACGCAGACATCTTCCCATCCATTCAGTCTTATTTACTTTGAAATAATAGAATCAAGCTCGTATAAATCCAGATGAACTAACATTTCCCTGAAGACTAACCACTTAGAGATTGGTTTTGATGTTGACATATCTTGAGATGTTGCTTCAACAGACATTCACAGTGGATAATTCTGAAAGATTCGGAATGGTTTTGGAATGTTCAGAACTGGTCTTAAGAAGATCAGTAGGGCTTCGACACGAGATAGATTTCAAAACCGATGTGGGACGAGTCTTTGGGGTCCCCTTTATATAGGCGATGGCTGTGATAGTTGGTCTTCCAAAAGCCATCTAATGGTTGAAAAATCTTTGATCTGGTATGACGGTCGAAAACACTCCCTCAAGGAAAAACATGACTCCGATCTTGTGAGGTTTTAAAGAAAACATTCGGATTTGAAGAAAACTAGAATATGAACTTTTAAAACTTAGAAAAATACCAGCAAGAAAAAATATGATTACAAAACGATATGTAAGAAAATCATATCATTCAGATTGGCTAGAAATATTGTTCGTAATTGGTAATATTCTTCTTGAGTAATAAATTTAAAAATAAACTCATTACGAAAGTTCCAGTACGAAAAAAAACGTCAAGAAAAAAAATCCGAGTATGAAAATTTCCATTCTGAAAAATTCCATTACGAAAATCTCGTTACGAAAACTCCATTATGAAAATCGCCATTCCAGAAATTATTATTCAGAGAATTCCAATCCTGAAAATTTCAGTTCCGGAAATTCCCTTTCTGGGGATTTTAGTTTCAGAAATTTCCATTCCAGAAAATTCAGTTATGAAAATTTTGTAAAACTAACTTCGAATGAAAAAAAATAGTTACAAAAAGTTTGAAAAAATAGATTACGAAAAGTTTAGTTACAATAACAAAAAAATTTACTCCCCCTATGAAAAGGAGTTTATTAATGTTGGGAGAATTGTTCAACAAAAAGTTAATAAAGAATGATTACCTTACAGTTATCATTCCTAACATTTGTTTAATATATTCAAATCTATCAGAGGGTAAAGATTTTGTGAAAATATCAGCAAGTTGATCTTGCGTTCTGATAAACTGAAGAATGATATCTCCTTTTAGTGTGTGATCCTTAAGAAAGTGATGCCTAATGTCTATGTGTTTTACACGAGAGTGATGTGCAGGGTTCTTACTTAGGGAAATGAAACTTGTGTTATCACAAAAAATTTGAGTCTTAGTAAAAATCAGGCCATAATATATGAGTGTTTGTTGCATCCACAACACTTGAGCACAACAAATTCCTACTACTACATATTCAGCTTCAGCAATGGAAATTGCTACAGAATGTTGCTTCTTGCATGACCAAGAAACTAATAAATCTCCTAAGAAATGACAAGTTCTGGATGTACTTTTTCTATCCATTCTACATCCACTAAAGTCAGCATCCGAAAAACATTTTAGAACAAAATCATTCCCAGAACTATAAAATTATCCTAAATGCATGGTCCCCTTTAAGTAGCGAAAAATTCTTTTCACCGACTTTTAGTGAGATTCCTTAGGATTGGATTGATATCTTGCACATAAGCATATTGAGAACATTAAGTCTGGTCGACTGGCTATTAAGTAAAGTAAACTTCCTATCATACCTCTAAAAGATGTTTGATCTAGTGGTTTCCCAGCTTCATCAAGATCTAAGGAATTTGAGGTACTAATGGGAGTACTTATACTCTTAGTATTGTCATAACCATACTTTTTGAGATGATCTTTAATATACTTATGTTGAGATATATAAGTTCTTTCTAGTCTTTGAGAAATTTTAAAACCAAGGAATAAAGTTAACTCACCCATCATACTCATTTCAAACTCAGATTTCATTAGACTTGAAAAAGAATCAGTTAAAGATTTTTGAGTTAAACCAAATATAATTTCATTAACATAAATTTAAAAAAATCAAAAAAAAATTCTTTTCTTTATTTATAAAAAGGTTTGGATCTATATTTCCCTTAACATAGTTATTTTGAAGCAAAAAATCTTGTGAGTTTATCATACCAAGCTCGTGGGGCTTCATTAAGGCCATACAAATCTTTGGTAGGTCTAAAAACATGATCAGGATGTTTTGTATCTTCAAAGTCAGGAGGTTGTTCAAAAAAAAACTTCCTCTTGAACATAATCGTTAAGAAAAGCACATTTCACATCCATTTGAAAATGTTTGAAATTAAAGAATACTACAAAGGCAAGTAAAATACAAATAGATTCAAGTCTAGCTACTACATCATAGGTTTCTTCATAGTCTATTCCATCTTGCTAATTATAGCCTTTAGCAACTAGTCTAGCTTTATTTCTTAAAATAACTCCATTTTCATCACACTTGTTTCTGAAGACCCACTTTACTCCAATAACAGAAGTTTCATTAGGTCATTCAACCAAGGTCCAAACTTTATTCCTTTCAAATTCATTTAGCTCATCTTGCATGGATTTGACCTATTCATCATCAGCTAAAGAATCATCAGTGCTTTTTGGTTCCAACTGGGAAAGAAATGATAGATGTTCTACTTCATTTATCAAGGAACTCCTAGTCCTTACAGGTTGATTTACATCAACAATGATGCTATCACTAGGATGATTCTTAAGAAACACCTGATTTGGGTTTTGTAAAGCCTGTTCATCAACATAAGGCAGAAAGTCTTCTAGGGTAAATGTTTCAGAAGTATCTTATTGAAAATTTTTCTTATCAGAAGGATCTTCTATCAAAGGTTGACAATCAGTTTTTGAAAACACATCTGAGGATGTAGGTTGGGACAGTTTAAAAACAAAAGGATCAAATTCATCAAATTTTACATGCACTGTTTCTTCAACAATACAAGTATTTTTATTAAAAACTCTATATGCCTTAGAAGTTGTGGAGTAGCCTAAGAAAATTCTTTCATCATATTTTGGTGCGAATTTATGTAAATTATATTTAGTATTAAGAATGAATACTTTGCAACCAAAACCCTTGAAGTAGGAAAGTCTTGTTTTTCTACCGTTCCATAACTCATAAGGAGTTTTATTAAGAAAAGGTCTAATCAAAACTCGATTTATAGTATAACAAGCAGTACTTACAGCTTCAGCACAAAAATATCTAGCTATAGAATATTCACTCAACATGGTTCTAGTTATCTCTTGAAGAATTATGTTTCTTCTTTCAACTACACCATTTTGTTGAAGAGTTCTAGGTGCTGAAAAATTGTGAGTAATACCTTTTCTACTTCAAAAATTTTCAAAATCAGAATTTTGAAATTCTCCTCCATGATCACTGTGAATAGTTTTCAGTTGAAGGTTTTTCTTATTTTTAACATGGGCTCTAAAACTTTTGAAATAAGAAAAATCGTCATATTTCTTTTCTAGAAAATAGACCCATGTAAGTCTAGTGTAGTCATCAACTCGAAAAAACACATAGTATTTTCCTCCAATGCTTCTGGGTTGTGTTGGACCAAAAATATCCAAGTGAACTAACATTAATGCATCAGTTGATGAGACTTCACTGATTGATTTAAAACTATATTTATGTTTCTTTCCATATTGACATTGATCAAAAACTTTAGAAGAATCACATATAAGCTCCAGTAGATCCTTAACTAGTTTCTTCTTAGAGAGTTTACATAAGTTCCTATGGTTACAGTGACCTAGTCTTATATTCCATAACTAGGAATGATCTTCCATTGCACTAAGGCAAGGTAAATCTTGGATTCTAAGGTCTTATAGGTTCAAAGTTTAAACATTCTCTTACCTATTGGCTGAGAGAATAAATTCTTCTTGGGAATTGTGAACTAAGCATTTATCATTCCTAAAATTCACAAGGTATCCTTCATCACATAACTGACTTATGCTAATGAGGTTGTGCTTAAGACCCTTAACAAATAAAACATTTGAAATCAAAGTTTTACCAAGAAGAAAAATATTACCTATACCAACAATTTCTCCCTGAGCATTATCTCTGAAAGTTACCTTGCCTCCTTTCGTTTTGATAATATTTTCAAAATAGCTTTTGTTTCTTGTCATGTTCCGAGAACATCCACTATCCATGTACCATGTATTGTTGTTGGTACTCCCTTTATCTTCCTGAAATCAATAAAAGAATTAGTCTTTCGGAACCCAAACTTGTTTGGATCTAATATTTCTAGACAATAAAATTTTAGGCACCCACATCTTCTTTGAAAAATATGCCCTATGAAAACCTAAAGATTGGGTTTTTTTTAATGAACAATTCTTTGCTCAGTGACCACCACATTGACACTTGGTACAAAATGGAGCACTTTGTGGAACAAAGTAATTGTTACTAAAATTTGGTTTAGCATGGGTATAACCAAATCCAGATTTGTTTCTTAAAGGTCGTATTTGAGAATACATTTTATCAAAATTTTCCTTACCATGGGTAATGTTTGATAAACACTTCTTTAAGGAAAAAATTTTGGACTTGAGTTTTATAACCAAGTTTTTATCTTTAAATTCATTATATTTAGAACTAGAGCTAGGCTCAAAGACACTTTTCTTGGAAATTATTTTTTTAACTCTTTAGAAAGTTTGTTCTTCTCAGAACATACTTCCTCAAGATTTTTTGAAATATTTATAAATTCAGCATTTTTCTTATCAAGATCTTTAGTAAGATCTGATATTTCTTTTGTAAGAATATAATTCCTAGAGTTTTCCTTATCAAGTTTTTTATTGAGTTTAGAATTCTCAATTTCAAGAAGTTCAGCAAAACTAGAAACCTCTTCATAGGTAGGTAAAGTATTTTCTTTATCAGAAGAAGATTCTTCATCAGAAGAGTTATAATATTCTCTATAATTAGAATTTAAAGAAACATTGGTCAATGATTCATCATTTCGTACCTTAGCCATAAAACAATGATTGTTAATGGGTAATCTGGCTACAAGACCAAGATTCTTCTATCCTGAAGATTCATAATCAGAAGATTAATCTGAAGAGTCACCACCAATAGCACTGCAGGTGTCATTTTCTTTTAGAACTTTCTTAGCTTTGGCTTTATAATACTTATTTCGGTTCCTTTCATAATTCCTTTCTTTCCTTTCATTATTTTTGAGCAAAGGGAAATCTTGTCTAATATGTCCTACTTTCTTACATTTATAACAAGTAACTTCTCCATCTTTCCTATCTTTCCTTTCCTTTTTCTTATACTTGGACTGGAAATTTCTCTGGCTAGCTATCTTGTTCATCCTTCGAGCAAGATTTGCTAATTAATTTTTTGAGATTTCACTCTCACTAGATTCGGATTGGATAACAACTTTATTAGAAATGGATCTAGTTACCCTCTTAGGAGTCTTAGCTTTCATATGATTTGATTTTTTTTAAAAGCAATAGTACCATTACCATTCTTCTTCTTGATGTTGTCAACATCTCTCTTCATTCTTGTTTCATGTTGGATAAGAGTTCCAAATAGTTTGTCAAGGGAAATTTGAGTGACCTTCCTATTCCCATCAATAGCTGTTCTTTTGGATTCCCACTAATTGGGCATAATATCAATTATTTTATCCACAAGAGCTTCATCATCTAGACCTTTCTCTCCCATAGACTGAATACTATTCCCTATAGTCATACATTTCTGTTGAACATTGCAAATTGGTCACCATAAGAAAAATTGAAGCCATGGTATTCAGCTCTAAGCATAGCTCTCCTAGTCTCAATCACTTTAGAAGTGCCAAAGTGTGTAACCTATAACTTCTTCCAGATACAACTAGCTGCTTCACAAGAAGAAATTTGGCTACATATATTTATATTCATAGAACAAAGTAAGGTATTTCGTACCTTATAATTGAGTTGATACTCTTTCTTTTCCTGGTTAGTGAAAGTTCTAATTTCCTTATCAGGAATTTTATAATCACCAGTAAGCATTGTGAAATTATCCACGCCAGTATTGATAATAAAAGTATTCATTCAATTTATCTAGTACTCATAGTCATTACCATCAAATATTGGTGGTATTTTAGGATTTAGATTGTCAATATAACCAACATTGACTCCTGCCATTCTTAAAATAACTTTGGAAACCAAACTAGTTAGTAGAAAAAGTTCATAACCACAATGTTTGGAATGACAATTCGGAATGAAAAAGTTTGGAATGACAAATTTCAGAATGACAATTCAGAATGAAAATGTTCGGAATGACAATTAACACTTTTTAAGAAAAGAAGAAGAACAATGAAAAAGTGATCAAAAAAACTTATATGTGAGTATAAGTATTTCAGAGACCTCCTCTGATACCAATTGTAGGATCGAAATAATGATGTAGATGCTCGAAATACCAGAGGGGGTGGGGTGAATTGTACACTTTAAAAATTCCTTAGACAAGTTAAAATCTAAGTTTAACAAAGTTAAACTAAGATAATTCACAACACCTCTAACACCAATTTGAGAATTGGAACTAAGGTTTACAAAATGAGACTCTACCTTAAAGTGTATAGAATCTAAACTTATCAGAGTACAAGTATATGGAAATATAAGAGGGTTATACTTTCCTTACAATACAAAAGTGTAGTGAAAAAACAAGTAGTAAAACTATAAGTAACAAGATATAAGTCTTTTAACGCAAAGAGAAGGGTATCCAACAACCTTGGATAAAGGTCCCTTGATTTATACTTTCAAGAAAGTCTGTCTTACCCACACCAGGGTAAGCCCTCGATACGAAGATCGGAATCTCTGTCTTGATATCCCCGCAAGCCCTCTAATTCAAGGTAGTTGGAACCTCTATCTTCCTTAGAAAGGAATCCATCGAACTTTAAGGTAGTTAGCACCTCTGTCTTCCTATCCTCGAAAGCCCTCGAATTTAATCACCAATATTCGGAGTCGCACGAAGAAATCTGAACGAGCGGTTCAGTATGCAGAAAGCATGAAAGGATTCTCTCTCTATAAATCACCTTTAACATAATGTGGTCTCTAGATCGATCAACTTCATTAATGAGCTCTTTCAAATAAGCTCCTATTTATAGGAAAATTTCAACGGTCGGCTCCCTCCTCCAACGGTCATATTTTCCATGAAATTCGGAGGGACCTGTACACGTGTAACTCAACCAACGGTTAATTAGAAATAGAATAGACGACATAGTTTAATAATAAATCATGTATAACTGAATGCAAAACATCATTTTGAAATGGAGAAAAAGTAAGTAAGAGCCATATAAAATTTTGGAGTGTAAGAAAATTAAAATTTTGGAGTCTAACCAAAGTGAAATTTGGAGTCTATGTTAAGAAAAGTTTGGATTCTATTTATAGGAATTCGGAGTCTGGTTTCACTAGAGATCGGAATATGAACTTGCAGAGTTCGAAGTAGAACTAGTAAAAGTTCGGAGTCGAAATTCATAAGATTTCGGAGTCGAACTACTTAAGAGTTCAGAGTTGAACTTACTTAAGAGTTCAGAGTCGAACTACTTAAGAGTTCAGAGTCGAACTAATTAAGAGTTCAGAGTCGAGCTACATAAGAGTTCGGAGTCGAAATGCTTAAGAGTTCGGAGTCAAACTGTTTAAGAGTTCGGAGTCAAACTACTTAAGAGTTCGGAGTCCAGAATTCGGATTGGAACTTCATAATAGGTCACATATAGAATTCAGATCCTAAAAAACAGAATGCATCAATTATTTACATTATATGATTCCCAAATTTGGTTAAGAATCCGGTTTTTGTACTTAAGAAAAATATTGCTATGTATAAGGAAATCTAGGTTAGGGTAAATTTCCTTAAAGAAGAAAATTTTCCTTTTGGAGGTAAAACATACATTTGCTTATGTATAAGGTGTTTGTGATTTTGAAAAAAAGAAGGAATGGAAAAGTCATAAGGAAAACCTTATTGACTCAACATAAATAAATTAATAAATTTAAATTGAGCATCTAAAAAATGCTTATATTTTCGGAACTAGCGATAATTAAGCAGAATAAATATTTAATCACATTAAAGAAAACCTTACATGGATGCGTTACAATTTAATTGTGACATCCGCATCCCTAACACATTTGGTTGATTTAGAGTCCATCATCATTCTCAATTACAATTTTTTATCTTTTGTATTTTAACCTTTTAGTTTAATTAAAAAAAACTCAAAATAGGAATTCTCTCAACTTTTGACTATCTAAACATTGTCCAAAGAAATATTTTTAGTGAAATAGATTATGTGCTCTCTGTGGTTTGACCCTGCTCGCCACTTTTATAGTAGCCAGTTGGTTATAAAATTTGCAAATTGGACACACTGCGACCCAACACAGTCGGAGTTAGCTCAGGCATAACAAGACTAAGAATTCAAGAAAAAAATTTGGAATTGAAGCCATCCACAAACAACCTACTCAAAAAACATGCACAATTTCAAGGATTGAGTAGTGAAGACCCATTATATGCATGTGAACAAATTTCTTGAAGTCTGTTACACATTTAAATATAACGGAGTAACATATGATGCGTTGATCCTGCGACTGTTTCCATTCACATTGTTGGGGAAAGCGAAGTACTAGTTGGAAAGTCTCGAACCCGAAACAGTTTTCACTTGGGAAGTGTTGAGAATAAAATTTCATGGTCGATATTACACGACAACTCAATATTTTAAAAATAATAGAAACCTTGACTCCTTTTGGAAAATTGAATATGAATCATTAGGAGAAGCTTGGGAAAGATTCAAGTCCATGTTAAGACGTTGTCCTCATCATGGGATGAAGTTGGAAAACAAGTTGCAAGATTTCTACTATGGACATCAACCTATGAGTAAGTCTACAATCAACCCAGCCGCTGGCAAAGCATTCATGGAAATAGATCCTAAGGATCTGTAAATATTAATTCAAAACATGGCCGAACACAGTTTCTAGTGGCCAGAATCTTTTTCAAGTAGAAAGGAAGGAGTGCATCAAGTTGATGCCCAGACATCCATGGCTGCACAATTTGATGTTCTTAATAAGAGGATTGACAAATTTTCAGAAAAACTGCCTATGCCAGTCCATGTTATTCAAACTGAACACTGTCTACATTGTGGTGGTCCTCATGATTATTCCATGTATCCATATAACACATCCGAGACCAAGATGTCTGAAGCTAACTTTGTTGGCTACAACAAAGGGAATTATGGAGACAACTACAACACTAACTTGCGAGGAAATAACCAAAATCAATGTTGGAAGAAGCCATCGACTACTCAACCAATGAACCAGAACCTGGGTCCACCTAGATTTCCTGCTCAATCTTCCTTCAGACCCACCATGAAATCACAAGAGCAAAGATATAAACTAAAATACCGACCCACATTTCATAAAAAACAACAATATAAAGAGAAGAAGCAAACAACAGACTTGGACCCTTCTACAATGCAAGGTAAAAATGATTTGTGAGAAACTATAGCTAAACTAATGATGTCCAATCAATCAATGTTTGAGTTACAATATATGGAATTCCAAAACTTGCAGTCAACAACTCAAAACTTACAAGCTTCCTTGCGTAACATTGAAAATAAAGTCGGTCAGATAGCTGGAAAAATGTAGAACTGACAACAAGGAACTGTACCAAGAAGCACAAGAGTTAATCTAGAGAAGAATTAAAAGCCATCACATTGCGAAGTGGCGCATAGTTACCAAAGAACCAAATGCCTGATGTTCAACCAACAAATAATATGCCTATACCTGCACTGATAATGAATACTCAACAAAAAAATCAATCCAACTTAAAGCTAAAGAGGCGGAAGATCAAAAAAACTTGTAAAAAATGAAAATGAAAGGAAGGAAAAAGAAAATGAGGCACTCAATGAAAGAGTGAAATCCCACATACCACCTCCTCCATTTCAGCAAACACTAAAGAATAAGAATTTAGATGTTCAATTTTCAAAATTCATGGAGACGTTCAAAAGGCTTCAAAAAAATATTCCTGTTGTGGAAGACATCACACAAATTCCCCGCTATGATAAATTTCTCAAGGACCTTCTGTAAAAAAGATAAAAATTGGATGATGTGGGAATAGTAATAATGCACGAGGAATGTTCAAGAGTCATACCCAGATCTATACCTCCAAAACTAAGAGACCCTGGGAATTTCACTATTCATTTCAAAATTGGAGGAAGTCAATTCGGAAGAGCTTTGTGCGACCTCAGAGCTAGTGTAAATCTCATGCCTTTTGGGATCCTTGAAGAACTGGGCATCACAGAATTGAAGCAAATGAGGGTCACCATGAAAATGATTGAACAATCAGTGAAGCATCCTCTACGGATTCTAGAGGACGTAGTTATCATGGTTGATAAATATTACTTCCCTACTAATTTCAATTTCCTCAATATGGAATAAGACAAGGATGTCCCACTCATTCTCTGGAGACCCTTCTTAGAAACATGCAAAGCGCTGGTTGATGTCCAAGAGGGAAAGTTAATTTTTAGAATTGGGGATGAGAACATAACATTTTATGACCAAATGGATATAAAAAAATGATCTCTAGAAGACTGTATTTTCTTGGATACGATTGAAGAATGGGATGAGTTGGCAAGCAATGCAATGGATCTTGTAGAATTACACAAAGAAAATAAAGATTTCACAGAATCAATCGAGGTAGTGGAATTCATCAGAAACATAGTCGAGCCTTTAGATAGACATGAATTCACTTCACTCACTCCATCACTTGAAAATCCTCCAACAATCAAGCTTAAACCCCTTACATCAAACCTGAGATACAGTTTCTTGGGATATTTAAACACCTTACCATCATCAATGCTAATCTTTCAATGGAAAGAGATATCAAATTGCTCAATGTCCCATCACAATGGAAGCTAGCAATAGGATGGATGATTTCTGATCTAAAAGGTATAAGTCCAACCATATATACTCATAGAATACATATGGAAGATAATTCAAAACCTTACAGGCACCCACAATGACTCTTAACACCTCCCATGAAAGAAGTAGTCAAGAAAGAAGTCATTAAACTTCTTGATGCTAGTTTAATATTTCCAATCTCTGATAGTCAGTGGGTTAGCCCATTTCAAGCAGTACCTAAAAAGGGCAGAACTACAGTATTTGAGAATGATAAAATAGAATTGATAACCAAAAGAACAATGACTTGATGGAGAGTGTGCGTCAACTATCAAAAATTGAATGATTCCACCAGAAAATATCACTTCCCATTACACTTTATTGATCAAATCCTTGAATGATTAGCAGGGAGAGATTAATATTGTTTTCTGGATGGATACTCAGGCTATAATCAAATAGCACTGACATCATAGGATCAAGAGAAAATCTTGTTCACTTGTCCACATGGTAATTTTTCTTATCAGAGAATGCCTTTTGGAATGTGTAATGCACCAGCCCCATTTCAACGATGCATGATGTAAATGTTCCATGACATGATTGAAGAGTTCTTGGAAGTATTCATGGATGAATTCTCTGTGTATGGAGATTCTTTTGATGACTGTCTAAAACTTTTGGATAAGGTTTTGGAAAGATGGGAAGAAAAGAATATGGTGCTTAATTGGGAAATGTCACACTTCATGGTACCACGTGGAATAGTCTTAAGTAATCAAATTTCAAAGAAAGGAATTGAAGTTGATGTTGCAAAGATTAGTACAAACTCTGAGTTACCCATGCCTTCTTTAGTTCGTTCCATTTGAGGTTTTCTTGGGGATGTTGGATTCTATAGAAGATTCATTAAGGATTTACCTATTATTGCCCGACCCCTTACGAACCTCACATTTCACATTATCCCTGAATGTCAGGAATCATTTAAATTATTAAGGGAGTGTTTGGTTGATGCCCCGATAATGATTTCACCTGATTGGGAGCAACCATTCGAGTTAATTTGTGATGCCAGTGACTGGGAAGTTGGAACTACCTTGGGAGAAAGAAAAGAAAGGATCATTAGGCCAATCTACTATTATATCACACTTTGAATGAGGCTCAACATAATTACAAAACAACTAAAAAAGAGCTGCTAGCAGTTGTCTTTGCTTTCAAAAAAATTCGATCCCATCTGTTGTTCTCAAAAGTCACTGTCTATACAGATCACTCTGCACTTCGGTATTTGATATCCAAGAAAGATGAAAAACCCAGAATCATTTGATGGATACTGTTACTTCAGGAACTTGACATTGAAGTGAAGGGAAAAAGGGAACAGAGAATGTCGTTGCTGATTATTTATCACGCCTCGACAATGACATAAGTGAAATCAATGTTGAAATAATCAATGAAACATTTCCTGATGAACAACTCTATTCCATTGAAACAATCACACCTTGGTATGCTAATTTTGTGAACTACTTAGCTTCAGGTGTGATAAATCTAGATTTATCAAAGAAACAGAGGAAAATATTTTTGAATGAAGAACGCCATTACTACTGGGATGATCCTTTACTTTTCAAAGACAATGTGGATGAAATGATAAGAAGATGCATCCTTGAAAAAGAAGTTGATAGTGTTTTGAACTTGTGCCACACTAGAGAAGATGGGGGACACCATGGGATTAATCGAACAATCAGTAAAGTGTTACAATGGGGTTTTTACTGGCCGACCATGAATCATGATATTTGTGAATTCTTCAATAATTTTGATAAATTCCATTGAACTGGGGGTATAAATGGAAGCGCAAAATGCCAAAACACTCAATCATGGGAATTAAAATTTTTGACTTTTGGGGAACTAACATCATGGGTCCTTTTCCTAAATCTTTTTGGAAAATCCTATATCCTTGTCTTTGGGTACTATGTGTCAAAATGGGTGGAAGATGAAGCATTTTTGGAAAATACTGCTCGAGTCATCATCAAATTTTTAAAGCAACACATTTTTACCCGGTTCGGAATTCCATGTCTCATAATCAGTGACCGCGGTACCCACTTCAATAATGCGTTGGTTCAGAATCTAATGACTTTTCATGGATGTCACCACATTATGAGCACCCCATACCATCCACTGACCAATGGCCAAGATGAGGTTTCAAACCGAGAAATTAAGGGTATTTTGGACAAAACTGTAAATACATCTAGGAAAGATTGGGTCACTAAACTTGATGACGCACATTGGGCCTACAGAACATCCTACAAGACACCTATTGAAATTTCCCCATATTAGTTGGTCTTTGGAAAAACTAGCCACTTACCTATATAATTGTAACATAAAGCTTATTGGGCTGTGAAGAAACTGAATTTTGATTTCAAAACAGCCCAAGAGAAGCGTTTTCCATAGATGAATGAACTAGATGAGATGAGGAGAGAATCATATGACAATGATTTGATTTACAAAGTAAAAACTTGATCCTGGCATGACAAATGGATCCAAAAAAGAAATTTTTCAGCAGGTTACAAATTTATCCTCTTCAACTCATTACTTTGAATCAGGGCTAGAAAACTGAAGTCGAAGTTGTCAGGTCCTTACACTGTCACAATTGTTTATCCACATGGTGCTGTCGAAATTTCTGATGGGAAGATACCTCCATTCCAAGTTAATGGTCAATGCCTTAAACATTACCACACTTCAGATATGATAGGAATCATTGAATAACTACAATTACAATGAGAAGTTATCCGTCTGGATGAAGACATTAAACATAGCGCTGATTGGAAGGCAACCCGACTGCTTCTTCATTCTTTGGTCTTTGTTTTATTCCTCTATCTCTATCTCTCTATCTCTTTTTGTGGATACAGCTAAAAAAAGTCTAGATCATCTGATTCTTCCATGGTCAGTGATGTTCCTGTTTCGTATCCCTCTAACTTAGTACGACGGATGACTCAACACCTAGCGGATATCGAGCGCCTGCTTGAGGAACTTTCATTAGATATTCATGGTTAGTAGCCGACACCACCACAAAGAGCACAAATTCCATTCCTTCCTCACCAGATTCATGCTCACTATGCTCCGGAGGTGGTTAATCCCACTAAGCATCCCCATGAGATCGATGACACAACCACTAGTTCTTGCAATAGGAAGAGGAGTTCTGAGATGATGGACCAGGATGACTGAACATTGTCCATTCGTCTAGCTGAAGACGTAAAACTTAGTGCTTCCTGGGAGGCAACCCATATTATTGTTTCATTTTCCCCTTTCTTCTTTTAACTATTATAGTTTTTTTAGGAAATAAAACATGTCATGTGTGAAATTTTTTTAGCTACTCTTGATATTTGGGTGCACTTTTCACTGTCCTGCATATCAGCTTCCATTTATATTATCCTTTGTGTTATCTTCATGATATGATGCAGGTATGTGTTGTCCCTGTGTAGATTTTACAGGTATATCATTATGGAGATTCATCAGATACAAACAACCTCTCTGTGTCTATCTATACTTACACAGGGATGTGTATTATTTTTGTCATATTTTATGCTTCCAACAACACCATGTAAAAAACAAAAAAAAAACAAGAAAATTTTGATAAAACTAACATTCTTGGTATTAATGAACCCACATAAAATCCATTGTATTTTTGTTGCAACACAGTCGAAAACATACCACTTATGTCCCTAGGTAGTTTGAACACCTGATTCTTGTTGGTAATTCTTTGATCTTTGATCTCATGACTTAGATGATTACTGATATTATTTCATGATTCCAATTTTTTTTTTCAAAAACTTGTATTTTGTTTGAGAAACGTATTTTCACTCATGCTCATCTGTGCTGTCCAACATTATATTTCCATACCCATGAGGACTCTGAGCCATTTTAAAATCAGCTCTTATTTCTCTTTTTTCTAGAGGGATTCTCAACCATGTTTTGTCTTCTAGAACTTTCCATGTTATTCCAACAAAGTGATAGAAATTTTTAATGTTTCACTAAAATGATCGATACATCTGTTTGATTATTTAGCCCCATTGAAAAACTGAGTCACCTATACATTTTCTCCAATGTATAGCCCTTAGAAGCCATGAAAGAGCCTTTTAGGATGATCCCAATCCGATACTCTTATCTACCAATTTCTTGAATTTTTGCATGAGAATTTTCAATCTAAGTGTGGGGGAGAGATTTACTCATGGATAGGGTTCTTTGAGGGGCAATGAGTCATTTTATGTACATAGATTGACATTATCCCATCCTGGTCATATGAGTTATATTTCATAGTATCCACATTCATTACATATATTTTGATATAGGCTTATAAATTCCTTTTGGTTCCAACAATGAGTACATTGGTGATCATTACACGGTAACCCTCCCTCTTAGGGATACCAATAAAAGTGATGATCCCTTACTCTAGGAACTAGAGAGTTTTCTATATGAACTACCTTCATTGAGACATTACAGTGTATACGCTACATGTGTACCATTCTTTGGGATTATTGTCTGACATTTATTTCAGGGGGTTTTTGAGTTGATACTCACCCGTTTTTCTTGACTATATTATTTGAGTGAGTTGTGTTTAAAAAAAGAGTGAAAATTTGGATTTTCATATTCTTGGGGAAAAGCAATGTTTTAAGTGTGGGGGAGTGAGAGTTTGAGGGAGAAATTTGAGGGATACATTTGGTTGGACATATATCATGCATTTATTTCAGGATTCAACCCTCCTTTTTATCAAGAAGATGTCAATTTTTTTAACCACCATCCCACAACCTTATAGACAGTTGAACCTCATGTAAAGTCCTTGAGATTGGTTCATTTTTTTATTTCCACTAGTGGAGATGTGAAATTCATGGAAAGCCTATGGTTAGCATGCATGTGCATGAGAATTGAGAAAAACTTTTATCATATATTTTTGAGAGATGGGAGTGATGGAAAGGTTGGTCACATGATACACGAGTTTATGTACTTGTTTTGAAAATAATGTGAGTGGAAGATAAAATTGATTCTAAAAATTGGAGTTTTAAATGAAGCATGATATTTTATGGGTAAAATAGATTGAAAATTTTTGAATTTGTAATTTTGATGTTTTGATTTTTCTAAGACCACTTGTGTTTTCTTTATGATTGTTTTTCCCAAAAGTGCAAAAGTTTAAGTGTGGGGGATTTGATGTACGTGTATTTTACATGTATTTTTTATTATTTTATAACTTAGTTTTAATTAATTAGTTTAACCAATTTTTATATTTTTAGTTTATTTTTGTAGTTTTGTATTAGTTTAGATATTTTGATAATTTTTAGTTAATTTATATACTTATATTAGTAATTTAGTATTTCTATAAGTTATATTAATTTTATATATTTTATTTAACAATATTTTATTATTATTAATTTCTCTAATTTTAGTTTAGTTTATTTTATTAATATTTATTAGTATGTATATTTTAATTTGTATTTTATTTTATTATTTGGTTGTGTTAATAAAATAGTATATTTTATTAGTTTATTATGTTTAATAGTAGTATTATATTTAATTACATCTGCATTAATATTTAAATACTATTATTATTATTATTAAACTTTTATATTAATAGATTATTTTAAATTTTGAATTCTAAAATTTTAATTTAACTTTTTTTTATTTCACCCTATCCACGCACCACCCCTCCCCTTTTGACCCCTTCCCCTCTCCCACGTCACCCCCTAACCTCCCCTTTCTCTCTCCAATCACAGTACCACTCAACCCGCCACCATTTCCCACGTCGCACCCGACCCCCCTACTTAACCTGTCGCACCCCGTCTGCTACCCAGCACCCCATCGCACCCCACTCTCCCCGCCGCCCCCTACCGCTACCCCACATCCCATCGCCCAGCCTCCCTCTCCACTTACCCCCCATCCCAGCTTCCCCCCTGTGGCCCATACTCTCTCCACATTACCCCTCCGTCGCGACCCACTCACCCCCCACTGCTTCCCCCCCTGCTTCCCCTTCCCCCACCTATCCTCTGCTACCTACAACCCGCACCCCCATCCCCTCTACCTCACCCGCTGGCCCTCCCCCATCCCACTACTCTCTCTCTCTCTCTCAGAACCCGCACCCTGCCAGCCCATCATCGTGCCTCTCTAGCTCTACCCACCTTCTTCCCTACCTAATCCTCTACCCCCTCTCCACTCACCCGGATGAACCTCTTCCTCACCGTCACCCCGTCGCGCACCCACTCCCCTTTCTCAACCCACTTCGTGTTTGCAGTGCACCGGTCAACGCCGTCTGAGCAACCGCCGCAAGTCCCCATCACCTCGCTCAAGCTGCCCCTACGTCACGCCACACCAGGAGCTGACCATCATCTGCTTCATCACTCACATCCTTTGTTCTAGTGGTCGCGTAGTTGGTGCGCAACGTCATCACGTGCTGAGGTGTGGTCAGATATTGAAGAACAAATTGCATGCAACAAGAGTGAAGACTGACATGATTATTTGTTAGTAACACGATTTTATTTTACATGACATGTCATCTTATTACCGTGCTTACATTTTTAGGTGTGATGTCGGGGTGATATTCTTAGTGTCGGGATGTTGGTTGAGTAATTAAAATTATTGCGCATGCCATGCAACGGTATCGTTTGATGATTAATTGGTAATTAAATTTATTTTAAATGAATGTTTAGCTGTTTAAATTATATTTTCACTAAATTAACTACTAAAATTAAAACTGGACATTTTAATAATATGTTGACGCAGTGGTCTGAGAAGGTGAACAACATTGACCGATGGTAAGTGCAAATTGGTGACACAACTTTTTGAGAAACGAGTTGTGTCATTTCATTGTATAGTTCGGTACTTGAACGAGTTTTCTAATTTATTTATGACACCATAGAATGAGACCTTAACTAAATTGAGATATTTAAATTGGGCATCTAAAAAATTCTTATATATTCAAAACTGGTGATAAATAATCATAAGAGATATTTAATCACATTAAAGAATAACTTGCATGGCTGTGTAGCAATTTAGTTGTGACATCAACATCCCTAACAAATTTTGTTTCTTTAGTGTCCATAATTATTCTCAATTACCATTTTATTTTTATATTTTTTCCTCTCACCTATTAGTTTAATTAAAAAAAATAAAACTCAAAATAGGAATTCCCTCAACTTTTGTCCGTTTAAACATTTTCCAACAAAATATTTTTAGTGAACTATATTCTGTGCTCTCTGTGGTTCGACTCTTCTCGCCACTTTTATAGTATCCAGTTGTTTAAAAAAATTTGCAAATTTGATGCGTTGTGATGCGCGTACCATTTACCTTACCATAATAAACACCTTTTACCTATTAAACAAATATTTTTATGTTGGTGCATTAGTAAAGTTATATGTCTAATACGTTATGAAGATTAATGTGTTGCTATAATGACTAATTTAATATCACAAAATTATGTTTAATCAATGGTTTAAAATGGGTCCAATATACTCTAGGTACACATGAAAAATTGATCACAACTTATTACCCTAAGATGGATGGATATTCAAATTAAAGAGTTCATATATTAGAAGATATGTTATGGTACTATATAATTGGATTGTGTGGTTCATGTGAAGTTCTAATAAAAATATTTGAGTTTTCCTCTAATAATAACTATTTATTTAGATGGACCATTTTGAGTCTCTCTGTGGCATGTTCAATAATTACCATTTTGTTAGATATTTATTATAGAGTCATACCTGATTGGGCCTAACATTATCTAGGAGATGAAAGAGTAGAAAAATGTGATTTAGAAATTATGACACATATCTTCTAGAAGTCTTATATAAATTATAGTTGACGATCCTTTAAATATAGGGTCAATGATTTTCTCATTTGAGTTTGTCCATGAATAGGTCACTGATTAATATGGAAGTAGTGGAAGTTAACACATATATTTGTTACCAAAAATTATTTAAACCCAAAATTTAGTACAATGTGTAATGTATTTCATGTTTAAAAATTAAAAAACTTCTTATCCAGCCCTACTCATGTGACCTAGTTTGACAATATCAAGTTAGAGGTGGATGGTTCCTAAGAAGAGAATCCCATACACATCAATGATCAATGGTTGATGTTTTTATAAGGTATGGGAATTCTTATTTCACATGTGTGAAAAACAATTTGGACCCGAGAAGATGAAAACTAATAATGGGTGGCAGGGATAAAATATAAATGGCCAAACATGTTTCTTTAGAAGGATTGTTTAGTCTTCTTGAGGATGATAAGCATGATGGTAGGCAATTTTTAATCATCATCATCATTTGGTTGAGTGTTCCATTTAACTTTATATCCTTTTAATGTATAAATACAAGAATTTACATTTTTGATTTTTTTATAATAAAATTTAAATAATGTTAGATGAGTGATGTGGAGGAAGAAAAGTGTGTAATTCTTGGTAGAGGGAATTGAAATCCACTTGATAACCATAAGAAATCCATTGTAACTTTTATGGTCCCTAAATATTTGGTGGATAGCTGCCAAAGTTCTAATGGGTTCCAATGTGTTTTTTAAAAGGATAAATATGGTAAATTACAATCAATAATTTTAAACCTTATAATACCTTTCTTGGTATTTTATCATGAAATTCATCTATAGATCATTATTTATCCTATTCTCATTACCTATCATCTCATTGGTTAATCCCTAATTTCATTATTGATATTATCTTCCTACAAATACTCATGTTTTTTATTCATTATAAAAGTTAATGTATATTATCCCTTCTTAATCTTCTTCATTTTATCTTCAAGTAATAATAAGTAAATAACTAATTTTTAATCTTTATATTTTTTTAAATCCTTCAAATACTTTTCTCATTCTCTATTTATAAGTTTACAAAGATAGTTTCTAGGTGATTAATGGAAAGTCTACCAATTTTTTATGTATATTTTATCTTAAATAAAATGATAATAATGTAAGATTAATATATTTTAGTTTTTTATAACCCTTAATGTAGGGGAATAATTTCTTCTTCATCGATTTAAAAGGAGATCAAAAATATTTTTTATAGGTTACCTATCCTATCTCATATACTATTACAAGGATGGGTTAATAGTGGCATGGAGTGGTGTGAGAATCAATCAAAATATATGTATTTCATATTAACAATTTTTTTCAAAATATAGATATTTAAACTAGTTATGGGTTGGTTGAGTTATGATTTCCATGTTATTATTTATGTTATAAAAGATTATATATAACATGTTATGCTTGATTTATCGTACTAGTCATTTATCATTCTAATAAAACAATGAAATATGACATGTAAATATTATATTGATGATCCATACATGTATATAGGTTTCATCATAATTATTTGAAGTAAGTTTATTTTATAGATTCTAGAATAATAATTTTTTGGTACTGTGGATACTGATTGTAGGAACCTTAGATTTCACAGGTGTGATAAAAAATTCAATACATTATATACATTCCCTTATATGGGTGTAAATATAATAAAATTATTAATTGGACACTTTACCAATTCAAATATACATTTTCAAATTATTAATATTGTCTACAAGTTCATTATCATTGATGTATATTCACATTATACTATTGTGGATAATTTTTGTCACTAGGGAATGTAATTTTGGACTCCATTATGAATTATTGATCACTAGGAAACCATTATTCATAATATAAGAGTTTATTTATTTTACTATAGTCATATCAATATGAATATGTTTTTTATAATAATACGTTTTTCCCTATACTGTAGAAACATACACTTGCATTGAAATTATACAGGTTGGGGACTCACAACAACCGCTTATTAGGTATAATGTACCCATTACTTATACATGTCCCAATGCGATTAGTTTAGAAATTATTTTTCATAATCAAAGTAAGGCTAAATCACTTGTGAATGAGAGATCATAGAACTTGGTAATAATACTCATCGTTGCCTTTTATATTTTTGATATATGGATCAATCTGGAATTTACATAAAATATTCTATTATCTTTTATGGGATATAACTTGAATATATATTTAATTTACTTTATTTTGATTTCATTTTATACCCCTTGGGATTGAATATATCTATTATGTTCAGTTATGTTTTCTTGATGGGTTGTATTTAGGTTTTTATAGCAACCCAACCTTTCCTTACATTACTATTACATCATTTTAAAGATAAAAAATACAATATTATTACAAATAGAGGATCCAAAGGTTTAGTGTTCTGGGAAAACTAGGACCATACATAACAATTACAACATCAAGCATAAACATTTTTTAATTTCTTCTTCTCTAGCATCTTATTAGCACATTTTCTCTCAATAGTACATGTAGCCACCTGAGGATATAAATCAAAAGGGGTGATCTAGAAGCCCAGTAAGAAGATAGATAAGAACAACATAGAATGGGGTGAGAATAATCATAACATGGTAAAAAGATCATAAACATGAGAGGAAGCATAAATATAAGACTTGAAATTTAACAATGCATAAAAAATGAAACATCATGTCTTAGTGGTTAAAAACCAAAAATAATTGTGAACCAATCTATAATATTGTTAACACATCATTTCAAATTTACTCATGAGATTCATCACTTTACCCAATGCATTGTAGCACTGTATAATTCCGGGTGCACCCGTAACATTCAAACAATCATATTGCGCTTTATAATTTCGGGTGCACCCGCCACATTATAATATTATCATTATCATGCATGCCAAATAGAACATATATCAATAATGAACATAACTAACCCATGGAAACGAATGGGTTTCATCTCATAATAATATACTCAGAAACATTGGGTTCCCAAAATAAAGAGGGAATAACATACTTGATACAAGAACAATCAACCTTGAATGAGAAGTAAAATGTAAGTTCTTAAAAGAAGAGTTATTTTGGAAATTATATTGTTTGATATAAACAATATTGGTAAACATGTATATATTAGAAAAGGAAAGACAGTTATGTAAAAAAGATTTTTTAGGGGTAACCATATAAAAAATGGAGTGAAAGAGGGAGAACCTGAAGGATGAATTTGGGTTTGAGAATTTTCCCTTACCTTGTATCTGAATTATTCCTTCTCTTTAATGTCCTGTATAATGACATAAAATTAATTAATTAGAAATCCATAACCTTTTATTTATTAATATGGATTATTATGGTTTCATTATGTGATTTTATGTGCCTTTGGATGAGTTATAGAGTTTAAAAACATTATTCGGGAGTGTTTGTTTTTATGGTTTTCTAGAGTGGTTCACTTGTATTATTAAATTGACGATTGGGTAGAACATGGGTAAACATAAAAAAATGATATTACATGATATTAATTATATTACAGGATATTTAATGATAATATAATGAATCATATTATATCCATGTGGATGAATCATTAAATAAGAATTAAATGATGATTATTTGCGTTAATTTGGGCGGTTTTTTCAATCACAACGAACTTGTTTTAATTTATTACATAGTAATATGGCCATAAGTTATTTAAAAAACTTTAAATAAGAAATATTACATATAATAAATTCAGGTTCAACCATAAAAATGGTTTCATGACCAGATCAGAAGGTAGGAATGGCAGAAGAAAACTTGTCATTCTTGAAGGTGATAAATTAACACCTCACGAACAATGTTCTTTTTAATAAAAAAAGGAAGAGGGAAAGGGGGTTGGATGATATAATATCCCATTAGCTTAATAAAATTCCTATAAAATTATAATACTAGAGTTACAATACCATTTGTATGAAGAAATATGGGGAGATATCAAGAAATGAACTTGAACTTTAAAGGAAATTAAAGGAGAAGAGGGAGAGAAATTACCTCTTAAATCTTCCTCTTGAGATCCTCCTTAAGGATGGTAGGCTTGGACTTTTGATGATAGCAGAAGATCTTTAACATGGGATATGGGATAGGTAGGATTTTTGGGAAGAGTTTAGAGAAGGCTTGGAGCTTGAGAGGTGTGAGGAAATGAGGGTGTGAAGGGTGATTTTATAGTGAAGGGGAGAGGGGTTTCCTTAATATAAAATTCATTAATTTATTAATTTTCCCTAAGACAAGGAATATTGAGTATTAAATGACCTATAATAGTAATTTTATCATGTTATCCCAAACCAAGTGGTCTTACATCAGCAGAACATCACACATGACTTTATAATTAGCTTATTTAGCTTATTTTGTAAATTATGGTATTTCACTATTCATAAAAAAACAAGTATCTCCAAAAAATCCCAAAAATTTAATCCTACCATTTTTTGATGTGTAGAATCCAAAAATGAAGTCTATTTTTCATATATATTTTTCAAATACTATTAATTTAATATTTAATTAAAATCATAATTTACTTAAAAACAGTTTTTAAAATTAAAACTGATTTTATAGGGCTTTCAAAAATTACGTAGGGTCTTATAATATTATCTGAAAACTATAATAAATTGTTTTCATTATTAATTAACACATTTTAAGAAAATAATTTTTCTTTAAAATTAATTAAATATTTATAATTAATTATTTATGACTTACAAAATACCAAAACATTTACTAAGGTCAAATTGTCACTTTCTAAGATGTCTAAATTTTATTTAATAATTCATGGGTAATGTTACTCTTATGTTTGATAATTTACTATTCATTAGAGTCATATTAATATTCATAAGGGTATGTTACTATTCATAAGTGTAGGTTACTATTCACCAAAAATTATTTTTGTTTTATTAGACACCAAAAATCATCTTGAACACAACCGTGTGTGTTAGATTCTCAAAATTCCGATTATAGAAGTGAAAAACATATGTTTAGAGGTCAATTAGAACTTTAGTAGTTCATTATGTTGTGTTTTCATGTGATTTTATGACATATTTATAAGAAGGGAATTTCCATTGTAAAACTTTGGGTCATTACATTCTTCCCCCCTTAAGAAATTTCACCCCCGAAATTTCACTCTAAACAAATAGGTGAGGATACTTATCATTCATCGCCTCCTCTAGATCCCAAGTTTCTTCCTCAAACTTATGGTTTCTCCACAAAACATTGACAAGATGGGTTGTCTTATTGCATAGAAACTTATCTCTTCAATCCAGAATCATTACTGGATTATTCTCATAGGAAACATCACCTTCCAACTGTATGACCTCAGAGTATAGTACATTTGAGGGGTCCGGTATGTAGTTCCTCAGGAGTGATATGTGAAACACATCATGAACTTGAGCCATATTCGGTGGAAGACCAAGAAGATAGGCCATGAATCCTATTCATTCAATGATCTTAAAGGGGATAATATAGCTTGGGATTAGATTTCCATTCTTCCCTAATCGCATGACTCTCTTTTATGGAGATATTTGAAGGAAGACTTTATTTCCAACGTCAAACTCCAAGTCCCTTCGAAGGTTGTCAGCATAACTCTTTTTCTGACTTTGAGTTGCTTTGATGTGTTTTTGGATGACTTTAAAGTTCTCTATCCTCTCTTGAACAAGATTGGGTCCAAGTAGCTTTCTTTCTCCAACTTCATCCAAACAGGTTAGGGTTCTGCATCACTTTCCATAAAGAGATTCATATAGAGCCATCTGAATACTCAAGTGGAAGAAATTGTTGTATGAGAACTCAACCAATGGTAGATTCTGATCTCATCCACCTTTTAATTATTGAGAGAAGGCTCATAGAATATCTTCAAGTTTCCGAATAGTCCTTTCAGATTGTCCATCAGTTTGGGGGTGATAGGCTATGCTAAAACTTAATTAAGTACTCAAATCATGTTGAAGGTTGTTCTAGAATTTAGATGTGAACCTTGGATCACGGTCAGAGAAAATTGAGAGTGGAACACTGTGTAGTCTCACAACTTCCTTCACATATATCATTTCAATTTGTTCAAGTGAGATATCTTCCCGAATAGCGATAAAATGGGATGTCTTGGTGAGTCAGTCAACCACAACCCATATCACATTATTTCCCTTCGACGTCTTCGAGAGTCCCGTGACAAATTCCATAGTAACATTTTCCCATTTCCACATGGGTATAGGCAATGACTGTATCATACCTTTGGACTTTTGTTACTCATATTTAACTTTCTAAAATACCAAGCACCTTGATATATATTCTGAAATATCCTTCTTCATTTTATCCCACTAGAAGCGCTCTCTGAGATCACGGTACATTTTGGTACTCCCATGATGGATAGAGAATATTGAGCTATGTGCATTACCGAATAGATCCTTCTTTATCCCAGGTGACGAAGGAACACAAAGCCGCATTCCAAACTAAATCACACCATCATCATCGATATGTAACTCTGGGAGCTTCCCTTCATTTACTACATTCACCCTCTTTTGTGTCTCCACATCACCCCTTTGTGCTTCCTTAATCCCCCCTGGATGGATGGTTGCGCAATCATTTGGGCAATGTAGGATGTATCCCCTGCCCTTATGATTTCCAAATCCATTCTTTGCATATCCATGAAGATATGGTCTTTCATAGTCCGAAACATGGATAGAGTATATGGTTATTTTCTATTTAGATCATTATCTACCTTGTTCTCCATTCCAGGATGATAGTGAATAGAGCAATCATAATCCTTGATTAGATCTAACCATCTCATCTGATTCATGTTGATTTCCTTTTGTGTGAATATATACATCAGGATCTTATGGTCGGTGTATATGTCACACTTTTTTCCATAAAGGTAGTGCCGCCAGATTTTCAAGGCAAAAATCATGGCTGCCAACTCTAGATTATGTTTCAGATATTTCTGCTCATGAATCTTCAACTATGGTGAGGTGTAGGCTATCACATTTTCAGTTTACATGAGTACGCAACCCAAGCCTTTATTTGAATCATCACTATATATCACAAAACTTTCTCCACTTTTCGGTAGTGTGAGTACAGGTGCAGTGACCATCCTTATCTTTTTCTCCTTAAAGCTTCCCTCACATTCTTCCGTCTAGACATACTTTACCCCTTTCCTTGTTAACATAGTTAGCAGGCTTGACAATTGTGAGAAGTTTCTCCCAGAACATCAATAGTACTCAGCTAATCCAAGAAACTATGGATTTATGTGACACTGGAGGGCCTAGGCCATTCCTCAATCGCCTTTTTTTATGGATCCACAGAAATTCCCTCACTTGTGATCACAAGTCCCAATAATGTGACTTGATTCATCCAAAAGTCACACTTTTTGAACATGGCATACAACTTCTCCTTTCTCAATGTCTCCAACACAAGTCTTAGATGTTCTTCATGTTCCTCCTTGCTCTTGGAGTAGATGAGAATATCATCGATAAACACAACCACAAACTTGTTGAGGTAATTTCTAATGACTATATTCATAAAATCCATGATTATTATAGGGGAATTGGTAAGTTTGAAGGGAATCACAAAAAACTCATAGTGCCCATACCTTGTTCAAAAGTTAGTATTCTGAATATATTCCTCTTCACCTTTACCTGATGATATCCAGAACGAAGATCCACCTTTGAGAAGTATTGAGCTCGTCTTAACTGATCGAACAACTCATCAATCATAGGGAGAGGATACATGTTCTTTATGGTGATCTTGTTGAGTTCCCGATAATCGATACACGACTGCATTGTTCCATCCTTCTTCTTCACAAAGAGCACTAGCACACCCCAAGGTGATGCACTAGGGCGTATGAACCCTTTGTTCAGATGACATTGAAGCTACTTCTTTAACTCCTCCAGTTTGATATGATCCATCCTATAGGGACACTTCAAGAGAGGATTAGCTCCGGGTATGAGTTCAATCAAGAACTCAACCTCATGATCCAGAGGAATTCTGGGTAACTCTTAGGGAAATACATCACTGTATTCCCTCACAATGGGCATTTCCTGAAGGTTTGAACTTTCCTTAGACTCAACCATTTGGGTGAGGTATGATTCTTCATATAGAATCAATACCTAATCCATTCAAGGATTTTTCAAAGGAGATTCATTATCTTCCTTGAATTTGTAGAGGATCATGGGATGGTTTGGAATATAAAAATATATTTCCTTTTCCTAACAGTTGATATGTGCTCTAAATAACAATAGCCAATACATTCCCATTATAGAGTCAAATTACCCCAAGGAAAGTATTATGAGATTTTTGAGAAGAATCTTCCCACATATGCCAATAGGAGAAGAGTTAAACACTTGGGTTGAAATGATTGCACCACTTGGTGTTTTTACAGATATCTCTGCATCAATATTTCAAGGCTTCGATTCTATAGTTCTAGCAAACTTGCAAGATATAAAGAAATGCGTAGAACCAGAATCAAATAATACTTTTTTAATTCTTGAGTGAATAGGAAGTTTACCTTGTACAACTTCATTATCTTTCTCCACTTAGACAGTAGTGATATCATAATCCTTCCCTTGTTCCTTTGGCTTCGGTGGCTGCTGATGCATATTACTCTCGAGAACTCAAGGTTTAGTGAATTGGTTTGCATAGTGCCCTAGCTCCCTACAGTTGTAGCATCGAACCATGAGTGGGTCTCTCCTTTAATCAGCTACATTCTCCTTTATTTTTGTGCCTTTTTGACACTCTTGATCATGATGTCCTTCTTTCCCACACTTGAAGCATTTCCCCATCCCTTTGAGGAATTTCCCATGGTGCAACTTTCCACATTCTTGGCATGTGGGTATTTGAGTTTTCTTCCCACCTTAATCATTAAATCCACTAGCTTGAAACTCCATATTTCGTTTCTTATCACCATAGTTGTGGGACAATTATCCAAACTCTATCTCCACTTTGAGAGAACATCGAACAACTTCTTCATAACTCCCAAAGTCTCGAATTGGAAGATCCTTTCGAAGGTGTGGTTTTTATCCACTAAATAATATATTAATTTTTCTATCATTGTTGATAAAAAAACCCAAAGAGTACCATGCATGGCTTGTGAAATTCACTTCATAGGTTGTGAAAGATTCACCTTCCTTTTTCATGAGCTCTATAAATTATCTCTCCATCTTCGTGTGAAGAGTTCTTGGGAAATACATGTTAATAAACATTGTCTTAAAGTCTTCCCATTCCATTTCTTCAATTTCCTCCCTTGGATTGGTGTTCTTAATCAAAGCACACCATAGATTGACTTCTCCATATAGATGATAAATAGATAAGGTCACCTTCTCCATATCAAAACAGTGAAGAACAGAAAAGATCATCTCCATGGATTGGACCCACTGTTCTGCAACTAGTGGATCAGAAGATCCATTAAATGCCGGTGGTTGTTGCCACAAAAAACGATAGATAGATAGTTTCCACCTCTTTGTTTAAGTAAGATGTTCCCCATTATTATGGTTATTATTCATAACCTGGGATAATTCGGTAAGAATTTCCATGAATTTCTGAACTTCACATCCCAAATCATTGGGGATGTTTTTCGGGCAATCATTGCATTTTCCCTCGCATGAGTTGTTGGCCTGATTTCTCCTGGTTCCCATCATTTTCTAAAATGGAAAATGTGGGAACAAAACATAAGTAAAAAATTCATGAATACATAACTTATTAATTTGAAAAATTTATACTAAAATCATAACATATGTGATCCCTATGTAAATATTCTTGTGTGCATATTTGTACTTAGTCTCATGCTATAGGTTTTCACTAGGGTTCACTAATCCTAATTCCCAAATTAACTAAACCTTTCCTCTGATACCAACTATAGCGAACCAAACATTCCTTACATTACTATTACATAATTTCAAAGATAAACAACATAATAGTATTACACATAGAGGATCCAAAGGTTTAGTGTATTGGGAAAACTAGGACCATACATAATAATTACAACATCAATCATAAACATTTATTTAATTTTTTATTCTCTATATTCTTATTCTCACTTGTCCTCTCCTTAGTACAGGTAGCCACATGAGGATATGCATAAAAATGGGTGACCTAGAAGCCTAGTAAGAGGATAGATAAGAACAACATAGTATGGGGTGAGCATAATCATAACATGGGAAAAAGATCATGAACATGAGAGGAAGTATAAATATAAGACTTGAAATGTGAAAATGCATAAAAAATGAAGCATCATGTCTTAGTGGTTAAATACCAAAAATACTTGTGAACCAAGCTATTATATTGTTAGCACATAATTTCAAATTTACTCATGAGATTCATCACTTTACCCAATGAATTAGAGCTCTGTATAATTCTGGGCGCACCTATCACATTCAAACATTCATATTGCACTATATAATTCCGGGCGCACCTGTTACATCATAATATTATCATTATCATGCATGTCAAATAGAACATGTTTCAATAATGAATGTAACTAACCCATGGAAAGGAATGGGTTGCATCTCATTAATAACACATTCTTAGACATTGGGTTCCCAAAACAATGAGGGAATAACATACTTGATACAAGAACCATCAAACTTGAATGAGCAGTAAAATGTATGTTCTTAAAAGAAGAGTTCTTTTGGAAACAATTTTGTTTGACATAAAAAATAGTGGTAAAAATTTATATACCAGAAAAGGAAAGATAGTGATGAACAATACATTTTTAGGGGTAAGCATATCAAAAATGGACTGAAAGAGGGAGAACCAGAAGGATGAAATTTGGGTTCGAGAATTTCCCCATACCTTGTATCTGAATGTTTCCTTCTCTTTAATGTCCTGTACAATGACATTATATTCATTACATAGAAATAAAAAACCTTGTGTACATTAATATGGTTCATCATGGTTTCATTAAGTGATTTTATGTTCCTTTGGATGAGTTATAGTGTTTAAAAAAATTATCAGTGAATGTTTGTTTTTATGGTTTTCTTGAGTGGTTCACTTGTATTCTTAAATTGAAGTTTGGGTAGAACATGGTTAAACATCCAGAACTGATATAACATGTTATTAATAATATTAAAAGATATTGAATGATATTATAATGAATAATATTATATTCATGTGTATTATTCATTAGATAATAATTAAATGATGATTATTTGGGTTAATTTGGGCGGTTTTTCGATCACAACAAACTTGCTTTAATTTATCACATAGTAATATGGCCATAAGTTATTTCCAGAAATTTAAATAGGAAATAATACGTATAAAATATTCTGGTTCAACCATAAAAATGGTTTCATGAGCAGATCTGAAGGTAGAAATAGAATAAGAAAACTTTTCGTTCTTGAAGGTGATAAATTAACACATCACGAACAACGTTCTCTTTAATAAAATAAAAGAAAGAGGGAAAGGGGGTTGGATGATATAATATCCCATTATAATCATAAAATTATTTTACATGTATAATACGGGAGTTACAATACTATTTGGATGAAGATGGGTGGGGAGAGATCAAGAAATGAACATGAACTTGAAAGAAAATTAAAGGAGAAGAATGAGAGAAATTATCTCTTAAATCTTCCTATTGAGATCCTCCTTAAGCAAGCTAGGATTGGTATTTTGATGAGACCAGAAGCTCTGGAACGTGGGATATGGAATAAATAGGATGTTTGGGGAGATATTAGAGAAGTATTAGAGCTTTATAGGTGTGAGGAAATGATTGTGTGAAGGGGGGTTTTTATAGTGGAGGGGAGAGGGGTTTCCTCAATATAAAATTCATTTGTTCATTAATTTAACCTAAGACAAGAAATGGTGAGTATTAAATGACAAATAATAGTAATTTTATCATGTTATCCTGAAACAAGTGGGCTTACATCATCATAACATCACACATGACTATATAATTAGCTTATTTAGCTTATTTTGTAAATTATTGTATTTCACTATTCATGAAAAATTCAAGTATCTCAGAAAAATCCCAAAACATTACCACTACAATTTTTAGACGTGTAGAATCCAAAAATGAAATCAATTTTTCAAAAATAATTTTCTAAATATTATTAATTTAATATTTTATCAAAATCATAATTTACTTAAAAAGAGTTTTTAAAATTAAAACTGATTTTATTGTGTTTTCAAAAATTACGTAGGGTCTTATAAAATTATCTAAAAACTATAAGATATTGATTTTAAAATTAATGAACACATTTTAAGAAAATTATTTATATTTTAAATTAATTAATTAATTATAGTTAATTATTTATGACTTACAAAATACCAAAATGTTTAATAAGGTCAAATTGTCACTTTCTATGATTTCTAAATTTTATTTAATTATTCATGGGTGAGGGTAAACTTATGTTTTATGATTTAATATTCATAAGAGTCATATTACTATTCATAAGGGTATTTTACTATTAATAATGGTAGGTTACTATTGACCAAAAATTATTTATGTTTTATTAGACTCCAAAAATCATCTTGAACACAACCGCGTATGTTATATTCTCAAAATTCCCAATACAAGAGTGATAAACTTATGTTTAGAGGTCACTTATCACTTGGTAGTTCATTATGTTGTGTTTTCATGTGATTTTATGACATATTTCTATGAAAGGAATTTCCATTGAAAAACTTTGGGTTGTTACAGTTTTTACATATACATGTTATGTTTTAATATATATATATATATGATATTATATAAATATCCTGGAAAATAAGTACTCTTGATTTATATCTTGAATCCTTATTGGATAGGTTTTGGATTTTTTGGATGTATTATGTATGATTGGGCCATGCTGATTTTCTTGTAGAATCTATTATAGACATAGGTAGATTCATGTGAGGGATAATCTATTCCTAATATAACTAATAAACTCTGGAAATTTACTCTAATCTCTAGTGATTGGGAGGGTATGTAAGGTACTTTAGTGGTTTGAGTTTGTTCAATAGATTATTTGGGTTTTCTCCTTATAAAATCTCAAATAAATTGATACTGACCTCTATGATGTTTTACACTATAATGAAAATATGGATTCCTTAAAATATAAAAAGTATTTTGTCTATCATAAAGTAATGATGTAAACTTTTACGTTTTCTCAAGACTGTCTGTTAATCCCCTCATAAAAATTACATTATTACTTTCCCATCTATCTTTCATGTATTCTTCATCAATCATGGATAAATCCATAATTTTTTATAGTTTTAAAAGCCAAATCATGTATCCTCCTATTAGAGTAAACACTTAGCTGGTAGTAGATCTATTTATATCAGAATCACCTATAAAATTTGAATTATCATATTATTTAATATTTAACTTTGATCTTATATAACATTTTATATAATTTAAGGTCTAATTTATGTATTTGGGGATCCTTTTTACTATGTTACAATTTAATCATCTTGGATTTTCCAAATATCGACTAACTTCTCCCACAACATGTGAAAAACATGGTATAGTAAAAACTATAGAGAATATAATAATCCCCACTATTGATGAATACAATACTTGTGACATTTCAATCCCCTATACATGAATTATAAGACTCAACATATAATATATCTTAAAATTAATAATATTATGGGTAAATTTTATATTATAAATGAGGAAACCTGAGAATAACATACATAAATATTTTATTATTTTAGATGGACACTTAATACATTTCACAAAAATACATACCCCAAAAGCACAAAGGTTTTGTGTAATTGAATACTAGATACATAATGAATTTATTTCATGAAATATCATTAATATTTACCTCAATGCTCTTCTACCATAATACCATTCTTATATATTTCTTACTTAATAACTTTCTTCATAACTTGGGGAAAATTGAAACATAAGAATGTGTGACATAAGAATTTTGGTAAGGGTAAATATGAGATATATCAATAGATAATATTATCCATGAATACGATATGTATAATTTCATAATATAATTATTTTAACTTAACAATTTCATATCCAATCAATCAAAGGTCATAAATCATGGGTTATAGAATAAATTTTTATCATTTCAAAAGACATGAGTCATAATAGTGATAAATAATCATTAATAATATTTAATGAATCATGATACCTGAGATAATATCATAATAATATGAAAATTTCATAGAAATTATGTGACACTAATAATAATATATAACCAATTCATTAGTCAAGTATCACTTCCATGATCATCACCACAAAGTGGAAAAAGTGTCATAATGGATTGGGTTCACACTCTCAAACTCTTTTCATCCCTAGAACAGGTTCAATCCACATACTATTTCACATTATTTTAAGAGATATCAATAATTACCCATTTCATGGAATATATTTAATTTAATAACCCATCACATAATAAAAACCATACAAACATGTTCCACAAGATCATAAATACATACATTAATTCAACACATCATAACCTGTGGAAAAGAAACGGGTTTCATAAACATTTCATCGTCACATAATCATAATAAAACAACTATAATAAAATGAATGATATAATTATAACATATCCCTATCTAATAATAATAGATAAAATTATATTGAGACAAATAAAAAATACCTTTAACAGAGCATTTGGATATTTCTTGATAAACAAGGTTAAATATCATTTTCATTAGGTATCCTTAAAACAAAAAATTTATATAATACAAAGAAAATTTTTTCTAAAAAAATAGATATTGAATCTTTTAAAATAATATTTAAAGTTACAAAAAGTTAGGATAGTGATAAAATCTTTTTTTGCGATAAACAATAAAATAAATATTTCCTTCACAATTTTGGTGAAAATTAAAAAACTACCTCATTTGGAAAATGAAAAGAGGATTTCTTTTAAAAAATTTAAAATAAAATCAAATATGGTTTTCAATGAAATTAAATAATAATTTTATATGATAAAATAATATTATTTAAAACATTTCCTTATAATTTATAATTACTCACTTATTATCTTTTTTCAATAAAACAAACATTTGTGTGAAAACTGGTCTGTTTTCCACGCATATTTTGGTTCAATGGTTCCAATCCTTGCATATTGGTCATGATTTCATCATAAAAATAGTCCTAATAATTTTATAAGTATCATATTTCTTAATTATTTACAATTTTTTCAACTATTCATATAATGTGGTGCGGAAAATGAAGTATGTAACATTGTATAGGTGGTAGTATGTATATACACATGAGTAATTTTATCATTTTTCAATGAATGGAAAGTATGAGATAAAAATAGTAATATAAATTTTTAAATCATAATAATATAATTAATATCATATATATTCATTATAAACATTTATGTAGCCATACATGTATATATTAAATGAAAAAATAACCACAATGAATTATAGAGGTGGTAATCCACATGTACACATGAATGATAATATCATTTCTCATAGGATGGAAAGAATGAAGAAAATGGTTTGTCAATTAAGATAATTTTTTTATCATAGTAACTATATTGATTTAATATTTTTAATATGGTCATAGAATATTTTGAGGGTGTTATGGAAGAAATAAACTCTAAATAGATTGGTACAGAAAATTACCTATTATTTAGGAAACCACATTTGGATTACACCTTAAGAAATGAAATGTCGGTTTTTTGATAAAAAATATATATATAAGATGTGTGTAATGAAGTTATAAATGTGTTTGGGTTGTTATTTTTTTGAGGTATATGTCTCAAAAGGCATCAAGGAAAAATGGGAGATGACCTCCTTTTATAATCGAGTTGGGTTAGAAACTTGAAAATAATTAAAACATTAAAATATAATAAATCTGTAATCAAGTGGAAGTGGAACCAAATGGACATTGTTTTGAGTATAATACAATTTAATATTAACATATACTCATGAAATCAAATTTAAACAACTTTTTATGTTATTTTAAACCTTATCTTTTCATTTAACCCCTTCGTCAATCCATTTCATACTTAACTGTGGTAACAAATTTGAATCATTGTTATTATTCACTATAAAAAAATGAAAGAGGTATTATTGAGTTTTTTTTTTAAAAAATTGATTATAATTATAGAAAATATTTTATCAAATTTAACTCTTAAAAGTGATATAAATTCATTGAAATATAACCTCATAAATTGCAACAAAAGCAATTCAAAGAAAAATCCATATTTACGCATAACATTGAATATATTACAATTCCATACTTAGTAAAAATCATTAAATGAATATTAAATTATTTTATTGAATATATTATCTAAAAATTTCATTATAATTATTCATCCATTTTTATTGATTTATTTTATCAATACTAAAATACATTGTGTTCATAAAATATATTTTCAGAGAAGAATAATTTTTTATTATGAAATGATTTTATTTTTATTTATAAACAATTAATAAAAAATTATTTACTTTACTATATATAGATAATATAAATTTAAAACTATGAATTATTTTTTAAATGATATATATATATATGAATAAAAAATTCTAATAAAAAAATACATTAAAAAGGTTTGTTAGGAACAATAATATTTCAAAAATTAATTAGAAATTGTTTTAAACATTTATATTTTATTAAATAACCACAAAATGTTATTTATTTGATTATTGACACTAATTATTCAGATAATTTAGGGGTTGTATTCTTCAAAGGATATTGAGAATATTTATTTATTAAGTAGTAAAAATATTCTATAATATTGGGGTGTTATATTCTACCCCTTAAAAGATTGTTTCCCTTGAAATTCTGTCACTCTGATAAAAAAATCAAGGATCCATATGCCTCATCACAACCTTAGGTTCCCATGTAGCTTCCTTAAACTTTTATTTCCTCAAGATAACTTTATCTATGTGAGTGTTCTTATTCCATTAATGTTTTTTCTATGACTCCAGATTTTTACTAGTTATTCTTCATAACAAAGATCATGCTCCAGTGGAATAAAGTCTATATTTAATAAATGTGATGTAAATGGTATATAATTTCATAAAAAAGATACATTAAACACATCATGAACTTGGAATAGGATTTTAGTAATCACCAAGTAGTAATATACTATCCTAATGTGTTCCATATTCTCATTGGGACCGACATAACTAGGGCCTAACTTTCACTTATTTCTAAATATCATAACATTATTCCAAGGTGATATGTAAAGTAATACCCTATCACCAACTTTGAATTATAGATCTTGACGTTTATTGTTAGCATAACCTTTTTATTGACTCTAATCTTCCTTGACGTGTTATCGATTGTCTATAACCTTTCCTATCTTTTCTTCAGCTAGTTCAGTTTCTAATAGACTGTGTTCCCCTAATTCATCCCAACATATTGTTGTTCTACACTTATTTCCATATATATATATATATTCATAAGGATCCATATAAATAATTGAGTGAAATTAAATATTGCAATAAAATTAAACTATATTAACATGTTGAACCAACCTCATTTCAAATTCCAAAATTCAAGATCTCAATATTTCTTCTAGGATTTACACATTCTTACCAGAATTACTATATATCTGAGGATGATATGCAGTTTTAAATCAAAAAACTATATTCAAATCATTCTAAATATTTATTTAGAACTTTTAGATAAACCCAGTATCATGATTAGACATAATTAATAGTGGAATTACATGTAATATTACCACTTACCTAACATATAAATTATAGAGGAGATAAAGAGAGAAATAGTCTATGATAGTAATGAAATGAACAGATTTTATAAAGATAATGACTATAAAACAAATATAATTTTTCCCTTTAGATGTAATAGGGAGTACCATGATGAAATCCGTGTTGATTTTTTCATTTTCAATCAGTTATGGGTAATTATTGCAACATAACCTTAGACTTTTATCTCTAAACCTTAACTTTTTGGCATAATATTCACCAAGATATATACACTATAATAGAACTCATCATTTTTTGAAAGGTATGATATATCTCTTTGTGTAATCCCACCAGATTTTCTATTTATGATCTTTATACATATTCATATATCTAGGATAAATAAATAATGATAAATTATGAGATTCATCTAACAAATATATCTTTAATATTGGTATTAATGTAAAACATACACTATTATTGAACCTGATTATTCTAACAGTATCATGATTGAACTCAAGATCATTCCTTATATTCTTTTATAGATCTTCAAATTCTTTATGATCCTTTTAAATTTTTATGAAAATATATGGTTAAATTTTCATATAAGAAAGATAGGATCGTTCTCCTTTACTTATAATTTCATGGTTCATCTTCTAAAAAACCATCAGCATTAGATCGCTTTCAATCCTCAAAATTGAAAAACTAACATGGTCCTTCTGACTCAAAGAATCATGCAACTTGTTCACATTCCCTTGGTGGTAAATTATTGAGTATTCATGATCTTTAATAAGTTATAACCATCTCCTATGATTCATATTCCACTCCTTCTATTTGAATATATACATAAATATTTGACGATTTGTATATATATATATATCACACCTTTCACAATAATGATAAATCATCTATTTATTTAAATATTAAATTACTAAAATGAACTGAAAATCATGATCTAGGAAATTTTTCTCATAAACCTTCAATTGGAGTGAGTCATAAGACACTTCCATGTCATTATATAAGACAACTCAGCCTAGAACCTTCATTTATGAATCAATATAGATAAAAAATCCTCATCCACATAGGGTAGTGTGAGAATAGATCTACTAATTGACCTTATAGTTAGTTCCATTAAATTTTATTTTCATTTATATATCCATAAGATTGTTATTCCATTCCATGTAAACATCGTTATAGTATTTTATATCCATGGTAAAGTTATCAAAAATTATTGATAGTATCTTATTAGACAAAGAAAAATATGGAATTCAGTCATTGTGGTTAGTCAATGACATTATTCAATTACTTTTTCCTTTAATGGATCCACCGATATCTACTCTATTATAATTACATAACCAAAGAGAGATTATTTATATATCCATAATTCATATTTACTAAATTTCACATACAATTTATCCTTCATCAAGGACTTCAATAAAATTCTCAAATGATCATGTTGATTTTAATAAATTTTTGAATATATAAGAATATAATATATAAATACTTATATAAAATAATCATGGTAATCTGTAAAGACATTATTAATTAAGTCCCAGATGATAGCAGGGGTAGGTAAGTCTAAATTTAATCACTATAATTCATATTGTCCATACCTCTTATGAAAATTCATATTGGATTTTTCATCCATTTTCTTAATAACTAATGATAACTAGATCAAATTTTAATCATATAAAAGAGTTGATATAAACATAGTTTACAAAAAAAAATAACTAATATGTGGTATATGATACTTGTGTTTGATAGTAATCATTTTACCAAGAAATACATAGACATATTTCCACAAAACATTCATATATTCAATATTGAGTTTATCCCCAAACATTTTTTATAGATACCTCTCATTAATAGGAAATAAGACCCATAAATTGAAGTAGTTTCTATTAAATGTTTATGTTCAACCTCACAACAATAGTCAATTATGAGTTGATTATGAAAATAAAATATGAATTAATTCCCTTGAAAATTTATATAGTCCTTATTAAGAGATATTAAATCCATACCCAAAATAACATCAAATTATAATAGAGGTTGAATAAAAAAAATTTGAAGTAAACACATTCCCCCAAATCTATCTAAGAGGATTTATAGACATGAGATGAAATCATCATACTATGAAAAGTTTTCACCAATAATTTAACATATAATCAATGACGTTATTATATGATAAACCAATAAAATTATTAAGATATAAAAGAGTATGTATAATAATAATCAAATAATAAATTTGTATTTCTATTGTGGATGATGAGTGTACCTTTAAGAACTTTATTCTCGTGTATAACATTAGCAGTTTTGATCACTTGATATTTCTCTTTATCTCATGTGTTAAGAGGTTTTTAACATTGATTTTCATCATTAACCCCTGGAATAATTCACTATTTAGTATAATTACCATACTCCTTGTATTTATATCATTGGAGTGTGTGTTTGGAATTAAAATATGATCTCTATTTATTATTTTCATTGGATTTCCTCTTTACATCTCTTCAAAATTCACTTACTCGATTTCTTTCCTTTTGACACATGAATATTTTACCAATACCTTGGATACAATTTACCCCATGATTATTTAAACACTTTTACCATAGAGTAAGATTGATTTTGTTTCCACCATAGGTTTTATTATTATAATTACGTAGAAAACTACCATTCTCTTCTTATAAGAATGATTATAATGATGGGAATCTCACGTTACAATTCTACCTTGAGAGAACATTGAAAAATTTATTCATTCCTAATAAATTACATTATGGATTGAAGTTTTAGAGATTTAGTTTCAATCCATTGAAGAACTAACCAGTTTTTATTTTAGGGTTGATGATAAAACTATAAGAATACCTTGAAAATCTTGTAAAATTTTCCTTGTAAGAAGTAATTGATTCATCAGCCATATGTTTAATATCAAGTATTTTTCTTTTCCTTTTTATGAAAAGAGTTTGAGGAATGTACATATTTAAAAATACTATCTTAAACACATCTCATTCCATAGTTTCAATTTTATTGTATTTACTTTTATTTTTAATAAGTTTGCACCATTTATATACATTTATTTGAAAATGATAAACTATCAATGCACATTTTTTCATGCTACAAGCATTGGAGAACATTAAATATCTTTTTAGTGGTATTGATATATTTCTTGTAAATAAATGGATTAGAGGAACCACTAAAAGAAGTTGTTTGTTTCCTCATGAAAGACTCAATAATGTGTTAGTCCCTCTTTTTCTTAATTAGAATCACAAAAAGATTCTTATCTTGATAGAGTTTCATGAGAATAACAATAATATTTTTCATACTAACTCCCATTTCTTTCAATTCTCAAGGGAACAATAATTTAACTGTCTTCCACATTAATTGTTATGATGATCCCTCTTGTTTATATGAACTGAATAAAAAACATAGTTTAAACTTCTAGCTACAATAATCAGAGTGAGAAATTATATAAACATGAATTCACTCCTAAGATGTTATATCTTTTGACACCATCCTATCAATCTACGAAACATTTAGGTTAACTTTAATTAATAATAATCTATTTAAAGTTTTTCTTAAGTCTTATCATAATGTTTCTTATAACCTAATATTTTAATAAAACTAAACCCTACTCTAATACAATACAAGGAAACCCAAGAATAACATTCATAACTATTTCTTCATTTTAGATGAATATTCAATACTTTTCTTAAAAATACATTCCCTAGTATTTTAAAGGTTTATGTTTTTTGGATACTAAATATATAATCAACTTATTTCTTGAAATATCGTCAATATATCCCACAAATTCCATCACTCATAGTACCCTTCTTATACATTTCTTACTTAATACATTTCTTTATAAACTATAGAAAATATAAAAATAAGAATGGGTAAGATTAAATACTCAGTAAGGGTAAACAAGTGAGATATCAATTAGAAAAAATTTTCAATAATAAGATAAGAATAATGTTATGAGATCATGATCATAACATATAAAGTTCATACCAAGTTATTCACATATCATAAATTAATTATAATGTCATAAATCATAATAATTTCAAAAGACATGGGAAATAAGAGTAGGAAATCATAATTAATCAATCATGGTCCATGATAGTATATCATAAGCATAAAAACATGTTATATGAATGGTGACATAGTCATAAGTATAGAAAATAATTTCATTAGTAGTAACGTCCCAAATTTTCTAAAGGTACGTACACTTAATTTGATATTTTAATTCCTTTATACATCCCTAAATATGATTCCTAATCAAGTAATGGAGGTATCAAGTGTGTTGAAGGATAGTCTAGATCCTGACGCCACAAAATATGAAGAATAGACTAGGCCACACTGTTATGAGAAACTGTGCAGCCCAACCCACATGGTTCACCTAAACTGTGTGGTTGCAGACAGTGGGAACCTTGGGGCGGCATAGTTTGTCTACTACCATGAGAACCAAATTGGATGGTCATATTTCCCATATTGAGTTTTTGGTAGTGGGTTTTCCACAGTTTTAACATAGTTATAAAAATTGTGAACCTAACTGTGTGGAGTTCCCCTTTCAACTAGTGACTGGTTCATGGTTGGTGTATGGTTTGGCCAACCGTGTGACCAAACAGTGTGCCCGTTTAATTGTGGTTGAAATAGTAATTTTTCCCCTATTTATTTTTTTAATGTATTTATTTATTTTTCTTTCCCTTCTTCAGTGGATCTTTCATATCCTCCCATGTATAAGCCTCCTCCCTTTCAATATAGTGATCTATGTATCTCATACATTCTTTATATATTTCACTCACGATAAGAAGAAATAAGAATTTATAAGTAATATGTTTGATCCCCTCTAATGTATTTCAAGTTCTTCATTCCATCTATTATTCTATTTGGGTGAAATCTCATTTTCCCCATTTTAAAGAATTTTAATGTGTCTATAATTTATTCGAACCTATCTCAAATCAAAGGTTGAGACTGGATGAGGGAATTTCTACAAAGCTAAGGTAGGTAGTCTAGCTCTTTCCCTTCATTTTGTTGCATTCCATAAAATGTTTTTCTCATGCCATAACCCATATATTTTTAATTTCACATATAAATGTTCAATTAAATTAAATTGATTGCCTTTTCATTCCATTTATGAACTAATCTTGTGGATAATCAACCCCTTGGGTTGACCGCATCGACTAATTCCACCACAATGGGTGTGCTATGATTTGGAGGCCAAATTTTTTATTTTGTTTTATTTTTCACTAAAACCCCTTAAGGGGTATTTCCTTATAATAAATGACTTGAATTGTTAAATTGGTTATAATTGAGTGATAAGATATGTGTTAATCCATATACAAATGTTGTAAATGAATTGATTTAATTAAGCGAAGTGTAAAAATGCTTATTTCCGCTAGTATTGTATCTTAAATGGATTTTTTCCATTAGTTTTCCTTAACAAATATACCTAATATAATATGAATTCCTAAATTAATGAAATGGTATTTTGATAGACAAGTTTGATATATGTGTTGATTTCATAGATATTTAACTTTACCATCGAGGGTGACACAAGGGTTTCTAACTTAATGATCCCTTGGATGGACTCTCGTGCCTAAGTTAGATATTGTTAATGATTTTTAAATGCATCATGGGTGTCACTGGTTATTTACGGGATGGTATCTATAAGTTTTATTTATTTTAACCAATATATGAGGGACACTAGTTCCCTAGTGGAGACCCTTTGGATGGGCTTTATGGCATAAATGGTTATACCATGCCACACGAGAGACTCGTGACCCGGTGTACGATACTAGCTATGAAATCAGAGTGATAAATGGGACTTCATCCTTAGGTAAACATGGATGGAATCCTTGGCATTGGTTATTAACCATGACCCTTGAGATATACTTGAAAAGTATCTATGGATTTCTAGGGATGGGCTCATGGTGTCTCACTATATTTTCAATGTTTTTTTCAAATTCAATTAAAAAATATATAAATGAATGATTTCAAAATATGAAATGTTACTTGGATTAATGAATGTAGGGATGTATCCTCCAAGACCAATCATAATCATGGGGACCTTCCATATTCTTATACATTTTATATATCTTTACCATTTCATGATGATTTGGTTTAGACACACTGGCTTAGGCCGAAGTAGGTAAATTAGATGGGTCTCCAAGAGGAACCCAGTCCAATGTATGTATTTATTTATTATGTATAGAATTTTAATTATCAAGGCACATTTTTTATTTTATATTGCAAGAAATAAAATAATCTAGACACCATTGGTATCAGGCTACTAAGATTATATCTCACACCATGCTTTGGGGACATTGTTACCTGAATAGAATTTGTGGTTGTAGGCATAGACAATGTGAAACAACCAGATTCCAATGCTTAATTGACTTGAATTACTAGGATGTAGTTTGGAAGAGAGGACTAAACCTATGTTCGAGATTCTATTCTTATGATTTTTTTCAATTTTTTTATATTTCACCCTAATTTTTTATATTCTTATATACCTTTCTCTCATTAATAGTCATTTTTTATATACATGTAATTGCATCATCATTAATTATATCTAGTTATTACTCTACTTCCTCTTATTATATATTTCTATCACATGATTATGTATTGTATTTATTCTATTGTTTATTAGTTTTATCAGATCTATGGTTTCTAATTATGTATGTACTGATGTTTTATTCTTTGATCAATGATAGAATAGTCTCCCCAAAGTCACATCTCAGAGCATCACTAATAGTTGAGAACCTATTGAATTATCCTAGGTGAGCTTGAGGTCTTGTGGCCCCGACTTGAGCACCATTAAGAGGAATCTGGGGTGGTATACTGCAATGTGGAATTAAAGATATTTTCCTTTTGTCTTACTATTTGGGTTCAGATAGAAGACTAGGACATTGAAATTTGGTAATGAGCCTATTCCTAAGATTAGATACGCCATATTCAGAGGAATCCCAACTTACCTATGATGGGTAAATATTTTTATTTCCTATTCCCTTACAATTTAAATGATTTCACCAGAGGGTGACACAATGGAATCTAATTCTAATTCTTTTGATTGGAAATCTATCATTTTATCCTGATGATATGAGGGAAAAACATATCATGCATCATACTTGGAAGATTATGACATAAACTTTCATGCATTAGGCCATGCCATATCTACATTTATGTTTTCATTTACTATTTTTCATGTCATTATTATTTGTGTCTTGTTTATTATGTCTTGTAGTGCTTTTATTGTTATGAATAGAAATTTGTTATCATTTCTTGAATAATTTAGAAAACACAACCTTCCTTAACCTAACAGTGTTTTCCTGCATAGTCTAAAATAGATACCTTATGTATCTAATTATGAAATTTTAATACATGGACCATTGATCACATGGGTTAGAATGTGTTGTGATGTGGATTAAATGGAAAAAACCATAAAATTTATATGGTATATGGGTGCTTGTGGGTTCTTGAAAAATAGAGATAGAGATTCATTTAATTCAACCACAAAATGGAAATTTAATAACATAAATGACTTTAAATTAGCATGATCCTTATCATAAAAGGGACCATATATGTGTAACGTGAGACCTTGAGTTGACCTAACCTAGTATTGGGAAGTGGGTTGTGTCTCATATGATTTTTATGTGGTTCATTATGATCACCCAAACCTAGATCTTGGAGTAAGATAAGGGTTGTAGTATTCATATAGGTAGGCTTGTACCTATCCTACCTTATTCAATTCTATATCTTATATATATTATATATGAGGAATGCTCTAAGAATATGTAGTGATATGAAACTTTAACAAAATCATCATGTATTCCAGGAAAGTGGCATTGACCATAATCAGGAAGAGGTGGGCCTGATCCACCTGTGATAAGTCTTTTAAAGCTTGGTAAGGCTCATCCTACAGATCCTCTAATAGGCACCAATGCATAGTTCTGTGATAGCTTCCTTCACTTTATGAAATTAGTTCAGGGTTCACCACAACCTTCCCCTTCTATGCTTGAGTTGACACCCATGTTTCAATAGAAGTGTCATACCAATATATTGTGGGATGGAAGACCTCAGGATTTTGATTCTTGGTTAGAGGTTATGGTTTCAATTTTTTATCATTTGGAGATGCCCCAAGAGAAGAGGGTTAATCTTGCGACCTATTTATTAAGCGGTTACACCAATAGTGGGTGGTATGTTCTAACTCAGGCAAGTTGACATTATGGTATCTTCTGGGAGGACTTCCAGACAGCCTTATTAAACTATTTATTCTCTCACACCTTGAGAACTAATCAGATTTGGAAATGCATTCAACCCGAGAGAGGTGTTATACTAGTGATGGAATACTTAGCTCACTTCACCGAATTGAAGTGAATCCAATCAAAATTGACTTTCAATGAGATAACTACTTTGAGACATGTTTACTATGGGATTTATTATTCCATACTCTCATAGGTGAATTTATTTTGGTTAACCACTACTTTAGATATATTCAACCAATCCCTCATCACTTAGTGGAACCTAAGGAAGTTAGAAGAAGTGAAGCAGTGCAATTTATATTCCAAGAAGAGCAGTGGTTTATCTAGTGGTAGGAAGTAAAAATTTGAAATTATATGCTGGGTAGTTACCATCCAGGTGGTATGCAATGATAGAAGTGTAGTGTTTCAATAGTTTGGAAGTCCATGTTAGAAAAAATATCAGTGTACGAGGAACCCAATCGAGTGTCAGGCATGCAACATTATGGGTCACCTCTAGTATTTCACAGATCAATTCCTCAAATTTCAAATGAGTAGGGATCTGTTCTAGCAACACCATCAGGTGTAGGACAAGTTAAAAATTTTCAAGTAAAAATGTGGTCTTATATATGAAATTTAGGTTGATATGGTGGTCATGGTCAAGGATTTCAGGATTCATAGTTCCATCGTCAGAAGAGTTGACCTACTCAGGTTACTCAGGTAGTATATTAGGGATCCAGTTTAGGGAATATCTATATTTTCCATCCTATTTAAGAGGATTAGAGTCCAAGGATATCTATTGTTATAGGTACTATTTTGGTATCCTCTACAATAATATCTACATTATTTGATATATTTACTTCACACTCATTTATATATGTTGTAATTGTGGGAAGTCTGGGCCTCGTGATAGAACACTCCAATAGTGTTATAAACCTTAACACATCCCAAGGATTTCGATTTGAGGGTATAATCCGGTGTAAGGAGTTCCCCCATGAAATAGGTGTGTACAATATTATCTAGTACTTCATTATCCTCATGATGATTGGATTTGATGTCATTCTCAGTATGGTATGGATTGTACCTTATCAATCGAAGGTGGGTTGATATCTCTATTGCATGTCCTTATCATCAATTAAGGGTAGAATGTATATCCATAATGGATAATTGGATCTATCCCAGTTGATTTGGACTCAAGCATACTGGTCTTAGTGGAGTAATATCCTATATGGACAGTCTCTTTATGAGAGATCTAGGAATACAAATTGTTGATGTTCTTCTTCTAGTGGATCATTTTAGGGATGTCTTCTCTGATTATTTCTACAACATACAACTTTAAGGGGATATTGAGTTCACAATGGAGATTGTGCTAGGTAAGGTACTAGTGTCCATTCCCTTATATAAGATAGAACCTACAGAGCTCCAAGAACTCAAGATGTAGTTGAAGACTTAGAGGATAAGGGTTTTATCTAACCTAGCTCATCTCTATGGGGTTCTCAAGATCATTTCACCCAAGATTATGGTACCCTTATATTGAATCTATATTACCACCATTTGAACCATCTTATGGTAAAAAATATGGATCAAATTCCTTGCACAGATGAACTCTTCAACTAGCGTCGAGGAGAGACTATTTTCTCCAATATTGATTTATGGTTGGGGTTCCATTAGGTGAAAGTGAGGCAATCAGACATACCATGTATAATGTTATAGATTAGGTATGATTTATACGAGTATCTGGTTTTTCCATTCAAGATGATGAACAAGATGACAGTGTTTATGGTGTTGATGAATTCAGTTTTCCACCCGTATTTAGATTTCCTTGTGGTGGTATTCATTGATGACATCTTAGTGTACTCCCACACCAAACGTGACCAGGAAAAACATCTTTAGATTGTGATGAGTACACTAAGAGAGTACCGATTATATGAAAAGATCGGTAAATTCCACATTTGGTTAAGTAATTTTTAGTTCATATGTTATATCATATTTGAGGAAAGGGTATCAATTGTCCCATGGAAGGTGAGTGTCATGGTTTCTTGGGAGAATCTAAACAATGTGTTTGACATATACATTTTATAAGAGATATATGGTTATTATAGTAATTTTATCAAGGAGTTTTCATGAATGGTATCACTAATTATAGTGCTTGACAAAGAAGGGTCTCAATTTTGATTGGGCTGAAGCTTGCGAGATAGATTTTCAAGAGTTAATGTGAAAAATAACTTTAGTTTTAATCCTAATTATGCTAGATTTTGGAAGATGTTACATAGTCTATTGTGATTCCTTTGAGATCAGGATTGGTGAATTTCTAATGCAAGTTGATTGAGTTGTAGCATATGGATCCCACCAGTTGTTATATTGTGAGAGGAACAGTCCTATACATGACATCGAGCTAAGTTCCACGGTCCGTGATCTATGCTGTTACTATGAATTGTGTGATATATTATTTGTTTAAAAAAATTCTTTAATACATCTCTACTTAGTGATACTTAAATATGACACTACAAAGATGACTAAAACACCTTCAATCATTTGATTTTGATCATTCTTACACATCCAAAAAAAGGAGTGTCATAGATGATTCTTTGAACTAGAAGATTCAGATATAGACCATCAAGGAGGATAGTAATGAGTGACATTTTATGGATCTATTCTATGAGATTCATATTGAGGTTTATTTTAAGGAACCATATTTGTGTGGATAGACCCATTGCATTGTTTCTATGATCTGAGTGTTCTGAGGTGGCTCCAAATATGTTTTGAAGAGTATGGTTAAGTAAAAGTTGGAAAGTGGGGATTAAATGTCATGTAACTCTATTAAACAATATAAAATACTATTTCATGAGTTTTTCTTGAAATATTCATGACGTTATGACTATTACATGGTGTGAAAGTGGGATTCACGACATGAATATATTCATGGTTTGAAAAATAAATTGAAATTGAGAGGTTATGTTTTTTCAGCGGAACATGATCTCGAGGTATTACACAACGTTAAAGGGTATTACACATCATGTAATACCCCAATGTTTTATTTTTTTTGTTTTATCTAGCAGCTCGACTTTTTGTCAAAAGCTATGGCTAAAAAATCTCTCCCTCAATCCTAAGTGACCCAATGACCCTCTCTTCAGCATTTTGGGGATTCCATCATCAATAATTGATCCCCAACTCCCTCCTTTGATATATAGAGATCCATATTTAATCAATGGTATGATATAACTTCGATGTTGTGGTTTCTTCGATCTATTTCCTCCTTTTTCTACTTTTCATGTGTTGGAATGTGATAATCATGTTTCTAATGAAGTATCTTTGGTTGATGGTTGGTAAAGTTGTGTTGTGGTGTCCTCAAGTGGATGTAGTTGTTATGGGAGAGGCGATCGTGATCCATTTCTTTAATCCATTCTTTTGTGAAGAATGTTGATAACCTTTTGAGGTAGGGGATTTGATGCTTCACAATTTTATTTACATTAAATTTTAGAGTTTTCAAGATTTATCCCTTTGTATTGCAATGAAATTGACCTAATAAATATTTAAATTTGATTAAATAATTGGTATCAATCATATAGTAATGTTGTTTCTCTATACCATGATAACGATTTGCCTCTTTTATTTCTAGATAGTGTGATATTAATGCCTTTCTTGGCTGAGAATGTTTTTATTGATAGAAATTGGTAAAGAACATAAATATAGAATTAATTGATAATTAATTAGTTAATTGGTTAAAGATTCATGTTTAAGGAATCTAGTGGATGTTGTTTTAATTTGAATTTTATCAAATTAATACAGATATGAATGTATAATGGATTTGTTAATGAACCTAAATCTTGTTTTTTCTTATTGAAAAATGATTAAAGGAATGTTATATAACTTTTTTAATTAATTTTTGATAGCTTGAGAAGCCTGTTTCTTATGCTTCCCGTAGTTGAAACCTGAATAATTAATTGGTTAATTCAAGATAGAATAATCCCCCATTGTGTGATAAAGATAATTCTTTTTTAGGACTTGTGTATCTCTCTGGCATGTAAAGGCCAAGTGCCTTGGGATTTGGAGCCATGAAAGCCCATTCTGTGTGATGGTGGAATGCCTTGATTTGGGGCTGAGCGCTCATTTCTATGTTTGTTCCTACTTCTTGTGATGTGATCTAGACATGAGACTTAAGGTATGTGGTGGAGGGGAGGCCTAGATGTGACGTGAGATTAGTATGGCTAATCCTAGAGGGTTATTATGGTATGTGGGGCAGGGAGGCCTAATTTTTGTGGAAACAGTTGATGCCTAGAGTGGTGAGATACCTCAGTTTATGCATTTGGTGTCAGGGAGGACACCCTAGATGATATAACATGTTAAATATGGGCATACACATTGATATGGTAGTTCGATGCTCATTTAATCAGATGTTTGTTATCTTATGTACTTTCCCCACTTCTTATGATAGATGGTTTTTCTTACTCTCTTTCCAAGATAGGTGAAGACATAATGGGTATCTCACGTACTTTTTGTGTTTTTATTCTCATAGTTTGACGAGTTTATGATCCTACTATATGTGGAGAAGACTCGAAAGGTAGTTCATCTATTTACCATGTTTATCCCCTTGTGTTTGGTAGCATAGATTTTTTTTCAGAATACCATGAAATATGGGAATAGTAATTTTTTTAATAAATGAATAATTGTTTAATCTATGGGGTTGGAGCTTCCTGGGATGCACTACTGAGGTTATATTTCTAATAAATTTTTGAATCGGTTTGGTTATGCTTGGAGGGCATGAAACTTTGTTGCGATGCTAATGAAATATAATATTGAAATGATGATGGTTAATTAATTTTTGATTAATTAATTAACGTAAAGTGAAACTATTAAAAAGGGGTAAAGTAACTTTATAAAGATCTTTAAAATGTTATGTGTTTATAGAATATCTAGTCTTTATAGTGGGAGCTGAGAGTCCAAGTGACATTTGCTGCAGTTGATCCTAAGACTAGGTTATTCCCATAGTGTGGCTGTGAGCTACATTATATCTTATAATTTTTATGTCTCTATATACAACAAAACACTATTGGTTAGGGAAACTAACACCCTAAGGATTCTGATCCCTTGGGGGTGTTTTTCCTAATATCTCTATGGGAGGATGGATGGTGACTACCCCCTTTGACCACACACACATATCTTGGTAGTCACATGTGATGGTATGCAGGGAGGTTGGTTCTTCCCATATACGTTTGTAGAGGGATATAATGGATTATGGTTATTTCACAGAAATATATTCTGAATATAGTTTCATTTGGATTACTATAGGTGTAACTTGTAAAGGTTGTGATGAATTGAGGATCCCTGCTAATTGTATGGGTTGTAATGACTTGAGTTATAATACTCGATGCATGATACACATTATGTTAGAGGTAGTGGATCCTAAAAACTACCTGTTTACATTGGTTATGTGGACATGGTAGTGTGATGCATGAGGTGAATTTTGATGCATGGGGTGCATGTTGTGGGGTTTTTCCTAAGTGTTTTCGGGCTAACCTTTTTGGAGAGATATGCTCAGGACGTGAGATGTTGGGGTAAAATGGAAAACCAGTGGGGAAGTGGTATGGGTACCCTTGATATAATTTATTATATATTATGCTCTCATATGAGATACTTGGTGAGAGTAGTCATGGTGAGGCTGAGAACTTTGTATACATATTTAGGTGAAAGGTTAGTTTCACTTGTTTTTCAATTTAGTTTAGCATGCTTTCTTTACTTTTTCATGAGAGGCTCTAGGGTGGATCCTGTTGAGTATATTGTTATACTCACCCTATGTTATATAAACTATTTTCAGGTCAGTTGGATCAGGTTGGAGATCAAGATGGTTATTACTAGCTTGTGGGTTTCATGAACTTTTTATGATTCATGGTCTCTATCATATTTACCTTGCTTTTTGTACTTTTATTTTTCCTTTCAGTTTTAAAAGTTCTTATATGAAATTAAATTTGTGTACTTGGGTTTCTTTTACATTGCAGACTGAGTAGGATTTGGTTGGTTTCTATATTATCTATCTCTTCCGCATTTGTTCTCTTAGAGGGTAATGCCTACCATCTGTGTGTTTACTATACTTTCGGTGCTAGTCGCTAACCTGGGGCCTACTGAAGGTAGGATATCGGGGAAACTATCTCTCTTCTCCCATTTCCGGCGTAGGAGGGGTGCACTTTATCGGAAGGGGTCATGATAGAGTGGCATTAGATCTCTGGTTACGGGATAGGATGGAGTTTGGAGTTAGGCAGAGGTGAGGTTTCATGGGTTGGTAGGGAAACAATGTCAGATAAGGGTATAAAACATTGCAGACACGGGAGATCGATTGAGAAACGAGTATTTAAGGCCCCTGTGATCTGATTCATAGACCATTAACCTTATAGTAGCTTCTAAATGAAGTGATAATGGTTTTAGAGTAGTGACCTAGGAAGGGATCATGACTCATTCTTATTTAGGATCATGTTTGAATGGGTAGACCTTGGGATAGGTTAACCTAAAATGAATAAAAGAAAATAATTAATAAATGATAAAGTCTTCCATATTACAGGTTGAGGAGTTATAATTTATTCTTCTTTTGCATATATGGATCCATGTCAACATCCTTATCAAGTTCTCACAGAACATGCTTAGAAGGTTGCACTATAAGGTCTCTATAGAGTAGAGGTTCAGGATGATGACACTTGGAGGAGGAAACTCTAAGATTTTCAGTTCCATATTCCTCAGAAGTACAAGGGCTCCATTTCAGATGCATTAATGGATGATTGGTTGGAGGAGGCTGAGATAGCCTTTAGTTTGATCCATGCTTGGAAGTAGTGCTGGGTATTTTTGGTTGTTATGATTCTACATGGGGTAGTGAGGAGGGGGTGGTTCCTGTTCATTTGGGATCATGATTAGTAGACAGTCTCATGGGAGAAGTTCTAAGAGTTGTATTGAGCATAGTTTCTTTCTTAAACTACAAAGGTGGATAATCTCTAGGAGTTTCTTACCCTTCGGTCGGGGAGCTCTAGGGTGTGAGAGTTTGGAATCTATTTTAGGAACCTTCTGTGATTTCTTTCAGAGCTTTTTTCCAGATGAGTAGGCCAGAGCGATCTATTTCAAGGAGGCTTTTTATCAAGAGATCCAATGATAGGTCACCCCATTTATGTTGAAGAAATATCTTGAGTTTCTAGAAGGATTTGAGGTCATCGAGAGGACTTTAAAAAAATCTGGATCAACATGAGAGGGGAATCGTCACATATCCTCATGAAGTAGAGTTGTGTTTCGGGGTTCCCTATTTTTAGGGTAGAAGAGTTTCTGATCAGCCGGGGTAGGTCACATCCCTCATCATCTAGTTTTTCCTGGGAAAGAGGCTCTCAGGCCTATGCCAGGAGATTAGGCACATGTTTTTCTTATGGAGGATTAGTTTATCAACGTAATGAGTGCTCGACCATTTTAAACAGTCAACGTGTTCCAAGTGTTCTGCTCCAGGTTCCACTGTTGAGGTAGTTTCAACTGAGGTATAAGAATTAGGTTGATCTAGTTTGGGTATGATAGAGAGTATATGGGATAGGTAGAGGATAGCCATGGGAAACTCCCCATCCTTTAAGAGTAGATAGCATTTTTGGAGGTGGTATTTAGTAGCATCAGAGAGGCAGTAGAGCAGGGCTTGTCCAGCTTCATACTTTAACATTGCTAGTGCCAGGCAATCTAGACGTCATTCAAGGTACTCTCTGCTTTTTTTCTACTTAGGTGTGTACCTTGTTTGATTTAGGAGAAACACACTCTTTCATATCACCTACCCTTGACTATGCTTTGGTACTTTAGTTAGAGAGGCTCCTAGTTCCCTTTGCATTGACTACGGTAGTTTGAGGTCGAGGTAACTTGTTTGAAGTAAGTAGAGACTATGAGCTAGTTATGTGGCAACACCACTGATGGGGATATTTCCTTTGTTTATAGATAGACCAATTTGAAGTCATTCATAGCATTTATTGTTTGTATTTGGTTAAAGATATCATGGATTTATTTAGGAGTAAATTTGTGTTCTTCGATACAGATAGAGAGCCATCATCATTCATTGGTGAGCGAGACCCTCAGACGGGTTAGAGAAATGTTCCTTCCTTATGATCCTTGATGGCGGAGCAGATGCTAAGTTCCTTAGAGAATCAATAGTAGGAATTTCCTAGGATTGTAGGAGAATACTTTGATGTCTTTATAGAAGTTCTTGTAGCATTACCCCCTTACTTAGAGATTGAGTTACAACCATGTGTGTCTCATGGCTCAATGTATCCTTATAGGATGGAACCTTCTAATTCGCGAGAGATGTTTATATATCCCAATATTTTATTGTGGTGTAGTTTTGTTTGACCAAGCGTGTCACCATAGGGTGAACTAGTTTTGTTAATGAAGAAGGATGATATAAGTTTGTGGTTCTGCATCGATTATAGTCACTTTAACCATGTGATAGTGAAGAAATGCTATACTCATCTATAGATTAAGGATTTATTCAATAAACTAAAAGGTACAAGTTGGTTATTGAAGATTGATTTATGGTACGAATATCATCAAATTATTTTGATGTATGAGTATACCCCAAAGACTTATTTCCATTATTTTTATGAGAATTACACGTTTGTTGTTCCTCCTTTTGGTTTGATGAATTCTCCGGCCATGTTCATGGGGTTGGTGGATGTTTTGTTCCATGAGTTACTGGATATGTTCAGGGTGGTTTTCATTGATGAAATCCTTGTATACTCCATGTCTGAGGAGGAGCATGCAGAGCATCTACATATCATTTTAAGAGTTGTTCGTCAACAATAACTATTTGGGAAGTTGTCAAACATTGAGTTTTGGTCTTAGGAATTCATCTTCTTGGAGAATTTTCTATCCCAGAAGCAAGTATATATGGATCCATTAGAGATATAAGTAGTTGTGTCTTGGGAAACCCACAAGACAATGGTAGATGTAAGAATTTTTCTTTTTCTTATAGGATATTATTGGAGGATTAGAGACAATTTCTCTTAGGTTAAAAGTCATCTAATATCATTAAATTGAAAGGATCATGCATTCTTTTGGACTGATCAGTTTTAGGTAGATTTCAAGTATATGAAGGATAGGTGGGATAGTGATATAGTTATTTGCTTTCTAATAGAAGGATTTAAGTCTGAGGTTTTCTTTGATGCTTTGTGTCTAGGGTTAGGATGTGTTCTGATGCAGCATAGATCAGTCATTTCTTATGGGTATGGACCTTTGCATCCCCACGAGCATACCTATACACCCATAATCTTGGGTTGGAAATAATGGTGTTTTCCCTAAAGTAGTGGAGATATTATCTCATTGAAGATCATCTTGTGGTCTTCACCGATCATAAGATTCTTCAGTCTGTTTTCTATTATCATGACGTGAAATTGGGACAACATTGATGGATGGAGTTTTTATAGGACTACAACATTGAAATTTTTTATACACCTATAAAGTTAAATGTTGTGGTCGATACATTGAGTATGGAGTCACACAATGATGAAGTGCATGTATTAGGCAACTCCTATAGTGTAATGGCAGGTCTTTCAACATTATATCTGGATATGAGAGAAGTTGGGGGCATAGGTTTTCTTGTTCAAATGACGGTGTAGTAATCTATGGTTCAACATGTAGAAGAGTCCTATCTGGAGGATCTTGAGGTAGATATGTAGAGGGATATAGTTGTTTGTGGTGAGTCCCTTGATGGTTGGTCTGAGGATGAACAACACATGCGTTGCTTCAGGGAAGTATTTTCGTTCCTTTGAAGTCATGTGAGATGGTTCTTACAGAGTTATATTTTTTTCCATTAGAGGTACATATTGACATGAAAATGATGTACCAATATTTGAGGAGTCATCTTTGGTGGTCTAGGTTGAACTGTGTGGTTTCAGAGTTTTTTTCATGATGTTTGGTCTACCAGAATGTGAAGGCTAAAAACCATGTTCATGGGGGTTTGTTCTAGCCTTTAGATATTCCTCAATGGAAGTGGGATGACATATCGATGGACTTTTTTACCAGTTAACATAAACTCAATAGGGATATGACACTCTATGGGTAGTATTGGATAATTTAATGATGTCATCCCACCTTATAGTGATAAAGGAGTTGAGATCAGTGGAGGTTTTCTCAAGGATATACCTAGATGAGGGAGTCCTGAGGGCGATCATATCTGATCAAGATCCTTGTTTTAACTCCTTGGGGTGGAGAGGTATCCAACATAATTTTGGTTCTCATATATTCCTTAACACTTATTTTCATCCATAAATGGATGGTCAAATAGAGTGGGAAATCCATACTCATGAAGACATGTTTTACTCTAGTGTCTTGGATTTTGAAGGATCGTGGATGAGGCACCTAACTTTGGTAGAGTTCACTTACAACAATTGTTTTCATTCCACCATCAATATATCTTCATTTAAAGAATTGTATGTTTGACCATGCTATTATTCATTGTTTTTGATTGGAGATCATAGAATCAGTAGTTCAAGGTATGGAACTGGTAAAGTGTACAATAGAGATGATTCAGGTGATTCGTGATTGGATGAAGGCAGTACAAGGTCGTCAGAAGTCCTATTCAAATCATAGAATGCAACCTATAGATTTTGATATTGGGGATCACATAATTATAAGGGTAACTCCCAATCATGTCCAGTGATGGTTTGGTCATGGGATTAAGCATTCTCTCTGGTTTGATGGGCATTTTGAGGTGTTGACCCATGTTGGAGTTATGACATATTGAGTAACACTTCCCCCATAGATGAGACAGGTACATGATATTTTTCATATGTCGTAGCTCCATCATTATCATTATGAGGACTCTCCCATCATTTACTGGGATGAGATTGATCTTGACGATGATGAGACCTTCTAGGTGAATCCTGTAGAGATCTAGGACCACAAGGAGAAGGCGTTTCATGGGCATTCTATCCCCTTATTTCATGTCTTGTGGAAACATATTGGGATGGAGGAGAGTACCCATGAATGTGAGTCGTATATACAAGCTCATTACCTTGAGCTATTTAAGGATTATCTCTTCTCTTGTAACTGTATTCTTTTGATGGTTGTAGACCCTTCATATTTATGAGAAGGATTTCTTTTATTTCTTGTTGTGCATTTCTCTCTTTTGATAGGTATCTCCCTCGAGAGAGTGTTTGGGAGATGGTTGTGGTTTTTGTGTGGTTTTGTTCCACTTCCTCTAGTAAGGCAGTGAGATCCTATGAAAGAGAAATATTTAAGAGGTATCTCACAGGGTGGATTTTCGGATGACCCCTTTCTGTTTCCTCTTTAGGTTAGTTTTGGATTATCTAGGATGAGAATGTTTTGAGAGGTATCTTATGTAAGGGATTGAATCTTTATGGATTGATGCTTTGTATGTTTTCAATGATTGATGTTCTCAGAGGTGTATTGGAAGAATTTTTGAGGAGTTAGGGTAAGTAAAATCCGGAAAGGGGGGATTACACATTGTGTAACTACATTACATGATGTTAAATCCTATTTCATCAGTTGTCCAGGAAAGAATCACAATGTGAATAATTTCATACAGTTTGAAAGAGGGATTAATGGTGTAAAATAGTTGGAGGTTCAAAAAATAAAATAAAATTGAGAGGCAAAATGTTTTTTGGAAGAACATGATCTCAAGGAATTTCAGGACATTAAAGGGGATTAGACATCATGTAATACCCTGACACTATATTTTTTAAGTGTTTTCCAACCGATTAGTTTTTTTTTAAAACATACAGCTACAGCGAATCTCCCTCGACCCCAGGAAACTGAGTGACACTCTCTATAGCAGTTTTTGGATTCCTTCATTAATGATCAATCCATATCCCCCTCCTTCGATCCATAACAATCTATCTTCAATCTAAGGTATGATATACCTCCGTTATTGTGGTTTCTTCGATCTGTTTACTCTCGTTTCTCCTTTACATATGATGGAATGAAATATCCATGTTTTTAATGGAGTTTCTTTAATGGATTTTCGGTGTGTTTGTGCCACGATGTCCTCAGGTGGATGAAGTTATTGTAGGAGTGGTGACTGTGATCGGTTTCATTGATCTGATCTTGTGCGAAGAACATTAAAAAACTTTTGAGGTAGGGTATTTGATTCTTCAATATTTTATTTACATGTAATTATAGAGTTATCATGATTTATCTCCTTGTATAACATTGAAATTTACCTAATAAATATTTGAACCAAATTGATGAATTGGTATCTATTTCATGGAAATGTTGTTTCATTACACTGTGATAACAATTTTCCTCTTTTTTTGCTAGATTGTGTGATATCTATGCCTTGATTGGTTGAACATGTTCTTGATGGAAATTGGTAATGAATTTAAATATGAAATTAATTGGTAATAAAATTTGTAATTAGTTTAAGAGTTTTGTTTAATGAATCTGGTTGTTGTTGTAATTTTATGTTAATAAAATTTATGTAAATATTCATGTACAGTGTAATATTTTAATGAACCTTAAGAATGTTTATTCTTGTTGAAAATGATTAAATGCATGGTAAATTAAATATTTAATTAATTTTTGATATCTTGAGAAGCTTGTTTAGTATGTTTCCCGTAGTTGGAACCTGAATAATGAATCGATTAATTATAGATGGAATAAGAAACATTTGTGTGATAAAGATAATGCCTTTGTAGGTCATGAGTTTCCCACATGATTATAAAGGAAATGTACCTTGTGATTTGGATATGTGAGATCTCATTGTGTGTGAAGTTTTAATACCATGCTTTGGGGCCCAGATCCCATTTCTATGTTTGTTCCGCCTACTTGGGATGTGGTTTGGATATGAGACTTGTGGTATGTGGGGTAAGGGATTCCCAAAGGTGATGTGAGCCATGTATGGATGATCCTGGAATGTTTTTGTTGTTTATGGGGCAGTGAGGCCCAATTTTTATGGAAATAGTTGATGTATGGAGTGGTGAGATGAATCAATTTTTGCATGCGGTGTCAGGGAAGACACCAGAGATAATGTAATGGGTTGACGTTAGGATTAATCATCAATATGGAAGTTGGATACTCATTTAATTTATTGTTTTTTTATCTTCTCTACTTTCCCCACTTCTTGAGGAAGATAGTTTTCCATACTCTTCTTCCAAGATAGGTGAATACGTGTGATCTATACAACATGCGTTCGATGTTTATTTTCTCATGGTTGGATGGGGTTGTGCTCCTTCTATTGGAGGAAATGACTCGACGGTTAGTTCATATATTCACTATGTTAAGCCCCTTGTGTGTGGTTGCATATAATTTTTTTCAATAATAATTGGAAATATGGAAATAGAAAGGTTTTTAATAAATTAATTATTGTTTAACCCATGGATTTAGATCATGCAAGGATTCATTGTTGATGTTATATTTCTGAGAAACTATGGACTCGGTTTGGTTATGCCTGGAGGGAAAGACAAATTGTTGTGATTCTAATGAAATTTAATGTGGAAATGATGATGGTTAATTAATGGTTAAATAATTAATTAACATAAAGTGAAATTGATAAAAAGGGATAAAGTAACACAGTCTTTCTCTTTATATGGATGTGTTATTATTAGATATCTAGTCTGAGAATTGGAATTTGGGTGTCTGAGAGACGTTAGCTGTAGTTGTTCCTAAGAATAGGTTATTCCCATAGTGTGGTTGTGAAATATATTATAACCTGTTATTTTGGTGTTTCTATATGCTACTCCTCATTTTCAGTTAGGGAAACTTACACCCTGGGGATTTGAAGCCCTAGGGGGGGGGGGGGGGTGTTTTCCCCCAGCATCTCAGTAGAAGGATGGATGGATGACTACTCCCTTTGACCCCACACTCTTCTCTTTGTCATTACTTGTGCTAGTATACATGATGGTTAGTTTTTCCCATATGTTTATATAGAGGGATGTAATGGTTTGTGGTTATTTCACATACACATATTCTGTATATAGTTTCATACAGACTACTATTGTTTTAACATGTATAATTTGTGATGGATTGAGGATTCTTACTCAGTGTATGGGTTGTAATGGATTGAGATATTATACCTGACGTATGATACACATTATTTGGGTTGTGATGGCTCTCGAAAACTACCTGGTTACATTGGTTACATGGTCGTGGTGGTGTGATGAATGAGGTGCATGTTGTGGGGCTTCTCCTATGTGTCTTCGGGATAGACTTTTTGAAGAGAGATTCTCAGCACAAGCGAAATTGGGGAAAATTGAAAACTAGTGGGGGAAGTGGTAGTGGGGTACCCATGATATACTTTACTATATAATATTATCTTGTCTACAATACATGGTTATAGTATCCTTAGTGAGGATAAGAACATAGTATACCTATTTAGGTGAAAAGTTAGTTTCAATTGTTGTTCACTATGCTTTAGCATGATTTATTTACTTTCATATGAGAGGCTCTAGGGAATATTCTACATAGTAGACTGTTTTACTTAAACTATATTATATAAAAAGAATTTCCAGTCAGTTGGAGATGGTTGGGGATCAGGATGGTTACAACTAGCTTATGGGTTGTAGGATCTATTTGGGATTCTTATTCACTATTTTCTTTAACATTATTTTGGTACTTGTTGTTTTACTTTCATTTGTAGTAGTTCTTACATGAAATTACATTTTTGTACTTGGGTTTATTTTACTTTGCAGTCAGAGAAAGAGTTAATTGGTGTCTATCTTATATCTCTCTTATGAATGTTTCTCTTAGAGGGTAATGCCTCCCATCTGTGTGTTTACTATACCTGCGGTGCATGTCACCAACTTGGGGCCTGCTAGAGGTGGGACCTGGGGTCACCATCTATCTTCTCCCATTGCAGGCCTAGAAGGGTTATACATTGTGGTGAGGAGGTCATGAAATTTTGGAATAGAATTCGTAGTTTGTTCTAGTAACTAAAATAGTGATATCCTTCATTCTAGAATAAGTTAGGATAAGGAATTTATCAGATTATGAAGGCCTCATTATGAGGGATAACATCATAGGGAAGAACCCACCTTCTGGTTGGGTTGTGGATGAGAGTGAGACTTTACTCTTCTATGTACATGTATGGGTGCCTTCTAATATAAGAGAAGAGGTGATGAGGGAATCACATGACTTTGTATGGACTTTTCATCTTTGTATTACCAATATGTACAAATATATACATCATCAATATTGGGGGACATGTATAAAGTGGCTGATAACATACCTTGTCACTCGTTGCTCTACCTGTCAGCAGTTGATAGTAGAGTTCCAACGACGTGCTATAATTCTACAATCTCTCTCCATTCTTTAGTGGAAGTATAATGATGTCCCCATGGATTTTACAACAGGATTGCTAAGATCTCTTCAAGTTTGTGATATAGTATGGGTGATCTTCAAAAGACTGACCAAGGATGCACACTTCCTACTAATTTGAGAAACCATCTCTACTGATGAGTAAGGAAGGATTTACATCCGGGATAAAGATATAATTTGTGGTGTAAATCATTCTATATTTTTTGATCAATACAGTTTCTTTAATTCATGGTTCTTATATGGTTTGTAAAAGTTATTGGGTTCGAGAGGTGATCTTGTGTACTGCATATAACCCTTATATTGATGGGAAGTCTAAGAAAACTTTATGGGTGTTATAGGATATGTTATGGGCTTGTATTACTGATTTTGGGGGCTCATGAGAAAATCATATCCTAGTGAATGAGTTCTCATACAATAATATCTCTCATAAAATGATTGATATAGATCTGTATAAAGCTCTATGTGGTAGATCGTGTTGTTCGCCTCTATGCCGGTTTGTGGTAGGTGAGGCAACTCTACTAGGTCCTCATCTTGCTTAGGAGAATTTGAAGTAATTCCCACCAATTCAGAAGAATATTACTACAATTTTGTCCTCTCCAATATATACCATTTTCCTCATCCCATATTTTACACTATTTGGGTGAAAGATCATTTTATCCATTTTCAAGGAATTTGATGGTTTCTCTATTTTCTTCCAACATAGTTTGAATGAAAGATCAATCCTGGATGAGGGATGTTCTTTGAAGCCAAGGATGGTGGTCTAGATAATTACCCCTTATTTCATTACATTCCATAAAATATTTCATCATGTCATGACTCGAACCTTTCCGGTTTCATCTCTAAATGTTTAATTAAATTAAATTGATAGATTTTCCATGACATTTATTACTTGATCTTGCGGTGAATCAACCCCTTAGGTTGATCTCCTTGATTAAATCCACCCCTATTGGTGTTCTATGCTTTATGAGCCTAATTTTCCATTTTTTCTCTTTTTCCTAAAACTCCTTAGGGGGTACTTCCTTATAATCAATACCTTTAATTGTTAAATTGGTCTGAATTTGATGATGATCCATGTGATATTACTTACACCCATGCTATAAATTAAGTGGTTTAATTATGTGAAGTGTATATTTGCTAAATTCCTAATGCCTTATGACCTAGATGGATTTTACCATTGGATTTTCCTTAACCAATATACTTAATGTAATATGAATGATTAAATTAATGAAATGGTTTTTTCGTAGGAATGTTAGATATATGTGATTCTTTCCCAGTTGCTTCATCTATGCATTGACGGTGACACCAGGAGTTCTGACATAAAGACCCATTGTAGGGACTCTCGTTCCTTAGTTAGAATACTGTAAATTCTTTTTAAATTTGACAGAGGCACTAATTATGTATGTGATGAGATATTTGTGTGTTATCTATTCTTACCTACAGATTAGTGACACTAGTTCCCAAGGGGAGACCCATTTGATGGGATCGATGGAATTATTGGTCATACCATGACACAAGTGAGACTCGGGACACTACATGTGATAATAGGTATGTACTTGAAGGATTGTTTGTACTTGATTTTTCACACTATTCTTGGAGTGATACATGGTAATTCATCATTGGGTCACTGTGGATGGACTCCTTGGAATTGGTTATGAATCGAGCCCATCAAAAAATACTTGGAGATTCTATTTTGATTTCCATAGACTCTATGAGGGTGCCTCACTATATTTTCAAAGTTGTTTTCAAATTTAATTAAAGATAAGAAAAATTATTGATTTCAAAATATGAAATAATCCTTTGATTAGAGAACATAAGGACATGTACTCTAAGCCCAATCATAATATTGGGGACCATCCATCTTCTCATACGTTATCCCTCACTTTACCATTATAGGATCTTTAAGTTTAGACACACCAGCTTTGGCCAAAGTAGGTAAATTGGATGGGTATCCAAGGGGAAACTAGTCCAATGTATGTATTTATTTATTCATTTTGAAATTTTAATTAACAAGAAAACTTTTTATTTTATATTGAATTAAATGAAATCGTCTAGACATAATGGGTGTCGGCCTATTGGGATTATATCTCACACCCTACTCAGGCAGCATTGGCACCTGAGTATACTTTATGGTTGTAGGTATAGACCAAAGGAAGAATCCAACTTTCAATTCTCAATTGACTTAACTTACTAGGATGTATTTGGAAGCAGAGGACTGATCCTATGTTTGAGATGCTAGTTTTAGTAGTTTTTCAATTTTTTATATTTTTCTAGCATGTTTTGTATTCTTGTATCCCCTACCCCCAATATTTTCATTTTTATATATACATGACATTGAATAATCATTATTATATATGGTTATTTACTCATATTCTCCTTATAATATATTTCTATCACTTGATTATGTATTCTATTTCAACCTCTATTTATTAGACATATCTATTTCTATTGTTTCTTATTAGATATGTACTACTATGATTTACTCAGATCTATAAGAGAATAGTCTCCCCACAGATAAATCCTAGGCCCTCATTGATAGTCGACAACCTCAAGAATCTAGGGATGCGGGCTTGAGGTCTTATGGACACTATCTTGGGAACCTTTAAGAGCATCTAGGTTGGGATTATACATTACTCAAGGATCCCTTCAAAGACTACCATCATGTAGTGTATATTGTCCCATAATATATTAGGTTCACTCCCCAACCACTTTCAATCTTTAGAATGGGTTCAATTCCCCTACTCTTTCATATTATCTCTTGAGATATCAATTATTATCCAATGTATTATAGGTATTTAACAAAACAACCTATCATATAATAAAAGCATACATATGCATGCCATAAGATCATAATAAATTCATCTATATATCATAAAATGACCGGTGGAAAAGAAGAAAGTTTCATAAAAAGTTTATCATCACATTATCATAAGACATTCAGAGAAAGAACATGGATGGTATCATTAGATCATATCCCTAGAGAAGTATAAAAAACATCAAGGGATTCTAAGATAGATGAAAAATATATTTTAATGATAATTTGAAAATTTATTTGAAAGAATGTTAAAATATCATTTTCCTTTGATATCTTTAAAACATAAAAGTTATAGAATATTGAGAAAAATATTTTATTTTAAAATAACCCTGGAAACTTATAGTGGAATGTTTAAATTAATGAATGGATTTGACATTGGGAAAATAATTTCATGTGGTAAATGTTAAAAAAAGTTTCCTTTCACATTTTGGGAAAAATTCCAAAAGTACCTCATTTTAAATATGGTCAGAAGATTCATTTTAAAACATTGAAAATGATGTCAAATATGGTTGAAATGGCCATTGATAATAATTTGATCATATAAAATAAGATTCTTGAAAATATTTTAAATAACATGGACATGTAATAAAAATTTCATCAACAAAGAGGAAATAAGGTTGGATTTTCTTAAAACATTTTATTAATAAATTTAAGTACAAAAGAGAGTAAAATAGAAATAATACTTCAAAATTCTGTAAATAGCCATATTTGTAGAAACAATACGGGGTTTAAAGGATATGGATCATATAATCCACCTAAATTGATCTTTAACATATTAAATCCTAAAAAGAAATGAGATTATAACATAAACCCATAGCTTAAGCCCAATTTTTATTCATACACATTCTTTATGTAAGGAACTGGCTTGGGCCACTATCTAAACTATCCTCCAAATCAATTTTACAAAAAATCAAAGAGCATTTCAGATCTTCTTAAGTTGACAGAAAATACATGGGAATCCATAAATAACCTTTAGAAATTATATAACCCATAATCAATAACAATAATCAAAGTACATTTGGGAAACAACATTAGATAAATAAATCCATACGAACATATCAAGGTACTAGAAGACGATATAAAAACTAAACACAAAAAAACTTCCAAAAACCATCTCTTTACTGTCTATGACCACCCACTATGAACCTATATGATCTCCATCTGCCAATTTAGCCTGAATAACCAATTAATGTTGATGATAACATGATAACATGATATAAGAACATAAAATACACAAACACCAAATGGTACAAGTCATCTATGAGCAACAAGAACCGGTTTTTTTCACTAATGATTATATATATTTACTTATAAGGTAATTCTAAACATGTTAAAAGTGTGAAAAAAATTGAGTATAAGGATTAAAATTTTATTACAGGTAACTATGTCCATCAACAATAACTAATAATATCATATTTTGGAAATAATAATTTATTTTTTTTCTAAAATCATTTATAAAACCCAGGTAGAAAAACATGTTATTTCATCATTTGAAAACCATTTGACATGATAAATATGGATAAGTCTAGACAGGGTAATAACATGAACCATATATCAATAAGTATTTCTAGAGTGAATAATAGAATCAGGGTACATCATATTAATGAGAAATATGATCAAGAATGGTAATTAATCAAGAAATAAAATTCTAATGCCAAGTAGTGGAAATGAACACTATCATATACTGAGTATCATGTATAAGGATATCATGGGTACAACCTACAAATTATTTTGTGTCCAAAATAGTCAATATAATGAACATATTATAATGAATGATCATTAGGTTTACATATAGACTCATAGGTCTTTTTTAAACCAAACCCATACACACATGTTTTCTTGGCCACACATCCATATCCTTAACCAATCATGTGCTCTCAATATCCACTATAAGGGGTGTATGTCTATTATAAAATCATATATCTAGGACATATCATCTATCTACCAAGGTTCCCATGATAATTCAAATAAGTGGAGTGAGATAATCAGTTTATGTGGATCATAATAGGGATCCATATATATTTTAACACCAGCTCATTCCCTTAACATTTTATCTCATTATCAGTTCATATCTCACTATACCAAAATCTCCCTCGAGTGAATAATATCTTTTTCAAAGCCCATTAATGGGAATTATAATAATCAACTAATCCTTAACAATATATTATCACAATATAGGATAATCAAAAAGTTCCAACCAGGGCTTCAAACACCATCACTCCCATTCAAAATCATTTATTTAAAGCAACATTTCAATGTGTAATAATACCCATTTCCTTTCACAAATCATCATTGAAATTTAAAATGACACTATAAACCAATATTTTATTAGAAAATATCCCTATGGTGTTTAATAGAATTCTTTTAATTTAAAAGGATTGAATTTGTTTAAGAACATGTGTGTACACCCTCTTTCCATGTGAGAAACTTACTCATTTCAAATCATCCAATAATTCCCATTTAATACCAAGGGAAAATCACTAAAAAATGGATCTTGTTTATTTCCCAAATTCATGAATTTTAAAACCTATTGAAGGCATTACATTTATGAACCTATTTGTTTTCAAATTAATCATTTCATTTTAGAAATAAAAGTCAGGCATAATCCATCACATTCCAAAAAACATCCTTTAATATATCTTGGAAATTAAATCAAAACAAACATGGAATTAAAAAATTTAAAAATAGTGATAGGGTAGATCATAATTTCATAATGGTGAATTGGGAAAGTCCTTATTGGAAAAAATGTAGGTTACTATGGCATGTGGATCACCATACACAACCCCCGTAGTTGAAAGTGGGAAGCTGAAGCATTTAGTCCCATCTACATCCATTTAGAACAATGGGGAAATGTTGAATAGAGGATAGGAAGGGGTATTTATAGGATTTAAATATATATTGAATCCCCTCATTTAAAACCCAAAAACATCAAAAGTATTCCCAAGAATAAAAATAATTAGTCTATTAAATAGGATTAACTCATAAATACCAATAATCGAATGGTTATAAATAACAAATAACATACCTATGTGATGTGTTCTAAGACACCATGCCACAAACCCCATGAAAAGACATCCATGGTTAAGGATATGATGCAAAATTTTGAGTTCATGACCACTATTGTGAAATTATTTTCCCTATATAATGTCATAAAAAACCGAAGTTTAACTACTGCATAGCCAATGACTCCACAACACAACCTAATCCTCTATACCGTAGTCTTGAGTGTTTTGGAATGGTACCACCTGTTTTGTTAAGGGACTTCAAAAAAAAACCAGTTAAGACTCCTCAAGGATTTTTAATCCCCATAGAACATACACAAACATATATCAACATAAAAAATTAGTAGAATAAGAGGAAATATCCCAAACAAAGAAACAAACCAGAAATAAAAGTTTAGTATGTTACTCTTTGGGGACGTGTTAATGAAATGATTTAAGAAGTAATTATGTTTTGTAATGTTTTTAAAATGGAATTGGTTTTAATTATTTTAAAATGAAATTAATTCTTTTAAAACCATAGAAAAATTTCCCTGATTTGGTAAAATATTTTGGAAACTGTGATAAATTTCTACAATGATTTCACATTCTAATGAAAATTTTAATCATTTATTTAGGGTGAAATATTCTATAATTTGAAATATATAATAATTTTTTAAAATTGTATTTTGGAATTATTTAAAATATATTATTATCTATTATAGTTTTATTTTATTCTTGTTTTAATGAGAAAATGTTTTCGTGATGTCTAAAAATGTATCCCAAAAATCATTCTATGAAAGATAGAAAGTTAATCCATTGATCCAATCTATGGAGTAGTCCTTAAAAATTTCCTTATGTAAAATATCCAATTTACGACTCTTACCATACTCCTAATTGAGTGAATGAAATATAACATTTTATCAATTTGGACCACAACAAGGTCTTCTTAGGTTTTCATCAATATTCTACTAGAGGTGAGAAGGGTTTACCAAATTTAGTAAAGTTTCTTGAAAATGAAAAAGGAGTCATATATTATTTCAAGACTCCTAATTATATAAGGGTCAAGTCCATCCCTCCATTGTTTGATGGAACTATCCAATTATAGTGACTCGTGATTAAAATATATGTATATTACATCATTTTAGATGAATATTCTGAACATTACAAGAACATAAATATTTGAGGACCATAATAGTTTAGTGTCTTTGAAAAATTAGAAATATAATATTATAACATGGTGAAATATCTTCAACATCCCTATAAAATATCTCCCCCTTATAACACCTACTTAAACCATTTATTCATTACATAGGGAAAGCAATCATAAGAAATGGGTGAGATCATATTCTCAGTAAGTGTAAACAAGGGTTATATATAAGAATAACATGAGAATAAGGGTATGAGAACAAGATCTTAACTTCAGAAGGTCATACCATGCGTATCAAAGATCATAATAAAGAGTCATAGTATAAATATTGGGAGTTCATAAGAAATGAATCATAAGGGTGGTGAATCATCATAAATCAATCATGAACTATATTATCATGTCATATATGTGTGGAGCCATCATAAATATAGGAAACCATTACACGTTTCAAGTTTAACTTCCAAGACCATCAACATAGTGCATTAGAACACACCTATTTCCCATAATAGATCATGACACACCTATTTTCTATTTTGGGTCTAGACACTTCTATTTCCAATTGTTGATTATAAGACACCTATTTCTCATAGTGGATCAATAAAAACATGTTTCCCATTGTGGATTAAAAAACACATATTTCTCATAGTAGATAAAACTCATCGACTTGTTTCCCATCATTATCTCATGAGAAAAAAATCATTTCCAAATCCTTTGGAGGGAGGTATAGGTCCCAAATATCTCATAATGAAATCATACATAATTTTGACAAAAAATCATCAATAATCATATCATAACCCAAAAAATGAAATGTGTATCATAAAAATGTAATCCTATCAAAACCTATAGAAATAAGACAAGTTTCATAATACATTTCATGAAAGCATAACCCATGAAAATATAAATGTTTCAGAAGCATATAACTGATGAAAGTGATATGGTTTTCATACAAATATATCCCATGAAAGTGTAAAAGGATTCACAAATTTATAACCCATGAAAGATAAATATGTTTCCTAAACATATAACTCATGAAAGAGAAATGGGTTTCATAAAATCCATGCCATCAAAACAAAATCCATTCGGAGAAAGAATATGAATAGAACCTTCAAACCATTTTCCCAGAAAGGCATGAGTAACACCAATAGATGTCATATTATATGGAAAATAATTTGGAAATATCTTTTAAAAAAATTATTTAAGAAAATAACCTTTATTATTTTATAAGTACTTTTTCCAACATAAAACCTTTTGAAAATCATTTTATTTTATGTCTAGAAAACATTGTGGAATTTTTTCATTGAGAAATTATAAAATAATTTTGAAAATATTGTGAATACCATTTTACATTAAAATTTATATAATATTATTGAAAATATTTAGAAAACCTTTTTAATAAAACATCATTTTGGAAGAACACCAATTTCTGACCAAAGATAAAGATAAAGTCAAATTTTATTTAAATAAATTTCTTAATTATATTTAGTTACCAATAGTGAAAAAATGGCACTAATACTAGAATATAGAATTACTATATATAGGATAATAAAATTCATATTATTTATTTAAATGTATATCCTAAGGTTTTATCAATTACGACATAATCATAAACAATCCTGTTAAACGATGAGATTCTTACAATAAACTCTTACCACATGGTAACTTTTAATAATACTACCCATGTAACAAAATGACATTAAATAAAGTTTAAAATATCATTTAAATAAGTATATTCAATAGATAATATGTCAAAGGGAAGTTTAGACACCTCATATAAGAATATAGGTGCATAACCTGTCATGTGTCTCCTAGAAGGAAAATTGAGACAAAATTACTTTACCAGTTTACTAACATGTGAAACCAAAAACCAATGAAATATATTTCATGAAATAGATATTTAAATAAATATATATTTATTTATAAGAATAATATAATACATACAAGTTAATCATACACACCATATATAAGAAATAGTAGGTGAACATGTCTTGCGTCTCCCAGAAAATAAAAGTGAGATGAGAAAACCCTTACTACTTTAGTAGCATTAGAATCATGATACCCATGAAATAATAACATAAATTAAAGAATTTAATATCATTAGGTAATGGAAATTAATTATATAACTGTTCATATTGTAGTATATACACCACATAATCAAAGCGAGTGGTGAATTTGGCATGGATCTCACAGAAAGAAAAAGTGAGATTAAATTACCTTACCCTAAGTCTTTAATTTCATTGTACACGTTCAAAACTTATGTATAATAAATATAAGTTTATAATAAATCTACCACAAACAAATATTAATTTATATCATACCATATATTATTTAATTATAACATTATATTACCCATTTATTAAAAATTCCATGTCAAAGCAATATTTTAGGTAATAATCACTTTGTTCATCACACACATTTTGTCTATTTATTCTAGATACTCTAAATAAGATCATGATTTAATTATTTAAATAATGTAAAATAAGATTTATATATCATATATAATCAGTATATAAATAATTATAATTATCTATACAATATATCTATATGAAATAGAATACACTGTTCATGGTGATGGTTGGTTGTACATACGCATGAATGTTTTTAGTGTTCTCTTATCGTATTGAAAGAAAATGAAATTACATTTATGAATTTATATCTATATAATATCATTAAATTAAAGTTATTATTTCATATATATCATATAATTTAAATAAAATAATCTTTTATACATTCTATGTAAAGTGTGAATGAATCACATCGTTTTGAGGAGGCGGTAGCCCACACTACCACAAACGATGTTATCATATTTACACAAAATGGAAATAATGATGTCATGCGTTATATAATAATTACAAAAAACAAAATAAATCATAAATATCATATATATAAATTATATTTTCCATCATTATTTCTAACCATGATAGGTTCTAATGGTAAAACAAACAACATCATTTGCTGAGGTGGTAGTTCTTCGTATATAAGAATTGTAAGTTCATTACCCATTAGTTGGTAGTGTGTCTATGTATAGTTCAAACCCTTAGAAGAAAAAACATCAGTATACTTTTTATACTTATGTTATTATATAATCATATAATAATATAATTTTATGGGGTTTATATTGAAAATAAAACAAAAGATCTTCTGTAAGGATGTTATATCTTCTTTGAGTAAGTCATTTTGATTTTCACTAAAGGGATTCCTTAGTTGTATTTTTGCAAAAAATGTGATGGCTATAGGCTGAAGTTAGGTATTTATAGAGGATATTTTGGCCTTTATTTTCCAATAATAAGTGGTTTCATAGGTGTGTGGAGGTGAGGGGGGCGAGTGCCCTTATATAGTGGAGGTGGAGTGACATTCTTGTAAATATAAAAAGATAAACCCTATTGAAATGTATCCCTTATGAAATGAGACACAAATTGTTATAATTGCTTTATAAAATAGGGTAATATGTCTAAATATTTCTATAAAATGTATTTTTAACACGTTTTTAGGTCATTTGGCCGCTTAAGATTACAGTTTAACTATTGAGTAAACTAATTTTTACCTTAATTACTTTAACTGATTTTAAATACATTCACTAATATTTTTTTTCCAAATCCGTCGTGAACATATTATAAATTATAAAATATTCAGATTCCAAATATTGATTTCTTTTTTCGAAATTATAATTACATATGTGGATGAAATTAATTTAATGTTAATCCCACAGAGGGGACGATAAATGGGATTTGTAATGTCAAAATGTATAAAGGATTGCTATGTTTATATATCTAAATTGAATGTTAATTTGTTTATAATGACCTAAAATGGTTTAAAATATAAAATATTGGTCTAATTATACTTAAAAACAAATTAGAAGGATTATATAATGATGAAAATAAATTTTAAAAAAATACAATTATGAACAAAAATTCAGTACTATTCACTATTCATCAAAATATGAAATTTATCATAAAATACCATGAATTAAATCAATGTATATATTGATATTTAAAATTAAAAAATGAATATTATTTATCAAATAAAAATTATAAAAGTGTAAAAAATTATATTTAAAAAGGATTTTCCATTAAAAGGCTGTAAAATTACATATTTTAAAAATACATCATGTTATTCATAAAATTGGATTTATTATTGTCTCACACCTATAGAATATATTGGATAATCATAAAAGTATTTATTGAATATATAATATATAAATATTATTGAAAACAATAATTAAAATTGTGTTCTTTAATTTATTGAGATCAAATTGATTTTGTACATAGAAAAATAGTGTTCTTTGAAAAATAATTTCTTTATTTTCAAATAGTTATTTCATTCACTTATAATAATTGATAACCAAAGGATTCATGTATATATAATATTTTTAGAATTTATTTTATCTTATTTTTAAATTTTATTCCAATTAATAGGTGATAGCTATAATATTATTTTAATTATATTATTATTACATTTTAGTTCACTAAAAACTAGGCCTTTCATGTAATGCAAGATATCAAAGAAACTCGGTATTGTGTGTAACACAATCCAAACATAGTTTTGTGTGTACTGAAAATAAATCTAAGTGTATCTTGTACCCAAATATTAAAATTTTTTTGCATATAATTAAATAAAAACTTAGTTATTTTATATAAAATAAACTATATTTGGTTTTGTCTAAAAAAGATAATATAAAAAGGTTAAATTAATTGGAAAAAAATATTTCACAAAATCTCATGGTGTTATACTATACCCCCATAAAATGAATTTAACTATTGAAATTCATCTAAGTTATCAATGTATTAATACTTGAAAGTTCCTTTCTAAGAAACCTTTATCGTAAAAATGAATACTAAATCCTCTTTAAAAAAAAGAATGTTAGAAGTATAAGGGATACCCAAAGTAACCCATAACTAGGATTAAACATAGAAGAAGATAGGTGGTGTGTGCAAAAATTGGCATGAAATATAAATATAACTACCATGTTTTAATGGAGAGTGATAGAGAACATGGTTTTGAGAATGTTAAAAATCACAAAGCCATAACCCAAAGAGGTGTTAAAAAGTCCATTAATATCATAAAAAATTATGATAACTTGAGAAAATTTTATTCCAAGACCCTATATCCTAGAATTGAATAATTTTCATGAAAATATATACTTACATGATTTTTGGACAACCTTACCCAATGTTGTTCTTTGATAAACATCCACTTCATCTCTTATTCCAAGAAACAAAGGTGAATTTTTCATTCCAGAAGTATTAAAAGGTCATGAGATCCATAAATAGAATGATAGGGCATTCCATATGTATTTATCCCAAAAAGGTTTATTAAAATTAATTAAATATTAATAAATCCCAATATAATGATATATTATGTTAATCTCTAAACCATCTTCCTATGTTTATCATAAAACATTCCATAAATGGTTAACCATATAACCCTTTCAAAAGATGGAAGTAAAAAGTATTAGAAACAAGTTAACTAAATTTATCAAAAGAAACTTATAATTGATCCCACAAATATCATAAAGCATACCTTGGGTGTCACATACAAAACATGTGAATACCTTCATCATGTATTATCTATAAACTTGGTAATGACCTAAATTATCAAAATTACTTATTGAAATTATGAAAGTTTATTTTTTCCAAATATTATTGGACATATTCTTTAAATCCAAAAAATGATGTAAACTACACCCATGATAGCATAAGATTCTTTTAAAGAAATCCTTAATTAGTTCCAAGGCAATCAGTATCATCCAATTTACTTATTCATATCCAACATATCGTTCTCCAAATATCCTTATCTCAACACTTGGAACATATTAATGATTATATTTTTCTTAATCTTGTATTTCCATCAATATTACATCTCCATTAAATCAGTTTTACAAGTATTTAGCATCATTAAAATATATTTTTCAATCCTTAATAAAAAATTATACTTAAATTACTAATACATTTCATGATTCTTATAACATAGTCTTTAAATTCCAAAACATTCACACTTCAATCATCCAAATTTACTATTGAACCATTTCTAATGATTTATCATTTCATTATTTAGTACCTATTTTAAATAATATGAAATATGAATCATGTCTTAAGGGTCCTCAACCTCAATCTAATCATTCTTGTAATGATTAATGTAAATAATACTATAAGAACATCCCATACCTTTCATATGTCTTTTGTGGTCTCCTTATCTTTAATTTTATAACCAATACTCGAATACCTTCCTGATTCACTTCCTGATATTTACACTTAGGAAATTTATTACAATCATTCCCATACTTTCCACATTTTAAACATTCAATGTTAACTGTATTACTTCTAGCTACCTCTTTTGACTAAAATAAGAAATTATAAGGTAAGAACCACTTGTCCTAGAAAAAGGCCACCTAAACATGAAAAATTAATTATCGGATTCTTAAATAATGACACATACATTTAAATATTTGACACCTTAGGCTTATCCTTAGATACATCCTTGAAAATATCCTTAAACATATTTCTAGGGATCTTAGTAAGGTTTTCTCATCATCGTTTCCAATGGATAGATACACCATTCCTTTGACACTGATTATAGAAGCCCAGGATTAACATACATGGATATTTAATCATTTTAGATGAATATTCATCACATTAAAAAAATTAAATTTCCAATTACAATAATAGTTTAGTGTCTCTGAGAACTTGGAAACATAGTCTTCTAACTTGGTGAAAGATCATCAATATATCCCATAAAAAATTTTCCACTTTAATACTCCTACTTAGAACCTTTATTCAAAACCCGGGGAAAGGAAACATAAGAAAGGGGGCATAAGATGATCAGTATGGGTAAAAAAGAGAGATATATATATAATAATAACATGGGAATAAGGGTATAAGAACATGATCATAACATTATACAATCATACCATGCATATCAATGATCATAATCAAGATTCATGACATAATTATTAACAGTTCATAATACATAAATCATAAAGTTCATAAATCATCATAACTAAATCATGAACTATAATCTCATGTCATATAAGTTTATGACAATAATTAATATATAAAACCATTTCATTAGTCAAGGTTGACTACCAATAACATCAATATAGTTGACTAGGACACACCTGTTTCCCATAATGGACCAGGATGCACATATTTCCCATTGTGGATCTAGACACACATATTTCCCATTATAGACCAAGACACACCTATTTCTCATATTAGATCTCATCACACCTATTTCCCATTGTGTATTAGAAAACACATATTTACCATAGTGGATTGAGCCCGTCAACTTTTTCCCCATCACTATCTCATAAGATATAAACATTTACCCAATGTATTAGATGGGACATATAGGTCCACCCATATTATAATGAAATAATACATATGTGTGAAAAAATATCATAAACAATCATATCATAACCCATGAAATGAAATGGTTATCCCAAGCATGTAATCAGATCCTAACTTGTGGAAAAGAGATAGGTTTTACAATCATTTAATAAAAGAAAAACTCTAGAAAAGATGTTTTTTTCTTAAGAATATTACCCCTAAAAGTGAAATGAGTTTCCTAAAAATATAACTCAAGAAAGATAAATTATTTAAATAAATATATAACCTTTTAATGAGAAATTAGTCTCATAAATATATAATTTCTGAAACAGAAATGGGTTTCATAAACATCATTCCATCAACACATTTACCATTCAAATAAAAAATACGAATGGAATCATTGGATAATTTCCCTAGAATGGCACAGATAACACCAATGAATTTAATCTTAGGTGGAAAATATTTTGGAAATATCTTTTGAAAACATTTTTTGAGGAAAATATTCTTTCTTATTTGAGAAATACTTTTTAAATCATAAAACCTTTTGAAAACAGTTTCTCTTAAAATAATATTTAAAACATATAATGTATTATGATTTTTTTTGAAAAAAAAAATTAATTGAAACATTGTAAAATAATAATAAAACATTATGAAAAAAATTATCCTTGAAAAATTATAAAATAATATTTAAATTATTTCGAAAACCTTTTTTAGAAAACATGGTTTTGAATGAATAGAGATTTCAGACCAAAAATGGATATATATAGTTTTATTTTCTTAAAATATTATTTTTAATTATCTTAAGTAACAAAGAGTGTAAAATTTTAATAATAATCTAATATATCATTACTAACCATAGGTGAATAAAATTTATGAGTGTTCTTGAAATATGGAACATACAGTTTCATCAATGAAAGCATAATCGTAAACAATCTAGATAAGCAATGAGATTATTTCAATAAAATGAAATTAAAAAATGAAAATAAATTAAGCATTAAATATCATTTAAATATGGATATTAATTATATATCATGTCAATGGTAATTTTATACACCTCATAGAATAATATAGGTGCATAACATGGTAGGTGTCTCAAAGAAGAAAAATTGAGACAAAATTACATAATCTATTTGGTAACTTTGGAAAATAAAACCCCTTGAAATAAAGGTCATAAAATGGATATTTAAATACCCATAAATTTAATTAATATAATCACATAGTACTTCCCTAGGTATTATATGCACCACATATATGAAATAGGAGGTGAAGATGGATTGTGTCTCATGAAAAATAAAAGTGAGATGAGAAAACCCTTACAACTTGAGTAAGTTTAGAATACTGATCCTTATGAAGGAAAAACTAAATTAAATAAATTAATATTATTTAATAAATCATATTAATTATATACAATTTCATATGGTTGTATGCACAACACATAATATAATCGAGTGGTGAACATGGCATGTATCTCATGGAAATAAAAAGCTAGATGAAATTCCCTTACCTTAAGTCATGACTTTATTTGTACATGTTCACAAATAATTTATAAAAAATATATGTTTATGATACATATAACAAATAAAAACATTACTATATATAATATCATAAATTATTTATTTATGACTTCATATTAACTGTTTATTAACAATTCCATGTTAAAGCTACGTTTTGGGTAATAACCACTTTGCTTATCTTATGTGTTTTAACATGTTATTATTGATCCTTTTACATAGACCATGATTTACATATTTAAATAATATAAAACATGATTTATATATATTATATATTCAGTATATAAAGATTCATAACAATCTATCAAATATAGCTCATGAAATGGAATAGACAGTTCATGGATATGGTAGGCGGTATGTATGCATGAACATTGTTTCTATTTTCTTATCATATTGAAATAAAATAAAATGAAATATATGTATATATATAATATCATTATAGTATAATTATTATTTCATATTTATCATATAATTTCAATAAAATCATCCTTAATAAATTCCATTTAATGTGTGAACAAATCACATCACTTTGAGGAGGTGGTAGTCCACACTTCCACAAACGATGTTATCGTATTTACAAAAAATGGAAATAATGAAGGTATGTGTTATATAATAATTAAATAAGACAAAAACAATCATAAATATCATAAATATAATATATAAATATAGATTCCATCATAAATCCCAACCATGAGAGGTGGTAAATGAAAAACAAACAACATCGTTTCATGAGGCGGTAGTGTACTGTACACAAGAACGGTATGTTCATAACCCATTAGAAGGAAGTGTGTTAAATAATAGGTAAAAACCTAATAATAACAACATATAATTATATTTTTGATATTATGGTAATTATATAATCATGTAATATAAATATTTTAGGTGTTTGAGAATGAAAAAAAACAAAAGACCTTGTGGAAGGATGCTACATGTTCTTTGAGTAACTCCTTTTGGATTTCACAAAGGGCTTCCTTGGTTGGATTTATTCCAAATTGAGACTTATAAGATGTATAATGGTATTTTTTGAGTATATTTGGGCATGTTTTATTTGATTAAAAGTTTCTTCATAGGTTTCTGGAAGTTAGGGGGTGAGGGCCTTTTTATAGTGGGGGGGGGAGTGACATTATTGTTAATATAAAATGGTAAACACTATTGAGAGGTTTAAAATAAATCATGTCCCTCAAATAATTAATAATATTATATAAAAGATTTAATTGATATAAATATTTATATACAATGTATTTTGTATATTTTTTAGGTCATTTTTTTTCTTAAGATTAATGTTTAACAATTTAGTCAACAAATTTTGACCTTAATCCCTGTAGTTAATTTCAATTACATTAACTAATTTTTTTTCCAAAAATAAGTTTATTATATGTTAAATTTTTAATTATTATGATAAAAATATTTAATACAATTTTTAAAATAGTAATCATAGAATTGGTAGAAATAATTTTAATGTTAATTCCACAGACGTGACACACAATGGGTTTTTAAAGTTAAAATCTTCAAAAGTTTTCTTTTTTTTAAATCTAAAAAAAAATTTAAATTGATTAAAAATAACTTAATTGGTTTACATGAGATAAAATTTATATAAGTATACATAAAAACAAAATAATAATATTTTTTAACTATATAAATGAATTGCATGAAAATGCAGTTTTGAACAAAAATTCAGTATTATTCACTATTCATCGAAATTGGAAAGTTCTCAAAAAAATACCAAAAGTAACCCAAAGTATGTTTTTATATATCAATATAAAACATGAGGTTTAATTTTTATAATAAAAATTATAAATGTTAAAAATTATATTTAAAATAAGTTCACCATTAAAAGGTAGTAAAATGACCTATTAACAAAATACATCTTTTTATTCATAAAATTGGATCCATTCTTATATTTTACCTATAAAATCTAATAGATGAGTATTAAAAATATTTATTAAATATATAATATAAATCTTTTATTTCAAACATTATACAAAATTTCATTTAAAAATTTATTGAGATAAAATTGTTTTTGTACACAGGAAAATAATTTTCTTAGAAAAGTATTTTGTTTATTTTTACATAGTTCATTCATTCAATTATTCTAATTGATAACCAAAGGATTAATGTGTAAATAATATTTTCACAATTTGTTTAATCTTATTCAGAACATCCATTCAGACAGATATGTGGTAGATACAATATCATTTTAATAATAATATTAATAGTATATTGTAGTTAGCTAAAAACATGGCCTTATGTGTAACACAAGCTATTGAAGGAACTCAGCATTGTGTAGAACATAATCCAAATATAGTATTGCATGTAAAAAAAATCAATATTAATTTTTCTCATAGTAGAAGATTGAATTCGTGTTTTCTATTATTCAATCAAAACTTATAGATTTTATATAACAAAATCAATATTCGGTGTTGTGTGAAATATTAAATATCAAAAATATTAAATGAATTAGAAAAACAATATTTCACAAAATCTCAGGGTGTTACCCAAAGAGTGATGATAATTTATAATTCAATCCATTCTATATGAAATATTTTTTTTGGAATACTCCAGGTTAGTTTTAATATAGTGAATGTATCTTGAGGAAGTAGAAAATGAGAGAGTTTCATAGATCTTAGGTTGTTTCAAGATGAGTTATCATTTTTAGAGAATACCAAGATATTCTCAAGCTTTATATTTTTCTTACATGTGATTGTCAGTAATGAATACCTTAAAGATACTTATTTCTAGAAGTTCATTCACCTAGAACTTTGAATAATTATATCATCATCATATTAAACCTCTTTTATGATGGATCTTTAAAGAGCTATGTTAATAGAAATAGAGCTAGTGGAGAAACATAAAGTGGAAAATGCCTCACTTGTACTTGGATTAGGAGAAGATTTTCCATCTAGTAGACAATGATATTTGTACAAGAAAGGATAGTTTTATCAAGTAAAGAAGAGTCTTATTTTATTTTTCTAGTGTAGAAACCTTTTCATTCTATGAAGTCATGTTTTGAAGCTCTGAGAGTTTAAAAATGGTGTGGCTGCTTGGGACCCCTCAAGAGGTTTCGAAATTTGGTTTATCAAAATGAGAAGTTCTAGTCATAAATCATCAACTCGTGACTATGGGGTAAAATATTATTAAATATGATAGGACACAATCCATTTTACTTGTAGTGAATATTTCCATATAGTGTATTTTCTAATTCTGATGGATGTCAACCCAACTTCTCATTTCTGACATCAAAGTGGATGATATTTAGTTTTTACTTGTTATGGACTGTCTATTTTTCAAAATCCTTTTTAGATATATTGGTGGCTTGTTTTGGGATATTTTTGTATAATATATTATGAATTTTGGTTGTGATGGTGATGATGGTTCCAATTTATTTATATCTTTGTGGTTGTACATTGTGGAAGTTCACTCTTAAATGGTTATCCTTTATCTTGAATGGTTTTTTTCCTTTGAGTTTTTTTGTTCTATTGATGGTGGAGTGGAATATTTCTTTGATAAAATTAATATATTTGGATTTTTTTATAAAAATACCACTTACATAATCCATATATGGGTTTCTTTTTATGGTTGGTGTTAGATATCGTTAGTTTAGTGGTAAATCAGTTTTGAGGCCAGTTTAGATGGCGCTCTTGGTTTGTTCATTACACTTAATATATTGTATAATAAATCTATATTTATATAAATAAATTATAGAGTAATATTAATAATTTTTATAAAATATGACATTCCATTATAATTTTCTATCACCCATCTGTTTATAATTTTTCATTAGAATCATCATTTGATTGAAAATTGTTCTATTTTTTATGTATGTTTTGGTTCAACAGTTCTTGTACTTACACAATGGTCATGGTTTAATAATATCCATAATCATAATCATGTTATATGTATCATATATATTTATTATAAAAACTTTTATAACCATTTATATAAGGTGTTTATTAAAATTAAATTACATCATATCTGGAATATGGTAGTTCATACGTACACCAAATAAATTTTTTAATTTTTCAATAATTTTAAATAAAGAGAGATAAATAATAAAATATATTTAAAATAACATAATAATATCATAAATGTCATTTATATATGTTAAATACCTTAATATGACTATCCTAGTATGGAAGTCATGAAAAATGAGTCACTTAGCATTGTTGAGGTGGTAGTCCACACGTATGTACGAACAATGTTATCATTTCTCATTTAATGGAAAAGAGGTAGAAAACTGTCATTAAATTAACTTTAAAATTAAATATATTTAATATAATTTTTTCATTATCTGAATATGGTTATATAATATATGGTTGAGTTTAAGGAAGAATGAAACTCAAAATAGATCGGTAAATACAATTACCTATTCTTTATGAAACCACCTTTGAATTACACATCAAGCCTTCAAATTTTGGTATTTTGGGAATATCATGAAATCTAGGACATGGGTAATGAAGTTATAAATGTGTTTGGGTAGTTATTGGATGAGATATACTGATTAAAATATGTAAATAATGGATGGGGAGAGGACCTCCTTTTATAAGTGAGGTGGGTTGAAAACATTCAATTATATAAAACAATAAAATATAATAAATTAATAATCATGTGAAAGTGGTAAAAAATGGAAATTGGTTTAAATATAAGATAATTTAAGGTTTAAATCTATACGAGGAATCGAATTTCTACAACATTATACAATATTTTAAACCATATATTTTAGTTTAACCCTATCATTAACCATTTTTAACATTAATGAGGTAATAAATTATTACCATCGTTACTATTAATTATATGAAAAAATGAATGTGTCTATAATACCAAATTTTTAAAGGAGGATTCAAAATATGGAAACTATTTTATCATATTAAATTCCTAAATATTTTATTGGTTCAGTTTAATATATGCGTGTAAAACAGAATGAATTTTTTTTTTCAAAAAATTCAATTAGTTTGCATAACATTGAATTTATCCCAATTTATTACCTATTAAAAATAATTAACTTTTTGTTAAATTATTTGATTGAATATATAATATGAAAATTTATTTAAAATTGTTTGTCCATATTGATTAATTTAATTTATTAAGAGAAAAACACATTGTCCGCATAAAATTGGTTTTTTAAAAAATATCGCTTTTTAACCCAAAAATAATATTATTTTACTTCATAAAAAATTTGTAACCATTTAATTAAATTTATAAATGTGTAAAAAATAATTTTCATAACATTATTTCGTTGAATTATTTTTTCATAAACTAAAGATGGAAAAATAATGTTCATAAACAAAATACATCAAAATAGTTCTTTAGGATCAGTAATATTTCATAAATGAATTAGAAATTTTTTAAAAAAATTATATTTTTTAATTAAAATATATTTTTTTTCATTTAAAAATTCATAATAAAAATTCATATAATTTTAGGGTTTTTATTCTTAAGATATCAAACATATTTACTCATTAATGAGAAAATATATTATAAAATCTATGGGTGTTACATTCTATTCCCTTATAAGAATTTATCCCGTGAAATTTTGTCTCTCTGATACAAAAAATTGATAATACATCTACCTCATCACATATTTACGTTCCCATGTATCTTCCTTAATTTTTTTATTCTTCCAAAGAACCTTATTGAGGTGAGTATTCTTATTTTGTAGTACTTTATCTCTATGATCCAAAATTTCTGTCAACTCTTCCTTATATGAAAAATCACGCTCCAATGGTATAAGCTCTGAGTTTTGTAAATGTGAAGGATTTGGTATATAATTTCTCAAAATAAATACATGGAAAACATCATGAAGTTATTAGAGGTTTGGAGGAAGATCCAAGTGATAATCTATTATTCCAATGCAATCAAGAATCTCATAAGGAATGATATATCTGGGGTTTATCTTTCCCTTTTTTACAAATCCCATAACATTATTCCAAGTAAAATTTTAAACTAATACCTTATCATAAACATTTAATTCTAGATATCATATATGATTATCATAATAACATTTCTATTAACTCTTTACTTCCCAGATGTATTTTTTAATGACTCTAACCTTCCATTCCATTTTTTATTTATCTCTGTATCAATAAATTTTGTTCCCCAAAGTCATCCCAACATCTTATAGTTATAAATTATTTATATATAGGTATTTAAAAAGAGAAATATAGACACTCAAGTGAAATCTATTATTGTAAGAAAATTCAGCTAGATGAAGGTATTGATATCAACATCCTTTATAATCCATAGAAAAATCTCCCAATATTTCTTATTGGGTTTGAATGGTCCTCTTAGGATGACGAACAATATTACGATGATATAAAGTGATAAATCTAAACTATATATTAAAAAATTATTTAATACTTCTCCAAAATGTTGAGGTAGACCTCAAATCTTGATTATATATGATTTATAGTGGTACTCCATGAAACGTTACCACTTTTAAAAAATGTAACCTGTTGAGATGGTGAAGAGGAGAATTTTCTCTTCTAGTAATTAAATTAGTATATTTGGAAAAACTATTGTCTACAACCCAATTAGAATTGGGTACCTTATATGTATTGGGGATCCCAAAGGTAAAATCTATAATGATGTATTCACATTTCCACTCAAACATCCCCATAGATTTAGGTCACATAGACGTAACATATTATATTACCAAGAATCGAGATACATACTCCAAAATATATCTATTAATGTTATCCAAATATAATATATATTTAATAGATGTTAACATATTCATACTAACATGACTAATAGATAATAATGAACTTTTATCTTTATCTTATAACTACTTCTTCCATTATTGTATTGATAGGACAAATACTTTGTTCCTGAACCTAATAATTCTATCCCTCTCATAATTGAATTAATAAATATTCCATTACATATTTTGTAGCTTCATATATTACTCATAGTCCACTTTAATAATTACATGAATATTTGGTTGATAAATAATTTGATAATGACAATATAATTATCATTTCCTTATAATTTCAAGGTTAATCCTTTATAAATCCTTAAGTATTGGATATTTTTGAATATTTATCATAGAAAAACTAGTATGGTCATTCTTTATTAGATCATTTTCCAAATTTTTCATCTTTCCAAGGTTGTAATGTGTTAAGAAGTTATAATCTTTAATATGTATAACCATCTCATTTGATATACATTAAACGCTATCTATGTGAATATATAATTAAATATTTTTATGATCCATATAAATATATATAATACAAATTTCACCATAATTATAACTCTTTCATATCTTCAATGAAAACTTTATAGATTCTAGTTCAAAACAATGAGTTAGGTAATTTGGTTAATGAACCATTAATTAGACCAAGGTATAAGTTACTGCCATTCCATTATTTATGAGAATACATCCCAGACAACTCTTTGATGCATCACTATAGATCATAAACCATTCTCCACTGTAGGTTAGTGTAAGAACATGTTAAATGAAAAACCTTATCTTTATTTCCTTGAATTTATATTCATATTCATCTATACAAAGTAACATGTATCCCTTTCAAAAAAACATGTCTAGTATATTTTTTATATGTGAGAAAACTCTGAAAATGATTTATAATATCCATTGACCCCAAGAAAAATATGAATCTTGGAAATTGTGGTTATTCTGATTCATTTTTCAATAACTTCTATATTTTATGGATATACCAATATCCACTAGATGTTAATTACTAGACACATACATTTAATAAATTTAAAAAACATTTTCTCCTCTTAAAGGGTCTTCAACATAGCCCTCAAATAATTAAGATTCTCTTACTTACCCTTATAATATATAAGAATATAATCAATAAATAATACCAAAAATTGATCAAGGTAGTCTCAAATACTATATTAATTAGATTCATGAAGATATCCATGATATTAGAATGTCCTAATAGAATCACTATAAATTAATAGTTTCCAAACAATATATGGTACGTTGTCTTTTTATTTCCTCTTTTTTGACCCTAAATTGATAATATCTAGATGAAAGGAAAATATTTGAAAATTCTTGAGATCCTTATAGTTAATCAAAACAATCATCAATATGGGATATATGATACTTTTTACTTATATTAATATTGTTTTGTTATCAATAATTTATGCAATGATGTGTTGACCCATATTTCCTCTTAACAAAAAGAATAAGTTCACCTCATGGTGATTCACATGGATGAATGTATCCCCTATCGAGATTCCATGGGAGTTACTTTATCAATTCCTATAACTCAATATGGGATATTATATAAGGATTATATGAAATAATAGTAGTTATAGGTATTAATCATATTAGAAAATAAACTTCATGATTTTAGGGAAGACTATGTGTATCTTCATGAAATACATTGAAATATTCTTACAAAATAGGAATATCATCAATGCTGAGTTTATCTCCAACCATTTTCATTTGATACCACTCTGTAATTGGTAATAATACCCATAAAATAAAATTAGTTTCCATTAAAAGTTCATATTCATCCTCACATTTATTGATAATCGTGGGTTGATTTGGAATATAAAACATGAAATCCCTTTATCAATAATTTATATGGGATAAATATAGAAAATTTCAATCAATTCCTAAAATAACATAAAATTCAATTATAGGGAGAATTATAATATTTTCCGAAATCACATTCCCATTAACTTTTATCAGAAATGATCTATATAATTAATATGTGATCCTCACACCATTAATAATTCTAACTAATAATTAAACATCTAGTCTTTGAGGGGGGATATTATACCTTGATCAAATTCTTTAGAAATAAGAGAGTGTGTAGAAGCATAATCAAGAAAGATATTTTTAGTTCCATATTGTATGATAAGTGTACCTTTCACATCATTTTTTGGTGTCCCACTTCATCAGTTGTGATCAATTGACATTTCCATTTATCTCATGGAATAAGAGGTCATTGATTCTGATTGAGGCATTAACACTTTGATTCATACAATGGTTGGAATAATTCTACTACTCCATGAAGTTGTGTGATTAATGTGTGGGTGGTTCCTTAAACTAAATCTTATCATAATTATTTTCATCATATTTTCTCTTTATATCTATTTTTAATTCACTTTATTAATTTCATTCCTTTACACACATGAAATATTTAGATATTACCTAGAGACAATTTCCCCCATTATTTTTCCACACTTCTAAAATAATGAAAGAATCATTTTCTTTCTTCCATGGGTTTTATTTTTATAATTTCCTTGAAACATCATATTAATATTCTTATTATAACAATGATAATATTTGGATTTTTATATCCACATTTCTACCTTGATAGAACATTGAATGATTTATTCATACCTAAAAATATTTCTTATGAATATTTCCTTTTATAGATTTTGTTTTGATCCACTAAAGAACTAATCAATTTTTCATTAAGGTTCAATGATAAAAATAGAAAAATACCTAAAAATTCATATAAAATTTTAATTATTGGTACCAAGTTATTAATTATCCCTATATTTAATTTCAATTAATTCCCATTCTATTTTTGTGAAATTTTTTTAGAGAATATACTTACTAAAAAACAGCCCCTTAAATTCATCCTATTTCAAAGACTTAATTTATTCCACCTTAAATGTGTTTATAATAATATCCCACAATTTATTTGTTTCTCCTTCCAATCAATAAACTGATTGTACAAATTTTTAATGCTTTAAGCACTAGAGAATTATTAAAATATTTTTAGTGGTATTGGCCAATTCCTCAACCGCTAGTGGGTCAGATGACCCATAAAAATATGGTGGTTGTTTCATATGAAATACTGAATGGTGTATTGGTTTCTCCCTTTATAATTTGGATTCTCATCATGAATCATGGATTGAGAGAGTTGAGTGACCATGACAACAATATTTTGTATCATATCATCCATGTTATTCAGATTTTCAAGAGTATAATCATTTCATTCTCTTCCATATTTGTTGTTAACATTATTCATCTTGGTTCCATACATTAACAAAAAAACATTATAGTGTAATAAAAAACCTACAATAATCAGGGTTAGAAATAATTTATTCATGATAATAATTATTTTGATTTCTTAAATTATTACACCTTATAAACCTATGAAATATTTAGGTTCACTAAAAATCACTTTAAATTATGTCTATATTATCTTATGTTTTCTCCACAATTTTCTGGTAAAATAAATTATAAAAATAATTAAACACCGCTCTAATACCAATTGAGGATACTCGGGTATAACTTAAATAACGTTTTCCATCATTTTATATGAATATAAAAGACATTTGACAACAATAATTTCCATAGAAGCATAAAAAGTTAGTGTTTTTGTAGATAAGATACATAATTTTCTTTGTTCATGAAATATACTTAACATCTCCCACTAATTTATTCTCTAATAGTACCTATGTTTGAAAATTCATACGTAACACTATTCTTTATAGAATGTGGAAAATATAAACATAAGATATGATGAGATCATATTCTTGATAATGGTAAATATGTGAGATATAAATTGGTGATCATATTAGAGAATAAGATAACAATAAGGGTATGACAGAATTATCATAACTTATCAAGATCATATCAAGTCAGTCATAGATAAAAAATCGCGTGTCATCAAATAAATTTTTATCATATAAAATGAAATGATCTATAAGAGTCTGGAATCATAATTAATCATTACTAATCAATCATGATCCATGATATAAAACCAATAATAATAACATATCATTGAAATTATTTAATAATCATAACAATATATAATCATTTCATTATCCAAGGTTTACTATAAAGTCCATCATCATATAGTGTACAATATACGAAAATGGATTAGGTTCACTCACATACCTATTTTCAACTCTAGAATGGGTTTAATCCACATTGTAATTCATATTATCCAATAAGATATCAATTATTACTCAATTAAATATAGGTTTTTAATGTACCCACCCACCACCTGTTGGAAACCATATATATGTGTTCTATAGGATCATAACAATATTCATCAATTAATAATATAAGAATCCGTGAAAAATTAGATGGTTTCATAAACATTTAATAATCACATAATCATAATAAAAATAAAGAAACAATATATGAAATCATTACATCATATCCCTAATTAAGCATAATAAACACCAAAACAATACATGAATACCTTAAAAAATTCTTTACAAGATTATTTGAGGATTTCTTTAAAAAGTTGGAAAATATCATTTTTCGTTGGAATGTTCAAAACTAATAATTAATAGAATATTGAGAAAAATATTTTCTTTGAAAATAACCATGTAAACATTTAAATATAAATCAAATAAAATAATTTTAATGATTTTCATAATTTTTTTGTGTGGTAAACATTAAAAAAACGAATCATCTCTTTCTTTTGTTAAAAAAACTACCTCTTTCAGAAAATGAAAAGAAGATTCATTTCAAAACGTTGAAAATAAATTGAAATATTATCGAAAATGAATTTAGAAAATCATTTTATCATAGAAATGACATTTTTAAACCATTTTAAAGAATATGTACACGGATGAAAATATTTATCAATAAAATAGGACATAATGTCAACTTTTCATAAAACATTTTCTCACTCATTTTATGTACCAATGAGAGTAAATTTTTTACAGTACTTGGAAATTATATAAATAACCATATGAGAAAAAATATAAGGGTTTTAATGGATATGGGTCCTTTTATTTCCCTCAATTTAAATTTAACATTCAAAAATCCCCAAATGAAATGAGATTCTAACATAAGCCCTTACCTCAGGTCCTATGTTTCTTCAAAATAATTATTAGTAAAATATATAATAAATTTATATTTATTATAAATATATTATATAATATTTTTAATTTTCATAAAATTTAAAATTATCTTATAATTTATAATTTTCCATTAATTAGTACATTTTCATTAAAATCAATATTCATGTAAAAGTTTTCTATTTTTAATGATTATTTTGAGTAGATGGTTTGGATCCATGAACCTTGGTCATGGTTTGAAAATATAAATAATATTGATAGCTTTTTAAGGATCATATTTATTCAATATATATAAATGTTACTAATGTTGGGAAAAAATCCCTTATGGTATCATTGAAGCAATTCTGAGGTGACTGTGTTTGTTGAAAAAGTGGTCCTCTATGTTGTTTTTGCTCACAAAGTTGACCACAATGTACAATTTGTTGAGAAAAGAGTTTTACATGGTGATTTTTCAGGTCCAAGAGTTTTTGTTGGCTTTCTATGTTTGATAGAAGAACCCCATCAAAGGAATGGACGATTTGGAGGCAGTACAAAAAGAACGTGGTGCGCCAAATAGTGATGAGAAGTTTTTCACGCAAGAAGTATTTTGAGATAAAAAGTTTGAAATTTTAAAAGTAATGAGTTGCGTGAAAAATTAGAGAGGTGTTCAAAAAATAAAGTGGTGCGCTAAATATTGGCATGGTTCACAAAATAGAGGAATGAAGTTTTTTGTATAAGAAATGTTTCGAGATCAGAAGCTTGGATGTTGCCAAAGGCACAAGGTGTGTGAAAAATTAGGGTGGTGCGTGAAAAATAAAGTTTTGCATGAAATATTAGCAAGGTGTTTGAAATACAGGAATGTTGTTTTTTCCGCTAGATGTGTTTAGAAATCAAAAGCTCAAAATTTGGATAAGGAATGAGTTGCATGAAATATTGGAGCAGTGAGAAAAAAAAGAAGTTTCACGGGAGATGTTTTTTTCGTGCTCGAAGTGAATTATACGCTCAGGGAGGGTTTTTTACGCATGGATGATTTTGACTATAAATATAGAGTGATCCACCTTCATTTGAAGAAGATAAATACTTAGAGAGTATCTGAACTCTAGCGTGTGAAATTATAATACACAAGGTAGTTGCACGTAAATGTCAAGTCTGTGTGAAAATTCAGGTGTTTGCGCGTAAATAAAAGGATGCGCGTAAAAATAAAGTTGTGTGTAAAGCTCTGGTTGTGCATAAAAATGTTTTTTCCTGTAAAGAAATGCTACGTGTAAAATAATGATGATGCGTATAAGATAATTGGTTGCATGTGTTTCCGACGATTTCACCGGGGCGCGTGCACGCATCCGTCTGCGGAGGACGACGCGCCGCACTTGTTGCCCCGCGTTCCCGATTTCCAAAGGTGGGCGGCATTCACTCCTTATTCAGGGACGTCTGCTCCTTGATCGAAACGGGATGATGGGATGTCGGTTCTTCCTTCTGTGGATTCCTCCTCAGAACTCGTCACCTAGTCCGGGTCTCCCTCATAGATTTCATACGTAGTTCGTGAAACTCTTCCCAGTGCCATGTTTCCATGGACGCGGGGTAATTACACTGCTTCTGTCAGGACATTCCAAAGGGTCCAGTCAGGGCAGCAACCTTCAGTCGGGGGAGTAGTCACGTTGAGGCATCAGTATCGTGTCTGGATGCTGGGGAACCTGGCATGTCTGTCTATTATCCCTGGTCACAGGGCTTCTCAAGGGCGTGGAAGCCCGAGGTATCCCACATCGAGCGCGGGGAATTATATGTCATAGACACATATCTGAGGTTTTCCTCAGCTTCCCGTGTTTAACACAGGGTACGCCGCAAGTTTAACGTCCAGCAGAGACGGATCGTCCCGATCAGAGCATTATCTAGAATAGCTCGTATTGAGGGATTTCCCTTGAAGGGATGCCGATATCGGGGCCAGACCATGGGCGGCAGTGAAGATCGTACCGACATGGTCTCACCGGGATATGACAGTCCGGGCGAGGATCGGGGTGGATGGTGGGTGAATGGAGTGGAGGGGAGTGAAATGGGACCATTGCAGGGGCGATGGTGGAGTTGGGCTTGAGCCTTGAAGAGGCTTCCTACGTATCCCCGTGGAATGGAATCAAAGTCCGCGTAGTTTGGGATGGTGCTGGTAAACCGGCATGAGAGTGGACCTTGGTCCTATGGGCATCATCAGCGAACCGACGTGAAGGTGGACCTTGGTCCGATGAGAGATGGGCTTGAACCCCAAGGAGGCTTCCTACGTACCATGCCTTGACATGGATCGAAGACCACGTAGTTCAGAGGGTTTCATCGGTGAGCCGACGTGAATGTAGACCCGTGGGTCTACTAGTGGTGGGCTTGAACCTTGGGACGGTTTCCTACGTACCATGCCTTGACATGGATCAAAGTCCTTGTAGTTCAGGTTGGTCACAATAGCTTGCCGTCAGACTGGAATTGCAGTTTAACGTCGTGCTGGACACATGTAGAACTCGACTTGAATTGGATAATGGGTGGGCTTGAACCTCGTGGAGGCTTCCTACGCACCATGCCTTGACATGGATCAAAGACCTCGCAGTTCAAATGGGGCTTTGTCGACGAACCGACGTGAAGGTGGACCTTGGTCCATTTGTGGTGGGCTTGAACCTCGGGAAGGTTTCCTACGTACCATGCCTTGACATGGATCAAAGTCCTCGTAGTTCTCTAATGAGTCACAACAGCTTGCCGTCGGACCGGAATGCAGTTTAACGTCATGCTGGACGGGGATGGGACCCGACGTGAATAAATGACGGGTGTGCTTGAACCTCAGGGAGGCTTCCTACGTACCATGCCTTGGCATGGATCAAAGTCCTCGTAGTTCTCTATGGAATGGGTGTGCAGTTTAATGTCATGCGGGACAAGGGGGGAATACAGTTTAACATCATGCTGGACGAGGGTGTGCAGTTTAACGTCATGCTGGACGGGGGCGAAAATTGACGTGAATGAACGACTGAGTAATGTGGCTTCTGGATTGAACCTCATGGAGGCTTCCTACATACCATGCCTTGACATGGATCAAAGTCCTCGTAGTTCGGGTGGGGGTTAGGGTCGGTGCTCACTCTAAGACCACGTGAGTCATGCTCGGTGTGAGAAACAAGAGGTTGCAAGGACCTGACGATCACGTCGCGAAGGATGCGTCCGTGAGAAGTAAAGAGGGGCTTACGCGTTAGGCGGCCCATGGTGGTGGGACTTACTCCAGGATGGAGGCCCAGGGTCGGGTCACAGTTTAACGTCATGTGTTGAGGACGTGGTACTTGGCAGTTTAACGTCCTGCAGCTCGGATGAAGGGGGTTCACTCCGCACCCCTAGGACTTGCATAACCGGTACCCTCTGGTCCTTGGGGAAGGGAAGGTACCAGCAAGGTCATGGTGAAGGGGGGTTATGGAACGAACCATCAAGGGGTCCACGTTAGCGTGGCTATGCGAAGAAGCAATAGCCGTTAGCGTGCCTATGCGAAGAAGCATTAGGCGAAGCAACGATACAAGTGGTATTGTCCATGGGACTTTGAAATCACATCGTGCAAGCCTGGAGGGTCGCACGGGAAGATGAATTGCTAAGAAAAGGAGTGTGCTTCGCGAATTGGAGTGCCTTGGACTTAGCATGTGGCATAAGTGTGAGTGGAAGGTGCTTCGCAAAGTGGAACAATGTTCACGGAGCACTGCCACGCGAAGAAGAGGTGCCTCGCGAAGCAGGGTCCTATGAAGCAGTGTGCTTCGCGATGTGTAGCGTTCCTGCCTTAGAATAGGAATCCCTAAAAGGGGTTGGGTGTTTCGTGAAGCATAAGTGCTCCGCGGCTGACCGGGTTCCCGTGGGAATCCCCTTCCTTCGTGAATGCCCTTGAGCTTCGCGAAGGGCATCCCTCTCGGAAGAGGGGCTCACAACAAGACAAAGAAAAGGTGCCTCGTGAAGTATAAGTACCTCGCGGAGCTCATGATTCCAGGGGCAAAGAGTGCTTCGCGATTCGGGAGAGGAGAAGCCGAAAGGTCAGATTTTCCGTCTTTGGGACTCAGGGGGAGTCCAGTATTTATAGGGAAGGGGCGCCGTGAAGTAGAACTCGTGCGCCGCCTCCGGTGCTTCGCAGTGCGCTCGTGAACGTCAACGTCGTCCGCGGAGAGTTACCGCCTATAGAACTTTGCGGCGGGCTCGCGAACGTCAAACGCCTTCATAGATCCTTACCGCCTATGGATCTTGGCGGCGGGCTCGCGAACGTCAAATTACTTCGTGGAGCATTACCGCCTCTGGAGCTTCGCGGCGGTCTCGCGAATGTCAAACGCCTTCGCGGAGCATTACCGCCTTTGGAGATTCGCGGCGGAATTGCGAATGTCAAATGCCTTCGTGGAGCATTACCGCCTCTGGAGCTTCGCGGCGGGCTTGCGAACGTCATACGCTTTCGTGGAGCATTACCGCCTCTGGAGCTTCGCGGGGCCACGATGTTCGGGGGCGCTTCGCGTTGGCACTTCACGTCGGTGCTTCGCGAGGCAGCGCGCCAGCCTTCTTTTTCGCTCCTTTCTTTTGGGCCATATTTTGGCGCCAATAAATGACCCCCCTCAGACTTGGAGCCGTGGAGGGAGAAGGGTCGAAGTCTGAGGGAAAATCGCCAAAATTGTCGGTGGTTCGCGATGTGTCTCTTTGAAGGGGGCCCGTGATGCTGACTGGGGCCGGGGATCTGGATGCGCCACGATGCTCCGCGCAGGTGAGGCGTGCCACGATGCTCCGAGGTCGCCTCCTAAAAATAGGGGGGTCGACCTCTTTTGTCTTCACGTGACTTCCTTGTATTTTTGTGTTCTCGACTTCGCGAATCTCCACGTACTCTGCGACAGCACTCCGCGAATCGAGCTTCGCGGCGAACCGCGGGTCTCTGATTTCGCGTCCACGCCAAGAGAACTTCTGGTTGTTGGCCTTGGCCAGACTTCGTGTCCTGGTCTCACGACCGATCTTCGCAATCCATCTTCGTGATCAGCTTCGCGGCCGAGCTTCGCGATCCAGCTGAAAATATTCTTTTCTGAGGGCCGGAATCGAAATGGCCCGTCAAGAGGCTGTGTTGGGGGTGCTTGTAGATGCTGCTCGTCGAGATGAGATGGCGAACTGTCCAGACCTAGGGGAGATGGTCCGAAGCCACTCGGACCACACTTCTTTGAAGGATCTGCTATCAGAAAATCAAAAGGATTATCCGCAGTGCAAGAAACTGCCATTGTACGGCTTCGGGCTGAGGGATGACGTCTTCATCCCTGAGGCGAGTAGGTATGAACCAGCTTGCTGGTTCAAGAGCACACCATGCCAGCACCAATGGTTCAGAGCGGCCGATGGTCATACGCGAGAGGACTTCACACCCATCATCGTTGACTGTCTCTACAACCATGTGAATGATATTGACGGGAGGCCACTGCAACCGGAGACGTCCCCTCCTATCTACCGTACCATGTTGAAGGCGGCTTTGTAGGATCCAAAGAAGGGATGGTCCGATGAGTGGGACCTGCGCCAGGGTGGAAAATTTAATAATGACTAGGCCTAGGCCTACTGGGTAGGGGCCTCATGCGAGGAGTTCGGGGACGAGCTGAGGAGAGTGGGTTGTATGAGGCAACATGGGCCTCCCAATTCCACATTTACCAACCAAAGCAAGTGATTCCAGAACTGTTGAGCAGATGGTCGTCGAGGACCAATACCTTTCACCTACATCACGGGGAGGTGGGCATCAGCCTGTGGGATGTCCACCAGATTTCTGGGGTCCTGATCTTGGGGTCTATGTATGACGAGTTCCTCCCCATCATCTGCGTGTGGGAGGATACGGAGCAAATGCTGCGACTGACATTAGCGCTGATGGCACTTGTCCCTGGAGAGGACAAGGAGGCAATGAGGGATGTCTACTTCAGAAGATGGTTCAAATGCTTCCTGAATTTCCCAGAGAATCGAGAGTTCCCTCCGAGGCCTCGAACTTGTCCAAGGGCGGCCCAACAGGGCAATGGGAACTTATATTGGCGGGTCTTGGAGGACAGCCAATGGAAGACTTGGGGTTTCATTGTCAGCACTGAACAACAGCCAATAGTCAGGCTGGCGGCGTTCATCGCGGCTCTCATATGTGGTTGGATCCTACCAGTGAGGGATACAAGCATGGGGGTGCGGCCCAGCTCGTTTATCATGGCGTCGATGTTGGCCATGGGGCAGCGGATCAATCTGGGGATTCTGATGCTCACCAAACTGTACAGAATGTTGCGGCACATTAGCGAGGGCAAGAAGCCGCCAAGGATATGCGGGCCCTTCAACCTCTTGTATGGGTGGATCGCAGTGTATATCAGGGGGATTTATGAGTATCGAAACCCCATTTCGCCACTGGGATCGAACTTCCGCCCATCCATCCTGAATGCGGTCGGGAACTTCCCGTTCAAACTAGCTGTGCCGATGGTGCTGAATCGGGTGTGGAGGGCGGATGAGTTTATTTTTCACCCTTTCGCATTGCCGATGGGGATACTTACTGATGAATGGCGGGGAATGGAAGAACATCGGGCTTACCTCCTGGCCTTTCGAGGTGGAGTTTTGGTGGCACAGATAGATCGTGAGCCAATCTGCGAACCGTACACCCCACACCGGTTTGCGAGGCAGTTCCGGTGCCTCCAGCGGCTGACCCCGCAGGTCTACTAAGAGGTGCATCACGAGGAGAACCCGTGTGTGATGAGGCAGCTGTGGATCATGTTCACACGGGAAAATGGGAAGATGCGGATTGCATTGCCTCCATCCACCATTGCTTTCGGATTGGTGAGGGAGTACGCCATCAGTTGGGAGGCTTCTTACCCAGGGGAGATGTTGAAGCAACCAACTATTCAGGTCGGTGACGGTGGGCCTCCTCGGTCTCAAGGTCGGGGTCGGAGGGCAGTTAGGGCCGCTTGCGGTAGCGGGGCTTCCATGGCGGTAAGACCTGCACCGGCCGAGGGTATGGCAGCAGCGGTGGATCCGGTGATTCCAGAAGAGCAGGGCCATCCGGAGGGGCGACCACCAAGGGGATTTTGTAGGATATCCACTCAGGCTCTGGGGAAGTGCTTGCGTCATATTGACATGGCAGAGGATGCTGTCTTCTTGGAAGCCTGGGACATTTGTGATGTCAACCGGCAATTCCTCAGCCCACCCGAGATATGGGCCCACCTGAATCACCTCGGGATGGAATTACCGAGCATAGGCCCAGTTCGGGCTGGATTCATGGCGTCTCCGGCGGTGGCAGAATAATGCCTGGACGAGCTGGAGGATTACGTCCACTCTAGTGGTGTCCCTCGCCCAATGACAGACCGGGTGAGGGTACTATTGAATCAAACGGTCCCCCCACAGTTATCGGCTACCGATTTGAGGGAGCGCTTCCCCCTGCCGTAAGAATCATAGGACTCCTCTTGGGAGGATGAGGCTGGAGGAGGAAGCCCATTGGAGGAGGGCGAAGTTGGAGATCAGGGCTCAGATTCTGACTATTTCGCAGAGGCTCTCGAGGTAGCATTCTAGATTTATTTCCTTAAAATCTGTTCTTGGGTCCCTATGGACTTCTCACCGATGTTTGAGCCATGCAGGAGGAACTTGTTCGCAGGCCTCATTCTCGCCCCTTGGTGGGTGATGATGCGGGACCTTCAGAACCCGCACCTACGGCTACACCCAGTTCTGCGTCTGGTGGGACCAGAGCACCCGAGGTGGATCCTCCGGAATCTCAAGACCTTCCAACAGTATACGGAGGGCCTCACCTCGGGGTCCCGTCAGTACCGGCTCAAGAGCAGTGCCAGGAGGTCGATCTCCGTAAGTCTCCTTTACCAGTTCCCTTGTCGTCATATGTACACTATGCCTGCCAACTAACGTTTATGTCCCTATCTGTCATACAGTTCTCCGACTGGCGTGGGCCGTTGCAGCAAGACTGGTTGGGATGTCTGGTGGCGTCCCTCCTAGGGGCATGCCAGTGATGGTGACGATAGTCCCCCCATCTTCTCCAGCTACGACGCGCATCATCACTAGCGGGACCACCATCAGGGTCATGCCGGAGGACATCGAGGTGGAATCTGATGAAGAGGATCGGTCGGCTGGCCCTACTCCTACCGCGCCTGCTCCGGCGCCAGATGCCACACCAGATTCAACGCCAGATGCAGATCCTGCCGAGGAATTCATGTAGGCGTATCCTATGTACGAGCCTGCCAATCGCGCAGACTGGGACGAAATGGCCTCCGACGAGGAAGACAACAGCATAGTCCGCCGCCGGTCATGGAAGCTGATCACGCACTTCATCAAGGACACTCCCCAAGCACAATGGATGGATGAAATGGATAGACTCTGCTCGCGGTTGTGTGAACTGTGTGCTGGGGGAGTGGATGCCCAACGCCCTCATGCACTCATCCGAGATCTTATGGCTGAGAAGATCCGGGAGCATGATCGTGGGCTCAACGTGGGCTGGCAGCGGAAGAAGGCGACCGGCATTAAGAAGCTCCAGGAGACTGAAGGCGAGATCCAATAGATGCAGACCTGGGCAGACGAACTTTCAGCCTCTCTTGATGCACAATCTGAGCTGGTCTCACGGCTGAAGGCCCAGCTGGAAGAGGCAGAAGAGCATATGGGGCAAACCTCTAGAAAGATGACTGTCGTTCAGGCTATGTTAGAGAGGGCCAGGGCCAAGGCTGACGAATTACACCCCGCCACTGGAGAGGAGGAGCGGGAGCTGAGTCAGCGGTAGCAAGCTTTGGATGACACAAGCCAACAGGTGGCGGAGCTGCAACGCTCTTTTGACGGGGTCAACCCGTCCATGGGGGGAGTCAACCCCCGGGTATTGTAACAAACCCAAAAATCATTTATTGGTACTTTTGTGTTTCAATTTTTCTTTCTTTGTTTTGAATGTCGTAGAGCGAACGATTTCCACTGTTCGAATTGCCTTGTTACATCCCTACAATGTTTGCGGGACGTTCGGCGAAAATTCCCCAAGCCTACGTGGGTCGAGCCCAATGTGAGAAACAGGAGATATTTGGCTTGATCGGAGAAGGAAATTCCAGGGTAGCCGAATTACCGTTTCTTCAGCGTGCTCTTATACATGAACGGGGCAACTCCAGGGGCGCTGAAATCGGTTCAAACAGATGAAAATGGGAGGCGTGAATCACGATACCCAAGATTCGGAACACTGTGGGGATGGCGTGACAATTAGGGACAACCATTAACCTTGGAGGAGAAGTGGTATCCTTACTGAGTTAGCCTGTAATGGGGACAACAAATGAGGGTCGACCGTTGACGATGTTCAAAACACGGGACCATGTCACAAATGTTATCGATCAATCCTTCGGGACGTTGGCCCAGGACAGTGGGTGGACCATAGGTCGACATCCATACTATTAGGGGGTCCTTCCAGACATGACCCGTCTTCCGGAACGTTGGCCCAGGATGGTAGGCGAGCTGATGCGGCATGAGACCAGGGCGTTAGGGGGTCCTGTGAGACATGAAAGAGGACGAGGGTCCGAATAAGGGGCACGCAAAGCATGGAATATGGAGTGATGGTTTGTCCGAACAGAATCCAACACTTAGGTAGTTACACCACCATGGTGGGAGTACACCATATGGGCACATTGGTCTGATCATGGATCATTCTTTCTTCCAGATAGGGCCTCCCTGGCGAGGTGATCTGTCACCTCCCAATGGGATCTTGGGGCATCCTGAACTTGTTCAGGGTAGAACCGCAGTTTCGTGTCATGCGTTGAGGACACATGGACTCCTCTAGTTTAACGTCATACAATAGGACGTGGAATAAAAGGGAAGATCCCAGGGAGCGTGTGGCACAGTAGATATGAAACCGGCATGGATGAGGACCTGGAGTCCAAATCATACCACATACCCCCAGAAGAAACTCTTCAGGTCGAGGGACCAAGAGTGAGGATTGGGCTGGGCCCGAAGCAGAGTGGTCGGGCATTCCTACGTACCCCATGGGGATAGGAATCAATCCATACGTAGTTCTGAAAACACATTTTAGCGTCATGCGGGACGATGAGAAGCCTGGCCGTGTTGGTACACATCCTTCCAAAACTACTAAGCCACGTGAGTCGTGCTCGATGTGGGAAACAAGCAGTAGTGGTGGGAATTTCTCGACACAAAAAGGGGCAGGTTAGGGCAAAGGGATGCTCGGTGAATACCGACCCAATGACACAAACACGATCATTTAGCGCACCGGGATGCGCGAAGAGAAAGAGCCGAGTATGATGAAATTCTACTTGAACATGAGGAAGTGGAAATGTGTGAATCATGGCGCTCGAGATTCAGATCACGATGATGGCGGCATGACGATGGAGGATAACTACTGACCATGTTCGCAACACAGCATCCTGTCACGTTAGCCTAGAATGGGGACAAACAAATGAGGGTTGACCATTGACCATGTTTGAAACACGGGACCATGTCACAAATGTTTTCAAATATTTGTAGGGATGTTGGCCCGAAACGATTGGAGGGCCCTTATGTACAGCATTCATGGAGAGTCCTTAAGCCTAGTAGCCATGTCGTCCGAGGGTCCTTTTGGATGTGGAAGAGGATGAGGATCCAAATAGCGAGCTCACAAAGCTTGGTCATGGGATGAGGGGAATGTCCCTATGAAAATCCCACACTTCGGGCTCTTTGTTGAAACACATCTGAATACGACAATGAGACGTATTAGATAGGGGAGAAAATTCCTTTCCCATAGGGAGATCTTATTTTAGGGTCGTAGAATTCGGACCATGGATGGGCAAGGGGAGAAGAGGATACATGGAAAGGTGGTTACAAAACCCGACGTGAATGAGGACCTAAGCCCTACCTACCATGCATTCTCTGGGGAAATGCTCGAGTCAAGGGACCGAACACGAAGGTTAGGCTGGGCTCGTGGGGAAGTTCTCGGGCACTCATACGTATCTCATGAGGATGAGAATAAAGCCATACATAGTTCTAAATGGTGATGTAGTAAGATACCAGTGCTAGGGGAGAAGGGGGAGTGCGGGCGCGGCCCTTGCACTAAAAGAAGCCGAATTTGATTAATCTTGTTTGTTCTTTAAGGCGAGTGGTTTTTTTGTGAAGCGAAAGGCCTAGAGTAGTATGTCGTGATGTCACCACAAGGATCAAGCCATGATGGGCGTTGACAAATGGCATGGAACGTGACCAATACCCAACGTGATGTCCTCTACAACGAGGTCACCACAATGCGGTGCCATTTTTTGTTGTGCGGCCAGGATGATAATGTCACAGTTTAGGGTCGTATGATAGGACCAAACATGCATTTTATCATCGTGCAGCGCAGACGTAGTAGAGACGATGCTAGGCAGGAAATGTGCACAGTGTTATAAAACACAATTGACAGAGACATGATCCCACATCAAATTGTACGTCAATCGGAGAGGGAGACCTTAGGCCAAGGGGCCTATATAAAGGTAAGAGGTGAAACAGGGAGAGAGACTGTTTCCCCAAGTGGGTTGTACCCGAAGACAGGGCATCCGGGCGGTCCTACGTATCCCATAAAGATGGGAATCAAGCCACATTTAGTTCTGAAGGGTGCCTTTTAATGTCATGCTGGACAAGGAATAGGAGGGATAAACCTCAGAATGGGGGCATGCATGGTGCAACCATTGCAAACCCGACGTGAATGAGGACATAATCCCTCCCTACACCACGCGGTCCCGTAATCGGGGTCCTGAAGGCAGGACCAGAGAGGTGAATTTGCTGAACTCATGCTGGACCCAAAGACAAGGGGTCTGGGCATTCCTACGTATCCCATTAAGATGGGAATCAAGCTGAACGTAGTTCCAGATGAGAATCTTAGTTTATGGTCTTAGAGCTTGGACCGTGAATGGTGACAACTTCCCAAGAAAGCACAGATGTCAACCCGATTCCTAAGCCCACGTGAGTTAAACTCGGTGTGGGAAACAAGGGGGGTATCCTTATCGCAATACTTGGGGTGAGTCAAACGGGAGTTGGTAGAGATCCCCGAAGGACACCTTCGACATGGCTTGTTCCCCCAACGCGTAGATGTGCACAGAGGAAAAGTACCAAAAGATCCGAGACTCCACTTGGACACGGTGAAGTGATGATGGGCGTGAATTGTGCACCCGAAATTTTGGGCCTAATGGGTTGGTGTGGTGATAGAGGGAAACTGTTAACCATGGTGGAAATGCAGCATCTATATCACATTAGCCTGAGGTGGGAACAATAAACGAGCATCGACCGCTGACCATATTCGCAACGCGGGATTTTATCGACTTGTCCAAAACCCTCTGGGGCGTTGGCCCGTAACGGTAGGAGAGCCCTTGGGCGTAGTATTCAGGTCGTTCTTGGGGGTCCCTCCGGGTGTGAAAGATGATGAAAGCCCTGATGCAGGGATACAAAAAGCCTGGAAAGTGGGTGCGGATGTGTCCGAGTAAAGCTTGGCATTCCAGGTAATAAACCAGAGTACTCTTAGGCAAATTGGTGAACCGCCGAAAAGGGATCGACGAAACAGCTCATTAGGGAGAGGTACATGGTGTGGTCATTACGAGACCAACGCGAATGAGTACATAGTCCCACACCACAACATATAATCCCCTCATGAAGGAAGGATAGGCCAAGGGGCCAAGATGGGATGAAGATTCCCGAGAGATGGGGATGGACCCGAATCTTGGACATTCAGGTGGTCCTACGTATCCCATGAGGATGGGAATCAAGCCACATGTAGTTCTCTAAATGTAGTTTAACGTCATACAGGACGAGGAGGGGAGTAATATACCCCTAAACAAGGGAGGTGTACGGTATGGCGAAGAAGCTGACATGAATGAGGACGTAGGCCTACACCACACCATACAATCCTATAAGAGAGGACCTGGGCCGTGGCCCAGAAAGGCCATGGGGCCTGATGGTTAGGCATTGGTCAGGAAGTTTGACCTGCTTTTAGTTTAATGTCTTGTAATGAGGACAAGGGTCGGGGACCCGAGGAGGCCAAGGGGCATGAGTCTGGGACTCGTAAGGGAGGGATTACGGTGTGGTACATGATCCCGACGTGAATGAAGACGTAGTCCTACACCACACCGTACACCCCGGGAGAGATATTGGGCAGAGGGGCCCGAGAAGGCCAAGGGGCCTATGGTCAGGCATCAGTCAGGAAGGCCTGACGGGTCTGCAGTTTAGCATCCTACATGAGGACGGGGGTCGGGGACCCGAGGAGGCCAAGGGGCCTGAGGCTGGGCCTCGTAAGGGAAGGCGTACGACATGGTACATGATCCCGACATGAATGAGGATGTAGTCCTACACCACACCGTACACCCCTATGGGGAATCGGGGTCGTGGGCCCGATCGCTAGCACTGCCCAGGGAGAAGTTTGTCACCTCGGGATGGGGCAGAACGAATCACTGCACTCGATGTCTGGGACATCTCTAGGTGGACCCGAAGATCTAGGACACTGTTGACCATGTTCGAAACACAGCGTTCCTATGGTAACCTGATATGGGAGAAACAAATGAGCGTCGACCGCTGACCAAATTCGCAATGCGAGACTTGTATCGGCTTGTTGCTTGAAAACCCTCGGGGGCGTTGGCTCGTAACGGTAGGAGAGCCCTTGGGCATTGTATCCATACCATTATTAGGGGTCCCTCTAGGTGTAAAAGATGATGGAATCCCAGTCATGGAGTGGGTGAAGCATAGTTGTATCCATCCACGAAAGAGGCAAACATCTCCAGGGGGGATGTGCAGCCGGGTCGAGGCTTGCTCGATGTGAGTTGGGGTAAAAGTATGCACCATTCCATATCTTGACTCGAGGGGAAGATTTTGGCTTTTGGGTTGGGCCAATGGAAAAAATGTCCGGGCGTTCCTATGTATCTCATGAGGATGAGAATCAAGCCATACGTAGTTCTTGAAGGCCATGTAGTTTAGCATCGTATGGTGAGGACGTGGGAGGATAGAAGAATGGGAGTGGGTACATGGTGGGACCCTTACAATCATTGTGTGAGCGGGGTTGTATGAGTGGGGCTAAGAAAGCTTACTCCCTTGCTGCACAAAGATCCTCCAAGAACATTATTCCCAGGGGGGATAGTGGAAAGGAAAAGCTTGGGGCTGGGCTCAGAACGAGGCGTCTGAGCGTTCCTACGTATCCCATTGAAATGGGAATCAAGCCACACGTAGTTCTTGAAATGCAGTTTAACGTCAAGCGGGATGAGGAGCATCTCATTTGGGTATATGTATGGTACAGAGAGTAATCTGACATGAATGAGGACATAATCCCATACCATATCGTACAATCCCGCAAGAGGGTAAGTCGGGGAAAACCAGCTTGTGGTTTAACATCTTGCGGTGAAGACGGGGGGCCAGGGGCCCGAGGAGGCCAAGGGGCCTGAGGCTGAGCCTCGGTCAAGAAGACCTGACCGGCTTGCGGTTTAACATTATGCAGTAAGGACGGGGGGCCTTGGGCCTAAGGAGGCCAAGGGGCCTGAGGCTGATCCTCAGTCAGGAAGGCCTGACCGACTTGCGGTTTAATGTCTTGTAGTAAGGATAGGGGGCCATGGGCCCAAGGAGGCCAAGGGGCCTGAGGCTGATCCTCGGTCAGGAAGGCCTGACCGACTTGCGGTTTAACATCTTACAATGAGGACGGGGGGCCATGGGCCCAAGGAGGCCAAGGGGCTTGAGGCTGAGCCTCTATTAGGAAGGCCTGACCGACTTGCGGTTTAACGTCTTGCAATGAGGACGAGGGACCATGGGCCCAAGGAGGCCAAGGGGCCTGAGGCTGAGCCTCGGTCAGGAAGAACTGACCGACTTGCAGTTTAATGTCTTGCAATTAGGACGGGGGAGATCTTAGTTTAAAGTTGTAGAGCTCGGACTATTTTGTAGATTATTTTCTTGCAGGACAAAGATGCAGTTTAAGGTCGTGCAGGACTTTACAGTTTAGGGTCTTGTTGGACCATAATGTACAGTTTAAGGTCATGCGGGACCGTTTCACAGTTTATCATCTTGCAGGATGAAGATGCAGTTTAAGGTCGTGCGGGACCATAATGTGCAGTTTAATGTCATGAAGAACCCTTTCACAGTTTATCGTCTTACAGGACGAAGATGCAGTTTAAGGTCATGCAGGACCACCTTGTAGTTTAGGGTCGTGCATGACCCTTTTTCCCTAGGCAAAGTATAGATTAAGGAACATGGCATTGGTGGGAGGGGTTATATGCTCTCCATCCGTGGTCACCAAGGAGTATGCTCCATTGGGGTAAAACTTATGGATGATAGAAGGCCCTTCCCATTTGGGTTTTAATTTGGGCGGGTTCCTACTGGGAATCATTGGCGCTCGAAGGGCCAGTACCAGGTCGCCCTGTAGAAAAGAGCGGAGATGAACCTTCTTGTTGAAGGCCCTCACTGTCTTATCCTGATGCCTTTACAGATTGTGCAGGGCACGAAGCCTGTTCTCGTCCAGTGCTTCCAATTCAACTAGACGGATCTCGGCTACCTCATATGATGTCTGGTGATCATAAATTGCAGTGTGTAACGATGGCATCTGGATCTCAATGGGTAGGACGGCCTCAGCTCCATACACCAGGAAATATGGGGTCGCCTGGGTAGAGTTGCGAGTCATCATCCGGTAAGCCCAGAGGGTGTTGGGGAGCTTGTCCAGCCAACTTTTCTTGTTCTGACCAACCATATTCTTCCAAATGTTGGAGAGGGTTTTGTTGAACGCCTCGACCTTTCCGTTTTCTTGTGCGTGGTAGCGGGAGGTATGGTTCGACCGGATATCGTACTTGGTGTAGAATTTCTTCAGTTCAGCCGCTCGGAAGTCGGTGCTGTTATCGGTGAGGATGGCATGAGGGACCCCAAACCGATGGATAATGTTGGATCTCACAAAGTCAACGATGGAATGGGCCTTGACCTCTTTGAGCGGAAATACCTCTACCCACTTGGAGAAGAAATCTGTAGTAGTCAGGATGAACCTACACTGGCGGGCTGTTGCCGGTGGATACGGTCACACTACATCAACTCCCCATATTGAAAATGTCCAAGAGTACTTGGTGGGGTGGAGGGGCTCTGGCGGCCAATGCAGGAAGTTGGCATGAACTTGGCACGCGTGGCATCTCTTTCCATATCCAATACAATCGTGGATCATAGAGGGCCAGAAGTACCCCAACCTCCGGATTTGATGGGACAGCTTCGGCCCAGCTTGATGGGCACCATAGGAACCGGCGTGAACCTCTTGCATAACTTGAGGTATCTCTACTCCTTGGATGCAACAGAGGAGGACACCATCGAAACTCCGCTTATAAAGGATCTGTTCAAGGCTGGGGCCACTCTAGAGGGTAAATTGCAGCGCGCTGCATCGGATTCGCTCACGCTCGGCCCGGTCGTCCGGGAGGCGACCATTTTGGAGATACTTGACAAAAGGTACCCTCCAGTCGGGAGTGGCTTCAGCCACTGTATCTGACAAACCTGGGACCCCTAACATAGAGGGTCTGGCGGTGAGATGACCTATCTGTAGGCCATCATTGTCCTCTTGGGTGACGGGAGCAATGACTCTCTGGTGTGCCACATGTATGATCAAATCATCTTGATCGGGTTATGCGAGCGATGCGGCCAAGAAAGCCAAGGCGTCTGCTTGGCCATTCTGTGACCGTGGGACATGAGTAAACTCTGGTCGAGAAGAGAATTAGGCCATTAGGCGGAGGGTGTACTCTAGCAACGGTGTAAGCTCCGGCTTCTTGATGACGTAGTCGCCATTAACCTATTTGATTACCATCTCAGAATATCCCTTCACATGTAGATGGGGCACATGGATCTCAAGGGCCAACTCGAGGCTGGTGATGAGAGCCTGGTACTCTGACTCGTTGTTCGTACAACCTTCTAACAACAGGAAAGAGTATGGAAGGATGACCTGCGTTGGGGTAATGAAGACAATACCCATGCCCACTCTGTTGAGCTTGGGATCGTTGCACCTCCTACCGGTGGGGCAAGGCGCCATTGAAATGCATTTTCCAACACGGGATAGCATGATCAACTGAGAGGATCGTCTCATCAGGGAAATCTTGGTCTAGGGATTGATCCGCAGAGGTTGGATGGGCATCTAAAAAGTCTGCCAACGCCTGTCCCATAATGTCCTTCTGAGGTACGAACCTGATATCAAACTTCTGGAGAATCACTGCCCACCGTGCAAGTTGGCCAGTCAGCATGGGGCGGTTCAGGATGTACTTCAGTGGGTCTACCTGGGAGACCAACTGCACCTCATGGGGTTGCAGGTAATGTCACATCTTCTTCACGGAGAATACGAGCACAAGGCATCTCTTTTCAATCGGGGAGTATCTGACCTCCGTATCGAGAAGCATGCGACTGAGATAGTAGAGACTGTTCTCAGTACCCTCGTTATTCTTCTGGGTGAGCAGCGCACCGAGGGATCTCTCTAGGGCGGTCACATAAAGGACCAGCGGCTTTCCGGAGATGGGTGGCATCAAGACCGGAGGTTGGAGCAGATACTGCTTGATTTCCTCGAAGGCGGTCCGACACTCCTCATCCCATTCATAGGCGGCACCCTTATTCATGAGCCGGGAAAAGGGCTTACACTTGCCGGCCAGATTCGCGATGAATCGGCGTATATAGGGTAAGTGGCGTTGAAGGCCTCGAAGCTCCCAAATGTTGCTCGGGGGAGGAATTTGGCTGATGGCCTTGATCTTCTCCGGGTCGATCTCGATACCTCAGTATCTGACAACAAATCCCAGAAACTTCCCAGAGGTGACCCCGAAGGCACACATCAACGGGTTCATCTTCAGGTGACGGGAACGGAGGAAACCAAACACTTTCTCGGGGTCTTTGAGATGGTCCTGGAACTGACATGATTTGACTATGAGGTCATCCACGTAGCATTCCACCAATGTCTCGAGGATCAGTTTGAATATGCGATTAATGGCCTTATGATAAGTGGCACCTGCGTTCTTCAAACCAAAAGGCATAACCTGGTAGCAAAAGGTACCTTGGGGAGCCCTGAAGGCAGTGGACTCCTCGTCTTCGGGGGCCATCCAGATCTGGTTGTACCCAGAGTATCCATCCATGAAAGGGAGGGCTTGGAACCCGGCTATGGGATCAATCAATAACTCCGTCACCGGGAGTGGGAAGTCATCCTTTAGGCAGTGGCGATTAAGATCGCGAAAGTCGATGCAGACTCTGATCTTCCCATTCTTCTTCCTAACTGGCACAATGTTGGCAAGCCACTTGGGGTACTGGACATCCTTAATGAAGTTGGCTTTGATAAGTTTGTCAACATCGGCCTCAACCATAGCACCATGAGAAGGGTGCATTTTTCTGGGAGGCTTCTTAAACCCACGGTGTTTTGCCGGGAGGCCCAGACGGTGAACGGATACCTGGGGATCTAGTCCTGGAATCTTGTTGTAACTCCAGGCAAACACGTCGCGGTGCTGTTTGAGGAAGTTTACGTACTGCTGCCGCTCCTCAGGGGACATGGCTGCACTGATCAATGTGGGTCTCGGATCTTCCTCGCTACCAAGGTTCACCTGTACCAGTTCATCAACCGTGGTAGAGACGCCTTCTTCAAAGGAAGGGGGAGCATCCTCCAGGTCTTCGCCCCCACCCGTGGGGGGACTTCCCGCGATGGGAGATACTGCTGGGCTATCGAAACCCGAGGGGCAGCTGGTGCCGGCTTGGGCAGCAGCGGTCATCACATCGGGAGACTCATTTTCCATTGAGACCATAGCAATGAAGGCATTCGATCCTATCCCATCTGGACATCATCCTAAGGGGTCATGTTTGATAATATCAAAGCAGTGGTGACGTGTCGGCCTGAGTCGGTGGATTCCAGTCCGGCGGAAGAGACACTTATGGCGTACTGCCATCGTCATAAGCTTGACATTCCGGTACCATATAGGGGTAGGAGGTTCTGGGATGACCTGATCCTGGTTGATGTAGGAGTACGAGGTGATTTTTCGCCATCACTTGGACACCGGGACATGCCTTCCTTGCATACACGAAACAACAAAACATTGCCCCATGTCGGGGGTCGTGGCCTCCAACCGGTGGATCAGAACGATGTAGGCATCATCCATGCTTGCCCAGGGATCACTTGTGACCGGGGAGGGTTCATCCTCACTTACTAGGATTTGTTTACCCTCACTTTTGTAATAACCCGCATCCAGATATCGGGCCTCACAAGAAGATAAAGGGGATGCATCTCCTTGGATCACGCCTACTCGACCGTTGAGGGAGTATTTGAGGCACTGGTGATATGACGAAGGGACCGCTGCATGCAGATGGATCCATGGCCTACCCATCAACGCGTTGTAGGCGGTGTCCTGAGAGACGACCATGAACTCGGTGCTGGCAATTAAGCCACTGAACTGAGTCTTCAGGCGGATCTTTCCGACTGGGGTTTGCTCGGTCATGTCGTACCCCTGGATTCTGAGGTCAGAGGGAGTTAAATCACCTTCAGACAGACCCAGCTTTCACAACATCCGGGTGGGAATTAGATTGATTCCAGAACCCGTGTCAATGAGGCAGCGACAGACTTCCACGCCATTGAAGTGGCCAGTGATGTACAGCGGGTGAATGTGCCCCTGTATAGGAGGGTCCTCATCTTCACCGGAGAACGAGATAACCGCTTGACACTCAGTGTTTTTAATCGTCTCAGTATGGAAGGCTTCTGCAGCTGCCACCTCCGTCTCAAACTGGAGGGGGATCCTTAAGGCCTCATCAAGTTCCTCACACATTTCAGATGACAGGCGAAGGGCCTCAAGAATATAAAGCCTCACCGGAATGCCGGCCAGGTGCTTCAGGACATCATACGTTCATGTCAAACGCGAACCTCTGCTTACAGGATGCCGTTCGGCATTTAGAGGCATAGCGGGTCCTGCCTGTAACGCCCCGACCCCAGCTACCCAGAGTCGGTGCATTAATTACATAACATTGGAATGATCACAAGAAAGATCAAATCTCGAAAGACCGATTGGTTTAGTAGCCTTGGAAACACTAGATATAATCATAAAGTTTTACATTACATTTCAAAGTGAAAAACTACAACAACAACAAAGTCTTCATATCCACACTATTAACCCCTCATAATATCCCTGCAAGACATTCATAATTTAATTCTTCACTACCTGGGAAAAATAAAACATAGAAAAGGGGTGAGCTCAAATGCTCAGTAAGGATAACAATATAGCGGAACATTCAAAATAATCATAAACATTTAAGGCAGTGTATAACTAAAACAAAAGCCTTTTAAAATTGAACTTCAACATAGTATGGCAAAAGTAAAATGAAATAATGCCATTTACTTATTCACATGGATATTCTACTAATCGAATAATCACATGCAATATCAATAACCACTTTCATAATGTTGGAATGCATAATGCCAGACTATCATAACCACATAGCCAAGGCCTCGTGCCAAGACTACAAATAAGATTTTGTCAAGGCCTTGTGCCAAGACACTAGTTTGTCTCATGAGACCTACCGATGCATCGAGGAGCTATAGCGGGCTCCACCCGTCACTTATTAAGTCCAATGCATTCCCATATGAAAAGGTTTAAACATAACATAAACATTCGTATTAAAACTAGCATACGAAATGTCAATACTTTCACAATAAACTATGAATGGTATAAAAATAGCACATCCACAGTCAAACATATCATAAAACCTTCAATACAATATAGAAGTTTTGTATCAACTTCAAATAATCTTAAAATCCATCAAAGGATGTTGACATAGATGAAATCAAAATTCTTTTTAAAGAAATATCTCCTTTTATTTTGAAATCATTTAAGATCCATATAAAATAAAACATTTTCTTTGAAAATATTCTTATAAGCTTGTAAGGAAATCTTTGAAGATTTTATAACGGCGTAAAATAACCGCACCCGCCGTATAAGTTAAAAAAACATTCTTACCTCAATTCTGTCGAAAAGGTTAAAAAGGACCTTGTTTTGAAAACGACGGAAAGATTCCTTTATAAACCTCTTATAAAAAGTCAAACAAGGGTATAAATGACTTTAACCCATATTCTTGTAAATAGTAAAAATGTTTTGAAATACATTTTTAAGAAACATGGATGTGGATGATAAATATATCCCAGTAGATTATTACGTATATACAACCTCGGATAATGAAGAGATTGCGAAATAACCCTTACCTTGTACTTTTTCCTTGGTTGGGGTAGGTTAACCTCTTGTATAATGGTGAAATAATTGTTATTAAATTATACAAGAATCATATATATTAATATGATATCATATATGATCTTTTAACATTGATTTATTAATAATATCTTAGAATTATCATCGTTTCGGGTGTTAACTTACTCATTTTCTTTTATATGTTTTGTTACATAAGCCATGTTTGTTGTATCTTATTCATATCCAGAATGATATCAAGTCCTTAAACATCATTTTTAAATCATAAAATGATAATTATACTTGAATGGATACGATGGAGAATGAATCTCATCGCGTTCGTGGAGACGGTAGTCCGTACGTACGCACGAGCGACAATATCATTCTTTTGATATTAAAATAATATATAAATGAATGGTATATCATATATACAGAATCATTAACATGTTATATTTATTATTTACATGAGTTACACATCATTATTATACCCATCCAAATAATATTATATTGAATAACAATTACACCACGACGTGGAGACGGTAAGCCGTACGTACGCACGTATGATGACATGTTATTCAAAGGGTGGATAGAATACTGAATATGGTTGTACCATACTTATCACAGTATATGTGAGATACTGGAGTTATTATTTTAGAATGGTAAGAACAAAGGAAGAAGAAGTGGAAGAAGAAATGAACTTAGAAAAGGGTGGTGAAATCATTACCTCTTCTTCGGGTTCTTCCTTTTGATTTGATCAAAAGGGCTCCTTAGGTTGGCTTTATGATCAAACTAAGGCCCCTAGGTTGTAGTGAGGGATGTTGGGAGAGTATTTGGGCAGAGTTTGGCCGAACCAAAAGGCTTTATAGGTGTGAAGAAATGAGAAGGAGGAGTGCCCTTTTATAAGAGGGGTGAGGGGCACCTTTGGAAAAGCTAGAAATATTAATTTATAATAAATTCATATTCGGTTTCTAATGGCTCCAAAGTTGACTATTCAAAGGTTAAGGTGGGGATAGGTCGAAAACCACTCAACCAATATAATTTAGACAGGTTTGGGTACTTATATTAACCTTATCTTTAAGTATTAACTCTAAGTTAATTAGTTTCACTTTTACAATGTCTCTTTGTATTTTTATATAATATGGTTAATAAACTTACTATATACATCCAAGAGCCCCCCAAGTGGTCCATTAATGATTAACCTATCATAATATAAGTCTCTTGGCCGAACCTTAGATTTTTAGGAATTTAATATCAATTAATAATATAATATTTGTTTTAAGAACTCTTTTATGTCAATTTTGACACTATTCAATAGTTGATTTTTGTGAAACTCATAACAGATTGATTACTTCGAACAAAGTCCATTAAATCAATACTAATATATCATATTAGCCTAGAAAATTAGTTTAATTCATTAAAAGTTTCATATTATAATTATTTGGGTATTTATAATATCAATTATTTTAATTTTTCACTATTATAATAATTACTGCATCATCATTGTGTCATAAATAAAATAAATTATTCAATGTCTAAAAATTATAAATAAAATATAATTATGTAGTAAATCTTTTTAGATTTCTAATGAATATTTATAATCTAAAATCCAACATATATAACCCTATGTAAAAATTGTTGTTCTAAAAGATATATGCTTGTGTCATTTTTGTATTCATTTTAACTAAATTAAAATAAAGTGTCATTATCACTTACAAGTGGATCCATGGGGTCCCAAAATAGACCCAAAGATGCCCATGGTCGACCATGTATCAACCAATAGGGTTAAGAAACGTTTTAGGGTAATTTAGTATTATTATAATATTATTTTTTAACCCTTATTTACCGGATTTACCCTTAACCATGGTAAATAAAATATTTACCGCAGTAATTATTGAAAATGTCTAAAAATAAAAGTTACCCATTTACAAAATTTGAACATCCTGATTCCAAATATGGAATCCATTTTCCTAAATTCAAAACACAGAAGTGGCAGAAATTAATTTAAAATTAATTCCCGCTGTCAAAACAAAAAGCGTGTTTTTAAGAGATAATAACTATCAAACGATTGACACTTGTTTATGTTCGGTTTAATTGTAAAATTATGTCCAATGACCAACATTATATTAAATGGTAAAAATATATTCTAAATATACTTTAAAACTACTAAAATTCATAATTTATCACTATTAATTATTTTGATTAAAAAAGTTGTTTTTAATTAAAATTTAGAAATTTTCACTATTCATCAAAATATAAAAGTTATCCGAAAAGTACTAAAATTTCACCCTAGGATAATTTCGATATTCCGAATCCAAAAATGAAGTACATTTTGAAATATAAAATATATATGATTTCAAAAAGTAGGTATAACTATTCACAACGGCTAGTTTAATTAGTTGTGGTGTGTGTTAGAACTCGAGGTTGCGTACAACACACGCTATCGCATTATTCAAAGGGAAACGTACCGTAGAAGCTTGGGGTGTTATATTCTCCCCTCCTTCAAATAATTGCGTCCTCGCAATTTCTATGGTATTACTGTATAAAAAGACTCGGGTGGTTCTTCATCATAAGTTCCTCGGGTTCCCACGTTGCCTCTTCCATCTTATGATTCCTCCACAAAACTTTTACCAGACGCGTCGTCCGGTTTCTCAGCACTTGTTCTCTCGTATCAAGAATCTTGATGGGCTCTTCGCAATAAGACAGATCGGGTTCCAGTTCTAAATCTTCATAGGTGAGTACATGCGTTGGGTCAGGCATGTATTTCCTCAACAGAGATACGTGGAACACATCGTGAACTTTGGAGAGACTTGGCGGCATTGCCAATCGGTAAGCTACAGCCCCAATTCGTTCTAGAATTTCGAAAGGTCCGATGTACCTGGGACTCAATTTACCTTTCTTACCAAAACGTATGACTCCCTTCCATGGAGATACCTTCAGGAAAACATGATCACCGACTTGAAATTCCAAATCCTTCCTTCGATTATCGGCATAGCTCTTCTGCCTACTTTGAGCTGCTTTGATGTGATTTTGGATTACCTTCACCTTTTCCACCGTTTCCTCCACCAGTTCTGGGCCTACAAGTTTTCTTTCACCAACGTCATCCCAACAGGTTGGTGTACGACATCTCTTTCCGTATAATGCTTCATATGGTGCCATCTGAATACTTGAATGGAAGCTATTGTTATAGGAAAATTCTACCAGTGGTAAATATTGATCCCACATACCCTGAAAGTCAAGGGAGCAAGATCTCAACATGTCTTCTAAGGTCTGAATAGTCCGTTCTGATTGTCCATCTGTCTGAGGGTGGTAAGCAGTGCTCAAATGAAGTTCAGTATCCAGGGATTTTTGGAGACTTTTCCAAAATCTTGAAGTAAAACGGGGATCACGATCAGAAACAATCGATAGGGGTACTCCATGAAGTCTCACAACTTCATTAATGTATAGTCTTGCTAGACGTTCCAGGGGTAGATCTTCTCTTATAGCAAGAAAATGTGCTGACTTGGTAAGACGATCAACAATAACCCATATTGCATCGTTCCTTCTAGGAGTCTTTGGTAGCCCCATGACAAAGTCCATCGTAATATTGTCCCATTTACACTCCGGTATGGGAAGAGGTTGCATGACTCCTCCAGGCTGTTGCCTTCCAGCTTTCACTTGTTGACAAACCATACATCTTGATACAAAATCAGCAATCTCCCTCTTCATGTTGTCCCACCAAAAATGTTCCTTCAAATCTCTATACATTTTGGTGCTCCCAGGGTGTATAGAGAAATTGGAACTATGAGCATCATCCAGCAATTCCCTTTTTAGATCAGGTATATTGGGAACACAAAGTCTCTTCCCGAATTTCAAAATTCGACCTTCATACGCAAAGTCTCTCAATCTCCCATCATTCACAGCTTTAATCTTCTTTTGGAATTCTTCATCATCAGTCTGAGAACTCTTAATCCTTTCTAGTAAAGATGGTTTGGCAACCATTTGAAAAAGCATTGATGTTTCACCTTCCCTGGTTATTCCCATGTCCATATTCACTAGCTCCATGAAAATTGGATCCCTTTCAATTCTCATATTGTTCAAAACTCCATGGTCTTTTCTACTCAAAGCATCTGCCACCTTGTTTGCCTTCCCTGGGTGGTAGTGTATCGTACAATCATAATCCTTGAGTAATTCAAGCCATCTCCTTTGCCTCATGTTGAGTTCTTTTTGTGAGAAAATATACTTCAAACTCTTGTGATCAGTATAAATCTTACATTTTTCACCATAGAGGTAGTGCCTCCATATTTTCAAAGCAAAGGTCACTGCTGCTAACTCGAGATCATGAGTAGGATAGTTTTGTTCATGAATTTTCAACTGTCGTGATGCATAGGCAATAACTCTATCATTCTGCATAAGGACACAGCCAAGTCCTTTCTTTGATGCATCACTATAAATAACGAACCCATCATTCCCCGATGGTAGAGTCAATATAGGAGCATTGACTAATCTTCTCTTCAGTTCTTCGAAACATTCTTCACACTCTTTTGTCCAAACAAATTTAACCCCTTTACGTGTGAGCTTCGTTAATGGGTTATCCAATCGGGCAAAATTCTGGACGAAACGTCGATAATAACCTGCCAAACCAATAAAACTACGTACCTCAGTTATACTCGTAGGTGCTGGCCATTCTTGGATTGCCTTGGTCTTAGAAGGATCAACAGAGATTCCATCTTTAGAGACAATATGGCCAAGAAAAGAAATCTTCTGAAGCCAGAATTCACACTTGCTAAACTTTCCATATAATTCATGCCTCCTCAGAGTCTTCAAGATAATGCGCAAGTGATTTTCATGATCTTTGTAGGTTTTGGAGTATACCAAGATATCATCAATAAATACCACCACAAATTCATCGAGATACTCCTTGAAAACTCTATTCATCAGATCCATGAATACAGAGGGTGCATTAGTCAATCCAAACGGCATTACAGTAAACTCGTAATGCCCGTACCTGGTTCGAAATGCTGTCTTCGGAATGTCTTCCTTCTTCACACACAACTGATGGTATCCAGATCGAAGGTCAATCTTTGAAAAGTATTGAGCTCCATGCAGTTGGTCAAATAAATCATCAATACGAGGTAGGGGATACTTGTTCTTTATCGTTATAGCATTGATCTCCCTGTAGTCGATACATAACCTCATAGATCCATCTTTCTTTTTAACAAAAAGAACAGGGGCTCCCCATGGAGAAACACTAGGGCGAATAAATCCCTTATTACTCAATTCCTCTAGTTGTTTCTTTAGTTCGACTAGCTCTACAGTGGCCATTCTATAAGGGGTCTTCGATATAGGCCTTGATCCAGGAATCAAATCAATGGAAAACTCTACTTCTCGTTCTGGAGGATGTCCAGGTAAATCTTCCGGAAATACATCTACAAATTCTTTCACAACAGGTACATCCTCTATTTGAACATTCCTTTCCTCACCGACAGTTATTTCATTCTCTTCCTCCCCAATAATTGAATTAAGTTGAACTACTGGGGGTGGATCTAAATAAGAATTAGGTGGTGACGATTCTGCTCTAAAAATAAGGTGCTCCTTATCATTATCATCAAGAATCGTAACCTCTTTCTTCTTACAATAAATCTTCGCATCATAGTCCGAAAGCCGGTCCATACCGAGGATTATATCAAACTCAATCATAGGTATGACGATGAAATCAGCAGATAAAGAAAATTTATGTGCTCTAATGGGGACTGATTCACAAAACTTTGTTGCAACGATACTTCCCTTAGGAGTTTTAACTGACAACTCCCTTATTAAATCAAATTGGAAATATCTAATTTTCTTAGCAAACTGGGAAGATATGAAACAATGCGATGATCCAGAATCAAATAATGCATTTCCTAAACTTGAGGAAACCATTAAATTACCTGCCACCACGTCTTTCGGAGCTTCTACCTCAGCAGTAGTGATAGCATAAGCCTGGCCTTGATCCCTTGGCCTTTTCTGAGGTAAGTTCTCCTGACGCTTAGGACATGCATTTGCATAATGCCCCATCACCCTGCAATTGTAGCACTGAACGTTGGTAGCTTCCTTCTTCCCCTTGCAATCATGAGCTTGGTGGCCTTTTTCACCACACTTGTAACAGACTCCCATTCCCTTCAGGCAAGCACCGGGGTGTTTCTTCCCGCACTTACCACAAGATGGATATTCAACCTTTCCCTTCTTCCCCTTATTTCCATTCCCAGATTGATCAGCAGGTCTCTTCTTCTCTTGCTTTGCTTTAAAGTCATAAGACTTAGAGAATTCATTTTCGGTCTTGATAGCACATGAGACAATGTCTTCGTACGAGGAAAAGGATTGTGAGACTAATGCTCGACGGAGAAATGGTTTTAACCCATCAAAGAAACGATCAATCTTACTTCTTGGGTTGCGAATATAATCACCAGCGTACCTCGCTAACCTTGTAAAGTTAGCCTCATACTTTGTGACATTCTCATCCTCCTTTTGTCTCAGACTCAGAAATTGTCTTTCCATATCTGCTCGATGGTCGCGAGGAAAGTATTTTTCTAAAAACAGATCTTTGAACTCCGTCCATTCCATGTTTGATACTTCATCATCTTCCTTCATGTTTTGAATCAATGACCACCATTGATCAGCATCTCCAGTGAGGCGGTAAACTGCCATGGTAACTTTTTCCCTTTCACTACTCCCCAAAGCCTGAAATATTTTCTCTAGGGAAAATATCCATTGCTCAGCTACTAAGGGATTTGTACTCCCATTGAACGTTGGTGGTTGTTGTCTCATGAATCGATCTAACATTGATCCTCCACGCTGCGGATCAGGGTGCTCCATACGGGTAAGGTTATTATTCATAACCTGAGTAAGTTGTCCCAGTACGGTGATTAGCTGATCAGCACCAGTTGCATCACCAGCCCCACTATAATTATCTTGAGCAGGAGGGAAATCCCTACATGGAGTGCGTGCATTGATACGGTTTCCATTTCTTCCACTAGGCGCCATTTCTAAAAAATGGCATAAACTAGATCAGTTTATGCATCAAAATACATAATCCCATACTTATAAAACACTAAACATAAATTGAACTATCTATGGATATAATCCATAATCATAAATATGTTTTCTTTGAGGAAGTATATACTCATAAACCCTTCATAATGATTTGTAAAGAAAGTGAGATTTATCCTAAGCATATCCCCCGGGAGTGTCGTAACCAAGAGTGCAGCAAGGCCCGTTGTCGTGCACCAGTTCCCGTTCGAGTCTAGCTCAAAGTGGTGTTTTCGGGTTTTACCCCTAGGTACATCTGTGCCAGAGCCGCCTCTACCTGCTCGTATCCAGACAGGGATGTATTGCTCGGAAAACTCACAAAGTCTCTACAATACCAAAATTCTAGGAAGTTCTTCTATACTAATCCTCAAAGTTCATCTTAGGTCTATGTGCTCTAATCAGAGTTTATCTAAATCTAGCGTCCAAGGTTTGTACTAAACTTCCTCTGATACCAACTGTAACGCCCCGACCCCAGCTACCCAGAGTCGGTGCATTAATTACATAACATTGGAATGATCACAAGAAAGATCAAATCTCGAAAGACCGATTGGTTTAGTAGCCTTGGAAACACTAGATATAATCATAAAGTTTTACATTACATTTCAAAGTGAAAAACTACAACAACAACAAAGTCATCATATCCACACTATTAACCCCTCATAATATCCCTGCAAGACATTCATAATTTAATTCTTCACTACCTGGGAAAAATAAAACATAGAAAAGGGGTGAGCTCAAATGCCCAGTAAGGATAACAATATAGCGGAACATTCAAAATAATCATAAACATTTAAGGCAGTGTATAACTAAAACAAAAGCCTTTTAAAATTGAACTTCAACATAGTATGGCAAAAGTAAAATGAAATAATGCCATTTACTTATTCACATGGATATTCTACTAATCGAATAATCACATGCAATATCAATAACCACTTTCATAATGTTGGAATGCATAATGCCAGACTATCATAACCACATAGCCAAGGCCTCATGCCAAGACTACAAATAAGATTTTGTCAAGGCCTTGTTCCAAGACACTAGTTTGTCTCATGAGACCTACCGATGCATCGAGGAGCTATAGCGGGCTCCACCCGTCACTTATTAAGTCCAATGCATTCCCATATGAAAAGGTTTAAACATAACATAAACATTCGTATTAAAACTAGCATACGAAATGTCAATAATTTCACAATAAACTATGAATGGTATAAAAATAGCACATCCACAGTCAAACATATCATAAAACCTTCAATACAATATAGAAGTTTTGTATCAACTTCAAATAATCTTAAAATCCATCCAAGGATGTTGACATAGATGAAATCAAAATTCTTTTTAAAGAAATATCTCCTTTTATTTTGAAATCATTTAAGATCCATATAAAATAAAACATTTTCTTTGAAAATATTCTTATAAGCTTGTAAGGAAAGCTTTGAAGATTTTATAACGGCGTAAAATAACCGCACCCGCCGTATAAGTTAAAAAAACATTCTTACCTCAATTCTGTCGAAAAGGTTAAAAAGGACCTTGTTTTGAAAACGACGGAAAGATTCCTTTATAAACCTCTTATAAAAAGTCAAACAAGGGTATAAATGACTTTAACCCATATTCTTGTAAATAGTAAAAATGTTTTGAAATAAATTTTTAAGAAACATGGATGTGGATGATAAATATATCCCAGTAGATTATTACGTATATACAACCTCGGATAATGAAGAGATTGTGAAATAACCCTTACCTTGTACTTTTTCCTTGGTTGGGGTAGGTTAACCTCCTGTATAATGGTGAAATAATTGTTATTAAATTATACAAGAATCATATATATTAATATGATATCATATATGATCTTTTAACATTGATTTATTAATAATATCTTAGAATTATCATCGTTTCGGGTGTTAACTTACTCATTTTCTTTTATATGTTTTGTTACATAAGCCATGTTTGTTGTATCTTATTCATATCCAAAATGATATCAAGTCCTTAAACATCATTTTTAAATCATAAAATGATAATTATACTTGAATGGATACGATGGAGAATGAATCTCATCGCGTTCGTGGAGACGGTAGTCCGTACGTACGCACGAGCGACAATATCATTCTTTTGATATTAAAATAATATATAAATGAATGGTATATCATATATACAGAATCATTAACATGTTATATTTATTATTTACATGAGTTACACATCATTATTATACCCATCCAAATAATATTATATTGAATAACAATTACACCACGACGTGGAGACGGTAAGCCGTACGTACGCACGTATGGTGACATGTTATTCAAAGGGTGGTTAGAATACTGAATATGGTTGTACCATACTTATCACAGTATATGTGAGATACTGGAGTTATTATTTTAGAATGGTAAGAACAAAGGAAGAAGAAGTGGAAGAAGAAATGAACTTAGAAAAGGGTGGTGAAATCATTACCTCTTCTTCGGGTTCTTCCTTTTGATTTGATCAAAAGGGCTCCTTAGGTTGGCTTTATGATCAAACTAAGGCCCCTAGGTTGTAGTGAGGGATGATGGGAGAGTATTTGGGCAGAGTTTGGCCGAACAAAAAGGCTTTAGAGGTGTGAAGAAATGAGAAGGAGGAGTGCCCTTTTATAAGAGGGGTGAGGGGCACCTTTGGAAAAGCTAGAAATATTAATTTATAATAAATTCATATTCGGTTTCTAATGGCTCCAAAGTTGACTATTCAAAGGTTAAGGTGGGGATAGGTCGAAAACCACTCAACCAATAGAATTTAGACAGGTTTGGGTACTTATATTAACCTTATCTTTAAGTATTAACTCTAAGTTAATTAGTTTCACTTTTACAATGTCTCTTTGTATTTTTATATAATATGGTTAATAAACTTACTATATACATCCAAGCGACCCCCAAGTGGTCCATTAATGATTAACCTATCATAATATATGTCTCTTGGCCGAACCTTAGATTTTTAGGAATTTAATATCAATTAATAATATAATATTTGTTTTAAGAACTCTTTTATGTCAATTTTGACACTATTCAATAGTTGATTTTTGTGAAACTCATAACAGATTGATTACTTCGAACAAAGTCCATTAAATCAATCCTAATATATCATATTATCCTAGAAAATTAGTTTAATTCATTAAAAGTTTCATATTATAATTATTTGGGTATTTATAATATCAATTATTTTAATTTTTCACTATTATAATAATTACTGCATCATCATTGTGTCAAAAATAAAATAAATTATTCAATGTCTAAAAATTATAAATAAAATATCATTATGTAGTAAATCTTTTTAGATTTCTAATGAATATTTATAATCTAAAATCCAACATATATAACCCTATGTAAAAATTGTTGTTCTAAAAGATATATGCTTGTGTCATTTTTGTATTCATTTTAACTAAATTAAAATAAAGTGTCATTATCACTTACAAGTGGATCCATGGGGTCCCAAAATAGACCCAAAGATGCCCATGGTCGACCATGTATCAACCAATAGGGTTAAGAAACGTTTTAGGGTAATTTAGTATTATTATAATATTATTTTTTAACCCTTATTTACCGGATTTACCCTTAACCATGGTAAATAAAATATTTACCGCAGTAATTATTCAAAATGTCTAAAAATAAAAGTTACCCATTTACACAATTTGAACATCCTGATTCCAAATATGGAATCCATTTTCCTAAATTCAAAACACAGAAGTGGCAGAAATTAATTTAAAATTAATTCCCGCTGTCAAAACAAAAAGCGTGTTTTTAAGAGATAATAACTATCAAAAGATTGACACTTCTTTATGTTCGGTTTAATTGTAAAATTATGTCCAATGAACAACATTATATTAAATGGTAAAAATATATTCTAAATATACTTTAAAACTACTAAAATTCATAATTTATCACTATTAATTATTTTGATTAAAATAGTTGTTTTTAATTAAAATTTAGAAATTTTCACTATTCATCAAAATATAAAAGTTATCCGAAAAGTACTAAAATTTCACCCTAGGATAATTTCGATATTCCGAATCCAAAAATGAAGTCCATTTTGAAATATAAAATATATATGATTTCAAAAAGTAGGTATAACTATTCACAACGGCTAGTTTAATTAGTTGTGGTGTGTGTTAGAACTCGAGGTTGCGTACAACACACGCTATCACATTATTCAAAGGGAAACGTACCGTAGAAGCTTGGGGTGTTATACTGCCGGTTGAATCGGCGATCGGCTAGTACTGGGTACATCCTGCTACCTACTAGTTGAAGCCTGGATAGTAGTCACCGGACTAGGATTGGACAACGGAGGCTGGACTGTAGTTGGGCAAGACTAACTGTGATACGAATGAGGCAGCTCTCTCTGATCTAGTAGCACGAACGACGGTGGAGGTAGAGTCGAGGGTGTTAGATGGGGTTGCACGTGCTGAGCTCTGCGCTGAGCCTGCTGTCTGGTCTCAGTAGTTTGCACGGCTTGGAAAAAAGTGCCCGCTGACGTACCCCGATGACCGGTGCGGTTGCAATTCCGCTAACGTTGACGTCGGCTGGGAACATTGGGAAGGTTCGCCTGGCGTTCCCCCTCGTCAGGAGTCATATAGGGCTTTACCAGCTCCACGGTTTTAACCGAAGCATACCCCTGGCTGTCGCTCGAGGAGTCATCCACCGCTGGGTGGATTCTGGGAGTAATCCCCATTTCAGGGGGCATAAAGTTGCCGAGAGTGCGGGATGACGACGGCACCGGCGGTGCGCGTTGCTTCTTCTTGCGTCACCGCTGCTTGCCCTTTTAGGAAGAGGTCGACTGTGAAGATGATGCAGAGGCACCAGCTACTTCTTCTGAAGGTTCTGACTGCTTCAGGTGCACCCGGATGATACCATGGGCACGAACGATAGTTTTTCGAGCCATCCAGTCGTCGTATTTCTGGGATCCATGGCTGGGGACCTGCTGCCACTCGCCTTCGCTGTCGCTGCCGATCTCTGATCCTGCAAAGACACCTGCCACTTGTGCTGGTGTCGGACCCAACTTGACTATGTTGTTGTTGACCTGATCTTGAAGCCAGTCTTTAACAACATAGCATTTCTTGAGGGTGTTCCCTAGAATTCGATGATAAGGGAACTAGTTGGGGTGATCGGTGAGATTCGCCTCTGCCGGCCTTCTGCACTCGGGCAGGCACACAATCCCTTGCTCTAGAGCGCTTCGAAAGTAGACAGAGAACTGATTTTCATTGAACGAATAAATCTGGTGCCTCCTTTACAGATAGGGGGCCCTGGGGGCTTGGCCCTGACGAGGGGCCTACCGAGGAGGTGGCGCCTGATTGTCTCGCCTAGGTGGCGGTGGCGCATTGCGCGGGGGAACCTGTCGGTTCTGAGGCGGTCGCTGCTGGGCAGGAGCCTGTGCTTGAGGTGGAGGACCTCTGCGGGGTTGTGGGGGTGGTGCCGCTGGCAATAACTCCAGTTGACTTGGGGCTTCTATTTGGGCCACCGCGGCAGCTTCAGCCCTGGCTGTCCTCCTAGCCGGGATCATGGGGGGAAACACATGCGCCTGACTAGCCTGTTGTCGGGCTTCCTCAAGGCACTGAGCCTTATCTGAGGAATCTCTGAACCCTCCAGGGTAGTTCTAGGTAATTAAAGAGGGTACCAGCTCCGTTTTGACGTTACCCACACACATCGTCAGTAATTGCTCTTGAGTCAGTGGCATATCGAGGGAATACGTAAGTCCCTTCCACTTGGCGATGAAATCTGCATCCCGCTCATCAGGCCTTTGCTTTCACTTGAAGAGGTCTGCAATGCTGGTCTTCTGTGTGGTGGAGCTGAACTGGTACAAGAACTGTCGACGAAGATCCTCCCAATCGGTCACCGATCTGATAGGGAGCTGGTTGTACCAGACGAATGCTGGACCTTCCAATGTCTGTACAAAGCATCGGAGCTTGGCGGCTTCTTGCTGAGTCGGGGTCCCCAGCATAGGGCCACACCTAGAAGAAAAATGTGCCAAGTGCTATGGCGGGTCCCCTGTCCCGTTGAAGGGTGAGAAAGTGGGGTTCCCAAAACCCGGAGGTGCAGGCATATCATCCACCCACGTGGGATACGGCTTGCCATCCGGTAGGACCGCCACCTGCCGCGTTTCCAATGCTTCGAGGTGGGCTGTGAGTGCAGCAATAAGATCATCCGGGTGGGGGTCCCTGTCTTGACGGGGATCCCTAACCACAAGTGCATTGCCAGGTTCTTCAACACAGTAGATGGGTTTGACCATTCATGGATCATCTGGCGGAATGACCTGCGGGGCGACTGGGGGAACTCGGGCTGGGTTCTTCAGATTGCCCCGTCACTCAGGGGGGGGTTGGCGAAACGTATTGCGCCCTCTTTCCATACGCTCCGGCTTCCACCCTGTCTACGGAAGTAGCATGATCAGGGTTGCCCCGAGGCATCTCACTGGGGGGAATTGTTCCTGCCCCTGTTGCCCCGGCCTGGGATTACCATAGTCGGGTCGCCGCTCTGCAGCGCGCTCAGCCAAGAGTTCGTCAACCAGCCTCTTCTGCTCGGCAATATGCTGGCGTAACGTAGCCTTCTCGGGATCCTCATCTGTTTTCTGCACAGAGGCAGATGGGTCGGAGTGGTTGACAGTTCCGACGTGCTCCTTACCCTTGTCGGTGTTTCGACTGTGTACCAGCGACTCGGTGGGTATGGGGAGGCCTAGCAGGTTCCTCTTCTTATGGGTAACCCTCCCTGATGGGTCCAGCAGTGGCGGTACGCCCTCGGGGGGGAATTCTCCATCAGGGAGTTCAATCTCGTCATCCTTGTCCACAATGTCAGCCATGTGGACTGCGACCCCTCTTGAGGGCATGTCCTCGATGTCACATAATGAATCGGGATGTCGTTAGATAGGGTCAAAGAGGAGAGAGGCATAGTGTCCCCAACCACAGACTTGCACATGGGGGGTAGATTCCCTGACGATTCTATGGAGTGCTTTGAAACTCTGGACGCATTTCCGCTGAAGGGCACTCTAGCGGCCCGGCGACTCAGGGTGCTGGGCCACAAGAAGTGCGGCTGCATCGATCAAGCGGCACTGCTCGCTGATTTCTTCGAAGTGCTCTCGACTTCTGGGGTACACCACCCGTTCGTAATGGAGGCGGAAGTGTGTCACCCATAGGGTTCGACAGAAACACCCCACTTCTTCAGGGGTAAGGGACTCTGGTATGTGAAAGTTTAGGGCTACCGTCGGCCAGAACTTCTCTGGGAAGTAATCTTCTCCAAGAATACTCCAGAAGCTTCTGGGTTCGGACTCGGGGTCCGGCCCTGTATTTCCCCACTCATCAACCGGGGGAGGCTGAGGGACCGGTAGCGGTACCAAGGCGGACCTCTGGGATAGTAGACTCGGCGGCGGAGAATATGGCGAACGAGCTGACTGGCCGCCGAATTCAGGGCCATCCTCCGAAGAGCAAGGTGACCTGGCCATGATGTCACGGTACGACGGGCTGATAACCACAGCTTCTGGCACAGGAATCGCAGCTACCAGTGACTGGTCATGTCGTCGCTCTACTGCCGTTGGCCCCCAAAATAGCTCTCCATGATATCAGGTAGAGGTACAGGGCGCTTCCGGTGACGATGGCGGTGATTGTGCGGTCGAGACCTGCAGAATTCCCAGGATATCTTCCTCATGGATGTACCTGCAGAGAGAGATGAGAATCTGGTGGACCTCATGTTTCGGGAGAATGAGGCTAACATGTCTGGTTCCTGCCCCAGTCCTTGATACGTAGGAGCGGGGTGAAGGTTCCATGGCTGAGTCGCATTCTGCCTCAGAGTCGGAGAAGCGGGTAGGTTTGATCTCCACCCTGGCTTTCCCAGGATTCTTTTTGTGGTGGCGACGGCCCGCTATCCTACCTCGGGGTGGCTCTTCGGGATAGAGTTGATCCCTATCAGGCAGTCTCGGGGTGGCGCTGACGCCGTGGTGGAGCGGGGCCCCACTCGAGACAGGCGGGGTGCGAGGAGCACCAGGGAAAATGTCTAACGGTACATGGGGAGGACCTCCATGAAAAACACCCATGTAGGAGGAGCCTCTGTTGGAATCAGCAGAAGCATGGGGAGGACCTCCATGGTCGATGCGGGCGGAGCGAGGCTGAACTTCACTCCTTGAGTTGTCAGGGCGAGGAGGACCTTCACCAGTTGTAGAGAGGATGTAGGGAAGGCCCCCACGTTGGAGAAGGATCGGATGGACGGTTCCTTCAGATCGGCGGTCAGGGGCAGGAGGATGGGCTCCATACCCTGTATAATAGGCGCGGGAAAGGTTTCCGCGCCGGGCGTCACTGCCGCGAGGCAGGTCTTCCTTCGGGATGGGGGTATCACGAGGCATACCTCCATGAAGAACTTCGGAGCGGGGAAGGACCACATTCTGTGGAGTGGTGGTACGGGGTGGACCTCCGTACGGGGTGACATCACCGCGGGTCAGTTCGCGGCGATCATCACTTGGGCCTGCAACCCGAAGAGTCAACCCAGCCTGCCCGTGGGGCGGTTGGGGTCTCGATCCTGGTTGGGTGAAGGAGTTCCCCTGATCAGTGTATGCAGGGGCTTCATGATGCACGTCGGTGGTGGCTCAGGCCACTGTAGATGTCGACGTCGACGTGCCTGGGCGAGCGTCCTCAGCCCGGGCCCGACGCTGACGTCGGGTCAGGCGGGCTGGTGCAGGTGGTGCAGGGGCATGGCCTGCCTGCTCTTCCTGTAGAGTCAGACGGCGGTGCTAACGCGGCCGGGCAGGAGATCTCTCCTGGAGCCCTTCGGTCGGGACCCTGAGCGGGCTGAGCTAGACGGCGCCCGCCTCTTCGGCGTAAGGCGAGGATTCGTCAAGGCGTTCCGGGGACAGGATCCCGAAACGGTTGAACATTGGGGTGGGGAGCAGAGGCTCCCTGCGTGTCCTGTTAGGGCGGCGTTGACAGTGGGGCGTGGATGCCTCCAGGTCCAGGCGGGCCATATCCCAAGTTGGGATGACCCCTTCCTCCTCATACCTGCGCACAAGGTTGTTGATCACCCTTCGCTGGATGACCTCTGATGGGGAAAGGGGACGTGGGTGCCCCGTACTCCACGATGTGGCAGCCGTTGTAGCAATAGCAACGCCATGTGGGGTGGCTGTGGCGATGTTTCCCCTGCCCCTGCGTAGGCTATCAGGCGGTGATCGCATCTCTGTAACAGAAACCTGGTTCCTGAGAAATGAAGGGATCAACTCATCAGCACTGAGAGGGAAGAGGATTGAAAACCAGTGCCCCAGTGTCCTTCCATTCTCCACGTCTGTAAGAAGGATCCACGCCAACACGCTGCAGAACGGAGTGCCCCACGTTCTACTGCCCCGACTTCCGGTGAGTTTCACGACAGGCCCGCTATTTTCATGGCGGGACCAGGCGCCAGATATCTGGATCCGGTGACACGTCAATCTACTGGTGTCTCGAACGCTACTAATCTCCATATTGAGGAGATTAATTTCACGTCGGGTTCACCATTTCTGTTTCTGACGCTTTCGCCGGGGCGCATGCACGCATCCATCTGCGGAGGACGATGCGCTGCGCTTGTTGCCCCGCGTTCCCTCTTTCCAAAGGCGGGTGGCATTCGCTCCTTTTTCAGGGACGTTTTCTCCTTGATCGAAACGGGATGATGGGATGTCGGTTCTTCATTCTGTGGATTCCTCCTCAGAACTCGTCACCTAGTCCGGGTCTCCCTCATAGATTTCATAAGTAGTTCGTGAAACTCTTCCCAGTGCCCTGTTTCCTTGGACGCCGGTTAATTACACTGCTTCTGTTGGGACATTCCAAAGGGTCCAGTCAGGGCAGCAACCTTCAGTCAGGGGAGTAGTCACGTTGAGGCATCAGTAGCGTGTCTGGATACTGGGGAACCTGGCATGTCTGTCTATTATCCCTGATCACAGGGCTTCTCGAGGGCGTGGAAGCCCGAGGCATCCCACATCTAGTGCGGGGAATTATATGTCATAGACACATATCTGAGGTTTTCCCCAGCTTCCCGTGTTTAACACAGGTTACGCCGTGAGTTTAACGTCTAGAGGAGACGGATCAACCCGATCAGAGCATTAGCTAGAATAGATCGGATTGAGAGATTTCCCTTGAAGGGATGCCGGTATCGGGGCCAGCCCATGTGCGGCTATGAAGAGCGTACCGACATGGTCTCACCAGGATATGACGGTCCGACCGAGGATTGGGGTGGATGGTGGGTGAATGGAGTGGAGGGGAGTGAAATGGGACCATTGTAGGGGCGACAGTGGAGTTGGGCTTGAGCCTTGGAGAGGCTTCCTACGTATCCCCGTGGCGGGGAATCAAAGTCCGTGTAGTTCGGGATGGTGCCGGTAAACCGGCATGAGGGTGGACCTTGGTCCGATGGGCATCGTCAGCGAACCGACGTGAAGGTGGACCATGGTCCGATGAGAGATGGGCTTGAACCCCAGGGAGGCTTCCTAGGTACTATGCCTTGACATGGATCAAAGACCATGTAGTTCAGAGGGTTTCATCGGTGAGCCGACGTGAAAGTAGACCCGTGGGTCCACTAGTGGTGGCCTTGAACCTTGGGAAGGTTTCCTATGTACCATGCCTTGACATGGATCAAAGTCCTCGTAGTTCAGGTTGGTCACAACGGCTTTCCGTCAGACTGGAATTCTAGTTTAACGTCGTGCTGGACGCAGGTAGAACTCGACTTGAATTGGATAATGGGTGGGCTTGAACCACGTGGAGGCTTCCTACGTACCATCCACTACGGGAAAAATGGGTATTTGCGACAGGTTATTTGTGACGGGGGTATTGGCCCGTCGCAAATAAGTAGCCTTTTGCGACGGGATTGCTTTCCCCGTCGCAAAAGAACTGGCGCGCTTTGCGCGCCAAATCGCGGGAATCATATTTGCGACGGGCGGTTATTGCCCGTCGCAAATAACCGGCGGCGGTAAAAGGTATTTGCGACGGGAATATTCCCCCGTCGCAAATAGTATGTCGGCAGGTGGTTATTTGCGATGGGTCCCGTCGCAAATAACTATTTAACCGTTGACCGTAATAAATGATGGCTAAGGTATTTGCGACGGGTATCGTCGCAAATAATATTATTTGCGACGGGCGACCCGTCGCAAATGAACCCGTCACAAATAATCTAATCTATAAATACCCCCATCCGTTTTTTTTCAATTCATTCTCAAACTCCATCTTCTCCTTCTCTCAAAATTCTATTTCTAGAGTTCAGCGTCTCTCAAGTTTAATTTTTTTCTCCGGAGTTGATATTGAAGTTGTCAAGAACGATCAGAGATCAACCTCAGATCAATTTTAAAGGTATTTATGTTCATTTTAATTTAATATTTATTTTAAATTTTTTATTAGTTTCAATTATTTTTAACTAGTTGTAATTTAATTATGTTTACATTGTTTTGTTACTTAATAAATTTAAATTATTAGTATTGTTCATAGTTAATGGTAATTAGGAATAATTAGTAATAATTTTCAATAATTAAGAATAAATATTAATAATTAGTAATAAATACCAATAATTAGGAATAATAACAATATTACATTATTAGTATATTTTATTATCAATATTAAAATAATATAATTTTTTATATTATATACAATTCTCCTTTCATCTGTGTGTTTTCTATCTCCACATGTATTATTTCTATGTGGAGACAGAAAACACACAGATGAAAGGAGAATTGTATATAATATAGAAAATTATATTATTTTAATATTCATAATAAAATATACTAATAATGTTATTATTCCTAATTATTTGTAATTATTCATATAATTACTAATAATTAGGAATAATTACCAATAATTAGAAATAATTAGGAATAATTAGTAATAATTAGTAATAACTACCAATAATTAGTAATAATTACCAATAATTAGTAATAATTGCCAATAATTAGTAATACTTACCAATAATTAGTAATACTTAACAATAATTAGTAATAATTACCAATAATTAGTAATAATTAGTAATAATTATCAATAATTATCAATAATTAGTAATAATTAGTAATAATTACTAATAATTACCACTAATTAGTAATAATTGGGAATAATTACCAATAATTACCAATAATTAGTAATAATTGGTAATAATTAGTAATAATTAGTAATAATTAGTAACAATTAGGAATAATTAGTAATAATTACCAATAATTCGTAATAATTACCAATAATTAGTAATAATTACCACTAATTATCAATAATTACCGATAATTACCAATAATTAGGAATAATTATCAATAATTAGGAATAATTACCAATAATTAGGAATAATTACCAATAATTACAAATAATTAGGAATAATTACCAATAATTACCAATAATTAGTAATAATTACCAATAATTAGTAATAATTACCGATAATTAGTAATAATTACCAATAATTAGTAATAATTACCAATAATTAGTAATAATTAACAATAATTAGTAATAATTACCAATAATTAGGAATAATTACCGATAATTACCAATAATTACCGATAATTAGTAATAATTAGTAATAATTAGGAATTATTACCTATAATTAGTAATAATTAGTAATAATTACCAATAATTAGTAATAATTACCAATAATTAGTAATAATTACCAATAATTAGTAATAATTTCCAATAATTAGTAATAATTACCAATAATTAGTAATAATTACCAATAATTAGTAGTAATTACCAATAATTAGTAATAATTACCAATAATTACTGATAATTAGGAATAATTACCGATAATTAGGAATAATTACCGATAATTAGGAATAATTACCGATAATTAGGAATAATTACCAATAATTAACAATAATTAGTAATAATTTCCAATAAATATTAATAATTTCCAATAATTACCCATAATTACTGATAATTACCAATAATTAGGAATAATTACCAATAATTAGGAATAATTACCATTAATTAGGAATAATTACCAATAATTAGTAATAATTACCAATAATTACCGATAATTACCGATAATTTGTAATAATTATTAATAATTAGGAATAATTAGGAATAATTTGTAATAATTACCAATAATTAGTAATAATTACCAATAATTACCCATAATTACCGATAATTACCAATAATTAGAAATAATTACCAATAATTAGGAATAATTACCAATAATTAGGAATAATTACCAATAATTAGGAATAATTACCAATAATTAGGAATAATTATCAATAATTACCAATAATTAGTAATAATTACCAATAATTAGTAATAATTAGGAATAATTAGTAATAATTACCAATAATTAGTAATAATTAGTAATAATTACCAATACTTAGTGATAATTAGTAATAATTAGTAATAATTACCAATAATTAGTAATACTTAACAATAGATAGTAATAATTACTAATAATTAGGAATAATTACCAATAATTACCAATAATTACCAGTAAATAGTAATAATTAGTAATAATTAGTAATAATTATCAATAATTAGTAATAATTAGTAATAATTAGTAATAATTACCAATAATTAGTAATAATTACCAATAATTAGTAATAATTAGTAATAATTAGTAATAATTACCAATAATTAGTAATAATTACCAATAATTAGTAATAATTACCAATAATTAGAAATAATTACCAATAATTAGTAATAATTAAAAATAATTACCGATAATTAGGCATAATTACCGATAATTAGGAATAATTACCGATAATTAGGAATAATTACCGATAATTTGGAATGATTACCAATAATTGACAATAATTAGTAATAATTAACAATAATTAGTAATAATTAATAATAATTAATAATAATTACTAATAATTAGCAATAATTACCGATAATTACCAATAATTAGTAATAATTAGTAATAATTACCAATAATTAGTAATAATTAGTAATAATTACCAATAATTAGTAATAATTATTAATTATTAGTAATAATTACCAATAATTAGTAATAATTAAAAATAATTAGTAATAGTTTGTAATAATTAGTAATAATTAGTAATAATTAACAATAATTAGTAATAATTACCAATAATTAGGAATAATTACCAATAATTAGTAATAATTACTAATAATTAGTTATAATTAGTAATAATTAGTAATAATTACCAATAATTAGAAATAATTAGTAATAATTAGTAATAATTAGTAATAATTACCAATAATTAGTAATAATTACCAATAATTAGTTATAATTAGTAATAATTAATAATAATTACCAATAATTAGTATTAATTACCAATAATTAGTAATAATTATCAATAATTACCAATAATTAGTTATAATTAGTAATAATTAGTAATAATTAGTAATAATTAGTAATAATTACTAATAATTTGTAATAATTACCAATAATTAGTAATAATTAGTAATAACTAGTAATAATTAACAATAATTAGTAACAATTACCAATAATTAGCAATAATTACAAATAATTAGTAATACTTAACAATAATTAGTAATAATTACCAATAATTAGGAATAATTACAAATAATTACCAATAATTAGAAATAATTACCAATAATTAGGAATAATTACCAATAATTAGTAATAATTACCATAATTAGTAATAATTAGTAATAATTACCAATAATTAGTAATAATTAGTAATAATTAACAATAATTAGTAATAATTACCAATAATTAGGAATAATTACCAATAATTACCAATAATTAGAAATAATTACCAATAATTAGGAATAATTACCTATAATTAGTAATAATTACCAATAATTAGTAATAATTAGTAATAATTTCCAATAATTATTAATAATTAACAATAATTAGTAAGAATTACCAATAATTAGTAATAATTACCAATAATTAGTAATAATTACCAATAATATTAGTACTATGAAAATAATAAAAAATTTATATAATATTAAAATTATCAATATTTGTAACAGGTTTTTCTTTATTCTCAACATATTTAATTCTTAAAGGGTCAATTTTTAGGTCTATCTCAATAAAAAGTTTGCGTCAATCGTGTATGATGTAAACTGTATATTTATCTTAGCTTGAGTGTTTTTTCTAACAAATTATTCAAAACCAGTAATGCTTTTATATTTTATAGAAAAATATGGAACAACAAGGTCGTCAACAATCATTAATAGGTGACCGCATAAGGATAAATCAACGTAGAAATCCAAACGGTTCTGGTTTAAATCCTGTATATGTAGAGGGTGTGGAGACTTTTTTATCCTTTGTGGCATTAAATCCAGAATTTGTTTCAGAAGGAAAAATAAAATGCCCTTGCAGAAAATGTGCATTGAGAACATTTGACACGTTTGACAAAGTGGGGGAACATCTCTTACATTTTGGTTTTCAACCAGATTATGTTTTTTGGTATCAACACTGTGAACGCAGTTCCAGAGAAGGTGATACCTACTTGATTCTGGATCCATCCCGGTTTCAAGATTTAGTACATGATGTTGCAGGTTCATCTGTTCAACATACAGAAACTCCGACTGATATAGCTTAAAATCCTGAGTTGGCACCGTCTAAATTTTATGAGTTGTTGAGGTCTGCTGAGGATGCATTATATCCTGGCTGCAAGATGAGAAAATTAGAAGTAGTTGCAAAATTTATGGCTATCAAATCAGATAACAGAATGTCAAACACCTGTTTTGACCAGATATTTTCTTTGCTTAAAACACTATTACCCGAAGGAAATGTTTTGCCTGCAAATTACTATTAGAGTAAGAGGCTGGTTCAAAATTTGGGACTTACTTGTCAGAAGATTCATACATATTCAAATGACTGCATTTTATATTCTGGGGAAAATGAGTCGTTGGATAGTTGTCCCACATGTGGGAAAATGAGATATAAAGAAGGACAACACGGGAAGTCTGGTTTGATTCCTGTAAAACAGTTGAGATATTTTCCACTTACATCCAGACTTCAGCATTTATTCATGTCTAAGAATACAGTGACAATGATGTCATGGCATAAAGAGAATATTTCAACCGATAAAAGCTTGAATCATCCAGGTGATGGTGATTCATGAAAACATTTTGATAGAGTGCATCCATCCTTTGCTTTAGAAGCTAGAAATGTTCGACTGGGCCTTTCCACTGATGGTTTCTGTCCGTTTGGATCTTATGGTAGTCAATATTCATGTTGGCCTATTTTTTTAACTCCGTACAATTTACCTCCATGGATGTTGATGAAGGAGCCATATATCTTTTTGAATTTACTAATTCCAGGACATCCGAAGAAAAATATTGATGTTTATTTGAAACCATTGATTAATGAATTAAATTTATTGTGGAGTACTGGTGTCAGTACATATGATGTTGCAACGAAACAGAATTTCATACTGAGAGAAGCATTGATGTGGACAATTAGAGACTTCCCGGCTTATGGGATGTTATTTGGCTGGAGTACACATGGTCAGAAATCATGTCCTTACTGTATGGGAGAGAACAAAGCATTTATGCTCATTCATGGAAAGAAACCTTGTTATTTTGACAGTCATCGCAGATTTCTTCCAGCTGATCATCCTTTTCGCAGAAACAGATCTCATTTCAGAAAAGGAACAGTTGAAAGGGAAGGACCTCCAAAAATGCTATCAGGTTCGGAGTTAAAATCAGTTGTATTTTCATTACCTCCCATCACTTTTGGTCCCACAATAAACCAACAGAAAATTTATGGTTTTGGGAAAGAACACAATTGGATTAAATGTAGCATATTTTGGGATTTTCCACATTGGTCTGATTTGTTGGTCTGACACATGTTAGATGCCATGCATATTGAGAAGAACTATTTTGATAATTTGTTTCATACAGTTTTGGATACGCCAGGAAAGAGCAAAGACAATGTAAATGCACGTTTAGATCTTGCCCAAATTTGCAGGTGTCCAGAATTAGAACTGTTTGAGAATGTCAGAACAGAAAGGTTACTGAAACCAAAAGCAGCTTATATACTGTCTAAAGAAAACCGTTTATTATTTTGTCAGTGGATTGTAGATTTGAGACTTCCAGATGGATGTGCTTCCAATTTGGGTAGATATTTAAAGAATGGTCATATTACTGGATTAAAAAGTCATCATTGCCATGTTATAATGGAAAGAGTTCTACCCATTCGATTAAGAGGTCTATTGAATTCTGTGATTTGGGATTCCATAACAGACATGTCTCATTTTTTTTCAGGAAATTTGTGCGGCTACAGCAGATTATGATGCTCTAGGAAAACTTGAAAAATATGTTGTTGTAATTATATGTAAACTGGAAAAAATATTTCCGCCGTCTTTCTTCGACTCAATGGAACATTTGATGTTACATTTTCTATATGAAGCCAAATGTGGAGGTCCAGTATAGTTTCGATGGATGTACCCATTTGAAAGATGCATGCAAAAATTGAAAATAAAAGTACGTAACAAAGCATCTGTTGAAGGATCTATTGCAGAAGCTTATTTTCAACAGGAAATATCTTTTTTCTACTCCCATTATTTTGAATCTGAGTATCCTTCAAAACACAACTGAATGGGACGGAACGAGAGGAATATTGATGAAATCGACAATCAATTATCTGTTTTCAACCAGCCAGAGCTTGGTTTTTGTGGAGTTTATGAACGCTGGATTTCAGATGATGAACATCATAGAGCTCATACGTATGTTCTTCTCAAATGTGAAGAGATGACATCAGTTGTACTGTAATTGTTTATATCACTTATTCTATCATTTATGTTACAGTAAATAACTTTGGTTTTTATAGGTTTTATGATAATCATTTCAAGAAACAAATTCCACAAATTACAGCAGCTTCTCTCGAAGAACGCCGACTAAAAAATTTCTCTCAGTGGTTTCAAAAACTGGTAACATAAATTCTTTATCTTTTAGCAACTCATTCAATGTATAGTTTACTATATTGATAATTATTTCACAAATTTTCAGGTGTCTCGACATGCTGATAAATTTGACAAACGGCTGTGTGTATTGAGTAACCCACCTTCCAAACTTGTTAAAACCTATAATGCATATGTGGTGAATGGATTTCAATTTCACACACATGCATATGGGGAATTGAAAAAAAAACAATGAACAGTGGAGTTAGCTTGAGAGGATCTCATCATCGAGAAAACGAAGTTGACTTTTATGGCATACTTGATGAAAACATTGAACTCTGTTATCTTGGACAACATTACATAACCATGTTCAAATGCCGGTTGTTGGATACAGATAGAGGCGTGTGTGTTCATCCGACTCATGGAATCATCGATATTAAATGTAAAAGTGTTCTCGCAGTAAATGAACCATTCTTATTGGCTCAACTGGCACATCAAGTTTATTACGAAAAGTACTGTGCTACATCAAGAGACTTGACTGATTGGTGGAGTGTAATAAAAATCAAAATTCGAGACAATCAGTTTAGTCAAAGTGAATGTGCTTTCACTGATGTGCAAAGAATTGAAGTTTTTTAAAAGAGTACTCAAAATCAATCTTTTTTACAAAGAGACATGAGTATCGATGACGACACCCCACATTTAAGAGTCGGTGAGGACGATGATGTTAATGATGTCACATATGAATTTGAAATGGTAAGAGATGAATCAACTATAACTCGAATGGATATCGATGATGTTGAGGAGGAATATGAAGATGAAATTGACATATATGAAGATGATGATGAAGATGAACACAGATAAAATTCCATGGTATTTATATACAATAATAATATGTATATACGTATATATAATAATAATTATCAATTATTTTCTAACAACATTAACATTTTCTATTTCAGATGGACGCCGCCACATTTCGTGAGTTGGCGGATGCTGACCTACCTTTCGATGCGGATGAGTTGCTGGCAGATGACCCTCAGCCTGCAGGCGCTCCAGGGAGTACGCGGAGGGGGCGCGGTCTTGCCCGATTGATGATTACTGACCCCGTCCTTGAGCGACGTCCACGTCTTGGGTTTGATCCACGCACACGGAGGTGTGATAACCTGTGGATTTGACTAAGATTTCATTAATCTATTCACATAATAAATGTTTATTATTTTTACTGTTTTCCGCATATAGCAGTCGGATAGGGAAACGCTATTTTGCGCAACTATTTCTCTCAGCCGTGGACCACATGGGAGCAGATTCCCATTTATGTGCAGCAGACCATGTTCGACCATTGGTTGGTACGTACGTAAATAAATAATTTTTATTTTGAAAATTAATTCATTTCTAACATGATATTTTGATTTATTTGTAGGGTTTATGGTATCCGATCAAGGATAGCATGCGTGACACCATCCACGGGGCATGGGAGGTGGCCATGCATGATCGCCTTCGTCAGTTTTTGCACAATTTAAGAAAAGCTGCCATGAAGAAAGTAGGAGTGTCAGATTTTGACGAGTCAGGTAGAGCACACCGACCAGAGTACATTTCATCCCATGTATGGGATGGATTATGTGCGCACTGGTTGAGTGGTGCCTTTCAGAGGAGATCATCGGTGGGGAGGCAGAATCGGGGGAGACCGGAGGTGACTCATCGAGCGGGGAGTCGTTCTTTCAGTACTCATAGACAGCATCTGGTACATACATTATTTATAAATATTTTATATAACTATAAATATTAACAGTTTATTTTTTATTCTTATATGCTGTCGAGCACCCCGATATTACGGAGTACGACGTATATCAGAGGATTTATAGTGATCCTGCTACTAGGGAGCTCAGAGGTGATTGTCAGCATCACATCTTGGTCAGTATTATTTGTTTTCAAGTTTAAAAATTAACTGCATATAATATATTCACAATTTTAATTTTAAATTGCAACTACAGGAGCCATATGAGGCCGCAGCGTCACAGGCCCGGCCTAAGAGTCAGGTCGAGTCATCAGATCAGACCACTGGCCATCAGTTTGATGAGGCAGCATGGATGCAGGCCACCTAGTATGCCTTCGAGAAGGGCCGGGTGGTTGGTATCAGCTCTAGACTGACTCCCAGAGATTGTTATGGCAGTGCTGCGATGTCGGCGTCCAGCTCGAGAGGAGCTCGTGCATCTTCTTCTACTACATAGTATGAGGATCAGTTGCGATCTCAGACTGCACTGATAGAGAGTCTCCGACAGGAGCAGGAGCAGATGCGTCAGTAGCATAAGGAGGAGCATCGATGCCAGCAACAGCTGTACGAGGAGCAGACGAGTCGGTGGCAGCAGTAGCATCAGAAGCAGATGGAGTACATGCGCTGACTCAGTCATGCTTTAGGGATGAAGTTTCCTCCACCACCATCTGCAGATCCCCCCTCCCCCCTCCTTCAGATTAGAGTTTGTTTTTATGTTATAAAATTTGTGAAATCAAAATATGATTTTTTTTCTATTCGTAGTTTATGTCTTATAAAATATTAATAATATTATATTTTGAAATAAAAATATTAATATGAATAATAATATTATTTATATTTTATAATATTAAATTATATATATATATATATTAAAATTTTATAATATTATAATTTAATTATATTTTTTTGTAATACTTGAATTATTTTAATATTTGAATGCAAAATAATTCTATTATTTTTATATTAATTAAAATAACTTATTAATATTTTTTTTATTTATGAATTATAATTCTAATATTATTATATAAATTAAATCATTTATTAATATTCTATTATTTTTTATTTTTGAATTATAATTCTATTTTTATTATATTAATTAAAATAATTTATTAATAATTTATTATTTTTATTTGTGAATTATAATTCTATTATTATATTAATTAAAATCATTTATTAATATTTTATTATTTTATATTTTTGAATTATAATTGGATTATTATTATATTAATTAAAATAATTTATTAATAATTTATTTTTTTATTTTTTTTATAGTATTTGCGACGGGATACTATGCCCGTCGCAAATAGTATTATTATTATATGAATTAAAAAAATTTATTAATAGTTTTTTATTTTTTTTAAATAGTTTTCGCGACGGGTCCCGTCGCAAAAACTATTTGCGACGGGGCCCATCGCCATTACTATTTGAAAAGTTTTTTTACATATATACAGAGTACTAATTGCGACGGGGAGAATCCCCGTCGCAAAAAAAGGCTTTAGCGATGGGCCCGTCGTAAATAATTGTTGTTGCGACACCGTTTTCAGCAACAAGCCATTTGCGACGGGATCCCATCGCAAATGACCCGTCACAAATACCTGTTTTTCTAGTAGTGATGCCTTGACATGGTTCAAAGACCTCGTAGTTCAAATGGGGCTTTGTCTGCGAACCGACGTGAAGGTGGACCTTGGTCCATTTGTGGTGGGCTTGAACCTCAGGAAGGTTTCCTACATACCATGCCTTGACATGGATCAAAGTCCTCGTAGTTCGCTAATGAGTCACAACGGCTTGCCGTTGGACCAAAATACAGTTTAACGTCATGCTGGACGGGGATGGGACCCGACGTGAATAAATAACGGGTGGGCTTGAACCTCAAGGAGGCTTCCTACGTACCATGCCTTGGCATAGATCAAAGTCCTCGTAGTTCGCTATGGAATGGGCGTGCAGTTTAATGTCATGCGAGACAAGGGGGGCATACAGTTTAACGTCATGCTGGACAGGTGTGTGCAGTTTAACGTCATGTTGGACGGGGGGAGAAACTCGACGTGAATGAACGACCGAGTAATGTGGCTTGTGGCTTGAACCTCATGGAGGCTTCCTACGTACCATGCCTTGACATGGATCAAAGTCCTCGTAGTTTGGGTGGGGGTCAGTGTCGGTGCTCACTCTAAGCCCATGTGAGTCATGCTCGGTGTGAGAAACAAGAGGTTGCAAGGACCTAACGATCACATCGCGAAGGATGCGTCTGTGAGAAGCGAAGAGGGGCTTACGTGTTAGGCGGCCCGTGGTGCTGGGACTTACTCCAGGATGGAGGCCCAGGGTCGGGTCACAGTTTAACGTCATGTGTTGAGGACATGGTGCTTGGCAGTTTAACGTCCTGTAGCTTGGACGAAGGGGGTTCACTCCGTACCCCTAGGACTTACATAACCGGTACCCTCTGGTCCTTGGGGAAGGGAAGGTACCAGCAAGGCCATGGTCAAGGGGGGTTGTGGAACGAACCATCAAGGGGTCCACGTTAGCATGGCTATGCGAAGAAGTAACAGCCGTTAGCATGCCTATGCGAAGAAGCATTAGGCGAAGCAACGCTACGAGTGGTATTGTCCATGGGACTTTGAAATCACATCGTTAAAGCCTGGAGGGTCGCACGGGAAGAGGAATTGATAAGAAAAGGAGTGTGCTTCGCGAAGTGGAGTGCCTTGGCCTTAGCATGGGGCATAGGTGTGAGTGGAAGGTGCTTCGCGAAGTGGAACAGTGTTCGCGGAGCACTGCCTCGCGAAGAAGAGGTGCCTCGCGAAGCAGGGTCCTACGAAGCAGTGTGCTTCGCGATGTGTAGCGCTCCTGCCTTAGCATAGGAATCACTAACAGGGGTTGTGTGTTTCGCGAAGCATAAGTGCTCCGCGACTGCCTGGGTTCCCATGGGAATCCCCTTCATTCGCGAATTCCCTTGAGCTTCGCGAAGGGCATCCCTCTTGGAAGAGGGGCTCAAAACGAGACAAAGTGAAGGCGTCTCACGAAGTAGAAGTACCTCGCAGAACTCATAATTCCTGGGGCAAAGAGTGCTTTGCGATTCAGGAGAGGAGAAGCCGAAAGGTCAGATTGTCCATCTTTGGGACTCAGGGGGAGTCCAGAATTTATAATGAAGGGGCACCGTGAAGCAGAACTCGCGCGCCGCCTTCAGTGCTTCGCGGCGCGCTCGTGAATGTCAACGGCGTCCTCGGAGAGTTACCGCCTCTGGAACATCGCGGTGGGCTCACGAACGTCAAATTCCTTCGCAGAGCCTTACCGCCTCTAGAGCTTGGTGGCGGGCTCGCGAACGTCAAATGCCTTCGCGGAGCATTACCGCCTCTGGAGCTTCGCGGCAGGCTCACGAACGTCAAATGCCATCACGGAGCATTACCGCCTCTGGAGCTTCGTGGCGGGCTCGCGAATGTCAAACGCTTTCGCGGAGCATTACCGCCTCTGGAGCTTTGCGGGGCCGCGATGTTCAGGGGCGCTTCGCGTTGGCGCTTCGCGTCGGTGCTTCGCGAGGCAGCGCGCCGGCCTTCTTTTTTTCTCCTTTCTTTCGGGCCATATTTTTGCACCAACAGTGTGTAAAAGAGGTGTTTCATGAAAAGTTGATTTCTCACAAAAGCGGGGAATTACGTGCATGGCCCAGGGAAGGCTGTGCGTAAAAACTGGGGTTTCCTAGTACACCTGGTGAAAAGTGGGATTCATCTACTGGTGAAATATAAACATCAATAGATCATCTACATACAGTGGTGGATAAATTCATTAGTGATAATGAGGATACCTATAGGTCTATAAACTGTGTGTGGATCTTCTGAAGAAGCAGGGAGATCACTTCAGTTGAGAGAGTAGTGTGTTCTCAAATAGTTAATGGTTGTAAGCCAGGAGGGACAATGAGTCCGCCTATAATTTTTAAATAGCAGTGCACTTATAGTGGATTTGGTACATCGACACATCACCGGGGTATGATCCTTGGATGTATACCATTGAGAGTGAACAAAGTAAAATTTCTCTATCCTGTGCATACATTAAGATTCATTCGTACTCTACAATGGGAAGGACAGAGAGAAGAGGGTTTTTTCTAACAATAAATCAAGATCAAAAGGGGAAGTTGTTTTAATAATTCATACCTTGATTTACCCTCCCACTCAGGGTACCTACCCTAATAGACCTAACAACTAAAAATTAATAAAATATGGTGATGTAAAGTGAATTTCATCACTTCATGGTGATGATAGTCCATACATGCACACAAGTAATGTTATTATTTTTAAATGAATTGTAAATACTTGGAAATTTCAAGGAATTTTTTTTCATAAATACTTCTAAATTTTACGAGTATGTAGTTTCTGACGGCACCTGATTCTGAGGTCCGGTGTGCCTAGAATCAATTTCTGAAGTTTAGGTCTGGTAAGTTCAGTGAACGAACGAGCGGGTTTTTTCTATCTTTTGAACGAGTGCTCAGAATTGAAATCCAAGGGCACCAATGAATTCACAGTACTGGTAATTGCTTAAGAGGACCTTTAACAAAGATTCATTTGCTCAGGAAGAGATGTTTAAAAATGTGGATTAAATGAAAAGTGAATAAAATTGTGGTACAATTTTATTTATTTTTCTAAGGTGGTTTTATCCTACATGGGGGAGTTAGGGTGGGACCCACTAGCATCCTAACTACCCATGTGAGGATAAATGTAATATGGGGCCCACACAAACACCAATATTTTCATTTTCCATAACCCCTTAACCCTTTGGAATTAATTGTGTAACCCTTCCACCTTCTCTCTCTCCCCCTCTTAACTCTTTCCAACACACATTATAAAATTAATTGAACCACTGAAATTAGTTAATGAAGTGTTTGAATTCTTGAATTTCAAAAGACTTGGAATAATCAATTAAAATAAGGGGTGACCTTATTTTAATTTTTTTGGCTTGTTTTGTGTGAGTTTGGGGAGAGAGACTTGTGTAAAGAAAGAAGGAATCTCCTCCATCATTGAAAGACATCATCCTCTCTACGAAGAATGACACACTTCGACGTAGAACACTGAATTCAAGAAGATCTATGACACTCAATCCTCTTCTTCTCTCCATGATAAAAGTGGAGGTGTCATTTCCACGGGCACACACCTACAATAATGGAAACGACGCCATCATCTGCGGGGCTTGACAATCGCAAACTTCTTTACGAGGTATGGGTTATATCTTTGTTCAAGTCTTATCGTAGTCCTTTGTTGTTTAAGATTTGGCCTAATGTTATCATCATAATGGGAGGAGATCGGACCGCACAAACATGGCCAATTATCCTCCCCCTTTTTGTGTTGTTGTTCGTTGATGATTGAGGTGAAGGTGGCGCGGTGTCGTTGCACCGCACGAGGACGAAGAGGACCACCGCCAGGAGCGGGCTGCGGCGGTGGTGTGTGACGTCGTCGCTCCGCGCTGGCGAGGCCACAGCCAAGAGAGGGCCGCAGCAGTGGTGCACGGTGCCATCGTGCCGTGCCAGTGAGTCCGAGGGAGGCCGCGGCCATGATTGGGCCACGACGGAGGGGTGCAGCACTGTTATGGTGTACCGGTGATACAAGCTCTGACCTTAGGTCGCGGCGGACCAGCAGGGGCGGCCGGCTGAGCCGGTCCCCGACTTCTTTGAGAGGCGGGACCCAGAAGGGGTCCCGCGATGACACACTAGCTTTCCATAAATGCTTTCCGTTATCAGGAAACCGGGGGGGTGTAACCCTTCCGACCAACATTTAGGGCGGACCCCACTAGGTCCACCATTTCTAGAAAAAGGGGGCGCGCCCCTTGTACCCCACTCAGCCAGCGCCGAGCCGCGACCGACTTCCGAGCTAGGTCGCAGGCCGCATGGGCTGGGCCAGCCACGCCCGGATGGGCCAGGCCATGCCCAATCGAGCCGAACCCCAACCTAGGTCGGGTCGACCCAGTTTGGGCCAACCCAGGGGGTATTGGGCCGGGTCAGACCGGGCCCAGACCCCCTATTTTCGGACCAGGTTCGTTCAAACACCCATATCTTGGGCTACTGACCTCTGATCAATGCATTGTCAGTTGCGTAGGGATACTTGGATCGAAGTAGTTATTTCAGTATATTAAAAATGAGGTTTAGGTGAAGTTTGGGTACAGCTGGGTTGGTTCAAACTCGAAACCAACTAGGCCCCTGGGACGGAAAATTCAATAACTCTCAGACCAGGTGTCCGATTGACGTGTCATCTATCGCGTTGAGTTCCTATTGAAGAGATTGAAATTTGGGATACATCAACACTAGACTTCATGATAGTTGATGTATCAAACCCCTTTGCTCGTGGAGTGGAACCTCCCGGAATCGAGCGTGCTGTGCGCGGGAACCCTAGAGCTAGCTGCGACCGTGATGAAGATTCCGACTGTACTTGGATCCAACGTGGGTTCGGAATCGAGGATGACTGTACTTGGATCCTCCGTGGGTTCCACAACGATGAAGACTGTACTTGGATCCTACTTGGGTTCGGCAGTGATGGTTACTATACTAGGATCATATGTGGGTTCGGCTGCGATTACTTCTGTACTTGGATCCTACGTGGGTTCGGCAGGGGAGATGATTCAGAGGCTACATATATCATCTACAACCCTCTTCATGAGTAGTATAACTATGTGAGCTGAGTCTTGACTTTCAATCATTATCAGCGATGTGATTGACTTACTTTCCTGTGTGGACTGGGTTGTGCTTTTCTGTGTGGACTGGGTTGTACTTGGGCTCGTGAGTTGGAGCCGAACTAGAATTGATGACTTATGTATATGTATGGGAATATACCTAAGTAGAGTTGGTTGATACTTTGTGTTATTTAACTTTGATTTTTGGTATATCCTTTTTGGATTCTGGGAGACCTTCAGGAGTCTCGGGGTCCCTACAGAGTATCGTATACTCACCCCTGCATGGGCTATTCCCACACTACGTTGTGTTGCATACAGATGACAGACAACACTAATCATGGTTGAGGCCTATGGAGTGGGAAGGTATCCAATGGTGGTCTAATTGGAAGGACGTACACGAAGCGGATGGCCAGACCCGAGGGGCTGAGGAGACAATCTGTACCGACCGTTCAGGTGGGACAGCCGGAGGATGACTCAGTGGTTGCTGATTTACTTTACTGTTGCTGTACTTTCTTTTCAGTTGTACTGTACTTTCAGTTGGGTTTGTATTCTGGCCCATTTACTTTCCAACACTTACTTTTGTACTCAGTTCACTTAGTGCATACTTAAGCTTGTGTACTCTGTTGTGTTTATTTACTTATATAAAGGCAATACCTTCCCTTTTATCGGGATTTACACATTTGGTGCTAGTCTCCAGCCCCTGGCCTATGGAAAGAGGGCTTTGGGTAGTCATGACACGGGCCTCGAGGACGGGTCGCAATAAATTGGGATTAGAGGAGTTGGTTCTACCACAAAACTTATTACTTTGATAATTTATTTCTATGAAGTAATAGTGTTAAGCATATTGAGTGTGGTTATCTATCCAGGGAGTCCAGTGCTCGTGCGGCGGCCGACGTATCCACACAACATGACCCTGACTTCTGATTTCTGACTCAGGGCTCGAAAACACTGATTGCACGTGTGTTTCAAAAGATTTCATTGTGATTACTTTGATTCATCTCTCAAGGTATACTGTATTAACCATGGTATACCTGCTTCTTTTCAGGATGGCCCCATGACAACAGCCATCTAGGGTTCCGAGCCACGTGCACGATGGCATCCCACCGAGTGATGAGGCCTTAGTGCAGGGCCCCATTATAGTGGAGGGACCAGCGATACCTCTACCCGCTGGGCCACAGATACCACCGGCCCTAACAGCAGAGAGTGCACACCGCCTGAGTGCACTGCACGAGTTTCAGTGATAGAGGCCACCCATGTTCCGTGGAGAGACGGATCCTCAGGCAGCCGAGGATTGGCTGGAGGCTGTTGTCCGAGTCTTCAGATTAGAAGGTACACCAGCTGACCTCATGGTGATCCTTGCGGCGAGTCTCCTGCACGCAGCAGCAGGTAGATAGTGGAGATTAATGCTCCAGGTGAACAACGAAGCATCTCTAATATGGATGGAATTCGAGGGTCTCTTCCGCTCGGAGTTCGTTCCAGCCACCCTCCATGCGGTGCACATCCAGGAGTTAGTACAACTACAACAGGGAAGAATGATAGTAGCCCAGTACTCGGTGAGGTTTACCGAACTCTCGCGCTACTCCACAGACATGGAATGTGACCCATTCCTCTGGGCCCGGACCTTTGACCAGGGATTGAGGTATGAGATCATGGCTTCGATGATCTCCCTCAGCATTCTGACACAAGCATGAGTACTAGAGTGAGCCCTACTTATGGAGAGCTTTCTTCCTGAGCCTATGCTAGCAGCGAGGCCCACTACAGTGCGACACGTAGCAGAGTCTTCTATAGCAGGCAGTAGACAGATGTTGTAGAGGTCCAAGAGGACCAGGCCATCAGGTGGGTGACCTCAAGATACTGGTTTGTAGGGGTGGGGCACACGCACCAGATCCAGTCTTACGAGAGGCAAGCAGTGCTATGCATGTAGCAGGCAAGGCCACATGGCTCGTGACTGCCCGAAACTCCATGCAGAGGAGCATCAGATGAATGAGGGACCACCAATGTAGAGGTAGAGGTTCGATCGTGGCAGTCCACAGGGAGAAGCTGGATGAGGTAGAGGAGCTGGCTAGACAGCAGTTGGTGGACGGCGCTTTGAGGATCTACCACCACCACCACTAGGAGGTCCACCCTGACCACAGGGAGCAGGAGGACAGAGGCAGGCTCAGCTTTAGGCAGTGGAGGCTTATGACCACGACACAACTGAGATGATTAGAGGTACCATCGGTGTCTACTCCACCCTTGATTCAATTTATATAGACAGAGGAGCGAGTCATTATTTTATTGCCGCTGCCCTTTTTTGGAGCTCGGAGATTCCAACAGAGCCGTTGGCTCGATATTTACGGCTAGAGACTCTTACGATAGCAGACTCGACGATTACACACTGGTTCCGGTAGTGTGATCTTACTCTAAGATACGAGATCTTCAGCTAGGATCTTCTTGTATTGGCATCGAGGCCTTATGACGTCACCTTGTGCATGGATTGGTTATCTACAATCCATGCTCAGATCAACTGTATTAGGTGCAAATATCGATGTGTCTGCACACACGGGAGCATGTTCACCTTCACTGGTGAGAAGGGAGCCTTTTTATCAGAGGACAGAATTATGCATAGGAGAGGGAAGCCGATCACACATCAGTTGGCTAGTCTCATCCTCATAGCGGTTGATGTGCGGAGTCCAAGTTTTCCTGTTGTGGTGGATCAGTATGTGAACGTTTTTCTTGACGACATTCCAGGACTACCTCCTCGCAGAGAGGTAGACTTCTATATTGACAGTACCCCAGGACAACCTCGATATATACTACATCATATCGGATGGCTCCCGCTAAGCTTCGTGAGCTGCAGGTACAACTGGAGGACTTGCAAGGCAAGGGATTCATCCGACCCAGTGTTTCACCCTGGGATTCTCTGATTTTATTCGCCAAGAAGGCGGATGGGAGCTTACGAATATGTGTTAACTACCGTTGCCTGAATCTGGTCACCGTAAAGAACAAGTATCCACTCCCAAGGATTTTCGACTTCTTTGATCAGCTTGAGGGAGCACGATGGTTTTTAAAGATAGACCACAGGTCAGGCTATCATCAGCTCATAGTTTGAGACAAGGACGTGCAGAAGATGGCCTTCATGTGTCGGTATGGCAACTATGAGTTCTTGGTTATGACTTTCGACATAATCAACGCTCCAACAGTGTTTATGAGTCTCATGAACATGATCTTCCATCCTTACCTCAATCGATTTGTCTTAGTCTTCCTCGAAAAAATACTAATTTACTCGACTACTGAGGAGAAGCACGCCTACCAAATTCGGGTTGTACTAGACACACTCCGAGAGCACCTGCTTTATGGTAAGCTCTCGAAATGTGAATTCTAGATTCGAGAGGTCCAATTCTTGGGACACATAATCTCTAAGGTGGGAGTTGCAGTGGATCCTGCAAAGATCAAGGCAGTACTAGATTGGGTGCCACCCAGGAGTGTGACAGAGGTGCATAGTTTCCTAGGTCTGGCTGGGTACTATCGAAGATTTGTTCTAGACTTCTCCAGAGTAGCAGCACCACTTTTAGCATTGATGAAGAAGGGGAAACCCTTCGTGTTTTCAAATAGATATTAGCAGAGCTTCTAGGAGCTGAGACAAATATTGACCAGTGAACCCATCTTGAGGCTACCAGAGGAGGGAGTAGGGTACGTATTTTAATGAGATGCATCAGGGACTGGACTCAGGTGTGTCCTGATGCATGAGTGGGCAGTGATCGCCTATGGTTCCCGACAGTTAAGGCTTCACGAGCAGAACTACGCTACCCATGACCTAGAGTTAGCAGTAGTGGTCTTTGCCTTAAATATGTGGCAGCACTATCTTATGGATACATGCTTTATAGTCTACTCTTACCACCAAAGTCTTAGGTATATCTTCTCATAGAAGGACCTAAACCCGAGACATTGGTGATGGCTCGAGTTCCTCCAGGACTATGACTTTGAGATAGTCTATAATCATGAGAAGGGGAACGTAGTAGCTGATGCTCTCAGCAGGAGATCGAGTATTCATCTACTTGGAGAGGCGACAGAGTAGCTAGCCGCGTTGTAGATATCATTCATGGATAGATATAGAGCAGCCTTTCTACAGTCGGTCATAGTCACTCCTCCATCACTTCAGTGGGTCAGAGAGGCATAGCGTGGGGATGTTGACTGTGAGACATGACATGCATAGATATCCATAGGACAAGCACATGATGGATTTTTTGTAGGAGGAGAGCATGACATCCTCTTCAGGGGACATACCACGGTACCCGTTGCATTAAAGGAGGATGTACTGAGGGAGTTTTACACTTCCCCATTGGCGTTACATCTAGGAGTAGCAAAGATGTACCATGATCTCAGATGACAACACTGGTGGCCGGGTATGAAGAAGGTTGTAGCAGAGTTCATTTCACTATGCCTCACCTGCCAGCAGGTGAAGGCAGAGCACTCGGTACCGGCAGGCTTGGTGCATCCCTTAGAGGTCCCAGAGTGGAAGTGGGATGAGATATCCATGGATTTCGTGACGGGGATCCCTCGTACTTCCAGAGGACACGACTCCATCTGGATGAATGTTGGCCGACTCACCAAGTCGACCCACATCCTACCTATTAGTGAGCAGGGATTAGTGGAGAGCTTGGGAGGCCTCTTTGTTCTGCGTATCGTATGGATTCATGGTGTTCCATCATCTATCTTCTCTGATCAAGACACTCTCTTTACTTCCCAGCTATGGAAGGGGTTGCAGGAGGCATTTGGGATGCAGCTATGCCTGAGCACCACCTTTCATCCTCATACAAATAACCAGACAGAGAGGACCATTTAGACTCTCAAGAACATGCTCAGTGCATGTGTCGTCGACTTTGGTCACAGATGGTAGGATCACTTAACTTTAGTGGAGTTTGCATACAAAAAATGTTACCACTCCACCATCAGGATGGCACCATACGAGGAATTGTACGTCTGACCTTGCAGATCACCTCTATGCTGGACTGACCCTGGGGAGACAGCACTCATAGGACCAAAGTTGGTCCAAGATATGACAGAGAAGTTACAGATCATTTAGGAGTGGATGAGGACTGCTCAATGCCACAGAAGTCCTATGTTGATAGGAGGGGGAGACCACTGGAGTTCAAGGATGGCGACCATGTTTTCTTATGGGTCTCACCTCGATGTGGATTACAGAGATTTGGTCAGGGCGGAAAGTTATCTCTAGGATTCATTGGAAATTTTCAGGTTCCCAGCAGGATAGATGAGGTGTCTTATCTCCTATCTCTTCCACCACAGTTTAACCGGGTGCACGATATCTTCCACTTATCTCAGTTGAGGAGATAAGTGCACGACCCGACACATATCATTGATCACGGGGATCTGGACATTGATGACGGGGCGAATTTTGTGGAGGTCCTGGTGGAGATCAAGGATCGACATGAGCATGTCCTATGTGGAAGGTCGATTCCTCTGGTGCACATCCAGTGACAACACGAGAACCTCCAAGAGAGCACATCGGAGCGGGAGGCTCAGATGCGTGCACGGTACCCTCATTTGTTTCCCTAGTTTATGATATAGCTTTATGGGGGCATAAATACCTGAGGTGGGAGTAATGTAAAGTCCTAGAAATTTCAAGGAATTTTTTTATTAAATACATTGGAATTTTACGAGTACACAGTTTCTGACGACACCTGATTCTAAGGCACGGTGTGCCCGGAATCAATTTTCGAAGTTTAGCTCGGGTACGTTCAGTGAACGAATGAGCAGCTTTTCTATCTTTTGAACCTGTGCTCGGAATTGAAATACAAGGGCACCGATGAATTCACAGCACCGATAATTTCATAAGAGGACCTTTACCAAAGATGTGTTTTCTCGGGAAGAGATGTTTAAATAATGTGGATGAAATGAAAAGTGAGTAAAATTGTGGTACAATTTTATTTCTTTTTCTAAGGTGGTTTTATCCTGCATGGGGGAGTTAGGGTGGGATCCACTAGCATCCTAACTACCCATTTGAGGATAAATGTAAGGTTGGTCCCACACGACCCCCAACCTTTTCATTTTCCATAACCACTTAACCCCTTGGAATTAATTGTGTAACCCTTCCACATTCTCTCTCTCTCCCTCTTAACTCTTGCCAACACACATTATACTATTAATTGAACCACATCAATTAGTTAATGAAGTGTTTCATTTCTTGAATTCTAAAAGGCTTGGCATAAAAAATTAAAATAATGTGTGACCTTATTTTAATTTTTTTGGCTTATTGTGTGGGATTTTGGGGAGAGATACTTGTGTAAGGAAAGAAGGAATCCCCTCTATCGTTGAAAGATGTCATCCTCTCCGCGAAGAACAACACCTCTTCGACATAGAGCACTGAATCCATGAAGATCAACGACGCGAAATCCTCTTCTTCTCTCTGTGATATAAGAGGAGAAGTCATTTGCTCGGGCACACATCGACGATGACGGAAACAACACAATCATCCATGATGCTTGACAACCGTGAACTTCTTTACGAGGTAGGGGTTATTTCATTGTTCAAGTCTTATCATCGTCCTTCATTGTTTAATATTTGGCCGAATGTTATTATCGTAACGGGAGGAGATCGGACCGCACAAACATGGACGATTCCCCTCCCCCTTATCTTGTTATTCTTCATTGATGATTTAATCAAAGGTGGCATGGAGTCGTTGCACCGCGCGGGGACGAAGAGAACCACGACCAGGAGCAAGCCGCAGAGGTGGTGCGCGGGGCCATCGCGCCGCGCCAGTGAGGTAGAGGGAGGCGGTGGCAAGGAGCGGGTCGCGGATGTGGTACACGTCGCCATCACGCCACGCCAATGAGGCGCCAACTAGGAGTGGGCCACTGCGGAGGGGTGCAGTGTCGCTGTGCCATGCTGGTGAGACAAGCCACGGCCTAAGGCCGTGGCGGACCTGTAGGGGGCGGCTGGCTGAGCCGGCCGCCGGTGTCTCCAAGAGGCGGGACCCAGAAGGGGTCCCGCAGCGGCTCACCGGGCGGCTATAAAGGCCTACCACTATCAGAAAACCGAGGGGGTGTAACACCCCTGACCAGCATTTAGGGAGGACCCCACTGGATCTATCGTTTCTAGGAAAAGGGGGCACGCCCCTCGCGCCCCGCTCGGCTAGCGCCGAGCCACGACCGGCTTCTGAGCTGGGCCGCAGGCCGCATGGGCCAAGCCACGCCAACCGGTCCCAGTCGTGCCCAATCAGGCTGGACCTGGACCGGGGTTGGGTCTACCTGGTTTGGGCTGACCTATGGGGTATTGGGCCGGGTCGGACTGGGACAAGACCCCCTATTTCTAGACCAGGTTCTTTCAAACGCCCATATCTTAGGCTACAGACCTCTGATCGACGCACCGTCAGTTGCGTAGGGATACTTGGATCGAGACTATCATTATGGAATATTAAACTCAAGGTTTTGGAAAAGTTTGGGTATGGACAGGTTGGTTTGAACCTGAAACGAATCGGGCTCCAAGGGTGGAAAATCCAATAACTCTCAGACCTGGCGTCCGATTGACACACCATCTATTGCGTTGATTTTCTATTGATGAGACAGAACATTGTGATACATCAAATCTAGACTTCGTGACAGTTTATGTATCGACCCCACTTGCTAGTAGAGCAGACCCTCCCGGAATCAAGCGTGCTGTGCGCGGGAACCCTAGAGATGGTTGCAACCGCGACGACGATGACGACTGTACTTGAATCCTACGTGGGTTTGGCAATGAGGATGACTATGTTTGGATACATTGTGGGTTCGGCATCAATGATGACTGTACTTGGATCCTACGTGGGTTCAGCAATGATGGTTACTGTACTAGGATCCTACGTGGGTTCGGCAACAACGACTTCTGTGCTTGGATCCTACGTGGGTTCGGTAGGGGAGATGATTTAGAGGCTACATCTATTATCTCCACCCCTCTTCATGAGTAGTATACCAGTGTGAGCTAAGTCTTGAATTTCAATCATTATCATCGATGTGATTGACTTACTTTCCTGTGTGGACTGGGTTGTGCATTCTTGTGTGGACTGGGTTGTACTTGGGCTCATGAGTTGGAGCCGAACTAGAATTGATGACTTAGGTATATGTATGCGCATATACCTGAGTAGAGTTGGTTGATACTTCATGTTATTTATCTTTCCATTGTGGTACATCCTTTGTGGATTCTGGGAGACATTCGGGAGTCTCGGGGTCCCTACTGAGTATCATATAATCACCCCTGCATGGGCTATGCCCGTACTACATTGTGTTGGATGCAGAAGATATACATCGCTGTTCGTGGTTGAGGATTGAGGAGTGGGACGGTCTCCAGAGGTGGAATAATATGCGGGACGTACACGGAGCGGACAACCGGACCCAAGGAGCTTAGGAGACCATCTGTACCAACCCTTTAGGTGGGATAGCTGAAGGACGACTCGATGGTTGATGATTTAATTTACTGCTGATGTACTTTCTTTTCAGTTGTATTGTACTTTCAATTGAGTTTGTATTCTAGCCCATTTACTTTCCATCACTTACTATTGTACTCAGTTTACTTAGTGTTTACTTAAGATTTCATACTCTGTTATGTTTATTTACTTATATAAAGGAAAAGCCTTCCCTTTTATTATGATTTACGCCTTCGGTGCTAGTCACCAGCCCCTGGCCTATGGAATGCGGGCTTGGGGTAGTCACGGAACGGGCCCCGAGGACGGGTCATGACATGAATGGAAATATATATGTATAAATAATAATATATCTTTATAGAATAATATTAATATCATAAATATAATATATATTATTTAAATACATCTATATTACCAGAATGTTTGGGCTCATATAAAAAATTAATCACATAGCTTTATAGAGTTGATAGTTCACACATACACAATAACTAAGTAATCATTACTTGTAGAATGAAAAGAAGGTATAAAATGGTTGTACCAATAACATAAAAATATTTTATCCTTATAAAAATACAGATTTCCCCCTGTTAATATGATTATAAAATATTTTTAGGTAGGTAAAGTAGAAATAAACTCAAAATGGATATGTAAATTCAATTTCGTCTTCTTTAAACTTCATTGGATTACACATTAAAACATTAAAGGATGTTTTGGGAAGAAATAAAGTACATGTATTTGGGGGTGTAAAATGGGGAGGGTTTTGGGTAGGTATATTCTAATATACATGGCCTAAAATGTGAAAAAGATTTAGGGGGATATGACCTCATTTTATAAGTGAGATTGTTTGAAAACTTGTAAATACTGGCAATATTGAAATATTATAAAATCAAAATAATGAAAAAGAGGAAAAAAATGAAAAATTTATGATTATAAGATAATTTATGTTCTAAATATCTTAAAATAATAAAGTTTTAACATGTTTATATGATATTTTAAACCATATTTTTAGCTTAACCTCATCGTTAACCATTTTTATCCTTAATCGTACATTTTTTTACCTTAGTTTCTATTCATTATAACAAAAATGAATGTTTCCTAATTAAAAAAATTTAAAATTTAAAATAGAAATAAGGAAACCATTTTTTAACAATAAATTCCTAAAAATGGTCGAAATTCATTTTAAAATTGTCTAATAAATGCAATGAAAACTAATTTAATAAAAATTTCATTTTTATGTATAAAACTGAATTTATTCAAATAAATTTCCCAATATAAACTATTAAATAAATATTAATTTATTTTAATTAATTTATTATCTAAAAACTTCAATAAATTCTTTCATTCATAGTTATTACTTTAATTTATTATGATAAATACATATTATGTATATAAAAATATCTTTTTAGAAAAATATCTCTTTTTACCTTGAGACGAATTTATTTTAAATTATAACCAATTGATAATAAATGAATTCATTTTATACATGTGTAAAAAATTACTTTTTCATAACAATAATATATTGAATTAAATATTAAATAAAATTTAGATAAAAACAATTATCATAAATGAAATACTTCAAAACCTTTCTTTAGGAATGATGATATTTCCTAAATGAATTTGAAATGATTTTCAACAATAATAGTTTTTTAAATTCCATATAATGTGTTTCATTTTATAATGTAAAATAATAATTCACATAATTTTAGGGTTGTGTGTTTCACAAGATATAAAACATATTTATTTATTAAATAAAATTATATATTCTAAATTCTCAACATGTTACAATAATATTATAAGTTGAAGAGTTTCATGGATTTAATTAATTAGTTATTATGAGATAAGAAAACCATAAATTAATTTCTACCTAAGTAAATTTTCATCCCATGTATATTTTTTCTTGATACAAATTATTTTATAAAAAAACTCTATAGATTAAAATTCATTTATATTATGAATTTAATAATTTTTGGGGAATACAACAATATGTTATCCACATAAAATATAATAATGGTAAAATATTTGATAACAAAACACATGAAATATGAAAAATGATTAAAATAAATCATTTTATATCAATTCTTAATGATATAATAATAAAATCACTTGTATCAATATATCAGTACCTTCTTGAGAATGTATAGAGATATATTTAGGATGCAAACCATGTTCTCATAACCATTTTCTACAAAAACTTCTTGTTATATCATATAGATTTATTAGTTAATATCATTATGGAGAGAATATATCTTCACATTTGAATTATATAAATGAAAACTAAATATATTTGGCATTTTCAAAACCACAAAAACAGTCACATGTCTAATAAAAAAGAAAATATTTCATTGAAATCAATACCTTTTTTTGAACACAAACATTTACCAACAATTTTATTTGATATTGGTCTACTGAATTCTTTCCATGTTTGTTGATATTAAATACCTATGTTTTATTAATTTAATTTCTTATATATATATTTGAAATAATTTTCTATTCTATTTTCTTGTATTGGGATTCAATTTTATATTACATCACTATTATTTATGTAGATACATCTGGAATTTTGTTACATCCACAATAGAAAATGGTTTATCATCCTCTACAAAAGAGTAATACATAATATTTCTATTCATGATATAATTTGAGTATCAAAATGGTGATCACTTCTCTTAATTTTACTAGTGTGTCTTGGAATCAAATGTTTCTTGAACATTGGGATTTGGTAATACTATAGAGGAAATATATATATTTTTATTCATATGCTACCTCAACTATAAATTTTTGGTATTTTTTCTATATTTTTGTCATTAATTATTGATAAATTATCTTCTAAAAATAATAATACCTTTACTATTTGTATGTTTTGGTGAATCATGGTCCCATATATTGTACCCTTTCACACTATTACTATATCTAAAGATGATATATTTACTAGATTTTGAATCCAACATTTAACATTCCTAGTGTCATAAAACAACTTGGGATGCCTCTAATCCAAGCACACTAGATAGTTGATAACATGTCCAAATCCTATTTTTAAACTTTATTTGAATGAAACTAGTGTTAGGGAATAAAAACATACAAAATTATGAATGATTTCACTTGATATGATAATTATAAAGAGGTAAATTAAACCCACAAGTTTGGAAATACTATTAAGTAAATTATAAATTCATTCATGGGAGATAAAAAGTTCAATAAATAAAAACATATAAATGAGGTGTTAAAATTTAAACATAACTCATAATGAAATCATATAATCACATACAATAAGAATCATTATAAAAAAACTAGACATTAATAGAACTCTAATATAGATCATAAAATAAGTCTAGAGTATAAGTTCCAACATGGCATGAGACATTAGATGAAAAAAATATCAAAAATAAAAGAAAAACATAGAACCACATGTATCCATGAGTAAAGTGAATCATCTATACTTAACACCACTAATATACCTAAACAAGAATCTAACCACCAATCACCGCATCATAAAGAACCTGAACTAAACCGTTAAAGTGATTGGCATGGAAAAAAATTCGTAATAGGTATCTTTCCCACACCACATGTATAAATTCTAAAAGTAAATCCATTTCATCCTCATTCAAAATAAAACTATAAATATAAAACTTTCACTTTTTCTAAAAATTAGTATAATTCTACCACTATTTAAAATCATATCATTCAAAACATTGAAGTTTCTTATTTTAAAACAAATATTTTTTATGATTAAAGAAATAATTATATCATATAAGAACGTGTTTTTAAAAGCATCTTTTAAAATATCAATGTATAGGAAAATTAGATGAGAAGTATAACACTTTTTAAAACAATTTAATTTTTAGATAATTAAAACATGGTGAAAAAATTATTATTTTAAAATAAAAAATAATGGTAATAAATGATAATCATAATAACCACAAACATTAATATCGACAAACATAAAGCAATCCTAGGTAAAATATCATGGAAATAGTATAATTATAGTCAAACTAATATAATCTAGAAATAATAATCTTGGAAACACTTAGGATATATAGGTATAATATAGGAAAAGGAATAATGATAATCCATACAATCAGTGATGGATGGGATTAAATCACCCCAACAATCAGCTTCACCCTAACTGGGTTGACTGAGGGGTAAATCTTCTAAGTGAACTGTAGTCCTAACTTAGGGACACTAGTTAGAGCATGAACATTAACTAGTGAAACATGTCAACCTAGATATCCCACATAGTGACTCATGGTTTTTAGATGATATATAAAATGGATGTGATCAATCGAGAAGTAACAAATATAAATGTATATTAAATAAGAATCATTGGTTATGCTAACCTCTAATCACCCTTCATAGAAGTATCCCCATTCCCATGAATAATAACAAATAAAACATGTCTATCAATAGGGAAATTTCTAAAACCTAAAATTTAACATAAAAAACAAGTGGGAATATATAGATGGTATTTTTTTTACTCTATGAGATTTTATTTCAAATGAACATACAAGGAATTTGAATCATATTTTAAGAAACCAATTTAAAAATTCATCTTTTAAAACCAAATAATATAATCATCATCAAATCCAGTAAAATATTTTAATTAACCTAAATAAAATTTTATATATATCCTAACATACCCTTAATTTGAAAAAAATTAAGTTACTTGTTTCAAAAGTAATGAGATTAAAAACAACAATTTTTATTGTCAAATACTTTTTGAAAATATCCTCTTTTGAATTTAAAAAATAAACTAGCATGAAAAATTTGTAATAAAATTATTCTTGAATATAAAAAATATTGGTAATAACCATTAATCACAATATAAACCAATAATAAACCAAATTATTTGGAATGAATAAGAATATATATATATAATATATCCATAAAACATGGAAAATATGTCATAACAATTATCCAAAAATCTAGGTTTAAAATTTTAATGTATACACATAGAGAAACCTATCAAAATCTATCAAATCCAATAAAAATGAAAATAATTCACCACAAAAGGTAATATGAATCCATAGAAGACCATTATAAGTCTTAAGTAAACAAACCCATGATAAATTCAATCCAATGATAAACCTTGGTCACTATGACCATGTTAGGGAAATAAACTAGGAGAAAAAAATAGAAGGTGAAAGGAAATATTTTTAAGGAACTTTACCTTATATAATCAATCTATAAAGTGGATTAAAACCATAGAGAATCCCTCGATAATGTGAGAAACAAAGAGGGAGTTCTGAATGGGATGATAATAGGGGCTAATAAGTCTTAATTTGATAAAGGGAAGAGGGTCCAATACCAGTTTTTATTTACCTATATAGTGTACATGGTTTGGTCATATGGTTTTAAAAAATCATGTACTAAACAATAATATTACAATAGACTCAACTAGGATGGGTTTCATGGTTTGAAATAATGGTTTAACAAACCATGTGTAATATTACCCATGTAAGGGTGATATGTTTTTTTAGATATACGATTTACCAAACCATGTTCCAACTATGTTATCACCTCTTAAAGGGGTTGTATTCTTTGTTCAGTTAGGTTTTAGGGTTTACACTAACACAGAAAAATTTATAGATTGAACTATTCCTAATTATATTAAATATATATGACCTAAAGATAATAGATAAATACAGAGAGATATAAATAAATAAAACTGTAGGGAAAAAGGGGAGGGTGTTTTAATTCACCCCACCATAACACTTTCTTCCCCCATAATGTCTTAGTATAATTAACTGATCAATGAATGGATGAGGCTTAACTTACTATTGATTGTTTCAAATTCCAAAAAACCAATGAACACCACAAAATCCACTAGGATAAATTTTTTGACACCAATCGATGATAATCCATAACTATACCAAATTACATTTCTAGAAAATCCTCAAAGACTATAACCAATAAACAGGTACTTCATTATCAATGTGGATGTTGAATATACTAGAATAAAACAAATTATCAACCTATATTAAAACATGAAATACTATATACTATATCATTATAATGTAACTCATGAATATGAAACAAATGGAATGGTTGATAGAAAGGGAAATCTAAACACCTCACTCGGCAGTCTTACATTACTTCCTCCACAAGTAGACATGTAAATCATCGACATAAAGGGTAAAATTCATAGAGTTTTCCCTGAAAAATTGTAATTAATATAAAATATTAATATACAAGATAAAAACCCCAAATAGAAAAAAATCACCTTAGATAAAAATATATCTATAAAATAACCAATGAAAAGATAATCCCCCACCAATCCAATCAAATGGTCAAGGAAATGGTTTTAAATACCAATATATAGCACAAATCAAGAGTATATCTAAATAATTGTAAACATATACCATATCAAAAAATTGGAGAGATACATCAATAAAAAAATCATTAATATAAATAACATGGGTTCTAACCTTAGGTCAAAAGGAAACATAGTGTATCCTGGGACCTTGTTCTCAGAACACCGACCCTTGTTGAACCTAAAAAAATAATTAGGTCACTAATAAGAAAACAATCTAAGATGGTTTAACACTCATCCTAGTTACCCAAGAAAAAACACAAGTCATCCCAGGAAAAAATCATAAAATTTATATCTCATTATAATGTTAACATCAACTAGAAACCTCAAGTAAACATAACCCATCATCAAGGCATAACACAACCAGAAATAACTAACACCTCAAAATTTCAATCTACCATAAACTCAATAAGAATCAAACCCAAAATCAAAATTCATAATAATATCAAATGTAAGATACACTAGAGACACTTCTTATGATAGTTCAACTCTGAGAATTTATAAATATTATTTTATATCCACAACGAATGTAGGTCCTCAAAGATTTCATCAAAGAGGGAATATAATGCGCAGAATCCCTACACTAGAAACAAAAAATGATATCTTCTTCTCATGAGGAATAATATATATATTAGAGTAATATCTCTTAAAAATAATATGATGTAAAAATTAATACCCAACTCAATGAAATAATATTTTTGAAAGTCGCTGGAGATTAGATTATAAAAAAACTCTATGAAACACTCCCATTGTGTATTTCACCTCTGAAGTGTCTTCAATTTCAATATAAATTAGTTTTACGTCAATAATCTCTATCCAATATATCAATTTAAGAATACATTGATCACCTAAAATATTAGACAATTATGATTCAAGAAGTTCTATGTAATAAATTCTTATGGCTATAACACTTTATTATGAGTTTAGGTATATCTAGTCAATCATAACAACCACACCTAATAACAAGAGAAATAACCTTAAGAATCATACCGAGAGGCAAAAATTACATATTTTATTAAGAAATTTATACGAATAAAACTCTAAGTAAGATAAATTTTGAGCCCACCCTTTTCATGTTTCCTAATTCAATTTATATATCCACACTCTAGACTAATGGACACATCCAAAAGGAAAATCCACTAAGCAAAACACTTTTCAAAACATAATTTTTAAACTATAGAAAATTCATAATGAAATAAAAACACATTTTATAAATACACCAACATATTAAAAGTAAAATATTCCTTAAAACAATAAAATTTACTTTTAAAACTATATAAATTTAATTTAAATCATTACCAAAAGTTAAAACAAACATTTTCTTATTAGGGATACCAAAAATTTAAAGAAAATAAAATTTAATTTAAAAATAATTATATATATTTGATGTTATTAATATTTTCACAAATTATTATATACCCCATTTACTGATTTTGTATGAAATGTGCATAATTAGTGTGAATTATTAATGTTTAAATATAAAATATAATTTTAGAGCACTATTTGAATTCATCCAGATTCTAGTATATTTATTGTTCTAGTAATAAGTATTACCTTTATTATCAAAATTTCATAATTATTATTTATTATGGTTCCTTATTCCAATTACAACATTTAATTAGAAGGGACCATTGGATAAATCATCTATTTGGAGGGTCATATGGTCCACACAAGAATACCCAAATAATTTGCGAAGGAACTGGACCATCCATGAAGATAGAATTACTAGGATCACTCCAGACATCCAAATCCTTTAGTTCAACTCCAAATGTCCATATAAAATTCAATCCAACTAGTATAAAAATTTCAAGGCTCAAATCCAAAGACAAGGGGCCCAACAGAGGAATTTAATCCCATCCCACTATTCTGCCCGGGAATTGAGATAAGCACAAAAAATTTTATATTCCTCCTGAAAGAGACATCTATTAAAGATGGTATTTTTCAATGAGAAATATGAGATATATGAGGCCAAATTTTTTGAAAAAAGTGTTCAGATTTTAGGGAATATTTTTATTAAAAAATAAATTCGCATTTTGGCCTTTAAAAAGTTAGTATTGAAATGGATAGATTAAAATTGTTTAATCAAACTGCCATAACTTTGGATCCTTAAGTCCAATCGCTGCCAAATGTCCAGATTATACATAGTGGATAAATATATACAAATTTTTAGAATATCATATCATGATATTTGACTATCTATGTTTTCAAAGTTACGATGCAAGTGGATGGGAAGTTAGGGAATGAAAACAGCCCACAACATTGGGCTATAAATACATACCCCTCCTATTTTCTGCAAGAGGTTGGAATTTTAGAAGAGAGGAAAAAAAATTGGAATTACCAAATAATTAAAAAAGTCTTGGTAGGACCTTCCATAGTCATGTTTTCACATGAGAGACCATTCCTCCTCCCTATGTTTTTATTAACTTTTGTGTTCCTCTTTGTTGTAATCTTGTAAGTATTTGTTTTGTAATAATTTTTTAATGAGATAAACATTCCCATTAAATCCTATTATCATGTACCATATGTTTTTAAATATTAATGTTCATTAATTTCCTTAAATTATGTTAAAAATATATCTCTTATTTTTCTTTGTCATTCAATAAATTTTTTTGTTTAATTATCTTTGCCGCTCGTGCGTGTGTTTGTCACATCACTCTTTTATTGTCCCTTTATTTTTATTATCTTTATAATTAATCATCACAAAATTAATAAACAATATTAATTATCATTTCTTTGGATGAGTAAATAATTTATTTGGGTGAGTCAAAATTTAAATATGTTATGCGATTAAGAGCTTTTTATCGATGATTATTCTCTAATTAAACATCGTGGATGTTGAAATTAACATGTCATGGATTAAGGACATATTTTGTTTAACGTATCGATTCAAGGGATTATTGGAACCATAAATAAACTAAAACAATCTATTATTAATTGATATTATAATCCTTGTAAAGTTAAGGCTTGGATTAAAGACTTAACACTTGGGAATTTAGATCAATGTCATGTTGTGAAGTGGGTGTTAATTTAATGCAATATAAAGAGAGGATCAAGGATATCACAAGCTTAAATACATAGTGATGAAATCACCACAATATTTATAATATTATTAAATCAAAGATCATACCTAAATTATTTCACAAACCTTGTAGACAAACCCCCTATCAAAATACAATCAACTAAAAACAACCGACTATTAAAATGTATCATCATAGAGGATTCGACCCGAGTGCTGTTATACACATTAGGATAGCACCAGAACCTTGAACGGTCAATATGGGACAATTATCTATGTTTTAAAATAGATCCATTTCTGGGGATGGTTCAATTAATTAATCATTAGTTTTTGGTTATTGTAAAAACATCAATAAAAATTGTTTTTAAAAAAATTGAATTGAAAAAAAACAAAATGAAAAAATAATCTTCTTATAAAAAGAATAAACAAAAAAGAACACAAAGAAAAACCCATATTCCTCTTTCTTTCAGAATCTCATTGATTGCCTCGTTTCCTCCCAAACAATCCATCAGATTTTTTTTGACCTTGAAATTGAGTGAACACTTCACAATCTTAGTAGAAAAATAAGAGATTATAAAATCATTCACGAACCAGTCCTTGTACATCCAACAATATTAGATATGGACAATCCCGAGGAACAAAAACAGAAAGAACTTATGACCCTTGATATGAATTACCAACCCTTTTTTATTCAATATCCAACCATGGAGGCTGAATTTGAACTAAAATTGGGTTTTATTCATCTTCTTCCTCATTTCCAGGGGCTAGCCTGTAAGGATCCACATATCCATATTAAAGAGTTACAAGTGTTGTGCTCTACCCTAAAGCCTCAAGGGGTTTCTGATGAGAAAATCAACTCCGAGCATTCCCTTTATACCTAGATGAAACTTCCAAGTCATAGCTCAACTACCTACCTCCATGTTCTATAAACTCATGGATTGACTGGAAAATACTTTTTTAGAGAAAATTTTCCTTCTTCTCTTACTACTTCCATCCAAAAGAAAATAAGAGGTATCCATCAATTCCCCAAAGAGTCACTCCATGAATACTAGGATAGGTTAAAAAATCTTGTTGTAACCTACCCACATCACCGAATCCATGACCAACACTTGATCCAATACTTATATGAGGGTTTATTGGCTATAGAGAGAACCCTCATTGATGCCGCAAGTAGAAGTGCTCTTGTTGATGAAACACTTATAGTTGTAAGAGATGTCAAACGAAATATGGATGAAAAGACACAAAAAATTCCATTCTGGAGCACATGATCAAGCCAAAAATGCCCAAGATATTCATCCGATAGATCCAAACAAGATGATAGAGTGGATGAGTGATCTTAAAAGTCTTGTGCGACAACTAACTATGGTTACCAAAGACCGAACCTTATCTTCTCCAAAATCTTTGTCCCCTAGACCTATCAAGAACTGTTGAATCTATAGCTGCCCATATCATCCAATTGACACATGACTGCTACTTCATGAGGATACATATCATTCATCCATAACAATGGAGCTCATTGAAACATATGTTCAAAGGAACCCCAACCCTCAACAATCAGGTCAGTTTGTTAGAAACTTGAACTGAACCCATTATGAGCCCCTCTCTCATATATATAACCATAACATGAGATATGGGAATCCCATTTATCATCCCCCACAATACCCTTATAAAAACCCAAAAAAATTAAAATATGGTCAAGTTGGCGGTAACTTCTATCAACATTATCCTTTTGTTCCTCAACCTCAAAGAAACAATCCTCCTCCGGGATTCCACTATCCTAGTGAGCCTACCCAATTCCCAAACCAATACAATCAGTTTCCCAAAAACCAAAATTGAGGCAATCCCAATCTGGGAAAAGTTTCTTCTTCCAAAAAACCATGGGAACATGTATTGAAAGATCTTTCCACCTTCACCCATTCCATTCTAAAAAATATTAAAACCAAATTGGTCAAATAGCATCCCACATAATCCAATAACAATAATCAAATTCTTCCTAACTCTCAGGTCAACAATTACCCACCCCCTAGGGTAATGTAAGTTTAAGTGCACTTAGATCAAAATATCAAATTTCTATGCCTTAGGATGAGTCCTCTAATTCCCCTTTAAATGATGACCAATAAAATGAAAAGAAAAAGAAACTTTCAATGGAATATGATTACATTCCCTCACCTTCTTACATTCTACATAAGAACCCAATTAATTTTCCAAAATCCATTTCTAATCCAAGGAAATGCTTTGAACCTGATTCTGAAATTATCTACATGTTTAGATTTTTTAGGACAACATTCCACTCTTAGATACTATAAAAAATCCCTAAGTACCCCATGTTTTTAAGTTATTGTGCACACAAAAAAGGAAACATATGACCTTCAAAAAATTTTCCACCCCGCATTCTATTCCAATAAAGTGAAAGATCCTAGGACCCTTACAGTTCCATTCCAAATTGGATGTTCCATCTTGTATTATTCACTAATATACCCAAGATCTTAAATAAATATCATGCCCAAATCCATATTCTCCAACCTTGGTCTAGGTCCCTTATATCAAATAAGTGTTTTCATCAAGTTAGCCAATCAACGCACAACCTGTCATGAAGAAATAATAGAGGATTTACTTGTCTGATTCTATGATCTTATCTTCCTAGTTGACTTCTATGTCTTTGACATGGAAGGTGAGACAAATTCTTTCCAATATCATATAATTCTAGGAAGAATTTTCATTAGGACTTCTAAAACAAAGATTGTGGTCCATTTTGGCATCTTATCCAAGGAATTTGGTGACTAACTTTTCAAGTTCAATATTTTTCAATCCATATGATCCAAATCAAAGAATCAATCTATATTCTTTATCTATGCTCATGAAAGTCTCTCTAAGAGTCTGTTGAATCCCAATGCATCATGTTTTTCCTATTCTACTGATAGAGGAGTTTGGGAATATTATGTCCTTATTAACATAGTCATAAACGGAGAAGTTTATGTTGAAATTACAAATGAAAACACCATTGATCTAGAGGACCTTGAAAAATCTTTAGAATCTCAACTCACCTCTGGCCTCCACGTATCCAACTTGGATGTTAATGAGGAAAAAAAACCATGTTCATTTTTTGATTCAAATCTGATTATCCAACATTCAAGATTTCCTTTCCATGATTCTGAAAATTCTGTTATATGTGAGGTGAACCATGAACCAATGTGTTTATGTAGTCCTGATGGTAGTGATGTTTGTGATATTTGTTACCTAATTAATAAAGTTATCACTGGTGATATTTGAATTGACCATTCATTGGTGAACAACATTTATATAATGTATATTGAAAAATTTATTCAGTCTTATGACTCAACTAATCTTCATTACTCTACGTTAGTAAGTGAATAAATTAATGAGTAAAAAATAATTGGGATCCCATATTGTGGTTTTCTGTTATCTGATCCTTAAATAAATTCACGATTATAATTGGAACATATTACTGGATTTACATGAATTTAAAACCATCAATTTGTGGATAACATCATTCTTCATGTTGAAGACCAAAGAGATTATAGAAATATTCTCTTTCCATACCCATTGAATTGAAATAACATCAAAATGGATGAGAAGAAAGTATTCAATGAACAATCAAGCATCCCAAATGAGAAGGTTTTTTTGAAGAATACTGGAATTGAGAAAATACAGTGGCCACCATCGGACTATGGGTAGTCCACTGCAATTGTCTAACTGTAGACAAAATAAATGCACCTCTTCTTGCGAGGAAACCCATTTTTCTATTACTTTTAGGAAATTCTAATTTCTTTTAAATTTTTCATTAAATGAATAATAATTTTTTATTTTGTTTCTATTATAGGTAATGGCCATTTTCTAAATCATCTCCATGAGAGGAAATATATCCAAGGAACCACCACAACTTCTATTAGATCCACAACTTCTATAGTAAACAAACCACCGGATGGAGATGACGAACCACAAAATCCAAACTATAGGGCACATATTTCCTTTTAACACTCTCTATTACTCTCTTAACCTCTTTTTTCCTCTTCCTCTATGTTTTTACAACTTTCTTTATCAAACCCTTTATTTTTATCTTTTTCTTTTTTGTGGGTGTGTTTATTAAAAATAGTAAAAAAACAAAAAAATAAATGAAAAATGAAAAAAAACCAAATGAGTTAAACTTACTCACTATCCTATTTTGAGATTTTGTCCAACCATTTTGGGGAGTCCAAAGATATGGTTTAATCTCAAAAATCATGTGTTTTCATCATATATTTGGATAGAGAATATTGTTTCAAAACCAAAATTTTTTGAATGCTCTATTTTTTATTTGGAAAATGATTTTCCCCAACCGTGAGGAACAACATTTCTTTCATGACAAGGACACCTATAGAAATGTTTTCAAAATGTGTATTTTTTACCCCAATTTTCAATTTTTGAATTTGTATACCTTTTAGCTTAATTTTCTACTTTGGTGTGCATTAAAATCATAGAGGTATTTTTTGAACCTCATTAGAATCACATTATCCAAATAAAATTTCATTAACCTTAAATTAATCCTACTTTTGAAAACCCCTCTCAGCCTATGAAAACCTTTTCTTTTATATCCATATTATATGACCAATACCTTATCCCACCTAATATATACATGTATTTTTAGTGCATTATTTATTAAAATTTAAGTGTGGGGAGAGTGGATTTCATTTTGGGTGTCATTTTATTGATTTTCATTATGTTATCATATGCATTAGGGAAATCATCCATTTTAGTATGGGGGATAGGTTATCATTTAGGGAGTTTTTGGAATGTATATATGATTAAGAAATACTTTTCAAATTTTATTGACAAGTGTTCAGAAAACATAAAAATAAAAAAATTAAAAAAATAATGGGTTATGTCTTGGGTGGGTCAAAAATCACTCTTCCTCAACCTTTGATCTTGTTATAACTATTACAATTAGTGTCATCTGGAGATCAATAATGGGTTGGGATATGAGTGTGAGTACATTTTCAAGTTCAACTTTTGAAAAAAAATGAAAAAATGAAAATAAAAGAAACACTTGCATTATATTTTCTTATCTCATTGGGATAAGTTTTCTGTTCTGTAAATATTTTATCTTCTAATCCATTCAATTTTTTTCCTCATTTTTGTATTTATCCACACAATCATTTCCTTGTAAACATGTGTTTTCATTTCCTTCCATGTTTAATTTTAAAAAAAATATATATTGTTTTACCCATGGTGATGTTTTACCCATCTTCTTCTCTCTCTTAGAAGTTATATTCCTACCATCCCATATCTATAAAAAACCCCCTTAAAAAGACCTCTAGATTCTTGAGCACTTTAGGACAGGGAATGGAAGCTGAGAGCTCTTTGAAACTCTATTATTTTCACCTTTGGTTGGTGAAGGAGTGATCCTACATAGATGAATTTAATAATCTTGAGAGGTGTGAGTTTTGACTGTCCACATTTTCCATTTTTAAATTTGAGCATAAAAGAAGAGTTTCTTTTGGAACATTTATTTGATAAAAATTTGTGATGTAATTCAATATGGACATGTGAAATATTCAAATCCTCCCCTGATTGGGGAAAACAAAATTTTAATATTTTTTGGTGAGTGAAAATGGTTTTGTCATGTTTTTTATATTTGTGGCTCATGAGGACATGCACAATAATAAATGTGGGGATTTGATGTTATTAATATTTGCATAACTTATTATATGCCCCCTTTACTTATTTTATATGAAATGTGCATGATTTTTGTAAAATATTATTTTTTAAATATTAAGTATAATTTTAGAGCACTATTTGAATTCATCCAGATTGAAGTCGGCTTAATGTTTTTACAATACACCTCACTCTTCTTATCCAAATTTCATGATTTTTGTTTCTTAGTGTTCTTTATTCAAATTAAAACATTTAATTAGAAGATACCTTTCCAAATAGTACATTTGGATGGTCATATGGTCCACACAAGAAGACCCAAATAATATGTGAATAAATATAACCATCCATGAAGATAAAATTACATGGATAACTCCTGAATTTGAAATCGTTTAATTATATTCCAAATATCCATGTAAAATTAAAATAATATTGTATAAAAATTTCATGGACTGACTCCAAAGACAAGTGGCCCAATTGATGAATTTAATCTCAGCCAACTATTTTGTTTGGGAATTGAGATCATCACCAAAAATTTAATATTTCTCTTGATAGAGAAATCTATTAGAGATATGATTTTCATTGTGAAATATAATATATTGGAGGCTTACTTTTCTAAAGAAAGTGTTTAAATTTGAGGGAATCTTAATATTCTAAAATCCACTAATATTTTCGCCTTAAAAAAGTTTCAATTGAAATGGAAATATTAAAATTGTTTAATCAAACTGCCATGAAATTGGTTCCTTAAGTCCAATGGATACTAACTTTTCAGAGTAGACATAGGGGTTAGGTATATAGAACATGTAATAATATCATATATCAATATTAAGATTTATAATTTATTAAAGTGTCAATGGAAATGGAGGGGAATTTTTGGAATGCAAACAACCCACAACATTGGGCTATAAATACATCCCCCTCATCTCCTAGAAAGATGATAGAATTTAAGAAAAAAAAGAATAAATTAGAATGAAAAAAGATTTTCTAAAGGATTGGGATGAACTTCCATAAATAAGTTTTAACTTTAGATACCCTTACTTCTCTCTTTGTTTCCATTTAGTTTTGTGTTCTGGTTTGTGGTAATATTTTAAGTCTTTGTTTAGTAATTCTATTTTAATGCATGAACCCTTCCCATTAACTCTTATTATAATCTAGCCATTATTTTTAAATATTAATGTTCTTAAATTTTTTTAAATCATGTTGAAAATCAATCTCTTCTTTTTCTTTCTCATTCAATAAAAAGTTTTTGTTTAATTTTCTTCATCCCTCGTGTTTGTGTTCATCGCATCACTATTTTATTATCCCTTTATTTTTCTTCTCTTATTAATTCATCATCATAAAATTAATAAAGTATTTTACTAATAATTTTAATAGATGATTAAATATTTCATTTGGGTGTGTCAAAATTTAGATATGTTAAGCGATTGAAATCCTTTTCTCGATGGGTATTCATTAATTTAACATTGTTTATATTTGAATTAACATGTCATGGATCATTGAAATATTTTGTTTAACATATGGATTACATGGATTATTGGAACCATAAATATGATACCACAACAAAGTACTAATTTAGATTAGAATCCTAGTTATTTTAAGTCATGGATTAATGCCTTGACACTTGGGAATTCAATCAACGTCATCTTGTGATGTGGGTGTTAATTTAATGAAATATAAAGCAAGGCTCAAGGATATCAAAATCTTAACAACCTAATTATGAAATCACACCAATATTTAACAAATGGTTAAATAAAAAATAAACCATTAATTATTTCATAAGCTCTGCAAACAAACCCCCCGATCAAAATACAATCAACTGAAAACAACCAACTATTAAAAAATATCATCGTCGAGGATTTGATCCGAGTGCTACTATATACATTAACAGAGCAGTAAAACCTTGAAGAGTCAATAGGTTACAATTGACTGTGTTTTAAATATTTCATTATAAATTCAACATGATTTTAAAACACATCATGAGAATAAAAATAATTAATCAAAAAATAAAAAAATCTTATTTTAAACTGAAAATATCTCATGAAGTTATTTATTTACATAAAACAAATTTTAAAACAGAATGGTTTTCAATATATAAATATACATTAAAAAAAATAAAAAAAAATACACTATATAAATAACCAAATTCTTGATAAATAAACAATTTAAGAGAACAAAAACAATTAATAACTATTAATGATAAAAAATATTGTAAAATTAATTTTTTTTTCATGATTTGACCGTATAGTCTATAAAACCAAGTGATATCTTTGTGAAGCACACTAAATGTCCTAAAACCAAATTGAATAATATGTTTATGGTTTAACAAACCATGAAAAATAACTATGCATCCCCCTATATCTTCCCAATTTCACTTTAAAACGTTCATTTTCTAACATTATGTCAAAAACATATGATGGAAAAAATAAATACCCAAATAATGAATAAAAAATCTAAAAAATAATGATAAAAAATCTTTAATTTAAGACACACACCTTATAAACATTAATTATAAATCCTGTTCTATACCAAAAGGTGGTGATAAAAAACGTAATCATGAGATAGCACTTTAATTTTGGAGAACCCATCTACATACTACCCTACTCCCCAAATAAAAATTGAGTACTCTGACACAATTTTTTTAAAAAAACCAACCCAATATACATATAATTGGTGCACTCAATCCATCACATGTAATGGCCTAAAGTCTATTCCTAATCACCAAGGGATGAAAAATAGTTCCACTAAAAAAATATACATTTCTTGGAATGATTTCATCTAATAGAACAATAACAAAGAGGGGAATTCCAATTATTATTCTAACATGTCCATTCTAGAAATAATAATTACACTCATTATAGATAAGAATTTATATAAATAAAAAAATAAAAACAAGGAATAAACATAAAAACATAATTCATAACCATAATTTAAATCTAATAAAAAAATCCAATAAGTATCATCATCATAGAAAAATAATTTAATAAAAAATATTAAGAAAATTATAAAATAATTTTCATTTACAACATCTAACATTATGTATGAAATTAGATGATCCCAAATACCAAAATAAATCAAAATCCATAACCACCCATCTTCACATGTTATATGGATCAATTTCACCTACCACATATAATATACTAAAATGAAAATCCAATAACTAAAATATACATCATGAAAAATTTAATGTGAACCCGAAATGTGATTGGTTTGTGAAGCAAGTCCTATTAAGTATCCCCCACACCCTATAGAAAACCATTAAAAGTAAATTTATTTCGCGAAACTTTGAAATAATATAGTGAATATAAAAATTATAATTTATTTAATAATTATAAGTAATATATCAATTTCAAAACATATCATTCAAAACATTTAAGTGACATATTTCAAAAAACAATTAGACCTATAATGATTAAAAGAAAAAAAAATTATCTATAATATTAAATAAATTTTAAAAACTTCCTTTTAAATACACATGTACTAGGAAATAATAGAAGATGTTCAAACCTCTATAAAACCAATAATATTATATATATATAAAAGAAGGTTTTTTATTTTTTATTTTAAAAAAATAAATAGTAATAAAAAATAATCATAATAACAAAAAATAATAACAATTGTAGATTAACTTTTAGGAACTTGTCTTCATCAAGAATATTTTTCAATTTAGCTCATTGACACACTATTTTGTTTCTAATTAGGGATCACTTCCCATAAAACACTCAAAAGGTTGTGTGATGGGGATGAGGTATCATAGGGATTATATTCCATGCCCAAGAACACTCCATGCTCAATTTGGGACTTGGGGTACTGGTACCACGATGCGACACCACAACCCATGCTACAACACGAGGATTCATGGTGAAGCCTCACCAACCATGTCATATCACCATACAAACATGACAATTAAACCATATCCTAGATTCCTAAGGTTATGTGAGGTATATTTAAGTGTGAATAACAATTAAACCCCTAACAAATTCCCTAAGGATATGATGTTCCCCTAGTTATGATACCAATTATAGGGTACCTATTGAGTACACACACCATCATAATATTGTATGCTTTGGTTCACCTCATCATGGTTTTGTTTCTCAAAAGGGATCACATTACACAACAATCTAGAAATGAAATTTGATCAAGAGGGTGTATCATGGGACTTATATTCCATTACAAATACCCAAATACCCCGCATGTGGGACCTAGGGTATAGGTAACACAACACGACATCACAACCCATGTCGTAGCACGAAACATCATGGAGTAGGCTCATAATCTCTACCGTTGCACCCTATAAACAATTAGTTGACTATTAAATCATATATGAGATTCCTTATGGTATGTGATATAAATTTAAGTGGTACTAAAAAAAATAAGGATCAATATAGAGTAATTATAAGAAAAATATCATGTAAATGGAAAAATTATAGTCATCATAAAATATTCAATAACTAATAATAATGGGAAAAATTAGGATCTCTAGCAACAATTTAGGATAAAATTAAAATAGAATTGCTCTAATTGCTTATTGATGTGATGAAATCTTCCTAAAACTTGGTCTTACCCTACCCCGCATGACTTAGTCTGTAACTTTAAAAAATGTGAATCAAAACACCCCTTTTATTATCAAATAATTTTTGAAAAGATCCACTTAGTCATTTAATGAGTCCCCAAGGGTGAACAATTTTAATGGAAGATGATTTTCATTATATAAACACGTGTAATGACCCTTTATTCCAAATAGATATCAAGTTACAACTTACTTATTGGGTATAAAAAAGATTGATATAACATAACCTTCGAAACATGGAATTCATGGAATAAAAACAATCAAGAAATTAGTATTTCAAATTTGAAAGTCTATACAACGATCATCCTACCTTAATCTATCAACTAAAAGAAGAAAAACAATAATCAACAAGTTTAATGAAAGATGATCACTTCAAATTCCATTAAATGAGATAAAATAAGAAAACCCTAGGTTAAGTTTGATCCAACACTGACTCTAGGTCACTGTGACCATATTAGGGAAAAAAACTAGTAGGAAAAAAGAGAAGGATGTTACATCCTAAAATATTGGGGGGATACCTGGTTTAATGACATTTTAGATGTGACACACTAAGCATATCCAAAATAGGACAACGATTGGTGACTATCACTAAGTAGGCATATCACACACATGGGAATAATTAGCCTATAAAAACATGTAATAGACTCACATATCCATTACATAAGGTAAGAAACAATATAAATAGGATATAAAAATATGTAATAAAATATTATGAATGTGACAAATGCAAGAGACATATAATAAAACCCACAAGAAATCCATTATGAACAACATTGACTAAAAAGAGGAGAAATATATTCCCAAAATTCAAAAAACTAAACTTACTACCAGACAGGGATAAGAGACCCTCACAGTAATCTAGCTCCAAAAATGAAAAACTCATACTACATGAAATTATATTCCTACACCACATCCACCAAGGTCCCCATACATCAACTCCAAACAAGATATATCACCCCCTCTCTCATAAATAAATCTTAAACTTATATATCATTTTCACCGACACAACTCGTGTGGACCCAATGTTTGTGCAAGAGTGTACATAAACATAATCAATAAGGTTACCTAAAAAATTAAAGAGAGCATCAAGAAATAATTATATTGACTTGATAAACTAGTGGTGTCTAGGAAGAGGATAATAAGGAGAAATTGAAACCAAATAAGTGAAAGATTATTTCCATTAAGGAGTCCCTGAAATTATTTTACAAAGAGTAATATATATATTCTCAAACACTAAGAGACTCTGGGATGTTGAGAAGTCCTGCTCATCATTGCTCCAAACATCAAAATTCACCATGAATGAATTTTTAGAGGTTCTTGGATCACTGTAATATCTATAAAGTCTAAATTGAATAGCCATATGTAACATAAATGTCTCAATGGGAACCACTAAGGTGTTGATGAATCACATTTCTTCTATAATTTAACACTGCACATGATTTCAGAAGCTACACTACATTTAAAAGACAAAAAATGAGATTTTTCACAACCATAAAGCATTCTCACACACTGATGAAGCATGAAATACTTGATAAAAGGGATAATCATGTGTATTGTCACAAGAGGTACTCAAGTCCATGTGTGTGATCTCAAAAATTACAGACAAAAAACAAGATCTAACATGGTAACTCAGTCCAGAATCCACAGAAACAAACAATTTTATTCCCATAGATAAAGCTAGAAGACTATTCCCCAGGACTACGGGTGAAATAAAAGTCCAGTGGAAGATCCTTATGTCACACAATATATATATATATATATATAGAAAAAGTAAAACTCTTAAAATAGAGGATCACTTGGCCATAAATTTTGGTGAAATAAAAACTCAATCTAATTTCATATGTATAGGATCACTTACCCATGGTAACAGGCGAAAAATACCAATTCCTAGGAGGATTCTAGTCCCAACTGGTTATATACATAATTGAAAAAAGATTAATTACAAGAAATATATATCTAATAGAAGTATCTATGGTCAAGGGGATGTACACATTGTGTCATAGAGGTATATAGAGTGTTTTCCCAAGTCGGCAACCTGGTCATGCTCGGTCACCCAAAATGTCCTACAAAATTAAACTATATGGTATGAAATTACTTTAATATGATGTGTGGAATTATAACATGCCACTCTGTATGTTCCCCAACCTGAGTTGTGTCCCTAAAAGTGTTACATGAAGTTTTTCCTCAGCCTACACTATGCATAGGCTACCCAGACTTCCCTTGGCATGTACCCGTGATACACACCAAGTTAGTATATCAAGGGTTACATAGAGTGTGGGACCAATGCATGTTTATGTGGTATTTTTCACCACCATAGACTCTAAAACCAATTATATTAGGACTACATATCATGTTTTTTTTCTGAACTACACACCTTTATATTGGAAAAATTTTAGAAGATTGGATTACTCATAAATATTTTCCTATTTATCTCTGATCTCCCCTGAAGAACTCAAAACCACGTGTTTAACATCGTCAATGTATTGATATAAATAGGATTTTAGCCACTTTTTTTGGGAAAATAAAGCATCATCACCTCCTATGCAAGACTTATCATCTTGTATGCCCCGCATTGAAAAAACATGATCACCTGACGATTCTTTGATATCCCATCTTAATCATCAAAACTTGATCATTCCATAATACATGAAGATAAACCCACAACAATGATCCAAAGAACTAATGAAAGATTTAAAGATGAATTAGATATGTGGAACCAGTAAAAAAAGACCAGTGGTAATTGCTCTTGTAATAAATGGGGGAATCCAAAATACAAATTAGGATACAATGATGGATGTTTTTGTGCTGGTCACCATTAGTTGATGAAATTCAAATATATAGGGATGAAATCTCAATAATCAAGATAATATAATTCACAATCCCAAAAATTATGAATAAACCTATAATTTATATGTGTTGTTCAAGACTGATTAGCAGATTAATTCTATAAGAAATAATGAATGTTCCCAATTTTTTTTTGAATTGAGAAAAATTACATTAATAATAAATCCCTACCTCAATAATGGATCAATACTTGGTGGATAAATTTATCTTAAGTGATTTCATTTATTATTTTACCACATTCAACATCACCTTTATGAATATCAATGATTAATAAGAGTTTATCCTCAATACGGAGTCCATATTCAAAAATATATTCCCCTGAGATATCTCTCTCACTCTCCCACAATTCTATATTGTTATTTGGAAAAGAAAATAGAATAACATAAGAAATTTTTATAAAAATATTATATTGTAAAAATATTAAATTAATTAAATTTATTTAAACATTTAAAACCATTAGTGGCTATGAATCCTTATGAAAACATACGTGAATATGACTTATGTCTATCCTGAGGAAAACCAACACTCCAAATTAAATCACAGTCTTATTTTTCCCATATAAGATTAAATTTATCAGATACAATAATTTATTATAATTTGTAACATTCAAAATAAAAATAATATAATATTTTTATAATATAATTTTATAGGCCTTTCAACTCTCACATTTTAATGTTAGATAAACATTGATGTGAACTCGATATTCCAAAACCAACAGAAAAGTCATGCATTTTTTATAGTGTCAAAATTTATGGTAAAATAATCACTTTACTCCTAGAAAGGTTCCAATACATCAAAACTAAAATTCTAGATGAGTCCCACTCAGGTAAAAACATGGGATATTACATTATCCGAACCTTAAAAATTTACATCCTCAAAAAGTAAACAACCAAGGATGAATAAAAACATGGATTAGAACTAAAAATATTTGGAATATACACATCATCAAACTGAATAGCTTCAAATTTGATATTTAAGATATTAGGAAACTCATTAGATCTACTCTTATAAAGGAGAATATGTAACGCCCCGACCCTAGACACCCAAAGTCAGTGCATTATGTTTTTACATTGGCATGATTATATGGAATCAAGTCCTGATGAACCGATCAATATAGTAGTTTTGAAAAATATATTACATACATGAACTTTAAATTACAAATTAACACATAAAAAACAAAAATATTCCTTTGATAATTCCATTATTCCCCTAGCTTAACCCTATATATCAATCACAATACATTTCTTTGAATCCTGGTAAAACAAAACATAAGAACTAGGTGATCTCAAATGCTCAGTAAGGGTAAATAATTTAGCAGAAGATATAAAATTTTAAGCCAAGACGTGTAATAAAAACAACAAAATTTTAATCATAAACATGACCATAATGTGGAAAAAATAAATTAGACATTACCATATAAACATGCACATGGATATTCTACTGGTAGAATAATCACATGTAATAACTAATTTTCTAATGATGGAATGTATAATGCCGAACATCATAACTACATATTACAGGACTTGGGCCAAGACTGAAAATAAAAAAAATCAAGTCCTTTTTCCAAGAAACTAATTTGTCTCACGAGACCTAACAATGCATCGAGGGGATATATAGGGACCTGACCGTCACTTACTACACCCAATGCATTCATCATATGAAAATTTTGAAACATAACATAAACATTCATATTAAAACTAGCATATTCAATGTCAAAACATTAACTCTAATCCATGAATTGTACAAAAATAGAGCTTCTATAGTCAAACATATAATAACTCATTCAATACTATAGAGAACATTATATTATAATAAATAAACCTCAATCGTGAATAATATCCAATAAAAGATCATAACATAGTTGAAAATAGTCTGTAAAACTCTTGGAGAGAAATACCCCCTTTTCATTAAATCATTTAAAAGTCACAAAATTTATAAAGAATGAAATTTAAAAGATATTATTGAATAAAATTTTCCCATACCACTTTAAATATTTTGAAAGGAATTAATATTTTGAAATATTCATGACCATATAAATAAATCCTTAAAATAATTTTGAAAATATAGACATTAATGAGAATGATTTAGAAGAATAAATATTTAAACCATTTAAAGTGATGTTTTAGTTTAAGAGTCCCTTAAAAATAATTCATTTGAAAACTCTTTTATGAAGCATGGGAATGTTTAACAAATATGTCCTAGTAAAAAATTACGCATAAAAAATATCAGATAACAATGAGATTATGTAATTAACCCTTACCTTGTACTTTTCTTTGGTCGAGGGTATGTTTAACCTCCTGTATAATGACCATAGTATGTTATTAGATTATACCATAACCATATTCATATCTATGATTCAGTAATTGATTCATTTTTTACTTTATACTACTTATTTAATAATTATTTTCTTGTTAAAATTACATTTCATATAATAATCGCTTTCTTTATCATACGTGTGATAACTTGTTATTGTTGATAGTATCACTTATATACTTATTTAATAGCTTCTATAATATAAAAAATAATTTATTTATAACATATATTCAGAATATAAATATTTATAATAGATATATATATGAAATTGAAAACACCGTTTATGGAGATGGTAGGTCGTACGTATGCATAAACGTTGTTTCTGTTTTCATATCGTATTGAAAAAAAGAAAGTGAATTAGATATATATAAATACATACATACATACATACATATATATATATATATATATATATATTTCCAAAATAATTATTATGTCATATATTACATACTAATTAATAATATTTTTTTATAATCATCATTGAAATGTGAATGTGGAAATGAATCTCATTGCGTCGTGGAGAAGGTAAGCTGTACGTACGCCCGAGCGAAAATTTAATTCTATTGATGGTGAAATTTTATGTAATTGGATGGTATATTATATATAAAGAATAATTAACATATTATATTTATTATTTGAATCAATTATACATCATTATTTTACCCATCCAAATAACGAAGTGTTGAATAAAAAACTATATCATGATGTGGAGACGGTAAGACCTACCTATGCACGTATGGTGACATTATCATTCATAGGATGGATATAATATTGAATATGGTTGTAGAATATTTATAATAACATCGTATTATGTAAAAGGTACTAGATTTATGGTTTCTCTATGGAAACAACGAATAATGAGGAAGTGGAAGAAGAAAAGAACACTGAAAGAGGTGATGAAATAACTACCTCTTCTTCAGGTTTTTCTTTTCGATTTAAACAAAAGGGGTAAAAAGGTTAGATTTATTATCAAATTAATTCCTCTATGATGAAGTGAGGGTATTTTTGATGATTTTTGAGTAGGGGTTAGTAGATCCAAAAGGCATTGGAGGTGTGAATTTAAGAGAAGGGGAGGATCCCTTTTGTAGTTGAGGTGAGGGGCACTTTAGGGAATTATTGAAATATTAATTTTTTTATAAAATCATTTTCGGTTTATAATAGCTCCAAAAGAATTTATTTCAAGGATAATCTGGGTATGGGTCGAATTTATCTCAAAAAATAGTTTTTAGACAAGTTTAGGTCACAATATTAAACTTATTGTTTACATTGAACCCTTATTTAAATACTTTATCTTTTACCATGTCTTCTTGTATTACTATAATACATGGTTAATAAACATACTAAAAAATTTCAAGAGGATCTAATGTAGTTAATTAATTACATATATATCATTATATAATTCTTTTTTCCAAACCAATGATTTTTATGATGATTATATAATTTCATAAATAGTATTTTAAAAAAACATTTATTTCAATTTTGACACTATTGAGTATTCAGTTTTTTTGAAATTCATAAAAACATGATTAATTTGAAGAAAACTAATTTAATCAACCCTAAAATGTCATATTAACCTATAAAATCTGTGTAATGCATCAAAAGTCTCAATTTACATTTATTTTAATACTTACAACATCAATTATTTTAGTGTTTCATTAATAAGGTAATTACTTCCTTATCATTGTGTCATAAATAAATTTAATTATTTACCATATAAAAATTATAAATAAAATACCATGATTTAGGTAATATTTTTATATTTATAATTAATTTTTATAGTTGAATTTAGCTTATGCATAACCCTATATTAAAAATAATTTTGTTATTAAAATTAAAATTTAACACTTTTAACTCTTTTTTAAATAAAATATAATAAATGTAATAATCAAGTCCATGTGGATAAAAAAGGATCATATTTTTGTCCTTTGTTTGATTTTGGATGAAATACACTTATCCAATAGAATTAATGTATGTCTTAGGGTAATTATAATATCATTTTTACCAATAATTACCCAAATTACATTTAATTGTGGTAAATAAAATTCAAAAGTTACTATTAAAAAAAATATATTTTCATCCTATTGAACCAAATATTACTTATTAATTTCAACCATGTATCTCATATTTTTGAAATTCAATTCACAAAAGCAGTAAAATTATGTTTGATGCAAATTTGAAAATGTGCCTAGAAGGTGGGTAAACAATATTAAATAGTTTAGTAAAATTTTTTATATCTAATCTTATTATAAAATGACTCTAATGAAATAAATTGGACAAATATAGGTATTATGTATCTATTTTTATATTTAAAAAATAAAAATAAAAATTATATAAATTAAAAGTCGGTTTTAAACAATAACATAATGTTTTTCATAATTCATAAAAAATTGAATCTTTTCAGAAAATAACAAAAAATTGCCCTAATATAATTTTTATATTATAAATTCTAAAATGATTCCTATTTTATTAAATTTAAAACATAGAAGTTTCATTAATTAATTTAAAATTCATTTGGGTTATCAAAACCAGAAAGTTGGTTTTTTGAAGCAAAAACTATCAAAATATTGACACTTGTTTATGTCTAGTTTAAATGTGAAATTATATAAGATGGCTTAAATTTTATTAAATAAATATAATATAATATAATAATACATTTAAACAACTCAAATTCATAATTTTACACAATAAATTATTTCGATTAAAAATGTAGTTTTCAATTAAAACTTAGTATTTTTCACTATTCATCAAAATATAGAAGTTATCAGAAAAGTACCAAAAATTTATCTAAACTATTTTTTATGCCCCACTTTTAAATAATAATTTAATTTCATTAAATTGAATATATAAAAGTGTCAAATATTCAATTCAAAAAGGGGTTTCCATTAAAAGACGAAAAAACTACATTTTTGAAAAAAACTCTTTTATCTAAAAATTTGAATTTTTCCTTATATTATATCAATGAAACACAAAACATGAATGTTAAAATTATATATTATGTATATAAAATTCAAAATGTGGTTAATACTATTCATAACATCTTTTTAAACGGGTAGTTTGATAGGCCGTGATGTGATTGAACTCAGTGTTGCGTTTAATGTAAGCTATTGAATTACTTTAAGGAGATAAAGTACATTGAAATATTGGGGTGTTAGAATATGCCCTCATTAAATAAATTTCTTCCACACAATTTTAAACTGTTTGTTGAAAATAAAAGGTTGTAAATAGAAAATACCATTGTGGAAAACCCACATTGGAAAAATAGGGTTAATAAAATTTTGTTTTACTAAGAGGGGAAGTGAAATGAAAAAGTCACCTCCAAATTTGGATTTTGAATAGGTGAACATTGATGGAAATTAGAGACAAATAATTGGAGGAAAACATAAATATTTATAGGGAGTGATTGAGGTCATAAATAGAGAAACATTGAAAAATAAATGTAAAATTGAGGGCCTCAAAGCCATCAAACTATGATGATTTAAAGTATAATCGGTTAAACCAAACATATGGTATTAAGATTAATCATTTTTTAGATACTTTAAATTTTTTAAAGACTATGGATTAAATTACTATAATGATAATAAATCAAGAAAACATATTTTATTTCATTACCTTCCATAATAATATATTCACCATTTGGTAGTCCTTCGATCTATTTTCACTTTATCCCTTACACTAGGAAATGAATGTTCAAAAATGAATTTTTACGCCTGAAGCACATTTGATAAATCATAAGGTCCACAAGTTTTATCTTAATCCTCTAAATTTTTACTGAAAACCAAAAGGATAGGTCAAATTATTCAATAAATGAATCCTCAAACAAAATATCAGGTGTTTAACTTAGTCAATTCCAACCTTTAGGATTATCCAAAATACTTGTTTCCAATATCAATGTCCAAAATTGTATAAGGAAGTTACAAATAACCTAATGAAGATCCCTTTTATCACAGAAAAACATGTGAATACCTTCATCATGTTTTCAATTAAAACATGGTATCAACCTGAATTACCATAAAACCTTCTTTTAATAGGTATATAATTCCCTATTCCTTTTGTAAAACAAAGATAATTGGATATAATCCTTAAATCCAAAAATGATGTACTCACCAAAAATTATGGAGTAAATAAATAATTAATTATTTTCAAGGTAGTCAAGAATATACAATATAATTTATCCAATTCCACTATATCTTATTCCAAAATCACTACCACAGTATCATAACCGTATTAAAGATTTTCTTCCCTTCAACCTTGTATTTTCCAAAATGTTTTATGTGTTATTGAGTAACAATTCTTAGAACTATATAATCTAAAATACTCAATTAAATAGTTATTGTGCACAATCCTAATTTATTTCCATTATTAATATAACTTGTACATCATTGATACATCACACAAATGACACAATTCTTTAATAACAACATAAAATCACTTGTCATTCCTCTTCAAATACAATTTTATAATTACTTGATTAGTATCCAATAACATCATTTGGTGCATACTCTGATGATTTGGACATTGATTCGCATAGTTTTCCAAATCCTTGCCGATGAAGCATTTTATATTTGAAACCTTTTTTTACCCATGAAATCACGAATGTGGTGTTCTTTTTTTCCACACTTATAATATACTCCCATTCCCTTCAGGCATTTACCAAGGTGAATCTTTACATAGTTGTCCCATGTGTGAAAATCCTTATTTCTATTTTCCCTTTATCCATCTTTTTTTCCATCCTCTTGTTTTCTTACATCCTTTAAATTCCAAAGGACATAGATAATTATTTACTTATCTTAATAACAAATGATACTATTTCTTCATATGATGCAGATACATGGGAGACTATTTCCCTTCTAAATGTGGGCTTAATACCATGAAGGATATGGCCCTTATTACTCTTTAGATCATGCGTACTACCGGAGTTCACATTCCTTCTACTGGGAACCATTTCTAAATAACGACATACACTAGTTTAAATCATATCATAATGTATAATCTAAAAACTATAAAATTATTAGCATTAATTGAAATTTTATAAACAACTATTCTAATAATCATAAAATTGGTTTTTTGAAAACATATTTACTCATAAATCCTTCATAATGCTTTGTTAATAAAATGTGAATTATCACAAGCATATCTCCCAGTAGTGTCAAACCAGGTGCACAGTAAGGCCCATTGTCGTGTACCGGGATACCCCTGGTCAAGCCTAAAACTCCTTGTCAGTGTTTTAACACTTATGTACATCTGTTCTAGAACCACATACACCTATAGTATCTAGATAAAGATGTATTTCTTGAAAAAACCACATAATATCTAAGTTACCAAATATTTTAGAAGTTCTTCTAAACAAATCATCAAAGTATATTTTAGTGTAATGTTTCCTAATCATAGGTAATCTAAATATAATTTCCAGGGATATTTCTAAACTTCTTATGATACCAATTATAATTCCCTGACCCAAAAAGGCAATATCCATTGCATTATTTTAATACATTGGCATGATTACACAGAATCTAGTCCCAAAGGGATGATCTGTTTAACAATAGTGGAAAATAGATTACATACATGAATGTTACATTAAATTTTAAAACATAAAATAAAACCTAATTTTTTTAGAAAACCCTTATTCCCCTAGATTAACCCTACATATAAATAATAATACACTTCTTGGAATCCTGGGAAAACAATATATAAGAAAGGGGTGAGCTCAGATGCTCAGTAAGGGTAAATAATTTAGCTAAATCTATTTACATTTAAGGAAAAATTCATAATAAAAACAACCACCATTTAAAAATAAATGTAAACATAATATGGAAAAAATAAATCAAACATTATCATATAAACATGCACAGAGATATTCTACTAGTCGAAAAATCACATGTAATAACTAATTTCATAACGAAGGAATGCATAATGTCAGACATCATATCTACATGGTCAAGGACTCGTCCCAAGACTGCAAATAATTTTTTTTGTCAAGGACTTGTTTCTAGACACTAATTTGTCACATGATACCTATTAGTTCATTGAGGAGATATAGTGGGACCTGTCCATTAATTACTATGTCCAATGCATTCCTTATATTAAAAGGTTGAAACACAACACAACAATCCATATTAAAAATTGCATAAAAAATGTAAATACTTCAATCATAAATCATGAATGGTACAAAAACAGCACATCCATAGTCAAACATATCATAACTCCTTTAATAAATTGTAGAACATTGTATTATAATAAATAAACCTCAATCATGAATAATATCCAGTAAAGGATGTTGACATAGATGAAAATGATAAGTAAAACTCTTTGAGAGTAGTATCCCTTTTTCATGAAATCATTTAAAAGTCACACAATTTAGAAAGGAATACATTTAAAAGACATTATTGAATCAAATTTTCCCTTACCACTTTGAATCTTTTGAATGGAATTAACATTTTAAAACATACATGTTCATATAAATAAATCCTTAAAACCATTTTGAAAACAAGGAAATTCATGAGAATGATTTAAGAGAATAAATATTTAAACCATTTAAAATGATTTTTTAGTTAAAGAGTACCTTAAAAATAATCCTTTTGAAAACACTTTTATGAATAATAGACATGGATAATAAATATTTCCTAGTAAATACATACACATAAACAATATCAGATAATAATGAGATTGAGGAATTTACCCTAACCTTGTACTTTCCTTTGGTTGATGGTACATTTAACCGCCTGTATAATGACCATATTATTTTTTAAATTATACTAGAACAATAATCATATTTAATATTTAATACATGATTCATTTATGACTTTATAATACTTATTTAATAATAATTTCCACGTTAAAATAACATTTCTGATAAAAATCTCTTTCTTTATAGTACATGTTTTAACTTGTTATTCATGATCATATCACTTATATCATGATTTAATTACTTAAAAAATATAAAACATTATTTATGTATATATATTTAGAATATAAATATGTATAATAGATAGATATATGAAATGGAAAACAATTTTTATGGAGATGGTAGTCGGTACGTACGCAGAAACATTGTTTCCGTTTTCATATCATATTGAACCGAAGTAACAATTGAGATAAATGTAAATAAATAAATAAATAAATATATATATATATATATATTTACATATCATTAAAATAGAATTATTATTTCATATATTACATACTTATTAATAATATATATTTTTATAATCATCGTTGAATGGTGAACGTGGAAATGAATCTCATCGCATCGTGTAGACAGTAATCCATATATACGCACGAGCGAAGATTTCATTCTATTGATGTTAAAATTGTACGTAATTTGATGGTATATTATATTTAGATAATAATTATAATTTTATATTTGTTATTTAAATCAATTATACATGATTATTATACCCATGCAAATACTGAAGTGTTGAATAACAAACTACACCACGACGTGGAGATTGTATGTCATACGCATGCACATATGTTGACCTTGTCATTCATAGGATGGATAGAATAATGGATATATTTGTACCATATTTATAATAAACTCAAATTATGTATAAGGTAATAGAGTTATTATTTTGGTATGGAATCAACAATGAAAGAGGAATTGGAAGAAGAAAAGAACACTGAAAGAGGTGATGAAATAATTACCTTCCCTTCAGGATCTTCCTATTGATCTGAACAAAAGAGATACTTAGGCTTGATTTATAATCAAAGTAAGTCCTCTACGATTAATTTAGAGTATATGGGAGGATATTTGAGCAGGATTTTTCTGATCCTGAAGGATTTGGAGGTGTGAATTTTAGTGAAGGGGAGGTGCCCATTTATAAAATAGGTGATGGGCACTTTAGGAAACTCTTGAAATATTAATTTATTTTAATATAATTTTCGATTTATAATTTCTAAAGATGTATTTATTTAGTGTATAAGGTGGGGATGGTTCAAAATCCTCTCCAAAAATAGATTTTATACAATATTATGTCACCATATAAACCTTATCATTTAGGTTTCACAATTAGTTAAATAGTTTAACTTTTACCATGTCTTCTTGTATTATTATAATACATGGTTAATAAACATACTATAACAATACAATATAACCTAAAGTTGTTCATTAATGACATATATATCATTATATAAGTCGTTTGGCCAAACCATAGATTTTTAGGACTATTATATAATTTAATAAAATAGTATTTGTTTTAAAAACAAATTTATGTCTATTTTTACAGTATTTAGTATTTGTTTTTTTGTGAAAGTCCTAAAAACATGTTTATTCGAAGAAAATTCATTTAATCAACCATAACATGTCATATTAACTTTTAAATTTTTTTAATGCATCAAAAGTGTCAATTTACATTTATTTTAACATTTTATAACGTCAATTATTTTAGTGTTTCATTATTAAGGTAATTGTTGTATCATCATTGATTCTTAAAGAAATTTAATTATTAATGTTTAAAAATTAGAAATAAAATGCCATGATGTAGGAAATATTTTTATCTTTCTAATGAAAACTTATAGTCGAATTTATCTTTTGTATAACACTATATTAAAAATGGTTTAGTTATTAAAATTAGAATTTAAAACTTTTAACTCTTCTTTAAATAAAATATAATAGATGTCCTAATATATTACAAGTGGTTCAAAAAGGATCATATTTTTGTACTAATGTTGATTTTGGTCTAAAAAAACGTTTTCCATAGAATTAGGTAATGTGTTAGGGTAATTATAATATCATTTTACCTTTAATTACCCTATTTACTTTTAACCGTGGTAAATAAAATTAAAAAAGTTACTATTCACCAAAAAATATTTTCATCCTATTGAGAAATATTTTACTTACTGATGTCAAATGTGTCTCTCAGATTTTTTGAAATTCAATTTACAGAAGTGGTAAAATTATGTTTTATCCAAATTTGAAAATGTTCCTAGAAGGTGGGTAAAAGACATTGAATAATTCAATAAATTTTTTATATATAATATTTTTATAAAATGACTGCAATGAATTAAATTAGACTAATATAAGTATTATGTAACTATTTAAACTTTAAAAAAAATATTAATTATTTCAATAAAAAGCCGGCATTAAACAATAACACAGTGTTTCTTCACTATTCATCTAAAATTGAATGTTTTCAGAAAAAACCAAAAATTTACTCAAAGGTAATTTTGTTATTTAAAATTAAAAAAATGAAGTCTATTTTAACAAATTTAAGACATAAGTGGTGAATTAATTAATTTAAAACTAATTCTGGCTATCAAAACGAGAAAGCAGGTTTATATGAAGTAAAAACTATCAAAATATTGACACCTGTTTATGTCTAATTTAAATGTGAAATTAAATAAAATGACTTGAATTATATTAAATTATAAAAATATTATCTAATTATACTTTTAAACCGTACATATTCATAATTTATCACTATAAATTATTTAGATTAAAAAAGTTGTTTTCAATTAAAATTTAGAATTTTTAACTATTCATCCAAATATGAAAGTTATGAGAAAAGTACAAAAAAATCGATCCAAAATAAATTTTTTGTACCACTTATAAATAAGAATTTAATTTTATTAAATTGAATATATAAAATTTTTAAATATTGGATTTAAAACGGGGTTTCCTTTAAAAGGCATAAAAAACTACATTTTTGAAAAGTACTTCTTTTTTCTAAAAAAATGAATTTGTCCTTATATTATATCTATGAAATAAAAAATATGAATGTTAAAATTATATAGGATATATATAAAATTCAAAATGTTGTTAATGCTATTCCAAAACACTTTTGAAAAGGCTATTTTGATAGGTCTTGATGCTCTTGAACTTGGTTTTGTGTGTAGTGAAAGCTATTGAATTACTCTAAAGAGATAACCTACTATGAACTCTTGGGGGGTTAATGAATATCCCCCCTTATCTGTGATGATAATGGAATTGGTCTATCTCAATGAAATAAGAAACAATGGCATGCTTTTTCCCATGCCATAATTTACTCATCCCCAACATTACATTCATTAGAAACCCTAACTCAAGGGATATGGAAAATCCCATAAGTGTCTAATTGTATCCCTCAAAAAAACATTGAAGATTTGTACCTATTTGGAGTTCCATGCTCCACACCTTTCATGATGCTTTAATTATGGCTTTCATATAGATAAACCCATCCATTCTAGACAATTTCACCAAGTACAAAACCAGTTTTCTATGCTAACAATGAAAATGTTATAAAGATGAATGATTATCAAGATTCTCATCAGCGACCTGTAACACAAAATACCAATACAACATCTGATTCTTCGTCACTAGATTACAGTATAGGGGAAACATGATCCTTCCATACAAACCTCTAATCCATAATTCCTGGGGTCTTTCCCATTTAACATCATAATCTCCAACCAAATTGCGTCCACAAACTAACATATCCTGATAGGGCTGTCGTTTCTCATTTTTGAAATCTATCAATGGGAACATTAGTCATAAAATTAACTTTAAATAACTAATAAAAACCACTTCAATTCTTATAGAATAACCCAATATTTCACAACCTAAATCTTTTAGTCATGAACAATTAGATAAACCAAACCTTTTTGGTCTATACCCAAACAATAACCTTACTAACAACCATCAATGACCCCCCAAATAACATTCTCATTTACAATAACAATGATCACAAAGGGAAGGGTTTGTATAAACATAACCATTCGCAATGAATCATCCAATTCCATATTGGGAAAGTGTGATATATGAATATGATTCACATCTCAATACGCAAAATTTACACTACGGAAGAATCTCTACCCACCTGAGGTAGTGGATTATGTTTCTTCCACATTCAAGGATAACCCTTATCCTTTTTAATCTAAGAACATTTATTCATATATGATAATTTGTAGAAATCATTCCCATTTTGTCATTCATGTAAAAGGAAGGTGTGAGGACACCACCATCGACCAAAATTGATGAATATATCTTATTTTGGGCTAGAATAAACTAACTAAAGACAACTTCTCACACGATTTCATCATTTCTCACACATTGGGTCCCTTGTTAGATAATAAAAATCACCCCACCACTACTAGGCCATTATAATCTCCTCAGCCTCCATATTCTCAGTTATTGAAGGCTATATCAAATATATGAATCAGGTTTTCATACATAAATAATTTTAAGGTATTATGGGATCCACCATGAATCGTCTCATTGAAAGATTTGGTTCACTACATCTCAACATCACAAAGTTTCTCACCAATCCTAGTATGTAGGTTGATGCATACCCATCTTACTTCCAAGGGTCAACAATTTCACCCCTTTCAAGAATCCATGAATTTATCAATACCCAGAGGGAGGGAATTTATTTTATGTGAACATAGAAAATGAATATATACTTACTAATTTAAGGTGAAGTTAACTCAAAATCCAAAGTGTAATCCCCAATTTATAAATCTAAGGGTTCTAACTCACTACTATAGACAAAATTAACCCCATACACATAATTCCCAACCATCTATTTATACCCATAATAGTGAAATAACTCACCAATGTGGGTACTATCACTTATATTATCAATTATGAAGGAAATTCTGAAAATACCTCCACTTCCATTAGAGGTAAACTCACTCCATAAAAAGGATTATTGGATAATTATTTACATTACAGGGATTTTTATGGATGGAAAGGATCTATCCTTATTTTCCACAAGAATACAAAAATCCAAGATGTATTAAACTAGGGTAATAACACATGTGTTTGAAAAAATAGTAGTATTGTATGTGAGTAAATAGGGAGGAGTCACACTCCGGTTCATATCAGTTACCACCCAATCATAATCATCCAATATGTGTGTTATCTATAACTTAGGACATCAGAACTCTATATTGGACTCCATTAAAAACATCTAGAAAATAATCTAGGACTATAATTTTAATATTCCAAGACCCATCTTCTATGATGTGTAAATTACATTGAAAACACTAATTTGGTCGTCTTCAAGTGAAAATATGACTTGCCCCCATTGCCAATGTGTACATCATCCAATATTTAAAATATTACAAGGCACACTATGGTGTATCCATAACTAGTGATTTTGGAAAAAATCTAAACCATATCTTAATGAAACATCATTTTTATTCCTCTTGAATCACCATGATCAAACAACTAATTCAGAAAACATGACCATAAAACACCTAAAAATCATATTCACTTTGATGTGTACCAAACACGATCATGGACTCATGTTAATGGTTTAATTTACTCTAAATATAACTCTATCCAAAACATGATATAATACTAAAACCATAGTAGAGAAGTCTTCTAATGAGTTTTAGTTGTAAATCTTCCTCTAACAACTCACACTACCATATTGGAAGTTGAATACATGAACTAACATTTGGAAATATAAGTCTAAAAAAGATGATGTAGAGAGTCCCTGTAGCACACCCAGTTTGCGTTATGTAGCCTTTTTATGACTTTATATGTGTTTAAAGTGCATGGGATGAGTTGGGATGAGGCGGGGAATGTTTGGAATGGTTTTGAATAATTTTGGAGGCTTTTCTACATGAACACGATTTGAGAATGGTTAGGGGAAACCATGCAGGTTCCCTAAGAAACCATGCATAGGGAGACAGAAGGTGTCACATAGACTATGTAGGATTTTCCAAACCATTTGAGGCAACCATGTGGACTCCCCCTATCAAGATAGTGGCATGCTCAAGGTTAGCACATGGTTTTCCAAACAGTGCGGACTAACCATGCGACCAATTAAAGGAAGGGTTTTTATAATTCAGGCTCTCTCAGGCATAACCTATTTCACTCAAATTCTTCTCCCACTCTAGCCTAATTTAGTATTTTGGGTTCTGAAAGGTTTAATGTGCTCTCCCACTCACTTTGGAAGCATAATCGAAGGTGTTTCTTGGTGGATAGAAGGTTTTTCTTCTTGGTAAATTTTTCTCTCATGGTTCATTGGGGTTTCTTCTAGATCTACATCTCTCTCCCTTTGTTCTCTAGATGTACATCCATTTCATGTAGATATAGGGTTTTTGTTTCCTTGGGTATTGATTTTAATTCTTTTGGATAATAGGGAAGGGGATCTAGATCAGTTTTGGTGGTGCGTTCCCTGGATTTGAGGTACGATTGCTTGTGGGTCGATTTTGCCGTAACCCTTAAGGTAGTTGGATTTTCTCTCGACTCCACTTTTCTTGATCCAGAATATTGGTTCCAATTAATTTTTTGTGATTAAAATTAATTTTTCTTTGATGAGATAATTTGGTTTGAAATAATATTGGTTATGTTTTGGGTAGTTTTGGGAAAAGGGGGTTTTGTGGTGAAATTCTCTTGTTGTGAATTTGAAAAAAGAGATTTTAAAATGGGTGCTAGGATTATTTTGTGAAAATGGTTGATAGAAATGGGTTTTCACTAAATGGGTTGTTTTATTGAAATTTAAATTTTTCATTTAAGATTGTTTAAGGATGTTTTCAATAAATTTTGGATTTATTAATGTTTATTGGCATGTAATGGAAATGGTTGATTGGAGGTTGTTGTGGACTTAGTGGGTCATATTATTGGTTATGGATTGTTTGAAATGTTGTGTGGAAGTGGAAAATATGTACCAGTATAATAAGGGGATGTTTAGTGGATGTAAGGGCCACCATAAAAGGATATGTGGGTGGGAAGTACCATTAGTAGGAATGGGTTAATGGGTTTGATGGAATCTCCACCATTTTTGTTGCCATGTTGTTCATTGATTTTTTAGATGGAAATTGTTGTGCTAATGTGTAAAGGTTGAAATGGATTGTGGCATGTTTTTTTGGATTTCCCTTGGTATCTAGGTTTGTTTGAGGTGGCTTGGTAAGTGTGTGTTTGGCTTAATGTAATGGTTTAACTTGTGATTATTTTATATAAACTATTTTATATAAATTTTCTAACATTTTTATCCTAGTGGAATGTGTAAGGAATTAATTTGGGGAAAACCTACTGAGTATTAGTACTCACCCCCTACTTTGGAACATGGGTGATTTTTTGGATTTTTTATTCTGGGACACAAGTAAAGTTAATGAATGTAAATGCTAGTGGCTTGTGATGATGCTTAGGAGATGTGTTAGTACTTGGAGCATGGAGCTTGGTGCGGAGATGTGGAGCATGTCTGGGTTTATTTTGCGGTATCATGTTTCGTCTTCCACATAGTACAATGATATTGTGTTGTGTTTTATTGATTTTGGGTTGTATTGTGGAACAAATTTCTTTTCTTTTTGTAATACATACTTGAATGTTTTATTAACATGAATTATATAGTCTTTGTTAGTAAATGGTTAGGTTGGTTTTGTCATAAGGGAAAATCATTCCCCAATTTGTTATCGAATCCCTCAACATTTATTTCGAGCCTTTGGCACCATAGGAATGCTCCTCAAGGCCAAGTAGCATTCCCCCTCCCACTAAATACAAAGGTATGGGGTGAGATGTTACAAGTGGTATTAGTTTGTTCGGTCCTTGGAATTCATGAGAGAGCAGTTTTTCGATCCATGGTGTCAATCGTTGGTCTTGGTGTTGACATTCGTTGAAGGAATATTCCTTGGGTCAAGATGGTAGCAATGCGTATGATTGTTGAGACATGGTATTTATTGCATAAAAGGACACAACTAACCATTTTATGATGAACTTCAAGTTACCAGGGAGTTGGGTACATAAGTGTTTAGAGACACTTATAGGCATTGGATATCTCATTGTCGTGAGTGTAGCTAATGAGATGAGCATGGCATACATGGTATAAATGACTTCCCATTAGGAACCATATTTCATTGGGGTATAATAAATCATGGTGTGATATGAATGTGTTGATTTTGGAAATCTGTATTGGGTTTCAAAACAAAAATATTTGATACATGGAAACATGTAGTATTTTGAAAATAGGTTGATTTTCGAAATAAGTGGGAGATTTAAAAATAGTGTAATATGGGAAATGTGAACTTGTGGAAAGCCTGGCTGTGATAGCAATAGTGTAATTGAATTGGAATTTGTGAATAAAACATTTATAAAATATAATGACTTATGGTTGTTTTGGTATTGATAGAAATAGAACTCGGTAGGCATGATAGAGACCAACCAGAGGAGGCTGATGAATATATGTTTGCACCCATGCCCCAAGTAAACATCTTCTAGTGCAGAGTATAGTGAAATATTTCCAAGTAGTAGGAAGTGCGAATAAAGTGGATGAACCAAGGAATTTAGATCAAGCGATTCAGTTTCAAATGCAGAATCCACCCATCTTTGGGTGTGATTCAGAGCCAGAGAGGGTAGAAGCATGGTTGAATAGAATGAACAAGATATTCAAATTCTAGGAAACACCTCTAGAGTTTAAAGGGATGTTATCAATGTAAATGTTGAAAGATCTTGGCCTTTAGTAGTGGGAGTTGGTGTTCCTTGCTGGAACGGATCAAGGTATGACATGCGATGGATTTGAGGAATTTTTTATCTAAAAATTCAACCCTCATACATTCGGAATTCAGTCACAATATATTTCTTCCATTTGAAATAGGAGAACCATTCTGTAACGTAGTATGAATCCATGTTCATAAACTTATTGAGGTTTTCACTTGAGGTGGTGGGTAGTACATCGTTGAAATCTCGTATCTTAAAAAATGGTTTGAGGTAGGATATTCGATCTAAGATAGAAGTTCTATTTATAGATGATTATACAGAGATGGTGAATAGAGACTCAGTGTACGAAAGAGATATCTTGGGAGCTATAAGTAGAGGAAGTGTATTTGTCCCTGTAGGGAATAGTGGGAACTAGAACGATGGGTTTAAGTAGAAGAGGGAAAATTATTTCCAGGGTAAGAGTAGGGATCTGAATCTAACCACAGGATCCGTGAATCTTCCTCCGAAGCCTCAGAGTATGATGAGATATTTTCAATGTGGTTGAATGATCCACATCAAGTGGGATTTTATGGAACAACCTCGAGCATGTCATAATTGTAAGAAGATGGGGAATCTGTATCATTATTATCGGAATTCTCTATGGTCGAGTGTCCGTGACACTCCTCAGGGGTTGTAGGGATCTTATGCGTCGACGGGATGGGGGTAGCAACATACCCTTCAATAGCAGGGTATAGTGGGTCATGGTGATTCTCAGAATACAACAACTCCTTAGAATGGAAATAAAGAGCAGAGTGTGGTATGCAAAGAGTTATTGGGAGCTGAGAAGGTTGTGGTGGGTGATCATTCAGGACAATTCATGGTGCGAGGTACATTTCTTTTAAATTCCATATTGATGAATGATTTGTTGGATACGGGTTCTTCAAATTCTTTTCTTGCTTCTCACATCATCAATTTTTTGGGTATTCAAATGGAAATGATGCCATATGTTTGGTAACTAAAAACTCCTCCAGGTCAAAGAGAGTTTGGAGACATCCTATGTTGAGGCTGCTGTTTAGTTTTGGATGGCATTGAATTGATAGGGAACTAGTCATTGGTTGAGATGGATGTGTACTATATAATCCTTGGATTGGATTAGATGACAATGTTTATGTCACACATTGAATTTTATGCATGAATGGTTAGTTCTAAGATAAAGTATGGTGTGAGACATCTCTTTAGAAGAGAGAAGAATGGGAAGAAGGGTGAAAAAGGATTGTTGGAACTAGTGGTTGGCACAATATAATACCATTAAGCAGCTTTCTCATTGGGTGTAGTTGAAGGTGTTGAGTAGAGTGTTCTTCCACTAGTCGTGGATCCATTAATGGATGTATTTCTTGAATAATTCTCAGGGTTTACAACCATGAGAGATGTTGAGTTTACGATTGATCTCCTTCTGGGGACCATTCCCATCCCACTTACGTCTTTCCAAATGGAACCAAAAAAATTGCAGGAATTAATGGTTAATTTGGAAGAGTTATGAAACAAAGGGTTCATCTGAAAAAACATGTCTTCGTGGGTAACACAAGTTATGTTAGTTAAAAAGGAAGACAAAACATTGCAGGTCTGTGTTGATTATTGTATACTTAATCATGTTATGATAAAGAACTAATATCAACTTCCATGAATTGATGATTTCTTTGAGTAGTTGAGGTGATCTCAGTGGTTCTCCAAGATTAAATTATGATCAGGGTATCATCAGCTACATGTGCGGAAGGAGGATATTCAAAAAAAATCTTTCAGAAGTAGAAATTGCCATTACAAGTATGTGGTTATGCCCTTTGGTCTAACAAATGCACCAGTGGTGTTCATGGAATTAATGAATCATATATTTCAAATATATTTGGATTCTTTTGTGGTGGTATTTTTTGGATGATATACCAGTGTATTCGAGGACAATGGTAGAGAATTGGTAGCACTTGGAAATCGTATTTGGGATCTTGAAGGTTCATCGGTTGTATGAAAAATTGTCAAAGCACAACTTTTTGATATATGAGGTTCGTTTCCTTGCCCATTTTATTTTTGAGCCGGGTGTTTCTGTTGATTTGAAAAAGATAGAGGTAGTTTTCTCCTGGAAACCACCAATGAACGTTTTCGAGATATGGATCATCTGTTGTCTAGCTGATTATTATCGATGTTTTTTTGTGATTTCCCATAATTGGATTCACCATTGACATCATTGACAAGGAATAATGTTCTATTTCAATGGGATGAGTAGTTTGAGAATTGTTTTGAAGAGATAAAGGGTTTCCTTACATAAAAAAAAATCCTAGTTTTTCCAGAACCTGGGAAAGGGTACGTGGTGTACAGTGACACATCAGGATTAGGGTTGGGGTGTATTATCATGAAAGGGGATCATGTGGTTTCACATGGCTCACAATAGTTGAGGTTGCATGAGAAGTACTACCCAACACATGATTTGGAGTTTGCAGAAATGGTGCATGCTTTAAAAATTTGTCATCATATATCCTCTATGAGAAATTTACAGTGTTTATCGACCATAAGAGATTAAATCATTTCTTCTCACAAAGGGATTTGAACATGAGGCAAAGGGGATGGACGAAATGTCAATAGATTTTTGATTTTGACTTAATGTACACACCAGGGAAGGGAAATTAGGTGGTGGATGCATTAATTAGAAAATCATATTCTCAAGTGGTGAAGCACATATCAGATTAGTGGAAGTTGGTGTAGGTCATAGCCGACATGCGGTTGGAATATGAGGACCAAGGTGATATATCATTCTTCATTCCAGTTTCGTTGGTTCCTGACTTGGCTAGTTTGGTTAAAGAGATACATGCAATTGATTCTGAGTTTATAGAGATGAGTTCAAAACTCAATAGTGGGGAGAAAATTGAGAACTAGGAACTGAATGAGAATTAATTCATGTGTTTTTGGAATCAGATGGTGGTACTAGTGGCTTATCAGGAGGAAATTATCAGTGCTTTTCATCATTCCAGGTGGTATTTCCATCCTGAAATACAGAAAATGTATAAGTAATTGAAGACACAGTTTTGGTGGTTAGGTATGAAAAAGGATGTGATTGAGTTTGTTTCTTGATTCTTGACTTGTCATCAAGTCATGGTAGAGAAATCATGGAAAGCAGGAATTTTTCATTATTTACCTATCCTAGTGTGGAAATGGGAGAATATAGATATGGAATTTGTTATGGGTATCCCAAGAATGATCAGGAATCACGATTCCATATGGGTGATAGTAGATCGGATTACAAAGTCATCCCATTTCATCATGATTCATGAATCTCATACGGTGGAGGATCTATCCAAAATCTATATCTGGGAGGTGGTAAAGAGGCATAGTGTTCCAGTTTTGATTGTATCAGTAAGAGATCCAAGTCTCACATCTTGTTTTTGGAAATCATTGAAGCAACCCATTGGGACACAGTTGACTATGAATATGGAATGTCATCTTTATACGGATGGAATATATGAGAGGATGATACAACATTGGAGGATATGTTAGGTCTTGTGTGATGAACTTTGATGGTTCATGGGAGGAGAACTTACCGTTGGTGTAGATATCCTATAATAATATTTATTAGACTTCGATACATATGGCTCTGTTTTAGGATTTATATGGGAATCTGTGTCATTCTCTAATATATTGGGTGTAAACATGTGAGACTTTGATGATTGGACCGAGCCTTTTCCAAGAGACTATGAAGAAAATAATGTTGACTAGGAAGAAGATAGAGATGACTCAATGTTGTTAGAAATCATATGTGGACTATCTTTGATGTCTGTTGTCATTCAAGGTGGGTGATCATGTGTTTTTAATAATATCTCCTAGGTAGGGACATAGTCGATTTGGCAAGAAAGTATTGTTATCTATGAGGTATATTGATCCTTTTGAGATAATTGAGAGGATTGGAGAGGTGGATTATTGTTTGGCATTACCACCACACTCTAGAGTGGTGAACAATGTGTTTCATGTGTCATAGTTGAAATAGTATAATCCAGATCGTGTACATGTTATTTATTGGGATCAAGTTATGCTAGAACCTGATTCTTTTTTGGGGCACATGCCAGTGAGGATTTTGGATAAGCAAGAGAAATTATTTCATGGTAAAAGCATTGGATTAGTTCATTTTTTTGTGGAATAATGTTCAGATTTTAGAGGAGACTTGGGAGTGGGAGAAAGAGATGGCCAAGAAATGTCTGAAGCTCTTTCCACAAAGCAATGATTCCGTATTTTTGGGGGATGAAAAGTCCAATGGTGGGGAGAATTTAGCACCCTCAGTTAGAGGTAAGTAGCATTGTGATCCTTTTATCTATTTAATGTCCATGGGATGATTTGGGATGATGTTGGGAGTGTTTGGAATAGTTTAACTAAGTTTGGGGGATTTTACTAGGGAGCACAGTTAGGGCACAGTTAGGGGAAACCATGTGGGTTCTCAAGGAAACCGTGCTGGGGGAGACAATAGGCTTCACATGTCTTGCACACTGTTTTTCAAACTGTGCGAGGTGACAATGTGGACCCCTCCACTTGAGACTATGGTGTGGAAATAGTTAGCGCATGGTTTTCCAAACCGTGTGGACTAACTGTGAATCCGCTTAAAGGAAAGGTTTTTTAAATTCGGTCTCCCTTGGGCTTAACCTATTTCACTCCAATTCTCCTCCCACCCGAGCCTCACTCAAGATTTTGGACTCTCAATGGTTTAAGGTGCTCTCACACTCATTTTGGAAGAAAATTGAAGGGTTTTCTTTGTGGATTTAAGGCAGTTCTTCTCGGGTAAGTCTTCTCTTATGGATATTTGTGGTTTCCTCTAGATAAACATCTCTCTCTCTCTCTCTCTTGGTTTTCTATATCTACATATGTTTCATTTAGATATAGGGTTGGGGTTGCATTATGTGTTGAATTTATGGCTTGTGGATGTTAGGGAAGGGGATCTAGAGTGGTTTTGGTGGTGCGTTTGCCGGATTTGAGGTGAGATTGCTTGTGGGTCTATTTTGCTGGAACCCTAAAGGAAGGTGGATTCTCCCTTGACTCCACTTTTCTTTAACTGGATGATTGGTTAAAATTATTTTTTTGTGCTTAAAATTAATTTTGTTTTGATGAGAGAATTTGGTTAGAAATCCCTTTAGTGATGTTTTTGTGGTTTTTGGGGAAAATGGGGTTTTGTGGTGAAATTATCTTGTTGTGAATTTGAAAAAGTATATTTTAAAATGGGTTTCTAGGATTGATTTGTGAAAATTGCTGATGAAAATGGTTTTTTAATAATGGGTATGTTTTATTGAAATGTGAATTTGGAGTGTAAAATGGTTGAAGGTTGTTTTCAATAAATGTTGGATTTATTGAAGTGGATTGACATGTAATGGAAATGGTTGATTGGATCTTGATTTGGATTTGGTGGGTCATATGCATGGTTATGTATTGTCTAAAATGTCATGTGGAAGTGAGTGGGAAGTACCACTATAATAAGGGGATGGTTTGTGGATGGAAGGGCCATCATCAAATGATAAGTTTGTAGGAAGTTCCACTAGTAGGAATGGGTGAATGGGTTGGATGAGAGTTCCACCATTTCGGTTTCCTTATTGTGCATTTCGATGCAAGATGGAATTGGTTGTACGAATGTGTAAATGATGAAAAGGCTTGTGTCATGTTGGTTTGTATTTTCTTTGGTTGCTTGGTTTGGGTGAGGTGGCTTGGTAAGGGTGTGTTTGGCTTATTGTAATGGTTTCACTTGATATTATTTTATATAAATTGCTTTATATAAATTTACTAATATTTTTATCATAGTGGCGTGTGTAAAGAAGTCATTTGGGGAAAAACTACTTGGTATTAGTAATCTGCCGCTACATTGGAACTTGGGTGATTTTGTAGATTTTGTATTCTAGGACATAGGTAAAGGTAAATAATCTCATTGTTAGTGGATTGTGGTGATGCCTGAGAGATGTGTTGGTCCATGGAGTAGGGATCTTGGTGCAGAGATGTGGAGTGTGTCTTGGTTTATTTTGGGGTCTCTTGTTTAGTCTTCCACATAGTACTCAAATATTGTATCAGTTTGTTTTGGTTTTAGGTTTTATTGTGGAACAACTTTCTTTTATTCTGTTAATACATGGTTGAATGTTTTATTGACATGCATCATATAGTATTTGTTAGTGGATTATTTGTTTGGATTTATCTTAAGGGAAAATTGTTCCCCTTTTTTTTCTTGAAGCCCTCAACATTTATTTCCATCATTTGGCACCATGGGAACGTCACTTAAGGAAAATTAGAATTCCCCCACACACCCAAGCCAATGGGATGGGGTGGGATGTTATAGTCCCAAAATCTAGTTGATCCCTTGTCACTCAAGGTTTTGTCCCACCTTACAAACTCATGAGGCCTCTATCATTCAATTCTTCTAGAATAACAAATATATTGGTAGTCTCATCCAACCTAGGGAAACTACCATCAACTCCCTAAGAAATATCTGCATCAAGTTCAAGGTAAAAGAGTCTATATTAAATTGATAGTAAAGAACACCTATCATCCAAGTCTCAATAAAAAACAACTCATCACTCACTATTTGATAGTAATAGGACTGATCAAATTCATGGGATTTTCATAGCCCTTCCACTATATATAGGATGGATATTAGGGGTGGCACACTACAATTAGTATGTATATCTTTCATGGTTTGAGAACATCAAGATGATATTCTATAATAAGGATATGAAAGATTACAAATTTATAATAAATGATGCATTTATGGACTTACTTATACCCCACAATCGATGTATTGGGATTTTGGGTTGACTAACATGTTATTAGAGCCCTGGTGAAAGTATACTTTAGACACTGCACCTATGATAGTTTCCTTGGCATATTAACTGAACTCAACACTAACTTTATATTGTTTCCCTACGTTCCCAAACCATTAGCCACATAAATATTAACTCAAATTACCATCCTTAATATATACCTGTTATGATACCATTTTTCACATCCTGAATTATTAGAGACTTTACTGGGCCTAATAAATGCAAAAGGTGACACCTCAAGCTGATCTAAAATGTACCAGGGTTTTCTGACCAACACCATGTAGGCGTATCACACACATAGGAGGCTTTAGACTATAAAAACATACACTATACTCATATCTCTAATGCATACAGTAAACAATAACATAAGTAAGATATAAATAATACAGTTAATTATAAAAAATGTAACAAATACATGATACATATACTGAGACCGACAAGATAACTAATATGAATAAAATATAATATAAATGGGATAAAATACATTCCAAAAAATCAAAATGGAAAAATTAAAAATGCTAAGATGAAAAGACCCTCACTACAAGATAGCCCCGTTATGAATAACTCTTGAAACCACCAATGTGATGCGAACACTTTATCTATCTGGATCACCAAGAATAAAATCTAAACAAGTTATGTAAACCTCACTCTCAAAAATCAATCTCTAACCTCTATTTCATTTTCCTCAACACAACACATTTGGTTCTGAAGACAATGTAAGGGTGAGTATAAACATACATAGTAAGATACCCCAAAAAATATAAAGGGTGTATGAAGTAATAATAAATTTGTCTCTTAGAACTAGAGATATCCAGAAAGGGGAAAACAAGGAAAAATAGAAAACCCAGTCCATTCTAGATTCTCAACACTGTGGAGTCCCTGAAATGAAGTCAATAAGAGTAATCCAGATTTGAAAAAACACTAACGGAATCTGGGATTCTGAGTAGCACTAGTGATCATTACCCCAAACCTATAAAGCCACCACGTATTCATATCTTAGGGTCCAAAGAACACTAAAGAGTCCAAAAAAATAAAGTCGATATAAAAATACAACATCACATATCAATGGAAACCCACAGGGTGTAGAAGAATCCAAATTCTCACTAATGTTATCATTTTATATGCTTCTAGTAGCCACACCGCCTCTAGAATCCAATAAGGGGAGTCTTATAAAACCAAAATCATCCTTTTCACCCAATGTAGTGTGTACTACCTGATGGTAAAGAGTATTAAAAGGTATGGTCATAGGATCTAATAAACTTCAATATTCAAATATCAAACATTAAAATCCTTCCAACTGTGTTTTTCCATGCAATTTTTCAGTCAAGAATCCTGGATAATCAACACGATCATTCCCTGAAATGACGTTGGAGGATCTTTTTAACTGTACTATAGGTGAAATAATAAATCTAGTGGAGGATCCCTATAAAATGAGGTATATATATTGGTGAATTACTAATACACATATTGAGGATACTTACCCAAATTATTTGGATGAATAACTAACTATATCCGATTTTGTTGGTAGAGGATCACTACCCCACGTTTATATAATGTAAATACCAACTCTTTTGGAGGATCTCAGTACCAGTGGGTGAAATATCTATTCCAACTATAAATAATATTTAGGAAATCCTTGTACTATTGAATTATCCAAGGTCAAGGGGATACACATGACATTTCCTATGGGTATATGATATCTTGTCCTAAGTTAGACACCTAGTTAAGATCTAGAACCCAATGTGGAATGAAAAATTCAAATACACTATGTGTTATTCTCATTACAATGTTTGTTTCATTAGGGCTCAACACTTGGTGTGTTACACTTCTTGAGTCATGTCTTATTGAGTGGTATACAAGGTGTGTCCTCAGCCTATATAGCATGTGAGCTACCTAGACTTCCATGGGTGCATTCCCACTGTGTATAATGAGTTAGTCTGTCTAGGGTCACATAAAATGTGGTCCAACCATAGGGCCATGTGATATTTTTCTCCACAAGAAACCATATTAATGAAAAAATTTGATTGACACTGAATGTGTTCTTTTGAACTAAACGTCATGTTATTAGGGAATTTCAATAAGGTTATCTTCTTCCTGGAGATTCAGTTACCACACCACAACCTCTATGATCTCCATTGAAGAACATCCAATCATCGGCTGAGTGTTATTAATGTATCTATGAAAATTAGATCCCAGAAACTACTAATCAAGAAAACAAAGTGTCATCACCATCTATGTAAATTTTTTTTATCATTTATATCCAAAATTATGAAAACATGATCACCCAATCCTTATTTGATTTAACACAACCATTATGGATCCTCTTCCTTGTCATAATTTGTGAAACTAAACATATAATATTTATCTTCAAAACCAATACCAGATCCCGTAATTAATTAGTTTTACCAAAATGGTCAAACTATTTGTCAAAAAAGTGAAATTATACATTTTTACTCCTTGACTTGGACCTATTATGATTTCAGATTACATAGGATCTATGTTTGATCCTTCCTCCCTTTCCTTACAAAGTATTCTCTTGATTAAATGTTGTTAACAAGTCTTATTAATTAATGAGATTAATTTATTTGTTATTAATTCTATCAGCATATTCTTATAAGAGTAGAATATTCATAATTATATTTTTAGTGAGGTTGATGATGTGGTCCAATAATCCTCATAAACATTGGAATAAAATCTAAACACATTTTGTATCCCTTATATAGTATCCCAACATTGAGAGCTAAGAAAAAAAGGTATCTTGGGTGTTGATTTGTTTAGTCATAAATAATGACTCCACTATTCAATGATTATACAATTTCCTCTTCATGAAAATTATATTTTCTATTTTCTTGGGCTTATAAATCTTCATTATAGCATCTCATATTTATATAACTATTTTTTTCATAATTCTTGAAATAAACCTATTGTCTAAGTCAAATTAATGTTGAAAATTAAATTCATATCCAAATCATTACATTTATAATTCATTAAACCCATTAGTTATTCACTAACTACCAATATCCAATGATTGAGATATACCATATTACCTAATATATATATATATATATGATTATTTTTTGGTCAAGAATTAAGATGGAAATGGACAAGAGGTTGTGGGAATTTTCATTCCATAAAAATTAATCAAAGTATAAAATTTATGTCCTTAAATTGAACTATTTAAATATTAAAAAATTAAAACACACCAGTATAAGAAAATAGAGAGAATACAAAATGAAATAATTAGAAATTTGAAAACTGTAATTTTATATTAGTTCATATCTAAATGATTTTATATCTACTATTGAAACACCAACTAAGAGTATAGAAACCACTATTCTATATCTCATTTTAAGGAGTATAAAAAATACTTACATCTAAATTCTCCTCCAATAGATACTTTAAAAAAATCCCTTTTCCTTTCTAGGTTCGAAAAAAATCCATCCTTTTATAGGAGAAGACCCAACATAGAATTTTATAAGACAAATCCTAACCTCTTCACTTTTTCAGTTTAGATAAAACCATGAATCTTATGGGGAAAACCTAACCTAAATTTTTATAGGTGGAGACCCAACATATACTTTATAAGGATTACTCCTGAACTCTTCTATGTTATAGGTCAAGAGGAAACCGGTCTTCAATGGGGACAGACTAAACCCTGACTCTCAACGGTTTTGTCCCTTCATATAATATTTTATGGGTTATGAAAAACTCAGTCTTATAAGTGGATAAACTAAAACCTTATGTACCTTCTTTAATGTAGTGTAAACCTATGAAAAAAATGAGTTTATAAAATACAACAGTTGTAAATATAACACAATTAAAGAATAAAATATTTAAACACACTTAATTATTATTGATGAAAATAATGGAGAATTAATTTAGTAGATCTAAGGCCCTTATGGATGTTGAAATAATTAATCTTGAATAACCATCAATCTAATTTATAAAGAAGAGAAAAAATGGTTTTCCAAGGCACAATTGTAAACTATATTTATTGAAATAGTAAAATTAGATTCATGCCTATTAGGTCATCACCCCATGCTTTCGTATTTTCATCCACAAAAACAACAATAAATATTTTCTCATCTAAAAATTCAATTAATATACTTAATAAATTATAAAAATAAATAATCACATGGAGTAAGATTTTAATTATACCATGAAAAAAAATCTTGTTATACAGAAATAATTATTATAATAACCAACATTTGATATAGTAGTAAATATATCCAGAAATGATGATAATAAATTCCTTGGAATAATAAAATAAATCATTTGAGACTAAATATTCATTTTCCAAATTTAAATTGAAAATTCTATCAAGAATATTTTATAGATAAATAAAATATGTGTATTTTTCAGAAAAGAGAGAAAATTAATATCCATGTGTAGTATCTCAAGATATCGATTTCTGAAAAAATAAAAAAAATATTTAATAACAAGAATTAATTTTATTCAAAATATCCAAAGTATTATGCCTTGTAAGATCATATAATTTATTAGATATCATAGTGAACTGAATTGGAATATTTTTGGATATGATATAATGATATCATAGACATTTCCATTTCAAAATAGTCAATTTTTTATAATCTAAAATTCAAATCCCATCATTATGGGATATATTATATTTAAAATTTCAAAAATAAAATGTATGATATATGAATTCATATAATTAATGATTAAATGGTTTAATACCATTTACTCATGCATTATAATACAAGAGTGCATCTATGCGCACTCATGGAGCCTCCTCGATTGATTTTAAAGGGACCCACTATTACGGGATTCTAGTTTAATTGAGTTAATTTTTTTTGATTCTCCCCCTCCCCAAACCAAACTTTCTTCACCCATAATTATAGATGAGAGATAATAACATATCATGACTTGAATAATCATCATTCTCAAACGTTAGGTGATTCATAATGATCTCATGGATACACCATGGAGTACGGATTCCTTCAATGGCCTCTAAGATATATTTTTCAAGATTATAATATATAATATATTTATGACAACTCATAATTGTAAAAGTATATAGGTAGTGTAATGAATTTTTGTACAATATGGTTTCAGTATTCACACATGGTAGGTATTAATAAATATGGTTTATAATCACTTTATCTACCTTGAATGAGTTTTTTTGATTTATAAAAACCATTTGGGAATTATAATTTCACTAAACCAAATAAATTATTATCTTGCCAATGGGAATTATTCATCTTAGTCTTTTTATCTTGATTTTTTCCACTGTTGGGACACACAATCCATCTTAAACATTTACAATTTTATAATACTATAATAAAATAATCTCAATAAAATTTTAATTTAAAATATTTATTAGATTCATAATCAAAGATAATTCTAAAATTTATGAGAATTGTTAATAAAAATATATGAATACTAATGATCTTGAACCTTACATTGATACTACTTTTTGAGACTAAAATGATTGGATTATAGTGTGTTTATAATAAAAAATATAATAAATAATGTGAAAATTTACAATAATATAACAAAAACATTATGTAATTTCAAAACCTCCCAAAATAATGTGTGTTAAAATATATGGGAAAATAAAAGGATCACACGATGAGTAATATGGATACACACCATCTCAATCTATCCGAAAGAGAAAAATATTAGTTATCTCTTGAATAATTTGATCAAAAAGCTTAAAAAATAGACACACACACATATATACTAGCACTATATAACTAGATTTAGGACAAATATTATTGGTGATGATGTTAAAAACAATTGGAAAGTTCTTTCACCTCTCCTCCCCTTACTAAACTTTGATAATATCATTGGTAGGTTTACATACCCACCCTCTCCTTCCATGCCTAACACATTGAAAATGAAGAGGGATAAGGATAAAAATATATGAAAATTAAAATGGGACAACTTTGAAGCTTAGAAAAGTTTGGGGGATCTATTTACAAAACATTGACTAGTTTTTACCCACCAATATCCCTTACTTCTGAGCATTATCCTACCAACCTAACTACTAGTTGTTTGAGTTTTTTATTTCCTCTATATCAATTTCACTTTAATCATTTGGGTAATTTTCTATTTCTAGGAATTGTGATTTCATCCTCATAGTATATTTGAAATTACCATTTGTAGTAATAAATAATGATTGAATTTTTATTATTGAATCAATATATTTTTTACATGTTCTTAAACTAAAATTTACTCAACTCTACATTAGTTATTTAAATAGTACATATTAAAAGAAGATTATAAATTAGGATTAATCATTGAAAAATTATTTATTGTCACATATTAAAATATTTTTTTTCTAGATTTTAATTTTTTTTAATTTTTTTAGAAATATTAAAAATTATATATATTTTTAGAAAGATCATATCTTAAATGTAAAGTGTTATAAACTTTTCCAATATGTTATGTCAAACACACCATAAATTTATTCAAATTTCATGTTGAAAAATACATTTTATATTTCTTATTTTTGGTTACATGAATAATACTTATTAAAAATTATCAATATAACATATAATTTATGAAAGTTCATTTTCACCAATTTTATAAAATTAATTACTAAAAATATATTTATTTTTTAAGTTAATAATTTTTTTCTAGAATTTAAGTGTTTGTTTTTTTTAAAATAGAATATACACTATTTATTTTATCAAACTATATCATTCCCCTCATTTTATTATCATCATAGGTTCCAATCATCCCCCAACCACTATATTTTTTTATTTTATAAATGAGTGATATGTTATAATAATGTGTAACTAATGGTTTTTTGTTAGTTTATTTTAAGTTATTTTTTTAACTAAAATCCAATATTGTATTTTTATATGTTTAGATAACAATTTATTTTTTTCATTATAAATTTCTATTTAAATTGAGGGTAATTAGTTATGAGTAGATAAAAGTTTTATTAGGTCTATTGGAACAATGATACTATAAGATAAGGGGAGGGTTGATTAGGGTTACAATTTCATTATTTAACTCAAATAGATAATGTTCATATGTTGGGAAGAATAAATAAAAACTATAAAAACTAATGAACCATCTATAATTTGTTTAGAAAATAAATGTGATAACTTAATTTTACATGGTTTACGACATATGGTTGGATATAAATAGCGTACACAAAATTATGTGCTATTTTACCAAAAATAAATAATCACAGTAGGTGATTAAAATATCCTAAAAAGAGTCACTATAAACCCAAGGTCACTACCTTTATATTACTATCCATACACTGATTAAATAAAGATAATCCAGGTTTATTTACATCTTCATCACGCTAAATGAATATTAAAAAATATAATCAATAAACTATCTAGATTTGGTCTTCCTATATTATTTATAGCCTCCAATGAAAATCAAGTATTCAATAATGATCATCAAAACTCCATAAAAATAAAAGTAGGAACTCTAAATGTGAGTTAATTGTCGCAATATCTATAAAATTTTATCAATTTTGATTAATATAGTCATTCATAGATAATTAATTTTATTTGAAACTCCAGAATTGTAATATATTAAATTCCACATGTACAAACCTTATTGGAAATCAAATTCATCCACTGTATATGAATTAACATATATATGAAAATTTTATTTCTAAATAATATTTAAAGCCAAAATAAATCAATAAAATGTTAATAAATATCATAAAAATGAATTGTTTATACTATCTATGAAATATTTAGGTTTGTTCAATACTATGGATTCAAGTATGATGAACTTTAAATTCAAAATTCGTTAAATATTTATTTATATCCATATTTAAATATCCACATATTAACCCACCATAATGTGATTACCACCAATACATGGAATGGAAATATCACTCTCAATTCCAGAAATCTCCAGTTTACTTTCCAAGAAAACATCAGACACCATGGAAACCACTATGATGAATTGGTTTTCTCTAAATAGCCATCTATAAATTATGTTTTAATCCTTATTTCCCAATTTTTAGATAATAATACACAAACATTTTTTAGTAGAAATGACCATAATTATGGAATGACCAAATATAATAATTCATTTATTATTTTACAGAGGTACTATAAATAAATCATCCACCATGCACGATAAACATTTAATTAAATTACCATGGACCATAATTTAAACCATGATGTGGTTGAATATCCAGAAAACCTTATATATTTCTTTAAGAAAATGTAATCCATTAAAACTATAGATATATGATTTTTCATTATTCAAAGAACTATGATATGATACCTTCTATTATGGTATAGGTCACTTTTCATCAACATTTGTTTTCTAATCTTTCCAATAATTATCCACTCTTCTCCAAGATCCAACCTATGTCATATTTTATCCTTTATCCAAATTTTTAGAAATAGATTGAAAAAAACACATAGATATTATGATTTAGAAATAATCACTTTCAATCCAATATTTATGTCTTCATATATTTATTTACCAGTATTCTATACTTCAGGACTCAATTTCTAACATTCTATACCTTTGGGATTATTGTAAATACTAAGCGAAATTGAACACTTATAATACTCCATCCAAACCAAATAAAACATGAATAAATCAAATATCACTATATGTTTATAAGAATAATGATCTATGTAAAAACAAGAGATAAATATAGAGTTTACTCAATGTACATATATAATTCTTCTATAATAAACCAATTTTAACCACTGATTTCATATTAATAACTATGTATTAATTTATCCGTGATTTTATTTCAATATTATCTTATCTACCCTATATCTTGTAAAAATTATTCCCCCTGAATATTATAATTCACCTTGATATGATTGTTCTTCTTTGATTCAACTTGTCAATATAATTATCCTTTGATTCTAATTTTGAATTCCAATCCTTTATTAATATATTTCATCATTTCCATAAAATTTTAAAACACTCTACCCCTTTGATTATAATCCCAATGTGTAATAAATATTTCAAACATAAATACACTTTATAGACAATGTAATCATGTTGGAAGAGTAAAATTTTAAAACCTTCACAAACCGAGGGAAGTTATTGAATACTGATATTTGACAAATTTATTTCGAATAATTCTATTTCTAATGGTTTTTTAAATATTTCCCCCACTTATTGATTTGTAACTATGTTGTCCACCTTCAAAACTCTTTAATATAATTTATCATTAATAATATTATATAGGATTTTTATTTGAATCATATGAGGGTGTTGTACTAGGTTCTTTATCAATTAGATAGTATTTTTTCTCTTAATAAATCTCCATTGAAACTTATACTTATTCACCAAGATTCTATAATTATTTCTTCATCCATATAAAGTTTTTATATTCATTTTTAATACAAATATTTTGTATCTTATATCCTAAGTGATGTACTATATTTCTCCTTGTTAATACATTTAATATATTTTTCCAACTAATAATGCTCTTACACTAGTGTATTTTTTATATTAAACATCTAAAATCTATTTCATATTTTTGGATACCAATTATTATCAATATTTTATTAGACCAAACACTAATACATAATCAAGGGAAGCATGAATATACAGCATGATTCCTTTTAAAGTTGTTATTTGAGCTTAGTTCATATTAATTTGAAACCATGTATCAAAAAAAGTAATATAAACTATGTCTAGGATTTTATTTTCAAGTAAAACAAGCTTCCAATTATTGTTCGAAATAGTGTATGATTACTGACATTTCCATTTTCATTTTTTCTCTGTTTAGTTCCAAATATAATTATAGTTGAAACTAGATTTTAATCATGCATATCAAACTTCATCAAAACATTTCCTATATATTTACATAATAAATAAAAGAGTACTTCACTTTTTTGAATAAATTGAAACCCAAAAAAAGTTGGCTCACATATCATTGATATCTTGGACTTCAGTAAATTAAATGTATAAAATTTCTCTACTAATTTCTTCTTTATTATACAATAGATAATATTATTAACAAATATGAGTACTATTCGGCCCACTTGATTTGTGTTTTACTTTTTATCATTGTAGATAAAGTTTAATGATTTTAATATATTTTAAAAAGTACATTTTACAAGGTTTATGATCCCAAGAACATAAACATGGAAGGAAGGTTCTTGATCAATGTGTGAAAACATAAGGATTTGTGTTCTAGAATACGAAGAGGAGAGGAATATTATATTTGAGATAGTAATTTGATTAATTACATTATTTAAATGTAAAATATAAAGATTTTTTGGAATTGAAAATTCATTCACATGGAAATAATAGTTTCAAGGTCTATTTTTTTATATTCTTTTTAGAGAATTTGTTCAATAAAATTTAAATAATTTGTGTTTAGAGTTGAGTTTCATGAACAATAAATCATGATGTATAAATTATATGGGATGTTTATAAAGCTATATATGAATTTAAATCCTTAAATTTATCAAGATAATTAAATGGTTATCAAATAAGTACATAAAATTAGAACATTTATGAAAAATGTTTTAAACGTTTGAAGGTATTTGAAGAACTATTCAAATACTCTTTGAGTACTTATTTTCTGTTGAGCTATGAAATATATTTTGGTAAAAATATGATATTTCATTAAGTCTATATGTAATAATTATCTGTGATGATGAGAATAAAAAATGGAAAATTCATGGTATATATATGAAGTGATGCGTACATATGTAATGGGTTCCTTGAGTTAGAGTTGTGAAATTCATAAAGGATGTTGATTCATAATATATATCTTTAACTATATAAGATTTGAATAATTTTACAAGGAATAATATTCTCTATATATTGAATAGGTGATAGTAGATATGGAATAATTGATACTGATTATTAGGGTGAGAATTCATAAAATTTTGGGGATATAGAATAAGTCTTATAATATAGAAGAAATATTGTTATATATGAGGTTTTCGGTAAGTACATAAAAATACCATTATCTTTGGAGTGATTCATTGGTTATTTGAAATTTAGAAAAGTTATGAGACTTCATGAGAGTTATCTAAACATTATTTAAGAGTCATAGAAATTTTTCTATGATTTAATTCAGGTTTAGAGTGGAGAATCGTCTAAGGTAGTACGTAAGGGAAACTTGGAATTTCAAAAGAGTTAAGGAGTCTTTTGCAAGATTCCAGGTTAACAACACGAGGATAATTTATATTCTATAATAGTCACTAACTTATTCCAAAACATTCATCAAAATTTTTTTTTGAAAAATTAAGGATAATAACATCCCAATATTTTAGAATATATTTCTCTTTAAACAAATTTCAAGTGTTCAATAAAATTCTTAACATGATACGTCAAGATTAAAATGAAACATGATTTATTATAATATAACTATTAAATTGATGGGCAATAATATGGTTAAACAAATTTTTAAATATATATCAAAATTTTTCTCTTAATTAAAATGTATCAGTAAATTCATAATACGTTAGCATTAAATATTTATTAATGCTTTTTATGTTTCAAAATTATGATTTCTTCAGAAATTATTTTCTTGAATTTTCGGTATGAATATTATTAATTTTTTTTAAAAATTTTATAAATTTAATTTTGAAAATATTATATCAATTTTGAAATAATTATATCAAAATTATCATGGCCTAAATTTTATTGATTTTTTCTAAAAAGATTTATTTTTTAGTGATTAGTAAAAAATGTTATTTTTTCTATGAAACTATATTTTCTTTTCATTTAATGTTCACAAAAATATTTCAATTTTACATTAATTAAAATTAATTCATATTTAATTATATAAATTATAATTAATTACCTTTTAATCATAACTATATATGATTTTTGTTTAAGTTCATTTTTGGGTTTAAAAACATTTTTTTTTCAAAAATTGTTTTCCATTGGGTTTTGTGGGCATATTCTAAAATGGATTTTTTATTATAGAAATATAATTTTAAAAAAATTATTTTATATTTGGAATTAGGGGGATCTAATTGGACAATTAGTTCACTTTTATTTCTGTTCATTATGAATAATAACTGTGCCAATAATTTTTTCACCTTACTAAGGTTAAAATGGGTAGAACATGGTTAAAACCATGAGATAAGGTCTCAAAATCAACAAAACAATTCCCATATTTAATATAATGGGAGAAACTAGGTCATTAACATAAAATAATCTATATATTTCCACTTAGTTTTATTTTCCCATTATTTAGACATTTATATTATTTTAAGAAAAGAATAAATACGAATTGTCACTCTTTGGAATTTAGGAACACTAATTTTTTTAAATATGTAATTCCTTGTCAATTTATGAGGAAATTTTTACCTTAAATATAAACTTATAACCCTTTAATATTGAAAAATTTGTTACTAAGATCATTTTTAAAACTGGTTAACCAAGGGTTGAACAAAATCATATAGTTTAAAATAATAATTAAAACTATAAAATTATTATTATTTTTATTATTTTAATATAAAATATTCCTTATATTCAATCTAATATCATTTTTAAAAATTTAACATGAGTTAGACAGATATTGTTTTAAAATATTTCATGTATTTAAAAAAATAATTATTTATATTTTATAACAAATTTTATTTTATGAAATGATTTAAAATTAATAAGAATATAATATTTTTTAAAGTTAATTGTAAATGGTTAAATATATTAACCAAGTTAGTTTTATGGGTTAATTTTATTTTTATATTAACTTTATATACCCCTAATGAGTAAAAACATTGATGTCACAATAATTGTCAAAAGGATTAATGGCGGTAAAAACTAACAGATAAGAGTGAAAATATCAAATAAATTGTCTATTTATTATTGGATTATATAATATATAATTACAATTCATCCAATATTTCAATTATATCAATTTTATTCCAGTTAAACTATAAAATTATTTTTTATTAATTTAATACATTAAGTAATTCTACAAGTAACCCTCTCCTCCATTATAAACTACACCTCCTATAATATCTTCCATACAACTTTTGAGACCTATATATCATAAATTACCTCATAAAATATATTCTTATATTCATTTAACACATCTTAGATCTTATATTCTATCCAAAATACAATCCCTTCAAGTCTTAAGGTGTAATCCAAAATACATTTCTCAATGAAGAGGTATAACGCTTTACTGAGGGTTTTTATTTTTATTTCTTCTTATAATGCCAATAAACCCTTGGTATATTTTATGAAATAATTAATTATTTAACTTAAATAAACTTAATTTTTTTATTATGAATTATCATCCATTATGCACCTTCTTTCCCTCTTACAAAAGAAGATATAACTGCTCATACGTACGTATGGATTATAGTCTCCATGTGGCGGTGTAATCCATTTTTCATCATCACATTAAATGTATGGTTTTAATGTTTTATTTAATATATATATATTTAATTTATTATTTTATTATTTTTATATATGGGTAAATTATTTTTACCTATCTTTCATTTCTTCTCTTTAAAAGTGAAAACAACATTCATGTGTACTTACGACCCATCATCTATATGAAATGTTTCATTCATTTTGCAATATTTATCTTTTAGTAATGAATATGAATACAAATAAATATATATAATGAATATATATTATATTTATACCATTAATAAAATTAATTATATTATTATACCATGATCAGATTACAAGGATTGGGACTACTAAACCATAATTCTCTAAAAAAAATAAAACAATTAACACTCGGAAATAATGATTTTAATAAATTATTATTAATAAATGATTGAATAAATGTTATAAGTATATAATATATGATATTATATGTTTTTAGAGGATTATATAATAGACTTATAAAGTCAATTAAATTTATTATTTTGGAGTTTAGAGTGATTTTGAAGAAATTTGAACTTGAGGTATGAGTTTCTCATTTAACTTTTATTTATATGAGATGTATTCCATATTCTCCAGTTATTTTATTTGTGTTATATATATATTTCCCATTAATTTATTTGATGATAATTTCATGAATGTTATGGGTATTTAAAAAACCATTTCATTTTCTCTCTATCGTGAGGTTTTGATACATATATAAAAAAACTTTTCATGGATTTATGTTATAATCTTGTTACTTGATGGCAGTAGTTTTGATTAAGTTTTAGATGATAAAATTTTATGATATACCACTCAAGGAACTCGTGAATTTTATTATCCTATTGTAATTTTATGTTATTACAAGTTTTTCTTCCATTTTCCTCTCTTTAAGAACACAATAGACTAAGGAAAAGTATCTTTTTACACTCTTCAGTAGAAAATCCTTTTTCTTTTATGTCCATGTTTTCTAAAAATGTTTTCAATATTTTTTCCATATTATCCATTTATTTTTAAATTCTTTTTAACCCATGTTTACATTTTAAATTTTTTTTAAAAGGAATCTTCTTATGATTTTATAAATGATATTTTATTTGAAATTTACAAAAAATGTAAATGGAATATATGTGTTAACGTACATGACATGAATATAATTTCCCAAATTCAGTAATTCTAAAATAATTAAAGATAAATTTAAAAAATCACATTTTTATTTTTAAATAAAATTATCTCCTTAATATTTGGGAAATTTTTATATTTTAAATGAGGTATTTTAAAGTGAAAAGGGTATTTTATTAAAGAAATGTTCTAGTGATATTTTAAAGGAATATTTCATCTATGATGATATCCTTTGATGTTACTTGTGCTTTATTGAGGATATGATCCAAAGTTACCATCCATTTTCATTATTTATATTAATTATGATGATAATGATTTAATTATGATTTTATGAACCCCATTTCATTCCATGTTTTAATTTTGTTATGATGGAACCATTATGAAATCTGTTTCTTTTCCATGGGTTGTTCTATGATGAAATGTTGAAATGTTTATAAAAATCATTTCATTTACAAAGGATTTTATATATGATGAATATTATTTGATATTATGTCACAAATATGTATGATTATCCTTATGTGATGGGTGTTCCCATAATTATATATCCCTCCAATGCATTGGGTAAAGTTGGATATCTCATGAGATAATAAGGATTTAAATAGGGAGTGAACCGAATTTAGTAAGAGAATTTTCCAACTATGATAGTCTTGTGAGTGAACCTTAACTTAGGATACAATTTAATGGAGGAGTGATCCCAAACCACTATGATAGTATATTTAGTGGGCCCTGAGTAATGAAGTTATATTCTATGCTTATGTGTATGACACAAACTTATGTCTTATGACAATGTTATTCTCTCATGGATCATTTTATTTGATTCCATTATGATTAATGTCTTATGAACTACCATGATTTATTCTAGTACTCAATATTATGATATTTTATATGTAGGGTATGATTTTCAAATATTAAGATCAAATTCTCATACCCTTATACTGAAGTTATGTTTTATGTTATCATTGATATCCCTATTTTTTACCCTTACTAAGTATATGATGTCACCCATTTTTATGCTTCATTTCCTTGGGATATGAAGAAAGGTTTTAAGTATGATAGATCTAATAAGTATTCTAGTTATAAAGAACTTAGTGGGAGATAATTAAATATCTTATGAACCAATTTTTTATATATCAATATTTAGAAAGACAGTAAACCTATATTATCCTTACATGGATAATTTTGTTACATATTTAATATTTATCTAAAAAGACGTAATATATTTGTATGAAAAGTATAGGTCACTATATTTGGTATCATATTAGGGTTTAATAAATATTTTGAGATGAATATTAGGGGAACTTGGTGAAAATATTGGGGATAATCCTAACTATATGATAACATCCAAAAGGTTTTGTAAGATAGAGATTTTTTAATTTTACTAGAAATAAATTCTTTCCTAGATACTACAAGTGGACATGATTTTTGAATCGATTAATCTAGGGGTAAAATCCATTGAAAGTGTTGTCCAATTATATCTCAGAACTCAGTCTAGGGCATGGATAATGCGCCATTTATTTTGAACTAGTTTTATACTTCTGTGAGATATTATTGGATTAATTTAAATTTTCCTTTTGAACCATTATGAATGATTTAAATAGATGATAACCAAGGGCGACCTAAGCATAACCTAAGGTGTCACAGATTGTAAATAAAGATTCATTATTTAAACATTATATAAATTATTTTTCATGATCTCTCATTATGATTATTGTTTCTCATACTAGGTTTTTTGGTTTTAAACAATGTATTAAACAAGGAATATTTTTGTCAATAGTGAATGTGATAAAAACAATAATAATTATTATCATGAGAAACTAAATTAAATAAGAACTATAATGTGAATCCCTATGATTATTCATAATAATCTATCACAAAATATGATTAACAAAATATTTAGTGTGTTTCGTAATGCATAAGAAAGAAAAGTATGGTATTTTATGAAGCTTCATATGATAATGAACATAGAGGAAAGGAATTTAAATTTAATTCATGTTAAGAATGTGGGAAGGAGAACTCAGTAGAATGTATCAAATGAAGGGGAATAATTTTTCTATCTATAAATGAAGTTCATAGAGAAAAAAATTTGAAAAAAATTAAATCACTTATATTTGTGGAACTTGGGAATTGTCCAAGTTAAATCTATAATCAAAGGGTTAACTCATAGACCAAGGAATAAAATATGTAATATCAATCATTTAATTGGAATAAATAAACAACTAATGTATTGGGATTCAAGAATTATGTTTTAGAAGTTATTTATTGATATTAGGTTCATAATAATCATGAAACATATAAGTATTCATAAACATTAATTTTTATTTAAGGATTTGAAAGCATTAGTTAAATGGTACTAGAAACCAAGAAAAGTGATTTAGTTGTAAGCTGATATTTTTGGAGAACATGTGATTAAGGGATATATAGCTGGTAATATGTGTCTAATTATTAGTTAAAAGGTTTAGTTTGGATAAAGATATTTTTGATATAGATAATAGATATTGAATAGTATTGATGACCTTAGAACTAATTATTGATTTGATAAAAAAAGTGGTTTATGTTATATTTGACGGATTTTAGTGAACTTTTATATTTAGGAAATTTCTTCAATACAATATAATTTTATTTTAGGATAAAGGATTTTGGTAATGTTTTGTAAGGATATATGTTTTCATTGGGGTTTTATCATGATTCATGTTATTACTATGTTTTAGAAGAATATATGATCTAGGAATTCACATATTTGGAATGTGAAATTATGTTCATTTGGTAAATTTAGGGACCTTTTATCTAAAATTTTATATTTTCAGTATGGGTCAATATATTTTTATGCATTCATAAGGTTAAATATTTATGGAATGTATTAAGTTTAACTTTGGTATAAATTATAGAGGTTTTAGAGATTAATGTATTATATTTACCCAAATTTGATAACTTTTGATAATTATGTTGGTTTTGGTAAATATCTAGAGTCCAGAGGAATAAATTTTTATTCTTTTATGGATATTATGATATGTTAAAATTTATTTTTAGTACCTCGGTCCTGAAAATTTACTATTTAATATTCATCATTTGGAAAATGTGATTATGGTATAAATTTACTGAATGGTGGACGTTTAAATTTCACGAAAGTATGTTCCATTATTTTCTCAATAAAAATGGTAAATGAATTCCTAAAAAATAGGAAAAGGATCATGAAGATAAAAGATTGTCTTATTATATTCATTTCTGATGAATTGATATTCTTTTCACCCCTCACCGATTTATAGTTTTGTGGTCATTAACTTTCTAATGACCATTTTCTCAATCACTATATATGTGAAATTGGATATTCATTCTATCCTCTATGTGTATAATTTAAATTCCCACAAATTCTATCCTTATCAAATAACCCAATTATAAGTTACTTCAAGTATCTTTTTCATTTCACACTTCCCCATATTAAAGGATGATTTATTATTCCATTGTATGATATTGGTTTTCAGCAAAGGTATTTTCAAATTTGGAACATTTTTTTAACCAAGATAAAAATTGTGAGGGGGAAATTTATTTTTGGGGGTGAATTATACACATTAATATTTCATAATATATTTATACTCAAAAAATTGCAAATGATCAATAACTTTCACGATAGACAAATTGAGCATAAAACAAATTGTGTTATGTTATAACATAACTATTAAATTGAAAGGTATGAATAAGATTAACCACAACATGAAATAAATATATAATTATTTTAATTAGTCCTAATTTATTATTTAATGCATAATGTATTAGTACTTAATTATTATTAATGTTATTCTGTATTTCCCAAATGTTCTTTCTTCAAAATTGTTTTTATTTTTAATTTATATACAGATATTATAATTAATATATAAATATTTTATAAATATAATTTGAAAAAAGGTTACACTTTTTTAAATAATAATATCAAAATTACCATGGGGCTTGATTTATGTATTTTTCTAAAAATATTTATTTTATATCGAATCGTGAACAATAACGTTTTTTGTAAAATTTTCATTTATCTTCATTCAATGGTCTCATTGTGATTTTAATTTTATCTGAAAGAAATATTAAATATTATTTAATTATATATATAAAATTAATTAAATTTCAATCAAAATAATACCCATATTTGGTATACGTTCATTTTTGGGCTTAAATACACATTTTATTTTTTTAAAAAAAATTGTAGCATTTTCTATTCTGATTTTAAAATGAACTTATAAAACTTATTGAAAAAGAATCCTAAAAAATGGATTCTATATTCTAAATTTGTAGGATCAAATTTTAAAAATAAGTTTTTTTTATTTTTTTCATTATGAATATAATTCAAGAAATAAATTTCTCAATTGGTAAGAGTAAAATGGGTAAAATGAGGTTAGAACCATGAGATAAGGTCTCAAAATCAATCCAATATTTTCTCTCATTTCATTTTTTTGTATAAATTTTCCCCTTTATATCAAAATATATAATATATGTCCAGTTGGTGACATTTTTCTTTTATTATGATCATTATATTATTTAAAAAAAGAATTAATACAAAATTTCACCCTCTTAACATTAATATATCTAATATTTTTTACATAAGGATAAAAAGCAGAAAATTTTAAGTCTAAATCATTATTTGATTGAAAAATAAAATTTTTCAAAATTTTAATTTATTTTTAATTTTTAGTGACTGAATAGTTATCTTAAATTCTTACAAAACACAAATAGGATATTTATTCGATTAATGGAAAAATAAAATAAATATATTTAATATTTAAAATTTAATAAAATTTGGATGAATAATTTTTATCCCAGAATTGTGATATTAATATAGCATACTTGGGATTTTATAAAGGTTTATCTAAAAATTAAATTACATTATTTTTTTAATGTCAAATTATGTTAATAGTTGTTAAAATGACATTAATAGTACTGTATGTTAAATATATTTTATTAAATTGTTCTAAAAATTAAAAATCATGAAAGATAAAATGTATGGTTAAAATTGTTTTTAAATTTCATCCCATGGAAATTTATGATCTAATTTTCACTTTATGTGTAAAATTAAAACCATTTAAAATTGAAAGAATCATTAACACGGTTAAAGATAAAATTTGTTAAATGAGTGGTTAATCCAATATATAAGGTTTAAAATATTATCTAAACCTTTAAAATTTTTATTATTAGATTATAATAGTATTATATCTTCATTATATTTCAATTCATATAATTTTTGACCAATTTTACATGAGTTATACATATATTATATTATAATATTTCTTGTATTTAAAAAAATGACAATAATGATATTTTATAATAAATACTATTTTATTAAATGATTTATGATTAATAAAAGTACCATATTTGGAAAATTTAAGGGGATACGGTTAAGAATATCAACCATGATCCATTTATTGGTCAATTTTCGTTTTGTTGTATCTTTCTAGACCCTTAAAGAGAAAAAAAATATTCTTATTATGGTAATTGAAAAAAGGATTAATATAGTGTGTTAAAAATAAGAGATAATGGTAAAAACATCACATAAAATTATATAAATATTATTGGATGAGATTATTTATAAATATAATTTTCATATATTATAATCCTATCAATTTTGATCCACTTGAACCTGAAAATTTATTCATATTTTTTCAATACGTTAAGTAATTCCTAGAGTACCTCTCTTATCCCTTTTAAAAGAGCACTTCTTATCATCTCTTAATCACACATTTTGAGTCTTATATATCCAAAAATTCCAGAAATAATATCTTATAAAAATAATTTCAACACATCTTATGGCTTCATTTATTTCTAAAATACCATCCCTTCAAGTCTTAAGGTGTATGCCTGAAGAGGTTTATCAACGAAGAGGTATACCTCTTATGCAAGTAATTTAAATTTTTATTTATTCTTATACCACCTATAAATATTTGGAATAAATTAAAAAATAAATACATTTTTATATTCAACATAATTAATTTTTTTTATTATAATCAAAACCATAATCCATATTTTTCCATCCTATAGAAATTGAAAACATCGCTCATGCGTACATATGAATATTCACCTTCACGTAGCAATATAATTAGTTTTTAATCACCACTTAACATGCATGGTTATAATAATGAATTATATATATATATATATTATTTATGGTATTACTACGATGCTATAAAAGTTATTTTTGTTTACCCCATTTCTTTCCATCCATTAAAAAGAGAAAACAGCTTTCAGGAATACAAACTACTTACCATCACCAAGAATTGTATAGTTCATTTTTATATATCTATACTTTATGGATGAATATAAAAATATATATAATTAATATATATTATTTATATCATTATTAAAACTATTGATATTATGGATCCATGATCAATGTAAAAGGACCAGAACTACAGAACCGAAATTCTTATGAGAAAATGAAAGACTTAACATCCAAAAAAGAAAATTTTAATAGGGGAATAGAAATAAATGGGAATTTAAATTTTATAAGCGGATAATATATGATATTATAAGTATTTAAATTATTATTTTATAAAATTATAATATATTTCAATTTATTATAAAATATTTTAGATTGAATTTGATGAAAGTTTAACTTGAGCTATGAGTTTTTTTCTCACTTTCATTTCTGTGAGACTTATGTCATATTCACCATTTTTTTCATTTTTGTCATTTATATTATTCCCATGAATGTATTTATTGATGATTTAATGAAAAAAATGGGTATTAATAAATCCATTTAAATTTTAGTAACGAGATTTCAAAAGTAGTATTTGATTTATGGTACATTATCAGTATTTATCTCAGTTATTTATAATTAAGTTCCTGATTATGAAAATTTATTGTATAAATATCATGAAAATCATGACTTTTCATATGCTATAGGGATTTATAGAGATTAAATTTTTTCATTTCATTTTAATCTATTGAATAACACAATATAACAACAAAATTTTTTTAAAAAAATTATTTTATTTCTTTCATCGGTTGATAATCCATTTCCATTAATGACCATGATTTCTAAAAAAATTAAACAATGTTTTTAAAATTATAAAATTATTTTCTAAATTATCTTTTAATCATGTTTCACATTTAAAAAATGGTTTAAATTTAATCTTATTATATAATTATGAAGGATAAAATTTTTAATTTTATTAAAAATGTGAAAAAATCATTGTTTTAACATACATGATAAAAACGGAATTTTATACCATCACACCAGTCAATGATTAGAAGCATAATTTATGTTTTTCCAATGTTATTTTTAATTAATTTTTTTTCTTTTAAATTTTGGAAATTTTTTCATTATTAATAATCGATTTCAAGATTAAAATGTTATGTTCTCAAGAATTGTTTCAGTGTTTATTAAATAACTTTTCATCTATTATAACATCATTTTATGTTAATTTTTATTTTTTGAGGTTATTATCCAATGATACCAACCAATTTCATTATTTTGATGGATTAATATGGAGATGATTTAAGGATTATTATGTGAAATCCAAATATTTACATGGGTTAAAAAACCTATAATGAACCCATTATGAAACCCACTACTTTTCCATGGGTTATGATATGATGAAATGATGAAATTTTTATGAACATGGTTTCTTTCCATTGGTCATTATATATGATTATTGTTTTTTGATCCTATGGAATAGATATGTATGGTTTACACTATTGGATGGGTGGACCCGAAATTATATAGTCCTCCAATGCATTGAGTGATGATGGATATCTCCTAATATTACAAGGAATTGTATGGGGGAGTGAAACCAAATTTTTAAGGGAATTTTTATACTACGATAATCTTGGGAGTAAACCTTGGCTATGGATACAATGGAATTTAGAGTAAATCCAATCCACTATGATAGTCTTGGAAGTGATACCTAACTAAGGAAATTATTCTCTATGATTACGTGTATTCCAGAAACTAATGCATTGTTCTAATGTTATTTTCTCGTGGACCATGTTATTTGATTCCATTATGAATCTTGTATTATAAACTGCCAATATTTATTTCATGACCCAAGATTTTTACCTATGAAATTTAACGTATGGTTTTCAAATATAAAACATATCTTCTCATACCCTCACATTTATGTTATTTTTAAGTTATCAATGATATCTCTCTTATTTTCCCACACTGAGAATCTGAGATCCCTATTTCTATTTTTCCTTTCCTCAGGTTATGAATAGATATTTTACGTGTGAGATTTGTAAGAGTTTTTCTAGTAATGGAGATATTTTTGGGAGATGATGTAGATCTCTTATGAACTAATTTTTTAGGTATCCATGTATTCCAAAAAACTAAACCTATATGATTATGTTGTAGATCATTATGATACATATTGAATATTTATATAAAAGTATATATTATCTATATAATAAGATTACAGGTCCTAATAAGGACTCTACCTATGTAGTGTAAGAGTCATATTTAAAATAGCAGGAGTCATTTACTCTTATGATTTGTTTTATGCGAGTTTAATTTGGAATCATATAAGATACATTTTATTTTATGGAAAAGTGTTTCTACCTATAATAAAAATTTGTGGAAGTGTGGAAGATAGAAATCATAGAAAATGAAATCCACACATAATAATATTTGATATAATTACAAAATTGGGTGATGTTATATTCTTATTCATTAAAAAATATCATTATGATTAAGTTTAAGTGATGATCCAAGCTTTTGTGTTCCGTGATGAAGAATATTTACTACTCTTCACACCATCAGGTGATTTCTCTATCACTGTGTGTGATGATAAATAAAATAATTTAAGATTAAATTTAAGATCAATCTATAAATTATGTAATTTTTTCTTAGAGGAAAATTATGTAAACAAGACGGTTTCGTAGATAATTAAAAAAGAAATGAATATTCTATGTTTATAGAGGAAAATGATTTGAAATACAAATCATAAGCCTAAGGGATAGTTAAATAAAATATTTCACCATTATTTTAATGAGAATTATGGTTGATATATTTTTTCAGAATTCACATAATATTTTCATATTTTAATATAGAAATAATCCCAAATCACTCTCATTATGGAAGACAGAGAAAAATAATAAAATAGGTGGAACTCAACACTATTATCATTATATGAAACCCTTGTATTAAAATAAAAGATATATTCCAACAATAGTTATATTAATGATCTTTTATATTGTTATGTAAAAAAGTTATGGAACAACTTTTATCTCATTAATTTTTTAATTTGAAGACAAGAAAAATATCTAACTCTATATTAGAGATATTATTCATATATATTGAATAATAAGTAGAATAATAATAATAAAGAAGAGTATAACCTTATATTTTTTATATAATTATTTAGGTTTAATAAATTATAAAACCATCATGTGATATATTTATTTCATAAGGTCTACAGAGATTTGAGGAATCCATTGTGATTATTAAAATTTCTAAAAAATAACACATCCACATTTTTTTCAAGAGATATGTGTCACAATTGTGATTTAATATTTAGGTTAGTTTCTATTTCTTTTCAACATAGATTTTTATCTTTGGGTTTCCTTATTGTTTTGGAGGAAAATGAGAAAAATTGGGTAAACAACAGGTGGTGAATGATTGGATGATGGTATGGAAAATCATGTGCACTTCCCCATGTAATCAAATAGCCTAGTGGTGTCATTGGAGAGTTTCTAATCACCTGGTTAGTGCACAATTTATAAACCATGTCGGCCAATTATGCATAATTCCTTTATTGTATAGTAAGCGGTACACAATTTCCACCAAATTTTGAAAACTATGTGAGAAAACCATATGAATTGTCTAGGTTATTAAAAATTTTAAAATACTAGAAGTTCCCTCTCAGGATTTCACCCCAAATCACCCATCCTCTTCCCCACATAGGATTTTCTGGCCTGTGCCCCTATTTCTCTTCCCTTAGTTCCCTTGGATCCCTTAGACCTCCATTTTTTGTAGCGATTATTGTTTGTTTTCTCCATGATTCTTTAAGTAAGAGAGTTCTTCCATGATTTCTTAATCTTTCCATGGGTTTCCCTTCCTATTCTATGGTGTTTCATATTTCCGTTGGGTGGAGTGACCTATTTAGGGTTGTATCTTTTTCTTGAGAGTTAAATATTGTTGTTTATGTATTGATCTTTCATTTATAGTGTTCTATTGAGGTGAAGTTTTTGTTTTGCACTGATTTATAAAATAATCTTCACTTGTGGTTTGTGGTTCTATGCTTGAACATTATTGGGTGATTTTGATATGAGTTATTTTCTTCATTTTTATGTTATATTCATCGAGTTTGAGGTGAGAAATGTGTTTTTGAATGATGGTAAGATGTGTATGGATTCAAAGTTGGTTTATAATGAATTTTTTTTGTTTTCAAGTGTTTTCATTTGTTTTTATTCTTGATGGTATTTTATAAATTGTGCAAGTGGTATGTTTAATAGTGAAAGTGATGAAAAACATGATTCATAATTGATCTAGTGCATGTTTGGATGGGGGGGGGGGTTGAGTCTTGGAAATGATTGTTTAATTGTGTGTGTTATATTGATTGGATTATGAATGTGTTAAATGGAAGTTTATATGATATGTGAAATGAAAAATTGAGCACAAAGGGAAACATAGGTATCTATGTGGGTGGACTAGGACTAATATTCTAGGTGAATTAGAAGTGTCTTGGCCCAGATTCATCCAGCAAGATTGATTATTATAAAACTAACTAAATACTTTTGGATGATTGGAGACCACTAGAATTTTGGATTTTTCACTGCTCTAGTGGTTCGTTCATGAGAATGATGTTGGTGTGGTTACTATACCACATCTCATCGAGAGAAACTGTACCTAATGTCCCATTTTAGCTACTGCTTATTGAGTTTTCCCATTACTTAGTACTCTTTTGTGAGAAAATTCTCAACATCAGAATACAATACACTTATATGGTTAATCCAAAGGAAAATCATGTTTTTATTTAAAATTTTATCTATAGAAAATGTTTTTAGTTTTCTATTTAAAAAACATGCAGGTTAATTTTTCTTAAAATTTTTAGCATGGAATATCTTTTATTTAGGGGTGTCCTACTAGGCTTTGGACCATACCCCGCATACACCTTTTGGTGTATGGAGACTTGGTTTTGTTAGACACAGTTAAAGGAAATATTCTTAGACAAGGTGGTTTGGGTTTCTTGTGGTCTTCTTCATGCAGGTGGTGGTGGTGGTGGATTGAGGGTGATTTCCCTCTTGTCATATAGTGGCATTGGGATTGATTGTTGTTGCTTTTTTATCTATTATCGATTTTTTCTAAAGTTGAGAAACATTGAATCTAAAAATTATTATTCCTTATTTATCTTTTGTTATTCATCATTGTGTTATTTATTTTTCTTAGTTATTTATTCTTATATAAATGGGTAAAACAATTTACAAAAAATATTGTGATACCTAGGAACTAGTTATCGGCCCATGGGGATTGGGAAATCCCTTATGGTCATGCCATGAATTGGGTTCAGTGTTTGGTTGAATACAAACCTGACTTGGTTCATGAAAAAAATGATATTAGAGAAGGTTATGCTCTTTTAGTTCAATTTATTTTAGGATGAGTTTTCATAGATTAGTGCTAGGATATTTAGGGCTTGAGGTTCTAGTTGCATGTAGGGTTCCTATCTAGAACACCTCATGAAGGGTCTCGAGTCTCCTTGGGATGCTAGGTTTTTATTTTAATTCCCCTCCAAGAAAGACATACATGGTATAATAAATATATGAAAAATGGTTGGGGGTGGAGTGGTTTAGTTGTTTGGAGTTTTATTGAAATGGGTTTGGGTGTGTTTCGAAATTAGGGAGTGTTTGATTTTTTTTTATAGAAACCAAATTTCAGAATGGTTGTATTGATGGTCTCCCATGTTGTTGTTGCTTCTTGTTGAAAAATTCCTCTGCAGAGACATCCTATTCCCCCACCGGAAGTGTCTCAAGAGATTTCTCCATTACAAATTGATTAGATAATTATGAATTTTTTGATTAGAGTTGTCCATGTTTTGGGGTAAGGAGTGGGTTTTGATACTACTCTAGTTAGAGAAGATGAACTAGGTCCTATAATGGACAAAGAAAAGGAGTTTCTTAAGAACAAGCCTCCTTCTTTATGAGGTAGCATTGAACCTCATGAAGTAGTGGAGTGGCTTGTTAATATTGAGTTGATGTTGAATTTCCTCGATAGTCTTTAGGATTTCAAGGTTAAATGTTCCTTGTTCATGCTGTAATGTCCTAGTTGGGTGTGGGGGGGGGGGGACTCAATAGTGCAAGCTAGAATGCATTAGAAGATAGATTGAAAAGATTTCAATTTCATTTTCTATGAGAAGTATTATCTTAAGGTCTTAGACTATGCCAGAATATGGGAGTTTATGAATCATACCTACAGAGACTGGAAAATGATGGATTATTTCAACCACTTTTATGAGTTGGTTTGGTATGCACCAGAGCTCATTTATAATGATAAAATGAAGGCTCCAAGGTTCTAAAAAGGTTTTCATCCAAAAATTTGATCTTAAGTCTTTCCTTTCAAACTAAATACCTATGCGGATGTGGTTGATCAATCAATGACGGTAGAGATTGATCCAAAAAACCATCATAGTTTTTATGGATTAGTATTAGTTGTGGTTAGTGGTAGCTCATCAGAAAATAAGAGTAAGTGAGATGAGTAGGGGAAGAAGGGAGGTTGCAGTTCAGAATATCCTTCCCGTCATCCTTCGTCTTCATATTCTGATGTAGGGTATGTTGTGTTCCAATAGTGAGGTAAGGTAAGTCACATACAACATTCATGAAAATCTTCTCCAAAACCTTGTCACCAATATAGAGTGATGGGGAACATGCAGCAATTTTGTAGAGCCCCACATTCTTATCCGAGTGAAGAATGATATGTGGATTCTTAGGCGATGTAAAACTAGTCAAAGCAATCTTGGATATTGGGATATCGATTTTGTGGTTGTGGTGGTAGGTTCCGATCATCTTCTAAGAAGAGTTTGTTCATGGTAGATCCATAGGATAATGGTCATTCTTAGGTTCAGGATAGGATGAAACATCTTCATGTTGTGGACTAGGAACCAGAAGGACTAGATACGGGACCTATAACAGTTCAAGGTACCATTTTTGTTTCATCATGCTTAATAGTTTTACTATTTGATTCTTGTTCTTCTATTTCATTTACCTCTTCCCGTATTGTGTATACTTTGGGTTTATTGACTAAGCTTATGTTGTATACATTGGTGTTAGTAACGTAGTTGGGTAAGAAGAAAGTGTAGTGTTTCAGGTTTCCATCTTGTGAACTCTCCATGTTAAGGGTCATGTTAAAATAGGTTTTCCTAGTTTTTTAAATGGACCTCTAGGTTGTAATCCTTAGTATGGATTGGATGTTGTGGTTCGAGGCACACATCAATTGCTATAGGTGGATATTGAGTTATGTGACACCTTATGGGAGTATCCATGTTTTTCATGGTGAATTGGATCCTTGGTCGATTCATGCTAGACCTGCAATTATAGAGTTAGGAAGTATCATTTTTTAGTTATATTTTCTCACATTGAAGGAATATTTTGGTGTTACCTAGTGTGTATTACCTTATATGGTGTATGAGTTCCCATAGGTATTTCTAGACGATTTTCAGGATTTCCTCTAGAAAAGGATATAGAGTTTTCTATAGACATAGAATCAGGAACAAAATTGATATATCTTCCCTCATATCATATGTCCCCCACCGAGTTGAGGGAATTAATGGTATAACTAGATGGTTCTGGAATCAAAAGGATTCATTTTCCTGAGTGTCTCATCGTGGATCTCCCAAATACTATTTACAAAAAAGGCTGATGGGTCTCTCCAGTTGTAAATTGATTACCAGAAGTTGAATAAGGGGACCATCTAGAAAAAATACCCCTTTTCCATTATTGATGACTTGTTTGATCATCTTAAATGGTATAGGTGGTTCTCTAATAATGAATTTCATTTTGGTTAGCACCAATTTAGTGTTATAGGGGGCAGTGTTATGAGAATATTCTTCTGATATAGGTATGACCATTTTGAATACCTGTTCAGGCCTATTGGGTGGAAAATTTCCCCAACAGTCTTCATTGCACTTATGAACAATGTTTTCCACTAGTGTCCTGATTTTTTCTCCTTATATTCATGCATAAAATCTTAGTTTATTTCATAATCTGAGGAGGAGAATGGATGACATTTTGGGATCATTTTGGGAACTCTTCAAGACCATCATATATATTAAATTTTTTCATTATGAACCTTCTAGATTAAATATGTAAAGTTTCTAGGCCATGTGATGTCAAAATGATGAGTTTAAGTATACCTATTGATTAACAGTGTAATGCTGTCATGGTAACATCAAAATAATGTCATTGAGAGCATAAGCTTTTTAGACCTGGAAAGTAATTATAAGCTGTTCGTTCAGGATATCTCTTGGCTAGGTTCACCTATGATGGAGCTCACCCAGAAAATAGTTATGTGTGAATAGTGTTTTTAATTACAAGTGTCCTTCAAGGATCTTAAGCTATGGTTGACCACCACCCCTCTTTTTTATCTTTCTAGAATATGTAAAGGATTATCTGGTTTTCTGTGATGAATTTGGTATGGGTCTTGGTTGTGTGTTGATGTTGAATGATCATGTGGTGGCGTATGGTTCCTAACTAATTTGATCACATGGGAAGAATTACCCCACCCATGACTTTGAGTTTGTAGGGGTGAGGCATGCCTTAAATATGTGTTATCATTATCATTTTGGGGGAATTTTTTTGGATTATTCAGATCATAAAATCTTCACCTAAATTTACTCCCAAAAGGATTTGACCCTTAAGAAGAACCCTATTGTAGAGTAACATTAGGGGTTACATTTTGATATCATGTATAGAAAATGAAAAGTGAACGTTGATTCTAATTCGTTATGTTGAAAATTTCAAGTTCAACATTTTAGGAAGTTCAATGATGAGTGGACATTGAGGGGTATTTTTTCCTAGTTTCACTTAGAAACCTAAGAGTAAATTGGTGGTAAATTCTTGGATAGAATCTATTTGAATCATTCTATTCTTGAGTATATTAGGCGGGAGAAACCTAATGATGATTGGTACCCACGGTCCATGAATTTTCATTGTGTTAGGGAGACTTCTTGTTATTGTTCAATATCTCTCGATGTAATCATATGCTTTAAGGGCCTCTTTGTGGTTACATTGTCTTTGAGAACATATAAGGATACAAGATAGCCACAATTATAAGTTTTATACTCATCCTAGTTCTACCAAGATGTTCTATGATGTGCATCGATAGTTCTAGTGTCCAGGTTTGAGGCAGGATGCAGCTGACTGCATATTGAGGTGTTATAAATGTTAGCAAGATAAAACAGAGTACCAAATACCCTTAGGATTTATTCCAAAGAAAACCATTTCTTCCTATAAGTGGGATTATATCACCCTATAAATCATTGTTATCATTCCTTGTACACCCTGTGGGAGGAATACTATTTTGGCAGTGATCGATCTTCTAACCAAATCGGCCAATTTTCTTTTGATTAGAGATTCAAATAAAGTGGGTGAGTGGGGTCTTTTCCATGTTCTAGATATAGTATGAATTCTTGGTGTGATGTCACAAATCATTTCAAATAGGGACCATTATTTCACCTATAAATTTTGGGAAGTCCTTCAGAAGGAAATGGGATCACAAGTCAACTTGTAAAACATAATAACCTCAAATGAATGAATAGATTGAATGAGAAAATAAAATATTAGAAGACCTGATATGGGAATTCTTTTTGAATGTTAAAGGATCATGGGATAGTCATTTGGGATTATTAATGTTTGTTTATAATAACCGTAAACAATTTATAATTCAAATGGATCATTTTGGGGTTTTCTATTTTTGGTTGTGTCATTATCCTTTATATTGGGTTGATTAAGGTGAGATTTCATTGATGGGACCATGCCTTGTGTGGGAGAATTTTGATAACCTCATGTTGATCATGAAGAAATTATTGATATCACATAGTCACTATAAATCTTATGTTCATCAGAAAAGCTGAGCATTGGATTTTCCTATGGGTGACTAGGTGTTCTTAAAGGAAGAACCTCTCCTGGGTCATCGTTGTTTGGGTAAGCAAGGGAAGCTAACACCAAGGTATGTCAGACCATTTAAGATTAATGAGTAGGTTTAATGGTGCAATATATGTTATCCTATACTTCTCAAAATAATTTAATACATGATATGTTCCATGTCTCTTAATAGAAGAAGTAAAACCTAGACTTGTCTCAGGTGTTGAATTGGAAACAATTGGAGTTAGAGCCCAGTTTGTCTGTGTTCAAGTGGAAAATTTAGATTGTAGATTTCTAAGAAAAGTTAATTCATGGAAATTATATTCTTATATTCTTATTCCTTTTGAAAAATAATAGATACGATCATGATTCATGGGAGATTAAATCATGGATTAAATAAGTGTATCCGTTTTTATTATCTGATCAATATTTGCAATGACATTCTAGGGGAGGAAATTTTTCATGGTGGGGAGAATTATCACATTCGTTATTTAATTTTGTGGTATTTTATCATTAATTTTAGTCTATATTTTTACCATTTGGTTTCCTTATAGTTTTGTAGAAAAATGATAAAATTTGGGTAAACAGTAGGTGACACACGGTTGGTGCACAAATTGGCTAATTGTGCACACTTTCCCAAGTAACAATGTGACCAAGTTGTGTTTTTGGATAGTGGATATTCACACATTTATCACACTATTTATAAAATTTCTAGGCTAACCATGAACTATATCCTTCTTGGATAGTAAGGGGTGGATGGTTGCCACATAGTTTGGAAAGCTATGCGGGTAATCTGTGTAACTTGTCAAGGTCGTTAATAATTTTAAAATACTGAATGTATCTTCTCTAGATTTAACCCCAAATCACCCATGTTATTTTCTAGTCAGGATTTCCAGACCTAGGTTCCTCTTATCCCTCCCTTTTCACCATTGGACCTCTATTTTTTGTAGAAATTTTTGTGTGGTTTCTCCTCAATTCTTCATGTAAATTAGTTATTCCTTGGTTTCATCCTCTTTTATAGGGTTTCTATTCCTCTTCCTTGGGTTTCATATTCATAGTAGGTTGGGTGAACTATTTAAAGTAAGATATTGTTCTTTATGGTTACATCATTATATTTATTCTTTGATCATTCCTTTATAGGGTTTTCTTGAAGGGTATTTTTAGTTTATCATTGATTTCCAGAATTTTCTACACTTGAGGTAGGTGGTTCCATGCTTAAACATTATTGGGTGATTCTGATAAGAATTATTGGATTATTTTTTTGTCTAATGCATTGAGTGTGTGGTTTAAAATGTTTTTTTGAAAGGTTTTAAGATTCTTACGTCGTGAAGGTGACTTTTCTAATGGAAATTGGTTGTTTTCAAGTGTGTTAATTTTTTTCTTCTTAAAGTTATTTTATAAATTGTGAAAGTGGATTTTTAATTTTGCAAGTGATTTCAGACATGATTCAAAATTTATTTGGTGTGTGTTTGGATTAAAAAGGGTATTTGGTTCATGTAAATGATGGTTTAATTATGTTTGATCTATTTATTGGCTTATATATCTTTCAAAGTGATGTTTTATGTGATATTTGAAATAAAAAATTATGCACAAAGTGAAACCTACATATCTTGGCGGGAAGAATTGGACTACTATTCTAATGACTTAGATGTGGCTTGGACTGTATTCATCTTTTGGTATTGAGGATTATAATAGTAACAAAATACTTGATAATGATTGGAGACCACTGTAATTTTGGATGTTTCTCTACTCCAGTAGCTGGTACATGAAAATTTTGTTAGTGTGGTTAAAATACCACATTTAATTAAGATAAGATCTACCTAGGGTCCCATCATATCTAGTTCCAATTTGGTTTTCTAATGAAATAGTGCTCTTTTGTGATAATGTTCTCAGTGTCGGCATATGGAACACTTAGTTTGTTACTCCAAAGGAAAAGCATGTTTTTCATTAAAATGATCTCTATAGAAAATGTTTTTAGTTTTCCTCTAGAAAACATGCATGTAAATTTTTCATTTAATTTTTTCCATATGGAATCTCTTCTCTTAGGTGGAATCTTATAGGTCTTTGGATAAAAAAATACACATTTAGATATATGTATACTTGGTTATGTATGACATATGTAAAGGTAATATATTTGGACATGGTGGTTTGGGTTTCTAGTGGCCTTCCTTGTCTAGGTGTTGCTGGTGGAGGAGTATTGTGGGTGACATCTCTCTTGTCATATGGTGGTATTGGGATAGTTTTTCATTCCCTTTTTATTGTGTCACTTTTTTTATAAACGTGTAATACCCTAAATCTGAAATTTTTTATGCTGTGTATGGATTTGGATAATCATAGCTGTGTTATTTATTTCGATTGGTTATTTATGCTTATTTAAATGGGAGAAACAATTCTTAAATAATATTTTGATACTGATACACTAGTTCCCAGTATGTGGGAATCAAGATTTCCCTTTCGGGACATGCCACAGATTGTGTTGGGTGTCGGGTTGGATGGAACCCCGACTTGGTTCATGATAATATGATACAAAATTCTTAATCATAGGCTAAGTAGTTTTAATGATTTTATAATATCCAAATATTATAATTTTTTTTCATTCATTATATATAGTCAGTTTTGGGAATAAAAGTTCAAGGATAAACCCTTTATAAATATTTTTTTATAATAAAAGATAACTTTTGTGAAAGTTGGATAACAACCGTCATAAAATGAGGATATAGTCATTAAAATTAGAGGTGAACCACATAGTAAATCACTAATTTAATTTTTTGTTTTAATATACTCATTTTGTACGTGCATACAAACTAAAGGTTAGAGGAAAAGCGTGGTAGATCCATTCAATAAAGAAGTATAGAGGTAATGAAGGGAAAACGTTTTATTTTGTAACATTTCATACAAAACTAATTCACCCATCCCCCCTCAGTGTCATACTTTTTGATCATAACAATTGGTATTATAGAAATAGATCACAATAGTGATTGGACTCTCAATACACTCAAGAAATAATGATTTTTTTGTTATTGAGTTTTTCATTCCAAAGGATTTAAGAGGTATATATTTTTAAATCCTATGAATTCCCAATGAAATAATCCTTGGAAGAAATGTATTCTATGAATCCAATAAAAAAAATATAGTTTCAAATAAATCATCAAAGAAGAGTGAGAATAATGAATTTATACTTGTTGAATGTAATCCAATTAATGATCATCTTGTTATATGTATTAAAAATCAACCTCTTAGAGTAACATGTGATGAGAAGGGATCCCTCTTATGAAAATAAGAATAAATACTTGTTTCCTTATACTACAATCTTAATGGAGATAGATCAAGAATAGAGGGATAAAAAATAATGGTTGAATCCCCATGTAAAGAGATGGATGGAATTTTTTCATAATTTATTTCGCAATATTTATATGATGTTGAGGTAACTAAAGGTATTATTCAATACTTTTATATAGAAGACCCAATCACTATTTGGAAAGATCACATTACATGGTATTTATATGTTGAATCAATTAGTGCTTTAACGGATATCCAACATATATTCCCTAAATTGATGGTTACATTAATTCACGGATCTATTAAAAGTATATAGTATAAGATCACCCATACTAAGGATAAATATAAATTTTTGTAGAATTAATTTGAGAAAACAAATATTTTACCACAACCAAACCTAAATTACATAACTATCCATAACCTGATTCATCCTTGACATGACCCAAATGGTGTTATCGATCCCCACAAGATGGAAAAACGTGATTGGGGCCTCAAGAAGAGCCTTCTAGAATGAATTTTCCCAAAATAATATTAAAAAATGAAATATATATTAATAAAATGTTGGTATTCCAAAATAGGAAAATAGGAAAAATAATATAATCATTATGAAAAATAGGTTCCAAGATCTATAAAATAAACAAAGTACAAAAGTTCTATAAAAACCCAACTCCATGTGAAATAATGACTATTCCAAAGTATCAAACCCTACTAATAAACAAAACTATCACGATCCTATGAAACATTTTCCTAACCTACTTCACATGAAACTAAATCTGCCTTCCCAAAAAGGGGTATCCAAGCTGTGTGAAAAAGAGACCAGTATGATCCCACCAAGTGTTTCATAAATAAAAATTTTAATGTAAACCAATTATACTCATGTAATTAAATACAAGGCATGATATAGAATTCTACATAGTTTGATACACAACATGGATAAATTATACTTTTCAAAAATCATGGTAACCAACCCAATATCTTGTTTTTTTAGTGAATCTTCATAAACATTTCAAATAATAATTTCAAGGATACACTCTAGAGAGAGAGAAACCCCATGGGTATCAGGTAACAACCCAAACCTATATTAATGGAATTATTTAATTATGATTATCTTATATGGTATAAAAAACTTACATTACATAGATATTCCAAACAATATTATTATCATAAAATAATAATGAAATATGTGATATTTATAGAAATTAAAAAACCTATATCGATCGAATAGTATCAAGACACATAGAATAGTAACATGAACATTAGGAATAATAATTAAAAAAAATTGAATAGTAACCTCAACTATGAAATTATAAATTAAATTTAGGCATCTTACAAATAAAAATATAATATAATTATATATAATATTACAAATAAATAAATGTTTTTAAAATTATAAATTAAGTGTTCGTATTTTTGTAAATATTAAATGTTTATTTACAATTTTATAATTAATATAATGGTTTAAAAGAAAATTTATTTTTGTAACATATATTAATAAATTAATATATATTTTTTATGATTAAGATAACTTTATGATAAATTATTTAATTTTTCAATGTGTCATAAAATCAGTAATAATTTTAAAATTAGTATTCTTCTTATAAATGATGATTTTATTTAAAATTTAGTGTCTTATATTTGGAATATTATTTTAGAATATTGGATTTAATTTTTTAATTCTACATTTTAAAAAATGGTTCGGGTGAATTTTTGGTATTTTTCAAAAATACATGAATTTTTTGTGAATAGATAAATACAATAATTTATGGTATTTAACAAATAATTTAATTATTGAGTCATGGATGTTGTATGTATGATGTTATCTAATAAAATTAAACTATATTTTATTATTTTAATATATTTATTGACATAGTTAAAAATATTCATAGTCTTGATCCAAAATAATAAACTAATGAATGCAATAATGAGAAAACACCCCTCTCCTCCCCTAAAAGTCTGACCCCTCACCACCTCTTCTCCTAAAAACCTAAAAGTCATGAATATTTACCATGTTCTTCCCAATAATATTCCCATGCCCCTCCTCCCACAAGTCCATGATCCCTTGGTATAATCAAAATACCGAAACCTTATCTCTATGATGGTTCTCAAGGGTAATAAATTCAAGAGTTAAAATACTCCAACCTTTTCTTTTAATTTCTTTTAAATTTCAATTATTCTATTATCTTCTACTCACCTCCACATATAAATGTGGTATGATAACTCCATTATCTTTTATATACTATAATTTTATTATCTTTTATGGTGTGTCAATTTACAACCACTATGGATGATAAGTTTTCATTTTTCACTACCACATTAAAGGCTTGTCAAAAAACCATTAATATGGTTAAATAAAATTTCATTATACCTAATATATTTTATATAATTTTATAGAAGCAATATATAAACATTATGTTATATAAAATGATATAATTTCCTTATGGTCATAAAAACTGACAAAATAAAATAAATCATTTTCACTAACATTCAATCTAATAAATCATCATCATACCATATAACCAAATGATATATATAACCAATTACACTTCTTCATTTTCATTTATAACATATATTATCAATTATGGATAATCATTCTCATTGTACATGAACTTCTATACTCTTAAACAAGTGAATCAATCATGAAATCCAAGAAAATGAACACCCCCGAATGATGAAATTGAACTCTATAACTCATCAAAAAGGCTATAAATGAATTTAATAAAACTATAATAAGTCAAATAAATGTAGAATAGGTAATGTATTTGTTAACTAATGAATTTAATTTGATTATAAATGGTATTAATATGAATAAATCATTCTGAAAAAAATGTAATGATATTCTCAAACCCAACACCATTTCCTTGGGTCTTCTGCCATTCACTCCATTTCTGAAGGGATGATCCTTTTATTTTCCTTGAATTTAATTTATTTATCCTTACCATATATTTTTTTTGAATTTATTTGTTTCCATTATTATTTTATGAAAAATGAATGATTTTTAAAAAATAACCCTTCTTTCCAAAGATAAATCTTTTACTTATCATGATATTATTTCCTCTTCATTTAAGATTGATGTTTCTTATACCAATTCTATTATTCCCACTTTCTTATTGGAACCCAAAATATTATTCCTGAATTTTTTCATTATTAAATGAAACTTATTCCTTTCCAGGGATTATTTTATTTTAAACATTGATATATGTTCGATTTATCATGAATGATTATGTAAATGTTATGGTGTGATGGATTTTCCAAGAATTATATATCACCTGTAAATGTTATGATGTGATGGGTGTACATGGAATTATATATAACTCTAATGCATTTGGTAATGAGAATTATCTCATGATAGAATTTAAAATATGTGCGTTAAATGACCAATAAGACATGATGTTTCCTTTTCTCCATTTCCATATTCTGTGCCTTTATCTAATGCTTCATCTCATGATTATTATAAGGATCCTTTGCTTATGTTTTAATGATTATGATTAAGCTCAACCATAATTCATTCGTCTTATTAATCCTTGTATTAGGATTTTATATCGCATCATATTTTTATTTATATCCTCATACGAATACTTGCACTAAGGATAACAAAAGGGACTATAATAATATAGTGAAGAATGAATTAAATAATGTTTATGTTTTATTATATAAAAGTTACGTATTGTCCTAATTTTTCCAAGACACTAAATTTTTCTGTCACAGTTTTGTTACTCTATTTTTTTTATCATTACGATGATGTAATAGTCATGTAAGAAAATTAGGGTCTTTATATTTGGTATCAAAGCTTGGTTTAGTTAATTTGGGAATTAGGATTCAAGAACCTCAATAAAATCTCCTAGTATGAGACTAATAAATAAACATTTTTAGAAAAATTATATACACTAGGTTACCACAAGAAATGCCTTTAAAATTAATCTAAAAAAGTAATAAATTATTTATTAATGACTTGTTGACTTATTTTCAAACCTTTTCTATATTATAAAATTGTGGGAACTAGGAGAAACTATGCCAATAACCTTGGTGAGGAACAATGCATCGATTTCCCGAACAACATCGCCAATGCCTTATAAGGTTGAGTTAAAAATTTCATTGAGATTATTATAAAACTATCTCATAATATAAGCTATAAACTGAATAATGTAGAACACCCACCTTCACCTTATAGGGAGAAACTAGATATTTAAGCTTTTTGGCAGTAAGGATCGCCACAATTTAATTGATCTTCTAATCAACTCATCACGTAATAGTGGGTTATCTCAATTGAGATGATATTTTATATGCCTTATTGTTCCATGGAAGAGAAGCTGAATCTTTGCACTTATTGTATATATGTAGATTTCAACCAATGGTTCCAATTGATTAAAAACACTAAGATGAAGGAAAAATGGAAGAGATGGAGTGAGAGGATTTTAAGATTATGTTTCTTAACAATTATTTCCGTCAAACACTTCGTACCAAGATGGAGAGATAATTAATGGATCTGAAGAAAAATGAAGGTGGATATTTCATGGCCTATAATTCAAATTTTATAATTCATTCAATATAAACTTTGGGTTTTGTTATCAACAATGATATAAAAATTGATTGATTTGTTAGTGGTACAAAACCATAACATCAAAAGGCTCTATACATTTGATAATTTGGGAGTTATAAAGAAGTTCTTTGATGTGATCTCAAAGTGGATATAGAGATTGGAGAATTTTCCCATGGACATGGTGAAAAGAAATGAATTATGGAGTTTTAATATTGAGGATCTAATGATAAATTTGGAATGAAACCTCAACTACTCACATGTAAAACATATGAGAGGAATCATCATAAGAAATGCCTCAAATGGATGGGGAAATGCTATAAGTGTAGGAGAGAAAGACACTGATCTCATGAATTTCTATGTGACAAAAAGAATACTGCTGATTTATGGAGGAAATGAGAACAACACCCATGGTTAAATGCTTCAACTATAGGGACAAAGGGAACATTTCAAGCCAGTGCAGTAATCCTTGAGTCCTCATGGGTAATCAATTCAGTAGCCACCAAAGACAAAGGGGAGAGGAAAATCTTATAACATCACTACTAATGAAGTGGATAAAAAGAAAAATTCTTACATGGAACACTTATTTTTCACTCATGAAAGTAAAAATTATTATTTTATTCTAGTTCTACACATTCCTTTATATCTTGAAACTTTTCTAGAACTATTGAATCGAACCCTGAAACCCTGAAGTAGAGATATCATTGAAAATATCTAGTAGTGAAATCATTAAACCCAAGTATTGGAATCCTTTCATGTTTTTGTATGTTGAAATTTTTTTATATAGTTTCTTGTGATACATATGATGGTGGAATTTGATGCTACACTGCAGATGGATTGGATCTCATTATATATATTACACATCAACAATCATGAAAAGAAATTATATTTCCATATTTCGAGCCATCCAATGATTCTATAAAAATTCAAGAATGACCATGAATCTATTTTGGAAGATCTATCAATGGTGCGGTGTTGATTCCCTATAAAGAATCCTACCTCAATCAAATTGTTGAGTTAAAGGAAGATATTAACCTAGGGGAAGTGCACATTGTGAGGGAATAAAGTGATGTATTTTTTAAGAGTTTCCCACACTTTCCCTAGACCATGATGTAGATTTATCAATAGAACACATGCCTGTAGATACTCCTATATAAAAATTTCTTTGTAGGATAGCCTCTATTGAACAATAGGAGTTAAATAAATAGCTATAAAAGTATTAAAACAAAGGGTTCAAACAACCTATTGTAACTCTTTGGGGTGCGTTTGTAATCTTTGTAAAGAAAAATGAGGGATCAATTTGGATGTGTATCAACTAATGGGAGCTCAACAATATCACCATAAAGAAAAAGTATCATCTTTAAAGGATTGATGTATTTTTCAATGAACTATGAGGAGATTAGTACTTCTCAAAGGAGGACCCTTATAGTGGATATCAGTAGCTAATGGTGAATATGGATGATATTTTTAAGGATTCCTTTTATACAAGGTATGACAACTATGAGTCCCTATCGATTCCATTTAGACATAATAATTCCCCTATAATCTTCATGGTTTTAATGAATATTGTCTTTAGATGTTACATTGGAAAATTTGTGATAGTATTTATCAGAAATAATATCATCAACTCCAAGTGAAAGGAGGAATACGAATAACATATAAGGATTGTGATGGTGACATTAAGAAGGTTTAAATTTTAATCCATGTTTAGAAAGTGTTATTTCTATATTAAACTAGTCACATTCTTAAGACAGAGATCACAAGTGAGGGAATTCCTGTAGGCCCATCAAAATAAAGGCAATTGAGGAATTTACCTGACCTACTAGTGTCAAATAAATCCATATTTTTCTTGGATAAATTGTGTGCTACCAATGTTTTGTGAGAAATTATTAATGATTTTCAATCCTAATAACTAACTTAAAATGGAAAGGGGAAACATAATTCTAGATAGAAGAATATGAGGAATTCTTTAAGGAGTTAAAGAGGAGGTTGAACACTATAATTGTACTCACATTACCAACATGTGTAGAAGTTTTGTGTTATACATTGACTCTTTAATGAATGGTCTGGTTTGTTTACTCCTATGTAATGATAAATTTATAGAATATTTCTCATGAAATTAGAAGATCCATGAGCATAACTACCTGAAACAAGCGCTTTAGTTAGAAATTGTGATTTTTCCATGAAAATCAGGCATCACTTCCTCTATGCTGAAAAGTGTGACATATATACCATTCCCAAGAGTCTAAAGTGTATATTCACATAAAATGATAACATAATGAGTCAAAGTATATGATTATATTTTGTCAAAGACTATGATTTCTCAATTGTCGTTCATCTAGTAATGTCAAACAAGGTTTTAGATGCTATTAGTGGAAACAAACTTGTTACTCTATCTATGATGTGGATTGATAATGACCATATCTTCATGGACATATAAAGGATGGATTTGGAAATAATAACAACAAAGAATACATTATAGCTTACCCAAATTATTTCCGATAAATCTAACCAAGAGATGACTGAGGAGGTATAAAGGGATAATCTGTAGCTTCAAAAGAAGGTGAAATTAGTAAATGTAGGTATGCTTTCAGATTTCATTATCAACAATGATGGTGTGACTTAGTTTGGGAAAATTATTTATGATACTTCATCACCTGAGATAGATAAATATCCATTTGGTAGTGCACATATATTACCTTTTTCTATCCATCCTAGAAGTTCCATGATATACCATGACATTTGAGAACACTTCTAGAGGGATAACATGAAGAAAGTTACTGTAGATTATATATCAAGGTTCTTGGGTTGTTAGGAAGTTAAAGCAAAGAGAAAAAAGTCCCAATGTACGAAACAACCATTTATTATACCCATGTTTAAATTGGATAATGTTACCCTAGATTTCATAACTGTTCTTTCAAATACATCCAAAGGATACAATGCGATATGGGTTGTAGTGGATTGAATCACTATGAATTCCCACTTTATCGCTATTCATGATGATTTATCTCTTCAACCACATGCCAAGATATATGTTAGGATTTGGTGAGGATGAATGGGGTTACACATTTGATCATCTCTAATCATTATCCAAGGTTCAAATGCAAATTATAGAGGAGTCTTCAGCATACCTTGAGTAATGGATTGAATTTTAGCATGACTGATCAACCCCAAACTGGTAGAAAATATGAAATGACTATTTAGACACTCAAATGAGTACTAATATCCTGCTCAATAGGATTAAAATGTGGTTGATATTATTATATATCATTGGTGAAGTTATCATAGAATAATATCTTCTACTAAAGTAATTAGGTGGCTCTATATGGGGATTTTTATATAAAGTAATGAAGAAATGAAACCTATTTGGAAGAAGTTGGTGAAAAAAAGAAACATAGACCAGATCTTGTACAAGAATTGATAGAGAAGGTTCAATCCATCCAGGAACATATCAAAGCTACTCAGAGTCATAAAACGAGCTATACCGATAACCATCAAAGTAATATTTAGTTAAACATTCTAGATAAAGTCTTCCTTTGAATATCACCATGTAAGAGAGTCATGTAGTTAAAAAGGAAGAGAAGCTTGACCAAAGGTATATTGGACCCTATAATATCTGATAGAACATATGAGTAGTATCCTATCAGTTTTCCCTTCAACCAAATATGTCTCAAGTTCGGGATGTGTTCCATGTATCTCTCCTGGGGATGTATATACCAGATACCTCACAAACAGATAACTCATTTGTGGTACAGTTAGAAGATAATCTCTTTTATGAAGATCATCCATTAATTATTCTGGACCAAAGAGACATTGTTATATGTAACATGAAAACCCAACATGCCAAAGTGTTGTAGAGGAACCATGAGTATGAAGATGAAACTTGGTAACTAGAGGTTGTAGTGAAGGAGAAGTACCCTCACTTGTTTATGTAATACAAAATTTTGAGAGTGAAATTTAAAAAGTGGGAAGAATATAATGACCCAGAACATTATTAGTGGAATTATTTCCTTTCTTATGATTATCTTATATGATATAAAACACACAAATAACATATAAATCCCAATAAAAAATTTATTTTTATAAAATTATAATGAAATAAGTGATATTCATATTAATAATGGAACCTATACTATTGGAATTGTAACTTGACCCTTGGAAGAGTAACATGAACATTTGAAATAGTAATATGGATAATATAATAAAAACCTCACCTATGAATGTATAAAAAATAGGGGTATCTTATATATAAAAATATGATATATTTATATCGCAATATAAGTAAATACATGTTTTTAAAATGATAATTGAATTATTGGCATTTTTTAAGACAAAAATGATTATTCGAAATTTTATAATTTATATAATGATTTAAAAGAAAATTTATTTTAATATATTCAAAAATTAATATTTCGTTGTCTCATGATTATAATGTAACTTTATGAGACCTTATTTAATTTTTCAATGTTTCATAAAATCAGTTATAATTTTAAAATCTGTATTTTTCTGATAAATGAGGGTTTTAATTAAAACATGAATTAATCGTATTTAGAAACCTATTTTCGAGAAATAGAGTTCATTTTTTATTATAAAATGTTATAAAAAGGATGGGTAAATTTTTGGGTTTTTTCTAAAATAGATGAATTTTTTTTGTGAATAGTGAAATATAATAATTTACGGTGTTTTACAAATACTTGAATTATTAAGTAATGGATGATGTTTGGCTGATTTAAGACCATAATATCAAAATATACATCATTATATTAATAAATTTATTGATAAGTTTCAATCTATTCAAATTCATGAGCCAAAATAATAAACTTATGGATTAAATAAGATGAAAACACCCCTCTCCTCCCCTATAAATACCACCTCTCAACACCTCCTCTCCTCAGACCATCCAAGCCTTGAATGTTTTCCAATTTCATTCTAATACTCTACCCAAGCCCCTCCCCCACATCCAAAATCCCTTGGTTTCATCAAAATACCAAACCCTTTTCCCTAGAGATGTTCTCAAAGAGGATAAATTGAAGAGGTAAATTCCTCATTCTTTTTCTTTTAGTTTATATTCAATTTCATTTTTTTCTTATATTATCCTCAACTCCAATTATCCAAGTTGTATGAAAAAACTTTTATATTTTATATACTACAATGTTATTTTGTTAATGGAATAATTAATCTTCAAATCACTTACCATTTCCTTTTATTCTAAAAATGAAAATATCATATGTATTGTTTCGATTTACCTCCACTGTGGATGATACATTTCAATTTTTTACTACAACCTTTAAGGATGGTAATAAAACCATTAATATGGTCAGATAATATTTTTTATAAATATAATATGTTAGATAATATTATAAAATCAATATATAAGCATGATGTTAAATGAAATTATATAAGATCATAATGGTTGTAAAAATGTAAAAATAAATTAATTCAGTTTCATTAACATCTAATATAATAAATTATCCTCATAAAATATAAAAAATTATATATAACAAAAATTAAACTTCTATATGATCATTAATAACATATAATTTCAATTCTAGATATCATTATCGTAGTACATGAACTTTCATACATTAATACCAACGATTCGATCACGAAAACCTTGAAAACAAACACTCATGAACAACATAATTGAACTCTATAACCAGTAAAAAATGCTATACATGAACTTAATAAGACAAAAATAAATAAAATACATTTATAAGAGGTTTTGGATTTGTTAATTAGTGAATTTAATTTTATTATCAAGGATATTAATGTGAATAAATCAATTGTGGATAAGGTAAGTTGTTTCTTTAACCCAAATCCATTTCTATGGGTTTTCCATATTTCAATCCATTATCAGTATGTATGTTCCATTAATGATCATTAAATGTAATATATTTATCCTTCCCTTATATTTCATGGGATGTACCTATTTCCAATATTAATTAATGATAAATTCAATGATTTTTCATAAAGAACCCTTCTTTATAAAAATACATCCTTTACTTCACATGAGATGTTTTCCTCTTAAGTAAATTTTGATGATTCTTATACCAAGTAGTTTATTCCCAATGTTTTTTGGTAACACAATGTTTATTTATTAATGTGTGACTAATAAATTGATACTCATTCCTTTAAATGGTTTATTTTATGTCCAATATTGACATATGTTCACTATGGAATTCGTGATTATATAAATGTTATGATGTGACAGGTGGACCGATTATTATATAGCGTAGGTAAATGTTATAATGTGACGAGTACAAACAAAATTATATAGAACCATAACGCTTTGGGTAATTTGATTTATCTCATGAGATAAAGTGACATATGCACAGTAATTTACCATTAAGATACGGTGTTTCATTTTTATACATTTCGAAACTCCATGAAATTATCTAATGATTCCTCTCATGATTATGATAATGATTATTTGATTATGTTATGATGATTATTAATATTCTCACCCATGTTTCAGGTCTCTTATTCATCCTCTTACTGATATTTTATCTCACCCTTTATTTTTATGTATATTCTTCGGTGGATTAATGTACTAAGAAGAGAACAAGGACCTCTAAGAAGATATAGAAGAAATAATTAAATAATGTTTATATTTTATTATGTAAAAGTTATTTCTGGTCCTAATTTTTTAAATTCACTAAAACTTGGGATCCTGGTTTTGTTACTCTATTATCTTGTTTACCTTTAAAATGATGTAATAGTTATGTAAGAAAATAGGGTCTCTATATATCAATAGTTTTAGGTCAATGACGACCCTAGTAACATTATTGGGATTTTTAGGCCTCATGGTATGCATATTACCCTATACGAACAACAATATGTGTAAGATTTCACTCTCAAGAGTGGGTCCATGACACAACATAGGCAACCTAGTTAACATGTTACTGTAGAAGTACAATTCTATGGGAAATGAGTTTATCCCTATTGATGGATCCCTATATCATCATAGATAAAATTTTGTTTTACCATATTAGAATCATTCGATTGTAATTTCATATTTGAACTATACACATTATTCATTAAAACCTCATTCGTTAACTACTCCATGGGAGGAATCCCTTTCAAAAATGTTAACCAAATCCAATATATTTTATCAAAACATTTCTTATTCCCTTTTAAATCCATTTCAATACCATTTCCATGATAAAACCTTAAATAAATATTCCAGCAATTTTAGAAGGAAAATCCAAATAGAATGAAAATATTGTTTGTAGAATAAAGATAAATCATTAAACCTTAAACCTTGAATGCCATTTAATATCAAACACTGTATATGAACTATAACCCTAGATGAATCAAGGAATCTAGTAATAGAGTAAGGACTGTAAAACATTATTTCCAAATCAAAAGTCTATTATTAACCACATTATATAACATTAAAACCACAAGGAATCAATTAACACCACAAATCATGAACAATTGACATTCTAGAGTTCTGGATAAGAATCCAAAATTCCAAAAGGGACATAAAATGACTACAATAAATAACCCAGATCCAAAAAATTATCATCATTTTCAAGGTTGATATCTAGAGAGAAATAATAGGTATATAAGTAATAAGGATATCCAAAATCAAAATAGAGTTTAACTTACCAATAAATAATCATGACTTCAATCAACACATTGATCCACCACGTATTCATGTTGGAAGAGTCAAAGACATACCAGGAGAGTCCCCCACATTCAAAAGTATCAAGTTTAGTACAAGGTAAATGGTTCATTTAAAGTGAATGAAGACTTTATAGGTAAAATTTGGAAACAAAATACCAAGTAAAAATCCCTACACTATAGTTAAAATGAGAATGGTATGGAACAAAACTAAATTGGAAGGAATGATCCTACACTATAACTGAGCCTAGTAAAATGACATGTTGGAATCCAAATCATGGTCAATGATGAGATCCAATAATATTGGAAAAGGGGACCAAAACATAAGATAAAAAACACACAGTAGAATACCAAATATAATAATAACACCACACCATCGTTTACATCCATGGCCTAGTAGGCCTAAAAAAATGGTAAAAGCACCATAGTTTAACTTTCCACGCCTTTATGTTGTGTCCTACACTCTATGATATAGCTATGAAAAAAGAGGCAGAACCACAAAATATATCCACTAAACAATAGTTCCTAGACTATTCCACTACCACTTCCCATATGATATAAAACAACTACCACACCATAGAATTTATTTTCCCTATAAACAAGTAAGGATTCTAAAAAGAATGAATATAAAACAACATGATGATTTGCATGCCTAAAAAATATTTGTGATATTAACATTTTATTGATATAAAATTCATCAAGGAATTTGGAGCCTTGAGTACAATGAATATAGATATTTAAGAAAGATGTTATAGTTTAAAAAACTGAATTTCTCAATATAATTCCTTAAATATATGAATCCCAAAAATGTATTAAATAAAAGAACCATGAATTGGAATATTTAATTTTTATAAAGGACGCTCAATTAGGGTTAAGAAAATAATTATGAGCATGATATTTTCTTATATGAAAAGAACCAAATTATTGAGGATCATGTTGATAAGATTATAAGATTTTTTGAAGGTAGAATAAATCCAATAGAGGATGAGAAAAACCATCCTCAATATTAAATTTCTTGATCATGGAGTTTAATTGGAAAATCGAGAAGTAGTTTAAGTTGAACCTTCATAATAAGTTGAGAGATGAGTTTCATCTACACATACTTTAATGATGGTTCATTATAATAAACTACTTATTTATGATGGAAATAATATCATGAGAATATATAATTACAAACTAATATAATGATCAATTCAATAGTACCAACCATTGTAAAAAAAATTTATTACGATTATGGTTTATTATATAGTACAAGTTCAAAAGCAAAACCTATAAAAATCTCGATGATGAAAAATACTGAATAACCAACCACTAAATGTGTGGTGTTTGGAAGAAAGTATATAATAATTTATTCCCTAATGGAATACCAATTCTATAATGAAATTCATTAAATATAAATAGTATTAAATCCTGTCTAAATTGTATATCAAATAATAAAATAATTTTTTCCATTTACTGGATGTGCTAGATTCAGTAACATAGATGATTGTTGTTTAAATAATATGTTAAACTATATATATATATATATATAATTAATAAAAAATTATATATAAGAAATATTGAGATAGGGAAAATTCCATTGATGAAATAGAATAATCCATCAATTTCAAAAAAATTAAGTATTGGAAGAATACTTAGAGTTTTTGTAATCAAGGTGGTCATAAAAGAGGTAAAAACTTATTTAACTCAACTAATAATTTTTCAAAAACCTTGAGACAAGAATACAAAAAAATTTAATGAAGTGAGGAAATATTACCTTAGGAATAAATCATGAGAACAATACTAAAATAAATATTATAAATATCTTAAAAAAGATGGATGGTATGATATATTTGTGCAAAAATAAAACTAAAAAATTTGATAAAAAACTTCCAAGAGGGTCAATAATAATTCCTTTCTAAAAAAATGATGAGTTTATTATTTTATACAAGAAGAGTACATTTCATATAATTTTTCAAATAATCCCTAAGTGTTGGTATTTATGGAAGTAATATAGTGAATAATTGAAAAAAAGTTCAAGAGAACCGAAATGGAATTGGGTTAATGAAAATAATATTAGGGAATCACTGCTAAAAATATTACGTTTAACAGAGCTATAATATTCCATTAACTGCATAAAAAAGTCCTTGTTATTAGATCATGATTAAAAACTCTTGGTTTTTATCAGCACTAAAATACTGGTTCTAACGATGCATTTTATCAGTACTAAAAAAAGTGCAGATAAAAGGTTCATTTATCTACTCTTCTTTAATCATTGATAAGGGAAGAACTTTATCGATGTTTTTATTTAGCACTAATAAAATAATCTCTTTATCAGTGCTATTGAAAGAAATGATAACTAATATCTTTTATGAGCACTATTACTAGTGTTAATAAATGGTAATACTGGTACAATGTGCTGTTAAAATTATAATAAAATGTAGTTGTAAAAAAATCATTAAAATAGAAAATAAATGTTTCAAATACATATTCTAAGTACGTAGTTTAATTGAAATAAAATTTATTACAAAAATATTATAAAAACACTATTTTATCAATATTTTAATCAATGGATTTTAAAATTACATGAGTAAGTAAAAATTATCATAAAAATTCAGAAACATCAATGTTTGGTTTCTTTCTCATTAACTACAGCCCCTAATCATGATATGAACGAAAAACCACCCTAGCATGAAAAAAATACTACACGAATATAAAAAAAATTATTATGTTATAAATAATATAAAGAAATAAATTAAATACAAAGTGTTAATTATAAAATAAAACATATTCTTTGAGTCATATAAGAAGAATCATATATCAGATTTAGTTGTGTTTAATAATTGTATTCCACACCATTTTAGGATCCTTTTCAAGCATTATCTCTTTGAAAATTAACTAAATAATTATAAGAAAAAGTGATCAGTAAATTAATTAATTAATATAAGATTGAAGGATGAGAATACAATATGATCTTGTTTTCAAGATTTTGGTGATGTGATGTAGCTTTAAACTAAAATTTCACTTATATATTGAAAACATTCATTTAGATTCATACTGACCATGTTGTGTGTCATATTTATGTGAGGTCATATACCCTATTTCAAAAATTATTTTTGTATTGTTTTCCTACAATATTAAAATAATCTGAATGTGTTTTCTAGGTTTTGAGTATGTCACAGTTTTTTTAGTAAAATGACATTTTAAACAATAAAAATACATTTTGAGTCATACCCATCACATAGTGTCTCAGTTTTATATAGGAATAATTTCTAGTTTTAACAAATGAATTATGAATTGTTTTCCCAAAATTATAAAGACAATATGAGTGAGTTTTCTTGGTTTTTAGTGAGGAAAACCCTTTTCAAACAAAAATATCATTTTTAATATGATAATGAATACTTTGAGGAATAATCGAAACAAAGGGTATCATATTGAGGTGTTGTAAAAACCCGAACCTTATTTTCAGGTTTGTTTTATTTCTTCTAGTCATTTTTGAAGAAAGGGGATTTTTTGGAAATTTCTGAAGTATACGCCATGTACATTATGAGTAAATATCGTGTATGGGGTCACCGCAGGAGGCTATGTGCTGGTCGTGTGAGGGATATACACACGACCTTTTGGGGGTGACTGGGAGGCCACCTAATGCGGGTTATGTATATAGCAAGTACACACCATTTACTTCCAAAGTACATGCCGTGTATTTTCTTTATTTTTATTAAATGGACTGGGGTCACGTCTAATCGATAGAAATGTATTCTTCTCCATCGAACTCAACCAAGAGCATCCATATGGTGAAGATCTTCTCTGAGCCCCTGATCGAGAGTTCATTCTCCGAATCGAACTCTGTCGGTTGCATTAGAATCACATTGGTATGATCTTCCTTCTTCTAGAGCTTCATTTCATTATTCCTACTCTTTCTCAAGTTTTCCCCGGTTGAACATTTTGATAATTTTTATTGATATACCAAGTTATTGGGAGATTCAATGCTTAAGGTTCACTTATATCGATCCTAAAACACCAAGGTAGGTGGTTTGTGACTTTCTGTTGAATGTATTTGAGTTATATATGAAAAATAACCAATACCCATGAATGGGGTATTGCACATTTACTATTTTAGCCCTACTATTTTCCTTCTATGTTTGTATGATTGAGTAGAGGTTAATTGAATGTAAATAGGGTTAATTACTATGCTTTAGAAGTTTTTTCCCATGCATGATTGCCTCTTTTGACTTTTGGGTCTAGTTTTTCTGTTAGTCTTCTATTTACATTCCCATGCCTAGTTATAGGATGGTGTGTTTGTTCTGATACGCTGATATGCTATAGACTGCTAGAAATGTAGTTCTTGAGGGTTAATTTGGCCAATACAAGTTTCTATACATACTTGACATACACAAGGCCATGAGAACCTAGGGTAGTAGACTATTGGGAGAACGCACGTAAGGGCATCTCCAATGTGTATGTTTTTTCGTATGATGTGAGCCCACAGGGGGAATTTACTTATGTTCTTCATCAGAGTGTTTGTATTTCCTCAACGTGGGACATAGATGTAATTTGACTTAAGTGATTCCCTAGATTTCCTTTAGTTACTAATACGAGACTATAGGAGGAATTAAAGGTGAGTGATTCCTGAGAGAGTCTATGTTTAAGCTGAACCAGATGTGTTAGACTGAGTGTACTACCCAGAGAGTTTCTTGTACTTTTTAAGTAGGACCAAAAGGGATAAGTTGTGAGTACTTCCCATAGGGTTACCTATTATGTTATCTGATTTCTTATGTTGCTAGGTTGGACTAGAGGGGATAGGCTATGGGTACTTCCCATAGGGTTACCTATTTTGATTAGTTGTTCCCTAATATATGAAACTGAATGCATTGAAATTGTGGATGGTTTACTACTGAGTACTTCCGTGTTTACCAATTTCTATCCTTATTACCTACCATATATTCACTAACTATTAGGCACAGATCTCGTGGTGGTTGCATACTGGGATTTAGTCTCACACCCAATTTGGGCCATTCTTTAGGGCCCAAACAGATTATATTGTTGCAGGTATAGATAAGGGAAAGCTCCCTTCTACTCCAGTTACTTGATTTCTTATGGAGTTGGAGAGAATGGGACCAAGCTATGGATTTCGATTCTGAGGAGTTGTTTGTTGAGATGGTATATGGATTATTATATACTATATAATACCAAATGTAGGATCGAAATATTATAGACCCTGAATAAATTATCTAATAATGCTCAAAATACAAGAGGGGGAGGGGTTGAAATGTATTCTTTAAAAAATTCCATTGGAAATTTTAAAGATGATTATGTTTAGCAAGGTTAAACAAGGTAATTCACAAAACCTCTAGTTCTACACACTTTCTAGATTCCATAAATACGATTCCGAGAAAGTGATTCTGGAAAAGATGGTTCTGGAAAATGAATCTTAATAAAAGTTTACAAAGATAAAGACTCTACCTTAAAGCATGTAGAATCTTACTAAATCAAATTACAATTATAAGGAAGTATAATATAGTTATAATTTACTCAACAATCAAAATTGCAGCAGAAAAATGGTAACAAAACAAGTTACAAGTAGTAGATCTTTTAACCCAAAGAGAAGGGTATCCATCAACCTTGGATAAAGGTCCCTTGATTTATACTTTCAAGATAGTCGGTCTTAACCATACCATGGTAAGCCCTCTATACAAAGATCAGATTCTATCTTGTTATCCCCTCAAGCCCTCAACTTTAAGGTAGTCATCACCTCTGTCCTCCTCAGCAAGGAAGCCCTCAACATCAAGGTAGTCAGCACCTCTGTCTTCCTATCCCCAGAAGTCCTCGAATGTAATTTGCAACATTCAGAGCCACACGAAGAAAATATGATCAATGTGTTCAGTATGCACAATGAACTAAAGTCTCTCTCTCTAGAAATCTCTTCAACATCATGTAATCTCCAGATTGATCAACATGTTATGATCTCTTTCAAATGATCTCTTATTTATAAGAAAAACACCAACGGTCAGCTCCCTCATCTAATGGTCATATTTTTCCTTGAATTTCAGAGGTACCTGTACATGTGTCACTCATAAAAAATTTAGTTAGTAACTGAATGAAAGACATCATTTTATAAAAAAACTAGTGTAAGAAAAAATATGGTTACATAACCAAAATCAAATATTCAGAATGAATGAAAATATAAGTTTAGCGTCTAACCAAAAACAATATAGTGTCTATAATACAAGGATATTTGGATTCTATTTTCCATGGAATTAGGAACCTGAACTCTATAAAATTCCAGAGTCATAATTTCAAGGAAATTAAGAATCTAGATTCAAAAAAATTCTGAACCTGAACCTACAAAGTTTGGAGTCAGAGTTCATGAGAATTTGGAGTCAGAACATACAATGGTCAGAGTCATAATTCATGATAATTCAGAGTCTAAACTTTCAATGATTGGAGTCTAAATTCATTAGTATTTGGAGTCATAACTCATAAGAGTTCAGAGTCTTAATTTAGAGAACTCGGAGTCAGAACTAATAAGAGTTTGGAGTCTGAATTCAGAGAACTCAGAGTCAGAACTCAGAAGAGTTGGGAGTTTGAATTCAGAGAACTCAGAGTTTGAATTCAGATCCTAAAAACAAAATGGTCTATATCTAAGTATTATATGATTTATAGGTTTTAGATATGAAACTGAATTTTAAACTTAGACAGGATAATGAACAATGAAAAACATGGTAGGGATAAATTTACTTGGGGAAGAAAAATTTTCCTTTTGAAAGTAAAACATAGGGTAAAATGAATTTTTCTTTAAGATAAGGTGTTTGTGTTTTCCAAAACAATAAGGAATGGAAAATTCATAAGGACTTATTATTGACTCAATAATATCCCCAAACATGAACGGATGGAAAATTCATTAGGAAACCTTATTTACTCAACAATCTCCCCCTTTTTTGGAAAGCACCAACATCTTTATGAAATTTAATATAAGGACTTAGAAATTTTTATTCTAGAGTTCAAAAATAAAACCTATCTCCATTTTCATATGGACAATGATGAATACAACTAAATACCCTATAGGATTTGTAACTATAATTATCATATTCTAGATGTTCAAAATGTGATTTTTCATTATCTTGAGTATGGAAATATCTATAATGAAAACACCCCCTTAGATAAACTCCCCCTAACCTAGGGATATTTATTATTTACTTATTATTATTTTTTTCTTTTATCCTCTTTTGTGATTTTCAAAAATAATTTTATGGAATCGAAAATAAATTATGATACCTGAAAGATTAGTACAATACATCCAAAAGACAAGAAACCAGAAATACCATTATGATAGGAAAAAAATTTACATGGAAAGGAATACCACAAAAGATCAGATTGGTTCTATATTCCTTGATTTTTCTTGGGCATCAGCTTCTTTACTATTGTCTTCAGCTTTTGGAGCTCCTTATGATCTTTCTCTGCTCTCTTAGGAATTTCTTCATGATCCTCAGCCTTTTTCTCTAAGGATTTGATTATATCTTCTTGAGCCATGAGAGCCTTTTCTGGAGCATTCATGTCATCTTCCAGTTTATCAATATTTTATTCAATCTCAATCTGATGATCTCTTTATCTCTTCTATCTTTGGGAAATAGAATGCAATTTCCCATTCAGATCCTTCACTTCTTGAATCCGAGTATTCTGCTAAAGAGTTAGCTTTTCTTCAAAACTGGTTGTAAGATCTTTGGTCCTACCATCTTCAATGTCAAATGCCTTATTGAATCCATCTTGATATTCATCATGTTCTCTCAAATCTTCTACTATATTCTTTGACCAACCAACCATTTTCTTATAGTACAATTTGTGGGCATCTTCGTTAATGATGAAATTCTTGAAATCAGCCACAAGCATTACAAACTTATCCATCACCATGGATACTGAATCTGATTTCTGATTTAGAATGTGTTGAAGCATCTGACATCTAGAGTCTATTCTTGGGAAAATCAGAATTGTGCTAACCATCTTCTATAAATATAGCACAACAAAATCATGTCCTAGAGATGATGATTCCGAATCTGAGACTTTTCTAGGTGAGGCTTCTCTATCTAGCTCAGTATATTTTTTATTTGAAGATCCACCAGATTCCTTTTTCTTCACAGTAGATTTAATAGATGTATCAATAATCAACTATTTCCCTTAAGCTGTTTTTAGAATGGATTCCTCATCCAGAGATTTGTGTTCATTGTCAGTCAGCTAAACAATTATATCTCTATCTATCATCTCCTTCTCATCTCATGCCTCAACATCTTTATTGTGAATGAAATTATTATTATAACTTTATTATTCTGACATCTTATTCACTTCATCTTCAGCCTTGTCATTTAACCCAGGAGTAGCAAGCATTGAAGATTCATCATGAGAGGTTCAGATAGACAATTTCTAGGATGTAATTTCCTTATACTGAAAGTCTTTCACTTCCTTAATCAAATCAGTTGTGTCATTACTAATTTCAGCTTCTTCCACATCTTCCACAAATTTTTGGACTTCTTTTTCTTGGTCTTTTTCCAGAGTGAGAAATTTCTTACCCGGAGTCTCAGGTAAAGCCTCTAATAAGAAAGATTCATGTATGAGGATATTATCAGATGAATTCTCAGTATCCTTCAAATAATATTGGAATAACTCAGCTTCAGTCATTTTCTTCTTTTGCTTCATTTATTTTTCTTGCTTATCAAGCTCATCAGCGATCTTCACTTTTACTGCATTGGCCTCAGCAGGATCCAAACCAAAACCCGGCTCCCCTACTTTCCTATTATTTTTTCCTTCCCTCCATTTAGCTACGAACTCATCCCAATAAGATTTCTTCTTCATGGGATTCGGAGGTGTGGATTTGGTTCCTTTAGCCTCTGAGTTTTTACCTTCAACTACCACTCCTTTCAAATTCCTCTTCTTTCCTACCTTTTTCGATGGTTCATAAACTTTTTATTCCTTTAGAACAGCTTCAACCTCTTCCTCTAGTATGTCATAAAATTCTCCAAAATCTTTATAAAAACTAATATTCATTCTCTTCAGTGTATCATCACTTACTAACATGAATTTTCAATTCCTTGTCTTAGAACTGCAAGGAATCATGATATATTCAAGTCATCGAACAATTAGCTTAGAGAGGATGGTTGGATAAATGATTATCTTAGATTTCAAGTACCCATTATTAATATTCTCAATAGTAATGAGAATATTCTTCATCAAGTTGATCTTCCTTTAGTTTACCAAGAAGTCCAAAAAGTACATATCTCCCTTCTTCAACGTGTCATTGTCACCCTTTCTCGGAATGATGAATCTTTGAACTGATAATTCAAGGATCCGATTATTTGTTGAGAGGAGTCAAATCTTTGGAGTCTTGACATCTAAAAGTGAATGACACTCTATAGCCTTCAACTTATTGAAACTTTCATTATCATCATGAAATTTATGGAAACAGAATTCAGATTCCCCTCTATAAGACAACCCCACCAAGCTAGCAGCCTTGGTGTATGAATATGCATATGTTTTCCCATAGATTTTGAGAGAAATTTTACTCCTCTATTCTTCTTTAAAAAATCTCACATATTCATAAAATTCCACAAGAAAATCTGGATATACTACATCTTGATCTTCTGGATTTGATATACAAATGCTTCCCAACAATTCAACCTGATGTTCTTGGATATAATGAAATTGAACTTTGGAAAGAAATTCGAATGGACCAACCAATATCTGTAAATATTCCACTCCAAAATCGTCTTGATAGTTTACATCTATTGAGATGGAACTTCAATAGACATTCAGATTTGAGAAATTTTTGAGAGTTTCAGAATGTGGTTTTGAAAGGGGGAAGAGCTTCGGCACCTAAAGGATTGAAAATCGATGTGGGATTACCATTGGGGGGTCCTTTACATAGGCATTTAATATGATTATTGATCTTCCAAAGTCAAACCAACTGTTGAGAAAAAGTTTGATTAGATCTGACGGTTTAAATGATAGTCTTAAGGAAAATTTGGAAGGATCTGATCTTTTGAGGTTTTTAAAGGAAAACAATCGGATTTAAGGGAACGAAAATCTGATGTTTTTTAAAAAAAATACCAGCATGTAAAATATGACTAGTGTAACTTAAGAAATAAAACCATACCTTTCGGACTGTGAGGAAGATTATTCTTAATAGGTAATATTCTTTTTAAATAACATTATATTCTAAAAAAATTGACTATGAAAATCTCCATGAGAAAAAATGATTACGAAAAATTTTATTACAAAACTTTCGAGTAAGAAAATATTCATTACAAAAATTTCAAGTACGAAAATCTTCATTACAAAAATTTCAAGTAAAAAAATATTTATTACAAAAAAGGGGAATTTATGGAAATTTCTGAAGTACACGCAGTGTACTGGGTCGCCATAAGAGGCCGTGTACTAGTCGTGTGATGGCCACACACATGGCCATGTGGGGGAGACCTAGAGGTAACCAAATGCGGGGTACGGAAAGAGAATGTACACACCATGAACATCCAAAGCGCATGCCTTGTATTTTTTTTATTAAATGGGTAGGGGTCCCATATAACCGACAGAAACATCTTCTTGTATGCCGAACTTGATCGAGAGTATCTGTACGGTATAGAATATCCCCAAGCCCCCAATCAAGCGTCTGTTCTATAAATAGAACTCCATCAGTTGCATTGGGAACACATCGGTAAGCTCTTCCTTCTTCTAGAGATTCATTTCATGATTCCTCATCTTTCTAAAGCTATCCTTAGTTAAAATTTTTGAGTGTTTTTGTAGATCTACCATGTCCTTGGCCGATTCAAGGCTTAAGGTTCAAATATATTGATCCTACAACACCGAGGTATGTGGTTTGTGCCTTTATGTTGATTTTTTTTGAGTTATATGTGCAAAATCACCCATACCGATGAACAGGGTATTGCGCATTTAGAGTTTTGGCCCTATTGTTTTCCTTTGATGCTTGTATTCTTTAGTAGAGGTTAATTTAATGTGAATAGAGTTAATTACTATGCTTCAGAAGTTTTTTCCAATGCATGATTTCTTGTTTTGACCGTAGAGTCTAGTTTTCCAGTTAAGATGTTGTTTACATTCCCATGCCTAGTTGTAGGATTGTTTTTTTGTTCTGATATTATAATATGTTGTAGACTACTTGCCAACAAGTTCTTGAGGGTTACTTTGGCAGATACACATTGTTATACCTACTTGAATTACACAGGGTCATGAGATCCTAGTGTAGTAGACCATAGGGAAAATGGAAATAATGGCTTCTCCAGAGTGTATGTTTTTTCTTATGATGTGAGACCACATAGAGAATGGATGTAAGTGCTTCCTCAGAGTGTATGTAGTTCCTTAAAGTGGGCCAAAGAGGTAATGTGATGTAATTGCTTCCCTATAGTGAGTTTAATTTTCGATATGAGACTATATGAGGAATTGACGGTGAGTGCTTCCTCAGAGAGTCTATGCTTAAGCTGAAATAGAGGGGTTATATTGAGTTTACTACACAAAGGGTTTCTTTTACTTTTTAGGTAGGAAAAGAGGGGATAGGATGGGAGTACATATTTGAGGGTTACTAATTTTTTTATCTGTTTTCTTATGTTAATAGGTAGGACTGAAGGGGATAGGCTGTGGGTACTTCTCAGAGGGTTACCTGTTTGTGTTTACCTATTTTGATTAGATGTTGCTTGATATAAGAATCTAAATGCATTGAAACTATGGATTGTTTACTGCTGAGTACATTCTTGTTTACTGCTTTTTATCCTTATTACATTCCATGTATTCAATGACTAATAGACACAAATCATGTTGTGGTTGACTACTAAGATTTAGGATTAAACCCTATTTGGGCCATGCTTTTGGAGCCAGACATATTATATCATTGCAGGTATAGATAAGGGAAAGCTCACTCTACTTCAGGTAAATGATTTGATGTGGTGCTGGAGAGCATGGGACCAAGCTATGACTTGTGATGAAGAGGATTTTTTTACTTTATTTCTTTTATACATTGGTTTAGTACTATTTTATTCCAGCATAGTGATTTGTTTGACTGATTTCTTAGACATATGTCTCATGCATCATTTATATATATATGTGTTCTCCAGTTTATTATTTTTAGTTTTCTATTATTTACTTTTTTATTTATTATTCCTTATTGCATATTTTCTATAGATTTCTTCCATTGTGTTACTCTGCCAAATGATGGCATAGTTTCCCCACTTTCTCACCCAAGGCCCTCGCTACTAGTCAGCAGCCTCTGGTATTCGGGGAAATACACTTGAGACCATGTGACCAACTAGGTACGGGTGCCTCTAAGTGGCTTCTGGAACCGGGATGTTACATGTGTGAATATTTTTTACATGTCAAAAACAATTATGTGTCATTTTTGTAATTGATCAAAACAATCTGAATTCGTTTTCACAATTTCTAGTATGTTAATTATATTTTTTTAATAAAATTAATGTCCAATTTATATAAAAAAGACACACATGAAGTCACACTAGTTACAAAATGTGTTAGATTGAGGTGAAGCTGATTCCTACATGTCAAAAATTACACATGGATCATTTTTTTAAAGTATCAAAATAACACAAATATGTTTTATAGGTTTTCAGTACGTCACATGTCTTTTTTACTAAAATGTCATTTTAAAGTGGAACCACACACTTTAATTCATATCGATCTCACAATATTTCATTTTGGTGTGATACCAATTAATCTATATAAAAAATGACTTCTGAATCATTTTCATAATTTATCAACATAATATGAGTGTGTATTCCCAGTTTTCAGTGAGTGGCACACTTTTTGAACTAAAAGGTAGATTTTAAAATTATAACAAACACTTTGAGTCATACTAGGTAAAATTTGCATCATATTGAGGTGAAGATGATTCCATTACATTGAAAATGAATTATGGATCATCATATTAATGTATAAAAACTATAAAAATGTGTTTCCTTAGTTTTGAGTTTGACACATTTCTTTTTTACAACAATTAATGTTAATTGTAAATAAAAAGTCACACTTGGGGTCATATCTGTAACACCCCAAACCCTCTAGGCTAAAGCCAATGCATTAATTGTGATATTGTCTTGGTTTGAAGGAATGAAAATCCCAAAGGAAAATTAGTTTAGTAGATTTGAAGAAATGAGATACAAATATTTTAAACAAATTATATTGGAAATGTTTACAAAATACTATACATAATGAAACCAAAAACTACATCCACAAGAACTCAATAAATGATATATTCTTTGTCACCTGTTTAAATAAAATAATGAAAGGGTTGTCTCAAACTCTTAGTATGGGTTACAACTAGCATTATAATTTTTAAAATAATAAGTGAATCACAATCAATCTGACATAATCAATACGACATAGTGAATAATTGAATAACTAATTCCATTAATAAACTGAAAATGAAACTGCATCCATAGATTTTGTCATAGAGAAAACCTCGTGGATAATAATAATAACTGATAATGAATAAAGATAATGGTTATTAATTGGATGGCATGTATATGGCACATGAAACCATAATATTGAAAAAAATGGATTAGTTCTATGGGTAGAAACAGGTCAGATTTTTGGAAACAAACTCGAAGGGTTTGTCACCAACTGATTTGTCTCATGAGACCTACCGATGCATCGAGGGGTTGTAGAAGGCCCCACCTTCCACTGCATGACTAAATCATTCTTTATAAATTGATTCAATATAAGAGGAATAATCCTTTTCAATATCCATATAGAGTAGAGTATATAGATTCAACAATATTTCCATAGTTAAAATAACATTCAAAATAATCACTGTATGTAAAATGGTATATAGTTTAGACAACAAACATATGCATGATACGAGATTATGGATATTTAATATAAATATAATTTCATATGAAATTGGATCTCAAATGGGTAGTAGGTATACCAAATAAATATTATTAGGTGCACCACAAAAAGTTAGTCACAACAAAATAGTAGTTGAGACAATGTCTCTTACCACAACGTAATCGGTCGAATCGTATGACCAGAACTTAATAACCCTCAAATGAATCATTCAATAAAATGAATATAAATAGAATAATGTTATTATATATCCAATTTAAGTACACATATACCACATAAAATAAAGAAGTGGCGAACAATGAAAATCTCCTAGAAATGAAAGTGAGATGAGAACCCCCTTACCTAATGCTCGAGTGTGTTCTTCGTTTGTTTTAATGACCTGAATAATAAAATTTAGCTTCATTAATTAATAATTACAGAACCTCATATACATGTAATTTATTTTCTATAACCTTATTAGGTTCAATCATGTCTATTTTAATGGGTTTAATTGGTTCAATTTTATTATTTTGGAAGCATTTTCTTCCTTGGTTTTCATGATTCATTTACTTGTATTCATGAATGGAAGTTCATTTGAAATGTGGTTAAGCATAGAGAATTGTTAATATATATTATTAGTGTAATTAAAAATATTTAAATGATCTTATAATTATTCTAGGTTATATACTTGATAATGAATCATCAGTTCAATGGTTTTTTATAAACGCGTAGATTTAGCTTGGCAGTTTTGTATATAATTAACTTGTTTTGTATTATTATTCCATATTATGAGTGTCTAAAGATTAAAAAACATTAATCATATTAAATAAATATATTATTATTTGGTTCAACTATTAAAATGGTTTCATGACCAGTAATGAAGGAGAATGTGAAGAACAAAACTCCACCGTCCACAAAGGTTATAAATTGGAACCTCATGGACATTGATTTAATTAATAAAAATAATAAGGGGGATGTTAAAATATTGATGGTGGTTATTCCATTAAAATTATATAATTACATTATATATATGATAATAGAGTTTACCATGGTCATTTTTAAATAGTATGTGAGAAGAGAAAAAGAAAAGAGAAGAAATTGAAAATAAGAGAAAAGTCGAGAGATCCCTTATGAAAATTCTGCAACATAACGACGTCGCTTAAAATTTTATAAAATAAAATTATGAGATCAAATTGGTATCTAATAATATTGAAATCAGAAGGGAAGTAATAAGAGTAGATAAAATCAAACCCTAACATATTATAATGGAAATTCAAATAGATAACATAAAATAAGCGTCGACTAAAAGAAGAGAATGAAGGATTCACTTACCTTGTAGAGTAACTCCTAGATCTTGAAGGATGGGACGTTGGGGGATTAATGAAACCTTGCGAGGACTTATATGGAGGTAATACCACCAGTGATTCAAGGATATGGGATTTGGAATGAAATAAAATGAATGGATGAATGGGTATTTATTGAAAAAGAGATATAATTTTTTAATAATTTAAAAGGGGCACCTCATTAGGGGTTTTTTCCAATCTATGGGCTTGCCCATGGTATTTTTCCATGTTTTTAGCCACATAGGACACCTCATGTAATATATAACTATAAAAAATTTTACTATACTTTTATATTTAATTATTACATCATTATGATGTCATTAAACTAACGAAAACTCAAAACTGTATTTTTACTATTCATGAAAAATTCATGTATTTTAGAAAAATCACAAAACATCACAAGAACTATTTTTCGACTTGAAGATTTCAAATGTTAACTCTATTTTTTGAAAATAATTTTCTATGTATTTTTAAATTATTTTTTAAATAAAATCATAGTCAATTCAAAAAATATAAATTTTAAAGGTATAATTAGTTCTATATCACATTAAAAAATTAATTAAGATCTCATTATCTTATTACCTAATGAAAATAAAATATTATCATTATTTAATATTTATAAGGGTGATATTACTATTCATTATACTATTCATAAGGTTATGTTAATATTCATCAAAAAAATCAAGTTGGTTCCATCAGACTCTAAATGACTTACTACTCATAACTCTATATGACCATTTTTCGAAATTCAAAACATAGAAGTGGAAAATTTATATTTAATGGATAGATTATAAGTTTCTCCTATAATGTTTGATTCAAAAAATGAATAGTGCTTCATGCAATATAGGCTATGAATTGAATGTATTTAATATAAGCATACCATAAATTGTTTCGGGTGTTATAATATCGATAACATTGTGTGTAGGATTAATGTGTGTCTAATTACAACAAGTCAAAAAAGAAAAACGAATAATTGTCATAAAATATAAAAATTGTCCAAATGTGACTTCTTAGTTTTAAGTATGTTGATTCACCTTTGTACTAAAATGTCATTTTAAATTGATGACACACACTTTGAGTCATAATAGTCACATCATGTGTCAGTTGATATGAGACAGATTCATACATGTGAAAAATGATATATAAATCATTTTCCCAAATTATGAATTCAATATGATTACATTTTCTATGTTTTTAGTGAGTGGAATGATTTTTTGAACTAACAAATCAATTTTAAACTAATAACAGACACTTAAAGTTATACCAAGAACACAATATATCAGATTAAGTTTTGGATTATTAAAGTGTTTACTTGTTGTTGATTATGTAACATGTCATTTTTACTAAAATTAATGTCAGTTTTAAATAAAAAGTCACACTTCAATTCATACTGGTCACATCGTCCTTCTGATGGAGGGGAGGCGGATTCCTAAATGTTCAAAATGACTTATGGACCATTTTCAAAAAGTATATAAAACAATAAAAAGGTTTTATCTCAGTTTTTAGTATATCACTTGTCATTTTACTAAAATTTTATTTTAAACTTGAAAGATGCATTGTGAGTCATACTGTCCACATCACATTTTAGTTTGGCATGAGGCTGATTCCTATACAAAAAAATGACTTTTGAATAATTTTATTGAACCAACAAAAAAATTTGAGTTTATTTTCATGGTTTCTAGTGAGTGACACACTTTTTGAACTAAAATTTCGGTTTAAAACAGATAATGACTACTTTGAGTCTTACTAGGAAAAAAATGAATTATATTCTGGTGTGGATGATTACTACATGTAAAAATTGACTTTTCTATCATTTTCCTATAGTATTGAATCAATATGTATCCATTTTCTTGTTATTGATCTTTTTTACTTGTCTTTTTTTTTCAAAAAACAATGTCAATTTTAAATAAAAACACAGTATGAGTTATTCCGAGCACCCCATATGTCAAATTGTAGATAGGCTGATTCATACATGTCAAAAATTTATTGTGTATAATTTTACTAAAGTATCAATATAATACTAATGATTCTTATATGTTTTAAGAATGTCATTTGGATTTTCTACTAAAATTATGGCCATGTTTAAATAAAAAGGCACACGTGGAGTCATACTCAGTACACTATGCATCGTATTGTGGTACAGTTGATTATTATATGTAAAAAATGACATGTATATCGTTTTTATAAATTATTAAAAATAATTTGAATGTTTTTATTGGTTTTGAGATTTTCACTTGTCCTTTTTATTAAAATTAATGTCAATTTTAAATGAAATACACACTTTGAGTAATATCGGTAAGACCATGTGTCAGAATGAGGAAACACTAATTCATAAAAATATAAAATGACTTAAGTATCATTATCTAAAATTATCAAAACAATTTTAATGTGTTTGATCAATTTTGAGTGTTCCACTAGTGTTTTTTTTCTAAAATGTCTTTTTTAAACTAGAAACGTGAACTTTGATTCCTATCAGTCACATTGTGTGTCAGTTTAATGTTAACTTTATTTATACACATCAAGAATGAATGATATATAATTTTAATAAAATATAAATATAATAAAAGTGTTTTTATTTGTTTTTATTGAGTCACACACTTTGTTAACTGAAATTTCAATTTTAAACTAATTGTGGGCACTTTGACTTATACCAGACACATTTTGTATCAGATTATGGTGCGATTGAATCCAACACATCAAAAATAAATTTTTGTGAAATTTTTATAAATTATCAATACAATATGAATGTTTTTTCAAGGGTTTAAGTATGTGAGTAGTCTTTTTTACTAAAAGTTTTCTTAATTTTAAATAAAAATAAATATTTATAGTCATATCAGGAACACCGAGCATCAGATTGAGTTGTGACTGATTCCTACATGTTATAAATTGTATATGGATAATTTTTATAAAGTATTAAAATTATATTAATTTGTTTTATTCGTTTTTTGTTTGTAACTTTTCTTTTTTACTAAAAGTAAAATCAATTGTATATAAAAAACACAATTGGAGTCATAACGGTAAAACTGTGCATCAAATTTAGGTGATACTGATTCATACATGTAAAAAATGACTAATGGTCTATTTTCATAATTTATCAAAACAATATGAATTATTTTTCTCATTTTGACCATGTTACTTTTAAAAAAAAATAATGATTATTCTAAATAAAAAGGTACACATGGAGTCATACCAGTCATGTCATTTGTACGATTGAGGTGTGGTTGATTCCTACATGTCAAAAATGAATTATGGGTAATTTTACTAAATTATCAAAACAATATGAATGTGTTTTCTCCTTTTTGAGTATATTACCTGTGTTTTTAACAAAAATATAAATTATAACAAAAAAATATACCGTTCAAGTAATATAGTGCACACTGTGAATCAGATTGAGGTTCAGATGATTGAGTATATGATGTGTGTTTTTATTTCAATTATCTATTATATTCCCAAAAATAGAGAACATGTTCTGTGTATATGGAAAAGAAAACCCCATGCTCCTTGAAACATCCAATAAAAAATAATCATTTATCCATTTTCTGGTTTGTTGCATATATTTGGAAGAAAAATATAACATCCCAAAAGAAAAATAAAAAACTAAATAATTATTAAATAAAAATGATAAAGAAATTAACATAAAAATAGTAGATAAAATGGTGAAAATAATAAATAAACAAGTTGTAGAAATTTAAATTTTCATGATGTCTATATAAATTATTTACCCATATCCTAGTTTCCAATATCTAAGTTATAGCCTTGAAGTCCAATATCTCATGACCATGAGAAACTTCAGAAAAACCTCCAGAATTTGATAAAAGAAATCCACCTATAGAAGAAAACAATTATTATGTTATTAATATAATAAAAACGTAAATTATCTATAAATATGAAACAATACATTCATAAAATATCAATTTTAAACTGAAACCCCACAATTAATGTCATAAATGGTTCATTTTATATTGGATTGATGTATGGTTGATTGCTATATGTCATAAATAATGAGGGATCATTGTCCAAAATTATAAAAACAGTCCTAATATGTATTCTTGGTTATGAGTATGTCAGTTATTGTTTTTTTCTAAAATTTCAATTTTATATAAAAACCACACAATTTGAGTAATTTTGGTCACGTTGTTCAACAGATTAATGTTTGGTTAATTCCTGCATAAAAAATAGATATGGATTATTTCCACATGGTTTTAAAATAATTTGAGCTTATTTTCTTGGTTTTGGCTATTTGGAAATGCGTTTTAAACTAAAATGGAACATTTATCTTGAAAACATATACTTCAGGTCATATCAACCCTATCATGTCTCAGAATTATGTTTAGTCCATTCTTAAACATGAAAAATGAATTATGGATCATTTTTGTAATGTTTTTAAAAAAAATATTCCCATTTTATTAGTTTTGACTATTTGATGTATGTTTTTCACTATAATGAATCTTTTGTGTTGAAAACACATACTTCACACCATAAAGACAACATCTAGTGTCAGGTTAATATTCAGTTAATTCATACATTTTAAAAATGGATTAAGGATCATTTTACTAAGTTTTAAAACAACCCAAGCTATTTTTTTGTTTTGACTATTATTTGTATGTCTTAAACTAAAATGACACTTTTTTATGAAAAACATGTACTAAGAGTCATACCAGCGATATTGTGAGTTAGATTGATGTGAGTTAAATTCTTATACTGTAATGTCCCGAATCTGGATGCCACTTTATGGTGCCCCATACTTGGTTGGTTATAAGGACTTAAGCACATTTCCCCAAATTCTAGAGGAAATCATCTTATAAAGAGGGACTGGGATTGATAAGGGAAGACTATTCCCTCATTGGAAGAGTGTAAGACAACAGAAAAAATAACAATTCAATAGCAGAAGTAGTAATAAAATAAAATAGAACTATAAAATAGTGTATTGATAATATAAATAATTAGATGTCATAGCATACAAATATGATGTTGCATGTTACATGTTCTAGGAAAACATCCAAAACACGTTACACTATAGTAAAAAAAACATAAGTACCAAAATTAAAAAAGGAACAGAAGTGACTTAGAATCATCAAAAGTCTCAGCTTGGTCTCATGCTCTCCCCTCCTAATAGCGAATCAAGTAATAACATAAGGTAATTTTCCCTTATCAACACCTACCAGCATATAAAATGGTTGGTCCCAAAAGCATGACTCGAATAGGGTGTGAGACTAAATCTCAATTGGAAACAACCGAAGATATGTTCCAGTCTATCAGTGAATATATATAATAGGTAGTTTATAATAGTGAAAATTATACACCAAGAGGTACTCAGATGTAAGCGCAACAGATGTATCAGAAGATAATGTAACCAATTATGGGTGAAGACTAAATCCAAGCTTATGCTTTTTCTTGGATGATGCATCATTAGTCATTCTATTTCTTTATTCAATTCCATTGGATTGTATCAATGTATCAAGGTACGGACTAGGCCTGATGATCCCCCGTATAAAATTAAATGTCAACATAGGACATAATAATCATTTAATCATTTTCTAATAAAACCTTCCCTGAGTGTCCCTCAATGGATCATAGTTTTACTCATCATTTTAATTAAGCCTCAATGACCCTGACCACCCTATCCATGTCTCTCTAATGACCTTTACATAATTATCCTCTTGAGCCCATCCATTGTCTTTTAACAGAGACAATGGTTCACCTATGGCATATAAGGTGCAATTAGTCACCAGAGCCCGACCACCTTATCCATGGCTCTCTGAAAGCCTTTAAATAACTAACCTCTTGGTACCATCCATTGTCTTTTAACTTAAAATTTTTTTCACCTATGTTATATAAGGTGCAACTAGTCACATGAGTCCAACCTCGTATTTTAACTGAGACTATGGCTCTCCCATTACTAATTAACCCTTCTTAATCATTTCATATAAACATCAATGTGTAAATTAAACGATTACATGGATTTAACAAATTAACTCAAGAGGGAACATATCATATAACAATAAACACATGTGAATTAAACTATAACATGGTTTAACATAAATAAATAATTTGAGAATAATTCATATACAAAGCAGCACATGGAAATTAAACTATCACATGACTTATAACATAAATCACTAACATGGGTACAATTTACATGATAATACTATTATGTAATATTAACCGTTATGAAATATTGTCATAACCAAACTCATGTGGGTAGGTTCATAGTTGGAGAAAAACATTCCAAACACACTTAAACATGCATAGGCATAACATTGTGAAAAGGGGAAATCACAAATCCCAACCCCTTAATCAATCCATTCATAATTTATCACAACTAAAATTCTATTATAAATGTAATTCATACTAGAAAACCAAATAAGGGAAACATGGAAGGCCTCAATGGAAACCTCAGCCAGATGGCCATAAATAGTCATCCTAAGGGAAACACACCCATTGAGTTACCCTTATTCAAGGTAAATAACCTAATTCATACTTTAAAACAGTTATTCGATTACCTAAACACCAATAAGACATAATAAGGGTAATTTATACATATAGAAACACCCCAAAAAAAGGCGTGCGACACTCTGGAATATATAAACATCATGAAAATTTGAGAAAGATACAATAACACCCACCTCATACTTGTACAACTCTCTTCATCCAGTGCCGGGAATTGTTTTGAACTAGAATGGACTATATAAAAAAACAAGAAAAAACAATAAACCCTTGATAAATCTATTGAGAGACAAAATCATGAATAAAAACTGAAGATGAATCGAGTGCTTACCTATTGGGATTCAACACATCTGAGGATGATCAAAATAGGGTTCAGACGGACAATCAGAAGTAAAAAATACGTTTTGGTGTTGTTGTTTGTCGAATGGGATGAGCCCTCTATCCTTATGACAAATCACAAGGCTACTGGATGGTTTATCAAATTTTATAGAAATAAACAACATGTACAGGAAAATTCACATTGTGTCTGTACATGTCTAGGAAATACCATTACAAGGTCATGTACTGGGATCATAAAGCATGTAACCCTCCTTATACGGTGTGTACTTAAAAACAAATAGTGTGTAAGTTTCTTTTTTACCCATCTCTTTATGTACAACCTAAAATGGAAGATTCATATATCAAATGAAGAACCATGTTCTTAAAAACCCCCCCTTAAAGTAATTCATCCCTGAATTTCCCTTCCAAAGGTGGGGAAGAATTATTTGAGAAGTACCCTAGCCATTGTGATCATACAATGACCTCCATGTCCTTAGTCTCGTCTTGTACCCAGTCATTTTCCATAGCACCCATACTAAAGGAACATACTGACCATTGATAACAATCATGCTACGATCCAAAAATCAAACAGGATTCTCCTCAATGTTTGAATCCACCCATGACTCAACCTCCTCAGCTGAGAACAAGAGACTGATCTAAAAAGTAATGTCTCAAATATGAAATGTGGGAGGTGTTGTGTAGATCCCTATACCTAAAAGGTAACCACAAACCATTTGAAATTGTCTTGACACTCTCCATAACTCAAATGGCTAGACATATCTCAGTGAAAACTTTCCTTGTCTCTTGATTCGCCTGTGTCTCAACCTTAGTGGAACATAAAAGAAAACCTGATCCTTTTCCTCAAACTCTATAGGTCTTTTGCAGTGATAAACATAAGATTTACGAGGAGACTTTGTAGTAGTCATCCACATCTGAATCAACTAAACCTACATAGTGGTCTCCTGGACAAGATGAGGTCCTATCATAGCTGCCTCTCTTACCTCCATCCAACACTGGGTGGTTGGAATGTTCTATCATACAATACCTCACAAGTAAAAAGATGAAAAATATCCGAAAATATATTTTTATAAGAAAACTTGAACAAGGTTATATTTCTCTCTCTTGAAACCCTGGAATATAGGATGCATTCGTGAATAATGTCCTCTAGAACATGAATTGTGTGCTCTGACTAGACACCTAACTATTAGTTGTAATCTATGCTCAAAAGTGTAGGATCAGAATAATGAATGAAGATACTGTTTGTAGTATCTAATTATTCTCAATACACAAGAGGGGGGGGGGGTGAATTGTATACTTTAAAAATTCTTTAAGAACTTTTATAGTTGGTTAAAAATATTTCTATTGTTTAACAAGGTTAAACAAGATAATTCACAAAATATCTTAGTTCTATACACTTTCTTGATTTTTGAAATATGATTCTGAGAATAAATTCTTGAAAAGTGAATCTAGAAATGAAACTTAACAGAAGATTACAAAGATTAAGATTATACCTTAAAGAATATAGAATCTTACTAAATTAGAGTATAAGAATAACGATGTATAAGATAGTTATAATTTCCTCAACAATCAAAATGCAGCGAAAAACATCAAATAAACAAATAACAAGTAGTAAATCTTTTAACCCAATGAGAAGGGTATCCAACAACCTTGGATAAAGGTACATGGATTCATACATTCAAGAAATCCTATCTTAACCACACCAGGGTAATACCTCGATATGAAGATCTGATTCTATCATGATATCCCTGCAATCCCTCAACTTCAAGGTAGTCGACACCTCTGTCTTCCTCCTTAAGGAAGTCCTTGATCTTTAAGGTAGTCAGAACCTATGTCTTCCGATCCCCAGAATCTCTCAAATAAACTCAGAAAAATTCAGAGTCACACAACGAAAATATGAACAAGGTGTTCAGTATGCACTAAGCATGAGAGTATCTCTCTATAAATCACTTCAACTACATGAAATCTATAGAGTCAAAGAACTATCATCTAAAAGTTCTGGGATCTTTCAAATGAGCTCCTATTTATAGGCACATCTTCAACGGTCAGCTCCCTCCTCCAACGGTAATATTTTACCTTGAATTTTGGAGGGACCTGTAAATGTGTCACTCAAAAAACAGTTAGTTAGTAACTGAATGGACGACCTCATTTTATAACCAAAACATGTGTAAGCCAAAATAGAATTTCTTGAACAAATTTATTTTTCAAAATGTAATAAAAAATCAATGTTTTGAGTCTACCCAAAACTATTCAGAGTCTATAATACATGTATATTCATGTTTTGTGTTCAGATGAATTTGGAACCTGAATTCTATAGAATTCTGGAGTCTGAATTTCAAGGAAATTCAGAGTCTTGAATTCAGTAGAATTCGAAGTCTGAATTCATAAGAGTTCAGAGTCTGAAATTGTAAATGTTTGGAGTCTAAATTCAGAGAACTTGAAGTACAAACTCATAAGAGTTCAGAGTCTAAATTTACAGAACTCAGAGTCAGAACTCATAAGTGTTCAGAGTCTGATTTCAGATAACTCGGAGTCAGATCTCAGAAGTGTTTGATGTTTGAATTCAGAAAACTCAGAGTCATAAATTAGAAGAGTTCAGAGTCTGAATTTAGAGAACTCAGAGTCAGATATCAAAAGAGTTCAGAGTCTGAATTTTGAGAACATGGAGTTTGAATTTGGATCCTGAAAATAGAATGAATTATATCTATGTATATATATCATTCTGAGATTTTGGATACATAAGTGAATTTCAAACATAGAGACAAAATGATCAATGAAAAACATGGAAAGGGTAAATTTCATGGGGAATGAAAACTTTCCTTATAAAATTAAAACATAGGGTAGAATGATTTTTTTTAAGATTAGGTGTTTGTGATTTTCAAAACACAAATGAATGGAAAAGTCATAAGGAAACCTTATGGACTCAAAAAACTCCCCAAACATGAAGGAATGAAAAATTCATAAGGAAACCTTAATGGCTCAACAATCTCCCCCTTTTTGGAAATCACAAACATCCTTATGTAAAAGAACACATGGTCATATAAAATAAAACACATCTCCCTTGAAACATGGACAAATATGAATATGAATAACTCCACCTTAGGCTTTGAAACACTAAATATCATATTCTAGATTTATATAATGAGATTTTCATTATCTTGAATATAGAAATCTTTGTAATGAAAACTCCCCATTAAATGAACTCCCCCTTACTTAGGGACATTTCTTCTTTACTATGTATTCTTTTTCGATTCTACCCCTTTGTGATTTTCAAAAATGAATTTGAGGGAATGAAAAAGAAATTATAGTACTAGAAATATTAGTACAACACATTAAAAAGATAAGAAACCAAACATTTAATTATGTTTGGAAAAATTTATTCAAGGAAAGAAAATTTAACAAAAGATCGGATTTAAACAAGATCATCCTTCCTTTTCCTAGGGAATAAAATTCTTAACTATTGTCTTCATCTTCTTGAGATCCTTGTGGTATTCCTATTATATCTTAAGAATCTGATACTAATCCTTAGCTTCCTTCTCTAAAGATTTGATTCTATCATCCTAATCCTTAAGAGCCTATGCCTGATCTTCAGGACTTCTTCTTGATTGCTAATATTTTCTTCAATCTCAATCTAAAGATATCTTTGTCTCTTCCAGCTTTGAGACACTGAATATAGTTTCCCATTCAAATCCATCACTTCTTGACTCCTAGAATTCTGTTCTAGAGTTAGATTTTCTACAAAACTGCTTGTGAGATCCTCGATCTTACCATCTTCAATGTCAAAATCCTCCTTGACACTATCTTGGAACTCATCAAGATCTCTCATATCTTCAACTGTCTTCTTCAACCCGCTAACCATTTTCTTAAAAGGTCTTTTGTGGGAATCATAGTTAATGAAAAAATCCTTGAAACCTACCTCATGATTTACACAATTAACCATCACTATGGATACTAACTCCGATTTCGGGTTCAAGGTGTGTTGAAGAATCTATCGTCTTGAGTCAATGATTGTAAAAATATGAATGGTACCAACAAGCTTTTTCAAAGATTGAACATCAAAATCATGTCCATGGGAATATGTTTATGAATCTGAAACTTTTCTAGGAGATGTCTCTTTCTCAATCTCACCATGTTTCCTCTTTGAAGATCCACCATCTTCTTTCTTCTTTACAGCAGATTTAATAGATTTATCAACAACCACCTATTTAACCTTATCGGTTTTTGGAATGACTTCCTCATCTAGAGATTTATGTTCACTATCAGAAAACTAAACAATTTTATCTTCATCTATATCTTCTTTCTGAGCTCCTGCCTCAACATCCTCTTGTTGTATTAAATGATGATTAAAACATTCTTCTTCAGACGGTTTATTCACTTCTTCTTCAACCTTGTCAACTTCTCCTTTCTCATCTTTCCTAGGTGTAGCCAGCTTTAAAGATTCTGCATCAAAAGATCAGATTGAGTTCTTCTCGGATGTGATTTCTTTCTCATGGAAATATTATACTTCCTTAATCAACTCTACAGTGTCACCATTTCTTTCTACTTCTTCTTCAACTTCATCTACCTCTTTTAGTTCTTTAATTTTTTCGGGAGTCACAAATTTCTTCCCCAGAGTTTTAGCTAAAGCTTCTACTAGGAAGGATTCTAGTACCAAACTTTTTTCAGATGATTTATCTGTATCCCTCAGAAGGGATTGTACAATCTCTTCTTCATTCATCTTCTTCTTTAGTTTCTTTTCTTTCTCTTCCCTTTCTAGATACTCTGTTGTCTTCTACTTTAGATATTTGTCTTCAGTATGGTCTAATCCAAACTTGGGAACCACTTTTTTCCTGTTCTTCTTATCTTCCCTCAATATAGCTACTACCTCATCTGGATATGTTTTTTTTATTCTTAGGTTTGAAGGTGCTAATTGGATTTCCTTAGGCTCAAAATTTTTTCGTTCCACTACTACTTACTTCATCTTTCTCTTCCTTCCTCCCTTTTTGGACGATTCAACAACTTCTTGTTTTTTCAGAGTAGCTTTAGATTATTCCTTTGATAAGTCATAAAATTATCTGGAGTCTATAGAAAAACAATTTTCATCCCCTTCAGGGTATCATCACTTACTAACATGACTTTTCAATTACTTGGCTTCGAGCTGTAAGGAATTTTAAAATATTCTTATCACTGAAAAATTAACTTAGAGTGAATGGTTGGATACATAATTATCTGACCCTAAATGTTTCCATTTTTAATATTCTCAATCGTAATTAGAATATGGTTAACCAGATTGATCTTCCTATGGTTCACCATGAAATATAAGATATACATGTCACTCTTCTTCAATGTGTCCTTGTCCCATTTTCTCAGAATTATGAAACAATGAACCCATAATTCAAGAATCCAATAATTTGTATACAAGTGGGCGATCTTCAGATTCTTTGCATCAGAGAGTCCAAGATATGCCATAGCCTTCTCCTTAACAAAACATCCTTTGACATCCGATAACATATGAGAATAGAACTCAGCTTACCCTTCATATGGAATACCAACTAAATTAGCTTCCTTGGTATATGAAAGAGCATAAGTCTTTCCATAGCTCTTGAATGAAAACTTCTCTCTACCTTCTTCCTTGAAGAAACTTACTGATTCATAAAATTCAACTAGCATGTCTAGATATACTAAATCTTTAGCACCTTTCTTTGATATGAAAACACTCTCCCATAAATTCAGCATAATGTTCTTTGAGATAATTATATAATACTTAGTAAAGAAGTTCATATGCACCAACCGTTCTCCATAGAACTACCACTCTGAGACTGGCTTGAAAGTAGACATGTCTTTTTGAGAAGATTCTTTTACATTCATTTGGAATTGAGAAACCCTTTTAAATTCGGAATGATCTTTTGTAGAAGAGCATAACTTCCGCACGCGAGAACATGAGATTTGATGTGGGGAAAACATTGTGGGGTCCTTTATATAGGTGTTTTATGCGACAATTCATCTTCCAAACTCAATCTAATGGTTGAAAATCCTTCTAATCAGATCTGATAGTTGATACGATCACCTTAAGTAAAACTTGGTAGAATCTGATCTTTTGAGGTTTTTAAGAAAAAAATTGGATTTAAGGAAAAGATAATCCAAAAAATTTAAAAACAAAACAAACTACCAGCAAGTAAAGGATGATTACGAAAGCTCAGGAAAGGATACATACCTTTTGGATTTCCAATAATATTATTCGTATTAGGGAAAATTTTTCTTGAAGAACATTAGATTCTGAAAATTTTGATTACAAAAAAAATAAAAAAGAAAATCTATACTACAGAAATTTTATGAACAAAAATCTTTATTATGAGAATTTTAAGTATGAAAATCTTCATTATATAAAAATTTTATGAGTACGAAAAAAGTTTAGATTGCAATTTTTTTTAGACTAACTATATATATATAAAAACTTTTTTACATAATATTTAGATAATATTATAACGAAAATTTCAATTAGGAATGATTTAAAAAATCTGAATACGAAAATTTTCATTATGAAATTTTTTGAAAATCTGACTATGAAAATTTTCATTAAAAAAGATTTGAAAATTTGACTATGAAAATTATCATTATGAATGATTTGAAAAATATGACTACGAAAATTTTCATTATGAAAGATTTTGATCTAACTAACAAGAAAATGTACTCCCCCTATAAGAATGAGGTTATTACTGTAAGTATATTGGTTTCAAGAAAAAGTTAACAAGAAAGATTACCTTATGGTTATCATTCTTAACTTCTTTTTAATTTATTCAAATCAATAGGAGGGTAATGACTTTATGAAACTATTAGCAAGTTGATCTTGTGTTTCAATAAATTGAATAATGATATCCCCTTTTTGAGTGTGATACCTAAAAAAGTGAAGCCAAATATCTATGTGTTTTTCACTGGAGTAGTCTCTAGGGTTTTTAATTAGGGCAATGGAACTAGTATTATCACACAAAATTTATGTTTTGGTAAAACTCATACCATAGTCTTTAAATGTGTGTTAAATCCATAACACATGATCATAACAACATCCAACTGCTACATATTCAGCTTCATTAGTGGAAAGTGCTACTGAGTGTTGCTTCTTGCATGACCAAGAAACTAATTAATCTCTTAAGAGATGACATGTTCCTAATGTCATCTTTCTATCCATTCTACATCCACCAAATTCATCATTTGAAAAAAAAATTAGAACAAAATCATTTCTAGAAGTATAAAAGAGTCCTAAATCCATGGTTCCATTTAAGTAGCAAAAAATTCTTTTCACTGACTTTTAATGAGATTCCTTATGATTGGATTGATATCTATCACATAAGAATAATGAAAACATTATGTCTGGACGACTAGTTGTCAAGTAAATTAAAATTCCTATCATACCTCTAAAAGATGTTTGATCTACTGGTTTCCCAGCTTCATCAAGATAAAGTGTGTTTGAGGTACCAATGGGAGTACTAATACTCTTAGTGTTGTCATATCCATACTTTTTAAGAAGATATTTAATATTCTTATAATGGGATATATAGATTCCTAATGGTTTTTGAGAAATTTGAAAACCAAGGAAAAATGTTAACTCACCCATCACACTCATTTCTAACTCAGATTTCATTAGATCCACAAAGGAATCAGTTAAATATTGCTGAGTTGAACCAAATATAATTTCATAAACATAAATTTGAAGAATCAAAACATTTTTTATTTTTCATTATAAAAAGAGTTGGATATGCATTTCCCTTAACATAATTATTTTGAATAAAAAATCTTGTAAGCCTATCATACCAAGCTCGAGGGGATTTCTTAAGTCCATACAAAGCTTTGGTAAGTTCATAAACTTGTTCAAGAAGTTTTTTATCTTCTAAACTATGAGGTAGTTCAACAAAAACTTTTGCTTGTACAAAACCATTATATAAAGCATATTTTACATCCATTTTAAAAGGTTTAAAGTTGAATAATGCTGCAAAGAAACTTATATTACGAATAGATTCAATTCTAGATATAGGAGCAGAGGTTTCTTCATTGTCTGTTCCTTCTTGTTGATTATAGCCTTTAGCAACCAATCTAGATTTATTTCTTACTATGATTCTATTTTCATCACATTTATTTCTGAAGACCCATTTTACTCCAAAAACATATACTTCCTTAGGTCTTTCAACAAAGGTCCAGACATTATTTCTTTTGAATTCATTTAGTTCATCTTTCATAGCTTTTATCCAATCATCAACACCTAAAGCTTAATCAGTGCCTTTTAGTTCTAATTGGTAAAGGAATTCTAGATGTTCTACTTCTTTCCTTAAGAAACATCATGTATTTACATGTTTAACTACATCACCAATGATACTTTCATTAGGATGATTTTTAAGAAGAAATTGATTTGGGTTTTGTAAAACTTGTTCATCAACATAGGGTAGGAAATAATCTAGGTTAAATGCTTCAGAAGTTTCTTCTTGGAAATTTTCCTTATCAGAAGGATCTTCTACCAAAGTTTTATAATCAGTTTTTGAAAACACATCCAAATATATATGTTGAAGTTATTTATAAATCAGCGGATTAGTTTCATCATATTTGACATGTACTGTCTCTTTAATAGTACAAGTGCTCTTATTAAAAACTATATAATCCTTAGAAGTTGTGGAGTAGCCTAAGAAAATTACTTCATCATATTTTGGTGCTATGTTGTGTAAATTATCTTTAGTATTCAAAATGGATACCTTGTAACCAAAATACTTGAAGTAGGAAAGTCTAGGTTTTCTACCATTCCATAACTCATAAGGAGTTTTATTATGAAAAGGTCTAATCAAAACACAATTTATAGTATAACAAGTAGTACTTACAACTTCAGCCCAAAAATGTTTGGCTGTAGAATATTCACTCAACATGGTTCTTGTTATCTTTTGAAGAATTCTATTTATTCATTCAACAACTCCAATTTATTGAGATGTTCTAGGTTCCAATTAGTTATGAGTAATGCATTATCTACTACAAAAAGTTTCAAAATCAGAATTTTGAAATTCCCCTCTACGATCATAATTAATAGTTATCCAAGGATGGTTTTTCTCATTTTTAACATGGTCTCTATACCTTTTCAAATAAGAAAAAGATTCAGATTTTTTTTTTCTAGAAAATAGACCAATGTAAATTTAGTGTAATCATCAACTAAGACAAATACATAATATTTTTATCCAATGCTTCTAGTTTGTGTTAGGCCAAAATGATCCATATGCACTAACTATAATGCATCATTAGTTGAGACTTAACCAACAGATTTAAAACATGATTTATGTTACTTTCCAAATTGAAAAGGATCGAAAACTGTTGAAGAATCAAATCTATGATCTGGTAGATTCTTAACTAATCTTTTCTTTGAGAGTTTTCATAGGTTCCTAAGGTTACTGTTACCTAACCTTTTATGCCACAACCATTAATGATCATCAATTTGACAAAGGAAAAGTAGATCTTGGATCATAAGGTTTTCTATGTTTAGTGTGTAAACATTCTCTTGCCTATTAGAAGAATGAATAAACTCTTCCTTAGAATTGTGTACTAAGAATTTTTCATTCCTAAAATTCACAAGGTATCCTTCATCACATAATTGACTTATTCTAATGAGGTTTTACTTAATACCCTTAAAAAATAAAACATTTGAAATCAATGTTTTTCCAAGAAGGAAAATGTTACCTATACCAATAATCTCTCCCTTAGAATTATCTCCAAAAGTTAATTTTCCTCCTTTCGTATTGATAATCCTTTGAAAGAAGTTTTTGATACCAGTCATATGAAAAGAACATCCACTATACACGTACCAAGTATTGATATTTGTAATTTCCTTGTTTTCCTGTACATATGAATGCTATAATTTCGGAAACCACACTTTCTTTGATCCAGAAATTTTAGAAAAAAAAATTTAGGCACCCACATTTTCTTAGAAAAATAGCCTTTATGAAAACCTAATGACTGGGTGTTTTAGGAACAATTTTCTGCCCAGTGTCCACCACAATGACACTTAGTGCAGAAATTTGTAGTTTGAGGAACAAAACACATGTTAGTAAAAATCGGTTTAGAACTAGTATAAACAAATACCGAATTATTCTTTAGAGGCCGGATTTGAGAATACATATTATCAAAATTTTCCTTACCTAAGGTAATGTTTGACAAACACATCCTCAAGGAAAATATTTCAGATTTTAGTTTTATAACTATGTTCTTATCTTCCCAAACATTTGTTTTTGGTCTAGAGTTAGGCTCGAAAAAATTTTTCTTAGAAATTTCTATTTCTAGATCTTTAGAAAGTTTATAATTCTCAGAATTTACTTCCTCAAGGGTTTTTGAAATACATTAAAAATATAAAATTTTATTATCAAGATCTTTAGAAAGATCTGATATTACCTTAGTAAGAATAGTATTTCTGGAATTTTCCTTATCAAGCTTTTTCTTGAGTTTTGAATTCTCATTCTCAAGGAGCATATAAAACCTCGAAACTTCTTCATAAGTAGGTAAAGTATTATCTTCATTAGAAGAAGATTCTTCATCAGAAGAGTTATAATATTTAATATCACTATAATTGGAATTTAGGGATACATTGGTCATAGATTCAACATTGTGTACCTTAGCTATTAAGTAATGATTTTCAATAGGCAGTCTGGCTATTAGACCATGATTCTCTTGTCTAGAAGATTCACAATATGATGATTTTTTAGAAGAGTCTCCACCACCAGCACTCCAAATTTCATTATCTTTTAATAAATTCTTAGTTTTAGCAATGTAGTACTTATTTCTATTTCTCTCAGAATGCTTATCTTTTCTTTCATTTCTTTAAAGCATAGGACAATCAAGTCTTATATGTCTAGCTCTCTTGCATTCATAACATGTGACTTCTGAATCCTTCCTATCATTCCTTTCATTCTTCTTATATATATATTGAAAATTCATATGGCCAATAATCTTGTTCATCCATCAATCAAGATTGAGTAGTTCATTTTCTCAAGATTCATTTCTACTAGATTCATATTGTATAACAAGCTTCTTAGATTTAGATCTAGGAACTCTCTCAAGAGTCTTGGCTGTCATATGATTTGAATTTGTAGTAAAAGAAACACTACAATTCCCATTCTTCTTCATAATGTTGTCAATATATCTCTTCATTCTAGTCTTATGTTGAAGAAGAGTTCCAAAAAGTTCATTAAGAGAAATCTGAGTAACCTTTCTATTCTCATCAATAACAGTTCAATTGGATTCCCACTCACTGGGCATGATGTCTATGATTTTATCCACAAGAGCTTCATCATCTAATCCATTCTAACCTATAGATTGTAAAATGATAACAATAGTCATAAATCATTGTTTCAACTTACATATGGGTTCCCCACAAGGAAATTAAAAACTATGATATTCAGCTCTGAGCATGGCTCTTCTTGCTTCAATAACATTGGAAGTTACATAGTGAGTAACTTCAAGCTTCATCCATATAAAATTTGATGCTTCAGAAGATGAAATTTGTCCATATATATTTCTAGTCATGGAACAAAGCAATGTATTGCATACCTTATAATTCAATTGACATTCATGCTTTTCATGGTTGGTGAAAGTACTAACTTTATTGTCAAGGATTTTATATCCACCAGTAAGCATAACAATGTTGCCTACTCCAGTATTGATAACGAATGCCTTCATGTGATCTATCCAATATTCATAATCATTCCCATCAAAAATAGGCGGTCTAGTTGGATTTAGGTTGTCTATGGAACAAACATTGATTCCTTCCATCTTAAAGAAAATATTTCTACCCAAAATTGTTAGTAATAAATGTTTGTAAACAAGGAAAATATTCCCTAGTAAGCAAAATATAGAACAATGAAAAACATAGTCAAGGAAAAGTTATATGTGAATATAAGAAATTTGGAGACCACCTCTGATACCAATTGTAGGATTGGTTTAGACTATGAGGTAGTCTCCCTCCAATACCAAATGTAGGATCAGAATAATAAATGAAGATACCTTATTTAGTATCTAATGATTCTCAATACACAAGAGGGGTGGTGAATTATGTACATTAAAAATTATCTAGGAAGTTTTAATGTTGGTTATAAGACTTTCTATTGTTTAACATGGTTAAACAAGATACTTCACAAAACCTCTTAGTTCTACACACTTTCTAGATTCAGGAAATATGATTTCGAGAATGCAATTCTAGAAAAGTGAATCTGTAAATGAAACTTAACAGTAGTTTACAAATATGATGATTCTACCTTAAATCATATTGAATCTTACAAAATCATATTACAAGAATAAGGACATATAAGATTGTTATAGATTACTCAACAATCAAAATGCAGTGGAAAACATGAAACAAACAAGTAACAAATAATAAATATTTTAACCCAAATAGAATGGTATCCAACAACCTTGGGTAATGGTCCATTGATTTATAATTTCAAAAAAGTCTGTCTTACCCACACCAGGGTATGCCCTTGATATAAAGATCAGAGTCTATCTTGCTATCCTCGCAATCCCTCAACATCAAGGAGGTCAGAACCTCTGTCTTCCTCAGCAAGGAAGTCCTCAATCGTTAAGGTAGTCAGCAACTCTATCTTCCTATCCCCAGAATCCCTCGAATGTACTCAGTAACATTCAGAGTCGTACGAAGCAAATCTGAACATGGTGTTCAGTATGCACTAAGCATGAGAGTATCTATCTAGAAATAACATCAAAAGTAGGAAATCTCTAGAGTCATAGAATGGTCATCCAAAATTTCAGAGCACTTTTAAACGAGATCTAATTTATAGGCACAACTTCAACGGTTGGATCCCTCATCCAACAGTCATATTTTTCCTTTAATTTCGAAGGGATCTGTACACGTGTCACTCAAACAATGGTTAGTTAGTAACTGAATGCATGACAATGTTTTATAACAAAAACATGTGTAAGAAAAAATACGATTTCTTTAACAAATTGATTTTTTATAATGTAAGGAAAAATGAATGTTTGAAGCTTACCGAAAAACTATTCGGAATCTATAATACATGTATATTCGGATTCTTCATTCTGAAGAATTCGGAACCTAAATTCTATAGAATTCCAGAGTATGAATTTCAATGAAATTCAAAGTCATGAATTCAGTATAATTCAGTGTATGAATTCATAATAGTTTGGAGTATGAACTTACAAAAGTTTAGAGTCTGAATTCGGAGAACTCAGAGTCAAAACTCATAAGAGTTCAGAGTCTTAATTAAGGGAACTCGGAGTGAGAACTCAGAAGAGTTTAGAGTCTGAATTCAGAGAATCAGAGTCAAAACTCAGAAATGTTCAGAGTCTAAATTCTGAGAACTCGAAGTCAGAACTCAGAAGAGTTCAAAGTCTGAATTCAGAGAACTTGGAGTCAGAACTCGGAAGAAATCAGAGTCGGAATTCAGAGAACATAGAGTCTGAATTTGGATCCTCAAAATAGAATTCTTTATATCTAGGTATATATATGATTATGAGATTTTGGATACAAAACAAAATTTAATAATTAGATACAAAATGATCAATGAAAAACATGGTGAGTATAAATTTCTATGGGGAAGGAAAATTTTCCTTATGAATGTAAAACATAGGGTAAAATGAAATTTTCATTAAGATAAGGTGTTTTTGATTAACAAAACAAGAAGGAATGGAAAATTCAAAAGGAAAAGCATAATTAAAGATCCATACCAATATAATCAATACTATTTTCAAATAATCGAAATTGATCCTAAATAAATTCCAAGATAACCTAAGATTCCTCAACTCGGAGTCCAAGGGACTCATCAAGGTGGTCCATATTTCATGTTACAATTGAGACTTTGGTACAAGGGAAAAAGACCACATAAGTTCATTGACCAAACCCCTAGTAGAACCCACCTGTTTTCACATCAAATAAAGCACAAAGCATCCATATTCCAATCAAGGGGTTCATATAAGGGAACCCAGGTATTGCACTTGATTAACCGAGCCTCATTTAATACCATGCATGCAGCGCACAACACTGAAAAAATATTTCAAACTAGCCCAATGGCTTCCAACTATAGCGTGATGTATAACAGACACACTCTAAGTACATCTAGAATGATGTCAAGATAGGGGAAATGATTATCTATTAATAAGGATCACACTAATAAGATTTCAAGGATCGCCAAAAAAGGACAGTCGAACCACTACTGGTTGAACTCCTCAAAGAATCTCAGATTCACTTGCAGACACATCATCATTTAACTGATTGTAACACCTTTATCCAAATTCATTCCCATGATAGCTCACACATAACCACTAAGGTCCATTAATGATCATCAGTTCCTCATATGGACTACAAAGACATTCAAAAGGCAACAACATCATGCTATTACGCAAGAATCAACCTGAAACAAGACTCACAAGCCTCGATGGCAGTCATGTATGATTGAAAATCTTTGAATGTCCCTTGATTATGATCCTTCCACATGGAAAGACAAATTAAAATATAACATAAATGAAGCTCCCTACCAAGGAGTTCCCTAAATTTCGAGAAGAATGAAATTACTCTCTCAGACGCAGTAGTTTATAAACAACATAAACGCACAAGTGTCGTTCCATGAACCACGATCACATCATCATATCCATTGGATTCAATGGAGAAATATAACCAATGGTGTGTAAAAACACACAAGTCCTAGAAAGTTATCCTGAACAATGAAATGAATATTCTTCCTAAAATCCCAGGACACTCTACTCTAGAGAAAACATGAGAATATACACAACAAATCAATGCTCAACGATTTAAAGAAACTCGATATCATGTTTTAACATTTATCACCCGATGGGTACTGCATATTTCAACATATACTAACATGAGTTTACAAGAGAAAACAATACATTATGGGTACTATTCATTGTTTTTACAGCCTACTCATCCTAGTACATGATGAATCACCCAAAAAATAGCTCAAAAGCACATCATCAAAGAAACCATTTACACGAATGGGAACGTAACAAGTCACCCATATGCTATAGAAAGCGAGGTTCACACAACCTCTTAAGTAGCTAACTATGCTCAAGGTATGTCTACTATGCTAAACTGATCATTCCCCAATGCTCATTACAATATCATGGGTCAGATACAACAATCATCCATATGAACAAGGGTTCACCCTTTAAAATTTCAAACATCATACTAGGGACAATGAGACCTTGGTGGTAGCAATGTTGGAATGATGTGCCACATACTATCCCCTTATGAAGAATAAGCATTATAACAATAAGAGGAATCATAATCATGTTCATCCAAGTAACACGACTGAAGGCATCCTATATAGGATCCTTAGCTAAAAAGGCGAGGGAGGAATCCTACATAGGATCCTAGAAAGATAAAAAACTGAGGAATCCTACAACATGGATCCTCAAAAAACGGTATATAGAAGAGAGATCAAAAAAGGGACTCCCTAGAATAGAATGTATGTAAGGAATACCTCAGGGTATAATAAGTAAATATATTGAAGATAGATACATCCTACATGAGATTATCTAGGATGAAACATAAGTATAGGAATTATACATGGGATCCTCGATAACAACTAGTCTCATGACCTTATATGAAAGAAGGAAACATCTTGTAAGGGAGACATCCTCAAAGAATAAGTTATGAGAGATAGCTCATAGCTCATCTCATATCAAAGGTCTCAACTTGGTTGATCCGAACACCCAAACCATCATTAATGCCAAGTTTCACTCTCAGGGGACAACTGGAAAAAATAACTGGAGGAAGAATCTCTCCATTTAGATAGAAGGCCTAAAACACCCATTAGGAGTCTGCAGAACACTCCATGGGATTCACCATTATGATCTACATGAAATAATACTCCTAAAGGACCACTCTCATGTCCAAAATTGATAAAGTAATATGAAACAAGAAAATACCCTTAAGGGTACATGAAACTAAGTATAGGGCCTGTAAAAAAAACACACAGTCTGTACCATCAATCTCTTACATAGGTGTGTACTCCCCCAACCTAGTCTTATAAACATCACAAGTATATGGAATCTCATCTCAACACATGGTGTGTTCTCATGTTCTCCCTCATAGTCATGTACTTCTACATGGATAGAGTCACATGAGGTCAACCTAAGTAAAACTAAACAGTGTGTATCTAATGTACATGACATGCACTAAGCAATAAACAATAACCCATGTTCCCTCTCACACAACCAGACACACTGTCAATTACCACATGACATGTACTCTGAGTACATGTTGTGTACATAAGAAATGTTATCTCTTCCAGAATAGAAGAACACACGACCTGTGTTCATAGAATCACATGTAATGTTGGTTGGGTTTTTGGATAATAAGCGACACAAAATTTCCCAATATCCATATTTATGAAAAAAAAATCAATGTTTTTCCAAATTTCGATCTGTGGGGGACCATACTCCCTACTAATTAAATATTGGCACCTACATATAACACATAACAACAAAATCTATATCCCATGGCTGAAACATGATCCACCTAATTTCGATCCAAGATGGACCATACTCCTCACAGGCTAAAGATTGGAATCTATCCAATTAAACCATAAAACATACAAATACACCTATCATAATAAAATGTATATCTATCATGGTACCTATAAGAACATCATGAATCTCTTGAAAAAAATCTATCACAATAGCATGTAATCAGTAATGATTTTAAATGGCATGGAAAGAATGCATGGCATGTTATTTTATATAGAAATACCTATATGATGTATGAGATGGAATACATTCATCTCATTGGGTTGAAACAAAATACAACCATAAGAATATCAATAATAAAAGGAAAAAAGAAGTGTGTTACCCAATGGTTAAATTAAATCCACTATAACAACTCAAAATCAAAAAATCAAAATTCAAATGGAGGAAATTTGGATTTTCCCTATATGCAGGGTAGCTAAACCTAGTCAAAATTAATTACCAAATCCCATTTCCTTCCAATAACTATCTAACGTCACCAAAAAGTAATAAAAAAAAGGAAAAAAACTCATTTGATACAACTTTGTAATGTCCCATATCTTGATGACACATTAAGGTGCCTCATAATCAGTTGGCCACATGGCCTCAAGAAATCTTCCCCAAACGCCGGAGGCTGATGAATAGTAATAAGGAAATATGTATGATAATGGGAAAACTATGACCTCCTTGGTAGGGTGTAACATAGAAAAAACAATTACATTTAAATAAAAGAATCAGTAACTCCATACAATAGAAGTAAGCAGTGGAAGACTAAAAATATAAATAACCAGAAGTCATAGCATACAAATATGATGAAACATGTTATATATTCTAGGAAAACAACCAAAATAGGTTACACTACAGTAATAATAATCATAAGTACCAAAAGTAAAAAAGGAACAAAAGAGTCTCAGAAGCATCAAAAGTCTCATCTTGGTCTCATGATCTCCTCTCCTAACTGAAAATCAAGTACCCAAAGAAGGGCAATTTCCCCTATCAACATATCCAATCATATAATCTGTTTGGGCCCAAAAGCACGACCCAAACAGTGTGTGAGACTAAATCCATGTAGGAAACCACCCAATATCTATGTCATTCTATCAGTGAATATATATAAAAGGCAGTTTACAAAACTGAAATAAAAAAACCAAATGGTAGCCAAAAGTAACTGTAGTTGAGGTATCAGAAGAAAATGTAACCAAGTACAAGTGAAGAATAAATCCAAACATGTGCATTGAATTAGAAGACACATCATTATTCATTAAACTTCATTATTCAAATCCTATTGAATTATATAAAATTATCGAGATCCAACCAAGGACCAACAACCCCTATATAAAAGTAACTCTCAACTAATGACATAATAATCCTTTAATAATTTTCTAATAGAGATCAGCCTGGGTATCCCTCAATGGATCCTTGGTTGGATCAACATTTTAATTAAACCCAAATGATCCTGACCACCCTATTCATGGCTTGCTCATGGCCTTTACATAATTAAAATCATGATCCCATCCGTTTTATTTTAACCAATAAAATCATTCAACCAAGTTTTATAATGTCGAATTAGTCATATGAGCCGAACCATGTATTTTAAATGAGACTGGGGATCGACCATTTCTAATTATTGCTTCATAATAATTAAATACAAGTATCCACATGTAAATTAATCTATTACATGGATTTAACATATTAAATTAGATGGGATGATATCATATGAAATGAAATACATGGGAATTAAACTATCCCATGGTTTAACATCAATACCTCACATGGGCACAATTCATATACAAAGAAACACATGGAAATTAAACCATCACATTCCTTAAATCATAAATCACTCACATGGGAATAATTTACACAATAATCCTATTATGTAATATAAACCATTACAAGGACTTAACAAAACCTAACTCAGATGGGAAGGTTCACAATTGGAGAGAAACATTCCATGAACACTTAAACAAGAATTTTCATAACATGGGGCAAAGGGGCGATCACTAATCGAAAACCCTTATTCAATTCATTCATAAATTATCACAATTGAAATTCCATTATAAATGTAATTCATACTTGAGAACCCAATAAGGGAAACAAGGAATTCCCTATTGGTATCCTCAACCAAAAATCCGTAAACTATTATTCCACAGGAAACACACCCATGGGGTGACCCTTAATCAAGGTAAAAATCCTAAAACATATATTAAAATAGTTATTCAATTACCTAAACACTGATAGGAAATAGGAACTGTAATTTTAAACCATGTAACACCCCAAAAAATGGGAGCGTGGAGGTCATGTATATATAAAAATCATGATAATTCATGAAAGACACAATACCACCTACCTCATACTCATACAACTCTCTCTGTCTAGCGTTAGGCTTTCATTTGACCTAAAATTTAGTCAATTTAAAAAACTAGAAAAAAATCTCAACCCATGATAACTAGATTAAGAGTCTAAATAAAGAATTACACATCAATAGGAATCATGAGATTACTGATTGGGTTCTAATGCATCTGATGGCAATTGAAATGGAATTAAGACTTATAATTTAGAGGCAAAATGACCTATCGGCAAGACAATTAATTGTATGGGATGATCCCTCTATCCATATGATGAAGCACAAGGCTAAATCCTGATTTAATTTTTTTAAATAAAATTACATAGCATGTACCTAAAAATACACGTCATGTCTGTACAGCTCCTGGTAAGACCATTACATTTTTGTGTACTAGGATCATACAGCATGTAACCCTCCATACACGACATGTACTTGAAAATATACAGTGTGTAAGTTTCTTTTTCCTCTACCACATTAAAAATGAAAAATTAAGATCTATATATCAAAAGAAGTATTGGATACTTACATATATATTAGAAGTTACTTATGGATAATTTTTTTAATTTTTGAAAAAAAATCCAAGATTTTTTACATGGTTTTGAGCATGTGGCATGTGTTTTAAACTAATGTATAAATTTAATAAAATAATCATCAAATAAAAATGATAAGGAAATTAAATAAAAAATTAATATAAAATAATGGCAAAATTTTCTAAAAACTCCTAGGAAGTCTCCTCTTTGTTATATGTTTATACATTATGAAACCATTTATTTTCTCAATTTTTTTCTAAACAAATTTATCTATTCTATTACACATCTCCTTGAGAAAAAGATAAAAAACTAATATATAATCATTATAAAAAATATTATTAGCACCCCAAATATATTTTGAGGATCATAGACCATACTAGATCACCAAAATTTTAGCTAATCACCTAAATTTGATGTTAGTAAACATTATGACACCATGTATATTACCCACTCACATCTAAAAAAAATTACTTTTTATTTTGTGTATGAATGTTGTTAGAAATCATTATAGTATTGAGAAAATATAGAAAAAAATAATTAAGAATTTTTTAATGAAATTGTTATTGTGTTTAGAAAATACCTGTAAGGGGATGCTGTACTTTCTATGGTTTACAATATCACTCATAAATTTTCATACATAACATCCTCAATTTTTATTGTTATCTTATATTAGACACTAAAAAAACATTGAGAAATATTGGTAAATTATTTTAAAATATGTTTTCATTATATCCACAATTATTGTTGTTATATTTATACACCATCATTTACTTCCATTTGGATTAATCCAGAGGCTTATTATATTCAATAACCAACATTATATCATGATTTAGACTATATTTTGAGACCTCCCTATCATAACTAAAATCTTGTTATAACACATACTGAAATATATAATTCAATGTTTATCTATAAAATTTGGAATGCAGTGCATTAACAATTCACAATAAAAATCAGGTGATGTTTTTTTATAGATATCCATGCATTAGATAAGAAAATATTTGGTGTATCAAGATTAATTGTGATTAGAATCCAGTCCTTTCAAAAAAAAATAAGTAAGTAAAAAAATAAAATCATATTTTATATGATTATATAACAGAGTTTTATGCCATGATTGTTGGTATGAAAAATATTATTGGTTTATTATTTTCTTCTCAAACTAATTAATTAAATTATATTTTTTAAAATCAATTTCTTAATTTTTCAATTTGGTTTATTCTTTAGAAATGAAAGAGTGATTAATTAATCCAAATACATATTCGATGGGGATTCCATTTATGTAGTGTTAATATAAATTATTTTATAAAATATGAATTATTATTAACATTAAGGAAAACATTAGGAAATTTTTTGGATTAAAGTATTATAAAAATGTACCTTAGGTATGTATTCAAAAATTTGGATCCAAAACATTAAATCTTGGGAATATCATTTATACTCTGAAGACTAACTATGTCTATAATAATATTTCCAAACTACTCATGGAATGAAAGACATATTTACAGATTCGAATTTGGTATTTTAATGATGTTGTAATTATGATAATTGATGTAGTGGAACTAGTGGGGATAAGGTAATCTTGAAAGGTCCTTTTTATTTCATAGATAATTCACTAGATTATCTTGACAAGAGCATCCATTTCCCCATCGCTTTATCCATCTGAAATACCATTCCTCACTTTATACATTTTTTCATAAATTTTTTTAGGTTATTCATTTTAATTTTTTTAATAAAATACCTTGTGTATATTTATAAGATCATATGTCCGTGCTACGAAAGTTCCAATATCATCCTTGACCATTATAATATCTCTATCAATGAGTGGAATAATAAAATCAATATTCAGGTAGTTATCTATCTAAATCCCCACTCTCATGTGACCGTTTGGGTGTTCTTTATTATGTATCTTGTCTCTAAGGATATTATAAACCATACCACTCACAACAAGTTGGTACATGGGTTCTGTTAGATATAAATCACATACAATTATTCCTTGCTCAATTTTAATGATATAAAATTATCGAATGTTTTTTTATTCACAATTAGGATAAAGAGTAATAAAAAAATTTGTTACCTCAGGTAAGGTGTATGGTTGAGGGGAATGACTAGCCTCAAATATAGAAGATCAATTTTTTGGTTCATGTTTGTATCATTATTCCACCACTAGTTCACTTTGATCCTTTCACATATATTGGTAAGCCAAAGTAGGCCAAACAATAATATAACGCAACAAATCTATTTTTTCCTTAAATCCTTACATAAAATTACATGTATATTCTTGAGGTTTTAAATTCCCAAAATATAATTGATTAGAAACTGAAAAACCAACTCCTCTAACATAACCATATTGTTCCAACCACTTTAAATCTACTAAATTTAGTTTTTCATCAGGTACGGTCACTACCGATTCTTATTTATAAGCCGTATAAAAGACATATCATTATAAATAGATATTTTTATAAAATACTTTTATAAATCATAATTATTCAGTATTATTTCATACTTACAAATGTTTCCCATACTTATTTTGAGTTTTCATCATCTAGGTTACCAATATATTTTAGGAGAGTCTCCATCCATATCACATCATGTGGGATAAAAGTGACTTCAGATTTTGATTCATCAATATACATATAAACCAAGGAAATTATTTTGTTTCTATCACATAAAACATTTATTATTAATTTAAAACATATACCAAGTTCTTCTCTAGTGATGTGTACCCCATCCTTTCTTTATGATATGGTTACATTAGTTTTGATGCACATTCTTTATTTTTACCACTCTTTTGTTTCATAAATTAATAAATTTCATTCAAATTGGGTAAAATAAATAATTTCAAATAATATATTATCAACTAAAATGAACTGGAAATGATTTCTCATCTCGATGACTATTAAATAATTCTACATTTCATATTTTATAATGTGTACATAAGTAACTAGTGGGTGGAGAATCACATTCCCCCTGACATCCCTTAGATGCAATTAGGTAAGAAGAGTTTGGAAGCCTCTATGGTCTATTTTGGTGGCTATTGCAACATATTTCTTATAAAAATAATCTAAAATAAAATAAATCTATAAATAATAATTAAAATTAAATCAGTGTTTCATTATATAACATTTTATAAAAATAAAAAAATGTTTCCATAATATTTTCATTATATCTTTACAAAGGGGTTCCTACATTGTAGGTTGGACATGGAGACATGAATCTATTTAAATCGGCACATTCATCCTCATTGTAACCATAATATAACTAATGAATATTGGATTTTGGGGGTTAACAGGATGGCCATGTTGATTCCATCAAACCTCATATTTTATACCCTTACTTATTTCTTTAGTGATTTTTTTCAACATAGTGATGTTGATTCATTCTAATTTTTTTTATTCAAGATGCTATCTATCCCCTAATAATTCTGTAGTTTCAGAATCAACTTACTATTATTCCATAATACTAGTAAAACCATCATGTTCAGATTACATTGTCTTAACGAGTTGTCAATCATTTCATTTTGATTATGTTAATATAATAGGGAACACATAATATTATGAGGAAAATTATCGCATATTAAAAAACAATTTATCATTCTAATTAAACTCACATTATTTTTTTTAAATTTTTAATGGATTTATATACTCTCTCTAGAACCAAAATCCTATATTATAGTCACCTGTAACATATAAAGAATTTTCTACATCGGGACCATCATAATCTAACTATGATCTCTCAATTAAAGGCTTAACCTCAATTGAATTTTCATCAGACCCTAAATTTTTTTGTTCAGTAGAAGGAAAATCAAGCAATTCCTTTTTTCCTAGATCTAATATATAAAATAATTACATTTCTTGTGATTCCATTATGAATGGATCGATATTTTCCTCTTTTATACTGAAATTATTCTTCTTGAATCCCATTTCATAAACTTTCATTACACTCCCATTGGAAACCCATTTTCAATAGAAAATTGACACCAGAAATTTTGTATAATACAACTCTTATATGTATTCAATAATATAGAAATTTGAAATATTGACATAAATTATATTTCAATCTCTAAAATGAATATGTGCAGAACATTCACCACAAGTGTAACTACACTATTTTGTTTTATACTGCATTCACCACGTTCTTTTTTAAAAAAAATATAACAATTTATTAAATATCTAATGTAAGATATAAAATTTTCATTTTTTCCCCAATATAGCCCTAAAATTCATTTAAAAATTGAATTCATATTTTTATATAACTCCTTATTAAAATGATATCATAAACAACCTATATATTATGGATTATTTGTATTTCATATCCATCATTATTACCTTAATGGATTCAAATTTCTAATAATTTATTTGTGGTATTCAACATATGGACCAAAATATTAAATATTATATAAAATGAAAAGGTTTTATTTCACTCACTCTGTGATGATAATGGTAACAACATCTCTTCTAGAAATCCATTCTCGCTTAAGGAATATACTATGAAGAGAATTTGGGAGAATCATGTTATCAAAATATGATAGGTAATCTAAAATTAATTCAATAGTTTCTTCAAAAATATCTCTCTATAATACAAACTTCTATTAAACATTGATTCTTGAAACACCCTTTAAAAATATTTATATACAACTTAGTGGTTTACATCTATTAATAATGTAAAGTACCACCTTGTTGAACCTATCTAACTAATTTAATCATCTGGTAGACCATTATATCAATGAATGATGGTGGGAAGAACATCTATAATTCACCAAATATGATGGTAACCTATTTATTCATGATTAGGAACATCACCAGGTCTATAACTTTACTTCATATAGAATTTCTAAAGAAGTAGTGTTTTGTTAGTGTATGTCATGCATTATTATATAGAATGCAACATAATGAAATGATCATCAAATATTTCATTAAAACCTATAAATCATGTGATTTTATTCCCCATAACTTTAAATTAGTCATTAACACACAATTCATGAAATTTTATGAATACCCCTATATCAATTTTACAACATTAAGGAAAATGAAAATTTTAATTTTTTCATTCCTAGATAGATTGTAAATTGTAGGATGATAAAAATTCCACCCTTTACTCTTAACTAATTCAAACACTTCCCTTATCTCTATGCCAATCATGTCTATTGTAGACATGATTACATATGTTTTTTTGAATAAAAATTAATAATGTGCCAATAACTCTATCAAATACATTTTTTTTGATATGTATGACAACACAAATTTTTTTGAAATAAAAATAATTACAATAAGTTAATTCCAAGAATGTTGATATCATTTTCATCCTGATAATTTATTGTATTTCAAAAATGGTTTATCAAAAACATATTAAATATCATTTAATTTATCAAATTATTTATCACCAATTAATGGACACACTGTTGTACCATGTTCAAAATTTTATCGAATGATTTCATTGTGGATAAGTATTTATATATTTGAGTTAACGATTTATAAATACCTAAAACACCATCTTCATGGAACATTTCCAATAAATAAAGTCTGTGAGTTATTTAAAAATGGGACACTCAAAAATTTCTTTAATGCTATAGTCTGAAAAAATTTTCTAATGAAAAAAGACATATATTTTCTTGTACAACATGTCCCTTAATGTGAATTATTCACTTATGTAAGGATCATACATATTAACACTTGTATCCCAAATAAATTTTAGGTGTTTGATCAATGGATACAAATAAACATCAATATTATTAGTAGATTGTTTTGGTGTAGATGTATGAATATATAGCCTAATGTATTCACACTTCATGCATAACCATGATAGAATTTCATAATTTTTCAGTAGGACTGGCCATTTACTATGAATACTAATCTATACCCCAAATGGATTTTTTAAATATATATAGATAATGTAACATGAATTTTTATTAGCTCATTTCCAAATTCTGGATACTAATAATAAATTTTATTCCACTAAGAAGAGTCTTCTAGATGATTTAGTTATTCATATTTTATTTATTTATCAACATGCAATGTAAATGTTATTTCGATTTCATAACATATATATAGTCTTCTATACTATGGAAGCATAGAAATGTACCATACATCTTTTTATTGACTTGAATCATCTTTCTTGAATCAATCCATTCCACACTTAGGGAATTTTATGACTGATACATGGTCCTTGTGAAACAATATAAAATCATTTGGATATGCATGAATTCTTTAGAGATAATTACCATTGTTTGTAGAATATGTTTAGAATAATATTTTTATAAAGGATATTCATTTTCTTTTTTTATCATATCATTCAAAAGAATATGTAGTTCTATAATGTCGATGTCTCTCTATCCACTACTATATTTCAAATTATATAACATCAATATAGCTAAAAATGTTATGAATTTAGTAATACTCAGATACAATAGTCTGTTATCATAATTATTTATATTCTCCAAAAACATTGTAAAATCATGAAGTTCATCTTCAATTTCTATTTTCATTTCTTCCATATAATATCCATAACTATTTACACTTTTATTCACTTAAAATGATCCATAAACAATAGTATCATCGCAATTGTTGTGCACATATTGTTTTACCCCATGTTTAGTGCATTATTTTTTGATATGATATGTTCCGGGGAAAATAAAATGTCTTTCTAATTCGTAGAGACTTATTTGTCTTCAATAAAAACAACATAAACATGGACAAAGGATTTGACAAGGTTCATATGAAAGCAATATTGAAAATTTTATGAACTCTTTAACTTCATAATGATAATATTTTTCAATAAGATTCATATACACCCATTTTTTGATTCATATAAATCATATTAGGTTTATAAAATATTCATTTACTATAGAAAATAAATAAATACACATAAAATATTCATAATAAAAAGTGAAATTTTAGATTTTTATAATAAAGGGAGCCCAATATATTGTTATTTCAAATAATTTTAGTATTATTGGAAGGAAACAGTTAATTGAATTTATGAAAATAGTTACTCCACTTTTGGTTCGTGTTGTCCTCTAAACTCTTCCAAAATTATCATCGGTACTTAGTATGGGGAGAATAATAGTAAAATTAGTGAAATAAAAACATGTGAATGTCAATAAGAGATGGGGGGTGAGTCTCAAGAAACAAAATTCAATAATAACTATTCCAGAGAAGAAACTGATGATGTTGAATGTTGTCTAACTAAACTTATATGTTCCTAGGATGGGAGTTGGAAAAGAACCAGACAATATTTATTAGTTTCTTTCACCTAAATGGAAAAATAAGTTGGAGTTGTCTAATCCCTACAATAGTGAAAGGTAGAAGGCTCTACTGAATGATATTATACACAATCATACTGAGACAACCATTATAGTTCCAACATTTAAATAAAACCTTCAATTACTTCATAAAAAACAAAAAATCATTTTTTGGTCAAGACTGAATTAGATATGTACTTAGATTCCCATGAAAAAATTGTTAGAATTATAGGGTAATTTCTAAAACATTTCTAGGTGGGAGTCCAATAAGTGGGATAAGATAATGTTCTTTCATTTCCATGGTTGTTACATGGTGGTTCAAGTGGTGTTTCATTGATAGTCTGATTAAAGTTGTAAAGAGGTGGGAATGTTCAGGTGACCACTACCTTTTAGTGAAAAATGTTATCTGTGATAATTTCTAAGATAAAAAAAAGTAGAGAGAAATTTAAGTCATACGGGAAATTTGACAAGTGACATGTATCGATCAACCCTTGATCCTTCTTTCCATTAATTATAAAATATTACGAATGATAGGTAGCTACTTCAACCATAATTTTTTCCTATCACATTTATTACCATTCACAATGTTCTGATACACATTACATCATAAATAAAGGGGGTTTAAATCATTATTTCTTTAATAATTACAAAACTTCTTATTAGGCAATGATAATAAAATTTTTTTCTTAATCAACTGAATCAATTAGAAACATATATTAATCTAATCATCACTAATAATATTATTCAAAAACAAAAATTATTAAATTGTTTGAAGATGAATAATTAAATTATATAGCTGGTTGTTAAAATTATTTAAAATAAAAATCTCTTATTTTTTCAAAGAACTATTTTTATTAAGTATTGGGAATTTTAATCATAATAAAATAAATTGAAAAATGATGTTCCCAAGGTTATATTTTTTTTCAATTGGTTTTCAATTTAAATGAAATTCAATTTTATCAAATAAGAATGAAGTTGAAGTTGGAAATCATTGGACATGCATTAGAATAATTTCCCTATGTGAAAAAAGGAATGTGGAAGAGATGATTTCTTAGTGAGTATCCCTTCATTCCATAAAAATCTTTCACTATGATTTCTATTATAAATATATGAAAAAATATAGTAAAATAAAATTTTCATATGAAAAAGTCCCATATAAAAAACTATAATTCAATTTGAAAATGTACTCTATACCCTAAATAGAAACATATAATATACCAACCTCAAGGGAGAGTTAGAGTTTTAAACCCTCCATATAAACATATAATATATGAAAATATATGTTGGTCCTTTGAACCTCATTGTAAATAAACAGTTTATTGGACTCATGTTAAGATTATTTCTCTAGACATCATTTTGATCTCATTTTTCAAAATGGTATTAAAAAACCAGAAATATTATATTAAATAATTTCATGACTAACACAACCCTTACTCATTTGGTTAAAAATATCATTCCACAGAATATTATCATTTCAAATTTTAATCATTTTTTAAAAAATTGTGATATTATTATATCATAATGAAATTGATTTATCAATATAAAATAAACCACGAAATGAATTTCCCAAATAAAATTTTCATAAATTATTACGGCCTTTTCACATTTAAAAAATAAATTTTCCAGAAAAACAATTATGATGCCTAAAAAATCTTAAAAACGATTTTCATCAATGAATAAAAAATAAAAAGAACCAAAGAATCATAAATTTTAAAAAAAAATTATCATATATATAAAATATAAATAACAAAACAGCTAGTAGATCACAAATATCATTAGAAAATATCATACTCACATATAAGTTTTCAGAATTGAACGAATTACAGAAATATAAAAAAATTTCTATTTATATTTTTCATCAATACCTAATAAAATAATCATAACATTCATTCGACATCTGCAAAAAAATGACCAAAATTGTAATTGTAATATTTTTCGCCTAGAAATGTTCTGTTTTTTTAAGTCCCACAAAACCATATGCATGAAGAGAGTTCTGATTTTATTAAGTGAAAGGGTAATCATTCCATATATTAGGGAACACATTCCATATATAAGGGAGATCTCATGCCATGAATTTTTGTATAGGTACATAAAATACAAGTGGGAGATATGATTCAATGTAGAAAATTCCAAAGGAAGGATCCCAAACCAATTGTAGGGGGTCTCTTTGAACTTGAAGGGTGAGATTTTGATCATCCAGGCTTGTGAAATCAATAAGAGTCAAAAAAGGAGTATATACCATGAACATGGAACACAAGAGAGTAACGAGCAAATGAAACTTAGCACTAACACAGACTGTGGAACCCAAATAAGAAATCAACGTGCGAGGCGGAGAAAAAATAGCATACCTTAGATTCATAGTTTGATTCATCTGAGAGAAAGTCAAGGGGGAATAATGGAAGGAGTGGACTTCTATGAGATCCTGAGATCCATGATTGAATTTTTTTCAATTAATGTTTTTTTAAATTGATCCAAGAGTGGTTTATTAGTGTTTTGAAAATAATAATTTATAAAGATATTTTTTGTGCTAAAATAATAAGTGCTGATAAGGGATTAATAATTATAACTATAAATAAATATACTAATAAATATTTGTATATGATTATAAATTTATTTTTATCATTATATGTATTTATATAATTATATATATATTTAATAAATATATTAAATATATTTATTACAAAAATATATTTATTATAATTTTATAATTATTTTAATATATAATTATTTATTGATAATTATATAAATAAATTTTAAAAAAAATTATATTTAATTAGTTACAATTAAAAATATATAATTTCATAAATATAGTAAATATACATTTATAAATATATTTAAAAAAATTAGGTTTTTAAATATATTTAGAATTGTTTATTTATAATTATAAATATATTTATATAATTACATATATTTATATAATATATATATATATATGTAATAAATCTATACAGATAAGAATAAAAATATAGTAAAAATATTAATTAGTTTAATATATTGATTATAAATTTATAATTATTTATTTATAATTATATAAATATTATTTTAAAATAATAATCTTTTATTTGTTTCATTATATATATTTATATTATTATATATACATATAAAAAATATATAAAAATATAAATATAATAAATATATCCATTATTTGATTATATTTTAAAATTTTATAATTATTTAAATATAAAAATACTTATTTAAATAAAGTTGAATACATAATCAAAATATTAAGACATAGTAAATATAGAAATAAAGAAATAAATATTATAAATTGATTAAATTTTTAAAAAAATATTAAAAATGAATAAATAATACCAATCTATAATAATATTTAAATAAATAAATAATTTTTTTGATTAATACATAATATCTAATATATATAGTTTTACTAAATGATATTTTAAAATAAATTTTAAAATTTGAATAAATTATATGAATATATGATGTGTGTGTGTGTTTTTATATACGATTTCATTAATTATGTAAATATTTGAATGTGTTGGTTGTATAAAATATGAATTAATTACCTATATGTATGTCTGGAATTAATGTAACACATGTTTGATATATGTTTACTTGAAAAATCAAACAACACTAAATTTCCCCTAGAAATCAAAATGTGGTCATAGGGATTCGACTCTATCTCATTCGAGTGAGGGTTCCTACATATATAGGAATGTGAACAATGATTTAAACTTCTATAGATTAGGATTATTTCTACCCATCTTTAGGTGTGGGTCTATGGGCTCAATTAAATTATGTGGTATCCGAAAGTCCTCTATGAAGTAGTGATGACTATGGGTGTCCCTATAAAGATGGATAGGGAAAATGATATTACTAGATTTAACCACTATGACCACCTACTTATCAAGGTAGATCTATACTCCACTTTGATCAATAAGGTAGTATTGAATACCAATTTAGATGAGTATAAACTGCGAATCATTTGTTAAAAAGTTCCTATGTTTTTTAAGGACTGTAAAATTATTTGGAATGAGGAGAATGATTGTTAGAGGAATCTTGTTTTCTCTTACTGATCGCAGGAATGTCATGTAAAATGTGATTATTATAAGAATAAATTGACTCATGATGTGAAGAGGGATATTTTAAGTTCCATGTATTGTGTGGATTCCCCCTCTACTTTTATTCTGAACTAACCCTTCTCTATTTTTGTTGTTGCGGCGGATCAAAAAATTCCTTTGGAATGTGCTAATAAACTTTATTCAAGTAGTTGATCAGAAATATGGGTGGTTTCCTTCTAATATCTGAAAAATGAGATGAAATTTCGAATGAAGGGGTAGTAGGGGAGATACTAAATTTTACAACTGGTCATGGTAATAACCTTGTCTCTTTAGATGGAAATGTGGATCACTCTGGTAGTCAATCTGGTTTTAAGGTTTCTATAAAAGATTATGTGGATAAAGATTTTTAATAAGAAGAATATTTGTCTATGGTTAAAGGAATTTCTATGATGGATTGGCCTCAGGTTGATCATTCAAATCATGTGCCTCCTCCCAAAAAGAAAAATATTTTTGTGGATAATGAGTGGTTCCATCTTGTCACTCATAGGAAGGGAAATGTGAAATCTTCACTCAGTCCTGTACATATCTAGATCCTTTATCAACAAATAATGATAACTATTATTGACCATTCAACCTTTGTTACACCCCATATATAGGGTGAGGCCCCAACAAACTTGTATTTAGTCTATGGTAAGGTAGCTGACATGACATTAACTGAAGTTTCATCGAACTCTTGTAAAACTTTCCTTTGCTAGAATGATATTTTAAATAGGTCTAATAGAAAGGATATCTTCTACATGGAATTTGGAAGTGTTTATAGACCATGTGATGTACAAAAACCCCAGTCAAGGAGATGAGCATCATGATTAATAAGAAGAACCATCAGGTATGGATAATAAAGATGTCCCCAAGCAATCTCCAAAGAACTAGAAGAGGGGAAGACACCTGTGACGTTGAGATGGATACTGAGGAAGGGGTGGTAGGAATAGAAAAAGTAACTACTAAATGTGTCTTTTCATGGTTGGGTTGTGTACCATTATTTATCACTATAATCCCCTCTCCTCTCTGGTGTTTCATTTTCTTTTTATTAATAAAATCATTGGGACCATGGATTATATCAAAGGTTCACACCATTCTGATCATATGAATTATTTATAGAAATCATAAATATTTTTTGTTAAATAAAATTATATTTTAGGAAATATTAAATATATATATATATATATATATAAATATATATGAATATATTTATATATTGAATGTATTTAAAATAGTAAAAATGAATAAGATATTAATATATTTTTTAATTATTACATTTTATTCATTTATATATATTTATTTAATATATAATATTTATTAATATATATATAATTAATATAAATATATATATATATAAATTAAATTTATTGATTTTTATTAATAATTTTTTCTTTAATGAATTGTTATTTTTTCAATTTATTCATTTGAAATTTTATTTTAATTATTTCAATTTATTCATTTCATATATCTATATTTAAAACATACTACTTATTAATATTTATAAAATATATTTATATATATTAATGTTATTCATTTTTATGAATAATTATTTAATTAATAAAAATTTTTATATATTTTTTTAGTTTACTCATCTTTATTTTTTTTATTTAGTTATTTCAATTTAATCATTATATATATATATATATCTAATATATAATCTTTATTAATATTTATAATATACATATATTAGATTTATTACGAACTAATTTATTAATAAAAATTTACGTATTTTTAAAATTATTCATTTTAATTTTTAATGGTTATTTATTTCAATTTTTTATTTTTTTAATATTTTTAACATTTTTTATAAAGATGTTATTAGTTAAAAAACAGGCGAATGGAGGCAGGATGGGTCCTGTAGGACATGGACATGCATAAGAGGGTTTGTATGGCCCTTAGAAGTATAGAGTGGGCTAAGGCACACACGACCCATGGAGGGGCCCATATGCATGCATGGAATGTGTATACGAGAGCCAATCCCCACAACAAGCTTCTGAAATAGTGTTTTGTCTTAATCATTCATGAATAAGTGGATGAACATGATCTATTTCTTCATGGGACTCACACATGTGAATTGGATCGATATTAGTGCTAAAAAATGAATTGATAACGGCTACCATTTATCAGTGGTAAAAACAAATCACTAATAAAGGGTACTCTTTATGAGTGCTATTTTCTAGTGCTAATAATGGTTTGTGCTATATATGGAATATTTGGTAGTAGTGAATCCATGTAGCAGATATATTTAGGCCGACCATGCTACTAAAGAATAAATGATTATTTATCTATCCTACTTATAAATGGACAAAAGATGGATAAAGAAAACATGAAGGCAAGTTCCAAAGGGATTGAAGTGTTTTCATGAAAAGAAATAAAATTTCATTTATGGTTTCCTAATTATGAAAACACAAAGCCTCAATAAGAAATATGGGGCTGGTTTAAACATGTTTTAAATATCTCAATATATTTCTTGATCATCCTACTAACTCAGGAATTATTTCTAAAGAAAATATATTTAACACAAAAATAACCATGATCTTTACTATCTAGAGTAAATAAAGGGATTGATCATTAAGAATTAGTTGTAAATTTAAAGGATTACATGCATCCCAAGAGTACAGGTTGGATGAATAAGGATGCATTCATGACTAGTTCACCCAAACATGCATCTATAATGAAATAAGTGACTTTGTTGATGAATAATTATCAAACTTATTTCTCTCATTAAAGTGAAAATAACTTCCACCTTATTCGCATATATCATGTTTGTTATCTATATCCGTGTAATTGAAGGTGTACCATGATTAAGGGGGAAAGCTGGAAAACATGAACAAGTTGGAATAACTATTGTGGCTTAGAGGTGTCTCCATCTTGTTCATAAATCTACGCTTTTGTAACTTGAAGATTATTTGATAAAAATATAAATCATAATGAAGTGATTTTGTAGTGTATCCATGCGTGGGAGACAAATTTATAAGTTAGAGAATATTTTAAGTGGAACTACTTCATAAAAATATGAAATCTTCCGAAGGTACATGAAATTGGAAATTAAAAATGTATCTATTAAAGATCTATCATCATTGTTTTAAAAGAATTAATTATTAAGTAAATAATTAGAAATTTAATTGATCAATTACATTAACATGAGAAAATGAAGGCTTTAATTAAAATTATTATTATACTAGTAGTTTTATATTTTTTCAACCTATGTGTTTAGATAACAGAAAAAATCTAGTTGGGAAAAATCACATGTTAATTCATTCCATAATTGGCATCATGTAAATACATTCAGTAATTTTTAATCTACCTAATAAAATTAAAAGAACCTATGAAAGGGTAATTTTATGTAGGTATCATATTATTTTTATTTATGGATAACTTTATTTTATATATTTGACACATTTCTCTGAAATGTTAGCTTTGATCATGCAGACTTAGAGTGGAATTGATAATTAAAGGACAATTTATGGCCCATTGCATTTTTCAAATTGATAATGTCTTTTCCATATTTTCATTTAATTTATTAATAAAAAGGGAATGAAAAAAATAAAATGGATTAAGAACATATTTACAAGAGTTTTTTATATTTTCATTGACAATAAATCCAAGTAGGGAGATTATTAGACATCCTTGATGTTTTTCATATTTCTGGCCAATGAATATAAAAGTTACATAATGTCAGTATGTATTAAGGAGTATATCTTGTAATGTTAAATTTCCCAAACATGTTGAGATGTAAGGAATATTCCCATGAAAGGAATTATTACATGAGAAGTAGTGTTAAATCATAACAAGATAAGAGACATCATTGGTACTAGAAGTAGACTAATACTATTGTTAAAATAGAAGAGATTGAGATGCTACAATTTGGGTTGGTATTAGAGTTCCATTAATATGTAAAATACATTTGTAAGGTCTTATTTTTAAATTTTATGTGGATAATATATTCAATAATGTTGGAATAGTTGTTATTTTGGGTTGATTCCATGAAGTATAAAGCATGATGGATAAATTTTTTCAGGAGTTTTTAATGCGAGTAGTGAGGTTACGTGCCTGTACTGATCAAGATCGAGGAATGATATATCATATGAAGAAATTTCCATGGATGGTTGAAAAACATTTGATTTTATGTAAGATGTTTAAGAACATTTCAAATACCATATGGAGAATGAATATTCTACGAAACATTGGAACATATTCTAGTGAAAATCTCATATGTATTGATTTTTATATGTAAGATGCCCTTGTGAGGAGAGGTAGAGAAATGAGAAAAGGAAAGTTATACTTAAGTATTTTTTTGTGAAAACATAGGAGGTTCTTTGAGTTGAAGATATTAATATCACAAAGGTATCAGAAAATTAATATAAATTTTTATCTTTTTTAGATATGAAAAATTCAATAAGGTAAAATCATCCTTATATAAGGAAGAGGGGCACTAGATACAGAAGAATTGATTCTGAATCTTGGTGTGAAAATTTGGTAATGGTAGTTGATATGGAATTAATTTGGTTATATTTAAGATATATTAATACATAATAGGTGTCTAGTCTATAGATAAAAAGTACCATTATATTTCGTATGAGTCATCAGTTTATAGAAATTTGGAAAAGGGATGAAATTTCATTTGAGACATATTAACTCAACTAGAGTGTCATTTGAATTTGTGTTGAGTAATTTATTCTTCATGGTGGATAATTGAATATGAAATGAAAAATACACAAGGTTAATGTGTAATTTCAAATGATTCATAGAGAATTATGTAAGACGCATTATATAAAACACAAGGGATATTTATATTATATCAGATTCATTCCATTATCCTATAAGAGTCATTAGTGAAATGAAAACTGGAAATAGGAAGGGCTCCAAATTTTTATTTTAAAATTAAATTGAAAAACCTTAATATTTATTTATTATTATAAAATAGTGGTATTGTGTAAGAGTAATTTTCAAAACTATAAGAGTCATTTACTCTTACAGAAAAGTGTTGATACAAAAAAAATTAAAAATGAATGGAAGTGATGAAGTTGGGAATCCTAGCATATTATATATTTATATCATAATACATTATATTTTTATAAAATAAGGTTATTAAATTATATTATTCATTTTATATATATTACAATTCTTTTGTTCAAGAGAAGATCCAATATTTTTGATTCAGTGATGAAGAAGATGAATTGATCCTCACACTATGAATAGATTTCTGTGCCACTGTGTGTGATGAGGAAGAGAGATATAATAGATTAATTTAGATATCAAGACACAATATTATTTCATATAGTCATGGAGGAAAATTTAATATAGAATAATATTTCTAGAGAATTAAAAATAATTGAAAGGTGGTGTGATAGTTTAGTAAGATCAGTGGAGAGATAAATCACGATTCTTATTGTTATTTAAATGAATCACTAGACATAGATTATAATGATAATTATTAAGGAGATATGTTTCTATAAATTAATTAATATTTCCATATTAAAATATAAAAATATTATTATGTGACATTAAATATATAAGATATAGAATAAGAATAAAATATAAGTATATCTACACTATTATCATAATAATAAAAATTCTATCGAAAGAAAAGAGATGAATCAATACTAATATTATTGATCCTATGTATAAAATAATGAACTAGTTATGACAATTTTTTTATTACACATACTATTTTAATAGAATAAAAAAAGAGATCCGATTTTGTATGGGAGAGATTAGTCTTGTCTGTTGTAGAAGAATAAGAAGAATAAAGAGTCTTTCCTTACCTTATTTATATTATCATCTGTTCCAAATAAGTTATAATACCAACTTATAATATACTTATTTCATATGTTTTTCATATTTTAAAGAAAACCCTCATGATTTATATAGATCTATGAATAATATCATATCCATATTTTTCATTTAATACATGAGAATATATTATTGATCTTACTTCATGGAGGTGTAAGTCTTTTTTATATCCAACGAAAATTATTGATTCTTGCATTGAATTGGTTAGTTCCAGGAATATGGGTTCAAGGGTATACCCATTTATGAAATTTTATTGACAATAAAATAAGAGTTTCATGATAGTAAGATAATGACCGCCATACAATATGTATTTACTCATCCACATTAAAAAAAACCTAGTGTCCTTTTTTATTTTACATTACTTCATTTGTACATGCATGAAATCCATAGAAGATAGAGAAAGAGTTAGAGATCCATTATCTAGAGAAGTGTATTATTGAAGACGACATAAAATTTTAACTGGTAATATGTCATACAATAGTTATTCTACCCCCCAATGATGATCATATCTCAACTGATCCCATCAAGGATCATAAAATGATCTTACATTGAAGATTTCACATATAGTTTGTGATCAAAACAATTTATTTTAAACTCACAGTTCCTCAAATAAGAGTATATGAAAGCATACCAAGACTATGGTCTCTATTTTAATCAATATAAAATTTATTCAAATGGCACACCATTGTTTCATAAACTCCAATTTAAGATCCCACTAATTGATCATGATAAGATTTCTACTTAAGAAATCCATTCATTAATGATTCCCTTATATCCCTTTGAAAAAAATTCCAAACTCCTTTGAACCACATCCTCAATGTATAATCCGATCAAATCTAGTCTAACCACTATTATGGATGCATTTTCCATATCTAAGACATTGAATTTAGTATATACTTTACAATCCAAACAAGATTTATTCTAGATCACTTTCCCATAGTCATCATATTTACTCATGGACTCCAAATTATTTCCAATGAAATTGTTACAAATATTCCTTTCACTGGATTCCACATTAAATGTTTCTCTATTTTATCTAAATCTATTGTCATTTATTTATTCATGAATAAAACTTCAATTATTCCTCAAAAGTTTTCAGATTCACTTATGATTATAGAAAAGTGTGATAAGAACTCTTAATGCTCTAGATTTGTGTTAGAGAAATATTATATTAGATAATTTTGTATTCATCAACCTTATATCTTATCCTTATCTTTCAAATTTGTAATTTTTTATATTTACAAATAATATTATCCACGAATTTAATATTTGAATTCTCTTTATTAATTGGATGTTTAGACCCTCCATAATTTGTATCCACTTTATCCTCTTCTATATAAATTCTATTTAAATTAAAATTTAAATATTTTTAACCTTTAACCTTAACAAACAAGGAATAATTTGATTCCATGATCTTATTAATTCAATTATTGAATCATTTATAAGATTTAATTTTGGTTTATTATCCTAGAAAATATCCACCAGTCACATCACTTTGTTTTTATTGATTTCATTCCCTTTTAAATGGTAGAATTTATTTCCAAGAACCCTAAATTTTTCTAGATTTGGTTTCCATTCATACCATATTTAATTCAATCTTATATCCTCTCTAATAATTAAGAAATAAAAATTTTGAGTAGTAATTTCTAAATGAACCACCTTGTTTTAAAATAATGTCTTGAAATTCCAATTTTAATAGGTAATATTTTTTATGTTTTTTACTATCTAATTTCACCTTTAAGAGACCCTAATTTTCACTAATGTTATTATTAAAAAATTATGCTTCATACCTCGTTTCTATAAATATTTTTCCACCTAAATATAGGTATACTCCATAGTATTATTTGATAAATGAATTTGGATAAACTGTCAGAATTTTTTCCCTACTCTGAAACCTTTTGAGGAATTCCATCACTTCCTTTACAATTTATATAAATATAATGAATGAAATCCCACTATAATAATTAGAAGATAAGATTTTTTATATTTATTCATGAGTTACATGATACATAATTGGACTACACACCTTGATATGAACCAAATCATGTAAGTTTGAATCTTTATTATTATTTTTTATAGGTCTTTCTCACCATCATCCATCTTATACAATAATGAGTGTATTTTCTCTATCCCTCTTAATATTTTTAACATTAATCACAAACATTAACATTGAAATATATTTGAGGCATTGTTTATGTATGTGGACAAGAATGTGATAACGTATGTTATTCTTCAAATCAATGGTTAAAATAAAAATTACCTTCTAATTATTAACTTGATATAAATTATCAATTGTTCACTATACTTTCGTCAGATCATTTCCACATTTCCCTTCCATCAGGTATCCCTTACGATTAATTATATCTTTAAGTCAGTAGTTTCATAATTTAAATATAATGATGACATTATATCAAAGTACATCCATATATTGTACTTCTATTTATTTAAATTCAACTTCAGTAAGACCCATCTTTACCATTACCTTTCATTTTAAAAGTTTCATCATTGATAAAAAACTATTATATCTACTCATAATTTCACATACACCAACAAATTTCTTTTCTAAATTGTGTGGGATGAGTACCTATAATATCCTGACCCCAACCCATTGGATTGAGTGGGACCGAAAATCCACTAACCTTAGTTGATATCCCCAAAACATAAAAGGTTTGAAATAAATACCAAAGTATTTAAAAAATATGTGGAATGATTTTTCCTTACTAACATGAACCGAATTATAATATGTTATCACAATATAACAATATATCCATGATTCTTGATATAAAAACCAACCAAAATTCTAATGACATAAATGACTAGAATCAAAGATGTAATCGATAAGTAGATAATAATAAGTTTATAATATTCCAATTCATGAAAAACACAATGGAACCCATTTGGAACCACAAATATTATATTTCAAGACATTATCCAAGATCGAATTCCCGAAGGACATGACTAGAGAATCAGGATGATCCACTTGAGACGTATGAAGTATTTATGTTATTTGTATTATAGTAATAAAAGACTACATATGGTCCAATTTTCATATATAGAGGGTGAGTATATCGACTCTGTAAAAAATCCATTGGAAGATTACCACACACAGAACTTAAACAATAACAATTTTTCTCACATGTAGATAAAATACATGGGATGAAGATCACGACAAATAATCTAAAAACACCTTATATTTTATTCGCACAAGAAATATTATTTCCTTTTATAATCCCTTTTATATGTAGAAAATTACACCATAACACACCCCCATGTCACGAACTCACAAAAAATGCATATATTCCCTATTAATGCAGGCCCATTGAACATATCAAACTTGTGAGTGGTGCTCGTCCCTCCAAACCTAAGCCATTGTTTGGTTGTAAAATCCATTGAGCCCAAAACTGGTTCTATGAACACGTTGTAACTAGAAACTCCCTTTATGTATTCATTCATAAACTCAAAAAACTCATACTAATTCCATATTTCCAATAGAAGAAAACAACATGAAAAAAACATCACTTTGAGAAAAAATTGTTAGTGTTTGAACTTTATTTAAGGGTTTATTAATAACAACTTGTTAAATTACAATTCTATCACATTTTATCAATTTGAAATTATATAAAAATTAATATTTTCATATTATTAATTGATAAATGTTAAATGGTTTAAAATGTTTTAATCAATTATTTAAGTACTTGTGTTAATAATTGATTATATTTTGGTTATATTATTTCAACCAAATTCATTTTAAATTCATATGTTTACAAATGATTATTTCATGTGTTCTTTTTGTTTTTTTACAGTTTTAAAATATTTATTTCATATTTTTTTTAAATTACTTATTTTATGTCATTTTATTTAACTTAAATATTGTAACAAACACATATATATATTGACATATATATAAATATATAGTGTATATATATATATATATATTGGTAATATTATTCTCCTTTGAACTCCTTCCTCACAACAACACTTCATTTGTAGGCTCTCCATAAAACACTCCACCATCTCATAATGTAGTGTGACATCCTCCTCCACCATAGTTAATCTTCTTCGATGGAAAAAATTATGTTCATGGAAGCAGCGTAGAAACCACCATCTCCATTGTAGATCATCCCTTGGCTTAACTACACTATTCACATCATACATCCACCAGCATCAGTGAACTTATTTCATCTTCACTCAATATATTGTTTGACCACATATAAATAGCGAGACCACCCTCTTCGCATGGTTTGAAAAACACATGTGTGCCCCTTGTAGTGTGATACCTCCATGTCTACAACTTGTCACACCAGCACACATAATATTTCTTCATAGTAGATATTCTATGAAGCACATTATTCTTCATATCCCATGAACCAACATCACATATATTCCATTAGACGATCTTACCCTGTGTCTATGAACCAAACCATGAAACACCGTTCAACCGACTAATTTTTAAAACTTACCTTACCGTGAAGAAGTGCAGGTTGTTACCATGAATTAGTGTGATTACATATCATGGTGATTAACCATAAATGATATTGAACTTTCATGAACATTAACTGTCTACCATGAAAAAGATGGTCCTTAAGATGAATAACAATTTTTTATTGTAACTATAATTTTTTATGCTTAATTTTTTTATAACTTCTTAAAATATATTTTTATCATGTTAAATTTAATATTAACAAAATATTATATTTTTATTCTCATATATATTGACCACAGGTATATTTTGATTATCCAAACACCAAAAATGTTCACATGGTTAGTAGACTAACCGCATGATCATTTTGATCAAACGGTTAGTATACTGACTATGCATACATGGTAATTAAACTAACTGCACATGATAACATTATAAATATAGTGGCTCTAAGTCATATGTCTTACATGGTCAATACATCATTTTATTTATTTATTAGATGAATTTCATATTTACTAAAATTTGTTTACCCATTATTTTTATAAAATGATTAATTTCAACTTTGTTTAAATGGTTTTATTTATTCTATTGTTTTTAAAATAAATAAATCATATCTTGATGATAATTAATATTTGTTAAATTATTATTATCATAGAAATTATTATCAAATTATTAATTATCATTATTTTTCATTTTATGCTCTATAATTATTATTTTTTAAGTATTCATTTTTTGTTTGTTTATGATGGAAATTATAATTATTTTAATTTCTTTAAATACTCTAATTTATTTAAAAATTATATTAGAAATTTTTTAATCAATTTGGTGAAGAATTCAATGTAATGAAATATTATTATTTATTATGTGCGAGGTATTTCATGGTAAGAACATGTTTCATTATTTTCCATATTTAAATTCATTGTAAAGAATTGATTAGATCAAGAAACACTCATTCCAAGAGATAAAAGGTGATAATTTTTAACTCAAAAAAAGTAATCAAGGAATACAATGAAAATATTCTACATCAATACTTATGAAATTATTGAATTATTACGATTGGAATAATCTTCTTGATACCTAAAAAATTTATTCCCATGAAATCTGTTTCATTGTTGTGATCACAGATTAAAATGTATTATACCATCCCCTACAACTAAAGTGGTGAAGATCAACAAACATAAACATATTCATCATATGATATTTACTGGTTTAATTTTTTTTTTGTTTTTAGTCATGTTATAATTTTTTCATATTTTTTATTATTTCATGTCTATTTTATGATTTTCCTAATCAAAAGTAGGTATTGTATGTTTGTTATTCCACATCTCCAAATATTTATTGGGTTGTGACTCCAAAAAAGGTTATAGATCAAGTTAATACTCCTATAAAATTTATGGGTATTTCCTTTTGGAATTTTTAAAAGGTATATTTTATAAGTATGAGTGTATATATCTATGTTTCAACCTCTAATAAAGTCCATGATATATGAAGCATACTTCACGTGACTCACTATGGGACTGGTAATATCAATATAACCTTGGATGGAATTCTCTATGTTGAATACCAAGACATTAAGATGAGAGATATAGAGTCAGTAAAATGGATATTCTATCCATGTACAAGTATTAAAAATGGAATGAGTGATCTTATAGAACTATTGGACCACACCTCATGTTAAAATAGTACTGAGTGCTTTACCAAAAAATATAGCATGAAAAGAATACACCCATCTATAGGAGTAATAATTTTAAAGAGTATACCTTAGATAAACTAAAAGGATTGTCATTTTAGTATGAATTATATTTGAAAAAATTTATGATGAGGTGTAAAAAAATAAAAAACGTATATATTTTAATAATAATATTATGGAAATATATAACACATATGATTCTAAGTTATAAGATAGTGAAAATAGATGGATCACTTTTGAAAAAAGTTTTTCAAGTTCTTGGAAAACATTGGTGGTAATAGGAAGTTTAAAGGAAAGTTCAAAAAGGATTACAAGAATGTTAATTATAATAGTAGTAATGATTTTTTAGAACAAACATGTTCTAAGTACAGTAAGAAAGTTCATATTAAGATAGACTTACCAAAACTTGAATATTCAATGAATGAAAAATTCAAATAGAGAAATGAAAAGAATTTTTTTTGTGGTCTGGGACTACTCATACAGTTCTAACTAAAGAAGTGATTCTAGAAGTGAGCAGGATATAAGGAACCTTGCTCTTATGGGTATACTATGTGAGGTAAAATATTCTCTTTTCACCCAACTAATTACTCATACTAATGCAGATAATACTTCTAAATTGTAAAAATATAATGAAATTGATTCTGATTTATGTTCTGATTCTTATTCTATGAATTCTGAAGTCAAGAAACTATTTAAATAAAATAAATATTTAATAAATTATAGATTTATGAAATTTTAGAAATAAAATTATATATAAATTACAAATAATAATTTTTTTAGTAGTGTGAGAAAATGGAATGCGATTGTAATAATTTGAACATTATTGTTTAGCAGATGAAAAAATCCAATGAGAATTATAATTCAAAAACATTAAAACTAAAGGAAAAAAATTATAGAGTTAAAAACATTCTATAAGTGAATGATGAAGATAATTCAATAATTTTTAATTTACTTTTTGAATATTTAACTAATGATAAAAATTAATGTTATAATCATAATCAGGAAAATAAGAAACTAATAAATACAACATATGGATAAAATGTGAATGTTTATTTTGACTTAGAGACCTTTCAAAAGGGAAATTTTAATTTGAAAATGGAATTTTTTTATCATAAAAAAAATTAAAAAAAAATCAAGGAAAATAATTACATGATAAAATTATGATCAAGGAAAAAAATAAAGTATATCCAAAAAATTTTGGTTTATAACAATTTATCTCTAAAGTTAATTATAGATTACATTGATAAAACATCAGGAGTCTATATTTTTATTATAACAAGTTTTAAATATAAATTTAAATGGAATTATTCGAAAAAATGATCACTAATATTTACATAATACTTTTGGAATACTATAACATTCATTACTAGATATTTATTTTCTAAACAACTCACTATTAAATGTTTTAAATCTATCTAGGTTCTAGTTTTTTATACTAATCCAGTTGTACCTAAATTAGTGTAGATACAAAAACATTGATTTGATTGTCTAATTATATAAAATATTCCTTATAAGTCTAAATAGATCATGATAATTATAATGTGGCAACTCTATCCATATGATATGTTAATTTTCTAAATGTATATCTTTTAATTCTTGTGATAGTGGCCTAGTCATGTTTGGAGATAACTATTATGTTCATTTTAAAGATATTTGTGAAGTTAGTTTTTATAATACTACTATTATTTCAAAAGTGTTATTTATATATGATTTAATGCTCAAAAGAATAAGTATATCAAAACATTATGAGGATGGACTAAATTTTATTTTTGAAAATGTTTAATGTATTATTTTAAAAAATAAATATTTTTAATTTTATGCAAATAGATAAGAGAATCTATAAACTATTTATTTCTTTATTCTAACCAAACAAAAGTTTCAGTGTTAAAATATTGTAGAAGTAGATGAAATTTTGTGGGCATAGATTCTGGGGTAGGATAACTACAGACTATTTCACAAACCTTCAAATCATGAAAAAGTTCTATAATTTTCCAAGTTACATAAAAGTATTTTATTTATGGGTGATTACTATTTAAAGGGAAATCATCAAAAAGAAAGGTATTAATCTATAAATTATGTTAGAATTTTTATATTCCTATAACTAATAAATATATCTTTGTAAATACCTATACAAACTATTTTTTAGTGGCAAGATGTTTTTTTGTAATAGTATATGATTAGAGTAGATTTATCTGGTTGTTTTTTCTTATCTCATAAAAATGAAACATTAAATAATTTTTTCCTTTTTTAAATCTTATTTAAAACATCAATAATTTATTTATCATATATATCATATTTTATAGAGTGGATTATTTTAAAATTTAATTTTTTTTAATTTTTTGAAATAATATGGATATAAATATTATTTTTAATCCCCAAGGAAACCATAAAAAATTGTGTGGTTGAAAGAAATAATATATCAATATATTAACTGAATAAATCAATGCCTATTGAATGTAATGTCCCAATATACTATTGAGAAGAATATGTAAATATATATTTTTCTGTTTTAAACGGAGTATTATTTAATCAATTTTAAATAACAACCCTTATAAACTATTTAAAGGTTTTAAATCTAATGTTAGATGTTTTGTGTATTTTTTTACAAAGACTTTGTCTTCAATACAAAATATAAATTAGAAAAATTCAATTATAAATGCAATTATGGAATATTTTTAGGATATTATAATGATATAAAGTCTTATAATGTTTCAAATAAGATAATATTAGTAATTTAATAGTCTATACATGTTAAGATTAATGAAAATGAAAATAACAAGAATAATTAAATTTTAAAGAAAGATAATTATGAATTTCGGGAATTCAATTTTGGTAAAGATAATGGTCATGAAAATGAGAATTAAACTATTAAGGGAGAGAATATCTATTAAAAAACTGATACAAAAGAGTTGAAATCACATAAATATCATCCAATTGAGAGTGTAATTTATAATGTATAGTCTGGTATAGAAATAGGAAAATCTCTTTTACCTCACTATGGAAATTATGCTTTTGATTCCCATTTTGTTCTTATAATGATTCATCATTCTTTAATTGATTCAAATTGGATAAATTCTACGCATTATGGATTTAATCAATTTGAGATAAAAAACGTTTTGAATTTGTCTGAATTACTAAAAGGTCATAAAAAAATAGGAAGTAAATATATTTTTCATAATAATCATAATAAAGCTAGAAACATAGTTAATAAAACACAGAAAAAGTCACTCAAGGTTATTTCTAGTAGTAGGGAAATGACATTAAAGATTAATTTTATCATGTTGTTAAGATGAAAGTAATTATAATTTTATTAGACTATAATTATATTCAATATATTAAATCATTTAAAATATATTTAAAAAGTTCATTTTAAATGGAATATTTTTCTGTGAATTTCATGTTAAAAACCGCTAGTTTAGAAAAATAAAAAATTTCAAAATCTTGTTTTTAATCATAATGAATATTTTTATGGTCTCAAGAATTCTCCTCAATTTTGGTATGAAATTATAACATTTTTTCAAGAAAAATTATTTTATAAAGGAAATTTTGATCCAATCATGTTTATAAATTGATTTTCAAAAGATACACTGATTATAAAAATTTATATTGATGATATAATATTTGGATCAATAAATGATACACTATTTGATGTTTTTTATAAATTAATTTCAAGTGGATTTTACATGACATTAATGGGAGAACTAAATTTATTTTCATGGTTTAAAATTAAATAAATAAAAGGTGGTATTTTATAAAGTAAAAATTATTTTTCTAAATAACTTGTTTAAAGGGTTGGGATTGATTCTATTAATATTTTGAAAACACCAATGTGTACTAATTCCAAACTGGGCTTGGATGAATCTGAAATGTCGTTTTATATTATACTATATAGTGTAATGGTAGGCACATTATTGCATCACACAACATATATAATATACATAATGTTATTAGTTTTCTTAAGTGTTATATTTCACTCCAACCCTATTTAATGTCAACTTAATGGAGATAAAAGTGTAATTAGTTTTATTAAGGGATCTATAAGAACTGGTTTATTTATTAAAATAATAATTTTTTTAATTTATTATCTTATTAGGATTCTTAATTTTGAGTTTTTGGAATTAATTGTAAGATAACAATAGGTATGTGCATTTTTTGGGTAAATATTTAATTTCAATGAGTTTAAAGAATCAACCATTAACAACACTGTCTACAAAAAAAATATGAATGTCTTTTTTTTGGTTCTAATTATTGTTCACAAAGTATATGGATCGTATAAAAATTATATGATTTTAATATTTTTTTATAAAGTTAAAATTATATATGTTAACTTTAGTAAAATTTAAATATCTAAAAATCATCTACTACACTCTAGAAAAAAATATATGGAATCCCACTATTTATTACATAAACTATACATTACATAGAACAACATGAATGATATTTTAAAGTAAACATTCTTAGAAATTAGGTAAAAAACATGAAAACATAAAATATTATTCAAGTCAACTTGAAATAAATATATATGGGTTCAACTTATTTTTCTTTTACTACATCTCATATCCTAGGGACATACATCCAAGTAAATGGGTGAGCATGAATCCTATCAAGAGAATAAGAAATAGAGACATATAAATAAGAACACAAAGAATAAAAAAAGGAATTAACAAGAGGAATATAATGACAATGAAAATATTAATCATAACATGTAAATGTGTCTAAAAAATTAAAATTATACATTAATAAGAATATCACCAAGGTTTATCACCAAGGATTCGAAAATAAAAATTACCAAGGTTATTCACCTAGGTCCCGAAAAACAAGTCATATATAGAGATTAAATTATTTACCCAATACATTGGAGCACTATAAGGTGATACATTCATATTTATTAATTAATGGGAGCCAAAAAATAATAAATAATATTTTTATTAATAACCCATGGAGAATAAAGAGCATGTTTTTTTTATCAAAATCATCATGTATAAAAGTGATTAAAGATAATATCATTACTCATTTTTTCCTACCAAAAGGAGATGTGTGGTTCATGTATGTAAATAACTAAATAATTAATTAATTCTTATATATATTTGAATAATCACTAAAATTAATAGGGTGTTGGGTATTCAAATATATAGTAAGAGATAATTTATCAATGAAAAGTGGAAAATTTGAGAAGTAAATTCGACACCATGAAGAGTATAAAACAATCTTTTTTGAAAAGAGTAAAATGAGGAAGATTGAGTGCCCCCCATTGATAAAATATTATTATTATATTAATGTGTTAATATAATTTGAGAAAAGTTAATTTTCTAGGAAATTATAAGACATAACATAAAAGGACTCTTGAATGGAAAAGAGATGGGAAGATTTCCAATACTTTGAAGAGTTACTCCTAAGTCTTGAGTATTAGAACATTAGGGTATTAAGAAACCCTTTGGGAGAGTCCTTAGAAAGTAAAATCTCCATAAATTCATGGATTATGGGTTGGGATTTTAGTAGAATAGTGAAATGAGTAGATTTTTATAGTAAAAGTGGAGGAATTGTTTTATAATTTCCAAATATTGGTCTTAGAATTAATGGTTATGGGAAATGAAAAACCATTTCTTTTCCAATTATTTTTTCTAATAGTTTTGGAAATTTGAGTAAACATTTATTATATTTTAATCCACCAAAAACAAAACAAATTTTTTTTAATACTTTATTTGGCATGGAAAATTAAAATTTCCACCAAGTAATTATTTTATAATCAAAATTTCCATTTTAGAATTTGGAAAGTCACTTTTCGGTTTGGAAATTGATTAGAATATATTAAAGTAGTTAATATTAATAAAATGAAATATTTTTTCTTGTTATTAGTTAATTATTTATTAAATCATTTTGAATTTTTTTTTAAAGTCATATAACATAATGAAATCCCAAAACTATATTTTAATATTCATGAAAAAATACACTATTTTAGAAAATTCTCATAAATTTATTGTAACCTAATTTTGAAATTATGATTTCAAATATAATATTTATTTTATCATAATAATTATATTGGTTTGATAATTTTAACTTTTAATAATAATAAAATTTATTTATTGAAAAATATCACCTTTTAATGTACATTCAAATTTCTTACACTTATAAAAATTTCTTATGAAACTATAAAATTATTTTATCATTTATATTTAGATAAGAGTGTTTTAGAAGTATATTTTATTAAAATAAAATTATCAATAATACATGAGTTTATTGTAAATGTGTATATATTTTCTATAAAAATAAAATTATGTTTTATTTTCATCTGAAAATCTATTTATGAAATACACCTCAATTGAACATATATTTTATTAATAAAAAATATTCATAAAATAAATTAAGGGAATAAATAATTTATTTATACAGTGGAAATTATAATTTATGTAACTAATGTCAAGACACATAACCCATTATTACACACACATATTCCATGAAGTATGGTATTATAAGGTGGTAGTGTTATTGGGTGGCTCTGCTTACATCAAACAAGTTGTAATTTACATTAACTTGAACTTCTTCCATTCGTGATTTCATTTAATCTTCACTTTATAAATATTGACTTGGGTTTGGTCAAGGTTAAACCCCAGGGATGTTACCTCCCTTCTAATTTATAAAAAATGTTCTTCAAATGGCATGACTCTACTGATTGAATTCGTTGTTTCTCTTTTATGCAAAAATTATCATATATCATTAATACTTATAAAAAATAATGATAATAGTAAAATTATCAACCATGGGTATATTTTCCAATGTTAATATTGACCAACAATCATATTTGGCCTATAGTCATATAACAGTCAAATTCCAATAGTCATATTTCACTTTATACCCTAGAAATACAACTTCATTATTTCACTGAAAATTCACTAAAATCCCTCATAAGTTAATATTTTCATTTTTTAAGATATTGATTGGTCTGCAAATTTTTTTTTATTTATGTTGTTTTCATCTTGGGGATAATAATTCTAATGGATTAGGGTGATCCATATTTTTCCAATTTAGCCATTCAATTTTATATTTTTTGTCCAGTTGTTATTTTTGGAAGTTTAAGTGGTTTTATAGCTGACTAATGTAATGATCATTATTAATGAGAAGAGGTCATGTTGGTTACTATATAATTATTATGGGTATAATATAATATAATATAACACAAATTTTCTAATGAAACAAATATCATTTAAAAATTATGGATCATTACAAAACACATCAATGTTATATTTCATTTTCTAAGAGATCATGTAAATAAAGGTAAAATCTACTTAGAATTTGTTCCCACTAAAATTAAATTGGATGAAATATTAACTTAACCTTTAGACTATATAAAATTTGAGAAAATGATTTTTGAACTGGGTAAGTTAGATGCTTAATATTTTTGAATTGGATAATTATAACATTATTAGAACTACTCACAATTTTAAATTCAATTTACATATATAATAATATGAGATAAATATTTATGAAATAATTATTCTCTATTAATTATAAATATTTGATACTATTTAAGAGGGAGATTTTTTAATTAAATTTTTGATAAATTTCCAAATTATGGAGAATGTTTTGAATGTTTAATAAATGGTATCTTTTTAAATTTATAAAAACGGGGAGATTTTTAGTATTTGAGAATGTATGTTAATTTTTTATTAACAATATTTTGATACATTAAAATTTTATCACATATAATTAATTTAAAACTATTTAGATATTTATGTCTTGATAATATTAATTGATAAATGTTAAATTATTTAAAATTTTATATACCAATTATTTTAGTACATGTTTTAATAATAAAAAATAATTTTGTATCCTTTTTTAACCTCAATAATTTTATATTCATATGTTTCTAAAATTTTATTTCATATGTTAGTTTTGTTTTTTATTGTTTTGAAAAATAATACATATGTAGATAATTTTTTTTAAAAAATCACACATTTTATTTCATTTTATTAAATTTATATATCAATATATATATACATGTTCATATATATATATATATATATATATATAAAATTATGTTTAAATATATAGTGTGTATATATATGTATGTATGTATGTATGTATTTGTAGTACTATTATTTTTCAAACTCCTTCCACCCTACAAAACATCAGGGGAAATATCTCTATAAAACACTTCACCATCATAGATACCATCATGATATCTTGAACCATGATAGTTCTTATTATTTGATGACAACACTATATATATGGAAGTAGTTTAGACACCACCTTCTTCATCACGGGTCCTCTCCTAGTTTTAATTGACAATTGATATTTGAAATCCACCAACATTAGTGAACTGGCTTAGTCTCTACTCAGTAGGTAGTCTGACCACCTTTTCATGGAGTGTTCGGTCTCCTCACCTTTTTTGAACTAATGTTCCCCTTATAATTTTATGCCTCCGTACCTAAAATTCATCACATGAGGGCACACATTATTACTTCATAGTATCTATCCCATGGAATGTTTTTCCATTCGAACTCAAGAACTGACCTCAAGTCCATTCCTTTTTATGAACTTATTGTTCTTCTTGAGAATATATAGTGAAACCATCTTTAACCTACCTTTCATTAAAACTAACATTACCATGAAGAAATGTGAGACCTTGATAAGAATTAGTTGGTTAAATTTTCATGTCTAGTTATTATGAATAATATTTAACCAACCATGAATAATAACTACATACAATGAATAAGTAATTACTCACTGTGAATATCAATTTTTTACAGTATGTGTAAAAAAATTTATTCTTAAAAATATTTTTTATAACATCCTAAAATATCATTTTCTGATTTTTATATATTATACTAACTACATACTATATTTTTTTGTTCCAATCACATGTATATTAAAACATACATCACATTAAAAACGTTTTCATCTTCAATAGACCAATGGAATGAACATTTTGACCACATTGATAGTATACTGATCTTGCTTGCATGGTAAGTATACTGATTATACATGACCACACAATCAATATAGTGACTATGAGGCTTGTTCATCGCATATCCAGCACATCAATTTAAATATTTATCAGATGAAATTCATTTTCACAACACTCTTTTTATTCATTATATTTATAAAATGATTAGTTTCAACACTATATAATGTGTTTTAACTATTTTATTGATTTTTAAAATAAATAAACGTAATGTAGAATATTTTTAAAGTTTTTAAAATAAAATTATTCTATAATTAATAATTTCATATTATTCATTTCAGATAATTTTTAATTTTTTAATTACTCATTTACTTTAATTTTATAAAATCAACCTTAATTGTTTTAATTACATGAAATACCCACATTTTTTTTAAAAAATATATTATTTTTTAATGATTTTGATACATAAATGAATGTCAGTAAATATAATAGGAGAGGTATTACAAGGTCAGAAAGTGTTTCATTATTTTAAATATTTCTAACCATTGTAAGGTGGTGATTAGATTAGGAAACATTCATAAAAAGAGATAAATGATTACCATTGGTGACCTGTTGATAAAAAGTGATCATGGATTAAATTTAAAATACTACCTATTTAAATCATAATAAAATTTTAATTTATTATGGAAAGAATGATCTTCTTATTATGTAACAATGTTCATCCTATGATTTATGTTTCTGTTCTGTGAAAACAAAGATTCTTATATTATACCATCATCTACTACCGAAGTGATCAAGATCATTGATCTTCAACATATTCATCATCTTATCTTTACTAGTTTAGTTTTTTATGTTTTTCTTTATATTACATTTTTATTAATATAGTTTTATTTATTACCTTTTTGGTTTAAGATTTTCCAAAAAAAATACAGGTCTTATCTATTTGTCAATCCACCCCCCATTAGGATGTTCTAGGTTTTGAATACAAAACAAAAGTCATGTTAGAGACTAGGTTACGACTCTTGAAAAAATAATGGGTTGTTCCATAAACTATTTGTAAAAGTCGGAGTCTATAACAGGATCTCAAACCACTAAATGTAAGTTTCTTTTTGGGTACCAATATTCCTTATGAGTGGGTTATGATCTTAGAGATCCAAACCACTATAAAATATCTATGTTCATTAAATTTATTTCTTCTACACTACATTTCTTGAACACAATACTTCATAAATGTTATTTAATTGATAAAACTCTGATTTATAATTTTTTTAAAAAAATTGAATAACTATTCACACCATCTAGTATTTATTCTCATCAATTAAAATACAACAAGAAAATAAATCATTATATTATAAAAAAATGTTGGGGAGTCAGTCATATCATTATTTTTATATAATTTTACACTAATATAATATTAATAAATAATATCTAAAACATTGAATAGGGATCAAAGTAATATTTTAAACTTTTAAATTCATTATATTTGAATTTCCTAATAAAATTAGAGAGAGTATAAATCCACCTTTATTGAACCATTTCTTCAAGATAAAACGATATCACACTATTATTTATCCATCATCTCATAATCCTCCTTTGATTATCTATAAAAAGTCCCATAAAATCACTCCCCAAACACTGGATTAGGAATATAATTCCTGAAGTAGTGTCTTACCCTAGATAAAACGATAATTATAAGGAAGAGATAGATAAAAGGTGATCATACCTCTGGTTTGTTAGACCAATTCTCCAACATTGGATGCAAGAAATATATAGAAGGAATAAAAACATAGAAATCATAAAAAAGTACCATATAGTTATAAATCAGTATAAATAGGAGGACGAATTAGGGTTTCGGGGAAATTTGAGGTTAAAAAATAATTTTTTGGATTCCATTACTCATGTTTCATTGTTAGGCCGCACGGTTTAGTAAATCAGTCAACAAAAATTAGAGTTTTACTGGAAAAAATTCAGGGTCACATGGTTGGTCACCCTAATTTATCAAACCATATTCAAACTATACAAAATTCCAACATGATAAAAATTCCAATACCACGTTGTTTACACTTTGTTTACCCAAACTATGTTATTTTTCCTGAGTCTCATGTCTACCTCATATGACTACCTAGAAAACCCACATGGGTTCTCTTAATTGTGATGAATCTATTTAACCTCAAGAAATATTTAAAAACTCCCCATAACCATATATAAAATCACATAGCTCAACCCAGACATTATAGAAATCCAAAAAAAAGTAAAAGAGAAAATAACCTCAAAATTAGGGTATTATTGTATCCCCACAATTAGGCTTTCCATAGGTTATTTGTGTAAAGACACATAGTTAATCCAATGGTCCATTATAATAGTATGTCTTACAAAAAATTCCTCATAAATTCATTGATTCCACAACAACATACTCGGGCAGGTTACATGGTGACTTAGAATGATATTTTAATTCACATCCCAAGATATGAAAGATATCAAGAAACTGTTAGAATAATCAACTCAAGAGTGAAATGAACACAACTAATATGTAACTAGAATTTTCCATAATCTCTAATCACATCATGATATGAGAATGAAATACAATATATTTAATTAGTAATTCAATTTTATCAAGAAAAGAACCACACCTACATGGTCAATAATCTAAAATATTCTCACCTAATGAAGAACTATGTCTCGTCACATACCCATGTGAAAACTCTTTAACCCTACGTATACATGAAGAATACATGATCCATCAATGATGATATTAGAACACAATAGAAAACCAAATTTGAAAACTGAAAATCCATATTGGTGATAGTTATATTCTCCAAATATATCCACATGAAGCATGCATGGATACTATAATCCTATAAATGATCTATAAAGGGAAATAGATCTTTAACTAAACTAAAAAATTTAATTTCACACTTACTTATAAAATAAACATTTCATTAATTATCACATTTTGATAAAATTTGGAATCCCATTCAAAAATACAACTCAAATCCCAAGGTAAAAGTTTAAACCTCTAATTTATAGATGAAGATAAGTCTTAATGAAAGATTATGATGAGAACATGATGTAATCTCCAAACCGCCTGATTATCCCCACTACCAAATCACAAACATTATACCCTTAAAATGTATGAAAAACAGTTACTGAATGAATTTGTTAATGAACACCTCAATTACATCATGATTTTGATGAAATTATAGAAAAACCCTATGAGAATCCTCTATCACTTTTCTAAATGTATAGATATCTATCACAACATGATTTCCCATCAGTGTTCATGGTTCATTACTATGTGTACCATCCAAACATCATAATTAAAAACTCATTTGAAATTTTCCTATAGCAAGGAGAATCTACTATTAGATCCCACCATGGAAGTGAAAATTTTAAACCTTTTTCAACCTATTCGAGGCTCCCCACCATCAAGGGGTAACAAAATGGTAATAAAATGAAATCCGACCACTTAGTTCCTTAGAAATGGATATCCATGATTGGAATGAGATCTATATAACAAAAAATAGGTAAATATCATAATTCATATATCCTAGGGTAATTCTGAAAATTTAACCCCAAATCCTCCATGTTACAATATTTCACTAACCTTCCTCTAAGTGAGTTGTGATATAAGACGTCCACTACCAAAATAATCATGAACTATCAAACCTAGTCTGAGTAGTTCTTAGTGATACATAATAAGAGGAGACACAAACAAGATACTATAACAATATTACTAAATAGATATTATGATTCCTCATGGTATCTATGAAAATTTCTCTCTCATTTATAAATCCATGAACAAGACCATGTACCAACCCATACCAGAGGAAACATCAAATGAGGTAACCGATCTGAAAGCCATTAGCGATGAGAAACAATAATTGAAAAATTCAACCCTAGGTAGTTTTTAAAAAGGAATATGGACCTCATTTCCCACCACCCCCAATTAGAGTATTATTTTCCTCCATTCATGTAACATCTAACCTTCTATTAATTTTCATGAGAGGAGGAAGATGTGCTACTAACTTTTTGTGAAATTCTCTAGACACCAAATGCTGGAAAAAACTCCATGGGTCAAAATACAATAGGCATAGGGGGACAATTTACCCTTTAATAAACACACAGACAAAATGAAAATTTAAATTAATACAAGAAAATAAAAATATAGAAATTATTCATTCTCTAAAACACAACCATAAAAAAGTGATCAATTCATTAATAAAATGAATAGGGACAAAAAAAAAAGTAACAAAGAAATACTAAGAGATAGAAAGAAAAACTGCAAAGTAGAAAAAGGCATGGGCACCAAGGTTTTACTACTCTGGACAAAGACATAAAAAATCTAAACTATCCAACTACCCAAACTATGAATGTTACATCAAATAGAACAACAAAAAATTCAGTAAATTAGTCCCTTTTTTTATCATTGGAAAATAAATTATATGAGAACAAAATTGAAAATGTTGTGGTTGATTACTCATAAGTAGTAGGAAAAAAAGATTTATCCCGAATTAAACTAAGAATAGAAACAATTTATCTCACATGGTATAAAAAATAGGAAAAATATCAAAGTAGTAAATAGATTTCCTAAAATAAAGTATCTTATATTGAATTATTTTCTATGATTTGTTAAACCAAAAATAGTTTCCTTTTCAAAAATAATAAGTAGTTCATAATTTCCATTTTGGTATAATCATTTATGTTCAAACACTCACACTTATGCATTCTTAATTACACCCTAATGCTCATGATAGGTGCGGCGTCCTCCATATAGTCTTCCCTTGGTGTAAATGACCTCTTTACACCTTTCCAGTCTGAAATAAGTTTATTTTAAGAAGTCCTTATATAATAAAATATTGAATACACCCCAAATAGTTCCTTTTTAGTTGTAACAAACTACATATTATACCAAAAACATAATTATAACAATTATTCACTTAGGAAAAATCATTTAATGAATTTAAAATGTCTATTGTGGGTGACACACAAAATTCATTTTCAAAGACAACCAATAATATAATCTTATGAAAAAAGTTACCTAGTAAATTCCATTTAAAATTGTGGAGAAATATTATAGAAACATAAAATCATTCATGTTCCAATAAAATTTGAAACAGGGAAAACCTTCATACCTTGAGATTTTTTCGCATAAGGATCTAAGATGATTCCACAGATCTCACCCATTCCTTCCGTTCTTCTATTAAATCCAAAAAATATCTCACAAAAAACATATATTATTCTCATATCTGAAGGTATCAACAATAATATATGGTTTCATTTATGAATGACTAAATAGATCTAAGATGGGAAGGAAGAATGAGATCCTAACCTTGGATTTTGGAAATCAAATTCTTAAAGATCCCTTAGAATTAGAGTTCGATCATCATGGGTTTCCATAAATTTCCTAGGGTAGCCCTGTATGTTGATAGGAAATGGTAAAAACTAAATGAGGAATTCAAAACCACAAGATGGGATAAAACTAACGAAACCTTAAAAAATTAATCTCATGTCAATGGAAATTATGATTTTAATTTCTAAGAGGTCACTTATGCTGAAAAACCTAGTGCCTCATGTGAAAGCCCACAATAATCTATTCACATCCTAAATTTCTTACATGTTGTGAATGTACTTAGACACCAACCCAATAAAACCCATTCACACTTTGATGGAACTCATAGAAACTATGTATAGAACATATTCACATTAGGAATATCCAATTTATGGTATGGATTCTTCCTATATCCAGATTCCAAAATAACTTCCATTTTACCCTCTAAGACTTCAATAAAATTATCAAAATGAGTCCATATGTAGAAAATAAAACATAAAATAATGGTGTATATCAAACATTTCGGGGGGGGGGGGGTGCTATATTCTCCCCACCTTTGGACTATACATTCTTTGGAAGATAGTGGTAAACATTTCCCTTTAACAAACATTTCCATTTATCTTGCACAAACTTTTACCATTCCCATGATTCCTCTTAAAACAGACCATGCTTCCATAATACATGAACCAAGGTGATAGATATCCCTCACAAGGTCTTTTCCTATCTATCCATCACCAGAGTCAGTTCATGTATAAAATGTCACATCAAGCCAATGTGTAACATGTTCCAAATAGATCAAATGATGCGTATCCTGGTGACACTTCTTTATTAGAGAAACTCGGATCACATTACAAAAATAATAAATATTAGTGGTAAGACTATCTAATACATAATATTTACAATCCATTAAAAAAATTGAATGGTTTCACATACCATAGTTCTAACTACAGTTGTTTCCCAAAGAATCAATGGCCATGTATTGGTGATACATTTAATAATACATGGTCATCCACATTAAATTATAAGGGTTAGTGACAGTTTTCTTCAATATATCTATAATATTTTATCTATATTTATCCACCAAAATATCATCAAAATATTATTTGTATTATTGTATTCATGACATGGCCCAATCAATATTTTTTTCTAATTTCCACCAAACATAGTGGAGAACAACCATGGAGGCTATATAATGCCTTAAATGGGTCCATAAGTATCACATCATGGTAGTTTTTATTATAAGATAACTGCACTAAAGATATATGATATTCCTATGATATATAAAATTCCATGACATGTTCTCTAAGGGTATCTTCTAATATCTCAATTGTGTATATCTACTGCCCATACTTCTATGTATGATATGTGATGCTAATGGAAAATTGTGTTTCAGTAGCCTACTATAATGACCACTATAACATAGATGTGAATTTAGGATCTCTTTCATAAACAATTTATACTGGAACTCCATGTAACCTGAACACTTCTCAAATATACAACTTTTCTAAATCCTCTATTGTGTTAGTCACTCTAACTGGAAGAAAGTGTTACAACTATGTGATTTAATCCATAATGACCTAAATAGAATCACCATTTCACAATGTTCTTGGAAAACCTATGAATAAGTCTATGGAAATAACCTCCCACTTCTATATAAGTATATAAATATATTAGAATATACTAGAAGGTTTTTTTATCATCCTATACCTAATAAAAATTTATATATTTCATAAAAAAATATAAAATCATTTTTTTCACAACATCCCACCATAAATGAGTTTTCATAAGCTTTTACATATTTTTAATTCTTGGTTGAATTGAACTATTATAATGGTGATATGTCGAATGGAGATATTCTTAGAAAAATCGTGGAACTAAAATATGATAATGAAAGCATAAAACATAGTTCTTATTCTATATCCAACTATTATAAGCCTCCCTACCATTTTGGTATGACCTAACGATAATTAAATTAGCATTATATATATGAGACTATTTTATTAACCCCATAAATTAAGGGACACAATTAACTAAAAAGAAAACGATGCCTTCATTCTTTTTGGTATACTATAGATTCATGTCAATGATTAGTATAATTAGCTACCATTGGTCATGAGCTCCCCTAACAACTTCATTATACAATTTATAATTCAACATATCTTCTAGAAAATTCCATTTACCAATAATTTATAATAAGTCAAAATCAAACATTTAGAGGTACTCAATCCACATTAATTTCTTTAATTTCAAGTATCACTATGAAAATATGAATTTTAAACTCTTATGTACAATGAAATAAATAAAATTTTATCCATATAGGTAATGTTTTCATGTATTTAAGGTTTGGAAAACTGTTTCTAATTCTAGGTCATGTGTCATATATTTATTATCACATGTTTTCGACTTCCTCCAACAATATCCCACATCATGGTCACCCTGCATGATAAAACAACCAATATAGGATCCAAATTCATCGCAATATACCACAAAATTTTTACATGGTTCAAAAAAAATTATGATTGATGATAATGTGAGGGAGAATTATGTTCTTAGAAGCATTTATGATAGTCATTTTTCTATTTTAATGGAACACCAATTTTTATTTGATTAATCAAGGGATAAAAAATCATTGAGAAAATATGAACAAATAAATGACAATACCCTCTTAATCATAGAATATTTTATATCTTAATTAAAATATATGGTTTATTCAGAGAGATCTCTGCTTCAATATTTCGAGGATCGACTGAAATTATTTCTTCAAAAATGAAGTTCACCCGGAAATAGACTTATCGGATATGGAAAACACACATTGAAAAGATAACATATAAATGGTGACCGAAATATGTGCTCAATATGATTTACAAGTGTTTCATGAGGTTATTCTTTCATTTAGAGTGAACAAAAATATCATCAAAAAATAAAATTAAAATAATAATCAAGGTATCTGTGGAAGATAAAATCAATTATGTCCATGAATACAATAGGTACATTCATTAGACCAAAGGGCATAACGATATATTCATAATGGACATAGTGAATATGAAATTTTTTCTTTAGAATATTCACTCCTATAACTTTAAAAAGATGATATAATGGGTGTAAATCAATTTTAAAGAACAATATAACAGCCTTTAATTAACAAAATGGTCATTAATTTGAGGAAGTGGATAACAATTTTTTATCATATCTTTATTTATCTTCTAATAATAAAAACAATATATGAGAGAACCATATACATTATTTATTAATAATACTAAGGAAGCCTATGTATATTTACTATGTTTGATGAATCCTTTACTTTCGAACTATTCTTGAAGAGATTTTAACTCTATTAATTTTGTAGGAACATTATTTAATTTGGTAACGAGATAGGTTTTATTATTAGAAGTGTATTAATGAAAAATTCTATTTCACACATAGATAGTAAACCAAAAATATCAATTAGGAAAATATTTGGGCATCGATTCACAATGTTATGAATAATCTCATTTCTTATTTAATCATTACTAGATAAGGTCATTGTTTTTAACTTCCTAGGTATAGTTCTTTCCACTATCACTAAATGCCCCACTCTAACTAAATTTATAACTATATCTCCCCTGAATACAAAAAGATATATATATCCGAGGATGTAAACGTCACTTGAAGAGTGTATTAGTTGATATGGGATTTAATGTACACCTTCCAAGAATTCAAAAATATTATATTAAAAATATACACCTCCAAAATGTAAAATCCTAGTGAAACTACACTACATCAATGATCCTTTTGACTGAGTGGTTTCTTGATAACACAGATATTACGAATCATTTCCACATGTAATACCAATTGTTAGAACATTGAAGAATAAATAAAACTGTTTAACATGCCAATATCAAACAAGACATGCATAAGAGTCGTGTTTAGAATAATGGTACCTATTACCATATAGGAACTTGGTTTCTGGCTCATGGTAGGCTTTTCTACTCAATATAAATACTACTATTCTTCTATGGGATGTCTCTTGCTTCCCTACTGTGATGATTACTAAAAAACATAATTATTCCTAGAGGTATCATGGTTCACCTAGAATTGTGTATGAAAACTAGTTATATAGGACTCTTCTATCCTATCATCTAATGCCTATGGCTACTTTAATCCAGTTTCACCTATAGATCTCAAAGGATTAAGAAAATACTTCTTGATATTCCCTTTATTTCCATTGTATTTCTTATACCTCAGTGGTACAATGCATTCATTCTTTCTATAAAAAGAAATTCAACACTAGAAACATCTTGGTTCATTCTTTCAATATGGTAGATAAGAGATAGATCACAAGTTTTGATTCTTCACAACCTTACAACAGTATGAGTAACTCTAGCTCTCACATTTATTAACCATGTTAAATCTCCCCTAAAAACTCTGATAGATAAAGGTCCCAAATCTATTTGGATACCTTGAAAGGTCCCCCTCTCTATAAATAGATACTTTTTCACAATTTCTATATAGTCAATAATTCATAGCATTACCACCATTCAACAAACCTCAGGTCAGATACCTACCATAAATATATGATCTTATAGTCTTTCTCTATAATCTATCTATAATTAAATGCTATAAATATGAGTTAATTTAGCTACATATTTAGTCAAAACCATAATTTTTTGTTTCAATTGAATTTTTTTACTATTTTTATTTTCTGTAGGGTTTCTAAAAATAACTTATTGTTAAATAGTTCAAAAAAAAACCTTTACAAGTGAGGTCTCAATCCAATTTAACTTGAACAACTAACTCCCACCATGATAGCATCAGTTCATCAAGAATATACATTCCCATTTTGACCTTCATCTCATCTATAGTCCCAACAAAGTAAAAAACATTTTTCATCTAGCTCATCAAAACCCATTTTTTCTCAATTCCAGAAATACCATGAAATAATGGTGGGTTATGAATTAAAAAGTCTTTTAAGTGATTTACCTGATGAGGTTCATCCATCTTAGGTCCCTTACCACAAAAATAAATGGATTTCATGTTAATATAATCAACATATATATTTAATTTTATCCCGGTGTAACCATAATATCAACTTATATCTCTTATTGATATTTTATTATTCTTACAAGTGTAATTTTTATTCTACAAATAATTTTAAAAGTCAATAATTTATCATTTTTACTTTTCATATTTTCATGGTTATATTTTATATTTCAACATGATAACAAAAAATCACAAAATCAAAATGAAATAACCATGTTCCAGTGCTTTTATTATGGGAATTATCTTTTATAATGCATGATACATAGAAATCATAGGTTAAACCCATGAAAATGAGCTAAAAATAGGCGTAAAAGTTTATAGAACACTCATTTTAATAAAAATATCCAGGTAAGTTGATGTCTAGTAAAAAATGTGGGATACATCTTTTTAATCTATGAATTTCATGTTCTAGCATTAATATCTCCTTTATACCACCATACATTGTGATTAAATGAACTATTATCATTCAAAACATCCCACCCCAACTCTTCAACTACAGAGAAGTAAAAATTACTAGTAAACATTGATGTAATTAACCAAACTTGAAAGTATGGTAATAAACACCATTGTATTAAACACAAGACACATGGGTGAATAGTTTACCATTTAATTAACACACACATATCACGATATGAATAAATAAAACCAAATAATGTTATAAAACTGATGCATTCGCAAAAACCCAATTATAATAAAATTGATCAATTTATCAATAAATTATATAAATGAAAAAACATCAGAGTAAAAATTGAATAGTAAGAGATATAAACTAAAACAATTAAGTAAATCAAGACTCAATCACCAAGGTGGCACCACTCCCAACCAATTAATGTTCCAAATCAAAGATAAAACACCACCAACTATGATAGGGAAATTAGGGATAACCATTATAAGAGTAATAAATTGTTCCCTTCCTTATATCATTTAAAAAACAGCTATATTTGCAACATAGTGAATATGAACGTGGTGAGTAATCATATCCAGTTATAAACCACCGTGTTTTCCCCAATTCCAATAAGACCTGAAAAAAGATAGTTAACAAGGAATAAAACTTGTGGGATAGATATCAATAAAGGAAAACAATTATAATATAAAATGTCTTAGATGGATATGTTCCAAAAAAGTTTTTAAAAGAAAATAGTCTCTCTTTCAAAAAGAAGTTTTTTTAATTTCTAGTTTGGAATAATCATCTATTTTTACACACAAACCCATGAAATTTGAATAATAAATATTTTATTTCTAGTATTAGTAAATCCCTAACTAAGACATCACACTCTTGAAATTTATTCCTGGTTCCTTTACATTTAGAACCAAGAACAATGTCTATTGCAATAAGGCCCTATATAATCCAATCATGAACATACACCATCCTATTCCATTCTAGTCTGCTCCAACAACCCATTGTACTTAAATTTTCTTCAAACCCACTTGGAATTTAGTAAAATTCTATAAATAAATTTAACATGCCCATTATGGAAGACACCCACAATCCAATTTGAAAGCCAACAACTAGTAGATTTTTACTAGGTAAATACCATAGGAAAATAGAATATAAATATTTTAGAAATCTATAACCCTTCAAGTTCCAATTAATGTGGAAAGAGGGAAAACCACATAACTTGAGATTGTTTTAAATGAACAATGCCATAAGATTATACAAATATCATTCCTTCCATCTATTTATCTAATAAATCCCAAGAAGATATCCTAAATAAATAATCCAATTTTTTATGATTTGGTCTTAAAACCAATCAATAGTTCTACTTAGGAAAGATAGAAGAGATCTATGATTAAAATGAATAATGGGATGATGACATTTTATTTTCACAATTAAATGCTTGAATCTCCATTAAAATTATATTACGTTCATCAAGGGTTTTTAGAAATCAAATTTGGTAGCCATGGAAGTTGAGGGGAATGTATAAGAACTGAATGAGATGAGATAAAACTGGTTGGTCTAAAAAAAATTCACGTCGTGTACAGAGATATTATGATGTGAATTTCTAAGAGGCCACTTTCAACGAAAAAACAATCACATTATGTGAAAATAACACTAAACAATTAATTTTGTGAATTAGTCATGCATCATGAATGGTATTAGCAACCCAGATAATGAAACACTTTCAGACTATTAAAGTTTTCAAAAAAAATTTCTACAGAACATATTCACGTTTTGAAAAACCAATTCATGATGTCAATGTTCCCTGTAACCATAATCCATACTAGCTTTATTTTAAACCTCTGTATCTTACCAAAAATTATCCCATTGACTCAAAACAAAAATAATATATAAAATGAAGGTATATCACAAACCAGATGTGCTAAAGTATAAAAGGGATCATAAAATAAATGGTTCCAACATTTCTCGTATACTCCTACAAAATGCATGTAACAAATCCATTAAAAAGATAATCAAATTATTCAAAAAATGTAATATTAACTCTCTATATTATAAATAAATATTAAATTGAATACTAGGAACCATTTTATAGAAAATACACTTCAAATATTTTTATTACCACACCATATAGGCCATGTCAAAGGAAATTGAGCATAGTTACCAATCCAGATCCCATAATATTCCACTACTCATGAGGTTTCTTAATGCTCATCCCATAATATTTCATTCTCACATGATACCTTCATTAGAATTTACATATATTACACTTATAAAAAAAATATAACCAATAAAACAATGATATGAAATCACAAATGTAGTCAAGGAAAAATATAAAAGAAACATAATTAACATAAAAAGAAAAACCAATACCACAAATTTGTAAGAAAATATACAACCCCATATTTCCCAAGTATAGTAACTAACCAATTTATAATAAAAAAATATACCTTAAGACTTCCACTCCCCAATTCACCATGTTATATTAGTCTCAAAAGACATATGGAAAGATTTCATATTCATATGAAAATGATACTATTTTTATTTCAAATTTATTTTTATAAATATTCATTTAAAAAACTATTTCAAAATATGAATTATTTTAAAACCATTCATAAAATCCATTTTTATAAATTATGTTGGAAATATAGAATGTGACAATATAACTACTATAAAATAAAACCTATTAAATCAATGGAAAATTTTAAGTTTCCAAAAAATAAAAGGATACTTTTAATTAATTTTTTATGCAATATACATTTGTAGAAGGGTTTTTATATATTTTGATGAAGCATAAATACATCAACATATTTTTAAAACTAAACATAAAATACTTTTTTTAAAACTAAATTTTACTTCACAAACAATTTTTTAACAGAACCTATCAACAAATGTTTTCAATTTGAAAACCACTTTATGAAAAAATCATTGATCCTAAAAACAGATCACATAAACACCAGATAAAGATTCATGTAATGACCACTATGAAACGCATTGGAAATTTTTATTGAAAATTTCATATACATGAAATTTTTTCCCAATTCATTATAAACTCATTATCAACAAACCAGTTTAATATAAAAATAGTTTATATAATATTTTAGAAATCTACATAATATTAATTTAATTAAACAAGGGATGAAATTGGTCTATGTGAAAATATTATGCTTCTATATTTCATGCAGTTATATTCCATGATTACATATTTAGCGAAAATATCCTCTTACTAAATGGTCATTCTAAATGAATGGAACAATTTTATCGTAAATGATATAAGATAAATTTCAACATGATTTATAGACATAAGAATCATAACATATATTAAAGATTGAAATGGTTTGATCCTTATTATAAAATTCACAATTTCACATGATATTATATTCATTATACTAAAGATTCTTTACTAACTACATACATAACATGCAATAAAACATAATATCCTTTTAACTTATTATAAAATTTACCATGGAAATAAAAAGTCAAATTTTATATAAAGGCCTTTGTCTATTCATAATTTATATACATTAGAATTTAAAATCATTAATTTTGAATTAATTCATGACATATTAAGGAATTATTAAAGTGTAAGGATAAAACAAAACACACTCAAAACTATTTAATGTTTCTCTATAGTATTGATTTGGAAAAAATTTGTAATCAAGAAATATAATAAACAATAAATTATGATTTTGAGTTCTTATTATGAAATTATTAACATTTTATTAAAGTACCTTAGATTTCAATTAACATTTATTAAATTATTTATAATTGGAGTTGTTACTAGTTTAATTTATAGTCTCATATCAATTTCAGGTTCCTTTAAACAATAAAACACAAGAATATTTAAACACATATTAATGGTTGTAAGAATTAATAGACTATAGAATGCCAATGTATATTTCACAGTGTTATTTGAATTATTTATTAGAAACTCTCAATTTTATCTGATTGAAACCAAAACATTTATAGAAAGTAGAGAAACCATTTAATCATATACCAATACATAACCAATCAAATATAACATGAATGATGAAATACTAGTGGTAAGTATATGTTCTAATGAATTATACAGAATTATCATCAAAGAAACTCATGACAAGAAGTTGGAGACAAAACTATAAGGGATTAAATTTTTTTCTCATAACAATTTGGTAACATTATGTTCAGAATGAATAGGTTATATTTGTATTTTTACACTCTACATATAATATTTTGGAACATCTTGTCTCTATGCCTACCATCTCCATAAATCGACCATACAAAACTGATACAATTAGTAACATCCTAACCCAGACCCATTGACTTATGTAGGATTGAAATTATACTATCCTTAGGTGAAATATGTAGGGAACAAAAGTTTATATGTAATTACTAAAAGAATTACCAAAACAGTAGGATTCATTATATCTTACATACAGAAAACAACTAGTAAAACATTATCACAAAAAAATTAAATAAGCATGTTTCATGATATAAGAACCAACCAAAATCCAAATGTCATAAAAGATAAAAAACCAGTGATATAATAGAAAAAATATAATAAAAATTTTACAATATCTCAATGCATAAAATACACCAAAGAACAAATGTGGCACTATGAAGAATCAATGAAAAGATAATATTCAACTCCAAAATGAGAAAACTGTAGCATTAAGAAGATTCAATAAAGAAGCATGAAGTCTTCCCCTTACATGTATCATGGTAAAATAGTCTATATACACATAGTGTTTTTTATAAAATGGGGTTCGTATATCAAATAGGTATGGAATCCATTAGAAGATTCCTGAACATGGCACCTAAATAAGAACAAGTTAACTTATATTTATATAAAACATGTGAGACGTATAATATCTTAAATATGTTAAGAAAAATTTATAATTTATTCAAAATAAAATCTATATTCCCTTTTATAATTCATTTTCCATGTAATAACTCAGAAAAAAACACACCCATTCTATTTATTCAAACCCATAATTTCATCTCCTATCAAAGATGTCCCAATGAACCGATCTTACTCACGAGCAATACCTATCCCTTCATAATCACTTGGTAGTAACATACCTTAATGAAAAAACCTATATACTACAAATTCTATCCAAAAAATCACTTTATATAAGAATTCATTAACTCAAACAACTCATTCCAATGCCATGTTTCCTAGACAAGTTAACAACATTCCAAAAATAACACTTAGAAAACAAATCACTAAATCCACATTTTAGAAAAAAATATTATTTCTTAACCCACAACATTTATTTTAACACAAATTTTCACCAAGAGAACATTAAGAAAGATTATCCCAAATAATATGTAGATGAAAAAGAAATCATTTTAACTTCTAAAGTCAGTATCTATAACTCCCTGTATAAAAAATAACTCATAATTAAATGATTTATAACAAGGGATACACTTTATTAAATTTTAAAGATCTTTTTTGGTTTATAATATTAGATAATTAGGAAAACCATTTCATAATAAATTAGAAAATTCCTCATAGTGTATATTTTTTCCATAAATGGGGATTTATATTTGCGCACATATTTTATTAAAGACACTTTTTCATTGATTAAGATGAGCCTTCATAGAAGAATGACTGAACATTCTATAATTTTTATTCATCCATAGATCATATGAAAAACATTTGAAAATGTGGAATGATTCCAGTAATCTCAGTAAAGAATATAAAAATAATGTAAACTAATTAGTCCCATGAAAAAAATAGAATTGATAATTTTTTTTACCTTTTTCATAAGAAAACACTGAGCACATAAATAAAATATATCTATATATGAAAATAAATTTTTGGTAACGAAAAAATTTCAAACCAATCATAAATCATATACTGACTATAAAAGAATCAAAGAGACCCTGAGAACCCATGAAACTATACCATAAAAATAAACTTTCACATTTACTAGTTCATAAACATTCCTTACATTATGAAATCAAAATATTTCTATAAAACCCCTTATAAAGTATAAAATAGGAATATTAGATCATCATAATCATAATTAAAATTAAATTATGTTTATCCTATGTCTAAATAACTAATTCTTAGTTAATTCCATAGGATTGACCTAACTGGTTATCTCACTAATTTTTCACCTTCAATGACAAAATCATTACCCATGGCATTATAGAGGTATATTGAGCTCACCAATTATCGTAAGCTATATAGATTTTAACATTCAAAATATATAATTCCAAATCACACTATAAAAATAAAAAAAATTTAAAATTTAGTTTTCGTCATCAAATCCTGAAAAACTAAATTGAAACCAGATTCAAAATAACATTAAATGATTATATAAAAATAATAAGAAATTCTTATTTTAATAAAACTAAAAAATCCTAGAGTACTTGGACTTGGTTATTATTAGAAAAAACATTAATTTTTTTAGAGTAATCATGATAATGTATAAAATAATTAAAGTGGTACAACATTTTCATATTGATTTTGATAAAAAATGTTCTTTTCAAAATTTCTATTAAGAAAGTAAAATAAACATATTTGGGAAATACTGAAGATATTTCTTATAAAAAAATTAAAATAAATTAAAAATTAGTTAAAAATTTCCTTGAACAATATTTTAAATATAAATAATTACATTCTCTAAATATTTAATAGAACATGGACATACAGGGAAAGGGGTTTAAAACATTTAATCTAACAATTTATGGAAAAATTCTTTATGAATTTAATAACTTTTCAATAAAAAGAAAATTAATGGATGGAACATGAATAATATTTTTAAAAAACATTATCTTAAGTAAATTATTGAAAAAATAAATCCACATTTCTGTATATACACTACATAAATGAAAAAATATTTTGAGAAAGCAATAAATCCAGAAGAATGGAAATTATAATGAGAAATCAAATACCATGTGTATCATCTTAATTCATATGTTTGATAAATCATTAACAAGAAAATTTTATTAATTTTTTTCTTTATACATAATTTTTTATGTTTATTCGGTTATCATTATTACTTTTTTCATTTATTACCATGTTCTGTTCAGTTACTAAATCAATTATGTTTATTTCATACATTTTCAGGTCATTCCATCCAAAACAGCTTTGATCTATTGATTGTGAAAAACAGATCCTCATTTCATGATATTTTTCATGTCATAATTGATATATTTATACATGAATTATGTTCTAAAACTATAAATATAAGGATTAAATGATAAATGGGACATTTCATTTCATGATTGTGGTAGTTCACACGTACACATATTTGAGGTTACATTTTTCTACTAGGTGTGAACGAAAAAATGTAGATAATATTTTACTTTATATAATAATAAATATGTTATAAATGTCATATTTATTCATTATTTTTATCTTTATAACTATCCATATTATGTGGTAACTAAAAATGAGTCACATCGCTTTGTGGAGTTGGTAGCCCACATGTACAAATAAGAAACATTATCATTTTCATGAAGATGGAAGGATAGAAACACAAATAATATGTTATATTAAAAAATAATAATAATTAAATTAATATAATACATATTAATTTTATCCATAATTTTAATAATTCAAATGATTTAGAGATGAAAAAAAGTGCATCACTTCGTAAAGGTGGTAGTCAAAATAAACACACGAGTGATATTTTCATTTCTCTTAGTTTGGAAAAGGAGATAAAAAAGGGTTCTATAATTAACATAATAAAATTAATTTATATTATAGATAATTATGATAATATATAATCATTGTTATGATATGTTTTAAAGTGGTAGGAGAATAGAAAACATGAATGAAATCAGTTAAAAGTTATACCTATTCTTTGGGAAACCTCCTTTGGCCTACACCTTAAGCCTACAGGTTTGTATTTTGGAGAGAATAAACCTATATGATGTGTGGTGAAGAGTTTGGAAGGTAATTTGTAATATAGTGTTCTAAATGTTTTTAAATAAGCAAGGAAATGGGGTTCCCTTTTATAAGTGAGGGGAGTGACACTCTAATAATTATTCATAATAATAAAATATTATAAAATTCTTACTCATGGTCAGGTGGAACTAAATAAATAAAATTTAAAAGATAATATGATAAGGATAATAAGAAACTTATCCAATAATATTTAAGATGTTTTATTTTACCTTATCCCAAATTTTTAACCTTAATTTACATGTTTTACCCTTTACTATAGTGATAAAAACATACAATGCATATTATTAATTATGGGAATAAATATAATTTAACTAATTATTAAATTTTATACTCATGATTTAAAATATTAATTTTATTTTTCATGATTAAATATTTTTAAGTGGAGAAAATGAATTTTAATATAAGAAAACAAAATGAAATGAAAAATGCATTTTTAGAAAAATGTGTTTTTAAGCCTAAAAATGAATTTATAACAAAATCAAGTTTAATATTGATTCTCAAGGAATTAATTGGATTAAATAAGACAAAATTAAACTCATTTTTATTTCAAAAATATTTGAAACAAAATATAATATTTAAATTAATTTTTTAAAAATAAAATAAACAACAATTTTTAATCGATACATTAAACTATTCACTCAGAAATCAACCTCTTTATACAAATTCCAAAATTTTAGCTGCCTATTATTTTGATATGATGATTCTAAATATTATTACAATTTTTTCAGATATAATTTCATAAATTGGTAGAAACTAATCATAACATTTTTGTACAAAATTCATTAGAACCCATTTTTGAAGTATAAAATAAATTGATAATCATTACTTATATATAACCCTCATTTTTTATGAATGTGAATTTATTATATTAAATATATGATCTATAAATTTCATCAAAATAATTCATCCATAGTGGTTAACTAAATTTTCATTCATAAAAATACATCACAAACAAAAATCAGTTTCATAGAAATACCACTTTTAAAATTATATGATTTATTTAAAATTGAATTATTATTTCCTAGTAATTAATCAAGACATTTTTGTTGAGGAAATATTTTCTACATATATTATATAATGTGGTATATTCTTCTCATACCTTCTAATCAAACAAATAGCTTGTAAAAATAAAATTTAAATACTATTGTTTTTATAGTATATCATAGATCCTTAAGAATGATTTTGTGCATCGTACATGATATAAAAAATTTATTCCTTTAAATGAATTTAAAATAAAATCTCAAGGAGGTATATATACTATAATGTATTAAATAACGATGGATAGAGTGAGAAGCTACCATCCTCAAACCAAGTCACCACAAAGAAATGATTTCATACCCTCATAGATCTATCCTTTAGGAGACATACTATGATGGTTTGTTAAAAGAGGCCTATGAAAGCATACCTAAACCAGTAGATCTAGTATGGAATATATGAACTAGGGTTTACTATAAAATAAATTCAAATTATGGAAAAATATAAGTATAAATGGGAATCATAAATTTGATTCGTATAACTAATGCTCAATGATTCAATGTGAAGAATATACAAATGGAAAGTAATTTCCAAAATCACTTGATGGAACCCTCTAGTTTAAAAGTCTTCCCATAGGAGGAATAATAATACATTTGGGGGTATTTTTTTTAAAAGTAATTTTTATATTTCATTAATCACATTGCATGTTTAGGCCTCACAGATTAGTAACCCATGCACTGACCATGTGAGTGTTAGTGGACAAAACTCCAGGGCACATGGTCTAAAAACCCATGAAAAAATCATAAAAAATATAACTATCTAAAATATTACAAGACCAAATGGTTTACAAATTATTTTCCAAATAATCTTCCAACCATTTGTTTTTCTCTATGTATCCCCTCTACCTTTCTTAATTACCTAGGGAACCTCATGGGACCCCTAATAATGCTCAAACCATGTTCCCTCTACAGAGATTAACAAACTAAAAAAACTATCGAGAAACACCAATAACTAGGTGAGAAAATTATTAAACAATAAAAAATTTAAAATATCAAGGTTCCTTAATCCAATGGTGTTACATTAATTATATATAATATAATACAATTTTTATTTTTCACATTTAAATAAACCTTAAATAGGATAGCCTTTTTCTTTTTCTTGTTTTCCTTTTAGGTAACTATTAATTTTGTTGAGATATGTGGGACTCTTTTAATTCTTTATCACTTGTGGTTCAGTATTATTCCTCTTCTCATAAAGAGTAGAATATTTCCAAGTGGAATCATGTTTATTAATATTTTACTTATTCTCCTAAAGCATCTATTAACGTTACTTCTACGCTTCTTCTCTTATATTAAATATGCATTTTTATTGAAAGTGGATAGGGTGTTATACGATAAATTAAAATAGGCCAAAATAAGTGGATACAAATAGATTCCTCCATCATATAGCCTTCATAATCAAAATAAGAGACTCAAAATTGTAAAATAATTTAAGTGAATCCTAAGAGAGACCAACAAAGGCATGTAGATCCACAACACAATTTCCTTCCCTAAGAGTGTTCTAGAAAGTAGTGCAACCTACAATAATTTTATATATTTTTCATGAAATTAATATAATATACCTATGATTTGTATTGGGGGACACAAAAACGTTGATCCTAATAGAGGAGTGAAGTATGAAAAAATTGGGGATAAATCAAATTTTCTGAGAAAAGTGACGTAAATGATGGACTATTATATCCTCTGTAATTTGGGAAGATGCAAATCCCAAGAAATCAATTTGGGAAGAATCAAAGGCAAAGAATGAAAATATTCATGATTTATAAAAAATTACCCCATAATAACCCCTCATATAGAGGATCCATTGGTATTTAATTTAAATCCATGACTATTTTATTATTAACATATCAATCTCCATTTGTGAAAGTTTCATGTTAGTTGAGGTATGGATTTTAATAAATGATATCCACTCTTCATCTAAAAAGAATAATGGTGCTCCCTATAAAATGTAAGGATTCTAGGAAACCCTGTTTTATGTAGTTAATGATTTTCTCTATAGAGGTACATATTCCAGGTGATCTATAGATTCTAATATATAGATATAGGGAGGAATATTTCGATCTTTCATTTTATAAATTTTCCATTAATATTAGGAAATATAGTCTAAATTGGTTTCTAAAATGAGTAAAATAATATTTGATTTTCTAATATAGTTATTAATAGGGTTTAGTGTACAGAAACATGCACCCCATCTACAATTAAATGAGAAATAAAATCTATTTGTGGGGAACTGTAACACCTATAATGTCAATACAGTGAGATACCTCTCTAATTAAGTTTATGATTATTGGGAATGTATTCTTATGAATTATCTAAATAAAAAAACAATTATATTAGTTTTTGAAGAATTCTAGATCCCACAACCACATTTAATTGGGGGAGGGGTGTGCGACTCTTCATACGGTAACAATAAAAAGATAAGTTGCCATCTATGATACATTTGAAGATTAGGATATTTCAGATTTCATTGAAGACAATGTATTGATCTACTTTTTTTTTCTTGGATATCCACTAAGAAATATTGGAAGCACCAAGGAAATATTATGTGAAGCTTAGGAACCAAGAATATCAAGAAGAAAAGTGAAGTATTATCTCATGGGTCTTCCATAAAGAGATGTTACTCTCTACAATGATCCACTAAAAATTTGAAATACGGAAATGAATAATATTTTTGATTCAATTATAGATGACAGAAACCTGGGACTTGATTCATAGTAGTACAGATCAAAGGGGTGACTAGGTATAGATCCTATAAAGCACACCCGATATGATTGACTTATTACAAATTCATATGACATTTATTATGAAAATTTTTCATGAAATATGTGAGTATTGGAGTGTTAAAACCTACCTTTTCAATGAGTTACACAAAATTTTTCCACCCATCCCAGTGCGTTTTATGATCCTCACATGAGTCCTATAAGAAGTTGTAATTTTTTTATCTTGAACTATAGAATGTGTTATCATTATCTTTTATTTTATTTCAAAAGAATAATCATTTTTATAACTTTCTATATTCCAAAAAAAGAATATAGTGTGTATTATGTAGCTATAAAAATATATATTTCTAAACCCTTTTCCATTATCCCTTGATTTTTCTACCCCATCCTTGGATGATTCAACTTTAAAAAATAATTCCACATTTTTCTCGTGTTGTCGTTTTTAACCATTCAAATCATTTTAATGAATCCTCTTGGTAAATTATACTTTTCTATTAAATTTTTTATTTACAAATTTCCTAAAATATAAATGCTTCTTGAAATGAATTATCATCATTTAAGAATCAATTATTTTTTTCAAATAAACAACTTCTTCCTTAATGGACTCAATCTTATTTCCTCATTCCTCAATATAATAATTAAGGTCATTGATTAAATAATATTATTCATTGATCTATAGATTTAAATTTATAACATATATATGTATTTATAGTTTAGATGTTTTATTTTTCACAACCCTCTCAAATAGAGTAATTTGGATATAAAGTCGGTAATTATACTACAAAATCATTATAAAAAATCCACATATTTTTTATTCTTATCTTACTGGGTATAAAAATCTCAAAATACACCTTATTCTAATAAAATAATCATTCAAGTTGATTTTACTATTTAATTTCACATTTGTATTTATCATAAATCACCATAAGAACTTATTATATGTCAAATATAAGAGTAATCTCACATTTTTTAATTAATATTCATTATTTTCCTCTTCCTTACAGACCAAGAACATCCTTTTAAATTTTCATCTAAATGGGTTTCAAAATTAAATCTTTTATTTAAGGTAAATTTCATTGTTAAATTATTTATGTAATAAGATTTAATATCACTATAAAAATTAGTTGGGAAACTATTAACTATATGAAAAAAAATTCTATAAATGGATCACATAATTGGTATACTTCCCTCAAACCATACATTTCTGCTTTGGAATTTACTCACTAGAAGTGATAGAAACTTATCACTTACTTTTTTCTCTATATTACCAACATCTTATAAGAGGTTTCATTATGTACTTAAATTCAATCACTTTGGGTGAATAATTCATAATACCTTCCTGCTTCACATAATTCATATAATTTTCCTGACAACTTTATAAGCCATTTCATGAGAGCAATATCAAATTTAATTTTTCAAGCACCAATACCTTTAGTTTTCATAAAAGGTGGAAATATCCTTAAAATTTTCATCACCATCTAAACATATTTTATTTCATCATCAAATCAATGAATAGACCCAACACCATTATTGATTTTGAAAAATAAGCCACAAATATTCTAATTTGATTTTATCCTCAATTCACCAAATTTATTATAAAATACATGAAATCATTCTTGTTTTAATTTTTTAACGCCTCTATAACGGTTGAATATATTTATCTAAATAGCCTCAGAAGACGTTAAACTCTAGAATTTTATATAAATAAGATTTTAAAATTATCTAGATAATGAATTATATTCATTTTAATCAGTGTTAAGAATATGTTTTCCAAATTTAGTCAAATATAAAACTATAGGATTGCAAATATTAATTCCATGCACTCATGAATAAATAATAACAACTCCATTAGATAGTATATGTGATCTCACTTGATATGCATACATTTAATTATTTTACCCAACCAAGAGAATAACTAATTTTCAATAAAAAAATTCCAAACATAAAAAACCCTTACAAGATTGATTCACCAATACACAACCTTGTTTAAATGATACCACTATTTCTTAAAAAAATTCAAAAAAGGACACTCTAATAGGGGGTTGAATTATGGTGTTAATTTTATTCTAAATATGAAATGGATTCTATCCTACATTAAAATGAAAATTTTAAACCTACAAAAACCAATCACACATCTAAAATAACCAAATATATAATGTCAGTGAAATGACACAGATATTTTACTTTGTTAAACACTTAAAGATATATCCAAATTTAATACACATGAGGATATACTGGTGAACTAAAAATCACTACTTACTACACGTGATTATAAATTTTATGGACAAATCATTTATAAACCATAGTATAATACCATTATATTCCTACCCATCCACTTCTTTACAGAAAAATAATGAATAATATACATGTGTTCATCTCTTGATAAATATATAAAATATAATGATTGTATCATTGAGATTTGGTGTTTACATTTCATATCAAACCATTAATCCAGTATTGATACTAAATGTTGATAAGAATTGGTCCAATAAAAATAGAAAAATTACTCATGTTGAGTAGTAATGATCTCAATATCTCTCAAATCTGACCTATCAAAATTCAACAAATATTTCTCTTCTAATTCATTAAATTTTAACATAAAAAATTATCCTTTATCAACACATGAAAACACCTCATTATGCCTTAAATACATCCATTATTAATGAGTTAATGTATCTATTAAAATATATATCTCTCAAAAATATTAAACTTGACTGAATGATTATAAATCTTATCAAACCTAGAATGGAAATACCCACCATGAAGTTATTACGTTTTATCAACACTCTGTATTTTATAATGAAGTACCCGAGAATGTGTGTAATCATCTAGGGGATTAATTGAGGGGACATGTTTCTCTAAATTATACGACACATAATCGTTTTTTTACTTTAAAAAATCCCTCCCAACATTTTAACCCATATTAACTATTATTATATAAATGAATTTTATTATGTTTTACACATCACACATCACCATATAAAAAGAATAAAATAAATAGTAACACTAGGTATGTTTACAAGGTTTGATCCCATTGTGGGAACCTATCATTGTTTTGTTGGGGTCTAGTCCAAGTCAAATATTTTTTCATATTTAACATATTTGTTACAAAATGTAATGTATAAAACATTTCCAAGGTAACATATCCTCCATTACCAATGGATATCTCCAAAAAATCATTACTTCCTACTAATAAGTACTAAAATTTTATACTATCACCCACCGGATATCACTAATTCTGTTCCAATAATAAGATCACCAATCTAGATAAGATGTCACTACATCAAGATGATCAAATCTTCTCAATCAATTTTTTTAACCATCTATAGATATTATATTAATCCATTTGAAATTTATTATATAAAAATAAACAAGAATCCAAATATTATAAAAAATATTGATTCTTGTTCTTCCTTAACTGATGAGGCACATATGATATTAAAACCCTCATACCTCTTCAATATGAGAGTATTGACATAACAAATGAACAATCAAAATTCATATTATTCTCTCTCTATAAACTCTTCTTTTTATACTTTCTTCATCGTATTATGTTCTATATAAGTATCATAGTGTAGGAATTCGTTCTTTATTGATTTTCTATTTCTTATTATTTAACACATAAGATCTGTTGTCATAGAGTAACATTTAGTTCTTCTTCTTCGATAAAATGTGGTTATTATTCCTAAATAATGATGTATTAGGTTATACCTAATTTAAACTATCTTGTATCTCTTTTTCTTCTATATTTTATATTTAAAATCACTTAAATATAATTTCTATATTTTGAATAAAGATATTCCATAATAATTTTCATCATGACTTCCTCAAAACCGAATTATGTGGTATTAATTCCATGATCTCATTAATATTCTCTATAATTTAATAGAATTTATACACTAGTATTACATTAATACCCATAAAATAATTTAAACGTATTAATAATATTTTGGATAAATTATACAAATTTTATTCACAAAAAACCATAGTCAAAATATATCAATATTTAATTTTGAAAAAATAATTAGTATAATTATTTTTCAGAAACTGCCATGGAATTAATCATAATCTAATATTTATATCCTTACGAGAATATGAACTACTACTGTTTCAGTGTTAATATTACATTCTCAACATGATTAAATATAATGTTTTAGAAGAGACTAAAACATATATTTTAATTGTCAAAATACATCAAAATAAGATCTTATTCTCCATAATGTGTAGATTATCTTTGTCATCACATTTATTGAATCAAAACCTCTTTTATGGTGTTTAAATCCACTAAAGAAGAATTCTGGAACCATATTTTTTAATTTTTGAATTTATCTTTTGGAAAATATCAACATCAAATTTTTCTATTTGATGGAAACTAAAACATTATGTTTTGACCTTTATATAAGAGTAGGTTACTATTATATATAAAATCTTGGTTTTATACCTTTATAGAAGTTGTTTTCAGAAAAATTTATATAAGAGTATATGACTCGTAAATATCTCAATGAACTGCTGAAAAATTTCTGTAATTTTATGTTTCCCATAGAGTTACCCACCCACACACACTATGAGTAATCTTATATATCATGTTCCTTACATTTACATATCATAGTGGGATGTAGAGTTTTCCAATTCTCAATTATGAATGACTCTAATGTATTAGTAACAAGACTCTTACATATCTCAGTGTGTCTCTAATATCTATACATAATTCTAGAATTTTCTTTGAAATACTTTTACATATTATTATAATGACATTTACATATTTTATAAATTGAAAATTTTATATACTACTCAAGAGTTAATTTTACATATGTTTCAGATATCTCTTATACAAATCAAGACTTTTTGGTTTTCCATGCCACTACTAGAATAAATCTTATGTATATCATGTTTAAATCTTATTAAATTTGTTAATTTTACAATCCTAACCTTTAGATAACACTTACACACAAGATAATGACATTAGAAAAGATCCTAATAACCTTTATGTATTAAAGTGATGCATAAGACTTAGCCATTCCTTACATTCAACTCTGAAATTAAAAAATTCATCAAATGACCTTGGTTCATCAATAATAATTCTTAGAAAATTCTTAATCACTTCAAATCAAATCAAATGACATTAAACAAAATTAGAAATTATTGTAATAATTCAAAACCTTTTTATCTTCAACTAAAAATCCTTACAGAAAAAAATACTCAACATAGAGTATTTTCAAGTAGGTTCACAACCTCTTTAATTGTATATAGATTTTTATTCTTTAATTATATTTTGTCATGATAATTAGAAGATATGTTTTTAAAACTCTATTTGGAACTATTGTAGATAGTGATTCATCAATCCAACAATATATGTCATTAATTTCCATGAGTATCATATCTACAATCATCACATATAGATGACTCTTTCTTGAATATATTAATCAAATAATTAAAAGTAGTAATAAATTCCATATTTGCTACCATGTTTTAACAATATTTATGTCACTTTATTACATAACAATTTCTAATATAGAAAAAAATCTTCTTTAACACATCCATTGATAGATAATGCATATAAGTAAACCATTAGACCTCCATGATACATCTCGAAATTATTCCTCTTTATTGTTTTGGATATTCCTCTATAACATAACACATTTTGGTATTCAACATATACATTGAAAACAAATACTATCAACAAAACCCATCAATAGGGTTCTTTAAACCCCCTTGGATTAGTTTTCATTCCCTTAACTAACTCACATAAAACACTTGACAATATGTGTTTACCTATTATCATTTTTTCTCTCTCCCATATTAACAATAAATGAAATAGTGATAGTGTACAAGAAAATCTTAATCATCCACATTCTTCTTCTATGATTTTGAAATAATAACATCTCCCATTTATATAAAGGTATATTAGTAATCATCTATTATGATAAGTATTGATTAAATACCATGTTATCCGATTTTAATAACATTCATTAATTCTTTCTTTTCATATATCACCATTAATTACCTATATGGTAAGTATAAACAATTAAATATGGGATTAATGGTGGTTCTCGTTTGAATTTCAATGAGAGAAATATGGTTGAATGTTTTTTATTAACCCATCAAACATTTTCTTCATAGCTTCAATTTAGTAAGAAATCTAAATTCTATTTATTCCTAGTATTTTATAAACATTGGTATTCATGGAAAACATGGATTTATGTATTCTTTTACATTTATTCTCAAATAAAGTGTATTTTTATCCTTAGTGAGGCACATGGACTATTTTTTCATATTAATATATTCTTATCCATTTCCAACTATGCTGGATATATGATCAATTATTCATTAGTTATATTCTTAGAATTCATTTTGTGTGAAGATTCATTTTTATACTAGAATTATTAGAAAATGGGGTTAATGGTGATTTTACAATATTTTTTAATATGTTTTTCAATCATATTAACCATTTTATAAAGTTACTAGGAGTGTGACTAGATTTTTTTCAACTTACACATAGATTCTCAAGAGATATTGGGTCATTATTTACTAATAACCTATGATGACCCATGTTGTCGTAGGTTTTCAAAAACCATGATAAATTTGAACTTTTTTCCAACAACTCTTTCAGGTACAAAAAAGTAATTTTTCATGTACGATATTCTTTGATAATTTCATTGACTACTATTTTTGGTCCCAAATTATATTTTTTACCCTATGATATAATTTTCTGTAAAAACAAGATGTTTGAATTTCATAAAATATAAAATATTTAATTAATTGAATATTAATTTATTAAATCATATTGTTTTGGTGATATATTTTAAATTGATACTGTTATTTATATTTTTCCTACTTGGTTAATTCCAAATGGGCATGTTTTCCTAGGTGAGGTATTAACCAATCACTGGCACAGACGCTAGACTTGAGCCCCCTTTTATTTTTTTTCCTTTTATCATTTTCTTCCTTTAATTTTTCATTATTTTTCTTTTTTCTTTTCCTTTCTCTATTTGGATACTCACATAAACCCCTTTAGTGATCTTTTTTGTTAAACTAATAGACAATAGGGACAGGACAAAGATAAGGGAGAGGAGGCACCACAAGGGGATCCCATACAGAGGTAGAAGGGGATCGACTGGTATAATGTGCGGATCTAGTGTGAAATTATGGTGGTTTCCACCCAAATGTAGTTCTTCTTTATATGTTTTCAAAAAATACCCATACTATAGATATTTTTTCTTTTTTAGGATTTTTTTGTGTGTTTTTGGGGACCCCTTGAGGATCGATATTGAGTAGCTATAAAAAAATAAGTGGGTTTGGGGGATTTATAGGGGATTAATGTTTAGGAAAACCCAACAACCAGGCATGTGGTTCAGAGAACACACATCATGTGTTCTTTTTTTAGGTGAGGAGAATAAATAAAGGTTACATAGTGTGTTTATGTGTGTGTTTGTGCATGTGTTTGTGTGTGTATGTGTGTTTGTGGGTGCTTGTATGTGATTGTTTATATTCACGTGTGGGTATGTGTGTGTTCAAGGAATTCCATGTTTGGGTGACTGAGGGTGTGGACCAGGGCATATTTAAAAACCCCATGTCATAGAAAATGTCCATGTATAGAAAACAACTAGAACTATTGTGAAGTATATGGATAGGGGCCATATACTGTTGATGGCCATACCCCATGTGGGGGTACATGCCTATGTACATGGTTGGACAACCCATGTTGGGTACAAATCATATAAAATAGTTGGGAAGACCCTCTGTGGGGGTAAATGGCTCGGTACATTTGTGGATAACTCATGTGGGGTACACACCATGTACTAGGATGAAATTTTATATTCATTGGAAAAGTACACACTGAGTCTCCTATGGAACATGGATAGGGATGAGTTTTTGAGTTATAGTATCATGTACGTGTAGTGCACACAATGTACCTAAGTGTGTTTTAACTATTATACACCCTAGTTCTATAATTGGAGTCACGAGTAGTCTGTTCTAAATATTTTTAAACAAAGATTGTTATGGTGGTATCATTTCAATGTTTTGAGGTCGTAAAGATGATCTTTTTGTTTGGAAAAGCATTTATAGAAGTATTTATACATAGATAGAATTTATAATCCTCTATAAGGTTGTGTTATGTATTGAACGATCTGAGTGAGTGTTGTGGGATAATTTTCTAACTTGGATTATAGATTCTAGGTTGGTTTTGTTCAAGGTTATTTCAGATACATCATGGAATTTGAGATCGAGTAGTATCTAATAATAGATCGTGGATTTTCTGTGGATATAATGACCAATTGATTGAGTTTATTTTTTTTACAGTTTTAGATATATTTATAAGGATCATTGGTTTTTTATACTTTGGGTTGGGTTGATTTCATGGGATGATGGTTATATTTAGGTGCCATTGTGATATTGAGATAAGTTTGAGGGACCAATTTTATTCCCTTATGGGTGATATAATACCCATGGAATGTTTTTTTCTACAGAAGCTAACTGATATTTTATTGGAATCGGATTTTTTGATGGTTTTTCTTATGCCGAGGAGCCCTTTTATGGATTCATACATTTGAGGTAGTCATGGGGACTGTTGAAAACATTTTTTTAGGGTTGTTCATGCTTTGTTATTCCCTTAAATGTGTTTTTTAATCCATTATTAGTTGTAGGTTGCCGAGTGAATATTGGTTATCTTTATCATTCTAGTATTGGATAAATTTTTTGGATGATATAGATAAACCCCTCATATGATTCCCTACACTTTTTGTGAATTTTTTTTCCCATTTTAGTTTTGTTTGATTTGTGTGGTACAAGAGATCAGGTGCAGCAATAAATTCCCTAGAAGGATTCATCCTTTTGTTGGGACCCAAAGGACCGTTGGATCTCCATGTTTTTTTATATGGGTGTTGACTCGTGCTACTAGTTCATGTTTTTGGATGATGGGAGCAAGATTTATACCAAAACAAAACCAATATGACCTTTTAGATGATATTTTATTGGTTTTACTAGTTCATATTTTTGGATGATTGGTGAAGGGGTTGGATTGAACCACATCTTAGTGGACATTGGCTAAGATATTTATGGATGTTTCTATTTGGTACTAAGTTTGAGGAGGATACCCTATGGATATCTTAGATCAGGTCTTTCCCCTCAATTTTGATACGGTTCTCTCCAATATTGGATGTCTGTGATTATATAGGATTATGTAGCTAAAGGGTGATTTAAATGAGTTCACCCCTCACGTTGAGAGATATAAATTGGATAGAGGCTTACTATCATGGATGTAGGGAATTTCCAGCTAATCAGATAAAACCCCTGGGATAGTGTGTCTATTAAGTCCTTGTTTGGGAGGATCCATAGTTAAGTATATATTTTGGTCCCTTGATTGGAGCCTAATTTTTAATTCAAGACTTTCATGAAATTAAATGTTATATGGGTCCAATATAGAGTCTTTTTAGATGTATGGATCAAGACATTGGATTCATATAGCCCAATAGTTGTGGGTTGTCATATAGACACCCATTTTTATTACATGGGATCCATAATTTTAGTATTTTCATTTATATGTCTTGGATTTTCAATGTATATCAGTCATGTATGCATGGTATTGTGTGGTGGGGTGAGACACTTGGTATAAATACATTAGTGTGGGCTATATTAGAAGTGGATTTACCTCAGGTGTCAGGTTAGAACCCATAGTTGGTTATTTTTTGGTGTTTTTGTGTATCCCCTTTTATTTTTATGAATTTGATTATCTTATTCCAAATATTATTATATTCAAAATAGTATAAGAATATCATTTATTCATTCACTATTATATGATATAATGTTATAGGGTCACAATTTGGGGGGTAATTTTGATATTTATTTCTCACCCCCTTTACATGAACCTCGGTGTGCATGCAGACCATATGTCGACTTTCAGATGGATCACATGATTCAAAACGGATTTGGTGGAGGACCATTACTTCATAATTGAGTGGTACTACTAATTTAGAGTCTCGTGATCTGTCTCATGAAACTCAAGAGTTATGAAGACTAGGTACCTAGTTTGGATCTAAGTTGGTAGTAGATCCTAATGTATTTGTTAACAGTTTATTTATTATATATATGTGTTTATCCCAATGGGTTACTGTCTGTTGTTTTTTCAAATTATTTGAGATTTTGTGATTTTATTACACATTAATTATAGAATAAAGTTTTTTCCAGTTTATTTATTATAGATAATATAATATTTATCCTTGTGGATGTTTTGGTTATTTCTCATTTAATTTTACTCTAAACAGAGGACATAATATCCCCACTATATCTATTATAACATCACCTCCATTATATGACCTTTAGTGTATAAGGATGCATTATTGAGGCCCTGTGGTTGGCCAGATCAGGTGATGTGTTATGAAAAAACTAGATAGTTTACTAAAAAATTTAATAAGATGTCTATGGTTTTATGATTTGGGTAGTTGATAGAATAGTGGTTTGGGAATGTGTTAGAACTTGTGATGGATATCATATTGGTGTGTCATGAACACCTTTTTCAATATGAATTCCATAATTAATGGGAATGGGAATTCTATTTCTTGTTTTTTTGTGGTTATTTGATTTCACCAAGCTTGATGCACTTAGGTTGGTGTAATATGGTTTATTCTTATCCTTCAATCACGTATCATGTTCAAGAGGCTAGTATTCGTGCATCATTTTAGGAAAATAAAAATGAGATGACATATGCTTGTTTGTGTCTAATTTCATTTACAATAGATGTTTAGTTGTCTAATGTTTTCACAATGGACTATATATGGGTCACATATAGATCCATGGTAGAATATTATTGGACTGAAATATATGTATATACTTTATTCTGATGATAGGTCATGTGAATATTGTGGCGAGATGTTCTTCGATGGTTGAGATACAGTCCCTTCCTCAAGGGACACATGGAGACCCTTGTGGGTTGGTGTTGATTCTGAGTTCCCTTTTTCTATATCAATGAGGGAAAGGATACCAAAGAGATTTATAGATCGAGATTGAGTTTCTATAATGTGTTACTTTCTATGAAGTCCCACGTTTGAGGTTCTTGGGAGGGATTTGGTCTTTCCACATGTTCTATGTCGATTCTTGTGGTCGCGTTATGTGCTTGCTAGCATCAATGTTTTGTTTGGGTGTGGTTGTTATTCCTTGTATACGTTGTTAATTTATAACACTTCCAGGGTGAGTTTAGGTTTAAATATGGCTGGGGTTTGAGAAGTGTATCACTTTGAGTGCTTCTGGTCTAGTGGATGGTTTGAGATGGAAGGCTTGGCTAGACACAGAGCCATATTCATTTTGGTTTCACATTGGGTAGCATAATTAGAGTGTATTTTAATGACTGTGTATTTGTATTGATTCCCATGTAGATATTGGTTGTGTTATTGATCTTGGAATAAGTTATATTCCATTAATTTTAAGGGGAGTGTTGTTTATGTCTTGGTTTTTTGGAACTAACCTGCATGAGGAGCATGGTTAATGCTTTTATGTGCATTAACCTAGCTTTATTAGGACTTGTCACATGTAAGTGTGAGTAAATGTTATGTGTTTTGTAGTGTCTAAAAAAAGTACTTATATGGCATAGTGAACCATAATTTGTTATAGATCATGAACATATTTTTATGCGGTTTGTTGAGAATGATGTTTTTTATTCTTATGGACAATGGAATGAGTGATTAATGTTGTGGTTTTCATGATAGCACTGAGGTGTTATTTGTTTTTTCATGAATACCAATTGCATTAAATGATGGACAGACCATGTATTATGGGGTTTTTTATTTCAGATTGAGGTGATGATAACGGTACTCCTCTGGTGGGGAGCATCATATCAGTGTGAAGTAATGTCTTTAAGGTTGTCATGAATTTATAGATGTTGTGGGGCTAGTAGTTTGATGGTCAACATAGAATTGGTTGGACTAGTTAAAGTTAGATATTAATTGTTTCTTTGTCACTAAGGCTTCTCAAAGGTAATAAGCATTTATGATGGGGGTCATCTGATAACCAATGTCCTCAAGAGTTATAGAAAATCTTGTGAAATTTGAACTTTTTGTTATTTAAAGTGTTTCAATGGAAAAATTATTATTTCTATAGTGATATGATCATATATTATTTTTTTGACCACTCTGTTGGTCTCATAATAGGGTTTTTATGCTAGGATAAGTGTTTAGTGGAAATCTAAGTAGTTGAAATTTTGTGAAATGTTTAATATTTAGTAATTTTAATATTTATTTATCTGCATATGTTTTTTTAGTGATATACTTTAGAAAAAGTGTTTGATTAATATTATGTCTCCTTGGTTGAGTTTGGAAGGGGAGTTTTTTTCTAAGTGATTCATAAACACATTTATAACACATGATCTAAGACTAATCCTATTTTATATACTTTTTTTATTTTTTTGTTTTTATTTTTCCTTTATTATGTTTTTCCCACAATCCCTTTGGCTTCTCACACACACCCCATTGGGGAACTTTTTACCATTACTCAGAGAGAGAGAGAGAGAGGGATAGAAGAGAGGGAGGGAGGAGGAATCTCTACCCATGGATCTCATTCAGTGTTAGATTAGGCATATGTGGATTTTTGGCATGGATATAGTGTGAAGCTACGACGATTTTCAGGTAGAGATAAGACCATTTTATTTTTTTGATAATTCACCATAGTGAATGATTTTATAGTTTTGAAGATTTTTTGAATTTTTGGGAACCCTTGAGAGTCAATATATTGTCCCTTTAGTCAAATCTAGGGTTGTAGGGGCTTTGTAGGGGTTTTTTGTATGAGAAAACCTAATCACATGAAACATAATTAAAAAAAATCATGTTTGTTCTTCCTTTTGGGTCATGTGGGGAAGAAGAATATATATGGAATGTTTCTTCAGAACACACTATATAGGTTTGACCTGGGATGTATCTTGGGGAACTTTAATTCACCTCGTGTTAGGGAACATGATCCTATGGGAACACAACTAGAACCCATATAAGGTGCATGGATAGTGGAAGTGTACTATAGTTGGATAGACATAGTCTAGCGATACATGTCTACGTGCACAGATGAACACGCCATGTGTGGTAAAAACCACATAATAGTTATAAATACCATGTACATAGGAGAATTACATGTCGAGTGGGGTGTGGAACCTTACCAGGGAGGTCCTTTGGGGGTACACATTGTGTACCCAATTTTCATGCCATGTTATTTACCTTCCTTTTTGTTTTTTCTTGTTCTTACCCAGGGAATAATAATTGGACTTATGATTAGTCTATTATAGGTATTTTTTCATATATATTTCAATGGTGGCATCCTTTCAATGTTTAGAATCTAAATTGATAGTGTTATGGTTTGGGTGAGTGTTTGTAGGAGTATTTCATCAAGGTTTGGATTCAAAATCCTACAAGGAGTGGGTTGTGAGTTTTGATATCTAATTGATGGACATGAAATCATTAGTTGTATATGTGTGTGTATTATAGGTATTTTTTTCAATGTTCTTTTGTATTAATCCTTGGTTTTTTGATATAGTTGCATATATGAGGAGATCTTGGATTATTCCTAGATATTGGGACTAGTTAATTGATGTTGGAGAAGTTAAGGTTTAGATTTTTGTTTGAGTATCCTAGATGTTGGAGCCTTTAGGCCAGGTTGATGTTGTGGGAAGGCAGTTAATAATGGGTTCCATTATGATGTCCAAATGGGTTTGAGGGCCCTGTTAGGATTTCCTTATGATTGAGAAAGTATTTGAGGGTTGGTGGTTTACTAGGAGTTCTAGATGATATTTTCTTACAATGGTATTTAACATGTGGTTTAACTTCTGATGAGAATACCTTATAGGGTTTCCTGTTTTTATGTGGTCTTTCACACCATTGATAAAACCCTTATAGTAATTCTCATGCTTTTTTACTCCCTTTTGAGAATGTTTTTTATCAAGGATCTATTGGAGACTACTGGGGGATGATTAATATTTTTCTTAAGTCAAACATGGTATGAGTTTTAAATGAGATATAGGAAATCCTTATAGGATTTACTTATCTCACTACATCCTTTTTTAAATTTTAGGATCATTTTGTTGGTTTGTCCCTATATCTTTGGTGAATCAAGGGATTCCACAGTAGGACGTTAGTTTATGAAGTTACCCAAGGACTGTGGGTGCCCTGTGTTTTGTGATTCAAGAGTTAGTCAATGCATCATGTTTAGTTTTATTGATTATGTTTTTGATATATCAATTTATAAAATCATTGGTATCCTTTAGTTAAGACTTTATCAAAGAAACTATTTCATCATTTTGGATGATGAGTTTGAGAGTTGGATTGATGCATGTTGTGTTGGACTTTAACCAAGTTGTTTGAGGTAGTTTTTACACATTACATGGTTTGAGGAGGAGACCAATGAGATATCAGCGATCAAGGATTGAACCAAATTATTAATATGGTTATCTCCTCTATTGGTTTTCTAGGACTTGATAGGATTAGTGAGATAATGGGTGATCTGGATGAGTGTGCCCCTTTAGTTTAGAGATACACACTATCAATAGGTTAATAATCAAGGATATTTAGAACTCATGACTACTTGCATGGGACCCAATGGATAGTGTATCTATTATGCCCATGAATGGAGGGAACCCTAGTGAAATGTAAACCTTAGGGGCCATATTTAGATCCCATTTTTTTATATAAGACTTTCAGGATAGGACATATTTTCTAGGGTCTAGTGTAGAGTCCTCTCTTCAGTTTTTATCATTCCATTGGTTCCCTAGAGCATGGTAATTGTGTTTTATTGTTTGAATACCTATGGTTATTCAATGGGGTCTAAAATTTGTTCCTTTTCATTTATATTTCATGGAAATTATGTATAGATTATGTGGATATAGATGATTTATTATTGTTGGTGATCCATATGCTATAAATCCTTAGGTGTGGGTCAGAGAGTGGGTATATTTATCCTTGGTGTTTATCTAGAACCCATGGTTGGATATTTTATTTATTTTTTATAATCCATTTTATGAAGTTATTTATTTAATGCAAGATTTTTTTAGTTTTCATCTAATATGGGCCTATAACATGTATATGCAGTTCTTTATAATAGAAGATTATAGGTTCACCGTTGCAGGTGTCTTACTGATATTTACCTCTCACCTTATGTACTTTTACATCAGTTTGTGTGTATAACATATGTATGATTTTAGATAGATCATCAGTTTCATGGTAGATGTGGAAGTGTCCCACTATTTCTAGATCAACTGGAGATGCTCTTGTGGAGTCTTAAGATTGGGCAGGTGTAGGATGAGAGTTTTGGAGACTTAGTTTTTGGTTCGGGTCAGATTTTGAATTATATCCTGATGTATTTATTTTCAGTTTTTTAATTTTTTATATGTGGTCATCCAAGTGGGTGACTGACAATTGTTTGTTTGGAATTATTTGAGTGTATATGAATGAATTCTACTTTTATTACAACATGTTTTTTTAGTTTATTTATTATATAAACTGTAATGTTTATCCTTAGGTATTTTTTAGTTATTTATTCATTTATTTGACTAGAAAAAATGGTTATATTCTCTCCAATACATATATTAGACCCTTTTTACTAGTATAAAACATCTGGAATACTATGAGGCACACATGGGGCCTTCTTTCGGGGTGAATCGAGTGACATTTTAGGTTTTCCGAGCTGGGTCACTACACAACATGTCAGGAAATTCAACTTCCACATATGGAATAAGTTATTTTCATGTTTTACTAGTTTTTTATTATATTTTATTGGATGTTCCACATGGTTTCTTAACAAATTTTTATTTACCCTTTTTATGAAACTTTGTATAATCTTAATCATGGATGTATTCCACTAGAAGATCCTATACATTCTGTTTTCGATTGATTGCCTCTTTGATTCCATCATACATACTTTAAAAATAATCTCCATGGCCAATTTGAATTATATATGGTGTTACATGTTTTTCCATTGTAGATATATCTCCACTTTTATTTCACATATTTTAATTTTTATTCTTAGGTGTATTTATCCCAACATTATTCTTTTTTCTAGACCCCAAGGTATGATTTTTTCTTATTATTTTTGTTATTTTTTATTTTATAGAATTATTTTATTGATAGATTATGATATATATAATATTAATTCATATATTTATTCATCATAAATGTTAAAACCGTTTTTACAAAACCAATATTATTTTTCAATTAATCTAAAACTATTATTGGTATATAGATACATTTTATTCTAGATAATGTTCTTCTATATAATAGGTTTTAAAAAATACTATGATATTTTCCCCCTTATTGTATCCATTTACAAATCCATATTGGTTGTCATATTTTTCTAACATTTAAAAACCATGTGCTCAAACCTCTGATGGCACTAATAATGGTTGATAAGTCATGATATTTTTACGTTAGTAGCAGTCTATAATGATTTTTTGGACTGTTGTTTTTGGAAACCACATCTATTATTTTGTAATTTCATTAGGGGTAAAATTATTTTGTTATTAGATCCACCCTTGAAGTGATGGTTGTTTTTAATGAATTTTCTCCACCCAATTTTTTTAATTTTATTTTAAACATAAACTACAAAATGGAACTACATTACTATAAATAGAATAAAATATGGAATGGGTAACCTTATTCGATGAGCATGTGATTAATGTTTCTCTATAATATTCAAGATCATATATTTATTAATATAATATTTTTTTATGATAATATTATTTACATAAAAACTTATTACAGAACTCATCTTCTCAGTAGTCTAGGATTTTTTATTATGCATTTTCCAGATCTTTTGACATAACTTGTATCACAATATATTTTTGATTTAGAATGTTCTTCTAATCATCAACTTATATCTTCCTATATTAAAATTATATATTTAGCTTTTGAATATATTATTTGTGCAAATATCCTCTTTTTTTAATAATTTTCAAGCTTCTTTACCCTTTTAAATTTAATCTTCAATCGAGTATTCTAAACATCCATGGATGTTTTATGATATTCATTCAACTAATGAATCATCTCCTAAATGTTTTGTGCAGAAATAAATTTATCATCATTCTTTAACTATAATTATTCATCAACCATAATTTTTTTCGCTATGTTTCTTTAAATATTTCTCTTTGTATTTCAATTATATAATGAGAGAGATAATTATTTTAAGATGTCTTGAAAATTATTTTTTACATAGGTTATATATCTCTTATCCACTATGATTTATCATCATATAGATTTATAATGAACTAAAATATATAATTGACAACTTCATCAATAATTTTCTTCATATAATCCATATCCTAAAAATAATTATTTTTAATAGATCTAACTAGTATATTTTTCTTATACTTATCATATATCGACCTAGATTCCTTTTACTGATCATAATTAATATATTTTAATGATGTATAACCAATTTAATTGACTTATAGAATCTATTTACAGACTTTTTTATTTTAAATACTTCCTCAATATCTCATACATTAATTTCTTTAAAAATTTTAGAGCCTTTAACGAAAACTATTTATTGGTATAAACATGAATGGTCAATAAATTTTACATCTATAGAAATTTTAAATTCTCACTAAATATTCACTTCATATATCTTGGATAAAAAAATAGCAACGAAAAATACATCTAACCAGTGGAAACATTGTTTTCTATTATACCAATTTATGTCCCAAGGAATGTGTGGAATCCCTTGAGGTGGGTGAATTAGGGTAACCTTTTTTACCTAATTATTTTGTACTTAGACATACACCATTTTAAAGTACCCTATCATCATTAGTACCTCTATTTCATATTAATATATAAATTAATATGATTATGTTTAACCCAACAGAAAATACCACACAAAATATAGAAATTTATGTAAAGGGGAGCACACAATATTTTATATGATTTGACCCCAACAAAGGAATCTACTCTATATTGTATTTGTGTCCTATTTGAAAAACATTTCCATTACTAATATAAGTGTTACAAAATGTAAGGAATAATCATTTTTATAACTTAATTTATTATCCATTACCTATGTAAATCTCCCAATAATACTATTTTTATCCTAAAAGGTATTTAAAGTCTACCCTAGCTCCCACCAGTTTTCATTAATTCTCCATCATTAATAAGTTCAAAAATCCTTACTAGATATCACTGTTGGTTATGAATTTAATGGGTTATATCACATTTAAAAATACATCACATGTCTTATATCTTGACCTTCATGGGATAAAAGTCATATATTATAATTGAATTAAACCATGAGAAAAGACAATGAAATATTTTCCACATGTATTTTACATAATGATACACATATGCATTATGATTTTCATGTATGTGACAAATGAACTACCATATCACATATTCATAATTTCCTTCAGCGGTTAATGCTTTATAAATGTATTAAATATAGTGACCTTATAGTTTTACACATATCATTATATGATTTTATGCATAATTATAAATCAAAGTTTATATCAATGATCGTAATGTCTAGTGTCTTCGAAGACTAGGTACATAAAACTGAAAACATGGAAATAAATAAATCATTTCTTTATTTAATATTCATATTGAGCTCCTAAATTCCTTTGAACCCAAAAATAATAATAGGTTACCTAGGGGAACACATGAACAATGGGATGAGATAAATATCCTAGTAAGGGTATAACTATAAGAACAAAGCATTAACACATGGGATAGAAGGCATGGCATGGTGATATAAAAATTCATGTAACATAAGGAATAATAACATATAAATATAGAATCATATAAACATGGAGTCATATTATTGTGAAAGAAATATAAAACATGAGTTTATCATGAATCTAGGATAACCTCCAAGACTGTTGCACATTGTAGCACAAGCCAAGTCTAACCGCCAAGACCTTCGAACATGGTAGCACAAGCCTAGGATAACTGCCAAGACCGTCACACATAACATCTCATGAGACACAACCTTACCCAATGTATTGGATCACTACATGGGTGCAACCATAATAATGTTTCATGAATACTGATTCAACATAATGAATCATACATAATTAATCTTACATAAATATAAGGGATACCAATGGAAAGAATTGTATTCCATAACAAAGTCAAAAAGCATAAAAAATAGGTTTATCAGAAAAGAGTCCATGAAATAATGAAACTAAAATATACATGGAAATTTATAAGGGAAAATAGGCATGTATCATGGTATGTGATTTCATGTATAAGTGGCAACATATAGGAAAAGTATTTAAGAAATTATAGCATTAAAACATTTTGTGCGGTTTTAAGGAAAATACTATAGAGCCTTTAAAATAGAAAAGAAAAGAATACATTATATAAAACAAGAAGTGAACCAATAAGGTTTTAATGATACATAAGAATGATTTTATAATGAAAATGGTGGCTTACAATAGAATATAGAGTGCACTTGACATTGGGTAAGAATTTTGGATGTTTCATCCAAACAGGTTTGCTTATCGGGAAGTATTGATGTGGGAATCATTTAAAAACTTGTATATCCCTAAAATATAATAACTAAAGGGTGTTGATAATTTTTTTTAAATTTAAACAATATTTATAATATTCATAAAAAAATATAAGAAAATTTCATTTCGGTAAAATGAAGATAAGGTAACCTGATGAAACAAAGGAGGTTCGGGTAGAATCCCATACGAACTATTAGCATGGTATCTAGTATTCTTAAGATTGCTTAATAAGATATAACTGTGTATATAATAACTTATAAATCATTAGAGAAGTATGGGGGAGGTGAGAAATCATACCCCATCATTATGTATTCCATATAAAAGGGAATAACATATAGGACATTATTGAATAAAAGTTAAATATGGTGGATCCATTACCATAAGCCCGATGGGGTTCTTCTCTTGATCTTAATTACCAGAATAATAAAACTAGGTTCTTTAATTAATAATTGCAGAAACTATTATATATGTTAAATATTTATTATAACCTTTTTAATTTCATTCTTGACCTTTTATATGGGTTAAGTTGTTCAATTTCATTAGTTGGGAGTGTTTGCTTTCATGGTTTTAATGATCAGTTCACTTATATTCATGTTCGGATACACATGTATGATGAGAGTGCGTTTTCATAATTGAAGTTATATAACATTATTTTACATCTATAATATTACATGGTTAAAAAATTCATTTTTTTATATAGTGTGTATGTGAATTATTATATAAAATATTAATAATAAAGTCTTGGATTAATTTGGCCATTTTTTCAATAATTAATTTGTTTTCTATTATTATTATACATCATTTGTGAAAAAAGTATTATATAACATCACATAAAATAAATGATTTTTTAATAGTCTGGTTCAATCCTAAAAATGGTTTCATGTTGAAAATTGAAGATGGTAATATAAATTGATAACCCATCGTCCGTGAATGTGATAAATTAACACATCTTGAAAGGTATTTTCATTTTTTTCATATAAAATTAGGATAAATGAGCTATAATAATGAATTATCCAATAATTATTACAATATTAAATTACATTTATGTAACTGGAGGTTTCACTCCATTTGGATGAGGAGATGTGAGGTAATAAAAGAGAACAACAAAACATGGAAAGAAAATAAAGGAAAAGAAAAGAAGAATTTACCTCTAGATTTAATCTACCATTAGAGCCTCTTAAAGGGAGAGGATTTTGACTTTTGAGGTGACCAAAGGTTGATAGATACGGGGGATAATTTTGGGGAGTTATTTTTTTCATAATTTAAGTAAGGGACAAGGCTTTATAGGAGTGAAGAGAAGAGGGGAGTAAGGGTAGTTTTTATAGTGGAGTTGAAGAGTATTTCCTTACGTTTTTAATCATTAGTTTATTTTTTCAGAAGAAAAGAAATATTAATGATTATTATGACTAAAAACATTAATATGTGAATGTTATTTTGAAAAAATGACCATTTACATCATCCATGACTCAACCATGATGCAAAAATTCAGGTTTTATCATTCATCTTGAATTATAGTATTTTACAATTCCTAAAAATTCAAGTATTTTAGAAAAATTCCAAAACATACCCACAACTATTTTTTGATGTTTAGAATCCAAAAATGACCTCCATTCCTCAAAAATAATTTTCTAAATATTATTAATTTGTTTTATTTAAATTCATGATTTATTTGACGAATAAAGATTTTATAACTATAACTGATTTTATAATGATTTAAAAAATTATATAAGGTCTTATAAAATATTATTAAAACCTGAAGACAAAAAAATTTTTATTTATGAATACCTTTTATGAAAATAAATTTTCTTTTAATTTATTTAATTAATTTTCCTTAATTATTTATGACTTACAAAAATAAAAATACTTATACTATGGTCATATTATCACTTATTAGATGCCTAAGTTTTATTTATATATTCATGGGTGAGATTACTCTTCCTCTGGACAAGTTATTATTCCTAATGGTAAAATTAATATTTATACGGGTCATTTACTATTCATAAAAATAATGTTTGTTCCGTCAGACTCTAAAAATAATACTAATCACAACTGTTTATGTAATATTGTCAAAATTCAAATCACATAAGTGACAATATTAAATTTAATGGTCAAATAGTACATAGTAGTTCATTGTTTTGGGACATCATGTGATTATATTCCATAATTATAAGAAGGTAATTACCATTTATGAAGCATTGGGTTGTTACATTATTCCCCCTTATCAAATTTCTCCCTTGAAATTTTGTTTTACATTCTACATCCTAAATAGGTGTGGGTACTTCTCCTTCATTACCTCTTCCAGTTTATATCTTTCCTTTTCGTACTTATGGTTCCACCACAGTACTTTGACAAGTTGAGTAGTCTTGTTACATAGAAATTTGTCTCTACTATCCAAGATATTCCATGGAAACTCCTTGTAGAAAAGATTTTTCTCCAACTATACCACCTCTAATGAGAGTAAATATGAAAGATCTAGTATGTACTTTTATAAGAGGGATACATGGAAGTCATTACGTACATTAGATATGGTAGGTGGCAGTTCTAGTCGATATACCATAGCCCTGAAATGATCAAGAATCTCTAAGGGTCTGATGTACCTAGGAATTAATTTTCATTTTCTCCCAAACCTCATGAGATACATCCATAGAGATATGTGTAGAAATACCATGTATCCCAATTTTAACTCAAGGCCTTGTTGAAGATTGTATATATAACTATTTTTCGACTTTGGGCTGCCTTGATGAGTTGTGGAATGGTTTTCACCTTCTATATTATTTCATAGTCCATTTCAACTCCATGAATCTTTCACTCACTAACTTCATCCCTATAAGCTGGTGTTCTTCACCTTTTCCCATAAAGGTCTTAATATGGTGCCATTTGGATACTCGGGTGGAAACTATTATTGTTGGAGAATTCAACTAGTGTAAGCTGTTGGTCCCATCATATTTTTAAGTCCATGTAACATTATCTAAACATATCTTACAATGTATTAATAGTTCACTCAGATTGGCCATTAGTTTGAGGATAATAGGCCGTACTGAAGTTCAGTTCAGTGCTTAGAGAATCTTAGAGACTTTTCCAGAACATTGAGGCGAATCATGGATAACTATCAGATATAATAGATATTGGTACTACATGAATTCTTACCACCTATTTGATATATATATATTTGTTTCTTCACGAAATCAAGATGATGTTGTTTGTTTAAGGTCCAAACATTCTAATTGGTTTCTAATGGGTTTATTCGTAGAACTAGAAACACCCAATGATTCTATAACCATTTGGAACTACTTTCCAAAGGTAGGTTCTCATTAGTTGTGGACCGATGAGGCTTAAGAATTTTCCTTGGTCGAGAGGATATGAGGTCAGTCTAATCACACATTATTGGGGGGAATTATTTCCTACTTTAGGGCTCTCTTATAGATTTACGTTATGTTTACGAATCCTTATTAATTCACCAAGCATGGAAATGATTTTTCTATTAGATTTGGAAATGGATTATTGATATGTATGGGATTTAATGAATCTTTTATATGTATTTTAGGTTCTTCATCGATGGAGAATCATATGTATGTATTAGAAATTATTAGTAAATGATATTTTTTAATACATTATATAGAAATCTCTTGGTCATTATGATGACCATACTGGTTTTAGAGCCACTCAGTGGGGAACATGATGTTTATTATCATTTAGAAAGACATGGATTATTTTAGAGTTGGGATCGTACCCATAGATGGGCTACCTAAGTATCCTCTATGAAAAATGGAATCTAAACCCACATAGTTTGATAAGAATGATATATTTTAATGTCATATGGGATGGAAAAGAATTTATGAATTATGGGATTGAACCTTAGAAATGCTTTCTACGTACTCTACTTTTAATGTAGAGATCAAAGTACACATAGTTTGGGTTAAGAAATATGGGGCTTATTTATGGTTAACGGCCCAAAAAAAGATGTCGTGATTAATTTTACACTCTAAACTCTTTTAGGTAATGCTCGGTGTGAGAAACAATAGGTATCAATAAACCTGAATATTGTGCCACAAAATATACAGTCACAAGAAATGATGTGTGGCTTATGTATGTATGACTGCCCTGGTAGATGAAGACCAGGACATACTTTAGGAAAGAATCCCAAGAGTAGGGTCCATAAAGGTATTTGTACTTTATGGAGATTTTGAGTTTTAACTAGGGGGATTACTCCTAAAGAGGATGCCCAAATTAAATGAGACTTATAATGGGCGGCTTACTCCTGAGAAGGAGGACTAATCTAAAAGGGACTTATGATTGGGGCTTATTCCTGAGAAAGAGGTCCAAATCAAAAGAAATTAAGATTGGGGCTTACTCCTAAGGAGGATGCTCAATGTTAAATGAAATTATGACTGGGGATTACTCCTGAGAAAGAGGACCATGTTAAGGGAAGTTATAACTTGGGGCTTACTCCATAGAATGAGGCCCAAATAAAAGGAATTTTGATTGGGGCTTATTCCTGAGATGGAGGCCTGAATTAAGGGAACTTGGGACTTAATCCTGAGAAAGAGGCCCTAAATAAAAATATCTTCTCATCTTAAAGGATGAGTTTATATAGAAGAAACCTCTAACCATAGTGACATAAATCTTTTAAGTCATGAGATTTTGCGAAAGGTTCTCATAGAATTCCTTTCCAATAAGGAATCCAACAAAGGAACCATGCTATAAATGGCTTGAAAAGGGGGTTGAGGGCTAATATCTTGAAATGTATAGGTGAACAAGAGAGAGGCACATAAATGAAGTTAGCGTGGAAGTCTGGGCTGTGTAAGTGTACTTGCATGACATGGATTCACCTGGGTGATGATGAATTTATAGGTTAATACTTGGGTGAGACTTAACTCAAGCTTTTAGTATTATCCTAAGATGTTTTCAAAAGGGTGGAATGTAAGTTTCATCAAAAGGGTAGGGTGTCACACAAGTTTTTTTATTTTTAAGGAGGTCAGGAAACTTAGGTGTGCAAGTGTTGAAGAATTCTAAATACTTAGACCTTATTATACTCCTTTAGATATTCCATTGTTGGTAAAAATTTACCTTATAAGCTTTTAGAAGAGTTATGTTGAAAACCTGGCCGACCAGAGCTTGAATTTGACTTTTGAAAAATCTTTCATTGAAATGGGGGCTCATAGGGGCTATTTATAGGACACCTTGCACCTTGGGTGAAAAATTAAATAGGGTGTGCAAGAGAGTTGTGTGGCCCATAGGTGGTGTGCAAGTGACCTGCGTGGTACGCGTGTGACTTGCATGCCTCCCTCCAAATGGGATCGTAGTCCATGGCTTCGTCATTTTTTTAATGTTCTTCAATGGGTGACCCTCTTTGTGCTTAAGGTATTCCCCTTTGCCATTCTTGGATTTTTTAACAGAAATTTGCATCAATAAAAGTCCCCCCTCAGAGTTGGATCCAAAAAGGAAAGAGGATCCAACTCTAAGGTAAAGATGGAGAAATTAAGCATATATGGCGTGCAAGTTTGGTGCACAGATGCTGGAGCACGCAGGTATGGAGAACAAGTGGTCTGGATCGCCTCTATATACAGGCTCATTCCTGTACAAACTCACTCAGATTCCAGCAACTTGATCTCTCATCATGTAGGTGCTTCGGTCTTCAACGAACCTCCCTTCTATATTTTGTCACGCTTCTGCAGAAGGTATTTGACTTGCGTGCCATGACTAGGGCGACAAAACATGCGCGACCGATATGACTTTCACGCCAAGTTGGGACTTGCACACATTAATTCCTTTTCCATTTTTAATTTCCTTCATCAAAATTTCACAAGGCAAATATACTTAATAGTTGATTGTTTAATCTTTTTGTAGATTCAATGGCTCATATATGAATTGGATCAACTCATGAGATTGCTAGAAAGAGAATAAATGACACGATGAACGCCATCGGCCATGAATATTATGTTATTTGCGATAGAACTCTCACTAATTGGTCTATGTACTTAAAGAAATATCATACCAATTTACCATAGAGCATCTACTTTACTTCGTATGGCCATGGTAATCAACAAGGAGTCAATGTTCTCGAGGTAAAGAATTATATCCCTCATTCCTGGTTTCAGACCTACACCAACTTCTCTTTGGAAAATGTATCCTTTTCAGGATCATTTATCAGTGTTGGGAAAGTGGATAAGGAATACATAATGCATCATAATCCATGTGATATAGATCTGAATCCTCACATGCCTGAGCTACAACCACATTTCTATCCTTCTATTTTTCGAAATTCTTATATCGACCAATCTAAGGGATGGAAGAAGAGTTGGAATTTCCGTCTTGGAGGAGGTGTGAAGCCGACTTGGATGTGGGCATATTGGGTGAGTCAAACCTGTGAAGTGTTTATCGATGATATGAAGGGAGATGCAATATATGAAGCTATCTGGGTTGGGCAGACATATGTCTACATGAATGCCAATTTCATGTCAGAGTTAATCAACCATTGGAGCCCAGATACAAATTCTTTCCATCTGACTCATGGAGAAGTAGGAATCAGTTTGTGGGATGTATATAAGATATTAGGGGCTCCAATTTTGGGAGATATGTATAATGAATTCATCCCCCATAAGGTGACCTAGATTGATTCAGAGAAGAGTCCATCTTTGGATTGAGAGTTAATGAAACTTTTCTACAAGATTAAGAATACCACCACCACGAAAACTGACTCAAGAAAATATAATCACCCAGAGGAGTGGATGGACATGTTTCTAATTAAGAACAGAGTGAAGGTACCTTCCTACACTCATCCTACAAGTTTCCCTTGAGAAGAAAAGAGCAGTGGTCCGGGCACATTTTGTCCACCTCTGGAAGCATGAGATTTTGATATGTGGGGTTATGAAGTGAACCAGAAAATTCCAACAAAGACTCGTCTGGCATGATTTTTGGCCTTGTGGCTCAGTTTTTACCTTTTACTAGTTCAGGATTCAAAAGGAGGTGTGAGGCCAGGGACCATTGTCATTACAGCCAAGCTGGCTGAAAGGAAGATGGTTTTATTGGCCACCCCAGTTTTGGAAAATTTTTATAGGAGATTAATTTATGTTTATATGTGTAAGTATCCTCTAATAATAGTGGGACCATTCCATGTTTTATGCGTATTGATCTCCACCCACATCCTGTCATATTCTATACAAAGTAGGGTATGGGTTCCTCGATGTTCTTTCCTTCCATCTGTTCAGGCCTTTTCTAGAATTTATCCCTTATCCATCAATACGCATGATATCAAAATAAGTATTATCATATTCAAGGAGTTTCAATTCATTCCTTATAAAAATCCTCCAACATGGAGATTTTTTGATGATGGAACAACCATCCTACAGTTAAGGGAATATATGCTGGCATGTAGATATGGTACACTGTCCATGAGGATTGATGGAGAAATCATATTTGTGGCCTATGCTCCATACAAATTCGCACATCAATTCAAATGTCTACAGAAAAGTATTGTATCCCCTCTGGTGCATGTCAGGTTAGAGCAACATATGATGGTTTCTCATTAACTATTGTTGTTGACATCTATAGAAAAGACTAGGTTGGTATTTGATCTACCAGCTGTTGAAGTAGAAAGTCGATGGACTACATGGTATGTCGAGAGTCGGGTAGCATCATAACCTAAAAGGGTATAAAATTAGCTGGTCCCTCAAGTGGGGATAAAGAAGAGAACCACTAGAAAATAATCAATTCATTTGGAAGGTGACTCTTCCTCACCCAGAGCCGATTCACTGGATTCCTCAGCCGGAGCTGATTCACTGGATTCCCAGGATGGGGATGATGAGGATCGAAATGCATCCAAGCAGCCTCGTGCCAGATATAATCCGCATGCCATAGTCAAGAGACCTACTCCATCGACTCTTGGTGAGTTACATCATTGATTAAATTTAGTTTCAATTATTTTAAAGAGCATCAAGTTTCATTTTCTCATCCTTTATCTGTGATTGCAGGATTTGGGATGAAGTTGAAGTCCCATATTACCGGACCCTCCTCGCGGACATCTAGTGCACATACAGAATATTTATGACCAGAGGATATCCGGACAAGTCAGAGTTTATATTTTGATGTTGAGACTCCTGGATTGACTTATGTGAATTGATGCATATCCTTGGAGTGGAGAATATCCTGGCTTCCTTTGACATCAGTTTTGAGGACAACACCAATGAGGTGAGGGATTATATCAAAGAGCCAGAAATGCTCATATATGCCATGGATGAGTCAGTTCCTATCACCAAGAGGGTGAAGGAAATTATGGACCACAGTACCACTATGGGGATTGGTCCTTCATTAGATGAAGAGTCGCGTGATTACGTGGCTCATGAATATGGATGTTTCCTTTTCCTCATATTTCTATTTTCTTTTCAATTTAAATTTAGCCGAAGATTTCTTATTAAAGGAAATAATATTCTTCATCCTACTACATGTAAAGGAAAGAACCACTGATATACCTTCATCGTGGTATAGTCCTGGTGGCACTACTCTTGGAGCCACTGAATCTCCTCGTGAGCCGGGTGAAGTATCTCCAGGCCAACATGTCATGGATGAGGAGTTAGAAGGGGAGTTGTTGTCTCTGATACCTATTTTCAGATATTATGATTCTATTCCACCCAAAAAGGTGAAGAAGTAAAGTCATCAAAGATAGAAGACCATAGTCAAACGTTTTATCAGTAGTGGTAAGTCATTCTGGTAGTCATGAATCTGAACTTATGAAAAAGTGATCAAATTTCTCAGGATTGTAGGGGATTCTTCGGTTTCTCCATAAAGGTAAAGAACTGACCATTCTTAGATTACAATGGAGGGTGCTATAGAATGGCTGCAAGTTCCTGCTAAAACAGATGGTCTTTATGAAATAATGAGAGCAGATGAGCCAGCGTCTGTTGCCAGCACCACACCGGTTTTTGATTCCAGGAGAGAAAATATTTCTGGTAAATTAACAGTACTTTATAAAACCTCAAATGAGACAACAATTGACTTTCATTCTATGTTGTTTTAGGTTCTACACATTAACCAGAACATTTGGAAATCACTGAAGCTCACCCCACAACTATATTTAAAGAAGCTATAGTTGGTCATATATTTCTAAATGAAAGTCACAAAGAAGATATGCCGAGTGCTCCCACTAGTGAGACTAACCTGGGATCTGAGAAATCATTGGATTAAATGATGAATCATGGCATGTAATTTGAATAAATTTTAGATCTTGTTATTTTTCTCCCTGATTTAGAAGATTTTGGAGATCTATTTATAGAGTAAACTGGATGTGAGTTTCATCATTTGTCTGGTTAATCTTCTCATGATTACACTTATAACCATGTTTTGTTAAAAAATGTACAGTTCCATCTGAATAAACTACTGAAACAACAATGCTTGAAAGGGGTGTAGACATTGATGTCAACCCTGTTATTATAGAAACACTGGGTCAAGTGGAACGTAACATGATAGAACCTCCAAAAAACCATCCATAAAATCCTTTTGAATCTAGAAATGATGGGGATGAGTCTTCACAAGATTCAGATCTACTGTTAGGTGAAAAATGATGATATTTGGGTCTTACATAACCTGAAAGACAATCAATCAACTTTTACTATCCTTTGAAACTAACCATACTTTCAATTCACCAAACAGGGCTGTCAACTTCAATGGCTTGATCTAGAGGTGAAACCATAGCCTCATCCAAAACAGTAGTAGAAGGTTAAGCAACCTGGGTCAGGGAAGGAGCAGAACATGGCACTTCCTCAAGTGCATTAATCCCAGACTATGTTCCTTCTTGTAATAGCGATGCCAAATTAGATCTATATGTGAAAAAGGCGCACCAAAAAAATATATGTAAGACAATATCTGAGGTGCCTCTTGAAGAGTTGCCTTCAAAAATTCAAAGACTATCATCCCTATTCATCATGTTGAGACTTGGCAGTTTTGGATATCAAGAAATCCATGTCGTAGTGAAACAAGTCATTTGGAGGGGGAGATAGATCAAAGGTGTCATCAAGACCTAATCAGAGCTATATTACTGAACAATAATAGTGAATTTCAGGCTATAGTGTCCCGAGATGAGGCTGATCATGCTGTAAAGCTGAAGGATCTGAAGCAAAAGATCAAGGAGAAGATTGTCCACCAGTTGCACCTTCAGCAAGAGCTAGATGATATTACTGTGGAGTGTAACCAACTTCATAATTAATTTGAAGAAGTCCAAGTTGATTGTATAAAATCCATCACATATTCCAAATAAGCACTTCGTCAAGATAAAGAGAGTGAAGCTGGTCGAGTAAATGAACATCAAGTGGCTGTTGATGAAGCTCGAGATGCTGTGAAATATATGTGAAGTCATGTTGAAAGTCTTCTGTAATTTCTGAAAAAAGAGAAGAGACTCTAGTTTATGGATGTTCTTTTAATCTTTTTCATCAAGGAAAAACAGTTCATCTTCAATCATATGTACCTTCATTTTCTTGATAATTACTCTTATTTTTTACCTATTCCAATGAGCCTAGTAAGCATAGTTTGATTTTTAATATAGTTATATAAACAACCCCATAATTTTTTTTCATTAACTGATAAATATTGAATAAATTATACAAAATGTACGTTTACCGATCTAGGACTCAAATTCTGTTCAGAGTACCATTTACAGGTTCCCAATTTAATGAGTACCATGCCTTTTTTATTGGTATTTTAAAGTCATGCATGTTGGACTATAAAAAGGCTAATATTTAAGGTCGAATAGATTTGACTGAATGGATGATATTGACTCAATTCTTGATAATTTTTTTGGAAACATATTACCATATTAAAATATGGAGGGGAAAATTATAAACTATGGCTTGAAAAAGTTTTAATATGAGGAATGGCATGGGAAAATATCGATAATACATTAGAGGAAGTATTTTCTAAGAATGAATTTACCACTACATGACAAACCCATTACAGGGGTTTAATTATGCAGGGCCAACTAGGGAATATGCTACATAGTCAAATAGTAGTATCTTTTGGCTGACAGGTCCATTATGTAGACAACTTATGCAAGGACACCTAAGGGAACATGCTGCATAGTTAGGAAACAGATCTCTCTGAACATTGAATTTCTATTGCTTAGGGCCGAATATATTTCTATGAAGATTCAAAATTTCCAAAGCATATATTATGCTTTATGGAAAAATTTACTTAAATATAGAGAGGATATTTCCAATCATATTTGTCAAAGAATTGGAGGAATGTGACTTCTACGAAGGTCTGACCCCAAACGTTGGAAAAAAGGTATATTGGGTTTTAAATCTTATGACTAAAACCGGAGATAGAAATATTATACGACATATGGTCAAGTGGTCCATGGTTATTTCATTTTGATATGAACATATTTAGAAGGAGGAAAATGTAAACCATAGACGTGAATACTTTCAGATGATGAAAAAGTGTATTGAACAAATTTGTTAAGGATGGATGTTTTTTTTTCAGATCCCTACATATCACTGTTAAGACCAATAGGGACAAAAGAGGCATCTCCTAAGAATACAGTTAGCATTTCTTGAAAAACCCATTATGGATTGGAATTATGTAGGGATGACTAGGGAATATACTGTATAGTCAAATATTAGCATCTTTTGGATGACAGGTCCATTATGTAGACAACATATGCAAGGCCATCTAAGGGCATGTGCTGCTTAGTTAGACAAAAAATCTCTCAAGTATTAGACATGTTTTTACTAGAAGTAATCAAAAGGGTTATAGAGACCATGAATATTAATTGTATAATGTTGCAGCTGGGTCCTGAATTGAGATTCTGGATGTCACTACATATCTCATTAGGTTGAGAATCAAGCCACACGTAGTTCTTGAAATAATGTTTAATGTCATGCAAGATTAGAGTATGGAAGATCTTATTTTATAGTCATAGAGATGAGACCATAGTAAGGTAGAAACCTCGTTAACTTGTTATAAACCTTATGTAATTAAAGACCAGGGTATTCCAAATCACACCATGTGCTCTGAGGGGGACTTTTTAGCCAAGGGACTGAATGTGGAGTTTGGGGTTAGGCCCAAAGGCTCGAGGCAGTACTCAAGGAATGCTTGAGTGTTCCTACATATCCCATGCGAATGGTAATCAAGGTGCATGTAGTTCTTGAAATACCCTTGGTACAGATTAGGTTCATACATATGAGGGGTAAAGAGGACTTTACTGCAATTATGGTTGGACCCAATATTAGAGACTTGGGTGTCACTATGTATCTCATAAGTATTAGAATCAAGCCACACATATTTCTTGAAATATAAAATGGTTGGAGACCATGTCAATGATGATTCCTCTCGAGTGAGTGTATTAGGGATTGTTGCAGTTTATTTTTATGTAGGACAATAGTGAAAGTAGTTTAAGGTCATATGCATGGAGCAGTGCTATGCATTTTAATGTCTTGTAGGAAGGACAATGGGGTACTGTATATTTTAACATCATATAGCTAGGACAATGGGACATACACAATTTAACGTCATGTAGGAAGAATGTGAACCGATATTAATAAAATGGTTGATAGGGGATTCGCGGATCAACATCGTATAGGTTAGAGGTGAATCGATGTGAAGAAAGTGGTTTTGAGCTTAAACCTCAGGAGGTGGCCTACATACTCGATATATGAGGCAAGGATAAAAGTCTACATAGTTTAATTCAACGGGATTCAGAAATCAAGGTGTACTTGTGGACAATGAACCGAAGATGATGTTGGGACATAAGCACAATTAGCGGCCCAGAGAAGATTTCATGGTCGAAGCATACTCTAAGCTCATGTGAGTCATGCTCGGTGTGAGAAATAAGAGGCACCAATAGACCTGATGATCATGGCACGAGAGATGCAACCACGAAGGATGGAGTAGGGCTTATGCATGGTTAGATTACCAGGGCATGCATGGCAACAGATTTTAAAAGAGAATTGCACATGCGGTGATCACAGTTTAATGTCACGTGTCACCGACATGGGGTGCTTGGCAGTTTAACATCATGTAGCTCAGACAATGCACAGTTTAACGTCATGTTGGATGATAGGGGAACACAATTTAACGTCATATTGGATGATAGAGGGGCACAATTTAACTTCATGTTGGATGATAGAGGGGCACATTTTAACATCATGTTGGATGATAGAGGGGCAGAGTTTAACATAATGTTGGGAGATAGAGGGAAACAGTTTAACGTCAAGTTGGACAATAAAGGGGAACATTTTAATGACATGTTGGATGATAGAGGGGCATATTTTAATTTCATGTTGGATTACAGAGGGGTCTATGCAGTTTAATTTCCTACAGTAAGGACAATGGGTGTATTTGTGTTTTACAAAATACTTCTTCAAGAATCTTGCATTGGTTGGAGTTGTATTAAGTTCTCCATCCACTGAGAATAAGGAATAAGCTCCATTGGAGTACACCTTATGTATTGAATAAGGTCCTTCCCTCTTTGGCTCAAGATTTGGAGGATTATTTCTCGGTATCTTTGGTGTTCTTATGACCAATACCAATTCTCCATGAAAGAATGAATGAAGAGGAAAATTTTTATTGAAAGCTTGTGCTATTCGATTTTGATAGAATTATAAATGGTGTAGTGTGCACAATATTTTTTCATCTAGTCATTCCTATTCATCCAATCACTTTAAAGATTGTTCATCTGTAGATAAATGATCACAAATGGTGACTCTAATCAAAGGTAATTGGACTCCAATAGGCAAGAATACTTCCGTTCCATATACCAATGTCATGATCAAAACTATCATTAGCATAAGGATCCATTAAATGAATCATGTTAATAGAACCAAAGATCAATTCTTCATCTGATAAAGATTCTTCTAGATGAACCTATTCAAGTTGTGCCATTCGGTGGGGTGGTGCCCATGATTTTGAAGCAGATGGCATAAAATCTACTAGAGTCAAAGACAACTTAGGATTTAACACAAGATCGTCTTCTTCTAACTGCTCTTCTTTCTTCAAATTACGCCACTTCTTTGAAGATTTTCCTTTTGATGAAGGGTTTTTTTTCTGTGGAAGAAATAGAAGTAGACACAATTGGTGGATTCAATTGTGTTCATAAAATTGCATGAGTTCAATTGATCATTTTCCTGACCATCCAATCATCATATTTATTTGCATTTTTACTTTTGTCTTTGTGCCACTCGCATTATTCCTCCAGATCAGTAGTAGTAACACATGCTACCTGGGTTGAAGAACCTTTTAGTTTTACTTGTCCAGAGTCAACCATCATTTACAGAAGGTATTTGAAGACAAAACAGTCATGAATGGGATTCACCAACATCTGATGAAATGGGAAATAGTTGGGGAGGTCTTCATCTCCTTCCTTGATTAGTATTTTGGGACTTGGAAACTGAACCAGATTGTTTTCCAGAGCCGAGATAAAGTAACTAGGAACTTATTCATACTAGGAAGAATGAAATTTGTTCTATAAATACTCAAACTATTTCTGCCTTTTATTTCATTGATCATCTTGACAAGGAGGACATTTTTTGACTCTCAGGAGGTGGATCCCTTAGATATGATGATGGTTTTGATGTAGAAGTAGGTATAGGTGCTTGTTTAAGTGAAACTGTAGCATCTTCTGCCTTTCCCATTCTCCTTCCTAGATCTGACGGAATTACATGAGTTTTTTCGCTAGTCTGTATAGGAGAGTCTTCTATCTGCTGATCTATTGAAGTAAGGTCTAGAAACCCTCCTGTATATTTCATAGGGATCAATGGTGTGCGTAATTCATCATGCAGATTTGCCACACAAATTGGATGAAACTCTTCTTGAGGGAGTGCTAAACTTAATAAATATGTTAATCCCTTCCACCGAGCAATGAATTATTAAACTCTTTAATTTTACCTTTTTTACCATTGGTAAGATAAAAAACTAATGTCTTTGTTAATGTTGAGCTAAATTGAAGAAGTAATTTTTGATCGAGATCTTCCAACCCAGTAATTGACCGAGATTGAAAACTTGCATACCAGAAAAAAGCAGGTACTTGTAATGACTTTACAAAACACCTAAGCTTAAATGCTTCCTGTTGTTGAAGAGTTCCCATCATAGGTTCACAATGAGAAAAAAAAATAAGTTAAGTGTTTTTCTAGATCTCCCGGAAAATTAAAAAATGTGATTGTGGTATTCAAAAAATTTGATGAGTGAGGAACTTCATCCACCCATTCAGGGTAAGCTCTCCTTTTCGGTTAAACTGGTGCACTTCATCCTTCCCTAGATACCAACTGAGCTGTTAATGACTCAATGGTAGTCATTAATATTTGAGAAACATTTTGTTGATATTGGACCTGATCAAGTGCAATAACTGGAGTTTGGACGGGTGTGGCGATCAGTACTGCCACTGATGGTAGTATTACTAGTTTCTGTCGCATATGACCCATAGGATTGGACCTCTTAGGGTATACATATAATGTGGAATATTCTTGATCCATCCCAACAGCGGCAAAAACTTCCCTTGATTGACTAACTCCAGCATGCTTACGAAGAAGAATACTTTGAATTAGTTTTGCATTTATCCTCCTTAACTCGTTCATTTCTTCTTCTTGCTGTGCAAGTCTCTCTTCAAGTAAAAGAAATTGAACTTCTCCAGTAAAAAAGTGAGATGCAATATGACTTTTACATTTCCCCTTGTTGGATTCTTTTGAAGAGGGCAGAGTGGTTTATTTGAGGTCATACCAAGATTCTAGGTATGTCTTTGATTTCGGGTACGCACATCTTCTTCATTTGTTTCTGTGTATACAAACTTTTGAACAAGAAATTATTCATCAGATTCCTCTGAGTGAGCCTCATGTTCTGTGGGATCAGTGACAAAGTCATTGATGACATGTATCAATTCATAACGCATTTCACCACTTATGTTAGTGTTTCTGCGATACTGTCTTCTTCCATGTTCTTTATGAGAAATTGCTTATTTTTTTATGATCCCTTAAGAACTTTCTGATGAACTGTAATTTGGAGTGAATTTACAGATTATTCGGCTCTAAGTTCCTCTTGTGGATTCTTCGCTAATCTAGAGAAGATTAAATTTCACTGAATAAGAGATTTAGAATTCGAAAAGGTCCCCAGTCCGGTGGACTGGGGTTGTTGCGGGTTTTCCTACTCAACTCCTCGAATCCTGTCTGTTGATTCTGAGGGATGGATTAAAAGAGTCCCTTGCTTGGAAAGATGAGGTGGGTCTTGAGCTGCTACATTTAAAACTCTCTTAAAATCTCTCCTGATTTTGAGTATTTTAGTCTAGAAATTAGTCGGATTCATCATCCGACATCCACTCAAATAACCTATCTTAGATGACCGTTGTATTATTTCTGACACCTCTATCACTTGATGATGCGCATGCTCTAAACAAGAAGCATGTTTGATATTCTCATTTTCTTGATACAAGAGTAATTCGACAACCTGTTCTTTATATTCTTGACTTTGTCAAGAACTAGATGAGGTCTTTTCTTGAGAAATCCTTTGTTTAAACACAAAACTAGATATATGTGGCCAGCTATGGGCAATAACATTGTACGAGACAATTTTTGGAAGGATTTTTTGACTGGAGAGCATAGTGAAATGCAATGCTCCATGAACATCCCATCCCCAGATATAAATGCTAGATGGGGCATTGGTAATTAACTTTCACAACCTTTTGAATTTTCCAAGGCATGTACGTTGAAGGGATCTCTTCTGGTTTTCAACCTTTTGATGTCAAGAAACTGAGAGAGATGCTAATTCAATTTGGCATTGAAACCCCTCTATTACTGTAACATGATTTTGATTTTCATAATAAGGTAATATTTTCTATTTTAAGTGACAAAGAGTTTTCAATATACTGAAATGTATTCCGTGAATACAATATTCTATCAACGTTTTTGGAATATCATACTAAGAGTTAGCCAATGGCCAAAACATGACTGGTATTTCACCTTTCGCTGATTGTTTTCTCATATTCAGCACTTCCTCTTTATTATTTGAGGAATATTCTTCTACCTGATTAGACCAATACAGGTGATTCTTTGTTGCTTCATCAGATTCAACTTGATTGGAAGAGAATTAATTTGTCAAATTAGATGATGAATGACCCAGGTCTAGTTCAGAGAATGACATACACCCTGGGATATCTTCTGATTGAGAAAGTATTTCACCTTCTAACAGTGAGGCATCCGAAAATACTAGCTAAGCATTTTCAAGTGCCTCAAGATAATAGGACTTTCTCATTACTACTTTTTCCATTGAATAATTTTCCAGGAAATGCGTATTATTACTAAAAAGATGAATTTCACCGCTAAATTCATCATCATGGGGAGGACCACCATGGTGGGTTAGAGGAAAATATGAAACCTTTTTCTCCTTGTTATTCTCGCCACGCAGATGTTTATCGTGGCTCTCATCTGAAGATAATGCTTTGAGATTGACTAAATTGTTATGAAGCAAGCCTTCATGAGGAAGTGTCTGATGAAGACCTTCAGAATTTTTGTTGTTATTTACAGAATTTGGAAATGAGTGTAGAATCTTGAGCTATAGCAGATAATTGTCTGAGGGCCTCAAGAACTCCAGCATTGAGAAATGCCTTATTGTAGGTTTGTCCTTGATTTTTTAACTATGCTAGATGGGTGTGTTTCTTAGATTACTTATTACTCACAATGTAATCCATTATTGATGAAATTGGTTATTATGGGTAAGTGTATGTGCGTACTTAGGAGAAATGGTCAGGTTAGGCTGACTATCTCCATTTTAGGGGGGTGTATGTGCCTGAAATGACTATTTTTATTTCATGGGGGAGTATGCCCCACAACCCTCATGGATAAGAACAGAGGTGTGTATCTTCTCTAGGGTGACATTTTGATGAGTCACTCCACTAATAGAGATAGATTTATTGTTCTTTCCCTGTGATGTTGCTGAAGTTGTTATAATATTTTGACAGTTATCCAAAATATGGGAAGGGATTAGCTTCTGTTCTTTCCCCACTGTTAGAATATGCTTGGTGACTTTATCTACTGGAACGAGAATATATGTCCATTCTGTGTTTGGAGTATGTGTGTGTTCCTTCTCTTGTCCTCTTTTTCCTGTCAGTGTGTTTTGACAGTACTCATGTGTGGGGGAAGAATGTTGTGTCTGCCCCCTTTTTATCATTGGAGCTTTCCAATTTACATCTTTGGGTGCTACTAAATGAGACTGTTGGTTAGCTTGATGAATTTTAGGTGTATGTTCTTGCCTATAGTACTCCGCTGGAATTGCCTAGAGGGATTGGAGAGTCTACTGGGAAGTGAAATTTTGACGAATGGGTGTATATGCCCGCTCGTTGTTTTTCATCATGTAAGGTTGATGGACTTTTCCGGAGGGATAATTGGTAAGAACCTTCTCCCAGTTGGCCGGATTTTGCCTCTAACGGTATTTCTTGCATGCTCGGGTCTGATGAACCTGAGTCGAACTCCTAGAGGTGATACCACCATCATGTTTATGGTGCACTACCGCACGAGTCTGACAACGATTGTCGGTGGGAGTACTCAGAATGGACTCCTGTATTCTTAAACTGAGGCCTTGAGTGACCTCTTAATTCACCTCCATGTAATATGGGAGGGACTGGTTGTTGCATTCCAGGGATAAAGACTCGAAATGGTTGGAGACGATGGTTGGTACCAACTACTTCATGACCACTGGTCATCGCTGTCCGGACAACCAGGGTGAGTTGTTAACATAGAGGGCCTGTCGAGCAGCCTCCAGAGTTGGGATGGTACCATGTTGACGATATTCCATCACCAATGCATTTGAGACCCAAGGCTGGAGATGATGATTAGGTGATGTCATCCTCAAAGTGGATGAGGATCCATCAGGAGTAGCTACCGAGGCATTCACATGTGTGATCCTTAAAGAAGCCATTTTGTGTTGCAGAGAGATCTTGGAAATGAGTGCATGTTTGATATAGCAGACACAATCAAGATAAGTCTGGCCATGCTACATCTTTTTTAAGAGCACACATGTTATAGATTTCTTTGTTGGCCCTCATATTGAGTTTAATAGGGGCCTAACAAATAAGTAAAACATCATTTAACTTGGTTAAGGATTCACGTCAGGTTCACCATTTTTTATTTCATATAGAAATGGGGATGACCTTGTTTGTTTAAGGTTCAACATTTCCAATCGGTTTCTAATGGGATTATTCATCGAACCAGAAAAACCCCATGTTTCTATATCCTTTTTGACCTAATTTCCAAAGGTAGGTTCTCATTAGTTGTGGACCGATGAGACTTAAGAATTTGAATTGGTCGATATGATGGGTGTTCAGGCTCATCACACCTTTTTGAGGGGAATTATTTCCTACATCGAGATTCTCATATAGATTTAAGTTATTTTCACAAATCCTCATTAATTCACTAAGCATGAAAATGTTTTTTCCTTTAGATTTGGAAATTTATGATTGATATGTATGGGATTTAGAGAATATTTTATATGTATTTGAGGTTCGTTATTGATGGAGAATCATCTGTATGTATTGGAGATTATTAGTCAATGATATCCTTTAGTACATTATATAGAAATCTCTTGGTCATTATGATGACAATAATGGTTTTAAAGCCACTCAGTGGAGCAATTCAAGTTTATTGTCATTCAGAAAGACAAGGATTATTTCAAAGTTTGGATCGTACCTGTAGATATGCAAGCTATGTTTCCTCACTAAAAAGGGAATCAAAACCCACATAGTTCGATAAGAAGGATATTGTTTAACGTCATATGGGATGAAAAATAATTAATGAATGATGGTCTTGAACCTTATAATGGCTTTCTACGTACTCTACTTTTAAGGTAGAGATCAAATTCCATGTAGTTCGGGTTAAGAAATATGGGGCTTATGCATGGTTAACGGCCCAAAAAGAGAAGTTGTGATTACGTTTACACTCTAAACACATGTGAGTCATACCCGGTGGGAGAAACAATAGGTGTCCGTAAACCTGATGATTGTTCCCCAAATGATCCTGTCACAAGAAATGATGTAGGGAATACGTATGTATGACTACCCAAGTAGATGAATACCATAACTTAATTCAAGAAAGAAGCCCAGAAGAATGGTCTATAATGGTATTTGTACTTTATGGAGATTTGGAGTTTTAACCCAGGGGCTTACTACTAAAGAGGATGCCCAAATTAAAGGGGACATATAACTTGGGTCGTACTCAAGAGAATGAGGCCCAAATTAAAAGGGACTTATGAATGGGGATTATTCTTGAGAAGGAGGAACAAATCCTAAGAAATTATGATTTGTGATTACTCTTAAAGAGGATGCCCAATGTCAAAGGAAATTATGACTGGGGTTTACTCTTAAGAAGGAGGCCCAGGTTAAGGGGACTTATAACTTGCGGCATACTCTTGAGAAGGAGGCCCAAACGAAAGGAATTGTGATTGGGGCTTATTCCTTAGAAGGAACCCCGAATTAAGGGAACATGGGACTTACTCCAAATAAAGAGGCCCTAAATCAATAGATCTTCTCATATTAAAGGATGAGGTTATATAGTAGAAACCTCTAACTATAGTGACATTTATCTTGTAAGTCACAAGGTTTTGGGAGATGTTCTCACAGAATTCCTTTCAGATAAGGAATCCAACAAAGGAACCTTGACATAAATGGATTGGAAAAGGGGTTCGAGGGATAATATCTTGAAGAGGAGAGGTGAATATTAGAGAGGCACAAAAATGAAGTTGACGTGAAAGCCTTGGCTGCACAAGTGTACTTGTGCGGCATGGGTTCACCTAGGTGATGAAGAATCTATAGGGTAATACTTGGGAGAGACTTAACTCAAGGCTTTAGTATTATCCTAAGATGTTTCCAAAAGGGTGGAATGCAAGTTTCATTGAAAGGGTAGGGCGGAACACAAGTTTTTTTATTTTTAAGGAGTTCTAGACACTTAGGAGCACAAGTGTTAATGAATTCTAAACACTTAGTCCTTATTATAATCTTTCAGATCATCCATTCTAGGTAAAAAGTTACCTTAGAAGCTTTCAAAAGAGTTGAGTTGAAGACTAGGGAGACCAGAGCATGAAGTTAACTTTTGGAAAAAATTTCATTGAAAATGGGGCCCACATGGGCTATATATAATCCACTTTGAACCTTGGGTGAAAAATTAAATAGGGCGCGCAAGTGAGCTTCACAACCCATCAGTGGTGCACATGTGACCTGCGTAGCGCGTAGGTAACTTACACACCTCACTTCAAATGGGCTTCTAGTCCATGCCTTCGTCAATTTTTTTGATGTTCTTTAAAGGGTGACCCTCTTTGTTCTTAAGGTATTCCCATTTACCATTCTTGGACTCTGTGAATGAAAGGAGCATCAACCATATCCATGAAACTCAATCCATTTATAAGTCCTCTCGAATTGCGATAAAGTGAGCAGCCTTTGTATGACGATCCACAATAACCCATATAGCATTGTTTCCTAAGGATTTCCTTGGTAGTATAGTGAAAATGTCTATGGTGATGTTCTGAAAATTCCATGTTGGTATTGGTAGTTATTGCATCATCCCCTTAAACTTCTATCTTTCAGCCATTTCTTGTTGACATACCAAGCACTTTGTTGTATACTCAACAATCTCCTTCTTCATATTTTCCCACCAAATGTTTTCTCAAAGATCTCATTACATCGTTGTGATCCTTGGGATGATAGAGAAGTGTGAGAAATATGTGTCATTCAGAAGCTCCTTATTTATCTCAAGATCGGATATCACACATAATCATGACCCACATTATACAAATCCTTCCTCATCAATCTTGAACTTAGAGGATTTCCCAATTTTAATGGATTACACCATTTTCTAAAATTCCAAATCTTTTATTTCTGCATCCATTATTTTATACATGAATGATGGTTGGAAAATCATTTGATAAAGGATTAATGATGTTACTCCCTTAAAATTACTATTTCCATCCTCACCAAATATAAGAAGATCAGTTCCTTTTTAATTTCAATAATTGATAATGATGCAGGATCCTTTGTACTTTGAGAATCGTCCACCTTATTTGCCCTACAAAGATGGTAGAGGATGGATAAGTATAATCCTTGGTGAGATATATCCATATTTTCAAGATCATATTATGATATTTTTGTGTGAATATATATTTCATACTCTTGTGATCATTTTAAATCTCACACTTCTCCCCATATAGATAATGCCACCAGATTTTTAATGCAATGATTGCAACCGCAAACTCCAGATCATGTGTAGGATTTTCTTCTCTTGGATTTTCAACTATCTTGAGGAGTATGCTATCAATTTATTATTTTTCATCATTACACAACATAATCCCATATTTGAATCATTAATGTTCAACACCAAGAGTTCTCTACTTGTTGAGAGTTTGATTACTAGTGTAGTGATCAGCTTCCTTTTCAACTACAAAATAGTCTTCTCATTCTTGAGTCTAGAAAAAAATTACTCCCTTCCATGTCATCCTAGTCACTAGGTTTGAATATTTTGAAAAGTAATTCACAAATGATCAATAATTCCCAGATAGACCCAGAAAGCTACAGATCTCCAATACAGATGTTGGTATGGGCTACTCTTCAATCACCTTTGTCTTGAATGGGTACAAAGATATCCCTTTGTTGGTTCTAACCTGTCCCATGAATGATATATCATCTATATAGAACTAAAATTTACTATAATTTTCATACAGTTTCTCCCTTTTTAATGTCTTTAACATAATATTCAAATAATCCCCATGTTCCTCCTTTCTCTTTGTGTATATCAGAATATCCCTGATAAAGACTACCAAATATTTGTCGAGGTAATCTCTAAAGACACTATTCATTAAATCCATGAAAAATGATGGAGCATTAGTGAGTTCGAAGGGAATTACTATGAATTCATAGTGTCAAAACCTCATTCAAAAGTTAGTCATGGGAATATATTCTTTCCTTAACTTTAATCGGTGATATCCTTACTGAAGGTCCACCTTAAAGAAATAACAGGCACCATGAAGCTAATAAAACATGTCATCTATATCAGGTAGGGGATAGTTTTTCTTATAATTATTTCATTTCTCTCATGATAATAAATTTAAAGGTGAATTAATACATCCTTATTCTTGATGAAGAGGACTGGCACACCCCATGGTGAATCACATGGGTGTATAAAACCATTCCCCAAATTCTCCTGTAACTACTTCTTCAGCTCTTCTAGCTCTATGAGGGTCATTATATAAGGTGTCATTTATATAGGTAGAGATAAAAAATTAATCTCAATTGAGAACTGGCCCTCTTAATCTAGAGGTAGACCAGAAAACTCTTCAGGGAATACATAAGTGCAGTCCCTTAGTATGGACCCTTTTTCAATAATGATTCTCTCCTTTATCTCTATCATTTTATCTAGACATGGTTTCTCATAATAAATTAATATCCAAACATTATACCATGATTATAAATGAGATTCATCTTCTTCCTTACACTTTTAATGAAATAGAGGATGCTTTCAGATGAGAAGCGTGATATCCCTTTCCCGACAGTTGATGTTGGATCTGTATAAAGATATGAAATCCATCCATAATATAGAATCAAAAAATACTAAAGGATGTTTGATGATATTTGGTGGTAGGTTCAGCCCACAAACATTAAATGGATAGGAGTTATAAATGATGGATGCAATAATTTCCCCATTATATGTTCTCAAAGATAACTTATCCTCCAAATTTTGCAGTGGTGTTTGAATATGTACACTAAACATGCATGATATGAAAGAATGTGTAGAACCCTAATCAAATAGTAAATTATCTACTCATGAATGAATAACTATCATACCTATGACCACATCATTTTCTGGATCCACATCAGCAGTAGTGATTGCATTTTCCCTTCCTTGTTTCCTTGGAGATTTTTGTTGATTGCCACTTAAAACCCTCAACATAGGGAAATTGTTCACATAATTCCCATGCTATTTATAGTTATAACACTGCAATACAGGTTGTTTGTTGATATGAACCTTCCATTATTATATCTCTTTAGTGGTATTTCTCATATCTCTTCAGCAGTTTTTAGACAAATGTCCCAACATTCCACATTTGAAGTAACTCATAGTTCCCCTTATATTGTTCGTAGGATTCTTCTTCCCACAATTTTTACACAATGGGTGATTGGGTTTCTTTGCATCATGGAATTTATTTCCAGAACCACCCAAATTATTCCATTTTCCTATTTTTGTTACCGGGACCATGATACCACTAAGAGTCTCTAATCATTATTTCATCCTTGAGGGAACAACTTACAATATCCTCATAACTGTCAAATTATATAATCACCAACTCTTTTTATAGACTCTGCTTTAGTCTACTAAAGAAACAATACAAGTTAATTTCGTTGTTCAAGACAAATCTAGATGTCTAACTTTCTATCCTTGTGTAGTTTTATTCATACTACCCATTGGATTCTTCTTTCTTATTCTTAAGTCCAAGGAACTCTCTTTCCATATTGAGATGGAGGGTTTGGGAATTTTTTTTTGAAAAATCATTTCTTGAATTCCTCCCATTATAAGGAATCAATTTTCCATTAGGATTTCATATTCTTGATCAATATCCAGCGCTGATCAGCTTTCCCATCAAAACAGTATACCACTAGTACAAAATTCTATTCTTCTAACAACTAGAGGAAAGATAATATCTTTTCAATGGAGTTAATCCACTCTTTAGTGAGGAGGGGAAGGGAAGATCCACTAAACATTGAAGGCCTTTTCTACATGAAGGATTCTATATCAAAATAATCTTTCCTTGGAGGAGGAGGGAGTGTGACATGATTCAAGATATTATTAATACCTTGAGCCAGCTGAGCAAGTAATGTCATGCGGTTTTGTGCACCCATTTCCATAATATTAGGCATATCATTAGGGTAATCATCACAATTTATATGACATTGGTTTTTTCCATGTGTTCTTCTATTCCCCTCTATTAACTAAGAAAAAAATAAAATTAGATGACTCTAATACTTAGCTATGGATCATAAAAAAGGAAACATTGAACATAAGAAGATAAACTTGTAAAGGATAAGTATATCATGACTTGTGATCACCTATACCTAAATCTAGGTTATCCTTTATCTATTTCGTAACATTTATTCATACATGATTCTTTTTTCATTCCATTTATAATGGTTTTTAACAATCTCATGAATTTACCATAGCCTATCCCACAAGAGTGTCAAACCAAGAGTGAATCAAGGCTCGTTGTCATGCACCAATTCCCATTGGAGTCTAGCTCAAAGTGGTGTTTCTGTGTTTTACCCCAAGATACATCTATTCCTAAGATACCTCTACCTGTTTTTATCCATTCATGGATGTGTTTGTTTGATAAACCAAATAATCAATACTTACCAATATCTATGGCTTTTTTCTTATACTTACTATTATCCTTAAGGTTCTTACTAAAGTTTTATATTCCTAATATCACAAAATAACTAGATTATCCTCTAAAACCAAATATAATGGCCCAATCCTTTTACACCAAACATTACATGATTTTAAGAAAAAGTATACATTAGAGTACAAGACAAGGACTGTAAAGTATAGTATCTTGGATGAAATGGTACATAAAAATAAAAAAATAGAACTAACTAAAACATTTATTTATTTAATATTGAAACTAAGATCCTAAATTCCATTATACTGAAACATCGGTATATGGTACCCTAGGAAAAAAATGAACAATGGGATGATCTAAACAACCCAGTAAGAGAATAACTATAAGAACCAAGCATTAGCACATGGGATAGAAGGGATTTCCTGATGATATAAAAAAGAATGCGAAATATGGAATCATAACATATAAACATGGAATCTTATAAATGAGGATTCATATTAATGTGGAATAAACATACAACATGAATTTAGCATGAGTCAAGGATAACCACCATGAATATTTCAAATGGTAGCAAAATCCAAGGCAATCTTCCAAGACCATTGCACATGGTAGAAAAATCCAAGGCTAACCACCAAGACTGGCGCACATAACTTCTAATGAGATTACACATTACCCAATGAATTGGATAACTATCTGGGTGCACAAAAATTAAATTTTCATGACTATTCTTTCCACATAAATAATCATACATAATCAATCTTATATAAACATAAGTGATACCCATAGAAATAATTGGGCACCATAACCATGTCATGAAGCACAACAAATGGGTGTTTCATAAAATAGTCTATTAAAGAAAGGAACAAAAATATACATATAAATTAAAAAGTAAACATAGGAATGTATCATGGTATGTGATTTGAAATAGAAGTGACAACATGTAAGAATAGTATTTAAGAAATTTTATCATTAAAACATTTCTATTTGGTTTTACGGAAAATACTTTAGATCCATTAAAATAGTAAAGGGAACAATACTTTATATAAAACCAAAAATGAACCAAGAAGGTTTTCATAATAATAAAAGACTTATTATATAAAAACAATGGTGTCTTAAAATAGAAGAGAGTGTGCACTTGAATTTTTTTAAGAATTTAGAAAGATACCACTAAACAGGTTTGCTTATTGGGAAAAATTTAAGAAGGAATAATTTATAAAAATTAATATCCTCGAAAGAGAATGATGAAATGGTATTATTAAATAAATTTAGTAGATGTACAAATAATTTATAAGATTAACATAAAAAATAAAACATAAATTCATTTTATTAAAAGGAATATAAGGCAACCTGAAGGAGAAAAGGAGGTTCGGGTAAAATCCCTTACGGACTATTAACATGGTATCAGGTGTACTTAAAATGGATTATTGAGTGATAGAAGGGTTTATAACACTAATAAATCATGATGGAAATATGGGGGATGTGATAAATCAAACCCCATCATTAGGTATTACTCATAATAGGGAATAACATCGAGGATATTCTTGAATAAAAGTGAAATAAAGTGGGTCCCTTACCTTAAGCTTGATAGTGTTTTTCTCTTGATCTTAATTTGCTAAATAATAAAATCAGGTTGAATAATTAATAATTAAATATCCTTTAATATATTTAAATGAATTATTACAACCTTTTTAAGTTTATTCATGTCCTTTTTGTTGGGTTAAGTATTTCACTTTCATTGTTTGGCTATGTTTGTTTTTTTGGTTTGAATGATAGGTTCATTTTCAGATATGCATGAATGATGAGAGTGGTTTTGCAGAATTGGAGTGATATGAAATTAGTGAACATAAATATTATTAAATGGTTATAAAATTAATTTTTATATGGAGTGAAGGTGAATCATTATATAAAATATTAATGATAAATGCTTTGATTAATTTGGTTCTGCTTATAATAAACTTGTTTTGTATTATTATTTTACATCTTGGGTAAAAAATGATTCTAGAACATCACATAAGATAAAATAAAATTTTAATAGTCCTTTTCAATCATAATTTTTATTTCATGACCATAATTTAAGAGGGTAATAGGAATTGATAACCTGCCGTCCTTGTATGTGATAAATTAACATGTTTGAGACGATGTTTTCATTTATTTGTTATAAAAGGAGGGGAAATAGGATATGATAATAAATTATAAAAATATATTAAAAAAATTACAGTAAATATATGGTACTAGATTTTTCATACCATTTGATGAGGAGAGTTTAGAAAAAAAAAGTGAACAAAGAAACATGAAAAGAAAATGAAAGAAAAGAAAATAAGTATTTACCTCTTGATTTAATCTTCCTTGAGAGCCTCTTAAGAGGATAGGATTTGGTATTTTCAAGTGACCAAAGGATTATGTACATGGGGGAGGATATTATGGAATAATTTAATTAAGTCACAATTCTTTATAGGAGTTATAAGAAGAGAGGAGTATGGGTGTTTTTTATAGTGGAGGGGAGAAGGGTTTTCTTAATCTTTTAATCATTAGATTATTATTTCTCCATAAGAAAAAATAGTAATTATTATTGTGACCAAAAAATTAATATGTTAATTTAAGTTTGAATAAATGGAAATTTACATTATCCATGACTTATGGATGATGTAGAAAATCTGTTTTTAGCATTTATCACGAATTATCATATTTTACAATTCATCAAAAATTCATGTATTTTAGAAAAATCCCAAAAATTTACACTAACCATTTTATAATATGTAAAATAAAAAAATTTAACTCCAATATTAAAAAAAATTATTTATAATTATGAATAATTAAAATTTTAATTAAAATCATAATCTAATTGAAAAATTCTGATTTTAAAACTATAACTGATTTTATAATGCGTTCAAAAATCACATAAGGTCTTATAAAATTTGCTTAAAACTAGAAGACATAAAATTGTTAATTTATGAGAACCTTTTTGGAAAATAAATATTTATTTAAATTAATTAATTAATTATAAATAATTATTTACAACTTACAAAAATACCCACACTTTTACTATGGTAATATTATCACTTATAAAATATAATAAATGAGGCTTCAATCACAACCTTTTAAAAATATTTATCACTTATAAGATGCCTAAATTTTATTTATACATTAATGGGTGTGGTTACTATTATTTAGGGTGATTTATTATTCATTAGGGTTATATTAATATTTATAAGTGTAGTATTACTATTCATAAGAGTCAGTTACTATTCACCAAAAATTGAGTCTGTTCTATCAGACTCAAAATGTCTTATTGATCTCAACTGTGTTTGTAAGATTTTAGATATTAAAAATAACAGAAGTGATAGTATTATGTTTAAAGGTCACATAATACTTAGATGTTTATTTTTTTTGTGATTTCATGTGAGTATATGACATAATTATATGTAGGAAATTTCAATTGATAAAACATTTTTTCATTACATTAACAAGGGAATTTTATATGTGCATTGAATTTTTTGAATGGTTATATTAATTAGAAATAATTTATCAATTCCATTTGATGACACACAATATAGACAACACATTATTCATTGAATAAATGACATAAATGAGGATTATAAAATATAATTTATTCCCAAAGTTGTCAATGTAGCTGAACAGCAGTTTCAGAAAATATTTCTAAAAAATTATCTTCTGCCAATCATCATTCCTTACAATAGTGATGGTTCTATCACCCCTATTGATGTATGGAAATTCTTAGGTTTTAAACCGAGAACCATTGGACATTAGATCACATATGGAGGAAGGAATTTTAGTTATACTACTTCGTGATCTTCATTTAGAATTATCCTTCAATGATGAAATATAGAATCGACAACACCCCTGATACAAGTACAATGTTCTTCGTAATCTAACAAATGTTTGACTCTAAAAGATAAGAACTAACTAATTTATTGCGTTCATTCACTGATAATTATAATTATATGTCCATCTAAACCCCATCAGTGGTATCAAATACTTATTCATTATGTATTAAATATGTTTAATCTATTTTTTGTAAAAAATATATATTTTAATTTTTATATAGTAATATAAAACATTATTGTATGAATAAAATATTTCTGTATTTTTTCAAAGGAATAGTACAAGTATATATTTTAAATTAATATATATAAGAAATATATAGATTTAATGTTATTTATATTAAATGATACACAATATCATAAAATATGGTTGGATCTAGAGTTTCAAAAAAACATAAGAGTGTACCATAATTATGAAATCAAATAGAATCCTAAAATATGATTGAGACATTATGATTCAACCCATAATATTAAATTATACGAATCATATCATATCATTGGATATACATTGTAAAATATGACTTTTACAAAAATCCTAAAATTTTAATTTTATTTTAAATTTATTTATGATTTATTTTTTTATAAATTAAAAGCATTATGCCTTATAAAAAAGTATTCTTCATGCCTAAATAAAATATGAAAAGTTGAAATTTATTTATCATGTTCTCTAAATGAATAAAGTTCTTATTTATTATTTTATTCCTTTATTATTTGTAATATTAAATTATTTATAAAACATGAATAATTCGTATTATTAAATTTAGTTGATAAATTGATTCTAAAAGAATAATAATTATATTATGTTCTAGGTAGGTTCAAGAAAATTTAGTTTACATATAACTTTTTTTCATTATTCTTTTAGAGTTATAATATTCCTAATTTTTTTTGAATATATTTTCTATATATTAAGTTATAGAGATGTCAAGAATTCAGTTCTCTCTTAAGTAAAGTCTCCCAAGTAGTTTATGTAGTGTTATAAGAACTATAATATTGTGGATACCAATCACTTAAATATTACTCATGTGGATATTATCAATCACATATAGTTATATTCCTTTATATGAAAATATTATGTTCCCTATGAATAATATGTATTTATATATTTAGGAATGATATTGGATTAATTTTTTCTGCGAATAAAACAAACTTGTATGTTGTTGGAATAGTTACACATTACTGTGGTGTCAACATAATAATTTGGTTGATATAATAATGAATCTAAAAAAAATAATTCATCTGAGGAATGTATATATAATGGAATAAAAACATGATAAAATAAATATTGAATAATCTGTAATAGTTATGAATTAAATACGCATATGTTGTATACCAAAATGGTTTTACTTCATAAAAATAAAACCCTTTAAATTACTACATGTTATATTCCATCTAAAGTAGCACATGCCTGGATATCGATCTTTTAATCAGATAGGTTCTTCCATAGTAGGGTGGCCATGGATTATCTTATCTGTGGCATGAAGGAAATGAATAACCCTAAAACATAGGTAACCAAATCCCATTGTGATTTTGTGTAACACTTAACTAGGAGACCAAAAGAGTTAGGTTAACATTGGGATAGATTTGAGTTTATCCATATATTGGGTTCTAGGAAATATTCTCTCACTAGCCATTGAAGAGTTATAACTATGATGATTGAGATGATTCCATACCTAAAAAACTATGTTGTGAGATGAACTCCCTAATAGACTCATCATTGAGTGATAATGGATCTTGGCTCACTGAATATATATGATGTATGGAATCATCATTTTTAGAGGGTGTTCGTTTAATTAAAATTCATTGATGAAAAATATAATACATAATACTCACCCATAGATATGTATTTGTTATAGTTTATAGGTTAATTAATAAATATCATATTGATATTCTTCAGAATGTATGTCTTAAAAAATAGTCATAAATTTGTATCTATTGTTAAGAAGTGTGCTTAATGAAATGATTTAAGAGCCTTTGAATGTTAATGTTATGAAAATAAAGACCACTTACTCTGAAACAGATTAATTAGACACTGAGTGTGAGTCACATATCTATTCGGAAAAACAAAGACCCGAATATATAATATAATTGAAAAATGGGGAAGTGGATCCTTGTATTAATGATAGGGAAATATTTTATACATTTAAATTCATTAATTATGATATAGCTTTACCAAAGGGGTTAATTTTAGAATAATATAATGAAATGAAGTTGGATGTGGGAAGAAAAGGTTTTTTTATATTCAATTAGTGAGATTCAAATTATATTAGGAATTTTTTTGTAAGATACCATTAAGAATGTAAATGAAAAATTCAATCATATTGGAAAAGGTTAGTAAATATTTTTCTCATGTAATGTGGGTAATTAATTTTGTTTCTTAGGAAGAAAATATTAATTACTTATGATTAGAGATCTTTACTTAATTTAAAAGTCATGTACCAAGGGTGTGGAGTAATTTCTACCATATTTGGTATGTGATTTGGAAAATGCCGATTTTTTGGGAGACTCTATACTAGCTAAAGTGTTGAGAATTCATGAGAAACCATCCAAATTTTTCCACAAATCATGGTTAGTGAGTATTGAGTTTATTAACACATTGATGAAGTTTTGATGATGAGTGGATATGGATTAAATACATTTAATGTTTCTTGGATGTAATATAAAAAATTCTATAATTTATGTCTTGGAGATTTTTGATAATGTTCAGAACTATATAAACATCATATCTATCCTGCATAAGGATAAATTCATATCCTGTGAAAGAATTATCTACTATAGTTTAAGCATTAAATATGTCCTATATAAGCATACAAATACTTTGGATATGCATCACATATTCCAATATAACATTCAATTTTTCATTACGTAAACAGAATACATGTCTTAAGAATCATGATGGAGTTACATATGAATGAAAGAGATCTGTATAAGCATGATTCTACATCTATATAAACATAAAGTCTTTGATAATTTTTTTTATAGATTTAATGATATAACTTATTTATTTTATAATTAGAATAGATAAAAAATAATGTGTTGATGCCAAAGATATTATTAAATGTTCAACCCATAAAAAAACCAAATGGGGTTTTTATTCATGACTATGAATAATGTGAGTGGATCTTCATGATTTATATAATAATATCAATGTAAGAAAATTATTAGAGAGGCCTTTTGATGTCTAAAATTTGAGTTTCTAGAATATTGTATTTTGATGAAAATCACTTTTGATTATTTTTTCTATGATTTCATATCCTTAATATCATGTTTCATTGTTAGCTATGATTCAATCTTATTTTTGATAAAAAAATTAACTTCCTGTGTTTTAAAAAATTATGAATATGAAGTTAAATAAATTATTGATCTATTTATCAAAATCTAAATCCTTGTAATATGATATTTTGAGAAGAATATAAAATTCCAAATGATTTTTATATAATTATTCTTATCGTAAAATATTAACTGCCAGATTTTGATGAGTCTACAGATAAATAATGATATTTCAATTATTTCTTTAATTTGTGGATTAAAAATAACAAATTATTTGTTATTAAATAATTAGAATAAGAAAGTTGAATTTTTTTTTGTTGTATTTAACAATTCTGTGATTGAAAAAGATATTTTTTAGTAAATATATCAACTAGAAAGATAAAAACCAGAAACTCTATTACTTATATTATGTATTTTATAAATCAAAAAAAGAAATATTTAAGTGTGTTATTTGTATATGAAATGAATTATTTTAATGGAGAAAAATTATTTCCTACTGTTCATTGAAATAAAGATATACTCTTCCAAATAAAATAATAAGAAAATGGCCCATCATGTATTTTACTAGAGTCTCCCATTTGTGGTTTCAGAAATAAAAGATATGAAAAAATGGGTTATTACATGAAATACTATCTTATTAGAGAAAAAATATTTACATTCATAGTAATTTGAGAAGAACCCAAAAATAATAATTTGATCCACCTAAATATATTATTGAAATTATTAGAAAATAAATTCAACCTCATTTGTGATTGAGAAAATCAAGGGAGATAAAAAATGAAAAATGAGGAGTAAGTCACTACTGCATGTTCATTATTTTTTGTTATCCAATATTAGTTTGATAGGTCCTTATGGAAGAAAAATATAATGAAGAATCTCATAGTTAATAATATCTCTCATAGAATATGTAGTCTGTTGGGATGGGAGAAGAAGCAAGGATCCTTATAAAGATGGAACTTGGGACTTACTCCAAAGAAGGAGGCCCAAATTAAGGGAACTTAGGACTTACTTCAAAGAAGGAGGCCCTAAATCAATTGATCATCTCATATTAAAGGATGAGGTTATATAGTATAAACCTCTAACTGTAGTGACATTTTTCTTGTAAGTCACAAGGTTTTGGGAGAGGTTCTCACAGAATTGCTTTCATATAAGGAATCCAACAAAGGAACCATGCCATAAATGGATTAGAAAAGGGGTTCGAGGGATAATATCTTGAAGAGGAGAGGTGAATAGTAGAGAGGCACACAAATGAAGTTGACGTGAAAGCCGTGGCTGCACAAGTGTACTTGTGCGGCATGGGTTCACCTAGGTGATGAAGAATCTATAGGGTAATACTTGGGAGAGACTTAACTCAAGGATTTAGTGTTATCCTAAGCTGTTTCCAAAAGGGTGGCATGAAAGTTTCATCGAAATGGTAGGGCGGCACACAAGTGTTTTTATTTTTAAGGAGTTCTAGACACTTATGAGCACAAGTGTTAATGAATTCTAAACACTTATTCCTTATTATACTCCTTCAGATCTTCCATTCTAGATAAAAAGTTACCTTTGAAGCATTCGAAAGAGTTGAGTTGAAGACTAGGGAGACAAGAGCTTGAATTTAACTTTTGGAAAATTCGTCATTGAAAATGGGGCCCACATGGACTATTTATAATCCACATTGAACCTTGGGTGAAAAATTAAATAGGGTGTGCAAGTGAGCTTCATGACCCATTGGTGGCGCGCATGTGACCTGTGCAGCGTATAGGTAACTTACACACCTCACTTCAAATGGGCTTCTAGTCCATGCCTTCGTCAATTTTTTTGATGTTCTTCAAAGGGTGACCCTCTTTGTTCTTAAGGTATTCCCCTTTTCCATTCATGGACGCTATGAATGAAAGGTGAGTCAACCATATCCATGAAGCTCAATACATTTATAAGTCCTCTCGAATTGCGATAAAGTGAGCAGCCTTTGTATGACGATCCACAATAACCCATATAGCATTGTTTCCTAAGGATTTACTTGGTAGTCTAGTGAAAATGTCTATGGTGATGTTCTGAAAATTCCATGTTGGTATGGGTAGTTGTTGCATCATCCCCTAAAACTTCTATCTTTCGTCCATTTCTTGTTGACATACTAGGCACTTTGTTGTATACTCAGCAATCTCCTTCTTCATATTTTCACACCAAAAGTTTTCTCAATGATCTCATTACATCGTTGTGATCCTTGGGACGATAGAGAAGTGTGAGAAATATGTGTCATTCAGAAGATCCTTATTTATCTCAAGATCGGATATCACACATAATCATGACCCACATCATACAAATCCTTCCTCATTAATCTTGAACTCAGAGGATTTCAAAATTTTAATGGCTTACACCATTTTCTAAATTTCCAAATCATTTATTTCTGCATCCATTATTTTATACATGAATGATGGTTGGAAAATCATTTGAGAAAGGATTAATGATGTTCCTATCTTAAAATTACAATTTCCATCCTCACCAAATATAAGAAGATTCGTTCCTTTTCAAATTCAATAATTGATAATGATGCAGGATCCTTTGTACTTTGAGAATCTGCCCCCTTATTTGCCCTACAAAGATGGTAGAAGATGGAGAAGTATAATCCTTGATGATATATATCCATATTTTCAAGCTCATATTATGATCATTTTGTGTGAATATATATTTCAGAATCTTGTGATCATTATTAATCTCACACTTCTCCCCATATAGATAATTCCACCAAATTTTTAATGAAATGATTGCAACCGCAAACTCCAGACCATGTGTAGGATTGTTTTTCTCATGTATTTTCAACTACCTCAAGGATTATGCTATCAATTTATTATTTTTCATCATTACACAACATAATCCCATATTTAATGCATTAATGTACAACACCAAGAGTTCTCTACATGTTGAGAGTTTGAGTACTAGTGTAGTGATTAGCTTCCTTTTCAACTACAAAAATAGTCTTCTCATTCTTGAGTATAGAAAAACATTACTCCCTTCTATATAATCTTGGTCACTGGGTTTGAATATTTTTGAAAAGTAATTCACAAATGATCAATAATTCCCAGACAGACCTAGAAAGCTACGGATCTCCAATACAGATGTTGGTATGGGCTACTCTTCAATCGCCTTTGTCTTGAATGGGTCCAAATATATCCCTTTGTTGGTTCTAACCTGTCCCATGAATGATATATCATCCATATAGAACTCAAATTTACTGTGACTTTCATACAGTTTCTCCCTTTGCAATGTCTTTAAAATAATATTCAAATACTCCCCATGTTCCACCTTTCTCTTTGAGTATATCAGAATATCACTGATAAAGACTACCAAATATTTGTCGAGGTAATCTCTAAAGACTATATTAATTAAATCCCTGAAAATTGATGGAGCATTAGTGAGTTCGAAGGGAATAATTATGAATTCATAGTGACAAAACCTCATTCAAAAGTTAGTCATGGGAATATATTCTTTCCTCAACTTTAATCGGTGATATCCTGACTGAAGGTCCACCTTAAAGAAATAACTGGCACCATGAAGCTAATCAAACATGTCATCTATATCAGGTAGGGGATAGTTTTTCTTTATAATTATTTCATTGAGCTCATGATAATATATTTATAGGTGAATTGATACATCCTTATTCTTGATGAAGAGGAATGGCACACCCCACGGTGAATCACATGGGTGTATAAAACCATTCTCCAAATTCTCCTATAACTACTTCTTCAGCTCTTCTAGCTCTAATAGGGTCATTATATAAGGTGTCATTTATATAGGTAGAGATCAAAAATTAATCTCAATTCAGAACTGACCCTCTTGATCTAGAGGTAGACCAGAAAAATCTTCGGGGAATACATAAGTACAATCCCTTAGTATGGACCCTTTTTCAATAATGATTCTCTCCTTTATCTCTATCATTTTATCTAGACATGTTTTCTCATAATAAATTAAAATCCAAAAATTATACCATGATTCTAAATGAGATTCATATTCTTCCTTACAATTTTAATGAAATAGAGGATGCTTTCAGATGAGAAGCGTGATATCCCTTTCCCGACAGTTGATGTTGGCTCTGTATAAAGATATAAAATCCATCCATAATATAGAATCAAAAAATACTAAAGGATGATTGATGATATTTGGTAGGAGGTTCATCCCACAAACATTAAATGGATAGGAGTTATAAATGATGGATGCAATAATTTCCCCACTATATGTTCTCAAAGATAACTTATCCTCCAAATTTTTCAGTGGTGTTTGAATATTTATACTAAACATGATTGATATTAAAGAATGTGTATAACCCTAATCAAATAGTAAATTATCTACTCATGAATGAATAACTAGAATACCTATGACCACATCATTTTATGGATCCACATCAGCAGTAGTGATTGCATTTTCCCTTCCTTGTTTCCTTGGAGATTTTTGTTGATCACCACTGAAAACCGTCAACATAGGGAAATTGTTCACATAATTCCCATGCTATTTATAGTTATAACACTGCACTATAGGGTGTTTGTTGATATGTACCTTCCATTATATAATCTCTTTAATGGGATTTATCATATCTCATTAGTAGTTTTTAGACAAATGACCCAACATTCCACATTTTAAGTAACTCATAGTTCCCCTTATATGGTTTGTAGGATTCTTCTTCCCAAAATGTTTACACAAGGGTTGATTGGGTTTCATTGCATCATGGAATTTATTTACGGAACCACCCAAATTATTCCATTTTCCTATTTTTGTTACCGGTACCATGATACCACTAAGAGTCTCTAATCATTATTTCATCCTTGAGGGAACAACTTACAATATCCTCATAACTGTAAAAGTATATAATCACCAAATCTTTTTATAGACTCTGCTTTAGTCTAATAAATAAACAATACAAGTTAATTTCGGTCTTCAAGACAAATCTAGATGTCTAACTTTCTATCCTTGTGATGTTTTATTCACACTACCCATTGGATTCTTCTTCCTTCTTCTTGAGTCCAAGGAACTCTCTTTCCATCTTGAGATGGAGGGTTTGGGAAAAATATTTTTTGAAAAATCATTTCTTGAATTCCTCTCATTATAAGGAATCAATTTTACCTTAGGATGTAATATTCTTGATCAATATCCACCACTGATCAGCTTCCCCATCAAAACAGTAGACCACTAGTACAAAATTCTATTCTTCTAACAACTAGAGGAAAGATAATATCTTTTCAATGGAGTTAATCAAATCTTTAGTGAGGAGGGGATGGGAAGATCCACTAAACATTGAAGGCCTTTTCTGCATGAAGGATTCTATATCAACATAATCTTTCCTTGGAGGAGGAGGGAGTTTAACATGATTCCAGATATTATTAATACCTTGATCCAGCTGAGAAAGTAATTTTATGCAGTTTTGTGCACCCATTTCCATTATATTAGGCATATCATTAGGGTAATCTTCACAATTTATATGACATTGGTTGTTTCCACATGTTCTTCTATTCCCCTCTATTAACTAAGAAAAAAATACAATTAGATGACTCTAATACTTAGTTATGGAGCATAAAAAAGGAAACATTGAACATAAGAAGATAAACTTGCAAAGGATAAGTATGTCATGACTTGTGATCACCTGTACTTAAATCTAGGTTATCCTTTATCTATTTCATAACATTTATTCATACATGATTCTTTTTTCATTCCGTTCATAATGGTTTTTAACAATCTCATGAATTTACCATAGCCTATCCCACAAGAGTGTCAAACCAAGAGTGAAGCAAGGCTCGTTGTCATGCACCAATTCCCATTGGAGTCTAGCTCAAAGTGGTGTTTCTGGGTTTTACGCCTAGATACATCTATTCCTAAGCTACCTTTACCTGTTTTTATCCATTCATGGATGTGTTTGTTTGATAAACCATATAATCAATACTTACGAATATTTATGGATTTTTTCTTATACTTACTATCATCCTTAAGGTTCTTACTAAAGTTTTATATTCCTAATATCAAAAAATAACTAGATTATCCTCTAAAACTAAATATATTGAGTCAACCCTTTTACACCAAACATTACATGATTTTAAGAAAAAGTATACATTAGAGTACAAGACAAGGACTGTAAAGTATATTATCTTGGATGAAATGGTACTCAAAACTGAAAAAATAGAACTAACTAAAACATTTATTTATTTAATATTGAATCTAAGATCATAAATTCCATTGTACTCAAAAATTGGTATAGGGTACCTTAGGAAAAAATGAACAATGGGATGATCTAAACAGCCCAGTAAGAGAATAACTATAAGAACCAAGCATTAGCACATGGGATAGAAGGGATTTCCTGATGATATAAAAAGGAATGCGAAATATGGAATCATAACATATAAACAGGGAATCTTATAAATGAGGATTCATATTAATGTGGAAGAAACATACAACATGAATTTAGCCTGATTCAGGGATAACCACCATGAATATTTCAAATGGTAGCAAAATCCAAGGCAATCTTCCAAGACCATCGCACATGGTAGAAAAATTCAAGGCTAGCCACCAAGACTGGCGCACATAACGTCTAATGAGATTACACATTACCCAATGCATTGGATAACTACCAGGGTGCAGAAAAATTAACTTTTCATGAATATTATTTCCACATAAATAATCATACATAATCAATTTTATATAGACATAAGTGTTACCCAAAGAAATAATTGGGCACCACAACCATGTCATAAACCACAACAAATGGGTGTTTCATAAAAGTGTCCATGAAGGAAAGGAACAAAAATATTCCTATAAATTAAAAAGGAAACATAGGAATGTATCATGTTATGTGATTTGACACAGAAGTTACAACAAGTAAGAATAGTATTTAAGAAATTTTATCATTAAAACATTTCTATGTGGTTTTAAGGAAAATACTTTAGAGCCATTAAAATAGTAAAGGGAACAAAACTTTATATAAAACCAAAAATGAACCAAGAAGGTTTTCAGAATATTAAAAGACTTATTATATAAAGACAATTGTGTCTTAAAATAGAAGAGAGAGTGCACTTGAATTTTTGTAAGAATTTGGAAAGATACCACTAAACAAGTTTGCTTATCAGGAAAAATTTAAAAAGGAATAATTTCTAAAAATTAATATCCTCGAAAGAGAATGATGAAATGGTATTATTAAATAAATTTAGTATATGTACACATAATTGATAATATTAACATAAAAAATAAAAGATAAATTCATTTTGTTAAAAGGAATATAAGGCAACCTGAAGGAGAAAAAAATGTTCGGGTAGAATCCCTTACGGACTATTGACATGGTATCAGGTGTACTTAAAATGGATTATTGAGTGATAGAAGGGTTTATAACACTAATAAATCATGATGGAAATATGGGAGATGTGATAAATCAAACCCCATCATTAGGTATTACACATAATAGGGAATAACATCGAGGAAATTCTTGAATTAAAGTGAAATAAAGTGGGTCCCTTACCTTAAGCTTGATAGTGTTTTTCTCTTGATCTTAATTTCCTAAATAATAAAATCAGGTTGAATAATTAATAATTAAATATCCTTTTATATATTTAAAAGAATTATTACAACCTTTTTAATTATATTAATGGCCTTTTTGTTTGGTTAAGTAGTTCACTTTCAATGATTGGCTATGTTTGTTTTTTTATTTGAATGATCGGTTCATTTTCAGATACGCATGAATGATGAGAGTGGTTGTGCAGAATTGAAGTAATATGACATTATTCAACATAAATATGATTAAATGGTAATAAAATTAATTTTTTATATGGAGTTAAGGTGAATCATTATATAAAATATTAATGATAAATGCTTTGATTAATTTGGTGCTTCTGCATATAATAAACTTGTTTTGTATTATTATTTTACATCATGGGTAAAAAATGATTCCAGAACATCACATAAGATAAAATACAATTTTAATAGTCTTTTTCAATCATACTTCTTTTTCATGACCATAATTTAATAGGGTAATAGGAATTGATAACCCGCGGTCCTTGTATGTGATAACTTAACATGTCTCAGATGCTGTTTTCATTTATTTCTTATAAAAGGTTGGGAAATAGGATATGATAATAAATTATAAAAATATATTAAAAACATTACAGTAAATATATGGTACTCTATTTTTCATACCATTTGATGAGGAGAGTTTAGAAAAAAAATTGAACAAAGAAACATGAAAAGAAAATGAAAGAAAAGAAAATAAGTATTTACCTCTTGATTTAATCTTCCTTGAGATCCTCTTAAGGGGATATGATTTGGTATTTTCAAGTGACCAAAGGATTATGTACATGGGGTAGAATATTGGGGAATAATTTAATTAAGTCACAATTCTTTATAGGAGTTATTAGAAGAGAGGATTATGGGTGTTTTTTATAGTGGAGGGGAGAAGGGTTTTCTTAATCTTTTAATCATTAGTTTATTATTTCTCCATAAGAAAAAATAGTAATTATTATTGTTACAAAAAACATTAATATGTTAATTTGAGTTTGAATAAATGGAAATTTACATCATCCATGACTTAGGGATGATGTAGAAAATCTGTTTTTTGCATTTATCACAAATTATCATATTTAACAATTCATCAAAAATTCATGTATTTTAGAAAAATCCCAAAAATTCACACTAACAATTTTATAATGTGCAAAATAAAAAAATTTAACTCCAATATTAAAAAAAATTATTTATAATTTTGATTAATTAAAATTTAAATTAAAATCATAATCTAATTGAAAAATACTGATTTTAAAACTATAACTGATTTTATAATGAGTTCAAAAATCACATAAGGTCTTATAAAATTTTCTTAAAACTAGAAGACATAAAATTGTTAATTTATGAGAACCTTTTTGGAAAATAAATATTTATTTAAATTAATTAATTAATTGTAAATAATTATTTACAACTTACAAAAATACCCACACTTTTATTATGGTCATATTATCACTTATAAAATATACTAAAGGAGGCCTCAGCCACAACCTTTTTAAAAATATTTATCACTTATAAGATGCCTAAATTTTATTTATACATTAATGGGTGTGGTTACTATCATTTAGGTTGATTTATTATTCATTAGTGTTATATTAATATTTATAAGTGTAGCATTACTATTCATAAGGGTCAGTTACTATTCACCAAAAATTAAGTTTGGTTCATCAGACTCAAAATGTCTTATTGATCTCAACTGTGTTTGTAAGATTTTCGATATTAGAAATAACAGAAGTGATAGTATTATGTTTAAAGGTCACATAATACTTAGATGTTTATTTTTTTATGATTTCATGTGATTATATGACATAATTATATGTAGGAAATTTCAATTGATAAAACATCGGGTCATTACATTAACAAGGGAATTTTATATGTTCATTGAATTTTTTGAATGGTTATATTAATTAGAAATAATTCATCGGTTCCATTTTATGACACCCAATATAGACAACACATTATTCATTGAATAAATGACACAAATGAGGATTATAAAATATAATTTATTCCCGTAGTTGTCAATGTAGGTGAACAGCAGTTTTAGAAAATATTTCTAAAAAATTATCTTCTCCCAATCATCATTCCTCACAATAGTGAAGGTTCTATCACCCCTATTGATGTATGTAAATTCTTAGGTTTTAAACCGAGAACTATTGGACATCAGATGACATATGGAGGAAGGACTTTTAGTTATACTACTTCTTGATCTTCATTCAGAATTATCCTTTACTGATGAAATATAGAATCGACAACACCCCTGATACAAGTACAATGTTCTTCGTAATCTAACAATTGTTTGACTCTAAAAGATAAGAACTAACTAATTTATTGTGTTCATTCACTGATAATTATAGTAATATGTCCATCTAAACCCCATCAGTGGTATCAAATACTTATTCATTATTTATTAAATATGATTAATCTATTTTTTTGTACAAAATATATATTTTAATTTGTATATAGTAATATAAAACATTATTGTATGTTTAAAATATTTCGGTATTTTTTCAAAGGAATAGTACAAGTATATATTTTAAATTAATATATATAAGAAATATATAGATTTAATGTTATTTATATTAAATGATACACAATATGATAAAATATGGTTGGATCTAGAGTTTCAAAAAAACATAAGAGTGTACCATAATTATGAAATCAAATCGAATCCTAAAATATGATTGAGGCATTATGATTCAACCCATAATATTAAATAATATGAATCATATCATATGATTGGATATACATTGTAAAATATGACTTTTACAAAAATCCAAAAAATTTAATTTTATTTTAAATTTAATTATGATTTATTTTTTTATAAATTAAAAGCATTATGCCTTATAAAAAAGTATTCTTTATGCCTAAATAAAATATGAAAAGTTGAAATTTATTTATCATGTTATCTAAATAAATAAAGTTCTTATTTATTATTTTATTCCTTTATTATTTGTAATATTAAATAATTTATAAAACATGAATAATTAGTACTATTAAATTTAGGTGATAAATTGATTCTAAAAGAATAATCTTTATATTATGTTCTAGGTAGGTTCAACAAAATTTAGTTTTCATATAATTTTTTTTTCATTATTCATTTAGAGTTAAAATATTCATAATTTTTTTTGAATATAGTTTGTATATATTAAGTTATAGAGATGTCAAGAATTCAGTTCTCTCTTAAGTAAAGTCTCCCAAGTAGTTTATGTAGTGTTATAAGAAATATAAGATATTGGATACCAATCACTTAAATATTACTCATGTGGATATTATCAATCACATATAGTTTTATTCCTTTAAATGAAAATATTATGTTCCTTATGAATAATAAGTATTTATATATTTAGGAATTTTATTGGATTAATTTTTTCTGTGAATAACACAAACTTGTATGTTGTGTGAATAGTTACACATTACTGTGGTGTCAACATAATAATTTGGTGGATAGAATAATGAATCCAAAAAATTATTCATTTCAGGAATGTATATATAATGGAATAAAAACATGATAAAATAAATATTGAATAATCTTTAATAGTTATGAATTAAATACGCATATGCTGTATACCAAAATGGTTATACTTCATAAAAATAAAACCCTTTAAAGTACTACATGTTATATTCCATCCAAAGTAGCACATGTTTGGATATCGATATTTTAATCAGATAGGTTCTTACATAGTTGGGTGGCCATGGATTATCTTATCTGTGGCATGAAGGAAATGAATAACCCTAAAACATAGGTAACCAAATCCCATTGTGATTTTGTGTAACACTTAACTAGTTGACCAAAATAGTTGGGTTAACATAGGGATAGAGTTGAGTTTATCCATATATTGGGTTCTGGGAAATATTATCTCACTAGCTATTTAAGAGTTATAACTATTATGATTGAGATGATTCCATACCTAAAAAACTATGTTGTGAGATGAACTCCCTAATAGACTCATCATTTAGTGATAATGGATCGTGGCTCACTGAATATATATGATGTATGGAATCATCATTTTTAGTGGGTGTTAATTTAATTAAAATTCATTGATGAAAAATATAATACATAATACTCACCCATAGATATGTATTTGTTATAGTTTATAGGTTAATTAATTAATATCATATTGATATTCTTCATATTTATGTCTTAAAAAAGAGTAATAAATTTGTATCTATTGTTAAGAAGGGTTCTTAATGCAATGATTTTAGAGACTTTGAATGTTAATGCTATGAAAATAAAGACCACTTACTCTGAAACAGATGAATTAGACACTGAGTGTGATTCACATATCTATTCTGATAAACAAAGACCCGAATATATAATATAATTGAAAAATTGGGAAGTGGATCCTTGTATCAATGATAGGGAAATATTTTATACATTTAAATTCATTACATATGATATAACTTTACCAAAGGGGAAAATTTTAGAATAATATAATGAAATGAAGTTGGATGTGGGAAGAAAAGGTTTTTTTATATTCAATTAGTGAGATTCAAATTATATTAGGAATTTTTTTTGTAAGATACCATTAAGAATGTAAATGAAAAATTGAATTATATTGGAAAAGGTAAGTAAATATTTTTCTCATGTAATGTGGGTAATTAATTTTGTTTCTTAGGAATCAAATATTAATTACTTATGATTAGAGATCTTTACTTAATGTAAATGTCATGTACAAAGGGTGTGGAGTAATTTCTACCATATTTGGTATGTGATTTGGAAAACACCAATTGTTTGGGAGACTCTATACTAGCTAAAGTGTTGAGAATTCATGAGAAACCATCCAAATTTTTCCACAAATCATGGTTAGTGATTATTGAGTTTATTAACACATTGATGAATTTTTGATGATGAGTGGATATGGATTAAAGTCATTTAATGTTTCTTGGATGTAATATAACAAATTATATAATTTATGTCTTGGAGATTTTTGTTAATGTTCAGAACTATATAGATATCATATCTATCTTGCATAAGGATAAATTCATTTCTTATGACAGAATTATCTACTATAGTGTAAGCATTAAATATGTCCTATATAAGCATATAAATACTTTGGATATGCATCACATATTCCAATATAACATTCAATTATTCATTACATAAACAGAATACATGTCTTAAGAATCATGATGGAGTTACATATGCATGAAAGAGATCTATATAAGCATGATTCTACATCTATATAAACATAAAGTCTTTGATGATTTTTTTTATAAATTTAATGATATAACTTATTTATTTTATAATTAAAATAGATAAAAAGTAATGTGTTGATTCCAAATATATTATTAAATGTTCAACACATAAAAAACCAAATGGGGTTTTTATTCATGACTATGAATAATGTGAGTGGATCTTCAAGATTTATATAACAATATCAATGTAAGAAAATTATTTTAGAGGCCTTTTGATGTCTAAAATTTGAGTTTCTAGAATATTATATTTTGATGAAAATCACTTTTGATTATTTTTTTATGATTTCATATCCTTAATATCATGTTTCATGGTTAGCTATGATTCAATCTTATTTTTGATAAAAAAATAACTTCCTGTGTTTTAAAAAATTATGAATATGAAGTTAAATAAATTATTTATCTATTTATCAAAATCTAAATCCTTGTAATATGATATTTTGAGAAGAATATAAAATTCCAAATGATTTTTATATAATTATTCTTATCTTAAAATATTAACTACCAGATTTTGATGAGTCTAGAGACAAATAATGATATTTCAACTATTTCTTGAATTTGTGGATTAAAAATCACAATTTTTTTTATTAAATAATTAGAATAAGAAAGTTGAAATTATTGTGGTTTTATTTAACAGTTCTGTGATTGAAAAAGATATTTCTTAGTAAATATATCAACTAGAAAGATGAAAACCAGAAACTCTATTACTTATATTATGTATTTTATAAATCAAAAAAAGAATTATTTAATTGTGTTATTTGTATATGAAATGAATTATTTTAATGGAGAAAAATTATTTCCTTCTGTTCATTTAAATAATGATATATTCATCCAAATAAAATAATAAGAAAATGGCTCATCATGTATTTTACTAGAGTCTCCCATTTGTGGTTTCAGAAATAAAAGATATGAAAAAATGGGTTATTACATGAAATATTATCTTATTAGAGAACAAATATTTACATTCATAGTAATTTGAGAAGAAACCAAAAATAATAATCTGATCCACCTAAATAGATTATTGAAATTATAAGAAAATAAATTCAACCTCATTTGTGATTGAGAATATCAAGGGAGATAAAAAATGAAAATTGAGGAGTAAGTCACTACTGCATGTTCATTATTTTTTTGTTATCCAATATTAGTTTGATTGGTCCTTATGGAAGAAAAATATAATGAAGAATCTCATAGTTAATAATATCTTTCAAAGAATATGTAGTCTGTTGGGATGAGAGAAGAAGCAAGGATCCTTATAAAGATGGAAAACCAAACGTGTGTTGAAGCTTGGAATCTGTTGGGTTTAATAGAAGAAGATAATTAATATGAAGAATAATAAGTAGTAAAAGAAGAATAAGAAATCCTATTAGTCTATATATATTTATATAAATAATGAATTAAATATTTTTTATCAAGTCTAATATGATGTGAAGTTTATAAAAAATCAATAGTAAGTTAAGTCCCTTAAAGTATTAGCTTGAGATCTACCATCACATTTTCTAAAAAATCTTCAATATTCTAATTGTGAAATAGAGACAAATTTACAAGTAGTTTGGAAAAAATAGCAATAGAAAATTGATGAATTTAGTAAAGGAATAAGATCATAATTTGTGAGGGCAGTGAAATCCCCAGATATCATTGCTTATCCAATTCCATATGAGAAAGGATGGGAACCAACTAGTGTGATACTAGTTTGAAGACTATGGGATGCGGTGTAAATATAAAACCTCTTATGTAATATATTAAAGTCATTTAACCAAAATAGTATTGTGAACATGGTTTTATAAATAATCTATATACAACCATTTTAATTCATAATGATATTATAGGAGAGAATACATGACTTAATGGGTGTTGAATATGGTAAGGAGAACATTTCCCACATTAAGGTCAATCTTTATAAAAATTATACATGATAAATACCAATTTATATTCTACATTGAATTCAGTTATGGATTTTTGGATCAAGGGAAACAATATACAATTGTTCCTTAACACACCATATAGGTTCATGGGACTAAATGGGTGAAAAACACAAAAGAATAAAGTTGTTTTTGGTAAAATATTATGACCACACAAGATTTACCCCTATGTGTGTTTAAAAAATCCTACAAGGCATATCAATTGTTAATAGCGATTAGGTTACATTTTTATTGGATCTATAATTATTATTACAATTAGTACTATGTATAGGTTTTTATCACTAATTGGATAAATATTTATTTTTCCCCAACTGTATTTCCTAGTATTGTTTGAAGTACCAATTTGAAATGGAAATGTAATAAATTGATGAATTTATATCTATCTTTATCAATATATATTGGGGGTTATCATATAATACTATAGTAAAAAATGATAAAAATTATTCTAAAATGTTGTTAAATATCTCAAGGTTTAAAGAGGGTCCACTACTAGTGGAATGTGTTCAGAGTGTTGTATATCTTGTTGATTCCGTTTTCCATGATCCCTTTAGTAATTAAAGATCATGATATGTGAAAGTTGAAATTTCATGAAATGATTATTTTTTTCATTAGGATGAGTATTATATATATAATTTTCATATTGAGGTTTTTGATTAATATATCAATATTCATCTAGGTAATTATTGATGATAATTCATTGGTTGAATAAGATGGTGATGTTATTGAAAAGGCATTAACAAAAAATGTTTTTTATAAAAACCTCAGAAAGATGGATAATGTAAAAGAATAAACTATTATGGATAAAAATAATAATTCAATGAATATTGAAGGATTAAATAGATATTTATTTGTGAATAATTTTTTGGAAGAAATAGATATATTCTCCACACATTGGAAAAGTTTTATACCATCTCCCAAAATGTTAAGCCTTCACAACTTAAAGATAAAGAGAAAATAATTAAAGAGATAAATAATTATCCAGTTGATAAAGAAGTTTAATAAATGAAGATGAATTTCTAATGATGAAAACATGGGAATAAATATTTATTTCACCTGAGGATGATAAGTATACTCTCAAGATGAAGTACCTTGAGTTTGAAGTGAAATTGGAAAATATGGAAGCAAAATAATATGGATCTTCCATATCATATAAGATGAAAATTATTATCCCCCAATTATATAATATGTGATTAAAATTAAAATGGAATCCTATTAGTTCTAAAAATATCCTTATATCATCTATATAATCCTCCACCTTAGGCTCACTGAAAAATTTAACCCACTACTAAGATACACCTAATTGAACTAAATCTATTTTTCTGAGAAGTGACAGTAAAGAAGTTAAATTATGTAAATAATATCAGACTAAAAATTATGGATAACCAACCAAAATTGAAGGGATGAGGAGATCATGTTAAACATAAGAAAGTCCCCAAAAAAATTCCAAAAAAGAATATGTAACGGGCCTAAGTTAGTATATAGAAAATGTGGAATATACGGGCAGACTACACCTATAGTTAGAATAAACTAATTTATTAAGAGATATTGGTGTTTTTGGAAGTCTTTTAATAGTGACATTGAATGTTGGAACAACACTTCAACCTATGGATATTATATATTCCCTAAATATGGGGTAGAAAAACCGAATTTATAATATTACCTATTATGTATAAGAAACATTCATATAAAAAGACGAATATGACTTTGAAGAAAAAATATGAATTGTTGAAGAAATTATTGAATTTTTTCAATATATAGTTCCACTATTATGAGTTTTTTCAATATATTAAATCCCCAAACATCCCTTATTCTGAGGAGAAAAAAATTCAACCATAGTTTAAGAAGAAGGTAATGATAGTAAACTAGTCTACCTTAGGACATAATCAAAATCAAATTATGAAACACAATTTTCTAAATAATATAGTTAATAATTATTATAAGAATGTTATAAAATAGAGAAAAAAATGATAATATTGTAGAAATAGTGGCCACATCATGAACTATACCAATATATCAATGAATGGTAATGTAAATAAGTGAAAGCTGGAATATGATGATAAATATCATCTTTGAGAAATATATTGTCAGGTTGGCATGGTTGTGTAACTCCCTAATGAAGAGTAATATAGGATACCCAAAAGGTTAACCTAAAATATAAAATAGATTGTATATAAGGTGTAATCATACATGACATGAGGCTATAAAATGTATGAATATTTTACCCAAAAAAATAAATAAAAAAGGAAAAGTAAAAATTACCCATTTTATAAAAAATTATACTATATAGAGGGATTCAACACACAAAAATAATTATGAGAGTGTGAAGATAGAGATTCTATCATTATGGCTTAATTAGTTGAAAAAATTAATTAAGGTGGAGGAAACAAAATAAAGGGAAATTTACCTAATTAATATTGTTATGTAGCTAATTTCAACTAAAAATAAAGTTGAAAATGGTAGGAAAAGAATTATTACCAATAGTGAAAATACATGTACATTTATTAAGAAAGTGACAATGAAAATGCCTATGAACATTAAGCCTTAAAAGTATGTTTTTTATGGGTCTAAGAATTTTTCTAAGCCCTATATTCCATATTGATTGGTAATAGAAAACTCACGTAATTCCAACATCATATTGGTTGTGATTATATTAAGGTAATTAAAGGTAAATATTGGAATGGATTAGATTATACCAATAGGGAGATATAAAATTAAGTGGATCTCCTTGAGTTATATAAATTCTACTTAAATCTAGAAATTTGGTAATTCCCTTAAAAATTTATATATGAGGTATGAATTTTATTCTCCCTTCATTGTCTTAATGAATTTACATTTTGTTTATTGAGGTAGTTATTATCTAACAAAAGTGAGAAAAAAATACCTTACACTTTCCATTTTTTAATATGTTTTTCAAGTGAGTGAATTTTCATGAAACCAATTGAAAATATATCGAGGGAACCACTTGAGAAATAATGTTAAATCGGTATCACATTCAGTCTACATAATGTAAAATAAAGATATCTAAATTATCCACTCTTGTTTTCTATATCAGGTTATCATTATTATATCTATAATTGGATGGGTGATTAATTTTTTCTAAGAATAATGTTCCATTTACCTTCTATCACTAAAATAATGGAAACCTTGGAACATGGATGAAGGCATGGGTATATGATCAGTTACCTAAATTTATAAGAGTTAATTAATGATAACACCATGACTTAGAGTTTTTATATCAATGAAGGGGAAAAAACAATTTCAATGTTTCTTTATAATGTCAATAATGGGGTAAAACAACATTCCATCCATTATGTTTATTTAATTTAATGGGAGAATGATTATATTGACTCATATAAAATTTTCAATTGCAAAAAAATCCAAATGGGGTGATTAAATTCTATTTGGATATGAGAAGATGAAGCTCTATTTGTTTTAAATTAGTTAGAATTAATGTATGTTGGAAATATTATTATAAGCTTCCATTGAAGAAAATTATATTCTCAAAGGCATGTAAATAGAATTCCCATGAAATGTGGGTAATGATGTATGTTTCTTGGTGAGAAACCCATGACATTTGATGATTGAATAGTTCATAAAAATTTCCACTACTATTACAAATAAAATATATTGTTTACTATAATGGTTGGTAATTTATTTTGAAGAACATAGCTAGTGGGATATTCTATACTAGATAATGATATGATTATTCATGAAAAAAACCAAAGTGTACCATATATAAAGGCTACTAAATATATAGTTGAATAACCCTTTGATGAATTATTGAAGAAAATTGTAGATATACTATATACATTTTAAGGATCCTGTAATTTGTTTGATAAATTATAGAATTTATATGTCCTAGGAATTTGAAATATCCAAGACCTATGTAAGAATTTATCTTATGTAAATATAATTCCATGAATTACATAATCATCGTGTAGTATCATGTGTGAATGAATTATATTCTGCATAAGCATAACACCACTCAATATAAGCATCTTCCAAGACCATGTGACAATCAATATCTATATATATAATTATGATATATGTCTACATAATCATGATTATATTTATGTCAACATGAATCCATGATGTTTAATAATGACTCTTCATTTTTGTAAAAAAACAAGCCTATGAGAAATAATAGATTTATTAAAATTGAAATAATAAGTTTCTAGATTTTATAATATGTTGAAATAAATAAAATGTGATGATGAAAAAGTTGTACATAAATTTTATAAAATAATTCCCAAATGGGTTATTAATTCATTACATAAAATTGTGATATCTGATCTTTAAGACATTGAGATAAAATTAGTGCAAGAGAAGAATCAGAATGACTTTTTGTACCTGGTCGTGCCTAGGTATCGACCCTTGCCCATGAACTCCAAGAGTACATGGTGGGTCCTTCAATATGAGTAATGGGGTGTCTGTTATTTTCACATTTCATGGATACCCCGGGAGGGTCACATGGCATGTGGCCCCTAACAAATACTATGTGATCCTTATCTTCCCCCAAAAGCAGTGCAATAGCTATTGGGGGGGGTACATGGTGTGTGTTCTGGGACTACTTATCCTGTAGTCATTTTATCCACAAAACAATCTAGATCTCCATGTTGTTTTATATATATGTCATATCCACCATGATTTCATTCTATTTACGACACAAAATCAACTAAAATTGAAGGTAACAATACCATCCATCTATTTATTGGACTTCTGTTTCTAGAAATCAATATCTTTCCACCCACATGATGCACATAACATCACCTGATGAATCTACCATCACCTTCCATCACTAATATCAACAAATCAATCATTATTTTCTAATTCCACATTATTCTGTTAGTCTAATCATGCACAAACCCACCAAACAATGTTGAACTGCAACATCATATGACAAAAATGAAGAATATGAACAATGGTGGGTAGAAACAAACGACAATTAAGCCAATACAAAATTGGATTAGCATTATTGGACAATGGTCACATAACAAGGATATCATAGGTAATAGAAAGTTTTATATATCATAATTTACATTAAATACTCATATTATTGAAACTGGATCATGGAATGAACATATAACATAGATAAAAACCATATAAATAAATATCCATGATTAGTATTTTAATCTAATTGGATAAATACAAAATTGATGATCCCTTCTAGGATTATGGAATGATCATTGGTGAAGAATGTGTTCACAAGTAATAGAGAAGAGCCACTACATTTTCTGCCTCTCGGTCCACCAGGATTTTATCTTTTCCCATTATCTGATGTCTGTTTTCCATTGAAAAATTTTCCCCTCAACCTTTCAGATCTAGATAGGGTTATGAATCTCACCAAATAATATTATCAAAATAATAATTTTATAGAGGGAGTGTTTTACTACTATAAAATGTGGTTATCCCTATGCATCTATACCCATATTTGGGAGAAACGATGCATATATAATTCAAGGATATTGATATACAAAACTATTTACAAAATCATTGGTATAGGTTGAGCTATTCTAAGGGGTTTTAAATAACAATGGTATTGATCCTTAGCATATCAAGCTCACCCTCCCCTACTCCCATCCCCACCTCATTAAGGGTCCCATTCTCCACTCCCCTCCCACCAGCCTTAACCTCCTCCCCTCTCCTCCTTAGGTGACGCCACCCCCTCCATGCTACTTTTCCCTTTCCATTTAGGTATTTTTTTACAGTATTTGAGTGATAAGTTTACATTCCCTCCTATTATTTCTTCTCCCCTCACCCAAGTGATGGTCAGATGTCTTCTCCAGCGATCTCCACTAACTCATGTATTTTTTTATTTTGATATTCTTCAAAATTGGATCAGTGAGTTTTGAATCCTTATTATCTTATATTAGTGGGTATATTAATTTGTATCTATGCATATGATTCTAATTGAGGATATTGGTATCTGTTATATAATCATTTCTTAAAATTTATATTTTAATAGAGATCAAATATTGTCTATTAAATTCCTATATGTTCAGTTTTAATTATAATTTTTTCATTTCAAAATCCATCCTAAGGATTATTATGAATTTTACTTAAATTTTAATATATTTTTGGTGTAATATTTTATATATTTAGATATTTTTAGTGTTGGGAATCATATTTAAGTTAACTATAGTAGTTAATGAAAGTTTTTATTATCCTTGATTTATGGTATTTTATTATTAACTTTTAATTTGTTATATTAGAGTATTATTAGTTTTTTATCCACAATTTACTTCGATAGTTTCTTTGTCTTCCAATGTGGTACACTTTAGATTGGTTTTGAAATAAATGAATTTGTTCTATTGTCATTAAATTATTCATGCATCATATAGTGATTTGTTCAGTTATGGTATACTGGGTTAATGGTTTTATTTATTTAACGGTAATTCACCACCACTTGTATTTGAAACCCTTCTACATTTATTTCTAGCCTTTGACATCTTGCGGTTGTCACCTAATTCAAAGTAATGATTCATTATTTTCTCAAGTGAATGTGAATAAGTTGCTAATTACATATTCATTATTTTTAAATATGGTTTCTATTGAGAATGTTTTAAATTCAAAATTATTTTGTTAAGAAGACATTAGTGGTATAAAACTTATTTTTACCGATATTTATTTGTTATTTAGTATAACATAATTATTTGTTAAGAATGATTCCTTATGTTGTTTATCATTTATTGAATATTTATCCATTTACATCCACTACAAATTAAATGAATTAAAAATAATTTAACAACACTTTACCTCAATTAAAAGTTTTCATTAGTGGTGAAGTAATGGATGAGTTTCATAATGTGGGATGTAATGGATTAATTATTTTGTCTTGATAGATCTTCTCTAAATTAAATATTTCTTAAATTGAAATATAACAACATGTAAAAAATAATTTTATTTTTTTGAATAATATAAGTAATGTTAACCATAATTAAAATATTTTTAGGACTAAATGTTATTCAAAATTGTGTTTCTAATGAGATTTCCCCTCGGGGTAAGAAATGCATATTTTTCTTCTGGTATTCCCTTTTTTTCATTTATTCCAATACATGAACATTTTTTGTATTTTTATTAGGATATATTAGTTTTTTATTATACTATTCCATGTTCTATGTTAGAGTGGATAGTAGTGTTATATAATGGTCACTTTCACCATGAAATTTATTCAATTTTGATTCCTATTTGTGATATTTAATTTCCATTACACTATACTTTTAATTTTTTATATACTTGGATATCATTCATAATTTATATTTGGTGTAGTATACATTTTCATTATTATTTTCAGATTATCAAGATTATAAAAGGGAATATATGTTTATTATAGATCCCCAAATATTGTATCATTGCCAGCAATGAATAGGTTTTAAATGAAAGGTTAGGTATTATTATACACTAAATATATATGGGATATGATCATAATGCTATGATAGAACCAAATTTCCCCTTTCCCAATATGATGGTCTTAAAGGTGTCTTAAATCCATATACACTTTTCGATTTCATATATCATAAAACATTAGTCTTCCATATCATTTATTATAGATTGGATATACTTTTTTATATTAAAAACATTAGTTTCTATGTTATTAATATTGGAAAATTATTTATATTTATATCAATAATGGTATAATTTCCATGATATTAATATATCATGTTGTTGTGGTTTTGATTTTATGTGAAATTTTTTTGCTATTTTTGAGTAAATGTTTTTCATCACAAATATAAGTGTGTTTTATTATATTAATTTCATTTTCAAAACATGTATGTTTTAAAAAAATTGTTTCAAAAATACATATGTATTTAATTGTATTGTCTAATAGTTATTTTTCATTTCATGTCTTATACATTGTCTGGTTCTTTATTTGAATCCATCTCTTATATCATATGTTGTTTCACTTATTATTTTTTTCTAGATATTATAATATTTTTATGACTTTAATATTAAAATTTATTGTGATGAAATTTTTAATTATGGTTTATATTATTGATTTGAATACAAAGTTTTCCCCTATAATAGAATGTATAAATCTATATGTATCATACTGATTGTATTTCAACTGATTTTTAAAAGAATTAGGATGTTTTTTTTAAATTTTCATTTAACAATGCTTCATATGGAGATCATATATTAATTACATGTTTCAATTAGGTTGTAAGATCATGTTTAAGTCAAGAAAAAGTTATCTACCATATAAAAAAATCTATATTTCCATCAAACTGTTCGGTTTGGTATCACAATAAAGAGACAAAATAGTCTTATACTATATATAAAGGGAAAGAATGAAGTAGGGTGGAGAATTTTATATTTGGTCCGTTTCCATTTGTGAATCATCAATACAGAGATAGTATGCATGAGTAAGAAGACAATGATAACAATGTACATGTGGAAAAGAATGAAGATAATGATGTTGAGAGAGTGAAAAAATAATAGATGATTACAGAACTCATGTATACCAGGATTGTCGTAAAATTAAAGTTTTTAATTTTTAATGTGGTTATATCATTAAAAAACATATTATGGAATTTATAATACCACCATTGATTATATTTTTTCCTTTATGAAGGACACTATTCCTAAAGGTTAATATATTACCACAAATCACTATATTAATTGAAGTTAATTAAGAATCTTGGATTTGATATAAATAAAATTTATTCTTGTCTGAAATACTACAGCTTAAATTGGGAGGAAAAAATAAACCTTAATGACTATAAAGAATTTCGAATATATCTATTGAAAGAAAATTCTTATAGAAAAATTTCTCTTGTGTCATAGAAATTCATGTGGAACTTTACATTGATTCATAGCATAAAAATGTATTCATGTTTATTGAAAACTCAACCAATATGAAATGGAATGTTGCTAAGAGAATTAAAGATAATGATGACTGGGTTCTACATTCAGATGGATTAGCATGGTCGACATTTGATTCGCAGCATTCCAATTTTCCAGATGAGTTGTGTAATGTTATGTTGGGTCAAACCAGTGATGGTTTTAATCTGTCTGTTTAGATGGTTACTACTCACAGTACTCAGCCATTTATTATTCACATTTAAATTCTTCCTTAGGGGATGTGCATGAAAAAACCATTCACTTTCCTTAGTATAGTAATATGTGTACATTATGATCTTAGAATGTTTTTAAACATCTTCTTTAATCCAGTAATATGATATTTGAATCAGCTTTGAAATGTGAGTGTTCACACATTCAATAGTTCTTCAAAATAAATATTTTAGATGAATGCTACCCTTTTATGGACTATAAATAATTTACCATTTTTTGAAATGATGTCTAGTTAGAGGAACAATGTAAAACTATCATATATTATTTGTATTATGAATACTTAATCGATAATACTTAGATGTCATCATTGTTTTAGTTTCATGGGAAATCAAGGATTATTTCCAAAAGATCATTAATATAGGATGAATCACCAGTGGTTTGATAATACTAGTGAAAATGGCCAAACACATCATCATATGTTAGGAATCCATATTATTAATGAATTGAATGATTCTAGGGTTTCATTAAAAAACATTCAGATGAAATTTAAAAAGGGGAAGAATAATGACACTGAATCCACTTATAATTTGAAAAAATGTAATTCTTTTTAAGTTTCTGTATTGTTATATAAATTTGATACATCATTGTTTATATATAATTCACATTGAAAAAAATATATGGAAATTATTCTTTCAATCCTTTTAAATATCAAGGGGAAGATCAAAGATGACTTATGATCTCCAGGTGAGTTGTTGGATTGGGGTATTGGCCTAGAACTACATCCTCTATGTATTGGTGAAAATAGATGGAATATTCCTTGGGATTGTTATGTGATGAAAAATTTATTGAAAAATAAATTTCTATATTAATTTTAGAGAATCATTGTTCCTGATTTCTATTATATAAACATATCAAAATGAGTTAGTAAAAGGGAGTTGAAACTAATATCCCTAAAAAATTATGATTTTCACATGTTTCTCCTTGAATTGATTCCAATAGAAATCCGTTATTTACTATCCAATAATGTATGGTTGATAGTTCTTCTGTTGTTCCATTTTATAGAGACATATTTTTCTTAATGGTTGTCTAAGTCTTTCTTGATTAAAAATCAACAAGCAGATCCCTTAATTATCTGTGAGTTGGGAAAAATACATTTTCCATTTCTCACCAACATGTATAAATTAACAGTTCATTATCCAAAATAAACACTTCATGGGGGATCCATTTAATTATGGTGGATGTATCCTACTAAAATAATTATGTGCACAATAAAATCATAGATCTGAAACAATAATCATCATAAGGGCTGCATTGTGAGAGATATCTATCTTAAGAATATATGGATTTTTTTCAATGTATTTTTCTGATGTGAGCACAAGACATGACCATAATATGAGAACTGAATATTAGTAGTATGGGTAAATTTAGCCCCCATATATATCTATTCCCCTAATAAAATGAATTCATATGTCATATATTTAGGATACATTGAGACTTGAAAAGTAGAAAATAGAATATCATGCAGTCTTGTTTAACTATGGTTTGTTCAATGACTATATCAAGTTAGTAATTTCAATATTTATATATTATCCAATACTATAAAATTTTATATATACCGTAAAAATTTATTATCATTTTATATAGGGAACATACAAAAAATATAAGTAGAGTTCAATGATATTTTCCTTGAGAAATAGAGACGATTTTTGCAGCAATGAGTTTCCCACTTAGTTGAAACAAAATGTATGAGAATTAAATAAATTTACATAAAATGTAGATATTAATTTAATTATATTACTCATATGTATTTTAGGTATTGATTTCACCTATAGAATCTATCTCAAAAAAATTAATAGGATTGGATTTTGGTCTTAATTCATTGGTTCAGGAATGAAAATATTTAATAACCAATGGGTATTAATTTGTTACAACTGACAACGTGTTAAAACTGAGAACATAACATGATTTTGTTATGTTATCTACAATAATAGACTATTATTCCAGTGCATCAAAATGTATTACTTTATATGAAAATGTTTCTTGTTATAGACTTCCTGAGAAAATCATGTTATTGGATTAATAATCTAAAGGTTGAGTAACTACGATGAAATATAAATGGTTTGATTAAATAAATTTGAAATAGTACATTTATTAGTTTTTTTCAATTCATAGTTTTTGATGTATCTCATTTCCTATATACCAATGAACAATATATTTTATCATCAATGGAAATAACACTATTATGTGAAAGATAATCTAAAAACAGATTACTATGTCATTTTTAAAGTTATCCTAATGCAAATTGTTTATGATGGTGGAGGAAAAATTGAATACATTAACACACCCAGTGGTGTTGACCAAAATATTTTATTTGATGACTCAAATTGTCTAAATATGAGAATTGAGATTTAAACTGATGTAGTGGTGGGTAATATATAGAAGCACCTATATGTTTATAGTTCATTCAGTTTACCTTTTCATGGGTTTCTCTGGATGGTATCACTATAATTACATTAATTTAGTTTAATTTTTGATTTATATATTTGTTTTAGTATTTTTTCATCTCATTGAATTTCATTATTTTTATTTCAATTTAGAAAATATACTAAAAAATAAGTTTTAAAAAATTAAAACTTGGTATTAAATTGTTATTTCTCTAACATTTCAGGATTTTGTTTATGACTTCATTGAATTCTACGATGCATGCATAATTTTTAAAAACTATGTCTAAAAAATGTACATTTCATTATTATATATGTTATTAAAGATATTAATGAATTTATAAGGAAGAAATATTTGATGATGATCAATGGTTGTTGAAGCTTGGGTTTCCTCCTCTAGATCTTTTAGTGAATATAATAATTGTAATATTTTTCTCCTAAATTACATTTCACTTTATGTTTTTATTCTTTATAAAATCTTTTTCTGGAATATTCATCTCAACTAGAGAGGAATTATCATTATCCTAATAGTATGGTTTCGAGTAGAGGAGATCATGTGACAGACATTGGACACCCCATCTACCACACCTTTCCATCCTCCACTTGAGCTTGCATAGATATTCCCACCCTTGCATATATAATCCTATCATTTAGATACTTCTTCACATACCATGTATATGCATCCTCCAGGTATGTTCCCATCATTACCATATCTATACCATAGGATATATCCCTAGCCCTTATATCCTTATCCAACCATGTCTATTCTACATAAATTCCTATTATCCATACATTTCTAATTATTTTGTTCCTTGATCTTCCACTCCAATCCATTCAGGTCACTCAATGCATGCATTGGAATAAGAACATTCTTTAGAGGCTGCCAATTCAAAACAAACCCTTAATCCATTATAACTTAATGACCAGCCTACATTAAGTTTTATTGTTATTAGTTTTTCAAATATTGTCACATCTTCTTTTCCCCGTGGTATTGTGAATTAATTATTTTATTTTTATTATTATCTTATTCAGTAATATCTTCTAATAGGAAATGAGGGCACAACCGTATGTGTAAATCCTAGAATCATAAAATATATATAATGGTATATTAGAATAGGGAAAATAAGATGATGGATAAAATGATAGGCATTTTATAATTTTTATGGGAACTTTAGCCATGTACTATGATATCATTCTGTTGAAACCGGTCTAATAGAGGAATATCGATAATGAAAACAAGGAAAATGATTTGGAAGAGATATTGGTAAGAAAATATATTAAATTAATAACTATATTAGTATCATATTTATATGAATTGACATGTTTTTAACTACATCATTTTATCATTCCCGATACTGAATCTCAAAGGTCAGTGGGTTGAGAGATCTTGTTGTTTTTTGGAAATCATATAAGAAAATGTTATATATTGGTTGGAAGATTAGCGTAGGGTTTCATCTAGTTGTTATACCAATATTACCTAACTATCCAAAAAAAATCTTATTAAATGATCAAATGCTAGAAGAGTAATTATTTTAAATTATTCCCAATCTTTAATGGTTTTCATTGAAAAATTAATGTTCATTAATTTTATAAAATTTTGGTTTTTAGGATGCGTTTGAAAAAAAGATGATATGACTAATTTTCATAATTTGGGGTGGCAAAAAATTATCGATCATGAGAGGAACCATGTAATGTAATATGAATTGATAATATATATATATATATATATATATATATATATATTTCATTTCCTAAGTATAAATGAGATTTTCCATTTGGCCATTTTTTCAAATAAAAAATGGCCAATTGGCCAATTAGAATAATAAAAAATTGGTAAATTGGAAAATTTTCCATTCATCCTTTTGGGAAAATGTCCTATTGGATAATCAGATGATTTTTAAATTGGTCATTTTTCTATTTGATCATTTTCTCATTTGTACAAAATGACCAAATTACCAAAAACCTAGACGAAAAATGATCCAAAAGACCATATGATCGAAATAACCACATGACTGAATAACTAAAAAAAAATAGTACCGAAATAAAAATACAAGATGAATCCATATCATACCAATGTTTAAAATGAAAATTAGAATTTATTTATTACGTTACGACACTAGTATTAAATTTTTCATTAAATTTATATTTATATGCTTCTTAATTTTATGGATTTATTCCATAAATAAAGTTATAAACCATTCCATGTTTATTAGATTTATATTATTCAATAATATAATATTATAGTAATCAATGTCATTTGTATCAAGAAACATTGGGAATCAAAAGTATTGTGCCTCGGGAGAAATTATTTCTCTCAAGTGGGATGAAATATGATGGGAGTGTTGTAAATGAACATACACAAGAAAATATTAAAAGGCATAGTATTGATATTCTTAATTTTTATACATAATTAATAATTAAATATCTTGTTTCTATTTTTAATAGCATGTCCTGGAGGCCCCTAATGAGGAAATAGATTAAAACTTTTTCCAAATAATCATTTGAGATCTGTTTTATGAGAGGAGCACAACAGGGTAGTCCAATATTGACACATGAAAAACATAATCCCAACTAGGTATTTTCTCTCTTGGGTCACCTCTGAAACCTATCACACCCATGATAATGAAAATCTCCATTCATAAGTAGACAACACAAAAAATACAGCTATATAGAAGAATAAAAGAGGTAATCTGGTCACTGATCTCTTCATAAAATCTATTTCAGATATATGTCCATCATTTGTTTCAGAGGCTGTGGATGATTTTTTTTCACGTATGGAATAAATGTTCTCTATATATGATTCAATGAGTGATTTCAATAAGGTTACTTCTGGTTTCTGAGATGATGGTATTATTAGTGGTGGTGGCAGTTATGATAGTGGTGGTCATGATGATAATGGAAGTCGTGGCGGTGTTGGTGATCTAGGCACCAATAATGATGATTATTATAATGGAGCTGGTGGATATGAGAGAAAAATATATACCCTCTATTTTTTAGATTAGGTAAAGAGATATATTTGTATAAATAAAACTAATTGATTATTTGGTTTTTATAAGTTTTTTAGAGTACTTTAAATGGTTTGAAAACTATTTATAACATGATGGTTGAATGAAAAATATTTAATAATTTTACTACATTAAATTGGTAGCATGGTTTTTAACTTATGTGTAGGTTCTGTGAGAGGTGTTTCATGGTGTTTTTGTTGCCCAATGGGGGTGGGTATCAATACCTATAGTTCACAAAACCATGTGTATACATGAAATATAGGGACCCCTATATACCAATGGTTCAAAAAACAATGGTTATAGAAATATGCACACAGGTTTATGAGAACCATGGGTATTAAAAATCCTCATAAGATATACTGATGATTTATATATAAATTGTGGGTAAAAATCAATCTCAACAGCTTGAGCAACCACAATTTATAGAATTTTGGGTATAATATATACCTATGATTACCTAAAATATAACCATGGTTATAAACCATGGGTATAGGGTATGATACATGTAGTGTTTGTTTTGGTTTATTAAGTAAATTAGTTAGTTGAAATAATCAGTTCACTTAACACACCTCATAATGACTACCTAAATTGAACATTAAGTACTGACCTACCCTAGGTCAAACCTAAAAAACCCCACATTTTTGAATCTTTTGTGTTATAAAATTCTTGATCTCATTCTCTTCTTAGGATATATTTTAATATTTATGAAAAATAGCATGCACATGATATGAATATATTTAATATTTTAATAATATCAATTCTAGGCTCACTCAGCTACAAAATCTAATGTTGTCTCAGTTCCTAGCTCTGAAATTTTTCATAATATATTTAAATTTATTACAAGGAAAAAATAGTGTCACTAAATTATCCCCCCTTTGAGGATTTTCACCTTCAAAAATAAAAATCTAAAAAAATGTTATGATACTGAGCCCATGTTTGGTTCTCATGCTCCCATGATCTCTCTTCCATGATCATGTCCTACCACAAAAAATTAACCAAGGAAATGGTCCATCCACACAAGATCCTCCCCTTTAGATCCTCAATAAAAAACGAGTACTATTAAAAGATGTATCAAACATGGATGTTTATGTCACAATAATCAATAACATGTATAAGATCATGTTTTAATCATCTTAGATGTGAGACATGGAAGACTTCATGCACCTGAATCGACTATGGGGGTAAATCTAAGAGGTGAGAAACCTGTCCAACCGTCCATAGGATTGTAAATGGCCTGATAAACCACATATATTGATTGATTCCCGAACCAACCCTCCACAATCATCATCATGGAGAGACTCTCATAAAAACATTGCATTCCTTCTTGAACTACATGTTCATATGAAATTTATCTTCATAAAATTCCTATCAGCTACAATCTCTCCTTATATGCTCACATATCAACTAAAATTTCTCCATATTTCACCACACCATCTCTAACCTAACAAGTGAATCCCCACCAATATCAGTCCAATATAGGGGTGGCATACAGGTTCACCTGTATAGGGCCTCGAAAGGTTCGATGCACTTTTTGAGTGATGCAAATTATTTTATGTGAACTTTAACAAAGGAATATGATATTACCATCATCAGGAAAAGTCTAAAATTGAAGCTGTTAGTATATCCTCTAACACCTTGATAGTGTTCTCAGTCTGGCCAACTTTTAGGGGTGAAATACCATACTCATCCACAATTGGTTCTTGGATTTCTCCTAAAGGACTCTCTAAAATTATGAAATAAACAAAGAATAATGATTTAATACAATCATCAAGGAACCCATTGGATTTTTAGGATATTGTGCATGAAAAAAAACCCTTAGACTCTCCAAAAAACTCCTCTCCCTGATGAAAAAGAAGTATGAAAACATCACGAGTTAGTATATAATCACCCAGATAGAATCACTCAAAAATGTTTTCCATGGAAGACATGTCACCATGATTATGGATATATCATTACATTTCTACTCTGCCATCACAAGAGGTTGTGTCAAGACTTCGTGAACCCTTTACTCATCCTTCAGCTACTAACCTATGAGACACAAAGGGACATACTTTTCAATGCTCTGCCTCATTGAAAACCACCAAAATAGAAAATTAAGGCCCCTTTACATATTTTACAATCTAAGATATATATAGAAAATGGGAATTGTGAAACTACCTCCTCACTACTCTCACATCATGACTTGAACCCATGTATGTCCCTTGAAAGGGATGACATGTTCACCCCCTTTAGAAAATCCATCTGGTGAATCCTCTGAAGATATCCATTCATGAAGAACCTCATTGTTGATTTATCCCAGATGAGCCTCTATCACACACTAGATAATTGAATCATTCAATACCTTTGATTAAAGATAATTCTTACCCATCTCCTCCACCAATTTCCACTGCAATGAAGCCAAATAATCTAATACCTCATCCACCAATCATTAATAGAACATCCTACTAAGGGAATATTGCACCACATTTCCCTTATTTATGAGTATAGTGCATCTGAAAGTCATACTCCTCTAGGAACTATAATCATCACTATTGTATCAGGTTCATATGTCTCTATGTGAGGATATAACTAAGAATCTCATGGCATGAGTAAACCATAATGATCCTTCATAGAATACATGTCCTCCATATATTCATATCAAAGACTATTATTTCCAACTCAATGTTCTGAGTCCCATAGTTCATCTCATGGGGTCTCAAATTACATAACCCATATTTGATCCTTACATACCTCTACATAAATATGTAACCGATCCAAGACACATTCGTATAGAAATACACTACATACCCTACACCCTTTTCTAAAATCATTTACATAATATCATTGGTAATCCTTTGCATCAACTCCTTGAAGGCCCTCTGAAATTTCATGGATGTTGTAAACATCTACCCTTACCATGTCAGGGAGGTCGAAGGGGCTCTAAAATTGGGTAAGTATTCCATGAAACACTTATAGTATATTTCCAATAAAAGAAATATTTTCACCTCTGATATAATCAAATGTGGCTACCAAGCATGCACCGCATGAATATTCTCTCCGTCCACAGTTAAACAATGCTAACAAATGGAATGCCCAAAAAAGTTAACCACATGGATCAAGATCTGGAACCACAAGATATTTCATAAATATAGTTCTCCAAGATTATGTCTATGAAAATTTTCATATCCTCAACATAATCCTCATCTGACATAGAGTTAACAAGTATTTCTTCAGTTATGAGACCCACAAACCAGTACAATTATAGATGAAAGATCATGTAACACCCAAAGATTCTAAAATAAGAATATCTTGTTGGATATAAATTATAACACCAAAAAATGAAGATTTAAAGATAATATAACACGAAAGGCATTATAACATATTTAGTTTTTAAAAAAATCAATCTCTTTGATTTTTAGTGAGGCACTTATCACTGATTTTAAATAAAACATGATACTTTATTAAAATATTTTTATTTAAAAATGACAGTTATAACCTAGTTGCTATGTTGTAACATATGAATAAGAATAAATAAATAATGAAAATTATATTTTGTACACATGTTTAAAATAAATTAAATGGATTTGTATTGATTATAAAGAAAATAAAAACTATTTTAATGAAAATGAAATGTTTTTTGAAAAACTATATTTATCTAAAAGGAAGTTTAGTTGTGCTTTTCACACATAATTTAAAATGAAATTTTACCAATTTTATAAAATTAATTTGAAAAAAACATCATTTCAAAAATATAAATATTTATATTAATTTTTCTTGTATTTTTGTATTTTTTGGAAGATATAATTATTTCAATGAATGGTAAAAAATACCTATTTATCTCGAACTATCATTATATTTTAATAAATTAAGAAATTTCAAAGTAATATTTGTTTTAAATTTGATTTAATGTAAAATAATTATTCATTGGTTATATTTAATCCAATTAAATTAATTTTATTCGTATTTTTATAATATTTTAGTTTATGTTTTTTGGGGTTTAGAAAACATGTATCTTCTGAAACTCTTTTAATGTGCATAATGTTTCCTATTTTGAATTAATTTAAAAAAACCCCTATTGAGTAGTGATTTAAATAAAAAGTATATAGTATATATAATTAAATATTTATTTTTATTCATATAATGAATAATATTAGTAATATAGTTAATATAAAACCACTTTAACTTGAAGAAATACACTTCTTGGAAAACCGATTTTTAACCATGTTTACGTGTTTAATTTTGAATTAAATTATACCAATTATATGAATGAATTTACGTAAAATAAATTAAATATTTGGAATCTTCAAAATTTATATTATAAAATAAGTTAAACATAATTAATAATACAATTAATATTGAAGATAATAAAAAATATTGATCGCGATTAAGGTAATAATGGGTTCACTAGGGGTTAAACTAATAGGATATGGCTTAAAATGACCTAATACATGTCTAAATAATATTTTATGGTAATATATAGACATTATATATTATCAATTTTGAAAATTTTCTATTTTAGCCTTTTTAAATCAAAATAAAATTTGGTGGCATTCTTTCTTTTAAAACATTCCAATTTTGTCCTATCCCCTCTTATAAAAGGCCACCCCCTATCTTATCCTTTATACAAATAAAAATCCAATTTTATCAGATGATACCTGAACAAATAAATTCCATAATCACCCCTCTAATCCTTGTATAATTTTTTAGACATAAATCCACCCTAGGATGGATTTTTCGGTAAACCTAAAGAAGTTGTTCATAGAAGACGTAATGTCCATAACTAATAATTTTATTTTATTTATTATTCCATATCGTTAAAATATTAATAAAAAATAATGATATGAAAAAATAATTATGTTATATATATTTATATGTATTTAGGTCAAGTAAATGGCCTCAAAACATCTACTCCTCTCAAAGAATGGGAAACAAAACTATTGATCATGTGTACGGTGGGCTATTGGCTCACAAACCAACATAATTTGTTTTCTATCAACACTTCATATAGCTAGATATAATGATGTATATAGTGTTTATATATATGTATGGATTATATATATATATATTATAATAATTAATTATAATATCATATATAATTTCTTACTTTAGAATCTGTATAAAATATGATAACATAATTCATGTGTACGGTAAACTACTGTCTCACGAACAGTTTTAATTTATTTTCCACTTATGATTTACATGAAAGGTAATAAATATTGATTTTATGTGTATATATAAAATTAATTAAATTTTAATCATTATTTAAAATTTATATACAATACACTTCCTTTCCATTTCACCAATTAAGGTAATGATAATGTCGCTCGTGAATACGTATGACCTATCATCTCCAAAAAGAAATGTGATTCATTCACTATGTTCAAAATTTAAAAATGATTTTAAATATTTATAAAAGGGAAAAAATAATTTTTATAACCTTAATATAATTCTAAATATTATTTAACTAAAACCTATGTTCAAGATGCAAAACATTCATGATGAAACATGTTGGAAAAAAGGCAATTTACACGCGAAATAATAGTGATAATGAAATATTAATAATGAACAAGTAATAAGATGTTATTAAAGTATCATATATTCTGTTATAAATAATAATAATATTATTATTCAATTTATTAGTATATCAAAACTATAAATGAGGTTAAAAAGTTATCAACTAAAGGGAAGCATGACTTTAGGGGTTTCTTAACTCAATGTTCATTCATTGGGTTATATGTCTACTTTGGGGGTTATATTGCACTGGAATTATTTTTTAAAGTGGATTTTTATTTCATTGTTTTATATTTAAAATATCTTTGTGTGTATCTACTTTGGTTTCACATAATCACCCCATTTATTAACTCTCACCTCAATGATATGAACATTTAATTTTATTATTTTTCTCAATTTAATTTCTTTGATACATATGTCATTTTGTGCATGTATATTCTTTTGTGGGGTGTCTATAAAGTATATTAGACATATAATATCCTGAATTTATTTATTCTAATCATATTTATAGTTTAATTTAATTATATTATTTAATGGAGCATACGATTTAATGTTACCAAAGTGGTAATGGTTTTGTGTACAATCTAATTGTTTTTTATGATTCTCCTATCATTTTTAAAATAAGGTGACTTTGGATTTTTTCTAAAAAATTTTGAAAGGAATATTTTTTAATGTGTGTTTCATGAATGGATGTATTATTCCATCATGACAACTCAATGTTTTAGATAATCCCTTTTATGTTTGAATGGTTATCTTTAAATAAATTTTTTTCATTTTTCAAAATGTTTTAGATATTAAATACGTAATTTAAAAATAACAAGGATAATTTCCTCAATATATTTTAAACATGATCTTTAAAACTCATTTTATATCTTAGATTACTTCATTTAATGTTATAAAATGTGAAAATATGATTTTCCTCAATAATTTATTTAATATTTTTAATAGTTTTTTTATAAAATAAAACAACGTTTGTTGTTATGGATTGATTCTAAATTATATAAATATGTCTCTCAAATATATAACTATTTTATCATCCCTTATATTTATGGGGTAATACCTACCATATGATAATTTCTCATGTTATTTAATTATGAAATTTCCTTTGAATATTATATTACATAAGATTATAAAAAACAGTATCTTTCTATGGGAAAATAAAATGTTATGACTTATGATTGATTTCCTTTATGTGGAAATATAGATCAAAAATATAATATAATGGGTTCTAAAATATAGTACTCAAATTAAATAGGTAATGATATAGTCTCACAAGATTCCATTAATGATATTATGGAGTAAACCTAATCTTTTATGGTATTTTTGACTCCATGTGATATAATCTAGGAAATTAACACTGAATCGTTTTTATGTCATGTTTTTGAATTTTTTTTACATTAGCTATGAATGATCTTATAGTAAAAAATTATTTAAATTATGATTTCATGTGATTACTCATGCTCCATATTTTTTATTATATCATGATATACAGTTAACTCACATGTTATACTTTATATTTATATTTATTATTTTACTAGGTTTTCTATATTACCCCTTAATGTATGTATTTTGCAGGTTCTCCAATGTATTTATATGATACCTAATGGATTTAAGAATATCACTATGAAAAATCAAACAAGTATTCCATTTTTTATATACTAAAAATATAGTCATCCAATGAAACTAGGCCATTAAAATTCTTATGTTGTAGTTATTTGATATTTCTGTTTAAGAATTACATTATAATATATGTGAAAGGATTGGGTCTCTATAGTTTGTATTAGATAAATTTTTAGTTATCCTTTGGAACTACGATGAGAAAACATTTTAAATAACCTTAGGGAAAAGTCAAAGATTTAGAATATTTATAAAAAATATCATATAATTGCAGTAAAGTATGGAGGGAGTGGTTACCAAGAAAATAGACCCATATTTTCATACTACAAGTGGATGTAATTCTGGAATAGATGTACCTAGGTGTGATAAATCAGAAAAAGGGTTGTTGGGATGGAATCAAGTGTTAATTGATACAAAATATAGTCCTTACTGTGCACCTAATTCGAAACTCTCAGGGGATATTTTTTGGAAATTAAAAAAACACAATATAATTTATCAAGAAGGACTTGAAAAGATGATTATAATGGATGACCAAGGGTAATCCTAAGGTGTCTTAGGATGAAATTAATGTAGAATGATTTAGACATATAATAAATAATTTTACTTGATTATGTTTTTTCAATAATGAATATTATTTTTCACATTATTATTTATGGTTTTCGCCAATTATAGGAATAATAAAGAACTAGGTTAATATTGAATTTGATAGAAAATTCATTGATGAGCAACCAAATGGGATGACAATCAGTGTGAAAGGTATTATGATTATTTTGTATCTGATAATGTGATATATGGTTAATAGTGAGAACTTTGGTGAGATTTATAACAAGTTAAATAATAGGAATATGGAATTTTATGAAATCTCTTGTGGAAGTGAACATATAAGAAAGATGATTCATATTTATTAATTCCATAAAGGTGGGAAGAATAACTAATATGAATATCTCAAATGGAGGGTAAGATGTTTTAAATGCAGGATTGGATCTCCCAGGGCCATTAATTTCCTTGGAATTTGAAATCGTATATATGGGTAACCTGGGAATTACTGGATTCGATGCCATAAACTATGGGTTATCCCCTAGATACATATAGAACTATATTATTAAAAATCCATGAAGTAAAATGGTTGATTTATTAAGTATTGGGATCCAATAATTATATTTTAGAATTATTTTTACCAGTGTTATTTTAGATATAAGAATCATGATACAGTTAAGGATTTTATTAATTTGGTTATAATATAAGTCATCATGTTTGATTAATGCAATTTTTATGGATATCATCATGGGTTAATTTAGTCACCCATCCTTAGATAGCATAGAGTCAGTGTCTACTACTAAATACATTAGCTTGATTATAAGGAATCAAGTACTAAAGGACTGATCAGTTTAGTAGTCTTCGTAAACTAGACACAAAAATCAATATTGTACTACAAACGAATACAATGATTACAATATACTTTTTTTCTCCTTTCTAAAAAAATATTTAAAAAAGATAAATAATAAATCTAATACAACTAGTAAAATCCATGTGTATATTTCATAGTACGCATCTTGTATTCTTGGGAAAAAAAATATAATATGGGTGAGCATAAATACTTAGTAAGAAAAAAATACAACTGAAGAAATAATGAATCAGTGAGAATAGTCAATATGGAAAGGTAATAACTTGAATAATATGCCATTCAAATTACTGGACAAGGAAATATCAGTGTGAAAAGTTTAGAAACTGAAACATATTTTATTTACCCAATGAACTGAAAATGAATTATAACACCCCAAGGTTTTTGAAAAATAATTTGAAATGCATGAAACTTTATTTTAATTAGATATTTAAAAATAGACTTTAAACACAATTTTTCCACTTCAATGTTTTGAATTTCAAGAAATAGACATCTGTAATTGTGATTAGTAAGTTATTTTGAGTTTGAAAGAACCAACTTTTTTTGTGAATAGTAACATACCATTATGAATAGTAATAGGAATAGTAATTTGAACCTTATGCATTTAAATCCTATTATTATATTATTTTCATAAGGATATAAGATAATGAGATGTTGATTAATTTTCCAAGGTATAAAAATGTTTTATATATTTAAAACTTTTATTTTCTAATAAATAATGATTGTATATTAAAATAAAATTAATAATAGTTAGAAAATAATTTTAACAAATGGAGTTCATTTTTGAATTCTACACATTGATAAAGGGCTGCAGCGATTTTTTGGGATTTTTTGAAAATAGTGGAAATTTCTGTGAATAATAAAAATACAGTTTGAGTTTCGGTGTGTTTAATGACATCATTAATGATGTAATAATTATGTAATAATTATGGTCAACTTGTGTATAGTAAAAAAATTTATGAGGAGTCCAAAGTGGCTAATACCACGGTAAAACACCATGGGAAAGCCCGTGGTGTTTCTAATACCATTAATGAGGTGTCCCTTGAAATTAATAAAATATTCCCTCACTTTTGCAATAAATACCAAACTATTCCTTAATTAAATTCACTCAAAATTGATCGTAAACATAGATATGGTTTTGTTACCTTAAAATTATTCCTCTAAAGGTGTCCTTGTGACCCCAAGCTCCTAGCCTTTATCTTTTATGAGTTACGCTTCATGGTATAGGAATCCACCACATTCTCATTTTCATGATTTCATTTTATGTTATTATTTTTATTTTCCATTAGTTTATGTTGGGATATGTCATCACATATACATCTTACATCCCATATTATTTATAAATTATTATAGTCCCCTTTTTACTCGTTAAAATGTTTTATGAAATTTTAATTGATGTCATTAGGCTGCCAAATTTTCATAAGGGATTTCTCAATTATTTTTATATTTTCAGATATCTTTGTTTACTTTTTATTTATCCACCTCCCATTATTGAGGAATAATTAATGATCAATTATTTTACATATTCTTGATTTCATCATGTTTATGGAATACCCATTATTATCTTCTTTATTCTATTCCACTTATTCAAGAAATTAAAACACTGTATATGATGTGTCGATTTACCGACATCGTGGATCATATGATTTCAATTTCTTTTAATTCCTTCATGATTGGCCATGAAACCATTTTTATCATTGAAAAATATGATAATTTATTTTTTATATCTTATATAAGGATCTAGAAACATTTTATAGACATGTTATTAATTTATAAAAAATGTGTTCTTTAAGATTGAAGAATCTCCAAAATTTCGTAAAAAAATATCAATAATGGTTTAACATATTAATCATACTCATTTAAAAATTCAAAATGATAAAATTTATAATTTAGTTTTTTGGAAACATTTAAATTACACTCCATTAATATTCTGGAGTTTCACTTCTAATTGAGCAGAATATTTATCTTGAACCCATCATGGAAATCATTGAAAGAACGCAACCAAAACATTGGAAGGAACAAAATAGTAAAAATTAATTGGAGAAATGATTTAATGAATTGATCATATAATTTACTATAAAAATGAATATGTTTTAGTATAATATTAATAACACTCTTTTATCCATTATAATGGATGTCTAAAGATGTTTTAAGTAAGCCAAATGTGAGGTAATGAAATTTATAACCCAACTTCCATTATTTGGGTTAACATTATACTTCATTATTTATGTGGTATTAAATTTTTTAGTGTAATGGATTTCTTTATATTATATTTAATTATGTGAATTTAGAGTTTATATACATATTATATCCACTTTATTAAGTGTCAATCCAATTATATTATATTTCTAAGGAGATTTTATTTTAAAATCCTCTTAAACGTTTTGTTTTTCAAAATTCAAAATAAATTTTTTAGGCAATTATTTATGTTATATGATCATGTTACAGTAATTGGTAATTGTTTATTATTAAGGTTGGGACCTATATCTCTTTATAAAGCATTATTTGTGTGTAATTTGGAGGTTGGATGTATGGTTACTCCAAGTTTAACTACAATGGATACAAAAATTGTGATGTAGACATGAGGGTTAAAATTATAAGGAATATGAGAGGGTTACAGGATTATGTAAGTAATTCCCCAAGATACCTTTATGGATCTAATTATGTTCTTATGTTTCGTGGGAATATTTTGGAAATCTCTTGTTTCACAAAGTAAGTATTAATGGGTTACAAGTATATCTTTTGAAAATGATTTCATATGTTACAAGTATTTGTGTACTAATGTGTTCTTTCCTTATTTTTATATCCCTCAATGTGCTTTTTGTGCTCATACCAAGATTTTTTAAAATTATTTTCACAGGTTATAAGTATTTGTAAGACAAATAAGGAACCCAAGTTAAATTTTATTTTTCAATGAGACCATGTTTAATTTGAAAATATTTTTATTTTAGAAGAAATGAATAAACTTTTATTATAACCACTATGTATTAATTTGGAATGTTATGTAAATATTATGTCTCAATTATCTAAATATCTAAATTTTAAATATACATAACGATAAAGGAAGTGATTTCTTGACTAAATTCCTGATTATGTCATGTATTAAGGTCAGATCATTATAGTTGTCAATAAAAAAAGGATTAGATAACTTTAAGTGTTAGGGTATTGTTAATCAAATACCATAAATGATTTTTTACTGTATGAATAATTTGAAATGTTATATCATTGAAATATATCCATGTTTCTTTGATTAAGATGTGTTTTTTTTTTTCAGAAATGACATCCATAGAAGAAATAGGGAAGTTGAAGATTAGAGACACTAATAAAATGATATCCTTTCGAATCTGCAATCTAAAATATTAGGGATTGAATCTATGTAGAAAGTGATAGTGATGGCTCAGCTAGTGTAAAAAAATGGTGGTGGTACCCTTGCATGATAAAAAATAGAGTTACCACAATGGAACATGATGATAGTGGAACATTTTATGAGAGAACACCCTCCTTATTTATTTGGATTTTTTTACCCAAGAGCGGTTGAATGATGTATTCAAGCCATTGAAAAGATATTAGATGTTATGGGGGTATTTAGAAAAAAGGTAATTCTTTCCATTTATATTTCGGAAGGTGAAGGTGATCAGTGGTGGTCAATGGTCAAGAATATAAAGGATATAAAAGATGTCATTTCCTTAGAGTGAGATGAATTTAAAAGTATTTTTCTTGAAAAATATTTTCCAAAGGTGGGTTGACTTAGGAGGAGATGAAATTACTTAAATTTAAGCAAAAGGAGGAAGATTAAGAGGTCGTGTGTGATGAAAAATTCACCCAACTAGAAAGGTATTCTCTAAATCTAGTTCTAGATCATGATTGAAAAATCAATCTCTTTTACTTAGGATTAAAGGCATGGTATCGAAGGGCATTGGTCACTTGTGAATTATAAAGTTATGAGAATCTTGTTCGATGTGTGGATATGGTAGATATGGAGTTTGCATATGACCACATACATTTTTTCAACAAGGAAAATATGATATCCAGATGGAAAGTGATGGGTAATAATCCACCAAAGAAATATAATGGTAAGAAAATACAATTTCCAGTTTGTGAAAATTGTGGCAAGAATCACCATGGGGAATGAGTTACCAAAACTAGGAAGTGTTTTTTATGTGGTATATTTAGACATATGGTCTAATATTGTAATGAAAATGATCCTAAGACTAATTCTGATAAGAAAACTGTTATGTTTTTTAAATGTGGATAGATAGGTCATTATGGAAATACTTACCCAAAGAGAGATCTAAATGATTTAAAGAAGAAATACTATAAGAATATAGTTGTAGTGAGAACCTTTGGGACTATATTAGCAGATGTCGGGCCATCCAATGATGTTTTATTTGGTTCTTTGTTTCTTATCTCAGTTTTGACTATTGTTTTTTTGATTCATGCTTTAAACATTCCATTATTTTTACTGAATTATCTAGTAAATTGGAAATATCACCTCAAAAAATGAGACCAGACCTTATCGTTAAAACACGAGGTGGAAATATTATAGCAAAGAGGAATTATAATAATCATTCTATTATAGTCTGTACAAAGACATTACCTGAAAACCATGTTGTTTTTCCCTTAGTATAGTTTGATGTCATTCTTGGGAGGGATGTCGGGAGCCCATTTGGGTAGTGATTGGAGGAACATGAGAGTTTGAAGATTAGTGAGGAAAGAGTATAGGTGGTGGATATTTATAGGGAAGGAAAATGGATGAAATTGAATTCTTGAAAATATGTTAGGTGTACACATGTTTATACCTAAAAAATGTTATATGAAACCACAAAAACTCATTAATGGAAGGTGCATGACCAAAATATGTCTATAAAATGGGGTTTTTTTTGGAAAAGTGGATAGGTCATTTGGGAACTTAAGCTTAGGGTTTTAGTCAATTTAAGCCTAATTACACATTAATCACTCTAATTAATTTTAATCACATTCACTATTTATTTTTGTCAAAAATTAAGTTGATATTATTAGACCATAAATATTATCTCAGGTCCAAGGTTTTATGTTGGATTTTAAAAATTCAAATCACATAAGCGAAAAATTATGATTAATACTAATCTCGTAGACAGATGGATTCACTAGTTTTAAATGGAAAATGTTCAAAAGACTGTTATGTTTTTATATTCAATTTGGAAGTTAAATTGATTCCAATGGACTAAATTGTACTAATAGATTAATAATTGATCCAATGTGACTTTAAAAAAATTATAATATAATTTTATATTAATAATTATTTAAAAATTCAGTTTTTAACTAAAACATAACTTTTTTCACTATTCACTAAAAAAATGAAGTTTTAAGGAAAAAATCACAAGAAATTATCCTAAGATAATGTTGAATTTATGAAATAATAAATAATTTTTATTTTATCATATTAAATTCATAAATTTTTCAAAATTAATATTTCAAATAGATTCTCCATTAAAAGGGGGTTAAAATGCCTAAATAAAAATATAGGGTTATATGTGAAATACTGGGTCTAATCAAATCTTATGCTTACCAAATCTTTTGGATTAATATAAAAAATAAGACATTTAATATGTAATATATTTATTACATTAACATCCCTCACTAATTGTAATTATTTTAATCTATTGGGGTAAAATAGATTTGTGATAAAAAATTCTTTTCATTAAAATAGTCATCTTAATATTAAATTTGTTCTTATATTCATTTATAATTTCTTTATAACCAATGAATTAGTTTTATAAAACATATTTTTTCAAAAGTTATTTAATACTATTCATAATAAAAAATTTATATCTTATTATATTAAATAATATTGGTTTTATTATAGATTGTTTCTCGATATGACTCGATATTACGTATAGCGTAAAGCATTGAAAATGATCTCTTTTGCATGTAACATATGCTACAGATGATGTTCATTATTGTGTAGGCTGTATGATAACCCAGTGTCACATTTATTATAATCTAACATGATGTGTCTTTCATTGAAATATATATAATATATTTTAAATAGAAAATATATTATATAGTATACGGATATTATATTTCATTTCGCGCTTGTTGTCGCATGTCATACACGATATCAAATACAATGGTCATAATATTGTTTTTAGAGGAATCATAGATTATGACATTAAGGTTGATCATAAGATCATAGTCATAGAAATGCCTTAGGTTTTAAGTAATTGGATTTTTAGGTGACTAGTTATATTTTGAGAGACATTTTATTGGGTTTAAATATATATGAACAATTGGTTTAGCGTAAAGATTTTTTTGGATGGAATGATATCATGTTTTTTAGATTTATTATTAAATGGTATGATACAAAATTTGAGGTTAAATAAATTATTTCATGTTGAGTTTTATTGTGGTTATTTTGGATATGAGGTCATTTCATTAAGGAATGATCTATGTTAAACCTTCAGTATCACTATTTAATTTTAGATATTAATAGATTCATATGCATTCGGGATATTAACTTTCATTGGGATAAATATTTTTTATAAATATAGAAGGAAAATAATGTTAATATTTTATAGATCTTACAATCTGTTAAATGTTAATTTTAGTGAATTGGGAATAAAAAATTAATTTAATGGATATTCATTTCCTTGAGTATGATATAAAGTATAAATTTATTAAAGTAAAACAAAAGGATAATATTTTGCTTATGGAATTGACAGATATCATGTAAATATATTTCCTTATATTCTTAGATAGTAAAATAACTACCAAAATTTAGGATAATGATCTTGAAACAAAAATGTTAGAATATTTCCAAATTATAAAATGAATCAAATGGTATTCTAAATAATCAAATATATATGGTTTTTATATAATTAACTTTCCATTGGTCATTAAATATATTATTATTAATGATATATATCAATCTCTATAATTATCTTTGCTTTTCTACCATGTCTAAGTATTCACTTTCCCACAATGTTCTCTTATATGGAAACCTAATAATGTGTTATTATGGATTTTCTTCATACATAAATTTCTCTATTATCATGAGGTAATTCTCTTAATCCGTTTTAAAATGTGTGTTTCTGACATTTGTATCTTCAAATTTCAAACCCTTGGTTATCAATAATTAGATTAAATTGTGATAACACAATTTTTTTTAAAGTGGGTATAATTTTACACCCCTATACATTTAAAAAGGAACAACATGTAGGTAGTTTATATGGAATAAAAAACTACATTATAAGATAACTTAATACCCCATGACTTTATGACATATTTATTTTTAAATAAAATATATCTCTTCGATAGCTTATGATGTATGCAACACCAAGTTTAAACAAAACACGATACTCATTCTAAATATTAATATATAAAAATTACCACTATATCCTAGCCATTATGATGGTGGGTATGAATAGAAAAAAAATATGAATTTTTTTCTAGTGTATAAAATATAGTAAATGGTTATATAATTATTAGAAACAGAATACAAACCATTTAAATGAAAAGGTATTTCTTTTCTGAAAAAGTGTTTTTCTAAAATGTTGTTTAGTCACACTCTGCAGAAAAAATATAAAATTAATTTATTAATAAAATATTTTTCTGAAATTAATATAAATATTAAATTATGAATATATTTTAGTATTTTTGGAAAATAATACTTTTTTATGTGAATAGATAAAAATAATGATTTTTGGAGAACTATCATTTTTTAATAAATTATGAAATTTAAAATTAATATTATCTTTTAAATATCATTTAAAGTAAAATAATTATTCGTTGGTTATATTTAATCAACTTAAATTCCATTTAATGAACTTTATATTGTATTTTAGTATAAGTTTTCTTTTGGGATTAAAAAAATGGTTTTTCTGAAAACTATTTTGAAGTGCATAATGCTTCTCTATTTTAATTAACTAAAAATACCCAATGATGATGGGTTTAATAATAATCTATAGTTTATTAATATTTTAATGTTAACTTATATTCATAAAATAATTATTATAATTTATAGAGTTAATATAAAATCTTCTCTGTGTTGAAAAATACACTTATTGGAAACTTTTTTTTTCGTCACATCTACGGGATTAATATTTAAATAAAATTTTCCTATTAAATAATTTAATTTAGTAAAATGGATTAAATATTTTTAATAATAATATTTTATATTATCTAGTAAGTTAAAATTTAATTTTTACCATAACTAATAGTGAAAATAGTATTAATTATTTACTCCCGTAATGGAAAAAATGATTATACAAGGAGGTTTAACTATAAGAATAAGTATTAAACATAAAAACTAATATGTCTAATTCCAATTTAATATTAATATTTAGATTATATATATTTTATTTTTATTAAATGGTCATGTTTTCATCCCTTTTCATGATAAAAATAGGGGTGGAATTATTTCTTTCCAAAAATTCCAAAGGTGTCCTCTCCCCCACTTATAAATGGACACCATCTCTGATCACATTTACACACATAAAAACCCAATTATTTAATAAAATACCCACAAAAAACATCCAAATAATTCAATATTATCATACATGAATCCTTTTATTGATCATAAATACATCCTTGTAAGGGTTTTGGTGCAAACCCAAAGAATTTTTTCAAATAAAAGGTAACGTCCTTAATTGAGAAATTGAATTTTTTATTCTTCAACTTCTTTAAAATATTATTAAATTTTTTTAATATAATAAAAAATTATATTCAATATATTGAGATATTTTTTTGTTAATGGAATTACCTACAATCATATCCTCCTCCCTCAAATGGTAAATGAAATAGTTGGTAATGTCTACAGAGGACTACCGGCTCATGAACCAACGTAATTCATTTTTATATATGGATTATCATTTATGGATATAATGATTTTTATGATTTTTATATATTAAATATTATATATAATAATACTTAAATAATTATAATATCATATATACATTCTTACTATATATTGTATAGAGAATGTGATCACGTTGTTCGTGTGTACGGTAGACTACCGCCTCACGGAGCGATGTGATTCATTTTTTTACTAATTCATTACATGAGAGGTAATAAAGATTACTTTAATGATTATATATGATATAAATATCATATTAATTATTTTATTAAATTAATGTAAATTTAAATTCTTTACCCTTTCACCAATTAATGAAATGATAACATCGCTCATGTATATGTACAGACTACCATCTCCAAAAAGTGATGAGATTCATTCTCCATGTTAAAAATTAAATAATCATTATAATTATGTATCTCAGGAAAAAAATGATATTTATAACAATAATTTCAGTATAGATATTACAGAACTATAAACTATGTCCAATATCCCAAAATTTTATGAAAATATATACATGATAAAAGAAAAACATTAACAACCGAAACAATAGTGATAATGAAAGATATTAAAGAATGAGTAATAAAATTTTATTAAAAAAATAATATATGATATTATGAATAATAAAATTATTCATTTTTACGTAAATAATTTTTTAAAAAACATTCTACATGAGATAAAAAATCTTTAATCTAAAAGGAAGTGCGAGGTAATGGGTTTCTTAACTCAGTTTTCATTCATTGGGTTATATGTCTATTTCATTTATTATATTGTATAAAAATTATATGTGAAATGAGATTTCATTATGTCATTCTGTCACATTATTTTTTTGGATCTAATTTTTAGACGTAATCACCTTATTTATTAACTTTCTTGTTAATGATACAAACTTGTAAAGGTTTCTTTTTTATCAATTTCCTTTCTTTGAGACATATGTCATGTTATATACCTATATTCTATTATGAGGTGTATATAAAACCCTTTCACATTTAATATAAATAATTTATTTATTCTAATGATATTTTATGTTTCATTTTATGTTATTATTTCATGGGTATTATGATTCAATGTTAACAAAGTGGTAATGGTTTAAGTGTATAATCTCATCATTTATCGGGATTCTTTATGTTTATGATTATGATGAATAAATATTATGATCTATGTCTAAAAAAATCCATGAATTTTATTTTCATATGTTTATATCATTATAATACATTATATATCTTCATTCACATTTCTTTATTTACTTAGAAGTTCGAAGGTTTTTTTAAGAAAATATTACTTTATTTCTCTCTTTGGTTGGAAATTGTTTTTCATCCAAATCCATGTTTTCAATAAAAATTCTAAAAAATGTTTTAATATAATTATTTGAAGTCATTTATAAAATTAATTTTTTTACAAAAAAAGTAATCAACCCATTATTTCCAAAACAAAACACTTTTTTACTATTATTAAAAAATAATGTGAAAAGAATCTTTTTTAATGTATTCAGCAGGAACAAGACTATTCCACCATCATGACCACTCAATGTATAAAAGAATACTATTTATTTTTTAATGGTTATCTTAAAAAATTAATGTTTGGGAATGTTTTATATTATATATAATTATTTTCAAAATTGAAAGGATATTTTCATCAAGAAATGTTCTATGTAATCTTTCAAAAATCATTTTGTATCTAAGATGTCACCCTTTGATAGTGAAAATACTATTTTCTTCAATATTCTTCTTAATATTTTTAAATTCATTGCATTCAATAACAATAACCATTGATGTTATTTATTACATTTAAATAATGTATATATATATGTCTCCCACGTATATACCTACTTTATTCTATCTTCCATTGATGAGGTAATACATACCTTATGACCATTTATAAAATGACTCAATTATGAAATTTAATTTGAATATTATATAATGAATGATTATAAAACCCATTAACTTTCTATTGGTAAATTCATTATGATTTTTTTCATATCACTACTAGAAAAACGACCTATACCCACGGTTCAAAACCGTGTGTATAGCCCCCAAAACCATTGGTATAGCCTATACGCATGGTTTTGGTAACCATGGGCCGGAAAGGATTCAGTATAGGGGTCACAGGCTATACCCATGGTTTTGGAGAACCGTGGGTATATGGGGGTCAAAGTGTGCCACACCGCTATTCCAGCGTGGCACACAGCAGACCCCACAGTTTTCAAACTATGGGTATTTAAATTTCAAAAATGGCATAGGGGTGATTCGAACCAGCAACCTCACGCAGCGCCTCAAACCCAGGCCCCACCAAGTGACCAACTAGGCTAACACCACTATTTATATACATATATAATTTCATTTTAATATATTAAAAAACAACTATAATTGAAAATAAAAGGCCATCGGGTTTCGACACCATGCCTCCCATTTGCTGCACACTCACAGCGACCAAACGAGCTAACACTGCAACTGATATATCAATATAATTATGTTTTAATATATTAATATAACTATTATAATTGAAAAATATGAATCCGCAAATTTTCAAACTCGCGAACAGTGCTGATGGATATCACGGACTGACCAACTAACCTAACAACATTATTGGTTTATATATATATATATGTCTCTTTACTTATATTAATATTACACATATATTTGAAAAAAATGTATCTGTGGGATTCGATCATGGGTCTGCCTCATGAAAACCAAATTTCTAAACCGACCAACCTAAATAAATTATTCGATTTAATGTTTTATATCCGTAAATTTATATTAGTCAAGATCATCTATTAAGAAAACAAAATTCTCTCTCGCGGACTTTTTGTTCCCGCCATAATGTGGGAACGATATACCCATGGTTTTGAATAATTGTGGGTATATTTCTTTGAAAAAAATACAACCTATACCCACAGTTTTCAAAAAACATGGGTATAGGACTTCAGAACAACACCGATACCCACGGTTTTGGAAACACCGTGGGTATGGGTCTTAAAAAAACTCTATAACCACGGTTTTTCCATGAACCATCAGTATATGGGACCTATACCCACGGTTCTCCAAAAACATGGGTATAGGTCCTGATACTATCCCTATACCCATGTTTTCCAAAACCATGGGTATAGGGTGGGCCCTATACACATGGTTCTGCACAAAACCATGGGTATAGCCCATTTTCCAGTAGTGTATATGTTTCACCTATTGATCAAGAACATGTTATGATGGGTGAACCCAAATATTGCACTAATGCATTGGGTAATTTTATTGTCTCATGAGACTACATGTATGGAATTAAGAAGTAAAACTAATCTGTTATTAGACATTATCCACCATATTATTTTTTCTAGGAAGAAAACCTTGATTCATGTTTATTTCTTGTTTTTCTATTTATATAAAATTTCCTATGATTTTATGATTTTATTATTGTAACGCATCGAACTGAGATGCCTAGAGTAGGTACATTATTAAATTACATTGGCATGATCACAAAAGTTCAAGTCTCAAAAGACCGATTAGTGTAGTATACTAGGAAGTACTAGATACTTTTATAAGGTATACATTACATCATAAAATGAAAAACTACAACAACATTGTTTCCATAGACCACACTCATATCCCCTCGAACTATCCCTGCAGGTACGTCATAAAATACATCTTCACCTCTTGGGAAAAATACAAAATAGAAAGGGGTGAGCTCAGATGCTCAGTAAGGATAAAAATATAGAGGAAAAATTCATAAATAATCATAAACATTTAAGGAAATGTATAACTAAAGCAAAATCCATTTAAACCTGAACTTCAACATAATATGGAAAAAATAAAATGAAATAATTCCATTTACTTATTCACATGGATATTCTAGTAGTCGAATAATCACATGTAATATCAATAACCACTATCATATTGAAGGAATGCATAATCCCAGACTATCAGAACCACGTAGCCAAGGCCTCATGCCAAGACTACAAATAAGATTTTGTCAAGGCCTCGTTCCAACACACTAGTTTCTATCATGATACCTACCGATGAATCGAGGAGCTATAACGAGATCCACCCGTCACATACTAAGTCCAATGCATTCCTCATATGAAAAGTTTGAAACATAACATAAAAATTCATATTAAAACTATCATACGAAATGTCAATACTTTTAACCACAAACCATGAATGGTATAAAAATAGCACATCCACAGTCAAACATAACTCATTTGATACAATATAAAAGACATTATTGTATCAGATTAACCTCAATCAATAATAATCAAGGATATTGACATAGATTAAAATAATAATCAAACTATTGAGAGAAATATCCCCCTTTTATCTTGAAAACATTTAAAACTCACACTATTTGTCAAGAAGCCATTTAAAATAGATTTTTGAATCAAAGTGTACCATACCACTATGAAACGTTTAAAAGGAATTTTGATTTGAAAACACTAATTTACATATAAATAAATCCTTAAAACCAATTTTAAAACAGGGAAATTAATGAGGAATATTTAGAATAATAAATCTTTAAAACATTTTAAAATGATATTTTAGTTAGAGTTCCTAACCAAAAGAGAGACACTTGAATAAAAATTATTGAGGTAATAAAAACATTTTAATATCATGATAATAAATCCATTCATGATATACTATGTCAAAGTACATTATATAAACCATATAAAAGTAATTTGGTGTATAACAACAGAGGAGTCTCAATGGAATGTAAATTGAGATGAAATCTCTCATAAAGACAGTATCCTTAGGTTAATGATAAATTGATGACATAATCATGTGTGAAAAATATAAATACCTTCAATATGATTTGATATTCATATTAATACAATTAAAGGACATTCACACATATTCTTGTAAAAAAACACCAAAGAATTGGATTCTTAACTCAACAAATGAAGATTGAGTTAAAATTACTCTTATAAATTTCATATCGATGACTTGAGAATTTATCAATGGAGTGATTATGTGTATAAAAAGTATATCCATAGAAAGGGAAGTGGAAATTATTACATAATCAAATTAATATCAATTCCACACATAATCATGTAGTAAAATAATCAATGAATTATGCGTAAAGCCGAATAAGTGGAAATTGAAATTTCAAATTCTCTTATCAATTAAGTAACTTACGAAACATACACCCAAGAAAAATGGATCATACAATGATGAAGTAAATATCCATAAATTAAATTATATTACAAAATTAATACAATCATGGGTAGTACACACACCACATGCAATAAATAAGTGGTGAACAATGTAAATCTCACAGAATTAAAAGTGAGATAAGAAACCCCTTAATGTATAATTTTTCCTTGGTAGAGGGTAATTTAGCCACCTTTATAATGGTGAAATAATTGTAATTGAATTATAAAAGGATCATATAAATTAATATGATATCATATATGATCTTTTAACATTTCATTGTTAATAATATCATAGTATTATCGTCATTTCGCATGTTAACTTACTCATTTTTTTTATATGTTTTGTTACATATGTCGTGTTTGTTATGGGTAGGTTGTATATTATTCATATACATAATGATATCAAGTCCTTTAAAATGATTTTTAATCATCAAATGATAACTATACTTGAATGGATACGATGGAGAATGAATCTCATCGCATTCGTGGAGACGGTAGTCCGTACGTACGCACGAGCGACAATATCATTATTTTAATATTATAATAATATATAATTGGATGGTATATCATATATACAGAATAATTATCATGTTATATTTATAATTTTCATGAATTATACATCATTATTATACCCATCCAAATAATAGTGTATTGAATAACAACTACACCACGACGTGGAGACGATAAGCCGTACGTATGCATGTATGGTGAAATGTCATTCAAAGGATGGATAGAATACTGAATATGGTTATACAATATTTATAATTACATAAAATTATATAGGAGATGCTGGAGTTATTGTTTTAGAATGGAAATAACAAAGAGAAGTGGAAGAAGAAAGTAACTTTAAAGAGGGTGGTGAAAACATTACCTCTTCTTCGGGTTCTTCATTTGGATTTGATCAAAAGGGATCCTTATGTTGGATTTATGATCAAAATAAGGCCTCTAGGTTAAAATGAGGGAAGTTGGGAGGATATTTGGTCAGGGTTTGGTCGATCCAAAAGGCATTGAATGAGTGATTTAGAGAGAAGGGGGAGTGCCCTTTTATAAGAGGGGTGTGGGCATCTTTGGAAAAGCTAGAAATACTATTTTATAATAAATTCATATTCGGTTTCTAATGGATCCAAAGTGAATTATTTAGATGTTAAGGTGGGGATGGGTCTAAATCCTTTCAACCAATAGATTTTAGACTAGTTTGGTTCATTATATTAACCTTATATTTTAGTTTCAACTCTTAGTTAATTAGTTTGACATTTACCATGTCACTTTGTATTTTTATATTATATATTATATAAACATACTATATACATCCAAGAGACCCCCAAGTGGTCCATTAATGATACTCCTATCTTTATATATTCCCTTTGGCCGAAAGTTAGATTTTTATGAATAAAATATCAATTAATAATATAATATTTTTTTTAAAAACTCTTTTATGTTAATTTTGACACTATTTAATAATTGATTTTTGTTAGTCTTAACAACATTATTAACTCAGAAAAAAATTATTTAAGAAATCATAACATGTCATATTAAGAAATAAAATTAATTTATGTCATCAAAACATTGAAATTATATTTATTTTAACATTTATAATTCCAATTATTTGATTCGTTCATTGATAAAGAAAATACTGCATAATTATTGTGTCATAATCAAATTTAATTATTAAATTTTTAAAAATTATAAATAAAATACCATTATGTAGGAAATAATTTTCTATTTCTAATGAATATTTATAGTCGAAAATACAAAATATATAACCCTATGTAAAAAATGTTTTTCTAAAAGATATATGCTTATGTTATTTTTGTATTTATTTTAACTTAACTAATATAAAGTGTCATTATCACTTACAAGTGCCTCCATTGGGTCCCAAAATCGACCCAAAGATTCCCATTCTCAGATAGGTATCAACCAATATAGTTAGGACACATTTTAGGGTAATTTATTATTATTATAATATTATTTGTTTACCCTTATTTACTGGATTTACCCTTTAACCATGGTAAATAAAATATTTACCGAATTAATTATTCAAAATGTATAAAAATAAAAGATACCTATTTGCACAATTTGTACATCCTGATTCCAAATATGAAATCCATTTTTCCAAATTCAAAACACAAAAGTGGAAGAAATTAATTTAAAATTAATTCTTATTGTTAAAACAAAAAACGTGTTTTAAAGAGATAATAACTATCAAAAGATTGACACTTGTTTATGTCCGGTTTAATTGTGAAATTATGTACAATGAACATCATAGTATTAAATGGTAAAAATATATTCTAGGTATAATTTAAAACCACTCAAATTCATAATTTATCATTGTTAATTATTTTGATTAAAAAATTTGTTTTTAATTAAAATTTAGTACTATTCATCAAAATATAAAAGTTATCAAAAAGGTACCAAAATTTCACCCTAGGATAATTTTGATATTCCGAATCCAAAAATGAAGTCCATTTTGAGAGATAAAATTTATAAAATTTTAAAAAGTGGCTATTACTACTCATAACGGCTACTTTTATTGGTCGCGGTGTGTTAGAATCTCGAAGTTGCATACCACACATGCAATTGTATTATTCAAAGAGAATCGTACTGTGGAAGCTTGGGGTGATACATTATCCCCTAATTCAATAAATTGCATCCTATCAATATTTAAAATTGTTCTTGGGAATATAATGTAATGTCCCACATAGGAAAAAGATCCAATAAAACTATCACTTTAAAAAAAAGAAAGATAAGTAAAATGGTCTCCTGAGATAACCTATAATAGGATTCTATGTAGAAAAACATGGGTATGGAGTATAAACTAAGTGTCATATTCGGATGGAGAGGGATAGAAAAGATGATCAGTAGAAAGTTAATCGACAAGAAAATCACAAACTTGTGATAGAAAAAATTGTCATTAGTTTCCCAGAAGGAAAAGTAAATAGAAAACATTTTTTTTGATTCAAGTTACATTAAATAAATATGAGGAATTCATTTCTGAGATTGACTATGAAAAGAAAAATATATAAATAATTTTTATGTAGAGTTTCATTCTTTAATAAATTTCCACCAATAAATCATTTTTTAAACAATGAGTATTCAATAATACTTTGTCACACTAGAAGAGCTAGAATAAACATCAATAAAATCACATGATCTAATAAGGATAAACTATATATTTACCTTTTATTTAGAGATTAACCAAAACCAAAATGGTTAGTACAAGATCTAATGATCCCCAAAAGGATATTCCATTAGTTAAAGAAACACAAATCTTAATTTCTAAAATCAATACCCCAATGTTAAATAAATACCATTCAATACACAATTGTCGTTAATATCATTAAATATAATCCAATCTAATATTGAATCCCAAAACATATAATAATCTGGTTATGTAGTCTTCTATGTTAAATTTTATCTCCAAATGACATAAACTACTCTTAAAGTCACATACTTAAAATTAATTAATCTAATCACATATTCTCTATTATAGGTTAATCATTTCCATAAATAACCCAAATAACTATAAATCTATAATAAAAAACATAGATAAAAATCCACCATTACTCCTCAAATTAAATCCCATAGTATTCTATTTTCCTTGGGCATATAGTGTTCCCAACAAAGTGAACATCTTTCAAAATAAAATTTATCACTTAATCACCAAATCATTTTCTAATACTAAGGGTATTCATTTGATAATACATAAGAACTCAAATCAACTTATTATTAATTAATAAAAACAATTAACAAAAAATAATCAGTCACACTAACCAAGGACTTCACGTAGTCCAGTGGTAGGTGATAAATCCCAATCGTACATTGGTTGTGGGTTTGATTCCCATAGCTTTGTACGACACGACGGGTTGTCACAAGGTATGTGTGTTGTCTTTTTTCAAAAACTATATTTTATAACATTACCAAACGAGATAAATTCATCAAAATAACCATAACATAATTTTAACCTGAAATGTTATCTTGTACCTTGAATTTTCATCCCAAAATATAATAACATGTAATTTCTTCAAACCCAATGATTATATAAATCAAAATGGTTATTTATAACTATATCCACAAGGGAGAATATAAGACTTCCTCAAATATCATTCTCACATGGAAAACTACGGGGTAAAAAATACAAGAGAAAATTATTCCAATTAATCCCATCAACTAGGACTAATAATAATTTTAAACATTTCTCCAACCATTTATTTCCACATAACTTCTTCTTTGACCAAGAAAATATCCTACAGAATAGGGCATTCAGTCGGGTAATGGCCAGGTCCCCTGTATTTATGACAAATGACTGTAAATGGATTCTTGGGACTATTTTTATTTTCTTCCATATTACTTTTCATTTTTCCTCGGCAATTATTCACTTTATGTCCTTCTTTCCCCCACGTAAAGAATTTATTTTTTCTATAGAGACACTTTCCCAGGTGTCTCCTTCCACATTTCCTACATGATGGAAATTTAGGATTCTTTTCTACATGTTCTCCACTGCTAGAGCTCTTATCATTCATCACCTTTCTCTTATTTGTTCAGTCCGGTAGTTGGTTAATATATATGTTGTTGATTATATTTTTGGAAAACATATTTGGCATGAACACGATATCTTTTATGCCTATCAACATTCCATTTTGTTGCTCATTTCCACCATTATTCCCACCTTGTACATAATTCTCAATGTTACTATGACTTCCTTGGACTCCAGCCATTGACTAAAACCAGAAAGCATTGTGTGAGTAAAAATAGTCACAAAATCATTTAGATAATATCATGACACCATATTTTTTAATTTGAAACAGCTTAGGATTAACCAATGTCATTTATTCTCATCTTATATTACAATAATTCAAATTGGTTTGTAATGAAAATGTAAATTATCCTAAGCATATTCCGCAGAAGTGTTGTAACCAAGAGTGCAGCAAGGCCCATTATCGTGTACCATTTCCCGTTCAAGTCTAGCTCAAATCAGTGATATCGAGTTTTACCCCTAGGTACATCTACTCCTGAGCCACCTCAACCTGCTTGTATTCAGAAAAGGATGTATTTCTTGAAAAACACACAAAATTTCTACAATACCAAAATTCTAGGATGTTCTTCATTACTAATCCTCAATGTCTATCTTATGGCTTTGTGCTCTAATCAGAGTTTATGTAAATCTAGTTTCCAAGGTTTCTACTAAACTTCTTCTGATACCAACTGTAATACCAAAACCCAAGAATTCCCGAGTCAGTGCATTATTACATTACAATAGCATGATCACAAAAGGTCAAGCCTTGAATGATTGATTAGTTTAGTATCCTTGGATGTACTAGATACTTTTATAAGGTTTACATTACTTCCTAAAATTAAAAACTACAACAAAGTTGTTTCCATAGACCACACTCATATCCCCTCAGACTATCCCAGTAGGTAAGTCATAAAATACGTCTTCATCTCCTGGGAAAAATAAAACATAAAAGGGGTGAGCTCAGATTCTCTGTAATGATAAAAATATAGCAGAAACATTCATAAATAAGCATAAACATTTAATGCAATGTATAACTAAAACAAAAGCCCTTTAAACATGACTATCAGCATAATATGGAAAAAATAAGATGAAATAATGCCATTTATTTATTAACATGGATATTCTACTAGTCGAATAATCACATGAAATATCAATAACCACTATCAAAATTAAGGAATGCATAATGCCGGACTATCATAACCACATAGCCAAGGCGTCGTGCCATGACTACAAAAAATTTTTTGTCAAGGCCTCGTGCCAAGACACTAGTTTGTTTCATGAGTCCTACCGACAAATCGAGGAGCTATAGCAGGCTCCACCCTTCACTTACTAAGTCCAATCCATTCATCATATGAAAAGTTTGAAACATAACATAAACATTCGTATTAAAACTAGCATACAAAATGTCAATAATTTTAACCACATACCATGAATGGTATAAAAATAGCCCATCCATAGTCAAACATTAATCATTTGATACAATATGGAAGATTGTATTGTATCATATTGACCTCAATCAAGAATAATGAATGATATTGACATAGATTAAAATAATCATCAAACTATTGAGAGAAATATCCCCCCTTTTCTTGAAAACATTTAAAAGTCACAATATTTGTCAAGAAGCCATTTAAAATAGATTTTTGAATCAAATTGTCCCATACCAAATTGAAACTTTTAAAAGGAATTTTGATTTGAAAACTTTAATGTCCTTATAAATAAATTCCTAAAACCATTTTTAAAACATGGACATTAATGGGAATTATTTAGAATAATAAATACTTAAAAAAAATTTAAAATGATATTTTAGTTAGAGTTCCTAACCAAAAGAGAGACACTTGAATAGAAATAATTGAGGTAATAATTTTTTTTAATATCATAAGAATAAATGGATTCATGATATAGTATGTCAACTTACATTATATAAACCATATAAAAGTGATTTGCTGTATAACAACAAAGGAGTCTCGATGGAATGTAAATTGAGATGAAATCTCTCATAAAGGTCGTATCCTTAGGTTAAGGATAAATCAACAACATAATTATGTGTGACCAAAATAAATACACTCAATATGATTGGATATTCAGAGTAAAACAATTAAAGGACATTCACACATATTCTTGTAAAAACAACACCAATGAATTGGATGCTTAACTCAACAAATGGAGATTGAGTTAAAATTACTCTTATCAATTTCATATCAATGACTTGAGAATTTAACAACGGAGTAATTATGTGTATCAAAAGTAAATCCATAGAAAGGGAAGTGGAAATTATTACATAAGCTAATGAATATTGATTACACACAGAATCTTGGAGTAAAATATTCAATGAATTATGTGTAAAGCTGAATGAGTGGAAATTTAAATTTCAAATTCCCTTATCGATTTGGTATCATACGAAAAATACACCCAAGAAATATGTATCATACAATAATGATGTAAATATCTATAAATTAATGTAAATTACATAATGAATAAAATAATGGGCAGTACACACACCACATGTAATAAATAAGTGGTGAACAATGTAAATCTCACGGAATTAAAAGTGAGACAAGAAACCCCTAACTTTGTAATTTTTCCTTGCTCGAGGTTAATTTAGCCTCATTTATAATGGTGAAATAATTGTTATTGAATTATAAAAGGATCATATACATTAATATGATATCATATATGATTTTTTAAAATTGATTTGTTAATAATATCTTAGTATTATCGTCGTTTCGGGTGTTAACTTACACGTTTTGTTTTATATGGTTTGTTACATAAGCCGTGTTTGTTATGGGTATCTTGTATCTTATTCATATAAATAATGATTTCAAGTCCTTTAAACATTATTTTTAATAGTCAAATGATAATTATACCTGAATGGATACGATGGAGAATGAATCTCATCTCATTCGTGGAGACGGTAGTTCGTACGTACGCACGAGAAACAATATCATTGTTTTGATATTATAATAATATATAATTGGATTTTATATCATATATACAGAATAATTATCATGTTATATTTATTATTTACATGAATTACAAATCATTATTATACCCATCAAAATAATAGTGTATTGAATAACAATTACACCACGACGTGGAGACAGAAGGCCCTACTTACGCACATATGGTGACATGTCATTCAAAGGATGGATAGAATACTAAATATGGTTGTACCATATTCATAATAACATAAAAGTATATAAAAGATATTGGATTTATTGTTTTATAATGTAAATAACAAACAAAGAAGAAGTGGAAGAAGAAAGGAACTTGAAAGAGGGTGGTGAAAACATTACCTCTTCTTCGGGTTCTTCCTTTTGATTTGATCAAAAAGGATTCTTATATTGGCTTTCTGATCAAAATAAGGCCTCTAGGTTAAATTGAGGGAAGATGGGAGGATATTTTTTCAGGGTTTGGCCGAGCCAAAAGGCTTTGATTATGATAATTAGGGAGATGGGGGAGTTCCCTTTTATAAGAGGGGTGGGGGCATATTTGGAAAAGCTAGAAATATTATTTTATAATAAATTCATATTCGGTTTATAATGGATCAAAAGTGGATTATTTAAAGGTTAAGCTGGGGATGGTTTGAAATCATTTCAAACAATATATTTTAGATAGGTTGGGTCATTATATTAACCTTATCTTTTAGTTTTAACTCTTAGTTAATTAGTTTGACATTTACCATGTCACTTTGTATTTTTATTTTATATATTTAATAAACATACTATATACATCCAAGAGACCCTCAAGTGGTCCATTAATGATAAAAATATAATTATATATGTCCTTTTGCCGAATCTTAGATTTTTAGGAATACAATATCAATTAATAATATAATTTCTGTTTTAATAACTCTTTTTTTCAATTTTGACACTATTTAATAATTTATTTTTGTTAAAGTATTAACAACATTATTAATTCAAAAAAAATATTTAAGAAATCATAAAATGTCATATTAACCAATAAAATTCATTTATTTCCTTAAAAAATTCAAATTATATTTATTTTAGCATTTATAATACCAATTATTTGATTCTTTCATAAATAAGGAAAATACTCCATCATTATTGTTTCATAATCAAATTTAATTATTAAATGTCTAAAAATTATTAATAAAATAAAATTATGTAGGAAATATATTTATATTTCTAATAAATATTTATAGTCAAAAATCCATCATATATAACCCTATTTAAAAATTCTTTTTCTAAAATATATATGCTTATGACATTTTATTTATTTATTTTAACTTAATTAATATAAAGTTTCATTCTCACTTACATGTAGCTCCATGAGGTCCCAAAATCAACCCAAAGATTCCCATGGTCGGAAATGTATCAAACACCTTGTTTAGGACACGTTTTAGGGTAATTTAGTATTAATATAATATTATTTGTTTACCCTTATTTACCAAATTTACCCTTTAACCATGGTAAATAAAATATTTACCGAAGTAATAATTCAAAATGTATAAAAATAAAAGTTACCAATTTAAAATCTTTGGACATCCTAATTCCAAATATGAAATCCATTTTTACAAATTCAAAACACAGAATTGGAAGAGAATAATTTAAAATTAATTCCCGTTGTTAAAACAAAAAACGTGTTTTAAAGAGATAAAAACTACCAAATGATTGACACTTGTTTATGTTCGGCTTAATAGTGAAATTATGTACAATGACCAACATTGTATTAAATGGTAAAAATATATTTTATATATTCTTTAAAACCACTCAAATTCATAATTTATCATTGTTGATTATTTCAATTAAAAAATTTGTTTTTAATTAAAATTTAGTAATTTTTACTATTCATCAAAATATAAAACTTATCCGAATGGTACTAAAATTTCACCCTAGGATAATTTTGATATTCCGAATCCAAAAATGAAGTCCATTTTGAGAGATTAAATTTATAAAATTACAAGAAGTGGGTATTACTATTCATAACAGCTACTTTGATTTGTCATGGTGTGTTAGAATCTCGAAGTTGCGTACAACACACGCTACTGTATTATTCAAAGAGAATCGTACTATGGAATATTGGGGTGTTACAATTATATCATGTTATTTAGGTTATTCTTCCATGTGATTACTCATTTACCTTCTATTTTATGGTACCATGTTATATCATTTACTCACATGTTAGGATTCATAATCATGTTTATTCCCTTAATGGTATTTTAGGATCACCAATTTCTTTATGTACTCACCAACTGATCCCATGATTTTTTTTGTTCTTGAATGGATTTTTGGATCTTAAGAGGGAAAATAAAACAATGTTTCCATTTTTATTTATTAAAAACATTGTATTCCAAAGACACTAGTCCTTTACGATCCTTATGTTTTAATTATGGGATATTTTGGAATTATAATCATATAATAATATGTGAGAAAGGATTATATATCTATATTTGATATCAAATGGAGGTTTATTTGACCTTTGTAACTTTGATAAGAAAATTTGAGTAAGAAATCTCGGGATAATTCAACGAATAAGAATAGATAATGATAAATATCCAAGAATATTGGTGAAGTATAGATCAATTTTTTATCATGAAATTAAATCACTATCTAGTTACTAAAAATGGATGTGGTTCTTACACATATGTACCTAGGCTTAATAACTCTAAAAAGGTGCATCACACTAGACATTATCATTACCTGGTAATTGATTCCAGAAAATAATGGTGTTTGATACTACTGAGGGATATGCTATGGAAATTCTAAAAACATTTACGAATAATCTTGAAGTATTTTTCAATAGATTGTGATAATGGATGTCCTAGGTTAAAACTAAGGTGTCTAAATTTTAAATGAATGTGTCATGATTTAGAAATATTTTAAGTTATTTTTCATAATTATGTTGTTCCCCAATATTAATATTTTTGCTCACACTATGATGTACGATTTTAGTGAATAATGGGAACCTAGTGGAACTGGTTTGACATTGAATGTGATAGAATTGTTTTTGATGATCAACCAAACATGATCATGAATAGAGTGAAATTTATTATGATTATTCCCAATAAGCTATCACAATATATGATTAACAACACGAAATTTGGGGATATTCTTAATAAGTCAAATAATAAGAGGATCACATTTTATGAAATTTTAAGTGGTAATTAAAGAATATTATGATTTATAAACTTCAATAATGTGGGAACAATCACCAAGGGGAATATCTAAAATTTACGGGAAGAAGTTTTATATATCAAAATAAAGGTCATAGATTCATAAATTTTAATGGAATACGATTAATTTTATGTGTAGAACATGGTAATTATCCAACTCAATTCTGAAAACAATGGTTTATCCAATATAACAAGGAAGGTCCTATATTATACCAAATCATTGAAGTAAAAGGGTCTAATTATTATGAAATGAGATTCAAGAATTATTTTTTTAAAATAATTTTTCCAATGGAATTTTGGATATAATAATCCTGAGACATAAATATATTATGTTGATTTTAGAGATATATATGTTTTAATGATATATTAACTAATGTATTCCATCATGTGTTTAAAACATTAAGTTTTATCATAAGTACACATTATTAAGCATCCCCCTTTTTGGTTTTAAGTAATTATATTTCAGAGTGACTAGTGAAATTTCAGGAAAAGTTTTTTTATCTTGAATTATATACAACCTTTTGGTTTAATGTAAATGATTACATTAGAATAGTACTATTTTATTTTTTATATGTACTTCTAAAGGTTAAAGTATAAAATTTTACATTAAATAGCTTCTTTCATGTCGAGGTTATTGAGATTATTTGGTATATAGGTTCATTCTTTAAGGAATGATCGATGTTAAACATTGGGTTTAATTGTCGAGTTTTTTAGATCAATAGATTCATACTAATTTTTAAAATTATCGTACTATGGTATAACCATTTTAGTTTTGATAATGGTATAAGTGATAACATGTTAATATTTTATGGATCTTACAATTTTTTTAAAGTTATTTTTAGTGCTTCAAGCATTAAAAAATCATTTTCTTGATGTTCATTTCTTAGAGTAAGAGTTCAAGTGGAAATATATCAAATAATATACAATGTATTAAATTTTACTTATGAAATTGATATATATCAATTAAGTATATTTTGTTATATTATTATACAGTAAAAGAACTCTTCAAATTAAAGAAATGTATCTTGAAACAAAAATGTTATCATATTATCTTCTTCAATGATGAATAAGAGGGTATTTTAAATCATCATAGATTTATGGTTTTGAGGTCCTTAGATATCTATTGATCATTCACTTTCTTGTGATCAATGATCTCTATCAAACTATATAATGATTTATTCTTTTATTCCACATCCATATCATTAATATCCAATAAATTTACCCTATATATAAACCAAATAATGTATCATTATATATGAACTTTTTAAATACCTTACTCTCTTATCAAGAGGATGTCATATAAAACCTTTTTATGATGTAATTTTACAACAATGTTTTTTTCAATTGTTAAATCCTTGATTAATGAGATCAAGATTAAATTGAAAGGATGAAATTTATTTAAGGGGGTAGAATATAACACCCTGTGATTTTAAAATAAGAACGTAATATTGTATATTGAATATAAAAAACAAAATAATAAATAAAACATAATGTAACACATTGATTCTTTATGAAATATTTCTATTTAAATAATTTCAATCTCTATGATAGCTTACAATGAATGAAAAATTGTGTTTAAATAAAACGGGATACTCTATTAAAATATAATTACTTAGAATTAACAATTATAATCTATAAAATTATTTGGTAGGTATGAATATGAGTAACTAAATTATTAAAATTATCTGGTTTATTTTTTTTAAAAATTTAATGGTTATCTATTGACTAGAAATAAAATAAGAACCATTTGAAAAAAACATTTTTTGAGAACTGTATTTTACTAAAATGTGGTTTAGTCAAACTTTTCATAAGAAAATAATATCAATTAATAATAATTATAGTAATATTATTTAAAAAAAACTTTATTTTTGAAATAATAATATCTAAATTAAATAAATGATTATTTTTTGTATTTGTTAAAAAATATTAGTTTTTAAGTGAATAGTTAAAAATAGAGATTTTGTAAAAAATTATTTTCTTTTCAATAAGTTAATTAATTTAAAAGAAATATTATTTTTTGAATATTATTTCATGTAATTTAAATATTTTTTTTAAAAAATTAATCAACTTATATTATTTTTAATCAACTTAATGCTGAAGGTTAATGTAGGTTTATTTATGAGTATAAAAAACTGGTTTTTCTAAAATCTGTTTTAAAGTGCATCATATTTGTCGTAATAAATTAATTAAAAAAACCTATAATGAAGTGTATTTAAATAAAATATAAATATTATATAAAATTAAAAATTTATTTTTATTCATAAAATTAATTTTATTAGTCATATAGTTAATATAAAATCATCTTTCGCTTAAAAAACACTTCTTGAAAACCCTCTTTTTCATCGCATATGCAGATTTAATTTTAAAATTAAATTTTACACATCTGTGAATTGAATTTGGTAAAATGGACTCCATATTTGTAATAAGTATAATTAATATTATATAATAATTTTTACATTTATTACCATAATGAATAGTAAAATAGTAAAAACTATTTACCATAGTTAAGGTAAAAATGGGAATACTAAGAGGTTAAACTAAAAATATAAGGGTTAAAAAGGAACCCAAACTTGTATAATTTATATTTAGACCGTATAAATTATAAGTTTATAAAATGGTCTATTTCAGGTCATTTGTTTACAAGAAAAATGTGGGTTTAATTTTTTCTTCCCAAAAAATCCAAGTGTGTCCTCTCCCCTACATATAAAGTCCACCCACTATCCACTGCTTTGAAAAATTAAAAAATACATTTTTTAGGATAATAACTCACCATATAAATTCCATGATTCATTCCACTCATCTTATATGAATTTATTTGGTCATACAAAAAACATATGAACAGTTTTACTGCAAACAAATATATGTTTTCTAAAGAAGTTGTAACGTTCTTAACTGAGCATTTTATTTTGTTTCATTTTCTAATTCATTAAAAAGTAATTAAAAATTTATGATATAATAACCTAATTATATTATATAAAATAATATTTTTTTACTTTACCTTCATTACCTAAATCCATACCCTCTTCTATCAAATCAGAATAAAAACTGTTCATCACGTGTATGACATACTACCGCCTCACGAACCAATATGATTCATTTTCCATAAACACTTACCAAGGATGAATCTAATGATTTATATAATGTTTATATATGATATTAATAACATAATTATACTTTTTAAATTATAATAATATATATATATAAACATTCCATTCCATAGAGTATATGATAATGTCGTTCACGTGTATGGAAGACTACCATGCCACAAAGTGAAAAGATCGTTTTTCACCAATAAATTTCATGAATTTTAAAAAATATTAATTTTATTTTAATATCTGTTATAAATTTCATTTTTATAATTCTTAAAAATTAATATAAAATCCACTTCATTACCCATTCACCTGTTAGGGAAATTATGTCGCTTTGGTGTACGTACGACCTACCTTCTCCATTAATCGATGTGAATCATTATCCATGTTCAAAATTAAATAATTAATACAAATAGGTATCAAATGAAAAAATTATATTTATAACATTAATATTATTATTTACATTATGTGAATATAACCTATATTCTAGATCTGGAACATTCACGACCAAATGTGTAAGAGAAAAGAAGGCATTAACACCCAAATCAATAGTGATAATGAAATATTTTAAATGAATGGGTAATACAATGTTATAAAAGAATCATATATGATATTATAAATAATAATATTATTATATTATAATTTAATAACTTATTTATAACCACTATACATAGTCATAAAATGTGATAATTTATAGGATAGCATGAGGTAAGGGGTTTCTAAATCAATTTCCATTCATTGGGTTATATGTCTACTTCATTGATTATAATATTCCAAAAATAGTTTTGAAATTAAATTTTATTTATTTATGATGTATCTACACTATATATGTGTGTGTATAAATTTTTTTTTCACAAAATAGCCCCATTTATTATCTTCCAATTCAATGATAAGATTATTGTAATGGGTTTTCTGCCTCTGTTTTCCTTCTTTCAGACATATGTCATGTTATAAAACTATCTTCATTTATGTGGGGAATATAAAAACCCTTTGACATATAATATCATAAATTTATTTACTATCATTATGTCTTATGTTTCATTTAATTTTATTCAATTATGGATCTTACGATTAAATTTTAATGAAGTTGTAATGGTTTATGGTACAAAATCATCATTTATTAGAAATCATTACATTTATACTTCTTATGATGAGATATTATTACCAATATCTCATGAAAATGATATGGTTTCTTCTCATATATTTATGTAATTAGAATACTTGTTTTCAATTCATTTTCCTCCCTTTATGTTCTCAATAGTTCAACATATTTTATTTATTAAATTCTAACTTATTTCTATCTTTGATCAGAAATATATTTTCTTCCAAATTTTGTTTTCTAATTTTTTTCCAAAAATATATTACTATGATTGTTTAATGTTATTTTTTCCCTTAATTGGATTCATAAATTAACTAAAAAGGAATCATCATAGAATTTTTCCTAAAAGGACCTGTTTTACATTCCTTACATGAATTTGAAGGGAATCATTGTCTTGTAATGTATTAAGCATGAAAAGAAATCTTCCTCCATCATGAACACATGATGTTTTAAAGGTTCTTATTCATGTTTTAAATTTTATTTTAAAAAAATATTTTAAATTATGTTGGAGAACATTTTAGATTTTAAATATATATTTTCATAATTAAAATGACATTTTCTTGAAGAAATGTTTAAAGTGATCTTTCAAAATAATTTTTAATCTATAATGATATCCCTTGACATTACTCAAGGAGAAAATATTATTTGACCCAAGAATGTTTTTAATATTTTTAAAGTATTTTTATTATCAAAATAAACATTGATGTTGTGGATTGATTGAAAATTATAAATATTTCTCTCTCACACAAATATACCTAGACAATTCTCCCTTCCTTTAGTGGAGTAATACATTATAGTTGATCATTTCTCAAATGTATTCATTAAGAAATTTTGTTTTAAAATTATGTGAATAAATATTATTCTTCCCATTCCATTTTAATGGTTAATTATTATGTTATGCATTTTGATTTATTTACATTATGTGGAACACATGTATCATGAACATTTTATAATGTGTGTGGCTAGATAATGCTCTAATTCATAATCTCATGAGACATCATATATGGGATTAGGGAGTAAACCTAATCTATTTTGGGATATTTTTCACAATGTGATATTTTTTAGAAAGGTATCATTGAATCATGTTTATATCTTGTTTTTGTGTTAATTACATATTTCCTATGATGAAATTTTATTATGATATCATGTTCTTTAAATTATTATTCCATGTGATTACTCATATACATTCTCTTGTATTATATCATGTTACACCTTTTATCTAACCTGTTATGCTTCCCTATCATGTTTATTCCCCTATTGGTATTTTTAGATCACCTCTGTCCTTATATATTACCACGGTTAACTAATTAAATATCTATAGATAAAATATAACTTAGTAGATCACTACAAATATTAAAATATAGATTCCATGTTTTATTTATTATGAACTAAGTATTTGAAATAAACTAGGTCTTTATGATCCTTGTTTTGTAATTATTGGGTATTTATTTTTATGATTCAAGTAAAAATATTCGATAAGGTTATTGTCACAATTGATATATTTCATTAAATACAATAATTAAGGGTGGAAATTAGTCAATCCAAAATGCAACATGATGAAATCTTAGTACTCATTGAGACATCAGAGTTCTGTCTTGGAATATCAGCCTAAAAACCACTCATATTTTGGTAGTCAGATCCGAGATCGATCACTGAGAACCAACTGTATCATTGAAACTAAACAAAGAGGTCTTCAATCCTCAAGGGATATTTATTTATTTTTTTTATTTTAGGTGATGATAATCAACACAATTCTTCAAGATCCCATTCAAATATTTCACAAACAAAACAAGAGTTTCCCAATGGGACACAATGGGTATAATAAAAAAAATTACCTCCAAGGTCCTCTAATGGCACCATCAACTTCCATATCTTGGTAAGGGTTATCTGATATGATGTAGAATATATTGGTATGGTACTATGGTTAATTTAAATTTATAAGTCCATCTCCCACCTTGGAGGTAGCCCCAAAACATTCTCGAGAAATATATCCATAAATTCTTCCACTACTAAAGGAAACAAGATGCCTGAAAAGTCTAATATTCCAAAGGAAAAACCATCAAACTGATGGGTTATGGGATACATCCTCTATCCCATAAGGGTCACTAACAAAAACCTAATATCTCTCTCACCCATAAAGGATAATATTGTCTCGTTTTTTAAGTCACCTAAACCATCTATAATGACAGTCAATCTATGCCCGAACCATGGAAAACTAGTTCGTAACCAATATGAAATCATACTGTTTAATTATGATGGAAAACATTTTCCAGGAAAAACCCTCTCCACAATGCACCATATTGTAGTGCATACATATAACCAATATCTAAGAATCACATCCAGTCAAAACCTATATAAAATATAATGTGCTAAGGTGTCAATGGGGATTCATATCTCTCATACAAGGGATATGGAAATGAAGTGGTGACTCACACATATGTCTACAAATACTAGGATAAGTTCATAATAAACATATATTTTATATCAAATCATCTCATATGCTTCTATATTATAAGACTCAATGTCTTACAATAGCCTGTTACCTCGACGGTCGTCACCATAATCATGGAATTGTATGTCTGGTGGTGGTGGTTGTGGATGTAGATCATAAATTCACCGTCCAATGATATATCATATTCCTAGAGATTCTTCTTCCTTTATCACCTCCATGGGGCCTCCCTAAACATTCCTAGAATAAACCTAATCATAGAACAACCTCTATCATGGTGTTCCATCAACTACCTACCTACCCTCCTCAGCATGGTGGATTTGGAAATGAAAAACCATGTGAGCTCACCCATTACTGGAATAAATAAACCCCTCTACATTTTGATTTTTTCCTCTATGTGAACCATAAACCACATGTCCATGTTAGTGATACTATCCCCAAGAAGGTTCACTACAATAAGATCCTGTCGACTAGTGCATGGTAGCTGATGCAGATGACCAGAACCCATGATGCCCACTACCAGATCTAGCTTCCTAGAATCCCTGTGAAAGAAATGTCTCTATCACAAGTGCCCACTCTAGAACACCATTATTGGTAAGAATATACAAGGGAACTACACTAGAAAGGTTGTCTCAATGGAGACCCTGACCAAAATTTTGTTTCCATTGATAACCATCATACAACATGCAGAGGAAGTATCACATAATGTTAGTGAACATCATGGAATAATAAATAACTATCATACTACCCTGATGGGGCTCTTGAAACTCTTGAATCCAAATTGAATACAATCATAAGGGGTAATTATATTCATGGAAGCAATGCTGGAAGTTATTATATGATTTAATCATCTTATCATGAGTCTATAATACTATAACTGATTATAGAAAATATTCTCTATTGAAATGACTAGCTGCCCATGAAACTATATGATCTGTCGGGCTATGCATGAACCTGGAGGCTTGGATCACAAACTCATACCAATCCTTTTCTACTTGGGGATATGGATCACTACAAAACATTAGTGACCTATGGATAAAGAACTCACGTCGTGCACTAATACTATATGAATCCTTTTAAACCTTATTGGAACTAACTTATACTCAATTAGAAGGGGCGGTTCTATAAACCATTCCAGAGGAATATCCTCCTAAGATGTCCCCTGAACTGAGGCCTCACCACTCAATGGATCATTACTATCCTTCTAAATCTTTAACCTAGTTGGATATATTTATAGAGGCATACTAAAAGTTATCATGACGTAACATAGTAATATGAGCATATATATATGGGGTGATGACACAAGAAGGACACTAAAAGTACTCGATATTAATTTATTCATGTACCATTGATCGTTGTGACTAATTACTTGGTATGATGAGTTAACAACAAGTTATTTAGTGTCATGGTGAATGGATATGTTGGTTGAAACACCAAAACTGGTTTCTATATACTAGAAGTCATTATTTGAACAATTTAAAATTGTTTCCTGAAGTCCCAACCATTCTCATAATGGTAAAACTCAATAACCTCCCCAAGAAATAATCTCCTCTAATACCACTGTATAATTACCCAGTCTATCGAGACCAACCTGGCTGGTGAAAGGCCGAGCTCCCACAAACACAAGACCACCTCCATTAGACTAGGGGATAGAATCAAATTCAATGTTGGAATAATGTAAATTGGATGAAATTTCCTATTGTACCTATCCACATGCACTAAACCACATCCATGCAATAGTATATAGGTATAATAAAAATGAAAACAATATATAATTTAAAGAATGATTGAAATACCTATATGGGAATACATTAGATTATGATAGAATATAATCAAATTATAATATGGGAGAAAATGCACAGACATAAAAGAAGTCCCAGCATGGCGAAAACTATAATAAGGAAAGATAAGAGAACCCATCTCAGAATCTACAAACTCAACCACTACACACAATCAATGCACCTGAGTATACCTATGATCATTCAAAGTCAACACAAATTTTTCCATCATCTTCATAAGACATGACATGTATAGGAAAAACCCATTTAGGGGTGAGTATATACATACCCTATAAGATTCCCCAAAACTCATAGTGGAGAAATATAGAGATATGATAGAAGTATCTAGATTAAAGAAAAGAAAGAGGTAATTTAAAACCTATAATATATATATATATAAACACATAAAGAAACCTAAAAGAGAGATAATGTGGATCTCTGTCTCACTACCTAGCCCATGATGACGAGTTTTCCTATATCTCCAAGCACATGGGCACGAACCGAAGATTATAACAACATCTCAAGTGTTTATCCAATGATGTCATGAGGAAGAGCCACACCACATCAATGCTCCATATGTTGAGGGGGGAATCTCAAATATAGGACCCACACACTAGTATTATAGGGGGATTACACTATGTGGATATGTAAAGAACCCATGCCGCGATGTAATTGAGGGATACCACTCTACAAATAGGTAGAGGACCCCTTGTTTTATGTGAAATTGGATTCCCCTTAACAGATAGTTATAAGACCCATTCCCTAATGCTACCATTGAATTAAAATCATTAGATAGGTGGAGGAACCACATCCTAATGAAATAGGTTGATATCCCTCTGTATATCTCCGATAGAGTACCCACATTCTAGTACGTTAGGGGGATTCCACTAAAATTATGGAGGAATGATGTTGTAGTACCTCAGGGGGTTCCACTGGATAGATATTAATAGATTACCTACACCCTAGTGAGTTATAGAATTTCACTCAATGTATGGAGGACCCATGCCCTAGTCTACCATGGGGGTTCCACTCAACCAACGTATCCAGTTTGGGGGACCTGCACCTTGGTACAATAGGGGGTTTCTAACCCCATCCCATAACACTGATGATTCTTCTTAATCACTGTCATCATCAAGCATTGCCTAAATAAGAATAATTTTTGGAACATTCCAAGAAATATCTTGAAATACATTATGAAGGATATCATTACATTTTAGTTGAATGAAATTTTTTGATCCGCTACACTCAGTCCAAAATCTGAGTCAAAACAAAAGAGATATTAGAGGAAAACATTCGAGAGGGAACTACACAATGTGTATGGGACTCACACAACATGTGTTCCCACCTCACTACCAAGATGATTTCTCCTATTGGCATTTATTGAAGAAAATGTCATCATACAAAGTATTGACTAGTTCTACATGGTGTGTCTCATCTACCCAGTGCATAACGATGTATTTCGAGAAGTTATTATAATCTTCGATTCGTGCCCATGTGCTTGGACATGTACCAACCCATTCCTATTACTAACACGTTCACATGTACTCCCATAGTATATGGAAATTCATCCTATATAGGGTCCTAAAAGTGTGGAAACAAGAACATAGCTTGTCCAAACAAGGAGAGTCACAAGTTGCGTGGGCCTATACACACAATGTGTGAACCTAATCTTCCCCAAAACCCTAGCACTACTACAAAGGGGGTTACATAACATGTGTTCTTGGACTAGACAATGTGCAGTTGAGTATTCTAAAAAAACTCAACTTATAAACATAATTATCTAGATCTATCCTCCATCCACAATTATCACTCTTTGACAACTCAATTTCTTCTAAAATTAATGGTAAAGAACTATCCATTTATTTCCCGATCTCAGGTTGATGGAAATCTGAATTTTTTGACCCTTACAACGCACATAGTGCCTCCTAACGCATCCCCCATCGCCTTTCATTGCATATCTTGATCTCAGATCCATGGAGGCCTCACCAACTTCATGAAACATATCTTGATTCATCTGAAAAGAAAAAAATCCCAGTTATTGTTTTCCAATCCATCACAAATTGGGGGGGGGGTGTCAATCATTTTTGAAACCACAATGACAAAGTCAAACCATATGCCCATGGGTTTAAAGTGAAGATCAATGTGTAGAAAAGAATTAGAACACATTCAATACTTTATTAAATAAAATTATTTGATAATAATCATATAATAGTGATAGAAAGTGTGATATAATGGCTTAGAAATCATAATATAATTTAAACAATCAAATTCATGAAACAGAACATGTGATGAATAGATAACACAAATCAAATGAAGATAAATAAATATTCATGCTCAATAATTTAATCAAAAAGGAGAAATCCAAAATTTATGAGACCTACCTCGATTAAGTTTCACACATTGTGAATAACATGTTATTTTGTGATAGAGAATACCCACTATGTTTTATGTATCTTGATCAACCTTGATTAAATCATCATATGTTATCTGATGTTTATTTACCTATGTATAACATTCTCTTCCACATATCAGATCATGAAATTGTTATACAGATCACCCAAGAATTTTTTCACAAGGAAAAATTTAAAGAGGGATGGTTAGATTAGTTATATTAAATAAATTAATTATTTGAATTAATTAATTCATTTAACATATCATCTAACAACTACCTCAACCTAATGTTCGACATAAATCAACCTTAGGTCGCACATAGGGTAAACCCTGTATTCATGAATCAACTATGGTCTCAAATTTATAATCCAAGTATTTTAATTGGATATATATAATTAATTATGAATAACCACAAGTCATTTATACTAAAATATTAAATATTTTGATAATATAAATTTAGGATTCAGTAGGTCTCAGAACCCCATACTATCTCAGCTCTAGGTTCTGAAAATATTTCCAAGTATTATAAGAAATTAGCATCACTATAGTTATATTAAGAGATACCTAAATGATTTTTTATCTACACATCTCCCCACATGCTATGGGTCCTAGTTTTATAATAATACAATCCTAATATGGCTTTAGGTAATAACCTAAGGGATCTTTTTGAAGATGTAGTATAATTATTAACCTAGAGTTTCCAGTTTACTTATTATTTTACCTCCTCCAAAACTATTTTTAGAATTTTCATTTAGAAACATTTGTATCTCATATATAATAAAATTTTATTATATTTATGTTATAACCATTTCACATCTAATTATCCTTCTAATGGAAAATAATAACATGACTCATTCATACATGCAAACAACCACCACGTGAGATGATGTATTTCATTTTTCATCATTAGCTCTTATGAGTGGTCATAATAATGGATCAAAATGGAATAACATGGAATATATGATATAAATTTAATTATTTAATGGTAAACAAATATTCTACCTCATTATTTACCATCCAATGAAAAATAAAAATATTTCTCATGCATATGTGCGAACAAACCACCTCATGAGCTGATGTATTTTATTTTCAATCACTACCTCACATGGTTGAAATATATTATGTCAATTTAAATAAATATTATGATATTTAAGATATATTTATCATTTTTTGAAGTTGAAATAATACTTAACTTCTCTTCGTCATGTTCATTGAGAAATTGTAACACTGGACATGTTTACATACAGAATACCATCTCCATGATTGTAACATAATTATTTTTTCACAAACCCCTTTCATGGTTTGTTATAAAAATATACATAATTCATAAAATTGATAATTATAACATGATTTATATTATAGAAATTAATTAATCTGGAACTATTTGACCATAATCAACATTCCTAATCCATTTATGACTTATAAGTTGAATGCTCCCTAAATGTCTGATGTGATATTAATCAATTAATTAAGTATAATATAGATATAATAATGTATTAACAATAATGGTAAAATTATTTAAAAAAGTAAATATTTAACATGGTTTTATTATTTAGTATGATAAATAATGTATGTAAAAATTTAGACTCAAGGTAAAGAGATTCTAGTCTAAATTTTCTTTCACTGAGAATTATGCTATTTTCACAATATGTTTTATTATCTATGGAGTATAAACTCTTTATCAATCTAGTTTATTATTTTAATACAAAAATTAATAATTTTCAAAAATACATTAATTTTTAATTCCTTCATAGATTATGTAGTTCAAAATTTCTGAACTCGTCAGATATTTTACATTAAAACTTCATTTTAAATGTGTAAAAGGTTTTATTATATTATTTATTTATATAAATATTTCTTAAAATGTTTGAAAATATATTATTAATATTATAAAATGTTTTTTAATAGTTAATTTATACAATTTATATCTTTATTTTGGATGTTTTTAAAATAAATTTTTTAAATATTTTCCAAATGGGGTTTTTTATATTTTTACAAAATTGTGAAAGGAATCCCTTTTAATATATATGACATGAGTGAAATTTGTTGACATTATGACTGTTATTATTTAATATTATTCCTCTTCATGTTTTATTGTATTTCCAAAAATTTCTTATTTACCATTCTTTTAGTAATTTTTGTTTCAATAGTTTTCAAGAAAAATTTATTATTATCTTTTTTATATGTGAAGTCTGGAATTAATTTTTGATATGTGTTAAACTAAATATTTGATGATATGTTATGAAGTAAATGGAATATTTCAGGATTGTTATATATGAAATGGTATTTATAAATTATTTATAATGATAGTTGATCCTGATATAGTTCTTTAATACTTTATGTGATGATTTTGTTTTATAAAGAATTTTGTTGGAACTAACTGAGTATATTATTCAATTTGTAAGTGTTATTTTAATGGCTCATATATGGCTTTAATTAATATGACATCCCATGGAACCTATATAAAATTTATTTTATTGAAAATAAAATTTTCATGGAATGTTTTGATTTTATAAGGTAATCTAGTGATCTTTTTTTTAAAATGATTGTTCCCTTTAGAGGTAAAGTCATGTTTTCAGAAAATGATTTCATGGGTTCTCATGTCTTTTTAGGAAGCCCACAAGATTTGAAGTTTTACTTTATGTTTTCTTAAAAAGGTTTTAATTAAAAAATTTGGGTATTAAAGCTAATTTCATGTGTATGTAAATGTTTTTTTTTTCAGAACACAGTTTTTTATTTTAAATGAAAAATCTCTTGGATAATATCACTATTTTGAAATAGATGAATTTTTTTTTTGTGTTTTTTCCTTATTGAGATTTATTTTTCTCATCTGACATTTTATGTTATTTTTTCATAGATTTTAAGGATGATTAAAAATTTTAATGATGTCAGAGTGCTAGATATGGATGTTTTCTTGAAAAAGTAAGTTTGTTATTATAATGAACTCTTTTCATGGAAAAAAAGTACACCACGTGGAAATTATCACTTTGAAAGTGTTTTTAAAAATTATCTAAAACTAAAAACCTAATATTAAATTGGGTATTAATGTGATTAAATATTTATTTTTGGTGTTGTAAATTTTGGATAGCTATAATTGGATCAAATATATCAGTATCAAATAAAAAAATGTAAAGATTATATTTTTAACATCAAATATAAATGTGTGGGTTTTGAGCTATTATTTGTTCTGAGTGAATTACATCTATATTTTTTTATATTTAAGAATGAGAATGAAGATGATTATAGGGGTTATTGGGAGATGATAAAAGTTGTGATTGAAATAGTTTCTTCTCTGAAAATACATTTGTAAGCAATATGAAAATTGGAAACTACACTATTGGTGATATGTGTTTTATAATTTTAAGGAATTAAGATTTCCATGTGTAATTTATTCATATTTTAATTTAATTATGAGGAATAATAATTCAATAATTATGGTGTATCAAAGTGAAATTTATATAGTTAGAATAAATAATAAGAAAAGTTTACTTCAGTTATTTTGTTGAACTCGACCATGTGTTGTGTTGAAAATGAATGATATAGAAATTAGGGGTTGTTTCATGAAATATGATTTAATTGATATAAATGGATTTCCATTTACGATAATTTCAGAATAACCCACAGTGAAAAGGTTTATCCACATGAATAGAGTATTGAATATAGAATAAAATTAATGCAATAACCTGTGAGACTGAGAAAATTGAAAAAATAGAAAAGTGAGAAGAAGAATGAAGTTCTTATTGCATGTTATCATGTAATAAGATAGCTAAGAGATGTGTGAGAGATCATAATTAAAAATAATAAGAGAAGGTGGAAGCTGATAATAAAGATTATAATCTCAAATAACACATAGTGAGTCAACCCAAGATAAATAATAAAGACTCTCAATGAAGAAGGAGAATTGAACTAGTACTATATCTTAGAATATGTTGGGTTTTAAAGAAGAAGAGGAAGGATAATAAGTGGTAAAACTATTATACTAGATGGATATAGTTATGTAATGAATATAAATAATAATTATAAAAATTGATATATAATAAATCATTTATAAAACCCATAGTCAGTCAGGTTCCTTGAAGTGTTAAGTTTAGTTATTCTAGTAACATATTCTGAATAAGTTCTAGAATATGTTGTTGCTGGAGTACTGACTAAGTTGCAAGTAATTTTATTAAATATCAAAGAGATGTTGAAGACTCTAGATAAAGATTAATATCATAATTTATAGGTGTAGTAACACCCCTAGAAAACATTTCTGAACTAGTTTGGGATGACGACAGATGAAATATAGCATGTATGTTGAACATTTGAATATTATGGAATGAATTATAATTATCACAACACTTGTGTAATATATTGAATTAATTTCACCATTTTAATATGACTAAACTAGTTTAATGACAGTCCTTGGCCACCCATTTTAATTAATAAATATATAATTGTTTGGAATCTATATCTAATCAAGAGTCAAACATGACAGAGAGTAGGTTTTTTACCTCAGGGCTGAACCACATAAAAATTATTTATTATAATTTCCTATTAACATTTTTCATTATATATGGTTTTGGATTATTGGATAAAGGGTGATATGAACCATTTTTTCATTAACTAACCATATAGGTTCGTAATACAAAATGTGGAAAAATAACTCAAAAGAACAAATTGGTTTTTTGTAAAAGATTATGACCACACCAAATTTACCCGCAGGTTTGTTTTTATAGTTTTATTGGGACTCTTATAGAACTATTATTATGTTCCCAAATATATAGAAAATTTATTTTTGTATCTTGTTTAGGATATATTTGATTCTCATTCACTATTAAGAATAATATTTATTGGAACGTCCTTGTTTTAGTGCTTATAAAGTCATGTTAATTATATTTTTATTGATTTTTATGCTTTCTCATATCATTTTATACCATAATTATGTTTTGTGAAATTTTGGCTAAGTGATAGAAATTACTACCACAACAACTTAGTCACTTCCTGCAATGACTCACTATTAAAGATGAGTCACTGTGAGGAAAGACCCATCATTAGAGACAAGTCACCATCCGGATAGAAATTTTGATAAATAAAGAAAATACCTACCACCAAGATATTTGGCTATGTGTGAAAATGAAATACCATTAAACATAGTCAGTACCAATAAATTTTGAAAATTGATGAGAAGACCTTCCACCAATTGTTTCACTATCTAGAAGACTCACCACTAGGATGAGTCACCGTTAAGCATGAACTACCTTAAGATGACCAACCATTTCCCTAACTCACCATAGACCTGAGTCACCACCAATGTTTCTCAATACTAGAAGAGTCAGTGCCACTATTCTGGATATTAAATTAATATTTAATAATGTCTATATTATTGAATTTAATTTTGAGTGTTATTTTAATGATTTTAATTAAACTATTGATGTGATACATTAGTGTCTTTAGCATTCTATACGAGGAGTAAAAGATCTTGATGATTTTTATTCAAATATTTACTCCTACAAACTAATGATATATTAAGAATAAGACACCCTCATGTGTACTAGAAGTGACTTGGAAAAATATTTTCAACAACAGTTATAGTTTTGTGAAGTGTGTTGCCTTGATAAAAATATCACTTGTTGCATCTTGTCTACATTTTACTGTGTGAAATAGGATCATAACAACCAAACAGATTCCATCCTACTAACATAAGAGTATATATTACAATCATTGTTTTATTAAATTTTCATTAACTAGACTTGAGCTCTTATACAAGCTATATCCTATAAGTACTAAGATTTATAGAAACTTAAACATATAAAAATCATTAATTCATTATATTTTTTACTTTCCCCATATATTTCATGAATTTATTTTCAAGTATTGTGTGGTATTCCATATATATTAAACACACACTAACACATTTTATTTATCTAGAAGATATTAGATACCTTTTTACTCTCTCTTTACAAATTTTTATCCAATATTTTTTTGGCAGAAGTCCTTGTGTTGCATATGTTTTCTTTATTCCCTTGATTATTATAGAAGTGATCCTTCTAGGTATTGGAAATCCAATTAGATATTGTTTATACCCAATCCTTATTATAGATCAGGATTATTTTATATAATATTTTTTTGAAGTTGGTGATTTCCAAATATAGGGTATTAGGTCTCGCCTTAAAACTAAACATCTTATATTAATTATGTTGTGTGTTTTGTTTTGTTTCATTTCAAAGCATTGAACTAAATTTTTTAAAAAATAGAAAAACCAAACCACTACATTGATAGTTTTTTATAATAGGTGTTTATTTAAGATTCTGATTAATTAAATTTATATCAAATGTTAATGTAGGTGTCATATTTTTTAAACTGATACTTAATCAATCTTTGAGAAATATTTTTAAAATCAGTACTTATATTGATCAAATATTTTTGTTAGATGGATTGTTTTAATTAAACTAGGGGATATTATTTAATTTTTTCTGGAACAGAAATTTTATTGGCTACTAAATTCTCCCCCCTCATATACTCTATCCAATATTTTGTATCAATGGTTTTGAAAAATATTTTCAAATTTTATTTTTAGTTCCGTTTTAAGGATATTGAATTTATACTAATTATAAAATTAGTTATTTAAATGGATAATAGACAATAAGGATATTCTACCAATAGAAATTCATTTCTTTAAATGTAATAATTATTCAGAATGAAAAATAAAAATTAAAATACGTATTGAACGTTTGGGTTTTGAAATATGGTCTTTTATAGAGGATAAAAATGAATTCCCTATGACTGCTAAGAATACATGGGATGATGCTACTAAAAATGATTATAATAAAAATTGTAAATAAATGAATGTTCTTCTCTATCTCTTAGAAGATAAATAATTTAATAAGAAATATTCTATTAAAACTACTTATGAAATTTGGGATATATCTATTTCTCATGATGGAAATACTAATGTCAAAGAAATGATATTTAATACTAATACAATTAAATATGATACATTCATGATGAAACACGATGAGATAATATATGAAATGTATCGTTGTTTTAAGGAAATATTGAACATAATGATCTCTTTGTGGAATCCAATGTTAGATAATGATCCAATTATGTGATTTTTGAGATATCTTCCAGTGCGATGGAGAGGGACATCGATTTCATGAAAATAATTCTGCGACATTAGTAAAATAAATGTCCAAGAATTCATTTGGAAGATGATGATGTATATTTAAGATATTAATGTTAAAAAATAATATAATTATGAACCTAATATGAAGTTTTTATCCTTCAATACTATTTTATTAAAACAAAAATAAAATGAAAAGGATCAATATGGAAGCTCTGGTGACAAGGGATCACTAGCCAAAAGTGATAAGGAAATGGCTCAATTGTGCAGAAGCATTAATAAGTTTCATTAGAAGAATAAATTCTTCAGAAAACCAATATATAATGTAAATTATTGAAATATATGGAAATGGTATAAATACTAGAAAAGATATTACAATTCAAAAAATATTAGTAGTTTTGAGTATAAGAGAAAAAGACATATTAAGGCTCATTATACTAAGATAAATTAAAAAAAAGAAGTATGATAATAAGGATATAATGTATAGAAAACCATGAATGCTAAAAGTATTTCTTCTAATGAAATATCCACTAACTAATACTTGTATAATGAATTGAATATTTATAGAGAAAATATGTGCTTCATGAAAAACACATCTGAGGTACCTGTAGTCTCTCAGGTACATAATAATGATCATTCTGGGGATGCTTATAATGATATCGATATTCAAAAAGAGTAAATGTTTAAATATTTCAATATGATTAAAGAAACAATTAATGATATTAAGTATATATACAAAATCTTGTAGAATCAACATGTTTTATATACTAATGTTAAATCCGACATTATTATAGTGAAAGAAAATATTTCAGAATTATTGAAAGAAAATTTAGAACTAATGATTTCAAAAGTGTCTCTAAAGAAATAATAAGATATATTTACATATTAATGATAAATTCTCACTCAAATATTAGAAAAAAAATTTCTCCTAAATATATTATTGGTCCTGCTTACCAACCTGGATAGAGAAGATTTTTGAAGAGAAATTTTGTTCCTAAATTTAATTATAGAAATTATACATCTAGTTTGTATTCATGTGGACCAAATAACAATTTTATATAAATGATTTTAAAATCATATTATAGGAAACCAATTAACAAAACTCTGGTTCCTAAATCCATAATTACTAACATATATGTACCCATAAATTTCTAAGTACCAAAATAATTCATGGTATAAACATTGTTTTGTAGTAATCCTATATGAAGAGCTCATGTGGTGTTCTAGGTTAACTAGACAGTGCATATTCCTAAAATATGATATGATATTACACAAGCATCAAAATCATGATAATGGTTGATGGTGTTCATGTCACCTTTGGTGGAAACACGAAAGGAAAAATCATTATCCTTGACCAAATCAGTAACACTAATTTAGTTTTAATTTATATAGTACTTTTTTATGGTTAAAAATATAATCTTATTAGAGACTCATAGCTAGGTGATGATAATTTTTATTTAAAATTTGAAAACAATGTTTGTAAAAAAATTATTATTTAATTGCATTGTATTTACTTCTTTGGTAATTGAGAATATAAAATTTGTTAAACTTGATTATATAATTTCACAAATTTTTTATTGATTAATTTCCTTTTATATATAATCTTGGATTTGGATTTGAACATAAGGCCAATTTTATAATCCATCACATAGAAATATTACTAGGAAAGGGTTAGTCAAGGATCTACCAAAACATAAATTCTCAAATGATAATGTCTGTAACCATGATCAAAAAGGGAAACATCACAAAATATATTTTAAATTGAAGAAAAAAGTTTCAACTTCTAAACTTTTTTAGTTGGTCGATATGATGTTGTTTAGAAAAACTAGTGTATCTAGTTTATATGGTAAGAACAATGTCTATGTAATTGTAGATAACGTTTTTTGGTATACTTGGGTATTATTTTTTTATCACAAGAGTGAAACATTCTATTACTTTACCAAGTATTATATATCTATATAAAACTAAAGTCTTCTCAGAATTAATACCTAAAGAAATTTCTATAGTCATGAGTATAAAAATAATTAATTTTAATTTTTTGATCACAAAATGGCTATAAACATAACTTCAATTTTCCAAGGACCCCAAGAAAAAAAGGTGTTACAGAAAGAAAAAATAGAAAACTTCTAGAGATATCCTATAAAATGATAAATTGATATGATATATCTCTATAATTTTGGGAAGAAGCTTTTAATATATCCTACTATATAATTAATAGAGTTAATTAGACCTGTTTTGAATAAAAATTCTTATAAAATTTGGTATAATAGTGAATGAATGTGTAGTTACTTATTATTATTATTTTTTAAACATCATTACTCATAATATTAATGATAATCATGAAATATTTTCCTTTAAAATTTAGGAGGGAAGTTTCCATAGTTATTCAACATCATGTAAATCATGTAGATTTTTTAATAAATAAACAAAGACTATGGAAGAGTATATCCATATCATGTTTGATGAGGCAAAAACAAATTAACCTAAGAATAATTTATAAACCCATTAGAATAATTCATATTATTTAAACATAAATGGAAACCCTTCTCATACTAGTGTAAATCCTGTAAAAAAATCATCCAGTTCTGTGGAAATTCTAGAAATAGATCCAAAAATTATAGAATTCCACGACGTGATGAGACATTATTTTTTTATATTTTTAGGACTCTTAAATACCAACATTTAGATTTTGTAGTTAGATACTTATATATGGGTACAAAAACTAGATCTTCTCTAAGAAAATAGGTTAAATATCATGCTTTATTGCCACATCATGAACCTAAGAACATCAAGGATTAAATCAATGTTTAATTCAATGTAATTTATATGCTCTAATAAGTTAATAAATTTTAATGAAATTAGGATTGGGAACTTGTTGATATACACAATGACACATTAATTGTAGGCACTAAATCGGTTTATAGAAACAATGTTCATGAATCCGGTTCAATAGTGAGGAATAAGGCTAGATTAGTTTCACACGGCTATGGTCAAGAAGAGGGTATAGACTATGAAGAAAAATTTTCACCTATATCTATAGATGAATCAATTATAACACTTATTTAATATGTAGTTAATATATATTTCAAATTATATCAAATGGATGGAAAATATATATTCTTGAATTACTATATAGTTGAGTATTTTTTTGTTGGAAAATCCCCCATATTTAAAAACCATCATTTTTCATATTGTGTTTTCAAATTAACAAAATATTTATATGGTTTAAAATAATCTCATAGAGCATGGTTTGATAAGATCAACTGTTTTATTATTTCAAAAGTATTTTCAAATGGAATATATGATCATACAATTTATTATAAATTTATATCAAAATATACTTTATTTATTCAAATCTATTTATATGATATTATATTTGGATCTTATAAAAATTATTTACATACTAAATTTTCGAAAATGATGAAAAACTAATTTGAAATGAGTTTAATTGGTGAATTGAAATTATTTTTAGGATTTCAAATTTTTTAAAATAAAAATACAATTGTTTCAAATAAAATTAAATATACTAAATATATTTTAAAAAATTTTTTTGGTAGCACCAAGAGTAGGGACACTCCAATTATTATCACAAGTAAATTGGATCTTGATGAAATAAAGAAAATTCATGGATCAAACTCGTTAAAACGGTATGATCATAATGATTCTCTACATAACTACTTGATGTCTTGAGAATTTTTTTAGTGAGTGCATGTGTGCTATTTATCACAAAAACCCAAAATAATCACACTAAATTTCTATTGGGAGTATTTTTAAATACCTAGATTATAGAAAAATAATTTATTCTTCTACCCTAGTGGACAAGCTTTTGTCTTAGAGAGTTACTCAGATGCCAGTTTTTGTTGTTTCAAGATAGATAAAAAAACCTCTGGAACATGTCATCATTTGGTAAAGTCTCTAGTATCTTGGTGGGGAAAGAAATAAAATAATGTTTCAATTTCTACTACTAAATATGAATATATAGATTTAGGTAGCAGTAGTGCTCAAATTTTATGGACGAAACACAATTTTCTACACTATAAATATCAATTCATAAATGTACTTTTAAATTATGAATACACAAGTGGTATAAATATTTTTAAAACCCATATATTTCACTATAGAATAAAACAAATTGATGTAAGAATCACTTTATAAGAGATCATTTTAAAATATGTGATATCAATCTTGAATACATTAGAACAGAAGATCATCTTGCAATGTTTTTTACTAATCCATTAATTTCTGAAAGATTTAACTACATCAAACATTAATTTGGAATGAATAATTTTGGTTAAATATAATTTTTCTAGGAACCACCATTGATGTTTTACATGACATTTTTATTTTACCCACTATTGGAGTTAAACCCTCAAATGGTGTTTTACCCAATATTATATTATTAAAAACTATAATAGTTTTAGCCGCCATTGTAGTTTTATCTGATTTTGGTGTTTTACCTATCATTGGAGTTTTACTCACCGTTGGTGTTTTACCCACCGTTAGAGCTTTACTTACCATTGGAATAAACCACAATTTGTTTTGATCCACCATTTCTAATTTCTTATTTAATGATTATTTATTTAATTTAATTACCATTTAAATATCTTATTTCTTTTTTCTAATATATTAATCCCTAAATGATATAAAGTGGGGACTAATCTAATTTTGAGGCACACTCTCTCTCTGTCACACATTTTAAACTTGAGAATCATTGTGGCCTTTCCTCTCCCAACTGTTAGCTATTCCTAGACCCAATTTAATACTTATAAACCACTAAACATAGTCAGAGGGATGTGATTAGTAGATTCATCTCCTAATGAGTTTCATCCATCTAATAAGAAAGATTTGATAATAAAGTCATCTAAATGTTAATCCAGTAAACCTTTAGCTTGAAAAGTTTATAGTAGTACTTGAAAAGGAAGAAAATATTGATTGTTTGCTGGAAATAAAATAATTGGTGATTAAATTTATGCAATACCAGGGATGGGTAGAGTGGATATATAATAATTAGATACCCTTCTATCCTAAGTTAATGCACCAATTATATAAGTCTTTTGAGTCTATCTTGGAGGAATATGATGACTGGGTTAGAAAAAGTAAAAACATACATAAATATGTTTTATCTTTAAGACAATGAGCCATATGCCTGACAGTATCCTAAAAAGATATCTCAAATGAATACCAAGGATCTATTCCAAGTTAAAATGATAACTCTGTGTCTGGGGATGCTTTAGCTAAATAGACTGAATATGGAATTTTACAGATACCAGCTGCAACTGAACTTAATGTTTAATGTAGTTTTCTATTAAAGATTTTTTATCATATGTTGTTTCAAGGAATCTTTATTTCATTACAATGATGGGTCCATATATATATATATATATATCTTATTAATTCTAAATAGAGGAGACAATCTTAATCTATGTGGATATCTAATAACTCATATGATAGAGATGTGTAAGTAATAATCCAGATGAAACTTCATTATCTACCTGAAATTCAATTATTCCATGCATTAATCCAAGGTTTTGGTACATAAATATGATTTAGAAAGTGTAAATTGTGGCAGTTTTTCCTTACAAAAGTAATTTGTAAGAGAACAAAGATATGTTAGAACCCCTAGAAGATGAAATGGGTTGATGATATTAAATGAATTTAAGATTATTTAAATTATTTCTATCAACCAAATAGTCAAAATAATATTTTTGATCCTTTATTAGAGCCATATGAGGTGGTTGAGTACTCAAATGAAGTAGAAGACGGGGATGGTGCTTCAGGTGATGAGGATCGAGTGTTTTGGGTTGATAAATGTAGTAACCTAGAATATCCTAAGATTCCTCTAGTTAACAATTATTGTGATTTTATCCCTCCAATATATCTCACATTTTAGGATAATATTTTACAATAAGGATTTTATGGGGATGAATCTACCGTTTTGGAGATTAACAGTTTAAAATCTCTTCTAAATCATCAAATTAAAATGTTGAAAATGGGAGTGATAACAAAAAAGGTTAGAATGAAAATTTATAATAAGATAATAAAGGAGAATACGAGGAAAAAATTTAAATATAAAATATTAGAGAAATTAATGTGAAGATGTATGTGAGGGTAGTGATGGTTCTAACCGTGATAGGCCAAATGAACATTAGATTCCTAGAACAGTTATCTCTTCTCCAAGATTATCAGTTATTCTTAGATATGTGGATAGATAAATCCTAGTTAAAGATATGGATATAGATTCTATAGGTTATATAAAATAATCTATTTGTTTTGAGTTATCTACATAACTTATTTTTCATCATGTTTATTGTATTGATGATGACTCTAGAGGGCATACATTTGTTGATGAGATAACTGATATGAATGAATCTAATGGGTAGATGGTTGATGAGCCTAAATTTGTTGAGTCTGTAGTTTTTGAGTCTTATGTTGTGTCTTAAATTATGTTGGGACCCATATCATTAGTAATATGATAATTATCCATGGTATGTGAGGTTAGGACTATACTACCCTTTTTCGGATGATGATACTAGTCCACCAAAGCATGGTAGACCTACTATTCCTATTGGAATAGAGATAGATCCTAAGGCATCAATGGTAGAACTGATAGATGATTCTAGAGTACTATATAGTTTCTCTTTATATGTTCCTCTTATTTATGGGTCTTCATAGGCTTCTTACATTGAGGTAGATTATGTACCCCTACCTTCACCTACTATTGAGAGAGTTTCTCCACCCTTACACACTATTATCATTGCTCCTCTGATGGTAGATGTTGTTACCATAGTAGACCTAGAATCATTAAGAGAAAGGATTCTATATTATTTTGGTATGATGATGATAAAATAGGAACCTCTTTTCACTAAGATTAGTGAGAATGATTCTAGATATTTTTTGAGTTGGTGACACATCACTTCTAGCAAAAAATGATGCATCACAATGCAGAAGTGAATATAGAGGGAAGGAGGATAGAAAATGTGATGGGGACTTTGAGGTATACAGAAAATGATATGAGATTCTATTTTTTATTATATGCATATTTTATTAGAGAGGTTTGAGAATATATCCTATATGTATTTTAATTCATGTGATACCACTCCTTATTTGGATGATTAGTGGATCCAAACAGCAGTTAGAGGGGAGCATTGAGTAGTTTCATGTGATGCTCCTGATCACCCTCATTAAAGTGTGAGAAAAATGTAAAAAAATAGTGATCATGTTTATAATATAGTAAGGGAATTTATAAATGATGTATAAAATTATAGAGAAACCATCAAAATGGTAGTTAAGTATTACCTTTCGAGGATTTATACTAATCATTAGTTGACCACTCACTTCATGTTTCTCACAAATAATCATTGGTTGCCTCTTATTACTAAAGCTTTCAATGAGAAGGTCTCCCCATTGATAGAAGTAACTCTTGTGCATCCTTTTTTAATATAAGAGAAATAATATTCATTTAGTTACATGGAGAGAGGATTCCAAATCATTATAGAATTCATAAATTTGATGAATCATTTTCTGCATGTTTTAGTGACTACATTGGTAGCACAAGAGGCCCTACCAGTCACTTGTAATTTGAATCCTATAGTGTCTACTCTTGAGTGTTTTAGGCCATCTATTTTTAATGATCTCAAAGCACCTCTACCTTTTCAATTTTTTCCTCTATGTTTATCTCCATTGGAAGTACTTTGACAGATTCATCTAGTAATCATTTAGGATATTTCACCTAATAGTTCTATCCCTACAAAATCCCCCATTGTTAGCTCTACTCAGGCTTCCACTTTTCTTCATTTTTCTTATTACAAGGTAAATGTAAAATCAAATCTATTTCCCTCAATCCAAAATAATAAGTATTGATCTCAGATAATATATCATTTATTGGGAAGATTGTATGACATTTTTTTGTATTCATTTTATGATATAATCCATTTAACTTTTTTATTTAATGAAAAATCTAATCTTATTCCTATTTTGTTTCCTGGAATTTCCCACTTTTCATTTCACTTTTCTATAAACCTAAATAGGGGAGAATTGTAATTCCCCGACCCGAGTTACCCAGATTCGGTGCATTATTACATAACATTGGCATGATCACAAGAAAGATCAAGTCTCGAAAGACCGATTAGTTTAGTAGCCTTGAAATAACTAGATACATTAATAAATTTTACATTACATCATAAAATTAAAACTACAATAATGTAGTCTCCATAGTCCACACTCTTATCCCCTCATACTATCCATGCAGGTCATTCATAAATCACTTCATCACGTCCTGGGAAAAATAAATTATAGGAATGGGGTGATCTCAAATGCCCACTAAGGATAACAATATAGCGGAAACTTTCCTAAATAAGAATAAACATTTAAGGAAATTTATAACTAAAAAAAATCCTTTTAAACTTGAACTTCAACATAGTATGGAAAAAATAAAATGAAATAATGACATTTACTTATTCACATGGATATTCTACTAATCTAATAATCACATGCAATAACAATAACCACATTCATAATGATGGAATGCATAATACCAGACTATCATAGCCACATAGCCAAGGCCTTGTGCCAAGACTACAAATAAGATTTTTTCAAGGCCTTGTGCCAAGACAATAGTTTGTCTCATGATACCTACCAATGCATCGACGAGCTATAGCGAGCTCCACCCGTCACTTACTTAGTCCAATGCATTCCCATTTTAAAAGGTTTAAATATAACATAAACATTCGTATTAAAACTATTAGACAAAATTTTAATACTTTCTCCATAAACCATGAATGGTATAAAAATAACACATCCACAGTCAAACATATCACAAAACCTTCAATACAATACAAAATTTTTGTATCATAATAAATCAACTTCAAATAAGCTTAAAATCCATCAAAGGATATTGACATAGATGAAATCAAAACTATTTGAGAGAAATATCTCTTTTTTTCTAAATCATTGAAAAGTAACAAATTTATAATGGAAGTAATTTAAAAGAGATTTTTGTATCAAAGTGTCCCATACCACTTTGAAACTTTTGAAAAGAAATATCATTTCAAAACATTCATGTCCATATAAATAAATCCATAAAATCATTTTGAAAAACATGGACATTAATTAAAATTATTTATAAAGATAAATCTTTAAAACATTTAAAATTATGATCTCGATAAAGAGTACCTTTCACAAATGCTTAAAATATTCATTTTGAAATCATTTAAATGTCACAAAAGTATAAAATAAAACATTTACTTTGAAAATATTCTTATAAGATTGTAAGGGAAGCTTTGAAGATTTTATAATGGCGAAAAATAACCGCACACACCGTATAAGTTTAAAAAGACATTCTTACCTTAAATTTGTCGAAAAGGATATAAAGTACCTTGTTTGGAAAACGACGGAAAGATTCATTTCAAAATACTTAAGGGTATAAATGAATTTAACGCATTTTATAGTAAATAGTAAAAATGTTTTTAAAAACATTTTTAGGGAACATGGATGTGGATGATAAAGAGATCCCAGTAGCTAATTACGTATAAACAACCTCAGATAATGAAGAGATTGCGAAATAAACCCTTCCCTTGTACTTTTACTTGGTTGGGGGTAGGTTAACCTCCTGTATAATGGTGAAATAATTGTTATTAAATTATACAAGAATCATATACATTATTATGTTGTCATATATGATGTTTTAACATTGCTTTGTTAATAATATCTTAGTATTTTCATCGTTTCAGGTGTTAACTTACTCATTTTATTTTATATGATTTGTTACATAAGCCATGTTTGTCATGGATAGGTTGTATATTATTCAGAACCAGAATTATATCAAGTCCTTAAACATTATTTTTAAATTATCAAATGAAAATTATACTTGAATGGATATGATAGAGAATGAATCTCATCGCGTTCATGGAGACGGTAGTCCGTACGTACGCACGAGCGACAATATAATTCTTTTGATATTAAAATAATATTTAATTGGATGGTATATATTATATACAGAATCATTATCATGTTATATTTATTATTTAAATGAATTACACAACATTATTATACCCATCAAAATAATAGTATATTGAATAACAATTAGACCACGACATGGAGACGGTAAGCCGTACGTACGCACGTATGGTGACATGTCATTCAAAGGATGGATAGAATACTGAATATGGTTGTACCATATATATAATAATATTACATTATATATGAGATACTAGATTAATTATTTTATAATGATAATAACAAAGAAAGAAGAAGTTGAAGAAGAAATGAATTTGAAAAAGGGTGGTGAAATCATTACCTCTTCTTCGGGTTCTTCCTTTTGATTTGATCAAATGGGATCCATAAGTAAGATTTATAATCCAACTAAGGCCTCTAGGTTGTATTGAGGGAAGTTCAGAGAGTATTTGGGCAGGGTTTTTCCAAACCAAAAGGCTTTTAAAGTCTGAATTAATGAGATGGCGGAGTTCTCTTTTATAAGAGGGGTGAGGGGCACCTTTGGAAAAGATAGAAATATTATTCTATAATAAATTAATATTCGGTTTATAATGGATTAAAAGTGTATTATTTAAAGTTTAAGGTGGTTTTGGGTGAAAAAACACTCAACTTATAGAATTTAGACGGGTTTGGGTCATTATATTAACCATATCATTTAGTTTTAACTCTTAATTAATTAGTTTCACTTTTACAGTGTCTCTTTGTATTTTTATATTATATGGTTAATAAACAAACTAAATACATCCAAGATACCCCCAAGTGGTCCATTAATGATAAAAATATCATGATATAAGTCTCTTGGACGATCTTTAGATTTTTAGGAATTAAATATCAATTTATAATATAATATTTTTTTTAAAAAACTCTTTTATGTCAATTTTGACACTATTCATTAATTGATTTTTGTAATAATTATAATAGAATGATTACTTTTAAAAACGTTAATTAAATAAATACTAACATGTCATATTAGCCTATAAAATTATTTTTATTTATTAAAAGTCTCATATTACATTTATTTTGGTATTTATAATACCAATTATTCTAATTTTTCACTAATTAGTTAATTACTGCATCACCATTGTGTCATAAATAAATTAAAATATTCAATGTCTAAAAATTATAAATAAAATACCATTGTGTATTAAATATTGTTATATTTCTATGGAATATTTAAAATCTAATTTATCTTTTGTATAACCCTATATTAAAAATGTTTTAGTAAATAAACGTTGATTTTAACTCTTTTAACTCTTCTTTGAATTAAATAATTATAAATGTCCTAATCAAATCCAAGTGGACCTAAATGATAATATTTTATTCCTAAGGTTGTTTTTGTTCGAGATACACTTGTCCAACAGAATTACGAACATGTGTTAGGGTAATATTAATATCATTTTTACCCTTAATAACACTATTTACTTTTAACCGTTGTAAATAAAAGTAAAAAGCTACTATTCACCAAAAATTATTTTCATCTCAATGAACCAAATTTTACTACTTGATATTAACCGTGTCTCTCAGATTTTCAAAACTCTACTCACAGATGCGGTAAAATTACGTTTTATGAAAAATTCAGTTTTTTAACTACCACTTAGTGGTTTCACTATTCATCAAAAAATGAAAGTTTCCAGAAAAATACCAAAAATTAGGCCTAAGATATATTTGATATTATGAATTAAAAAATTATGACTATTTGACCAAATTCAAAACATATCAGTTGCATTAATTAATTTAAAAATTAATTCCCGTCGTCAAAAACAAATAGCGTGTTTTTAAGAGATAATAACTATCAAAAGATTGACACTTTTTTTTTGTCTGGTTTAATTGTGAAATTATGTACAATGACCAAAATTTTATTAAATGGTAAAAATATATTCTCAATATAATTTAAAACCACTCAAATTCAGAATTTATCAATATAAATTATTTCGATTAAAAAAGTTGTTTTTAATTAAAATTTTGTAATTTTCACTATTCATCAAAATATAAATATTATCCAAAAAGTTCCAAAATTTCACCTTAGGCTAAATTCGATACTCCGAATAAAAAAATGAAGTCAATTTTGAGAGATATAATTTATAAAATTTCGAAAAGTAGGTATTACTATTCATATAGCTAATTTGATTGGTTGTGGTGTGTGTTAGAACTCAAAGTTGCGTACAACACACACTTCTGTATTATTCAAAGGAAAGCATACCCTGGAATCTTGGGATGTTTAATTTTAAATTTTTGATTTCCCCATTCTAAAAAGTAAATTTATTTAGTCAAATTGAATATATAAAAGTTTCAAATATTGGATTTAAAAACGGTTCACTATTAAAAGTTGGTAAAAGTGAAATACTGAAAATGAATTTGTTCTTACATTATGTCTAAGAAACTCATAATATGGATTCTAAAATTATCATGATTATATAAAGTTTAAAATTTAGTTAATACTATCCATAACCTCTTTTGAACGGCATGTTTGGTAATTCATTGTGTGTTTGAACTCGGTGTTTCTTGTAGTGCAAGTTATTGAATTATTTTGAAGAAATAACACACTATGAAATTTTGGGGTGTTACATTCTCCACTCCTTCAATAAATTGCATTCTCAAAATTTGAAATTGTTCTTAGAAAATAAATGGCAGAATATAGAAAATATCTTTGAGGGAAAACCCACATCAGAAATTGGGTTAATAAAATTTTGTCTTAATAAGAGTAAAAGAGAAATGAAAGGGTCACCACGAAATATTGATATGTATTCAGAGAACATTGGTGGCAATTAGAGACATAAAATTGGAGAAAAAACATAAATATTTTTAGGTAGTGATTGAGGTCATCAATCACAAACAAGAGTAAAATTTATGGCCTTAAATTAATCAATCTATGATGATTTAAAATACCATCGGTTCAGAAAAACATATGGAATTCGGATAACACATTTTTTTTGTTCTAAGATCCCTTCACTAAAGTATAAGAATTAATTTGTTCATTGAATAAGAGAAGAAGAAAAATATATACTTGACATGTAGAGTCTCATCCTTTAACTAAGTTCTTCCACAAACTCATCTTTCACTCTAAAAGATAATAGAACTTAAAAATAATATTCTATTCAACCTATTCGTATAGGGTTAAAAAATGAATTTATAATTCATATAGCAGAACCATTAAAAATGACATTATTCAATCCAGGACATCACGTGGTTCAGTGGTAGGTGACACACCCTTGTCACCCTTCAGTTGTGGCTTCAAGTCTCACGGCCTTGCTGGACACGACGGGTTGCCGCTCGACCTCTGGGTTGTCCTTTTTATGGAAATCCAAAATAATCCATACTAGTACTATCCAAAATACTTCATTCCAAAATTTATAAGGAAGCTAAACACAATGAAGATCCTTTTTTACATGTAATAACATGTGAACACCTTCATCATGTATTATTTTAAAACACTGCAACATCCTGAATTACCATAAAACCTTATTGATTACATTCATGATCCCTTTTTCCTTAAATAATAATATATATACTCCTTCAATCCAAAAAAGTTATAAACCCCAATAATGATAGAATATACAAATCATTAATCAGTTTTGAGGTAGTCAAGAATATCCAATATAAATTACCCAAATCAATTGTAAAGACCCGTAAAATTCAAGGGAAATTTTTTCTTAATTTTCATTGGAATTTTTCTAGAACGAGGTTTCTGACGGCACCTGATTTTGAGGCCCGGTGCACCCGAAATCAATTTCTGAAGTTTGGCTCGGGTACGTTTAGTGAATGAATGAGCGGGAATTTCTAACTTTTCAACCGGTGCCCGGAATCGAATCCTAAGGGCACCGATGAACTCGCAGCGCCGATATTCGCTTAAGGAGACCTTTTCCGAGGTTGCGTTTATTGCAGGTTGAGAGTTAGTTTTGGGGAATTTTAAATGAAGTAAATAAAATGCAGAAACACTTTTTATTTTTTTTATCCAAGTTAGTTATAACCTCCCAAAGAGAGTTAGGGTTGGGACCCACACCCACTTAACCTCCCTTGAGAGGATTAAGTGTGGTGGGGCCCACATGAACCCTAACTCTTCATCTCCTCTTTTAAAACTCCCTATAACTACTCTTTTATTAAACTTGACAACTTGGTTAATTAATTGAGTTGAGTTGTTTTAATTTCAAACTTTTGAAATTCAAGTTGGTTAATTGTGTAAATAAAATAAGCTTAAATATTATTTTATTTGGGTTGTAATCCTTTGCCACCTTGAGAGGATTTGAGAAGCTCTCTCCACCATCTTCAACTTTGATGAAGAACACGAAGAACACTCATGCTCCGACGAAGAACGTCGCTTCTCTCTTCTTCGTAGCCGGTGTGTTTCTGAAGATCGGCGACGCCGCATCTTCGATATTCTTCCCGTGTCAACGAAAGGAGACAACATTTCTCCTCGGACTATCTCCGTCAGCTTACGAAGCTTCTCCAGTGACGTATCTCTTCGGACACACCTCGACGCCAACGGAAACAATGTTCGGTTTCCGCAACGCCGACCTCCGTGACGCTTGTCTTCAGCGGTTTGTTGACGTGTTCCGCACTTGAAACCGAGGTAGGGGTTTATTTTATTCTTTGTTCATGATTTATACCCGTGATTATTTCTTCATGGAATTTGTCCAATTGTAAACAAATAACACGAGGGGGCCGGACCGCACGAACACGGCCGAACGCCCCTCCTATGTTCATATTTGTTTCCTTGCGGAAGGAATGGTATGGCGTGGTGCCGTCGTACCACACGGGAATCGTACGACAATTATTTGTGTGGCGCCATCGCGCCGCGCCGTGGAATGAAAAATGTAAGGACGCGACGTCGTCGCGCCGCGTCGATGAAAGTCGAAGGCACCGCGTCCGGAGCAGGGCCGCGGCGGAGGGGCGCGGTGCCGTCGCACTGCGCCGGGCAATGAAGGTCGCGGCCGGTTCCGGGCCGCGGCAGAACGAGAAGACCGGCGGCCAGCCGGGCCGCCGGTGTCGGAATCCGGAAAGGGGACTGGCCCTGCCGGTCCCATTAAAGAAGAACCGACCGGCGAGGTTGGGCCGGCCGGAAGGAAGGCAAACCGGGGGAAATAATTTCCCCCAGGCAGCAAGTAAAACGGCCCCCATAATGAGGGGGGCTGGTTTCACAAAGGGGGCAGGCAGCCCCCCGTTTTCAAGAAGCTCGGACTTCGGCCTATATGGAAGCATGCGGCGCGCTGTGACGGGCCGGGTTGACCCTATCCGGGGCGGTTCGACCCAGTTCGGGCCAACCGGGGGGTCTCGGGCCGGGACGGCCCGGGCCCGAAACCCCCATTACCGAGCAGTTTGGATTCAAATGCCCATAACTTGGGCTACGGACCTCCAAACGACGCGCCGTCAGCGGCGATGTGATCCTCGGATCGAGACGGTCGTTTAGTTATATCTCACTCAAAGTTTCGGAATAATTTGAGTTCGGCCGGGTTGGTTCCTACACGAAACCAACCGGGCCCTCGGAGCAGAAATGCTCATATCTTGAGCTACGGACGTCCGACCGGCGTGCCGTCAGCTTTGTTGAGTTTCTTTTAGTGAGACAGATCTTTTGGAATACTCCGCCTGAGGTTTGGAGGCAGGTGGTGTACGGTCGGGTTGGTTTTGCCATAAAAACCAACCGGGCCCCTGGAACAAAAAAGCCAATAACTCTCAGACCGAGCGTCCGATTGACGCGCCGTCTGTTGCGTTGAGTTGCTGTTGACGATACGGAACATTTGGATACATCAAATCTGGACTTTGTGACAGTTGATGTATCAGCCTCTTGGCTCGTGGAGTGGACCCCCCTGAACGAGCTTGCTGTGTGTGGGAACCCTAGAGCTGGCTGCGACTGCTACTGCGACGACGACTGTGCAGAGATCCTCAGTTCACTACGACGACGACTGTGCAGAGATCCTCAGTGGACTGCGACAACTACTGCACTCAGCGATCCTACGTGGATCAGTGCTACAGGTCCTATGTGGGCCCGATCCTGTGTGGGTCTGATCCTGTGTGGGTCTGCGCTCAGCGGTCCTGTGTGAACCAGCGCCTACAGATCCTGTGTGGGTCCGATCCTGTGTGGGTCTTTTCGGGGGTTAGTACCTATCGATCCTTTGTGGGTCCGACGGCTTAGATGGATCAGTGATCATCTCTATCATCATCTGAAGAAGTATACCTGTGTGAGATGAATCCTGTTCACCTTCCTGTGTGGATTGTGTTGTGCTATCCTGTGTGGATTACGTTTTGCTTTCCTGTATGGAATACGTATACTTTCCTGTGTGGACTGAGTTTTAATTGGGCTCGGAGGTTGGAGCGTATTGGAATTGATGACTTAGGTATATGTATGGGCATATACCTAAGCAGTGTCAGTTGTTACTTCGTGATTGTATCTTTCTTTGGTGATTATCCTTTGTGGATTTTTGGAGACCTTCGGGGGTCTCGGGGTCCCTACTGAGTAGCATATACTCACCCCTGCACGGGCTATGCCCGTGCTACATTGTGTTGGTTGCAGACGACGGACAGCGTTGATCGTGGTTGAGGCTTGCAGAGCAGGATGGTACCTGGAGGTGGACCACTGGGCGGGACGTACTCGGAGCGGACGGCGGGACCCGAGTAGTAGTGGAGCTATCTGTACCCACCCTTCAGGTGGGATTCCCAGTGGACAGCTCGGTGTAGCAGCTTTTACTTTTCAGTTGTTGTTTTCCTTTTTGAGTTGTACTTTACATTCAGTTTGGGTTTGTATACTGGCCCATTTACTTTTCCGCACTTTCAGTTGTACTCTGTTTTTACTTAGTGTTTAATTTTCCGCTTCCTTACTCTGTGGTGCTTGTTTACTTTACAAAGGCAATGCCTTCCCTTTTTACCGGGATTTATGCCTTGGTGATAGTCGCCAGCCCCTGGCCTATGGAAGGCGGGATTGGGGTAGTCACAGCACGGGCCCTGAGGGCGGGTCATGACAAATTGGTATCAGAGGAGTTTGGTTCTACGGTGAACTCTGATCTTTTCTATGTGAACAAATAATGTTTAGCGTATTGAGTGTGGTTATCAGTCCAGGGAGTCCAGTGTTGGTGCAGCGGCCAACGTATCCGTACACCAGGACCTTGACATCTAATTTCCAACTTAATGCACGAAAACATTGATTGTGTGTGTGTTTCATGTTTTCTTTGTGATTACTTTATATCAGCCCACCAGGTATACTATTCTGACCGTGGCGCACCTGTTTCCTTTTCAGGATGGCCCCACGATGGTAGCCTACAAGGGTTCCGAGATTCGAGTGTGATGACAGCCCACCGAGGGACGAGGCCTCGGTGTAGGGCCCTTTGTCAGCAGTGGCACCGGCGGTAGCACTACCCGCCGAGCCACCGATGCTTCCAGCACCAGCCGCTGACGATGCACGTCGCCTCAGCGCACTGCATGAGTTTTAGCGCCAGAGACCGCCTAGGTTCCGTGGGGAGATGGACCCCCAGGCAGTAGAGGACTGGCTGGAGGCAGTGGTACGTGTGTTTCGGTTACTGAGGACACCAGCAGACCTCATGGTAATCCTCGCGGTGAGCCTACTTCACGCAGCAGCAGGACGATGGTGGAGCTTGATGCTCCAGGTGCACGATGAGGCATCTCTAATTTGGACGGACTTTGAGAGCCTCTTCCGCTCGGAGTTTGTCCCATCCACCCTCCGTGCGGTGTGCATTCAGAAGCTTCTTCAGCTGCGGCAGGGCAGCATGACGATCGCTCAGTACTCGGCGAGATTTACTGATCTCTTGCGCTACTCGACCGACATGGTACGGGACCCATTCTTCCGGGCCCGGACCTTTGAGAAGGGTTTGAAACACGAGATCAGGGTATCGCTGATCTCCCTCAGCATACCAACTCAGACAGGAGTACTAGAGCGGGCCCTTTTGATCGAGAGCTTCCTTGCGGATTCTACACCAGCGCTGAGACCCACCACAGGGCGGCACGTGGCAAATTCTTCCGCGGCAAGCAGTCGACGGATGACTCATGGGTCCAGGCAGACCAGACCATCAGGTAGACGACTTCAGGACACCGGCTCAGCTGGGCGGGGCACACAGCGCGGAGCCAGTCTTTCGAGAGGCAGGCAGTGCTACTCGTGCGGCGGGCAGGGCCACATGGCTCGTGACTGCCCGACCCGCCGTGCCGAGGAGCAGCAGACGGTTGAGGGACCACTGAGGCAGAGGCATAGGGTCGACTGTGGCGGTCCGTAGGGAGGAGGCAGATGAGGCAGGGGAGCTGGCTGAGCAGCAGGTGGTGAGCGACGCTTTGAGGCTCTACCACCACCACCACCAGGAGGTCCACCCTGACCATAGGGAGCTGGCGGGAAGAGACAGGCACAGCTCCAGGCAGCAGAGGCCTACGACCACGGCGCACCCGAGATGATTCGAGGTACTATCTGTGTCTATTCCACCCTTGCTGCAGTACTTATAGACACACGAGCGAGTCACTCTATCATAGCCGTCGCCCTTGTTCGGAGCTCGGAGATTCCGACAGAGCCGTTGGCTCGATCCTTACGGCTAGAGACTCCTACGGGAGAAGACTCGACGATTACACACTGGTGCCGGCAGTGTGAGATTACTCTAGGAGGCGAGAGCTTCGGCTGGGATCTTCCTGTAGCAGCATCGAGTCCTTACGACGTCATCTTGGGCATGGATTGGTTATCTATGGTCCATGCCCAGATTGACTGTTTTAGGCGCATGGTGCGATGTGTACGCACAGATGGGAGCAGGTTCACCTTCACCGGCGAGAAGGGAGCCTTTGCAGCACAGGATGGACTTCCATGGAGGAGAGAACAACCCATCACTCATCAGTTGGCTAGTCTCATCCTAGGAGGAGTTGACATGCAGAGTCTTGGTTTTCCTGCAGGGGTGGATCAGTTTGCGGACGTTTTTACCAACGACGTTCCAGGACTACCTCCTCGCATATAGGTAGACTTTTATATTTATCTGTACCCCGGGACAGCCCTGATATCGACTCCAACATATCGGATGGCCCCTGCCTAGCTTCGATAGCTGCGGGTACAGTTGGGGGACCTGTAGGTCAAGGGGTTCATCTGACCTAGTGTTTCACCCTGGGCTTCCCCGATATTGTTTGCCAAGAAGGTGGATGGGAGCTTGCGACTTTGTGTCGACTATCGTCGCCTGAACCAGGTGACAGTGAGGAACAAGTATCCGCTACCGAGGATTGATGACCTCTTTGATCAGCTCAAGGGAGCACGGTGGTTCTCAAAGATAGACCTCAAGTTAGGGTATCATCAGCTCAGAGTTCCAGATGAGGACGTGCAGAAGACGGTCTTCAGATGTCGGTATGGCCACTATGAGTTCTTGGTTATGCCCTTCGGCGTAACCAATGCTCCAGCAGTGTTCATGGCCCTTATGAACAGGATCTTTCAGCCAAACCTTGATCGGTTTGTCGTGGTATTCATCGAAAACATTCTGATTTACTCGACGACTGAGGAGGAGAATGCCTACCACTTACGGGTTGTACTAGACACACTTAGAGAGCACCAGATTTATAGTAAACTCTCGAAGTGCCAGTTCTGGATACGTGAGGTCCACTTCTTAGGACACGTCATCTCTGAGGTTGTAGTTGCAGTGGATCCTGCAAAGATCGAGGCAGTGTTAGCTTGGGATCCACCCAGGAGCGTGACAGAGGTGCGGAGTTTCTTAGGACTAGCTGGATAATACCGAAGATTCGTGCCAGACTTCTCAAGAGTTGCGGCACCACTCTCAGCTTTGAAGAAGAAGGGGAAACCCTTCGTGTGGTCAGACAGATGTCAGCAGAGCTTCCAGGAGCTGAGACAGAGATTGACTAGCGCACCTATCTTGAGGTTGCCTGAGGAGGGAGTTGGTTACGTAGTCTACTGCGATGCATCAGGGACCGGACTCGGGTGTGTCCTGATGCAGGAGCGGGCCGTGATTTCCTATGGATCATATCAGTTGAGGCCACATTAATAGAACTATTCTACCCATGACCTGGAGTTGGCAGCAGTGGTCTTCGCTCTGAAGACATGGTGAAACTATCTAATGGGAGAGCACTTTAAAGTTTTTTCTGATCATCAGAGTCTCAGGTATATCTTCTCTCAGAAGGACCTGAACCTGAGACAGCGGCGATGGCTTGAGTTCCTCTAGGAATATGACTTTGAGATAGTCTATACCCCTAGGAAGGGGAACGTAGTAGCCGATGCCCTCAGTAGGAGGACGGGCATTCAGCTACATGACGAGGCGATGGAGCAGCTATCCTCTTTGCAGATATCTTTCATGGATAAAGATGGAGCAGCCTTCCTTCAGTCTCTCACAGTCACCCCTCCACTTCTACAGCGGGTCAGAGAGGCACAGTGTGGGGACGCTGACTGTGAGACGCGGTGTGCATAGATATCCTCAGGACAGGCACCTCATGGTTTCTCCTTTGGAGTAGAGCACGAAATCCTTTTTAGAGGACGTACCATGGCACCAGTCGCTTTACGGGAGGAGGTGCTGAGAGAGTTTCACACTTCTCCTTTGGCAGTACATCATGGAGTGGCGAAGATGTTCCAGGATCTCAGACGACAGCACTGGTGGCCGGGCATGAAGAAGGTTGTGGTAGAGTTTGTTTCTCGATGCCTCACCTGCCAGCAGAGGAAGGTAGAGCATCAGGTACCAGTAGGCTTGGTAAAGCCCTTGGAGGTCCCAGAGTGGAAGTGGGACGGGATATCTATGGACTTCGTGACTGGACTTCCAAGCACTTCCAGAGGTCACGACTCCATCTGGGTGATTGTCGACCGACTCACCAAGTCGGCCCACTTCTTACCCATCTAAGAGCAGGGCTCAGTGGAGAGCTTGGGACGTCTTTACGTTCAGAATATTGTTCGGCTTCATGGTGTGCCATATTCTATTGTCTCCGATCAAGATGCCCGTTTTACTTCCCAGCTTTGGGAGGGATTATAGGAGGCGTTCGGGACACAGCTACATCTGAGCACAGCCTTTCATCCTTAGATGGATGGTTAGACGGAGAAGACCATTCAGACTCTCGAGGACATGCTCCGCGCATGTGTCCTCAACTTTGGTCGTAGCTGGGAGGACCACCTACCCCTAGTGGAGTTTGCGTACAACAACAGCTACCACTCCACCATCGATATGGCACCGTACGAGGTGTTGTACGACCGACCTTGTAGATCTCCTTTGTTCTAGATAGACCCTGGGGAGTCAGCACTTGTGGGACCGGAGATGGTCCAGGCCATGACAGAAAAGGTCCAGGTCATCGAGGAGCGGATGAAGACAGCTCAGAGCCGGCAGAAGTCATATGCTGACAAGAGGCGGAGGCCACTAGAGTTCGAGGATGGAGACCACGTCTTCTTACGGGTCTCACCTCAACGTGGCATACAGAGATTTGGCCGAGGCGGCAAGTTATCTCTGCGCTTCATCGGACCCTCCATGTCCTCAGCAGGATTGGCGAGGTGGATTATCGCCTGGCTCTACCACCTTAGTTGCACTGGGTGCACGACATCTTCCACGTATCTCAGCTGAGGAGATACGTGCACGACCCGACACACATCATTGACCATGGGGAGCTTGACGTTGACGATGGGGAGACTTTTACGGAGGTTCCAGTGGAGATCGAGGATCGACAGGAGCGGGTCCTACATGGACGGTCGATTCCTCTAGTGCGCATCAGATGGCCGCATGGGAATCTCCAGGAGAGCACTTGGGAGTGGGAGGCTCAGATGCGTGCTCAGTACCCTCATTTTTTTCCCTAGTTTTGATGTATCTTTACGGGGATGTAAATCCCTGAGGTGGGAGTAATGTAAAGACCCGTAAAATTCAAGGGAAATTTTTTCTTAATTTTCTTTGGAGTTTTACAAGAACGCGGTTTCTGACGACACCTGATTCTGAGGCCCGGTGTGCCCGGAATCAATTTCCGAAGTTTGGCTCGGGTACGTTCCGTGAACGAACGAGCGGGAATTTCTAACTTTTGAACTGGTGCCCGGAATCGAATTCCGAGGAACTGATGAACTCGCAGCGTCGATATTCACTTAAGGAGACCTTTTCCGAGGTTGCATTTATTGCGGGTTGAGAGTTAGTTTTTGGGAATTTTAAATGAAGTAAATAAAATGTGGAAACACTTTTTATTTTTTTTATCCAAGTTGGTTATAACCTCCCAAAGGGAGTTAGGGGTGGGACCCACACCCACTTAACCTCCCTTGAGAGGATTAAGTGTTGTGGGGCCCACACGAACCCTAACTCTTCATCTCCTCTTTTAAAACTCCTTATAACTCCTCTTTTATTAAACTTGAAAACTTGGTTAATTAATTGAGTTGAGTTGTTTTAATTTCAAACATTTGAAATTCAATTTGTTTAATTGTGTAAATAAAATAACCTTAAAGCTTATTTTATTTGGGTTGGTATTCTTTGCCACCTTGAGAGGATTTGAGAAGCTCTCTCCACCATCTTCAACTTCGACGAAGAACACGAAGAACACTCAAACTCCGACGAAGAACGCCGCTTCTCTCTTCTTCATAGCCGGTGTGTTTCCGAAGATCGACGACGCCGCATCTTCGATCTTCTTCCCGTGTCAACGGAAGGAGATGCCATTTCTCCTCGGACTATCTCCGTCAACTTACGAAGCTTCTCCAGCGACGTATCTCTTCGAATGCACCTCGACGCCAACGTAAACGATGTTTGGTTTCCACAACGCCGACCTCCGTGACGCTTGTCTTCTGCGGTTTGTTGACGTGTTCCGCACTTGAAATCGATGTAGGGGTTTATTTTATTCTTTGTTCATGATTTATACCCGTGATTATTTCTTCATGGAATTTGTCCAATTGTTAACAAATAACGCGAGGGGGCCGGACCGCACGAACACGGCCGAACCCCCCTCCTATGTTCATATTTGTTCGCTTGCGGAAGGAACGGGATGGAGTGGTGCCGTCGCACCACGTGGGAATCGTGCGACAATTATTTGCGCGGCGCCGTCGCGCCGCGCCGTGGAATGAAAAATGTAAGGACGCGACGCTATCGCGCTGCGTCGAAGAAAGTCGAAGGTGCTATGGCCGGATCAGGGCCACGGCGGAGGGGCATGGTGTCGTCACACCGCACCGGGAAACGAAGGCCGTGGCCGGTTCCGGGCCGCGGCAGAACGAGAAGACCGGCGACCAGCCGGGCCGCCGGTGTCGGAAGCCGGAAAGGGGACCGACCTTGCCGGTCCCGTTAAGGAAGAACCAGCCGGCCAGGTCGGGCCGGCTGGAAGGAAGGAAAACCCGGGGAAATAATTTCCCCCGGGCAGCAAGTGAAATGGCCCCCATAATGAGGGGGGCCGGTTTCACAAAGGGGGTCGGCGACCCCCCATTTTCCAGCAGCTCCGCCTTCGGCCGAGCTGGCAGCGCGCGGCGCGCTGCGCCGGACCGGCGCCCGGCCGGTCCGCGAAGCCGGGCCGGGCCGGGTCAACGCTGTCCGGGGCGGTTCGACCTAGTTCGGCCCAACCGGGGGGTCTCGGGCCGGGACGGCCCGGGCCCGAAACCCCCGTTACCGAGCGGTTAGGATTCAAATGCCCATAACTCAGGCTACGGACCTCCAAACGATGCGTCGTCAGTGGTGATGCGATCCTTGGATAGAGACGGTCGTTTCGGTATATTGTACTCAATGTTTCGGAATACTTTGTGTTCGTCCGGGTTGGTTCGTACACGAAACCAACCGGGCCCTCGGAGCGGAAACACTCATATCTTGAGCTACGGACGTCCGACCGACGTGCCATCAGCTTTGTTGAGTTTCTTTTAGTGAGACGGATCTTTTGGCATACTACGTCCGAGGTTTGGATGCAGGTGGAGTATGGTCGGGTTGGTTTTGCCTTAAAAACCAACCGGGCCCCTGGAACGAAAAAGCCAATAACTCTCAGGCCGAGCGTCCGATTGACGCGCCATCTGTTGCGTTGAGTTCCTGTTGAAGATACGGAACTTTTGGATACATCAACTCTGGACTTTGTGAAATTTGATGTATCAGCCTCTCGGCTCGTTGAGCGAACCCTCCCGAACGAGCTTGCTGTGTGCGGGAAGCCTAGAGCTGGCTGCGACTGCTACTGCGACGACGACTGTGCATAGATCCTCAGTGGACTACGACGACGACTGTGCAGAGATCCTCAGTGGACTGCAACGACTACTGCACTCAGCGATCCTACGTGGATCAGTGTTACAGGTCCTATGTGTGCCCGATCCTGTCTGGGTCCGATCCTGTGTGGGTCTGCGCTCAGCAGTCCTGTGTGAACCAGCGCCTACAGATCCTGTGTGGGTCCGATCCTGTGTGGGTCTTTGCAGGGGTTTGTACCTATCTATCCTATGTGGGTCCGACAACTTAGATGGATCAGTGATCATCTCTATCGTCTTCTAAAGATGTATACCTGTGTGAGCTGAATCCTGTTTACCTTCCTGTGTGGATTGTGTTGTGCTATCCTATGTGGATTACGTGTTTCTTCATGTGTGGAATACATACACTTTCCTGTGTGGTCTGAGTTGTACTTGGGCTCGGAGGTTGGAGCGTATTGGAATTGATGACTTAGGTATATGTATGGGCATATACCTAAGCAGTGTCAGTTGTTAGTTCGTGATTGTATCTTTCTTCTGTGGTTTATCCTTTGTGGATTTTGGGAGACCTTCGGGGGTCTTGGGGTCCCTACTGAGTAGCTTATACTCACCCCTGCACGGGCTATGCCCACACTACGTTGTGTTGGTTGCAGACGACGGACAACGTTGATCGTGGTTGAGGCTTGCAGAGCAGGATGGTACCTGGAGGTGGACCACTGGGCGGGACGTACTCGGAGCGGACGGCGGGACCCGAGGAGCAGTGGAGCTATCTATACCCACACATCAGGTGGGATTCACAGTGGACAGCTCAGCGTAGCAGCTTTTACTTTTTAGTTTCTTTTTTCCTTTTCGAGTTGTACTTTACTTTCAGTTTGGATTTGTATACTGGCCCATTTACTTTTCTGCACTTTCAGTTGTACTCTGTTTTTACTTAGTGTTTACTTTTCCACTTTCTTACTCTGCGGTGCTTATTTACTTTACAAAGGCAATGCCTTCCCTTTTTACCAGGATTTATGCCTTAGTGCAAGTCACCAGCGCCTGGCCTATGGAAGGCGGGCTTGGGGTAGTCACGACACGGGCCCTGAGGGCGGGTCGTGACATCAATCATGTATTATTCTAAAATCACTACCTCGGTATCAGAACCATATTGTGGTTTATCTTTCTCTCAACCATATATTTTCCAAAAAAAATTAACCTGCTATTGAGTCACTTTTCTTTGTTCCACACTATCTAAATTCCTTAATGAAATAGTAGTGCAATACAATCCATATATAGTCCATAATTATTATAACAAGTACATTGTTGATACAACACACAAATGACATAATCAACATACGAACTCTAATAATTCCTCTTCATCTGTGGTAGTATCATAACTTGATTATTATCCAATAGAATCATTTTCAGCATAGTCTGATGACTAGGATATAGGTTCGCGTAGTGTCCAAACTCCTTGCAAATGAAGCATTGTACATTTGAAACCATTTTATTACCCTTGCAATCACGTAATTTGTGCACTTTTCCTCCACACTTATAGAAAACTCCAATTCCTTTCATGAAAGTTCTAGGCTGTTTCTTCCCACAATTATCACATATGGGAAAATTCTTCTTTTCCCACTTCCCTTTATCCATATTTCTCTCTTCCATCCCTTTCTTCTCTTTCTTCCCTTCAAAGCAATAGGACTTAGTAAACTCTTTACTTATCTTATCAACACATGATATTATTTCTTCATATGATGATAATACCTGAGAGAATATTTCTCTTATAAATTCTTGCTAAAGACCATGAAAGATATGATCCTTCATTCTCTTTGGATCATCTGCATTGCTGGAGTTCTCATTCCTTCTACTGTGCACCATTTCTAAACAATGGCATACACTAGATTAGTTTATGAATAACAATAACTAATCCCAAAATTGTAAAACACATAAGTTAAATTAAATAGTTTATGGATATAATCCATAATCATAAAAATGTCTCCTTTGAGGAAGTATATACTTATAAACCATTCATAATTGTTTGTAAAGCAAATGATAATTATCCTAAGAATATCCCCCAGGAGTGTCGTAACCACGAGTGCAGCACGGCCAGTTGTTGTGCACCGGTTCCCGTTCGAGTCTAGCTCAAAGTGGTGTTTTCAGGTTTTACCCCTAGATACATCTGTGCCAGAGCCGCCTCTACCTACTCATATCCAGACAGCGATGTATTGCTCGGAAAACTCACAAAATTTCTACAATACCAAAATTCTAGGAAGTTATTCTATACTAATCCTCAAATTCCATCTTAGATCTATGTTCTCTAATCAGATTTTATCTATATCTAGCTTCCAAGGATTGTACTGAACTTCCTATGATACCAACTGTAATGCGCCGACCCAAGTTACCCAGATTCAGTGCATTATTACATAATATTGGCATGATCACAAGAAAGATCAAGTCTCAAAATACCGATTAGTTTAGTCTCATTGGAATAACTAGATACATTAATAAATATTACATTACATCATAAAATGAAAAATACAACAATATAGTCTCTATAGTCCACACTCTTATCCCCTCATACTACCCCTGTATGTCATTCATAAATTACTTCTTCACATCCTGGGAAAAATAAAACATAGAAAATGGGTGAGCTCAAATTCCCAGTAAGGATAACAATATAGCGGAAACTTTCATAAATAAGAATAAACATTTAAAGAAATGTATAACTAAAACAAAAGCCTTTTAAACTTGAACTTTATCATAGTATGACAAAAATAAAATGAAATAATGCCATTTAATTATTCACATGGATATTCTACTAATCGAATAATCACATGCAATATCAACAACCACTTTCATAATGATGGAATGCATAATGTCAGACTATCATAACCACATAGCCAAGGCCTCGTACCAAGACTACAAATAAGATTTTGTCAAGGCCATGTGCCAAGACAATAGTTTGTCTCATGAGACCTACCAATGCATCGAGGAGCTATAGCAGGCTCCACCCTTCACTTACTAAGTCCAATGCATTCCCATATGGAAAGGTTTAAATATAACATAATCATTCATATTAATACTAGCATATGAAATGTCAATAATTTCTCCATAAACAATGAATGGTATAAAAATAACACATCCATAGTCAAACATATCACAAAACCTTCAATACAATAAAAAATTTCTGTATCATAATAAATCAACTTCATATAAGCTTAAAATCCATCAAAGGATGTCGACATAGATGAAATAAAAACAATTTGAGAGAAATATCTCTTTTTTTCGAAATCATTGAAAAGTAACAAATTTATAAAGGAAGTAATTTAAAAGAGATTTTTGAATCAAAGTGTCCCATACAACTTTGAAAATTTTGAAAAGAAATATCATTTCAAAAAATTCATGTCCATATAAATAAATCATTAAAATAATTTTAAAAAACATGGACATTAATTAAAAATATTTAGAAAGATAAATCTTTAAAACATTAAAAATTATGATCTTGATAAAGAGTAGCTTTCACTAATTCTTAAAATATTCATTTTGAAATCATTTAAATGGCACATAATTATAAAATAAAACATTTACTTTAAAAATATTCTTATAAGCTTGTAAGGGAAGCTTCGACGATTTTATAACGGAGGAAAATAACCGCACTCACCGTATAAGTTTAAAAAAACATTCATACCTTTAATTTTTCGACAAAGATAAAAAGTGCCTTGTTTGGAAAACGACGGAAGGATTCCTTTCAAAACACATAAGGGTATAAATGAATTTAACCCATTGTCTAGTAAATAGTAAAAATGTATTTAAATAAATTTTTAAGGAACATGGATGTGGATGATAAAGAGATCCCAGTAGGTAATTACGTATAAACAACCTTGAATAATGAAGAGATTGCAAAATAAACCCTTACCTTGTACTTTTCCTTACTTGGGGGTATGTTAACCTCATGTATAATGGTGAAATAATTGTTATTAAATTATGCAATAATCATATACATTATTATGCTATCATATATGATATTTTAACATTGCTTTGTTAATAATATCTTATTATTATCGTCGTTTCAGGTGTTAACTTACTCGTTTTCTTTTATATGTTTTGTTAGGTAAGACATGTTTGTAATGGATAGGTTGTATATTATTCATATACAGAATGATATCAAGTCCTTAAAAATTATTTTTAAATCATAAAACAAAAAATTATACTTGAATGGATACGATGGAGAATGAATCTCATCGCGTTCGCGGAGATGGTAGTTCATACGTACGCACGAGCGACAATATCATTTTTTTGAAATTAAAATAATATTTAATTGGATGGTATATCATATATACAGAATCATTATCATGTTATATTTATTATTTTCTTGAATTACACATCATTATTATACCTATCCAAATAATAATATATTGAATAACAATTACACCACGACGTGGAGAAGGTAAGTTGTACGTACGCACGTATGGTGAAATGTCATTCAAATGATGGATAGAATACTAAATATGGTTGTACCATATATATAATAATATTACAGTATATAGGAGATACTGGATTCATTATTTTAGAATGATAATAACAAATAAATAAGATGTTGAAGAAGAAATAAATTTGAAAAACGGTGGTGAAATCATTACCTCTTTATCGGGTTCTTCCTTTTGATTTGATCAAATGGGCTCTTTAGGTTGATTTTATGATCAAATTGTGGCCTCTAGGTTGTAGTGAGGGATGTTGAGAGAGTATTTGGGCAGGTATTGGCCGAAACAAAATGCTTTGAAGTTGTGAATGAATGAGAAGGAGTGCCCTTTTATAACAGGGGTGAGGGGAACCTTTTGAAAAGCTAGAAATATTATTTTATAATAAATTAATATTAGGTTTATAATGGATCCAAAGTGTATTATTTAAAGTTTAAGGTGGTTATGGGTCTCAAAACACTTATCCAATAGAATTTAGACATGTTTGGGTCATTATATTAACCTTATCTTTTAGTTTTAACTCTTAGTTAATTAGTTTCACTTTTACAATGTCTCTTTGTATTTTTATATTATATGGTTAATAAACATAATATATAAATCCAAGAAACCCACAAGTGTTCCATTAATTATAAAACTATCATGATATATGTCTCTTGGCTAAACCCTGTTTTTTAGGAATTTAATAACAATTAATAATATAATATTTGTTTTAAAAACCCTTTTATGTCAATTTTGACACTATTCAATAATTGATTTTTTTTAAAATAATAACAGAATGATTACTTCTAAAAAAGTTAATTAAATCAATCCTAACATGTCATGTTAACCTAGAAACTTATTTTTATTTATAAAAAGTCTCAAATTACATTTATTTGGGTATTTATAATATTAATTATTCTAAATTTTCATTAATTAGGTAATTACTACATCACCATTGTGTCATAAAAAAATTATATTATTTAATGTCTAAAATTTATAAATAAAATACCATTATGTAGGAAATATTGTTATCTTTATAATGAATATTTAAAATCGAATTTATCTTATGTATAACCCTACATTAAAAATGTTTTAGTAAATAAACGCTGATTTTAACTCTTTTAACTGTTCTTTGAATTAAATAATAATAAATGTCCTAATCTAATTTAAATGGACCTAAATGATAATATTTTATTCCTAAGGATGTTTTTGGTCGAGAGACACTTGTCCAATAGAATTAGTACATGTGTTAGGGTAATATTAATATCATTTTTACCCTTAATTACCCTATTTAATTTTAACCTTGGTAAATAAAACTAAAAAGTTACTATTCACCAAAAATTATTTTCATCTCATTGAACCACATTTTACTACTTGATATTAACCATGTCTCTCGGATTTTCTAAATTCCACTCACAGAAGTGGTAAAATTAAGTTTTATGAAAAATTCAGTTTTTTAACTACCACTTAGTGGTTTCACTATTCATCAAGAAATGAACGTTTCCAGAAAAATAACCAAAATTAGGCCTAAGCTATATTTGATATTATTAATTAAAAAATGATGTATATTTTACCAAATTCAAAACATATCAGTTTCATTAATTAATTTAAAAACTAATTCCCGTCGTCAAAACGAATAGCGTATTTTTAAGAGATAATAACTATCAAAAGATTGACACTTGTTTATGTCCGATTTAATTGTGAAATTATGTACAATGACCAACAATTTATTAAATGGTAAAAATATATTCTAAATATACTTTAAAGCCACTCAAATTCATAATTTAACAATATAAATTATTTCAATTTAAGAAGTTGTTTTTAATTAATATTTAGTAATTTTCACTATTCATCAAAATATAAATGTTTTCATGAAATGTTCACAAATTTTACCTTAGGATAAATTCGATACTCTGAATAAAAAAATAAAGTCCATTTTGAGAGAAAAGATTTATAAAATTTTAATAATTAGGTATAACTATTCATAACGGCTAGTTTGATTGGTTGTGGTGTGTGTTAGAACTCGAAGTTACATACAACACACACTACTGTATTATTCAAAGGAAAGCATACCATGGAAGCTTGGGATGTTTCATTGTAAATTTTTTATGTCCCCATTCTAAAAAAAATTATTTAGTCAAATTGAATATATAAAAGTTTAAAATATTGTATTTAAAAAGGGTTCACTATTAAAAGTTGGAAAAAGTGCAATACTGAAAATGAATTTGTCCTTACATTTTTCCTAAGAAAGACATAATATGGATTATAAAATTATAAAGATTATATGAAGTTTAAAATTTAGTTAATACTATTCATAACCGCTTTTGAACGGCTTGTTTGGTAAGTCATGGTGTGCTTGAACTTAGTGTTGTGTGTAGTGCATGTTATTGAATTATATTGAAGAAATAACACACTATGTAATATTGGGGTGTTACATTCTCCCCTCCTTTAATAAATTGCCTCCTCGCAGTTTGAAATTGTTTTTCAAAAATAAATGGTTGAATATAGAAAATATCTTTGTGGGAAAACCCACATCAGAAATTGGGTTAATAAAATTTAGTCTTAATAAGAGGAAAAGAGAAATGAAAGGGTCACCACCAAATTATGATCTCTATTTGGAGAACATTGGTGGCAATTAGAGACATATAATTGGAGGAAAAACATAAATATTTATAGGTAGTGATTGATGACATCAATCACAAATAAGTGTAAAATTGAGGGCCTTAAATTCATCAATCTATGATGATTAAAAATATTATTGGTTCAGCAAAATATATGGAATTCAGATAACACATTTTCTTTAAGATCCCTTCAATAAAGTTTAAGAATTAATTTCTTCATTTAATAAGAGAAGAAGAAAAATATATACTTGACAAGTAGAGTCTCATAATTTAACTAAGTTCTTCCACGAACTTTTCTTTCACTCTAAAAGATAATAGAACAGAAAAATAATATTCTATTTATTCTATTCGTATAGGTTTACAAAAAATTATTTATAATTCATCGAGTAGAACCATTAAAAAATGACATTATTCAATCCAGGACATCACGTGGGCCCGTGGTAGGTGATACACCCTTGTCACCCTTCAGTTGTGGGTTCAAGTCTTGCGGCCTTGCCGAACGCGACGGGTTGCCACCTGACCTCCGGGTTGTCCTTTTTATGGAAATCCAAAATAATCCAAACTAGAACTATCTAAAATACTTCAGTCAAAAATTTATAAGGAAGGTAAACACAATGAAAATCCTTTTTGGCGCATTATAACATGTGAACACCTTCATCATGTATTCTTTTAAAACACTACAACATCCTGAATTACCATAAAACGTTATTGATTACATTCATGATCTCTTATTTCTTAAAGAATAATAGATATACACTTTCAGTCCAAAAATGTTTTAAACCCCAACAATAATGGAATATAGAAATCATTAATCAGTTTCAAGGTAGTCAAGAATATCCAATATAATTTATCTAAATCAATCATGTATTATTCTAAAATCACTACCTTAGTATCAGAACCATATTATGGTTTATCTTTCTCTCAACCATATATTTTACAATAATTTAACCTGTTATGGAGTCACTTTTCATTGTTCCGCACAATATCAAGTCCTTAATGAAATAGTACTGCAGTACAATCCTTATATACTCCATAATTATTATAACATTACATTGTTGATACAACACACAAATGACACAATCAACATAAGAACTATAATCATTCCTCTTAATCTGTGGTAGTGTCATAACTTGATTATTATCCAAAATCATCATTTTCGGCATAGTCTGATGACTGGGACATAGGTTCGCGTAGTGTCCAAACTCCTTCCAAATGAAGCATTGTACATTTGAAACCATTTTCTTACCCTTGCAGCCACGTACTTTTTGCCCTTTTTCTCCACACTTATAACAAACTCCCATTCCTTTTAGGCAAGTTCTAGGGTATTTCTTCTCATAGTTATCACATATAGGAAAATTCTTCTTCTCCCTCTTCCCTTTATCCATAATTTTCTCTTCCATCCTTTTCTTCTCTTGCTTCCCTTCAAAGCCATAGGACTCAGTAAACTCTTTACTTATCTTATCAACACATGATATTATCTCTTCATATGATAATAATACATGGGACACTATTTCTCTTATAAATTCTGGCTTAAGACCATGAACGATATGATCCTTCTTTCTCTTTGGATCATGTGCATTACTGGAGTTCTCATTTCTTCTAATGGGTGCCATTTCTAAACAATGGGATACAATAGATTAGTTTATGAATAACAATAACTAATCCCAAACTTGTAAAACACATAATATAAATTAAATAGTTTATGGATACAATCTATAATCATAAAAATGTCTCCATTGAGGAAGTATATACTCATAAACCCTTCATAATGGTTTGTAAAGAAAATGAGAATTATCCTAAGCATATCCCCTGGGAGTGTCATAACCAATAGTGCAGAAAGGCCCGTTTTTGTGCACCAGTTCCTATTTGATGATGTTTATTTTAAAGTGGAGGGTATTAGGTCTCTATTTGAGATATAGTTTCTTAATTTTTTTTAGAAAAGTTGATTCAAAAGATCTATATTAAAAAAATAAGAAATTACATGATTATAAAGTTAGAAATCTCACATTTTACCTATTTAATTATGGTAAACATTTCATAAGGAAGGATGTTGTCATAGATTCACACTTCTTTGACCACTCCTTTGTTTGCAGGACCATTTACTATTTGGTTTGTTTCACGATAGATGTGAAGAATTATATAGTTAATTACAGCAAGATTTTCAAAAGATTTAACAAAACTTATTTTCAAATTCCATGAAAGATGAAGCTTTAATAAACATATATCATAAAAAATGAGGGTTTAATAACATTACAACCAGATATTAATCCAATTCCTTTGGATTACAAGATCAACAACACTAATAATGCTCAACATTTCCACTTCCACAGTAGTAACATGTCCACAAAGACCATGAGTGTATTTGACAATGTCACTGTTGTGGTCCCTAAAGACCACTGCATATCCTGATATCCCAGGGTTTCCCCTTGACGACCCATCACTTTTGCATTTGAACCAGGAAAAGTGAGGGGAAACCCATAAACCTCTATTGTACGAAGTGGTTTATTGAAGTTACCTAAGATATTAAGCCTCTTCAGAATCAAGGAGTCCCTCACCGAGTCTCTTTATAATACAGGATATAGCAGGAGATTTTTTTTTAATAAAGATAGAATGGTGCCAAGTCATAATTAGAAGATAAACCGTGATAAGTCATACATGGCCTAGTTTCAGCTGAACCATATGACCTGAATCTATTTTCTCTAGGAGATTTTGAACAGCACTACGAGTTGGCTGGATAGCTAAATGTCAAGGAGTGAAAGTAGGATGTTCTGGATGGAATTAGAATTTCGAGGAGTGATGTTGAATATATCAAAAAATTTATTCCAAAGGGATGAGTTAGTTTAAAAACATATGAATAGGTGGTCTACGTATTCATGGTTTTTATGACATAGAGTGCATCTAAAGAAAAGTGAGATTCCAACACGCTAAAGATTGACATTCCAATTATTCATTAATAACAATTTAGTGATGTGAGGTATTTCCCCAAATATTTTCTTCTCATAATATTGACTCTAAATCTAAAAAATTAATATTTTCTATTTACTCCAAGGACACTAAGGGGTATTATTATTTTAATGCTAAATATCACGAGGTGTTTTTGTACCAATTTACTATATTCATTGTGAAGGAATATATCATTCTTAGAGTCATTGGGAGGAATTTTATTCTCAGGGTATATTAGGAGTAACAAATAGAAATTTTTCTTGAGATTAAGCTTTATTTGATAACACAAAGGGTTTATGATGAAGAACAAACTCATGAAACATAATAACCTCAAAGGGCTAGTGCAATTCATCAAGAGCTCTTGTGATAGGGAATTTTTTATAGATAATGATGATGGGGTATTCTTTAAAAAATATGAATCTAAATTATTTAAGAGGTAAATGTGATTCATTATTCCAAGAAATGGTTAAAATGAAATGAAATATGAAATAGGGTCTATGTACACTAATCAATTTTAGAATTTGGTGGATGCACCTGAATGTGTGAGACCCATAGTGTAAAAGTAACCTTTTTATAAGAATAATGAGTAGGATAGTAAAGTGTCTACCTATAAAGAAATACTATTAAAAAAGGTCCTAAGATAATTCATGGAATTGAATATAAAGAAATATTTTCAATTGTTTCAATGAAAATTTTTAGATATTTATTTTTATAATATCTCGGCTTGATCAAAAGATATATAAAAGGGACTTAAACCCACTTTTCATGATATGAATTTTGTTTATGATGTGTGTATGATAAAACCCAATGGATTTAAATCCCCAGAGGAATCTTTTAAGGTATTTAAGCTATAATAATTTTTTTATGGAATAAAGTAAGATTATCAGAGTGGGAATATCTAATTTTATTATCTAATCAAAGAGTTTGGTTTCATCAAAAAAATGGATGAAGCATGTGTATATAAGTAGATTAGTGGGATTATTGTAAAATTTATAATATCATATATGGATGAAATAATTCTTTCAGAAAATGACATCCCACACATCACTCATTGAATATGTTTCTGGGTAAACTCTTCTTAATTAATGAAATGGGTGAAGCTCCCTACATTCTAGGTATAAATGTATATAGAGACAGATCTAAAAATATATTTACAATACTTCGTAACACATACATTGGTAAAGTTCTAAATATGTTTATCAGGGAAACTCTATGAAGGTATCCTTACTATTATAACATTAAAACCATAAAAAGATTTAGGATCCATGTAAGGAGTTTAGAATGGTAGGTAAAATTCCGTAATGTGTCTACCGTAGGATCTACAATGAATGTTTTGTTTTTTAATCGACCTGATATTTCCTATAGTCTAATTATTAAGACAATATACCAATGTAGTCTCCATGAGAGATACTAGATTTCTATAAAGAATAAATTTATTTATATGAGAAGGGATAATGATATGTTATAAGACATTAGAGTATAGTATTAAATTTTTATAAATGGATACATAGATTCTAGTTTTTAAAATGATAAATAATATAAGAAATATCAATTTGGATGTTTATTTTTCTTAAAATGAAGAACTATTAACTGAAAAATTTCCAAAATATCCACCATAGAATACTTCATAATAATGAATGTGTATATTATTGTATCAAAATATTCAAAGTATTACTTGTGGATCAAAGAATTTCATTTCTAAAAAGGGTGTGATTATTAGAATTTAGGGGGCGATTAATATTTAATTTGAAAATAATGGAGTCATATCTTAAGTAAATGAACCCTAATATCACTAAAGGCGCAAACCTAACCTTTATAAATACCATCTGAAATGTGATATCAATTAGGGGGATGGTATAATGATTTTTTGGGTGGCTAAATAGGGAAATTTTGTATATCCTGTGATGAAACCATTACTGAAACCTAAACGTGAGGTTCATGTAGAATCTATGAGTCTTAATCCCAGGAGAGATTAATTATAATGGTAGTAAATATATCATGTTATTATACTAATGGGAAACATATAGTTGTGGTGGAATATAAGTTGTAAAACTCGTAATATTTCATCCAGAAGACCATGGTTCAAATCCTAGGTTTCCCCTTGGGGGATTTACGACACAAGTAGTGACATATGTAGGTGTTGATGTAGGCTTGACATAGTACTAGTAATGCATGAAGGATGATGTGTTCATGACATTGCACTGGGCCATTGGCCCATATTCAATGGCGTCTGGTTCATATTCATGGGCCAATTGGCCTTGGACCTAGGGGCCATCTAATGTGTCTCCCACTACTGAGATATAAATGGGTCTGTAATTTCATAATAAAAAATAGGCTTCATCCCCAACTGTTAAAAAAATTATAATTAAAATGAAACCATCATTTATCATTCATTAAAATGTGTTTCATTTTACATTACTTGAATTGTAAAATGATAAAATAATCTGTAAGAGAATAGTTGAGTTTTACCTAATCAATAATCTTCATAAAATGTAATGGGTTGCAATGATTTGATAAGGATGGAAATAATATAATCTTATAGTCATCCCAAAATTTTGTATATATGAAATATATATTCATGAGGTAATATGTATAGACTTATTACATGTGATTACCTGCTAAAAATATATCTCATGGAGTGTCATATAATAATTGACATGCATAGAGTTGTATGATTATTATAAATCCCCACTTCTAAAGGTTTCAATACACCTAGCATGAGAACCATTATATTGTGATACCTTTCTTGTTCCAGTTAAAAAATTCTATGTGATTGGGTATGTTGTTGATCATGTCATTGATTAGAGTACAACTAGGATTGGATTTTTTATCATAAATGATGTGTAAATTACATATATCACATTACCGAATTATATTATGGAAATTAAAATCCACTCATAGTTGAGTCACATATGATGTCTTTAACTACAAGGATGAGGAAAATGTGATGATCTCATCGTCTAGATGAATGACATGTGATGTATTCATCAACTTGGTTGATCTTATTTAGATAATCATGAAAGGATGAGATAGTATATAGTATATTAAAAAATTTCCATGTCTATTATTCAAATGGTGTCATGGGAAAAGGTATTATATTAGTATACATAAGATGCATATGATATATATTGTGGTGGGAGTTTCATTTACAGATATGAGTATGTTTGATAGAGATCACACCAAAACCCATAGTATCTTGTAAAAACCTATTTTGAGGTATGTGACCTCTTTTTATTCCTTTTGTGTTTAATGTTGTTGGTTAATGTTTGGGAGAGTTTGGGAAGGTTTTGGAATGATTTGGAAATTTTTGGGATCTTTTATGGGGTTGCACAGTTAGAGGAAAACATGCAAGTATCCTAGGTAACCATGCGATGTTTCTCTATTTGGAGAGTAGTATACTCATGGTTGGTGCAAGGTTTTTCAAACCATTCAAGTTAACCAAGAGTCCCATTAAAATTAATATGTTAAAAAACACATTTAGATGAGATTTCCCCTAGAACACCCATTTCATCCCCAAATTGATCTTCACTCGGTATTTCATCTCCTCAAGGGTAATGGAAACTCCCCCTAATTGATCCTCACTCGGTATTACATCTAGTTCTTCACATCTCTTGGTAACCCATATTTACTTCTATTGAATATAGATCTAGTGTTTTTGTTTCCTAAAATTATGATATTGGGGCATGTTGTTGTTAGGAAAATATATCTAAGGAGTATTTTGTGGATTTTTTACCCATATTTGTGGTGCAGTTGTGAGTTGAGAGATTACACAAGAAACCCTAAGGTAGGTGGATTCTCTCTTGACTCCACTTGTCTTGAACTTCAGGCCTTCATAGAAATTAATTTGTTTTTCCTGAAATTAATTGTGAATATGATGTTACAATTTTGATGGAAGACCATTTATTGATGAATTGGGGATTTTTGGTAATATGGGATATTGTTGAAAAGGGGATTTGTTGTGTCATTTTAAAATGTTCATTTTAAAATCAATAATGGTTTGAATTTTGGTAAAATCATTTATGGAGGAATAATTACAATAATAATTTTTTTTATTGAAATTTGTTTTGGTGTTTAAAATGAATTTATGGGTGTTATCAATAAATGACTGATTTATTAAAGTATTAATGGCTTATGTTAGAATCTTTTATGTGCTTATGTTATTTCTGAGTTAGATAATGCTATTTGCATCTCGTTGATTCCATATGGGTGTATTTTATTGTTCGTTGTCTTGGGATTTATTGCTTCTGTTGATGTGGATGTGGAGTGGGTAGGGAGTACCATTATAAAATTAGGTATGGATAGTGGATGGAAGGGACACCATCAACGATAAGTGGTCTGGAAGTACCACTAGATTGGAAAAGTAGTGTGATGACTTGGACGGGAAGTTCTTCCATGATAGTTTTCCGGTTTCATCAAGTGAAATATTATGGTTATACTTTGATGGGTGTTTCTATGGGAGGTGGATTTTTTTTCTAATTTGAAATGGTAAAAAAGGATTATAGTATAGTTTTTTTCCTTCCTTCTATTGTTTTTAGTTGGTTGTAATATTTCTTAGTAAAAGTGTGTTGGTCCTGTTGGAAACTATTTAATTATTTTTTGTTTATATAAATTTTTTTATATAATTTTGATTAGAGTTTTACCCTAGTGGCATGTGTGGGGAAGTCATTTTGGGGAAACCTACTGAGTATCATTACTCACCCACTTCTTGGAACATACATTCTATTTTAAATATTGTATTTTGGTAAACAAGTAAAGGAAAATCATATCATTTCAATAGTTGTTCGTTGTGAAGTTGTGGTGATGTCTTTGTGCTTAGAGCTTGTATCTTGGTTTGGAGCACTAGAGTGTATCTTGGTTTACGTTGGGTATCTTGTTTAGTCTTCCACATGGTACTCTAATATTGGGTTTGTATGGTTTGGTTGTATTGGTTTTTTTGGAATTGTTATGGAATAGTGTGGATATATTTTGGAAATATATGGTTCATATTTCAATATTAGAATGCATCATGTAGTTTTATTTGTAATGGATTATTTGGTTCGATTTTTTATCTCAAGGGAAAATTGTTCCCAAATTTATTCTCAGAGCCCTCAACATTTTTTTCTAGCCTTTGGTGCCTTGTGAATTTCTCTTAAGGCCTAGTAGCTTCTCTCCACCTTCTTAACACAATTTGTAAGGGGAAGGATTTTACATGTGGTATTGGTTTTTCTGGCTCTTGATATCCAATTAGTGTGATTCCTAGGATTTTGTTGTCGGTCTTGGTGTTGACATTAATTCCTGGTACATCCTTTGAGTCGGGATGGTAATAAAGCATAGGATTGCTAGAACATGAAATGTATATCACAAATGGATGTACCTAAACTATTTATTCTAAACTTCCTGATACTAGGGATTTGGGTACATAAGTGTTTTGGATACACTAATAGGCATTGTAAATCTCATTTTCATGGGTATAACCAATGAGATGAGCATGACATGCATGATAGGAATGACTTCCCACTTGGATGTATATTTCATTTAGTATAATGATTTATTTTGTGTTGTTATTATGTTTATTTGTGGAAAATATGGAAACGAATTTCTAATGTGTTGATTTGAAATGTGGAAGGTTGTGTTATTTTTAAAATTGATCAATTTTCAAAACGTGGTAGATTTTTTAAAAATGGTGCAAAATGGGAAATTTGAACATGTGGAAAGCCTCATTATACTAGTAGAAATGTAATACGATTTGAAATGATAAACCTTTTCATGCTATGGGAGTGATATTTTTTTAATTTTTTTTGTTGATAGAAATGGCACCGGGTTGGCGTCATAGAGACCAACCAGAGAAGGTTGTTAAAAATGTGGTTGCAACTGAGCCCCATGTGAACCAGCAGATAGTGAAAAGTATAGTGAACTATTTCCAATATGTGGATAGTGAGAATAAAGTGGATGATTTGAAACATGTATATCATGTAGTTCACTTTCAAACTCAATATCCACCGATCTTTAGGGTGATTAGAGCCCAAAAGGGAAGATGTGTGGTTGAATAGAATAAAAAGAATCTTTTAATTCTTTGGAAAACCGGTCATGCTAAATGTGAATCTAGCAATGTATATTCTAGAAGATAATTCTCTACAGTGGTGATAGTTGGTGGTAAAAATAGTAAAAGACAAAGGTATATCATGAAAGGGTTTTTAGGAATTTTTTTTAAAAATTGTACCCTCATAAGTTTATAATTTAGTACATAGTGGATTTACTTATCTTTAAAAAAGGGAACATGTTGGTAATAGATTATGCAGCTATGTTCTTGATCTTACCATGATTTTCTCCCATGGTGGAGAGTATTACATCATTTAAGGAACATATTTTTGATGTTGTGTTGAGGTAAGAAATTAATTCCAGTATAGAAATGTTGTGTATAAGTGATTATATGTGAATTGGGAATAAATAAACAATATCTAAATAGAATATTTTGGGAGATTTATGAGGGGGAGGCATGTTATTACCCATATGGAAGAGTGAGAACTCCAAAGCTGGGATTAAGTGGAAGGGGGACACATGTTTACATGGTGGAAGTACGGTTCAAGAACAAATGGAAAGATCAGTGAATCTTACTCCAAAGCCTCAAAGTAAGTCGGGATGTTTTCAGTGTGGCTCTATGCGTCACATCAATTGAGATTTTATGGCATCGTCTTGATCATTCCATTATGGTAATCATATTTTTCATCTTCAATAGTATTGTCAGAATGCTTCAAGGAGGGGTGTTTTGGACACTCTTCAGGGATCACATGCGTCATATGTCTCAACATAGTGGGGGTAGCAACACACCCCTTTCCATTAGAAAAAAGATAGTCATGGTGATTCAAGGAATACCCCTGAATGCTCAGTAGGGAAATAAAGAGCAGAGTGTGGCAAGCAAGAAGATTTTTAGTTCTAAGATGATTATGATGGTTGATCTGTCAGGACCATCCATCGTACATGGAATAATTCTTTTAAATTCTACCATGATGTATGTGTTGACAGATATGAGTGCTTCCCATTCATTTATGTATTCTCAGGCTATTAGTTTGTTGGGTTTACATGTTGAGATGATTCCTTGAGGTTTGAAACTTCAAAATCATATTAGTTAAAGAGTTTTTCGAGCCTTCATGGGTAGATCCTGTTGTGCAACACCCTGAGATTTTATGAGATAGATTCTTTTTAATTTCTTTCATGTCTTGTGTTGTATTGAACACAAATATTATCTTTCATTATACACAACACCGTATTATCTTACAGTATAAGAAATACTATTATTGACTTGTGTTTTACACAATTTCAAGTTGTTTTGATAGAATTCATTTCACACAACATTGAGTAATGATTTTATTCAATGTATAAATGAACTATGTTTGTATTATGCTATATGAGACACTAAAGGATGCTTTCACTTAATGAAACACTAACTTGGCTTATGTTACATGCAAGGGATTCCTTTTTCAATAGCTTGCATTGTACATGATACCATGTTTCAGTAAACAGTGATATATTATTAAAATATTATTATTTAATGGGATATAAACTACCTATTTTTAATATTATAAACAACATTTTGAATTTTAGATAACATTATAATTCATCTTACACATTTTCAAAAACATAGTATGAGAATAAAAATTAATTTTTGGATAAAAGAAGTATTTTTTTAAAAAATGTAGTTCTACCACATTTTTATAGAAAACCCATTTTAAATATATATTTTTAAACTTTTATATGTTAAAATGGAAAAAATAAACATCTTATATTGAATAGAGACATAAAAATTTAATTTGTTTTATTTTACCGAAGATATTGATATTTTAAAAATTAGTGACAAATAGTTCATTTTAATTCAATATTGTCTTTTCATATAATTTATTTATATAGTTAGATTGTATATTTTATTGATTTTAAAGTGAAATTGGATTATATTTTTATCATTTAATTTAATGTTGGTCCTTTTATGTAATTTCACTTTTAAATAGGACATAAACATATGTTAATATTTGGATAGTTATTACCTCATAAAAACCCGCCTTTTGGTTTTTACAACGGGAATTAATTTTAAATTAATTACTAAAACATTTATGTTTTAAATTTTGAAAAATGAACTGCATATTTGGAATCAAAATTTTCATATTCTTTATATAGGTACCTTTTATTTTTTGGACATAATGAATAGTAACACAAGTAATTATTTTATTTACAATGGTTAAAGGGTAAATCTGTTTAATAAGGGTAAAAATAATATTATAATATAAATAAACTACCCTAAAAATTCTTCTAATCATATTATATGAAATATTTTTGACCAAGGAAATCATTGGGTCGATTTTGGGATCCCATGGAACCATATGGATCTGAAAATGACATTTTATAAGAATTAATTTAATGTAACGAGAAATATGACATAAACATGTATCTTCTTAATAAAAAAATTTTAATATGGGGTTATACATAAGTTAAATTAGACTATAAATAATCATTGTAAATATAAAAATATTTCCTACATCATGGTATTTTATTTATAATTTTTATATTCCAAATAAATAAATTTATTTATGACATAATCATGATGTACTAATTACTTTATTAATGAATGATTTAAATAAATGAGAATATAAATATTAAAATAAATTTATTTTGAAACAGTTTATGCTATACTAGAACAATATGTATGATTATAACTTGTTATATTTTAATTAATGATGTTTATTTGAAATAATGACATTGTTTTTTTAAAAAGTCATGATTCGAATAGTATAAAGATTTCTATATATGTTTTTTTATAACAAATACTCTTAAATGATATAACAGTCCTAAAAAAATATTATTCTGCCAAATTGCTTAAATAATCTTTCAAATTTCATTAATGATCCTCTTTAGGTTTTTCATAATTTTATAGTAACTATATTAACTATATAATATTAATATACAAGAAGATATGATAAGAGTTAAATTGGTTAACTGAGGGTTAAAGATAAAATATATTGTTAAATTTGAAACCTAAACTTGTATAAAACCTATTGTTTTAGAAGATCTAAAAATAATCATCTTATATTATGATTAAATGATTTGGGGACCTTTTGAATCTAAAAATAAGTTTATAATAATATAATATTTCAATGCCTTCATAATATGCCACTCCTCATCTCTTATAAAAAGGTGTCTTCTCCCACGTTTCTTCACACCACCATGAGCCTTATAGATCAAAAAACCCCTGAACAATTATCCTATAAAAAACATTATTTAACTTATGGAGGGTCTTTTTTTTCAAAAAGTTCATCCCTAGTTTCCCTAATAAGAGATCCAAAGGAAGTCCAACAAAGAAGAGGTGATTACTTTACCAAATTAATTCAATTTCTTTTCTTCTTATACTTCATCATTCTATGTTGATTCCATTATAAAGTAATAACTACATTATATTAATAAATATTAAATATTATTATAATTATGGGACAACCTTATACCTCTTTTTATTCATCATACAAATAACAATATCACCGTGCATGCAGACGTATGACTTATAGTCTTCACGTCGTGGTGTAATATGTTATTCAATTTTTTTTATTATGATGGTTATAATGATGGGTTTAATGTATTCCAATAATGAATATAATATGGTAATATTAACTTATGATTAATATACCATCAATTTCCATACCATTTAACCATCAAATGGAATGATATCATTACTTGTGCGTATTTACTGTCTACCCTCTCCACAATGAGATGAGATTTATTCTCTACATTAACCATTACAGAATTATTATAATGTATATATAATAGATAAGTATGAGATATATGACATAATATTTATACTTTATTTATGTATCTCTATATATATGTCTTTGACTTGATTTCATTTAATACATTAAAGAAATAGAGACAACGTTCATGTGTACCTATAACGCACCATTTGCATGAACAATGTATTCCATTTCATTTAACAATATATTATATGTATTAATATAATGAATATTTATGATATATAAATCATGTTTTACATTATGTATGTTATTAAATCACTATCTATGTAATAAGGTCAAGAATAACATGCCAAACCAAGTATTATAAAAAAACTATTATTACCCAAAATGTAGGTTTAACATGGATTCCATAAATGAAAGGGTAATATAAAGTCATAAGTGAATCATATATGATATCATAAATATTATTATCATTCTATTACAATTTAATAATATTTTTAAACCCACTATAAATAATTTTCATATATATATACAAAGCATATCAGACCTAAGGTATGTGATAATTTTTCTATATCATTTTTATCAATGATTGTTTATATTCCTAGGTATTTACAGGGATATGTTTTCCATCCATGTCTATGATTTCAGAATATGTTTCCATAAAATGTTAAAATATTCCTCTATGTGTGTTTAATGTCATTTTACCCATTTTTGACTTTTACTATATGGATTAGAAGGAATCGTTCTTTCGTTTACTATATAAAATGATTTTTGACTTCTCTGAAAAATGTATGAGGGGATCGTTTTTTTAATTATACGACATGAATTCATTTTAAAGATTTCATAACACATTATTTCCATGAATATTACCTTATAATATTTAATGATTATTTTCAATTAAATTCATTTCTTTTAAAATTGAACTAAATTTTGAGAAAAGAAAATGTTTTTAAGAAGAAATGATATTTTTCTCGGGAATTATGTTGAAGTGTTTTATCATAATTATTTTCCATCTAAGATTACATAGGGTTATTTTTATATCCACAATATTAATTTTATTTCATTGTGTTTATGAGGGAATTATTTTTATGATGTCTATTTATCTTATGTGGATTATGATATGATGAAATTAGGTTTAAGAAACCCATTTTATTTCATGGGTTATGTTGTGGTGAATGTTTTATTTCACAGGGAGAAATTATTTCATTATGAGTTTGGTGGGACAATATCTCCCAGAAATCCATTTGGTAACGATATTTATCTCATGAGATAGACAAGATTGAAACTACTAGTAAATTTGGTCCAGTAATAAATGGCTGGAACGACAAGTGAACCTGGTTCAGTAATGGACATTATCCACTGTGATGGTCTTGGTAGAAATTCCTTGGATAATATGGAAATAATATTATGTTCTTATGAGTTTCCACAAGTACATGTTTTATTCCAGTGATATTATATAATGGTTAATGTTATTTTATGATTTATTCCTTATGTACTGCCATGATTTATTTCATGATTGATGATTTTGATGTTCAAAATTTATGTTCATGTTTTCATGTTCAACTATTAATTTTTTGTTTTATTTTCTTCATGTTTACCTTTACTGAGAATTTTAGACCAGCCTTTTAATGTTTTCTTTTCCATGGGATATAAATAAATGTTTTAGGTAAGAATAAATTTGGAAGATCTTTATGAGATATGTTAAATATCTTTTACAATGTTAGAAGATTATATTTCCAGTTTTCAAATACACTAAACTAGTATTGTACTTGGGAATATTTTTGTGTCTTCTATCAATTATTTCACAAAAGGAATGTAGTATCAATGTACTTCAAGATTGGGTTGTTAAAGATGGTATCAGAGCGAAAATTTTTTCTACCTTTGGGAACAAGGATGCGATAACTTTAGTTAGAACCCATGAGATATTTCTAAAAATATGTCTAGGGATTTATTATGGATAAGTCATTTATAGGTAACAATCCTAGGGACTTTTTATAATCATGACTAACCTATGGTTCAAAAGAAGAGAACATTGATTGAAATTTTATATGTAACTAACCTTACTTAAGAGTTTCAATTATCGAATATCTATTTCTAACACATTTCATTCTGGTCGTTGTAAATAGCGAAATCTACATTTAACATTGTTAGCCATTCAATATTTATGATTTTTAAATTATGAGAATTATTAAAATTTATTTCCTAAGTGGAAATATCTTGAAGAGAATCAAGACGATGGTACGATTATTGGTCATACTGCTGAGGATAAAGAGATTGTAAATGACATGTGAAAGGTATGTGACGTTCTTCGAGTATTATTTACATTAAACCTAATAATACTGAGGTTGATAAACCTTAATACATGATTTATTTTTTAGTAAAGATGATGATTATGGATCATGAGTAATGGTTTAATAATAACATTGGATGATTGAGGTGTATATATTCTGGATCTCAAAGATTATATTATATGAATCCTAAAATATATAAGTGTTTTCAGTATATTTTTTCATTAAGTATTGGAATAAATATTTTGATTATTTATAAGTATCCAAAATATGATTTACGTATATGGTTATATACTTGGAGAATGCATGATTAATCGAAAAATAACCCTTAATATTTCCCTTATTTTAAGATAATAACGTTTGATTACTGATATGTTGAATTTGAATAAGTAAATTAGATATTTCCAGTGTCTTGAGAACTAATTATGGATTTTTTTGATTAGAGGTTTATGATATCATGGGTCAAGTATAAAACTTTTTGGGACATAAGGATTATATACAATATGTTTAGGAATAAGAAAACATTAATTTTTTTAATAAGGATATTTGGTAATTTAGGTTTTTACCATGACTCATGATAATGAAATTTCATGTTATTCTAATGTTTGGAATGTGACCAACAAGATATATCTTATGATTTTTTGGGGATAAATAAAGGCATTCACATTTTGTTATATGACCATTCTTGTAATTGTTTTTTTGTAATGTTATTTTTGATTGAAGTATTTTGGATAATCATAAAGGATATACTGGATTAATTTGGAAATTGGATATTATTGTTTTAGAAAAAATAAATATTTTAAATATTATTTCTAGAATATTGTTATAGTAATCTTTTAGAAAAAGAACAACTTGAAGGATGGGGGAAAACGTTCTGGACCAGCGACAACCCGTCACATTGGACAAGGCCTTAAGAATCGAACCCAAAACTCAAGTGAGACAAACCATTATCTCCTACCACTGTCCTATAAGATTTCACTAGTTAGTATAAATTAGTTCTATTTTATTTAAGCGAAATGATAGATGAAGTATAATTCCATTTTTAGAACCATTTACAATTAATCTCACCATATATAGACTTATGTATAATTGATAACTTCTTATAACCTTTTTGTGATAGAGACAATTGGAATGACCTATAATTCTATTGCATGATATCCTAAAACATCAAGAATAAAAATTGGGATTAATTTATTTAAATAAGATATGAAGTAGAATTTGTTCAAGGCACAAACAATTGTGAGATTGTTCCAAAATCAAGTAAGTATTTATTCTCATGAAAAATTCATCAACTTTTGGAAAAGAATATGGAAAACCAAAAATTTTATACTCGTACTCTCTTATATGATGAATCATATTTCCCCTTAAATAATCGTAGATTTATGGATTTATTATAGATAACATTATCCAAACCTTATTCTATGTCACTACCCATCAGAACTTGATTGTTAGATTTATTTTCCATATCCTTGTTTCCAATGACCTCCTATGTCATAATATGCGGAAAACCAATATTGAGTTACTTTGGAAAACCATTGTGTTTCTAAATTTCCTTTTTTTAAAATTATGTTTGATTATCCCTTTTTATGGTGTGGGATTCTATGAAAGAAAAATTCAAGTAGAAAATCATTTATAACCTCGAAAAATTTCATGGGAGAAATTTATTTTAAGGGGCATAGAATGTAACACCCTTAGATTTTATGAGGCATATTATTTTTAATTTCTCTGAAGTCTTGTGTGGTACACTACACCAATATTATTTTTCACTATATGAAATACCATTTTAGCTTGAAATATCAGCAAAACTATTCTTGGATTTTGTTGCACACAAATTCATTTTAATTTGATAGAATTTTTTTTAACGCAACGCTGTGTATAGATTCTATTCAATATATAAATGAAATATGTTTGGGTTATGTTATACTCAACACTAAATAAATAATACACTACATGTAACACTTAATTGTCTTGGATTAAATGCAAGAGTGACATTCGTTGATAACTTCTGTGGTAAGTAATACCAAGTTTCATTACACAACGATATATTATTAAAATAATATTATTAAATGGTATATAAACACTCCATTAGGAAAATTATTTACCAAATTTTGAATTTTATATAACATTAGAATTTATCTTACTCATTTTCTAGAACACAGTATGAGAACAAAATCAATTTTTGGATAAAATAAGTATTTTAAAAGAACTACTATTTTACTTCTATTTGATTGCACGCCGATTTTTAATCTAGTTTTTGAAACTTTTATAAATAAATTTGACAAAATAAAATTCTTATTTGGAATAGGGACATAAAAATTTACTTTTTTTAAAAATGTTTGTTATTTTTATGTTAAAATTCAAATTTTAATGAATAGTAAAATACTACATTTAAATTCAAAACTATCTTTTCATCTTATTTATTTATATGGATATATTGTAAATTTAATTTGTTTTAAATAATAATTGGATTATATTTTTATCATTTAATACAATGTTTTTCATTGGATGTATTTTGACATTTAAATTGGACAAATAAACATCTCAATCTTTTGGTAGTTATTACTTCTTAAAAACCAATTTTTTGGTTTTGACAATAGGAATTAATTTTAAATTAATTAATTAAACTAATGTGTCTTTAATTTGGAAAAATTTATTCCATATTGTGAATCATAAGGTTAAATTTTTTTAAATAAACACATTTAATTTTTGGACATTATGAATAGAAACTTTAGTAATTATTTTATTTACCATCGTTAAAGGGTAAATGTGGTAAATAATGGTAAAAAATAATATTATAATAATATTAGACTACCCTAAAAAATTTAATAATACTATAGGATAAAATATTTCAGACCATGGGACTCTATGGGTCTATTTTGGGACCCCATAGAACCACTTGGATATGAAAATAAAATTTTTTAAAAATTAATTTAAAGTAAAGTGAAATATGATATAAACTTGTATATTCCTAATAAAACCATTTTAATATGTGATTATACACATGATAAATTCGAATATAAATATTACATGTAAAGAAAAATATATTTCCTACATCCTGGAAGTTTATCTATAATTTGTAGGCACCAAATAAATAAATTTATATATGACACAATGACAATGTAGTGATTACCTTATTAATGAATGAATTAAATAATTTTGATTATAAATATAAAAATAAATTTATTTTTAAACTTTTTATTCCATACAATAATTATATAAATGATTATTACATGTTATATTTGAATTAATTAAGTTTTTTTTAAAGAATAAAGGTGTTATGGTGTATTAATGTCCTGATATGAATAGTATAAAAGTTGACATTAATGAGTTTTTTAAAAAATAGTATTTTATTAAATGATATATTAATCATAAAAATATAATATTCTACAAAATGACTTAGATAATGTTCATAATATCATTAATTTACCACTTTATGTTCATTTGGAATTTTAATGTAATTATATTAACCATATAGTATCAATATACATGAAGACATGATAAGAGTTAAATTAGTTATGTACGGGATAAAGCTAAAATATAAGGTTATATTTGAGAACTAAACTTATATAAATCCTAATAGTTGACATTATTGTGAAAAATAATCATCTTATATTTAAATTATATATGATTGGGACCTTTAGAAACCAGAAATAATTTTATAATTAAATTATATTTCAATGTCTTTCTAAAGTGCCCCTCCTCCTCTCTTATAAAAAGGCATATCCTCTCACATTTCCTAACACCAGCATGTTCCTTATAAGTCTAAAATATCCTTAACAATTCTACTATAAATATTCTTATTTAACTTATAGATGTCCTGGTTTTCTAAAAATTCCACCCCTAGTGTCCCTAAGAAGAGATCCAATGGAAGTCCCATGAAGAAGAGGTAATTTCTTTACCAAATCCATTGAATTTATTTTATTCTTCAACATACACTTTATATGTTGATTAGATACTAAAGTATTAACTAAAATATATTTTATATTATTATATGTTATTATAATTATGGAAAAACATTATAACTCCTTTTATTTATCTTATGAATAACAATATCACCATGCGTCCATACGTACAAGTTACCGTCTCCACGCCGTGTTGGAATTTGTTATACAAAAATATTTTATTAGGATGTGTATAATGGTGGGTTTAATGGATTTAAAAATCTATATAACATGATAATTATTCTGTATAATTAAAATAATATCCAGTTACATAATATATAACCATTAAATGGGAATGATAGCGTTGCCCGTGCGTACGTACGGCCTACCGTCTCGACAACACAATGAGATTTATTCTCCAAATTAACCATTCAAGAATGAGTTTACAGTATATATAATATAATTATGAAATATATGAAATGATAATTATACTTGTTTTATGTTTATCTACATATATTTCTTTTACTTGGTTTCATTCAATTCAATAACGGAATAGAATCAACATTCATGCGTACATACATCTTACCGTCTCTATGAATGGTGTTTTCCATTTAATTTACATATCTATAATATGTATTTATATAATTAATATCTATGATTTATAAATCATATATTAAATTATGTATTTTTGTAAATCACAATATATGTAATAAAATCAAGAATAAAAAGTCAAAACACATACGATAAATTAAATCATTATTACCCAAAATGTTCTTTTAACATGGATTTGATATATGAAAGGGTAATATAAAGTAATAAGTGAATAATATATGATAAAATAAATATTATTATCATACTATTACAATATAATAATATTTTTAAAACCCCTATATAGTATTTTTGGGTACGTATGATGCATATCAGACCTATGGTAAGTGATAATTTTGCAATCTTAATTTTTTCTAAGATTGATTATACGTGAGTTTTTACTAGAGTATATTTATCATCCATGTCCATGATTTCGAAAAATATTTTTCATTAAATGTTTAATATTATTATATGTATTTTTAAAGTCCTTATTACCCTTTTTTTAATTTTACAACATGGTTTGGAAGGAATATTTCTTTTGTTTACCGTATGAGGAGTTTTTTGTCTTCTCTGAAAAAAGAATGAGGGGAATGTTTTTTTAACTTATACAGCATGAAAAGAATTTGACTGTTTCATAAAGAATTATTTAAACGCATCTCCATTTATAGTATTTTAATTTTTATTTCAATTAAATTCATTACATTTTGAAAAAAGAACGACTTTTTTTAAAAATAAAACTTTTTTTAAGAGGAAAGGTTATTTTCTTCAGGAATTGAGTTCAAGTGTTTTATTGTGATTATTTTCCATATAAGATGACATAGGGTTATTTTTCTATCCCTATTATTACTTTTATTTGATTGTTTTTGTGATGGAATTATTTTTATGATGTCTATTTATCTTATATGGATTATGTTATGATGAAATGGTGTTTAAAAAACCTAGTTTATTTTAGGGTTCATTCTATGGTGTATGTTTTTTTGGAACATTTAAGAATGATTTCTTTATGATATGGTCGGGATCTATATCTCCCTCCAAATAATTGGTTAAATATTTATATCCCATTAGATATACATGAATGGAAAAAAATTACTTCTAGTCTAGTAATAAACAGTGAGAACAAAAACTCAGTATAGTAATGGACTTTGTCCACTATGATGGTCTTGAAAGAAATTACTTGGATACTATAGAAATCATATTATGTGATTATTAGTTTTCAAAAATTACATATTTTATTCCAATGCAACTCTATCATGGTTAATGTTCATTTATGATCTATGACTTCTGTACATCCAAGATTTATTTAATGAATCGTGATTTTGTTGTTAAAAATTTATATTCATATTTTCACATTCAAATATTTATGCTTTATTTTATGTTCTCCATTCTTACCAGTAATGAGAATTTGATCACACCTTGTTTATGTTTTCATTTCCCTAGGATATAAGAACAATTTTTGGTAGGAAAACAGGGGAATATCTTTATGAGAGATGTTGAAGATCATTCAAATTTTTTGAAGATTATGTTCCATTTTTCCAATGACACTAAACTAATACAATCTTTGGGTATATTTTTTATCTTGTATTAAGTATTCCGCAATACAAATTTAAAGTCCATTTACGTCAAACTTGGGTTGTTAGATGTTGTTTGGTTGTGGATAGGGTTGAGTTTATGTGGGATTTCATTGTTCTTGAGATGAATGCGTATGATAAAATCATGGGAATGGATTGGTTGGGACTATTTAGAACCCACATTGACTGTTATTTGTGAAAGGTGAGTTTTACATCGGGGGATGGTGTCATGCATCTCATTTGAGGGGAAAAGAATGAAAATATGGGTGGAATGAATTTTTTTGGCACTAGTTATTGGCACGATATCATATTACTTGTAGGAATTGTCATTGTAATCAATAGAAATAATGAAGTATATCATATTTACAACGGTAGTTTATTAGTTTCTGGAAGTCATTCCCAAATAATTTTTAGAGTTTCTACCCATGAGAGATGTGGATTTTATGAGGGATATCCTCCAAGGGACTATTATTATCCCACTTTAATCTTACAAGATGGAACCAACAAAATTAATGGGATTGAGAGCTATTTTGGAGGACTTAGAAAGCAAAGGGTTCATCTAGCCTAGCTCATCTCTATGGATAGTGCCAGTTCTATTTGTAAAAAAAGGAAAATGGAAAATTGTGGTTGTTTGTTGATTATCATAGGCTGAATAGAATTATAATAATGAACCAATATAGACTTCTACACATTGATGATTTGTTTGACCAGTTGAGAGGAGCTCATTGATTCTCCAAGATTGAATTGAGGTCTAGATATCATCAATTGTGGGTGAGGAAGGAGGATATTCCCCAAACAACCTTTAGAAGTAGATATGAGAAATATGGGTATGTGATTACGCCCTTTGGTATCAAAAATTCACCAGTGGTGTTCATGGAATTTATGAATCAAATTTTTTAGAGATATTTGTATTATTTAATAATGGTATTTATTGAAGATATATTGGTGTATTCTTAGACAAGGGTGGAGCATGAGAAACAATTGGCGATAGTTTTGGGGATCATGAGATATCATTGAGTGTATGCCATATTTTCAAAGTGTGCCATTATGGATACATGTGGTTAGTTTATATGGCCATGTTATTTATGAGAAGGGTGTTTCAGTTGATTCTAAAAATATAGAGGTATTTATTTTATGGCAACTTCTAAAGAATGTTTTTGAAATATGATGCTTCTTTGGTCTAACTGGGTTTTATCTACATTTCATTCATGATTTCTATGGATTGGAATCACAAATGATAGATTTGAAAAAAGAATAATGATCCATTTTCATGGACTGAGAAGTGTTAGAAATGTTTTAAAGATCTTAAGGGATGCCTTACATAATCACCAATCATGGGTTTTCTAGGACAATGGAAAGTGTATGTGGTGTATTGTAATGCATCAGGACCGGGGTTGGGGTGTCTTCTCATGCAGGGGGGTCACGTGGTCACATTTGGATCATATAAGTTAAGGTTTCAGGAGATGAAATACCCAACACAAGATTTGGATTTGGCAGGAGTGGTTCACACCTTGAAAATATGATGTTATTTTCTCTTTTGGGAGAAATTCTTGGTGTTCACTAATCATAAGAGTTTAATGAATATTTTAAAATAATGTGATTTGAACTTGATGCAAACATTATGGATGAATTGCCTATATATTTTTGATTTTGACTTGATGTATACACCACATTATGGAAATTCCATAGCAGATTCATTATGATTCAATTCGTCTACTCAGGTGGTGAAACATGCATCAAATCTATGGTAGTTAATGCTAGTCATAGTTTTCATGCAATAGGAATGTGAGGGAAGGGGAGATAGAGAGGTTTTTATTTCTAGTCTCATTGATTCTTGATTAGATTGGGTTTTCTTATAGATGCACAGACATCTGATTCTGAGTGTATGGTGATGAGGTTGGAACTCAATGGTTGGGAGACTATTAAGGGAATCGAACTGAATGTCAATGCAGTTTTGTGTTTTCAGAATTAGATGGTTGTACTAGTGGATTTAAATGAGGAAATTATTAGGGATTATAATCATTCAAGGTGTTATTTCCAGTCTAGAATTTGAAAAATAAAATGCATTGAAAGCATATTTTTTGTGGGCTCGTATGAAAAGGAATGTGATCGAGTTTTTTTTGAGATGTTTGAATTATCAGCAAGTCAAGACAGTGCATCAATGTCCAGTGGATATTTTAAAATCATTACCTATCCAAGTGTATACAAGAGAGTAGATATTGATGGATTTTGTTAAAGGTACACCATGAATATTCATAAAGTACCATTCTATATGGGTGATAGAGGATCATATTAAAAAGTTGGCCCATTTCATCCCAATACATAAATATCATTCGTTGAAGGATCTATCCTAAATATATATCTGAGATTTGGTAAAGAGGCATGGTGTGCCAGTTTCAATTGAATCATATAGGGATCTGAGGTTCAAATCCTTTTTTGGGATATCCTTAGAACAATCCCTTAGGGTTGTGCTGATGATGAGTATGATGTACAATACTCAGAAGGATGGGAAATCTGAGAGGAAGATATAAAAATTGGATGATATACTATTGGATTGTGTAATGAATTTTGGTGTCTAATGGTAGAATAACTTGTTGTTAGTGGGGTTATCATCTAATAACAGTTATTAGGATTCGATACACATGGATTTTTTGAAGCATTGTATGGGTGTCTGTGTCATTATCAACTTGTTTGGGTGGAAACCAGTGAAATTTCATTAGTTGCAATGAACCTTGTCTAAGTGACAATGGAGAAAATTAATTTGATCATGAAAAAGAATAGTTATAGCTCAGAGTCATCATAAATCATAGGCAGACCATCGTTGATAACCAATCTCATTCGAGGTGGGTGATGATGTGTTTTTGGGAATCTCTCCTAAACTTGGACCTCGTCAGTTTAGAAAAAAGCAGAAGTTAGGTCTGAGGTATATTTGGCCTTTTGAGATACTTGAGTGGGTTGGAATGGTGCCTTATTGGATGGATTTTCCACCATGTTTTAGTGTGTCATACAATGTGTTTTATGTATCTCAATTGAAAATGTATCAGTCAGATCATGACCATGTGATTTGTTGGGATCATATTGAGCTAGAACCAGATGATTATTTGGTGCACGTGGTAGTGTGGATTGTGTATAGGCAATGGGATTTCCTCCATGGAAAAACAAACAATATAATTGTAACATCCCAAGTAAATAAAGAATAAAGAATTTTCATATTAATTAATACTTACTAATTAAATATTAATTTTAGTTAAAAGGGGTTTCTAGATTCGATAGCGTACTCGATACGCAACAATGAGTTTCATTGAAATCTTACGTTGAACACTAGTAATATAATAATATTATTTTAAATGGTAGTTAACATGTAGCCGTTGTACTGGCAGAAATTGGATAGAAAAAACTAAAATATGATTATATATGTTTTTAAATGTTTTTACATTTACCCAATAAAAGATAAAGGCTTAAAATATAGAATGAATTCAATTTTAGGCATTTATACCCTAATTTTCACTAAGGGTTCACTTATCACCTTTTGATGGAGAGTCGTCATTAAATATAGTTTTGATCAATCTTATAAATTCTATTGGACAAAATATAACTCTTCTTTAGAATCAGGACATCAAAATTTACTTTGTGTAAATTTTTGGTATCTTTCCGATAAAATTTATTTTTTTAAATGAATAGTGCAAATTATTGTATTTTAATGCAAAACCTCTTTTTAATATAATTTTTAATATGATTAGATTATCTTTTGAATTGTTTTTAAAGTGAAATTAGAAAATATTTTTACCATTAAATCCAATAGTGGTCATTGGAATTAATTTCACTTTGAAATCAGACTTAAACTAGTGTCAATCTTTTGATACTTATTGTTTCACAAAAACACGCTATTTGTCATGACAACGGGAATTAATTACTAAATTAATTAATTTGACTTATATGTTTTGAATTTTTTAAAATGGAATTCATTTTTGAATTCGGAATATCAAATATAGCTTAGGGTGAATTTTTGTAATTTTTCTGAAAAACATCAATTTTTGATGAATAGTGAAATCACTAAGTGGTACTTATAAAAACTGATTTTCCATTTAAATGAAATTTTGTAACGCCCCGACCCCAGCTACCCAGAGTCGGTGCATTACTTCGTAACATTGGCATGATCACAAGAAAGATCAAATCTCGAAATACCGATTAGTTTAGTAGCCTTGGAAACACTAGATATATTCATAAGTTTTACATTACATCATAAAATGAAAAACTACTACAACAACATAATGTCTCCATAATCTACACTCATATCCCCACATAATATCCCTGCAGGTCATTCATAACTTACTTCTTCACATCCTGGGAAAAATAAAACATAGAAAAGGGGTGAGCTCAAATGCCCAGTAAGGATAACAATAAGGTGGAAACTTTCATAAATAAGAATAAACATTTAAGGCAATGTATAACTAAAACAAAAGCCTTTTAAATACGAACTTTCAACATGGTATGGCATAAATAAAATGAAATAATGCCATTTACTTATTCACATGGATATTCTACTAAACGAATAATCACATGCAAAAATCAATAACCACTTTCATAATGTTGGAATGCATAATGCCAGACTATCATAACCACATAGCCAAGGCCTCGTGCCAAGAATACAAATAAGATTTTGTCAAGGCCTTGTGCCAAGACACTAGTTTGTCTCATGAGACCTACCGATGCATCGAGGAGCTATAGCGGGCTCCACCCGTCACTTAATAAGTCCAATGCATTCCTATATGAAAAAGGTTTAAACATAACATAAACATTCGTATTAAAACTAGCATACGAAATGTCAATAATTTCACTATAAACTATGAATGGTATAAAAATAGCACATCCACAGTCAAACATATCACAAAACCTTCAATACAATATAAAAGTTTTGTATCATAATAAATCAACTTCAAATAATCTTAAAATCCATCAAAGGATGTTGACATAGATGAAATCAAAATTCTTTTTAAAGAAATATCTCCTTTAATTTTGAAATCATTTAAGATCAATATAAAATAAGACATTTTCTTTGAAAATATTCTTATAAGCTTGTAAGGAAAGCTTCGATGATTTATAACGGCGGAAAATAACCGCACCCGCCGTATAAGTTAAAAAAAACATTCTTACCTCAATTTTGTCGAAAAGGTTAAAAAGGACCTTGTTTTGAAAATGACGGAAAGATTCCTTTATAAACCTCTTATAAAAAGTCAAACAAGGGTATAAATGACTTTAACCCATATTCTTGTAAATAGTAAAAATATTTTGAAATACATTTTTAAGAAACATGGATGTGGATGATAAAGAGATCCCAGTAGATTATTACGTATAAACAACCTCGAATAATGAAGAGATTGTGAAATAACCCTTACCTTGTACTTTTCCTTGGTTGGGGTAGGTTAACCTCCTGTATAATGGTGAAATAGTTGTTATTAAATTATAAAAGAATCATATACATTAATATGATATCATATATGATCTTTTAATATTGATATCTTAGTATTACCGTTGTTTCGGGTGTTAACTTACTTGTTTTCTTTCATATGTTTTGTTACGTAAGACATCTTTGTAAAGGATAGGTTGTATATTATTCATATCCAGAATGATATCAAGTCCTTAAACATCATTTTTAAATCATCAAATGATAATTATACTTTAATGGTTACGATGGAGAATGAATCTCATCGCGTTCGTGGAGACGGTAGTCCGTACGTACGCACGAGCGACAATATCATTCTTTTCATATTAAAATAATATATAAATGGATGGTATATCATATATACAGAATCATTAACATGTTATATTTATTATTTACATGAGTTACACATCATTATTATACCCATCCAAATAATAATATATTGAATAACATTTACACCACGACGTGGAGACGGTAAGTCGTACGTACACACGTATGGTGACATGTTATTCAAAGGGTGGATAGAATACTGAATATGGTTGTACCATATTTATAATAACATCACAGTATATGTAAGATACTGGAGTTATTATTTTAGAATGGTAAGAACAATGAAAGAGGAAGTGGAAGAAGAAAGAAACTTAGAAAAGGGTGGTGAAATCATTACCTCTTCTTCGGGTTCTTCGTTTTGATTTGATCAAAAGGGCTCCTTAGGTTGGCTTTCTGATCCAACTAAGGCCTCTAGGTTGTATTTAGGGATGTTGGGAGAGTATTTGGGCAGAGTTTGGCCGAACCAAAAGGCTTTAGAGGTGTGAAGAAATGAGAAGGATGAGTGCCCTTTTATAAGAGAGGTGAGGGGCACCTTTGGGAAAGCTAGAAATATTAATTTATAATAAATTCATAATCGGTTTCCAATGGCTCCAAAGTTTACTATTCAAAGGATAAGGTGGGGATGGGTCGAAAACAACTCAACCAATAGAATTTATACAGGTTTGGGTACTTATATTAACCTTATCTTTAAGTATTAACTCTAAGTTAATTAGTTTCACTTTTACAATGTCTCTTTGTATTTTTATATAATATGGTTAATAAACATACTATATACATCCAAGCGACCCCCAAGTGGTCCATTAATGATTAACCTATCATAATATAAGTCTCTTGGCCGAACCTTAGATTTTTAGTAATTTAATATCAATTAATAATATAATATTTGTTTTAAGAACTCTTTTATGTCAATTTTGACACTATTCAATAGTTGATTTTTGTGAAACTCATAACAGATTGATTACTTAGAACAAAGTCAACTAAATAAATCCTAATATATCATATTATCCTAGAAAATTAGTTTAATTCATTAAAAGTTTCATATTATATTTATTTGGGTATTTATAATATCAATTATTTTAATTTTTCACTATTATAGTAATTACTGCATCATCATTGTGTCATAAAATAAATAAATTATTTAATGTCTAAAAATTATAAATAAAATATAATTATTTAGGAAATCCTTTTATCTTTCTAATGAATATTTATAATCTAAAATCCAACATATATAGACCTATGTAACAATTGTTTTTCTAAAAGATATATGCTTGTGTCATTTTTGTATTCATTTTGACTTAATTAAAATAAAGTGTCATTTTCACTTACAAGTGGATCCATGGGGTCCCAAAATAGACCCAAAGATTCCCATGGTCGACCATGTATCAACCAATAGGGTTACGACACGTTTTAGGGTAATTTTGTATTATTATAATATTATTTTTTTTAACCCTTATTTACCGGATTTACCCTTTAACCATGGTAAATAAAATATTTACCGCAGTAATTATTCAAAATGTCTAAAAATAAAAGTTACCTATTTACACAATTTGGACATCCTGATTACAAATATGGAATCCATTTTCCTAAAATCAAAACACAGAAGTGGCAGAAATTAATTTAAAATTAATTCCCGCTGTCAAAACAAAAAGCGTGTTTTTAAGAGATAATAACTATCAAAAGATTGACACTTGTTTATGTTCGGTTTAATTGTAAAATTATGTCCAATGACCAACATTATATTAAATGGTAAAAATATATTCTAAATATACTTTAAAACCACTCAAATTCATAATTTATCACTATTAATTATTTTGATTAAAAAAGTTGTTTTTAATTAAAATTTAGTAATTTTCACTATTCATCAAAATATAAAAGTTATCCGAAAAGTACCAAAATTTCACCCTAGGATAATTTCGATATTCCGAATCCAAAAATGAAGTCCATTTTGAAATATAGAATATATATGATTTCAAAAAGTAGGTATTACTATTCATAACGGCTAGTTTGATTAGTTATGGTGTGTTAGAACTCGGTGTTGCGTACAACACACGCTATCACATTATTCAAAGAGAAGCGTACCGTAGAAGCTTGGGGTGTTACATTCTCCCCTCCTTCAAATAATTGCGTCCTCTCAATTTCTAGGGTATTACTGTATAAAAAGACTCGGGTGGTTCTTCATCATAAGTTCCTCGGGTTCCCACGTTGCCTCTTCGATCTTATGATTCCTCCACAAAACTTTTACCAGACGCGTCGTCCGGTTTCTCAGCACTTGTTCTCTCGTATCAAGAATCTTGATGGGCTCTTCGCAATAAGACAGATCGGGTTCCAGTTCTAAATCTTCATAGGTGAGTACATGCGTTGGGTCAGGCATGTATTTCCTCAACAGAGATACGTGGAACACATCGTGAACTTTGGAGAGACTTGGCGGCATTGCCAATCGGTAAGCTACAGCCCCAATTCGTTCTAAAATTTCGAAAGGTCCGATGTACCTGGGACTCAATTTACCTTTCTTACCAAAACGTATGACTCCCTTCCACAGAGATACCTTTAGGAAAACTTGATCACCGACTTGAAATTCCAAATACTTCCTTCGATTATCGGCATAGCTCTTCTGCCTACTTTGAGCTGCTTTGATGTGATTTTGGATTACCTTCACCTTTTCCACCGTTTCCTCCACCAGTTCTGGGCCCACAAGTTTTCTTTCACCAACGTCATCCCAACAGGTTGGTGTACGACATCTCTTTCCGTATAACGCTTCATATGGTGCCATCTGTATACTTGAATGGAAGCTATTGTTATAGGAAAATTCTACCAGAGGTAAATATTGATCCCACATACCCTGAAAATCAAGTGAGCAAGATCTCAACATGTCTTCTAAGGTTTGAATAGTCCGTTCTGATTGTCCGTCTGTCTGAGGGTGGTAAGCAGTGCTCAAATGAAGTTCAGTATCCAGGGATTTCTGAAGACTTTTCCAGAATCTTGAAGTAAAACGGGGATCACGATCAGAAACAATTGTTAGGGGTACTCCATGAAGTCTCACAACTTCATTAATATATAGTCTTGCTAGACGTTCCAGGGGTAGATCTTCTCTTATAGCAAGAAAATGTGTTGTCTTGGTAAGACGATCAACAATAACCCATATTGCATCATTCCTTCTAGGAGTCTTTGGTAGCCCCATGACAAAGTCCATCGTAACATTTTCCCATTTCCACTCCGGTATGGGAAGAGGTTGCATGACTCCTCCAGGCTGTTGCCTTCCAGCTTTCACTTGTTGACAAACCATACATCTTGACACAAAATCAGCAATCTCCCTCTTCATGTTGTCCCACCAAAAATGTTCCTTCAAATCTCTATACATTTTGGTGCTCCCAGGGTGTATAGAGAAATTGGAACTATGAGCATCATCCAGCAATTCCCTTTTCAGATTAGGTAAATCGGGAACACAAAGTCTCTTCCCGAATTTCAAAATTCCACCTTCATACACAAAGTCTCTCAATCTCCCATCATTCACAGCTTTAATCTTCTTTTGGAATTCTTCATCATCAGTCTGAGAACTCTTAATACTTTCTATTAAAGATGGTTTGGCAACCATTTGAAAAAGTATTGATGGTTCACCTTCCCTGGTTATTCCCATGTCCATCTTTACTAGCTCCATGAAAATTGGATCCCTTTCAATTCTCATATTGTTCAAAACTCCATGGTCTTTTCTACTCAAAGCATCTGCCACCTTGTTTGCCTTCCCTGGGTGGTAGTGTATCGTACAATCATAATCCTTGAGTAATTCAAGCAATCTCCTTTGCCTCATGTTGAGTTCTTTTTGTGAGAAAATATACTTCAAACTCTTGTGATCAGTATAAATCTCACATTTTTCACCATAGAGGTAGTGCCTCCATATTTTCAAAGCAAAGATCACTGCTGCTAACTCGAGATCATGAGTAGGATAGTTTTGTTCATGAATTTTCAACTATCGTGATGCATAGGCAATAACTCTATCATTCTGCATAAGGACACAGCCAAGTCCTTTCTTCGATGCATCACTATAAATAACGAATCCATCATTCCCCGATGGTAGAGTCAATATAGGAGCATTGACTAATCTTCTCTTCAGTTCTTCGAAACATTCTTCACACTCTTTTTTCCATACAAATTTAACCCCTTTACGTGTGAGCTTCGTTAATGGGTTAGCCAATCGGGCAAAATTCTGGACGAAACGTCGATAATAACCTGCCAAACCAATAAAACTACGTACCTTAGTTATACTCGTAGGTGCTGGCCATTCTTGGATTGCCTTGGTCTTAGAGGGATCAACAGAGATTCCATCTTTAGAGACAATATGGCCAAGAAAAGAAATCTCCTGAAGCCAGAATTCACACTTGCTAAACTTCCCGTATAATTCATGCCTCCTCAGAGTCTTCAAGATAATGCGCAAGTGATTTTCATGATCTTCGTAGGTTTTGGAGTATACCAAGATATCATCAATAAATACCACCACAAATTCATCGAGATACTCCTTGAAAACTCTATTCATTAGATCCATGAATACAGAGGGTGCATTAGTCAATCCAAACGGCATTACAGTAAACTCGTAATGCCCGTACCTGGTTCGAAATGCTGTTTTCGGAATGTCTTCCTTCTTCACACACAACTGATGGTATCCAGATCGAAGGTCAATCTTTGAAAAGTATTGAGCTCCATGCAGTTGGTCAAATAAATCATCAATACGAGGTAGGGGATACTTGTTCTTTATCGTTATAGCATTGATCTCCCTGTAGTCGATACATAACCTCATAGATCCATCTTTCTTTTTAACAAAAAGAACAGGGGCTCCCCATGGAGAAACACTAGGGCGAATAAATCCCTTATTACTCAATTCCTCTAGTTGTTTCTTTAATTTGACTAACTCTACAGTGGCCATTCTATAAGGGGTCTTCGATATAGGCCTTGATCCAGGAATCAAATCAATGGAAAACTCAACTTATCGTTCTGGAGGATGTCCAGGTAAATCTTCCGGAAATACATCTACAAATTCTTTCACAACAGGTACATCCTCTATTTGAACATTCCTTTCCTCACCGATAGTTACTTCATTCTCTTCCTCCCCAATAATTGAATTAAGTTGAGCAACTGGGGGTGGGTCTAAATAAGAATTAGGTGGTGACGATTCTGCTCTAAAAATAAGGTGCTCCTTATCATTATCATCAAGAATCGTAACCTCTTTCTTCTTACAATAAATCTTCGCATCATAGTCCGAAAGCCAGTCCATACCGAGGATTATATCAAACTCAATCATAGGTATGACGATGAAATCAGTAGATAAAGAAAATTTATGTGCTCTAATGGGGACTGATTCACAAAACTTTGTTGCAACGATACTTCCCTTAGGAGTTTTAACTGACAACTCCCTTATTAAATCAAATTGGAAATATCTAATTTTCATAGCAAACTGGGAAGATATGAAACAATGCGATGATCCAGAATCAAATAATGCATTTGCTAAACTTGAGGAAACCATTAAATTACCTGCCACCACGTCTTTCGGAGCTTCTACCTCAGCAGTAGTGATAGCATAAGCCTGGCCTTGATCCCTTGGCCTTTTCTGAGGTAAGTTCTCCTGACGCTTAGGACATGCATTTTCATAATGCCCCATCTCCCTGCAATTGTAGCACTGAACGTTGGTAGCTTCCTTCTTCCCCTTGCAATCATGAGCTTGGTGGCCTTTTTCACCACACTTGTAACAGACTCCCATTCCCTTCAAGCAAGTACCAGGATGTTTCTTCCCGCATTTACCACAAGATGGATATTCAACCTTTCCCTTCTTCCCCTTATTTCCATTCCCAGATTGATCAGCAGGTCTCTTCTTCTCTTGCTTTGCTTTAAAGTCATAAGACTTAGAGAATTCCTTTTCGGTCTTGATAGCACATGAGACAATGTCTTCGTACGATGAAAAGGATTGTGAGACTAATGCTCGACGGAGAAATGGTTTTAACCCATCAAAGAAACGATCAATATTACTTCTTGGGTTGCGAATATAATCACCAGCGTACCTCGCTAACCTTGTAAAGTTAGCCTCATACTTTGTGACATTCTCATCCTCCTTTTGTCTCAGACTCAGAAATTGTCTTTCCATATCTGCTCGATGGTCGCGAGGAAAGTATTTTTCTAAAAACAGATCTTTGAACTCCCTCCATTCCATATTTGATACTTCATCATTTTCCTTCGTATTTTGAATCAATGACCACCATTGATCAGCATCTCCAGTGAGGCGGTAAACTGCCATGATAACTTTTTCCCTTTCACTGCTCCCCAAAGCCTGAAATATTTTCTCTAGGGAAAATATCCATTGCTCAGCTACTAAGGGATTTGTATTCCCATTGAACGTTGGTGGTTGTTGCCTCATGAATCGATCTAACATTGATCCTCCACGCTGCGGATCAGGGTGCTCCATACGGGTAAGGTTATTATTCATAACCTGAGTAAGTTGTCCCAGTATGGTGATTAGCTGATCAGCACCAGTTGCATCACCAGCCCCACTATAATTATCTTGAGCAGGAGGGCAATCCCTACATGGAGTGCGTGCATTGATACGGTTTCCATTTCTTCCACTAGGCGCCATTTATAAACAGTGGCATAAACTAGATCAGTTTATGAATCAAAATACATAATCCCATACTTATAAAACAATAAACATAAATTGAACTATCTATGGATATAATCCATAATCATAAATATGTTTTCTTTAAGGAAGTATATACTCATAAACCCTTCATAATGATTTGTAAAGAATGTGAGAGTTATCCTAAGCATATCCCCCGGGAGTGTCGTAACCAAGAGTGCAGCAAGGCCCGTTGTCGTGCACCGGTTCCCGTTCGAGTCTAGCTCAAAGAGGTGTTTTCGGGTTTTACCCCTAGGTACATCTGTGCCAGAGCCACCTCTACCTGCTCGTATCCAGACAGGGATGTATTGCTCGGAAAACTCACAAAGTCTCTACAATACCAAAATTCTAGGAAGTTCTTCTATACTAATCCTCAAAGTTCATCTTAGGTCTACGTTCTCTAATCAGAGTTTATCTAAATCTAGCTTCCAAGGTTTGTACTAAACTTCCTCTGATACCAACTGTAACGCCCCGACCCCAGCTACCCAGAGTCGGTGCATTACTTCATAACATTGGCATGATCACAAGAAAGATAAAATCTCGAAAGACCGATTAGTTTAGTCGCCTTGGAAACACTAGATATATTCATAAGTTTTACATTACATCATAAAATTAAAAACTACTACAACAACATAATGTCTCCATAATCTACACTCATATCCCCACATAATATCCCTGCAGGTCATTCATAACTTACTTCTTCACATCCTGGGAAAAATAAAACATAGAAAAGGGGTGAGCTCAAATGCCCAGTAAGGATAACAATAAGGTGGAAACTTTCATAAATAAGAATAAACATTTAAGGAAATGTATAACTAAAACAAAAGCCTTTTAAATACGAACATTCAACATGGTATGGCATAAATAAAATGAAATAATGTCATTTACTTATTCACATGGATATTCTACTAAACGAATAATCACATGCAAAAATCAATAACCACTTTCATAATGTTGGAATGCATAATGCCAGACTATCATAACCACATAGCCAAGGCCTCGTGCCAAGACTACAAATAAGATTTTGTCAAGGCCTTGTGCCAAGACACTAGTTTGTCTCATGAGACCTACCGATGCATCGAGGAGCTATAGCGGGCTCCACCCATCACTTAATAAGTCCAATGCATTCCCATATGAAAAAGGTTTAAACATAACATAAACATTCGTATTAAAACTAGCATACGAAATGTCAATAATTTCACTATAAACTATGAATGGTATAAAAATAGCACATCCACAGTCAAACATATCACAAAACCTTCAATACAATATAAAAGTTTTGTATCATAATAAATCAACGTCAAATAATCATAAAATCCATCAAAGGATGTTTACATAGATGAAATCAAAATTCTTTTTAAAGAAATATCTCCTTTAATTTTGAAATCATTTAAGATCCATATAAAATAAGACATTTTCTTTGAAAATATTCTTATAAGCTTGTAAGGAAAGCTTCGATGATTTATAACGGCGGAAAATAACCGCACCCGCCGTATAAGTTAAAAAAAAACATTCTTACCTCAATTTTGTCGAAAAGGTTAAAAAGGACCTTGTTTTGAAAACGACGGAAAGATTCCTTTATAAACCTCTTATAAAAAGTCAAACAAGGGTATAAATGACTTTAACCCATATTCTTGTAAATAGTAAAAATATTTTGAAATACATTTTTAAGAAACATGGATGTGGATGATAAAGAGATCTCAGTAGATTATTACGTATAAACAACCTCGAATAATGAAGAGATTGTGAAATAACCCTTACCTTGTACTTTTCCTTGGTTGGGGTAGGTTAACCTCCTGTATAATGGTGAAATAGTTGTTATTAAATTATAAAATAATCATATACATTAATATGATATCATATATGATCTTTTAATATTGATATCTTAGTATTATCGTTGTTTCGGGTGTTAACTTACTTGTTTTCTTTCATATGTTTTGTTACGTAAGACATATTTGTAAAGGATAGGTTGTATATTATTCATATCCAGAATGATATCAAGTCCTTAAACATCATTTTTAAATCATCAAATGATAATTATACTTTAATGGTTACGATGGAGAATGAATCTCATCGCGTTCGTGGAGACGGTAGTCCGTACGTACGCACAAGCGACAATATCATTCTTTTGATATTAAAATAATATATAAATGGATGGTATATCATATATACAGAATCATTAACATGTTATATTTATTATTTACATGAGTTACACATCATTATTATACCCATCCAAATAATAATATATTGAATAACATTTACACCACGACGTGGAGACGGTAAGTCGTACGTACACACGTATGGTGACATGTTATTCAAAGGGTGGATAGAATACTGAATATGGTTGTACCATATTTATAATAACATCACAGTATATGTAAGATACTGGAGTTATTATTTTAGAATGGTAAGAACAAATAAAGAGGAAGTGGAAGAAGAAAGAAACTTAGAAAAGGGTGGTGAAATCATTACCTCTTCTTCGGGTTCTTCCTTTTGATTTGATCAAAATGGCTCCTTAGGTTGGCTTTCTGATCAAACTAAGGCCTCTAGGTTGTATTGAGGGATGTTGGGAGAGTATTTGGGCAGAGTTTGGCCGAACCAAAAGGCTTTAGAGGTGTGAAGAAATGAGAAGGAGGAGTGCCCTTTTATAAGAGAGGTGAGGGGCACCTTTGGGAAAGCTAGAAATATTAATTTATAATAAATTCATAATCGGTTTCCAATGGCTCCAAAGTTGACTATTCAAAGTATAAGGTGGGGATGGGTCGAAAACAACTCAACCAATAGAATTTAGACAGGTTTGGGTACTTTTATTAACCTTATCTTTAAGTATTAACTCTAAGTTAATTAGTTTCACTTTTACAATGTCTCTTTGTATTTTTATATAATATGGTTAATAAACTTACTATATACATCCAAGCGACCCCCAAGTGGTCCATTAATGATTAACCTATCATAATATAAGTCTCTTGGCCGAACCTTAGATTTTTAGTAATTTAATATCAATTAATAATATAATATTTGTTTTAAGAACTCTTTTTTGTCAATTTTGACACTATTCAATAGTTGATTTTTGTGAAACTCATAACAGATTGATTACTTAGAAAAAAGTCAACTAAAGCAATCCTAATATATCATATTATCCTAGAAAATTAGTTTAATTCATTAAAAGTTTCATATTATATTTATTTGGGTATTTATAATATCAATTATTTTAATTTTTCACTATTATAGTAATTACTGCATCATCATTGTGTCATAAATAAAATAAATTATTTAATGTCTAAAAATTAAAAATAAAATATCATTATGTAGGAAATCTTTTTAGCTTTCTAATTAATATTTATAATCTAAAATCCAACATATATATCCCTATGTAACAATTGTTTTGCTAAAAGATATATGCTTGTGTCATTTTTGTATTCATTTTGACTTAATTAAAATAAAGTGTCATTTTCACTTACAAGTGGATCCATGGGGTCCCAAAATAGACCCAAAGATTCCCATGGTCGACCATGTATCAACCAATAGGGTTAAGACACGTTTTAGGGTAATTTTGTATTATTATAATATTATTATTTTTTTAACCCTTATTTACCGGATTTACCCTTTAACCATGGTAAATAAAATATTTACCGCAGTAATTATTCAAAATGTCTAAAAATAAAAGTTACCTATTTACACAATTTGGACATCCTGATTCCAAATATGGAATCCATTTTCCTAAAATCAAAACACAGAAGTGGCAGAAATTAATTTAAAATTAATTCCCGCTGTCAAAACAAAAAGCGTGTTTTTAAGAGATAATAACTATCAAAAGATTGACACTTGTTTATGTTCGGTTTAATTGTAAAACTATGTCCAATGACCAACATTATATTAAATGGTAAAAATATATTCTAAATATACTTTAAAACCACTCAAATTCATAATTTATCACTATTAATTATTTTGATTAAAAAAGTTGTTTTTAATTAAAATTTAGTAATTTTCACTATTCATCAAAATATAAAAGTTATCCGAAAAGTACCAAAATTTCACCCTAGGATAATTTCGATATTCCGAATCCAAAAATGAAGTCCATTATGAAATATAGAATATATATGATTTCAAAAAGTAGGTATTACTATTCATAACGGCTAGTTTGATTAGTTATGGTGTGTTAGAACTCGGTGTTGCGTACAACACACGCTATCACATTATTCAAAGAGAAGCGTACCGTAGAAGCTTGGGGTGTTACAAATTTTGCCACCTTTGTGTATTTAATTTCAAAAATCCGACATACATGGTTGTCACTAAGAAGTAAAATGTGGTTCAATGAGGTTAAAATAATTTTTTTGTGAATAGTAACTTATTAAGTTTTTAATCGCGATTAGTGGTAATTAGTGTAGTTCAAGGTAAAAATAATGTTTTAATAATATGAGATGACCTAGACACATGTCCTACCCTCATTGGATATGTCATGGCCGACCAAGGAAATCCATGGGTCAACTTGGGGGCCCCATCGAGCCACTTTGGTTGGAAAATGACATAAATGCCTTTTCTTTAATGCTAATGTAAAAAATGGCACAAACATGATATGTTTTACTAAAACAATTTTTAAATGGGGTTATACAAGTCATATTTTTGATTATAAATATTCATTGGAAAGATAAAAATATTTCCTACATCATAGTATTTTTTTATAATTTCTAGACATTAAATAAACTAAATTATTTATGACATAATAATGATGCAGCGATGACATCATTATTTGACGATTTAAATAAAATGGAAAGATAATGTGAAATATATGAACTAAACATGTCAAAAACTTATTGGATGGGTGGATTTGGAACCCTTATCACCTTATCCATGAATTATATCAATGTGGGACCTTTTAAAACCGAAACACATTTTCAAATAAAGTAATATTTCTTTACTTTCCAAAAGTGCCCCTCCTCTCCTCTTATAAAAGGCCCCCACCTTTACCGCCTTACCCACACTCCCAAAGCCTTTGTCTCGGCCAAACCCTACTCATTTTGTCTCCCCACTTCCCTTTCTTACTCCTTGAAGCCTCACTTTGGGCATATGTCTTCCCAAGGAATCCTTTGAGCTCAAACCAAAGGGAGTTACCCGATTTTAAGGTAATGTATTCTTTTGAGTCCTTTTGTTTTATTTTTCACCTCCAACCCCCTAAACTCTTTTTATTTATTTCTTTTGTAATAACTACAGTATATTAAATATACTAGGATGTTGTTATAAGACGGATTCGAGCTACACTTACACACACCTACATCTAATGGTTAAAGAACATATTGTTTCCGTGGATGCTGAATTTATGCTTCCCGAAACGATGATTGTTCAACATTCCTTTAACATCTTCAAAGGTGTCCATTAAGATGTCACTATATTTATATATGATATATAATATGTTTTTGATTTCTTTAAGCTTCTGTATTTTTCATTTTGGGCATACCTTTATGGTTTCCATTATGGGTAAACGCGATATCTTCATTTAAGGAAGTGCGGACTACCGCCCCCTAAAAGTGATGTGATTCGTTAATGCCATATGTGGGACGTGTAAAGGATGGATTTATAGTTATTATATATGATGTTATACTAGAATTATAATATACCTCTATATCATTATTATTTCTTTCAATTAATGTATGAGGTAGAAATGAAAGTAGCGTTCATGCGTACGTACGGCTTACCGTATCCATGAACGGTGCATTTAATTTCTTATCCCCAAATGTAATATACTATTAAAATTACATGTATATAATGGATATATATAATGAATGATATATCTAAATAATTAATATAATTCTGGAATTAAAATATACATACCTCTCATTTAGTTTTAATAACATTAATATGACAAAGAAATGAAAGTAGCGTTCATGCGTACGTACGACTTACCGTCTCCATGAATGGTGCCTTTCATTTCTTACCTCTAAATGATTATGTAATATTATAAATACATGTATATTCTGGATATATATGATATATATGATATCCAAATCAGTAATGTCATTCTGGATGTAAAGAACCTTTGACCACACGAACAACATGTAATTGTAAGAAGTCCACTTTCGACTTAAGAACTAAATATCGACAAAACAAACATTATTAACTTAAATGGTTACATAATGTTTATAACATGGAAATAAGTGATATAATAGGAATAATGAACTTTAAAAGGTAATTAGTCAAGTGGAAATTAACTCAAGTTTATTATTCAGGACGTTAAAGAACGATCGAGTCAAGTCGGACCCAAGGTAAGGGACTTCGTCTCAATCTCTTTTCAATGAGGCATATTTCGTTTTATACACAACATTATTTTATACGGTGTATAAACCCATTTAAAATTTACTTTTATACAAAAGGAATCTTTTTCTACGAAGCGTTTTACTAAACGACAAAAAGGAATGTTTTTTTTAACGTACGTGGTGACAACGACCTTTTCCGCCACCGCGTGTATTATTTGGTCTTTGGCTTCCTCAACAAGCCATAATGTTTTTAAAATAAAATAAATACCATATACTCTTTTATTTATTTTGGTATTTTTTTTTTAAGACCAAAGCACAATTTATTGAATATCAAAAGATTACAACATGCGAAAAGAAGGGATTTTTTTACAGTCTCTATCAAACAAATACAATAAGTCAGGGGGCAAAGTGTCCATCCAATTCATGCTTTGATGAACACCTTTGTTGGCAAGAGCATCAGCCACATCGTTCGCTTCACGGTAGGCATGAGTAGCAATGTAGTCAATCTCTTGAAGAGAGCTCAGACATCTCGACCAAAGAGCAGTAAGAGGCCAAGCAAGATGGATGATACCATTCCAGATGGCATGAACAATAGTAGTGGAGTCACTTTCAATCCAGAGCTTCCTCCAGCCCCTTTGGAGGGCAAAGTTAACCGCATGGATGACTCCCAACATTTCAGCCTCAAGAGACGAAGAGTGCCCACAACCAGCATAGAAGCAACCCTGGCACTGGCCATCTGAGTCTGTGAAGATAGCACCACAACTGGCGGGGCCAGGATTGCCTTTAGAAGCACCGTCAACGTTCACTTTGATCCATCCTGGCATGGGTGATTGCCAGAATACTTCAAAGGGACGTTTAGTCTTTGGAAAAATGCCAGGCACTCGGATGCGACGAAGAATCTCAAAGTCGCCAATCGAGTTGTTGCAACATTCTTTTTGAATTGAGGCAGCTTCGTGAATCGCAATCAGAATCCGAGATTTTCCTGCATTGAGTCCAAAAGAGCGATTATTATGAATAAAATCATTTCTTGCGTACCAGATTTCATGCAGGAGTTCCGCCACGACCGCAAGGAAGAGATTTTTAATCTGCAAAGAAGCGTCATATCTAATGCAATTTTTGAGAGACAAACAAATAGAATCAGTTAAAAGCCATCTGCAGCTAAAAATATCAAGAACATAATTCCATAAAGCAGCAGCCGTCGCACACGACAAGAAAAGGTGGTCAGCATCCTCCCTATGCTGGTTACACAAGAAACATTTCGAACAGAGTTGAATATTAAAAGCTTGGAGACAGGCTTCCGTGGGTAATCTATTGTGAGCAATACGCCAAATGAGAGTGAGACGAGAAGGTTTAATCCACGTCTTATTAAATTGACAGACCCATTGAAGGTTCGAGTCATTTCCAGAAAAATTATGCCTGTAATAGTTTTTGGAGTCAAGAATGCCATTTGGAGCCGGCTCCCAAAGCAGGAAATCCCCATTAGAGGAAAAGGGGTGATTATCAATGATCTGAGCGATATTGGTAGGGAGGGCTTGTCTATGTGAATGGAGGACATCCTTAATGGAGAGGCTAGCATCTTCAGGAAAAGTGTTAGTCGGTAACAAAGTAATCAAGGGATTGCCACAACAATTTGCACACCAAAAATTGATGGAAGAGTCAACACTAACCATCCATCTAGAGTTTTCAATGATTTTGTGGTACGAGTCTCTAATCGAAGGCCAGATCGAAGAGTTGATGTAGTTGAAATTACCATTTAAGAGTTTAGCGCGGAATCTAGAATTCAAGAATTCAGAAGCTTTTGAAGAGCAATTAATAATACGCCAAGTGAGACGAGCTTGGAGAGCATCGTTGAACAACTAAAGATTTTTAATGCCAATGCCACCTTTGTCTAGAGGTTGACAACAGGAATTCCAAGGGATAGTAACAAGTTTCCTCTCCATGATTCTTCCCGTCCAAATGAAATTTTTTATATAGGTATTAATTTTCTTGAAAATGCCTATAGGCCATTTATAAATCATGAGGGAGTAGACCATTTTGGAGACAATGGTCGATTTAACCAAACATATCCTACCAGCCATGGATAGAGATTTTCCTTTCCAAGAAGCAAGCTGAGTTGTTATTTGATCAATGATATTAGCAAAATAGCTGGCCTTGGGGCGACCCCAGAATATAGGAGCGCCCAAATAAGTAATGGGGAAAGAGCCTTCTTTAATATCAAGGTAGTTAGTAATGCTAGATTTTCTCCTAGCAGGAAATATTTTACCAAAGAAAACAAACGATTTATTCCAGGAGATCGCTTGTCCAGAGAATTCTTCATAGTGTTGAAGAGTTTGTTTAAGGACATGCATGTTCTTTTGATCCCCTTTTAAAAACAGAATTATGTCATCAGCATAAAAGAGATGGGTGGGGGTATTTAAGTTTCTGGAAGCTTGGATAGGCCTAAGTTTGCCTTGAGCGACCAGATTATTGAAAAGGCGACTTAAGTAATCTTCAGCAATGACAAAAAGGATGGCTGAGAGAGGGTCTCCCTTCCTGACTCCTTTAGAACACTTAAAGTAACCTTTAGGGACACCATTAATCAAAATAGAGATGAAGGCAGAGCGAAATAAGGTTTTAATTCTTTCAATGAAAGACTCATGAAAACCAAAGTTTTTTAGGACTTTGAATATAAAATTCCAGTCCATGGTGTCAAAAGCCTTTCTGATATCAAGCTTAATGGCCACACATCCACCTCTAGCGTTTTTAGTGAGACTATTCGTACATTCCGAAGCAAGACAGATACAGTCCTGGATGGACCGACCTTTAATAAAGCCAAATTGATTCCAGGAGACTATTCTATTGCAAATAGGAGCCAGTCTATTCGCAATAATTTTGGTAATGATCTTATAAAGAGTGTTAATGAGAGCAATTGGCCTAAATTTTTGTATCTCCGCAGCATTGTCAACTTTAGGAATTAAGGTAAGAAATTGAGAATTGATACCATGAGGCAGGGTTCCATGAATAAAAAAAGACTTAACAAGGGAACAAACATCATTGTGAATAGTGTCCCAATGTTTTTGGTAAAAACCGTTATTGAACCCATCAGGACCAGGAGCACTATCTGGGTTGAGGCAAAAAACAGTATCTCTAATTTCATGATCAAGAGGGATGCATAAGAGAGATTCATTGTCTTTTTCATCCACAATTAAGGGGATAACATCAGATCTGAGGTTAATATTTATCTCCGGGCCATTGAAGATATTGTAAAAATACGAAGTGACATGATCAGAAATTGCTTCCTCAGAATCAATGATCGAGTCATTATGAATCAGTTTAGACAGAGGACGATTGGCCTTTCTTATTCTTTGGAGAGAGTTATAGAAATTTGTATTACGGTCACCATCCGCAAGCCATTTAGTCTTAAACATTTGTTTACGAATATTATCCTTAAAAGTGAGCAAAGAATTAAGCTTGAGGGAGATATTGGTTTCCAATTGAGGATCCATATTAAAATCTACCATCGTGCTTTGAGTTTGAACTCGATTGAGTTCATTTTCAAGGGAGGAAATTTCAATGTCCATTTGAGCTTTGGAGGATTTGCACCAACCTTTGAGAGCATGTTTTAAGAGTTTCAATTTAGACAAACAAACAAAAGAATCCGAGTGATGTTTCAAAGAATTCCAAGTGTTGTGTATAAAAGCAACACAGTCATGGTTCAGAGACCAATTATTATTAAACTTGAAAGGAAGAGCAAGCTTACGGTTATTCATGAGGAAGCTAACGAGAATAGGGTGATGATCAGAATTGAGCCGAGGCAAAGTTATGTTCGTTATATTGTCCCAAGTATCAAGAGCTTCCATGTTAACGAAGGCTCTGTCAAGCTTACTGGCCACAGTTTTGTTATAGTGCCTTCTATACCAAGTATATCTGGCACCAGAAAGATTGACTTCGATGAGGCTACAATCTTCAATGCACGACCTAAATTACCTTGTGGAAATAGAAAGGGGCGAGGGACCAATTTTTTCACAGGGGCTAAGGATGGCATTGAAATCACCCATAACAATCCAAGGATCACAAATGACTTTGGCCATATCAAGAAGCTCAAGCCATAAAGCCCTTCTATCCTGATATCTATTGTTGGCATAGATCATGGTGCAAAAGGTATGACGACCACTAAGCAAGAAATCACAGGTAAGATGTTGATCAGTGTTTTTAAAGATGTTGAGATTATGGAGGTTATTGTGGTAAAAGATCCACATGGAATCAGTTTGAGTGGCATTTTTACAAGAACCAAGAAAATTGTAATTAGCAGCACCAAATCTCATAAAGTTCATTTTGAAATTAACTTTAGGTTCCGAGATGGCAAAGAGAAGAGGCTTGTGTGTGTTTAAATACCTCCTAAGAGTTACGGAGGTATCATTGTTGGCTATACCTTGGCAATTCCAATATATAAAATTCATTTACGTTTGTGTTTTGGGTTAGAACCCTTCTTTTTTTTTATTTTCCAGATTCTGGATTCTTATGGGAACGCGTCACCATGGGGGAGGGAGTAGAGTTTTGTTTATCCTGGTGTGCCTGCAAGGATGTGGAGTCAACAGATTGTAGGAGCAGATTTGTGGAGGGTTTTGAAACCGCAGTACCAACAGTAGGAACACTGTTGCTGGGAGGAACAATCTCTGCTAAATGGGGAGGGCTAGGTGGTGGAATATTGTGATTTAGGTACTGGACAGAACTGTCACCAATTGAGGCAGGAGTGTCAAGAGTAGCAGCGGATATAATAGAAGCAGAATGTGAGACAGGAGGAGGGAGATCGGGACTCACAGCAGGAAAAGGATTGCATTTGTCAACAGGATTCAGAGACAAATCAGAATTCAGATTGGTAACAGGGGCAGCCGGTACCTCCGTGTTGTTAGGAATAGCAGCCAAAAGAGTGCCAGGATGTAAAACAGCAACATTATTTGATATGTGGGCAGGGTTGGAGAACACAGTGACAGTAGAGCCAGAGTCAACAGCAGAGGGAGCCGGTGACTTGATTTCAGAATCAGAAATGCTACATTTAACATACAAATCAGGTTGCACACAAATAGAATCAGGAATGCAAATATTTTGATCAGCAGTATTGGATTTAGAATTGGAAACATTCACAACATGGGGGCCCAGGTCATTTATAGGTGGTACAACAGTGGTAAGATTGTCATTGGGAGAAGGTGGCACCAAGTTACCTGGTACAGAGAATTTATCCAGAATAACTTGATCCTTGAGAGTCGGAATAGAGGGATCCTTCTGAACCAGTTGAGCCAAGGTATTAATATTGTCCAGCAGAGATAGAGAAACATAGGAAGAAGCAACATGGGCTGAGCTGGTATTATTAGAAGGGGTACTTTTGTCCAAATTTTTTCCATTAGCCTCAACCACAATTGCTTCTAAACCAGTGGGAGTATTGTCTTTAATATGAAGAGATTCCTCTTCTTCAACTAAATCACTCCAGGATTTGCCCTCAAGAGAGGTAAAGGCATTGAATTTTTTTATCCAAATGTCTTGTTTTTTCTTGTTAAGGATTTCAGATTTTTCTGTGTTGTTCCATCCTTTTTTACCAAGCTTTACATCCTGCCAATCAGTATGGATTGGGGGATCCATTTGTTTCCGAACCACTCTACAGTTGGCAAGGTTGTGGCCAATCAATTTGCACACCTCACAAAATGGAGGCTTTTTTTCATATTCGATTCGAAGTTCAGTTTTATATTCGGGAGCATTAAAACCTATGCTAGAAGGCAGATCACTGGTTAGATTGACCTCGACCATAATTCTAGCATAAATGCCAAGATCTCCATTTAAAGTCCTATGATCAATTTTAATCGGAGTCCCAATACAGGAGGCAATGTCATTAAGGATCTTTGGGTGCCAATAGAACCAGTTAAGACCATGGATTCTGACCCAAATTGGAGCTAAGTAGTTCTTGTGTGTGTGCGGATTAAAGGAAGCATCCCAATTTAGAATTCTAAGAAAACCAGGTTTAAGCTGGAGGTTTCCAAGTTTCCATACCTGATCAAGTTCTACCTGAGAGCTGAAGAGAATATGACAATAACCCTTGCCGATAGGAATCATTTTCCAAGTCGACGAACCCCAACAGTGGGCAATTCGAGCTTTGAGTTCAGATAGTGGCCATGACCGATCACCAGAACTGTAGGAGACTCGGCCAAGGACCGAGAATTTGCAAAGATGTTCTCTTTGTTTCAGCGCTTCAGGATCGGCATCCACAATGAACGCACCATCTTCTGATTTCTTAAAAAACGGTTGCTTGCCAGAGATCGCACTATTAATTTCGGGTTCTTGCAATGCGTCGCGGAAAGACACCGGTAGAGTACGAAGGGGAACCACAAGATTTCCGACCTCTATTTTGGTAGAATCAGCTATAGGAGCAGCCGGTGAAGGCAGTGGAAGCTCCCATGCCGGATCAAAGCTGGCCATACCCGGAAATCAGAGAGTTACAGGTGGTTACGTTATAAACCATATGACGGGTGGTGCCGTGAATACCAGGACGGGTGGTTACGTTATAACCTCCAATTCATTGGGTATGGAATTCAGCTGTATGGATATTCCATTAAGTATGGATGGAAATTGGCCGTATGGCTATTCCATTAAGTGATATGTGTGGAAGTCGACCGTATGGTTATTCCACTTAAGTATGTTTATGTCCCAAGTTACCTTTATATATTCTATGTGTTCTTTATATGGGTTTTATGGTAATCCTTTGGTTACAAAAAGGTAAGTAATGATACTTTATTTAGTGAAGAGTTTTTACTACTTCATGATGGTGAAGGTATTAATTTTTTAGAGTATACATGGTTTACTTGATGTTTGAAAAAGTAACAGTTTTCATTCTTTGTGTATCCCTTACTGAGCTTTTTATGCTCACCCCAAGTTTTTTCGAAATGTTTATCACAAGACTTAAAGTGGAATAAGGTCAAGGATGGGATCAAGGTAATGTCATGCTATATAAGACATGTAACTAGACATGTTTCTTTTTAGGAGTTTTTATTATTATAGAAACTTAGTAGAAGTGTCTACTTTGTAATATTTTGAGATGTAATAGTTATGTTCTAATTCTCTAAACCTATAAAGCTGAAAATATCCTCAATATGAATTATTCATTTAATTCAATATTAAGTAAGGTTTAAGGCTGGGTCCTTATAGTTGGTATCAAAGGTCAGTTTAGATAACTTTAGGAGTTAGAATTCTATTAAATGATTATCCAAAAATTTTTTTAAATGATATAGCATTTGAAGATTACCATGTTGCTTCATCTAAGACATGTTGGTTATGAATGGTGTTTCATAGAGGAAACAAAACATATTTTCAGGGAAGGCATACAGAGGGAAATTACCCTTCAAATCAGCATACTGAGTTGGTCAGAATCAGAATTGAGAAGTTTACTGCAGTGATGGCTCAGTTGAATCAGGTGATAAATGGTGGTTATGTTATTGATGATATGTTGGTGTTTTCTAAAAGTAAAGAAGAGAATGAAAGACATTTAAGGGTTATCTTGCAAACCTTAAAATAAAAGAAACTGTATGGGAAATTCAGAAAGTGTGAGTTTTGGTTGCAATAAATTTCTTTCCTTGGTCACATTGTTTCTAAAGATGGGATAACTGTTGATCCTGCAAAAACAAAAGTTGTTGAAGACTGTCCAAGACCCACAAATGTAACTGAGATTCATAGCTTCCTTGGTTTGGCAGGCTATTACCGAAGGTTTGTTACAAATTTTTCACGGTTATCTAGTCCAATGACTAAGCTAACTCGGAAGGGTGTTAAGTTTATCTGGACAAAAGAATGTGATGATTGTTTTCAGGATTTGAAAAGAAGATTGGTGAATGCTCCAGTTTTGGCACTACATTCCAGGAATGGTGAGTTTGTTATATACAATGATGCTTCATTGAAAGGATTTGGTTGCATCCTAATGCAGAATGATCAGGTAATTTCTTATGCTTCACGACAGTTGAAAACTCATGAGGTAAATTACCCTACACATGATTTGGAATTAGCTGCTGTTGTTTTTTCTTTAAAAAATTTGGAGGCATCATTTGTATGGAGTAAAGTGTGAAATATATACTGATCACAAAAGTTTAAAGTATATATTCACTCAGAAAGAGTTAAACATGAGACAGAGGAGATGGCTGGAATTAATCAAGGATTATGATTGTACAATTCATTACCATCCAGGAAAAGAAAATAAAGTGGCCGATGCTTTGAGTCGAAAAAGTAATGATTCATTAGAAATGTTGTGTTTCGAAGGTGATCCTTTGGTTAAGGATTTGATGAACTTTGGCATAGAAGTTGTTGGTGCAGGAAGTTATTTTGTTTTGTTTTAGGTATCAGTGAGATCTTCTCTATCAGATAGAATCAAGCAAGCACAAAAGCAAGACAGTGAGTTGCAGAAAAAGGTAGAGCTGATTCAGAAAGGTAAGTTGCTTGAATTCAACATTGATAATGATTGTGTTTTGAGATTTGGGAAGAGATTGTGTGTACCTTATGATTCACAGCTGAAGAATGAGTTGTTATGTGATGCTCATAGTTCCCCGTTTTCAGTTCATCCTGGCAGTACTAAGATGTACAAGGGTCTGCGGGAGTATTACTGGTGGGATGTAATGAAAAGAGATATTGCTGATTTTACAATGAAGTGTTTGACTTGTCAGCAGGTTAAAGTAAAGAGGTAGTTACCTAAAGGGATGCTTTAGCCTTTACCAATGCTAGATTGGAAATGGGATAATATATCCATGGACTTTTTTGTGGGATTACCAAAGACATCTCGGGGTAATAATGAAATCTGGGTTATTGTTGATCGCTAAACCAAGTCTGCTCATTTCCATGCTATACGAGATACTTTTTCCCTGGATCAACTTTCCCGTTTGTATCTTAAAGAGGTATTCAGGTTACATGGAGTTCCTCTCTCCATTGTATCTGACCGTGATCCCAAGTTCACATCTAACTTTTGGAAAGGCCTTCAGAAGTCGTTGGGTACTGAATTAAATTTTATTACAGCTTTTCATCCTCAACCAGATGGGCAGTCAGAACGAATAATTCAGACTTTGGAGGATATGCTACGTGCTTTTTCTATTGATTATCAGGGAAGTTGAGACCAGCATCTTTCTTTGGTTGAATTTTCATATAATAACAGTTTTCATTCCAGTATACAGATGTCACCATTTGAGGCGTTATATGGGAAGCAGTGTCGAACTCCAGCTTTCTGGGATGAAGTTGGTGAAAGGAAGTTGATGGGACCAGAATTGGTAGAAGAGATGGCAGAAATGGTTCAGTTGATTCAGAAGCACATGAGAATAGCTCAGAGCAGGCAGAAGAGTTATGCGGATAACCGGAGGAAGGATCTATCTTTTGAGGTAGGTGATCATGTTTTTCTCAAGGTTTATCCATGGAAAAGTGTGATGAGATTTGGTAAGAAAGGAAATCTGAGTCCAAGGTTCATTGGACCATATGAAATTCTGGTGAGAGTTGGATCAGTTGCATACCGAGTGGCTTTACCTCTGAGTTTATCTCAGGTACACAATGTTTTTTCACGTTTCAATGTTGAGGAAGTATATGCCAGATCCATCTCATGTTTTGAGTCCAGAGGTAGTTCAGCTGCAAGAGAACCTATCTTATGAGGAACAACCGGTCCAGATTCTTGACCACATGGAGCAAGTGTTACGGAATAAGGTGATTTACCAGGTAAAGGTTTTGTGGAAAACCCAAATGATTGAAGAGGCAACATGGTAATCTGAAAATGCAGTGAGGGATAAGTACCCCCACTTATTTTGAGAAGTGAATAAAATTACGAGGACACAATTCCCAAAAGGGGGGAAGGATGTAACATCCCAGGTAAATAAAGAATAAAGAATTTTCATATTAATTAATATTTACGAATTATATATTAATTTTAATTAAAAGGGGTTTCTACATTCGATAGAGTACTTGATACGCAACGATGAGTTTCATTGAAATCTTACGTTGCACACTAGTAATATAATAGTATTATTTTAAATGGTAGTTAACATGTAGCCATTGTACTGGAGGGAATGGATAAAAATAACTAAAATATGATTATATATGTTTTTAAATGTTTTTACATTTACCCAATAAAAGATAAAGGCTTAAAATATGGAAAGAATTCAATTTTAGGCATTTATACCCTAATTTTCACTAAGGGTTCATTTATCACCTTTTGACGGCGATTCGTCATTAAATATAGTTTTGATCAATCTTATAAATTCTATTCGGCCAAATATAACTCTTCTTTAGAATCGGGACATCAAAATTTACTTTGTGTAAATTTTTGGTATCTTTCCGATAAAGTTCATTTTTTTAAATGAATAGTGAAAATTGTTGTATTTTAATTCAAAACCTCTTTTTAATCTAATTTTTAATGTGATTATATTAGCTTTTGAATTTGATTTAAAGTGAAATTAGAAAATATTTTTACCATTAAATCCAATAGTGGTCGTTGAAATTAATTTCACTTTGAAATCGGACTTAAACTAGTGTCAATATTTTAATACTTATTGTTTCACAAAAACACGGTATTTGTCATGACATCGGGAATTAATTATTAAATTAATTAATTTGACTTATATGTTTTGAATTTTTTAAAATGTACTTCATTTTTGAATTTGGAATATCAAATATAGCTTAGGGTGTATTTTTGGGATTTTTCTGAAAAACTTTAATTTTTGATGAATAGTGAAATCACTAAGTGGTACTTATAAAAACTGATTTTCCATTTAAATGAAATTTTGTCACCTTTGTGTATTGAATTTCAAAAATCCGACAGACATGGTTGTCAATAAGAAGTAAAATGTGGTTCAATGAGATTAAAATAATTTTTTGATGAATTGTAACTTATTAAGTTTTTAATCGTGATTAGTGGTAATTAGTGTAGTTTAAGGTAAAAATAATGTTTTAATAATATGAGATTACCTAGAAACATGTCCTACCCTCATTGGATGTGTCATGGCCGACCAATACAAGCCATGGGTCGACTTGGGGACCCCATGGAGCCACTTTGGTTGGAAAATGACATAAATACCTTTTCTTTAATGTTAATGTAAAAAATGGCACAAACATGATATATTTTAATAAAACAATTTTTAAATGGGGTTATACAAGTCAGATTTTTGATTATAAATCTTAATTGGAAAGATAAAAAGATTTCCTACATCATAGTATTTTTTTTATAATTTTTAGAAATTAAATAAATTAAATTATTTATGACATAATAATGATGCAGCGATGACATCATTATTTCACGATTTAAATAAAATGGAAAGATAATGTAAAATCTATGAACTACACATGTAAAAAACTTATTGGATGGGTGGATTTCGAACCCTTATCACCTAATACACGAATTATATCAATGTGTGACCTTTTAAAACCGAAACACATTTTCAAATAAAGTAATATTTCATTACTTTCCAAAAGTGCCCCTCCTCTCCTCTTATAAAAGGCCCCCACCACTACCACCTTACCCACACTCCCAAAGCCTTTGGCTCGGCCAAACCCTGCTCATTTTGTCTCTCCACTTCCCTCTATTACTCCTTGAAGCCTCACTTTGGGCAGAAGCCTTCCCAAGGAAGCCTTTGAGCTCAAACCAAAGGGAGTTACCCGATTTAAAGGTAATGTCTTCTTTTGAGTCCTTTTGTTTTATTTTGCTTCTCCAACCCCCTAAAATCTTCTTATTTATTTCTTTTCTAACAACTTCAGTATCTTAAATATACTAGGATGTTGTTATAAGATGGATTCGAGATACACTTACACAAACTCACATCTAATGGTTAAAGAACATACTGTTTCTGTGGATGGTGAATTTATGCCTCCCGAAGCGATGATTGTTCAACATTCCTTTAACACCTTCAAAGGTGGCCATTAAGATGTCACTATATTTATATATGATATATAATATGTTTATGTTTTCTTTAATATTCTTAATTTTTCATTTTGGGCATACCTTTATGTTTTCCATTATGGGTAAACGCGATATCTTCATTTAAGGAAGTGCGGACTACCGCCCCCTCAAAGTGATGTTATTCGTTAATGCCATATGTGGGACATGTAAAGGATGGATTTAAAGTTATTATATATGATGTTATACTTGAATTATAATATACCACTATATCATTATTATTTCTTTCCATTAAAGTATGAGATAGAAATGAAAGTAGCGTTCATGCGTACGTACGGCTTACCGTCTCCATGAACGGTGCATTTCATTTCTTATCCCCAAATGTAATGTACTATTAAAAGTACATATATATAATGGATATATATAATGAATGATATATCTAAATTATGAATATAATTCTGGAATTAAAATATACATACCCCTCATTTAGTTTTAATTCCATTAATATGACAAAGAAATGAATGTAGCGTTCATGCGTACGTACGACTTACCGTCTCAATGAACAGTGCATTTCATTTCTTACCTCTAAATGATTATGTATTATTATAAATAAATGTATATTATGGATATATATGATATATATGATATCCAAATCAGGAATGTCATTCTTGATATAAAGAACCTCTGACCACACGAACAACATGTAATTGTAAGAAGTCTACTTTCGACTTAAGAACCAAATATCGACAAAACAAACATTATTAACTTAAATGGTTACATAATGTTTATAACATGGAAATAAGTGATATATAAGGAATAATGAACTTTAAAAAGGTTCTTAATCAAGTAGAAATTAACACAAGTTTGTTATTCAGGACGTTAAAGAACGATCGAGTCAAGTCGGACCCAAGGTAAGGGACTTTGACTCAATCTCCTTTCATTGAGGAATATTTCGTTTTATACACAACATTCTTTTATACGGTGTATAAACCCCTTTGACTTTTACTTGTATACATAAGGAATATTTTTCTACGAAGAATTTTACTAAACGAAAAAAGGAATGTTTTTTTAATGTACGCGGTGACAACGACCTTTTCCGCCGCCGCGAGTATTATTTGGTCTTTGGCTTCCTCAACAAGCCGTAATGTTTTTAAAATAAAATAAATACCATATACTCTTTTATGTATTTTGGTATTGAAATGGTTTTGATAAAGGATACTATTATGATATATTGTGATTGAAATGTGGAAATGTTATCATTCCTTTATATTGGTTTTATGTTTTATGATTTTATATTGGTACTTGGACATTTTAACGGGTGGTTACATTATAAACCATATGACGGGTGGTGTCGTGAATACCAGGACGGGTGGTTACGTTATAACCTCTAATGTAATGGGTAAGGAAGTCGGCCGTATGGCTATTCCATTAAGTATGTATGGAAATTGGCTGTATGGCTATTCAATTAAGTGATATGTGTGGAAGTCGACCATATGGTTATTCCACTTAAGTATGTTTATGTCCCAAGTTACCTTTATATATGCTATGTGTTCTTTATATGGGTTTTATGGTAATAATTTGGTTAAAAAAAGGTAAGTAATGATACTTTATTCAGTGAAGAGTTTTTACTACTTCATGATGGTGAAGGTATTACTTTTTTAGAGTATACATGGTTTAATTGATGTTTGAAAAAGTAACAGTTTTCATTCTTTGTGTATCCCTTACTGAGCTTTTTATTCTCACCCCATGTTTTTTCGAAATGTTTTTCACAGGACTTAAAGTGGTATAAGGTCAAGGATGGGATCAAGGTAATGTCATGCTATATAAGACATGGAACTAGACATGTTTCTTTTTAAGAGTTTTTTTCATTATGGAAACTTAGTAGAAGTGTCTACTTTGCAATCTTTTGAGATGTAATAGTTATGTTATAATTCTCTAAAACTCTAAACCTAAAAAGATCCTCAATGTGAATTATTCATTTAATTCAATATTAAGTAATGATTAAGGCTGGGTCCTTATAATAATTTTGGATTTAGGGAATCATGGTCAGATTTAGGAGGAGACATGGGACCAAGAGAAAGAGATGGTCGAACAATGGCCCAAGCTCTTTTGGAAAATTAATAGTTCCCTACATTCTAAGGATGGAAATTCCAATTGTATGGACAATGTATAACCCATATGTTTGAGTTATGTAACCCTAGTATATTACATTTTATGTGTTTATAGTTGTTGGGTAATTTTTGGGATATGTTAAAAAGGTTTTAGAATAATTTGGAAATGTTTGGAAGCTTTTCTCAGGTTAGACTATTTGAGCATGGTTAGGGTTAAATATATAAGAATCCATAGTAACCATACTATTTTTCACTATTTAGATAGTATCACTTACATTGTTATCACATTTTTTGTCAAACTGTTTAAGCTAACCATACGAACCATTAAAATTAGGTTAAAAAAAGAGGGTTAGTCGGGATTTTCCCGAAAACACTAATTTCTACCCCAAATCGAACCTCACTAGGGATTTCCACTCCTAAAGGGTTAGGGAACCTATCCCTCCTAAATTGGAATAATTTTAAAGGTATTTCATAGTATTTTTATGTTTATTCAAATCAGGTAACTCTTATCTCTTGGATTCTTTTTGGGTTCTCCTAAGATTAATTTCTTCACATCTCTTGACATCCTATATATACTTATGTTTAATATAGATCTAGGGTTTTTTATTCAAAAAAATTATAAGATTGGGTCTTTTTTATGTTATTAAAAGATATATAAGGTGGTTTTGGTGGATATTTCACCCATATTTGTGGTGAGGTTGTGAGATGGGTGATTTCATCAGAAACCGTAAGGTTTGTGGCTTCTCTATCGACTCCAATTTGATAGAAATTGATGCCTTATTTTCAATTAATTTTTTTATCTTGAAATTATCTTGGAATATGTTTTGATAATCATGATGGAAATACATTTGGTGATGAATTTGGGGTTTGTGGTAAAATGTTATACTGTTGAAAAGGGGATTTGTTGTGTGATTTTAAAATGTTCATTTTAAAATCGATAATGGTTTAAATTATGGAAAAAATGATTTATGGAAGATGAATTCAAATAAAAATGTTTTTTTATTGAAATGTTTTTGGGCATAGAAAAAGAGTGTATCAGTCTTTTCAATAAATGAGTGATTTATAGAATTGTTTTTGGATTGTGTATCAATTTTTTATGTGCTTATGGTATTATTTGGTTGGAAATTGTTATTTTCCTCTGGTTGTGGCCCTATGGGTGTATATTCTTGTTCATTGCCATGGGAATAATTTATTGTGTTTATTTGGATGTGGAGTGGGTGGGGAGTATTGCTATAAAATATGGGATGGATAGTGGATGTATGGGCCACCCTCAAAGATAAGTGATCGGGAAGTGCCACTGGATTGAGAAAGCAGTGTGGCGGCATAGACGTGATGTTCCAGCATGATAGTTTACCAATTTGGTGCTATGAACTTCTATGGTTATGATTATTTGGTTGTTTCAATAAAAAAAATTATTGTGTTAATAGAAAATAGTCAAAATTGATTATGTTATGGTTGTTGGTTTTCCATATATTATGGTTAGTAGGGTGGAAGATGTCTTGGTAAGGGTGTGTTTTTCTTGTTTGAAATAGTTTCACTATTATATATTTTATATAAATTGGTTTATAAAAATTTGAAAATGGTTTTATCATATATGAATGTGTGGGGAATTCATTTTGGTGAAAACAATTGAGTATTGTTACACATCCCCTTCTTGGAACTTGTATGCTTTTTTAGATATTTTATTCTGGGACACAGGTATAGGTAAAAAATATCATGTAACTAGTGGTTCATCATGATGATCCGGTGATGTTGTGGTGCTTGGAACATATACCTTGGTGTGAAGATGTTGTGTTTGTATTGGTTTATTTTTGTTTTCTTTTTATTCATCCTCTTGGCACTCTGATATTGGTTTGGTATGGTTTGGTTGTATTGATTTCTGGGAATTGATATGAAATAGTTTAGTTGTATTTTGGTAATATATGGTTCAGGTTGCTATATTGACATGTATCATGTAGTTTTTTTTGGTAATTTCTTGTTTGTTTGGTTTTTTTATCTCAAGGGAAAATAATTTCATAATTTATTATTGAATCCCTCAGTATTTGTTTCCATCGTTTGGCACCTTGGAAAAATTGCTTAAAGCATAATAGCATCCTTCTACCTTCTCAAGCCCCTGAGGAAAGAGAAGGATATTAGATATATTAATTGGAAAAAACCATTCTCTAAAGGATACTCTATTCTAACATCTATTAAATGGGGATTTAATATTTCTATTAATGTTATTAAGGTCTGTGGGGACACATAGTTATGGATTTGGATAACTAATTACTTTTAAAAAATGTGTTTGTTCCAACATGGATAGATTTGAATGAAACTGTATATAAAATGTGTTTTGGGAGGATTCCAAAAAAAATTTTACATTTTATATTGATTACTCATTGGGATTTATGCATAAGAAGTATATTTTTTGACATACACTGAAAAATTTAAATCATATTTAATGATATATACCATTTCATATGCATTTACATTCATGGGATGAATTTTAGGGTTTACAATTAAAGTAAATTTTATGAAATGATTTTTATTTCATTACCACATGTATGATATTGTACGATACACATATAACTTATGATATAAATGTAAGGGATGTATACACCGACACATAACTCCCATGTGTTTCCTTTTGATTTTAATCCATTATTAATGTATTAAATATGACTTTACGTATGTTCATTAAACGAGTTAAATGGTGACATCATTAAGATGTAATTATTGGATGAAATTTTTTCACACCGAATATTTAAATCTCATCATTTTTTTATTCATTTTTATTCCTATTTTTTCTCCCTCCTTCATAGTGAATATAATTAATAATTCTTGATTTATGGGTGTGTGGTTCTTGTATTGTAGTTAAGGTGATAAATTAGTACTAACCAGGTGACATACCTGTAGCTTTGATACTTCCAAATTTCATAGTTCGTGCATGGTTTGGTTTACTGTGCGGCCTACCTATGCATAGTTCCATAGATTCCCAATAGATGGTGTATGGTTGGCGTATGGTTTTTATAATCATTAAATGTACCAAGGTCATTCAAATTTGATTTTACCACAACTCACATCTATGAATTTAACCCAAAATCACACTATTTTACCCATATTTTTCCCCTTTAACCCCTAGACCCTCTCCCCCTTAATTTGAATTATTCCACTGATAGATTCTAGGATTTCTTCATGAATCAAGGTAAAATATACAATGTTAACCAATCCATGTATCTTACAACGTGCTTAATTCACCCATTATGTTTCCTTTCATTGATAATGATGTCATTGTGGCCTAGGTTTCATGCTTGGAAAATTTTTATGTGATGGATTTTGATGTGTTAGGGTTTTTCTTGGTACTCTTGACCTTCTTGAGTCACTTTTAGTTTCAACTAAATCTTCATTTTTTATAGAAACAAGTATTACTGTATCTATCCCATAACATATCACTTTACATTTTTCAATACTATTCTTTATTTATTTTAAAACATGTGTCATGTGTTAAAAATTATATCAAGTATAATTAGTATATTTTATTGAATTTAGGTTGTTTTTCTTTAAATTTCATCAAATGAATATGGGATTTCACTTCATTTTCCAAATATAATAATATATTTTAGAAATACTTGTAAAAAAAATGTTTTTAGAAATTTACAATTGTCACATTAACTTAATTTTTTATAATTTGAAGGTTATTTTTTTTATACATAAATTGAAAAGTTATCTAAACAAATATGTGTGTTATTATCATTATTAATTGTGGGTAAGCCTATTAAGGATTTTAAGATTTAAATGAATTTATGTATTTGGTTTTGAAATCATGTTTTCAAACATAATTATATAAGAAATACCCATGATGATCAAATGAATATTTACAAATTATTTATTTAAAAAATAAAAACATATTTAAAAATGATATAAGTGTTTTGAAAAAAATAGTTACCATGATATGTATATTATGGTGATCGATAAAGGTTCTTATTTATTTTTATGTGTGTTCTTAATGGAATTGGGAATGATTCTTATGAGGGAATAGGAGGTTATGGTGTGACTTATTATGAGTTTTATTGTGTATAATTCTATGTGATTATAGATTAATAGACTCAACTCTATTTTACGTGAAATGGTAAACTACATGTAACTATGTGGGAATTCAATATAAACATTCTTCACAAGTTCATGACCATGCTCTCGGTAGTGTACTTGAGATACTATTTTCACTACTTATGGAATTGTTCCCATTTATTTAACCGGTGATGTTAATATCATGTTATAGGGAATGTTATTTGTTATATGGAACCATTATTTCTTCATATTAGTTATGTTGGATCTAACCTAAACTATTGCCTATGCTCTTAGGTTCCCATGATGAGTTTTTTGTATATATATTATAATTTCCAATGACTTGTAACAGTATTATCTTGATGGTTCATGATATTATGCTCTCCCTTTTACCCCTTTTAATGGTTCCAATTCTATTTCATTCCTCTTTTATTGAAATAGAAATATAATTTAATCCAAATAAATGGTGTTTTATATGAATTAAAAATGGAAATAGCTTTAAAATATATAAACAGGAAAGTGTATTTATTTTAATGATGTGTATAACCTATTTTTAATATGAATTTTCAAACTGACGTGTCATATTTTTATCTTTAAAGGGTATTATTAATATTTGGGGAGGGTACCTACTAGGAAATTATTCTCATTCCTATCATCATTATAGATTTATCTTATTCTGAATGGATATATATTTTAGGTATCAGGTTCTTGGTTTGTGATGAAAGTGTTTGAATTTTTAGATTTATTACTTGTATATGAAAATTGATGGATATGGGGTTATCTTTTATTTATTTTAGCCTCATTATTCTACCAAACTTCTTTTATACCTTTTATATCTTATAACATTTTTTATATTTTTTTTTTCATTTTTCACATTTTTGTGTATTATTATTAATTTTAGAGATATTTATTTTTAATATTCTATATTTGGTTTTAATTTTATATCTAAACTATTTATTGTGTGGTGTGGTTATCCAACCTATGGAATAGGCATCCTAGATTTTTGGGTGGGAATACTTTTTTATATTTATTTTTTAGATTAAATCATTCCCAATTATATATTTTTAATTCACATATCACTAGTTTCAATGCTAGGTTGATTGAGAAATCAGTTCTGGTATGTCATCTAAAGGCTAGGGTCCCTGGATTAGGGAAGAATTGAAGTTTGATTATAAAAAAACAGAATCATTTCTTAGAATTATAAGAGGTAATAGGTTCTAAATTCACTATTTATATTTAGAGATAGTCATTAGAAAATATATAGGATCATCAAAATTCAATTTTTTGTTCATGGTTGGGTTCTTGATCATGACTTTTCAGAATGACAGCTGAGTTACTAGGGTATTATGTTATGTGTGTATCCAAAATTAGAGCTCATTCCTTGGATTTTTATCTGGTTTTTTGTTTATATTTCAATATATTGTTTATTATTTGAATATGTTTTTTTTTGAATAATTATAAGTTTTTCATTATTTATTTTTTTCATTAAAAGCGAGTTCTGGAAGAATCCATGGCTGCATAGTTTTGAGGAATAGTTTGGAAAGACATGTTTGGAAAGTTAAAACTATTATGGAAACCTCCCAAGTAATTTCTTGTTGTAGATACATATTTCACCAAACTATTTATATTTTTTATTTTTCATTAAGGCGAAGAACAAATTTATAAAATTGAATGGGGTTGCATTAAATGTTTTTGAAATTGATATTAAATATAGTTTCACAAGTATTTTCATTTGGTAAAAAGTGATATTGAGAAAGGTGTTTTAATAATTCTCACATGGGGTTTTATGAAAAAATTGGATTTCATTTGATAAGAAGATAAATAATGTATTGATTTGAAATGATATTTAGGTTGGGATTATAATATGTTACAAAATACATTTTTGTGGGAGATTTAAAAGGAAGACAAATCTTTTTAATGGAGTTTTCATAAAAATATGTCTGATTTATCATTTTTTATTATGGGAATTTTAATATAAATTACTAATTCATATTTCAGTTTTATAATCTTATAAATTTAGAATTTTTTATAATTCTTTATAATTATTAATGTTTTATAGAACACCAACATGATTCCTTATAGAACCTCATGAGATTTGTGGGAAAATTCCCATTAGTATTCCCTATAGGTTATCAGGGATCATATCAGGTGATTATTTATTATACTTTTCTACCAATCCAAGTGCTCTTACACTTCTTCCTCTGCATCTAGATGATATATGGAGTTAAAATATTTTAATACTAATTATTTCCTTGTCCAACAACAATATAAGAGAGTGGAGGAATTTTTAATGGATATTGAGGGGATCATTATTAGGCATGATCATTACAAGTATCGAAAGATTATGTTTGAAATGATTATGTAAGAGGGTATTAGTCTTCAGTGGTGGAAATAGATTATTCAGACTAAATCATAGGGAGACTACTTATAGGAATTCTTAAATCCATTTTCTATCAAGTATTTATTCCATGGGGTTTTTAAAATAAAAAAGTTAAAGGTATTATATTACCATTATCAAGGTGATATATTGGTATTGGAGTATGCATATTAATTCACCATGATGGTTCCAAACCATCCTAATCTATCCATGGATAAATCCTTGAAGGCTTTATATTTAAGAAAGAGTCACCAACTTATTCCCTTATTAGCAGTGTCTAGTCTTTTCCTTAACACCTATAAACATATAATGATTATGGCTATGAATATTAAGGCTGGTTTTATTTGGATTACATAAGTGATTGATGTTTCACTTATTCCTTGTAGTGTATGAGGAAACTCTTATCTTGGTAATGTGAGGTGAGATATGTCTAGGTAGTCTAGTAGTAGTGTTAGGAATATATCCAATTTTCTCATTCTAGATTCATTTAGAAGAATATATTGGTTGTTCAATCAATGTAGGAAGGTAGTGGATAATAAAACTTTATTCCAATAGACTCCAAAAAAATCATTGTTGTGGCCATTAGGGACACTTGTAAAGTAAATATAGAGGGTCACTCAGAAAAGTGGTGAGACAAGATCAACTTGTTTATAAAATCTATTAGTTCGTCCAACTAAACCTGATGATGGTGCAACATATTCCTAAGGTGTTAATTGTTGTATTATAACTTCCCTTAAGTTCTTGAATGTTGTGTGATGTTTTTGGGTGATGAACTATACAGATTTATGGGAATATATTTATAATTTGAATGTCATGTGCTGAATTATAAGGTGGTAAATTCTGATTTATGTTGTGATTGTTCCCTCATAGTAATTGGTTTATGTTAGGTTTTTTGGAATTATTCTAGATTAATATTTATTATTAAGTTATAGATTTAAATTAATTGGTGATTCCACTATAGAATAATTTCTCGAAAATCTCATAGATCATTTCTCCTTGTCGTACTTTTTGAAATATGGCTTCTAGGTGTGGAGTTTATCTTTCACCCCCACCCAACATGACAATGCTCTTAGTTTTGGAGAATTTTTATTCATAGATCCTTTTAAATATGATCCTATAGATTTGTTCCTGTATTAATAGGTTGGTTTGGATTATTTATTCTTGGGATAAGGTGCTCTTGCTTTTATAAATCTCATGTGATGGATTTATCCCTTCCTTTTCATGAGTTGTTGTTTTAAAAGTTGTGAAACATTATATTCACATGTATTTGGTCTTTTAAGGTCACCCTTATATTATATATTAGGTTCAACTGATATACTCATATTTCTCTTGGTTATTAATCAAGTTTTTCAAGGACAATATCTTAAGAAAAATATTTTTTATCTCTTGGTTCATGTGTTTTCTAGGGAACCTAAATGTCAAGTCCTCAACATCGTCAAAAAATCCATTTAGTGATTTCTAGGTGAATAATGTTTTATAGTGGGGAGAAATGTCACTTTCCAATTTTAAATTCTTTTTTATTAAATTTATTTTATTTATTATTGAATCCCATTTTTTCTCCCAATTTTTGGTGCTATTTATTTAAGAATTTGTAGTGTTTGGGTTTGAAATGTATGTTTCATGGTTATGGTGCATAATTAGTACTAAATATATGACAACCATGTGATAGGCATGTTGATTTGGTAGTGCCAAATTACATGAATGATGAATTTTTAGCATAATTTGTCATCCTACCCATTCATGATGATATAGGTTCCTAGTAGAATGTCCAAAATTGTTATATTCTTCTTCTAAACATGAAAAGATACCAAGTCATTTTATTGTTGATTTTAATATTCTACACTTCAATTCATGTAATCCAAAATCATAATTTTTATCCCCCCCCAATTTGGATCACACAACCCCTAGGGACTTTCCCTTTGGATTTCACCAATTACTTTGGTGGGTTATTTGTGTTCATCAAGATCAATGGTGGAATCATCAATTTAAATAACTCTTAGTCTCTTTCCCCTTATTTAATCATTCATTTATCTTTATTTCTATTCTTAGTGATGTCTCACTGACCTTGGATTCATAATTGATCTATTTTTAAGTTAGAGTTTTTTATGTTTTAGTGTTCTTCTTGGTTCTCTATACTTTTATGAGTCTCATTATGGAGATCTTGTAGTATCATTTGTGAAGGAAACAAGATGTAAGGTAATCTATTTCATGCATATATATTTTAATTTATATGTATGACTTCATGTGGATTTAAATAAGTGTTTTACGTTTTACAAAAATTATATCAAGGATAATGAGTATAATGATTTCCATTAAGGTTTTTTATAGTGGAATTTCATCAAATTTGAATGGTATTTTATATAATTTTCAAAGTACATAATCATTTTCGGAAATTATTTCATAGAAAGTGTTCATATAATTGATCAATTGTCTCTTGAACATGTTTTTGTCTATGAAGGATATTATGGATTTTTAACAAAAAAAGGATTTATCTAAAAAATATTCATTGTTTATTATTCTTAATGGATGGAAATACCCTTACGATTTCTAATTTTTATAATTTTTATTTATTGGTTTTGAAAGCATGTTTTGTAACTTAATTTCATAAGGAATACTCATGAGTCGTGAATAAAAATTTAAAAATGATTTATTTAGAAAATAAATACCCCTTTAAACCTAACCCCCAAGTGTTTTATAAAATAAATGGTTATGGTGTCATGTATTTAATCATACCCAGTAAAGTATCTTATGTATTTTTATGAGTGCTCTTAATGGAATTTGGATTATTTCTTACGAGAGAACTAGAGGTGAGGGAGTAAATTATAATGATTTATATTGTGTATATTTCTATCTGATTATATATTTATATATACACCTATATTTAATGTGACATGGGAAATCATATCTAACTTTGTTGGGAATCTAGGTATATTTGTTATACTAATTCACAATCATGCTCTATCTAGTGGAATTAAGATAGGATTTTCACTACATGTGGGATCATGCCCCCTCAATTTGACATTTTAGGGTAATATAGAGTGTAATGAAAAGTTATTTGGAATCTAGAATCATTTTCCTTAATTTTAGTAATTTTATCATAATCATAGATTTCCCCCAAGCTCTTAGGTTCCCACGATGAATATGTTTTGTTTATATATTGTTTTTTGAATGATTTGAAACTTTAATTTCATTATTTTTTTGGTATTATTCTATACCTTATCCCTTTTTTAAAATATTCATATTTTGTGGAATGAATATTTACTTAATAATTTTTTATGATGCAGTCGTATTAAATGGTGTTTGATTTGAATTGAAAACGTAAATATATTTAAAATATATTGGCGATTCTACCATAGAATATCTTCTTTAAAATCTCATAGATCATTTCTCCTTGTCTTACCTTTTAAAATATGGCTTCTGGGTGTGGAGTTTATCTTTCACCCCCACCCAAAATGACTGTGCTCTTAGTTTTGGGGAATTTTTATTCACAGATCATTCTAAATATGATCCTACGGATTTGTTCATGTATTTATATGTTGTTTTGGATTATTTAATCTCAGGATAAGGCGCACCTGATTTTTTAAATATCATGTGATGGATTTATCCATTCATTTTAATGAGTTGTTTTTTACATGTTTTGAAACATTATATGCACATGTCTTCGGTCATTTAAGGTCACCCTTATATTATATATTAGGTACAACAGATATAATGATATTTCTCTTGGTTATTAATCACGTTTTTCATGGACAATCTATTAAGTAAAATATTTTTTATCTCTTGGTTCATGTGTTTTCTAGGGAACCTAAATGTCAAGTCCTCAACATGATAAAAAAAATCCCTTTAGTGATTTCTAGGGGAAGAATGTTTTATAGTGGGGAGAACTGTCACTTACCAATTTAAAATTCTATTTTTATTGTATTTATTTTATTTATTATTGAATCACATTTTGTTTCTCCAACTTTTTTGTTCTATTTTTTTTAAGATTTTTTAGTTTTTGGTGTGCAATGTATGTTTCACAGTTATGGTGCATAATTAGTACTAAATATATGACAACCATGTGATATGCATGTCAATTTTGTAGTGGGAAATTACAAGATTGATGAATTTTTTGCATAATTTTTCATCCTACCCATTCATGGTGATATATGATCCTAGTTGAATGTAAAAAATTGAAATATGCTTCTTCCAAACATGAAAAGTTACCAGGTCATGTTATTTTTCATTTTAATATTCTTCACTTCAATGCATGTAATACAAAATCATAACATTTATCCCCCCTAATTTGGATCACACAACCCCTAGGGGCTTTACCTTTGGATTTCACCAATTACCTTGGTGGGTTATTGGTTTTCATCAAGATATATGGTGTAATAATCAAGGTAAATAGCTCTTAGTCTCTTTCCCCTTATTTAATGTCTTATTTATCTTTGTTTCTATTCTTAGTGAGGTCTCGCTGACCTGGGGTTCATACTTGATCTATTTTTAAGTTGGAGTTTTTTATGTTTTACGGTTCTTCTTGGTTCTCTATACTTTTATGGCTCTCATTATGGGGATCTAGTAGTATCATTTGTGAACAAAACTAGATGCAAGGTAAGATATTTCATGCATATATATTTTAATTTATATGTATGACTTCTTGTGGATTTATATAAGTGTATTATGTTTTATGAAAATTATATCAAGGATAATGAGTATAATTATTTATATAAAGGTTGTTTATAGATTAATTTCATCAAATTTAAATTGTATTTCACATAATTTTCAAAGTATAAAATCATTTTTGGAAATACATTCATAGTAAGTGTTCGTATAATTGATCATTTGCCTCTTGAACATTTTTTAGTCTATGAAGGATATTATTTATTTTAAACAAATAAAGGATTTATCTAAAACAAATGCCTTTTTTATAGTTCTTAATGGATGGAAATACCATTACGTTTTCTAATTTTTATATTTTTTATGTGTTGGTTTTGAAAGAATGTTTTGTAACTTAATTTCATAAGGAATACTCATGAGTCATGAATAAAAATTTACAAATGATTTATTTTTAAAATAAAAACCCCTTTAATCCTAACCCCCAAATGTTCTATAAAGTAAATGTATATGTTTTCATATATTTAATCATACTCAGTAAAGTATCTTATGTATTGTTATGAGTTCTCTTAATGGAATTTGGGTTATTTCTCACGAGAGCACTAGATGTGAGGGAGTAAATTATAATGATTTTTATTGTGTATATTTATATCTGATTATATATTGATATATACACCTATATTTAATGTGTCATTGGAAATCATATCTAACTTGGTTGGGAATCTAGATATACTTGTTATACTAATTCACAGTCATTCTCTAACTAGTGGCATTAAGATAGGATTTTCACTACTTGTGGGATAATGCCCACTCAATTTGACATGTTAGAGTAATATAGAGTGTTATGAAAAGTTATTTGGTATCTAGAATCATTTTTCCTTTATTTTAGTAATTTTATCATAATCCTGTATTTCCCCCCATGCTCTTAGGTTCCCACGATGAATATTTTGTGTTTATATATTGTTTTTCTAATGATTTGAAACATTATTTTCATTATTTTTTAGGTATTATTCTATACCTTATCCCTTTTTTAAATATTCATATTTTGTGGCATGCATATTTCCATAATAATTTATTATGATTCACTCCTATTAAATGGTGTTTGATTTGAATTGAAAACGTAAATTTATTTAAAATATATTGGTGATTCCACCAAAGAATAATTTCTTGAAAAACTCTTAGATCATTTCTCCTTGTCTTAATTTTTGAAATATGGCTTCTGGGTGTGGAGTTTATCTTTCACCCCCACCCAACATGACCATGCTCTTAGTTTTGGGGAATTTTTATTCATAGATCATTCTAAATATGATCTTATAGATTTGTTCATGTATTAATAGGTTGGTTCAGATTATTTATTCTTAGGATAAGGTACTCCTGCTTTTTTAAATCTCATGTGATGGATTTATCCCTTCCTTTTCATGAGTTGTTGTTTTCCATGTTTTGAAACATTATATGCACATGTCATTGGTCTTTTAAGGTCACCGTTATATTATATATTATGTTCAACATATATACTCATATTTCTCTTGGTTATTAATCATGTTTTTCATGGACAATATCTTCTGTAAAATATTTTTTTATCTCTTGGTTCATTGTGTTTTCTAGGGAACCTAAATTTCAAGTCCTCAACATGATCAAAAAATACATTTAGTGATTTCTATGGGTTGAAGGTTTTATAGTGGGGAGAACTATCACTTTCCAATTTTAAATTCTATTTTTATTGCATTATATTTATTTATTATTGAATCTCATTTTGTTTCTCCTACTTTTTGGTTCTATTTATCAAAGAATTTGTAGTTTTTTGGTGTGGAATGTATGTTTCATGGTTATGGTGCATAATTAGTAATAAATATATGAAACCATGTTATAGACATGTTGATTTGGTAGTGCCAAATTCCATGATTGATGAATTTTTAGATTAATTTTTCATCCTACCCGTTCATGGTGATATAGGTTCCTAGTAGAGTGTCCAAAATTGATACATGGTTCTTCCAAACATGAAAAGTTACCAGGTCATGTTATTGTTGATTTTAATATTCTACACTTCAATGCATGTAATCCAAATTCATTACATTTATCCCCCCCACACTTTGGATCACTCAACCCCTAGGGCCTTTCCCTTTGGATTTCACCAATTACCTTGGTGGGTTATTGGTGTTCATCAAGATCCATAGTGGGATCATCAAGGTAAACAACTCTTAGTCTTTTTCCCCTTATTTAATCTCTCATTTATCTTTTATTCTATTCTTAATGTGGTCTCGCTTACCTGAGGTTCAGAATTGATCAATTTTTTAGTTATAGTTTTTTATATTTTAGTGTTCTTATTAGTTCTCTATACATTTATGGGTCTCATTATAGAAATCTAGTAGTATCATTTGTGAAGGAAAAAAGATGTAATGTAAGCTATTTCATGCATATATATTTTAATTTATATGTATGACTTCATGTGGATTTAAATAAGTGTTTTATGTTTTATGAAAGTTATATCATGGATAATGAGTATAATTATTTATATAAAGGTTGTTTATAGTTGATTTTCATCAAATTTGAATGGTATTTCACATAATTTTGAAAGTATAAAATCATTTATGGAAATCATTTCATGGAAAGTGTTCATATAATTGATCAATTGTCTCTTGAAAAATTTTTAGTCTATGAAGGCTATTATTGATTTTTAACAAAAAAAGGATTTATCTAAAAAAGGCCCTTTTTATAGTTCTTAATGGATGTAAATACACTTACTTTTTCTAATTTTTATAATTTTTATGTATTGGTTTTGAAATCATGTTTTGTAACGTTATTTCATAACGAATACTCATGAGTCATGAATAAAAATTTACAAATGATTTATTTAGAAAATAAAAACCCCTTTAAAACTAACCCCCAAGTGTTTTAGAAAATAAATGGTTATGGTGTCATGTATTTAATCATACCCAGTAAAGTATCTTATGTATTTTTATGAGTTCTCTTAATAGAATTTGGATTATTTCTTACGAGAGAACTGTAGGTGAGGGAGTAAATTATAATGATGTGTATTGTGTATATTTATATCTGATTATATAGTGATATATACACATATATTTAATGTTTTATGGGAAATCATAGCTAACTTGGTTGGGAATCTTGATATACTTGTTATACTAATTCACAGTCATGCTCTAACTAGTGGCATTAAGATAGGATTTTAACTACTTGTGGGACCATGCCCCCTCAATTTGACATGTTAGGGTAATATAGAGTGTAATGAAAAGTTATTTGGAATCTAGAATCATTTTCCTTCATTTTAGTAATTTTATCATAATCATTGATTTACCCCAAGCTCTTAGGTTCCCACGATGAATATTTTGTGTTTATATATTGTTTTTTGTATGATTTGAAACATTAATTTCATTATTTTTTAGGTATTATTCTATACCTTATCCCTTTTTTAAAATATTCATATTTTGTACCATGCATATTTCTTTAATAATTTATTATGATTCACTCTTATTAAATGGTGTTTTATTAGAATTTAAAATGTAAATGTATTTAAAATATATTGGTGATTCCACAATAGAATAATTTCATGAAAATATCATAGATCATTTCTCAGTGTCTTACTTTTTGAAATATGGCTTCTGGGTGTGGAGTTTATCTTTCACCCCCACCCAACATGACCATGCACTTAGTTTTGGGGAATTTTTATTCATATATCATTCTAAATATGATCCTATAGATTTGTTCATTTATTAATAGGTTGGTTTGGATTATTTATTCTCAGGATAAGGTTCTCCTTCATTTTCAAATCTCATTTGATGGATTTATCCCTTCCTTTTTATGAGTTGTTATTTTACAAGTAGTGAAACATTATATGCACATGTCTTTGGTCTTTTAAGGTCACCCTTATATAATATATTAGGTTCAACTGATATACTCATATTTCCCTTGGTTATTTATCAAGTTTTTCATGGACAATCTCTTAAGTAAAATATTTTATATCTCTTGGTTCATGTGTTTTCTAGGGAACCTAAATTTCAAGTCCTCAACATGATCAAAAAATCCATTTTGTTATTTCTAGGGAAGAGTGTTTTACAGTGGGGAGAACTGTTACTTACCAATTTTAAATTCTATTTTTATTGCATTTATTTTATTTATTATTGAATCCCATTTTTTTCTCCCACTTTTTGGTTCTATTTATTTAATAATTTGTAGTTTTTTGGTGTGTAATGTATGTTTCATGGTTAGGGTGCATAAATAGGACTAAATATATGACATTCATGTGATAGGAATGTTGACTTGACAATGCCAAATTACATTATTGACAAATTTTTAGCATAATTATTCATCCTATCCATTCATGGGGATATAGGTTCCTAGTAGAATGTCCAAAATTGATATATTCTTCTTCCAAACAAGAAAAGTTACCAGATCATGTTACTCCAGATTTTAATATTCTACACTTCAATGCATGTAATCCAAAATCATAACATTTATCCCCCCCCCCAATTTGGATCACACAACCCCTAGGGCCTTTCCCTTTGGACTTCACTAATTACCTTAGTGGGTTATTAGTGTTCATCAAGATATATGGAAGAATAATCAAGGTAAACAAATCTTAGTCTCTTTCCCCATATTTAATCTCTCATTTATCTTTTTTTCTATTTTTGTGAGGTCTTGCTGACCTGGGGTTCATAATTGATATATTTTTATGTTAGAGGGTTTTATGTTTTAGGGTTTTTATTGGTTCTCTATACTTTTATAGGTCTCATTATAGATATCTAGTAGTATCATTTGTGAAGGAAACAAGATGTAATGTAAGCTATTTTATGCATATATATTTTAATTTATATGTATGAATTCTTGTGGATTTAAATAAGTGTATTATGTTTTACAAAAATTATATCAAGTATAATGAGTATTATTATTTATATAAATGTTTTTTATAGTTGAATTTCATCAAATTTGAATGGTATTTCACATAATTTTCAAAGTATAAAATCATTTTTGGAAATACTTTCATAGTAAGTGTTCGTATAATTGATCAATTGTCTCTTGAACATTTTTTAGTCTATGAAGGATAATATTGATTTTTAACAAAAAAAGGATTTATCTAAAAAAATATCTTTTTTTATAGTTCTTAATGTATGGAAATACCCTTACGTTTTCTAATTATTATAATTTTTATGTATTGGTTTTGAAAGCATGTTTTGTAACTTAATTTCATAAGGAATACTCATGATTCATGAATAATAATTTAGAAATGATTAATTTAGAAAATAAAAACCTCTCTAAACCTAACCCCAAGTGTTTTAGAAAATAAATGGTTATGGTGTCATGTATTTAATCATACCCAGTAAAGTATCTTATGTATTTTTATGAGTTATCTTAATGGAATTTGGATTATTTCTTACGAGAGCACTGGAGGTGAGGGAGTAAATTATAATTTTTTGTATTTTGTATATTTCTATCAGATTATATATTGATATATACGCCTATGTTTAACGTGTCAGGGGAAATCATAGAAAAATGGTTGGGAATATAGATATATTTTTTATACTAATTCACAGTCATGCTCTAGCTAGTGTCATTAAGATAGGATTTTTACTACTTGTGGGATCATGCCCCCTCAATTTGACATGTTAGGGTAATATAGAGTGTTATGAAATGTTATTTGGTATCTAGAATCATTTTTCCTTAATTTTAGTAATTTTATCATAATCCTAGATTTACCCCCAAGATCTTAGGTTCCCATAATGAATATTTTGTGTTTATATATTGTTTTTCCAATGATTTGAAACATTATTTTCATTATTTTTTAGGTATTATTCTATAACTTATCCCTTTTTTAAAATATTCATATTTTCTGGCATGCATATTTCCTTAATAATTTATTATGATGCACTCCTATTAAATGGCGTTTGATTTTAATTGAAAGCATAAATGTATTTGAAATATTTAAACATGATACTTTTTTTTAAATAACTGGAAAACATACTTTAATGTGTATTTTAAAACTATCAGGAAATATATTTATCATTATGTGGTGTATATGGGATTGGGGTAGGATACCTATTTGTACAATATAAAAAATCTTATTGTAATTATAGGTGTCCAATGTTCTTTTTGGATGTAGTAGTTGGGTATCAGGTACATGGTTCATATTGAAGGGTGGTAAAACATACAGATGCTATGCAAGTATATGGAGATAGATTTTTGTGTGTTTAAATTATTTTATTTTAATACAATTATTGTACCAACCTATTTAGATTCGTTTTATCAATTAAAAATTGTTTTATTCTATTTGGATCATTTCTCATTTTAGTTTATTATTATTTTGAGAGGATTCTATTTTTTATATGTTATGCCTAGTTCTATTTTTTATTACAACTTCTTATTGTATGATGTTCTTATACCAACATTGGAATTGTTATTCTGGATTTATTTTTAGGAATCCTTTATTTAAATATATTCATCCGGTGAAATTGTTCCCATGATTATCTATTTGATTCACTTATCACCAGTTGTCATTAAAGGGTGATCAGAAACGTGCTTTGGGTATATCACAGGATAGATCGGGATCCCAAATCAGGGTGGTCCTGAAGTCAATTTGTGAAACATTTGATGAAATCCATTAAAACTGGTGTATTCATTATTTAATAAAGCATGCCACCATGTCATATAAAAGACAATGAAATTTCCTTGTTTTATAGTGCTGGAAATCATCAGTTTTATGAAAAAAAATTATGAAATATTTTCTTCTCTCAAGAATCATTAATCACTAATAGTGAAGGTACTTTCACCCATCTAGATGTGCGGGGATCCCATTTTCTGAAGTGGGTCCTTTTGATGATGGATTACCAATAGATATGTGTTAATTACTTTTTTTCTTTTTTATCTTTATCAAGTATTTTCATTTGATAAAATAAAATAGAAGCTACTGTAACCATGGTACACATACACTATTCTTTATAAAAAAACTAAAATTTAATTTTTTAGGATATATTGAGATTATTTATTAGGTTATTAATCCACCAATGAACATACCATGATTTACCAAAACCCATTGATCACTACATAAAAATGATCATACCTTCTTCCTTATCAAATTCTTCAACTACCTATTGATATTCTATAATATTTATGAAAATTGTTCTCTACTAATATCCATGAAACCTAATCTTACATAGAATCAGGATTTTCTTCTTCCCCAAATATCAAGCCTCATGCGATCTTGAAAACCCTGTATCTCTTTAATTGGAATGTCTCGAAATAAAATATGAACAAAAATAGTGAATTTAAATCTCTCTCTATATTCATATTCTTCTTATTTATTTCATCCCAGTACTCTTTACTATCTGATATGATATATTAGTATCATAATGATGTACTTGGTTCATAATAATTATTAACATTATTCTTCTCCAATTCATAGTAACTGTAATCACAGAATAACATTGGGTTATTCAACATTAAATTATAGAGATTCATATTCTTCCAAAATGTTGTATTAGGTTCTCTTAAATTCTTAATCTCTTATCTATCTCCATTGATATTTTATATAAACATAAAATTTAATATAATATATATTTGGAATATGGAAATTCCATAGAAATATTTAGTGTGATTTACTCAAAAAAATCATTTTGGCATATTCTCATGATCACATAAATATTCTCCCTCATTTAACATCAGTTCATTACATGTATTCCTAGACTACCCATCAACTCAATTAACTTAGATGAATAATATTTCTAATAAGTTACTTAAAACATATTCTGAATAAATCCCAATCAAATATATATCCATTTAATTATTTTAAAAGACAGAGCATTATTATTTCTTAAAAATTCCCAAAAATATGTAATAATTCAATATCTATATTTTCCTTAGAATATTTATACGTATAGTTTCTATATGGATATTTAATTTATGGGATTATTAAATTTATGGTTTCAAAATAGTACTCAACATGAATTTTAAATATCATAATGATGAAAAAATGATCTTCTTCTCCATAGTGTGAAGATAATATTACTAATTACATTTCTTGAATAAAAATCTGGTTTAATTTTGGAATTTATCTTTAATAAAATCTCAACATAAAATTTTTCTGACTAATATTTCCATACACATCGTGTGTTAAATATATATTAATATATTGTCAATCTTTTTTATAATACCCTAGGATTGTGACTATGTTGAATTTTTAGTCAACAAGATTTATATATTAGTAAATGAATTTTACTTATTTCAGATTACGACTCAACACTTATCTAAATTTTATGCTACTCAATATGTTATCCTTAAAACTATATTGTGATGACACTTACAAATCAAGTGGATTACTCTTACACTTCAATTTAAGCTGGAGATTTTTTATTTCTCTATTATTAGTTACTCTTATTTATGACGTACATGACTCTTACATATATCACTGTGTCTCTAATTATTATCTATATTTTAGGTAGGATTACAAAAATACATTTACATATGAATTAAAAGAAACTTTCATATTGTATAATTATAAAAATATAAAGTGTTCAAATAGAGTTACTTTTATACATGCTTTAGATGAATATTACATACATCATTCAGTTTTTAGTATTCCACTTTACAATATAAATGACTCTTATATATGTCATGGTGAACTCTCAAATACTTTTTAAATTTTTCTTTCCTCATCTTGGAAGGGCCTTTATTCATTTACTAACTATCCCTTCACAAGATAATAATATCCTTTATATACTCAAGTGAATCTTGTGACTTATCCTTTATTCACCTTCAACTCTAGAATTCTAGAATTATTTAAATATTCTTATATTCTATTTAATTATTCTCATGTAATTATTTTTCTCTTAAAATAAACTAAAATAAAATTAAATAGCGTTCTAAAATATAATAATATTTCTAAATCTTTTGGATTTAATTAAACATCCTTATAACATATGAATACTCAACTTTGACAATTACCAAATAGAATCACTACTCTTTAATTTTAAAAAATATTTCCTTCTTTAATTATGGATCTTCAAGTTATTTAGTAGACATATCCACCCATCTACATTTTATCTTTTTATAAATAATCCTCCTTCCAACCAATAAATAATGTCATTAATTTCCATGAGTTTGATCTCAATAATTGCCACATCTAATGGATTCTATGGTGAATTAATTTGTCTATGAATTCAAAGAAACTAAAAATTCTTCATTTACTACCTAGGTATAACAATATTTTTGTCTATTGAATAAATCACCATTTCTAAGATGATAATAGATCTTCCCTAACACATCGAATAGTATAAAAAACATTTATGTAAGCCATTAGAACTCTAAGATACAACTCAAAATTTATTTTCTAATCATTTTACTCCTCCTCCATCACCCAACACATATTCATGGTATTATTATAAATAGAAAATAAATGAAATCAACACAGTCCATTCATTTGTTATTTAGTGAAACAGTAACATCAAATTAAAAAAACTAAAATATATATCCATTATTATCTTCGAAATTATATATATTAACCAACCACTATAGGGTGGTCACTATAAAATGGTGTGGTCAAGTAATCCTTATTTTTAAACACCTATAATTCAATTTCAAACAAAAACCTCGGGTTCTAAAGCTACAACATTGAATAGTTTCTAAATTTTCACAAAAAATGTCTTACTTAAAACCCCAATTTTATCATTATTTCCCATTTTTAGGAAATCCCTAAAAATATTAATCACTCAAAATGACCACTATAACGACATGGTCAAATCCAACTCCTTATATTTCTTATTATCATAGCTACCAGTACTAAATCTTCTACCATGCACCATGATTAGATTATCTTGTTATCATAAACCATGATGTAAGCTATAATGTGTTTATATATGCAATATATTCTAGGTATTTGTTATAATTAAATCGATTCTATCACAACTATACTATAGGTTTTCATCATATATCAAAGAGAAATAGGGTGGTACCAACCAATAATGTGTAGGTTACATCCCATTAACAAAACTCCTTCATATCATTCAAAGTATATTCCATTTTTCTCTAAGATTTACCAAATGTAATATTACATTATACAACTACATTTTTAGCCTTATATTGAAAATAAACACAACACTTGAAAATTATAATTTAGAAATTATCTCTATCAATAATGTATTATTCTCTTCAAAGACTTAAGAACCAACACTAACTACTCCATGGAATAGGATCACGAAGTTATAATAATTACAATAGAACATACTTTAATAGTATAAGGCTTTAGATGTATATATATATATATATATTTTAATATAACATTTCTCTGTGGATGGTAGAATAAATTATCTATTTAATTATTGTATATCTAGCAAACTGTTGACTAAAAATATATTTTTTGAGAATTTTATATTGAAATAATTTCACTGTTGATAAGTATGATGTATTTTTATTTATTAATTAAATGTTACTAAAATTAAAGTAATGAAATTTCATATAATGAACGCTATATTAACCTATAATTTGACCATTCAATTTAAAATATTATAAATGATGATTTCTTACTTTCAAGACACTATAAAATTTTTTACAATTCCTTTCAACCTACAGTTAATACTTATAATAAAAATATAGTTGAAATGTTAAGAAATAAAATAAATGTGTTTTATAAATTAATTAATAGAAAAAATAATTTTATAGAGGATGTGAAAATTAAATAAAGCTATCTTTTATAATAAAGGTACACAATATCAGGTGCCACTACTTAACTACTTATAATTAAATTTACTTGATATTAAATTTTTTATGTGGTACATTTTCTTAAGATAATATACCAGAATCATTTTATGAGATAATTAAAATCACTAAAAAAATGTGTTCCCAATTAAATAATCATATACACATTTTCAATTATTATATGTATTTTCATGGAAAATATTTAGATAGAGAAAAATGTAAAATATATCATTCATTTTGATGGAAATAAATGAGTAATAGTGAAATAATGAATGAGAAAAATACCACAAAAGAAATATAAGACATACAAATTTTGAGGTGGCCTTACATTGTGTTCATTAACAAAAAGGAATATAATGATTATTCAAACATCATATCACATTGAGTTTCATTATATAGAATTTTAAAATCATAGTTTCAATATTTAAAAAATATATATGAAATCATGGATTGTTTTTATTTATTTATATCCAGATTTCTCATAATATCCTTGGATAATAAACTATAGACTGGTTGATGTCATATTTAATACTTTTAGAAATTTATGTAACAATTATAAAATATAGACATTTTTTTATCCCTTTCAACCTACCTCTTATATGTGTATGAAGAAAAATCACATCACACTTTTAATGATTATTCAAAAAAAATCACAAAAATGGAATTGATGTAAACTTTAAGCTATTAATAAAAAAACATCCATTATTATTATATAATTATTTTGGAAAATATAATTCATCAATGACCGAGATTTATAAACTACAAATTTCCCTATTTTTGATTATTGATAAATTTTATGGACTAAGAAACTTATACATTAAGAACACTATGGACGAATTGAATTATCTACTCTAAAATTTTTATTTTGATAATATAGGAAAACCTCATAGAATAAAGGTTGCCTTATATTTCTTCTTTAATACCTTAATGAATATCATGTATTTAAATTTTATATTTCAAAATTAAATAAAGCTATTAAATTGACAAATATAATACATTTTTATATAGTTCATAATTTTAAAGATAATTATTCAATGTTAAAACATAATTTAGGAAATTATAACAATTAAAATAAATTGGGAAATGTTTTTTAGGTATATCATCACATAGAGTGAAAACATGACAATTAATGAAAAATGACTATATTTGTTCCACATTTTATTTTTATGAATTATATTTCCACTATCATAATCATTAAATATTAATTATTGATAATAATACTTGTGATAATGTGGTATTTTATTTGTTAATATGTTGGGAATAATGAAGGATCTTAAAAATAATTAATAGGATTTGGAATAAAATTATATAAAATTGGATTCATATGAAAATAAGTATGATAATTATATTAAATAATTTTTTGTAATGAAAGAAATGAAAGGATGCATTCATACACTAGTTAAGGAATATGAAATTACATTATAGGTATTCATGTTATTTTTCATGATTTTTATATCAAAACATTATATGTTAAAAAACATACAACTTCATGAATCTTAAATTTCAATGATATAATTAACTTCTTTTTTGTTTCAATATTTTAACATAGAAAATTAAGTAAAGTTATAATCAATTTATGACCAGTCATAAATAAATATTTTTAACAAATCTATAAATTTAACTTTTCATGAAAAAATACATAATAAAATTAGAAGAATAAATTTTCATTTGTAGTGGCTATTTTTATAATAATTTTTTACTATGATTATTTATTTAACTGTGTATTTATATTTAGAATATACACTTCTAATATATATACATTGTCAATAAAGATATCACCTTAAAATGAACATTTATTTTTTCTTCTCCACATCGATGAATATAGTTTTTTCATTGAATGTCTATAGATTATATTGTATTTTATTATTTTTTCATTAGTTGTTCTAATTATTTTATGATATATATAAAAAATAAATATGAAAAAGGAGAATTTATTATTTATGTGTTTCTAGACAAAGTGTGTCTCATCATTGTTTCTAGTTGTCATGTTATAGATTTCATATTTTATATTGCCAATTTATTTATATTTTACTTAACAATCTCAATATTTTTGATCTATGGTGATGTAGGCATCATTGGTGTCCCTTGGGGTTCAATGACTTCATCCAGAGTAGTCGAGATCTCAGTGTTATTTTTGGTGTCAACTATTTTGTGGGTCCTAAGGCATTGTCATGACATAGGTGACACTAGCTTGCTGGGTGATGTGGACCAGCCTCTTGTGTGGGGAGTGTAGATCATGAATATTCATGTTATAAAACAATTGATTAATAAATTATAATACAAAAAATTGTAAACTTTGGATTCAAACTCATAATGGGTTTCAAAAAAAATGTTAATCAAGATATTGTTAAGTGGTTTATACTTCATGGGGATTTATAGTTAAATTTAAAATTTTAACATATTTTTAATTAGATTATGTAAATAATAATATTTTGTATCAAATTGTCTAAATAATTAATATTGATAATAGATATATATTTTTAGATGATGTGAGGATTTCTTCATAAATTCATTAAGATATATTATGATGTAAATGTGTATAATATTAGTGGCTTCTAGTTTCATACATTAGAAAATAAATATATATTAAAAACACAAAAATTATTGTATATGTATTAATAATGGTAATATATTATATGAATCTTTAGTGGATATAATAATACTACACTATCATAGAAAATTTTTAAATGAGTAATTTAAATAATATTTTGTCAATATTCACATTGGTATAAATAAATATTCATTACAATTTAAATATTTCAAATTTTGTCACTTGGTACATAAAAGTGATTATGAAGATCACAATAAATATATCCTTTATTCATAAGAAAAATTGGTATATTTTATGGATTTAGGAATATGTGATGTTTGGAGTGTTATTAAATGATTCAAACAAAGGTACTCAAATGAAATGGGCGAAAAGGTTAAAGTATTATGGAATTTGAGGATTCATGATTACATTGTATTAAAAATTGGTCTACCTATTATGTAGGATAAAGAAACCAAAATTCCTAGATTTGGGCACTATGACCATTTCCTATTAGATGTATATTTCAGCACAACTATGGTAAATATAATTTACCCCTCTATTGATATGGATGAGTTTGACCTGAAAATTGAATATAAAAAGGATCCGCTGTTTGTCTGAATTATATTCTCATTGGATATGAAAACATGAATTGAAAAAGATATTTTACTTCCACTATACCTTCATCTCATCGAAAGAAAGATAAATCTTTCAAAAACAATTCACAACATGGGAAATCCACTGGTCATGATGTGAATGCTGGACAAAAGCGGATGTAGGGTAGATGAATTACTCCAGATTTTTTCGGAGTATCATGTTGGTAGTGGAACTTCACACTTTTCCCAATTATATACATATTTTTTTAGCAAGAATAAAGCTTCTTCACTTCTATATGGTCTTTGGGTGTGGATAATGAGGCTACTGATGGTTTTACTAATATAACTTTGGATCTAATGACTGGGATGGTTGAAGATAAATTTGAAAATCATAATAGAGGAAAACCTTTTATGAATAAGAATATGGAATATTACCTAAACAGATTAATTTATTCTAATGATTTTTTGAGTGATTTTGGTGAATTTTATATTCCTAGAAACTCATTGACTTTAGTCAATAGGTCTTGGGATAACATCACTGTTTTAGAGTTGGATAAAGTCACCCCTCTACATGAAGATGTTTCACCCGATTCTAATAACTATAAGAAATATGATTTGGAATCTACAATTAAAAAGTTAGTGGATTGTGAACTATTGTAGGAAAAAGTATTATCTACTTCCTAAATGAATTGTACATCCAATTTGGAAGTTGTATCCTTCCAATCAACAAGGAGTTTTCAATGGGTTATTTTGTTCTTCCTAGAACCTCTCATCACACATCCTCTATAGATGTGTGTGGCATTTCGAGTCCCTAATGCAAGTAAGTGTCTTTATCAAAGTCATAGGATGAAGAGGGCTTTAAATTGGTTCCATTAAAGAAGTAAAACCATATTACCACTTTGAATAGAAATATTACTCCTACTAGTATTAAAAGTGGTAAGGATTTAGATCCCTCAGTATTGCCTCTTTAGATATAGTCTCATTAACTCTATCACACATATAGTTAGGATGTGTCTACCCTATCTGAAGAATCATTTATAAATCATAGAAATGTAGAAAATGTGTAGGAAAAAAGGAAAACTAGACAGTTTGTAGGTACCTACTTCTATACTTTTTTAGTTCTTGAACTGCTTAATGAAGTAAGGTGATATTCTCTGTTGAATGTGGGTACCATGTAATCTAATTTGAAAGTATCACAATGATTTTTTATTAGACCAAAAACCCAAACAAATAAATCCAATGAAATAATTATGGATTATTATCCTCCCAATAGAGAATAATATCAATCAGATGATGGTAGTACAGATACGGGGATTAGTGACATTTAAGGAAAAATTCTATAGTTGAAGACTTGGAGGAGAGGTCGGTACCCCAGAGGTAGTGGTCAAGGGTGTAGAAGAACAAGTTGGCATGATATATATGAAAAACAGAGAAGGGTGAAATCATTGATCCTAGAAAATCATGTTCTGTGACTGTATTTTCTTTTTGTTGATTGAATCTTTTTATATTTATCACCTATTACACATTCTAAGTCCTTAAAAATTTTATTAAAAGTGTATTTTCCTTACCATTTAAAAAAATACATCTTTAATAAATATTTTAATAATTATTTATTAATATAATAAAATCACTTATTTATTTGGTTAATTCATATTTTTCTCATTTAATATACTTCATTTTTAATAAAAATATATGTATTTTAATTTATTTTAATAATTTTATTATTTTTAAATCTCTCTCATATATATTACTATTTTTTTATTTTTATTATTTATTTTAAAAAAATATGTTTTTTAAAAAATTATTTAATTATATTTTATAACAAGTTTGAAAAAAATTAAAAAATAAAATATATATATATTATATAATAAATTTTATATACTTTTTATATAAAACACATTAAAAAAATATTTAGAGGTACAAAAGAAATTTTTTCCTTTAAAAAAATTATAAAATCTAAAATATAATATGAATATAAAACTAATTCAAAATACTTTTTAGTATAATTACATTTAACTTATTTTTTTTTGAAAGGTGGGGCTAGGCCCCAAAATCTTATATTAAAAGAAAATCAATGGAGAACACCGAAGTCAACATGAAGGATAATACATCAAGTTCCCTGTCCCGGTGAACCAATCTTTTTCCTTATCTTGTCAGCAATTAATCTTTCTTTCTCTCTCCATTCGTTCCATGTTTTGGCACTGATATGCCTTCGACCTCTTCCTCTCGTAATGTGGCTTTCAAGCTCCCTGGCTTGTTGTAGCAACGATTCTACATCTTCATCCGAGCTGTCAGCTTGCACCTCCTCCTTCATCTTCAAGGCCTCCTTTCCTACCCTTTTTTGACTTCTGGTTCTGACTTGTTGCCAAGTACCTTCATCATCTCCATCTTTTTGGTGACCTTTTCTTGGTTTATCTGTTTTCTGTTCTGTCTCCTGCACATCCAGTGTATAGATAAGAGATGATTCTTTCAAGGTGTTACTCACCTTCCCCGCTGGAGTGACCGAGGTGTTTTCCACCACTTCATTAGTCGGAGTGATTGAGTCTTCAACAGCCAATAAAAAAGGTTCAGAGATTGATGGAGCTAGAGAAATAGAAGCATAATCTGCCTTTTCAGAAAATCCAGGTGAAGCAGTAGCTTCACAGGTTTTAAAACACCCACTCAAGTCAGAAGGTGTCTGCTGATTTTCCAGCAGCTTTGGTGGGTGTAAAGTCGTGGTTTCCACCTCTTTCCGAGGAGGGTCAACAACTACAGCCTCTAACTGACCTGCATCACTACATGGAAAATTAGAATTTCTCACATGCTCATGAGAAGAGGTCTGCCTATCATCCTTGCCAGGTGAGGGAAACGTGGGTGATGAAGCCCCAATATCCCCCTCAGAAAGTTGGAATTCCTTTGAGGGAAACATATCAACTCCATGAGGAACAGCCACAGTGGGATCAGAAGTTGGATACAAAGGCATTTTTCCAGCTTTTTTATCATCACAAGAATGTGTGTCAGAGGAGGAAGAAACTACTTTCACCAAAAAAGAATCATCTTGAACCTTGGGCAGGGGGGTCTGGGAAACAGTGAGCCCCACCTTTGCCGGATCCTGAGTGAGGTCCTGGGCAATATGAGTCTCACAATTCCCCCCGTGCTCAACAATATCAGCCCAAGACCGAGTGCCATGCTGGCCAGTGCTCAACTGAGGTTGATCATGCACAAAAGGTGGATCCACAATATGATCTGCTGTGTTATCTGTCAGAGTATTATGCATAGCAATAGGCGGAGGTGAAACAACCTTCTTTTGATTATTGTCAAGATCACATTGGACATAAGGAACAGACATCGTCTGAGTAGTATTAACAGAAATCAAGACATCCCCATTAAAACCAGCAGTCTGGGTAGTTAAACCAGAGCTATTGGTCTTCTGGTGATGTGATTTTTTGAAGCAGGAATGCATATCATGCCCACGTTTAGCACAGGAAGCGCAAACAATTGATCTTCTACAATTTGAAGACTCATGACCTATAGTCTTACAGTCTGGGCAAAACTTGGGGAGGTTTTCATATTCAATTTTCAGTTCCAATTCATCAACATCAGTAGAGAGAAAGACCTTATCAATTAATGTAGAACAAAGATCAATTTCAACTAAGAACCTGGCATAGTGTCCATACCTGGCAGCTTCCATTTCCTTGTCCAATTTGATTGGAACTCCCATTGCTAGAGCAATATCATATAGAATGCGAGGGTGCCAAAGGATCCAATTTAGACCAAATACCTTCACCCAAGTCTGAACCGTCGTATTTCCTATTTCTAGGGGGTTAAAGCTTCTGTCCCATTCTCGGATATGCAATGCACCAGGCTTGAAGGAGATAGAGCTGTGACCCCAGGCATGCATCTTGAGGCTTACCCAGAGATCCCAATAGTATTTTATTACGATCATGTCTAATTAATGTTACAATGTCTATGGGTTAGGTTTGATCGAGCTTTGGGGAATTTTGGACTTAAACCAATAAATGGTGGATAGGTTGGGATGAGTTAGGTTCTAAGAATTTTGTGCTAAATACATGAACTATAATGGGTTGGGATTACTTTGGTGAGGTTGATCTGGTTACATAAGAATAAAAAAACAAACATGAAAAAGGATATAACGACTGCATTTCACCATTTATTATTTTACATATTAAATATAGACTTGTTAGATTTTTAAATAAATTTTATTGAATATTAAATTGATATAGTTTTTTCAGCTGTATGGTAGTATTTTACTTGATAAATATTGAATGTTTTCTAACATTTGAAATTATATTTTTCATGAGCACTCCATTTATACCGTATGTGTACACATTTTCCAATATTGTTTTTAGTAATTATGCAATATGTACTACATACTATATGATGAATACTACAGATTGAAAATTTTATATTTATTTTTTATATTTCATATAATATATTACTTCATATTGAAATTTTCTTTGGAAAAATAAAGGCATATAAATTTTCTTCGATATACAAAAACTAAATAATAAAACTTAAAAAAACAAAGGAATATTAATTTTCATCAATATACACCATATGTACTAAAAATTAAAAAAAATTGATATAGAACAAATTTCAATGTTTTAGACATTATAATAAATTCATATTCATTTATCCATTCTTTTCTTCTAATACATATTCATTTTCTTTTGTTTTTACAAACATAAAAATGATAAATACTGTAGATTTTAGATCATAAAACATGTATAAAAAATATCAAATATCCATGAAAATTTAAATTACATAATACTATTACATTTACACAATACTATTTTACTTTAATTATAATAAATACATTAATAAAAAAATTGATATTTACATTAATAATTATTGAAAAATTATAGGTTAGGTTGTTTCATGTCCTTTTACTTGTTTAACCAACACACCCTATTCTCTTCTAATTATTATTGTACTTTTAATTTTAATCATTTTCATTATTCTCTATTATGTTAAATATTTTCAATTGAATATTCTTTAATACTTATTATTTTTTAAAAATGTGTTAATAGATTTAACAAAATAATGATAATGAGTAGAACTTATTTACACAATCAACTTACAAAAAATAATTTATAAATGTTAATAGAGAAAAAAATTCATAAAATATATGAAATCCTTTAAACTAATGAATAATACAAAACACAATCATTTATGAAATGATATATTAATATGAAAAATGAATTACACAAAACATGAATTGATTTTTATATTTACGTATAAATAACATCACCCATATTTGTAGAATTTACATAAAAACCAAAAATACATGTTTTTGGGTGTATAGATCCACCTGTATGAATTTTCATGAATTTTTTTATATGTTATAGGTTGTGAAAGACTATAACTCACTATGATTCATGAGGGTCTGGCTACAGCAAAAGGAGGAGGTGGGATGAAGGTAAATCCTTGGGAATTGAAAAATAAATGTAGGGGAGAGGGAGAGAGTATTATGGAATATGATGGAAACATGATATTAAAGATATTGTGTACAGAACACCACATGATTATATGGGTAGTGATGTAGATGATAGGTTTCAGTTTGATTTGATTGATTGGGTGAAGGGGTGGAGTAGGGAGAAAGAGGGAGTGAAATAGAGGTATGGATGGAGGGAGGGAGGGGAGGGGAAATTATAGGATTAGATTAGTTTTTTATGGATAGAGTTAGTGGAGGGAGAGAGAGTGAGGAAGTGTGAGGTAGGGAGATTAGGGATAATAGGGATCGATGGTATGAATGAAGTGAGGCGACGAAATTGGATGAGGAAGTGTAAAACCATGGATAATATTTTTATTTCATAATAATTACATCTTATTTCTGGGATTCTTGGTTTATGTTTTGTTAATTGTTTTCCAGCCTAATAATTGACTTTGACCATAAAAACCCAACCTAACCAAAATTAGGTGTGTATCAAGACCAAACTCAACCAAAATTGGTCTAGTTACGTCGAATCTTTTTGGATGATTGTGTATATACCCTAACATAGAATCCCAAAGATGATAAATTAAATTATTTAATTAGTACTTGATATAAGATATCTCATCCCAAATGACCAAATAGTATATTAGTCTTATTAAATTAGATATATAATTGAATCTCAAATAACATATGAATACATAAAATCCAACTTAGTATTTTGAGAAGATCATTTTTATCTCTAATATATATTTGTATATCAATAATAGTAAAAATACTATGATACATGGAAAAATGAATCATAAGAAATGGGATCTCATATTCTTTGTATGGGGATGCATATAGAGGATTCAATAATATAATAAAGAAGGCGTGATTAATATGAAAGGAAGAAATGAGGATTAATTAATGTTATATAAATAACACCAAGAGATATAAACTTATCCATAAATGATTTTAATATTATAAGAATGACATGGAAATCAATATCAAATTTTATAATAATGGAATACATAGTTTTGGATCCCTTAAACATACATTTTTGGACTTATGTCAAGACATCATAAATAAATGCGTAATGCATTAAAGAAAATAACCAAAAAGTTTTTCCTAATGAGACCTACCAATGCATTTAGGGGATATATAACTCTGGTTTCCATTCATACCTAATGAAGTCCAATATATTCATCTTATGAATATACAATAAAATAGTATCAATATGCCTAAAAATAAAAAAAAATGTTTGTGTTGTAAGAAATATCATATGAAATTTCAATACTTTCCCTAGTCCAACAGATCATAAATGATCTGAAGAAATATGTTAGCTCATATGAGTAGATTATATCCTCGTTATATAATATGATTTGTTAAAGTATTTTGACATGGATTAAAATAAATTGAAAATATCATGGGAATATTTCTCAATGAAAATACCCTTTTTATTTTGAAATAATTTATTTAAAATATAAATAATTACAAAATACTTGGAAATTTATTCATTAAAATAACCATGGAAATTTTTTAATGATCCTTTAAAGAATTTATAGTTCATTGTTGTATGAAATTCCATTCATGTTGATTATTTAAAAACAAATATTCCATTCATATTTTTAGTATATTGTCATAAGTACCTCATTTAAAAAAGAAAAAAAGATTCCTTTGAAATTTTTTATAGAAATTAAAATGTGGGTAAAAATGATATTAAAAATCATAGTAGAATATTAAAACCATTATTGAATATATTTTTAGTGAAATCATCGACATTGAAGAAAGGAAATGTCTAAAAAATTGTAAATAAAATCAATTTTCATAAAAACATTTTTCTGGTCATTTTTTCCCAAAGAAATAAAATTTTTATATTACCTAAAAATTTCATTATATACCATAGAAGAAGAAAATATAATGGGTTTAATATATATACATTATATAATTCTCCCAATGGAGAATTAAATAAAAAAATCTATAATAATGATGATATTTTGAAATAAACCCATATATTGGGTCTTACATCCTTTATAAGTGTTTTTAACCTCTTGTATAATATATTTATGTTTATTAGACATCTATACAATATTCATATACATAACTATAATATCATATATGATCCACTTATAACATTTATATAGTGGCAAATTATATTCATACATAGATATTACATATTATTATATAAATATTTTTTGCATATAAAAAAGATCCATTCCAAAATCATATTCGTATAGTATCATTAGAAACATGGACTAAAAAACTAGTTCATAAATTAGCCACACCTTCTCCCACTTTTTTCTTCACATCTACCACCCTTCAAATAAATATCAAATGTAAAATAATTATTCACAACATGGCAAAAGGAAACATAATAAAGGATTATCTCAGATGTTTTGTAAGGGTAAACACTGGATATATCAATGACCATATAAACATAATATGTGAATAAGGGTTTGAGAACATGATCAGAAAATTTTAAAACCATGCTCAGTATATCATAGATCATAATCTTAAAACATGGAATAAATATTGGATGTTTATATGACATGAATAATAACGTTATAAAATAACATGATCAATGATATCACAAAATTTTCATAAGTTTAATATTTACGTCCTACACAAAATAATAGAAAATAGTTTCCTTAGAAGAAAGGATCACTATCAAGACTATCATAGTTGATTGGGTTCACTCCGTAAATGATATTAGGAGTAAAGGTTCACTCCCAAAACTATTTTATTGGATTGGTCACAATTTATAAACCATCACAATAACCAAGGTTTACTCCAATGACTATCATAGTAGATAGAGTCCCTTACTGAACTAGTATCACTCTACATTATGGTTATGTTTATCTCATGAGATATCAATCATTTCCAAATACATTAGAGGTATATATAATTCTAGAAGAACCCATCACATAATGAAAATCATATTTATGTGTTTCAGAATAACAGAAAACATTAATCATATTAGAACCCATGAAGTAAAATGGGATTCATAAAAATTTCATCAAAGAATAACTTGGGGAAAGGAAATGAGTTTCATATAATTATTCATCAATTCTTTATAGAATAACCCATGAAATAGAAACAAGTTACATAAAAATATTTTTCATCATAATTGAAAATAATCTAGATAAAGAATGTGGGTTTTACCCTTATATTATATCCTATGTAAATCATAATTGAAATTATGTTTTTTTGCCTTTCACAAATAGAAATACCCTTATAAGATCACTAAAACATTATTTAAGAAAATACCCTTTCAACTTTGAATATCAATTTTCAAAAACAAAAAAATAAAACAAAAGCTATAAAAAAATATTTGCAAATATTCATAGAATCTTATAGAATAATCCTTAAATTATTAACCAGTCATGATAGTGGAAAATTCCATTGATTTTATATATGTTAAAAAAATACTTTCACATTTTTGTAAAAACTCAAAACATACATCCTTTAGAAAATGATAAGAAGATTCGTTTGAAACCATTTCAAAGAAGTATAACATGGGTGAAAATAACCTTAAAATATAATGGGAGAATAATAAAAGCCTTTTCTAAATTGTTTTCAGAAAAAAAATATATAGAAGAAAAAGGGTTTTCAATAGAATTGAGAATTAAAGTCGAATTTCTATAAAAACATATTTTCAGCCTCTTCAATTCTTATGTTGATGAAAATTGATAGGAAAAAATGTATTATCATTAATAAACAAGATCAAAATAAATTAGATTATTTTCATGATAGATATATTATAATATTTTATCATCGGAAACATAATTATAATCAATCCTGATAAATAATTATATTGTGACATAAGAACCATACTGTTTTGGTAACATTTGAAACATATTCTCCAGGAAATAAAGAACCACTGATGGATATGTATATCCCATAATTTTTATGAGAATAATCATAAATAATTTCATGGGTTTTATATACCCCACACAAAATAAATAAGTGGAAAATCTAGTGGGTTGGGCCTATGGGTCATGTATTGGGCATGGTATGCCTCTGGACCTTAAGGTCATGTATTGCAAGTCATGTCGGGCCTTGTACCTTTGGCCTACGAGCCATGTACAGGTTCCCCTTCAACCCTTAAAAGGGGTATTATCCATAATAAAATAAAAATAGGTCATTCGGGCCATTTGAGAAATATTCAAAATACATGTATAATATGTGACAAACCCAACCTGGATACCCTCCAATATTGCTACCTAAACTGAATTTCCACATACCTAAAGGGTATTCCAGATCCCCTTGGGCTGATGTCTGGCACCTAGGAATCAGCAACCAACAGAAGGAATTATTTCAATCAACATGATGAAGAAGGCCTGAAATATATAAATATATAGAATGAAACAATGGAATAAAACATGAATATATATGTCATAATAGTTGGAGAAAAACAAAATAGATATAGGTAAAAATGTAGAAAAAAAACACTAAGGGACAAGTCCAACCCCAAAGGAATACAAAATACAATATATACTCAATCAATGTCCTTGTGATAGCATGGTAAAACTCCCACCATCTCACCACCAGCTACCAAAACCGAGTTGATAGAAAACCTCACTGCCTCAATGTGGTGCCTTGCCTTTCCCTACATCGAAGGACATAAAAAGGTATAGGCACCACCAAATAGGTGTGCATTGTGTGAGCTAATAGGCTTTAAAGAATATCACCCATGAGTTCAATATAATTTCCCTACAAAATAATCCATGAATACAAAACATTAAAGAAAACAAGTCATGATAAATAGATTAACAGTTTTATAGAAAAATACATGAAAAGTATTTTTTTCCTATTTTTCATCATTTCAAAATAAATTAGATAATCATTTCAATTAATTTCATTCACAAAATAGTAGTCATATCAAAACAAATCAGGAATCACATATCATATCAATTCCATTGTAGTACAACTAAAAAAATATAAGATAAATCATGGATTAAATTTTGACACGGATCAAATTAGGTCAGGTTAGCTAGGACACTCATACCAAACATATACAATCACATGCATCAGGTATCTAGATATGTACTTCGAATCTATAGAGTATATGAACACCCCAAAAAGTCACCCCCCATAAGTCTAACATGTCTCTAAAACATTAGGGATTTGGATTATAGAAACACCCCCTGAATGAACCACCCATAGTAGAAGATGCCTATTACTATACCTTCAAACAATATACTGAAGGGTTCCCTTTTTTTTATTTATCAAAAAGTTTCAACAAAACTAAGAGTTTTTTAACCAATGTAGGCTAGAGTTAGAACCACCTACCTCAAACTCAGGGTTCAACACACTAGTAATTGCATCCACCACAATAAGGAACATAATGATGAAAACAGAGTCATTAAAATAAATCCTCACACCTATTATTATTTATTTAGGATCAAAATGGATTGCAAAAAGGCTAGATCACAACAAAAAATGAATAACACACACTCATCACATCGCAACAAATAGAGGAATAACCCCTATAGGACTATGACATAATGGATATATGAGAAAAAATGATAATTACAATTAGAGATTAGTGGATCTAATAAAAATAATAAATAGAACTACTAATATCAAAGGCAATGAATAAATAGGAGGATTACCCATTGGAAGAGACACCACACTCAACCCTAAAGATCAAACACATAATCAATCGATCTAAATGGAGCGATGGTTCCCAAAACATCCATAGAATAGATTTGCGTCTAGGGAAAATTCGCTAAACATTACGTGAATAATAAATCACTTCTATATCAATGTAAAAACCACTCCCCATGATATTTACATGTAATGTAACCATATTACACATCATGTAATCCATGGGGTCCATTTATGCTGAAAAAACCAATCAGCTTTAAAAAAAAAATATTTTACCTTTTAACATCATGTAAATCTATTTCACGATGTGTAACCTTTCACGCTATGTATTCATATCACGATATGATCATGGATACTAAATAAAAGAGGTTTAAACCAAATACATGACATGTAAACACCCAAAAAACTAAAAATATAGAAAATTGTTACATGAAAAACCAAACCACCTTAGCAATTCTTAGAATTTAGGGAGAAATAAGCAAAGACATTAATAAAATTTTACTTGGGCTCCCTTAATTTAAAAAAACCAGAATATGTGAACATTGGGTAATTTTACCCAAGGAGTTTTATGTATCCTCATGAATTCCAAGATTCACCCAATTAATTAATAAAACATGTCAAGAAAAGGACAAAACTTGAAAGATGGTGAAGGGGTGTTATAATCTCTCCACCATAGGACCTTTCATCTCTAGGAATCATGAGGATGAATGAATTATGGAGAATAAGAGAGGCAAAAACTCCCTCATAAAAAATTCATGCTCCAAAGTCTCGTGAAAATCTTATATATTCCATTATAACACTTTAACCAATAGGTTTGACTTCCCACTCAAGACTTTCACCTAAGAATCCATGTACTCTAATGGATACTTTGTGATAGAAATTCCTTGATATATCTTAATCCACTTCCAAATCAAAATGTGAGAGAAATCGAGATGTTATTTCTAGAGTTGTGATATGTGGAAAACATCATGAATGTCAGTAAACAAAACTAGCAGTGGTAACTAGTATGCAATTGGACCAAGATTCTTAGTGACTTCCAACTATCCATAATATATCAAAACTAGATTTCCATGTTAGCAAAGATGAAATTTACCCAACCAATTATAAACATTCAATAAAACCTAGTCACTTATAGAGAAATCCAAAGTTAAACATTGTTTATTCAATTAAGATTTATGTCAACTCTATGGATGGTTAGTTTTATGAAATCGAAACATATTCCTGCATTAACTCTCGGAGACTCCTCTATAATCATGAGATAAAACTAGTATCACACTCTAAAATTATGTCATAGGTAACCACATGGACCCTCACAATCACATACACCTACAACTTACCAAGATCATTAGCTTTATATGTGTCTTTGATTAAAATTAAATGAGAAGACTTTATGAACCTATAAATCCTTACCCAAATATCATTCCTCCATTGGGAGTATATAATAATCCAATAATAATGTCTAGTTACACATCATTACATTTCCATATTGGCACTAAATGATACTGGAGAAAACTAGAAGGTTTTAAATTCTCATCCCTTATCTATTGCTATGTGTAACAATAAAACACAAAATCAGAAATTTCATGTTTCATACCTGACCACCGGAATCATTAACTCATATCATAATTCATCTTTTTAAAGTTTTTTTGAGCTACCCATGAATAAATATTAAAATAAAACAAAAATTATATCTTAAAAGATTCTAGGATAGAAAATTGATCCACAAAATAGAGTATTCCATATGAATATGGAGACTAGAAAGAAATGATCTCCCCACTTTAAAGGGTTTGTGGAATTCCTAGGAACTCATCATCCTACTTCTTACTATGATGAATAGACTCATGGAGAGATAATTATAACTAAATATTCTGTATAACTATACCTGAAACATCCTATAGGGTATCTATATAAAAATTAGTGAATATCCCCATATGTTTCCAATCCTCCATATATTCCAAAATAGCATCTGATAAAACTTTCCAAATAAGCGTTTTTGGAATGACATTACATTTAGTTGGGTTATAGGTGATGTTAAAGTCAATAGTCTGATGGTATTATACTCACAACCTCTATCTGAGATTCAATTATTTTTGAAAAAATATATAGCTCATGCTCTTAGGGTCATAAAATACAATGAACCTATCCTAGAAGAGATAGTTCCACCTTCCCCAGAGATTATGTATAACTATTTCTTCTCTAAATCAGGATTTGGGTAATTATTCTTGTGCAGTACAAACTAATGAGAACCTAAATCCACCACATGATAATCTGGTTTAGGCAAAAAAACCAATCTTTTGATAGAAGTATCATAAAAACCTATATACCCTTTAATGGGCTCAGGTAATATCGGAATAGGATACAATTACATAAATAATTTCATGTCATCAACATAATACAATCACATTTCATCCCATGTAAATTTCACCCATTTCATTTTAATATCCATCAATGGTGAAGCAAATTTTGATAAATCCTTGATGAATAATTGAATGTAACTAGAAACACCATGGAATCTATGGATTTCCATGATGTTACATGGATCTTCTTTAGAAAAAATAGCTTTTCCCCTATCAAGATCAAATGATAAGACATTCAGAAAAATCAAATTCTAAAATAAGTTCACCTAATAGATCTAGAAACTAAATTTTGTAATATTTCCATAAAAAATTTCACACATAAATATCAAAAGAACCAAACTCAAATGGTTATTGGAACAGATCAAAAATTAACCAAAATATCATATTTGAACACTACCATAAATGTGTCAAGATACTAATGGAATATATTATTCCTCAAATCCATAAAAACTAAAGGTTCTTTAGACAGATAAAATGATATCACAAGATATTTTTAATGGATATACCTTATCCTAAAATCCATATTCTATATATCAGACTCCCAAACTCTAAGATGATGATTACTCAACCAATGATAAATCTTTGAAAACCACTTTTCCCTCTTTAGTTGATCAAAAATGTCCTCCACATAAGCCAAAGGATACATGTTCTTAACAATTACCTCATTTAACTTCCAATAGACCACTAAAAATTGAAGAAAACTATCGACCTTATTGAAAAAGTGACCTTGGTCTGCTCCTTGTGAAACACCAGTTTAAATAAAACCCTTTGTCATGAAATTTTCATATTGAATCTTGAGATCTTTTAGATCCCCCGGTTCAATGTGATTCAAAGGTATCATAATCCGCTACGTACATGGAACCAAGTCGATCAAAAACTGTTCCAACTTCTATAGAGGAATCTCAAAGTAATCACCTAATAATATTTCATTAATTTACCAAACCATAGTGTTAAGATCAATAACATAAGAAACATCATCGGGCTCAACTGTTTTAGTAACCAACAACAACACGAGCTCTGGGTGGGAAGGTCCTACATGACCAAACCTCAGATCCCACTCTCCCTAAATCCCTCATGATATCCCATAAACTACACTAAACAAGTCCAACCAATGATAAAAATTGACCTAAGAACTATGAGAAAAAATAAAATCAATCCCAATAATGACGTGAAATAGATCCAGATGGAGAATGAAGAAATTCCTAACTAAATATACATCATCTATTGATAACATACAATAAGGAAACTGAAGCCCCTTCTGTTTCCTCTTCCCCAGAGGTGTCACCAACTCAATAAAAAGTACATGATCTCAATTAGAAGTTTATGAAACAAATGGCTAGACATAAACAAGTGGAAAGATCTATTATCAAACAAAGAAACTAATACTATATATGTAAAAAATATGCAACCTCTCACTATCACTTGGCCAACATTTACCTCCATTAGAGGCCCATCTACTATGTGACGGTGCTTCACTTATAAATCATGTGGTTGGAGCCCTATAGTCTTCAAAGAATCTGACCGCACCATAGTAATATTTGGAGCTGATGATCCCTTACCCAATTGAGGTGTAGAGATATCCTGAACTAAATTCTACTGATCACTATAATATACACAACTATTGCATATCTTTGTAGGTTATGTACAAGAAAGTTGGGTGTGTCAAACCTTTCCACACTGATGGAAGGTTAGAGGCACATTGGTAGCAATAATTAATGGTGTAGAAAAGGTCCTCCATTGAAAACTACTTCCACCAATTCTATGATTATTTTTACACATCTCTTATTTCCCAAGGTTCCATTGAAGATATAAATGAGAAAAATATAAGATGAAAATTATCAAAGGTTAACTACCAGGTTGATCTCGGCCATTAATTCCCTATCCAATATATCTGCATTGGTCTAAATCTTCAACATAAATACAAATAAACTCATATCTAGTCACAATCCCTATAGGTAAATCTGAGCTTGCAAATAGAAATTTTTTACTACCTATGGAGAAAAATGAACCAGAATAATAAATTTATTAGTGTGGGCTGACACCAAATTATCTCCTTGATCCAAAGATGGGAACTACATGGACTTCACCATCATCAGTGAATCTAAGAAAAACTAATTAAAGAATATAGTCTTGAAACCCATCCAATAAAATTCCACATTCTTATCTTCCTACACCATGGAATCCCACCATTGCGGGTTGGGACCCTCAATTTTGAGCATTATACACATCACCTTGAAAATCTATCAAGGTAGTTAATGATCTAATCTATATTTTCCAGTAAGTATTACATCTCATTAGGCTCAATTATACTTTTAAAGGATAGCTTATTTTCATGTATTATCTTCCTATATAAATCTATTTCTACTACAGCTCCGGACTACACCTCAACATATGTGTTCTTGACTTGAATTAAATTCTGATCTACAACACTAATTTTGAACATGATATCTTCGATAAGATTTTGATAATGGTTCATAATACCTTAAGGAGCACCAGTTTCTCCCTTATAAAGAACTGATGTAAGGAATCTTAGTGGTATACTATTGCACACCAAAATAGAATAAATTATCAGACAAAGAATAATGTTAGTTCAAACAAAAAAACCATAATAAAAAATTGATAATAAGATCAAGAACTCAAAATAAGAGACACACATCCCAATGAACCATGTTAACATGAATATATTCAGGGAAATAGATGGTATGGAACTCACCACAACCAACCTTTAAAATTCTGAAAATACTCACTAGTCTATGAAAAATCCCAGGATAAGAACTCTTAAAGATATACCTACAATTTGATACCAAACACTGATGAATCCATCCCATATACCCTCTCAATACTGGTACTGAGACCTAATTTCCACAAACTCAAAGGGTGTTTATAATCCCCACATACTGAAGTCTAGAACCCACGCATCAATAAAAAACAAAGGGAAGAATTTTTGAAAACATGAAGGAAAAAATGACTTATATACACATACATAAAAAATCAACAAAAGAAATCATGAATATATATTCCATAATAGATAGAGAATAATAGAATTCATACAACTCAAAAGGTCACAAAAAAATATCTAAAATAAAATTATACTACCAAGGATTGAAAAAAAAGAAACTCCAACAGTATCCTTGTGATAGTGTGGGAAATCATCCATGATTTTACCACTAGCCACCCATACCAAGTTGACATAAATCCTTCACACCTCATTGTGGAACCTTTCCTTTCTCTGCATTAAAATACATAAAAATATCTATGCACAATTTAAGGGGTAAATTGGGTGTGAGATAACCGGCTTAGTAGGACCCCACCCAGGTTTTCCATATCATGTGTCTATATAATAATCCAAGCATTATCAACGTTAATGAAAAAATAAATGAAAATAGTTTAACAGTTTTATATAAAAATCATCAAAAACAATTTAATTTTCCATTTTTTCCACATTTCCAAATAATGTAGGTAAGGCAGTTCAAATAATTTTATACACAACATGATAGTCTTATCAAAAAAAATCTGGATCCCCATGTCATATTAAATACATAGTAATACAAACAAAATAGCACAAACAAAATAACATGTCACAATGAGCCAAATACCACACTAGTTAAGGATATATAAGATAATTTTATCGGATATATATAATCTTATGCTTCAAGTATCAAGATATATGAATCAAATATAATAGTATATGAACACCCCAGAAATGGAACCCCAAAAAGCTATAACAATTCTATAGAACAACATGCCTTGGGAGCATAGTAACACCCCATCAATAAATCTGTGATAGTGGATAAGGCATATTATTAAACCTTCCACCCATGTACCTAAGGCTTCCCATGTTCTCTATTTTCCAAAAAAATCTCATCATAACTGTGCTTTGAAAACTATTTTACAAGTCCATCTCAAAATGATTTGAAAAAAAATCATTTACCAAAACTATGAAAACCCCATATTTTATCAAAAAACCATTTCCATGATCCATAATTCATCAATATACCATTCTATTTCATTTTATTTAACAATTTAACAAAAATAGTGTAATGCATTTCACCCAACTAAAGATAGATACAAAACCACCAACCTCAAAATTTGGGTCGCACACACCCGTAATGGGATCCAGCACAAGAAATAACAAAAAATGAAAACATAGTCCCTAAAATAAATCCTAACATCTCATATATTTTATTTAACAATAAAAAAAAGGTATAAATTTTTTATCATGGCAATACTTCAAGAACGCACATCCACTACACCACAACAAAAAATGGAACAACACGAAGAGGTATAACACACTATTGATAAAGAAGAAAACAAGAGAATTAATAGTATATATCAATGGATCTCATAGCATATCAAAATGGATCTACCATTATTAAATGAATAATGAAACATGAATATTACTCACTAATAGAGACACCACAAACAACCCTAAAGGTAAAACACTGAATAAATCAACATCAAAGGAGAAGAGTTTCCAAAACATTACTTGTAAGATCTATTCTTCAAGATAAAATTAGTTCATAGTTAATGAATAATAAAGATCTCATATTATTCCTTAAAAAGAACACACGATAATATTTACAGAACATATAATCCCATTACACATCGTGTCTTTCGCAAGGTCTATATACGATGGAAAAAGTCACTTTTTTAACTGATATTTTAATGTTACACACCATGAAAATAATTTACATAGTGGGTAACCTATCACATTGTTTATTCAAGTCACAAAAAGAGCCTGGTGACCAAATACACTATATTTAAACTAGTTACATGGCCTTTAATTTTCTCAAAAATTACCAAAATATGATATTCGTATCAGAAAATCCAATCCACCTTAGGAATTTTATAAAATTATGGGAGAAACCATATAATTAATTAATAGTTTTATTGATATATTTCATTAATTAAAATATACATACCTCCACAAACGTTATTTATTTTTTTCCATCAAATGCTCTTCATCCTCAGGTGTCCTAAGACGTACCAAATTAAATAGGAAAACAAGTAAAGAGATGGGAATTAAATGATTTACGGTAACATGATATTATATTGTAAATATATATTTATTATGAATATATTAAAGAACTATACTCTTATGTATCATACCATATATCATTTACTTATAAACTATTTCCCCAATTTATTAATAATTGCTCATTAAAATCACTATCCCAAGTGATATCAACTTCAATTTTCATTTTTGATTTGGTTTGATAGTTTTGGTCCATGAATTTGATTATGGTTCCATCGATTCAAAAAATATAAAAATGATATCAATATTTTATATATTCATTATATACATATTTATAGTCTTCCATAAAATTATTGATAGGAAAATTAATTACATTATTCATAGAGACAGTAGTTTGTACATACACATGAAGTTTTATTTCACTTTTTGGATGATGAAATGAGAGAATGGTAAATAAAAATTCACCAATACAGAATTATAATTATAATATATATATATATATATATATATATTATATTCATTAAATTTATCCTTACTATCATCCATGTAAAATGGAAATAAATAAGGAATCACATTTCTTGGTTGATGTGGTAGTACACATGTACACACAAGCTACGTTTTCATTTTCCAATGGATTGGAAGGTAAGAAGGTAGATGTGATATTATAATTACATAATTATATTAATGTAATATTTATCATATATAAAAATTAATCCCCTCATAATAACCATCCATGAAATATTGTGGTGAAAAATTAATTATATATCTATGTGGAGATGGAAAGTCATGATACACACGAGAAAGATGCTCACTTTCCATTTGATAGAGGGAGGGTGAATGAAAGTGGTTACATATAAAAAATTTAGGTCATGTATTTTTTATTATACTAAATATATTCTTGATGAATAATATAATATATTTATAGGAGTAAAAAATAATTAAAAAAATTGACCGGTTAAGGTGATTTCCTATTCTTCAAAATGGCTCCTCTAAATATCCTCTTATGGGAACTAGGGTTGCTATTTTTGGGAAGAAAAAACCAATTTAATGTAGATATGGAAGTTTATAAGAGAATGTTTTCTAAGGTTTTGTAGAGATAAGATTCTAAAATTGTAGTAAATAATAGAATACATAACATCCCTTTTATAAGTGAGTGGAGGGGCACTGTTAGAAGTTAGTAAAATATTAAAATATAGTAAGGTCATTAGCTATCCAAAATTCCTAAAATGGTTTTTTATTTTAATATATGATGGTATGTGTTTTAAATCTCATTAGACAATAATATTTTTAATAGGTTTATTTCATGTATGAAATCATATCTTTTGGTTTAACCCCTTAGTTAACCTATTTAATCATTAACCATGGTAACAACTTGTACACTATTAAAGCATTATATTTTTAATTATAAAGAAAATATTGAGTTATAAATTGAAAAAGGATGGTATTTTAGACAATATATTATCATTTTATTTATATTTTAATATTTTAAAAAAATTAAAAATTTTAATAAAATATTATTTTGATAAAACTTCATTAATGTCAATTTTGACACTATTCATTTAATTGGACTTAAAAGATATAAATAAAAACAATTAATTTGACTAAAATATTATAACATAACAGTAATATGTCATTATGATCTATAATTTTTTTGTAATTCTATAACTCAGTCAAGCTATAGTAGTTATATTTTTGCAAATCATTTTTTATTATTCCTCTAATTTAAAAAATATTATGTCGGTGTTGCATAAGTATTTAAAGTAATTATATAATTTATAAAAACTATAAATAAATTTAAGTCATAAAAAATAAATTAATATAAAAAGATAAATTTATATTTATTCATAACTTGATTTTTTCCTTATGTGGACAATTAAAAGATATCTAAAACTAAGTGAGTGACATTTTATAACTCTCTTTGCTTTAAATAGTACGTAGGTTATTTTCAAAGGAATAGTTTTAATTAAATAATACTTTTAAAGTATAAGGTGTCAAAGGTAGAATTATATCCATCAACTAATAATTATAATGAATAATTATGGCTGTATCACTTGGTTTTATCGTTGATTAACCTAGTTAACCCTTTATTGAGGTGATAAATTTTACTACAGTTATTATTCATATTGGATATAGAATAAAAACGGACTATTAAAAAATTTGAATGTTATTATTCCAAATATGGAATAAATGTTTTAAAATTTAATTTTTATATATTTTATAAAATAAATTTAATATAAGTGCGCAAAATGAGAAAAAAACATTTAGAAAAATATAATTTTTAATCATAAATCATGATTTATTCTTATCCCATGCATAAAAAAATATTTGATGAATTTTAAAAAATATGATTTAATATATAATATATAAATTGAACTAATATAATTCACTATTTTTAATTGGTTTAATTTATTAGGATATAAATACATTTCATGCATACAATAATTTTTTGAGAAAAACAACTTTTTTATATTCAAAAATTTTTTATTTTTATTTCAAATTAATTTCTAGCCACTGTATTGCTTTTATACATATACAACCATACATTTTTTTTATAATTTAGTAATTTCTATACATACCTACAAGTCTAACATTGAGGTGATAATTTTTATATAATAACATTTTAATAGTATATAGTGGTGTGCCTAAACATAGTGTTGCATGTAACACAAGTTATTAAATAAATAACATGGAATATATTCTATAATCTAGGGGTGTTACATTATACACCCATTAAAATTAATTTATAACTTGGTATTTTTCAATATTATATTAAGAAATGAGTATATAATTGTTTCATTACATCTTCAGGATCCCATGTAGCCTCTTCAAATTGTTGATTTCTCTAGGGATCTTTCACCAAGTGAGTAGTCTTATTCTGTATAAATATATATCTATGATCCATGATTTTTTTTAATTTTTTTTATTTGAAATTCTATGCTCTAATGGTATAACCAATGAGTTTATTACATGTGATGGATCAGGTATTTTACTTCATCATGAGAGAAACATGGAATACATCCTGAACTTCAGAGAGGCTCAATAGAAGTTCCAACATATAGGCTATCGTCTCTACTTGATAGAAAATTTTGAATGACCCAATATACTTAGGGCTCGTATTACCCATATATATGAATATCAAAACCTTATTTTAGGGATAATGTTTAATAATTATATGATCACGAACTTTTTATTATAAATGAAACAGATGATTTCTAGCATAACTTTTCTGCTCACTATGATCATCCTTGATGTGTTGTTTAATGAATATAACATTATTTACCATTTATTAAACTATATTAGGTCTCAATAAATTTATTTATCCAACTTCATCCTAGTATGTTATATTTATACAATTCATTCTAAATAGGTATTCATAATGATATATCTGAATTCTTGAGTGAATGATACTGTTGTAAGAAAACATGGCCAGAGTAAGGTACTAATCGCAACCACCTTTGAAATCTATATAACAAGATCTATGCATTCCCTCTGATGTTTAAATTATTCTATTAGATTAAACATATTTCTAAGGATGGTATACTAAAATAAAACTCAAGTATGTATCCAGATATTGATTAATACATATCCTTAAATTACATATGAACCTCATATCATGATCAGATATAATATAATGTCGTACTCCATGCAACCTTGATAATTGTTTAATGTATATTATAGAAATATGTTCAAGAGGGAAGTATTTTTTAATGGAAATGTAGTGTGATAACTTCATAGACATCTTGACTATAAGTCAAATCGAATTATGGAATATCAAAATTTTAGGGATCTGGACAACAATGTCCATGGTGACGTTTCCCGTTTCTATTCTAGTATGGGTAATGGCTGTAACATCCCTTTATAATTCTATCTCTAATCCTTAACTTTTTGACTTACTAATAACTGTGATACCTACTCAACAGTATCTCTCTTCATGTTTTCCCACCAAAAATATTATTTCATAAATTTATATATCCGTATAATTCCAAAAAATAGGGAATGATGAACTATGATCCTATTATCATAGATTCTTCATCAAATAAGCTATGGATAGAACACATACACATTTTATGGTATTTATCATTTCATCGTAATCACGGTTAAACTATAGAACATTTATCTAATTCTTCTATAGGTCTACATCTTACTTTGGTTACTCTTTATTATTCATTTAGAGAGATTTTTGAACACTTATATGAGAAAGATACGATTTCCCCCTGTAATATTTTAATATCCATCATTTTAAAATCCTAAAATACTGGATCTTTTGTGATCCTCATCTTGGATAATATATCACAATCCTTTTCTATCCAAGCATATACCATCTTATTTTCATTCCAAAGGTGGTGATGTATTAACAATTAATAATATCTAATCCTGTTGAACCATCTTCTATTACACATATTCAGCTCTTTATATGAGAAAATATTCTTTATAATTTTATAATTACTATATATCACACATTTTTCATTAATGAAATTCTTTCCATATATTTAATATAAAAAATACCACAGCTTACTCTTAATAACATGTAATTTAATTTTCATCATGACCCTTCAATTGGAGTGATGTCTAATCCATCACTATATAATTTTTCATGAGAATTAACCCCTTTACCTTCTTTGATGAATCATTATATATATAAAACCATTACGCTATGTAGGGTAATGTAATCATAGTTTCACTAACCAACCTTTTCTTCAGTTCATTGATTTTTTTTTTCAAATTTATCTATTCAAAGAATCTTATACCCTTTATAAGATAACTTGGTACATGGATTATACAATTGAGGTAAATTTTCCAAAAAAGTATTGATAATATCCATCCAAACCAAAAAATATATGTATCTAAATCATAGTGGTTGGTCTGGGCTAACATTAAATAACTTATGTCTTTATTGTATTTACTGATATGCCCTCCCATTATATTATATTACCCAAGAATGAAATTTTCAAAATCCAAAATTCATGCTTGTAAATTTTTTCATATTTTTATCAATACGTTGTGGCTTTATATGAAAACTCAAATTATATTCATACACATTCTTTCTCTTTTAATATATATGAATATCCTACAGAAATACTAAAAAAACTAATCAATGTATTCTCTAAAAAATATATTCATTAAATCTATTAATATATAAGGGGAATTAATAAGACCTAATTCCATCACTATAAATTAATAGTGTCTAAAATATTTAGGGATTGTTTTCTTGGGAAATCATTTTTTACCATAATTTAATTATATCGAGAAAAATCATTAATCATAGAAAATATTGAGCTATGTGCAGTTGATCAAAAAAGTCATCAATATTAGATAGATGATTCTTATTCTTGAATATGATCTTGTTATGTTCTCTATAATCCATATAGAGTCTCATAGATCCATATTTCTTCCTAATAGAATGAACATGTTCCCCCTAGGTTATCCACTTGTCCCAATAAATCCTTATTAATAATCATCTAGAGTTACTTCATTTATTCCAAAATCTCATTGAGGTTCTTTATATATGGATTATTTGAAATAGTTGTAGTAGTATATTTTAGTAATATCAAGAAATTAAATTCAATATTTATTAAAAGAATATAAAGTTATTGTAGAATAACATTAAGAAGTCTTTTATAATAGGCATATCATTGATGTTGAGTTTCTAAATAACCATCTGAGATAAACATCCCATCTAAATAACAATCAAGAACAACATAATAGATTTAAATTATATACGTTGTTCATATTTTTGAATTTACAAATATAAAATTATAGTTTGGTACCAAATATCATGAATCACACCCCATTTCTATTAATTGATGTAGAATTTTAGTATGGAAAAACAATACATGCCCAAAATAACATCAAATTCAAATAGAGGGAGAATAACAAGATGTAAAATAATCAAATTCCAATGACCCTTAACCAGATAAAAATCATAGGGTTGAGATTAAATCATCATACCATTAATTTTTTTCACTACTAATTCAAAATCTAATATTTAGGGTGGTATTTTTATGCACTTAGATTTTCTTTAGATATAAAAGAGTAGGTAGATCTATAATCAAACAAGACCTTAATAGTTCTATAGTGGATGGTAAGTTTACCTTTCACCAAATCATTATCAAACTCCATATCACCAATAGTGATTTCTTGATATTTCCATTTTTCTAGGACTTTATGATGATTGTTTCATCAATCATAATAATTGAAATTCGGGTTTGAGTAGCATTTATCATAATTATCAAACTATTTTCTTCTAAAACACATGAGTTAGGGTTGTACATTTAATGGTGTTTTTACATTTTTCCTTTCATTTACTAGTATCTTCACATCATTTCACCATTAGATTTGCTGATGAATTTTCTTTTCCACACAAAAAAATTATACTAGAACCCTTAAAACAATTTCCACCATGTTTCCTTACACACATCAAACATAAAAGAAATCTCATCTTCTTCTATCCATGATTATTAGGATTTCCTTTGATTTCAATATTTAATTTCCTATCATGACCATGCGATTTATAGGTTAATCCAATCAAAATTTTCACTATAATAACACATTCAATGTTTTTTTCATAGCTTCAGAAGTCACTTATGGATAACACACTTATACGACTTGGTATTAAGACACTAAATAATTTATCAACCATACATTTAGGTTAAATTATAATACCCAAATCATACAATATAAGTCTTGTATAATTTTCCTTATAGCTAACAAAAAATCATCATCCCTCTACCTTAGCTCAAGGAATTCATTATCTATTTTCAGATAAAGAATACAAGGAAAGTAATTAATAAAAAATACGATCTTATAATTAGACCACTAAATATATTCATTTTATTCCTATTTTCTCATATTATTGATAAGATTCCACCATTTATCAAGTTCATCGTCCAAATGATAGAAAACCAAAATGAATTTGTTGTTTTCTTAAGAGTATAAAATGGAAAATATATTTTCATTGGTACAGATCCATTTCTTAATAAATAGTTTATCAGTGGCCCACTAAAAAGTGTATGTTTACTTATAAAGGAATCAATATAATGGGGTTCCCTCATATGTTTATTTTCATGTTCATCATGATTCGTAGCTTGAGAAAGTTCTGTGAGAATAGAAACAATACATTCTATTGTAGTTACCATATTATTTGGTTTCTTAGGATGACAATCATTGATTTATCTATCATATTAATTATTGTTATGATGTATTATACTTACATCCATTAACTTAAAATAAAAAGGAAGAGTATGAGAAAAAATAATCATAGTGGAAAACCACACAATCATGAAATTAATTTATAGGATTTATATATCATGACACCTGCTTCTCAATATGTGAAATATTAGGTTTAACCTAGGTCAACCATGGTCATTACGGAAACATTGTCATGTTATCCAATACTTATAATTATCCCTAGTGTTCTTATTAATGTTTTATCATCCTCGTTTCGAAAGGTTAACTAATCCTTACTTTGATACCAACTATACTTACCCAGGCATTTCATACTTATATTTTACATATTATTAAATAAATGTAATTATATAACATATTGATCCATGAATGAGTCATATATTTATATTATAATTGAAAAAATGGGCACATAAAAAATTGGATCATAAATTTAATTCATTATCCCTGCTCATTTATTCATAATTATCACCCTTCAAGGACATATCAGACTGAAAATAATTCTTCATAAAACTGGGAATGGATACATAATAAATGGTGATCTCAAATTCTTAGTATTGTAAAAAAATATAGATATCATTTATCACATAATTATAACAAATCTATAAGGGTATGATAGCATGTGATTAAAATTTTAAAATCATAACATGCATATCATGGAACATTATATTGAGTCATCGAATAAATATTGGATGTTATGAAGACATGAACCACAATTTAATAAAATAACATGATCCATGAGAGGGTAAAATTAGTATAAGACATATATTTTTGATATTCATAGAAGCATAGAAAATCATTTCCTTATTATTCGAGGTTCACTTCCAATTCTATCATATTGGATTTTGTTCACTTCCCAAACCATCATAGTTGTCAAGGTTCACTTACACTACTATAATAGTGGATTTGAATAACTCCCCAAACCATAATTATAGCCAATATTTACTCATAATACTATCATAGTGGACATATTCCCTTACTAAACTGGATTCACTCCCCATTCCATCCCTATTTATCTCATTAGATATCAATATTTACATAATGCATTGGATATCTATATAATTCACGACCCACCAATTATATAATTAAAATCATACATATGTGTTCCAAAATAACAGAAAACATTCATTATGACAATACCCTTGAAAATAAATGGGTTTCATAAATGATTCCTCATAGAATAACCTATATAAAAGAAATAGGTTTTATAGAAATTTCACCATTTTATCATAGTATAAATAATGAAAGAGAAATGGGTTTCATAAATACCTAGTCATCATTAACATAAACCATCTTGAGTGAAAATTAAAATTTTAACCTTTGATCATATACCCAATAAAACATAAGTGCAATCATGGGTTTTGGCCTTTAATGAATAGAAATACCATTTCATGATCATTGTAACATTCTTTAAAAAAAATCTCCACTTTGAAAATCAATTTTAAAAAATAAAAAAAATAAATTATTATGAAAATAACTTTCTTTGAAAATAGACTTGTAAAAATATAAATTAATAATTATAGTATCTATTTTTCATGGTGGTGGTAAATTCATTTAATTCCTTATAAGTTAATAGGAAATATTCCATTCACATTTTTATATAAAGTCAAAAAGTAACATGTTTTGGAAATGATTAGAAATTCCATATAAAACATTTTGAAAAAATTATAAAATTGGTAAAAATTAATTTAAAAAATAATAGTGTGACATTAACAACCATCAATAATATACTTTCAAAAAACATAGATATAGAAGAAATTTTTTTGAGTGTGTTGAGAAGTAAAGTGGAATTTTCATAAAAAATATTTTTGATATATTGAATACATTAGGTGAGTAAAATGGAAGGAAAAATCACTTTCAAGAAATATGTATTTTAGAAGAATATTGATGAGTTTCTGGAGGGTATGATCATAATATTTCATCATCAGAAACACAATCATAAAAAACCAATAAAAATTTGATTATAACATATAACCCTCACAAAATTGTTTAAAATTGTATTATAAGTCCCCTGGAAGAAATTATCATATAAGGATATAAATATTCAATAATTTTCATGATAATAATCATAAAATACATTAAAGGGAGGTATATACACCACACAAATGAATCAAGAGGGGAATATGTCATTTGACCTAGAAAAAATAAAAGTGAGACACAAATCAATTACCTCTAGTCCAACTTCATTCATACATGTTCAAAACTCATGTATTATAAATATATATTTATTATAAATATATTAAATAACCTTAATTATATATATCATAACATATTTTTTTACTTATAAACTTTTATCTCCCAGTCAATGTCAATTATTCCTTAAAATCACTATTCGGAGTGATATAATCTTTGTATTTCATATATGTTTTGGTTTGGAATTTTTGGTTCATGAATTTTGATCATGGTTACATGATATATATAATTTTAGTCATTATATAAATGTAATATATATTCATTTAATACTTATTTATATTCGTCCATGAAGGTATATATAGAAAAATGAATTACACCATTCTTATAAGGACCTAACATTAAACATTACATAATCTTGAATTAAATGAATAATTCACATTGAGGATCTTTTCAGGTTAAGAGTTTTAGAGAATTAGACCATAAATATTAAATTAAATTCAAAAAATTACAATGTAGACACTTCTACTCAGTTTCCATTTTTCACAAAATAAAAACTCTTGAAAAAAAAGAGTCATGTCTAGTACAATGTTTTAGATATCATGACTTTTCCTTGATCTCATCGTTGACCATATTAATATTTTAGTCTTGTGAAAACATTTCAAAACATTGTATGATCATTAAAATCATGGAAAGGGTTATAAAACAAAGAAATAAAACATTATTTCATCATTACATTCATAACATAATCTTTTTAACATACCTCATAAAATCATAAGATTAATGAATCACACATAGAAAACATAAATCATAAAGGTAACTTGTGGCATCCATATCATACTTACATTTTAGCTATCCTAGCTACGTAGGAAGTAACATTTGGAATACCCATCACAGTATATTCCCTAAATCTCTTAGGAGAAACATTCACCTTTACCTCCGTGATGTTACCCAATTCATTGGAGAGCTATCTCGGTCTCACCCACCCAGGGTTATCATGGAACCACATGTATATCTAAACAGTTCTTACGAACCATAACATATTCATACAACATAAAACAAACATAAAGGAAATATAAAATTTCTATATTTAAATTACAATATATCATTTAAAAAAATTGACCTAACAAATCCATTATCAAAACCATTTTAAATATCAAAAAACATAAAATAGTATATGGTACTTATTTTCCTTTTAAATACATTACAGCTTGTAAAGGTAGCCATAGATCAAATAATACTTGCGGTAGTAGAAAGGTAATTGTCACCATGTATGTTAAAAGAAACATTATTTTCTATTGTTTAGTAAAACGCCTCGTAGAAAAAGATTCCATTTTAATGAAATGAAAATTCAAATGTGTTTATACATCGCATAAAATAAAGTAATGTATAAAACAAAATATCCCTCAATTAAAGGATATTGAGATGAAGTCCCTTACCTATTGTCTAACATGACCCATTTTCCCTTTAATCTCATAACTAATAAACTAAAGCTAATTTATACTTGTTTAAGAACATTTTTCAAGTTTATTATTTCTTTTAAATAAATTATTACCATGTTATAAACATTATGAAATCATTGATGTTAATAACGGTCATGTTTTCGATATTTGATACTTGAGTCAAAAATGGACTTTTTATAATTACAATTTGTTCACATGGTCAAAAGTTCATTATATCCAAAATGATAATGATGATTTGGATATCATATATATCATATATATCTATTATATAAATATATTTATAAAAGTACATAACATTTGGAAAAAAGAAATGAAATGCACCATTCATGGAGAGGGTAAGTCGTACGTGCACATGAACCCTAATTTCATTTCAATTTATTATTATAGTGGAATTAAAATATAATGATATATAGTTATATTATAATTACAGTGTAATATCATATAAAATATCATTAACTCCATCCTTTATATGTCCCAAATATGGCATTAAGGAGTCATATCACATTGAGGGGGCGGTAGTCTGCATTTCCTCAAAAGAAATTATCATGTTTACACATAGTGGAAACCATAAAAGTATGATATAAATGAAAAATATATAAGAATAAAGAAAAAAATAAACATAATATATATCATAAATAAATATAGTGTCATCTTAATTGAAACCATGAGAGGCGTTAGTATATAATTGAACAATCATCGTTTCAAGAGGCGTTAGTTTCCAATGAATAGAAATAGTATGTTATTCACCCAATTAGTGGAGGTGTGTCTAAGTGTAGTTATAATATATCTCATAAAAACATCCTAGTATGTTGAGAATACTGGTGTTGTTAAAAAATAAATGAATAAAAAGAGTTTAGGGGTTGGAAAAGTAAAATAGATGAAAAGAATTTAAGAGAAACTATTACCTTTAATTCAGATAACTCCTTTCGGTTTGAACCAAAAGGACTTCTTGAAGTTACGTTTGTCTAATGTAATGAATCTAGGAGGAGGAGAGGGATCTTGAGAGATTTTTTGAACAGGTTTTTGATAATCCAAGGGGCTTGAGAGGTTTGAGGAGTGGGTTAAAAGATGTGTCCTTTTATAAGGGGGATGAGGGGCTCTTTTGGATAGTGTGAAAATATAATTTTATTAAATAATGATTTTCGGTTTCAAAAGGTCCAAAACAAATTATAGTCTAAGATAATACGACTAATGGTCGAAATAAAATAATCCAATAATAATTGGATAGGTTTTGGATACTTTTTTAATATTTATAGTCTTGTTTATTTAAATCATTAATCAATGTGGTAAATACTGCATCATTTTTGTGTCATAAATAATTTTATTTATTTTATGTCTAAAAATTATAAAAAAATACCATGTTGTAGGAAATTTTTTAATCTTTAAAAAAAATATTTATAGTCTAAATGATAACTTATATAACTTAATTTAAAAATTACTTCACTAAAAGATATATTTTTGTGTTATTTTTGTCTCTACTTTAAATTAAATAATCTAAAGTGTCATTATCACTCATTAGTGGATCCATGGGGTTGGAAAATAGACCCAAGATTTTTGATGGTTGTTCAGTACACATAAAATAATGTTAAAAAATGTTTTATGGTAATTTTGTATTATTATTATATTTTTTAACCTTGAATTACCCTATTTACCTTTAATTATGGAAAATAAGTGTCAAAAGTTAATTTTTAGCAAAAATTATTTTCATCTTATTAAGCAAAATTTCACTTACTAATAAAAACCATTTTTGATATATTTTAAAATTTTATTTCAAAAAAGTGATAAAATTATATTTAAATGAAAAAGACAGTTTTTTAACTACTACTTAGTGGTTTCACTATTCATCAAAAATTGATGTTTTTCAGTAAAATACCAAAAATTCAGCCTAAACTACATTTGATATTCCGAATTGAAAATTTATTTTTATTTTAGAAAATTAAAGGCATATAATTTTCACTAATTAACATTAAATTAATTCCCATTGTCCAAAAAATAGCGTATTTTGAAGAAACAATATCTATTAAAAGATTGACGCTTTTCTATGTCCAATTTCAAAGTGAAATTAATTCCAATGACCAACATTGAATTAAATTGTAAAAATATAATCTAATTAAACTTTAAAACTAATTAAAAAGATAGTATAATTATATAAATAAATTAAAGTAAATGGAAGTTTGGAATTAAAATTAAGTATTTTTCACTATTCATCAAAAATTGAATTTTATTAGAAAAATACAAAAAAATTTCCCAAAGTGAATTTTGATTTCCCAATTCTATAGAATAGTTTTTATGGTCAAATATAACATATAAACGTAGACAAAACAATATTTTTTGAGGTTTCCCCATCAAAAGGAAGTAAATCAACCTTTTGAAGTAAATTATGCTTAAAATTAGATTTATTCAAATTTTAACACTCTAAATTTTATCTGATAAATGTAAAAACATTTAACAAACTTTTATAATCATATTGTAGTTAGTTTTTTTCATTCTCACCAATATAATGTCTTGGCGATAAGTACCATTTAAAATAATTGTATTATATTATTATTGTGCAACGTAAGATTTCAAAGAAACCCGTTATTGCGTATCGGGTACGCCATCAAAAATAGAAACACATTTAAAGTAAAATTAATCTTTAATTCACAAAATATTAATTAAAATGAGAATGTATTATTTATTTTTTTACCTGGGATGTTACATCCCTCTTCCATTTGGGAAATTCCATCCTCTCAATTTTATTCACTTATCAAATAAATGGGCGTATTTATCCCTCATAGCATTTTCATATTTCCACATTGCCTCTTCAACCATATAGTTTTTTCATAAAACATTTACCTGATGAATTAACTTATTCTGATACACTTTCTCTCTATGGTAAAAAATCTGGACTAGTTGTTCCTCATAAGAGATATTATCTTCCAACTGAACTACCACTAGGCTCAAAACAAGTTATGGATCTGGCATATAATTTCTCAACATTGAAACATGAAAAACATTATATACCTAGGATAAAATTGGAGGTAAATCCACACATTATGAAACTGATCCAACTTTCTCAAGGATTTCATAAGGTCCAATGAACCTTCTACTAAACATTCCTATCTTATCAAAACGTATCACACATTTCCATGGAGAAACATTGAGAAAGACATGATCACCTACCTCGAAAGAAAAATCCTTTCTCTGGTCAGTCAAAAACAATTTCTACATACTTGAGATATTATCATATGATTTTGAATTAACTGAACTTTTTCTTCCATATCTTATACCAATTCTGGTCCCATCAGTTTCCTTTCACTTACATCATCCCAAAAAGCTAGTTTTTGAGAACCCAATGCATATAATGCCTCAAATGGGGCCATCTATATACAATAATGAAAACTGTTATTATAAGAAAATTAAACCAAATAAATATGTTGGTCCCAACTTCCTGAGTAATATAGTGGCTAGGCATACAACATAACCTCAAAGGTGTGAATTGTTCATTCTGACTGCCCATATGATTGTGGATAAAGAGCTATAATAAAATTTAATTCAGTACCCAATGTCTTATAAAGGCCTTTCTAAAAGTTATAAGTAAAAATGTTATAATGATGGGATACAATGGAGAGGAAAACACCATACAACCTGACATTTCCATCAACATACAAATGAAAATGTTTATCTAGAGACAATATACCTCAAATAGGAACGAAATTTTACGATTCAGTAAACTGATCAACCATAACCCTTATTTCATTATTACATTGATATGTCTTAGGTAATCCCACAATGAAGTCCATTGATATATTTTCCCATTTCCACTCTTGCACCAGTAAAGACTGAATCATCCCTTTCAGTAACTACTGATCTACTTTAACCGGTTGAAAAGTCAAATGCTTCATAGTAAAATCCACAATATCTATTTTCATTATATCCCACCAAAAATACAACTGATGATCTATGTACATCATCGTATTTCCAAGATAAACTGAAAATGGGAACAATGAGCTTCACATAATAAATCTTTTGTAAACTAAGAATCCCAAGTTACACCTTATTATTTCTAAAACCTCAAAACACAGTTAGTATCAACATTAAAATCAAGAAACTTACCCTTCTAATCCCACTCTACCTTTTTCTATAACTAACTGTCTTTTTTACGTGCTTTATTAATTATATAAGATAGAGATTATTCTACTAACACCTGATACAAAAAATAGGAATTTCTTGCACAAATAACTTCTATGCCAATGTTCATCAAATCCCAAACCAATGGATCTCATTCCAAACGTATCATAGTTAATGAAGAATTACTTTTTTGAATCAAAGCATTAGAAACTTTATTTTCTTTTCATGGGTGATAATGAATCATGTGATCATAATCCTTGATTAATTCTAACTATCTCCTCTACCTCATGTTCAATTATTTATGATTGAATATATTCTTTACACTTTTTTGGTCAGTATATATTTCACATTTTACTTGATAAAAATGATGCCTTCTAATTTTTAAAGAAAAAACAACATCATACAATTCTAAATCATGTGTAGTGTAATTTAACTCATGAGGTTTCAAATGACACAAAGAATAAGCAACTACCTGATCATTCCGCAAAAGGACACAACCAATTCTTTTCAATGATGCATCATTGTAAATAAAAAAACTCACTATTTCTGGATGGTAGTGCCAAAACTATATTATTCACCAATATTGTTTAAAATTCCTTAAAACAACCATCACATTCTCTTGTCCAAATAAACTTAACACCTTTTCGAGTAAACTTAGTGAATGGGATAGATAACCATTCAACGTTTTCAAAAATCCTCTGGTAATAACCATCCAAACTGAGAAAACTACAGATCTTGGTTATATTTTTTGATCTTGACCATTCTTCAACATCTTTTGTTTTAAAAGGATCAATAATTATGTTATTTTTTGAAACAATGTGACCCAGGAATGAAAGTTTTGTTAACCAAAACTCACACCTACTAAATTTCCCAAATAGTTTTTTTTAATTTAAGGTTTCCAAGACAATCCTTAAATAACATTCATGATTTTCATTACATTTAGAATAAAACAAAAAATCATCAATTAACAGAACCACAATCTTATCCAAGACCCCTGGAAAATTATATTCTTAAGATCCATGAATACAGTAGGTGAATTTGTTAAAACAAAATTTATAAATAAAAATTCATAATGGCCATCTCTAGTATGAAACGCAGTCTTCGTAATGTCTTCTTCCTTTACTTTCAACTAATGGTACCCCGATCTCATGTCAATCTTTGAAAATAGTGTGCTCCCTAGTACTGATCAAACAAATCATCGATATGAGGCAACCAATACTTGTTCTTAATAGTGATGTTATTCAATACTCTATAAGCAGTGTAAAGACACATTGAACCATTTTTCTTTTTAACCAAAAAGACTGGAGAACCCCATTGTAATGTGTTAGGTTGAATGAATCCTTTATCTAACAACTCCTATAATTTCTTCTTTAACTCTAAAAGTTCAATTTGAGAAATTCTATAAGGGGTTTTTGAAATTGGATTAGCATAAAAAACTAAGTCAATAGTAAATTCAACTTCTCGATAATGTATAATATCGGGAAACTCATTATGAAAAACATCAAGGTACTCATTTACCACTGTCAGATCATTAATTTAAACAGTTCCTTTATTTTCAACAATATGTGCAAGGTAACATTAATTTCCATATTTTATTTGTTTCCCAGCTTCCTGATATGTTATAAAAATTAATGGTTCATTCTTGTATAGAAACTGAAAATCTTTTTGAAATGAAACCTCTTTATCTCTACAGTCAATCTTAATATGATAAATACACTTCCAATCCATGCACAAAATAACATCAAACTCTACTATAGGAAAAATAATACGGTTTTCAGGTGGATTCTTTCCGCACACAAGGATAGGAAGGTTCTTATGTTTTTTTATCAACATTTCCTCCAAGTGTTTTTATAATAATTTCAGAATTCATATCTTGATATGTAATACCCAATTTACTAGAAACTTTCATAGAAATAAATGAATGTGTAGACCTTCAATAAGACCAAACCTTGGCATAATTTGAACAAAAAATTAGCGTACCTTATACTACTTCATTTGATGTCCCAATATCTGCTGAAGTAGTTGTAAAGGATTTCACCACCCATTTCTGCTTGTTGTTTGGTTTCTTTCCCTCAGTTGAGTTCTTCGTTGGACACTCATTTTCATTATGAACCATTTAATTTCACTTAAATAATTTTACTGACTGTATATCATATATTGTTATATCATTACCTTGATCATTTTTAGTGAAATTACGAGCTTTATGTCCCATTTTAACACATTAGTAGCACTTACCAGAATTTATAATACATTCTCCAGCATGCTTTTTAGCACATTTTTTGCAAACTGTAAACTTAAGTTTCATACCATCAGACTTTTTTGAAGAGTTATTCCCTTTCACCTGACTCCTTGACCTCGTATTATGATGTTTTTCAAAGAACACCTGGTCATAGGAAAACTCCATTTCCACCTTCTCCACACATCGAACAAGTATTTCATAACTTTTGAACTCACTAGAAGCTAAATCCCTTCAAAACATTGTCTTTACTCCTGAGAAAAAATGGATGATTTTACTGTCAATATCTTCTATGAAATTTAGAGCATACCTTTCCAATCAAGTGAATTTTTTTATAAATAGCCACTGAGTCATCTTGTATTCTCAATTCTAGGAATTTTTTTTCCATCCAAAGAAGAACCACCTTTGGAAACTATTTCTTAAGAAATATACCTTTTAATTAATCATAATAAAGAGAATCAATCTCCTCACTATCCCTGATATTTTTCACCATCGACCACCACTGATCAGCTTCACCTTCAAAATGGTAAACAACGAGACTATCTTTTTGATGTTCTGAACACCACATAACATCAAAAATCTTTTCCAGTTCTTTAATCCACCCTTTTTCATAGAACATGGTCAGATGATCCTTTCAGTGATGGGGGATTCTTCCTCACGAAATGCTCCACTACTGACATGATGCTCTGTGCTTGATTTGGTTTATCTCGTGTATGTATACCACCACCATTTATAGCTTAATTCACTTATACCATCACTACAACAAACTATTCAGTTCTGATTCCGATCATCTTTGGTTGATGATTTGGAAGGCTGTCTTCCTCTTGATGTCGTCCCAACATAGCTACCATGTTTCCTCTTTAGAAAACCATTCTGTGCACAAAAATATCTAAGGCAAAGAAACATGGTAATATGTAAATTCTATATCATTTCAATATTAACATAACTTAATTTATGGATATTAATTTAACAATACCCTAACTCTCAATGTTATTTAAACCGAACTCTTATTACAACAAAAAGGACCTGGCCATAAACACTACAAAATCTGAAATTAAACGAATAATTCACATTGAGGATCTTTTCAGGTTTAGTGTTTTAGAGAATTCGGACATAATAATTACATTACATTTAAAAAATTACAATGTAGACACTTCTACTAAATTTCCTTTTTTTCACTAATTAAATACTCTTGAAAAAAAGTTTCATTTCTAGTTCAATGTTTTAGACAGAATAACGTTTCCTTGAACCTATTCATTATTATGTCCCGTGAAAAATATTTCAAAACATAGGATGAGCTTAGAAATATCAGTAAAGGTTATAAAACAAAGAAAGAAAAAATTATTTCATCATTACCTACACAACATAAGAACTTTTACATACCTCATGAAATGATAATATTAATGAATCACACCTAGAAAACATAAATCATAATGATAACTTGTGGCATCCATATCATACTTACATTGTTGCAATCCCAGCTATGTAGAGAGTTACATTTCGAATACCCATCACTGTATATTCACTAAATATCTTAGGAAAACATAAATATTTACCTCTGGAATGTTACCCAATGCATTAGAGATCAATCTTGGGGTCACTCACCCTAGGTTTATCACGGAACCACCCGTATATGTAAACAGTGCCCGTGAACCAAAACATATTCGTACCAAATAAAAAAACCCAAAGGAAAGATAACATTTATGCATTTCAATCAAAATATAGCATTTAAATATATTGACAAAAAATACATTATCAAAACCATTTTCAATAAGAAAATACATAAAAGAGTATGTGGTATTTATTTTCCATTAAAAAACATTACATCCTGTTAAGGTAGCCATAGATCAAATAACACCTGCAGTGGCGGAAAGGTCATTCTATCCATGTACGTTAAAAGAAATATTCTTTTTTGTACATTAGTAAAACTCCTCATAGAAAAATATTCCATTTGAATGAAATGAAAATAAAAATGTTTTTATACACCGTATAAAATAAAGTCATTTATAAAATAAAATATGCCTTAATGAAAGGAGATTCAGATGAAGTCCCTTACCTCTTGTCCAACTTGACCCGTTTGTCCTTTAATATCATGAATAATAATCTAAAGTTAATTTATAATTTCTTCAGAACCTTTTTAATATTTATTATTCCTTTTATATCACTTATTACCATGTTATAAACATTATTCAATCATTTAAGTTAATAACGACCATTTTTTCAATATTTGATACTTGAGTAAAAAATGGTCTTCTTATAATTACAAGTTGTTCATGTGGTGAAAATTTAATTATATCCAAAGTGATATTCAGGATTTAGATATCATATATGTAATATATATCCATTATATACATGTATTTATAATGGTACCTAAACTTTTGAGATAAGAAATGAAATGCACCATTCATGGAGATGGTAAGTCCTACGTATGCATGAAAGCTACTTTCATTTCTATTTATTATTTTAGTGAAATTAAAACATAATGAAAGATAGGTATATTATAATTCCAGTATAATATCATATATAATATAATTAACTCCATCCTTTATATGTCTCACATATGGAATTAACGAGTCATATCACTTTAAGGGGGTGGTAGTCCTTACTTCCTCAAATGAAATTATCACGTTTACCCATAATGGAAACCATAAAGGAATGCTATAAATGAAAAATACAGAAGCATAAAGAAAAAATAAAAAAATTATATCACATATAAATACTGTTCCATCTTAATGGCCACCATAAAAGGCGATAGGAGATAATTGAACTATCATTGTTTCGTGAGCCATTAGTTTTCCATGAATAGAAATAGTATGTTCTTCACCCATTTGATGGAGGTGTGTGTAAGTGAAGTTAGAATCCATCTCATAATAACATAAAAGTTTATTTAGGATATAGGTTTTTTTTAAAATAAAGGAGTAAAAAGATTTTAGGGGTTAGAGAAGTAAAATAAAAGAAAATAATTTAAGAGAAATAGTTACCTTTAATTCGTGTAACTCCCTTTGGTTTAATCCAAAGGGACTTCTTGAAGTGACTTATATCTTAGGTAATTCTTTTAGAAGGAAGATAGGTATCATTAGAGATTATTTGGGTAGGGGTTGGTCGATCCAAAGGGCTTGAGAAGTTTTAAGAATGGGTTAGAAGTGATGTCCTTTTATAAGGGGTAGGAGGGGCTCTTTAAGAAAGTGTAAAAATATTATTTTATTAAATAATCTTTTCGGTTTATAAAGGTCCATAAATAATTAATGTTTAAGATAATATGATTAATGGTCTAAATAATACCATCCCATAAGAATTGGACAGGTTTTGGATGTTTTTTTAATATATATAATCTTATTTATTTAAATAATTTATTAATGAGGTAAATACTGCATCATTTTTGTGTCATAAATAATTTAATTTTTTTGACATCTAAAAATTATAAATAAAATACCATGTTTTTGGAAATATTATTATCTTTACAATGAATATTTATTGTCAGAATGATATCTTATATAACTCCATTTAGAAATTGCTTCACTAAAAGATATATGTTTGTGTCATTTTTGTCTTTACATTAAATTAATTAAAGTGTCATTATCACTCTTTAGTGGCTCCATGGGTCCCAAAATCGACCAAAGGAAGACCATGGATGGATATGAATCATCAAATAAGGTTAAGAAAAGTTTTATGGTAATTTTGTATTATTATAATATATTTTACCTTGAATTTCCCTATTTACCTTTAATCGTGGTAAATAAAAGTGAATAGATAGTATTCAAAAAAAATTATTTTCATCTTGTTCAACCTAATTTTACTTAATAATAACAACCTTTTATTTCTGATTTTTGAAATTAATTTCACAGAAGTGGTAAAATTTCATTTAAATGAAAAAGTCTTTTTTAACTAATACAAGGGGGTTTCACAATTAATCAAAAATTTATGTTTTTTAGAAAAAGAAAAAAATTCAGCCTAATCTATATCTGATATTCCGAATAGAAAAATGATGTATATTTTACAAAATTAAAAACAGAGAATTTTCATTAATTAATTTATAATTAACTCTCGTTGTCAAAAAAATAGCATGTTTTTAAGAAGCAATATCTATCAAAAGATTGACACTTTTCTATGTCCAATTTCAAAGTGAAATTAATTCCAACGACCACCATTGGATAAAATGATAAAAATATAATCTAATTAAACTTTAAAAAAAACTAAAAAGATAATATAAACATATATATAAATTTAATTAAAAGTCATTTTTGAATTAAAATACTGTATTTTTTACTATTCGTCAAAATTGAATCATATCAGAAAAATACCAAGATTTTACCCAATGTGAATTTTGTTATCCCAATTTTAAAGAAGACTTTTATTTGGTCAAATATAACAAATAAAAGTTACCAAAACTAGATTTAAAGAGGGTTCCCCATCAAAAGGTGGTAAATCATCCTTTTAAAGTAAATTATGCTTAAAATTAGATTCATTCACATATTAAGCCCCTAACTTTTATTAGATAAATGTGAAAACATTAAAAAAAATATACAATCATATTTTAGTTAGTTATGTTTATTCCCGCCAACACAAAGGATAGGCGTTAACTACCATTTAAAATAATAATATTATATTATTACTGTGCAACGTAAGATTTAAAAGAAACCCGTTATTACGTATCGGGTAAGACATCGATCATATAAACCCCTTTAAAGTAAAATTAATATTTAATTCACAACATATTAATTAAAATAAAAATTTATAATTTCATTTTTTACCTGGGATGTTACAATTCTGGGAGACTATTGGTCTCATGTAAGAATGAATGTTGTTTTCCAATTTCCACTGATGGAATGAATGAATAGAAAATAATAATTAGAATATATAAAATAGTTATTATATCATATATATATATATATATTATTCATTAAATATGTCTTTATTATCATCCATATAAATTTAAAATGAATAATGAATCACCTCGCTTATTGGTGGTGGTTGTCCACACGTACACAAGAGAGATGTTATCATTTCCTAATGGATTGGATGTTAAGAAGGTAGATGTGATATTGTAATTATATAAGTATACATATGTCATAATTATTATTTATAAACATTAAACCCTTTATAATAATAAACCATGAAATATGGTGGTGGAAAATGAATTGTATCACTACATGGGGATGGTAAGTCGTATGTATAACCAAATGACAATTTCATTTCCCATTTGATGGAAAGTGGGTGAATAAATGTGGTTTCATATATATATAAACATTTTATTATATTTATTATAATTATGTTATAATTTTATTAATAATATAATTTATTTAGAGTATCTAAAAATGAATTGATGAGAAAGTGATCTGTTGAGGTGATTACCTCTAATTTGAAACAACCCCTTTAGGTATCCTCTTAAATACCCTAGGGATGGTAATTTTGGAATAAATTTACTTATATAACATTTATAGAGTATTTGGGAAGATTATTTTGTTGTTTTTTTCTAGATAGAGGGCTCAAAGTGGTGTAAAAAAGATAAAGAGAAGATCCCTTTTATATATAATGAGTGGGGAACACTCGGAATTTCATAAATTGTTAAAATATAATAAGGTAATTATCTAACCCATGTTCTAATAAAATTTATGTAATTATAATATAATATGGTTTTGGGTTGAAATTAAATTAACCAATAAAATTATAATTGGTTTTATTTGTGTATTAAATCAAATATTTTGGTTTAACCTCTTATAAAACCTATTTTATCATTAACAATAATGACAAATTTTTCACTCTTAAAAGTGATTTAATTTTAAATATAATGGATCTATTTAATAATAAAATTAAAAATTATGAAATTGAATACCATATATTATACTATTTTTCTATTTAAATATTTAAATATTTTTTATATAATTTAATAAAATATTATTCCGATAAAATGTCAGTAATGTGAATTCTGACACTACTCATTTAATTTGACTTAAAAGAAATAAATATGAGGTTTTAATTTTAATATAATCAATTAAAACAATAATAATATCTAATATGGATCAATAAATATTTGTAATTATATTACTCACTAAAATTTCATTAATTTTAATATTTTCAAAATCATTTATTATATTTTTATATTCATTAAATAATATTGTATTGGTATTGCATTAGTATTTATGTAATTATATAATTTCTAAAAAATTTAAATAAATTTAAATCATGAAAATAATTACATTAATCTAAATATGTACATTTATATTCATTCATAAAGAGATTTTCCCTATGTCGACACATAAGAGTTATTTAAAACTATGAGTGTGATATTTTATAACATTCATTGCTTTAACAAGTATATAGGTCATCTCCATGGACAGGTATACATTATAAAAATCAATTTTAATCCTAAGTTGATAAGGGTATAATTATATTTACACAATAATAATTTTATGAAATTTTATTTCCTGATCACTTATTTTAATCCTTGATTGACCCGATTTTCCTATTATTGAGGTGATATATTTTACCAAAATTAATATTCATTTTGACAAAAAATATCTTATATACAAAATATGTACCACATGAGTAAAAATATGGAATCAATTTTTTCATATTCAATACCTATAATTGGTATAAATCAATTTTAAAATAAGTCCACAAAACATAGTGAAAAACACTTTGAGAAAAATACAGGTTTTAATCATAAAAATTGATTTATAATTTTTTACTACTATTCCTACTCAATAATTTTAAAATATGTCCACACAAATTATTTTATAATTTATTTAATCTTATTCATACTCATTAAGTAAATATCTTGGAGATAACAGTCATATAAAAATATTTTAATAGTATATCGTGAAACATTTAAACTTGGTGTTTCGTGTAACACAATATATTGAAGAAATAAAATTATTTAAAGATTAATATATTATAAAATCTTGGTGTTTTATAATTTCAAAAAAATTATTAATAATTCCATATTAAAATCATTGTTTCTGGGTGCTAAATGTTTTGTTTTTCATGTTTGTTTTGATTCAAAAGTTCGGGTCCTTTCATATTTCCCATGGTTCCATAATATCCTAAATTATAATAATGACATAAATATAATTTTTATTCATTATGTAAATATTTATAAGCATCCATGAAATGTATAGATATAAAAATGAATTGCACTGTTCGTGGAGATGATAGGTTGTACATACGCATGGACATTATTTTAATTTTTTCACTCATGCGATAAAATAATGGTAAATTATAGTTTAAATTTATTGAATATATATTATGTCACAAATATTCAATAAAAATATACCTATTACAAAGTATGTAAATTAAAATTAAAAAAATAATCACATCTGATGTTGGCGGTGATGGTCCATAAATACAAGTGAGTGTTATTATCATATTCTAATGGATAGAAAGGTAAGAAGGAATATATGATATTAAAATTACATAATTATATTTATATAACATATATAATATATAATCATTAAACCCATCATAATAACCACACAAGAAATATGGTAATTGATAATGAATTACATCACTACATGGAGGTTATAGTCTACATGTACGCACAAGCGATACTTTCAAATCCCATTTGATGGAAAAGAGGGTGAATAATGGTGGTTACTTAATAATAATAAAATTTTAGTATATTTAGGATAATATATTAATTATTTTATGGTTAATACCATGGATTTATAGATTTCAAAAGAAAAAATATTTTGAATGAGGTAGGGTTGGATGATAACCTTTCATTGGATTTTCCTCTATTAAATCATATATTAAGGCCATGAAATGACCATTAATGACTAAAATAACATAAAATTGATGTATAGAAATGTTGATAAGATAATTGGGTAGGTATTTTTTGATATAAATGGATCCAAGTGGTTTAATTATTAGAAAATTATGGTGTTCTTTAATAAGTGGGTAGAAGAAACAAATGGAATTTCAAAACGATTAAAATATAATAGTGTCATACTAAAGAAAAATACTTTCAAATGGATATAGAATTAATGGTGGGACGGTTTTAGGTCAAAATATTTCATAATATATGATTTAGATATGTGTAATTGGAAAACATACCCTTATCTATTCATTTACCCCCCCCAACCACTAGTAATCTCGTTTTAGCCTTAACCATGTATTTTTTTATTTCAGTATTCATTAATAAAAAATTAAAAGCATACACAATATATTTTTTTGCAAATTAAAATTACAAAATGTAATCCATTTTATCCAATTCAGTTCATAGAATTTATGTATCTTAATTTGAAATTAAATTGAAAAAACATATTGAAAAAATATCATCAAACAAAATGTTCCTTAGGTATCTTTTTTTTAACACAAAACCAATATAAAATTGATTCAAATGACCTCGATTATATTATTTATAATATCAATAAATAAATTTATCTTTGTACCCATTTTGAAAAAATTGATCTTTTTAAATTATTGAAATCAAAAAGATAGATTTTAATAAAAATCAGTAATTTTCAATATTCATCCAAAAATCAAACATTACAAAAAAAATCAAATTTTCACTCTAAACAAATTTTTGACATGACTATTCAAAAAATTATGTTTATTTTTTATATTTATTTTATAAATATGTGGGAACTAATTATATTATTTTTTCATAAAATGTTGTAAAACAATTTTTGGGGAAAACTGTATTTTTAACACATATAATGTCTCTATTAAGAATTGAGTATGCATTTATCAATATATTTTATTTATATAAAAAAATTAAACATAATTTTTAAAATGTAGTCATTACTATACAAACTACCAATTTAATGACTATATTTTAAAGGCTATGTTTAAATATTTATATTTTTATAGTCTAATGTAAATCACTTAATGATCTACATTGCATGTTAAGAAAGATATTGAAAAAATAAAAATAATTTAACGAGAAATGTTGTAACATCCATTAAAGTTGTTAACACCATTTTTTAATGATCATAAAATCATCTTTAATATAGTATTTAAAAAGATTTATGTTTTTAGTTATCATTTTATCATGTGATATAGATTGTTGAAATTTTTCTAAGTATGAGTGACAGTAAGACGATGAACCACCATTAAAGATGAGTCACTGCCAGCAAGTCTCACTACCAGAAAATATTTTACCACTGTTTTGTAAAATGGCTATGTTGGCTATGTTCGAAATAATCACATTCGCCTTGAGTCACTGCCAGAACATAATTTTGATAAATTATGGAATTTTTCCCCGCCAAGTTTGAATAACAATTAGAGTGAAGTCATTGGAAGAAATGTATTTTTGAAAAAATATTGTATGACTCACCATCAGGGATGAGATCCTATTGTTAGAAAAATGCATTTAAGTGATGGAATCACCCACCATTGAGATGTGTCATCGCCAGTCTGACATACCATTGAGACAGGTCCCTTCAAGACTATAAGTCACCACCAGGGTGTGTCTCGCCACTAGATCAAGACACACAATAAGATCAAGACACAACCAGTGTGTCAAACCTCCACATCAATAAACTTTCTTATTATGAATCCATTTTAAATACTCAATACTACTATTTTATATTTATTTTGAACTAAATACCTCTAATGAATATTTTATGGAATTTAATACCCAAACTTATTTTAATGATTTTTCATTAATTTCTCAACAGATGTGCATTTATTTTTATATAAGAATGTGCAATATGAGGAGTGGAAGATCCAGTGGGTTCTCTTTATTGTTGTTGATGATAAAAATATCATGTAGACTCCCTTGTGCATATATGGGATGTGCTGAACAAAAAATATATAAATTCATGTGAAGAGAGATGAGTTATTGTGAAGTGTTCCTTGCACGATGAATTCATACCAGTAATCACATGAAGATGAATTGAAACACATTTAACATATGGACAACTTCATACATGTTTACATGAAATTATTTACAACACTATATTCTATAGTGTATTTTTTGAAGATGAATCGACATTCTTTTCAAACAATATTAATGTATTCATGATCTACATCGCATATCAGACAGAACAACACTATTATTTATTACTAATTTAAATTATTTTTTATTTTCATTAATTTAAAAGTAGTGTGTGTATGCGCCATATTTTACACACATGCTATCTATTACGTTAAAATAGAAGATACATAGATATCTTCTCAAATACCTTTGTACTCATGTTTCCTATTATTATTGTGGAAGAGGTCCCTTTATGGTCTATTGTCTTTTGTACTCCACTTATTACTGTGGAAGACATCCCTGCGTGGCTTGGAAATTTGTAGTGTTGTTGTATACATAAAATAGGTGGTGGATAAATGTTTATTTTTATATAAACTACCTCAAATCAGGTGATTTCTAAGTGGAGAGGACTAAGCCTCAGCTTGAGTCTGATCCTCTTGTGTTGATTTTTTGTGTGTGTGTTTTTTCCGTTTTTTTTTCTAATCATTTAAAACGAATCTACTTTGAACTATAATCAAAACCATTACTTTGGTGTTTATACTTAATAAGAGTTTATATAATATTTTTATCGAGTAAATTGACAAAAATGTTTTTAGTAATATTATATATTGTTTTAAATGATACCTAATCAATCATTGAAAATTCATTTAAAATGTCAAGTCGTAAATCAATAATCTACTTTGGTTTGTTGTTCCATGTTTAAAATAATGGGGGATTTTTTTTATACTATATTTTAACATAAATTATTATTGTTTAATCAGTTCACCCTCTCTTGAGATAGTTAATCTAACCAAAATTTGGTATTATAGGTATATGCTTTGGTATCAATGTTTTTCAAAAATATTTTGAACTGTTATTTTATTTTATGAATTAAATTTATTATGTTTTTAGTATTTATAATTTTAATTATCTAAATTAATAATATAAAAGATTTTTATTCTACTAACAAAAATTCATTTTTCAATTTAAATAATTATATATAGTGGAAGATCAAATTTAAAAGTCATACATGAAATACTGGTTTTGAAATTTGTTATGATATTAATGTTTAGTATGAGTTACCTTAGAATACTAGAAGTACTTGGGATAATTCTACCAATCTTACCTATTATAATTATTGAAAATATATGAATTTCATGTTTTATACAATAGGAGTGATTAAATTTAATAGAATTTCTTCTCGTATTCATCTTTTGAAATTTGGTACACATTAGCTGTTTCTCATGACGGAACAACCTATTTCAATGAGTTGAGATCAAATACATACACTATTAAATATGAAACTTTGATGATGAAACCTAGTGAATTAATTTCATATATGTATCATAGGTTCAATGTAATTTTGAACACCTTGTGATCCCTAGGAAATTGAGTGTCTGAAAAGGATCTTATTATGTGACTACTTAGATGCCTTCTTAAAAGATAGAGAGGGACATCAGTTTCAATCATATAATCCTACGATTTTAGAAAACAATTAGTTATGTAGTTAATTGGTAAGTTAATGATGTATGAATAGAAAAATTAATGTCAATATAGAATATGATTATTATCCAAAAAGAAAATTTTTAGCATTCAAGTCTATTACATATAAGAAAAAATGAAAAGAAACAAAATGATAAAAGCTAAATGTTTTAGTGACAGTCAATCACCACTTGATAGTGATGAAGAGATATCCTATATTGATATAAGATTAAAGAAGTTATATAAGAATTATAAATTCTTTATAAATCCTTGTTACAAAGAAATGTAAGATTGAATAGGAAATTGAAAGAAAAATTGGAAAATTGATGATAATAAAAATGAGATAACCTACTATGAATGAAATCAAAAAGGACATGTAAATGAAAAATGTATAGAATAATAAAAAAATAATAGTACATGTTTTTATAAATAATTAAATCCATTAAATCCACTAGGATTACCTATGAGGACATCTCCAATGACTTAGACTCTACTCCGAAAGAGAAGTCTGACAGATCGATCATGTGATTCAAGACTAATGACGCTGAGGTGCCTACTGCATCATATGTAACTCATTATGATAAATCTGAAAGTGAAGATAATAAATATGATATAACTAAAGATTACATTTTTTAATGTTGTAATATTATATAAGACACTTTTAATTAACATAAATAAAAATATAAAATCAGAAAAATTAGCCTGATTTATTAGCTAATACTATGTCCGACCATTTTGTAGAGAAAGAAAAAATTAAATAGTTGTTAAAGGATAAAAGTGAACATAAATAGTCTAATGAAAAACATAATATGGATTTAATTTTTTCCTAATGGTAGAGAAACATTGACTAAAATTTTAGGTAAATAGGTTGATTCAAAGTATTTTATAGGTATAGGATACCAATCTGGGAAAAAAATAGTTAAGAGAACGTTAGTAACTAAATCTATTTCATCAATATATAATGCTAGTTATTATTAGATATCTTCAAAAAAGTTTTTATTCCCACATGATTGTATTCTATTTTAATACACATATTTAATAATTTTGGGTTCCTAAATCCCTGATTACTAACACATCTGAATCTAAGAGCATCCGGGTGCCAAAATCATTCATCGGATAATTGTTTTTTGAAATTTTCTTAAACACCTCCAATAAAAGTATATGGTACATGGAAGATGGATTTTCAAGGCATATAATATAAGAATATACAAGATTCATGAACATAATAATGGTTGATGGAGGTCATGTCACATTTGGTGACAGTTCTAAATGAAAAATATTTTACCAAGGTCAAATTTGTAACACAAATTTTGTTTTCATTTTTAGACTATAATTTTTGATGGCTTAAAATATAATTTACATAGCATATCACAATTATGAAATGATATTTTTCATGTTAAATTTTAATATAATTCATGTAATTATTTTGATTCTAAATATTCCTTAGTATTTACATTATTATGAATTTAAAATTATTATCCAGTTGATCTTAATTAATAACCATCAAAAAATTATTCTTACTTGCATACCATTCATAAAGAATATTTTATTTGGAATATTAAAGTAGGAAACTATAATATTCATTCACTTATAATGGTGATTATAAAAGGATTTTTAAGGTATCTACATAAAATTTAGTTCCCAAATGAAAAATTCTATAACCCCTATCAAAAATGGAAACAACACAATATTTATTTTAAATTAAAGAATGATGTTTTAGCTTCACAACCTCTTGAGTTGGTTTGTATGGATTAATTTGTACCGTCTATAGTTTCTATTGTAAATGGGATAAACTATGTTTTTGTTGTATTAAATTAATATTATGCGTATGCTTATGTATTCTTTCTAGCTGACGAGGGAAAATCTTGATCATATATGACCAAGTATACTAAATCTGTTAAAAACAAAAGTATAGATAGAATTAACACCCTAATAAGTGACCATGGTCATGAGTTTGAAAATGATGATTTTGAATATAATTTCTCAAAAAATCGATATAAAACTATCTTTCTTATCCTAGGACCACTCAAAATAATGGATTTGAAGAAATAAGTAATAGAAAACACCAATTGATACACCAAAATATGATAAATTAATATAACATACCTTTTGAATTTTGGGAAAATATTATGAACAAAACCTGTTATATAATCAATAAATTTTTAATTAGACATATCTTGAAGAAGACCCCTTATGAGATTCAGAATAGTAAAAAACCTATGGTTAATTCCATTACAATTTTTGGTTTAAAATACAATATTCATAAAACTAAAGATAATAATTAAATGTTTTCCTCTAAAAGTGATTAAGAAATTTTCGTTGGTTATTCATCCACTAGAAAATGTTATAGAGTTCTTAATAAAATTACTAAGACTATGAAAGAAATTTTTCACATCAAATTTGATGAGATAGATCCACATGATCCTAATACCAATTTATAAAACCTTTTGTATGGTTTATCTTTAATAAAAATAAATTTGAAACCTACTGATTATGTTGTGGAGAATATAATAAAATCATCCATTTCTAGTGTACTTCTATAACATGAACTCGAACCTGTAGAAAATCCTTAGGTGACCAGACCCTCTTTTTTTATTACTATAATATCCCTTAAGGGATTTCATTTAGATGTTTTATTAATATAACTTGATAGTGGTACATAAACTAGATCTTGTATTTTAAATGAGGTTTAACATCATGCATTCATATAAGAACTTGAACCAAAGAACATCAATGATTCAATTAATGAAATATTATGGGTAATGGACATGAAAGAATAACTAAATAAAATTTGAAAACAATTATGGGAACATGTGGACAGACCCAAGGAAACTATGACTATTGGAACTAAATGTGTGTTTACAAACAAGGTTTATTAATTAGGAATGATAGAAAGTAATAAGGCTAGAACAGTTTCACAAGGCTATATTTGAGAAGATGGAATTGACTATGAATAGTCTTTTACACCAGTATCCATACTTGAATCCATAATAATAATGGTTTCATATGATGCACATCTATATTTAAAAATTTATTAGATGGATGTCCAAAATTCATTCATAAATGTGTATACAGTCGAATATTTTGTTACGGAACAAACACTTTGTTTTCAAAATCCCTATTTTCTAAATCATGTATTTAAATTATTAAAATATTTATATGGTTTAGAAGAATCATCCAAATCTTGGTATGATAAGATTATCTATTTTATTATTTAAAAAGGTATTTATGATCCAAACCTATTTATAAAATGATTTTTCAGTGATTTTTTAGAATAGAAAATTTATGTACATGATATTATTTTTGGATCTTTACGAAATTCGTTAAGTTCTTATTTTTTTTAAAAAAATTGACAAAAAATTGAAATTATACTAATGGGTGAAATAAATTTCATTATTGATTTTCAAATATTTAATAATAAAAAAGAATTATTTTGATTACATGTAAATATACTATGGATATTTTGATACATTTTAACATAGATATCACTAGTAGCATTGATACTCTTATGAGTACCACATATAAGTTAGATCATGATGAAGCAAGGAAACCAGTGGATCAAACCACTTACAGGGGTATGATTGGAAGTCTTATCTACTTAAATTTTATTCGACCTCATATTTTTTTTGTGTGTATATGTGAGCTCATTTTCAGGAAAACCCAAAAGAGTCATGCTTGGTTTATAGAAAAAGAATTTTGATATAAAAAAATGAATTACTAATTATGGACTATTTTATCCAATTGGAAAATTATTTAACATAGTTATTTATTCTGATGATGATTTTTTGGAATCTGGTTAGATAAAATTTTAATACCTAGAACATGTCACTTTTTAGGAAAGCCTCAAGTTTCTTGGTGTAGTAAGAAACTAAATTCTTTTGCACTGCCTATTACTGAAGTTGAGGACGTAGCTGCAGGAAGTTGTTGTGCACAAATTTTGTTAATGGAACACACATTACTATAAAATTGAAATAAATTTTGATATTTCAGTAAAAATTTTCATAATAAATGTTCTATACATATTTTAAATAATATTGTGTCACAATATAGAAGAAAAAATATTGATGTAAGACATAAATGTTTAAGAGATCATTTTCAAAAGGGTGATATAACTCTTGAATACAATGGTAGATGACATTATCTTGATGATATATTTAATAATACTTTGAATTATGAGAGAATTAATTAGATCAATCAAGATTTTGTTATGATAAATTTTGGTTATGATTAATTTTGTGGAAATCACCATTATGGTTATCTCACCGCTGTGAGTGTCTCTCCTTTATAAATGTCTCACCATTTTTACTGTATCGCCACTATTAATGTCTCAGCATTGTGAATTCCTCATCATTAATACATCCCACCATTGATACTTCTTCTCTTTGATACATAGCACTATTGAAAAATTCTCACCATTTGTGTCCTCATTCCTTTTTCAAATTTTTTTCTATTCTATGTTTTTAAATTGCTGGTTTTATTTTATTTACAATTTATTTAATATATAAACCAATTTGAATGTTTTTTTATTATTATTTTTAAAATACCTAAATCCCAATTGATATAAATTATAAAAAATTTATAATTCCAACATTCACTTGTCTCACAACTTTTCTCTAGAACTGTATTTCCTCCTTTCCTCTCCCTGACTGTCGACCTTCCTTCACAATTTTCCAAACCAATCAATATGATCTCCCTGGAAAAATTGAAGCATCTTTCAGTGTCTTCAACGAATGAGTCACATCCATCAAAAAATCATAAAGTGGATCATAGTCATCCTTATCCAGTAGATCCTGTGAATACCTACCATGAAAAGATTGTTATAGTTCCAAAAAATGAACTTCATGAAGAATATAGTTTTTCGAGTAAATATTGGTGATGAAAGTTGTAGAAACCCAAGGGTGGATGTAATAGTTTTCTTCTAATGAGATAACTTTTTTATCCTAGGTAATTTAATTATTTAGAATTGTTTGTAGAGTCTAATTTTGAGTATGATGAATACATGGTTATAATAAGTATCAACAACCAAACAATATTCAATTATTCCTGCTAGTGTGATAGTTGTTTAAATTCCCTACATGATGGTGTGTTTAATTATTATCAATGTAATATTCTAGACTCCAGTGGTGATCTATTTTATGAATTTTCCCTCACTATGCAAATAAATTATGTAATTTTAAGAAGAATAATTGCCTCATAGATTTATGGTGAGTGAAACCTTATTTTTTTAACATAACATAGCACATTTTGTGCCCAATGAATGATGATTTTGCTATTTGGAAATATCAAAATGTCTGTGTGTTATGTCTTATGAAAATAAGATAAAATTGTTTTGATACCTTATGCTTCACAAGTTGTAAACAGAAAATCCCACTTCGATGTCCCACTATTTGATCTAATTGATGTTTATTTTTTCCGTGTTAAAATCAAAAGGTTTAGTTTCTAAAGGTGAAGAAGATATAGGAGATTGTGGTTATTTTTGTATCACTATAATAATATCAAAAATAATGAAGTTATGTTGGAATACATGGAAACATAAATGGGTGATTGATGATGAAAAGTTATATATTTATTTCAATCCTATAGACCATACTCTCAAGACCAAAATACATAGTTGATCTTGGTTTTCAACTATACGAAGTGGTTTAATATTAAAATGAAGTTAAAGAAGATGATACTGTTGGAGGAAATGAAGGGGAGGGATTTCCTAAGGATGAAGGAAGTGATATGGAGTTATCAGAAAGAACACCCATTATAACCTTTGGTGCACCTAGTCTTCCTAAGATTCACCATATAAGAGATAAAAATTAAATGGAATGAATTGGTGAGGATGAAACTAAATTTTTAGGTGATGAAAAATTCAAATGTATATCCGAATCCTATATGGATAATGAAAATGGTTCTGATGAAGAAGATGATGATGAAAAGGTTGATAAAAATAAATAAGGAAATAATGATTAAAATAGGAATGGAAATAGAGTTTCTTATGGAGATGGAAGTGGTTGTGATGATTGATTTGACCCTAATGGTTCCCTTGAGAGAGGTATAGTCATGGATATGGAAATTCCGCAAGCTCTTATAATTTCTCTTGAAAGATATATTTCTAGATCATAGGAAATAACCATCCTAGTTGAAGAAGAGGACATATCTTCTAGAGAAAACAAAGAACCATCAATTAAGGGAGAGAAATACCCATGTTTGGAGAGTCACTAAGTTAGTCAAAATTATAAGTAATTTTTAGATCATTTTATTATTGATTAGAAAAAATTTACCGTTTTTATTGAGAGGTATGTGGACGAGATGATTAAAGTTTACCATATTGATCCATTTATTGATGAATAGATATATATTAATACCTATGTTAGTATACCATCTATTGTGGTATCTATAGTTTCTATTTCATCAGTTATTATGGTATTTGGTAAGACCTCTAATAGTTGGATTGAACCTATGTATGAAGAATGTGAAATATTTTCTGGTAAAATTGAGTGCCCACTAAAGAATAGTGGAACAAACCTTCAAGATTAAAGGGATCATGAAGGATCCGTAGATGATAAAATTGATGTTACTTCATATTCTGGTGGATACAGTCACCCAATGTTATCACGATGCTTTCCGGGAAAAGGTTTAATCAGAGTTTTCTGTGAAGTAAAGGAATCAACATACCTTGGTTTCTATGTTATGTGAATAATATACTCAATATTTATTTCAATTGGTGATTAAACATATTCAACAAAAAATGTTTCATCGTATTGAGGAAATTAAAATAAAAAATCAAAGGATGGTAAAAGAATCAGATTCTTTAAAATAAACAATGTAGGAGATATAGTCTTCATTCAATTTTCCCAAGGAACCCTTATTAGAAAGGATTGAAAATATCAAATATATGGATTCTAATTCGAGTGATCATCCTCTTGTAATTTATGTTGAGATACATAGATCAATTTTATGGGAAGATATTCGAGCTTCATCAGGTGGTAAAGCCTCTATACCTCAGGAATGTTTGAGGAAGTTTGATCATCATAGTGATCATGTACTCATGGTAGTTAAATAGTATGCAAAGAATATTAAGTAAGACAGAGAGACTATAAAAGAAGATATCAAATACTATCTATCTATAGTGTTCCCCAATAATGTAATGGATGATCATTTTATGTTCTTGGAAGAAAGTAAAAGGATTCAACAAGTTTCCCAATCCTTCAAGGAACAATCAAACCAGTTGATGGTTATAAATCATTTGTTAAAAAAAATTATAGAAGAGAAGAAATTATTCTTATGTGAAATGGAGATTATTGGAAACATAATAATGGATTTAATAAATCTTATGAAACCATTTATGCATGTTTATAGATCTATAGTTTTAGCTCGCACGACCATACCTATTACTGCCAATCTGACATATCTAGCTACTACTTCAGATTACATTTGTCCATATATAACCAGATTTCCTATTGCACCCCTACCATCTATATTACATCCTTTTTCTCTCCCACAGAGAAGATGTTCAGAACATTTATCCAATTATTATCCGAAAAAATCTTTCTTTAACTGGTGCTTCTACATCCATCCCTTGAGCTCCCTCAGATCCTGTTTCAGCATCTTCTTATGAAAAACGAAAGAAAAAAAACAACATCAGGATTCCTCTACCTATATTAAGAAAAATCATTGAACATAGAAATTTTTCGTTGATAGGGATGTTTTTTATGTTTAAAAAAATGATGTAACTTTTTGTGGCTAAAAATGAGATGTTTTTAATGAAAAATACCTCATTCATGTTCTTTTTTTTCTAAACATTTACTGTATTATTATGTGCTTTTTGATAACCACAAATGTGGAAAAATATTATATGGAATTTATTTCTATTAGTGACAATTTAATTTTATTTGATATCATATTATATTCTATTACATATTACTATGTTTATACCATTGATATAATTCCTTGTTTTCCATGGTTTATATAGTTGATACCATATGGATTTTACTACATCAAATAATCTTGAATAAAATTCTATGATTTGTGATCATCAAAATGGGGAAGATTACTGTAACTAATATTGATGTTGTTAATACCCTTTTTAATGATAAAATAATCATTTTTATTATGGTATCCAATGAGATTTAAGTTTTATTTTTTCAATTTATCCTATGATACATTTTGTAAATAAATTTCCAAACTATATTTCAACGTCAGATAATGACTCACCATAAAGGATGAGTCTCCTCCAGGTCTCACCATCAAAAAATATCTCATTGTCGCTATGGGAAATACAGGTATTAGGAACCCTCATTTTTGCATTAAATCACTAACAGAACATAATTTTGATAAAGTATGAAAATTTTCACTGCCAGGGACTACACACCATCAGAGTGAAGTCACATCCAGCAATGAATTTTGGAGAAACTATACGATTAATCACCATTAGGGACAAGTCACTACCAGAAAAAAAAAGTTAGTATTAAAATCACTAATATTTGATAAGAATCACCTCTATCATGAAATAAAACTAATATATGTCACCTTGAGACTCTAAGTCACCACCAATGTGTGTCTCACCACCAAACCAAAACACTTCCAGATCAAGAAAACCCCACTGTATCTCACCACCAGTTCTATACATTTCTAGATTGCGTCACTATTTCAAAGTCTCACCGCTATTGTTTTATACTTATTTAAAATTTTGTATATCTAATAGTTATTTTATGTAATTTAATGCCCAAAAATATTTTAATGATTTCTACATAATTTTAAATAGATATTCATTAATGTTCATTTCAAAACATAAAATAAGATGATGAGATGATCTGATATATTTTATTTTCTACTACTGCTGATATAAATATCAAGATGACTCCATCGTGCATATATTCAATATATTTTAAAAACAAATATACAAGTACATGTAATGATATATGAGTTTAAATGAAGTGTTCCTTACACAAATCATTCATACAAGTGACCACTTGTGTTTGAATTGAAGAACATTGAACATCAAGAAAACTTCATACACATTAACAAGAAGGAGTTTGTGACACTCATTACTACAACAGATTCAAAAATATAACTCTAGATACATTTCAAACTACATTCATGGAGTCATGATCTACATTTATTATCAGATAGAGAATCCTTTTCATACTATGTTTATATATTTTTATTACATTATTAGCTATGTGTGTATGCTCTATATTTTACACACACACAAATTGTCTCCTTATTTAAAATGGAGGATACATAGATGTATTCTCAAATACCTTTTACACATATTTCCAATGATTACATTGGAATAGGTCTTTGTGTGGGATATTATCTTTTGTACACTCACTATTATTATGGAAGAGGTCTCTATATAGAATGGACATCTGTTCAATTATTGTATACCTGATCCTAGTTGTGGATTAAAGCATATTATTATATAAAATTCTTAGTAGACAGCATTTTCCTTGTTGAGTGGAATATGTCTCATTTCAGGACAGAACCTATTTTTTCATTTCTAATGTGTGTTTTTTGTTTTATTTCTAATTTGTAAAATAGATTCTTCTTTAAACTATAAATAAAACCATTACTTTGATAGCTAACCTCAATTAGTGTTTATATTTGTTTTTGATTGATTGAATTTATTTCAAAAGTTAAATGAATATTATATATTATTTTAACCAAGAAATAATCAATTTTAGAGGATTCTTTTAAAAGGTCTTTTCCGATATCAATTAGCTATTTTGATTAACTAGGTTGTATTTAAATTAGTTGGGTGATTATATTTAAAATAGTATTTAATAAAAAAAATTGGGGTACTCCATTCACCCACATCTTGAGATATTCAATCTGATTAATAATAAATATATTATAAAATATTAGGGGGTTACATTATACCCCCTTATAATAATTTATCCATCAAAATTTAATCACATTGATACAAACTACTGAGGATAATTCTATATCATCATATCCCTGGGATCCCACTTAGGTTCCGTAAATTTATTGTTTTACGACAACATTTTGTCTAGGTGAGTGGTATTATTTCATGGGAACATAATTCAATGATCCAAAAATCCCTATTGGTAGTTGCTTATAATATAGATCTTGATATAGCTATATGGTCTATGAGTTTAGTATATATTAATGATTGGGTATGTACTACCATAAGAGATATATATGGAATACATAATGATCTTGGGATAGATTCAGTGGAGGCACTAGGAAACAAGCTACCATCATGATATGATCATGAAATTTAAAGATATCAATATATCAAGGGATTATCATTCAATTTTTTCCAATTATAATAGCCATATTCAAGGGATATATTCATAGGACTTCCTATTCATTATCTTCAAACTACATATAGTTTTGATTATTTTCATTATAAATTTATTATTGACTCTATGTTTCCCATATGTTTTATTGAATGGCTCTAATTTTTTTAAAAAAATCATCATCTAGATCAGGTTTCAATGGATTTAATTCACTAGATTTGTTCCATTACATTGGATTCTTCTAATTCCTACTATGGAGCTCTCCATAAAGTGCCATTTGAATTCTTTAGTGAAAGTTATTATCATGATTAAATCTCCCTGATGGAATTTTTTGACACCAAATACCTTTGAAATATATAAAGAATGTTAAAAACATATATTGTAGAGTTTTAACATTCCTCTCAGACTGTCCATCAGTCTGAAGATTATAATTAGTGTTAATACTCAACTCAATATCTAGATCCACTCAAGGCTTCTCATGAATAATAAGGAGAACCTCAGTTCCCAATTGGATACAATTTATAGCGGTAGTCCATGAAATCTTTAAACATGATTAATTTATAACTAATTAATTTGATCAAGATAGAAATCTTATCTAATAGAATTAAAATGTACTAATTTCATAAATATATCAACTACGACCTATATAGCATTGTACCCTTCAGATATTTTGGAGAGTCTGATGAAAAAATTCATGGAAATTTTTTCCTATTTACATTATATAATGGGTAATGTTTGTAGAATCACCTTGTAATTTAATCTCTTATCTATAAATTAATTATATACTAGGAATTAGGATTTATACTCTATAAAATCATTATTAATGTTGTCCCACATGAATTACTCTTTTATATTTTTATGCATATTAAAAATTCCAAAATGAATTGAGAAAGATAAAATATGGAATAATCTATTAGATCCTCCAAATATGAAATAGATTGGAAACAACATGATTCACAAGCCTTATCGTTCTATTATAATCTCGGTTGAAATCAATGATAGTTCTTACCTACTTTAATAATTCTGTATCATCCTTCAAGTCCTACTTAATCCTCTCGTGGATGGATGATCCAATATTCATCTGAGAAAGATAAATTGTTCCCCCTTTACTCATTATATAAATATCCATCCTCAAAAAATCCATAAATATTGGATATATTTCAATAAAAAGCATATAAAAACAAGCATAGTTATCATAGTCATAGCATCATACACTTTGTTTGGATTTGAAGGGTTGAAATGTATTGTGTATTCATAAAATTTTATCGACTCCAACCATATTCTATTGAACAAATTAAACTCTTTCTTTGTAAATATAATCAGTTATCTTTTTTATCTATATTTATATATATCAATCCTTTCACCCTATATATAATTTCTCTTTATATTAAATTAAAAAATTTCCACATTTTGTTTCATGTCATAATTTGAATAATTTTTATAATGCATTTCTATTCGATGGGAGGCATATAATATCACTATTTCATTCAGCATGAGAAACCATCCCCATCCCTTTATTGATGCATCAAAAAATATCATAATCCCATATACATTTAAAGGTAGTGTATATATAGGAATGGTAACCATCCTTCTCTTTATTAATTTGAAATTCTCTTCACATTTATCTATCCATAAGAACGTAACCCCCTTCTTAGTCAACATGGTGAGTGAATTAGATTTTCATGAGAAATCCCTCACAAGTGTCCAAAGTATCTAGATCACCCAAGAAAACAGTAGAAATCAGTTACTATAGATGGAATAGGACATTGATTAATAAATTAAATATTTTTAGGATCCACTAATATACATTCAAATGAGATTATATGACCCGAGAATGAATCTTTCTTAAGAAAAAGATTAAAAAATTGGTAAATGTATCATACAAATTCTACTTCCTCGAGGTTATCAGAAAATTTCTCAAATGTTATTAAATTTCATAATTTATCATTGAATATATAATAACATAATATTTAATGACTACCAATAACTGATCAAGGTAATCTCGAAATACTCTATTAATTATATCCTTGAAGATAACAGTGGTATGAGTAAGAGTAAATGGAATCACTATAAATTCGTAGTGTCCATACCACATATTTAATGTCATATCTACTATAAACTTTTTCTTGTCACTTATCTAGTGTTATCCATCTAAAATATAAATATTGTATATATATATATATCTCAATTTAATTGATCAAATAGATCATCAAAATGAGGTATAGGATACTTGTTCATAAAAGTGATCTTGTTAAGTTCCCAATAATTAGTGAAAAGATGAATTGAACCTTATTTATTCTTAAAAAAATATTAGTCCACCCAATTTAATCATTTAAAATATAAAATATAATCTATTTATAATATTTTAACACCCATTTATTAGTAATTACTTATTAAAATAATCATTTCTGATGGATAACCTTTTCATCTTTCTTGTATGTTTAAATTCAATGGTCTTGATACATCCATTATTATTAAGGGTAATCATATATAAAATTATAATAAATATAAAAATATCATATATATTCATTATAGATGTATTTATAATCATACATGAATGTTAGATATAGAAAAATGGATTACACTTTTCATGGAGACAGTATGTCATATGTACGCATGAACATTGTTTTCACTTTTCAATGAATGGAATGAATGAAATGTAAATAATGGTTAATATTTAAATAATTATTATTATATCATGTATATTATTTAATTATATCATTATTACCATCAATGTAAAGAGGAAATGAAAAACATATCACATCACTTCATTGATGTGGTAGTCCACACATACACATGGGAAACATTATAATTTTCAAACGGATAGATAGGTAAGAAGGAATAAATGCTATAATAATTAAAAAATAATAAATATAACCTAAATAAAATATATAAACATTAATCCCATTATGATAACAATAAATTAATTTTTTTGATGAAAAATTAATTCTATCGCAATATGGAGGGGATAGTCCACACTTATGCATGAGCGATACCTTCACTGCCCATTTGATGGAAAGGAATGTGAATAATGATGGTTACATAATAATAATAAATTTTCAGTATATTTATAATACTTAATTTATTATTTTATGGTAAATACCATATATTTATAGGATTAAGAATAAGAAAAAATTTCAAAATGTTTGGGTAGGATGATTAATGTTACTTTGATTAAGATCCTTTAGATCCTCTCTTAAAGACTATTGGACTGGTATTTTTAGAATATTAGAACATATACATCATGTATAGAAAATGATGAATTTTATTCTCTACCCAAGTGGCTCAATGTTTTTTAAAGAGGATAAATTAAGGGTTTTCTTTTATCAGTGGGGGAGAGGAAAAATGTCAAATTTCAAAAAAGATAAAAAGATAGTAATTTTATAGTCACTAAAAACTACATAGAAATGGAAATAAGATTGAATTTTGGATTGTATTAAGTCTAAATATTTCCAAAAAAATATAATTTAGAAAATTTTAATTGGGAAAATTACCTTTATCATTTTAGACTAACCCCTGGTAAAACTATTTTAACGTTAACCATGATGACAACTTTTTAAAATTTTAACTATTATTTATGAACAATAATGAAATAAGACTCATTAATAATTTTTTATAAGTTCATTGTAAATATTTATTCAACATTATCAAACTAAATTCATATAAGTGAGTGTTTTTAATTTAATATTAATCCTGTAAAATGCGATGAAAAATGGATTTCCTAAAAAATGTTTTTTAAGTGATAAAAGTGTTATTCCAATATCCAACATGAAATTTATTCTAATTACCTTAATTTTATTTCACATAATTTAAATTAGTTGATTTTACTTTTAAACAATTTTAAAAACAATTTTAACATTGTAATTTCTTGAAATGAAAATACAGTTTTTCTAAAAATTAGATTTTTTTCACTATTCATCAGAAAATCAAACATTTTAGAAAATTTTCAAAAATTCACTCTATGATAATTTTGAAATTACTATTTAAAAAATTAAATTTTATTTTTTAGATATTTTTCCAAAATTGGAAGTAATTGATTGTATTATTTGCTCACAAAAGTATTAAAACTCATTTTTGAGGAAAGAAGTTTGTATGAAGTATATTACAGCTTTACATAAAACTGATTACTTATTTATAGATATATTTTTATTATCTAAAACCCTTATACATATTTTTAATGTGTTTATTCATATTCATATATCCAATTCTATTTATGTGTTATAAATGTCTCCTTAAAATAATAATATTTTTAATAGTATAACGTAATTTTCTCAATGATAAGTTGTTTATGTTAAGAATGTTATTAAATACATTAAATTTTTTTATTTTTAAATATATCATAAAAACTCGGTTTGTTATAGGTTTGGTGCATATAACCTATAAGTTGAGGTGATCCAATTTTTTATATTTGACTTAGTGGCCCAAAAGTGTCTTATTAAGATCATGTTTAGTTGAGAATCAATGTAAGATATTTAATGTTTTGGAAACATTTTAATTCACTAAGGTTATCCAAAAAACCATTTATGGAGTCGCTACAGGATTTTCTTGGGAGATCAATAAAAATTTAAGGTTGATATGGGTGTTAAAGATGAACTTATCCACACATTTATAATTTATTCCTTTAGTTTCATATTGTATTAATTCCAGGGAGATGTTTGAGTATACCAAGGATGGGATGTAATAGTACATCATGGGGGTTCTATTCTAATCTATATGGTCACTTTCATCCACATATATCTTATTTTTTAGATAACACTATATGTTTAAAAAACATATTTCATGGATTATGCATATGTAGATTGTTAATATTAAAATTCTTGTTAAGGGGGATGTTACATTCACTGCATCCTGTAGGAGAGAAACAAGTCTATATCGGGATATATTAGACTATAATGGGCAGGTATCATAGTGTTGATTATTGAAATCACATTCTTGTTTTCATTTGAAAGATGGACCTATCTCCATTTATATTTGTATGACCAATATTCGTGTAAAAATATATGTATTTTAATTATTAAATGTATTTTTCAAAAATTTAAAAATAATATGAAAAGAGATACCTAAATATATATAATTTGAGTGTGGGACTTAAAGGATTAAAAAACAATTTTCTTATTTCATGAATATAGGTTACTAACTGATAATGACACATACATATATAAATAGATCATATGATAGCAGTTTTTAAGTTAGTGATCCTACCACATAAATTTTAAGGATTATAGAGATATTTTTAATTCATAGAAAAATTAGAATTCATGAAACACGTAATGATAATACAAAATCATTGATCGTGGATTATTAATTTAAATGATGTGATTGAGATTATTACTTTAAATATAATTTTTATATGTTTTATTTATTGATTTTATTCCTTTTTGATGTTTCGATATTGATTTTTCATATATGAACATTGAAGATATTGGTTATAAAACAGAAGTAATTTCTATAGAGGTTGGAAAATTATTTTAATGAAATATTTTCACATATTCAATAGATATATAAGAAGGCCTCAGAAGAGGTCTAGGAGGACCAGTGGAAGAAGATTTTTGATATTAATATCCATTAATTTATTAAGGATTCATTTAATGTGATATTAAAATAGAATCATAATATTAAAATTATATTTGTAATTATTATTATAAATTAAAATTGTTTCATGTTATGTACTGCAGAAATGAATCTAATTAATGAAAAAATGAATTATACATATATATGTGTGTGTGTTTCTAAAATTTTTCAAGGAAAAGCTCAATTTTGATTGTGTTTTATGCCTTATGATATTTATATTAATAAATTTCAAATCAAGATATCACTACTAGAATGTTGATCATTTGCGCATGTGGGAGAGGAAGAGAAATAGTGACCTTTAAATGTCAATCGCTAATACCATGAAAAAAACTGTAGGATTTTTCCACGTACCACTCAACGTCTTCACCTGTCATTTGCAGCGCACCATTTTCAACCCCATCACCCCCAATATTTCCTAACCACCGCTACCCACCCCTAACACATACTTGATAAATCTATGGTCACCCACCTGATGTCCCCATGAAACACCACACTTACCCCTCTATCAATCAGCCACAACACATTTACTGTTGTTGGCGATGGAAGCTTCACTACAACATATCCTACTTTATTCATAATTTGTCTTTTATCAATGATAAAATAATGATAACAATGATATTTCATTGATTAGGTCTTAAAAAATGCTGAAAAATTGAACATTTATAATCGCTAAAAGAAGAAATGATTAATGGGGAACCTTTATCACAACTTTAATTAGCACTGATGAAAGGCTCCATATAAATTTTAATTTATTTATACATATTTATATTTTTTAAATGTTATGTATTTATTAATAAGTATATAAAAAATATAATATATAAATATGATTTATAGAACTATACTATAAATAAATATGAATCTCTTCATTTTTTAAATTTTATATATAAAAAACTATAAAGATTATATTAATTAACAAAAAGCTTAAAATATATATTTATATCCATTAATTAAATATGGATATATAAATATAATATATTATTATTTTATTTAAACAATTATATAGATTTATAAATGAATATATATTTATTTAAATATAGTTATTTTCATTTATATGTTTATAATAATATTAAATCATTTAAAACATACACATATATTTTAATTTATGTATATTCCTATGTATATATGTTTACTACTATATGTTTGAGTATATATGTGTATGTGTATATATATGTTTTTTATGTGTTTTATGCGTATATATGTTTTGTATGCATGTAGATGTATGTGTTGTGTATCTCTATGTGTATGTTTACATGTATGTGTGTATGTTTTCGTATGTTTGTGCTTGTATTCGTATGTGTGTGTGTGTGTAAGTGTATTCATGAGGATGTTTTTGTATGTATGTGTGTGTGTTTGAATGCATGTGTATGTGTATTTGTATGTGTCTGTGTATGTGTATGTGAATGTGAATGTGTATCTGTAAGTGTATGTGTATGTGTATATTTATGTGTATGTGTTTGTGTTTGTGTATGTGTATGTGTATGTGTATGTGTATGTGTATGTGTATGTGTATGTGTATGTGTATGTGTATGTGTATGTGTATGTGAATGTGTATGTGTATGTGTATGTGTATATGTATGTGTATGTGTATGTGTATGTGTATGTGAATGTGTATGTGTATGTGAATGTGAATGTGTATGTGTATTTGTATGTGTATGTGTATGTGTATGTGTATGTGTATGTGTATGTGTATGTGTATGTGTATGTTTATGTGTATGTGTATGTGTATGTGTATGTGTATGTGTATGTGTATGTGTATGTGTATGTGTATGTGTATGTGTATGTGTATGTGTATGTGTATGTGTATGTGTATGTGTATGTGTATGTGTATGTGTATGTGTATGTGTATGTGTATGTGTATGTGTATGTGTATGTGTATGTGTATGTGTATGTGTATGTGTATGTGTATGTGTATGTGTATGTGTATGTGTATGTGTATGTGTATGTGTATGTGTATGTGTATGTGTATGTGTATGTGTATGTGTATGTGTATGTGTATGTGTATGTGTATGTGTATGTGTATGTGTATGTGTATGTGTATGTGTATGTGTATGTGTATGTGTATGTGTATGTGTATGTGTATGTGTATGTGTATGTGTATGTGTATGTGTATGTGTATGTGTATGTGTATGTGTATGTGAATTTGTATGTGAATTTGTATGTGAATGTGTATGTGTATGTGTATGTGTATGTGTATGTGTATGTGTATGTGTTTGTGTATGTGTATGTGTATGTTTACGTGTATGTTTACATATATGATTACATGTATGTTTATGTGTATGTTGTGAATGTATGTGTACGTGTATTTTTACGTAGTATCTGTACGTTTATGTAGTTTGTGTATGTTTAAGTAGTATGTGCATGTATACATACCTATATATATATATATGAATGTTTATGTATGTGTATTCATGTGTATGTAATTGTTTATGTATTTGTATGTGTATAGGTGTGTGTACGTGTATGTATGTGTATATAAGTGTATATGAATGTATATACATATATATATATATATTGTGTGTCTGTGTCTCCGAATATGCATGTATATGCATATGCAAGTGCATGTGTATGTGTATGTATCTATTTATGTGTATGTGTATGTCTATGTCTATGTGTATGGGTATGTGTATGTGTATGTGTATGTGTATGTGTATGTGTATGTGTATGTGTATGTGTATTTGTATGTCTATGTGTATGCAGGCCCGGTGACACAGGCAGGACAATGAAGACATGATGCGGCACTAGGCATTCAGGCTATGTAATGGGGTCCATGCCCTTTAGGCCTACAGTTCTTGTACTAAATAAATAGGTCTTGATGGGTGGGCTTACCCCCTTCGGGGGCTATGGCATGCCTCTCCAACCTCTGGGTGTGGTGTGTGTGTGTGTGTGTGTGTGTGTTTGAATATAATTATGTCCCCAAGAACATAATATATATTTTATTTTATGTATATATATACGAACATATATGCACACACTCTCATAAGAAAAGTTATTTGTTTTTTCAAATGAAACTAATGCAATTTTATATAGAAATATATTTACATATATACATAATTTAAATATTTTTGTAATTTTTTCAAATTTTAATATTTATTTATACATTTATAACTTTTAATAATAAATATTTAGAATTGGTTTTCAATTTATATAATCAATATTTATTAATTTTTTATTTTCAAATTTTTTTTATTTAAATCATTATATAATTATTATTTATTCATTTTAAATTAGTAATTTATTATGAATCTCATATATTTAAATGTACATTTTTATATTTACTCCTTTTTATATTAATAAAAATTCAGTTTTAATATTTATCTAACTCTTATAACTAATATTATTGTTTTTTTAATATTTGATTCAATTTATTTAATATTAATAATTAATTCTTTACATTTTTTACATTAATTCATTTAATATTATTTATTCATTATTATTATTTATATATTTTTAATATTTTTGTAATTTTTTTAATATTTATTCATTTAATATTTTTATAATATATTCAATTTTGATATTTATTTATGAATTTATAAATATTAAAATTCAATGACTTTAATATGAATCTAATTTTTATAATTCATTTTCCTTCTTTTTTATTTTAAGGTATTTGTATTTAAATTCTGATATAAATTTTTTAACTATTTATAGCTGTCACTTTGTTATATGTATATTTTTTTTACTTTTATTTTTAAATATGTTTATTCTGATATTTATTAAATTTTGGAATTTATTTAGTTTATATAATTAAAAATAAAAATTCATTTTTTGGATTTTTTTTTAATTTCATCATTTAGATTTATTAAATAGTTTACATTTTAATATATACACATTCATTATTTTTAATTCATTTTCAATACTTATTCACTTTTAATATTTTTGTAATTTATTCAATTTTAATTTTTATTCATTCAATATTTTTTATGTTATTTATTTTTAATAATTATTTATATAATTTTATTTATTAATATTTAATATTTGTAATCTGTTTTTAATTTACATAATTGAAATTTATTAATTTTTTTAAATTTTTTTGTTTAAATATTTATAGAGTTATTATCTATTCATTTTTAATTAGGAATACATATTATATCTTTTTAATGTAAAATCAAATTTTAATATTTATTTATTTTTATTTTAATACATATTCATTTGTATTACTTCTGATACATATATATATATATTGTTTATATTGTTTATACATTTTTAAAAAATTTATAACTTACATAACTAATATTACTTATATATCATTCAACATAATATTACATTTATCACAATATTGTCCCATTAATTAACACATCTAATATAAATAATTTTATTTAGTTATCTTAATATTTTTTATTTTATTTATTATATATATCAATTTCTCTTACTATAAAGTGGTTTTTAATATTCATTTTTGTATAATTAGTAATTTATTAGAAAATTTAATTTTTAGTTTTTATTTCCAACTAGTATTTATTAACACTTTTCTGTTAGTGCTAATAAAGGATTTATTTTGAAGCACCTTTTTAGTGCTGATAAATATGGTGCTTTATGAGCATTAAAAAATAACTGATAATTCATAATTTTATTGGATCTCTCCTTTTTAACGTTGATAAATTTATATTTTTTCAATGCTTTATACTAAAACTAATAAAACTCCTTCTCCTATATTAAAATAACTCTAACTAAGAGCGCCTTTGCTTGCACAGTTTAATAGCTCATGGATGCCAAATCCTACTGTCACATCCTTCAGATCTTTTGAAGGAATTAAACCTTTAATCGAATATAAATTCTTCCTTAGTCATTTAAAATTAATCTTTCTTACATTTTCATGATCTTTATTGTTCCTCTCATTGTGTTCATTCTATTTGATTGGTGTGCTGCCACTGTTTTTAAATTTTTTTATTATTCTCCTTTATTCTTCTCTTATGATCAATTTTTGGAGTCCTCCTCAGATTAATTTTTTTCTTTCCATATCATTATCATTTTCTTATTTCAAATGGTTTTTTCCTTTTACTCATAATTTTTTTTTGTGAAATAATGATTTCTTTTTTTCACTATTAATAGAATTTGATCTATAATTTTATTTGAACAGTGAAAAATACTATCAAATTTTACTATATCATTTACTTTTTTTTTATTTGAAAAATAATGAAAAATAATTATCTTATTGATATTTCAATTCAAAATTTAGGAAAAATTCATACAAACAATGATTTTCCCATAATAATTAATTTAATTAATCCAATATTGTTAAGCATGATTTTAATAGTTTACATTATTTTCCATTGGAGATGAGCCAAAATATTTAAACTCCCAAAATTTTTAGAATATAAAACATTAAAAAAATTATCTATTTAATATATCAAAAACATTATTTATATTAGGAAATTTATTACTCATTAAAATTATTTTAGTGATTAAATACATTTATAAATTTTTAACATGAAATTTTGGGTTATTTTTGTAAAAACATTCTTTTTTATCATTCTAGCAATGATAATAATTATTTTACAAATATCATGAAATATTAAAATTTTTAATTTGACAATTACCAAAAGAAAAACCTTTGAATATGACATATTTAATAAATTTAAAAAGATAACAGCCATAATATATATACACAAACCTTTTACGCATGTTATTAAATGATTTTAAGTATAAATATTCCTTAAATACAAACCAATGATCGAAACAAATTACTATATTTGGATGACTATGTACATAATTTGAAATAATAAAACTAGAATAAAAAAATCTTTTTAGTAATCTCTATAACAATATTTTAACTTCTTTTGTTCGGAAACAACTTTAAAGGATAACCTGAGAAATACGTAGACAAACGGGGTGAGAAAAAACGCCTAGTATGTGGGGAAACATGGAAATAAATAATTGAACACGGTCTAGAATACATGAATTTATAACATAAATGGAATGGATAATGAATAAAAATATCGATACCTTACTTAAAAACATATAATCATATATCATGGAATCATATGAATGTGGCAACATCATATAACATGTCATAAAAATGAGTCTAGGATAACTTCATAGATGATATCACATAGTTGATAGAGTCCCATAATAGATTAGGCTTACACCTAAATCCCATACATAAAGCCTCATGATACAAAAAATTACCCAATACAATGAAAAGATATAAATTTTCAGCCATTATAACATGTACTTGCAAATTTGAGTCTCATGAAGAAATCAAATATAAGGAGTAAACATAAGGGTCTCCCACGGAAGGAAATGGGGTTTTGAATCATTTAATAAGGAATAATGAAAGTGTGTATCATAATGGAACCCATAAAATAAGGTATTTAAATAAATTTATGAAATTTATATTGTAAAAAAGAGTAATTGATGTTAAATAATTATTTCCAAATATAGTTGAAACATAGAAAATAGTGTTTAGGTAACTTTAGAAATATGTTTCTTAAGCATAGTTTCAGGGAAAAGCATAATGATTATTGAAATAGGATAAAGGAATAATTTTTTCCACAAAACAATAAATGAAATAAAATGGATTTTCATGATATTATGATTTATTTTAGAAAATATTTGTGGCTTTATTTTTTTTAAGTGTACTTGAAAATGGGAAAGAAATAGGAAAGTTCCCTTTACTCGGGGTTTCTTATTGGGACAAATTGAGAACGAAACATTTTTAAACATGAATTTTCTCATAAAAAACATATTAATTGTGATAGATATATATTTTCAACATATATAAATAATATTTTATAATTATATAAGAATAATTATGATATAAATTGAAGTAATGAGGGATAAAATGTTACCCATTGGAAATGTAGTTGTTTGGAGAGATATTGTACCTAATGTTTGAATGTTTTCTACATTTGAACATAATGTAATATATAATCAAATTATAATCATTAATTAATTAATTAATAACCTATTCAACACATATATTTTTATTATAATTATAATATATTCATTTACGACCTCTTCACAGTGTTATATAGTTAAATTTCATTCTTCCAGAAGCATTAGTTTCATGGTTTTGTGGTCAATTCACTCGTGTATAACTATGGAAGTTCATTTCGAAGCGTAATACTACTCCAAAAGTAAAATTAAATATTATTAATGAACTTATATTATCATAAATGGTTTCATATATTATTTTTTTCTAAAAATTTGTATGTTTCATATAATAAAATGTTAAGGATGACTATTTAGTTTGTTTTAGTGGGTTTTCAACCATCTCAGACTAGATTTATTTTCATCAATTTTCTAGACATATTCTTTTTATAGAATATTAAAATAAATAGAAAATTATTAATTAGTTAAATTTTAACAATTAAAAGTTAACTTAATCGTTCTAGGAAAGCATTAATGGAAAACTAAAACTCATCGTCCAAGAGGGCAGTTGACCGAAATTCTATAGACAATGGTATCATATTTTTTTAATAAGAGGATATGAGAAAATGGGTGGATATAAGATATTCAATTAGTAATATAACCTTCCAGTATATACATGATATTATAATTACTATTCTATGTTTTATGAAGGAGGTGAGGAGATGGTAGAACCAGAAACTAAATTAAAAGATATGGTTTGAGAATGTTACATCTAGAATATCACTAGTTTGAAGGACCACATAAGGAACATGTAATTAGTATTTTAGTGAGACTATAATCACTTATACATTGGGAATGTTGATATGAGTGGATTTTGTATAGATTTTTCAATCTTCAAGGATTATAATATGTAATGATAACGGGTGTTGGGGGGTTGTATTTATAAAGGGGAGAATAGTGCTTTTATTATTATATTCATTAGTTTATTATTTTGGATCAAGAATATGAATATTATTGATTATTGTTACTATATAAATTACATTATTATTGTGAGTTCCAAATAATGGTTTCTTATATATTCTAAGACTCATAATTTCATGTATTTGTCTTTTCTTGTTAAATAATGTAAATCACTATATTTCACTTTTCACTAAAAAATAAATGATTTTATAAAAATAAAAAAATAACCAAAACCATTTTTAGGCATGTAGATTTAAAAAGTATAATCCATTTTATGAAAAACATTTTCTGAATATGATAATTTTAATTTTTAAATAAAATTTTCATTTTTTAAAAAATAATTATTTTTATATTATAATAGATTTTATAACCATTTGAAAATTTACATAATGCCTCCTAAAACTATCTTATGATTGTAAGATGTCTAAATATTAGTTTATAAATCCATTTTATGTAAATAATGTTTTTTAAATCATTATATTTATTATTAAAGTGTGATTAAAACATTTATTTTTTAGAGAAATATATACACTTAATTTATTTTATAAAAATTTACTTTCTTGTACTACGGTTTAAATATATTGTATTTTAATTTTTTATGACACCTAAATATTTTTTTATATGTCCATATGTGAGTTTACGATTTAATGGCCATATTACTATTCCAACTATCATGTTATTATTCCAATGGTTAGATTTATATTGTCTATATAGGTTCCCTACATCTTATAAATACCTCTTATTCTATTAATTAATCGTTAAATTATATTTTACCTCATGTTTATATATAATTTCATCTTAAAATTAAATATTTTTTATTAAAAATATGATTTGTATCTATATCTTTGCTCATGAGTTCGATCATTTTTGTGGATTAACCATATCCATATTTTCTTTTTCTTATTATGTTATTTTCTATTTAGTGCCGTAATGTGATATTTAGAATTATTATTGGTTCGGTTTATAATTAATTTAACCTTAATTATTTTGGAGAATAATATTTAATTTTTTTCTATATTTTATTTCTATGCTTTACATGATATGACATAATTATAAGAAGGGAAATTCCATTGATAAAATTATGGGTCATTACATTCTTAGACCCTTTAAATAAATTAATATTGAAATTTTCTTTTATAAACTAATTTGAAAATATTATAGGGTACGTATACTTTATTTCTTCCAATGGTTCTCATGTAATATCCACTAATTTATAGTTTATTCACAGTACATTGACTTGATGAGTCATATTTTCATGTAAAACATTATCTCTATTGTCCAAGATCTGCACTAGGTGAACCACACAAGAGAGATCAATTTTCACCTAGACCACCTCTAAATTCAATAGATGTGTGGGATATAGTATTTAATTCATTAATAGGGATATGTGTAATACATCATGTACAAGAGAAATGGTTTTTTTACATTATAGTTGATATGCTACAGCACTGATGTGATCGAGAATCTCAAAAGGGATTATATTCTTAGGACATAGCTTTCCTTTCTTCAAAAATCCCATGAATCTATTTGATGGGGATATAAATATGAATATCTTATCTATAACCTGAAACTCAAGGTATCATTGTTGATTTTCATTAAATCTTTTCTGTCGAATTCATGTATCCATGATGTGTTATTGAATAGTCTTTACTTTTTTATCATTTCCTCAACCATTTCCAGTCCCTAAAAATTGTGTTCACCCACTTTATCCCAGCATGTAGGTGTTCTATATCTCTTACCACAAAGGGATTCATATAGATCCATTTAGATGATTTATTTGAAACTACTGTTGTAAGATATATCAAATAGATTAATATTCTTCTCACATCCTCCTTTAAAGTCTATCAAGTAAGCTCCCAACATGTGATGACCCAGACCCCCCCCCTGGTCCCTTCCTTTGCCAAAATCCGGATCCTTAAGGGGTACGGATCAGTGAGACCGATCAGTGAGAGGGATCGGTGAGACTGATCGGTGAGACCGATCGGTGAGAGGGATCGGTGAGACCGATCGGTGAGACCGATCGGTGAGAGGGATCGGTGAGACCGATCGGTGCGACCGATCGGTGTGACTGATCGGCGGAACCGGCCGACGTCACCCAGCCTTTCCAAGTTGTTCTAGTAACGCGCACAAAAGCTTAATTAAATACTAAATCGGCTCATGAGTCGGTTTAAACCACTCAGCACGATTAATGATGAGTCAAGCCGCGTGGTCAACCCATGACTTCCACGTCTTACGCGGTTCGGTGTTTTTATCTCAACCGTTCCCGGCTCTTATAAATTAAGGGTTAGGCCGTGGTTTCCCCCCTTCTTCGATCGTGGCTCTTCTGGTGCATCGGGACCGCCGCGTCGTTATCCGTAAAGTTCCGCGCCCCCGGCCTAAACGTCGATCATCTACCAACAAGTAGGGAATTTATTTCGCCTCTCATTTCTGTGTATCATGCGGGGTGGGCGTTATCTTTTGTTCTCATGAGAAATGGTTGAGCCTTTAAATGAAGATAATAACTGGTTAAAGAAGGGGAAGGGGTTGTGATCGTTTTTTATGCCTTATCTTGTGATCATACTTTTTAGTTGTGATGGATTATGTTTTCGGAAAATTGAGGCCGTTGGTGGTCGTTGTATGTGCACTGATAAATCCCCTCCTGATGTTTTAAGTGGGTTGCTGAATTTGTGAACTCCTGCGGTGAAATTGGTTAATCACGTATATCCGGCTGAATAAGTTGAAAGCACCAGGATCAACCCTTATGTGATAACTCCCGGTTAGAACACACGGAATTTTGAAATCATGGAGCGTGTTAGATCTTTTAAATCTGAAAATCCCTGACTTGTGTTGGTAGTGGTAGTTGGTTGTTTTCCCTTCGGGCCTTTTTCTGGAAATGTGGGAGGGGATGGGATCCCCTGTTCTGTTTATACTCTCAGTGGCTGTGTGAATTTGGGGATGGGATATCCTGTTGGTATGGTTTCAGTGTTTGTGAGTTTTTATCACAAATTGGGGAGAGATCCTCTGTTGGAAGAACCGGGTGTGAGTGTTTTGGTTGATCTATGCTTTTGACACTTTCCTTGGTTATGCTTATGGTAGTTTCCCAGTAGTGCTTAAAATTAAATGAACATTTTGACCGAACATGAAACAAGAATGGGACAAATGGTTTTGTGGGCAAGGGTTGTGAATTGTGACTCGGACTCAGTGGTGTTGTGTTCTGTAGGTTGGCTAGGAAAAACCTAAGTTTTGGGTGAGTGTTTGTTACCTATATCTATACTGGTAGCTTTGTGTTTCTTATTCGCGCCCCACCCAAGTTGAGCACTTAGTGCCGAACACCCCCATTTATGGGGGAAGGGTGTTTTTTCCAACACTATACTTAGTGGCTGGTTATTAGCTCCTTTTCTGCTCCCTTTCCCGGATAGCCCAAGTATCTTCGGGCAGGCTGTGATGGCCTGAAGTCTATTATTAGCCCAAGAACCATCGGGCTGGGTGTTGTGGTGGTTGGCCAGGTGTGTGCGGCAGGTGGTTTCCCAAGTGTCTTCGGGATGAGGCCCAGGTGTCTTTGGGCGTGGCAGTGGATCCTTTAGCCCAGGTGTCTTCGGGCGTAGCGGTGGTTGTTCTGGACTAGTTGTTTGCAGGCATGGTTACATGTGACAGAAAGGCCCAGGTGTGTGCGGGCGGGATTCGGCAGTGGGACTGCGTGTGGTTGTGGACCAGGTGTGTGTGGGCGGGTGTGGCAGTGGGACTTCGGTGAGAATGGCAGGATTGGTACGATGCGTAGGATGTCTCAATAACCAGTGGGAAAGTGGCGCGGGGTACCCAAACATCGATGTTCTCTTATATATATATATATATATTACTTGACTTTCATTATTTGGGGAGCGAGCCTTAGTGAGTCCTGGGATGGATAGTTTCCTTGTTAGTTTCTGGTTCTTCTCTTTTCTCACGGGACTTTAGTACGTTCCCCCACTTGTGCACGAGAGTCTTGGTTTTCCCTACTGAGTGTACTTGTATGCTCACCCTACGTATATAAAACTGCTTTTAGGTTTCCAGGGGGGCTTCCAGGATCACGCAGGACCTTACTAGCTCGGACTTTTGGAGCAGTTGCAGTTGTTTCTCTTTTCTTTTGGTACTTACCTTGTAGTCACCTTTTTCACTTTGTGGCTTTCACTTTTGAAACATGCATGTGGGAATGGTTTACTTTTGGCTTTACTTTTCTTTATACCTTGGTTTTGTTGGGTTTTCTCCTCCTTATCTTTCGATCCTATAAAATAAAAAGGGTAATGCCTTCCATTCGCGAGAAAATCCTATACCCTTGGTGCTAGTCGCCACTCCGGGACCTATTAAAGGTGGGTTTCGGGGGTCATTATCTCTCCTTCAACTTAAAGAAGGAAGGGCCTGGCAACCTGCTGACTCTTCCCTCCTTTTGGTGAAGGCGGGTCGTGACAGAATGGTATCAGAGGTATTTTGTGATTCTTTAGGACAGGGCCTGGGATGCGTGTTGATGCAGCAACAAGGGGTGATCTCTTACGGGTCCAGGCAGCTACGCCCCCATGAGCGTAACTACGCCACCCATGACCTGGAGCTTGCAGCGGTCGTTTTTGCGCTAAAGTTACGGCGGCACTACCTCATCGGGGAATGCTTCGTGGTCTTCACAGATAACAAAAGCTTAAAGTACATCTTCTCCCAGTGGGACTTGAACTTGCGACAACGGAGATTGGTGGAGTTCCTCCAGGACTACGACTTTGAAATCTCTTATACTGAGGGCAAGGGTAATGTGGTGGCCGATGCCTTGAGCAGTAGGATGCAGAAGGATGCGGTCCGAGAGTCGGAAAATGCCTGGATGGCAATGGAGGAGTTGGCTTCCGTACACCTGGATGCAAAGATGGATAGTGGCAGAGGCTGCCTATGTCAGATGATAGTGCAGTCGTCTCTGTTTTGACAATTGGAAGAGTCTCAGTGGGGAGATCCTGAGGTGGAAGTGTTGCGGGATCGTGTCGATCAGGGGAACGCTCCGGAAGGATGGTCGGAGGACAGCCGAAATCGGATGCTCTTTCATGGGAGGTTGTTTGTTCCAGAGGTGATGTGTGATGAAGTCCTTAGTGAGTTCCATAGCTCAGCCTCGGCAGTGCATCCGGGTGTTTCGAAAATGTACCAAGTCCTGAGGGGACAGTTTTGGTGGCCCGGGGTGAAACGGGCAGTGGCAGAGTTTGTGGCTAAATGCATGGTGTGTCAGCAGGTGAAGGATGAACACAGTGTTCCTGGTGGTTTGTTGCATCCTTTAGATGTTCCCGAGTGGAAGTGGGATGACATTTCGATGGACTTCGTCACAGGACTACCCAGAGCTCAGGGCGGGCATGATGCTATCTGGGTAGTGGTGGATCGATTGACAAAATCTTCTCACTTCTTGGCTATCAAGGAGTCAGGACCTGTGAGTACCTTAGCACAGAGGTACGTGGATGAGGTGGTGCGTTTGCATGGAGTTCCGAAGACTATCGTCTCAGATCGGGACACTCGGTTCACCTCACGAGTCTGGAAGGTGTTACAGCATGCTTTTGGCACCCAGCTACGCCTTAGCACTGCTTTTCACCCTCAGATTGATGGACAGATAGAGCGGACAATCCAGACATTGGAGGACATGCTGCGAGCATGTGTTCTTGATTTCGGAGGATCATGGGTACGACACTTGCCTTTAGTAGAGTTTGCCTACAACAACATCTTCCACTCCACTATCGGCATGGCTCCTTTTGAGGCTTTGTATGGAAGACCATGTCGTTCACCCTTATGCTGGGAAGAGGTTGGTGAGACTGGTACTCTTGGACCAGAAGTAGTGCAGAGTACCACGGAGAAAGTCAAGCTAGTGCGGGAGAGGATGAAAGCAGCTCAGGATCGGCAGAAATCTTATGCTGATCGTTGGAGGAGGCCCTTGGAGTTCGAGGTGGGAGATCATGTGTTCTTGATGGTTTCCCCTCGACGGGGGCAGCGGAGGTTCGGAAAGGGGATTAAGCTCTCCCCTAGGTTCATCGAACCTTTCGAGGTGCTGAGGCGAGTTGGCGAGGTGGCATATCAGCTGGCCCTACCACCTCAGTTGGAAAGGGTCCATGACTTCTTCCATGTCTCCCAGCTTCGTCAGTACTTACATGATGACTCTCATGTCATCAACTGGGGAGAGCTAGATGTGGGAGAAGACGCGACCTTCGAGGAACGGCCAGTCAGGATCGAGGATCGCAAGGAGAAAGTGCTTCGTGGACGAACCATCGGCTTGGTTCGTGTATTATGGAGACATGGGGGCCTCGAAGAGAGTACGTGGGAGAGGGAGGCACAGATGCGTGCCCAATACCCCGTGTTGTTTTGAGCTTTGTTCCTTTTTACCTATTGTGGTAGAACGTTTGACCTTTGGCTATGAAATGTACTTTTCCCTTTCCTCTGTTATGTGTGAAAAGCCCCGTCTAAAGGGAAGAGGGAACCCGACCCCTAATCAAGACGCATTAAGGTGGATGAGATTAAACCCGTGCGGGCAAGTCAGTGCCGCCCAAAGCGGATAATATCTTGACATGGGGGAGGGGAACTCCCCAAACCCACATGACCGGGCGGTTTGGCGTGGTATGTTTCTTAGTCCATGACAGGGGAGTGTTTTTAGTTAGCAGAGGTTCACTCCTAAGAGGTATCTTTCGAAGATGGTTGTTCGGACCCTCTCCTTCCTTCTGGTTTGTTGTGATTCTCGAGGACAAGAATCGTTTAAGAGGTATCTGATGTGATCACCCAGACCCCCCCCCCCCCCTTGGTCCCTTCCTTTGCCAAAATCCGGATCCTTAAGGGGTACGGATCGGTGAGACCTATCGGTGAGAGGGATCGGTGAGACCGATCGGTGAGACCGATCGGTGAGAGGGATCGGTGAGACCGATCGGTGAGACCAATCGGTGAGAGGGATCGGTGAGACCGATCGGTGAGAGGGATCGGTGAGAACGATCGGTGAGACCGATCAGTGAGACCGATCGGTGAGACCGATCGGTGAGAGGGATCGGTGAGACCGATCGGTGCGACCGATCGGTGAGACCGATTGGTGCGACCGATCGGTGTGACCGATCGGCGGAACCGGCCGATGTCACCCAGCCTTGCCAAGTTCTTCCAGTAACGTGCACAAAAGCTTAATTAAATACTAAATCGGCACATGAGTCGGTTTAAACCACTCAGCACCATTAATGATGAGTCAAGCCGCATGGTCAACCCACAACTTCCACGTCTTACGCGGTTCGGCGTTTTTATCTCAACCGTTCCTGGCTCTTATAAATTAAGGGTTAGGCCGTGGTTTCCCCCCTTCTTAGATCGTGGCTCTTCTGGTGCATCGGGACCGCCGGGTCGTTATCCGTAATGTTCCGTGCCCCCGTCCTAAACGTCGATCATCTACCAACAAGTAGGGAATTTCTTTCGCCTCTCACTTCTGTGTATCATGCGGGGTGGGCGTTATCTTTTGTTCTCATGAGAAATGGTTGAGCCTTTAAATGAAGATAATAACTGGTTAAAGAAGGGGAAGGGGTTGTGATCGTTGTTTATGCCTTATCTTGTGATCATCCTTTTTAGTTGTGCTGGTTTATGTTTTCTGAAAATTGAGGCCGTTGGTGGTCGTTGTATGTGCACTGATAAATCCCCTCGTGATGTTTTAAGTGGGTTGCTGAATTTGTGAACTCCTGCGGTGAAATTGGTTAATCACGTATATCCGGCTGAATAAGTTGAAAGCACCAGGATCAACCCTTCTGTGATAACTCCCGGTTAGAACACACAGAATTTTGAAATCATGGAGCGTGTTAAATCTTTTAAATCTGAAAATCCCTGACTTGTGTTGGTAGTGGTAGTTGGTTCTTTTCCCTTCGGGCCGTTTGCTGGAAATGTGGGAGGGGATGGGATCCCCTGTTCTGTTTATACTCTCGGTGGCTGTGTGAATTTGGGGATGGGATCTCCTGTTGGTATGGTTTCAGTTTTTGTGAGTTTTTATCACAAATTGGGGAGAGATACTCTGTCGGCAGAACCGAGTGTGAGTGTTTTGGTTGATCTATGCTTTTGACACTTTCCTTGGTTATGCTTATGGTAGTTGCCCAGTAGTGCTTAAAATTAAATGAACATTTTGACCAAACGTGAAACAAGAATGGGACAAATGGTTTTGTGGGCAAGGGTTGTGAATTGTGACTCGGACTCAGTGGTGTTGTGTTCTGTAGGTTGGCTAGGAAAAACCTAAGTTTTGGGTGAGTGTTTGTTACCTATATCTATACTTGTAGCTTTGTGTCTCTTATTCGCGCCCCACCCAAGTTGAGCACTTAGTGCCGAACACCCCCATTTATGGGGGAAGGGTGTTTTTCCCAACACTATACTTAGTGGCTGGTTATTAGCTCCTTTTCTTCTCCCTTTCCCGGATATCCCAAGTATCTTCGGGAAGGCTGTGATGGCCTGAAGTCCATTATTAGCCCAAGAACCATCGGGCAGGGTGTTGTGGTGGTTGGCCAGGTGTGTGCGGCAGGTGGTTTCCCAAGTGTCTTTGAGATGAGGCCCAGGTGTCTTCGGGTGTGGCAGTGGATCCTTTAGCCCAGGTGTCTTCGGGCGTAGCAGTGGTTGTTCTGGCCTAGGTGTTTGCAGGCATGGTTACATGTGACAGAAAGGCCCAGGTGTGTGCGGGCGGGATTCGGCAGTGGGACTGCGTGTGGTTGTGGCCCAGGTGTGTGCGGGCGGGTGTGGCAGTGGGACTGCGTGTGGTTGTGGCCCAGGTGTGTGCGGGCGGGTGTGGCAGTGGGACTGCGGTGAGAATGGCGGGATTGGTTTGATGCGTAGGATGTCTCAATAACCAGTGGGAAAGTGGCGCGGGGTACCCAAACATCGATGTGATCTTATATATATATATATTACTTGACTTGCGTTATTTGGGGAGCGAGCCTTGGTGAGGCCTGGGATGGATAATTGCCTTGTTAGTTTCTGGTTCTTCTCTTTTCTCGCGGGACTTTAGTACGTTCCCCCACATGTGCATGAGAGTCTAGGTTTTCCCTATTGAGTGTACTTGTATGCTCACCCTACGTATATAAAACTGCTTTCAGGTTTCCAGGGGGGCTTCCGGGATCACGCAGGACCTTACTAGCTCGGAATTTTGGAGCAGTTGCAGTTGTTTCTCTTTTCTTTTGGTACTTACCTTGTAGTCACCTTTTGCACTTTGTGGCTTTCACTTTTGAAACATGCATGTGGGAATGGTTTACTTTTGGCTTTACTTTTCTTTCTACCTTGGTGTTGTTGGGTTTTCTCCTCCTTATCTTTCGATCCTATAAAATAAAAAGGGTAATGCCTTCCATTCGCGAGAAATTCCTATACCCTTGGTGCTAGTCGCCACTCCGGGACCTATTGAAGGCGGGTTTCGGGGGTCATTATCTCTCCTTCAACTTAAAGAAGGAAGGGCCTGGAAACCTGCTGACTCTTCCCTCTTTTTGGTGAAGGCGGGTCGTGACAGAATGGTATCAGAGGTATTTTGTGAAGCTTCAGGACAGGTCCTGGGATGCGTGTTGATGCAGCAACAAGGGGTGATCTCTTACGGGTCCAGGCAGCTACGCCCCCATGAGCGTAACTACGCCACCCATGACCTGGAGCGTGCAGCGGTCGTTTTTGCGCTAAAGTTATGGCGGCACTACCTCATCGGGGAATGCTTTGTGGTCTTCAAAGATCACAAAAGCTTAAAGTACATCTTCTCCCAGCGGGACTTGAACTTGCGACAACGGAGATGGGTGGAGTTCATCCAGGACTACGACTTTGAAATCTCTTATACTGAGGGAAAGGGCAATGTGGTGGCCGATGCCATGAGCAGGAGGATGCAGAAGGATGCGGTCCGAGAGTCGGCAACTGCCTGGAAGGCAATGGAGGAGTTGGATTCCTTACACCTGGATGCAAAGATGGATAGTGGCAGAGGATGCCTATATCAGATGATAGTGCAGTCGTCTCTGTTTCGACAAGTGGAAGAGTCTCAGTGGGGAGATCCTGAGGTGGAAGTGTTGCGGGATCGTGTCGATCAGGGGAATGCTCCGGAAGGATGGTCGGAGGACAGCCGACATCAGATGCTCTTTCATGGGAGGTTGTTTGTTCTAGAGGTGATGCGTGATGAAGTCCTTCGTGAGTTCCATAGCTCAGCCTTGGCAGTGCATCCGGGTGTTTCGAAAATGTACCAAGGCCTGAGGGGACAGTTTTGGTGGCCCGGGGTGAAACGGGCAGTGGCAGAGTTTGTGGCTAAATGCCTGGCGTGTCAGCAGGTGAAGGCTGAACACCGTGTTCCTGGTGGTTTGTTGCATCCTTTAGATGTTCCCGAGTGGAAGTGGGACGACGTTTCGATGGACTTCGTCACAAGACTACCCAGAGCTCAGGGCGGGCATGATGCTATCTGGGTAGTGGTGGATCGATTGACAAAATCTGCTCACTTCTTGGCTATCAAGGAGTCAGGACCTGTGAGTACCTTAGCACAGAGGTACGTGGATGAGGTGGTGCGTTTGCATGGAGTTCCGAAGACTATCGTCTCAGATCGGGACACTCGGTTCACCTCACGAGTCTGGAAGGGGTTACAGCATGCTTTTGGCACCCAGCTACGCCTTAGCACTACTTTTCACCCTCAGACTGATGGACAGACAGAGCGGACAATCCAGACATTGGAGGACATGCTGCGAGCATGTGTTCTGGATTTCGGAGGATCATGGGTACGACACTTGCCTTTAGTAGAGTTTGCCTACAACAACAGCTTCCACTCTACTATTGGCATGGATCCTTTTGAGGCTTTGTATGGAAGACCATGTCATTCACCCTTATGCTAGGCAGAGGTTGGTGAGACTGGTACTCTTGGACTAGAAGTAGTGCAGAGTACCACGAAGAAAGTCCAGCTATTGCGGGAGAGGATGAAAGCAGCTCAGGATCGGCAGAAATCATATGCTGATCGTCGGAGGAGGCCCTTGGAGTTAGAGGTGGGAGATCATGTGTTCTTAAATGTTTCCCCTTGACGGGGGATGCGGAGGTTCGGAAAGGGGAGTAAGCTCTCCCCTAGGTTCATCGGACCTTTCGAGGTGCTGAGGCGAGTTGGTGAGGTGGAATATCAGCTGGCCCTACCACCTCAGTTGGAAAGGGTCCATGACGTCTTCCATGTCTCACAGCTTCATCAGTACTTACATGATGTCTCTCATGTCATCAACTGGGGAGAGCTAGATGTGGGAGAAGACACGACCTTCGAGGAACGGCTAGTCAGGATCGAGGATCGCAAGGAGAAAGTGCTTCGTGGACGAACCATCGGCTTGGTTCATGTATTATGGAGACATGGCGGCCTCGAAGAGAGTACGTGGGAGAGGGAGGCATAGATGCGTGCCCAATACCCCGTGTTGTTTTGAGCTTTGTTCCTTTTTACCTGTTGTGGTAGAATGTTTGACCTTTGGCTATGAAATGTACTTTTCCCTTTCCTCTGTTATGTGTGAAAAGCCCCGTCTAAAGGGAAGAGGGAACCCGACCCCTAATCAAGACGCATTAAGGTGGATGCGATTAAACCCGTGCGGGCGAGTCAGTGCCGCCCAAAGTGGATAATATCTTGACATGGGGGAGGGGAACTCCCCAAACCCACATGACCGGGCGGTTTGGCGTGGTATGTTGCTTAGTCCATGATAGGGGAGTGTTTTTAGTTAGCAGAGGTTCACTCCTAAGAGGTATCTTTCGAAGATGGTTGTTCGGACCCTCTCCTTCCTTCTGGTTTGTTGTGATTTGCGAGGACGAGAATCGTTTAAGAGGTATCTGATGTGATGACCCAGACCCCCCCCCCCCTTGGTCCCTTCCTTTGCCAAAATCCGGATCCTTAAGGGGTACGGATCGGTGAGACCGATCGGTGAGAGGGATCGGTGAGACAGATCGGTGAGACCGATCGGTGAGACCGATCGGTGAGAGGGATCGGTGAGAGGGATCGGTGAGAGGGATCGGTGAGACCGATCGGTGAGACCGATTGGTGAGAGGGATCGGTGAGACCGATCGGTGTGACCGATCGGTGTGACTGATCGGCGGAACCGGCCGACGTCACCCAGCCTTGCCAAGTAGTTCCAGTAACGCGCACAAAAGCTTAATTAAATATTAAATCGGCTCATGAGTCGGTTTAAACCACTCAGCACCATTAATGATGAGTCAAGCCGCGTGGTCAACCCATGACTTCCACGTCTTACGCGGTTCGGCGTTTTTATCTCAACCGTTCCCGACTCTTATAAATTAAGGGTTAGGCCATGGTTTCCCCCCTTCTTCGATCGTGGCTCTTCTGGTGCATCGGGACCGCCGCGTCGTTATCCGTAAAGTTCCGCGCCCCCGGCCTAAACGTCGATCATCTACCAACAATTAGGGAATTTCTTTCGCCTCTTACTTCTGTGTATCATGCGGGGTGGGCGTTATCTTTTGTTCTCATGAGAAATGGTTGAGCCTTTAAATGAAGATAATAACTGGTTAAAGAAGGGGAAGGGGTTGTGATCATTGTTTATGCCTTATCTTGTGATCATCCTTTTTTAGTTGTGCTGGTTTATGTTTTCTGAAAATTGAGGCCGTTGGTGGTCGTTGTATGTGCACTGATAAATCCCCTCGTGATGTTTTAAGTGGGTTGCTGAATTTGTGAACTCCTGCGGTGAAATTGGTTAATCACGTATATCCGGCTGAATAAGTTGAAAGCACCAGGATCAACCCTTCTGTGATAACTCCCAGTTAGAACACACGGAATTTTGAAATCATGGAGCGTGTTAAATCTTTTAAATCTGAAAATCCCTGACTTGTGTTGATAGTGGTAGTTGGTTGTTTTCCCTTCGGGCCGTTTGCTGGAAATGTGGGAGGGGATGGGATCCCCTGTTCTGTTTATACTCTCGGTGGCTGTGTGAATTTGGGGATGGGATCTCCTGTTGGTATGGTTTCAGTGTTTGTGAGTTTTTATCACAAATTGGGGAGAGATCCTCTGTTGGCAGAACCAGGTGTGAGTGTTTTGGTTGATCTATGCTTTTGACACTTTCCTTGGTTATGCTTATGGTAGTTGCCCAGTAGTGCTTAAAATTAAATGAACATTTTGACCGAACATGAAACAAGAATGGGACAAATGGTTTTGTGGGCAAGGGTTGTGAATTGTGACTCGGACTCAGTGGTGTTGTGTTCTGTAGGTTGGCTAGGAAAAACCTATGTTTTGGGTGAGTGTTTGTTACCTGTATATATACTTGTAGCTTTGTGTTTCTTATTCGCGCCCCACCCAAGTTGAGAACTTAGTGCCGAACACCCCCATTTATGGGGGAAGGGTGTTTTTCCCAACACTATACTTAGTGACTGGTTATTAGCTCCTTTTCTGCTCCCTTTCCCGGATAGCCCAAGTATCATCGGGTAGGCTGTGATGGCCTGAAGTCCATTATTAGCCCAAGAACCATCGGGCAGGGTGTTGTGGTGGTTGGCCAGGTGTGTGCGGCAGGTGGTTTCCCAAGTGTCTTCAGGATGAGGAACAGGTGTCTTCGGGCATGGCAGTGGATCCTTTAGCCCAGGTGTCTTCGGGCGTAGCGGTGGTTGTTCTGGCCTAGGTGTTTACAGGCACGGTTACATGTGACAGAAAGGCCCAGGTGTGTGCGGGAGGGTGTGGCAGTGGGACTGCGTGTGGTTGTGGCCCAGGTGTGTGCGGGCGGGTGTGGCAGTGGGACTGCGTGTGGTTGTGGCCCAGGTGTGTGCGGGCGGGTGTGGCAGTGGGACTGGGCTGAGAATGGCGGGATTGGTCCGATGCGTAGGATGTCTCAATAACCAGTGGGAAAGTGGCGCGGGGTACCCAAACATCGATGTGCTCTTATATATATATATATATATATATTACTTGACTTGCGTTATTTGGGGAGCGAGCCTTGGTGAGGCCTGGGATGGATAGTTGCCTTGTTAGTTTCTGGTTCTTCTCTTTTCTCATGGGACTTTAGTACGTTCCCCCACTTGTGCACGAGAGTCTTGGTTTTCCCTACTGAGTGTACTTGTATGCTCACCCTATGTATATAAAACTGCTTTCAGGTTTCTAGGGGGGCTTCCGGGATCATGCAGGACCTTACTAGCTCGGACTTTTGGAGCAGTTGCAGTTGTTTCTCTTTTCTTTTGGTACTTACCTTGTAGTAACCTTTTGCACTTTGTGGCTTTCACTTTTGAAACATGCATGTGGGAATGGTTTACTTTTGGCTTTACTTTTCTTTCTACCTTGGTGTTGTTGGGTTTTCTCCTTCTTATCTTTCGATCCTATAAAATAAAAAGGGTAATGCCTTCCATTCGCGAGAAATACCTATACCCTTGGTGCTAGTCGCCACTCCGGGACCTATTGAAGGCGGGTTTCGGGGGTCATTATCTCTCCTTCAACTTAAAGAAGGAAGGGCCTGGCAACCTGCTGACTCTTCCCTCCTTTTGGTGAAGGCGGGTCGTGACAAAACATGTCTTCTAGTGACAGAATTCTTTACTCAGATTGGACACCCTTTTGAGGGAGAAAAGTTTCACTACATTTTAGCTCAGTGTTTAGAGAATATTAGACTCTTTTCTTGAAAATGGAAATAAATATCTAATACTGATCGAATAAAATAAATAATGTTACTCCATGAAACCTCACCAATTCATTGATGTGTATCTGTGAAAATTTTTCGAGTGAGAAGTCCTCTCATATTGTTATTAGGAGTGAAATATTTGTAAGATGTTCTATAATAACCCAAACTACATTATTTCTTCAAAGTTTTAATATATTTTAGTAAAAATGAAAATGGTGAGGTATTCCCATTTCTATATCTTATTGGGAAATGTTTTCATCATCCACTTATAATTTTTTATTTCCTCCTTCACATGCTAACATACCATAAAATATGATGAATACTCAAAGATCTCATTCTTCATATTATCCCACAAATAGTGCTCTTATATTTCCTGATATATCTTTGTGTTTCCTATTTGGATGGATGAGGTTTATCTATATACATTATTCAAATTATCTTTCCTTATATTGGTATTTAATAGTATATATATTCATGACCCAATTATTATGACTCATTATTTATCAATTTTGAATTTCTACGATTTCCCATTTTGGATAGCTTGAATTTCAACATAATCTCTTTTAAAATTATATATCTTATCTAAAATGAATAGTATCATTTGATAAAGGAATGATTAAATGTCATCCTTTATGATTCTCATGTTCATCCTTTAGATTTTTAATAATATTGGATCCTTCAAAATTCTCATAATTGAAAAAATTTCACGATCCTTTCTAATTAGAGCATGTACCACATTATTTTATTTACTAATATAGTAGTAGAATGATTGGTCATAATACTTTATGATATATAACCATCTTCACCAGCTCACATTAACCTCATTCTATGAAGATATATATTTAAGGCACTTGTGATCATTATATATCTCACACATAACCCCATATGGATAATTCCAGTAGATTTTCATCAAGATGACCATAAATTCAAACTCAATATCATGTGTTGGATATTTTTTCTCTTGAACATTGAGATTCCTTGAGGGTCAAGCTATCACTTTATATTTTTTTCATCAGTACAAAACCTAATCCCTTATTAGATGCATCATTTTATACCACTATTATTTCTCCACTTGTGTGTAGTATAATTACCTGTGTAGTGATTAGTATCTTTTTAACACATTGATGAAATATTCACATTCACTAATCAAGAAAAATTCCACTCTCTTTCAAGTCAGCTGGGTCAGTGGATTTGAATGTCATGATAAGTTCTTGGAAAATCCTTTATAATACCCAGATGGACTAAGGAAACTATGTATATCGATTACAGATGATGTTCTAGGCCACTCCTCAATTTAATTTATTTCTAAACGATCCTCAAATATTCCTTTTTGGTAATTAAATTCCCAAACATTGATAATTCCTCCATCCATAACTAAAACATACTATACATTTCATATAGATTATCCTTTCATAAATTCTTTAACATAGTATTCAAATGAACCTCATTATCTTTGTTTCTCTTGGAATATATAATAATATCATCTTTAAATACTACCAAATATTTTTTTGAGGTAATCTTGAAAGACTTTATTTATTTTGTACATAAATATTTATGGAGAGTTGGTGAGTCCAAGGGGAATCACTATGAACTAATATTGTCCATGCCTCCTTCGAAAGGTAATCATGGTAATGTCTTACCCCTTCACTTTCAATAGGTGATATCCGGATTGAAGGTCCACCTTAGATAAATACTTGGCCCCATGCAGTTGATCAAACAAGTTATCTAGCCATGGTAGGTGATACTTTTTCTTTATCATGAAATTTTAATTTCATAGTTATCAATGCAGAGGAATATTGATTCATCTTTCTTCATTATGAATTTGACTGGCAGGCCCCCCGGTGAAAAACATGGGTGTATGAAACCCTCATCAAGATTCTCTTGTAACTACTTCTTTAGTTCTTCTAAATTAATAGTGACCATCAACTAAGGATTATTTTACATTATAATAGATATTCTTATATGTTCAATAGAGAACTCAAACACCCATTGAAAAGTATTAGTGGGAAATTCTTTAGAGAAAACGTCAATGTTGTCCCTTACAATAATAATCCCTTCAAGCATAATCACATCCTTTGTCTCAATCATTTGGGATAGATATGATTTCTTATAATTAAATAGTATCTATTCTTGAGATAAAGATTATAAATTATATTCAACCTAATCCTTAAATTTGTATAGAATTACAGCATTCCTCAGTATGTGAAGATTGATCTCCCTCCCCCAATAGTTGATGTTTGATTTATATTAAGATATAAAATTCATTCCCAATATAGTATCATACTCTAATAAAGGAATATAGATGTGATTTTTATGGAAGATCATTCCCTAAAAATTGATCGAGGGGGAGTTGTAAACATTAGATGCTATAATTTCCCAATTTTTTGATATCACGGATAACATAACCACTATATGTTATAGGTGGCATTTGAATAGTTATAATAAATGAAAACATTTTGAAAGAATGTGTAGAACTATAATAAAAATGTATATTTTCTATTATTTAATAAATAAACAGTATAACAATGACTAAATGATTATCAATATCGACAATAGTAGTAGTGATATGATATCAACTTAATTCATTAGAGGTTTTTGTCATTTATTGTCGCTGACAACCCTTTTATTAAGACATTAGCTCAAATAATTCTTGGGGTCCTAGTAGTTGAAACACTATACTGTGAGATGAGGGTTGATATCAACATTCCTTTATTCTTCCTAATTAATGATATTATTCATATCTATTTGATAATTATTAGCCCCGTGCCTATGTTTTCCACATTTAAAGAATATCCTGGTTCCCTTGAGACAATTCATTGGATATTTTTCATACACATTTGAATATTAAAATTTTCAGTTTTATTTCCTCAATGGGATTTATCTATTGACCCAACCATATTATAATATTATTTTTATTTTTATCTACGGGCCCAAAAGACCAATTAGAATCCCCAATATTTATATAATCTTTATGTGAACAACATAAAATCTCCTCATAGCTATCAAAATATCAAATCATCAATTATTTTTGTTGACTCCACTTTAATATACTAAACAATTAATCCAAATTTCTTTAAATGTTCATGAAATATATAGAGGTATATTTTATAAACATTGTAATTTTTTTCTTATATTCTAGGAAAGGCTCATCTTCCTTTTTTTAGTCTGATCAATTCCCTCTCTATCATAAGATAATTATTTTAAGGAAAATATTCATTGGGAATATTTTCTTCAATCTATAACATTCCATGTAATCAAATTCCTCATTAGACTTTAGGGTTTTTAGTTTTTTCCATCATTGACTAGATTCCATATTAAAATGATAGAGTACCAACATGAATTTTCCTTTTTATGATAATTAAGGGATAGATAATATCTTTTAAATAGTGTTAATAAACTATTATATGAAAAAGGTATCATAACATCTACTAAATGAAGGAGTCATTTTACACATAAATTATTTGACACAAAATTTATCTTTCTTTGGTGAAGGAGGTAATCTCATAAAATTAAACAAATTATTCATAAATTGAGCTAGTTGATTCAATACTGTTCTGAATTTATGACCTCTCGTTCCCATCAGGTTTGGAATATCATTATAGAAATAATCACATTTACAATCACACTAGTTTTTAGTGTTGGTTTTCATATTTTCCACCATAAACTAAAAAATAGAAAGTAAAAAATTAGGGATCTAAAAGCATAGATAATGGGAATATAAAAATAAAATTATAAAATTATAAGGAATAACATATAGATTAAAATTATATCTTAACTTATGATACACAATGTTTTAATATAGGTTATCTATATTGATATAATTATCCATAGGGTTCTTAGCAATGTTTTATTGTCCTAATATTTAAAACATAACTAGATTATTCTATGATACACAATATAGTGACTCAATCCTTTTATTCACATTATAATATGATTTTAATCATAAATAATACAAACCAGCAGACCAAAAATCCTATTTTATTTTAAAGAAATGATTCATAATTAAACAACATTAAACTAGAATAAAATATATTTTTAGTAATCTCTATAATTATCTCCTAAATAACTTTGATCTTATACAAATTCATAGATAACCTGGTGAATATGTAGATAAAATAGGAGAGCTAAAAACTCTATAATGGTGAAAACATGTAATTGAAGCATTGAACAATAGCTAGAAGTAATAACATAATAACATAAAAGGAATCGATCATGAATAATCATAAATTGGAATAAAATAAGGAACATGGATTCATATGATCATGGAAACATAGATTTGCAGATAAAAAATATAACATAACATAAAAATGAGTCATGCCTAAGTTCAAAGATGATATCACATGGTGGATAGTGTCTCATAATAAATTAGGTTTACTCCATAATCCCATATAAAAAGTTTCAAGAGATAAAAATAACCCAATGCATCAGAATTATATTTGGGTTTACTCATCATTATATATACAAGGAAATGTGTTCCACATTAATAAATCAAACATATTGAGTAAACACAAGGGTTAACCATGGAAAGAAATGAGTTTTGTAATCATGTCATTAGGCATTACTAAAGGCCATATAGTAATGGTGTCCCTAAAAGAATGGATTTGAACCAATTTTGGACCCTAATCAATGAAACATAATAATAATTCGTGAATAATGATGCTGAAATTAAGTGAAAATTTTAAAAATTGTCATTAGGATCTTTTAGAAATGTTCCACTTAATTGTTGTTTTGGGAAAATAATAAAGTCTCTTTAAAGAGGATAAATGTATAATTATTTAAATCAAAATATAAATGAACTAAAATGGGGTTTCATTATAAAAGGCGTTATTTTAGAAAATATGGGATTCTAGAAAAATTTTTTTCGAGTGTACAATAATATGTGTAAAAAATAGAGATGTTCCCTTTAATAAGGTTTTTATATTGAGAGGAATTGTGAATAGAACCTTTTAAAACATGTATTTACTTATAAATTAAATATTATTTTATCTAGATATATATTTTTTAAAAATATATTTAGAATATAGTAATATTATATAATAATAATTAACAAATATGTTTAGGCAAAGAGAGATAAATAATTACCCAATTGAAATGTGGAGGTTCAAAGAGACCTCTTACCTTATGTTTGAATGAATTATGAACATGCCATTAATATCCTATATAATCAAATTATATCCATTAATTACGTAATTAATAACCTATTATGAATATATTTAATTTAATATAATTATATTATGTTAATTTATGTCCAGTAGGATGAGTTATCTAGTTCAATTTTGTTGATCTTAGAGCGTTTTTTTCATGGAATCATTGTTTGTTCACTTGTGAATAGTTAGGAATATTATTTTAAAATTGGAATAGTACTCCATAAAATATTTACATGGTATTCATGCACATAATTATGTATAAACTTTCCCATATATTATTTTTTTCTAATATGTGGATGATTTATTTAATAAAACTTTAATAATAATTGTTTAGTTTATTTTGGCTATTTTTCTAACCATCTCAAACTAGTTTAGTATTATTTAATTTAATGGATATATAATATTAAAAGAAGGTGAAAATATACATAATATAATTAATTAGTTCATTTTATACCATTATAATTGAATTTTATCATTCCATGATAAAATCAGTGGAAAAAATAAAACTCATCATTCATGAGCGCATTTGACCAACATACTATGGACAATTGTTTTGTTTTTCAATTAATAAGAGAAGATTTGAAAAGGGTAGGCTATAATATATTACATTATCTATATATAATTCCATTATATAAATGATACAATAATTATTATTCTATTTTGGATGAAGGAGGTGAGGATAAGGTGGATGATGAAATGAAATTAAAGGAGAATGTTTGAGAATGTTTCATCTTGAATATCACCTCCTTGAATGAACCCTAAGGAACATGGAATTAGTAATTTAGTGAGTCCATTAGAACATTAAAATTGTTATATTTTAAAGTATAGGGTTTTTTTTGAAATTTCGAAATATGTAAAGCTTATTATGTGATGGAGAATGGGTGGTGAGGGATGGTATTTATATTGGGAGAAGAGGGGTTTTTTTACTATATACATTAGTTTATTAATTTGGATAAATAATATCAATATTATTTATTATTGTGTGTATATAACACAAATGGTTCATGAAAGTTCAAACTAATGATTTATTATATCATCCATGACTCAAAAATTCATGTTTTTGACAAATAATGTTAAACACCATAAATTATTATATTTCATTATACCAATAAAATTCAAATATTTTAGAAAAAATATAAAAAACTCCCCCAAAATATTTTTGATGAATATATCTTAAAAATATAATCCTTTTAGTGAAAATATTTTTCTAAATTTGAGAAATTTTATTATTAAATAAAATCCTCATTTGTTTAAAAAAATGTCGATTAATATTATAATTGATTTTATAACCCTATAAAAAATTACTTATGGTCCCATGAAATTATATTATCATTATAAGAAAACATAATATTAATCAATAAATCCATTTTATGTAAATACAATTTACATTAAATCATTATTTTTTTTATAATGGTTACTAATTTTTTTGTTTTATAAAAATATAAAGACATGCTTTATTATTTTTAATATTTATTTTCATGTATAATGGTTTAAATATGTTATATTTTAAATTTATGCAATACCCAAATTTTAATTTATACATCCATATCTGAGGATGAAATTCTAACATTCATATTACTATTCTTGAGGGTTAGATTACTATTTTAACGGTCAGGTTTATATTCTAATGTTCTAACTTATAATGTTTATATGGGTTACAAAATTCCCATAAATACCTATTATTCTATTCATTGATTAATCACATCTATTTTATGTAAATTTTATATATAATATCATCTACAAATTTAATATTATATTATTAATATTTTATTTTATTTCTACTTTTTTTTTGTAAGAGTGGCAATTCTAGTTGATCGAGGAGATCCATATTTTACTATTCTTATTATATTATTTTTTATTTGTTGTCCCATTGTTATATTTCGAATTCTTATTAGTATATTTTTCGAATAATTTAATTTCTTTATTTATGAAAATAATGTTTTTTTTCTCTACGTGATGTATGTGCTTTACACTACATGAAATAATTATTATAAGGGAAATTTCATTGATAAAATAATGTGTCATTACACATAATAAATGTGATTACTTAGTTAAAAATACTATAAACATTGTGAAAAATAATTGAATATTTTTAAATATTTTTTAATAGTGAATTTTTATTATAGATTCCGTAATAGTTATCCTATTTTTGAAATCTATAATTCTCTTATGATTATTGATAGTGATAGGGAGTAAATTATAACCTTTTATGGATATATTTTAAAAAATAGAATTATTTATGACATGTGAATTCTTATAATAAGAAAAATAAGTGTTATAATACTTTATATTCATATAACTCTTCATATTTATATGTTTTAACAATTTATTTATGAAATAAAAAATTATATTAAATATGATGACTATGTGTGTCTCTATGTATTATTAATGTCAATTTAGTATTATAATATAACACCTGTTGTATATTTATTTGTTTTTTTAAATATGAATATTACTAAATCAAATAGGTTGTAAACGAATAAAAAATGGTTGGAAGTCAATCATATAACAATATTTTATGAGGATGAGGTTAAATAATTCATCAATTTTACAAAATATATGGCATATGAATATTCTCAAATACATGTTTACATTATTTATTCAATATTTATCACCCCAAATGAGTTTTAAGAAAACAATATCTTTTATAGAATAGATCTATGTTATAAATGTTGGACCAAACATGGGGATAAATTGGATGTAACCAATGACTTGGATAACACTGCATTTTATAGATCATATGATATGATGAAAAATATTATTAATGATGAATATCATATCAAGGATATTATTAAATGTGTAAACATTGATAAAGATCATGTTGATAAAATGATAATGATAGATTAGGATGAACTTAACAATTTTCAAAACATTTTTTATAAGTTGAAAATACATTTAAAGATTCCTTTTTATGCTAGTTGAATTAAATATACAATGTTGTTATACATACTAAATATATACATTATAAAATCTAGAAATGAATAGTGTGAAACCAACTTTACTAAACTACTGTCTCTCCTAAATGGTATTCTCCCAAAAGTTAATGACCTTCCTTTCCCAACATATTATGCTAAAAAATGTTATGTTCAAGGGGTATGATCTATGGAATATTATATATACGTCCAAATTAATGTATATTATTTCACAAGGACCATGAATCGCTTAAAATGCCTAATGTTTGGTATCTCTTGATATATGAAAGATTAATCAATTATTTTAAAATTTATATGGTACTTTCCCATCATTCAATTATTTCGGCACCTATATGGATGTTAAGAGACTGTAATGAAAATTACGTGGAACATACATACAAGAAAACACAATTGACAACCTCATAACCAAGTAGACTCTCTTCTGTAGAATAAAATTGATCATGAGTATCATAAATTTTTAAAATTTTTCAAAAAAATTTATCCCGCGCTATCTAAAGATATATTGAATCCCTTTGGTGAACAAATTATCACTCAAAGTACATGGATTGTTATGTTATAAAATTATAACTTTCTACTGTGGTTATTCATAAAGGTAAAATTTAGTATACTGACCCTATTTATATTAGGACCAAAATAACCATGTATGATATTGATATTTATTTTCTCTCTAGATAAAAGATCTGATGTTAATTTGTTATTCAGGTGTAACATCTTTGGATACATAAAAAACTTAATACTTCACATTGAGATCCATGTTCTACAATATGATAAATGAATTTCCATATTATACAATTTTTTTACGATATAACATTAAATGAATTATAGGGTGTATCATTTTGAATTATTGTACACAGTCAGTTAGGTTAAAGCATTCCTTGAAGTCCATGTTTCTAGAACATCACAAATTTTTACCCCAAAACCCTAAATAAAACTATTGGATGGGTTATTTGTGTGGCTAAATCCTTCTATATTGTATAGATCCACATTGTGGAATCTCTCTAACCATGTGAACCATTAAGTGGACCATCATATCAATGAATAAGGGTGGTGAAAACTTCTCCAAATAACATAATATGAAATCAATTTCCTTTCCAATAGTTGGAAACTTCACAAGGTCTATAACATCACTATATGTAGCGTTAAAAAAGAATCAAATATTTATAAATGTATGATATATATTTTTTTAAAATGAAACCTAATGATATGAACAATAAATCGAGATATTTTATGGATACCCCTCTAGAACATTATAAATTTTTAATATGTTTCAGAAAATATATCCCTCTTTCATGGTATCTATTTTTTCAGAATAGATATTGTCATAATTTCCATTATAGAGAGAGAATATGCTCACTTTTTCATTTTAAATAATAGTTTAATGGTTTCACAATATATTGAAACATAAAAAGTAATTCTTAGGAATTTGAATCCCTCAAAAAAATTAGACATAATATTATTTTGATTTAAATTTTATAGGATCGTTTTGAGGCCATATTTATAAGGATTCAACTAAGGTAGAAATTCAATATTTGAACAACATCAATGTCTAGCCAGAGGACCAAGTGTGTATATAATACCTTACAATGGTAATTTACTTACTGGTTATAAATTATTTACAATGTAAGATGATGAATGTATTTCCATGATGAATAATGGACTTACTCATATGGGGGAAGTGATTTATATAGCTGATACCAAGGATAAAAAATCCAATTTACATGAATATTTCATACTTTGGCATCATTAACCAAATATGGGACTTGAATAGTACAACATTCCAAGTTCTGATTTTTCAATGTTTGTGGGATGAAAAAAGAGTGTAGTTAAAATAGATGGATTGAGATTCATGAAAGTGTATTTCAATAAGTAACGGTATAAGAATGAATCATTCATAAGGTAATGACAGGTAGTAAATTTATTTTGTGACTTAAATACTACAAAGAGAATGTGTTGAATTATTTTTTTATCAACCAAAAACAGTATAAGTTCATATGTAAACTCAATTTAAGATGACCCTTTCATTAGAATGATATAATTATTTTGCAGTGGTCCCAATATAGTGGGGTGATGTATGTTAAATTAGACCAAAATTATGGTATTTGGATATTTTTTATAGGGATCAAATCCCTTCAACCATTAAATAAAAAAAGTGTTTGATAATCAGGTTATTTTTTAATGTATATTGTGTAACCTCATATTTTTATGTTCTCACTAATGCATTTATTTTATATAAATTAAATATTCAACTACTTCTATAGATGATGTATTATACAAATATCAATGATACCATTATAAGGAACATCATATTTCTCCACATATTGATTCTTCCAATCTTGATAGAAATGAGGTTTCAAAACATAATGATGCTACTAATCCTAAACACTAATGTATTGATAGTTTTGAAATTGAGAAAATTTAAAAAGGTGAAAAACTTATGTGTTATAAAAATCTAGACCATCATATAATGATAGTATTAAAGAAAGGTATTAAGGTGTGAATGAAAGTCATAAATTTCAATGTTGAATCGAATGCACATGGCTCACATGTTGACCTAAACATATCCATTTTCATTAGTCACATTAGGTTCACCACATGAATTCAAATTTCAATTTTTGTAGATATGTGGTGCAATATTGTGCTTCTGATGAAGGCATTAATTTGGGAATAGATTAGGGTAACATTATTATAACCTTTTTTTATTTTACTAAAAAGTAATATAATGAAACATTAATTTACTCTTAATTGTCCATTGTATAGTGAATTTATTCTTGATGATGACCAAATTAAACTTATATTAATGGTCAGCGGAAATGATTATAAATCCTTCCATGCAGTTATTATAAATAATCGTGTCTAGTATGATGAAGGGAATGTAAAACTGCACTAAATACATACATATGAACACTTGATAACCCAAGAAACATGGAATATTTCTGTTGGTCATTAGGAGGAGGAAATATTTTAGGTACATTAATAATGGTAATAATTTAATTTTAATTAAATGTTTTAATAAATTTTATTATGATTTTTTAATTTATGAAGCAATAACTAAGTTTAGAAAATAAGCAGTGCACATCAAAACCAATATACCACAATTGAAAAGGAATAATGGGGTATAAATGACTTGAAAAAAGGGTATGTATTTCAAATATAAAGTAATATTCTTATAAATAAGAAAATAATAACATAATTATGATTTATTTATTATATGGATATTGATTAATCAAAATATAATTTTTCTTCAATCCCACATCATGTTTTATTAGAGGAGAATCATGTAAATAAACATGTAATATGAGTATATTCAAACAAACACAAAATATGGGAATAATTTGTGTGTTTAGAATAATAAAAAGTTGTTCTGATTTATATTATTATTACATAATAAGGACAACATGTTTTCCTATAAGTTTTATTAGGTTTAGATGTCAGAATCATCATCAATAGTACCTGATAAATGACTATTTATGTATCCAAAACAATATGGTCATGATAGATGTGTGGATTTCTTAATGTTTCCATGCACAAATTTTGTGGAAATAAAATACACAAGGGGGTAAATATAATAAAATGGATGAGATTTTGACATTATTAAAAGTTATACAAGAATAACTAAAATAACAGATTGTGTTGTAAGAGATGTTATGGAAAATAATCAACGAAAATAAAAGACACAAAAACAAAATCTATATAAAGATCCTTCCCCTGACATCTTTGATGATATCCATTCCCCTATAAGGACATCCTAACTAGTGGTAAAAAAATTACATAACTATTTCTAAAAAATGTGATTTTGGAGGATACCAATACCATTTTGTACTAATAATATATAGAGATAAATCAATATGGATTCATATCTATCAACACTCACCCATTTTGTTATTTAAAGGGGTGTTATGTAAAATATGAAATGATATATTCAACAAAAATACTTCCAAAAGATCACATAAGAGTAGGTATTCATGTATCTCATGAGTTGAGTATCGATATGCCTATTCTCCTTGATGATTTATATGTTACAATTGTCAAACTTTCTATTATAGATTGCATATCATTCTCATTTGATTCTATAATAATAGTCATCTATAATAATGTATATCCTTTCCAAATAATTTCATATGAAATACCTTTAAAAAAAGAACAATTAATGATCCAATTAATGTTTTTACAGATTGATAAAAGTAAGAGAAAACAAAATATTGAATCAAAACAGTATAACGGATCAACCAATCACTTGAAAATACCTTCAAATAATATCTATACCCTTAGATTTCATCTCTTATGTTTATTAATATTACAACTCAACAAAGATACAATATTTAATGATAATAATACATCAATCATTGATTTTTAAGAATAGATGTATAAAAAGGTCATTACAGACTATCTTGGTATTGAGAATATAGATGTAATCCACAATCATGGATGGTTGGGAGTCTCTATTGTAAATGTGTACAAGAGGTGCATTTTTTATTATCATTCTATCTAATAGATAATATACTATATTAATTACAATTAAATACAATTCATATTTTATTCATGTTTATATATCAATACAATGTGAATGGGAAAACCTATAAACAAAACATTGTACTCATTAGTCCACACATCACTTTAATAGAAAATATCTTTAGAAGAAGATAATTTTTTTAAAAAGTGGACCCACTAGCCCTAGTTTTTTAAAATAAACTTATAGATGAAAAAATATAATTAATACCCATGATGAATGGGTAAAACTATATTGTTTAATCCTATTAAATTCATTTCCATTTCTTAAAGTACTTATTCAATTTTGTTTTCAATGAGTATTGGTTGCTCATTCAATCAATTTGGATACTCTAGTGATTTATTTTTTTGATTCACCACAAGGATTACCTATAAACAAACTATAAATGTTAATGTTTATTGATTTTCTATATAATAAATTCAATATTTTACAATTTATATTCATGTTATAAGTTTTATATTATGTTTTAATGAATTTATTTATGATAGTGAAATCTTCTAAATAACATACAAAGTCATGGTATGAGGATGGTCTATGAGTGTATGATGCCTAATAATTTCTATAACTAGATAATTATTAGGTTATGTATAATAATATTTCAGTATAAAAACATTTAAAAAAAATTACTTATTTTTATCAATGTTTATTCAGTGTTCAAAACAAACTAATTGAATGTATTGGGGTTGTTACCTTTGAAAATTTATGAAATATATCATATTCCATTAACAAACATGAATCCTGAAAGTGTAATTTTTAATGATAATTGTTATTTAATTTAGAATATTAAATTTTTGTTTGTTTATTTATATTTTTTTTAATTTTACAAGAACTATAAAAAGTCCTCATAATCCAAAGAGAAAATAGATTAGTTTAGAAACAAGTTAGAAGAATACATATTGACAGAATGTTTATAGGAATCATGAATATGTGATTTCCAATAACATATTTAGTTAATTTTATCATTATTTTACCATTTAATTTTTTATTTAATTTTATTTAAAATTTCATCTAATACGTATTTAGTTAGTTTTCACAAAGAACATTAAGTGTTTTCCTCATCAAGAATTTATTTTTCTACAACTGTTTTGTGCTCAATGAAGAACACAAAATAGTTGTAGAAAAAAGAATTCTTGACCAATATATTGTTAAGAATAAGGCACATAAAAACTCTTAATTCTATTCCCAGACTTGTTTGTTCGTTATTTGATATGGTTATGTTTCGTAGAGTGTGATTTCTATATATAAATGAGTCAAAGTGAATGTTTTCAATTTAAAATTTTCATTTTAGTTAAAAATATAAATCATTCACTTAAAAAAATTCATAAATGCTTCAATTATCTTTATATATTATTAAAATGTCCCACAATTTATTGGTGACGTATATGAATCTACTAAGAATTATTATGGAATATGGTGTATCTGGAATGACTAAATGATAATTTTTTAATTTTAAAAGTAAAATTTTAGTTCAAAACAGGTCTCACTAACTAAAAACCAAGAAAAAAAATTAAAATTATCATGATACTTTAATAAATTTATCCATAAGTCATTTTAAATGTGTTTTAATTATCCACACTTCAATCAGGCACATGGTGTGGTCAGTTTTATTAATACTGTGTTTTGTTATCATAAAGTTACATTTTAGTTCAAAACACATTACACTCACTAAAAAATATTGAAAACAAGCATAGATTGTCTTGATATTTTTGGAAAAATATCTATATGTAATGTTGGAAATGTTGGAATCAACTATGGATTAATCCTACACATGATGTTCCCAGTATGAATCAGAGTGATTATTTTCATTTTAGAAGGGACATTTTATTTCAAAATGTGTTTCACTCATTTAAAACTGAAAAACACACTCATATATTCATGGTACATTATTAGAAATATTTATAGAAAATATTTTACCTTTAAATCATTTATATGACACATGGTGTTCCTGATGTGACTAAAAACACGTGTTTTTATTATTAAATATACATTTTAGATAAAAACATGTTTTACTCGATGAAAATAGAGAAAACACACTAAAATTTTCTTTATATTTTTGAAAAATTATTCATAGAAATTTTTGGATATTTAGGAATCAATTACATGTCAATATAACACAAAATATTCCTTATATGACTTCATGTGTGTGTAATGAGTTGAAAAATATCATTTTAGTGAAAAAATATGTGTCACTCAGTGAAAATAAATGAAACACACTAGGAATGTCTTCAAATTTAAGTAAAATGACACAAAAATCATTTGTAACTTTCAGGAGTTGAAATCAACATAATTCAACACATAGTGCACCTGGTATAACTCAATATTTTCATTATTCAATTTTAAATTGGCCATTTCATTCAAAAGATGAGTCACATTCTTGTAATTGAAAAAATACACTCGGATTGAGGAAAATAAACCACAAGTCACAACTATACATTCTATCTATGCTAATTGACCAGTACAAATATTTATTATTAAATGTTTGTATAGACAGTATCTTGGATGTTTATAATAGTGGTTTCTAAAAAATAGAATTCTAGATAATATTGTACAATTTTTTTTGAACATAGTTGTTATAGTATATGATATACTAGTAGTTTTGAAAAAGAGTTGGTACAACCATCAACCCATATCTTGACCATGTGTCCTCCCCTCCTCCCATCTCAATCCCATATAAAAAACCTATGAATTTCTTTCCATTTTCTCCCCCATTTGCGTATGTATCTCTACAATATGTGTTTTGTTTCCATTTTTCTTGAACATCATATAAGGGAGTTCCAAATATATCATCTCTTATAGAAAAAATCATTTTCCTTTTTAGGGTTAAAACACTAACCTCTATTATCTTATTTCAAAATACACCATGATTCATTGAACAAGGATATTTTCGATTCTATTTGTTATTTTATTATATTTTAATTTTAATTATTTGTTTTTTATTCATTAAATTTTGTTAATTTACACTTATATATTAATACAATATAAACCTATTATTTTGTCTGATATATGTGGTGAATATATAATTATTGATTCTAATAATTTTTTTTTATTTCTAAATATATTATGGGTATGAATTTATTCATTTAGGTTATTTATTTTAATTATTTATATTAATAATTTTAGGTAATGACCATGTATAGATTTAAATTGTATTATATTATTTGAATATATACAGATTTGTATTCTTTTCATAAAATTTGAATATGGATGGAAATTTTTGGTTAAAAGAACATATTTTATAAATTATATAAATTAATTTGGAAAAAATCTATATAAAGGTTCAATCATTTTCTTCTTATATGTCTAAAGAGAGGTTTTTTTATACCTTATTCTTTGTGTGGGTTGTTTTGAGTAAGAATTTGTAATGACCTATTTTTTACTGTGAAATTAGTTAGTTTACCACTAACATAATTTATTATTGAACAATCTCAAATAATTCAATGTTTTTTTGTTACATGGGATATTTATAATTCTATATATATAATGGTTAATGTTTGATATACATTTTTTTCTTACATATTATAATTCACATATAGACTATATTTTCAATTATGCCATTCATATATTTTTTTGTGCAGTATTATGTACAGTTATTACTCCTTAACATAATGGAATTCAATTTTATGGTTATATATATATATATATTGTTATATATATAGTATTTTGTTATATATATAGTATTTTTTGTATTTTATATTAAAATTATCATGTTGACTAGTTTTCAGTTATGGTTTTATATAAATTGAAAAATTATAATTTTACAGAAATATATTTTTTATTTAATTTAAATATTATTTCATTAATTTTTTGAAATTAAATATAACAAATTTTTAATAGAATTGATAAAATTTGATGTATCAAACTGATTAGATATCCAGTTATTTTCAAAGCAAGCTGGTCAATATTTTTTAATGTTTAATTTAATGAAGATTTAGGTAAATGTATTATACACTTCTCATATTATAATTATGTTAGAATATATTGGTTATGTATAGAATAATATAGGTACCATTTAATTTTTTTTTCAAACAAACTATTATGTTTGGTATCAAAATGGGCAGAAATGTTAGCCTCAAAATTTTTATGATCTAAACGAGAGTACTGGATTAGAGAATTTATTATATAAATGGTTTCCATTTATTCGTCATAAGAATATATAAAGTATTTAAATGCATGGAAAAAATTATACAAGTACATATGGTGCATATAATGAATATGATGATGTTGACAGGGTGAAAAAAATTAAAGGACACAAATACGACTCCAGTATATCAGTAATGTGGGAAATGAAAAATGGAAAATTTTAATACAATTGTGTCATGGAAAAACCAAGAATGGAATTTCTAATACTTCCATTAATTATATTATTACTTTTAAGGACTTTTTTCATATGCTGCAGATATTCTCTCAAACCCTTATATGTAATGGATGTTAATTGATAATATTTTATCTTGTTCAAAAGAATGCATCATGTTTTGGGAGGAATCCACTTGCATAAATGATTATTTAAAAAATGGAACATGTTAATGGAATCAAAATACAGGTGGAACACCATCTCATGTTCCATAAAAAGTATTGTGGAACATTCCATTGATTTCAAAACAACAAAATATTTCATGTCTCATTAAATATCAGTAAATATGTGATGTTATGATACATAGATAAGTAAAGATGATGCTGTGTTTTTCCATCCCATTGATGTATTAGCATGATGATTATTTGATTCTTGATATCCTGATTTTGTATCTAGGGTGGATAATGTATACAAGGGTCTATCATATCACAGTTTTAATTTGTTTGGTCAAATTATTACTTTTCATATCACATGTCCATTTTTCATACAGATTTATTACCTTCTTCCATGGATATGTATTAAAATAATTCTCACTTTCTTTGTTATAATCATATTTAGACCTTCTGATCCCAAAAATGAAATAAAATTATACCTGAAACCATTAATTAAATTGTTGAGGATATTTTGAAGGTGGACGTTCTCACATATAATTCTTGTTCATAATAAATATTTCATATGTGTGTTATGATTTTGTGAATGATAAATTTTTTAAATTCTTATGAAATGATGTTTATATAGAGAATAAAGGGAAAATGAATCTTTCTAATGAATCCATCATATAAGAATAATCATTGATGTTTTTAAAATTCCATGGAGTCTAATATCCCACCCTAATAAATGTATATAAATGATGTTCTTAATCAACTACATGATGAAAGGTTTTCATTCGAGAAAGGTCAGGTGAAACCAACAAATAAGGAGGACGTTTACAGTAAATCTAATTAAAATTAGAAGAATAAAATTATATTCTTTGAGTTTTATTATTAGACAACCAATTTTTATGTCCTTATTTAAACATAACCCACATTTAAAAAATACAAAATGATGCTTTCTATAATTTAAAATATTAATAATAATACAATATATGATTTATAATCATAGTGTAACTTGAAATATTGGGATGTCAGAACATAATTCCATATTATGTGTATCAGTAAATATTAATAGAAAGTTTCATGTTCTTCTTTTTTTATAAAACTTTTAGAAAAATTATCAATTTATGGAAGTACTAATTAGTATCATGGCACCAAATGATTATTCAAACAACATATCAAACTAGTAAAATAGATGATATTTGAAGCTAAAATATTTGAAGGCACTTGATTATCACATCCTTATTCAAGAATTGATTCTAATAGAAAATGATTATACATTATCCAATAAATTATAGGTGGAAGAATATCAATTGTGAAATTTTAATAGTGATATTTTCTATAAAAATTTTTCAATGAATATTTTGGAAAAAAAATTATAAGAGGTGCCGTAATGTTTTTATGAGTTCGTGAAATTTTTTCATCCATTATTTTTCACATTCATGTTGTACCAAAGTGTCCATATTCTAACTGTAATAATTCTTAGAGGACCTATTTATTTTTATTGAATGTATCCAACTGAAATAAATATATACACATCATTGTATTAAATTAAGAATAAGAATCATCTTTATGGTTCTATTGTGAAAGGTTACTTGGATCTAGAATGTATATATTTCTATTTAATTTATTTTTATTATGTGACAATGATATATAACCATATATTGAGGAATGAAGATGTGTAGTATGGGAAAATTAAACCCTGTTTTATATCACTTCCTTGTATAGGTGGATGGTGTGTCATTGATGAAGGAGATCAACCACGCAGAAGAAAAGACAGTACATGAAATACCTTTGAAAAATGGTTCGCGGGTGGCTTGCGGTTCATGGCGGTATAATGATCGGTATGCGGTGATGGATAGATTTAAGATTTGGTAAATATAAGATTAGAAGACTATTTGGGTATATTTACCTATATAAGAATCACTAATCCCACCAATTAAAGTTGAGACTGAATATTCTTAGAGAACATATTTTTTTTCTAAGATTTCTATATGGTCTGAATGAAGTTCACGAGGAAGAATTCGGCGAAATATGAATGGGTTCACATGGAAGAAATTCAACTGAAGGTGTTTTCGAAGATTCTTAACCCTCAATGGAACAATCTGTACATGGAGGTGGAATGTTTAGTACGTGTGAGAGAGAATTCGAAATGCGGTAAACGGAGGGGGGTCTCTGGTACGCAGATTTAAAGATAGTCTGCAAACAAGTAATAGTTTGCGGACATAGGGTAGTTCACAAAGGTGGAGTGAAGGATGCAGTACACGGAGGCTGTACCGGTTTGCAGAAGTCAAAAAAAGTACACCGAGTGGTTTTTTTCATAACAAACCTGGTACTCAATACTTGGGAGATGAAGGTGGGTAACTATTTATTAAAGGAAGATTTCAAAAGCTTCAAATCAATTTTGGAAAGGATTTTTTGGTATCTAGTAGTACCCAAGAAGATGGACGTTATCTATGGGGGAAAATGTAACTTCAACATAGAATCTACATATAGTTATGGATGCATAGATGAATTCAAATAAAGATACCTACATGTCTTAAAACTGTGTTTGACCTATAAGTCGATAAACTATGTGTGGATTCTCTCCAAGAGCAGTGATCGAATAAAGAGGAAGAGGAAGTCCTTTTCCATTAGATGTGAGACAAAGAAATAGGCGTATGGATTGAATCTTGGTAATGTCGTAAAATACCCTAACCTTGTAAAGGAAGTGATCATGGGAATAAAAGATCTATCCCAGACATTATACTAATTATTGGTTTTGATCCTTCATGAATTTAGTGCATCATCACATCACCGTTGTATGCATCTTGTACATTTCCTAGTGAGGGTGAAACAAGTAAAAATTTATGTGTAATGTCCATGATTTTATATATGGTTATATATTGATATGGTAGGAATAGAGAATTGAGTTTTTTCTATCAATAAAACAAGATCAAAAATAGATACAGTTTTAATCTTCCATACCATGATTTACCCCCCCCATCTCAGTGTATTCGACCTAGTAATCCAAACAATTTGTATTAGAGGGAATGGATGAAAGTCAGTGGTTATCTATAAAGAAAATGAAATGGATGTGGTTAATAATAAAGGAATTCCGATCACTGATAGAAATAATTTTCAACTATAGAATAATCAGATGTAGTACTACATCCAATCAGTATCGATGGGAATCTTCATAGTAGCTATGCTCGGAATATCAGCTGACATTAATAGTGGTGCTCTATCAGAAGCCGAATGATGGTAATTGGATGATGATGCTAAAAGAGATCAATGATTTACTAGGATCCCTATAAAATGAAATTTTAATGATAGTGATGTCCTATAAAACATAACATGAAATGTGGGAAAATTTGTTAAACATTTATAAGGGAAAAATGATTGAGAAACAAAGCTCTAGATCCTATGGAATAAGTATAAGCATCTCAGAATGAATCCCAATGACACTATTTATAAATTTTTAGATAGGGTAAATATTTTTTGTAGAAGACATATGGGGTCTTGGAGAAGTCATTGATGATACAAATATTTTGAAACGTATCATGAAGAAACTTCCTCCATAGTTCAATCTGAAAGATTCAGTGTTGGAAGAAAAAGACCAGAAAGAGATCATAGTAGGTAACCTAAACAATATACTTTAAAAATATGAAATGAAAAATGGTGATAATGATATTGTGGAAAGAGGAGAGTCCAAGGTGTGGAATTCAAGGCCATGTAGAATATCTCTATCAAAACAATTACTAAATAAGACTATATGGATAATGTCATGTCATTTCACTCCTCCAATCTAGAAAGAATAAAATATGAGTTCAAAGGTAAACATCCATTTGCATGCTTTCGATGCGGAAATATTAGGAATTTTTTAGCAAAGTGTCCTAAAAATTTTGATGATGAAATTGAAGAAAATGATGAAATTCCCCAAAAAAGGTATTCATCAAAAGAAAAAGTGGCGAGAAGTACTAGGAATAAGTTCTTTAAAATAAAGATTTAGTTTTACGAGAAAATAAATGTTCCGAAGAATATGTGGCAGAAGGGTTGGAGGACAGAGAAGATAAAAAGATAGTTCATAGATTTTCAATTGTCAAAAATTCATTAGAAAGTGAGGAATGTGTTAATGAAGAAGGATAAATTGAATGACGAGTTGAACTTCATGCTGAATCAGAATCTACAATGGAAGAGGAAGATATTTTGAGATCTAAAACAATGAAAGTTAACAAAGTTGTTCATCACACCAAAACTCTTTATACAACATCAGGTAGAAAAAAATTGGTGTTGAGTGTAGAAATTGAAAAGTTGAAGGCTCCAATGCTATAAATCCCTGAAAAGGTGGTTGAGTACAAACTCAATGTTGAAGAACTGAAAATATATATTGGTTTTTTGACTGAAACTCGAAAATACCAAATCATACATATCAAAAAACTAGAAGAGGAATTCATCAATCTAATATGAAAAATGTACGATATGGATAAACTACTAACTCTCAGTTCGATATCATGAAATAATATCACATAGACAATAAATAAGATGTGTTTTGAGCAATGTGGTCTAGAAAAATAGAAGAAACAATCAATTATGAATCATATGTCTTGTATGGGGCTTGATCTAAATAAATTAGTTATGGTTCCAATCATACCACAATCACACACTCCAGTATTGAAGATTGATTTGGGTACAAAGTAGAATCAAAAGATCCAAAGATCCAGAGGAAAAAATAGTGGCGCATCATTTCCACATAAGAATTTACATCACAGAAGATGTTATTTTTTTGAAAAATGGGACACAATGATAATGTATGTTTCATGGAAAAATGGTTCCCAAGGGAACAAGACCAACAGAGGTGGTCGTATGGAGCTCAAAATTCATGGTCATTATTTGATGGTCATTGTTTTAGGAATAAATGACTCAGAAATATAGAAATATATCTCACATAAAAAATGTAGAGATATGTGATGAGGCTAACTAAATATTCTCATAAGAAACAACCAAATGTATCTTCAAAAAATATAAAAACAAAAAATAGATGTTCATATTTACAGGTTTAATCTGGTCTATCACATTCTGATAGAGATCTAGATTACCATTCCAGGTCAGATACGAATCCAAAAAATGGGTTAGGACAAAAAGGGATGAACAAGATATTGTTTCTGAAATTGCATTCAAGGAATTATATCGCACTAGGATATGGATCATTAATAGTGGACACACTTCCTACATAACAGGAAATAAAGATCTAGTGACTGGAATTAGGTATGAGAAATAGGGTATCATAAAATTTGGTAATGATGAAGGATTGAAAATTATTGGTTCAAAAATATCCATGTTTAGAGGAAAAGACAAGAGACATGCAGACGTATTAGTTATTGATGGGATTTTTCACAAATTATTTAGTGTCATCTAATTGTGTGACTCAGAGAATGTCATAAGTTTTTCGAAGAAATTTTGTATCATCAATGAAAAGGATGGTGATGTTTTGTTGTATGTAATGTGTAAGAAATGGAATCTATACCTCATTAGTGGAGAAGAAGATATGTTCTTTCTGTCCAAGGATAATAAAATAAGTTATGGCATAAGCGTATTGTCCACATAATCCATGGTTACTTGGAAGATTTGGTGAATTATGATACAGCCCAAAATATCCCTTGATTGTCACATGATTGTACTCATATGTGTGATGCCTGTCAATAAGGGAATATCATTCGAAGAACATATATGTTCAAGGAACAATGGAAGTCATGATTTCTTGAGTTGGTGCATATTTATGTGTGTGGGAAAATTTATCCTAGGGATATTAATGGGAGAAGATATTATTATCTCTTCATTGATGAATATTGAAGAATGGTATTTGTATCAAAAATCACCCACAAATCTAAAGAGTTAAATTACATTAAAAGATATCAATGAGAATGTGAAATGCTTCTTGGTCTGAAAATTCAGATGAATCAATTAGATAAAGGAATAGAGGTCCAAAATAGTCAAACAGAGGATTATCTATAGAAACATAGTATAAGGAATCATGTTTGTGAAGTATGCACTACACAATAGAATGGAGTTTTCGAGAGAAGAAATCAAATTGTGAACAACATGGCTAGAACAATGCTCATTGAGAGAGATCTTCTGTAGATGTTTTGGAATGAGGTAGTGATGACAGCAGTCTACACATCATATAGATCCTTATTGTTCCCAAAAGATGGGTAGACTCTATATGAGATGTGGTATGAAATGAATCCATAATTGAAATATATTCATTTTTTCAGAAGTAAGTGTTTCATTCTCAATAAGGAGAAACATAGGATGTTTGAATCTCATGGAGATGAATGAATATTTATTCTATACTCAATGAAAATAAAAGCGTATAAAGGCATCAATAAGTGGATAGAAAAGATAGTTTAAAGTCACTATGTGACTATAATAGAGAATGACTAGAATCTTCGGAAAATAACTGATCAAACACAGGAGGATTGTGATTAAGAGACGAACAGATCAGGAGATGCTCCAACTTTGGAGAATGATTAAGAAGAATAATTAGATGATGAAAATAAATCAGCTTCTACCCAGAGACCGACGAGATGATCTGAAATTGACATGCAGAACATAATTGGTCATCAGATAGCACTAGTATAGATAATGAGAATTAAGTCTCAGTAGCATGAATCATTATTATCACAAGTGGAGCCTAAAATATTTAATGAAGCAATTATAGATGAGAATTGGGTTCAAGTAATGATTGAGGAGCTTGACCAAATTGAGAAGAATCATATGTGGGAAATTGTTTTAACACCAGCAAACAAGAATGTCTTACAGACAAAATGGGTATTTTTGAAACAGTATGAATGAAGATAGTGTTTTAATTCGTAAAAAATCATCCCTTATATGGAAATATTAAAAAAATATAGAGGGTATAGATGTTGATGAAAAATATTAACCTGTTGCAAGGTTGGAGACAATCAGATTACTCTAGTCTATAACAGAAAAAATAATGTTTAAGGTATTTTTGACGGATGTTAAGTCATAATTTATGAATGGAGTCCTAGAAGAAGATGTTTACATTGAGAAACTATATGGTTTTCACATCCATGAATATGAGAATGGAGTTTTTGAGCTGAAGAATGATTTATATGGTTTGAAGAAAGAACCGAGAGATTGGTATTCAAGGATTGATCAATTTCTAATGAATCTTGGTTTTCAACATGGTGGAGTTGATTACAATCTATTTTAGGACAATGAAAATAGTCAATGAATGATGGTGTTGCTTTATGTTGATGACATAATATTTGGTGGCTCAGATGAAGAAAAATGCAAACAGTTTTCTGAATTCATTAAATAAAAGTTCAAAATAACGATGATTGTGGAGTTGTCATTGTTGGATTACTCACGTATTAATCATGTTTTAATGATAACAAATATTATTCAACCTAGTTAACTACTTTAAATTATACCCAATCGTATGTATTTATGATTAATGTTTCATAATGACTTAATAAGAGCCATAAAAGATCTTAATAGCTCTACATTATGTTTACCTAATTTATACTATCTTTGCACAACTTCCATAAGGTCTTCTTTGAAAAATGATTAAGTCTAATCCTTGCAATTATCATCATTATTTATGTCTGAACATAGTTACATGGAAAAGACATAGACACAGTGAGTCTTCCATTGGAAATGTCTTTCTATCACCATGATGAAAGACACCATGAAACAATACACCATGAAGGAAACACCGTGAACAAGACACCGTGAAGAAGACACCGTGAACAAGACACTGTGAAGCAAGACACAGTAAAGCAGACACCGTGAACAAGACATCATGAACAAGTCACTGTGAAGCAGACACCATGAACAAGACACCGTGAATAGGACACCATGACTGTGAGACACCATGACCATGAGGCACCGTGACACTTAGAGACCATGATCAATCTAGACACCATGTGAAGGAGACACCATTTCCATGACTTACTGTTACACTGTTTATTAAACTCTTTTTATAGTCTTTAAATTTAACTTCTAACGGTAATATTTGATGATTTTAATACACTAACATAATTAATGTTTCTTTGTAGACATATCATCGGATAATACGAGGTACAAGGTGCAGAATACATGAAACCTGTCGCCTCCAACACATGAATTCTAAGATTAAAGAGAAGTGTGGTCGGGAATCATTGTGCGTGATAAAAAAACAAAAATAAAGTCCGTGATCATGATAACGATGAAGATACTCAGAGCAAGTTTTAAAATTAAAGGCACACTTCATGCAACTTGACACTGCTAAAGAACACACAAAGCATATTTGAATCATAGAGAACATATTCTCCCTATTAAACCTTACGAAGAACACAAGATGAATCACAACACTCTGTTTTCCATAAAACATCTAGTGAAGGACTCAAAGCTTCATCTGATTCAATCCAAAGGTGTCCAGAGCTGAATTGACATCACACTAGATAATTATAAGCTCATCTCCATATTATTTCTCTGTTGTGATCATTTCTATTACATTACGAGCTATGTGTGTGCTTCTCTCTATTTGGGCACACACTGAATCCTAAGCTGAACTGGTGGATAGTGAAATCCTCACACCAAACTCTTTATACCTCTGTGTATCCCAAGTATAACTGTGGTAGTGGTTTGAGTACCTAGACAGTGTATGTGCTATTGTTGTTTCTTTCCCACATAGAACTATGGTATAGGTCTGGGGACCTGGAATGTCTATGTACTATTGTCAATCCTGATCTAGGTTGTGGATCAAAGTTATATATAAACTGTGTGAGAGGACTAAGTCTCAGCTTGAGACTAAACCTCTTGGTTAAAACTGATGTGCATCTTATTTTAATTTAAATTAGCTTCAATATTCTGCTGCAAATTAATGGGACATTCAAATCAGTTTTAAAGTAACTCTGATAGTTGAACTAGCAAGTTTTTGTAATTATTAGTAGCTATTAAGTTAGTTTCAAAAGCTAACATAATCATAAGATTATGTTAACTGAGAAACAATCAATCATTGATAAACTAATTGAACACTTACATTCATTATAAATTCACTGTAGTTTAACTTGTTTTATGAATTAGGGGATTTCAATATAAATATATTAAACAGAAATTTTTAATAGGAACCCAATTCACCCCACTCTTGAGTATCCACTCCCACAAACATTTGGTATCAGAGGCTGTTTATTAGGATGTTTTATAATCTTATTCAACTGTGATTTTAGTTGTATCTTAATGATCTTAAATTTCTTTTATTTCTAAATCTTTATCTCTTTAAATACATTTGATAAAATCTAAATATGTATAACAAATTAGATGGTGTATCTACCAACATTCCACCATTCATTAATGCTGTCAATTATGAACAATGGAAAATAAAAATGAAAATTCATTTAGAAACTATGGGATTTGACATTTGGACTTCTACAGAGACTCCTTATAAGATTCCAGAATCTGTTAGAACTATTTGGGATAAACCTACAAAAGCTACTTACAATAATAATTGTAAAGAAATGAATGCCCTTCATTGAGATTTAGGAGATGAATTATTTAATCAAATATCTATTTTTAAGATTGCTTATGAAATTTGGGATACTTAGGTTGTTTCCCATGGGGGAACAACTAATGTGAAGGATATGAGACTAAATAAATACACTATTAAATATGATAATTTTAAAATGAAATCTGATCAATCTATTTCTAATATGTATCTTAGGTTTAATGAGATAGTTAATACAATGAGATCACTAGGAAAAGTTGTTCCAGTAAAAGAGAAAATCATGAGGATACTAAGATGTTAACCAGAAAGATGGGGAGGAACCTCTATCTCTATACGAGATTCATGTTACTTTGGAAAGCTACCAGTCAAAGAGCTGATTGGTAAGTTGATAATGTATGAAGAAAATCTAAAGGAAAAAAAGAGGAAGATGATGAACCTAAAAAGAAATAAGTGGAATTTATGTCTACTACCTCAAATATTAATTATAAGTATAAGGTTCACATACTTATCAAAAGCTCAAAAAGTGAAGGTTTATATTCATATAGTGATGAAGAGATGGCTCATATAGACAGAATATTCATGAAATTCTATAGGAAGAATAAATTTTTCAGAAAATAAAATTATAAGGATAAGTATGACCAATGAGGGAATTGGAAGAGAGATTGGAAGAAAGTAGATAAAGATGATGAGATAGTCTGTTATTAATGTAAAAGAAAGGGGCATGTCAAAGCTGACTGTCCAAAATTGAAATTTAAGAAAAACTATGACTATAAGGATAAGAAATTCAAGAATGCCATGAATGTTACATGGATTGCTTCTGAAGATAAATAATGTGTATCTGAAGCTTCTGATCCGAATGAAAAGAATCATTCCAACATGTGTTTCATGACTGAAACATATAAGATAACACTTAATTCCCCTATGCATAGTGATTATAATTCTGGAAATGAATGTGATTCAAATAATGATGATAACATGTCTAAAAATGAATTATTTGAATACTGAAATATGTTGGAAGAATCTTGTAATGAGTTGAAGGATAAGTAAAAATCATTAAAAAATAGTATTCCTTGACTAGTACTGTAAAACCAGATCTTAGTTTAGAAAAGGAAAATAATGCTCAACTATTAAAGGGGAATACTGGACTCAAATTGACTAATGTGAAACTTAGAAAAGTCTTAGAGAAGTTCACAATTGGAAAGAACACTCTAACTCAAATTCTTGGAAAACAAGTTGCACCAAATTATACTACTGGTTTAGGATACCAACCTAGACAGAGACAGTTTGTTAAAAATAAATTTATTTCAAAATCTGGACAGTATGCTGCTAGTTAAAATTCTGGCAGTTCTTATGATTCATCTAGCTATTCAAATTCTTATAGATGAAACAATGTTTATTTATCATCATCTTTTGAATCTATTAATTATTGGAAACCCGTTAGACAAATATGGGTGCCTAAAGTGTTACTTGCTAACCTTTCTAGACCTAAGAAAATATGGCTACCAAAATTATCGTCTGTCTAAATTTGTTTTGTACGAAATTTTCTTGAAAAGTTCTTGTAGGAATATATGGTAAATGGAAAGTGTATGTTCAAGGCTTATGATAGGATACTACTCATTATTTAAGAGATTAATCAATGTTGATTGAGGAAATGTCACCTTTGGGGATAAATCAAATGGAAAAATCATAATCTTAGTCTAGATTGGTAACACTAATTCAATTTTAATTTCTAATGTACTATGGGTTAAAAGATTAAAACACAACCTGGTATGTATTTCTCAGTTGTGTGATGATGTTTTCAATATAAAATTTGAAAATGATTCATGCAATGTTTTTAATTCTAAAAATGTTTTGGTATTTACTACATTAAGAAATGAAGATGTATATGTTGTAGAATTGAATTCTTTAGCTAAACAAAATGTTACTTGTTTAAATTCTTTTCTAAAAGAATCTTGGCTATGGTACAGAAGTCTAGGACACTACAATGTTCCCTCACTTAGAAAATTGACTATGAAATGATTAGTTGGAGACTTACATAAACTGCAATTCCCACTTAAGAAAGTGTGTAATCCTTGTTAAAAGTGAAAACAACCCAATGTTTTCTTCAAATAAATGAATGAAGTTTCTACTTCTCAACCTCTCGAGTTGGTTCACATGGATTTTTTTAGACCATCAGATATTCAAGTCTAAATGAGATGCACTCTGTTTATATTCTTATATATGATCTTTCTAGGTACACTTGGGTATACATTCATTGTCACAAAAATTGAATCTTGTTATTATTTTATCAAATATTCCCGGTCTGTAGAAAACCATAGTGGACTTAGGATCAAGACCTTGAGAAGTGATCATGGTCATGAGCTTGAAAATCAAGAGTTTGAAACTTATTTCTCACACAATGGATATATTCACAACTTCTCTGCTCCTAGAAAACCTCAACAGAATGGTTTAGTAGAAAGAATAAATAGGACTCTTCAAGAGAATTATAGGACAATGCTCAATGAATATGATTTTACAATTTACATTTGGGCTGAATATATTAATATAGCTTGTACATTATCAATGGAGTCTTTATTAGAATAATTCTTCAAAAAAAATCTTTATATGCATTGGAACTATAGGAAGCCTAAGGATAATTACCTTATAGTTTTTGGTTGAAAAGTTTTTATCCATTAGACTAATGATAATCTTGACGAATTTTCTTCCAAAAGTGATGAAGAAATTTTCCTAGGTTACTCAATCTCGAGTAAAACCTATATATTATTCAATAAGAGAACCAAATGTGTGGAAGAATCAGTACACATAAAATTTGATGATACTGATCCAAATGAACCTAAGACCCCTCTGGAAAATCTTTAAAAAGATATTCCCATTCAGAACCATAATGACAAAAACACTGAACCAGTTGTTAAGACAACCGGTTTTGGAAATTTTCCAAAACCTGTATCGGTAGAACCCAAACCCGTAAATGAAACTGAAATTTCTATCCCTACCTTTTCTAGACCAACTAGGACCCTTAAAACCCATCCTTTAGATGTTGTAGTAGGATATTTAGATAGAGGGAGAAAAACTAGAACTTCTCTGAGAAATCAGGTTGAACATCAAGACTTTGTTTCACAGTCAGAACCTAAAAATATCAATGATGCTATCAATGATGAATTTTGGGTAATGGTTATGCAAGAAGAGTAAAATCAGATTGAAAGGAACAATGTTTTGAAACTTTTTTAAAGACCCAAGGACCCTTTCACTATAGGCACTAAATGGGTATTAAAAAATATGGTATATGAAGCTGGTAACATAGTTAGAAACAATTATAGACTAGTTTCACAACTCTATAGTCATGAATAATGAATTGACTATGATGGGGCCTTTGCACAATATCCAGATGTGAAGCCATCAGAATCCTGCTTGCCTATACTGCACATTTTAATTTCAAACTATCTCAAATGGATGTTAAGAGTGAATTCGTAAATGGGTATATAGTTGATGATTTTCTTTGTTGAAAAACAACCTAGATTTACAGACCCCCATTTTCGAAATCATATTTTTAAACTATCAAAAGCTTTATATGGTTTAAATAAATCTCTAAGAGCTTGGTATGGTAGATTGGGAACTTTTTTTATTTCCAATTGTTTTAAAAAATGAATAGTTGATCCTACCATTTTTATAAAATGAATTTATAATGATGATTTAGTTATACAAATCTATGTTGATGACATTATTTTTGGATCATAGAAAAATTCATTATATGTTGATTTTTCTAAAATGATGAAAAAAGAATTTGAAATGAGTTTAATGGGAGAACTCAATTATTTTCTTGGATTTCAAGTTATTGAAAAAGAAAATGGTATTATTTTAAATAAATATAAATATAAAAAGGATATTCTAAAACGTTTTGGATTGAATATCACTAAAAGTAGTGATAATCCCCTGAGTACCACTTGTAAGTTGGATCTTGATGAAGATGGAAAATCTTTTGATCAAACCACTTATAGGGGAAAGATTGGAAGTTTACTCTACATAACATCTATTCGTATTGAAATTATATTTAGTGTGTTTAAGTGTTCTCATTTTCACGAAAACCCTAAGGAATCTCATTTAAATGGTGTAAATAGAACTTTCAAATACCTCAAGAATACCCCCAATCTAGGACTGGTTTATCCTAAAGGACAATAATTTTAATTTTTTTTTTATTTTGATGCTGACTTCAGTGGCTATAAGTTAGATAGAAAACCCACCTCTAGAACATGTCACCTTTTAGGGAAGTAACTAATATCATGGTGTAGTATGAAAAAAATATTATTGCATTATCTACTATAGAAGATGAATACATAGCTACTGGAAGTTTTTGTGCACAAATATTATGGATGAAACACACATTACTAGATTATGGATATCAATTCATACATGTAACTGTAAAATGTGACAACACAAGTGCTATTAACATCCCAAAAAATCCTATTTCACATTCTAGGACAAAGCCGATTGATTTAAGACATCACTTTTTGAGAGATCATTATCAAAAAGATGATATCACTTTAGAATTCATTGGTACTAAATATCAACTTGCTGATATATTCACCAAACCAATTCTGAGAGGATATACTATATCATAAATGACCTAGGCATGATAATTATCAAATAGACACTTTAATTGTTACAGGTTCTGATGTTAATTTTTGTTATCTTATTGTGTTATAAATTACGGTTTCATGATTATGATTTCTCAGTTACTATCTCTCATGTTTATTGTCACGCCATAATGTTTTATGATTACGGTCTCACTATTAGAATTTTGTACTTACTATCTGACGTTTACTATCTCACTTTAACTCACACTGAGAATTTCTTTCACGGTCACACCATTAAGCTCGTTTACTGTCTCACCGTAATAACCAGACATGGTCTCACAGTAAAAATTCATTATGTTTTTCATTAAACTCGTGTCATGGAAATTATCTTTTCCACATTTTTATTTTCCATCATTTTTAGTTTTGTGACCATTGGTATTCCTAAATGATAAAACAATGAAAGTATCTCTCGATTATTTACTTGAGGCTTCTTCTACTTTCAATTTGAAAACCCTTCCTCATCCCCTCAACCCTTCTCTCCCTTGATCCATCAGTGAATTCCAAGAATGAAACATCCATCATCATCGAAACTTGAGAAGCGCTGCTCAAAGAAGAAGAAGATTGCACCTAAGCTAACACCTTAAGGACCATTAAATCCAAATCTGGTAAACCTCGTTGTTTTACCTGAGAAAGACGTTTTACCTAAATGGATTCTGTCTAGTATGTCTCTGGTATTGAGAGTGTTAGAACAAAAATGCTGGTTAGAGTGGTTCTTGAAGGAAGATAGACCCATATACCCAAGGTTAGTGGCTCAGTTTTACCAGTACGTTGAATTCTCCTTTGATTATGGTGATTTTTATGTGGTAAAAAGATAGGTCATTGGCTAGAGATGCTCATTATCTTCAAGTTTATGGGATACATTCCTTAGGATAACTCATGAAGGCATATATTTGGATTATCAGAGAGGACCTCCACCTTCAAATGAATTCATTTATTTAGAAGATGAACTGATAACCTTAACTAGAAATGTCACCAAAAGGAGATCCATTGATTCTGAATTAGATGGAGAATCATGGATTTTATTCATGTTTATATAGAATTTGGTTAGTTTGAGAAAAGGTGATTTTTCTATTTTACAATGTCATGATCTGTTTCTGATTCACCTAATTAAAAATGGTCATAAGATCAACATGAAAAAGTATATCATACACCATATGTGTGAGTTGATCAAAGTCACATCCAAGTCAACTTCTCTATTCTATACTCAACTAATCTCAGCCATGCTTCTGGCCAAGGGTATGGTTGGACCAAATGAGGATGTTATTAAGGACTGTGAGTACTATCTCTCAAAATCCATTATCAAAAGAATGAAGATAAACAAGAATACTTGGGAAAAAGAATGGGTGGAATACAATGATAGAATCTATGATAAGTTAAATCCTTTGGATTATCCCTCAAGACCAAAAGCCATTTATTATCTTGGTTTGGAAACATATGAGATTTTTGAGTATCCTGAAGAATAGGAAGAAGAGGCTGAAGTGCCACCTAGGGAAGCTATTATTGTTGAGGAATACATAACTACTATTCCTCATGTAGTTCATGAAGAAAAAGTTCCTACTCTTAAAGAATCTATTAATCTAGAAATTCAACCCGATGTTGAAACAGAATCAGTTTTCAATGAATTTTAAAAGCATGCCATGGAAGAGCCTATAGTGGAAGAGCCACCTGTTTTGCAACAAGCCAATCTTGAGGAAATACCTGTGGAACAATCTGTTCCTGAAATTCTACCTATAGATAGATAATGGATGGAGCTAGCATTTCAGTAGGCTAGATAGAAAATGAGTGAGGAATTTGGAACTGAGTTTGTGGAATTAGACCATGATCCTAAGCCTCTTAGTCCTAAAAAATATGCACCTATTGAGGGGGATCAAACCCCTAATTATGAGTCTATTGAAGTCTCACATCTAACTGAGTCAAGTAATGGAGACACTAAGTATTAATTTCCCATTTTCTATGATGTGAATGACTCTTAGCAGGTTATAGAAACCATACATGATCTTTCCACTATATTTCAGTTGAAATCCGTCTCAAATATTGCACCTAAGAAGGAACCTGAGCCTGTATCGGTCCCTACTCCTGAACCCTTGTCTGAACAACCATCCTTTGTGAGTAAGGATGATCTGAAGGAATTTGGTGCTACCCACTTATCTGTAGTTGAGGAACTCATGAATACCCAACCTAATCCTGTTACAAATATATGTGAGAGATATCCCTCTATATTATTGGAGAAAGTTATTTGTCAAATTCAACCTATGATGCTCCATAAGATTTAAGAAGTAAGGGTTGAAAATAAGCTACTCAGTAATGAAGTGAAGACACTATGAAATATGGCTGAAGACATGCAGAGAGAGCTGCATTCGAGACTTGAGTCTGTTGATCCTCCTATAGAACTTGTTTCTCCTCAAATCCCACAGGTTGTTGTGTCTTATATTAAACCTTATCTCTCTTCATCAGAAGAAAATATTGCTAAAAGGAACAAGAAAAATTGTGATGAAAATTAAAGATCGTGTTTGAAATCTTAATAAACTCACTGATGAGTATACATTGTGTCTTCAAAAGGTGATGAATCAACTAAAATCTCTGACCACAACTATCAAAGCATCTGGTAAATACTCTAAACACTTATTGGACAGTGATCTTCTCAGAACTATAGTCAAAGAAGAACTTCAGAATGTAATTAGTGGCTTCAATACAGCTTCTTTATCTGAAGTGATCAATAACAGTGATAGAGTTTTTGACCTAGTACAAATCCACTCGAAAATTTCTAACGATGCCCAGCAAAATATTTACAAGAAAGTGGATTTCTACTTCAACAGAATCTTCTCCAAGGCCAATATAACAAACCATTTCAAGTACCTTGTAGAAGATCTGCAGATTCCTCTTGTGACTCAAGCTTTCAGGACCCAATTCCAGAAGCTCACACTATTTACTTGATTTTTAGACAAGTATATGGATAACAAGGATGATTTTGAGAAATCCATAAAATATGGTGGCAATATCATTAAATATTTCATCAAACTCTTGAGGCCATATCTTCATGTCCATAGTACAACCAATGTTCCTCTAGTGGCTGGACCTCTCAGACCTAGGCCGCCTACTATCACCTCTTCCCTAGCCTCAACCACTCTGTTTTTCGGCCAAGAACTAATTTAGATCAAGCATGTGATTCTCAATCAATAACTACCTAGATCTTCTAATGCCCCTACCTTGGATCCCTCAGTATTTGATGTTCTTCTTATACCCTCTTTATAAACCATCTCTCTACCTTCTATTATCTCAACCTCTACCCCTATGGATTCCTCCTCTGACATTGTAGCTAAGGGCCAAGAGAAGCTGAGCCCCTGATGATGAATAGTGATTAATCCTTTTTTTTATAGGGATGATTTTGCTTTTGTATTGCTCTTTTTTTGTACTGAACCCTATTTACTCTTAATGGAATGTGGATTTTTTGGGCTTCTCTTACTCCATCTTTTTAATAATACCAATAGGGGGAGAAAATTCTATATGTTATCCATTTATCTCTACAGTTGAATCCAATCTACACATTAACTTTATATGATTTTTTATCATAAAAATGGTGATATTATTGTATTCCTTGTGTATTAATCATGTTTTAATGATCACAAATCTTATTCAACCTATTTAACTCCTATAAATTATATCCAATCAGGTGTATTTATGTTTAATGTTCTCTCTTGATTTATGAAGATCCATGAAAGATCTTAATTGCTCTATATTCTGTTTACCTAATTTATACAATCTTTGATCTACTCGCATAATGTCTTCTTTGAAAAATGATTAAGTCTAATCCTTTCTATTATCATTATTATTTATGTCTCAACACACTTACATTGAAAATTTTGAGACACAGTGAGTTTGCCACAGGCTATTTCTTTCTGACAATGTGAACCAAGAAATTGTGAAATAAGTCATCGTGAAGAAGACACTGTAAACAAGACACCATGAAGCAGACACAGTGAACAAGACAATGTGAAGCAACACACAGTGAAGCAGATATTGTGAAAAAGAAACCTTGAACAAGACACTGTGAAGTTGACACCGTGAACAAGACACTATGAACAAGACACCATGACTGCAAGACACCTTGACCATGAGTCTCTGTGACACTCAGACACCATGATCAATCTAGACACCGTGTGAAGAAGACACTATTTCCATGACTTACTATGACGTTGTTTCTTAAACTATTTTTTCATCTTTCAATTTAATTTATAACAGTAATATTTGATTATTTTAATACACTAACAGAATTAATGTTACATTGTAGACATATCATTAGACAGTATGAGGTACTATGTGAAGAATACATGCAACTTTTTGTCTCTAACACATGCATTCCAAGTTAAATGTGAAGTGTGGCCCAGAATCATTGTGCATGATACAAAAATAAAAATAGAGGCCCTGAGCATGATGAAAAGGAAGATACTCAGAGAAATATTCAAAAGAAAGGCACACTTCCAAGAACTCGACACTGTTGAAGAACACACGAAGAATATTGGAATCTTAGAGAATATCTTCTCCTTATTGAACCTTATGAAGAACACAAGCTGAATCGCGGCACTCGGTTTTCCAGAAAACATCCAGAGAAGGACTCAAAGAGTCATCCACTTCAATAAAAAGGATTCTAGAGCTATATTGACATCACTCTAGATCATTCTAAACTCATCTCCATATTATTTCTCTATGGTGGTCATTTTTTTTATATTACGAACAGTGTGTGTGCTTCTGTCTGTTTAGACACACACTAACTCCTAAGATGAACTGGAGGATACTGAAATCCTCACACCAAACTCTTTATACCTTTATGTATCTCATGTATAACTTTGGTATAGGTCTGAGGACATGGAAAATATGTGTGCTGTTGTTGTTGATTTCCCATGTAAAATTGTGTTACCGGTCAGAGGACCTGGACAATCTAAGTACTATTTTCAACCCCGATCAAGGGTGTGGATCAAATTTATATATAAATTGTTCGAGAGGACTAAGTCTCAACTTGAGACAAAACCTCTTGGTTAAAACTGTAGTGCATCATATTTTAATTTAAACTAGATTCAATATTCTACTACTAATAACTTTGAAATTCAAATCAGTTTTAAAGAAACTATGATAGTGGAACTAGAAAGTGTTTGTAATTATTACTATCCAGTAAGTTAGTTTCAAAAGCTAACTTAATCTTTAGATTATATTAACAGAGAAATAATAAATCTTTGAGAAACTAACTGAAAACTTACAATCTTTATAAATTCACTACAGTTTAACATTTTTTATGAATTGGGGGATTTCAATATAAATCGTTTAAATGAAAATTTTTAATAGGAACTCAATTCACCGCCCCCTTGAGTATCACTTCGACCAACAATCATTTTCCCTATTTAAAAGTGACATAATGAAGGAATAACACTTTTATTTCTCAATATAAATATTCCAAGGATGTTTTGAAATTGTTTGGAATGGATAATTCCAAGAAGATGAAGACTCTGGTTGCAACCCAGATGAAACTATCCATATACATTGATGCCAAGGTAGTTAACATCAGAGAATATGTAAAATTATTTGAAGATTGCAATACATGACCACAACAAACCCAGACATTGTATTCACCGCATGCCAATAAGTATGATATAAAACTAATCTCATGGAAAGCCACATTCTTGTAGTAAAAAGGTTAATTTGTTATATTAAAGGAACTGTGGATTTTGGTTTGATGTATAATGATATATCTTAGCTAGAGTTGCTAGGATATGCATATGTAGATTGGGTTGGTTCAGCGGATTGAAGGAAATAATCATCAGGAGGTACTTTCTATCTTGGTGGATTGTGTATTTCATGGTTGAGAAAGAATCAAGATTTCATTCCATTTTGACCTACTAAATCTGATTATATTGAGGTTACTCAAGATTTCACACAACTATTTGATATGAAGAAGAAACCTAAGGATATGGGAATTGAAGTGAAATCTCCGATCAAAATCCATTGTGACAAATCAAGTGTTATAAATCTTAGAAAAAATATAGTCCATCACTCAAGGACAAAGAACAAAGAAATAAAATATCATTTTATTAAGGAGAAGGTTAAAAAGGGCTTGTGAAGTTGGAGTACATGTCTACAAAACAACAAGTTTCAGATATTATTACTCAAGACTTACCCACCTAAGCATTTGAAGGGCATGGACTGGCATTAAGAGTCCAGTCAACATCCCACACTTAAAAAGTGATGATGTGGGACCGGCTCTCCACAAGGTAACTTGTGTATTTCCCTAATATGACGATATGTGTTCTTTACCCTTTTGTATCCAACCTTGAAGTTCCTTAGAGTTCATTGAAAAAAGGGGAGAAATTGTGATTATTCTAGGGTAGAAATGAAATCGGGAGATGTTTTTAAGTGGATAAGTGGGATAGGGGGAGTTGAAGTTGAGCAGAATCTATTTGGAGGAGCTATTATACATGGGGAGCATTAATCTTGATGATGATAGAAGTGATCGATCGATGATTATATATCATGAGTGCTGAGGTTCTTGATGAAATCATTTCATTGGAATCAGTTTATTAGTATGGTATCAACAATTGGTGATTGGAAATGGAGTAATTCATTGATGAACATCTCATTATACTCTTGTTTCTCACACCGAGTCGGGATCATGTTGGCATAGAGTATGTGTTGATTAAATCCCTGATCTATATCTTAATCTCATGAAGTGAATGATGGTTGAAGATGGATGGAAATTTAACAAGATATCAAAATCCAAAGAATTGTTATAAAATGTGTTGTCAACAAACCCAAAGGGGGAGATTGTTGGGAAAAACTACATTAAGGTTTCCTCAATAAATGTTTTGGGTGTGATTCTGATTGTTGAAAGATCCAGATGATCTTGAATGAGAATGGTTAGTGTTTACCGAAGATAGGATTTTATGGGTGCACAGTTTCCCATTGTTTTCCAAATTTTTAACCCTAAAAATAGAGAGTTTGATGTAGGACGAGAAAGAATTTATTCATATGAGTGAATGGTATGAAAAAAATAGAAGAAAAATTGTAAAAGGATAAGAACTGTATACAAAAAAACATGGTCCACACACTATATCCCATGAATGGTATGCCAAACGGAGAGAACAATACGTAAAGTGGGAGAAAAGGTATGACATAGTTTTCCATGAATCCAAAATTTTTTGAGGAAGAAGGTGATGCGGTATATGGATGGTTTGTCTTTAACGGAGGGTATTAACCACATAAAAGGAAAGGAATTATATGGACGACATATGAAAAATGGTTTGTAGGTGGCTTGCTGTTTGGATTGGTATAAAGATTTGTATGTGATGAAGATTGGATTTATGATTTGTTAAATCATGTGTTAGTGTATTCTGGGGGTATCTTTACCTATATAAGAATCACTAATCCCATTGTATTGAAACCAAATATCATTAGAGAGAATAATTTTGGATTTGAATTTTATTAATGTACGAATGAGGTTCGTGTGGAAGAATTCTGTGAAAGCTACCATAATTAGTGCAGAAGAAATTCTACCGAAGATGTTTTCCAGGATTCTTAACCCGAAAAGGAAGACTTGGTAAATAGAGGAGGCATATTTGGTTCTCACGAGAGATAATTCTTTAAGCGGTACATGGAGGGGGATCTGTGGTATGCATAAGTGATGATAGTCTGTGAACAGAGAACCATTAATGGACAGAAGGCATTTCATAGAGGCTGAGGAAAGGAAGAGGTATGCAGAGGTAGTTGCAATTTGTAGAAGGTAGAATTCAATAGTGGAGAGGTGTTCGGCCTACCAAACTTTTTATTCAGTATGCTTGAGAGGAAGGTGGTTCGCGATTTTCACAAGGAAGCCTGTGAAAGCTTTAAATAAATTTGAGAAAGGATTTTTCGATGCCTAACAGTACCCGGGAAGGTGGACGTCATCTATGGATGAATATAAAAACTAAATAGAGAATATACCTATTTTTTAGGATGCAGAGATTCATTAATATTAAGGATAATACATGCCCGTAAACTGTGTTTGATGTACATGTTGATAAACTATGTGTGGAGTCTTCTTCAAAAGCAGTGAGCAGAAAAAGAGGATGATGGTGACCATTTAAACTGATAGTGAGGTAGAGAAAGAGGCATAGGGAGTGACCCATGGGAATGTTGTGACCAGACCCTAATCATTGTAAAGGTAGTGAGCCCGGGCATAGAATATCTATCTCAATCATTGTACTCATTATTTGAAGCGTGCCTTATAGAATTTAGTACTTCGGAACATCATCGTTGTATGCTCCTTGTACATATCCAAGTGATGAATAAAAAAGTAAAAATTGATGTTTCTTTTGCATGGTTTCATATCTTGTAATATATTTCTATGAGTGGAAGAGAGAATTTGGTTTTTTCTAACAAAGAACCAAGATCCAAAAGTGAGAAATTATTAATCTTTCGTACCCTGATTCACTCCCCTCTCAGGGTATTCAACTTAGTGGAACTAAAAGTAGTGAACATGTAAAAAACATGATTTTATTATGGAAACTACACAAAAATATTGTTATACATGTAAATAAAATAGTATGCATAAATATGAAAATTTATATTATTATAGATTTGTTGAGAAAATAAAAATATAAAATTATTACTCTCATGGTTGAGTTTCTATGATGAAATGAAAGTTATTTGATTAAATGCAATGAATAAGTATTTCTTGTTATTAACATGAATCACATTCCTAATACTAATGATCCTAATATAATATGACAATTTGAAAAACATTTAATTTTTATGAAATGTCATCTAAAGCCTATATTATATGAAATTATTGAAGTAATAAAAAGAAATATTTTTTATGATTTTGGTAATGAAATTGAAATCATCACTACCCCTGTCGGTCTCTATCAATTTATTAATTATGATTACTCAAATACATCAATTTTTAGAGATCATTGTGAAACTAAAGTGGTGGTGGATAATATATTGAATCATAAATATTTGTTCTCAACTATTTTTCTTTAGATTGAATTGGGTTTTCTCAAGATGGTTATATTCAAATTGATATAATTTTAATTTTAAATATTTTCAATCTAACTAAAAATTAATATTCATTTTAAATATAAAGTGGTTATAGTTGTATTTTAGTTTCATTTTTTAATATTGAGTTAAACTATATTTGAACATAACAACCAAAATAAATCTGAAACTATCCAATTGGAATAAAAATAAAAGTAATTGATCTAAAACATATCAAACTTATTAGAATAAAAAATAAAAATAGTGGGTATGAATGACTTAATGAAAAAATGGTCAAATGGAAATTTGAACTAACCCAAAATATAAACTGAATTACCTAACCCAAAAATAGAAAAATTTCCTAATTAAATGAAAAAATGAACTGAATATCTAAACAAAATATAATTTGATAGAATTCAAAGGATAGGAAGAAAATTATATCTTACCTATGTTGGGAATGCTAATTAAAATGTTGTTATTTTCATATGAAACTCCTTTTATTTTTCAATCTTCTGATCATTAAATATGATATGACTTTTTATGTTACTACATATCCTTTATTTGTCGTGAAAATCTATATCCCTTAATTAATTAACATAACCTCTTATTTGTTATTTATCATAAAAATAAATTAAAAACTAAAAATTTATTTATTTATTTTTTCCAATACGGGATTTGAATAAAATTGAAGAGATATGAATGAAGAGGAGTCTGATAATAATTTTCAGATGAGAGAGATTAGTGTTCGTCCTCTAGTTCTTATTGGGAGTATATTATTTCAAATATATATATATATATATATTATTAATATATAATTTCATTTCATTGAATTTTTTAAAATTCTAATAAGGAACCATCACTTAGGAGAGAACATTTCTCCAACCAACCTAGTAGAACTGGTACTCAGCCTAACGATTTGAGGGGATGGTAATAGATCAACTGACACCACTCATCATACTCGATCTCACCATATCCCTTTGCTGGATACACCATGTATAAAATTTAATATCTCATGATTTCATTAGATACACCCATTATATTTAGACCGCCCAAACTATTGAAACCATTTTCAAAAAATCCTCCTTGAATATCATTTCCTTATATAATTATATCTCTCACTCACTATCCATATTATACTTTTCCATAGACGTCTATGCCATCTCATTTTCCCAATACATAAATATCATTGATATTTTATGTTTATGCCCTTTTGGCTTATTCTTTAGTGTATTTTGAACCTACTAGGCATACTATTCATCATGAACATAAATGTAACCCAATAAAATATATATTGATGATTTTCCATAGCCTTGGGATCTAGTAGTACATTCTAATAATCCTAGATTAGGTATATGTATATAACCCTCTTAGAATTTGATCATAATTTATTTTCATTATAATATTTTCTAATTTAATGCTTTTCTTTAACTCTTTCCCAGTCGAATCTACCACAATAAATAAACATGGGTATAAAATCATTCATGAAGTGTGGAGTTATCACACACAGGTGATGGTTTAGTATAATGAGGTTAAAAAAATGACAGGCAAAATAAGAAGATACTGAAATATTTTGGTGGAAACACTTTCAAAATACCATGAAATCATTCTTATTAAGCCACTCTCTTAGAGACACCCTAAAAATAAAATAAATGACATTCACTAATAGAATTTTTTAAATATTAGAGAAATGATGTCATATTTTTAGACCGATGCAAAAAAATGTGTGAGAGATTATTGGCATCGGTTTTACTAAATACCGACCCTGAAAATTATTTATACTTCATTTTGGTGTAATTTTTTAGTAAAACTGATGACAAATACCACTAAATACTATTTTTTGGCTTCATATTTGTAAAACAATCGATGACAAAAAATCTTAAAAAAATATCTATATTTCTCATCAATTTTTTCAAAAACCAATTCGATTTTTTTCTTAGACTATTTGGCATCAGCTTTTGGAATAATTAATTCCATAAGTCTTTTAGAATTTTTTGGGATCAGGAAACCCTCATTTTTTTTCTATAAACCACACACAGAAATGTTGAATCCCTCCTGAATCACGATGACTGTGAAGGTGACTCAGTGATCTCCAACACCATTGTTGTTTATTTTCATCGATTTATATGATCTACAGTATCCATTATAAATCTTGTTTTATTACATCACCATCTTCACATTATATTCTCCTTAAAAAACCTATTTATGACCCAAACCATGGTTTTATTTTAGTTTTTTTTTCATATTTAATGTTTGTTTTTTCAATAAATATCATATATATCTTGCATGCACTATTTACTCATATAATGTATTCAGGATATGAAATTCAGAATAAGGATCAAGGAAAAGTTGAACTCCAAATTTTTTAAGTGAATTTTTTAATTTGGAAGAATAATTATTTACCATTTATTTATATTTTTGAGTTTTTTCAACAATTAGTTTGTATCGAGATTACCGAAATGAGACTATGGTGTAATTATATATACCATTGAATGTTTATGTATTTATAATAAAAAATCCATATTGGAAATAAAATATTTATTTTATTATATATTTTAGAGGGAGAGGGTATCATGGGAAAGAGAGAAAACCCATTCTTATGTGAGACAACATGTATGATAGGGTGTTTTTTTATAATAGTGACATGATCTGAAATTTTCTTGATATAATATGTGGTATATTCATATTTGAGGTATATGTGATTCATATATCCACATATTTATTTTAATATAATTCTACTACAATGAATGTGGGTTGAACACCCAAATTGTATGAATGAGTATGTAACAACATATTTTGATATAAATCATATTGTTATTGAATTACATCATCTTGATCGATAGCTATTTGAGAGTATTAATGATTTATTAATATATTGTAGGTGTAGTGCAGAGATACGAGGATTTGATATCAATTATGAACAGTGAGTTTCAGTTGTAACATCCCCCACTATTCAGTGACAACTATGTACAATGAACTAATAAATTAATTCAATCACCAATACTTTTGACACATGAAACACCGAACTAATGTAAAAAATATGTAAATAAGAACTAATAATTGTCAGATGATTGAAAATAAGTAAATTATAATATCAATAGAACAAATTTATATAATATGAAAATAAAAAGATTAATATTTTTCATTATGTTTCATATAAGACGCTTTCTATCTAATTATCAATATTTTTTATTAAATGCTTTTTTGTTTATAGTTTTACATTATATATATATTTATTTATTTAAATGTTTATATTTTTTATTATATTCACCAATTATATTATGATATTAGGTATTTAATGGATTTTAATTGGATAAATGTACAAATACCCACTGGTGAATATGAAAAAAGAGTTGATGAATTATTGTATTTTTCATAATTAAATCATCAAAAAATTGATTTGATTTTCAATACATGTTTGAAATTATTATATTATGGGGAAGTTAATCTCTAATGAAAGAAATTATCAACACATTTGATATGTTTTTAGCTTTAATTATACAAGTTTTATTTGGTATGGTGAAGGAAATCTAAATTCAATAGATAATGTTGAATTGAATATTCATAATGTGATTTGGGACTATATAAAAGATTTAATTCATGATTTAGGTGTTGAAACCATTGAAAAATTATAATGTGTTCAATAACTATATGGAGATTATAAAACACCGTTATTACAATGTTTTAGTAGATATATAGTGTTTTATGAAAATTTTATATTTGTTAACTTGAAAGAAAGTAATGGTTGGAGTGATAAAAGTTTCTCGAACATACTTGTGCTTTAAAAAGTGAAACTTCTTGAAGGCAGCGGGCTTCGAGATTCCAATTCAGAGGAAAATAAAATATTTTTCCAAATGATATTAGGTTATAAAAACATATATACTTACCCTAATTATTGTGTGTAATATAGGAAAGATTATTAAAGTTTGAAAAATTGTCCTATATTAGTTAAATCATTCTATAAGATGAATGAAAAAGTAAATTCAGATACATTACCAGGCACTGACATCTGACCTCATAAAAAATAAAATAATTTCCCCCAATAACCTCTTTATATTATTCGGATAAATTAACTCTGATTCATTCTCAGGTACCAATACCAATTCTCTAGAAAAATAAATTTCATACCTTCCAATAATTCCTCATTTGAAGCATACATTTTCAAATTCAATTAATGAAAAAAAAGGTTAATATGGAATTCCGATGAATTCATATCTGATATAAATTATGTCACCCTACTAACTCATCACAATGGAAGATATTGGATAAAATAATTAATAATAGTTGAAGGAAAAATAGAAATATTATAATGGGATTGTGTATAAATGGAATGAATCTATCTCTGAGCTAAAGAAGCCCACAATGTTTATGGCCTATTTTGTTAGTAGTTTATAACTTAGCCCCAAATATATGTATGAAGAAAAAATATGTTATGATGAGCAAGATTATTTCTAGACCAAAAAACCCAAATATGATATTGATGTATATCTTTCACCATTGATTTATTATTTTAATCTTCCATTGGATTCTGGGGTTAATATTTTTATGCATACAAGAAAGATTATTTTCCTTCGTGTGATATGATAATGCTTAGTATAAATGAATTTCCTGAATATGGAAACTTTATTGATATATTGTTATGGGAGATAATCCATATCCACTTTTTGAAGAAGATACATCACATTATCAATTGAAGAATGGAAGAAAGATAGTTAACATGGGACATTGGAGATTTTTTCAAAATAGATCTTCCTTATTATAGATTGAAATAAGAATTTAGCAGTTTACAGGAATACTATAATCCCTAATACCATTTTCATTTGAATAATAATAAAAAAGGGTGAAAAATATTAATTCAAAATTTTGAACAAAAAGTAGTTCTAGTCTTCAAAAAAAATCTGGAAGAAACATTCTATTTTTTAGAAGACTATATTGGATATTTTTAGATTTAACACATAACATTGATGTTATGCATGTTGATAAAAATATATTTAAAATATTGCTTTTAACTTTAATAGACATTAATGGAATGAAAAAAGATATATATATAATTATATATTGTAATTGATAGTAATGAGAATACCTTTGGAGTTAGCTCCCACTATGAATGTAAATAGAACATATTTACCACTTCCTTGTGACTAAATTAGAAAGATTGAGAAACTGAATTCTTTTCGTGTCTGTATAGTATAAAAGTACCCAGTGGATATCCTTTAGATGTAAAGAATTTCTCTTTACAAAGGATTGAAAATTAGTAGATATAAAATCTCCTTACTATCATGTATTGATGAAACAACTACTACCGGTCACACTGCATGGCATATTTCTGTCACATGTCTGAAAGACTATCATCAGGTTATGAAATTTTTTAAAATCTATTTGTATCAATTTTATGGATCCAAATTTGTTATATGAGTTGGAATATAATGCTACTATTATACATTTTCATCTAAAAATTTATTTTCTACCTATATTATTTAATATAATGGTCCATTTGGTGATTCAACTAGTGCATGAGATAAGAATATGCAGGCATGTTTATTTACATTGGATTTATCCTTTTGAAAGGACTATGAAAATTTTAATGGGATATGTGAAAAATCGTAATCAACTAGAGGCCTATATTATCCAAAAATATGTTTTAGATTAAGTGATTCAGTTCTGTACTGATTATTTTAATGAATTGGAGTATATTGGTTTTCCTATATGTTGACATTTGATAGTTGATATTGAAGGTAGATGGATTTTTTCCATAAAGGTAATGTTCATTCCATGAGATGAGGTGATTCCACCACGTTTATATATTTTGAACTACAAACATGATGTTCAATCAAATATCACATAACATATTTCTGAATTAAAGATATAAAATCCAAAAAGTAATGAAAACTGGTTAATGGTTGGGCATAAAAAGAAATGTGTATCATGGTTTAATGAGAAAGTGAGAACATATATATCTGCAATATAAACATTAAAAAGGATGGTAGGGGGACTATCTCTTAATGTGAAAATAGGGAATAGTTTTGATATTAATGGTTATACATTTTACACAAAAGAATTGTGATGATAATAGTACCATTCAAAATTATAGAGTGATGGTTATTGTTAAATCGGTGAATTTTTCATGTGAAAAAGATAAAAACCTTATTTATGCTTCGTCGATATTTTTTGGAGTTCTTGACGATATAAGGGAAACTTATGGTAAATATTTCAAGTCATTTTCTTTATGTTTACATGGGATGATATCAATAGTGGTGTGAAACAAGATGATTTTGGGTTTACACAAGTTGATTTTAAAAGATACAATTACAACGAGGAACCATTTTTCATGGAGACACATCCAACGAAGATATTTTAGTCTATTGATCCATCAACTATTAAGTGTTCCATCATTTTGAGAGGAGAAATATATCATTTGAATGATGGGAATGATGTCGATAATGTTATTAATTTACATGAGTATTATATATCTATTACGTGATATTTTGATAATTGCAATGACTACAAGTCAGACATAGAGAATGTATAATACAATGATCATAATGAAGGAATATAGGAAAAAACTAAATTAGTCTCCTAATTTTTATTGTAATTTTTTTATTTTGTTAATATTTTTGAAACATACAAATGTGGGACTCTTTTTTAAATATTTTTTAAACCCTTGTTTCTGAATATATAGTTTTCTAATTATATGTCGGTACATAATATTTCATTACACTTTCTTGTGTTAATGTAAGATAAAGTTTTAGAGTAGAAATTACTATGGTATATCAATTTTTTTCATATTGTTAAATATTCAGTAATATACATATTTAATAAAGAAAACTTTTAATTTTTTTTTCAGGAATACAATTGTGTCCTCAGTGGATGAGACTTATCGTATTACTATAGAGAAATCAAGTAATCATGTTGGTAAATGTCGTATAACAAATTTAACAAAACTATCACTTAATCAAAGAGATGATAGATTCCATTTTTTTATGATAACAATAATTCAACTGGTATAAATGTAGTTCAGTTTATCTATTATATATCAATACCGAGCCATTTTAGGGTTAGTATTTTTTGTCCCAATTGAATGTCTACAAACAAGATGGCGAAACAACCTCATTAAATGTTCGTGATTGTAAAATATATTCATTGATTTATTTTTATCCCATTTCTTATTATTGAATAATTTAAATGAAATATTTAATTTATTCAATTAAAAATTACAATAAATTTTCGAGGAATACAAAGAAATTAAGAAAATACATATCCATTTATGAGTAGTTTGATGGTGTAATTTAAATTTTTTTGACAAAATACATAGTTTTTTGAAAGAAAAAATTTGCAAATCAATGCCTTAAGTATCCGTATATAGATGGAGATGCTAGGAATAATTTTTTTCAAAGACATAATGATAAAAAAATGTAAGTGTTATATTTTTTTATACTGTAAAAAACATTGTATATTTATATAATTAATTATTAGTTTATTTTTATGTAACAAGCCTCTAGATGATCTCATAAATAGATCTTTTTGAATAATGTATACCCTCATACCTTATAATGTGGAGAGTATCAATTATTGGAGAAAAAAATTTTGAAGAAAAATTTGAATCGTTAAGAGCTCGATCTAGTAGTGGTTTAGAAGAGGTCCAGTTTGGCCCTACATCTCCACCCATATACCATGAAAATGGAAACGAGCAAGAAGAAGGAAAAATTGAAATTATATTATAGAGTTAGCTAAAAATATTGATAATAAAATTTCAAGTAAATAATATTTATGTTTCTTGAATTTTTCTATTTTATAAATTTTAAACACTAATATAAATTTTTAATTTTTCATTTCAGCACGAACTTCAAAAGAAAGACACACATGGTGATTTTATCATTGAGGGTTGGATAGAAATCCTAGCCACAACATTAGGAAAAACAAAACAACCTTGACTTGTAAGAAGATATCAGATGAGTGTTAGTATTCAGAATTTTTTTTGTTAGAGTAAGCAACCAATAGACCCAAAAATAGAATCATTAAAATATGGGATGAACAGGTTGAAATATTCTATGGGTGATCAAATTCAAGTAGTTGTGCAACAAGCATTGTTGAGACACATTACAAGACAATCATAATCTAAAAAACATTCCCAGCCTTCCAATCATGCCCATCCTTTATATATTGATCCTCCACCTCTATCCCAGCCGAACTACCCTGCCCAACCTGCCTAGTTTGATCCTCCACCACCTTGCTCAGACAAAATCGCATACTGTGTGTTTTTTAATAGAGATCCTCATATATATATATATATATTGTTGCATTAGAACTTTTATATTTATTTGGGTTTTTTTACATCAAAAAGCCTATACATATGATTTAGGTTTGAGTATCAGTACATTATATTATTGATCGTAATGCTAAATGGCCATTTACTACTGAGGAGATTGCTAGAGTTAGGGATTATATGAGTCCTTTTTATGTTTGGGCATCTGGTATTTTTTATATTTTATATGAGGTATGAATTTATTTAAATATTAATTAAATATGATTGGAAATAAATTATAATTTTTTCTGAAATTTAAAATAAATAGGATTATCTCAAAAAATGAAATCAAAATTTTAAAAACATGTTCGGGAACAATCGACTGTAGATACTTCTAAAATATCATATGGGATAAAAATATTATCTCATGCTTCTTCTTACTTGAATAATATCAATGAGTTTTAGATGATTCTATATATATACTAAAGATATTATCCATTGAGATTAATCATTGAAGATATCATGCATTATGTTGATTTTGAAGATCTCATCGTAAATGTTTTGCAGCTGTTTTCCATGTAAGTAAATTGATATTGGATTTTTTATTTTTTTAATAAAAAAATTATTTAAATGTACTAATTATATTTCTTTTCTAAATTAGGTATCTAAAAATTATTCTTATAAAAAATTATTGCACATCTATTTACAGTTTTATAGATCCATAATGCACTTCCATGGAAGTGCAATATGTAATGAATCCTTGTATAGTTGCAAATATAATTGAGGGATTAGCACATACGTAGATTAGATTTTGGGTTTTTCCATATCTTAATAAGTAATAATAGAAAAATAATTATGAACTAATGGTCATTATATTGACATTAATTTTGAATTTTATGTATTTTTGTGGGCATTGGATGTTAGACGTATTTTTTCCAAGTGAATGCACCATATACTGGTTTTTCCTTTTATTATGGAGTGTTCATAAAATTATTTTAACCTTATTAGATAGATATTTTTTTCATAGGTTCATTATGTTTAGTTCTTATTATTTATAGATTTATTATTAGATCATATATATAAAAATATAGTTAATGGAAAAAATTAAGAAAGAACACATTTTGATAAGGATTCCAAATTCCATCGATTATGTGAAAGTAGTGGGAAGTATTTTTTATATTAGATATTGCAATAATTTTTAGATGTATATATATATATATGGGTATTTATTACTTATTTAATGTTTTATACTATAGATTCATAGTCAATAAAGACATATTGATTGTGGTTATTATGTTCTACAATTCATGTACGAGATAATCACAAATTGGGTAACTACTGAATTTGATTATTTTTCGTATATTTTCCATCATAGTATTATATTTCTTAATCTCATATAATTCAATGTAATTGTAAACATTCAATGATAATGAGTCTTATATCCAAAATGAAATTACCCATTTTCAATTTTTTTAAACTATTTGTTAAGTCTAATTATGATTTTAGGTATGTAAATTCTAATGTTTTTGAATAATATTATATTTTCATTATAACAGGTGTTCAGAAAACTAATGACTTTGTTATAGATAGTGTTTAATAGAATGATATCAATTTAATTCTTCAAAAATAACCAACAATGATCCTGTCATTAATTTCATGTATATCTATTTTAATTATACATTATAATAAAAATGCATATATATATTTTTGACTAACAAGATAAAAACATGTAAGTTTTTATCTATTTTTATCCAATGACAAATATTGTTTTATTATTGAATATTTTGTCTCATTACTAGGGTTTTGAATATTTGGATAGTGTTATATTCTGTATTTTTTTAAAAAAATTACATTTAGTGTCGGTTTTCTTAAAAAATAATGAGAAAGTTTTGTAATAAATAAATGGTTAGAGGAGTCAGTTTATCTAATTAACCAATAATGAAAATGGTTTTTTTGCACGGGTTTATAAGAAATAAAAGCTGAAAATAGTTTTATGCGTGATTTTCTGCATCAGTACATATAATATACGACACCAAAATCAGTTTTCAGCATCAGTTGATTTGTAAAACTATGGCCAAAAACTAAGCACAACATCATTCATGGCATTAGGTTTTGAAAACTGACAACGAAAGGTTTCTATTTTACGTCACCTTTATAGAAATCAGTTAAAAACTAACATAAAAAATAAAAAATGACGTTAAATCCATCATTTTCACTAGTGAATGACTAGGATCAAATATGGAAAATAAAATTAATTAGATTTAATTTTATATTATTATTCAATTTATGCGAATTATTTTTTTGGTATAATATTTATTATAAATTCTATATGGTGAAGTTGGGAGGACTTCATAGCTAATAAAATTAGTTGATCTATGGAGAACATATAAACATGATTTTTATAACTGGGATATACCTAAGGTTATATTGGATTTGTTGTCTTTACCTATCCTGAATAAGTGTCCAACAACATAGTATTGGGATACAATTTCTTATATAAAGAATGATGAGTTTAATATATTAATTGAATTTTATGTTTTTGATTGAAAATGATGATGATTTTCAATTACAATATATATTTTATTATTTAATTTTTTTAAAGAAGAATAAATAAAATTACATTACAATTTCATGAGGTATATTCACACTTTGTGGTGAAAAAAAATGATGGAACATTAGAGGAATCAAGTATTTTTCACTGATAGTTTAAATAAGGTACATATTCATAAATTTCGAATTTTGTAACATCTTATTGTTTGTGAATATTTAGACCCTATAATATTTGAATTAATATTTCATGCCTATTTAATTATATTTATTTAATTTCATAACATTTAAAATGAATCATGAAACAACTTAATCCAACATATATAGTTCATGATTTTACCAAATAAAATAAAAACATATAATTTGAAAAAATAATGTATGATAAAAAAATACATAAGTAAGGTTTATTTTTAAATCATCCAAATATCTAATACAGACTTCATCATAGACGAGTAATATGCAGATACAATTTTATGATTTCCTACTCAATAAGATACATGAAATTCTGAGATATATATCTTAATTTATCATGGAAAATAGAAGCATGTATATCTAGAAAATTGATGAGCAATAGAAAATTGTTATAAATTAAGTGATATTTAATTGTTTCATTTTAGTTTGATTTATTATTGTTTCACATAGTTGGTGATAATAGAATAAAATTCTATGAAATTTAAATAAATTTATTTTTTGTTATTTTAATTTAAATATTATTAACAATTAGTTAATTTTGTTGAGAAATACATTTTAATTGAATAATGGTTTTCTATATTCAATTTCACTACATAAAAAGATATTGAACATTCAGTGATGTGTGAATCAAGAATTTTTTTTCTAGATATGAGACAAGATAGATTGGAGTGCACTAAACGAACAGTCCCAAAAATATACTATAAGTTTTACTTCTCATATTTCAAATTTGTGTATTTTTATTAATTTAATAGTTTATTTATTTTTTATACAATGTGTTATAGAGGACTTTAATGAGAATGAAAATGAAAAAATGGCACCCAATGATCATTTTCACCAGATATTAAGAGATTAGTAGTAAGATAGAGTATTTCTTTGACTAGGAATGAATATTTCCTTACTAGATATTGTCCCACTTCAGTTGGCTCAAGCATTTCATGTAGCACCAAGTTGTAAATAGCTCATATAAAGGTAGAAAAATATCACACATTTGTAGTAGAGGCCAGAAAAATATCTATGAAGAAGTGTGAATGAATTCAAAAGTCTAATGAGGAATTTATGAATGTAATGTTTGCATTATTTACATCACTTTCACTAGATACAACGTTTATATTTGATATAAGAATGTCAATAATGCATATTTTATATGATGCACTTAGGGATAGTAATGATGGTCCTCATATTGGTTAGGATTAATAATTTCCTAGAAATTATGAGAGCGATGTAGGTGATAGTTATGATGATGGTGAAGATGATTGTTGAAGGTACCAGTGCATACAGAAGAAGATGGTGGGCCAAAATATAATATTATAAATCATTAGAGAAACATAAATTCATGGTCTCTAGAAATTTGAGCCTTAATATAGGTCCAAGTATCTATTGAGAATATTTAAAAGAATATAAATTAAATAAATTATAACATATTTCTGATAAATTATGTGTTCATCTTCTACACATCATCTGTGAGCTTCACATAAAGGATTTGAGATCGAACCCATTTAGAACATCTACAGAAGATTCAAGAATATTCATAGACACTGATTGCTGACTTATGGGTTCTGACACAGATCTTGGATGATTCCTTCAACATCCATATTATCACCATGATCTTATACCTTCAATTCATGAAGAGGATCTAAGATAATAATCTTGTATGGGATATTTCTCACACATTGATGAAGGAAGGAAGAGAGAAGAGCTCTCAAATTCATGGGTATCATAGTTTCCCATGAAAATATTCCTCTCTTACTTACATAGTGAAAGGTTATTACCAATAAAGTGTTCCACTTTCCCCATAAAAGTAATTCCCACTAAATAAGAAATAAATCACTTGTAATGAAGAATTAACTACATCATAATTTCATTTATATTTTTATCACATACTCATAATATATGACAACTATACTACCAGATAAACATATGTCAATAACTCGACTAATGATTAACACAATTTTAAATGAACCTTGAATATTAATATTCTATTTGTTTTTATGATTTTATTCCATGTGTTAACTTAAATACTTATAAATTATTTAAATAAATAAATTCACCATATTTATTCTCTACTATAATAATAATCAATTTATTTCCCCATTGGTGATCATTAATACTTGTAAAACAATCAGACCTAATGATTGGGCCCACCATGTCCTATACACCCGTTCACAAGAATAGGGAGGACTCTTTAAAATTATATTGCATGTGACTCTCTAGGCTCTTATCATGATAGGAATGAATAGAATTCGTTGACTAAGATCAGATTCTAACAACCCATCAAGACCCCTGACGAGATAAGTGTTGGTTCCATGAACTAAAAAATCATGTGTAGTGAGTGATATAATGAAATTTATTTTAATTTTTCTAAACCTGAAACCTTGGGGGAGATATAAGGAGGAGTTTTGATAGAGTTATTTTTGTGAAAAAATTTTGTATTATTTATTTCACAACATACACAATTGACACAACTGTCTATTTAGAGAGCTAGGGTTTAGGTAAAAAGAATTATTTAGCTTCATGTCGACCCTTAAATAATATTATAACCATTACTCTACCCCATAACACATATTATTATTATTATTATTATTATTATTAGAATAACAACTGGTGAAATGACGCATATTATTTAACTAGCATGTTAATTAATATTTCTCATCGAAATTGTCCTGGTCTATTTGAACACCTATATCGTTTATTGAACACACGAAAAATATTTAATTTAACTGTTTCATTCATCAATAAATATTTTTCATGGATAAAATGTGACTAAAATTCTCCCTCAGTATTGGTAATAATATTTATTCATTTAATTAAATTCAAATATAATCTAATCAAGATAATCAGAATCACCTAGCATGTGACCCTCTAGGATTATTCCTAGTTGGAATTAGGTGGGATTTCCTAAAGTCTAGTATTACAATATATCAATTAGTAAATGAACCCTAGATAAATAACATAATGTTTCAATGACGAAAACCACATATAAACACCCACAGTGTGATATAACCCCTTTGTTATAATATATCATCAAACTAGTTTCACATCCTTATGACCAACCTATATTCTGGATATGTCTTCCTTTAATTATATGAAATAAGAACTTTATTACACCATGAAAAATATATTTAGGTTGAAGGTTCTGTTCTAATGAAAGGGTCGATATTTCACCTTATTTTAATATGGGATAGACAAATCCTTCCTCAAATTATTTATTAATTACATGTCAATCCTGACACACCCAAAATATCATACCCCACTACAAAAATAATTCATCAAAATTTTGGTTAGAAAATCAATGTGTGTGTGACATTATATGCCCTAATGATAATCTAATTGTGTATGTACCATTACACTTTCTCACATATAGGAATATCTGATGACACCAAAACATTTTAAATTACTTCTGAGAAGTCTATTATCATAATCTCATATCTTAGAGATTACCAAGTGAAAACATCATAAGAAGTAGCCTCATCTACTTATGAGTAATCAAACCTAATATTCTATGTACAATGTGTCACATTATATAATGTTATCCAATCATATAACATTATTTAAGAATATCATCATATCACTTCAAGGATCTCATAATAGTGGTGAACTAATTTGACCATACCAATGTGATATATACTCTAGGAAATTTTCACATTAGAGTCATGTACAATAAACAAGATGTAATAATTAGTTTTACTAATATTAAATACATCAAATATACATTTATTATATGTAGAAATAGTTAGTCCGGGGAAACTAACTTCAAAAAATAACACTTGGACTAGATCCAACTACTTGTGATTTTTAGTCTACTAGAATTCACATGATAATCTTTTTTTTGGAGTCAAGGTGTTAGTCAAGGGTGCCTTCATATTGTCTTAAAACGAAATAATACATTCTTTAGCCTCACCTCTCTAAGAAAAACCCCTCAAGAGATGATACTTCTAACGTATGTGCTTCATCTACTAATGAGATATGGCATCTTTTGTGAGAGTCATTGATACAATATTAATACAATATAGTGTGATGGGATCTTTACTTCCAAGTACCACATCAATATCTTGGACAATGTTTTGAATCTAGAACACTTATTTAATTGCCTCAGAAGCTATAATATAATCATTCTGTGTTGTAGAATCTATGACCACATCCTTCTTTGATCTCTTCTACCTCACAACACCTCAAATAGATGTGAAGATGTGTCCTATTTGTGGATTCATGAATCTTGATCTATTTAAAAACTAGCATCTTCATATCCTCTAATGACCATATCCACATCTCCCCCATAAACTAGGAATATATCCATACCATACATGAAATACATAATGATAGCCTTGAAATCCATCCAATGGGGGTCACCTAGTATATCTTGATATCTCCTACCACAATTAATGTGTAGGGGACATCTTGCCTAGTGCATACCATAGAATACATGAATGCCCTAATTACTCATACACGTGGAGTCATTTCTATTCAATTCATTTTCTTATGTTTCTAAGGAAATATTTTCCTAGAATGATGAATTCTATGTGATGCTTGGAATAATACCCTCTTTGATTATTTCATATTGATTATCTTCAGTATATTTTCTATGTATGTACTTCTACATTGGCTAAAAATCCTCTTGTATATATCATCATGAATATTTCTCCAAATAAAATATGATACATCTCAAAAGTATTTCATTGAGAAACATTAATTCAACCATCCCTCAACAGACAATAATTCTGATATTTTATTTCCAATGAGTAATATTTCATCAAAATATACTATTATGAAAATGACTGCACTCCCACTTAATTATTTGTAGAAACAAGGATCATTTTCATTATTCAATGAAATCAAATTCCTATATGGATTCAAAAAAATTAATGCTTCATTACCTCAATGAATTATTTAATACATAAATGGATTTTTTTTCATGTCATATCTTGTTGGCAGAAGATGTAGTCACAAACCCTTCGTATTGTTTTACATATACATATATAAAATGGTTCTTATTATGGAATAATAATTTGAAATCCATTTATAAAATGTCCAATTCATGGTAACACCCAATAAAAAGTATAATATTGTTGGATTCCGACATTAAAACTGGTGAAAAGGTTTCATCATAGTAAATTCCATGATTCTATTTAAACCCTTTTGCAACTAGTAACATTTTATTATCACTTACTTTTCCTTCCAAGTACAATTTATTATTTAATACCCCGTTTTAACCGATATGATTTAAATCCACTAGAATATGTACCAAAATCCATAAATGGTTTTGGTACATGGAATCCATTTCAAAATTCCTGGCTTCTTTCCAATCAGAAACATTTGTTTCACTTAGTTCTTTCTTATAGGGTAGAGGATCATTATTATCGACTAAAAATTAATCACTATCCTTGATGACTAGAAAAACATATTTTTCTAGTTCTAAAACCTCTCTTGAACTCCTAAATACTACTTGTATCTTGGAATACGTTCATTTTTTAGGAGCCTTTGTGAAATCTATTAATGTACCAATGCTTGTGTACCTTGAGCCTCAACTTCATCAAATACTCTCTCACACCCACTATCTTTTTTTGATATGTTCTCTCCCTCAAAGAATATGAAATTTCATACCACTTTTAGATTTTTTCAAAGGAATCATAAAGGTAATATCCAATAGTTTCTTTGGGGTATCTTGTAAGGGTGCATTTTGTGCCTTGTGGTTCATGTTTGTTACTTGAATAGGCATTAACAAATTATTTTTCAATCCCAAACACAAAAGTATAACAAAAAAGGAATCTTTTAATTCCAAAAATGTTATAGTATTCCATATTCCACTTTTTATAGTAGTATGTTTAGTATTTTTTATGTCTTTTGTAATGCATACCCCAAAAATGATTATGGAATACAGTCATGAATCATCATTAATCTCACCATGCCCAACAAGGTGTGGTTCACCCTTTCTCTTAAACTATTCCAGTAAGGTGTATAAGGATTACTAAGTATATATGTGATCCCAAACAATCATAAAAATTTATTTGTTATATTGATTAAGATACTCTCTACCACATTCTATGATAATTTTCGTAATCTTCTTACCAAGACGGTTATCAACACCATTCTTCTATTCCAAGAATTTATCAAAACAATACAACATAAAACTCATTAAGTAGGCATATCCATATCTACTAAAATCATTATAAAATGACACAAATGGTGTGTACCCACCCCGTGTTTCAATAAGGAATGGTCCACACACATCTATACAATCTAATTCAATAAGTTGTTTGGCCCTTTCACCATTTCCAATAAATGTGGATTTGGACATTTTACCTTGTAAAATTGTGTGACATATTCAATTTTTTTGAGTTCAAAATAATTTAAATATATATTATGGTATAATTTAGTCAAGTGATTCTCATTTACATGATGTAGCTAGTGATTCCATAGATGTGTGTGGTATAAGATATGTGAAGTAAATTTTTTAATCTATTTTCATTATTTGGGTTTTGTAATCCATCAAATAATGACTATTATTTTATTATGACTTTCAATAATAAATGATATCATTATAAAAGAATCCATATTCATTTGAAAACATGGAAATAAATCAATATGAATCGTGACTGGATACATATAAAATGTTATTGGTAACTGATGTAACATAATAACAGACCCTTAATACAAAGATTAATATAGTTGTAAGTGAGATATGGTAGTCCTCGATAGAAATAATATCAAGTTTATATTCATTGGATACCCATATATTTACATCCCCATGTTCATTGTTTATGAATATACTTAGTTCATATATTTGAATATACATGCAAACACTAAAATATTCTCCTAATACCCAATTTATATTGATAGATCAATTTCAATAAATAAAAAAAGCACTTGATGCTTCAGCTTACTTCTTTGGATATGGGTGGTTTTTCTTCCTGTGTCCCTTCTAGCCACATGAAAAATTGAAAATGTATTGTTCCATTATCTTCCCAATCATATTTATATTATTGGAAGGTCTTAAATAATATTTTCAATTAGAGTTATCCACTTACCCATTGTATTTATTACCTATAAGGATGGAAGGATTTTCACACTTTGTATCCTTATCTACATGGTGAAGGACAGTATGAATTTTAGAATAGTCTTCTCTATGTTGTACATGTTAATATTTAAAATAAATCTATATAATATCTAAGGGAGTGATAGAAGAATGATATTGATTCCTGATTATTTGAAGATTTTAAACCATAAACCCTCTAGATTCTCAATCTATCATATGATCTTGACTAATGGAGCCCTAGCTGGGAAACACCCTCTAATATTTCTCTGAAAGAGAACCATGGAAATATAAAACTGTTCCTTTCTAGATCTCTCCTAGAAAATAAAAAGTATTTTCTCATGAATGATATATATATCCATGTTATCATGGGACATTAAAAGTTTACATGACATAGATGAAAGCATAAAACATTGAGCATCAATCCCATTGATCAAATGTATTCGGTAGACATGGAACTCTTTATCACTCACCTACATGGTATGTGGATAAAACATTGAGAATTATAGAATATAATATTTCCATTCATGGTGTAGAATAAAACAATGTCTTCCAAACCACTCTTGGAAGTTACTACTAGCGAGGCAGTTGAATTTTTCAAATATTGATCACTAGGATAGTGTGGATAATGAGATTTCCATTTTATTCATCAATTAAATATCATATTTTTAGTACATTTTATTTATTAAAATTTATGTTAGAAATAATAAATTATTTGTTTTCTTATTAAATATCCAACTATTTTATCAACTCCCTATATCCCTCACCATTGAACTCCGAATGTATATTTGTTAAGAAATTCTAGTTGCAAGAATCCATATACCCCTTCATGTAAACCCAATAAGGGTTTTTCATGATTTTTAAAGGTATTTAGGAAGGAATGTTTTTTAAAAATATAGTCTTGTAGCTCCATGATTTGTTGAGTGGACTCCCCTATCCTAAAAACCTAACATGGATTTCTTCGACACTTGTCTCTAAGTTAGATCTTGTCTAGAGAGGGCTTCTTATCTTGATGTAATATGGTTAAGTTAGACCATAAAAATATATTAACTCCATGTAAAAATGGAAACTTCCCAAATAATGTTCTTCAAATAGTTAAAAATATTTCATTCCCAATCATATAATTGAAATCCATGTCTAAATTAATATTTAATTTAGGGATTATAATTTATTATGGATAAATGTGTTCTTGTGTTATCTTTTGCTTGTTTTATTAATATTAAGTTGATGTTACTTAATTAATTAACTATGCTAAATAAAAAAATTTACACCTAATCCATTTATTTACATTCTCTCTTTTCCCATTAATTCATTTATTTATGGGATCATGGGATTCTATCCATAAAATAAATAACTGCATATATTGAAATAATTAAATAATAAAATGAACCATTCACGAGAATTATATATTGGTTGATTTTATGAGACAGAATTAAATCAACCTATTAACTACAGGAAATAACTCATGTCACAAGTCTTGGCATGAGTAAAGGAATTACCCAAATCCACATATGTCACACCAGGGTTGGAATCATTATGGTTCTGTCTCGAACTTCCTGCACACACCTAGGTAGTCTCACTTTAATTACATGTATTTATATCTCACATGTTTGTGAGGGGAACCAAAGGTTTTGTTAAAGGGGTATGAAATAATTATCTTTGGTAGCATATGTCATACATATTAATGGATGATGGGATGACTCACATTCCATTAAATTTAATTTAATAATAAATAATTACAAACCCATATATTAAATTAAATTTAATAAATTCCGACACATAAACTGGTCTTGGTCTAGTTCATGAATGTTCATATATATAATATATATGAAAAATTAAATGCTAATATTTATCTCATTATCCATTTTTTATTATTAAGATAAATATATGTAAATTAATTAATTATTTACAATTAAGTTTAATAAACATCAATATTCAATTGGAGATAATTATAATAATGAAAATAGTGGAAAATAAATGGAAAAACCTATAATGGAAAATTTATTAAAAAATAATAATTGAGCGTTTAAAATTATTTAAAACCCTTGTTAAATATTCAAACACATAAAGTGTCAATCATGTCAATAAGGTTTTAATGATGCATGTTTATATTTAATGAAACATAATTATACAAGTAATTGGGAGACTACATGGTTTAAACTATCTATTTATACACCATGTTTCTATATTTTCGTGTATCCAAGCCACATGCCTAGGTATATGGCGTGTTGACTTGGTTAGACTACACAAAGTGTACATGCTAGCTACATGTCATGTATCGAATTTTTATATTCCGAAGATACTCATCTGAGTCTTTTATGTTTATCTTATATGGTTACATGGTTTATACATGACGACTACATGACGTTTGTTCTAAATTCCACAAGCTCATGCATCCCACTGATAGACTCTACATATTCTTGTCTAATATATTACATAATGTGTGCCTCAAAAAACATTCCATATATATATATATATATATATCTAATTTTCTATGTCCAGATAACAATATTGAGGACATTATGTGTATCTTGGATGCAAGAATTGATGAACTACACGTCATGCACACCACATACACATCTTTTATATAATAAATGCTCCATAATTTCAATCTAATATGGTTTGACCTTTTTTTACCTGATGGATTGTGCCATTTTTTCCGCTAACCCATTTCGAATACACAACATGTACACTGTATACACATTATTAATCAAGAAACCCTACGCCAGGTTGGCTGGTCAACACATGGGGTACACTGATTGTAATAACTACATGGCATGCCATGTATGTTGCGGCATGGCCAGTTACAACGTACTAGAGTGAATGTCATGTACTATAAATACACACCATGTAACCTTTTCTTACATAGCATAAAATTAGTATTTATCGATGAAATCTCTGGGAATTCTTCATTCTTTTGAGACCTTTATAAAAATTAAACTCTAAATGAACATGATTAATATGTCAGTAACATGTTAATTAAAAATCGATTAAATAATGTATAACATTAATTGATAATTCAACCATGATTGTGTATAGATCAACAATCTGATAAATAATTATAAATATAAATATGACCACTATGATACAACTTATTGGTTCTGGCCACTTTGGAAGTGTGTGGTGGTGGGTGCTATATTAAAATTTCATTTAAAATTACAATTCCAGAATTTACAAGTGAGGACCCTTCACATTAAATTTATTATTAATTTATTTAATATTGTATGAGATGAATAATTGGTCTTAGGAAGATTCTTTTATGTGAATGTTGATTATCTAACAAGACCCTTTTAGATCGTCTTTGTTACACTATGAGGATCCAAGGATATAATCGCTCTAAGAGTGATCCAATCATGAACCTTTGATCTCCAAGAAAATATAATTGGTCATTGTATTCTAGAATAGATTATCAATTATCATTCATTGTTTTTTCATGCATCCTTAAGTATTGAAGGGATCTATTTTTCATTTCTCATTCTTGAAAGGAAGAGATAAGAAGGATTTAAGATATAATTTATTATTCCCAAATATTCTCAATTTTCAATTGTACACTCAACACAATAAACATAACCATCTGTTAAGGGATCTTAAGTTTAGGTTAAAATAGTTATTTAATTTCATACCAGCCCTTAAATAATATTATAACTTTTATGGAACACTGTGAAACACAATAATAGTATTTTTATTATTATTTTTTGGTTCATTTAAACTTGTACAGTAAAAAATATTATTTATCCAACTTTTTAGTTAATATTTTGTATTGGACACAGTATTAGTCCATTAAAAATCATATATAATTTTTTTAACACAAAAATAAATTTTTAATTTAAATATTTCATTCATCATTAAATATTTTCGATCGATAAATTGTGGATAAAATTATCTCACATTCTTGAAAAAAATATTTTTTCCTTCAATTAATTATTTAATTAGTGTTTAATCAAGATCATTGAAAACACATACTATGTTTCCCTTTATGATTACTTATCATTATAATTAGGTGCTTTTTCTTGAATTCTAATATTATAGTAATGTAATGGTTCAAGGTACCCAAGAGAATGTTTTTAATTTTTCAATGATGACATCAATATATGAATGATCACTGTGTAATATAATCTATTTTAACCATATATGGTCAAGAAGGTTTGACATCAGTGTCACAAACCTATATTCATGATATATATTTATTTGACTATCTAAAATAATCATGATTTACCCCACGTCTATTGCATTTAGGGTGAAATTTATATTCCAATCAATGTTCCAAGGTATCAACATCCATAAAGATAGAAGGGAAAATCATTCCTCAACATATCTATTAATGAAATATCAATTGAGATTCACCAAACATACCCAACCACACCAAAAACATATTCCATCATGGTTTTTATCATAAAATATGAATTAATGTCAATCTTATAGTCCAAGGACCATTACACACACTCACAAATTGGAAAATATCATGATACCAAAACACGTGGAATTCCTACTTGTAGTTTAGTTCTCATAATTTCCCATAAAAGAGATCACTAAGTGATAAATTTAAAAAGAGAAGCCTCATCCTCTTATTAGTGATCTCACCTAACTATATATGTACTATGAGTCCCATTAAAATATGTTATTCAAATGGTTAGCATTATTTAGAAATATCAACATATCACTTCAAGGTTCTCATCATAGTGGGGAACTCTTATGAACTTATCAATGTGATGTATATTCTATGACATTATTACATTAGAGTCTTGAAGAAAAGTTTAATATATTTAATAATAATTTTAATTAATAATCAATAAATAATATATATATATATATTTAATAAAATTACAAGCAATTGGTCTTATCACACCAAATCCATCAATAAGGAATAGTCATAGGAACAAAACCCATCCTATGAACACACACTATGTTATAATCATTATTTCATTTGATATCTCATAAGTAGGGTTTCATGACTTATGTCACCATCCAATGATTAATTATTATTATTTTATTTAACTGGATGGACATACCTTTGGCTACAATGGTCATGGATTTAATGAAGGTAATACCATCATTAATAACTAGGACTAACAAATAACTTCCAAAATAGAAAAGAAAAAAATTATGTCTTAACCATTTGATAAATGAAATTACACCAATGATTAAAACACAAGTTACCCCACCATGGTTTCAATGTCATGGTTTTTTTTCCTTTCATCAAAGCATGTGATCAAATTGTACACATTGATAATGATCTCATGTTAGAAGACTAATACAAAAGTTTATAGATATGCAAAACCAATGAAACCTGAAACATGTGATGTTTGAAGAACCCCAAAACTACATTAGAGGAGAGGGGAGAATCAAGGTATCCACTTTTACATTAAATTAATTAATTTTTTCCCTAATTGGTAGGAACATATTAAACTTGTCTGATGAGAAAGAGAAAAAACCAATCAATCACATAAAAATCAATGACACATCAATTTTACTTTGTTTTACACTAAGGGATATGTCTAAGGAGAATGCACTGATAGGTTTTCGATCATACCAAAGTCAAAAAATCATCAGTAGTTGGGGATTAAAAAAGTTTATCACAGTCACTCTATACTAGGAAAACTCCCTTAATAAGGTTTTAGGGATAACACAATGTATCCCTCAAATCACTTCCATTGAACCCCGCTTTTCATTATACTGGGAAGAATCTGACCTCCATTAATCAACTTAAAGGCCACTTCAATGGGTTGACATTAAATCATGTATCCTCAACTATAGATTTATGCTTTGTTGAAGTCTCATTTTCCTTGGTATATGTAATATATTTTACTGAATTGTGTTCATTCACAAACTTTTCCATTACAAATTGGCCTTCTTCCTCCACATACTAGAGTGCTATGCGTACCACATCTATAAACTGGGACCATGTACCATCTTCATAAACTTAATTCATGTGATTCCTTCGCTTCTGCTATCATGTACCATTTCTCCCCCACGTACCATCATCTCCACCATGAAATTCCTTTTGTGTACTGCAATATCACCACATACGATGTTCTTTCTCTTAGTTCAGAATGTTTTTTGTAGACCCGTCTTCCTCAAACTATTATAAACATCACCAAATTTCTCTCTGATTTTAAAATAAATTATTGGAAGGGCTAACTTACTACCAACCACTTCTATATTTATCAAAATTTCTCATGCATGTCTAATCTCAGTGCATGATTCTAATGAAGTGTTTATTTATACTTATATAAGAAAATAGACCCTAAAAATCTGTTAAATCGATATTTACCATACCTTCGATACAACACATTCTGTTCCACATTCCATGAATCTACCATGAATTACTTCTATATAAGGTCCACATACAACCATTCTCCAAACGCAATGACCCAAATTACCACCTTGTCTCCTCAAATGACATGCTTCCTAGATCCTCAGAACACAGTCTCATTTCCTAAAATTGCAAATCTTTCTACATACTTCTTTCCTTTCTTATACCATGAGCCTTAACATGAATCACTAGTATTCACTGTTGAACATTTTCCAATATGAAAACCATTTTCTTTCGGTCCACATAGTTCTCTTCATCGATCATGAACCATTCCCAAAACATGGTACAAAACTTGTGTCTCATGCTACGTGGTTCCCTTCCTTTTCTAATTTCAATCACCATTCTGCATCTTGTTCACTCCTATAAAGAAATTCTTCATTTTCTAAAAAACAAAATCCTTATTTTGAGGTGAAAGAACTTGGGAAACATTGGAATACAACACTTCCTTCAATACTAATTTCAACCTCAACCGTAAGGCCATATTCTTTGAATACTCTTTGATGAACCCAATGAGTATTGTCAAAAAATACAAACCATACTCCATTTGCAGCATTGTACAGCCTTGGTTTTAGTAATGTTCCTATTACCAGTTCTTTCCTCATGACCACATCTACTAGAGATAACCAAGTGAGAAATTCATTCGAAAAAGTCTCAATGTTTATGAGACCCTGACACCATATACTCATAACATTAACTCTGTCTAGACATTATGATGTATATGAAACAAATTTCCAAATATTAATAATTTCTGTCATAGTATCTGGAGGTTCTCATTATAGAAGAATAAATTATATAACCAAATGATAGAATAATTAATATATAAAAATTATCCCAAATATTGTTCACGTGGAAGTATTAACACTATAATAGTAATATAATAACTTGTATATATAAAATTTTGCACATGTAATGGTAATCAATGTAAATACATTAGTTAGGTATATGGAACTCACTTTAAACACACCAACTTGCACTAGAGCTAACTCAAAACATGTCTCAACCCATGATATCTCACATGATAATAATGCTTCTCCTGAAAAATAGATTTTCTGTGTGAGGTCAACTATGATATCATCTATGGATACTCTTATAACTGTGTGTTTACCTATATGGGTAAAATTATTCTAGAGACAAAACTTATGAAGTATATATTTTTCACCTTGAGAGGCATAGGATCGTTTCATAGAACAACATCCATGGTATTTTCATAAAAAATTTGAATAGAAGTATACACTGAAAGAAAAAAACCAATTTTTGAGACTAATATATGTATCCACACTACCTTCTTAGCTACATCAGAGGCCACTCTATACTCAAACACTACTATTGAGTTAGTAACAATGAGTTTCTCTGAGAATCTTCAGCTCATTGTACCACTATTCATAAAAAATACATAGCCTGGCATGATTTCATATCATCATGATCAATCTAGTAACCAACATTAGTGTATCCCCTAACTACTAGTTCCTAATCTCCTTCATATACTAGGAACATATCCTTCGTACACCTCAAGTACTTCAGGATAATTTTTATATCATTCTATTGTAGTTCACTTGGATTACCATGATATACACCCATTGTTATTAAAAAAAGAAATCATAAAACCTAGTACATAACATGGAATACATGATAGATCCAACTACTGAGTCATAAGGGATTATACTCATTCATTTAATATACTATGTTTGTGGACACATTTTCTCACAAAGATTGATACCATGTGAAATTATAAAAAAAATTCTCTTTGATTGTTCTATAATATACATTTTATGTATATTGTCAATACATATTATTTGAATTATTCCAATCATCCTTTGATATCTAACTCAAAATATCGAGATTCCTATAATATAGGATGCTTAACCTAATCCTGTCAGGGTGAAACATGCTTTTACCAATGTATTAACTGACTGTAATACATTCACATAATTTCCCATCATTAATATTTCATTATCATATAATACTATAAAAATTATTAAATTCCCATTAATATTATTATAGATACAATTATATCTTTTATTCTTGATAAAACATAGTTCTCTTATGGAACCATCAAAATGAACATTTCAAGATCGTGATTCCTAATTCAACCCACAAATGGATCTATACAGTATGTACACTTTACTGGAATTTTATGACATAAAAAACCTTTAGGTTGAGTTATATAGAAATCCTCATCCAATATTCAATTTATAAAATTAGTTTTGACATCAATTTTATAAATATCTTAATCATTTAAGGCTTTTACTACATATAATATTCTGATGGATATCATTATCACTACTGGTGAGAAGGATTAAGAATAGTAAATGCCCTTATGTTGTTTGAAATCATTCTCTACAAGTATTACCATATAGGTATTGATGTTGTCATCCATTTTATAGCTCTTCATTAAATACCCATTTTCTCCCAAGGAGAAATACATTAGTTAGAGGGTCTACGAAAATACAAAAAATATTTTTTTATATGGAATATATCTAATAATGAAAAAATTATTTCTAGTTATATGAATCTATTCTGTATACTTATTCCTTTTAAGTTATAGGTACATCATTTTTAAGGAGTAATGTTTCACCTATCTTATTTACAAGATAAAAATAATTCCCTGGTCCTCTAACCAAAGTAATTTACCAAGATTGTACTTATGTCTTGCGAATATAGTCATCTCTCACTAAGTCATATGGAGGTTCTTCATGTACCAACTCCTGTGCATCTGAAGCATCAACTTCATCGAAGTCCATATTTATCCAACTATTTCAATTGGAAATGTTTTCCCATTCTAGAAATACAGATTGTATTTCCAAAATAACATTCTTATTTGAAGGGTAATGCTGGTAATGTCCATTATTTTCCTTAGGATTACCTTAATGATGCACTTCATTCCTCGAGATCCCAATTTTGAACTATTTATAGTCTTGAAAAAAATATCACATCTGAATAAATGTGTACTTGATAGGCTGGGTTTATTTCTATACCATAACTCATATGGAATCACATATGTGGCTTTAGTTAGTACAAAGTTAATGGTATATACTAATGTCCAAAATACATATCTCCAAAAGGACAATAGGAGAGGTTCACGACTCAACATTGATCTAACCATATTAAGCACGACATAATTCCCCATATCACTAACACCATTACACTGAGGTGCATACAGAGGAGTGAGTTGATATGTTATCCCACACTCATTTAATTGATCAGTGAAATATTAGTTATGATACTCTTTACCTTGATCTGATCAGAGTGCTTTAATCTTCTTACCAAGAAATTTTTCTACATCGTGTTGATATTCCTTAAACATCTGAATGGAATATGACTTATAACTCATCACGTAGTTAGATTCCTACCAACTATAGTCATTATTAGAAGTAATGAAGTATGAAAACCCACCCCTTTCCCATATTGTAAATGGAGAACAAATATTGCGTAAATTAATTCTAGTAAGTCAATTGATCTTACTCCCTTCAAGGGAAGGGTGATTTGGTTATTATAACTTATAAGAATGACTGAAACATGTAACAACCCAAGCTTCAGCGGTACGTTTCCCTTTGAATAATGCAATAGCTTGCATTGTACGGAACATAGAGATTCTAACACACCACGACCAATCAAAGTCGCTATTATGAATATTAATGTCCACTTTTTGAAATTTCATAAATTTTATATTTCAAAATGGACTTCATTTTTGTATTCAGAATATTAAAATTAGCTTAGGGGGAATTTTTGGTATTTTTTTGAAAACTTTCAATATTTGATGAATAGTGAAAAACACTGAGTTATAGTTTAAAACCAAATTTTTATTTAAATAATTATTTATTTTATTTATATTTATTTTATATCAAAATAGTTACATAATACCTATATAAGTTCAATTTTATTCATTCTATTCAGGTTATAATAATTTTAGATATATAAAAACTTTATTGAACTTTTCACCATCTTTTACCCACCTCCTAAGAGAATTTGGAAATTCACATAAAACAAAATTTTACCGCTTCTTTGAGTGGAATTTACAAAATATTAGAGACACGGTTAATATCAATGAGTGAAATGTGGTTCAATGAGATGAAAATAATTTTTAGTGAATAGTAACTTTTTACACAGTTAAAAGTAAATAGGGTAATTAAGGGTAAAAATGATATTAATATTACCCTAATACATGTCCTAATTATATTGGACAAAATTATCCCGACTGTAAACAACCTTAGGAATAAAAAATTTTCATTTAGGTCCACTTGGATTAGATTAGGATATTTATTAGTATTTAATTCAAAGAAGAGTTAAGAGAGATAAAATCAATGTTTAATAACTAAAACATTTTTAATATAGAGTTATAATTAAGATAAATTCGATTATAAATATTAATTAGAAATATAAAAATATTTCCTACATGATGGTATTTTATTGATAATTTTTAAACATTAAATAATTAATTTATTTATGTCACAATGGTGATGTATTAATTACCTAATTAATGAAATATTAAAACAATTGATATTATAAATATCAAAATAAATGTAATTTGAGACTTTTTATGAAATCAACTAATTTTATAGGTCAATAAGACATATTAGTATTGGTTATATAAATTTTTTTCAATGTAATAATGCTGTTATGAAATTATCAAAAACAAAATACCCAATAGTGTCAAAATTGACTTAAAATAGTGTTTAAAAGAAATATTATATTATTAATTGATATTATATTCCTAAAAATCTAGGGATCGGCCAAAGGACATATATAATTATAGATGTATCATTAATGGACCACTTGGGGGTCTATTGGTGGTATATAGTAAGATTATTAACTATATAATATAAAAATACCGAGAGACATAGTAAATGTCAAACTAATTAACAAAGAATTAAAACTATAAGATAAGGTTAATAAAGTAACCGAAACCTGTATAAAACCTATTTGTTGGGTATATTTTGACCCATACCCACCTTAGTCTCGAAATAAATCAATTTTGGGCCATTATAAACTAAATATTAATTTATTATAAAAATAATATTTTATGTTTTTACTAAGGTTCTCCTCACCCTCTTATAAAAGGGAACTCCCACTTCTCTCAAATTCATAAATTCAAAGCCTTTTGGCTCAGCCAACCCCTGCCAAAATATTCTCCCAACTTCCGTCACTTCATCATAGAGTCACTCCTTTGGTCAGAAAGCCATTCTAAGGATCCCTTTTCATCAAATCAAAAGGAAGAAGCTGATGAAGAGGTAATGTTTTCACAACCCTCTTTTAAGTTCCTTTCTTCTTCAACTTCTTTTTTATTTGTTATTTACATTCTAAAATAATAACTCTAGTATCATTTATATGCAGTGAAGTTATTATAAATATGTTACAACCATATTTAGTATTCAATCCATCCTTTGAATGACATGTCACTATACGTGCGTACGTACGGCCTACCGCCTCCACGTCGTGGTGTAATTATTATTAAATATATTATTATTTGGATGGGTATAATAATGATGTTCAATTAATGTAAATTATAAATATAACATGATAATGATTCTTTATATATGACATAACATCCAATTTTATATGATTTTAATATAAAAATAATGATATTATCGCTCGTGCATACGTACGGACTACCATCTCCACAAACGCGATAGATTCATCCCCTATCATATCCATACAAGTCTAATTCTCATTTTATGTTTAAAAATAAAGTTTACGGACATTATATAATTCTTTATATGAATAATATACAACCTATACATAACAAACACGACTTATGTAAAAGAACATATAAAAGAAAACGAGTATTTTAACACCTGAAACGATGATAATACTAAGATATTAATAACAAAGCAATGTTAAAAGATCATATATGATATCATATTAATTTATATGATTCTTGTATAATTAAATAACAATTAGTTCACCATTATAAAGGAGGATAACCTACCCTCGACCAAGGAAAAAGTATAAAGTAAGAGGTTTCTTATCTCACTTTTAATTCCGTGAGATTTCCATTCTTCACAACTTATTTATTGAATGTGATGTGTGTACTACCCATGTTTTTATTAATTATGTAATACACTATAATTCATGGATATTTACATCATCATTTTATGATCCTACTTTCATTGGTGTATGTTTCTTAAGTTAACAAATCAATAAGGAAATTTAAATTTTCAATTTCCACTCATTCAGCTTTACACATACTTTATTGATTATTTTACTCCAACATTATGTGTAGAATCACTATTCATATTCTTATGTCATAATTTTCACTCCCATTTCTATGGATGTACTTTTGGTACACAAAATAACTCCATTGATAAATTCTCAAGTCATGAATATGAACTTGATAAGAGTAATTTTTACTCAATCCCCATTTGTTGAGTTTAAGATCCAATTCACGGGTGTTGTTTTTAGAAGAATATGTGTGAATGTCCTTTGATTGTTTTACACTGAATATCCAATAATATTGAGTGTATTTAAATTTTTCACACATAAATATGTCGTTTATTTATCTTTAACCTAAGGGTATGGCCTTTATGAGAGATATCATCTCAATTTACATTCCATTGAGACTCTTTTGTTGTTATACACCAAATCACTTTTATATGGTGTATATAATGTACTTTGACATAGTATATCATGAATCCATTTATTCTCATGATATTACAAAGTTTTTATTACCACGATTATTTGTATTCAAGTTTCTCTCTTTTGGTTAGGAACTCTAACTAAAATATCATTTTAAATTGTTTTAAAGACTTATTATTCTAAAACATTCTCATTAATGTCCATGTTTTAAAAATGTTTTTACGGATTTATTTTTATGGAAAATAATACTTTAAAACCAAAATTACTTTTAAAATATTCAAAGTGGTATGGGACACTTTGATTAAAAAATCTATTTTAAATGGATTCTTGATAAATAGTGTGACTTTAAATTTTTTTCAAGAAAATGGGGGATATTTATCTCAATAATTTGATGATTATTTTAATCTATGTCACTATCCTTCATTATTCTCGATTAAGGTTAATCTGATATAATAAAATATTCCATATTGTATTGAATTAGTTATGTTTGACTATGGATGTGCTATTTTTATACCATTAATGGTTTGTGGATAAAGATTTGACATTACATATGGTAGTTTTAATACAAATGTTTATGTTATGTTTCAAAAATTTCATATGAGGAATGCATTGGACTTAGTAAGTGACGGGTGGAGCCCGCTATAGCTCATCGATGCATCGGTAGGTCTCATGAGACAAACTAGTTTCTTGGTAAAAGGCCTTGACAAAATCTTATTTTTAGACTTGGCATAAGGCCTTAAATACGTGGTTGTGATAGTCTGGAATTATGCATTCCATCATTATGAAAGTGGTCATTGATAATGCATGTGGTTATTCAACTATTAGAATACCCATGTGAATAAGTAAATGGAATTATTTCATTTTAGCTTTCCCATATTATGCTGAATTTCATGTTTAAAAGGATTTTTTTAGTTATTCATTGTCTTAAATGTTTATACTTATTTAGGAAAGTTTCGGCTATATTAATATCCTTACTGAGCATCTGAGCTCACCCCTTTCTATGCTATATTTTTTCCAAGATGTGAAGAAGTAATTTACGAATGACCTGCAGGGATAGTATGAGGGGATATGAAGACAAGATTTTGTGGTAGTTTTTTTTACTTTATGATGTAATTTAAGACTTATGAATATATCTAGTGCTTCCAAGACTACTAAACTAACCAGTAATTCGAGAAATAATCATTTATGATCATGCCAATGTTACGTAATAATGCACCGACTCTAGGTAATTGGGGTCGGGGCATTATAGTTGGTATCATAGGAAGTTTAGTACAAACCTTGGAAAATATATTTAGACAAACTCTGATTAGAGCACATATCCCTAATATAACATTTGAGGATTAGTATATAAGAACTTCCTAGAATTTTTATATTGTATAGATTTTGTGAGTTTTCCAAGCAATACATCCCTGTCTAGATATGAGCAGGTAGAGGTGGCTCTGGCACAGATGTACCTAGGGTTAAAACCCAAAAACACCGCTTTGATCTAGACTCGAACGGGAACTGATGCACGACAACGAGCCTTGTGGCACTCTAGTTTACGACACTACCGGGTGATATGCTTACGAAAATTTACATTTTCATTACAAACCAATTGGACGTATTTTAATATAAGATGAGAATAAATGACCTTGGTTAATTCTAAGGTGTTTCAAATTGAGAATATGGTGTCATGATATTCTCTAAATGTTTTTATGACTGTTGTTACTCATAAAATACTTTTTGATTTTAGTCAATGGCTGGAGTCCAAGAAAGACATAGTAACTTTGAGAATGATTTACAATGTGGGAACGGTGGTGGAAATGAGAAAAAAATGGAATGTTGATAGGTGTAAAAGATATTGAGTTCATGACAAATCAGTTTTCCAAAAATATGATCAACAACATATATATTAACCAACTACCGGACTCAACAATGAAGAGAATGGTGATGAATGATAAGAGCTCCAGATGTGGAGACCGTTGAGAGAAGAAAGACCAATTTCCGTCATGCCAGAAATGTGGAAGGAGACACCCATGAAAGTGTCTCAATGGAACAAATAAATTCCTTATGTGTGAGAAATAAGGGTATAATGTAATGAATTTGTGAGGAAAAATGAAGGGTACTATGGATGAAAATAAAAATGATCCTACGATTCCAATTACGGTCATTTCTCGTAAATGTAAGGAACCATGGAATAACCCAAGTCAGTGCCATATTCTATAGGATAGCATCTTGGTCAAGGAAGAACCTATGTGAAAATAAATGCAAGGCATAATATTTAATGGTATTAGTGCTCTTTGTTGTTGAGATTACTTTGGGTAAATTTTTTCTTATATGTCTAAGCCTGAAATTTGTCATGGAAAATGATATTTGAGGAAGAATTATCTTTTCCCTTATTGATATATTTATAAATAACCATTTGATTTTATATGATCCTTGAATTCGAGGCAATTACATGTTGTTTTATTTTGGGATGAAAATGCATGGTATAAGATATCGTTTGTGGTTAAATTATGTTATGGTTGTTTTGAGGAATTTATCTCATTTTGGTAATGTTATAAAATATATTTTTTTGAATAGTACAACACACAGACCTTGTGAAAACCCGTCGCGTCGGACAATGCTCTGGGAATCGAACCCACAACCAAAGTGTGATTGGTATTTATCGCCTACCACTGGATTACATGAAGTCCCTGGTTAGTGTGATTAATTATTTTTAGTTAAATGATTTTAATGATCAATAATAAATTGATTTCGGATCTTATGTCTTATCAAATGAATAACCATAGTATAGGAAAATTATTTGGGCATTAAGTGATAAATGTTATTTTGGATGATGTTTGCTTTGTTGGGAACACTATATGCCCAAGGAAACTAGAAAACTGTGGGATTTCATTTGAGGAGTAATGACTGATTTTTATCTATGTTTTTATTGTGGATGTATAGTGATTTGGTTTATTTATGGAAATTATTAACCTATAATATAGAATATCTGATTAGGTTAATTACTTTTAAGTATGTGACTTTAAGAGTAGATGATGTTATTTGGAGATACAATTTAATGTGGAAGACTACGTAACTGAATTTTTCTATGTCTTGGGTTTCAATATTAGTTTGGATTATATTAAAGGATTTTAAAGACAATTGTTTATTGAAAGGTATTTATTTAACTTTGGGGTATTGTTGGTTTAATTTTAGAAAATAATAATAGTGTTTCCTTAATTAAATGAATATCCTTTTGGGAGATCATTATATCTTGTACTAACCATTTTGGTTTTGATTAATCTCTAAATACAAGGTAATTGTATAGTTTCTCATTTGTGGATTATGTGAGTTTCTAAAAGTTTGTTCTATCTCTTCTAGTGTGACCAAGTATTCTTGAATACTCATCATTTACAAAAAAATTAGTTAGTGGTAGAAATTTATTAAAGAATGAAACTATACATAAAAATTAAGTATATATCATTATTTTCTTAATCAATATCATAAATAAATTCATCATCTTAATGTAATGTAACATAAAAAAAATGTTGTCAGTTTACTTTCCTACTGGGAAACTAATGACTGTTTGTCCCATCACAAATTTGGGGTTTTATTGTTGTTAACTTTCCCCTAATAATGATTTCAATCCCTCTCCATTAGAACTTGACACTTAGTTAATCTTCCATATCCATGTTTTCCAACATGGAATCCTAGTATGGGTTATCTTGGGAGACCTTTGTACATCTCTTTCATTACTTTAAAGTGATAGTTTTATTGACACTTTTTTCGATGTGGGACTTTCTATTATATTCCAAAGATCAATTTTAAAAATTGTTAGGATGCAATTTATTGAATAATGGGAGAATGTAACACCCCAAGCTTCCACAATACGTTTCCCTTTGAATAATGCAACAACTTGCATTGTAAGCAACATTGAGATTATAACACACCACGACCAATCAAAGTAGCTGTTATGAATAGTAATATTCACTTTTTTAAATTTTATAAATTTTATCGTTCAAAATGGACTTCATTTTTGGATTCAGAATATTGAAATTATCTTAGGGTGAATTTTCTGTATTTTTCTGAAAATATTCAATTTTTTATGAATAGTGAAAAACAATGAGTTATATTTTAAAACCGAATTTTTATTTAAATAATTATTTATTTTATTTTAATTTATTTTTGGTCAAAATAGTTACAGAATACCTATATATGTTCAATGTAATTCATTGGAGTCAGTTTATAGTAATTTTAGATATATAAAAATTTTATTGAGCTTTTCACTGTTTTGTACCCACCTACTAGGAGAATTTGGAAATTCACATAAAACTTAATTTTATCGCTTCTTTGAGTGGAATTTTGGAAATCTGAGAGAAATGGTTAATATCAAGGAGCAATATGTGGTTCAATGAGATGAAATTAATTTTTCGTGAATAGTAACTTTTTAATTTTATTTACCACGGTGAAAAGTAAATATGGTAATTAAGGGTAAAAATGATATTAATATTACCCTAACACATGTCATAATTCTATTGTACAAGTGTATCTCAACCAAAAACAACTTTAGGAATAAAATATTATCATTTAGTTCCACATTGATTAGATTAGGACATTTATTATTATTTAATTCAAAGAAAAGTTAAAAGAGATAAAATCAAAGTTTAATAGCTAAAACATTTTTAATATAGGTTTATACATAAGATAAATTATATTATAGATATTAATTAGAAATAAAAATAGATATACTACATAATGGTATTTTATTTATAATTTTTAGACATTAAATAAATTAATTTATTTATGACACAATGGTGATGTAGTAATTACCAAATTAATGAAATATTAAAATAATTGATATTATAAATATCATAACAAATATAATTTTATACTTTTTATAAATTCCATGAATTTTTTAGGTTAATATGACATATTATTATTGGTTATATAAATTTTTTTCGACGTAATAATTCTATTATGAAATTATCAAAAACAAAATACCCAATACATTCAAAATTGACAAAAAACAGTTTTTAAAAAAATATTATATTATTAATTGATATTATATTCCTAAAAATCTAATGATAGTCCAAAGGACTTATATAATGATATTTTTATCATTAATGGACCACTTTGGGGTCTCTTGGAGGTATTTAGTATGTTTATTAAATATATAATATAAAAATACAAAGAAACATGGTAAATGTAAAACTAATTAACTAAGAGTTAAAACTAAAAGATAAGGTTTATAAAGTGAACCAAACCTGTATGAAACCTATTGGTTGAGTATATTGTTACCCATATCCATTATATCCTCTAAATAAATCAATTTGGAGACATTATAAACTGAATATGAATTTATTATAAAATAATATTTTAAGTTTTTCCTAAGGTTCTCCTCACTCCTCTTATAAAAGGGCACTCCCCCTTCTCTCAAATTCATACCTTCAAGGATTTTTGGATCTACCAAACCCTACCCAAATATTCTCTTAACTTCAGTCACTTCATCCTAGAGGCCCTCCTTTGGTCAGAAATCCATCATAAGGATCCCTTTTGATCAAATAAAAATGAAGAACCCGAAGAAGAGGTAATGTTTTCACAACCCTCTTCCATGTTCCTTTCTTCTTCAACATCTTCTTTCATTGTAATTTATATTGTAAAAAATTAACTCCAGTATCTTTTACATACTGTGATATTATTATAAATAATTTACAACTATATTTAGTATTCTATCCATCTTTTGAATTACATGTCACCATACGTGCATACATACAGCCTACTATCTACACATTGTTCTGTAATTGTTATTAAATACATTATTATTTGGATGGGTATAATAATGATGTGTAATTCATTTAAATAATAAGTATAACATGATAATTATTCTTTATATATGATATAACATCCAATTATATATGATTTTAATATCAAAAGAATGATATTATCGCTCGTGCAGATGTACGGACTACCGTCTCCACAATCACGATGAGATTCCTTCCCCATTGTATCCATACAAGTCTAATTATCATTTTATGATTAAAAATAATATTTAAGTACTTGATATAATTCTATATATGAATAATATACAACCTATCCATAACAAGCATGACTTACGTAGCAAAACATATAGAAGAAAACGAGTAAGTTAACACCCGAAATAACGATAATACTAAGATATTATTCACAAAGAAATGTTAAAAGATCATATATGATATCATATTCATGTATATGATTCTTTTATAATTCAATAACAATTATTTCACCATTATAAAGGAGGATCAACTACCCTCTACCAAAGGAAAAGTACAAATTAATGGGTTTCTTATCTCACTTTTAATTCTGTGAAATTTCTGTTGTTCACCGGTTATTTATTGCATGTGGTGTGTGTACTGCCCATGTTTTTATTCATTGTGTAATATAATTTAATTAATTGATATTTACATAGGAACTGTATAATCCTTCTTTGATCGGTGTATGTTTCGTAATTTACCAAATCAATAAGGGAATTTGAAATTTCAATTTCCACTCATTCGGATTTACGCATACTTCATTGATTATTTTCCTCCAAGATTATGTGTGGAATAACTATTCATTTTCTTATGTAATAATTTCCACTCCCCGTTCTTGTGGGTATACTTTTTATACAAATAATCACTCCATTGATAAATTCTTAATTCATCGGTATGAACTTGAAAAAAGTAATTTTTACTCAATATCCATTTGTTGAGTTAAACCTCCAATTATTTGGTTTTGTTTTTACAAGAATATGTGTGAATTTCCATTGATTGTTTTACAGTGAATATCCAATAATATTCGGTGTATTTAAATTTTTCACACATAATTATTTCGTTGATTTATCCTTAACTGAAGGATAAGACCTTTATGATAGATTTCATCTCAATTTACATTCCATTGAGACTCCGTTGTTGTTATGCACCAAATCACTTTTATAAGGTGTACATAATGTACTTTGACATAGTTTATCTTGAATCCCTTTATTCTCATGATATTACTATGTTTTTATTACCTCAATTATTTATATTCAAGTGTATCTCTTTTGGTTAGGACTCTAGCTAAAATATCATTTTATAAAGTTTTAATGATTTATTATTCTAAATATTTTTCATTAATGTCCATGTTTTAAAAAAGGTTTTAAGGATTTATTTATATGGATATTATTGTTTTGAAAGAAAAATTCATTTTAAAAGTTTCAATGTGGTCTGGGACACTTTGATTCAAAATCTATTTTAAATGGATTCTTGACAAAAAGTGTGACTTTTATGTGTTTTCAAGAAAAAGGGGGAAATTTCTCTCAATAGTTTGATGATTATTTTAATCTATGTCAATATCCTTCAATATTTTCAATTGAGGTTAATCTGATATAATACAATCTTCCATATTGTATCAAATTATTTATGTTTGACTGTGGATGTGCAATTTTTATACCATTCATGGTTTGTGGATAAAGTATTGACATTTTATATGCTAGTTTTAATACGAATGTTTATGTTATGTTTCAAAAATATCATATCAAGAATGAATTGAACTTAGTAAGTGACAGGTGGAGCTCGCTATAGCTCCTCGATGGCTCGGTAGGTCTCATGAGAAAAGTTAGTGTCTTGGCACATGACCTTGACAAAATCTTATTTGTAGTCTTGGCACAAAGCCTTACTTACGTGGTTATGATAGTCTGGCATTTTGAATTATATCATTATTAAAGTGGTTATTGATATTGCATGTGGTTATTTGACTAGTAGAATGTCTATGTGAATAAGTAAATGGAATTATTTCATTTTATCTTTGCAATATTATGCTGAAGATCAAGTTTAAAATTAATATGTTTTACTTATAAATTTCCTTAAATGTTTATGCTTATTTTTGAAAGTTTCCGCTATATTTTTATCCTTACTGAGCATATGAGATCACCCCTTTCTATGCTATATCTTTTCCAGGATGTGAAGAAGTAATTTAGGAATGACCTGTAGGGATGGTTTGAGGGGATATTAATACAAGAAATTATTGTAATTTTTTTTACTTTATGATGTAATGTAAAACTTATGAATATATCAAGTGTTTCCAATACCACTAAACTAATCGGTCTTGCGAGACTTGTTATTTTGAGATCATGCCAATTTTGGGTAATAATGCACCAAATCAGGGTAACTGGGTTCGAGGCATTACAGTTGGTATCAGAGGAAGTTTAGTACAAACCATGGAAACTATATTTATACAATCTCTGATTAGAGCACATAGCCTTAAGATAGAATTTGAGTATTAGTGTAGAATAACTTCTTATAATTTTGGTATTGTATTGATTTTGTGAGTTTTCCAATTAAGAAATCCCTATCTGAATAAGAGCAGGTAGAGGTGGATCTGGAACAGAATTACCTAGGGGTAAAACCCAAAAACACCGCTTTGAGCTAGACTCGAACGGGAACTAGTGCACGACAACGAGCCTTGCGGCACTCTTGGTAACGACACTCCTGGGGGATATTCTTTGGATAATTTACATTTTCTTTACAAACCAATTGTACTTATTTTAATATAAGATGATAATAAATGACTATGGTTAATCCTAAGGTGTTTCAAATTGAGAATATGGACTCATGATATTATCTAAATGATTTTACGACTACTGTTACTCAATCAATGCTTTCTGGTTTTAGTCAATGTCTGGAGTCCAAGGAAGTCATAGTAACTTTGAGAATGAAGTACAAGGTGGGAACGGTGGTGGAAATGAGAGAAAAATGGAATGTTGATAGGCATAAAAGATATCGTGTTCATTCCAAATCAGGGTTCTAAAAATATGATCAACAATATATATATTAACCAACACCCGGACTCAACAAAGAAGAGAAAGGTGATGATTGATATGAGCTCCAGCTGTGGATACCATGGAGAGAAGAAAGCTCAATTTTCATCATGATAGAAATGTAGAAGGAGACACCCAGGAAAGTGTCTCAATGGAACAAAGAAATGATTTATGTGTGAGAATAAAGGTCCTAAAGTAAAGAATTGCTGAGGAAAAATGAAGGCTAATATAGAAGAAAATAAAAATGATCCTAAGATTCATATTACGGTTCTTTGTCGTAAATTTAAGGGACCATGGAATCATCCAATTCAATGCCCTATTCTATGGGATAACCTCTTTTGTCAAGGAAGAACCTACATGGAAATAAATTAATGGAAAAATGTTTAAAGGTTTTCTTTCTCTTTGTTGTTGAGATTACTTTGGGTGAATTTTCTCTTATATGTGTAAGACTAAAATTTATCATGCGAAAATGTTATTTGAGGAAGACTTATCTTTTCTATTGTAGATATAGATATAAATAACCATTTGATTTTATATGATCCTTGAATTCGAGGCAATTACATGTCATTTTTTTGGGATGAAAATGCAAGGTATGAGATAACATTTGTGGATAAATTATGTTATAGTTATTTTGTAGAATTTATCTCATTTTTGTAATGATACAAAATATATTTTTTGAAAAAGGAAAACATGCATACCGTGTGACAACCAATCGCGTCGAACTAAGCTGTGGGAATAGAACCCACAACCATAGTGCAGTTGAGATTTATCTCCTACCAAAGGACTACGTAAATTCCCTTGTTAGTGTGACTAATTATTTTTAGTTTAATGAATTTTTTGATCAATAATAAGTTGATTTCAGATATTATGTATTATCAAATGAATACCCTTAGTATAGGAAAATTATTTGGTGATTAAGTGATAAATGTTATTTTGGAAGATGTTCGCTTTGTTGGGAACACTATATGCCCAAGGAAACTAGAAAACTATGGGATTTCATTTGAGAAGTAAAGGCTGATTTTTATCTATGTTTTTATTGTGGATTTATATTGATTTGGGATATTTATATAAATGATTAACCTATAATAGAGAATATGTGATTATGTTAATTACTTTTTAGTATGTGACTTTAAGAGTAGTTGATGTCATTTGGAGATACAGTTTAACTTGGAAGTCTACATAACCAAATTCTTCTATGTTTTGGGTTTCAATATTAGTTTGTATTATATTGAAGGATTTTAAAGAAAATTGTTTATTGAATGTTATTTATTTAACATTGGGGTATTGTTGGTTTAATTTTATAATTTAATATTAGTGTTTCCTTCAATAAAAGAATATCCTTTTAGGGTATCATCATATATTATACTAACCATTTTGGTTTTGATTAATCTCTAAAGACAAGGTGAATATATTGTTTATCCTTTGTGGATCATGTGATTTTCTAAAAGTTTGTTCTAGCTCTTCCATTGTGACCAAGTCTTATTGAATACTCATTGTTTAAAAAATGAGTTAGTGGTATAAATTTATTAAAGAATGAATCTCTACTTAAAAAGTAAGTATATCTCATTATGATATTAGTCAATCTCATAAATAAATTCATCATCTTTATGTAATATAACTTAAAAAATATATGTTTTCCATTTACATTCATACTGGGAAACTAATGATTGTTTCTCCCATCACAGGCATGTGGGTTTTTGTTGTTAACTTTCATTTGATCATGTTTTCTATCCCTCTCCATCAGAACATGACACTTAGTTAATCTTTCATATCCATGTTTTCCCACATGGAATACTAGTATGGGTTATCTTGGGTGACCTTTGTACTTCTCTTTATCTCCTTTAAAGTGATAGTTATATTGAACCTTTTTCTGATGTTGGACTTTCCATTATATTCCCAAGAACAATTTTAAAAATTTAGAGGACCAAATTTATTGAAGGAGGGGAGAATGTAACAACCCAAGATTCCACGGTATGTTTCGCTTTAAATAATGCAATTGCTTGCATTGTACGCAACATTGAGATTCTAACACACCACGACCAATCAAAGTACCCATTATGAACAGTGATATCCACTTTTTGAATTTTTATAAATTTTATCTTTCAAAATGGACTTCATTTTTTGATTCGGCATATCTAAATTAGCTTAGGGTGAATTTTTTGTATTTTTTTGAAAACATTAAATTTTAGATGAATAGTGACAAACACTGAGTTATAATTTAAAACTGAATTTTTATTTAAATAATTATTTATTTTATTTAAATTTATTTTAGGTAAAAATAGATACATAATACCTATATAAGTTCAATTTAATTCATTAGAGTGAGTTTATAATAATTTTAGATATATAAAAATTTTATTGAACTTTTCACCGTCTTTTACCCACCTCCTACGAGAATTTGAAAATTCACATAAAACATAATTTTACTGCTTCTTTGAGTGGAATTTTGAAAATACAAGAGAGACGATTAATATCAAGGAGTAAAATGTGGTTCAATGAGATGAAAATAATTTTTGTTGAATAGTAACTTTTTACTTTTATTTACCACGATCAAAAGTAAATAGGGTAATTAACGGTAAAAATGTTATTTATATTACCCTAACACATGTCCTAATTCTATTGTAAAAGTTTATCTCGACCAAAAAAAACATTAGGAATAAAATATTTTCATTTAGGTCCACTTGGATTAGATTAGGACATTTATTATTATTTAATTCAAATAAGAGTTAAAAGAGATATAATCAAAGTTCAATAACTACAACATTTTTAATATAGGGTTATATATAAGATAAATTAGATTATAAATATTCATTAGAAATATAAAATTATTTCCTAAATTATGGTATTTTATTAATATTTTTATAAATTAAATAATTTAATTTATTTATGACACAATGGTGATGCAGTAATTACCAAATAAATGAAATATTAAAATAATTGATATTCTATATAGCATAATAAATTAAATTTGAGACTTTTATGAATTAAATTAATTTTCTAGGTTAATAAGACATATTATTATTAGTTATAATTTTTTTTTCGAAATAATAATGCTGTTATGAAATTATCAAAAACAAAATACCCCATAGTGTCAAAATTGACAGAAAAGAGTTCTTAAAATAAATATTATATTTTTAATTGATATTATATTTTCAAAAATCTAATGTTCGGCCAAAGGACTTATATAATAACAGGTGTATTATTAATGGACCACTTGGGGGTCTCTTGGAGGTATATAAAAAGTTTATTAACTATATAATATAAAAATACAAAGCGACATGGTAAATGTCAAACTAATTAACTTAGAGTTAAAACTAAAAGATAGAGTTAATAAAGTGACCCAAACCTATCTAAAACCTATTGGTTGAAGGAATTTTGACCCATCCTTACATTATCCTCGAAATAAATAAATTTTTGAGCCATTATAAACAGAATATTAATTTATTATAAAATAATATTTTAAATTTTTCATAAGGTACCCTTCACCCTTCTTATAAAAGAGTACTCCCCCTTCTCTCAAATTCATACCTTCAAAGTATTTTGGATATTCCAAAACCTGCCCAAATATTCTCTCAACTTCCCTCAATTAATCCTAGAGGCCCTACATTGGTCATAAATCCAAACAATGGATCCCTTTTGATCAAATCAAAAGGAAGAACACAAAGAAGATGTAATGTTTTCACAACCCTCTTTCAAGTTCTTTTCTTCTTCAACTTCTTATTTCTTTGTTAGTTCCATTCTAAAATAATAACTATAGTAAATTTTATATAATGTGATGTTATTATAAATATGGTACAACCATATTCAATATTCTGTCCATCCTTTGAATGACATGTCACCATACGTGCGTACGTACAGCCTGCCATCTCCACGTCGTAGTTTAATTGTTATTAAATACATTATTATTTGGATGGGTAAAATAATGATATATAATTCATGTAAATAATAAGTATAACATGATTATGATTATGTATATGTGATGTAACATCCAATTATATATGATTTTAATATAAAAAGAATGGTATTATCGCTCGTGTGTACGTACGGACTACCGTCTCCACGAACACGATGAGATTCATTTCGTATCATATCCATACAAGTCTAATTCTCATTTTATGATTAAAAATAATTTTTATGTACTTGATATAATTATGTATATTAATAATATACAACCTATCCATAATAAAAAATGACTTATGTAAGAAGACCTATAAAAGAAAATGAGTAAGTTAACACCTAAAATGATGATAATACTAAGATATTATTAACAAAGAAATATTAAAAGATCATATATGATATCATATTAATGTATATGATTTTTTTATAATTAAATAATAATTAATTCAATATTATAAAGGAGGATAACCTACCCTCTACCAAGGAAAAAGTACAAAGTAAGGGGTTTTTTATCTAACTTTTAATTCCGTGATATTTCCATTGTTGGCTAGTTATTTATTGAATGCGGTGTCTGTACTACCCATGTTTTTATTCATTATGCAGTATAATTTATTTCATTGATATTTAAATCATCATTTTATGATCCTTCTTTCATGGGTTTTTGTTTTTTAAGTTACCAAGTCAATAAGGAAATTTGAAATTTCAATTTTTACTCATTCAGCTTTACACATACTTCATTGATTATTTTACTCCAAGATTATGTGTGGAATCACTATTCATTTTCTTATGTCATAATTTTCACTCCCCTTTCTTTGGATATACTTTTGTTACACATAATCACTCCATTTATAAATTCTCAAGTCATCGTTATGAACTTTATAAGAGTACTTTTTATCAATCTACATTTGTTGAGTTAAACATCCAATTCATTGGTGTTGTTTTTACAAGAATATGCATGAAAGTCCTTTTATTGTTTTACACTGAATATCCAATAATATTGAGTGTATTTAATTTTTTCACACATAATTATGTGGTTGATTTATCCTTAACCTAATGATATGGCCTTTATGATATATTTCATCTCAATTTACATTCCATTGAGACTCCTTTGTTGTTATACACCAAATCACTTTTATATGGTGTATATAATGTACTTTGTCATAGTATATCTTGAATCCCTTTATTCTCATGACATTACAATGTTTTTATTACATCAATTATTTTTATTCAAATGTATCTCTTTGGTTAGGAACTCTAACTAAAATATCATTTTAAAATGTTTTAAATATTTATTATTCTAATTATTTCTCATTAATATCCTTGTTTTAAAAATGGTTTCAAGGATTTATTTATATTGACATTAATGTTTTCAAATAAAAATTCCTTTTAAAAGTTTCAAAGAGTTATGGGAATCATTGATTAAAAAATATATTTTAAATGGATTCTTGACAAATAGTTTGACTTTTAAATGTTTTCAAGAAAAAGGGGGATAATTCTCCCAATAGTTTGATGATTATTTTAATCTATGTCAATATCCTTCATTATTCTCGATTGAGGTTAATCTGATATAATACAATCTTCAATATTTTATTGAATAAGTTATGTTTGACTTTGGATGTGCTATTTTTATACCATTCATTGTTTGTGGATAAAGTATTGAAATTTTGTTTGCTAGTTTTAATGTGAATGTTTATGTTATGTTTCAAAAATTTTATATAAGGAACGCATTGGACATTGTAAGTGATGGGTGGAGCCTACTATAACTACTCGATTCATCGGTAGGTCTCATTAGACAAACCAGTGTCTTGGCACAAGGCCTTGACAAAATCTTTTTTGTAGTCTTGGCACAAGGCCTTGACTCTGTGGTTATGATAGTTTGAAAATATGCATTCCATCATTATGAAAGTGGTTATTGATATCTCATTTGGTTATTTGACTAGTAGAATATTCATGTGAATAAGTAAATGGAATTATTTCATTTTATCTTTGTCATATTATTCTGAAGTTCAAGTTTAAAATGATTTTGTTTTAGTTATACATTTCCGTAAATTTTTATGCTTATTTATGGAAGATTCTACTATATTGTTATCCTTACTAAGCATATGATCTCACACATTTCTATGCTATATTTTTTCCAGGATGTGAAAAAATAATTTATGAATGACGTGTAGGGATAGTATGAGGGGATATGAAGACAAGATGTTATTGTAGTTTTATTACTTTATGATGTAATGTAAGACTTAGGAATATATCTAGTGTTTCCAAGTCTACTAAACTAAATGGTCTTTCGAGACTTGATCTTTTGTGATCATGCTAATGTTATGTAATAATGCACTGACATTGGGTAACCAGCATCGGGGCATTACAAAACACATACAGGGTTTTTATGTCTACTAATTCTAAATATCCCACTTGATTTAATTTAGGTAAATTCTTCACAATTACTTGACCAAGGATGAAGTACCATAGTCGGGTGTTATATGAGTAATTTTCACTGGTGCAATCATTAGTTTTCATAACATGATTTTTGAGATCATGTATATATAATCCATTATTAAAAAGAACTATACCATAACAAACATTATCCTTATAAAAGTGAACAATTTATTTCTAAACATGAAATAAAATCCCATGCTTTCCAAAAATGACACCGACATTCCGATTCAGGTAACTGAAGGAACATAATAATAGTTATCTAATATAAGAAACAAACTACTATGTAAAGGCAGATAATTATGTCTCACTGTCAGTGTTACTACACCCACAATCTCTACATCCCAGAGATCCACCTATCCCCATTCAATCTTCATTAATATATATAGTTCCTATATGTGAATATAAATAAGAGATGCAAAAAATATATCTGATACCCAAATTGTTGATGAACATGGATTGAATTAAATGAAAAAAGTAATTGAAGTGGACGTGTCTCCTTGTTTCTTCTTAGCTCTAAATTTTTTCATCTAATGGCCTTTATTACCTCATGAAAATCGTACATCCTCCTTCTCATTACCTTCCCCCAATATCGTGGGATTTTAAGTATGTTTTTTTGGGTTTCTTCAGATTTGGATTATCCTTTGACCCGTTACAATTTACCTTAATCCTCATGATCATAATAAGGATAGAAGTATTAATATTATTTATATTCTTATTAGAATAGAGAACTAAATCCAAATGATCTGGGAGTGACACTTTCAAGTTATAAATATTGTAATTTACAATAAATGTTAAAAATATTGAGGATAAAGGGGAATGAATTGGACCAGTATCTAGTTATTTGTTTAGCATGATCCCTTGGGTTTCTATTCTCTCAATGTACCTGATCATCATGAGTACATGAGGTGCTTCTAGATTCCATTCTACTATCCTACAAATATTCACTTAAATGGATATCTCATAACTTTAATTCCTATATCTATACAAATATAATTTTTGGAGATGAGATAGCATCTTGTAGGCACCTTCATCCTTATGAATTTTTTAACTAACTGAAAATAGATAACAACATGACACACATTACATCATGTGAATATTTTACATGGCATTTATTCTTTCTTTTATCTTCCATGCCTGCACCCTGAGGAGGTTCAGTAAGAATTGTTTATTCCTGCATATAAATATTCTTCTTATTGTATAATACTATGTGAAATCGCTTGTACCACTCATGGAATTAATAGTTGTTGAAGATATTTTCTTCATCTATAATTTTACAAAGTGATAAAGATATGGTGGTTTTAGTGATTTACATTTTTATATTAAAAAATTATTTAGCAGCTAGTACATCATAACGATTACTTTTTAGACATTATATATTAAATAATTTTAATAATTAAATGTCTCCCACTATTTTATCAAACATCACTAGCCCTAACTACTAAATTCAGATTAATCTATCTCTAAAGTATTCTAGTGGAATGGATCCTTCAAACCACCCCTCAAATTCTAAAATATTTTTTTATTTCACTACTTCGAGGGTTACAAGGCAGACACTAAAATGCCCAACCCCAGTGACTCATGGTTTCCAGAACAATTGAGTGAAGTCACATATTCTCAGAATCATAGACATGAATCCATCAATACATTACCTCTTAATAGATATCTAGATATATTTTTATACTTCTCTGATACAAATATTAGTTTGGTAAACTCTTCTCTCTCTTAAGAACTCCCAAGTAGAATGAGGCACCCTTAACATTGGCTGATGAGCACCCTGTACACCTTGTTTTGTTCAAAATTGCTCAATAGAAGGCATTCATGACATATTATTTCTTTGATGGGGTTTTAATATTTATTCTTAAAGGTAATAATTTTATAATAATTATGTTTATAATATGTTGCATCACTAACAATTGAATATTCATTAATAGAATACATTCATCGCATATTTATTCATTTTTCTGTATATTATTTTATCTTTTCCCATAGAAATGTATATGAATAAAATAACAACCAATGCATAAAGTAAATAATTTACTCGGATGGTCTTGTGAAACCAATATTGTTTAATCCATTTAAATATAATGGTTCAACCATGACATAAGGATATCATAACTGATCCAGATCTTGATTGAATTCATAGCACACCCTATTGTAGTGTTTTCTCTTTTCAACAGGGGTACCACCTTGTCTTGGTATGGACCACATTATAAAACATCATCATTAATAGTAAAAATTTACTCACATGAAGTCGATTGTGTCTTGGGAAGCAAAATATAGCTAAAAATATGAATGGACTCTAGGAACTTATACACATTTAATATAAAGAGAAAACATGTATAATTTCAATAAATAAATAATTATTACAAACAATCCAGATAGTTATAAAATATATTTAAATAAATAAACTCATACATACAAGTGTTTGGTCACTGCTCAAGATCAATCGATATATTAAATAAATGAGTGATAAAATTTAACTTCAATAAACTTATTTCTATGGGAATAAATATAAATTTCCTGAATTATACAATTAAAATAGTTTATTTTATTCGGTTTGAAAATTAAATTAATTTTATTTCAAAATTAAATTAATAATTAAATAATTTTATACGAAAAATAAATTAATTTTAAAAATAAAAATAAAATAATTATTATAATAAAAAATTAATAAATTATTTTTTGTGCATATTAAAAATTTTCTATTCCTATAAACACCACCTAGACCCATTTCTAGTTGGTGCCAACACACGCACGCCTATTCCAAAATGGGATAAACTCGCTCAGAGCTATTACAGGTAAATAAGTCCTCTTTATGTCAGTTTCAGGTTAGGCAAACCCACATAACCCATTATAGAATAGACATGACCCAATTGGGACATAAGATTGTCATGGAAGGGGTTTAGGTCCCCAAGTAGGACAAAAGGTTGTAGGTATTTATCTAGTGGTTCGATCATTGAAAGAAGGGAAGTTGAATAAGGTCACATTTCATGGTGGTCACCCAAATATGATGGGAACAACTGCTCAGTGTCAATTGTGAGCGGGATGAGATGGTAGTTGGTTTAGTGATGGTTTGTAAGGCTGAATCACTAAAGGAGGCCACAAATCAAGATGTTTCATCTGGTGAAGGAAATTATGTGGTGAGGTCTGTTGCGCTGGACATTTCCAATCAAACCAAAGAGGAAGGCTGATTGAAAATGGTTCCTAGAGTCAGTGGTGGGATATTATGCCATGTAGAAGGAGACCCTAGTAGTTTGATATGGTAGTGGACTCGAATGAGGACCAGTGGTTTCCATGAAGGTGGTGCCGCTGTAGCATAGTTCCCAAGGGGGAGATTGGAAAGGGTGGCCGCTTATGGGTGGCTTCCTTGAAAAGTCCGCTTTTGAAATTATTTTTTTATAAATTAACAATAATAGGTATAGACTTCAACGAAAAAATCCAATTCATTTTTTATATTTCTCAGTATTAAAAAATAATATAATGTTATACTTGGCAGAAATATTTTTTTATTTAAAAAAAACTATACAAGGCTTCCATGGGAAGAAAACATCTCATAAGGGATTTTTTTCCAATTTAAACCTGGTGAAAATGGAAACACCAAAAAACACCTCAAAATTAAAAGACACAAATATTATATAAATATACCCTTATTCAATAATAAAACTGCAACAACAGGGTTTTTTTATTCATATTAAAAAATTCGGTTGTTCATAACATGGTCATGTAAAATCCAATTGATAATAATTTCTATTGGGACAAAATTAAATCCCACTTCTTAATTTAATTAAAATTAATTTTTTTCTTAGTTCAAAAAATTAATGGTATATCTCTAATACCAATTAACAGTATTGGGGAACAAATAAGAATTCGATGGGCTAGGTATTTATAAAATATTATCATCACACCAAGTAACATCATCATCTCCAGTAATCTTAGAACTTATAAAGGTCTAGGAATATCACATGAATATTTAATAGAACATAAATTAACCAAAATATAACCACAATTGGTTGAAAAATGTGTTTTGATATCACAAGTTGCGAGTAAAAATTTCTGGAAGGATTTAAGATCAAATCCCTCTAGATCATTGACACTAACTTCAAGAATATATAACAACACCAAAAATTGAATGTTGGGTGTTATTGTGGAGCTATTATGAGTCATTCAGCATCAAGATGATCACCATGATCTCATCCCTTTGGTTCATTAAGAAGTTCAAAGGTTGGAATTTTGGATGGTATTTTTCTCTCTATTGGATACAGGAAGGAAGAGAGAGGAGCTCTCAAATTTTTCTGTATCAATGGTGCCCATGAAGAGATTCCTCTTCTACTTATACAGTGAAATGAAAATACCTAGAAAAGGTTCCTTGACCTCTATATAAGTGATTCCCCATAAATAAACAATAAATGATATGTTATGATGAACTAAATATGCAACAATTTCACATATATTTTTATCACATTCCCATAATATATAATATATATATTACATTACTATCCCAAGTCATTAACTCATCTTGTGAATCCCATAATATTAAACGAACCAGGAATATTAAAATAATATTCATTCATATAATATTTTTCCATTAATTTACATACATACCTGTATATACTTTTAATAATTAAATTCAACCAATTATTATATAATCAAATAATAATTCATTTATTTATCTATCTCTGACCATTGAAATTTGGATAACACTAGGACCATTTGGTAGGTCCCACCATGTCATGTACACCTATCCACAAGAATAGGTAAGACTCTTGAATATGCTATTATGTGTGGCCATCTAGACCATTGTCACGATAGTAGTGGATACCATTCATAGACTAGGAGTGGAGTCTAGCAACCCATCAAGGCCCCTAAAGAGATAATAAATATTCATATAAATGAAAATAATCCTACATACATACATTGTGTTTTATAATCTCTTTTTCATGTGATATCTCATAAATCAAGTTGCACAGCTTGTGTTATCATTCATTCTTACTTTATTATTTGTTGATCTAACGAGATGGATTTACCCTCTAAAACAATGGCCATAGATTTAATAGAGGTTTTATCATCCTGATCAACTAGGCCCAATATATCACTTCCTCAACTTCAAAGTGAAAAATTATATCTTGACTAATAAAAAAATGTCATACCACTAAAAATGCACACTACATAAGCTACCTCACCACGACATCAATTATAGTTCTTTACTTTAATTAATGTACATGATAAAATAGAACACATTAATAACAATCTCACGTAAAGAGACAAATATGAATGTTCATATAAAGGATCAACCAAGGACCCTTGATACATATGATGTTTTTATTTAAGGAGGTTCTCCTTGTGATCTCATATACTAGAGATCACAATGTGAACATTATTAGAATATGTTTCAATGTTTATAATCCCCCTTAACCTGATAGTCATACATCAACTATGTCTATCCAATATGATGTATCTAGAACATTGGAAATATTATTTATGATTATTTAATAGTATCTTGAGGTTCTCATTATATCAAGGGAACTACTATAGCCATTTGATATGATAATTAATCTATGGACATTTCCATAAATATAGTGGATGTCAAAGTATCAATGCTATTATAGTAAGATAAGTACACGTATATATAAACCTGTATATATGTAATGGTAATCAATTTTTATACTAAATTGGGGACTAGGAACCCACTTTCTATAATGGTGCTGATGTCAGTGATGATTATGGTGATAATAATGTTAATGATGATAATGATAGTAATGAGTACGTTAGAGATGATGGTGATGATAGTGGTTGTGGGGAAAGATGGATTGATCCTCTATATTTCAGACTAATATTTATAACACATGATTTTTTTAGTGAATGTGATTGCATATATGTAATTTTTAAAATGTGTATTCAAGTTTTTTTGAAGCATTAATTTGTTTCTAAAATATTTCTTTATTGGATAAACAATGATTGGGTGTGTGGGCGCAGGTGTTTGGGGTGTGGGATAGTTTTGGACCGAGATGAGAGGTACTTATGGTTTAATATGTCAAGGAATACTATAAATTTTTTTATAAAAGTGTTTTTTAAGGTAAATTCCGAATACCTATTCTACTAGTTTGAAGAAAATAATTGGTATTGGGCTATACCCACACCTATCCACACAACTGTTTAGGGAACCATTGATATAGGTTGTACCAATGATCCAAAATCCAATGATAATAGTTTAAGACTATTGGTATAGGGTTTATTTCCCACAGTGATTCATTTATGATGTGTATGAATCTCCCACACATCAATCTGATAAATTGTGTGTCTGGTATAATTGAAAGTGTTTGTTTCGATTTGAACTCAATATTTTAATTTAATACACATGTCACAGACACAAAACTATGTACACATGCTCATATTATCTTCATAATTTAGTAAAAGGACCCATAAATCTATTTTGACATGTTGGAATCAATCTCACTTCAATCAAACAAATAGTTTTAAAGATAAAATATAGTCAAACAGATTGAAAATATTTGCATTTATGATAATTAATAATACCCAAATAAAAAATTTGGAAACTCCAGGCCAAAATATTAATATAACACCACTTGTTGAGACAAAAAATGATAGTATATTTTGTTATTCAGTAATATAGACATATAATAAAGTAAAAATGTGGAAATAAATGGAAAAAAATAGCATGAAAAAATACACCCTAAACGAAACAGTTAAAAAACCAAGGTAAAATAGAAGGATCATTTTGGGTAAATGTGGTTACAGACATTCTCTCACCATTATAAGGAAAAAATAAAAAAACATCTTTAATAAGTGGATTAAAATACTCAAAAAATTTCATAAAAATATAAAATGGAGAATGAAGTGTAAGAGATTGTTGATGGGAAAACCAAGGGAAGACACTACATTATATAGGCAAGCCTCACCCCCTATTTTCTTCCTCCACTATAAGTTTTGTGGGTTTGGCCACCCAAAAAAAATTACACCACCTTCCTCCTTTGAAAGATCAAGGGGGAGTTTTCCATGAAGATAAAAATGCTTCCAACAAGTCATCCACCTTGAGATTTAATGAGAGCTAATCACATCTCCATATATCATTTTTATCTCCCAAACAAGTTTTTAATGTCTATATGAGGTCTCTCATGGGTCTTCAAAATATGTAAATATCAGATTCAATCACCTTATTAAATAAACCTACTATATTTTCATCAATGTGAATCTTATAGATTTCCATGCCTTTTTCCTCCACTAAATCTCAATAAAATTGATATTTTACAACAATGTGCTTAGTCAGAGAAAATAATAATGGACTCCTTATAATTATAAAGGAAATATGAGTGTCAAAATATGTAATATTCTTATATATATGCACAATATCCTCTAATAAACTTCTTATTTAAATTAAATCTTTACATGTCGGTGAATATTCCATATAATCTACCTCCATTGTGGATAAAACCGCAAATGACTATAACATTGAAAAGAAACTCAGGAATCCTCTTATAAGAGTAGACACATAACTAGTAGTGGGTTTCCTCTAGCCATATTCATCTATATAATCTAAACCAATATAGTCATTGAGAGTAAACTTTTATGCTCAAAAATATATAATGCATCATCTAAGGTCTCCTTGATGTATCTTAATATTCTATTAACTATGCTCTAATGCTCTTTCCTTGGATTCTCTATGTACCAAATAGGTACTCCCACAACATGTTCACATTTTAATCTAGTAAATACCATAAAGAACATCCAACTCCCCACTACAATTTCACATGATTCTCAATATATTTCCAACATCTCTTCTTTAATATTAGGACTCATTGTATATGATAACATGAAAAAATAGTAAGATATGTAGAGACTAGATTACATTATTTCATATTGATGTGTTTTATGACTTTCCTCATGTAATTATTCTATGATATATATATATATTCCCATTTTTCTATCTTGGTTAATCAACATCCAAGAATCTTGTTTGTTGATACTAATTTATTCAAATCAAACTACCTAGTTAAATGTGCGTTTATATATTGAATATGATTTTTGTGGCACCTACAACCAACAAGTCATCGACATACAGTAGATTAATGATGAAACTACAACTATTTGAACCCCTAAAATATGATAAAGGATATTAATGACGTAATTTGTATTCAAGTATCATTATATAGGAATAAAATATCATATACCTACACCTCAACACATACTTTAGAGCTTACATATGTTTGTTAAACCAAGAATCCATGATCTATTTTTCTTATTCCAGAAAACCTTCCAGTTAGACCATATTTATTTCATTATCAATACCACCATGGAGAAAATGAGTCATCTCATAAAATAGATCATGGTTTATATTGTATAAATAATACATCTCTAGAACTAAAGAGATATCAGTCTAAAAATAGGAGAATTTTTTTTATTAAAATCAAAACATTTTTTTAGCATATGCTTTTACCACAAATCTTTCATGGTATATTTTCACCACGTCATTTCCTTGGTGAATGTTATTAGAGACCTATTTATTGATGATAGGACTCTTTATATGATGTAATGGAATATGGTTCCATGTTTTGTTCATGGGTAGTAGTTCATGTTACTTATTCATCACCACCATACATGTGCATTATTTTTTACTTCATTTTTTCTTTAAAAAAGTGGATAGATCTGTATTACATTTCAATAAGTAGTACAAAAAATTTCTCTCAGTAACATAGCTTGAGTTCTATACTAGTTCAATTTTCCTCTACGTTGACCATTATGGTCCAAACTCAAACTGTACTTGATCACCATACTCTGGTAGTTCTTTAAAGGAAACTTGTTTTTCCAGGGATTTATCCCGCTTTGACTTTTTTGGTTCCTATATTATCTTTATAAATGTCCCCACAAATTGATATTTTCTCTTTATCTTTTGAAAAAATTAAATATTTGTTGATAATAATTTTTTGGGAAGTGTAGTCCCACAAAAGACACCCCTTCACACCATCAACATATCCCAAGAAGATACATTTAATAGATTTCAAATCCAAATTTGATATTTATTGTCCAATAAAAAATTATATAAAGGGGTTCCAAATATATGTATTGAGTAATAATAAGTTAAATTACTGGTCCACATATCTATAATTATTTTTAGGGATGGGATCATAAGGGGTGAGGATTCATTTAGTGTTTCCCCCCACTATCGACATCCTCTTATCGGCTTCAGAAGTATGGGGTCTTCATTCCCTTGCGGTTCTTCCCTAAGAACTCGACGTGTAGTCTATGTTGGCTTTGAGGACCCGGATCACTCCCACTGCTTTATCTCCTCGCATCACAGTTGTGGTTTCGCTCGATTCCATGCCTGGTCAATCTTTCATGCTCTATCCAACTTCTACCCTTTGTCTCATTCATGGATCATTTCCAAGACCATGGTGTCAGGTTTCAGGTTGGGTCATCTTAGGGGTCATCTGTGGAGGTCTTCTCAGTGTTCGGTGGCGGTGCGTCCAGCCCTAGGTGGCACTGCTTCCAGCCCTAGGTGTTGGTGCTCCTCTTTTATTGCTCTCTAAATCCTAAGTGCTTGTGGGGGCTCTGTGGTGCAGGGTTTTTTTGTCAACAGTGATGAGGTTGTGATACAGTGTGGGTTCCTATGCTCAAGCTCCATGGTTGCACGGTGATGGTCCAACAATTGAGCCTACAACGAGGTCTGGGATGGATGGTGCAATATCCTTGAGAAGATTTTATGGCGGCGCTAGGTGTTGAAATTATGGTTTGATTCAGTGAATCGAGATAGGGTGTGGTTATGGATGGTTTTAGGTTTTTCATGGGATATGTTTGATCTGATTCATTTTACTAGATTCACCGTTGATCTACATAGAAAATGCTGGAAATTGGTCAGCAGAGTGTTGTTTGGTCTGAGGTTACGCTGTGGTTGCCTATGGAGTAGGGTGTAGCATCTAGATGGCCAGGTCAACCTCGCACTGGTTTCTTCATCACAATTTTTCAATGTGCTCTATTAAGGTTCCATCTCACTTCACTGGAGGATTTTGGTGAATTTCGACTAGAGTCTACTGGAGGGTTTTTGGATTTGGGATGGTGTCGACAGTCGCACTGGTGGTCCTTTGAAGTAACCGGTATTGAGATTTTTACTACTTTCCTGATGTTCACTTTCCCTAGTTCATGGTACCTATGCGTTCTTTTGGTGATTTATTCTCTAGCCTTGATGGTTTCTTAGTATTAATTCTTGAATGGACTGTTCATCCTTTGTGTTAGTATAATTTTAAGTGGTGAAGTACTGAATTGGGGATGTGGTGATGTTGTGTATGGTTTCACACTATTTTATATAAAAGTGTTTGAATAATAATAAAAAACAATTATCAACCGTCATTGTTTTCATATCAATACCTATTGAAGGAGGTATATTGATCACATAATTGGCAGTATTCACTCCTTATACACACAGAAAAATTCAATTCATATAGTCTTAATCATTTCTCTAGTCATAGACATTACGGTATTTTTCATCAACTCTATCATTAAATTCCACTATGGAATCTATATCATTGTAAACTATCTCTTGGTGCCTACCGATTATAAAATGATCAAACATCTCACTTGAATATTATCCACTATTTTCAGTTCTCCAAAACATGATCCTTTTTTTAATTCAATCTATTTTTTAACTTTGAATGTTTAGAAGAATTCAAAAAAAATACATCCTTTTCTTGATTGGATGCACCCAACATCTCATGGAATATTAATCAATAAATGATATAGAGTACATTATTCCTCCTATGGATATAAATGGTTCTTTTCAAACTTTAGAATAAATTAACTCTAAGATCTATTTGATTCTTATTGCTAAATTCATAAATATTAACCAATATTTCATGATCAAAACATGTTTCTCAAAAAAGGTAAAGATACCTTTAAAATACTTGCAAGATACTTCTGATCATAATAAATCATCAAGACCTATTCAAACAAATGAACATGCTTCTGATATAACGACACAGTTAAAGATTCTATTGTCCTAATGTGTATTGCCCATAATCAAATAGAATTTCATTCATATATTTTATACCATATTCACCACATGAGTACGCTTCAAAATTTCCTTCACTTCATTACAAATATAAGTTTAATAACCAAAACATTATAAGTGACCCTTGTTGAACAAGCGGGGGAGGTAGTTACCTTGCAGCTTTCCCTTTTATCCAAGGAGAGACAGTAGGGGCTATCCGGTCAGGAGGCTGGATTGGTTGAATTTCATTTGACGATCTTAGTGGACTCACATCAGGTAGATGATGTTGTTACCATGGAGAAATATTGGGACCTTCTCATCCACTCTGAGGAAGAGATGACGGAGAAGGTTTTGATCATTCATGCATCCAATGAGGCTGAAAAAAGAATAAATAGAAGACCAATCCAAGATGACATAGGCAAGGAGCTGGGATATTGGATCGATAAAAACACCTAGTTATGACCAGAGGATTCAATGAGGAGAAGATTTTAGTGGTGGAGTTCTTACAAGCATGGTACAATCTGGCTTTTCAATTGGAAGTGGCAATCAAAACCAAACCGGATATAAAGGTATCAGGATTGTCTTGGAAATTATTTCGGGAGGTTGCATCTAGTGGTTTTAAGATGGGTTTCAATAACGCAATTATTTTCTATAGGATTGACCCTTTTTGAAAATGAGTTTTCTGAATTTTTTCCATAAAAGTGTTTCCTAATAAAATAATTTACTTTGGATTATATAGATATGGAAAACACATGAACTATATTGGTTATCGGCTACTACGGACTAAAAGTTCCATCAGAAATATGGTGATTGGGATGATTTCTATGATTTATAGTGTCCTTGTTGTGATTTTCTTGTTTGCTTTACTTTTTAGTTATTTTAATAAATGCTCATAGGTCTTCCTCTAGGTGAGATTTCTTGGTATTTTAGGCTGATTATAAAATATATCCTATTGGATTTAAATTAATACTAAAAATATAAATGCTAATAATATATATTTTTTGTAAATTAACCATTAATATTAGTATGTATTAATAGTTATGATAAATTATAATTGACATATATAGATGGAATTATGGACTTGACCAGTAGGATCATACTATATGATGCTCAATTATCATAGCTTCTAGGGGATATTGTTTTACTAGTCTTTTCTAATTTCCAATTCCATGCTGATATTCAATAATTGAAACACATAAAAACCCCATTAATGGGAGAAGTTAAATCTTATCAATATCATATCCCAAACCATATTTTCTAAACCACCCTAAGAGAGAACCACCATAAAATTCATTACCCTTAGGGAATATACTTGTGTAATAAACGGTTATGTATCTATACCCTAATAATATCAATTTTTATATTTTATTTTTTAAAACTTGATAATATTTATCCATTTTTTACTCTATACAAGTTCCAATAAAAATTAGATTTTGGTAAAATGATCTTAATATTGTATTTTTAGGAAATATATAGTATAAATTAAAATTATCTTTTGAAAAAGTAATGAATTTTTGTAATAATTGTTTTCGTAATATATTATTATTTTATAATATTTATTATAATAAAAATGATAATATAATTTATGAAAATATAATTTATTTTTTAGAAGAATCTGAAAGTTATTAGTGTTGTAAAAACAAGTATTTTTCAATAAATATGGATTTTTAATTAAATGTTTAAAGTACCTTATTTAGAAAGTTTTATTGATATAATAGAAATCATTTTTTAAATTAGCACATCAAATTTTCTAATGGGTAATTTTTCAGAATTTTCTAAGACACATAAATTTTTGGGTGAGAATTAAATATGGAATAAATATGCAGTATGAATTGTGATGTTATTATAGCCCAAAAGTGAAATAATAAAAGAAATAAATGATATACATGAATAAATTTTGTTTTACCATTTGAAATTGTTTTTGAAGTTATTATTTTTTAAGTTAATTAACATTTAAGGAGTCCTATAAAACCTATATTATATTTAAAGGTTTTAAAATAAATTCATTACAATCATGACTCAAATCTATAACGCCAATGGTTTTATTTTTATATTTTTTTGTTATCATAATTATAAAATATTTTAAACAATTTCTCTTTATCCAAAACAATGGAGATTTTTGTATTATTTTATCATATAGATCCCAAAACCTATGTTCAGAAATTAATAAAGAATTCCCCTCACTTTCTCTATAAATACTCACACAACCTCCCTCTCCTCTTCACTCAAAACCCATTAATCATGAAGGTACACTACCTATTAATATCTAATTAACTCATATGTTATGCCAAAAATCTTATGTATTTTCTCTCAACATTTTAAAAGTTCCTTCTCAAGGTATGGAGATTCTCTCATCCTCCCGCTCATTCATACACTTTCTTGTATTATTCCTTTTGACTTGAAATTTTTTATATTGGAATTTGTTTTTAAACATCCCTTTTAATATCCATATAATTCCCTAGTGATTAATTTACACCATTAATTCTTATTAAACTTGTCCCTTAATCATTATGTACACCTATTATGCTGCTGAAATTATGTTGTGATTTTCCATGACAAACATTTGTGTATTGAATACCAATCCCCATTTACACTTAAGGGTATTCCATGAGATGTTTCTATCCTTTATTGAATTGGTACTTAACTTTATATAACCCAAAATTTTTAATGAGTATATTAAAAGTTATTAAATAAGTTTTAATGTTGTATGATATATGTGGCACCCCAATGCATGTACATGGTATGAATTTGATGGGTGGGCCTAAAATTATAGAGACCTGCAATATACTGGGTATGGTTATTATCTCATGATATACTGTGTATGGTTCATGGGATTTTATCATAAGAACACTATGTTATGATGTATTAGTGGTTATCCTTGACTTATGCTTATGATTTCATGTTTTATATTGTTTCCACATTCCAATATTACCTTGATGTTATCATTTAATTTCATGATTCAAAATTCATATTTATGATTACCATCCATTTTATGTCGCCTTGATATGTATGTTGACTAACATGTGATACTTCAACCATGTTATTCTTTTATTATTCCCTTAATAGGATTTATTGCTCGCCTATTTCTTTTATAATTCCCAAGGATACCACGTGTAGTAATAATAGAATTTAGGGAATATAAGGGAATGTTTGAGTGTTTTTAAATAATTTTTTTACTCATGTTTCAAGTTATTTTTCTATGTATCTAATTTACCAATGAACTTTTTCTCATGATATTTTGGTATTTTATTAATATTATTTATATATTGAATTTTCAATTAAGGTGTATGAAATATATGGTTTTTCATAATTAGAATCAAAATTGAGGTCCTGTTACTTGGGGGATTAGGATTATAAAACCATAGTAAAATCCTTATGGTTAAGAATCACAAAAAATTAACATCCATAAATTTTGGAGTATATAGTAATCATATTCCCAGCAACAAAACCCTTTCCTAGAGAATATATATTGGTAGAAATCTAGCACAGTTGTACCTAGGTGAAATAATCATGAAAATGGTGCATTAGGTTATGAATAGATCATCACCTAGTGTGTGAAATAGTAGTCTAGATGCACACCTAGATTGAAACAGTTGGCATTTATTCTTCTCTAAATTCACAATCTCTTTATGAACCATAGTGAAGGGAATATAAATTCTTCTAAAATTTTATGTTTGGAGAGAGATCATGTATAACATATATTGAAACATTGAAACTAATAGGCTTTGTAATTCATGTAATTTATATGTTTTACTGTCAGTTTACATGGTTCCCCATTTATGTTTTAAATATTTTTAAAATTATCGTCCCTTTTTCCATTTTTTTAGTCGATGGATAGAAATATGAGGAAATGGGTCAAAACCCTATGTGATGGTAATTTTTTTTACTAACCAAATTATATTGCCACCTCAAAGGATGAAATAGTTGGAAACTTTATGAAAATAATATTTTCAATTACAAAATATATTAGAAACTTAAATTAGTGGAAATACCACATCCACTTAAGAAAGATAATGTTGTAATTGAGACTGTTATGTGATAAAAGGCCGATGGAATTCAATAGATCTTCCATTCTCATAATTATGTAATATGGGATCGACAAAATTAAAAAGATCTTCTCCATCATTCAATGATCTAAGAAAGATAAGGACATGTTTTTTATTTATAATATGGAGGGCGAAGCTGATTAATGGTGGTTGATGATAAAAAAATTGAAGCCTATGGATGGGATCAGAGTACTGGAGTGGAAATAATCCTAAAAATAAAATTAATAATTATTTTCACTATCATCTTACTAAAAAAAGATAGGAATTTTATTGTCATCAAGAAAATGGATGATGAATCCATTAGGGTGCACAAGGGGAGCTTCAAAAGACATACATGATACTCTTTCGGTTTTTTCATTAACCCCAAAATTGAGATTAACCACATATATTGTGGTATAATACTAAATCAATGAAGACTTTTGGTGATCCAATAAATTGAAAAATATGACGAAAATTTTAAGATGCACCTTAAAATTTGAAATGGAGGTATCTTATTCACATGGGATGGGAGATAGGAAGAGTAGAATGGATTTAAACTCAAGAGGAGTGATGGAAAAATATCATGATGTAATGAATTCTAATATCCCACTTATAATGAGTGTGGGATGAATAATCTTGGTAATTACCTAAAGGAAATAGAAATTTTTTTATGTTTAGGGAGGAAGAACACCAAGTAGAGAAGGAAGATGAGAGAAACCCACCAATGTGATGGATGAAATGAATACATTAGTAAACCCTTAACCTATTGTCCAATGTTTCAACATCAAGTAATAATGAAACTATGAAAATCGATATACTAATCCAAGGGTTGTCGATGATAACTAATGATAAAAACCTCTATGGCTTATAGAGAACATGTGAGCTAATTCCATCACAACTATCGAGGTGGATCCCTATAATGATGTGGTGAAAGGTATTCTAGTTATTCAATAATGGATAGGGAATATACTATTTTTATTCATTCTTCAATATCAGACATGTTTAGTATAACTATTCAAACACCCCCTTAATACATGGAAGTGGATCTATATGTAAAAATAAATAATGGGGAAATTATTTTATCCCATGTATATAAATTCTCCCAAATCTATATATGTGGGATAAACCCCTCAAAAAACATTGTGATACCCCCTTTAGAAAAAGGTAGATTCTATTATAGGTATAGATTGGATTTCCTTATTTATAAAAAAAGAAAGTGACGAGAGAGGGAAATCACCCATTGTATTGCAAATCTCCCATCGATTATATATAAGTGAAATGATAAGGATGAATATACTTTGGGTTCAACATAATCAATAATGGATATTATTGAATAATGAGATTTTGTATCTATCTCAATTGAATGATAGTACGGAAAAGACCATCCTTGATGGAATTCCCATTGTGAGGGAATATGCTGATGTGTTTCCTGATGAATTTTCTATTATTATTCCTAGATTAGTGGTTGAGTTATTGATCATGAAAATAAACATGGATATTTTTTTATATCCAAGAATCCTTATATAATTTCCATTGTTAAACTTAAGTAGAAGAATAATAACTTATAAGATAATTTGGATGAAGTTTTTATACGCTGAAGTGCTTCACCATGTGGTGCCTTAGTCTTTTTCATAAAAAACAAGGATAGATAAATGTTCTTTTGAATTGATTATCATGAGATCAAAACAATAATGATAAAGAAAATGTATCTTATTCCATATATTTATGACATGTTTTATCAGCTACATGGATCCTAGTACTTCTTTTAGGTGTATCTTCTGTCAGGGTATTATCAAATACAAATATATGAGGATATTACAAATAATTATTTTGATACAAGGAACAAGCATTTTACGTTTACAGTGATTCAATATGGACTCACTAATTGTCAAACTACAATCATGGACATAATGAAAATATTATGTAAGGATTACCTCCAAAAAATTTTGGTAGTCTTTATAGATTATATTCTTATCTACTCTAAATTAAAAGAGGAATATGAAGAGTATTTTAATGTTGTACTAAATACAAAATGAATGGAAAAGTTATATGAGAAGTACCCTAAATTTGATTTTTTGATAGAAAAATTATAATCCATAGGGCATGTTATCACCATAAATGGGATATTTATGGACCCTTAAAAAATAAAGGGATTCGAAGGATACCCCGGACCAACCACTACGACCTATATCCACAGTTTAATTTAATTATAAGGGCATTATCATCCATTTGTGAGATAATTATCACGATTTTCAAGCCCACTATCAAAAAAAAATATAGTGATATTTTTATAAACTAATGAATTTGAGGAGATATTAAAAAAGTTAAAGATGAGTAAAATCACTACATCTTTTCTCACCTTACCCAATAGTGGGGAATGATTTATGATCTACAGAGATTTTAACGAAAAATTATTGGGTTTTATAATATTTAAATATGGTAAAAATATACCCTATAACTCTCTAATTAAACATTCACGTGAATAACTACACAATACATGATCTATAATTGGCTATAGTAATCTTCACATTGAAAATTTAGCAAAATTTTCACATTGGATAAAAGTCTAACATATATTTAGAGAATAAAATGAACAAGTATAGATTCCAATAAATTAAGCTCAATATTCACCAATGATATTGGTTATAGCTAATAATTTATTAGAATTATTCGATCCATTACTATCTTGGGAGGGTAAAAATGTGGCAGACGCTCAAAGTTGTAAGGATACTAATACCCTATCCATGATGTTGATTGAAAGGGATCTAATCTTATTCAACATTAAAAGGATGGTCATGAAATTTATAGAAGTAAAACCATATAATCTTTATCAAAATACTTCTTGGCCATCTATATTTAATTGGATTAAGGGGGACCAAAACGATGATGAGAAGTAATAGAAAAAGGTAGTGAATATTATAGAGTTTAACTTTTCTATAAGGAAAGTTATACAGTTTGGAACGAATATGTGTGTCCCAAAAAAAGTATTGATAAAGAGGGATATTATGGATAATGTACATAGCCCAGAATTCTTATTTCATTCATGAATCATTATTATTTAAAAATCTCTGAAACAAAACATCAGGTGGGATAACATGAAAATGGTGACTGCCAAATTTTTATCTTGATGCCTGGTGGGCCAACAAGTCAAGGATGAATGATATAAGTACATGTGTATGATGAATAAATTTCCCATAAAAGTATTTAAATGGGAAAACATGAAAATGGATTTATTTATATGACTTCCCCAAAAACAGAAGGCAATAATTTTTTCTAGGTGGTGGTCGATCACCTAATAAAGCTAGCACATTTCATTACTTTCGAGAAAGATTTATCTCTTAAACAATTTGTTAGTATATATATAAGGGATGTAGAAGTAATGTATGAAGTACACCTCTCCATTATATATGGTATAGATATTAACCTTTCTTTGAGATTATATAGATTTATTTAATAAGCGTTGGATACATAGTTAGGTTTTAGTACTACTTTTCACCCTCAGAAATATTGTCATTCTAAGATAACTATTCAAAATCTCAGGGATATACTAATATCATGTCAAATTTATATCCAAGTATGGTGAGATCATTACCTTCTTATAGTTGAGTTCTTATATAGCAAAACATTCTATTCTGGTATCTAAATAGAACCTCTTGAGGCTGTATTTGTGAAGATAAATCAAATTATAACATGTTGGGAAGAAGTTGGAAGAAAAAATCTTATGGGAAATGATCTTATCTATGAGATGATAGAGAATGATCAAACCATTCAAAATCATATGAAATATGTACAATGTTGATAGATTTTTTTTATACATTTGTAGATGAGACTTGTATATTATGGTAGTAGGTAAGTGTTTCCTTCATAAATCATAAAGGAAGATAGTCATGAGGTTTGGGAAAAAGTTAAAGCATAGCCCCAGATACATTGTACCCATTGAGATTCTTAATCACATTAGAGTTGTTCCCAATTAACTATAAATACAACATATCATATCCAATGTACATGATGTGCTCCATGTATCCCTCTTAAGGAAGTACATACTAGATCCTTCACATGTATTGAATCTAAATGTTGTACCCTTAGAGAATTATATTTCATTCAAGGAGAGGTTAGTAATTATCATTGATCATAGAGAAAATGTGTTGTGAAAAAAGAAAATTCACCTAGTCAGAATATTATTATGGAACCACCTGTTCGAGGAAGAATCATTAGAATATACATATATGAAGAAATAGAAGTATCCTCATTTATTGCCATATGAAATGAAATTTAAGGGGTGAAATTTCTTATTTGGGGAATAATTTAATGAACCAAAAATTTATAAAAGAAATTCCCTTTTTTAATGAATAAATTAATTATTATGTAATGTAGTTATTAAAACAACATGCACTAAATTGGTTATTTAAGACAAATTATAAATATAACATGTCAAATTTATAATACTGTTAATAATATTAAACAATGATAACATAGTTATTGTACATTTATTTTTATGATTTATTTATTTTATGGTTTATGATAAATAATGTTTGATATGAATTGAATAAGTTAAGGCCTTGATCAACAAAAATGTATACTATGAACCCCATTTATTGGCGATTTTTTTTGAGTTTTAATCACTAGTCATTAAACATGACTAATCTAAATATGGGAGTCAATATGTTAAGCTTATGAAAACCCATTTAGTTAAGAATTTCATGTTTTTTGAGATCACATCCCAAACCATGTTCACTAAACAAACCTAGGAGAGCACCACCATCACACAAAATACCCATAGGTAACATGTTGGAGTAATAAGGGGTTATTTATATAGACACTGGTAATATAAAATGGTATATTTTTTTAAAAAAATTATTTTATTTATCAAATTTTTTATTAATTTATAAATGGTTTTAAAAATATGATTGATACAAAAATATCAAAATATTATTTTGGTGAAAAATAGAGTATAAATTAAGATAATCTTTGGATAAATTTAATATTTTTTTAAAATAAATTTTATTTTAGTTAAAAATTCTTGTTAAATAATATTTATTAATATATAAATGATAATATAATTTAATTATTACCAATCTATTTTTTTTATAAGGTTTATAAATTTATTAGTGTTTTGGAAACTATTATTTAAAAAATAGGTTTTTTTAAAAAGGTAATATATTTCTGTTTAGAAAAAAAATTTATGTAAATACTATTTTTGAAATCAACATGTCAGAATTATCAATTGGTTTTTATAATTTTCTAATGTAGTAAAATTTTTGCATAAAAAATTAATATGGTATAAATATAAGGTCTATTTTATTATATTATAATAAGAAAAAGGTTATGTAATAAATTATATAAAGGGAATACATGAACAAATATATTTTTACGCTTTAATATAATGTGTTTTGGAAGTAATTTGATTAAATTTATAAACCTTTAATGAATCCTCCAAAACCTATATTATATTTTACGGTTTTAATATAAATTATTTATGAACACGACTTACTTCCACATCACCAATTATATTATTTTGATAGTTTCAATTAATATAATTATGAAATATTTAAAACCACAAATAGTTTTTATAATCCATTGGAAAAAACATAGAAATGTTTTTGGGTTTCATTATTTTATCATATAGAGTCCAAAAACAATGTTTAGAAATTAATATAAAATTCCCCTCCCTTTTTCTTTAAATACCGAAATAACCTCTTGTTCTGCTTCATTTAAAACCCATTTATTATGAAATTCCAATCCCTATCTTTATATAAATTTCTTCAATGGTGTTATAAATATCATTATAATATCCCATAATTTTTTAGAAGCTCTCTCACAAGGTAATGGGATTCTCTTCTCCACTTTAATAATGAATTTTATTATGTTATTCCCTTTTATTTTCAATTTTTTATATTGGAATGTGTTTTTACACATATATTTTATTACCCTTGTGATGTCAATGTAATGAGAGAGGACTTTTCACTCTCATTAAACCCTTCCATATATCTTAATGTACACCTATAAAGCTGATAAAATTATATTGCGATGTTCAATAACAAAGATTTGGATTGTGAATACATATCCCAATTCCCACTCAATGGTATTATCTTAGATATAAATATCCTTTATCTATTTTATAATTAAATTTTTATAACCCTCATTCTGTAATTTTTTGATAAATTTTGTTGAATTAAATTATTATATTTTATGATTTTTGTGGTAATAAATAAATGTACATGATATAAATATGATGGGTGGGACCAAAATTATATATCCCTCCAATTCATTGGGTAATGTTTTTATCTCATGATTTAACCTTTATGGTGCATGACATATTATACTAAGCATTTTATTTTTTGATGTCCTGATAGTTAGGCTTTTATTTTTCTTGTAATGTCATGTTTTATGTTTTTGATACATTCCTATGTTGGCTTAATGTTATCCTATTATAACATGATTCGATGTTCATTTTTATGATTCTCACCACATTTATGTCACCTTGATATGCATATTGAATTACATTTATTAATGTCATCATGTTATTCTTTGATTATCAACTTGACGGGATTTACATGTCACTATTTCATTGACTTGTATATATCCATTCCCAAAAATTATTTCCACATTTCCTAGAGATATATTTATACAAATATTATCATTCAATCAATACTTCTTGATATTCCCCTTATTTCAAAAATAATAACATGTGAAATTCTTCTTCTTGTTATTTGATTTTGACTTTTCATGCTTTTGGATCCCACTGTCATCACATTCCATCATCTGTACACTCTGCATTGAATGAACCTCTTCTTAGAGTAAATATTTTTGTTTATCATCCTTGTTCTTACACTAATTTTTTCTTTAAGAACCATTGATACTAAATAGTTTAAGAAAAATATATATCATGGGATATTTTTGGTGAGATTGATGGTGATTTGATCATAAAAATCTACAAGAATCAATAGAAAGATATCGATATATTAAATTATCAAAAATTCTATATCCCAAAATTGTAATATAAATGAATAGCGTATTGAGGGTAATGACATTGTCAGTCACTGATGATCAATCCTCCATTCAATTATTGTAAAATTTTATCTTCAATAATTTTTTTTGGAGTTACTTGGTCCCATGCTCTTTGTTGAAGTACCCCATAATTCCTTTGATTTCGTTTTCTCTATAATGCTAGGGAATAAAATGTCTACAAAAGACAAATGGGTTTTAGAAAAATAATTCCCATCCAAATAATCCCATTTATTCCCAATCATTCCTTATAATCCTTCACCAATTTCCTATAATAAATTATAATTCTGCATCACTACCTAATACTCCATTTTCCCTAATAGAAAATTATTCTCGTTGAATTTATCAATTAAAATATAACCTCTATTTGGGAATGTGATATTTCCATAACCTCTAATTTTTAACAATAATTTATTTAATTTTCTAAATAAGAAAATAATTTTAATGATTAACCATAGTCCTAGTGATGGTGCATACTCAAATTTATGATAATTATTAATAACCAAACAATCCTAAAAAATTGGGATAAAACATCCCAACAATACCACTTGTTGGGACCAACAATTGTGGTCTCAATAGTTTAGTGATAATATAAATAATAAATAAAGTTAAAATCATGGAAATAAATGGGCACTCGATGTAATGATGAAAAACCTCTAAAATCAACGGGGTAAAAATCCACAGGTGAACTAAAAGAACACTATGGGTAAATGTGGGTAAAACAGTCTCTAATTTTTACAAAGATAAAAAACTCAAAATATCCATCTTGAATAAGTTGTGAAGTAATAATCATCAGAAATTCATCATAATTGTTATAGGTATAATGCAGAGGAGCTGATTGATGATGAGAAATCTAGGTGAAGCCATAACCTCTTATAGGCATGCCTCACACCATGTTGCCTTCATCTACTATATGTCTAGTGGGTTTGGGAACCAAACATATCTATAACTACCATCCCACATTGAAAAATCAATAGGTTGGAAACAATACAAATAAAAAAACATCCAATAAGATAAACCATATAAATAAATCTCACTAAAAATGGTAGGATGAGAGATTAACCAATTTAGTTGTGGTTGAGAATTTTTGGTATTAGGGTTTATATTATGATCCTAGGTATAGGGATCAAAAGTAAAATTTAAAAAAATAATGTTTAATATTAATGAAAAATAAAAAAAGTTTACCCAAATAGCAGATTTAGTAGAATCAATATGCAACCCTCGATGGACTGTTCTTGATGAATATCACCAAAGTAGCAAGAAAAGTCTCTCGACCTCTAAGTGATTACAGTAGCTTTGGATCCTAATAACTATTAAAGGATACCCATAGCTCTTAAAGGGTTCTATGGACTTATTTGGGAGATATTAACTATGATTTGAAAAAATAAAGTAATGGGATATTTTTATTCTATTTTTATATACATTGGGATGAATTATTTCCCTTCATATATTCATTATTGAGGATTTTCATTTAATGAAATAAACTTGTCATATTTAATGTATCTATATACATTTATTCCCACTATCATATATTCATTGAATCTTATTAAAATTAATATTCAGTCTATTTAAACAATTTATAATTGATAAAATCATTTGGGAAGATACATGAAACTAATTAATATTTTTTTTTACATATTCAACAATCTTACACTTTCACTAAAATCCATATAGACTTTGTGCCAAAATTCACAACCCTTTATGAAGCCATCCAAAATATTTTGGATAAGGATTCGTCAAAATTTCATCATTTTAGAACAAATGATTTTTTCAAAAAATATTATAAATATATTAGGTCCTAATTATGTGAATCTATGAGAAATAATAATATTAAAAACAAATATTAAATTCACACTTCATATAGGTAATAAAAACAGTCGCAAGGAATGAATCAATACTTCTCCATCTAGGACATCCTACCACCCCAAACTACTAATCAGTTCCCAAATTAGTAGTCAATACTCAACCCTTGGATTTCATCCTCATATACTAGAGGTTTCAAACAAGAAATATAAGTTTATGGTGGTATAATGGTGAGAATATACATTCTTATCAAATATATATTTCATCTAGATCAATAAATCAGTAAATCAAATACTTAGTTATGTGACAACAATATCATGGGGAATCGTGAAATAATAAATGAAATTTATACTATATGTTATGAAATAAACACAATATACATAATTCATGTAAATTATAACATAAAAGATATAAATAAAAAACTAGGTAAATCCATAACAAATGTCTTGATTCTTAGCCCGGTCCAAAACTCCCATGGTTCATTCAACAATGTCGAACATCAAGTATTAAGAATATTCCAAAACCAAACTTGTAATAAATTATCATATACCTAGGTACCCAAGTGTCATAGTTTCCCATTTAGGAAATGATTACAACTTAGTACGCTACTACCGATAATTTTCTTAAATAACCAATTTGTTAAAATAATTTCATGTGAGGTGTTATAATAAACAATTAAACTAAAATTTGTATAATAACCAATTAGGCCCAAGATCCTTTGTGACCCCTCAGATAGATAACTACAATTGTAAATCCTCAGGTCCATGACATAAATTGACCATACCTACTTCAGAAAGTCCCTATAAGAGTTCCTTAATGTGGTAACTCAATACCACCTATAATGTATTTTTTATGTAGTAACTCAACAACGCCTTTGAGGATGTTTTCATGTAGTAACTAAATACTTCATATGAGGTAATTTTTATTTTATAACATAAATCCACAAAAAATTAAATTTTAATTATATAACATAACATCAATTATAGTGATATTTTCATTTCAAGTGTCAAAACCTCCCCAGAAGAAGTATGCATGGCCCCCTATTAGAAATTATCAGGACCTCTATTAACATGCTTTTTATTTAGTAATTAACATGACCACTTGCACATCCATTTTCCATAACCTTCTTTCAAGACAACCTCAAGGGCTTATACCAACATAATATAAAAACTTCCCCCAATAGTGTTCTGTATTTAATGCTTCAAGAATTCTACAAGGGAATTTTCATTTCACCTATCCCCATATTTCATTAATATGTTCCTTTTACTCCATCATAAACTATCATTTACCAATTATCCTTATTGAAGGAAATTTATAAAATCTATATCAAATTACCATTCCATTACCCACTTACTATCTCTTCATCATTTTCTATTTGTACATCATTTCCATTTCAACCATTAACAATTTCCATTGCAAACATGAAAAAAATTTCCTTTACCATTTTATAAACATAACCCATGAATTCACAATTCTCATGTCATTAAATTTTCATTTTATATGAAACTCTAAAAATCATTTATGCTTTATTGTAGATCCTTTATGATTGTGAAATTCAATTTCACAATCATTTATTAACAAATTATTTTCTATTTAACTATTTAAATCAAAATTTACCAATTCATATAGCCAAATAAGATCCATAATATCATATACCATTTCAATAGTGCTTGTGAATTTACTTTTTCCATATTCTATTTTAGATTATATAAAAATAGTTATTATATTGGAATAACCCTCTTTCTTGGGTTTGTCAAATTTAGATAGAAGAATTTAACTATAAAAGGAACAATTAAAATATTTAATTTGAATTAGTTTAATGCATGAAAAGTATTACGTGGTTTTATATTTAATCACTTGAGAAATGAAACAAGATTATAGGTTATATTTTGGGAACACCATACATGGACTTAGAAGAGACCCCAAATCCTGTATAAACCTTTGGTTCAACATAGAATCTGAGAAAATAAGAAACTAGTCAAAATATTTAGGAATATGACATATAAATGGTGATATCTCTCCTGATAGAAATAAGAAATAAGAAAATAAGGAATCAGACTCATAGACTTACCTCATCCTCTACAATGCACCTAGTAGAAGGAGAAATGGACATGGGATGAAGGATGTCTTCCATGTGAAGAGAGAGAGGAGAAAGAGGATGGTATGTGTGAGGTTTTTGGGTTAATGGATTAGAGAAAAGTAAGAGATTATGGTCATAATATCATAATGTGGAAAGGTTGAATTAATACTTTTTTCTAGGATAATGGTTTTTCTGCACACTTTTGCAAAATAAGTTCTAATAATGTGGCCATCAAGTTCCATAAATACCTCACCTCACATGGTTGATATTTTTGATTTACCAACCATGTGATAAAGATGTGAATAAAATCTAAAACCCCTTAAACTTTTTATATAGTTTTCTTGTACCCATTCCCAAACCATGTTCCAAGTCTTAGATCCAAGACATCATACATCATTTCCTATGAATTCTACATTGTTTCCCCCAAACCTTGTGTCAACCGTTAAAGATAACATTTTACTATACAAACTAAACCAAATAAATATCCATTCTTATTTATAATCATAGGATCTTTTAAATCATGAACACCCTATCATGATCCTAGGATACCAAGCTCTAAAAACATTAAAAATTAAACCTGAACCTCTAAAGACTTGTCCAAACACCATAGGACCCTCTCGATCCTCAAATCACATAAAAAACTATCCATTTAATATGTTCCAACTCATGAATTTTTGATCCAAAAATTAGTTTTAAAATGGATCATCCAACATAAACCAAAACACAACAAACTATGAAATTTCTTAATTGAAAAATATATTTGGTTTTAAAACATCTCCAACTTAATTATTTTTATCCCTAAGAAGTCTCATAAACCATTCAACCCCCAACCCCAACCTACATTGGTCTCCAAACCACAACCAACCCCTCATGTATACTTTATATTACTGAATGAGCTTCTCTAACACAATCATTAAAATATGGGACTGAATTCAAAAAAACACAAGACACCACCCAAACTCAATTCTAAAATTCCATGACGATGGTCGACATCACTTTTCTATAATGCGATATCTCCTCTGATCCAACTGATTCCCTATATAATATGTTGTGCTCCTTACAATATGTCTTTCTAAAAAGCGTTATTTATAATCAATTATTCCCCCACCATCATAATTTCCTAAAAAAATAATACGCACATTATAAATATGTTTCTAATGTGGTATCGACACCACCATTGCCAACCAAATAAAACATCAACCATCAGACCTCCTCTGACCAATTCTCCACAAAATTCTCAACCATAATCACTAATGCATTATTAATTTTCAAAATCATAATGACATAACTTCCAAGGCATCCTAATACCTATCAACCCAGAATATTTTATCCTGAAACCATATAATTATGTTATTACTTGATTAAGACCAAAGACTACGAAAATACAATTATAATTTTCCATGAGAATCGATGCTCCACCAATCTGACTCCCACTCAAATCACCAAACTCTTCCTCCAGTTTAACACCCACACTCAGATTGTATCCAACAACCTAATTGGACCCCAAACCGATAATTATTCCCAAATATAGATAATACTAGTTTTTTCCATACACCATCATCCTCCAAACATTATTCAAATGAGGGCCACACTCATCCAAACAATGATATGTTCCACGCCTTATGGGATCAGTTATCAATCCTCAAGTACAACCAAAACATGTTCCATCATCAAATACATATGTCTATCCCTTTAATCTATTCTCATTAACCACATTAACCCGTAATAAATTTCATGCATTGATTGAACATCACATCGCACTCTGACCCATACACATTCATGTTCTCATTGTAGGAACATCACTAATTCTCAATCGAGAGCCCCATGAAACCATGTTTATGAGCCTCTCATCGAACACATTTTAGTCCTTATCCCACACATAGCTACTCATTGATTTACAAGCCAAAAAGAACCATATATAACCATAAGGGACTATCTTAAACCATTTAAACATGATGGGAGTACTAATTTTCTCTCCTTGATATCACAGAATTTAAATGATGAATGCTCTAATGAGACATTATCATGAAAAACTGACTTAATCTATGACATGACACGTTTCATCTAAAATAGGTAACGCATACATACCAACAACCATTCCTCCATAGTATGACAGTCTCAAAAAGTGAAAACGCCCTTATAACCTTTTAAAACTAGAGTATCTTACCACACTGATATATTTACATGGAAAACAATCACCCAAGCTTCATTCTAAAAGATGAATAATTTATCCACACTCTACCATATTAAATTCATTATTCTAGGGTCACCATTTAGGAACTCATTATGAACCACACCATTAATAAATTTTACTAGGCATCCAAATGATATTTCCATCCAAAAAAATCTTGATTCAAAAAAACACCTCTAGTCATCCATATTACCACATTCAATCCATAAAATGGTATCTAAAAAAATATGGAAGTGTTGGACCAAACCATTCTCAAGGTGTCTCTCAATCCCTTACCTCACACTTAAAATATTTCCAATCCATCAATCTCAAACATGAGCATTCACCCATGATCTTTATTCCAAAATCACTTAAATTCCCAATCTAAACCTTCTATCAACTTACACATGATCTAAACACATACAAATATTCCAAAACAAGGTCTCATATCTAAGGAAAATAGTTACTCCCTCTTATGCCTACAATCTTAGTCCCACATAAGCCACAAATCAAAATCACTATTTCTTATACCGTATTGAGGCACATGACATCTAACATGAAAAGACCAACCACTAAATCAATGTTACCACAAACAAGTTTGATCCCAAAATACTCTACCTACTCTCATGTTTGTCACAATTGAAAGGTTTAATATATAATCCCGAGAAATCACAATCATGGGTCTAAATATCAACAAAAATTCACAATAGACATGCCATTCCAATTACTTATACACACCATGAAATAAGTGAGTAAAAACCATGTCCATTGCATTAGACCCACTATTTTCCATTAAAAATATTTTTTAATACACACTAAAACCAACATAAAACCTCATTTATACATTAATTTTCAATTTAATAACTCATATAATGTGATAATAGTGAAATAACCAATGATAACCTATATCTCGCATCTTAGATAATTCATTACATGGATAATTTCATAGACCCAACTATTGATTCATGATGTTATGTTCATAATACCATTAGTTAAATATCACACACACATAAACCTACATGTATATTCACAGGATTCTATGTATTGAACTTTTAATTTTCATTAACATGAATTTCCCTTACAAGGGGATCCATTAAATGAAATTCCAGGTACAAGTCATAATTGAAGTCATGTAATATGTTAATCTTGGAATTTAATTTAGATGATTCCAAATAATAATTACCACAAAGAATATTATTATTTAATTCTAACTATTTACCTTAGAAAAAGGTTTTCCATAACTGAGGCCCAGTTAAATAATATTCCAGTTGTAATTTTTAGTGGAAAACACTGTATAAGTTGTAATATAAATGATATTGTTTGACATTCTCCTGGTGGGGTGTCTCCCACCCCTAGGGTTGTTTGTTATCTCTCATGGTATTTACTAATCCTATCAAATTCATTGGTATAGTATTCATGGTTGGTTAATATCTATCGATCTTAGTTTAGATCTAGATAATGTTACACCCACAAATATTTTTTCAATATTTCTGAAGTCTTCATCCCTTTTATGTGATACTCATCATCATAATTGTTATACCATTGTATCCTTCCTTCTCATATTCCATTTCCCATATATACTTTCATATCTATGTTTCCCTAGTGTGGATTGTTTTTTTCAGGGACCAAGGTTCATGGATCTCAACAAGTAGTGATATGGTGATGAGTGAAGGAGGTATGGTGTCTCTCTCAGGTGGAAGAGTTCAATGAAAAAAATTAGGTATTGGTTTATTTAGATGAATTATTTCGGTAGTCAGATCATAATTTTATTTCAATAGATGGATGAGGGTTGTGTGAGATGTTTTTTGGTGAGCTCGATGAAATCAGTGAGGGGGATCCCTTGGGAAAATAGGTGTGGGACCACTACATCAGTGGTATTTTGGCTGGTGACTAGGAAGGTGAATATACATTAGCGGTAGATTAAAGAGTGGTTCGTATAATTTTCATCCTTTTTTGTCCACAATTGTTTGATTGGATGGAATATATATTTAGTTGGTGGGAAATATTTCAAGGTATCATTAAATCATTTTTGAGGTAATTGTGTTTGTTGACAAAGAGGTCTTCCAATTTGTGTATGTTGAAAAAGAAGTCCATAATGTTAATTTTGTTGAAAAAAGGGGTATTCCATCGTGAGTTTTCGAGTTCCAAAGATATTGTTGACAACATTTTTTTCAAAGAACAAGGACTAGGGAATAGATGATCTAGAGGTGGTACAAAATTAACTGATCTACGGTGGCATTGTTTTCATGGGCGGTTTGGAAACGAGCATGAAAGGCCTAATTTATGAATGTTGAAAAATAGAAAAGGCATGTTGTGCGTGAAATATTTGAAGATGTGCATGAAAGATGGAGTTGCACGACGGAATATTTAGTGCAAGGAAAGATTCATGAAAACAAACATTGAAAAATGGAAAAGGCATGATGTGTGTGATGGATATGGTAATGGGCGTGAATATGGAGGTTCCAAAAAAGAAACTTGGGAACCTAATGCAACAATAGACTGGGTTTTGCGCACTCAAAGTGGAAGTTGCATGACAAAAGATGAATCTTCTGCGTAGGGGTCTATAATTCTAATAAATACGAGGTAACCGCCCACCCCACAACACCCTCATTCGGTAGATCTCAACACTTTGAGAAAATTAGAGCACCGAATCGTGTAACAATTTCATGCAATGAGAGTTCTATGAATGATTTTGAGTTGCGCTAATGCTATGAATGTTGCATGTAAGATTTGAGTTGCGTGAATGATTGAAGTTTATCACAAGGAGTGTTTCAAAACAATTGAGTAATCTGGTGTGAAAGAAAATATGGTTGTGTGCAAGATGCAATATGGGTGTACTGATAGATTTTGAGTTTCCTGGTACATTTGGTGTAAATATTGATTCATATGTGGGAGAAATTTGGATGTCAACAATGAATCTTTCAACAGTCAAGGATGAAGATTTCATTAGAGATAATTAAGAGACCTACAGATCTATATACTATGAGTGTATCTTATGAGGAAGTAGTGAGAACACTTATGTTCAGAGGATAGTAAGATTTCATATCATGATTGGTTATAAACTAGAAGGGACGGTGAGTTTGCTTTGAACATTTTTAATAATAGTGTGATCTTAGTGATGTTGGTAAAATGGCATATCATTAATGTATGGTCCTTGTACATTGCCCAGTGAGGGTGAACAAAGTAAAATTGTTGTTTCTTGTGCATTCTTTATGATTCATTCATACTAAAAAATGGTAAAGAGAGAGAGAATAGGGTTTTGTCTAAAAACAAAACAATATCAAAATGGGCAGTTGTTTTAATTTATCATACACTAATTCAACCCCTCTCAGGGTATCAAGAATAGCGGAACTAACATATTTCTATGCATTATATTCTATATTGTTTCAATTGGATAGCGGTGAAACTTCCACCAGGTAATTCTAGGTGGGCTTCCTCAAAAGGGAGATGTGTTTGCTAACACTGATCATTAGACATATTTCCACTCATTATGGATGGAAACCATGATTATATTTTTCATAGTGTTTTTCGTTTTGTTTTTTGTTGCATTATGTTGATAGTGTTGTTATTTCATAAAATTCATTTTTAGGTTTACATCTCGAATGTGGTATGGAGGTGATGGAACTTATCATCTAGTCCTCCGCACATTGTGTGAGCGGGAGGGGTGATATTACATATTGTGTTAGACTATTACATTATAACTTATTAGTATAGGGGGTGACACAACATCATTGATTGATCTTATTATTAAACATTTTTAGGGGATGGAGATACTTTTTCTATTGATCACCTTATCATTTTCTTCAATTTGTATGTGTAGGACCATCATTAAAATTTAAGTCATTTTGATTTAAATCTTTTTAATATTTTATTGTAATGGGTTTTCTCGTTTCCTATTTTAAAATGAGTTTTTCTTTTTTAATAAAGGTTGAATAACCTCTAAACTATTTTTAAAAGAATATTAGGTAATATCATAACATGATTTATTCTATTTATAAGGGTAGTTAAGTAATATTGAACCATTAAATTATACATAAATACAATGTGTATATAGATACATACACATTAAATAACCAACCCATCATAGTCAATGGGAAAAATTATAGGTAATCACATGAATGACATGTAAATTCAATGTTCTGGATATGATGAATGAACACACTCACTCTTTCCATGCCATCCATGAGATGAAAAACCAGAAATAAATAACTTCATAATCATGTGTGTCACTCAAGGTGATATCAGGTCAATATTAAAAGTGAAGATCAAAAAAATCTCATCCCCAACAACATGGAATTCCCTCATACATTGGGTGGCCAACCACATGATAATGTTCCATACCATGTTCTAAAAATATCATATCTACTGTTTACCTATCCAAAATAGAAAAATGAAAAAGGATAACCCAATATCACATTGTAATATCCTATAACCCCATTCTACTAATCAGTTCTCATACGGGCGGTCACTACAATACCACAGGCATGCCTCTCTATACATTAGAGGTTGCCTACTAGAAACATGGGTTTGTGGTGATATAATGGGAAAACAATAACTTCTTATTATATTAAAAAGCAATGAAGTTAGATGAAAACATACACATAATCCATATCAATAAATCAATATATCAAATTTCTAGGAATGTTCGGAAAATAATCATAATAAACCATTCAATAATAAATGAATAGTATACTATATTTCTGGAATGAAATATAATATAATTGAATCATGTACATTAAAACCCCAAATAATAAAATATAAAACTAGGAAATCCTCTGGGAAATGTCCCTGAGTCATTCCCTAGTCTGAAACTACCATGGTTTATCATAGGAAGATGACCATCAAGCATTAGGCCTTGCCAAAACCAAATCCTATAATAAAGTAGAGTTCTATTGAGTAAAAAAGTGTTATCGATGTCTGAGTAGGGTGTGAGTATAGCTTAGTAGGTCACCACAAATGTTTCCCCAAAAAAATATTCTTGTAAAGTAACTTCATGTGAGGTTCAATAAAAATAATTTAAACAATTTTACAATTTAACTAAAAAATTTATAAAATAAAAAGTGAGGCCTAGGCTTTATGGTGATACCCAAGATTGGTCTATGACACTGTGAATCCTCCAATCTATGACCCTGATCGGCCATACCTACTTATTATAATGCCTATAAAGATTTATTTATATAGTAACTCAACACAACATATGTGGGAATTTTTATGTAGTAGCCCAACACCACCTATAATGATTTTTTTAGGTAACTCAACACTACCTATGAGGTCATTTTCATATAGTATCTCAACACAACCTATGCGGTCCTTTCTATGTAGTAACTCAACATAACATAAAAGGGAGTTTAATTTAGGTAAATCAACAACACATATGATGATGTTTTTATTTAAAGTGTTAAAACCTCCCAGAGGGGGTATTCATGACCTCTTTATAGAGAGTATTCACAACCTCTATACATGGTGTATTTATGACCTCTATATAAAGAGTATTCACAACCTCCCAATATAGAGTATTCATGACCTCCCTGTATAGAGAATTTACAACATCCCCATAGTGGGTATTCCCAACCTCCTCATATGGACTATTCATGACTTCCTGTAATAAGATTTTTCTTTTGAAAGTAGCATGACTACCTCTATAGGAATTTTAAGAAAATTTACATCAACAATTCTACATGGGTATATACCTACATAATATCGAAATTCTACCCATGTTTTTTACATTCAAATAATTAAGGCCACCCTAATGGAATTTTAATTTCACATATCATCACATTACATCACTATTTTCCTTTATTCCATTATAAAACAACATTCACTGATTATCGTTATCGAGGGAATTTCATAAAATCCATAATAATTTACCTTTCCATTTACCACATTCCATATCATCATCATTTTCTATTTATTTTCCAATTACATTTCAAACATTAATATTTACTCTTTCAAAAAATGAGATCAAATTACAATTTCCCTCTAAAAGAATAAAACCATAACCCATCAATTCAAAATTCCTATATTACTCATTTTTATTTTATTAGAAACTCAAACAGGCATTGAAGCATCATTTCCGATCAACATTGATTTTAGAATTCAATTTCATAATCATCCATCAATACACGATTTTTCTTTTATCCTTTAAAATAATATTTCCCAATTCATAATACTAAATAGGTTCCCAAATCTAATTTGATTTTTACAAACACCATGTGAATTTTCATTTTACATGTTCAAGGTAAAATTTTATAAAAAGGGGTAGTCCATAAGAATCACCCTCTTTATTAGGTTCATCAAATTTATATAATGGAATTTTTCAAAATAAGGTACTATTAAAAAAATTAAAATGAATTTTTTTGATGCATTGAAAAGAAGACATGACTACATGAAACATCATGTGAGAAATGATATGGTTATATAGGTTAAATTTAGGGACCTCCTATCTTCAACTCAGAGGACTACACATATCTGACATCAGCCTTTGGTATTTCATAAATGGAAGAAAATGAGAAATCGAACAAATGACATGAAAATAGTGTATATTAAAATTCTCAAGATCTAGAATTCAAATTTCAATAGTTTCACCAAAACCATGAACTAAACATACCAAACAACCATGCACTATAAAAACAAACCTGAAAATTGATCCATGCTCATAGTGTTTCATGTTTTCTTCTAACCCATGTACACTATACTATTTTTCGAAAAAAAACATCTAAAAAAAACCAAATTCACTATGAAGCTATTGAGAATTATCTATAAATCCATGGAACCACTCATGCAAGAAAAACCTCACATTATGAAATTATAAATCTCATATTACTGATCCAAAACACAATTTAAAAAATATTCAATCCAACAAATTTCAAATCCCAAAACCCTAATAATTATAAAACAGTTAAAGGGATTGGGTTTTACTAATGATACTAAGGGGTCTGGTGTAATCTACATCAAACATACTCATGTATTTATACCAAAATTCCACCAATATATATATTATATAAATCATATATATACCAATATAATCCATTTTTCCATGAAATCGTGTGAATATTAGATATGGAACTTGTCAATCTAGAATATCTTAACTCCTCTTTTCTAGGTTCTCAATAATATACTGACCATGTTGATAAATACCTCACATATCATGAATCTTAGGAATAAAAACATCACATGTCCCTTATCCATGTATTTGAACACACCAAAGGTGATTAAACTAATCCAGACCTTTTATTTTCTCAATCTAATTCAATCAAGTACTAGATTTAATTTCATTTCATACATGTGAAAAAAATACTTTTTTTGGTTTTACTCCAACCAACGACATGATCATTAACAAACCCAACAATTCTTAAATTAGCTAAGTTTATATTTTGACTTCCATAAGTAGGGTATAAATGTATTAAGGTCCTTATACTAGGTATCTCATTAATCTCATCTAAATATTATTGATAATAAGAATACACCCCATGTTTATCAATGATTTTATAAAATTCCTTGAAACATACTTTAACAAGTTAGTACAAATAATAAGGCTCCACTTATAACCTCAATAGTCTATTATTCTTATATTGTATATAACCCTTATTAATGTGAAAAGAAATATATTCAAGATAACCTTATAATATAATCTCATCCTATAATACTCCATGATAATAATAATAAATTAGGTTCAACTGGAAGTTGGAACCTTAAGGGGATATTTATAATGTGTTATTCCATGTAAAATAAGCTAAAACACACATGAATGAATGATAAATGGAGATTTCCATATAAATTGTGAATCATTTAATTCAACTAAAAATTATTTTAATAATTTTTACCAAAACCATACCTCAATGATCATTCATTACATCATATAAGATAAACTACCGGTTTAGACATATGTTTGCTACATTTTTAAGGATGGGTTAATTTATTGAAACTATATATAGTTCCTAACACATATCTATGTGATATCCAAATAAGATAATACCACAAAACTATTTTGTGAGAAAATTTTATGAAGTAATAAATTTTAAAAAATAGTACTAGGGAATTATACTCCAAAACTTTAACTCTTTATAAATATATTGAAACTAATTAAATTCATATCTTAAAATGATACAATGTGAAATATTATTTTACACTTATAAATCATTCTAATTAAATAATAATAATTCTTGTAACCATTTCCATAAAACATTATACTTGAAATAATATAACTATTTTCATTTTTATTAACAACTACATCCCAAAATATTATTAGATGAAGTGACAGTCACTCCAATATGGTAAACACATGTAACCATTTACACATTCCATTAATATAATTACATAAAATATTTTACGATATAAAGTTAATTTTACATTTTAAAAAAGATGGAATAATAGTGATATTATATTTTTTACAGTAACTATGTAACTATTTTAATTTTTCATTATTATCACGTATCCTAACTATTTATGATATTTTACTATTATAATCCTATATTTGTTAACTATCATCTAATCTAAATCAAGAAATACTCCTTATAGATTTAAAGTCAAAATATTCTTCTGGTAATTTTTCTCAAGGATTCAAATAAAATATCTTTATGTTAGGAAAAAAACATGGTTTTTAGTAGGATTATTTATCAATAAATCTTTTATTATAGTATTATATATGTTTAGAGTGTTTTCTTGAAAATAATATTATTATTTAAAATATTTCATTAATTAGTTGGGGGAACTATTTCAATCTTATTTTAAAAAACAACAGGATAAAAACCTTTTCCCATATCTCTTTTTCAAAACATGTTATAGAATACAATGAATTATAGACAATCTTTATAAAATTAATCATCTCATTTTTTTAACACCTATTTTTAATGAAAAACAATTATTATCATATATGATAAATTATATTGAGATAAATTTCATTTACTTAGATTTATTTAATCTTTATGCATTCTATTACCTTCAAATCATTTATTGGGAAACCTTTTTCTTCATATCGTGAATGAAAACTACATTTTCAATCAAATATTCCTTGGATTTTAAACTCTTTATATATACAACTTATCAGAATAAGACATTAGTTATCGCATACCCTTCAAAATTGAACATTCAATTTCTACAATATTAATAACTAATATAAAAAATATATGATATTTCTTAAAAGTCCTTTAGGTATTTTGGATAATCCCATAATATTGGATTATTACTCTGTATTCCTAAAATCCCTTGGATTCAATGACCTTGGTTGGATACTCGGAGAAACATTGTTGAGATTTACCCCTAATGTTCTTCTCTTGATTATTACTATTACCCATTTGTACTATCCACACAATACAAGAATATAAATTTCATATACCGAGATAATATATCCTCAAAACATTTAGAATATTAGTAAAATTTTCTTCAATTTATTCATCTTCTCAGAACATTTCATTGGATGAAATATATATTAAATTCTTCAACCAAAACAAGCTATAAGGAAATATCTAGTATCTTCAATTCATTACCATGCTCAATCATATTGTTATTATAGGAGGAAAAAAATTTAGTTAGGTTATTTATCATATAATTCCATGTTAATCATTAAATGAATAATTTTATGCTTTCATAGGCATCCATATTCACATGCAGAAGAATTTTAATAATTTGTTATATAAAAATACATTGATCTAACACAGTTAATTTATTCTACATAATGTATTTTTTAAATTTAATAGTCATAGGAGATTCCTAATTTATGATTTTCCTTTTTAAAATTGATTATAAAATTTGGATGAAAGTAAGGAAATTATATTCAATATAAGATTTTATTAGATGAATATAATTTCATATATATCTATATTAATATATTTTAATGATAGTGCTCTAACTAAAAATGATCACCCCAAACATCATATCTATTTAGTAATTCATGATTCATATTTCAAAAATAAATGTTTCTATTCTGTTTTTCCCCAATCCACTAAGTTATTTAGTTAAGGAATCATTATAATTTAAAAAATTATGATTTTTGGATAAATGAGGAGAAAACTATTTATCCAATACCATATTATATATAAACATAACATCATTCCTCTGGTATCCTTTCTAAGTTATTTCCAACTATGTGTCACCAAAAGAAAACCACAAAAATATACTAGCATAAGACAACATACATGAATCCTACTATGGTAGAACCTACACAAGTACGATCTAATGTCACCCATTATTTTATTCCGTAAATAAGACAATCCACATAAACATTTCTATATAAAAACCTATCTAGTTGGATAATCGATGTCTTTATAAGTGCTTACATGGAAGGACTACCATAATTATTATTTTGAATGTTATATTTTTCCATGTTTCGGTAATTAGACATAAACTATATGAATATTAAATTAATAACCATTACATATTATGCACTATTTATCTTCTCATATTTTATTCCTTGTTGGGTATAGATGCTTTGAACTATTTATTTTTTAGAGACCCTATTCCCACAAACAAATTATTGTGGCCAAACCACATTAATGTGTAACTTTTACACAACCCACAATAATATGTAACTAATTCCAAAATAGAATCCAAATATATTAATATAAATATAAATGAATCATATTCATAAGGTATATTAACTCTTCATGTAAACGAATAAAAATATAAGATATTAAATGTTTCCAAATGAGTAAGCCTAGAGAAATAGATATCTAACCACATTTACCTTTATGAGATAAGTCATACGCCTGTAGTACAACTGATAATTTAACACCAAGAACCTCACCCTAAGGATACTTTATTCAATATAAAATTTAATTAATGATAATAATAACATATAATATGAACAACCTACACTCAATAACTAAATTCACGATAATAACTTTAAACACAAACTAATTTTAATAAAGTTTAAAACTTAATCTAATATATTTGTACAGAGCATGTAATGTACAGATCTGTCTCTTATAGTCATTTTTTCATATAAACATTTCATAAAAAAATTACACATTACAACAAATTTAAATACATGAATATATAAAAATAATAACATAAATAAATTAACATTTCATAAATTAAAAAATGATTAAAATTTATGTAAATTAAATAAAGTAAAATATTTTTATAAATATTTTGTAATTATGTAAAAGATTATGGTTATTCCTTGATTTTAGATATAAAAACTATTATATACAATTCCAACCTGAACACTTTATTATATTTCATTATATGGAATAAAAATTTATGAATTAGAAAGAATTTATCACTCAATTACTTTTTCATACGCATTTAATATAATCTGTATATTTTATACCTAATCAATATTTAAACCATGATAATATCAAACATCCAAACTCTCTATACATGATTTAAATAATTTCCCATATAAGGCCCCTTCTAAATTTGTAGAATTCAAATTTATAATTATGAACATCTAATAATTTAAATATAAAAATTTTTATTTTGGACATTGTTCAAATTATAAACACTTTATAAATATCCTGTATGATATCTAAATAAATAATATAAATCTATAATAACAATGTATTCCATATAAAAATAATGGATTTTTTAAATATTAACATATATTATTTCAGACTATTCTCATTAATAAATGTTTCATAAAAAAATAATTAATTAATTATAACCTCTTTTATAATTCATTAATTTATAAACACTTTTCATTAAAATACAAAAAAACATTCACCATAATTTATATACACTTTTATACATCATACAAATTTAAAAAATTTATTAAATCAATAATAATATGCAATATTTACAAAAAAATTAAAAAAATTTAATAAATCAACCATAAATATATTATAGTTAATTTAGGAAATACCTTTTATATGATATATAAATATTAAAAAATAAATTTTTATTTTTAAAAAAAATTATAAATAATTTAATTCTTAATTATAAAAAAAATCAATTTTTTATGAAAAATATATAATATCTTTTCATATTTAAATATTATGGTTGAAATATCTAATTTTAAAATTTATAAAATGTGTTTTTAATTAAATAATAAAATGAATACATTGATTCATTGAAGAATCTTTTCTTTGAAACCACTATTGAGTGGGAATCACAATCCCTAATATACAAACATCTTGTGTAATCCATATGAACATATCAAATCACTAAACTACCCCCAAAAACATGGGTAATGAAACACTTTTCATTTGAAATGGATCCCTTGGGTGGAGAGTCTCACTCCATCACCACTCATGTATGAGAGTTCCTGGGAAACATCTAACCCTTTAGACTTGATCGAATACTAATGATGGGTTTTAGGGGTTCATCATAAAAAACTAATAAGTGGTATAAAAACTAAAATATATGATATACCAGTGATAGATTAAAAATATAATATAAATGAAGAACATAATATTTGGTACGTGGATAGCCAATATAGTATCCCAAATTTATAATCCTGAATGAAGTATGTTTGATGGCGATCAAAAAATTAGAAATCAAAAGATTCCCACCTCTGAAGGATTACAACATCCTTGGATATTTATCTCTGTATAAGGATACTCAAAACACTCTAAGGAGTTCTAGTGTCTTCCTTGGAAGAAATGAATTTGGAATGTAAAGATAAAAAATAGGATGGAAATGACTTATGTTCAATAATTAATATCTATATTAATGAGTCAAATGTAATGATTTGAGTGTGTAAATCCATAAAAGGTAAAATATTCCTAAGAAAAAAACATTTAGAAACAAATAAACATAAAAAACATTTAAAACTAAAAAAAATCAAATTCAAAAAAATATTAAAAAATGGAGAAGAATTGTTAAATATTATTGATGAAAAATACTCTAGTGGCTGAGTTTTTTATACATTTAGAGTATATTCATTCAATTATGTTTAATTAATTATGTGATATTCAATTAATAATACTGTTTTTTTAATTTGATATATTTATTATGAGTTGTAGATTATTATTTATGTTAATATTTAATTAAATTTACTTGAATTAAGTATTGTGATCCCAATGATTAAAAAAGAAAAATCATTATTTAGTTAAAATTCATGTAAAGAAAAAACTATTCAATGAAACCAAACTCAATATTATAATTTTAACCAATTTCAGAAAAGAAATCATAAAAAATGATTTTGGGTCAAATGGTTTTCCATGTTAAACCAATTTTCACAACAAAATATTTCTCCAAATATGTTTTTTTAACCAAATATTTTATAATTATAATGCTCTATTATCAATTATTTAAAATCAAAATTCTTTCAATGGACCACCAAAAAATAGTGGTAATGAACAATGATAATGTAATCAAAATTCAAACTCTTTTTAGCATAAAAATAAATTCCATAAATATGATTGCCAATAAGATTCATATTTTTTTCAAAAATAAAGTTGTTTTGGGGGAAATAAATTTGATAATAAAAATATGGCTACTATTTAATTTCAATATCAAGATAGTGGTGATTTTTTTAATAAAATACATGTTTAAAATCATGTGATTTTCAAAATAATGAATTAATTTATTTAATAATTAAATAAATTATGACTTAAACATTCCATGCCAACAATTTTTTAAGATTCATAAGGTAATAAGTGTATTGACACCATTATTACCCAATAATAATTTTAAAAATTAGTAGTATAACTAATTTTATATAATAATAAGTTTTTTCATCAAAAAAATGAAATAGAATGATAATGTGTCCTATTTTTTAGATGAAATAAATGCTAAATTACTTGGACTATATAAAACAATTAAATATATGGCAGTAAATAAAAATAAAAAGGAATATTATTTTTTATTTATTCGACTACCACATTAATTTATTTCACTTTATACCCCTTTTTAGTTGGAATTAAATGATAATTAATCTTCTTTTTAACTAAAACATATTAGGTTATAGGATCGGTTTAATGGAAAGGAAACACTGTATGAAAATACCTTCTTAGAATCACCTGAAAATTATTATTAAAATAAAAATTACTTTGGGATAATTTTATTTATGATAAAATTAATTATTAAAATTTATTTAATTATAAAAATTATAAATGATGTGAAAAAACCACTTCTCAACTTCATTTGTGATTTCATTTGCGATGAAAATGAATGGGAGGATGAATAAAATCATGCAGAAATTAAACTTTATATATTATTTTATTATTTTAATACTCCAATTGAAAGTGAATTTTAACACTTAGTGTTAATATATAAATGTATATTCTTATATTAAAATTATAAATTTCTTAAAAAAATTGGATTTAAACATGTAGAATTTTATTTTTTATAATTTTTTTTTGGAGTGTGTGATTTATCTATTGAAATAATTTTTCCAATCATTTTAAATTAGAAACTATACCATTTTATTTTAATCTAATTTATAAATTAGAAAACAATTTTAAAACTAAAAATTGGTAGTGAAAATATTTGTTACATGCTCAATTGGATGGAATTGAAAACTTCAGTTGTGAAATTTATTCTAAAAGAGGTTTCCATGAAAGCATGAATGATATCAACTGTGACTATTTTCTAACTCCAAGTTCCATTTGATTATGGTGGCCTGTTGTATATATACATTCAAATAGGGATTTTCTAACACCTCAACACATTCATTTATACTTAAAATTTTCTTTAGTTTCTTTTGAATTTTTTTATTATAAAAAATGTAAAATAGTAAAAAATAAAAAATTTGAGAAAATTACATGCAATATATATTTGGATTTATAACACATTTTTTTTGTAAAATAAAAAAAATATTAAAACTCAATAATAAAAAAATCATAAAAATATAAAAGATAAAAAAGTATAAACTGCTTTAAATTTTTTTAAAAGTTTTCCATTTCACTTTAAATACATGATTCAAAATTTTATATAAATTTGAATAGGAAAAATATTATTTTATATAATAAAACCTTTCATGTTTCATTGTAAATATTTATTTTATGTTGATTTGTTTTTTTATAACATAATATAACTTATTAGAGTAATAAAATTTATTTTTGGGAGTTTTAAACATCAATGAAATTAAAAAAAATCTTAAAATTAAACTTTTTTTAAAACAATTTGTATATAAATAAGAGTATTTATTGTGAATATAAGTCCTTTTATGTCCTTTTGTTTATAGAATAACTATTTTTATTATTTATTTTTATAATAATGGTGATGAAATTCCTTCATGATGGTGATGAAGTTCTTGTATTTAAAGACTAGTCGAAGAACATTCTTAAATTATAATTATTCTTATAATTCTTTTTATTATTTTAATTAATTTAGTGTCAGCTGCTTTAACTTTTTAATTAAATAGACACAATTTCATATGATATTAATTGTTATATTTCATACTTAGTGTGAATATATTAATATTCAGATTTTTTAGGAAGAACTATCATGCTTTTTTTTACAATGGATGTTGAATTATATTGTTTTATTCATGTTTTATGTGTTTTTTATAACAAAACATTTGTTTTAAGTTGTTTTACTATATATAAAACAACCAATAAAATTATTTTGTATTTTTGAATATAATAGTTGGTTTTTATAATCAATATATATATATATAAATATAATCTTCATATATTATTTAGGGTACAATACATAGAAGTACAGACACAACCACAAGCTAGGAGGAAAGGCCATAACACCCCCTAGGGGTAACTCATATGACTATATAGTTATTAAATATAAGTGAATTGAAGGCCTATATGTTGGTACCCCAAAGTATATAGAGGATTTAGCCCAAAATCCCAGTGTCCCATGTACATTAGTTGTCAAAACAACCCTATTTTTCTTTTCTCCTGAAGGAACTAGGGGCTACATCATATAGCCCCATCAATGTAACATAGGTTCATCCTGCTCACTCGATCCTCATGATCTCATCCATGATTTCTACTACACATTACCTCACCCATGATCACCTCACCATTAACCCTCACCCATTCATTCTTGTGCATCCACAAACCTGTTGTAGATATGCACCCATCAAAATGGGGGTAAATGTTGCAGGAATTTGGGTTAGAATCCTAACACTATTAGTGTGAGATACATTATATATATATAATATCTCTTATAGATTAAAAATTGAGGATAATGGTATGTTTTAAGTGTGGTATAAGGGTTATTATTTGCGCCAAACTAAATTTCAAGGATAATTTTCCAAATTTTCATTATATATATTTTTTAATTTAATGTTATAAAGAAAAAACATTCATACTCAACTAAGTGAAACAAAAAGAAACGTTTTCTTCACTAGATTTGAAGTGGATTAATTTTTTACATTATCTATAATGTTAATATGGTCACACAGACTTTATATTTGTATTAATAACCCATTCAAGGTGAAACTTTTGAAGTATATTTCACATTGTCAGTTCATTTAGTAATTATTTTCTAGAATTAATAATTTAAATTATACATTAAAAAGATATGTAAAATTAAATATAAATATATGGTTAGGTTTTGTATGTGTTTGAAGTTGATGGATAAGCTTGTTTTAATATTTTCAAACTATTATTTTTTCTTAAAATCACTCATAAATTATAGATTTTTATGTGTTATTTAACGATTTATCCTTATAATTATTTATGGTTTAGTTATTGAGTCATTTATATTGAATATAATAATGTTGATCTAACATATTCCAAGTTTATCTTTTCTTTTTATTCTCACAAGAAAAACCTTTGTTTCTCTTGTAATAATTTTACTTAATGTTCTTTAAAGACATTTATTAAATTTTTGTTATTTTTATATTGATTTTATTATTCGAGATGGTTGAGTTTGTGATTTTATATTTTCTTCTATGTAGTTTACCTTATGAAGGTTCATCTTGTACCCTATGAAGATTTTTTAGTACACCCTATGAATTAGATATTATATTCTATAGAGTCTGTACTTTGAATTTTTTTCCAATGGAATAAACCCTACTAAGAAGGTTTTGTACCACAAAAAGTAGATTTTACCTTACAAAGATGGATATTGTACCCTATAATGAAAAATTATGGTAAATTATTTTACCCTATGAAGTCCAATTATACCCTCTGATTTTGGTTTAACGATATTAAGAGTGTACCTTGTGATGTCTGTTCGATAAAAAAATTAAACCTTAAAAAGATTACCATATGACAATGAACCTTACAATGATGGACTCTAACAAATTTGGTGTACCATTACAAAGATACAATAATCCCGATGAATATAATGAACCATTATAAAGTTCAATTTAATATATAAAATTGAAATATTTTTAAGATATATAGTTTTTGATATATTTTTGGAGGATTTTTTGTGACTTTATAAAAGCATAACTGAGCTCATATCTGCTAATTTTATAAAGAATTAAATCTTCCCAAATTGTAAGAAATTTATCTATTTTCAAAAATAATAGTATAGATTCCAATGATTTGTTATTTGTGATATATTATATATATTTCCTCTTAGATTCGGTATATGATATGATGATATAATAGAAAAATAATTTGTAATCGACACTAAGTGTTCTTTTTTCACCTACAAACTATCATATGAAATATTTTATTGTGATCAAATATTTATTTCTAATAATTATAAATAAGGGTAAATTTACTAATACTACATGAATAACATTAATTATTTCAAATAGAACTCCCATATATACACTTTGGAGACAATCATGTTACATTTTTGATAATCCTGATCGACTATCATTTTCTATAAGATATCAAATATGTGATAAATTGGAGTATTATTTGAACATATTTTCTATTATTTTCTATGTGAACACCCATTATATTGTGTGTGGTGTGAATGTTAATGCTTAGGATTTTAAATGGAGATTATACAGAAAAATCTTGGAACCTTTATAATAAGTATCATCTACTTTCACATAGTTGTCAAGATCCCCATAAATAAAGGTCTGATTAAAAAACCCCATAATCATATTAAGTGTTGTTAGACTGGGCTATAGAATTTAATGGTTTCTTATACCACTATAAAAATATCAAATGTATTTATATTTTTAATTATTTATTTATACTATACAAGTCATCTAAAGAGATAAGGACATTTTTAAATTTTTTAAAGAAATATATTTTTAAATTTGAAAATATTTTTTACAAGGACTAAATCCATCTCTACTTGAGTACTTTTCCATCTATATCTGTATAAATACTGGTATCAAAAAATGTTTTTTCATGTTTTTTCTTTTAAATTTAACACTTAGGGAGAAGTATCTATTAAATAATGGCCATATTAAAATGATATATTCTAGAGAAAGAATGCCCATGGTTATGAATATCAATTTTAATGGTTATAACTATAAATTATAGAAATTTATCACGATAATATATCTAAAGAAATTTTATTAAATCATAATTTTAAAGTTATTATACCCCATGAAATCCATTTATGTGAACTATAAAATAGAATTCAGGTCATGAAGTTGAATATGATTTGAATTTTAAATCCATTATTCTAATTGTTTTTTGTTTTGGACCCGATGAATTCAATTTAGTTTCGCAGTTCCCTGTAACTTATGAGATACAGGAAGCCATGGTTGTTTGTTATGAAAGAATTAACAATATAATCCAATTAAGATATAGTACAATAAAAATTAAATTTTATTCTTTTAAAATGTTAGATATGCAAAAATTAATCAGATGAATAGAATGATTACTGAAATAGAAAATTATGTTTTTTACTTTGGAAACATCATTTCCATAATTAGATTATGAATTGTATGTTAATATTGTTTTTCCGACTAAATAGTGTTGGATTTATTCAACCATAATAAACTGTATAGAAATTAAATAGCAAAAAAAGTAAATGGGAAATTTATTATGTATGGGAATAAAATACAAATATAAGAATAATATCGTAGATTAATTAAGAATTCAAATGATGATATAAAATTCTACACTTTAAATGATCAAAACAAGTTCAAATATACTTTTTTAAATCATCTGATCAATGTGGTTCAATTTAATTAAATATAAGAGATGATATTTCGTAACACTAAGGTAAATTTAATAAATTTACTATGAAGATAAAATGATTCATTAATTCATTCATTATATTCAATAAGAATGATAAGAACAAATATCAGATTAGATGTTATGAATGTAAACAATCCTACAAATATCAAGTCTGGTTTCCCTCAAATAAATAATAAGAAGAAGTAAAAAATATAAATTCATATAAATTCAAAATTCAAGAAGGATAAAATTGTTATGAAGGAGACCTAGAATTCCATAAAATAATGTAGTATTGTATTATTTAGAAGTAAATAAATCAAACAAAAGTTTAAAATATGTGTTTTATGGATCATACAAATGAGGTACTATCATTTTACTCTTATATTTCTGAATCTGAAGCATAAAGATATACCTTTGTTAAATTAGGTGGGTATTGTTCAATTTTGGAAACAAAATTAGAATCTATTAAGAAGAATCATAATACATAAAAGAAAACTCATGAAGATATTCATTTTGATAAAAATACATTTCTAAAAAATAATTTTTATATGAAATAAAAATTTAATAAATATTTTTCTATATGTGAATAAAATGGTAGACAAATTAAATAATAATTAACTATAATTTTAATCAATAAAATTGTTTATTATTAAGTCTACTAAAGGGTGGGATTATCATCATCAAATACTTAGATGTAATGTTGATAAAAAAACTTTATGATATTACTATATACAAGATAAAAGTAATAAAAGCATGTGTATTGTTACTTGATTTTACCGTGAACAAATATAACCTTATCTAAATGGTTTTTATTTTATAAATATTTAAAATTTTGAAATTAAATATTCTTATATGTATAAATATTTATATATTGTTTGAAATAGTAATTTGTTTAGTGTAAGCAGATCTGACTATCTGAACATTTTATTACCAATAAAACTATACCAAATAGTATATAAGTACAAAAACATATTTTTTTAATATAATTTTATAAATAAAAGATTAAATGGATAAAAATAAAAAATGGTATATGGACAGTAGATGTTCAAAGAATATGAGTGGATATTAATCAAATATTAACTTATTATCAAATATAGATGGAGGATTTGTAACTGTTTTTGGAAATTCCAACTGGAATATTATTGGTGTAATTATATTATTTCTAAAAACCATCTATTTGTCTTTTTTCTTAGATTTCAGGTTCAAAAGGGATTTATTTGGGTCCTCTTATCCATGAAATTCTCATACTTTTTCATGTTCTAGTAGTCAAAAAATTCTCTGGATGTGCGAAGTTGTTCTAGTGATGGAAGGTTATTCTCGTGGTTGATAGTTGTTTTAGTGGTAGCATGTTGTTCTGTTGGTATCAGATAGTTCTTGTGGATGGATTTTATTTTAGCGATACAAATTTACTCTGTTGGTAGCAATTTCTCCTTAGAGTAGAAATTTTTTCTAGTGGTAGGATGTTGTTTTGGTGGTAGAATGTGTTCCTGGGGGTATCATGTTTTTTTGGTAATATAAAGTTATTCTAGAGAGATAAATTTTGTATGTCAGTAGGAGAAGAATAAATTCTTCTTTTTTTCATAAATTTTTTTTAAATTTCTTGTTTTTTCTAAAATTTTATAAATATGATTTTTTGGTAGAAAAAAGGAATTAAACCCTATATAAAATAAATTTAAGGTTTTTTCAAAAAGAATATTTTTATAATTTTTTTTAAAAAATAGGAATATTTTAATAAGTTCATTCCACAAGAAAAATAAATTTCTATTAAATCATGTTATTTGTTGAAAAATTATATTTTATATCTTAAAGGTATGTGACATTTTCCATTGTAATATTACATGTCCTAAAAAACCAGTATCATGTTAGTGAACCTTGTAGAGTCATCAACATCCATTTGAATCACCCTATTCATGTTTTATGGCCATGTTAATAGTTTGGTTAGCACTCTATTTTCAACAGCAGTGATTGGAATTTCAGGTTGCTACATAATATTCTTTTCCCCAATCATTTTTTATGCATCGTGTTTGGAAATATTTTTTTATGCTATGGGTCTACATTATCTCCCAGTTTATATATATATAGAGATTTTAGGATTTTTAATTCCTTTGGGTGGATAGTAATTGTTCATTTAATGATGGTAATTATTCATGTAAATCTATATGTGAAGGGAAGGAGGAGAAGTTATATATTTTTATTAATTTTATTATATTTACTATCATATTATCCATACTTGTTTCCAATACTAAGAATCATGGATGTTGGGATCCTTGATTTTGTTGTAGCTGATTTATTTATGAATATCGATATAATGGTGATTTTTAGAACTCACCCTGAATGAAATAGATAATTACTTATATGTAGTAACATAATTGGTTTCCCAATGAATGTCATATTTATGTAATAATACCCCTTCTGACGAAATAAATAATGTAATGAAATCACTTTTATCGATTCTCGAAAAATAGTTTTTAGAAAAATAGATCATGTTGTTGTGAGTTAACTATTGTGGTTAGGTGAAACCTATTGGTGATTACGATGTGATGGTAGGAAATTTATTGGGTGTGCAATATGATGAGATGTGAAGTGATGGTTGGTCATTTTTGGTTGTGTTGTGTTGATGGTTGATGTGGGGTGTTGATTTTTTGAGTGGTTTGTTCATGATAGTTAAATAATTAGCCATCCAATAAACATGAAATTATGAAACATAAATCATACAAGTTAGTAAATGAATAAGCATGGGTTAAATTTAAATAATATAAGAATCTTGAATAATAATTTAATTTTGGATTAAATGAATTATATGATAAATGAATGGGGCATGTTTATTTGAAATGAAATGGATTAGTAAATTAAAGTCAAAAGTAACTCATTAATTATTGAAAATGGGTGGAACGTTTAATTTAATGTTAAATTGTGTAGATATGTGTTTTTTGTGTGGTATGATGCATGTAGAGATAGAAATAATTGTGATTGATATAATGAGGTGTGGTAGTGGAGATTTGTAGTATTCTTGGGAAATTAATGTTAACCCATATATTGGGTATTGTGTTTTATCAATATATCATTTATATTTATTTTACTTCTTTACGCACTGCACAAAAGATGGGTAACCCTAACAACACCCCAATGTTTGGGTTTTCATCGTGTTTTACCCAAAATTTAATTTGGTGGTGAATTAGATGGATGGCTACCCCTCTTCCTAACTCTACCGTCATCAGTAATGGCGATAGGTTTGTGTTGCAGATTACCCAATGGTGATATGAGATGGTGTTAAAGATTACTCTGTAGTGATGAGGAAGTTATATGTGGTGGGTTCATACATTGTAGGAGGAGAAATGTAGTTAATTCCATTATTTTTTATAATACCCTACGTCCCTGGTTATGAGATGTGGTTGTCATGTCGAGGTTTTGATTTGGGTCATGGCTGATACTAGCACCATATACTAGACCCTACAAGTTGTTATGGTTGGTATGGATGCATACTGACCCACATCCAAGATAATTTAACTAGTTAAGAGATATGGATGGAAAATATGGGATCACATTATGCTTGAAATTTGGGTTTGAGATCAAAAAACTAGTGGGGAAGTTACTATGAGGTGTCATTCATTATATTCTTTTGAAAATATGTTATTAATATTGATGAATTGTTGGGTTTTCTTGTCATGGTGAGGATGGGTTTTTACATTTGACTATCTTAGTTTTGTGTAGGTATTACTATTTTTCCAATATTTCACTAGTATAATATGTTCACATGTGCATGAGAGACCGAGGGTTTGATACTACTGGTTATACATGCTATGCTCACCCTATGTATACACAAACATTTATTTGGTTTTAAGGTGGAATTCTAGGACGGAGATAGGAATTACTAGCTTAGGTTTTAGAATTTCTATTGAGTCGTTGTCCAAAGGACTTCTCATTTGATTTTCTTTTGGGGATTTTTATTTATATTTTTCAACATTCCTCATGCATTGTGGGATAGAAATTTATATTATGAAATGGGGTTAACCCATGGGTGATTTATCCTATATTATATCCTTTATTTTATTATAGAGGGTGATTCCTTCCATAGGTGATATTTTTTATACCCTTGGATATTGTCCCTAATTTGGACGCTATAAAAGGTGAGACATGGCAGGTTCATTATATATCTTCCTTCATTATTGGACCAGGAGGGTTCCTTTGGAAGGTGGAGGTCTTGAAAGCATAGTATCAAAACATTTGGTTGATAGATAAGATAGATATTGAAATTAGGAACAATAAATATTTCATTTATTGTTAGGGATGAAATTATAATTGATCTTAATAAATGAAATAGGACAAAAGACCATTTTATACATGCATTTTTACACCCCCCATGATTTGATAAAATGACATTGAGATTACCGAATTTCCAAGTGGCATAATCTTATTTGCATTTTTTATTCTTAAGAGAGTCACATGAATTGTTTTTTAGTTTTTATGATCAAATTGAGATGAATTTAAAAAATTATACTTAAACTAATTAAATAAAATTTGATAAAATTTCTTACTACCAAGCTTAGGTCCTCCCCTTAATTCATAGGAATGTCTCTAGGTCATCATTGAGATGAAGCTTATGTAATAAAGGTCAAACAGTTTGATCTATTTGATCATTGGATGATTGAATCATTAGAGGTATATAAGTCATGGTAGTGGGCCTTGAATTACATTCAATGATAGATATTACGGGAGTATAATAGGTTCATCTATGATATAAGGATATAATGCTCATTATTGAATATTTATAACTCTTTTGTTCTGATTCAAGTTAGGGATGAGTTTTTGAAAATATCAATGGTTATTTAGTTGAAGGGAGTTGTGAATTTGTGGTAGACGATATATCATCATGAGCGGAAGTAGGAAGATGGTTCATGGGAATAATTTGATAAACATTGTTTTCATGAGTTCTTATCAACAATTATAATGAAGGAAAATAGGTGAGAGATAATTTCTCTTTATCTAGAAAACCTATGAATGCAAAAACATGGTTTTAAGATTAAGGATCTCATTTATTTTTTCCTTGATGTACCTCTATATGATGAGTACCAATTGTGAACTCTAGAGGAGGTGTCACACCAATTGATCATGTATAAATTCTCCCCTTTTACACTTCCTATGTATTTAGAGGTGCATAATAAAGAGTAGATTATGAAGATAATTATTTACTTGTGTGGTGATCACATAGGGGGTATCTAATAAGTAATCATTAGGAGAATGTATTTATATATTGGATCATGGATTTATAGATGTTTGGGGATTCAACTGATTGGTAACTAAACCCTGTAGAACTTTTGGTTCCAGTATGGGGTTAGTGGATCCCATGTGTCTATCGTGAGCATTAAATTTTTTTATGTATGTGGAGGTTGTGGTTACTTTTAGTATTTGTTCTCAACCTCTCATGTAGGATTATTCTATATGGTGGAATAAGCCCCATTCCAATAGCAGTATCAATTTACTCCACAAAAGAACAAGCTAAAAGGACTGTTGAGATTTATTCAATAGGTGAGGGATGATAGTGTTAAAAAAGGGAATCATCACATTTTTCCCCGTCAATAGGGGCCTAGGATGTAGCATGGTATTAGAGGCTTATAACATAGATGAAAAGGATATGGTAAAGGATAGAAAATGTGATGGAGATGGAAGCACCAATTGTTTTACTGGTTTTTTGAGGTAATATTAGTTCATCACATGCCCTTATTTGTGCCCCATTTCATTTGAGAGAATCACAATATTGTGTTCCTCTATTTTTCTATGACTTGGGAAAATATTGGGAGGGACTTCCCATGCCCCTAGTGTTATCTCGGCCCATTCGAGGTTATATTACTTTTTTTGACGTGTGTCAGAGATGTAGACTAGCGATAGAAAAGCACCAATTAGTGGGGGATTTACTCTTATTGTGGATACACCCATACAATTTTATTATTTATTTGAATTGTAAATATTTTTTTCATATAGTAATCATAATCAATTGGAGGATATATTCATTATCTATTGTCCAATTAGTGGTGTTCTTTAGTGAGTGGAGTTATCAAATGTATGGTAGGAAGCTGGAGCCAATTTTATCCTAGTTGGAAGATTTATCAATGGAAAACCAGGCTGAGGGCGTTTCCAGGGTTGTTTAGGAGTTACTTGAAATTGTATTTTAGGATGTTGTGATTGTACCCCCTCAACACGAAGTCATTTTTGGAAAAGTGTTTCAGTCGGGAAGAACCCAGAATTTGCTGGATCCTTATAGAATTGAACCCATGGAACTTCATGATATGAGGCCACACGTTAATGATCTAATGCAGAGTGATTTAAAATAACCTATTGTATCCCCATAGGGTGTTTTTATGTTGTTTTCTAAGAAGGATGACGATTGTATGGGGTAGTACATATACTATCGGAGGATAAATCAAGCAATATTGAAGAACTTTTACCCAATCCCAATGATCAATGATCTTTTTGACCAACTGAAGTGATACTATTGGTTTTCAAATATTATCATAAAATCTGGAATGAATTAGAGGGTAATAATAAAGATATCCTAAACACTGCCTTTATATATATGTATGATAACATCGATCTCATGTTCATCACATTGGATTCCATGCAAGCAGTCATTGTTTTCCGAGGAATCATGAACCCCATTTTTCATAAATTACAAGATCATTTCATAGTTATGTCTATAAATAAAATCTTGATGAACTCAAAGATATACGTGTATAATGTTAATAATCTCATATCCCTATTATAGGTCATTTGACACCATCAAATCTTTTTAAATCTATCCATGTGTAAGTTATATATGTGAGAGATAAATTTCCTTGGGCACATGGTGTGTGAGAAGGTTGTGGTCAAGGAATCATCAATGATAGATTCAATAATTTCTTGGGGAGTACCTACGAATGTGGTGGGTGATTATTTTACCTTTGTATTATAGGATACTATCATAGGTTTGTGTTTGATTTTACTTTGATTTCGTCCCCACTATTATCATTGAAAAAAAAGAACCAGAATTATTTTGGACTAATGAGCTCCAAGATAAATTTGGTTACCCAATGAAGAAGTTGATCAGTGTCCCAGTGCTTTGGTTTCCTATGGAGGGTTTAATTTTTAAGGATTTCTATGATGCATCCTTTTTGGTATTTATGGGAATCTTGATGTAGTATAGAGAAGTTTCCATCAATGATTATAGTTTTTTCATCACCATGAGTATAACTATACCACCCCTAATCTGGAGTTGTAATAAGTTTTGTTTTCTTAGACGATTTGGCTAAATTACCTAATCCAAAAGTAATTTTTGGTTTTTACATACCATAAGATCCTAAAACATGTCTTCTATTGATGGGATTTTAATCTACACAGGTATATATAGATGGATTTTCTCCATGATTACAATTTAAATATCTCATATACCCTATGAAAGGGGGGTCGTAGTTTTCTATGAACTACTTCATAAGCCCTATAGAAATGTGACTCAAGAGTCTATTGGCGTTATAAAAGGGATATAGTAGTTTGTAACAATGTATCTTGATGTGTATGAAATATGTGATTGAGGATGTCTTCAACAGATGATAGTGTAATCAAATATGATTTATTAGGTTCATTAGTCTTAGTGGGGAGACTCTGAGGAGAGGTGATGTGAGACCATGTTAGTTATGGAGAATCTCCATAGGTATTGTTGGAGGATATATAAAATTAGAAGTTATTTCTAGTAATGTCATTTTTTCTGATGGTGATGTGTAAATGAGTTCTCTATGAGTTTAAAAATAAACCCTTATTGGTATATCCCAATGTGTATAATATGTATCATAGATTTAGGAGGTATCTTTGGTGACCTAGGATGAAGTGGTCGGTGGAAGATTTTGTGGTACGATGTCTAGCATGTAGGTTGGTGAAGGATTAACCCAGAATTCCTAAAAGGGTGTTGTAACCCTTGGATATCCCCAAGTGGAAGTGGAAGTAAATTTCAATGGATTTAATCATTGTGACACCCTACTCTCCAATGGGGTGTTGTGCAGTTTGGCTGATTATGGACCAACTAAAAAAGTTGGATCACAACAATCTATAAATCAAGTGTCATGGATGTTTTGGAAAGGTGGCATTGGATGTTTTGTTTAGGATTCATGGGGTACTAAAGAACATCATCTATGATGTGGATCCTCATTTACCTTATAGGTATATAGGGAGTTACAACATGCCTTTATCTCCCAGTTGTGCCTTATAAATAATTTTCACCTCTGAAAGATGGGAAGATGGAGTGGACCATCTAAATGTTGAAGGATATATTGTGATAATATTCCTTGTATTTTGGAGGATCATGGGTAATGAACCCACTTATGGTTGAATTTTACAATAACAATAGTTATAAATAATCCTTATAATATCCCCCATTTGATGTGTCGCATGGGTGGTTATTTCATTCTCTATTGTATAGGAATGATGTTGTGGAGTCAGTGGTTCTTATTTATGATATAGTGTAGTGAATATCGATGAAATCAAAAATTTTATGAGGGGAGATGAGGGTGGAGGGGGACCATAAAATTATTATATTTATCATAGGTTGAGTCCCCTAGAATTTGAGGTTGGATTCCATGTGTTCTTTACAGTCTCCCCTCAATGTTGATATCATATGTTTGAAACGGGGAGTAAAATATCTCCCCATTTTGTCAGGCCTTTTAAGGTGTTATAGAATGCCGATGAGGTGGTGTATTGATTATTGCTTCAACTATGGTTGGATTGTATCCAATATATATTCCTCATTTCTAATATTTTTAGTATCATCATAGTGACCCTAACATCATTAACAATAGATACTTGTATTTTGAGGATGACGTGATGTTCAGAGAGAATCATGTAGTGATCCGAGATTGTTGGTAAAATTGTTTCATGGATGAATCATCCCCATAGGTTTTCTAATATGGAGGCATGGTGGCTTTGACTGAACTACTTTGGAGCATTATACACAGATGAGATCCATGTTTTTTGTGTTTTTTAAGTTTTTTATTGTTATATTTTTCATTGATGATAGGATGTTGTGATGCTACTTATTTATGATATATTCCATTTCCCTTTTTGATGATTTATTTTATGGCTTCCATCATATGATGAGGGGAAAAACCATTTCCAATCAAGATTCTTTATGATAATTAAATGTTTTAAAACCATTTAGTTGAGTTAGTGTTTCTTATAGAAGACAGTATCATGAAATAGTGGTGGGTTTCCTTTATTTTTTTCTTTAAGTAGTTTTGTGTAAATGATTTTGGTGTATGTTTAATGAGGATATAATGTATTTGAAATGGAAGTGTGAATGGTTTCATATAACATGGATGAAAAGTTTCTAGTTTGATATGCTGAGGTATTATTCTTTTTGGGGTAAGTGGATGTGGTTGAGTGAGTTTTTTTGCAGATGATTTTTTAATTTAGTGTGCTTGGATGATAGAGTGTTTGAGGTATAATGAGATCCCTAATAGGTATCTTATAGAATGTTTTTTCAAACCCTTCCCTTCCATTTCATGTTTTTTAAGTCTCAATGAACATTACTTTTTGATTGGAATATAATTTATTGTTTCAGTTTCTAAAAATAGTTCATTTGAGTTTTCCCAAGTGTTGAAGGTTCCAAGGGGTGTTTGGGGTCTTATTTGCCATGAAATTATTCGGTTATCATATGTTTTTGTGGTAGAATTCTTCTATTGTGATAGAAAGGAGTTCTAATTGTTTTATGTTGTTCTGGTGGTAGCAATTATTCTGATGGTAGAATGTTCCTCATGTGGTATCATGTTATTCTTGTAGTGTTAAGTTATTCTGGTAGTAAAATGTTATTCTATAGATTTCAGGTTGTTCTAGAAATATAATTTTTTCTGTCTGTTGTATGTTTTTATGGTGGTATGAAGTTATTATAGAGGTAGAAAGTTTTTCTATCACTAGAAAATTGTTCTGACGGTATCATAAAAAGTATTTCCAATATTTTTTTTCATAATTTCAAGTCATTTTTTAAAAATTAAACTTTTTTCCTAAAAAGTTATCCATAAAAAATTTTAATCTAAAAATTGGTTTAAACCCTTAATTAATGGAAATTAAATTCATTTTGAAAGATGTTACTTGTATCCTCTCATTCTTAAATGCATAAATCATTTAATAGGGTTTTTCTATATGTATATTAAATAAAAATTAAATCAAATTTATTTTTGGAAATCCATATTTCATATCATAAAAGAATGAGACATTTTCCCTTCAATTTATCATTTTTTTTATTAATCTCCAAATGAATATGTATTGTGTTAGTGAACCATGAAGAATAATTTTAATCCATAAGAAACATCCTATTGGTTTTTCTAGGCAAGTTCTAGCAGCTTGGTTTGCACTCAATTTTTTATAGTAGTGAGTTGCATTTGAGGTTTTGACACAATCTCCTTTTCCCTAGTAATTTATAGTGAATCATTTCTAGAATGGTTTTGGATGTATTTTATCCTTTTTCTCTCCCTTTTTAGTTAATATTTGTAGTTTTTAGGATTTTTATTTCAATCGGGTGGATATTAAGGGTCATATTAATGAAGGAAATGATTTATCTAAATCTGAATGTGATGGAAATGTGGAGATGTCACATATATTTTCTAATTTTATGATAGTTAATTTATGATTATTATTGTATATTTCCATTGCTAAAAATCACATATACTGGGATCATTTCTTATTTTGTATATATTTTGTTTATGAAAATTCTTATTGTTTTGGTTGTTTAAACACAAGCAGGATGAAATAGATAATCACTTATATATGGTTAAATAATTGGTTGCCCTACAAGAGTTTTATTTGTGTGATAATACCCCAACTGAGTAAATATTTAAATTAATGAAATATTTTTTGTTGAATATGGAACAAATTCTTGTAAAAACCAGATTTTGTTGATGTTTTTTTACAATTGTGGTCAGGTAAACCCTATTGGGGCTTCTAAAGTAATGGTGTTTATTTGATTAGGTGTAGAATATGTAGGGTAGTAGAGAAATGGTTGGTTATCTTGGGATATATTATTGTGATGATTTATGTGGCCTGATGAGTTGTTCAGTGGTGTTGTCATTATATATTCCAAATTATCAATGTAGTGAACAAGAAATGACAAAAATATAATGATATGGGTTAGTACAATAATAAGAACTTGTTAAATTTAAATAAGATAATGAATTAGAATAAAAATGTTTTTTTGGATTAAATTAACTATATGATAATTTATGGGGTAGTGTTAATGTGAAATGAAATGTATTAGTAAACATAAGCTGGGGTTTACTCATTAATTTTTTATAATTGTGGAACTTTTAATTGAATGTTTAATTCTGTGGTTGTATGGGGTGGTTTTACAGTTTGATGCGTATAGAGTTGGTTGAAGTTGTGATAGTATTGTGTAGTAAATTAGTGGTGATGTGAAGTACATTAGTGAATTTTATTTCAACTTAAATATTGGTATTTCATACTATATATCAATCATGTATATTATATTACTTTTTTATACATCCCATAGGAGTTGGATAACCCTACCAACTCCCAAATGTTTTATGTTTCATGTTTTTCCCCAAAAAAATTGTCTACGGGTAAATCAGAAGGATGACTAACCCCTCTTCCCCACACTTCCTTAAACACTAGTATTGATAGGTAAGTGTCAGATATTACCCAATGCTGATATGGTTTGGAATTGGTGATTACCTACTGTTGATGAGGATGTGATATGTGTTGGGGGTCATTCAGGGTAGGAGGATGGAACAAGGTTGAGGTATTTCACATTCATGATACCAAATTGTCCTAGTTGTGAGACATGGTTGTGATGTTGAGGTTGTGATGTGTAAAGTGACTTATGCGAGACATACCTACTAGACCTTATGGTATGTTAAGACAAGTAGGGATGTATCCTGACCCACATCAGATACAGTTGGATAAGTGATGAGATATGCATGGAAGGAATGAGAGAACATGATGTTATAGATTTGTGTATGAGAGCAGATAATTAGTGGGGATGTGGTTATTGGGTTCATTTGTTCATATTCTATTGATACTGCGATATAATATTGGATGGGTTATTTGGAGATCATGTCTTAGTGATGATGTTTTCAGTTAGTTTACCTACATAGGTGCATGTTGTTCCAATTTTTTTCATTTGTAAATTAGTATTTTCTTTTCACATGTTCATGAGAGACCTTAGAAATTATCCTAGAAAGTTTGTAAATTTTTCTTACTCTATATATATATAATATTATTCTTTAGGTTTCTAGTAGGACATTGAGGACTTTGATGGGAATTACTAGCTTGTGTTTTTGAGTTTTTGTTGAGTCACTATCATTGGACTTTTCTTTTGGTTTTTATTTTTATTTTGTTACCTTATTCATGCATTGTGGGATGGTTTTGGTTTACGTTTATATTATTTAATGGAGTTGATTTATGGTTGATTTCTTTATCTCCCAATCCTTATGTATATTATTGAGGGTAATGTCTTCCATATGTTAGATTTTTTATAAACTAAATACATGACAAAAAATCGGGTCCCACTTAATATGGGACTCGGGGGACCTTACCTCTCATCCTTTATTTCCGGATTAGGAGGTGTTCATTTGGAGGTAGGGGCCATGAAAATTGGAGTTATTTTAGTTAGTGATACATATTCCGTATTTATCAATACAGTTCTTTATATAGAGGCTTCAAATATAACCAAAAAAGTATTTCTAAATTTTGTGATGAATGTTACTTAGTTGATTTTTCTTATAAAACTTCTTTAGTTTTCAAAGATAAATTGTTCATGTTTAATGTAACTACAACTGAGAATGACTATAATTTAGAACTCAATTATTTTTGTACAAAAACCATTACCTTCTTGAATGATTAAATATAGTAATCTTGGATATGGAATTGAATACTGGATATTAAAATATTTTTTATAAGAAATTGTAAGATAATAATTTAATTTCAAATTTCTCCACAACATAAGTTTAATGAAAATTGATTATATGATGCATTTCAAATGGGTAAGAAAAACAAATCCTCTCTAAAGTCAATCAATAAGGTTGTAAATTTTAGTCCTTTGTATCTAATCTACCTGGATTTCTTTGGACCATATAGAGTTGGATGTCTTGGATGGATGTCCTTTGTTTTCTTTTGTATTGATGTTTTTTTAAATTTTCTTGGGTTTTCATTTTTATGGTTAAAATTCATGCATGTAATATATTTATGATATTCTATAAAATGATTTAGAAGGAAAATTATTCCACATGTATTTCATTTGTATGTGATAATTGTTGATAATATTATGATAATGAATTTAATTATTTTTTGTTAAATCTTTGTATCAATAACACATTCTGATCACACTGAACACCTAAATAAAATGTCACTTTTAAAAAAAGTATTATGAATTTAAAAAAAAATCTTGGACAATTTGAAATGAATATAGTAAACCAGATTACTTTTTGGGGTGAAACTGTTAATATAAAAAGATAGATCATTAATAGAGTTTTAATAAATCTATCTTAAAGAAAACATGATGTGTTATGTGGAATAATAGAAAACCAAAAGCTAGATACATCAATGTTTTTGGTTGTAAGGTTTATACCTTGATCATCCAAGATAATCTTGGTAAGATTGATCCAAAGGATAGTGACACAATATTTCTTAGTTAGTCAACTTTTTCTTAATCTTATAATGTTTTCAATATAAAGTAATGGATGGTTGAAGAATATATTCAGGTGGAGTTTTAAGAATATGATCCCTTCGATCATAAGAAAAATTTCTTTGATGATATTAATGATTCATGGGAAAACCAAAGACAATATTCTCTTGGGAAAAACTACAAACCCCATAGATACCTCTCATTCTTCCAATACAACCACCAGATGGTTGATTCTCCATCAACTAGAAATATATACCCAAAATGATCCCCACTGTAAGACTTGATCGTCCGTAATTTAATTTCTCAAGATTTGTTGTACCATATGTAGGTGGAATTCACACTCTGGTCACCACACAAATTCATTATTCTACCACACAAGACTATTCCCAAGTATTCAATGTAACATTAATGCAAAAAGTAAGAAAGAAAAAAATTGATTACGTACTTCCTAAATTATTTCATGTGTGCATGGGAGAAACACTAATAATTTTTTTCATTAAAAACTGGATGATATGGTTCATTAAAAATACATTAAAAAATACATGCAATCCTTACGTACTTATCATCTCTATAATAAATTAATTGATTAAATTTACTCAGTATTGAAGCCCCACAAAATTAAATATTAAGTTTCATAGGGTCAACAAGTAATACCTTATCCTATGAATTCCTGATCAAAACATGTTGATGTATTTAGTTTGAGTATCAACCCAATATCCCCTTGTTCATTGAACTTACAAGCATTCAGTGGTTCATCAAATATCTATTAGAGGAAGATAAATTTTTATGGTCTTACGTCCCATAGAGTAGACTAAATGGTAATATTTGAAAATCAAACTACTCCAAATTGTGTTGACCATAATTATGGACACCTGAATCTATTGAATGAACTTCAGATGAACTAAAAAACGTCACCTACCAACAATCTCGCACTTGAAGGGTTATTTCAAGGAACCATGGATACTCTCCATTACTTTGGAAAACAGATATCCCTATTCATATAAAGTACTAATTATCTTTTTTATACATCCATTTCCCAATCCCCAATGATACATGATGTTTCCTCATAAATTATTAAGCTATTGACTTGGAAAATATTTCATCCAGATTTTAGATTCCTGTTATATTTTTTAGCTCCATCTCTTTTTCCTCAAAAAAATTCAACATTAAATGATCCTTCTGGGTGATATGATTAGTACAAACATAGAAAAATATATTTTTATCCAAGTGTATTACACTTTGGAAAACACATAAAAGAACCCCTGTTACTTAACTCTTTCTGATCTCCTTCAACAACCTCATAAACAAAACAATTTTTCTAATAGTTTTAATTATAGCTACATACTCTACATGCATTATACATAGAGTAACTATATTTTTTATCCTTAACATACAACTTATAATTGATCATCTATGGATAAATATTAGTATTTTCGTGCTCTTCTAGGGGTTTTAATCGTGGAAAATGTCAATATTAACATATATGTACAAATGATCATTTGTCTCGTAACATGAGGTTATATCTTCCCTTCGTTTAAAATGCAGAAGGATCCATTTGAAAACCTCTAAATATGTCTTTTCTGTATTTTACATGTATATACATACTAATACCACTAAAAAAGTAATGAATGGTCTTGTGTAAATAATTTCATACATTAATTTTCCAACCATCAATACATAAGGAGGTTTCTCTATGTATGCGACTTATGTATTTATTTTGACTTATTGTTATTTGGTTAGTTTGAAGCATCCTACCAAAGGAGTAGAGACCTTCATGCATAAATACATTCTAAATCATTCATTAAACTTGTGGATAATTTTTTTATGAGATATCTCCAAGACTATGGCTCTCCTATATCTCTCAGTATTTGTCCCCCAAACCTTAAAAAATTGCACTGAGTCACAAGCTTCCAGATTTTTCCTTTATATAGTCTAGCTAAAAATATTTCATCCACATATCACAAAATTATGATGAATATCCCATAATCCCATTAAGTTTAGTAATAACAGTGATCTATGTTACACTTCTCAAATCATTTTTTAAAATAAATGTATTCAATTTTTTACTTCATTTCATAATATATTTTTTTAATCCATAAATACGTTTATTATTCTTGGAAACCAAGTTTGGGTATTCATATTCCAAGAAACATATTAGCAATTTCATGTAATTTTTTCCCTTAAAACCTCCATGAAGAAAGGCCATCTTTACATCCATCAGTTTGAGGTATTGAAATTTCATTGAAATCATGCTCAGCACCGTTGTATAGTTGTAGCCTTAACTACTATTGAGAATATTTATGAGATATAAAAAACCTCATTTTACTAAAATCTTCATTCCAACCGTTCTACCTTATATTACTTATTTCTATTACATTCTTCTTTTATCCAAAAAATCCCCAGTTGTTTTATTGAGACTTTTTACCTTTTAGTAAGTCAGTGAGGTCTTATGTTTTGTTAATGGGCAATGAAGACATTGTTTCATTAATTAATAGCATCCAATTATTAGAATCACTATGTGGACCTTATTATTATTTGATTTATATTTTTCATGTATTTGTTAGAAGAAGAATTTTCATATCATCCCCAAATACCTGAACCAGATTTTTAATTATAATTGATCTCCTCAACTGAGATATTTGTTCCAAAATGTTCAACAGAGATCTTACTTATAGTACATGTACTACTAGTACTCTTATTTCTTGAGACCTAAATTTTGAGTCTCCCACTCATGTTTCAGACACCATTGATATTTTTGGAATATCATTCTTTGGAATCACATCTGGAATTATTGTTCTTTCATTTCACTACTCAATAATTTCACCCCTTTTGGAATTCATTCTCAAATCCACATGACCTTTCATATTTTATATATTTATCTCAACTTCTTCTAACATTGAGTTACATTCCATATATATAACCCCTTCATTTAAGAGAATATATTGTCTTTGGATAAATTTTCTCTTATCTTTATCCCATAGTCGGTAGTTGATGTTCTTATCCCTATACCCAATGAAAAAAACCAACAAAGGACATGGAACCTTGTTTATCCCTATCCAAAGCATAAATATGCATATATAAAAATATTCTAATTTCTTAGAGTTGACTAATATCCAATAATTTATTAGACCATATCTCAACTACAATTTCTTATCCAACTGTCGATATTGTAATTCTACAATAAAAAATTGTTGTGTTAATAGAATCTTCCCAAATTCCCATTGTCATTCTATATTGAAAACTAAAAATTAAATCCTTATCTATTAATTTTTGATTCATCCTCCTAGCCACTCTATTCTATTTTAGAGTTCTAGGATCTATATTCTCATTACTTGTTCCCTTATTATTATAGAATTTTCATAAGTTGTATATGGTGTACTAATTACCTATATTGGAACATAATCAATTAAACTTCTAGATTCACTCCATTTCCACTATAGATTTACATTGAATAAAAACAAAAAAAAACATCAGACATGTTCTTAAAAAAGTAAACCCATAATTTCTTATAGAATAATCAATTAATGTAAAAAAATAGAGTGTACCATTGAATGATCAGATGTGGGTAGGTTCTCAGTTATCAAAATGAACCAGATTTAATTAATGGGATTTATGCTTCTATCTTTTAAAATTAAAGGAAACACTCTTATATTTCTATATAAAAAAACTCTCACTCTTTCGAACATCAATGTGATCAAGATTTAGTATGTCTATATCTTTTATAACTGTCAGGTTCTTATCACTATTGTGACCCAACTTATAATGACAATTTCTTAAATTTTCCAATGATGTACTCTTTACAATTATATTCACATTTGATCTTCCGGTAATATAAGGGGTTCCATATTTCCCTCCTTAATAAATATGCATTGATCCCAGAGTCAGTTTCCATGCTTTGTTTGTACAGCTATTCCCATTTCCTATTTTATCCAGATAACCAATGGAAATTATGTTCTTCCAATGTTAAGTGATATGTATAACTTATTTAATCTTCCTAAATACTATTCTCTTAATCTAGAATGTTTCATCACCTTTTTTCCAAAATCAATAATGCTTAATCAATTGATAAATTAACCACGCAAAATTTTTTGGAATCATATTTCTCTATGAATCTCCACTCTCTTATTATGTGAAATAATGACCCTAAGTAAACCACCTATGAATCCAATAGATTCTTAACACTTAATAGTAAAATGTTCATTCCTTCCTTTTTACTGAAAGAGTTTCAAATTCTATAATAGGACAAATTTTTTATTTTTTTCTTCTTAATCATTTAGTCCTTTTTGATGTGCTCCTTTTTTTCGACCAAGCCAGCATGTGGGTCTTAAGCCAACTGACTTTTCACAATTTTCTACTTTATAATTATTTTTTTTGTTGGATTCTCCCAATATATTTGATTGTGTTTAGGTAATTATACCCGTCCTTTTTCATTAATATAACTATTGGATGGTTCATTAACATCCCTTTTATGACGCTCCTCATTCAATATTAAGTTATGGATATCATCAAATACCAAATTTTTCTTTTCAAAATATTTTTTCACCATAGTGACCATAATATCCAAAATAAAAAGAAGTAATGATATTAATAGTGGTGCTCACACATAATCCATAAACATGACTTTCACATATTCTATTTTCCCAAAGAACATATTGAAATAGTTTATTGGTCTTTCTTTTAATATCCTTAGTCTAATTTTTAGTTGAATCATAAACACATTGTTTAATGTTGTAGGTTTCTCATACATATCTACCAATGACATAATCACATTCTTTGTTGTCTTTATTTTATTATGGTTAAAAGAAATATTACATTCCAAATATATCCTCACTGATTCAAAATCTTTCCTATACATCCAGTCCCATTTATATTTTTCTATATTATTTGGATAAACAACGATAAGTGTGGGGTAAAGGTTCTTCTAAATCATATGATCCTCCATTTTCATTCTTTAGAATACAAAATTAGTTCCATAAAACATATCTACCTAAACCATTCATTCATCTAATGCTATATAATTTGATTATAGTGAAATCCCACTTAATCTAAGATATCATTATGGAAATAGAGAACATGAATTTCTTTAACCATGGGTTGTGATACCACATGTTGGGAAAAAAATTTAACCCTGAGAAAACGAAACCACCAAAAGGAGGATTCTTCATCAATGAGAACTTCGTACACCAAATATGATACATAAAAGAACCTAATCCTACGGATGTTCTCTTCCCATGATAGAGTGTACGAGAAGTAGGTAGAATTCAGACCCTACACACCATATAAGGTAAAATTGTTTACCACATAAGAAAACTCACATATATTTAAATCAATGGAAATACATAAATAAGGGAAGACTCAATAGATCAAATTATTCAGACATTATTTCTTTTGTGCATGTGAGAAACAACATCACCCGTATTCATTAAGAATCCGAAGATAGAAATGATTAAAAATGGAATAGAAAAGACATGTGATCCTTAATAAATTCTCAAATACATGATTAATTCACTACTTCAACTCACCTATTATTGAAGTCCTGCTCACATAAATGCTATGTTTCAATCAGGAAACAATTAATATTTTCCCTCATAAAATATCGGATAACAAGTTTTGATCACCTCATATGAAGAACCAACCTAGTAGCCCCCTGTTCACCAAAATTTGAGACATTGAATGATCCATAAAAACATCATCATCAGAAGAAGGCATCCAATTGTCTCACTTCCAATGGAGAAGGCTAGTTTTCATTATTTACACATTACACAACTCTAACTTTTGGTGATCATAATTCTGGATACCTAAATCCAATGAATGAACTTCAAATGAACTAAAACATACTTAACCTCCAAATTTATTCTTTTTTGACATGAAAAGTGATGATGATTTGATAAATGATCAAGAAAAAACGTGCCCTGATAGGTTATAATTTATGCATTTTAAAGTGTGCTACCAAAATTTCCTAAAACCTTGAAAACCCATCCCACAATAAAATTATAGGATTCATTAATGAGAGTAGGACTAGGAGTGATCGAATCCTTGATCAATTTTATGCCTCATGGTTAGATCTTTAACCTAAATCAATAAATGAATCCTTGTGTGAAAAAATTGGGTATTATCTTTGTAGAAAACAATTCAATCGGTTCATGAGGAACATGGTTTGGAATTTAGTTGATAAGACCTCATATTATAAAATATAATATACTAAATGTGTTTTTATAAATAAACAAGATGGTCATGTTATGATATTTACATATAAGGATAGATGAGTGTCTTAAATTTATTATAAAAAGGGAACAATTGATTATGTTGGACCTTTTATCCTACTTGATAGATTCTAATCCATTAGAATTTTGTTAGAACATGAACTGTATAAAAATTTTAAACATTAAAAAATAAATGTGAAATCTACTTTTCCTAATGGTTTTATTATATTTGAGGATTATGTTTTAGAACATATTGGTTTTGAGTATCCTGATTTTCCTAATTCTATTTTCAAAATTATTAAATATCTTTATGATCTAAAATAATCACCTAGTGTCTCGTATGAAAGAATTAGTTATTTTCTATTTTCAAATGGTTTTATTACAGGCTTTTAATATCCTATAGTATTTAACAAAATTTCATCAAAGAAAATTTTACTCATTTCAATTTATATTGATGATGTGGTTTTCGGTTTAACTAACCAAAAAATTTCTAAAAATTTTTGAAACTCATACAAAATGAATTTAAAATGAGCATGATGAGTGAGTTAAACATCTTTCTTATTTTGGAAATTTTTGATCTATATTCTAAAAATTTGATAAAATAAACCAAATACATATATGACCTATTTAAAAAGAAATAGAATTAAAAATAGTAACGTATATGCTACATCAATAAGTTCTCATATAAAACCTGATTTGGATTAAACTGAGGATCCAGCTGACATAATGATTTATCAATAATAATCAAGAGTTTGTTATATATTACTATTAGTATATGATACATAATGTTAAATTTGTAACACAACATGATTTTATAGCACGTTATTTCTATAATGTAATTCAATAACTTGCAGTACACGCAACACCGAGTCCAAGTGCACCACAAGATTACCAAACTAGCCATTCAAAAGTGCTTATGAATAGTTTTAACTGAATTTTGAACATTATATAATCCTTATAATATTGTAATCAATATTATGAGTTTCTTAGACATAATGTAATAACTAATTCATTTTTTTCTGATTGAAGTAGTATTTTTTTAAAAAAGCACCTTTACAGTCCTTTAATGGTGAACCCTTTTAAATCCAATATTAGGAAAATTTATATATTAAAATTTTCAAAATAAACATCATCTTTATAATCATGATATAAGAATTTAGTTTCAATAAATTTTTGGTGTTTTTCTGATAACTTTCATATTTGGGTGAATTGTTAAAAATACTATATTTTAACTGAAAACAACTTTTTTAGTCAAAATAATTTATAGTGTTAAATTATAAATTTTAATGGTTCATTAGTTAGATTATATTTTTACAATTTAATTCAATTATGGTCATTTTAAGGAATTTCACATTGAAATTGGTCATAAACAAGTGTCAATATTTTGGTAGTTATTATTTCTTAAAAATACACCTTTTGGATTCGAAAACGGGAATTAATTTTAAATTAATAAAGGAAACTTATTTGTTTTGAATTTGGTAAAACAGACATAATTCTTAGATTTGGAATATCGGAATTTGCCTCGGGTGAATTTTTGGTAATTTTCTAAAAACATTCAATTTGTGATGAATAGTGAAAAACACTGAGTTATAGTTTAAAATAGAATTTATATTTAAATAATTATTTCTTTAATTTAAATTTATTTTAGGTCAAAATAGATATATAATACCTCTATAATTTCAATGTAATTCATTGGGTTCAGTTTATAATAATTTTAGATATATAAAAATTTTATTGAACGTTTCACCGTGTTTTACCCATCTCATAAGAGAATTTGTAAATTCACTTAAAACATAATTATACCACTTTTATAAGTGGAATTTTAAAAATATAAGAAACACTATTAATATCAAGGAGTAATATTTGGTTCAATAAGATAAAAATAATTTTTGGTGAATAGTAACTTTTTACTTTTATTTACCATCATTAAAAGAAAATATGGAAATTAAGGGTAAAAATGATATTAATATTACCCTAAAACATGTCCTGATTCTATTAGACAAGGGTATCTCGACCAAACAAACCGTAGTAATAAAATATTATCAATTATTTCCACTTGGATTAGATTAGGACATTTATTATTATTTAATTCAAAGAAGAGTTAAAAGAGTCAAAATAATAGTTTAATAAATAAAACATTTTTAATATAGGGTTATAAATAAGATAAATTCAATTATAACTATTCATTAGAAATATAAAAATATTCCCTACAGAATGGTATTTTATTTATAATTTTTATACATTAAATAATTTAATTTATTTAGGACACAATGATGATGCAGTAAATACTGTATTGATGAAAGATTAAGATAATTGATATTATAAATACCCAAATAAATGTATTTTGAGACTTTTTATGAATTATAATGATTTTCTAGGTTAATATGACATATTAGGATTGCTTCTATGAATTTTATTCGAAGTAATAATTCTATTATGAATTTATCAAAAACAAAATACCTAATAGTATCGAAATTGACATAAAAGAGTTTTTAAAACAAATATTATATTTTTAATTGACATTATATTCCTAAAAATATAAGGTTCAACCAAAGGACTTATATCATGATATTTGTATCATTAATGTACCAATTGGGGTTATATTAGAAGTTTATAGTATTTTTATTTACCATATAATATTAAAATACAGAGAGACATGGTAAATGTCAAACTAATTAACTAAGAGTTAAAACTAAAAGGTAATGTTAATACAGTGAACCAAACCTGTCTAAAACCAATTATTTTGAGTGTATCTAGACCCCCCCCCCCCTTATCGTAGAAATAAATCAAATTTGAGCCATTATAAACCGAAAATAAATTTATTATAAAAAAATATTTTATGATTTTCCTAAGGTGCCCGTCACCCCTCTTATAAAAGGCCACTCCCCTTCTCTAAAATTCATACATTAAAAACCTTTTTGATCAGCCATCCCTTGCCCAAATATTATCTCAACTTCCCTCAATTCAACCTTTAGTAATTAGTTTGATCAGAAATCCAACCTAAGGATCCTTTTTGATCTAATCAAAAGGAAGAACATGAAGAAGAGGTTATGTTTTCACCACCCTCTTTCAAGTTCCATTCTTCTTCAATTTCTTATTTCTTTTTTATTTACATTATATAATAATAACTCTAGTATCTTCTATATAATGTTATGTTATTATAAATATGGTACAACCATATTCAGTATTCTATCCATCCTTTTAATGACATGTCACTATACGTGCGTGAGTACATACGACTTACCGTCTCCACGTCGTGGTGTAATTGTTATTCAAAACATTATTAATTGGATGGGTATGATAATGATATTTAATTGATGTAAATAATAAATATAACATCATAAAGATTTTTTATATATGATATACCATCCAATTATATATTATTTTAATTTCAAAAGATTGATATTTTCGCTCATGCGTACGTACGGATTACCGTCTCCACGACGCGATGAGATTCATTTCCAAGTTCACCATTCATCGACGATTATAAAAACATATATTACTTATATGTTTCTAATATATAATATAATAATTCTAGTGGAGATATATATATCTGTGTGTGTGTGTACTTAAATATATTTTTTTCACTTAGTTCCGTCAAATACGTTATGAAAACAGAAACATTGTTTATGCGTATGTACGGACTAGCATCTCCATAAACAGTTTTTTCCATTTCATATATATGTCTATATTAAATATTTATATTCTAAATATATTTGATATATAAATCATGTTTTATATTCTAGGAGTATTTAAATCGTGATCTAAGTGATACAATCAAGAGTAAAAAGTTAAAAACTATACAATAAAGAAAGTGATTATTACCCAAAATGTTAATTTAACATGGAAATTGTTATTAAATGGGTAGTATAAGGTCATAAATGAAAAATTTATGATATCATAAATATGAATATGGTTCTGGTATAATTTAATAACATACTATGATCTTCATATAGGAGGTTAAATGTACCCTCGACTAAACGAAATAGCAAGGTAAGCAGTTTTCATCTCACTCCTTATTCCCATTAGATTCGTGCCATATTGCCACTATTACCTTTTGTGTGGTGTATATACTGCCCATAATTGTATTTTTTGTGTAATACACTTTAATTTATGTCTATTTACATATTCATTGTATGATACCTCTGTCATGGGGTGTATGTTTTGTAAGTTACCAAATTGGTAAGTGTTAATTTCACTATCTCTTTATTATCCGAGGATGTTTTTATGTATGTATATAATGGGAAATATTTATTATCCATTTCCAAGTTTCGTGAAAGTGTTTTCAAAAAGATTATTTTTGGGAACTTTTTTACAAAAACATCATTTTAAATGTTTTAAATATTTATTCTTCTAAATCTTTCTCATTAATGTCCATGTCTTCAAAATGGTTTTTAAGTGTTTATTTATATGGACATGAATGTTTTTTAAATGTTAATTCTTTTACAAAGATTAAAAGTGGTATGGGAAACTTTTATACAAGAATGTATTGAAATTTATTCCTTTCTAAATTGTGCGACTTTTAAATGTTTTCATGTAAAAAAAATATTTATCTCAAAGAGTTTTACAAATCATTTTCATCTATTTCAACATCCTTTGATGGATTTTAAACTTGTTTGAAGGTGATTTATAATGATACAATTCTTCAATATTGTATTAAAGGTTTTGTGATACGTTTGACTATGGATTTGTTATTTTTATATCATTCACAGTATACGGATAAAGTATTGAAATTTGTATGGTAGTTTTAATATGAATTTTTATGTTATGTTTAAAATTTTTCATACGAGGAATGCATTGGACTTAGTATGTGATGGGTGGTGCCCACTATAGCTCCTTGATGCATCAGTAGGTCTCATGAGACAAAATAGTGTCTTGGCACAAGGCCTTGACAAAATCTTATTTTTATTCTTGGCAGAAGGCCTTGACTATGTGGTTATGATAGTCTTGAATTATAAATTCCATCAATATGAAAGTGGTTAGTGATATTGCATGTGATTATTCGACTAGTAGAATATCCATGTGAATAAGTAAATGGATTTTCTTCATTTTGTTTTTTCCATATTATGCTTATGTACATGTTTTAAAGGCTTTTGTTTTAGTTATACATTGCCTTAATTGTTTTTGCTTATTTATGAAATTTTGCGATGTATTGTTATCCCTAATGGGCATCTGAGCTCACCCCTTTCTATGTTTTATTTTTCCCAGGATTACAAGATGTGTATTTTGATTGATATGTAGGGTTAAGCCAAGGGAATAGTGACTTTCATAAAGGATTATTTATGTAGATTAGTATGCTATAAAGTGTAATGTAACATTCATGTATGTAATCTATTTTCCAAGACTGATAAACTAATCGGTCCTTCAGGACTTGATTCCTTGTAATCATTCCAATGTATTAAAATAATGCACCGACTCTGGGTAACTGGGTTTGGGGTGATACTATTGGTATCAGAGGAAGTTTAGCAATAACCTTGGAATATAGATTTAGATAAACTCTGATTACAGAACATAGACCTAAGATAGGGTTTGAGGATTATTATAAAATAAATTCCTATAATTTTGCTAATGTTGAGATTTTGTGAGTTTTCCAAGAAAATACATCCCTATCTCGATATGAGCAGGTAGAGGCGGCTCTGGCACAATTTTAACTAGGCGTAAAACCCGAAAACACCACATTTAGCTAGACTCGAATGGTAACTGGAGAACAAAAATGGGCCTTTTTGTACACAGGGTTACGACACTCCTGGGGGATTTTCTTAGCATAATTCTCATTTTCTTTATAAATCATTATGAAGGGTTTATGAGTATATAATTTTTCAATGAAAAAATCTTTATGATTATGGATTATATCCATAAACCATTCAATTTGCATGAGTTATTTTTAATGATTGCAATTATTCATTGGAATTCATAAACTAACCTATTATATGCTATTTTATAGAAATATCACCCAGTAGAAGTAATGTGAACTCCTGCAATATGTATGATCCAAAGAGTAAGAAGGATCATATCTTTCACGGAATTAATCCAAAATTTAGAAGAGAAATAGTCTCCCATGTATTCTCAACATATGAAGAAATAGAATATTGTTTTAATAATATAATTAAATAATTCTCTTAGTCCTATGGCTTTGAAGGGAAGCAAGGGAAGAAAAGGATGGAAGAGAGAAAGATGGATAAAGGGAAGAGAGAAAATAAGAATTTTCCCATATTTGGTAACTAGGGGAAGAAACACCCTAGAACTTTCATGAAGGGAATGGGAGATTATTATAAATGTGGAGAAAAAAGGACACCATGTACGTGACTGCAAGGGTAAGAAAAAGGTTTCAAATGTACAATGCTTTATCAGCAAGGAGTTGGGACACTACGCGAACCAATGTCCAAATAATCAGAGTATCCCCAAAATGATGTTATTGGATAATAATAATGTTATGATACTACCACATATGAGGATGAATGATTAGAGTTCTTATGTTGTTATTAGAGAATTATGTAATTTGAGTGTTGTATCAAAAATGTACTGGTTATAATAATTATGGAGTATATAAGGATTTTACTACAGTACTATTTCATTAAGGACATGAGATTGTACGGAACAATGAAAAGTGACCCAATGGAAGGTTAAAGTTCTGAAAAATATATGGTTGAGAGAAAGATAAACCATTATATGGTTCTGATACCGAGGGTGTGATTTTGGAATAATACATGATTGATTTGGATAAATTACATTGGATATTCTTAAGTACCTTGAAACTGATTAATGATTCGTATATTCTGTCATTGATAGAGATTATAATATTTTTTATTAAAATGAGTTTATCTAGTATTATATATGTAATAAGGGATCATGAATATAATAAATAAGGTTTTACGGTAATTCAGGATGTTGCAGTGTTTTAAAAGAATACACGATGAAGGTTTTCACATGTAATTACGCGGAAAAAAAGATTTTTATTGTGTTTACCTTCCATGTAAATTTTGTACTGTGAGTTTGGAAAGAAGTATTTTGTATAATTCCAGTTTGAGATTATTTTTGGATTTCCATAAAAGTAAAACCCAAAGGTCAGGCGGAAACCCGTCACGTCTGGCAAGGCCAGGAGACTTGAACCAACAACCGAAGGGCGACTAGGGTGTATCACCTACCACTAACACACGTGATGTCCTAGATTGAATAATGTAGTTTTTAAAGGGCCTGGTCGATGAATTATAAATTCATTTTTTTGGAACCCTATAAAAATAGGATAAATAGAATATATTTTTTATGTTATATTATCTTTTAGAGTGAAAGATGAGTTTGTGGTGGAAAATAGTTAAAGGATGGAACTCTACGTGAAAAGTATATAATTTTTTTCCTCTCTTATTCTATAAACAAATAAATTCTTAAACTTTAGGTAAGGCATCATAAAACCACAAATGTGTTATCCTAATACCTTACGTTTTATTGAACTGATGGTATTTAAAATCATCTTCGATTGGTGGATTTTAGACCGACAATTATACAATTATTTGTGATAGATGACCTCAATCACTCCATATAAATATTTACATTTTTCCTCTAATTATCTATCTCTAATTTCCACCAATGTTCTCCTAATCGAGATCATAATTTTGTGGTGACTTTTTTATTCCACTCTTCCTCTTTTAAGACTACATTTTATTAACCCAATTTCCTCTGTGGTTTTCCCCATAAAGATATTTTCTATTTTAAACCTTTTATTTTCAAAGGACAATTTCAAATTACGATGATGCAATTTATTAAAGGAGGGAATAATGTAACACCCCAAGATTTCATAGTACGTTATTTTTTCAAAGTAATTCAATAACATTCACTACACGCAACACTGAGTTCAAGCACACCACAAGACTACCAAACTAGCCGTTCAAAAGCGGTTATGAATAGTAATAACTGAATTTTGAAAATTATATAATTTTTATAATTTTATAATCCATATTATGTGTTTCTTAGACATTATGTAAAAACTAATTCATTTTTTCAGATAAAAGAAGTATTTTTCAAAAAAACTACTATTTTCATCCTTTAATGGTGAACCCTTTTTAAATCCAATATTTGAAACATTTATATAGAAAATTTGACAAAATAAACTTCTTCTTTAGAATCGGGACATATGAATTTAGTTTCATTAATTATTTTGTGTTTTTCTGATAACTTTAATATTTGGGTGAATAGTGAAAAATACTATATTTTATCTAAAAACAACTTTTTTATTCAATATAATTTATATTCTTAAATTATAAATTTTAATGGTTTATAAGTATAAATAGATTATATTTTTACCTTTTAATTCAATGATGGTCATTTTAAGTAATTTCACTTTGAAATTGTATTTAAACAAGTGTTAATCTTTTGATAGTTATTCTTTCTTAAAAATACGCCTTTTTGATTTGACAATGTGAATTAATTTTAAATTAATAAATGAAAACTATATGTTTTGAATTTGGTAAAACATACATAACTTTTGGATTAAGAATATTGAAATAAGGAAAGGGTGGATTTTTGTTATTTTTCTGAAAACATTCAATTTTTGATTAATAATGAAAAACACTATGTTACAGTTTAAAATCGAATTTTGATTTAAATAATTATTTATTTAATTTAAATTTATTTTAGGTCAAAATAGATACATAATACATATATAATTTCAATTTAATTCATTGGAGTAAGTTTATAATAATTTTTGATATATAATAATTTTATTGAACTTTTCACCGTCTTTTACCCATCTCCTAAGAGGATTTGAAAATTCACATAAAACATAAATTTACCGCTTTTATGAGTGGAATTTCAAAAATCTGAGAGACACGGTTAATATCAAGGAGTAAAATGTGGTTCAATAAGATAAAAATAATTTCTGGTGAATTGTAACTTTTTACTTTTATTTACCACGGTTAAAAGTAAATACGGTAATTATGGGTAAAAATGATATTAATATTATAAAAACACTTTTCTTATTTATATTGGACAAGTTTATCTATACCAAGAACAACCTTTGGAAAAATATTATCATTTAGGTCCACTTGGATAAGATTAGGACATTTATTATTATTTAATTCAAAGTAGAGATAAAAGAGTAAAAATAAAAGTTTAATAACTAAAATATTTTTATAAAAGGGTTATACATAAGATAAATTCTATTATAAATATTAATTAGAAATATAAAAATATTACCTACATAATGGTATTTTATTTGTAATTTTTATACATTAAATAATTTAATTTATTTATGACACAATGATGATGTAGTAATTACCATATTAATGAAATATTAAGATAATTGATATTATAAATACCCAAATAAATGTAATTTGAGACTTTTTATGAATTAAAATAATTTAATTAGTTAATATTACATATTAATATTGGTTATATAAATTTTATTCGAAGTAATAATGTTTTTATGAATTTATCAAAAACAAAATACCCAATAGTGTCAAAATTGACTTAATAGAGTTTTTTTAAAAAATATTATATTATTTATTGATATTATATTCTTAAAAATAAATGGATTGGATAAAAGACTTATATAATGATATTTGTATCATTAATGGACCACTTGGGGGTAGATTGGAAGTTTTTTATAAGTTTATCAACCATATGATATAAAAATAAAAAGAGACATGGTAAATTTCAAACTAAATAACTAAGAGTTAAAACTAAAAGATATGGTTAATAAAGTGACCCAATCCTTTCTAAAACCTATTGGTTGAGTGTATTAAAACCCAAACCCATCTTATCCTCGATATAAATCAATTTGGATCCATTATATACCCAATATGAGTTTATTATAAAATAATATGTTATTTTTTTTTCTATGGTGCCCCTCACCCCTCTTATAAAAGGGCACTCCCCCATCTCTCAAATTCATACCTTAAAAGCCTTTTGTCTCAGCCATCCTCTGCCCAAATATTCTCTAAACTTCCCTAAATTCAACCTAGAGACCATATTTTGATCAGAAATACATCCTAAGAAGCCCTTTTGATCAAATCCAAAGGAAGAACTCGAAGTAGAGGTAATGTTTTCACCACCCTCAGTCTAGTTCCTTTCTTCTTCAACTTCTTCTTTATTTTTATTTCCATTCTAATATGAAAACTAAATTATATTCTATATACTGTGATGTTATTATAAATATGGTACAACCATATTCATTAATATCCATCCCTTGAAAAACATGTCACCATACGTGCGTACGTACGGATTACTGTCTCCATGTCATGGTGTAATTGTTATTAAAAACATTATTATATGGATGGGTGTGATAATGATGTGTAATTGATGTAAATAAAAAATATAACATGATAAGGATTCTGTATATATAATTTACCATCCAATTATATATTATTTTAATATCAAAAGAATGATATTTTCACTCGTGCGTACGCACAGATTACTATCTACACGACGCGATAAGATTAATTTCCAAGTTCACCATTCATCGACGATTATAAAATTACATATTACTAATATGTTTGTAATATAAGAAATAATAATTCTACTGGATATATATATCTATATATCTATATGTGTGTGTGTGTGTGTGTACGTGTGTCTGTATACTTACATATATTTTATTCACTTACTTGCATTCAATACGTTATGAAAACAGAAACAACGTTTATGCATATGTATGGACTACCGTCTCCATAAAAGGTGTTTTCATTTCATATATATTTATATTATACATATTTATATTCTAAATATATATGATATATAAATCTTTTATTGTATTCTCTATGTATTTAAATCATGATCTAAGTGATACAATCAAGAGTAACAAGGTAATATATGTACGATAAAGAAAGCGATTATTACCCGAAATGTTAATTTTACATGGAAATTGTTATTAAATGGATAGTATAAAGTCATAAATGAATAATTTATGATATCATAAATATTAATATGGTTTTGGTATAATTTAATAACAAACTACGGTCTTCATACAGGAGGTTAAACGTACCCTTGACTAAACGAAAGTGCAAGGTAAGGGGTTTTCATCTCACTCCTTATTCCTGTGAGATTTGTGCCATATTTCCAATATTACCTTTTTGTGGTGTATGTAATGAAAATAATTGTATTATTTGTGTAATAATAATTAATTTATGTGTATTTAAAAATTCATTGTATGATACCTCTTTCATGGGGTGTATGCTTCGTAAGTTACCAAATTGGTAAGGGTTAATTTCACAATCTCTTTATTATCCGAGATTGTTTTTACGTAAGTATATAATGGGATATATTTATTATCCAAATCCATGTTTCTTGAAAGTGTTTTCAAAGATACTATTTTAAGGAACTTTTTTACAAAAACATCATTTCAAATGTTTTAAATATTTATTATTCTAAATCATTCTCATTAATATCCATGTCTTCAAAATGGGTTTTAAGGATTTATTTATATGGACATGAATGTTTTTAAAATGTTAATTTCTTTAAAAATATTCAAAGTGGTATGGGATACTTTGATTAAAAAATGTCATTAAATCTTTTCTTTTCTAAATTTTTCAACTTTTAAATGTTTTAATGAAATATGGATATTTCTCTCAAAGAGTTTTACAAATCATTTTCATCTATGTCAACATAATTTGATAGATTTTAAACTTGTTTGATGATGATTTATTATGATACAAATCTTCCATATTTTATTGAAGGTTTTGTGATATTTTTGACTATGGGGGTGTTATTTTTATACCATTCATGGTTTATGGATAATGTATTGACATTTCGTATGATAGTTTTAATACGAATGTTTAAATTTTGTTTAAACCTTTTCATATGGGGAATGAATTGGACTTAGTAAGAGATGGGTGGAGCCCACTATAGCTCCTCGATGCATCAGTAGGTCTCATGAGACAAACTAGTGTCTTGGCACAAGGTCTTGACCAAATCATATTTTTAGTCTCGACAAATGTCTTTGACAATGTGGTTATGATAGTCTGGAATTATGCATTCCATCATTATAAATGTGGTTTGTGATATTGCATGTGATTATTCAACTAGTATAATATACATGTGAATAAGTAAATGGAATTAATTAATTTTATTTTTTCCATATTATACTCAAATTCTAGTTTAAAAGGCTTTTTGTTTTTGTTATAAATTTCCTTAAATGTTTCTTCTCATTTAGGAATGTTTCCACTGTATTATTATCTTTACTGAGCATCTGAGCTCACCCCTTTCTAGGTTTTATTTTTCGCATGATTTTAAGATGTGTATTATGATTGATATACTGGGTTAATCCAAGAGAATAGTGGAATTAATAAAGGATTATTTATGTTGATTTGTATGTTCTAAAGTGTAATGTAACATTCATGTATCTAATATATTTTCAAAGACTGCTAAACTGGTCGGTTCTTTGGGACATGATACATTGTAATTATGCCAATGTATTAAAATAATGCACCGACTCTGGGTAACTGGGTTCAGGGTGATATAGATGGTATCAAGGAAAGTTTACCAATAAACTTGTAAGCTAAATTTAGATAAACTTTTATTACATCACATAGACATAAGATAGACATTGAGGATTAGTATAGAATAAATTCCTATAATTTTGGTAACGTAGAGATTTTGTGAGTTTTCCAATAAAATGCATCCCTGTCTGGATACGAGCAGGTAGAGGCAACTCTGGCACAGATGTACCTAGGGGTAAATCCCGAAAACACCACTTTGAGCTAGACTCGAATGTGAACTGGTGCACGACAAGGAGCCCTTCTGCACTCTTAGTTACGAAACTCTCAGGGGATATGCTTAGGATAATTCTCATATTCTTTATAAATCATTGTAAAGGGTTTATAAGTATATACTTCCTCACTAAAAACATCTTTATGATTATGGATTATATCCATAAACGTTTTAATTTACTTTAGGTATTTTACAAGTTTGGAATTATTCATTGCAATGCTTAAACTGACCTAGTATATGCTATTGTATAGAAATGAAGCCCAGTAGAAGTAATGTGAACTCCATCAATACATATGATCCAGAGAGTAAGAAGGATCATACCTTTCATGGTATTAAGAAATAATTTAGAAGAGAAATATTCTCCCATGTATTCTCAACATATGAATAAATAGTATCATATGTTAATAAGATAAATAAATAATTCTCTGAGTACTATGGCTTTGAAGGGAAGCAAGAGAAGACAAGTATGGAAGAGAGAAAGATGGATAAAGGGAAGAGGGAAAAAAATGAATTTTTCCATATGTGATAACTGTGGAAAGAAACACCCTGGAACTTTCCTGAAAGGAAAGGGATTTTGTTATAAGTGTGGAGAAAAAAGGACACCATGTATGTGACTGCAAGGGTAAGAAAATTGTTTCCAATGTACAATGATTCATTTACAATGCGTTCAGACACTACGTGAACCAATGTACAAATCATCAGAGTATGCCACAAATGATGTTATTGGATAATAAGAAAGCTATGATACTAACACATATGAGAAGAAATGATTATATTTTTTATGTTGTTTTTAGAGAATTATGTCATTTGAGTGTTGTATCAGCAATGTACTACTTATAATAATTATAGAGTATATTAGGATTGTACCACAGTACTATTTCATTAAGGACTTGAGATTTTGTGGAACTAAGAAATGTGACTCAATATAAGGTTAAATGTTTGGAAAATATATGTTTGATAGAAAGATAAACCATAATAATGTTCTGATACCAGTAGTATTTTGGAATAATACATGATTTATTTGGATAAATTATATTAGATATTCTTGACTACCTTGAAACTGATTAATGATTTGGATATACTATTGTTGTTAGAGTTTAAAACATTTTTTAATAGAATGAGTATATACAGTATTTTATAAGGAATGAGGGATCATGAAAATAATCAATAATGTTTTATGGTAATTCAGGATGTTGCAGTGTTTTAAAAGAATACATGATGAAGGTGTTCACATGTTATTGCGCACCAAAAAGGATCCTCATTGTGTTTACAATCTTTATAAATTATGGAATGTGAGTTTGGACATAAGTATTTTGGATAATTCCAGTTTGAGATTATTTTTGGATTTCCATAAAAGGACAACCCAGAGGTCGCGCAACAACCTGTCGCGTCCGGCAAGGCCGCGAGACTTGAACCCGTAACCGAAATGTGACTAGGGTGTATCACCTACCACTAACCTAAGTGATTTTCTGGATTGAATAATGTAGTTTCTTTAAAAGTTCTGGTAGATGAATTAAAAATTTATATTTTTGGAACCCTATATGAATAGGAAAATATAATATATTTTTTATGTTCAATTATCTTTTAGATTGAAATATGAGTTTATGGTAGAAATTAGTTAAAAGATGGACTTGTACGTGTAAAGTATACAATTCTTTTTTTCATCTCTTATTATATGAGGAAATAAATTCTTCAACTTTAGGTAAGTCATCTTAAAACAAAAAATGTGTTATCCTAATACCTTATGTCTTGTTGAACTGATGGTATTTTAAATAATCATTGATTAGTGGCTTTGAGGCCCACAATTATACAATTGCTTGGGATTGATGACGTAAATCACTCACTATAAATATTTACATTTTCACTCCAATTAGGTGTCTCTAATTTCCACCAATGTTCTCATAATCGAGATCATAATTTGGTGGTGAATTCTTCATTCCACTTTTCCTCTATTTAAGACTAAAATTTATTATCCCAATTGTCGATGTGGGTTTCCCCACAATGGTATTTTCTATTTTCTACCTTTTATTTTATAAGAAAAATTTCAAATTGCGAGGACCCGATTTATTGAAGGAGGGAAGAATGTAACTCCAAAAGATTTCATAGTACGTTATTTCTTCAAAGTAGTTCAATAACATGCACTACATGCAACACCAAGTTCAATCGCACCACAGGATTACCAAACTAGCTGTTCAAATGCGGTTATGAATATTATTAACTGAATTTTGAACACTATATAATCCTTATAATTTTAGAATCCATATTATGTGTTTTATAGACATAATGTAAGAACTAATTAATTTTTATTCAGATAAAAGAAGAATTTTTCAAAAAATGCACTTTTACCGTCTTTTAATGGTGAACCCTTTTTAAATCCAATATTTGAAAAATTTATATATTCAATTTTAAAAAATAAAATTCTTCTTTAGAATCAGTACATAATAATTTTTTTTCAATAATGTTTTGGTGTTTTTCAGATAACTTTTATATTTGGGTGAATAGTGAAAAATACTATATTTTAACTACAAACAACTTTTTTAATCAAAATAATTTGTAGAGATAAATTATACATTTTAATGGTTTATAATTATAAATATATTATATTTTTACCATTTAATTTAATTTTGGTCATTATAAGTAATTTAACTTTGAAATTGGACATAAACAAGTGTCAATCTTTTGATACTTATTATTTCTTAAAAGTACTCATTTTGGTGTTGACAGCGAGAATTAATTTTAAATAAATAAATGAAACTTATATGTTTTTAAATTGGTAATACAAAAAACATTTTTGGATTTAGAGTATTGAAATTATCCTAGGGTAATTTTTTGGTATTTTTCTGAAAACGTTAAATTTTATATGAATAGTTAAAAACATTAAGTTATAGTTTAAAACCAAATTTTTATTTAAATAATTATTTATTTAATTTAAATTTAATTTAGGTCAATATAGATACCTAATACCTATATAATTTCAATTTAATTCATTGGAGTTAGTTTTTAATAATTTTAGATATAAAGAAATTTTATTGAACTTTTCACTGTCTTTTACCCATCTCCTAAGAGAATTTGCAAATTCACGTAAAACATAATTTTACCCCTTCTGTGAGTGGATTTTCAGAAATCCGAGAGGCACAATTAATATCAAGGATTAAAATGTGATTCAATAAGATAAAAATACTTTTTGAGGAATATTAAATTTTTACTTTTATTTACCACGGTTAAAAGTAATAGGGTAATTAAGGGTAAAAATGATATTAAAATTACCCTAAAAATGTCCTAATTCTATTATAAATGTGTATATCGACCAAAAACAACCTTAGTAATATAATATTATCATTTACGTCCTGTTGGATTAGATTAGTACTTTTATTATTATTTAATTCGAAGAAGAGTTAAAAGAGGAAAAATAAATGTTTATTATCTAAGAAATTTTTAATATATAGATATACATAAGATAAATTCGATTATAAATATTCATTAGAAAGGTAAAAATATTCCCTACATTATAGTATTTTATTTATATTTTTTATACATTAAATAAGTTAATTTATTTATGACATAATGAAGATGCAGTAATTACCGTATTAATGAATTATTTATATAAATGATATTATAAATACCCAAATAAATGCAATTTGGGAGTTTTTATAAATTAGAATAATTTTATAGGTTAATATGACATATTATTATTGGTTATATGAATTGTTTTCTAAGTAAACATTCTGTTATGAATTTATCAAAAACTAAATACCCAAAAGTGTCCAAATTGACATAAAAGAGTTTTTAAAACAAACATTATATTATTAATTGATATTCTATTACTAAAAATAAAAGGATCGGCCGAAGGACTTATATCATGTTAGGTGTATCATTAATGGACCAATTAGGGGTCTAATTAAGTTTATAGTATGTTTATTAATAATATAATATAAAAATACTAAGAGATAAGGTAAATGTCAAACTTTTTAACTAAGAGGTAATACTAAATGATAAGGTTAATAAAGTAACCCAAACCTGTCTAAAACCTATTTGTTGAGTGGATTTAGACCCCTCCCCACATTAGACTCTAAATAAATTAATTTATAACCATTAAAAACAGAATATGAATTTATTATAAAATAATATTTTATGTTTTTCATAAGGTGGCCCTCACCCCTCTTATAAAAGGGCACTCCCCCTTCACTCAAATTCATACCGTAAAAGCCTTTTGCCTCGGAAAAACCCTTCCCAAATATTCTATAAAATTCCCTAACTTTATCCTAGAGGGATTAGTTTGATCAGAAAGCCATCCTAAATAACCCTCTTGATCAAATCAAAATGAAGAACTCGGAGAAGAGATAATGTTTTCACCACCCTTCTTCAAGTTCCTTTCTTCTTCAACTTCTTCCTTCTTTATTATTTCCTTTCTAAAATATAACTCCAATATATTCTATATAATGTGATGTTATTATAAATATGGTATAAAAATATTCATTATTATATCCATCCTTTAAATGACATGTCACTATACATGCGTATGTACCTCTTACCGTCTCCACATCGTGGTGTAATTGTTATTCAAAACATTATTATTTGGATGGGTATAATAATGATGTTTAATTGATGTATATAATAAATATAACTTGATAAGTATTCTGAATATATGATATAACATCCAATTATATATTATTTTAATATCAAAATAATGATATTTTCTCTCGTGCGTACGTACGGATTACTGTCTCCACGACCTGATGAGATTCATTTCCAAGTTCACCATTCAACGATGATTATAAAAATATATATTAATAATATGTTTCTAATATATGACATAATAATTATACTAGAGATATATATATATATATATATATCTGTGTGTGTGTGTGTACATACATATATTTAATTCACATAGTTCTGTTCAATACGTTATGAAAACAAAAACAACCTTTATGCCTACGTACGGACTACCGTCTCCATAAACGGTGTTTTCCATTTCATATAAATTTCTAGTATACATATTTATATTATAAATATATATGATATATAAATAATGTTTTATATTTTGGATGTATTTAAATCATGATCTAATTGATGCAATCAAGAGTAACATGTTTAAACACATACGATAAAGAAAGCTATTTTTACAAAAAATGATATTCTAACATAGAAATTATTATAAAATGGGTAGTATAAAGTAATAAATGAATAATATATGATATCATAAATATTAATATGGTACTGGTATAATTTAATAACACACTACAGTCTTCATGTAGGAGGTTAAACCTAACCTCGACTAAAGGAAAGTGCATGGTAAGGGGTTTTCATCTCACTCCTTATTCCTGTGATATTCGTTCCATATTGACACTATTACATTTTGTGTGGTGTATGTACTTCCCATAATTGTATTCTTTGTGTAATAAAATTTAATTTATGTGTATTTACGTATTCGTTGTATGATACCTATTTCATGGGGTGTATGTTTCATAAGTTACCATATTGGTAAGGGTTAATTTCACAACCTCTTTAATATACGAGGTTGTTTTTATGTAAGTATCTAATGGGAAATATTTATTATCCATGTCCATGATTAATGAAAGAGTTTTCAAAGGTATTCTTTTAAGGAACTTTTTTACAAAAACATCATTTCAAATGTTTTAAATATTTATTCTTCTAAAACATTCTCATTAATGTCCATGTCTATAAAATGGTTTTTAAGGATTTATTTAGATGGACATGAATGTTTTTGACATGTTAATTCCTTTCAAAAGCTTCAAAGTGGTATGGGACACTTTGATTCAAAAATGTCTTTAATTGTCTTCCTTTCTAAATTGTGAGACTTCTAAATGTTTTAATGAAAAAGTGATATTTCTCTCAAAAAGCTTTACAAATCATTTCATCTATGTCAACATCCTTTGATGGATTTTAAACTTGTTTAAAGATGATTTATTATGATAAAAATCTTCCATATTTTATTAAAGGTTTTATGATATGTTTTACTATCGATGTGTTATTTTTATACCATTCATGGTTTATGTATAAAGTATTGACATTTTGTATGCTAGTTTTAATAAGAATGTTTATGTTATGTTTAAACCTTTACATATGGGGAATACATTGGACTTAGTAAGTGATGGGTGGAGCCCGCTATAGATCCTCGATGCATTGGTAGGTCTCATGAGACAAACTAGTGTCTTGGAACATGTCCTTGACAAAATCTTATTTATAGTCTTGGCACAGGGCCTTGACTATGTGTTTATGATAGTTTGTCATTATGAATTCCATCACAATGAATGTGGTTAGTGATATTGCATGTGATTATTCGACTAGTAGAATATTCATATGAATAAGTAATTGACATTACTTAATTTTATTTTTTCCATATTATACTGAAGTTCATGTTTAAAAGGCTTTTGTTTTAGTTATACATTGCCTTAAATTTTTATGCTTATTTTTTAATGCTTTAGATGTATTGTTATCCTTACTGAGAATCTGAGCTCACCCCTTTCTATGTTTTACTTTTCCTAGGATTCCAAGATGTGTATTGTGATTGATATGTAGGGTTATTCAAAGGGAATAATGGAATTCATAAAAGATTATTTATGATTATTTATATGTTACAAAGTGTATTGTAACATTCATGTATGTAATCTATTTTCCAAGACTACTAAACCGATATGGCCTTCGGGACTTGATTCCTTGTAATCATGCCAATGTATTAAAATAATGCACAGACTCTAGGTAACTATGTTTGGGGTGTTACAAATTGTATGTCTTTGTTATAGATTTCAAGATAATCCTAGAAAATATCAATTGAAACCTACCAAAATAATTTTATAGAATCTGAAATGATCAGTTTAAACTTATTTACCTTTTTAAAAAACATTGTATTTGATTGGATTTCATATTCCAATGCTATTTTTTCTGGTTTTAGATTAAATATAAAAGGTTTCTTATGAACCTTCCTTTTATTAATAAAATCATGTGTTTATTGGTTAGTTAAGAAGAAATATTATATTACAATATATACTGTTAAAGATTAATACAATTAAAATGGTAGTTATTGTGAACAAGTGTTATCGATGAAAAAAACATAATGGATTATGGTTTCAAATTTATTGATTTCAAAATAAAATTTTAAAATGAAAGTGCAATAAACATTTTTAAATGTATGAAAATACATTCAAGAAAAATAACATATTAATATTAAGAATCATTTATTAAGAGATTATACTTAAAAACAAGATATATATCTTACATTTATGGGTATTGAAAATCACCTGAATGATATTTTTACTAAGTCTCTTACATCAGAGCATTTTAAATTAATTAAGAATGAACTAGGATGATTTAAATTTAAATTATATAATTATATAATTATTTGTTCTTTTATATTATTATATTTTAATGGTTTCCTATAAGTTTTTAGATTATTATTATTTCATTTATGTGGTTTTATTCATCTTTATAATTTCAAGTATAATTTCAGATAAGTGATGATTGGTATTATATTTCTTATTTTATTTTATATATTTAATTATTTTATTTTCTACTCGAAACTCATTCAGTTGAAACCCTTCATAAACACACTATATTTAAAACTGTAAACCCTTCGAACCATCAACATTTGGATCATGGGGAGTTCAATGTGATTATATGATGATGCATAGGAATTTATAATAAATCAATGGTTTTATGTTCCAATAGAAGATTTTAACATGATAATAGTATAGATTTTATTTGGTTGAATTAGAAAAACACAGTTTTAATTATTATTCAATGTTTTCAATATGATAATTTTATCTTTTATGATAATAGTATCAATGTTGTTTATAAAAAATAAGTAAGATATTTTTATCAACATGCATAGTTAATGTTTGATAAAAATGAATATTTTATTATTTCTATGGTGGATGATATAGATATTTCTGTTTCTACTAAAAAGATGGTCGAAATATTTAAATTCCCACATGAATGAATTTTTTTTATTTTTCCAAAAGATGGAGTCTAATGATTCTTTCGTCCCTAAGGATTCAATGGATTATTTATTTGGAATTAATATTTTCAATAAGTTTATTGTTAATGATCTTGGCCCCAAAAAGTATGTTGTTGTTAAAAAAATCAAACTATATTTTCTCAAAGGGATGGAGAGTTTTTGAAAAAACTTTTTAGGAAATAATTTTATTATATATGTTGCTAGAATGGAAAAAATGTAACCTATTGAGAAATTTTTTTAGATATATGAATAATTATTCTTTAAATGAGACTATGATTAATTTATGTCATTATAGAAGGATGTTGAATTTTTAGTTTTAGAAGAATGGAATCTCACTGAATAAAACAACAGTTATGAAATGTCATCGTAATAAATATATATTAGTTGGTTGAATTAAGAATATTTATTATTCTTAGAGATATTTTTGGAATATTCTTGTACCTATCAAAGAATATGTCTTTAGATGAGGATCAATATATAATTGATTAATCTCCAGTAACCATTTTGTGTTTGAGGGAGTCTATAAGGAATGCTTTTAAGATTTACCAGTTTCTTTTGAAACTTAATTGGAAATGATTTTTTATCAATTAGTTCACTCTATTACAGAATAAGTACAAACTATTATAGTAGTTTATGAGGACAAGGCTGGATTTTTTTGGAGTTGATGATGTTCAAATAATTGATATTAGAGCTTGTAATTTTCAATATATTTTTAATCAATGGGTTAGAGTTAAAGGGGATCAACAGAAGACTATACCTTAAAAAGATAAAAATATTTTAGGAGAATAGATTGAAGACTCATATATTGATGATATTATACCATCTTTATTGAAAATAATTATTTATAAAATTTGGTTTTCATGGATATTTCCTTTGAATATTTATTTGTAAAAATATGGATTTATCCTCAGAGTCGGTGTAGTGTTTTTGTGTCTCAAGACCCCAAAATTAATATTTTAAAAATATTAATATATTGTAATGCATGTGAGTGAACCCTTTAATAGTTTATTGTTTTCCCACTATTTGGGATCTCTAATGGGACTCTGGAGAACATGGATGATTCTAAAATGTGAGGTTTACACTAGCTTGACCCATGATTATTTGGAAAAGGACATTTGGTTGAGACAACCATTAAATACTATATAAATTTCTAATTATAAAAAATCACAAGGGTTAGCCACATAACTTATGGATGATTTTAGAGTGGAATTTTGAATTATTTGTTGGTGTATTGGATCAAATTAAGAATGATGAATAGATCGCGGTGGATTGAGAGGCATTGAATGTTTGGGGTCTTCTTATTCATTATAGAATTTGTTATTTACCAATGATTGATCCTTTTCAATATATGAATTGTTATTATTGGATTTCCTCTCTATTTATCGTTGACAAGAATGGATGTAATTATTTGTTTCCGATTCTAAAGTTAATTAATCTGTCATATGAGACATGTAATATTTTATATTACAGATTCAATAAATTTCTATTTTTTCACATGTTTTCACTCATGGAAATCTATGAACATGAAATCATTTTCCAAGAACATTGGGAAAATGATGGTTCTACCATTATTCGAGTGATTTTTCCCACCCATTCTTTTTTTCTTCATCATTGGACTACAGGGTCATGATTCAACATTGTCAGGGTTGTTTAGAGCATGATAGAACCCTCATATTTGTGGAGGTTGTATGAATGATGAATAAATTGGTGTTATATGGATGGTTTATGATGAATTGTGGGGTGTGGGTGGTCACTCCATGGATCTAGGATCCTGAGTGGAAGAAGGTGAATCCTTTGGATTTAGAAGGTATTGGGGATCATAACTAGATATTCATATTTTACTTTACGACCACTAGAGGCCAATGAACTATGGATAAAGACGATACACACCCATTAAATATTGTCAAATGGTGGATTTTTTATGGAATATGTGTATATGGATCTACCTAAAGAAACCGTGAATTCAGAAAAAATACCAACTACAAAATATGTACTTTGATGGACACACACTGTCTAGTACCCTGGCTATGGCGACTAGGGATTTGGGTGAGAAAAGATTTCACACACCATGAGGACCCACCAAATATCATTTGGCCATATGCTTGTGGAATCAGTGTGAAATATGGGGGTACATTTTCATGGATATGGCTAGACACACAAGCACAACAAAAGTCCATGTTCATGACCATGTGATCGAACAAGACCAGGATACTCTGACACAACAATAAATATTGACATGATCCGATGTATAAAGACATGGACAGAAGATCACAGGAAATACATGGGCGACTAAGACACTCCATGTACCACTAGTAATAGTTATTTAGTGTGGTGTGTATTCTGAATCCATATCAAAGGAAAAAACTGACTAGACAGTGAGGTGAGTTCACATTCCCCATAGACTCCCATACACGTCATGTGTTCCACTAAAAAAATATTCCTCTCATATATCTTTCTTTTGGACTTATATTTTTTTCCATGAGTGTCACTTCCTATGTGTTTTTTGTTTAATACACAATGATGTTATTTCTTGAGCTATATGTGATATGTTGTGAGTTGATCTAAGAATGAAACTTCTACAAGTGGTTCTAGATAATGGTAGTTTTTAGGCATGAATATTAGAGAGATTCTAGGGTTGGTACTCCCCTATCCCACTACGAAACAAGTCTCTTATACTTTTACATAGGTCGGTTCGGTACTACACCATGATATTGTGCGATCCCTCTATCAATAGATTGATACTCCACTGTCTTTGATCTCTAGGATAGAGTGGTTCCTCCGCTAGAATTGTGGCTCTCTCAACTTTGGAGCTCAACAATGAGGGGTGAGACCCACCAGATAAATTCTTACAAGGTTTCATGTGATGTTGGGTATCTAAGATATACTTTTAATGATATAGAAATATTTATCCAGTTTTTATGGGAAATTAGATAGATATCCCATTTATCTCTCTATAGGATTTCATTATGAGTATATATTTGTAAATTGGGTTTAATTTCCCTCAGGCTTTGGGTTGTGTTGAACATTTTTGTATATTTATATTTCTCCATATTTTTGTGGTGTCTTATAATGTATGTATATACACACCCATGCATGGTATTTTCCCACATATTTCAAGTCTTATAAAGACAATAGGTAGATCGACAGGGACATAGGTGAAGCTTAGTGATACTTGGGTGCATTAACCACGCATGATCGTCGAGGCTTTGAGATCAAGAACTAGGATCTCTTAGTTTTCCTCTTATTCCTTTTTTATTCAGTTGATGATATCATTTTTGGCTGGACATGTTTTTTATCCCTTTCATTTCTATATTATATTATTATTTGGGGGCTCTAATATATTCCATGGAGTTTATTTCATGCATGGTTTTAATCTAGATGTTAGAGTATTAATTATATTCATTTATATTGATGCATGGAGATGGTTGGGTGCATGAATAAATTTACAATAGGATAATGCCTCCTATTTTTTAGTTGTTCATTTTGGAACTTTTCTCCAACCACTATCCAATTTGAGGAGGGCTTAGGGTTAGGGTGGATCATCCATCCACTGGTAAGGTGGGCCCTAGTGGGTAGTTTCATTATAGAGTGGTAATAGATAAGTCCATTTCATGAGATGTTTTTTGGAGTAGTTAACTTATGAAGATGTTTTTGAAACATAGGGAAATGGTGTCATATAATATTGAGTGTAGTTTTTAGGCCACTGAACCCAGTGTTTGTATTCCAGCAGATGTATTCATCCACCAAAACATTTTCTACCTTCTTGGGGACTCATCTTACCATGATATTGGTTATAGGGAAGAGTATTACAAGAAACATTTAGTATTGAGTCCTTTAATAGACTTTTTTGAATCATCTCCCCAGATGAATATTCTCATCCAACCATTTTATGTCTTTATCACTTTTAGGATGCCTCCGTGAGGATAGTCAACCATGATTCCAATTTGGGATCGTGAAAATGACCCAATGAGTGATGATGCCTTAGTAAAATGGTAATTTCATGAGGTGATTCTTACATGTGGGTTGGGAGTAGCACCCCCAATTGTTAAGAATATGATTGTACCAGTAGTTCATATAGGTGATGCATGAAAGATTAGTTCCCTCCATGAGTTCTAGCATTAGATACAGCTAAGTTATGACAATGATCCTGATTCTCTAGTATCGAAGGATTGCCTTCAGTTATTGGTCTGAGTCTTCTGGCTAGTTTATGCACTAACAAGTCAGATGGTTTATTGGTAGTAATTATATCCATTGGAGATGTTAGTAATTGGGGGTTTCTAGTGACATAGATCCATTATGTGATGAAATTCTCATGGACATAATTACAAAATCTGTTTGGTGATTAGTATTCAACCTCATGCTTATACTCAGTTTAGATCTATGAGCTTATTAAACTGTAAAAGGGATATATGAAATAGGTTGAGTATGTTGTGAGTTTCACTGACCTCATATGATACTCCCTGTATATGTTACGAGAGGTTTTACTTTAGGATATGATGTTTGAGCAGGGTCTTGGAATAGAAATTCTTGCCAGAGTGGTCTCTTTATGCCTGTCCACTAATGAAGGAGTGTAATAGATTGATATGGTTACTGAGAACATCCTATAAAAGGGACACCTATTGGTTAGAGCCAGCGGTGGTAATTTTGAGGATGATTCATCTACAGTAGGTTTTAGGCATCAGACATTGAGGTCTACGAATAGGATGCATTCTCGTTCACAAATGCATACCTGTGGATCTATGACTTTGGGATTGTGTAGGGTATCCAACTGGGCAGGTGAGGGACAATGTTCTGCATATTATAGGAGGGGTGACATGGAATGTGATTTCCCAACCCATCTTGGAAATTAAGATTTAACGATATAGGATAGACCACAATGATAGAGGAAACATTGTGATCTGGGATCTCTAAGGTGAGGATGGGGCAGCCCCCAGGGAGGTGGTTCGGATAGAGGAGCGGGTTGATCTTTGAAGGGAGGAGCTACTAGAGGTTTTTAATTCTATGATATGATTCATTTAACACCACTATGCGACCCTCATCTTGCCCATAGAGTTGGTTATTGAGTTCATGGGATTTTATAGGCTGTGGAGGACTATGACCTATCTGTGCACGAGACAATTTGAGGTACAATTTTCATCTTTTATACTCTTTCCCCAATACTATTAAACACAATATCGAATCATTCCTTTATCCCATTATCCATTGTGTAGTATATAGAGCTTATAATTGAGACTATATCCCAGTAGCTATAACAAGAGGTTTCTACAGAGAGAGGTTATTCGATATGACATATCATTAAATAGTGTGTGCTCTTATTTTTGTGGAGAGATATTCACTTGTGTAATCTTGGTCAACATAATAAAACATTATTATTTCATTTTGGGAATGAACTATTTTTCCATGTTATGGGATTATATTGATTGTCATCATAGATGAGTTATCTTTGATTAGAAATATGTGATGATATTCTCTTTTGTGGGTGAGAGAGATCTCATGGAAGAGTGACCTGGTCAGGCGGATAAGAAGTTGTAACCTTCCACCCAAAATTTGAAGAGTTTATTACATGGAATTGAAAGTGCTTTAGAAATTTGGATTCCATTTTTAGTGGAGGAATTTATTGACATCTTCCCCAAGGGAATTCCAGGACTACCTCTAAGGTGGGAGATGGAATTTTCCATTGACTTTCACCCTGAGACCGTACTAAAATCTTCTACAGAATATCATATATCCTCTGTTGAGATCTAGGTGCTAAGGGTGTAGTTAGAGGACCTTCAAGATAAGGGATTTTTTCATACTCATTATGTCCAACTGGATAGCCTGATTTTTTTTTGAAAATTTAAGGCAGGATGTTGAAGAATTATGATGATTATCATCACCCAAACTATGTAATGAAAAATAAAAAGTACCCCATTCTCAATGATTGACAACTTCTTTTAACAGTTTCGAGGAAAAAGTTAGTTATAGATGAATGTTCTCTGGTCCTATGACCACTAGTTGATGGTTTTCGAGACTAATATTCTTAATATCTCATTTTGATGTCACTATAAACAATATAAGTTCCTGTTGATGCCTTTTAGTGTGATAAATTCCCCTATAATGGTTATGGATTTGATGAACTAGATCTTCCATCCATACTTCGAACAATTTGTGGTTGTATATATTGATGACATGCTCATTTTCATTCCATTAGAGGAAGAACATGTAGAGTATTTGAGGATAGTTCTAGACTTACTCTGGGAGCATCATCTTCATGGTAAGCTCTAAAATTTTCAGTTTTAGATCCACAAGGTTCACTTTTCGAACATAGGTAAGTTGTGGACCAGGAGAAGATTGATGAAGTTCTTTATAGGAATCCACGCAGGATCATTATTGAGGTTCAGAGTTATACTGGTTTGATGAGGTACTATATGATATTTGTGGAAAACTTCTCCAGTATTTATGTCCCTTTGGATATCCTAACATGGAAAGAAAATCTCATTATCTAGGAAGAACAATTTCAGAAAACCATTAAAAATATAAGGCATAGGACAGCCAGTGCTCATGTGTTGAGACTACCTAAGGAGGTTATGGAGTTGACAGTGTTTTGTGATGCCTCCACATCTAGGCTCAGTTGTGTATGTATGTAGAGGTAGGTAGTTATCACATATGGTTCTAGGAAATTGAGACCCCATGAGAAGAACCATGTGACTCATGACTTCGTGTTGGAAGTGGTAGTATTTCATCTAAATATTTTGAGACCCTATCTACTAGGAGAGTGTTTTGTTGTTTACTTAGAACCTGATAGTCTCAAGTATATTTTTACATAGAGAGATCTTATCTTAAAACAGAGGTGTTCATTGGAGTTCGTAAAGGGCTATTATTTTGAGAGAGTCGATACTCCTAGGATTTGAAACATGGTGGCTGTTTCCCTTATTAATAAGTCATATTCTCACTTGGTAGAGAATGATATCAATATTTTTCTTCCTTGTAGCAGACCTTGGAAGAGGAGAGGGGTGCAGGTTTTCTTTAGTCAATGGTTGTGACACATTTGCTTTTTTAGTGTGTGTGTGAGGCCGTGTTGGGATACATCAACTGTGAGGTTATACATGATTATATATTCTCAAGGGATGCAATAGATGTATTTTCTAAAGGAGGGGAGAATTTCATCCTTTTCTAGGGATAAATGGTATTCCCAATCATGGTTTATAAGAGGTATTTTGGGAGTTTCACATATACCCTTAGGTTATATATCCCAGTGTGGAAATAATGTACAAGGACCATCAGTGGTAGTTTTGGTGGGATGGAATGAGGTGGATCATATCCAAGTACAAATCGCAGTGTCTCACATGTCACCTTGAGAATGATGACTAACAAGTACTAATAGGTTTGACACATCCTCTTGAGATCCTAGAGTTGAAATGGGATGAAATATAATTTTAATTTGTGATGGGAATTATATTGATAATGAGAGTTTATAATGTTATATGAGTGATTGTTGAACTTCTTACTATGTTAGTACACATCATTTCCAGTATAGTTAAGATTTCATTTGAGATCCTAAGACCAGTGTATGTGTGGGAGATCATCCAAAATCATGGGGTACCCTTGATTATTATCTCTAGTCGTGATTCTTAGTTCACATCATGGTGGTGGAGAGGCTTTAAGGAGAGATTCAGGTCATAGTTGAGGGTTCATATAGTGTTTCACCCCAAGGAGAGATAGACCAAGAAAATTATTGATGAACTCGAGGATATGATGAGATCATTCATGTTAGTCGTCAGCCAAAGGTAGGAGGACCACTTGTCATTAATAGAGTTTTTTTATAATAACAACTATCATTCTTCTATTGGCATGTAACCTTTCAAGGCCCTATACGAGAGACCTTATAGTCCACCCTTATGCTATATCTAGATTGACGAGACCTATATTTTTGGGCCATATATGGTGTAGGCGATGACAAGGAAGGTTCATGTGATCATTGAGTATATGAGGATAGATCATATGAGACAGAAAAAATTACACATATCAATGTCTTGGGACCTTGGAGTTCAATATGGGATACCATGTATTCCTGATAGTCTCAAAACGATGAGGACTATAGAGGTTTTTCTAGGGAAGAAGACTATCCCTGAGGGTCATTGGGTCATTCAAGATCTTATAGAGATTTGGTGAGTTATTTTGTCGCATAGCCCTTCCATTGTAGTCGGACCAGATGCATAAAATTGTTTATGTGAAACATCTGATAAGATATGTGCATGAACATACTCACATTATTGGTTGTGGTGAGCTATAAATCATTTATGGAACTATATTTGTAGAGTACTCAGGGATGATTGAGGATCCACATGAGAGGATTTGTTTCTAGACAGACCATCCCATTTGATCACGTGATTTGGTAACATTAGAGAATGTAAGAGATCACCTAAGACCGTGATAGTCATATTAACACTCAATATCCCTACATTTTTGGTATATTTTTCATTTCGGGGAGAAAAATCTTGAAATAGAGGAGAATATAGCGAACTTGTTTTCATAGATTTTTCATTTGAATGTTCTTTTGTATATATATAGATTTATCCTCAAAGTTAGCATAGGGTTTGTGTGTCTTGGGAACCCATATTTAGTATATTAAACATTTTAAAATATTTCAATGCACGTGCATATATCATTTGAGTGTTTCTCGTTTTCCAGTTGTTTGAGAGCTCGGATGGATCTCTAACACCGTGGTTGATTTCAGAACTCAAGGTTTACCCTAGACGCAACCTATGGTTGGTCAGCACTGAACATCCATATGAGGTATCCATTGGAAATTACATATAACAATATAATTAATTAATTTTATTTTATTTATTCTAAATGATCTAACAAAGATAATTTTCTATAAAAACCAAATTATAAGAAATCGTTAGTGTTAACTGCATAAACCTAAGAGGATTTGAGTGTAATATTTTGTGTTCTTTGTGGGAAATTCTGATCCAATGGTGAACAATGATCCAATCAATGTGTATAAATAGTAAGTTAATACATTGTGTAATCTTCTTCATTGGATAATGCATTCTTCATTAATGATCAATCATTTTCGAGGTGGGGAATGTTTTTGTTGGATTTACTCCCTCTTTTTCTTTGAAAATAATGGATTCAAGTATCTTACTCTTAATCTGAAATTATTTGATTCTTCTCATGAGCCCTATTATATTATTTATATTTGATTCAATAAAATTCCTTATTTTAGTTGTTATAATCAATGAAAACACCCAAATTATTAATTTTTGACTGAGAACGATGTTTCAATGATGGTTTCTATTTTGCTCTTGTTATTTTACCTCACTCATTCTTCATGTTCATCAACGTTGGACCATATGGTCACATTCAACATTACCAAGATATGTTTTTGTATGATTGAAACCTCAAATTTTATTTGGTTTTCTTCATGATGAATGGATTGATGTTCTGTATTTGTTTCAAGCTAGATCATGGGGTGTATGTGATCACTCCAAGGATCTGGGATCTAGAGGATCAGCATGAGGCATAATAGCCCTCAGGAGGGGCTATAAGATCATCAGAGAATGATCAAATTCTATTTTTTCGACACTAGAGGCTGATAAATTATTAAAGGAGATGGTCCCTGATGATTATAATTGGTCAAAAGTTGGATTTCATTACATTAAAGGTAGACATTGATCTTGTGGAAGAAATATAGGTTTCTATAAAAAACCTAACTAAACAATGTGTGCTATGAGGAACATTCACCATGTAGTCCCCTAGATACAACAGCTAGGGTTTTGGGAAAGGAAAACTATCACACTCTTTATGGACCCACCACTTATCATGTTACCCTGTATTGGTGGACTCATTGTGTACTCTGTGAGTACACATACATGGACACGACTAGACCCACGAGCACAGTCAGAGTACACTGACACATCCATGTATTCAGACATGACAATGTATACGGGCACAAGAAAATTTACACAGGCATATACAGAAGAGCACAAGCTAGACATGACTGGACGATACACACCATGTAATGTGACATGGAATCCCAATCCATGTACAAAGAGTAATATTACAATGAAATAAGGAATGTCACAGAATGTATGGACCCCCATACGCACTATGTATTCCCTTAGATACTTCTTCCTCTCAGATCTCATACTTCAGGACTTGTATTTTGTCTCACAAGTAGCCTATCTGGAGTTTTTTATCATGTAGAACATAATTGTGTCTTTTAGTGTGTCAAAAAATATACAATTTGAGGTATTTTAAGTATAATACTTCCTTAGGAGATGTTGGATGATGAAAACAATCAGGCATGGTCATTAGAGAGATGTCGAGGTTGGTACTCCCTTATCGTACTGGGGAATGAGTCCCCTATACATTTTACATATGTAGATTCAGTACTCCACCATAATAGGTAATGGGTCCTCTAGAGTCATACTCCCCCATCTTATAGCTTTGGTGGGGAGTAGGTCCTACATGCATTTTGTGGATCCCTCAGCGGTGGGGCATAGTAATGAGGGGAAAACCCCTCCACCCAGATTATTGAGAGGGTTCATGTGGTGTTGGGCATAAAAGTTGGACATTTGGTAATGTAGGTTCAATCATTGACATTGGCTTGGATGTGATATAGAGATCCATTTTCTCTCTCTTCTCGGTTTCCTTCTGAGCACATATATGTATATTGGGTTTCATTCCCCACTAGATTTGGGTTAAGCTAACGATTATTTTATCATCTTAATGCTACATATGTGGTTTTTTATGCATCCTACTGAGTATTAGTATAATTATCCTATAGAAACCCTATCTCTTCATACAATAAAATTAAATAAAACTTTCAGAATATGTAAAAATTTATATGAACAGACGCTCATAGACAGTATTAGTCTTGTGCCTTTGGAAACCTGGAAACATAAACACTCCTATATAAATGAACTACATTGTCTTCCACTAGTTTATTCTTGAAAAATATCATTCTTATAAAAATAAAACACAATACATATCCTCATAACATGGGGAAAAAAGTATAAAAAGGGGTGTTCTTAGTAGCTCAGTAAGGTCAAACAAGGGATACATGTATGAATAATCATGAGAATAATCGTATGAGAACATGATTAAGAAAATAGAATATAATACCCTCCATATCAAATATCATAAACATAAAATTATGGAATAAATCATGGTAGTTCATAATACATGAATAATAAGGAAATAAATTACATAATACATGAAGGCATAACATTGGAATAAAACATGAAATTGGGGAAAACACATAAGTATTTAATAACTCTTTGTCAGAGAGGCCTACTAAGGACATTGTAACATGTTATTCTTGGGTTAATCATCCATGTTCCCACTTTAGTCATGGGATTCCCTCATCTTTAACCTCTTGTTTCATACATATGATTTCCTCTAATATACCCTCAATTTTTGGGCTTTAGATGTCCTCTTGTGTAACCTTTTATTTTGGGAATGGGATGTCCTCCCATATACCATCTAGTTTTGGGTTTGGGATTCATTCCCATGTAACCTTTTAGATCAAAAAGCATTTATAATTACCCAATGCATTGGAGGGAGATATAGGTCCCACCAAGCTTATAATGAAATAAAAAATACATGTTCCACAAAATCATAAACAATCATATCATAACCCATGAAATGAAATGGGTGTAATAATCATGTAATCATATCATAACCTTAGAAAATATAGGTTTTTTAATCATTTCATCAATGTCATAATTCATTAAAGGTAGTGAGTTTCAAATTCATATAACACATGGAAGAAAAACAGGTGTAATAAGAATCATTTCAATAAATCATAACCCATTCAAGAAGGAATATGAATGGTAAATTTTGATCAATTCCTATAAGTTAATGAGTAACCTCAATACAAGTCATATTAGAATGAAATTATCATAGAAATATATTTTCAAAAAATTTGTTGAGTAAAATATCTTTTATTCACTGAAATTGTTTATTTTAAACATAAAAACTATTTTAAAACCTTTTTCATTAAAATAATCATGAAATATTATAATTAATTCTTTTAAAACATATTGGAAAACTTTTTCTTTGAAAATATATAAAGACATCTTGGAAACATTTTGAAATTTTTTTTCTACAAAACGTATAAATGAATATTGAAAACAATTTTAAAACCATTTCATTAAAAATATATTTTAAAAACATTTTATTTATAACTAACCTAATAAATATAAATTTAAATCTTTAAATAATTAATTGTGGACATAGTTGTTAATGTAGTACGAGGTAAAAATAACATTCCTTTTTTCATTTTAGAAAGGTAAAAAAAATGCCTCGCTCGGAAAAAGACAATAATATTCCATTAAAAACACTGGTAAAAGAAAAATAGGGTAAAAAATATTTTAATGATAATAAGAGATTATACAAATATTCTTGGAATGCCTTTTATGAAATCATGGTTGGGAAGGAACACAGATTTCTGACCGAAGAGATGGTAAAGGCAGTCATTCTTAAAAACAATTTTTAACTATATTATGTAACAAAGTGGGGTAAAATGGAACCAATACATGAATATTTAATGAATAATAATTGTAGAATAATTTTAATGGTATTTCTTATGATATGAATACTAATATTTCATCAAAATAAGTATAATTATAAAAAATATTGAAAAGCGATGATATTGTTTCAATAAAATCATCCAACTTCGTAAATTTAATCAACAATCCATATATAATAAAATGAAATAAAATGAAACATAAAATATCATGAAAATGATTAGATTCATGATATAACATTTAAAATTCGCTATATACACCTCATGGAAAAATATAGGATCATAACTTAGCGTGTGTCTCAAAGAACACTAATTGAGAAAAAATTATATTAAAGATTTGGTTAATTTTGAAACATAAATACCTTGAAATAAATATCATAAAATTGATATTTAAATACCAATAATTTTATGTATAATAATAATATATTACCTCCATGGGAATTATACACACCACACAAAAGGAATAGGTGCTGAAGAAAGCATGTATCTCACGAAAATAAAAAGTGAAATGAAATTTTCATAACTTGTGTATCGACTCTCTTTGTACTCATTCGAAAATCTAGTATAACAAATATAATCTTCTTATAAATTGATCACATGAAACATTTTTATAATTATAATACTATATATGGTTTTATTATGTCTTTATATTTCCTGATTATTATGAATTATATATTAAATTTTCACTTTGGGTAATATCTTCTTTGTTTTTCACATGTGTCTTAATTTGTTATATCCTTGGTATTTATAATTTTATCATGATTTCCAGAATTTGAACCATGATTTGAATATAATTTATAATAATTATAATATAATTATAATAATCCATATAATATAAATTTATGAAATAGAATACACTATTTCTGAAGACGGTAGTTCCGGCATAAGCAACAACGTTACATCTGTTTAACTTTCTTATTGAAAGAAAGAATGCTAAATACATATTTTTATATATATTTATATTTATATATAATTCTTATAGTAGCTTTAATATATTATATATTTCATTTATATTCAATAAAATCATCTTTAATACAATCCATGAAGTTTATGAATGAATCACATCGCTTTGAGTGGGTGGTAGTCCATATTTCCTCAAATGAAATTATTATATTAACACGAAATGTCAAGTATAAATATATATGTTGTATAAGAATTAAAAAAGATTAAATACATAAAAAATTTAATATATAAAATATTTTAACAGAGTGACTATTATAATAATTTCCATGAGAGGAGGTAAAGTAAAAAAATAAACATTCATTATTTTGTGAGGTAGTAGTTTGTCATTCACGTAAATAGTATGTTCATTATGTTTTAAATAAAATTGTGTGTTACTATATGTAGAAACCTTATAAAAACTCATATTATATTTCTGATCATTTTTTTGTTGTAAATTTAAGGATTTAAAATATTTTATGCCATGGATAAAGAAAATAAAAAAATAGTCTGAGAGAAGACATTATCTCTTAATCAGGTAACTCATTTAGGGTTGTTCCAAAAGAAATAATTGGAAATTTTTCTACCTAAAGGGAGGATTAAAAGAGTAATAGAGGGAATTGTTTATGTATATTGGGTAGATATTGTCTGATCCTATGTTTTTTGAGTTGTGTGAGGAATAGGGAGAGGTGGTGGCCCTCTATAAGGAAGGGAAGGGACACACTTGGCATGTTTGAAAACAAGTTAGATATACCCATGTTTTTACCTAAAAAGTCAAATAAAACCTTCCAAACTAAATAATAGTAGGTTAATGGATGGATAACTATCATAAAATGGTGTTTGGACATGTTTCTAAATCGTTTTGGGTCTTAAATTTAATGAGTGGTGATTTACAAACCTACTTTTTCTTTTAATCGTTGTAATTAATTTTAATAATTATCTCTATTTGTTTGGGTAAAAAATGAATTAAAACATATTATAAATTATAAATTAAACTTATTATAAATATATAATCCATTTTTTAAAATTATAATCACATATGGGATTGAAATTAAAATATAATTAATGTTATCGATGGGATGTCACTGCGGGATTTTAATGTAAAAACTTCCAAACTATTACAATGTTTTTATAAGCAATTTCCAAGTAAAACTGATTCCAATTACATAAATATGATTAATTTTTAAAAATTCGATATAATTATACTTTCAAACGAAAATTAAATATAAATTTTCTATATAATTATATTAGGAAAATGGGACTTTATAATTAATATCCAAAAATATTCACTATTCATCCAAAATGATGTTTATAAAAAAATCCCAAAAAAATCTCCATAAGCTGATTTTAACATTATAAATTAATAAATTAATTTTATTTTATAAAATATATCTCCTAAAGGTGTCTAAAATTAATTTTATTATTATTTACAAAAGGACATTAAAATCAGTTCATTTGAGAAAATAATATTTTTTAAACATATAAGGAATTTACCAAAAAAGTATATATTTCATAATCAATATGTTTTATTTATATAAAACTAGTATAAATTATATTTTAAAAGTATTTATTACTATTCATTTTACTATTTTTAATATATATGTCAAAATTATCACATTTATATAGTTATGCCAATAAAATAATGCTTTGTAGAAACATAGTGTTGCGTGTAACGTACGTCAAGTCAATGTTGAGTATAGCACAATCTAATTCAGTTCTGTGTGGAAGGATTTTTTGACTAAGTAATTTAATATAAAAAAAATCAATGTTTTGTTAAATGAAAAATATTAAATGATTAAAATAATTTAAAAAAACATTCACAAAATAATGAGGTTTTACATTCTACCCCTAAAAATGAATTTCGCTCTCAAAATTCATCTCATTTATCAACAGTTTAATACTGGAATGATCATTTCATAGAAACCCACATCATAAAAATTAATACTAAGACATACTTTAAAAATGGATTGTTTGAATCATAATGGTTACCCAATGTAATATATAACAATGTTTCCACTTTAGAGAACGTAGGTTGGGAGTGAAGATTAGACATGGAGGAAAAGAATAAATATTTATAGGGAATGATTGAGGAAATCAATAAAAAAAGTGAATGATTGAAGAAAAGTTGAGGTACTCAAAGTCATAACTATGTGACGGTTTACAAGGTCATCGATTTAATAAAAATTGAAAAAATTTGGAGAACATTTTTTATCATTATCCAATCTTTGAGTAATTATTTTGTTGATCAAGAATATAAGGAAATATTCCTATAAATAAAATTTCATTCTTTGTTTATGTTTTTTATTTTTTTATAATTCATCCATTAACTAAATAAACAAATTTATAGAAATTAACATTAATGCCCGAAGCACTAAAATAAAATTTTAGCAGATATGAATGCCCATAAAAGAATAAAAAACTGTAACTAATTTTCTCAAACTATTCATAAAAGTCATTGTGGTTAATAAATTAATCCCTAAACATACATAGTAACATTAGTGTTTCATAATACTAAATTATTCATCCTAAGTAATTATAAATTAATGAGGAAATCATGTAGGCCAGTTGTACGAAGGAGACCCTTGTCTTCCTTTGATCGTGGGTTCAAGAAGCTACGACCTTGATGGAATTGATTGGTTGTCACCCAGAATAGATGATTTCCTTTTCTAAAACCATAGTAATATAATTTACAAAATATTATGAACGTCCTTTAGATAAGGTTAATAACTAAACAACCTTTTTACCAGTGTTTTCAATATAATCTAAATACATATATACTTCTAATAAAGTTTAAACATAAAACATCATGAATTGTTAACCGTATAACCCCAGTTAAAGATGAAAAAGAAAAGAATTAGAAATTATTACATGAAATCAACCTAACATTGATCCCCTAACATATCACATAGTATCTCTTGGTTGTCACATTCCAAACATGTGAATACCCTCATGGTAAATTCATTTGGAACATTGTGACAACCAGAATGAACAAAAATACTTTTTAGAAAACCAGCATGGTTCATTATTCAATAGATTAATGAATATATTACATAAATCCGCGTGGAATTAAACATCATCCACGACAGAATGAAATACTTTTCAATAAGTCATTAATTACTTCCATGGAAATTTGTGTCATTCAATTTACTTATTCATATCCCACGTATCTTTAACCATAGAACAATATCTTAACATAAAGAATATATTAAGGGTTTTCTTTCCTGTAATAATATGTATTCAACGGACATTAGATTTCCATTAAATCACTTTTCTATTCCATCATATCCATTCAAGATATTCATCTAAATTGTTACCAAGAAAACATAAATTGGGAAGGCCTTATATATTTAAATTTCTATAATTATTGAATCCAAATACATTCACACTTTTTTACATAATCCTTAATCAATTAAAAATATACCTCATCCTATTACATAATACCTCTTTCCATTCACATTTCATATGTAGTCTCTTTATTATCACCAATATAGCCATTACACGTACCAACTCACTGATCATCTTCAGAAGCATTCCTCTTAGGACATTGATTTTCATAATGATTTTTTATTCCACATGTAAAACACATATCCTTCGATGATGTCCTGTAGAGGTTAATATTATCATCCATTTCATTAACAAAACTCATCATTTTACCCTTCCATTCCCTTTCTTTATGTCCTTTTTCCACAATCATGATATCTTCTTCTTCCATTAATCATTCACTTATGTTATTATTTCCACATTCATGACACAAGTAAAACTGACTATTCTTTCTTCTATGGACTCCATTACTCAATCTCTCAATGAACTCCTTCCTTATCTTCCTGGTTGAGTCAAAGAGTTGGTAAATGTAAACATTATTAATATGATCTTTGAAAACTTATTAGGCATGATCAGAAAATATTTCCCTCGAGTGATCATCCCAGTTGACTACTCATCAACAAATATTCCATAACATTCAATGTTAATCCAATTGCTTTCAGTTCCATCCTTTGTCTAAAACCATAATCGTAATGTGGGAATTACTTATCATAGAATAGACACAGATTGTGATGAAAATAATTACTTATATTATGTCTAAATGATGACACGATCCTTAATCTATGACTCCCTAGGTTTATATGTGGTTATTCCTAGACAACTTATATTTAATTTCTTTATCATGGTTCATGAAGAGTTTTGTGAATTCCCAAAGCATATCCTGTGAGAGTGTCAAATTAGGTGTGCAAAAAGTCCAGTTGGTGTGAACCATATTATATCATGTCAAGCCTATAATATCATGTTAGAGTTGTTACCCCAGGGTATATTTGTTCCAGATCCACATCTACTGTTAATATTAGGACAAATATGTATTACAATGAAATCAATCACTATATCCTTTACGAATATTTCTGGACATTTTACTAAATATTATCTCATCCTCGTACATATATTTAGAAACATCACAAGATATATCATTAGAAATATACATGGATATCTCACTAGTTTTTTCTCATTTTAGTTTCTATAGGTTAAATAAATCTTTTCTCTTACACGAACTATAACGACCATCACTTTTCATACATTAACATTACCTAACATTTATGGAATACATAAAAAATAATACAAATAGACATCCAAAGATAGTATATGTATAGTGTATTTGGAAATAATAAAACATAAACCTGGGTACATAAATTAGTTAAATTATCTCCCACTAGGTTATTCTTAACTAGCACCCTTCTTAGGGACATAAAACATAATACTTATCTTTATAACCATGGAAATTAAACATAAAAAATGGTGAGACCAAATGTTCAGTATGTGTAGAAAATGGGATACATGTATGAATAATCTTGAGAATAAGGTCATGAGAACATGATCATGAAAATAGAATATCATACCCTGCTTATCAGAGATCATAAGCATGAATAATAACATAAAGATTCGAAATTTGTAAGACATGAATCCTGAAAAAAGAACATAATCCCTGAAATAATAACATCAGAATAAAACACGTAATTGTGGAAATCAAATAATAATGTAATAAACCTATGTTAAGTTGTCCTACCAAGGCCTTTTTAACAAGTTAGTCTTGTGTTAATCACTCTTATACCTACTTCAGGCTTGGGATGCCCCCTGTGTAACATCTTGTTTCAGGTATAAGATGTCCTCCTATGTATCCTTTTGTTTTGGTATGGATATTTCCATTTTGTACCCTATTTTTTTAGGCTTGGTATATTCTACTATGTACCAACTTGTTTCAGGCTTGGGTTTCCCTCCCATGTACCCTTTGATCTCAGTAAACATTTATCATTACACAATGCAATAGAAAAAGATATAGGTCTCACCCATATCATAATGAAATCATACATACATATTCCACTAAATCATTCATAGTCATATCATAACCCATTAAATAAAATGGGTGTCATAAACAAGTAATAATATATTAACCTATGATAAAAGACTGGTTTCATAATCATTTAATCAAAATCATAACTGGTGAAAAGAAGCTGGTATCAAAATCATATAACCCGTCGAAGAGAAACTGTTCTCAAAGAATCATTTCATCCAAACATATACCATTAAATAAGAGTATAAATGTAAAATTTGGATCATTTCTTTTAAGGGAATGAGTAACATAAATAGATTTCATCTTAGAGGAAAAATAACATGGAAAAATATTTTGAAAAAATTTATAGTCAAAATATCCTTTCTTATTTGAAAATTTCCCATTAAAAAGTAAAAAAAAATTAATCCATTTTATTTAAAATAAACTTGAGATATTATAATTAAATATTTGAAATAATTTTAGAAATGCTTATCATTCAAACCATATAAAGAGATAGTCAAAACATTTTGAAAAGAATTTTTCTTGAAAACTTATAAATAAAATGTGAAAACCATTTTAAATTCATTTTATTGAATATATATTTAAAAAAACCATAGGAATTTTACTTTTAAAAATGAAATGAAATCTTGAAAGAATAGATGGTGGGTAAATCTGTACATGTTGTATGAGGTAAAAAATGATCATTTCTTTTTTCTTGGTAAAAAGGAAAGAAAAAAGCATCATTGAGGAAAAGACCAGAATATTCCACTGAAAACATTTGTAAAAAAAGGGTAAAAATTATTTCTATTGATAATAGGACATTTTTATAATATTATTTAAAATTATTTTTAGGAAAAATGGTTTTGAAGGAACGCAATTCCTTGACCGAAGAGAGCACAAATTCAGGTTCTTTTAACAACACATTATTAACTTTCTTATATACCAAATATTAGAAAATATAAATAATACATGAATATTTCATGAATATACATTGGATAATTAAATTCATGATATTTATTTAGATATAGATCCTAATATTTCATCAAAAAATTATATATGTAAACAATCTGTAAAATCAATGATATTTTTTAAATAAACTCTTACAACATAGTAAATTTAAACTGTAATCCCCATGTAATAAAATAAAATTACATGAAAATTAAAATATCATAAAAAGAAGGAAATTATTAATATAACATTTCATACTTATTATATACACCTCAAGGAAAAATATCGTTTCAATAAATGGTATGTGTCTCAAAAATGGTAAATTGATATAAAATCACATTACCTATTTGGTATCTTTTAAAACCTAAATCCCAAGGTAGAAATATCATAAAATTTTTATGTATATACCCTTAATTTTAATTATAAGAATCATATATTATATTATTTTATAGTATACACACCATATAAAAGGAAGAATCAGTGAATAAAGAATTTATCTCATGGAAATAAAAAGTGAGATCAAATTCTCTTACCTTATATCTTGACCATCGTCGTACTCATTCGTACCTCCTTTATAATAAATATAATTTTATTATACATTTATCACACACCGATATTCATATTTTTATTGAAATATATGTTGTGATTATGAGTTTATATATTGCCCGCTTATTAATAATTCTATGATAATGTTTTTCCTCTGTTAATACCAACTTTTCTTTTTTTCATGTGTCATAATTAATTATACATTTGGTCCTTATAATTATATCATGATTTCCAGAATTTAAACAATGATTTTAATATAATTTATATTTATTATATGTTTATTATAACAATCCATAAAATATATAAGTATCAAATGAAATACTACAATCATAGAGGCTGTAGGTCATGCGTATGCATGAACATTGTTTCTGTCTAATTGCCATCTTGAAAGAAATAAAGTAGAAGACATATATGTATAAATATTTTAATATATTTATATTTATATATCTATATCATTATTATAGTAGCTTTATAATATCATATATATCATATATATTTACTAAACTTGTCCTTAAAATATTACATGTAGTGTATGAATGAATCACATCGCTTTGAGGGTGTAGTGGTCCACACATCCTCATACAAAATTATCATCTTAAGAAAATGAAATGAATAAAGATGTATGCTGTAAATGAATTAAATATGCTTAAAACATAAAAAATATAATATATAAAAAATTTTAGTAGAGTGTTCCTCATAATTTCTTCTATGAGAGGTGGTAATGGAAAAAAACAGTCGTCGTTTAAGGAGGAATTAGTTCATCTTGCACGTAAACAGTATGGCGTTACCCATTAGCAGGAAGTGTATGTATGTATAGGTAGAAACCATATCATAACAACATCCTAGTATATTTAGGATGCTAGTGTTGTAATAAAATCATGGAATAAGAATATATGATGGTGAGGAGAAAGAAAATAAATTAAAGGAGATTGAGTGAATATGTTACATCTTAATCAGGTAACTCATTTTGTTTTGTGTCAAAAGGATTCCTCAGTTTGATTTCATACCAAAGGGAGTCTTCAAGGAGGAATGGAGGGATGATTGGTAGTTTATTGTGAAGATCATTGTTGAAACTAAATTCTTTGAGAGGTGTTAAGAAGAGGGAGAAGAGGTCATCTTTTATTGGGAAGGGAAAGAACAAACATTGAAATACATTCTGTTTAATATTGAAAACACTTTTTGGTTAAGTGATAACCCATCAGAAATCACATTGAGGAAAAGTGATTACTAGCATGCCAACCTAGGGAGCTATTGGTGGGATGTGAAAATAAACTAATCTAGGACTAGAACCTCCCAAACAACACAACACACAGAACAAAAAAAAGAGTACTGTAAGGCCACCTGCACAATCCAATGAATCATGTAATTCACAGAACCCAACCAAATTGGGGTTGTGCGCAAAGTAGAATGACACAATGGTAGAAGGAATAAAGGAAAAATCGAACCATCGAGTTGAAGAACTCTACAATATCTATAGTAGGTACTATATGATCCCTATCCAAACTACCAAAGTCTGTGAAAGCGCCTGCATGCACCCCACCCAACAATTAGCCGTATAAACCAATGCAATGATCATGTTCATCAGAAAAGTCGATCTGACATCGTACCAAAAGAGAACAAACACACCAAATCTGATCAGATCAGGAAAGAGGGGTACATTTAGTACAATGAACAACCATGACCAAAATGTGGAGGATCTGAACACTGAACCAGGAAAGGAGTCTATGAAATCGCTTCCACAAGTGACATAACACACCACACACATGGGATTTGAGGGACGAACGGTGTGCTAACAGTGTCGACCATGCTGTGGTAGGATATAGGGGAGGCATGGTAGTCGAAAGATAGCACACCCAAAGACGATACACTTGGTTTAGATGAAGAATGCACATCTAATGGGTTTCAATTATGTTTTTGGATCATTGTGAGTCTTAAATTTAAGATTTAGTACTTTATTAACCTAAATTTTCTCTTAGACATTATAATTAATTTTAATCACCTTTAATAATATCTTTGGTCAATAATAATTTTGAACTTATTAGACATTATAAATTATAATTATTCAAAATACAGAATGAGTATTTTCCATATTCTAATCACAGAAGTAGAAGACATTAATTTTAAATTAATCTTGTTGAAGTGATGTCAATGCATATTTTTAAAGTAAAAACATCCAAACTTTTGTTCAGTTTTAAACCCAATTTCAAAGTGAAATTGATTCCAATGAATTCCATTGGATTAATTGATAATAATATTTATCTAATTAAACATTGATTCAAAATCAAAATATTATTTTACCTTATAGATAAATTTGATAAAAAGGAATTTCTGATTTAATGTCCAATAATTTTCACTATTTATCTAAAAATGATTTTTCTCAGAAAAATCACAAAAAAGTCATTCAAAGATAATTTCAACATAAAAAATTAATAAATTAAGTTTATTTTATCAAAATAAATTTATAAATTTGTCTAAAATTAATTTTATTATTTTTCATAGAGGACATTAAAATGAGTTCATTTATGAAAAAAATAATTTTAAACAAATAAGTACTTTACCAAAAAATATATCATTCTTCATCAGTAAGTTTTATTTCTAAAAAACCATTATTAATAATATTTAAAAATTATTTATTATTATTCAAATTACTATGTTTAATGGATAGGTTACAATTACCTCATTTAAATAATTATAACAAAAAAATTATGCTATGTAGAAACTCTATGTTGCGTGTAACACACTCAAAGTCATTCTTTCATGGGGAACAAGTCCATTAGTTTATGTGTGAAAGGAATTTTTGAATTAATAATTTAATATAGATAAACTATTTTCAGTGTTTTTTAAAATAAAAAATATCAAAATATTAAGTTAATTCAAAAAAACATTTAAAAATCTCAAGGTGTTAAATTCTACCCCCCCCCCTTAAATTAAATTTCTCCCTAAAAATTATTCTATGTTACCAATGATTTAATAAATGAATGTTCATTTCATAGAAAACCATATTGTAAAAATGAATACAAAATCATTCTTTAAGATTAACAAGTTGGAACTATAATGGTTACCAAATATAACAAATAACAAGGTTTCCACACTTGAGAACATAGGTTGGGAGTGAAGATTAGATGTGGAGGAAAAGTTTCAATATTTATATGGAGTGATTGAGGTCATCAATAAAAAAAGATAATGATCATTGAAATGTCGAGGGCGTCAAATTCACGTATATGTGACGATTTATAAGGCTATCAGTTCAAAAAAAATTAATATATTAGGAAGACATTTTTTTATCATTATTCTATCTTTGAGTAATTATTTAATTGACAAAAAATATAATGAAATATTTATATATAAAAAATTTCCTTCTTTGGTCATGTTTTCAAATATATCTAATGAATCAGTTACTTCATGAAATGGATGTCTAGAAATTAACTTTATAGCCTAAATCACTAAAATACACAATTAGTATATATTATAACCCATAATAGAAGGAAAATTATAACCATTTTTCTATAAATATTCATAAAATTTAAAATGGTTGATACATTAATCTCTAAACCTAAAAAAGCAACACTACTCTTTGATCATAAATAATTATTAATAAAAAATAATTTTACATTATCTAGGACATTGTGTAGGTCAGTGGTGGGCATGAAACCCTTATGATAATTTGTTTATTTGTTCAACACTCGTAACCTTTCGAGAATTGATCGGTTGTCCCACGACATACAATATTTCATGTTCTAAAACCATACTTATATAATTCTAAAAATATGATGGGAATCCTTGAAATTAGGTTAATCACTAAATATGATTTTAACCAATGTTTTCAATACAATCTCAATACCTAAATACTTACTAAGAATATTAACATAATCTTCTCTTGAATGGTTTACCTTATATTACATATAAATGATGAAATTACAAAAATTTAGAAATAATTTCATGAATTCATCTTAACATTGATCCCCCCAAAAATCACAAAGTATCTCTTGGTTGTCACAATCCAAACATATGAATACCCTCATGGTAAATTCTGTTGGAAAAAGTTAACAACCTTAATTACCAAAAATACTTTTGTAAAACATGCATTCTTCCTTATTCCATAGATTAATTGACATATTCGTTAAATCCAAGAAGTTGTATACTGCATCCATGATAGCATGAACTACTTGTAAATAGGTCCATAATTAGTTCCAAGGTAATCAATATTGACCAATTTACTTGTTCATATCACACATATCTTTATCCAAAAAAAATCTTAAAATATGTAACATATTAATGGTTATCTTTCCCATAATAATGTGTTTTCTATAGACATAAAATTGAAATTAAATCAATTTTCTATTCAATCAGATCTATTCATGTATTCTTGAAAATAGTTAGCGAGTAACATAAACTAGAAAATCCTTATATATTTCACTATGCATAATTTTTTAATCCAAATAAATAAAAACATTGATTGCTTTATCTCTAATATATTGACAAGGATACCTCATCCTATTACATAATACCTATTTATGTTCACAATTCATTTGTAGTCTCTTCACTCACAGTAATGTAACCATTACTCATACCACTTTGCAGATCCTCTTCAATATCGTTCCTCTTGGGGCATTCAGATTCATAATGACAGTTTATTTCCCACATAAAAAACATAAACTTATAGGATGTGTTAGGGTCCAACAATCCATTCCATTTTGTTAACATAAATTGTCATGTTTACCATGCAGTCACTTTCGTTGTATTCTTCTTTTCCACAGTCAAAACATAATATTGTTCTTTTAAGAAATTCAATGTGTTGATTATTTCAACATTTGTGACACAAAGGAAACCAAACATTCATTCTTACATGGTATTCATTAACCTAACTATTAATAAACTCCTTCTTTATATTTCATGGTGAGTCCGAGTGTTGGATAAGGTACATATTGTTAATCATTTTTCATGAAAACTGATTACGCGTGATCACAACAACATTCACCCGAGTGATTATATCACTAGTATTTTGATCACCAAATCATCCATCACATTCAACGTAAATCTAGTTCCTTCTAGTTACCACCATGGACCAAACCTAGAATCATAGTGTGAGCATTACTTTTCATATAAGAAAACCACATAGTGATGAAAAGAATTAATTATAGAATGTCTAAATCATGACACATTTCTTATCTATAACTCTCTAGGATCATCCTAGGTTATTCATAAACAACTTATATTTAAATCATTCATGATAGTTCATGAAGAGTTTGGTGAATTTCCAAAGCACATCACATGAGAGTGTCAAACCAGGTGTGCATCAATATTCATTGTGGTATACCAAATTGCCCCAATTCAGGCCTAAAACTTCTTGTCAGAGTTGTTATCCCATGGTACATCTTTACCAGATCCAAATAAACTTTTAGTATCCAGACATGGATGTATTTATATAAAACCACTAACTATATTCATTAACAAAATAACATAATAGATTCCTAAACATTAAGTCATATTTATACTAATACATAGATACATCGCTAGAAATATCCTTATAAATATACCTAAGGGTCTCAAAAAGGTTTTCACATCCTCTATTATAACGGTTAACTAAAACTTTGCTCAGATACAAACTATAGAAACCCTTTATTTTCATAAACTAACATTACATAACTTTTTCTGAATATCTATCATATTATACAAAAAAATATCCAAAGACCATATTAGTCTTTTGCCTTTGGAAATAAGGAAATATAAACACTGGTACATAAATGAGCTACATTATCTGCCACTATGTTCATATTTACTAGAATCCTTCTATTCCACATGAAACATAATACATATCTTCATAACCTAGGAAAGGAACCATAAAAATGTGCGAGATCATATGGTCAGTAAGTGTAATCAAGGGAGACTTGTAAGAATAATCAAGAGCATAGGGGTATAAGAACATGATCAAGAAAATAGAAGACCATACCCTGCATATCGAAGATTCTAAACATGAATCCTGACATAAGGATTGGTAGTTCATAAAACATGAATCATATAAAAATACAGAACATAATTAATGAAAGAATAATATAAGAATACAATATAGAATTGTGGAAAACACATAATCATATAATGAACCTATGTTAAGGAGTAATATCCTGGACTTTGTAAAATGTTCGGATAAGGTTAATCACATGAGTACCTTATAGGATCCTATAATTCCCTCTTCTGGCCATCTTTTTTTGGGCTTGGGATGTCCTCTTGTGTACCCACTTGTTTTGGGCTTGGGATATCCTATCATGTACCCTCTAGATTCAAGCATTGGATATCCTCATGTGTAACCTCTTTTTTTTATTGGGATTCCCTCCCATGTACCCTTTGATCTCATAAAACATTTATCATTACCCAATGAATTAGGGTGATATATAGGTCTCAATTATATCATAATGAAATTATGCATACATGTTCCACAAAATCATAAATAATCACATAATAATTATCACACCCCGACCTGGTTGATTTATAATTTTAATTACTTTAATTATTATGTTGACATTTGGAATATTTTTCATTATTTTGTGCTCATCCTACATGGTTAGGGTTGACTATGTGATGCCCACATGGATTCCCATGTGGGTTGGGGTTATGGAACATGACTTCAGTGTGGTTTATAAAACTGTGAGACAAGCAAGAAACTTTACTCTATAAGAAATCTATGTCAGGTGGCACGGTTCGATCACAGTTTCCTCAACTTCACATTTGACTACAGGAGACCCACGCAACTTCCAAGTATTTAGAATAAATAAATAAATTATTGAATGTTAAAAAAAATAATATAATGAAAGATAAATTAAAAATAAATAAATTTTAGAAAATGGTTAATAATAATTATAGCAATAATATTTTTTTAATATTCTTATTTTTATTATAATAATTGTATTTAATATTATTATTTTTCTTAGTATTATTGTAATTAATATTATTGATTAATATTTTAATTATTATTATTATTATTAGAATATATTGATAAAAATGTATAGGAAAACACTAGGTGTGTGTCACACCCCCCCTTCTAGATCACAGTCCACCCAACCCATAGTTCTTTTCCAGCACACTAGGCCACCTCCAAACCTCCCCTATTCTTGTTCTTCACATGTGCAACACCCCCTAGCTGCTCCCTTGTGGGTATAGTGAACCCCCTTTACATAGCTCCTGACTGCGTATGCGTGAGCCCTCCAGTCTAGTTCCCTCCATATCACTGACAGTCACCCCCCACAAATTGGTTATCCTCCCCTTCCGATCACCATTTACATCCACCAGTGACCCCATATTGCACCCTAATATTCCTTCTCTAATAACCCTCTCTCTGATTAATGTCTTCTTTAGTTTTGGTGATTTCTCATCAAATTAACCAAATTCAAATGTCTTGGGTTGTGTTCTCACATTTTTCTAGTTTCTTAGGTTGTGTGGTTGGTCAGTGGGGTCTCGATCTCCCACTTTGTAATGTTTTACTCCATCTGCATTAGATTTTTATTAGGTTTTTCCAATTTTCTCTTTTCTAGATCTCACCATAGGCCCTTTTATGTTTTAATTAATTTTTTAATGTTATTCTAACCTATAGTATACACACAGGTAGATGAAAATGGGTTTTTCTTGTTGATTTACTTTATTAAAAATATGTTTTTAACAATATTCATTTGAAATGCCGATGATTTTGGCACCTAGGGTATTTTTTTTAATTGTACTATTCCTTTAAAGATAAATTAGGGGTTATTGTGAAATAATAATCTCTCATGTTTTTGTGGAAATGTTTATTTGGATGTAAATTTGGTTTTAGTGTATGTTTTGTAAAATGGTATGGTTTGTTAAATGTGTTAAATTGTTTTTGGAAGAGTTTAATGGTTCTTAAAGGGATGGTTTTATGTTTTCTAGATATAGTGGGTGGTTGGACATGATTGTTAATGCAATGGGTCCTTTATGGAAAAGTTTTGAAGTGTTTCATTTTTTGTTGGTGAGTCACTAGATGATGGCTCATCTAAGGGTGAAGTCGGTGCAAACCTGGATGTGTCATCAAATAAGGGTAATGCCTTATGTTGGTTTTTTTATTGGAATACTGGTTTTATAAATAGTGAACTCTTTCCAAAGGATTTTTGGTCTATGATGTGGTTCTTAAAGATTTCTTTCAATTGTTTTCTTATTTTTTCGCCCTTTTGGCCACAAATCATGGTTTGATGTGAGTTTGGAAAAATTTTAAGGGCCCCTTTGGTAATCGTGATGTGTTTGGGTGTGCGTTTGGATCTTAAGGGCTCGTTTGGAATTGTAAATATGTGGACAATATTAGTGTGATGTTTGGGTAATGTTTACAATTTTGTCAACATAAAAGTCTAGTAGGAACTTTAAATCCAATAGTGCATCTTGTATTAATCATTTCAAAGGATTTGAGATTGGATAAATGTATGTACTTATTTGGGACCCATGTTGTTTTATAAAATGTTTTAAATAGTTATATGTTATAGCATCCCTGTTGGAACATTAGATAATATGATGTGAATATGTGATATAAGTATGTGTGGGTATTTATTTACGGGGAACCTCTATAGATTGATATCCTTTTATGGCCTATCCTATAGAGTGTCCATGTTTGGGGAAGGTAAGTGAATTGCAGCAGGTAAGGCGAGTCACGCGTGTGAGGACCTCCCACGTACACATTATTGTTACACCTTGGGTTTCTGGGAATCTTTTTGATGATCAAGAGAAGGTTTCTTGTTAGAGATGATTATTTAGGTTAGTACCCTCTGGAGTTGTAGACATGCAAGGAGGGATGTTCCACTGCTGGGGCTAGTCTAGGGCAGGTAGATGGTTATTGAATTGGGGGCTTCACCATATGACAATAGGTGGTTCCTAATAGACTATATGTATAGGTCTTTTAGGGATCTTTAAGATAGATCATGGTTATTGTCTATATCCTATTTTTTACCAGAGTTGCTTTTATTTTTCATCCTACATTGTTTATTTATTTATTTACCACTCATCTTAGTTTTTGAATTCTTGGGTTCTAATTTGGGTTTTGGTTTTGAAATGGTAATATTGTTTGAAAATAAATGTATGGAATGTGTTGGATTTTAAAAATGGAAGGACCATGTTTCTCTAATAAAACGTGAAAATTAAATTTCTATAATTGTGTTTCTTTCAATTTATTGTAAATGGAATTTTTTTGAAACATAAACACTTGGATTCACTAGTTAATTTTTGGAATTCCTTCTAAGCATTTCAGTGATCATTCCTTTAATTTCACTCCAGTTTCAGGTTTCGTTCCTTGTTTAGGTTTCTGGTTCGGCTGTTCAGAATGGGGAAAGAATGTTCTTTTGGATGGAGGTGACCATGAGGTCACATATAGATCTTGGGTAGAAGTTTTGTTTTTATTGTTTTTAGTTTCTAGTCTGTTTAGTTTTATCTTGTATCTGATCCAGTTTTTTATTTAATGAGGTCTGGTTGTGTAGTTTGCTTCATTTTTTGTTTTTTTATTTATTTACATTGTTCAAGATAGTTTTTTAGGATTAAATCATTCCCACATATATGTTTTTATTTCGAACATTATTTTCTAGACTGTGGGGTTCGAGAATACCCATTGAGCCTTGCCGCTGACCCGATCATGTGACCAGTTCAGGGTTGGCCTGGGTTGGTTCGTGAAATATTGGTATCAAAGAGAGTTTCATGATATTTGGGGTGTCTGGTAGATTGAGAATAGGATTGTTAGGTATTTAAAGGTTGGTTACAAATCGGTGTATGATCGCTATCACTCATGACAAGAACTGAGTTACCATGTGTAGTTTGGGATGAGACTTTTGTTTAGGGTTGTTTAGTATTAGGAAATTATAATTGAGGTGATATGTTGTCACATTGTGTCATCATGTAGAGTAGTGACCCATGTGGTGACTAAGTGCCTGGTTCAAGGTACTCTTAGTGTTATGTGTTACATGGATAATATCCCACTACCATGTTGCTGGGATGGGTATAAGAACTAGTTCCTCATTTCATTTCTTCATTTTTGGCTGTGATTGGTCTTGATTTTAGTTGGTGTTTGAGTTTTTTTATAAATTAATGTGGTTTTGAAATGAAAGGGATATTTTTTCTAATGGTTTTAAAATGGGTAATAAGGTTTTTCTTTCAATTTTTTTTGGAAATAGGTGAAATGGATTTTTAAATGAGGAAGTATTTAGGTTTGAATTTTTTTTCTTATGTTTGTATTTGGTAACAGAATAGAAATTTCGAGCCTTGGTAGTCCTTAGGATTGTCCTTATATGTGTGGGTAGGCACATGAAGTGCCTGATGGAACATATGAATGGGTGATTTGAGTGGAAAGGGATGAACACTTATGTGGCTGTTCATATAATGGCATGTGTGGGTTTTAGAATTTATGGTTCAGGTTGATTTTTTCTAAATTGGATATGAATGAAAATGTGATTTAGGGACTTGATTGTTTCATGAAATTAGGGTTTTGGTATTGATAAAGAGCCTTTGGGATAAGGTAGTTTTAAAATTTAAAAGAAATGGAAGCTTTTGGAAATGTGGATTTTTCTTGTGTTTGTATATGACTGGCTTATGAGCCTGTAACCCTTGGTTTGGGTATGTTTGTTTTGGGTGTTTCATTCTTGTTTCTCAGAGTATTCCACCATGAAAGGTCTTTAGTATAACCATAGAGTCATGACCATTTCCAGTTCCTTTTATGTTTTTCTAGTTTATCAAGGTAAATGAAGATTTTTGGGAGAGTTTTGAGGTTTTTGATATAGAGTGTGCATTATGGTTTTTTGGAACTCTTTATTTCGTTAAATTTAGTGCTCTTTTGGTTTTAATGGAGGGTAGATATTTGGATCAATAGAGGTTTAATGACTCTTTGTTGTTGGATTTTGGGGTGTAGTTGGTGGTGGTCGTATTTTGGGAAGGTTCCCCATCCAGCAAGCGGGGTGTTCTAGAGGAACCTATTCCTGAATAAATCTCATTTTTCATTGCTGACTTTCAGTTCATCAGACAGTTCTCTTTTGTGCCACCAGTGTGGCTAGTTTAGGCATTCAAAGTAATTTGTTTGCATCCCTCCAATGTTTTTTCATTATTGTGGTCATTCCTTTTGTTAGGATATGTTCTGTAAAAATTGTCCTTTGGAGAAAAATCTTGATTGGGGGTGCTATTACCAGACATTGAGGCGTAAGATGTTTTGGCCATCAGATCCGTAGCATAAGGTCTTGGGGTGAAACTCACACAATGTAAATATTTTCCGACGGTGTGAGGGACCGTGGTCTAGTTCTTGTTTTCTATGTTGAGATAGAAGTATATGATGTTCTTTTGTCATCATTTCCCATATGGTTTAGGTTCATCATTTCATTGTGAAGGTGTGATAGATATATTCTTCTATGATAAAAACAGTTCTCTTCAGTTGCATGGGGCTACTTGAGTCATTCATTCTTCATAAGAGTCGATCGACCATTGGAGTTGAGGTATTTTTACTAGTTTAGGGTTATTAGTTTGAGGATGTTTGGGTTCTGCAAAGTGGGTTGATAGTGTCTTGGGTCCACCGTTTAAATTGAGTTCCTATCAGAGTTTTCCCTAGTGTAGTGAAATTAGGTCAGTGTTGGGTATTGTTGATTATGGTAGATTTGTTATTCACCCTTGTTCAGGGTGTTGTTGGTTCTTATAGGTAATATTCTCATTCCGTCATTCTGGTATACAGGGATGCACCAGGGTAGGTTTTCTACATTTGTTTTGTGGTGGTTTTTTTTTATTCCTGATAAGGTTGTTGGAAAGTTTGGGTTCAAAATTATTTTTTTAGATTCTGGTATGGTTGTTATTTGGATGGTGGAAATATTTGAGGGAGTTTGGGTGGGGAGTTCTTTTATTCCCCCCCCCCCCGTGGGTGGACTATTAGAATGTTCTGGTTTTTAAGTTAGTCTAGTTATGGTTGTGGGGAGAACCTTCATGTTTTCTAGCTTGTTTTCGGTTGTAGTTTCTCATAGGTCGGTCGAGTGAGAGTTAGGAGGAAATAAATTGCCACCCGTAAAATTACTCACTTCTTTTGGTTTTATTGGGAATGGACTCTACTCTTGACCAACATTCAGCTTGGTAAATTTTTATGTGCATAATTATTTATGGCGGAGGTAATTGTCACACCCCAACCTAGTAGATTTATTGTTTTAATTTTTTTTTATTATTTTGAGTTGCAGATGCTTTTTCACTTTTGTGCGGTAAGCCTGCATGGTTAGGGGTAATTGTTCAATTCCTACGTAGATGCTCAAGTGAGTCTGAGTTATGGTGCGTGACATGGGTGCAGTTTATAAAAATGTGTGATAAGAATAAAACATGACCATGTAAGTGGGTAGTGCCAGGTGTCATGGTTCAGGTATAGTTTTCAATCACACATTTGACTGCAAGAGGAATGCACAGTGCCCTGTATTCAAAATAAATAAATAAATTATTTAATTGTGAATGAAATAAAATAAAGGAAGAAAAATTAAATACAATAAATGTTTAGAAAATTGTTAATAGTAATGATTTCAATAATATGTTTTTTAATAATATTATTATTCTTATTACAATTATTGTAATAATATTATTATTCTTATTATTCTTATTGTCATAAATATTTTTATTCCTATTAATATTATTTTAATAATTATAATTATTATTAAAAGAAAATGATAAAGTGTAGGAAAAACCTAGGGGCGTGTTTCCCCCCCTTCTGGATCACTATCCCCCACCCACTATTTCTTTACAAGTGCACCAAGACACCTTCAAACCTACGCTCATTATCACATCCATGTGCGTAGCACCACCTAGTTGCTCACTTTTTCATGAATCAAACCCCCTTCTACCAACTCTTGAATATGCACGTTTGAGCCCTCTGATTTTGTTCCCTCTAGATCGTCGACGGCTATCCCCACTTCCCCCACTGGCCAGTCTCCCTTTCCTGGCACTGTTTCTATCCAACGGTGACCCCCCTACTCTTCCCTACTCTACCTTGTCCGAAAACCCAGCCTTCGATTAAATTCTTCTTCAATTTTGGGGATTTATATTCAATTAACAAAACTCTAATGTCATAGGATGAGTTCGCATTCTTTCCTCATTGTGTAGGTTATGTTTTCGGTCAGTGAGGTCTCGATCTCTCTCCTTGAAGTTTTACTCCATCCCCACTTGATTTGAGGTAGGTGCTTCCAATTTTCTCCTTTCTAGACAACTCTATAGTCACATGGATGATTTAATTAATTTTAAAATTTTATTTTCAACTCTATTATGCACATAGGTAGATAGAAATGGTGTTTTCTTGTTTATTGAATTTTTTAAAAAATGGGTTTTAATTATCTTCATGTGAAATTACCTAGATTTTGGCATTGAGGTTGTTCAATTTTAAATTGTATTGTTCCTTTAAAGTGAAATTGGGGGTCCTTGTAAAATTCATAGCACTCATGTTGTTGTGGAAAGGTTTATTAGGTCATAAATTTGGTCTATATTGTATGGTTTTATAATGGTATGCTTTGTAAAATGTGTTAAATTGTTTAGGTAATAGATTAATGGTTTTAAAGGGGATGATTTTCTATTTTCTAGATTAGGTGGGTGGTTGGACATGGTTTTCAAGGAAATGGGTGTCTTATGGAAATGGTTTCCGAGTGTTTCATTGGTTTTTGGTGTGTCACTAGATGTTAGTACATCTATGGGTGCATAAGGTGCACACATGGTTGTGTCATCAAATGAAAGTAATTCCATAAGTGGGTGTTTTCGTGAATGATTGGTTTCATAAATGGTGCATGCGTTCCAAATGTTTTTTTGTCAATGATGTGGTTTCTAAAAATATTATTCAATGTGTTTCTCATGGTTTGGACCATTTGGACTTAAATAATTCTTTGGCGTGATTTTGGAAAATGTGTAAGGGCCCCTTTGGTAACTGTGATGTGTTTGGGTGTGTGTTTGGAAACTAAAGACCCATTTGACATTGTAAATATTAGAACGGTGATTGTGTAATGTTTTGGTAACATTTATAGTTATGATGAGCTAATGGCACGATATGAAATTTTAATCCAATAGGGGTGATCGAGTAAATATTTTTAAAGGATTTGATGTTTGATAAATGCATGTTTTTGTTTGGAACCCTTTTTGTTTTGTGAAATGTTTTAAATAGTTATATGTTATAATATATCAGTTGGTACCTTTGATGATATTATGTGAGTATATGATTAAGTATGTATGTATATATATTAATGGGGCACCTCTATTGGGGGATATCCCTTTATGGGATATCATATAGAGTGTGAGTGTTTGGGGTAGGTAAGTGCATTGGCGCTATGAATAGTGAGTCACACATGGAAGGGCCTCCCACTTACATAGTATTGGTACACAATGGGTTCCTGAGAGTCTTTTAGATAATCCAATAATTGTTGCTCACTTGCGTTGATTAGATGGGTTAGTACTCTGGGAGTTGAAGACCAACTGGGAGGGATGTTCCACTAGTGAGGCCTGGTTTGGGCAGCTAGTTTGTTATTGACTTAGGGACATAACTATACACCGACAGGTGGTTCTGACCCATGTACATCTAGAGGTCTTTAAGGTGTTTTTTGTATCGCTCATGGATATTATATATATCTAATTTTATACCTTTATTGAGTTTTTTCCAACATGTACTATTTATTTATTTCTCAGCCTAGTTTTTGACTTATTTGGTTTTTGTTTTGGTTTTGGTTTCAAAATGGTAATATTGTTTTCAAAATAAAGCAATGTCATGCATTAGATTTTAAAAATATAATGACCATGTTTATCTAATAAAAAGTGAAAACTCTATTTTATAACTATTTGGTGTTCAAACTGATGTTTATAGAGTGTTTCAGGAAATGAATCACTTGGACTTAGTGGTTTATTCTAGGCATCTCTACTGAGCATTTTTATGCTCACACCTATAATATCAATTTAGTTGTACGTTTTTTTCATGTTCAGGTTCCTGGTTCGGTTCCTCATAATAGAGAATCATTGGTCTTATGGTTAGAGGTCACATAGAGGTCACATGGATATCGTGGGGAGTAGTTTAGTTTTTCTTGTTTTTAGTTTCCAGACTATTTAGGTGTATATTGTATCTGATCATATTGATTATTTATTGAGATCTAGATATTTATTTTATGGTGTTTTTATACCTATTTATTTATTTAATTAGTCCAGGTTATTTTTTTGGGTTTAAATTGTTTCCACATGTATTTTTTGATTCCCGACACTAGTTTTCAGCCCGTGAGGAATGGGAATGCCCTTCGGGCCATGCTGCGGACCAGCTCAGGTGACCAGTTTAGGTACGACCTAGGTTGTTTTGTGACAATAAATCATCCAATTAAATGGGTTTCATAAACATGTAATCATATCTTATCTCATGGATAATGTTTCGTTTCATAATCATTTCATCGAAAGCATAACTCTTGAAAAGAACCAGGTTTCCAAATCATATAACCCATGGAAGAGAAACAAATTTCATAAGAATCATTCCATCAAAACATAAACCATTCAAGGAGTAATTTGAATGAAAAAATGGACCATTTCTTAGAAGGGATTGAGTAACATCAATAGATGTCATCTGAGATGGAAAATTACTTGGAAAGCTATTTTGAAAACATTTCTGGAGTAAAAAGTCCTTTATTTATTGAAAATGTCTCTTTATAAGATAAAAAAATTTAAAGTCATTTTCATGATTATAAATCAAATTCTAATAATGAACGCTTTGAAACAATTTTGGAAGAAAATTTCATAAAAAAATATAAATAGATCAACAAAACGTTTTGAAAATAATTTTCCTTGAAAACATAAAAAATAATCTTGAAAAACATTTAAAAGCCATTTATTTGAAGTTACTTTTTAAAAAAATTACTTATGAATTATCCTTTAAAACATGAATTGAAATCTTAAAATAATTTAGTGCGGGTAAATTCATAGATTTCATTTTAGGAAAAAAGAACATTCCATGTTTCACAATAAAAATGTTAGAAAAATTCCTCATTCGGAAAGAGACAAGATGATTCCATTGAAAACATTTCTAAAATAAAACGTGGAAAATTTTCATTTAATTATCATAGAATAATAGTATAATATTCATGGAAACGTTTTTTTAGAAAACATGGTTTTGAAGGAATAGAGATTTCTGATAGAAGAGTGGGTAAAGGTAGGCTTTCTTAAAAACACTTTCATAACTGTCTTCTAAACCAAAGAGTGGGAAAATGGAACCAATATATGAATATATCATGAATTACCATAGGAGAATAAAATTCATGGGAGTTCTTATGATATGGATCCTAATATTTTATCAAATTAATTGTAATCAGAATCAATATTGAAAAGCGGTGAGATTTATTTAATAAACTCTTACCACTTATTAAATTTGAATTATACTCCCCATGTAATAAAATGAAGCCAAATGAATCTTAAAATAACTTAAAATAATTATATTCAGGATATAACATTATAATGGAATTACATACAGTTCATGGAAAAATATAGGTGCATAACATGGTGTTAGGTCCATGATGTCAAATACCTTGACAAGGGGGTGAATCAGAGGGTGGAAGATTAAAAATTTCACCCGTTTGGATCTTGTTTCATTGTTAAAAAACACTCAATTATCTCTTTCCCCCAATAAAATATATAAATATATATAAAATCATCTTTTGGACACATCTATTTTTACTTGGTTCACCCACAATGGGCTACATCCAAGGAGTATACAATGATAAGGTGCCGATGTACCAAATTCACTAAGGCTCACTACCAATAATGAGTACAATGTCTAGCATATATCTTATTTTCCTAGGCTAACAACCTTTATAAGGTTTAGGGTATACTCACCACATTCCCAAGGTTCACTCCCAATTCCTCTTTCTCTGGATCACTGTAGGTGGAAAGGGTAACCGCCTTCCTCTTACTGAACTCACTACTCTGGAAGGGAATCCCCAGACAATTTAAAGACTTGTAGACCGAATATAGTTTATAAACATGTGGGTACCTTCATTTTCATAAATTCATGCATCCAACAAAATTGGTAGATTCTCTGTTGAAGTTCCATTTTCACCTGTAGATGAATTCTACCTTCCCAAATTTTGTTAGATACCAGAAAAATACATTCACAAACTGATTGTAAAGTATTTCAAACTCCCAAGTGTGTTTTGTTAACCACATTCCTCATCTGTGTACTATGTATTGGGAATCCTAAATAGTCCACTCAATTTTCATATATCTTCCTCTTCCCAGAACCTCTTTCACCACCACATACCACTTCCTTTATTCCGCCTCTGCAAATTGACCTTAGTCTGCGAACTATTCTCTGTTCGCGGACTGCCTTCGCTTCTGCGTACCGGATCTCCCCAGGCACATACCGAATGTTGAAATACCCTTCCCGCACACTGGATATTCCTCCTCCACATAACAATTTAACACATTCTTCGTGCTGGACCTCCTCATCCGTGTAATGGACTTCCTTTGATGGTTATGAATCCCTACAAACACCATTGGAAGAATTACTTCTGCGCGAACCACTTCAACTTTCACAAACCTCCCTTTGAAAACATCCTTCTGACTTTACCAAAATCCTAGATAAAAAATTCCTTCTCTAATAATATTCAATCTTCATAATAATTAGTGAGTTTAGCAATTCGTATGTAGGAAAAGATACATGCAAAATCCATTAATCCATGATTTTCCAAATCATTAATCCAATATTCACCACTTACTGATCCTTTTGTCACCGTGAACTGCAAGCCACCTGAAAAATATTTTTCCACGCTATACACATACCACCTTTTATCATGCATGGTCTATTTCATCCTCAGTCATCAAGACATATGCATACTGTACCACCTTCTATCGTGAACCTTTTTCAGTTTCACGAACAGCTGCAACGAACCGTTCTCGAGGCTCCGCGTACCGTTCTCAGAACATGGTACATAGTACATGAATAATGGTACACTGTTCTCATACATGGAATATTTTATTCAACATTATTCACACCATTAAAACCTATGATTTATTTTTTCATCTACTAACATCAAACTTCCGATATTGAGGCTCTAAATATTAACAAACACTGTGAAACTGTACTGCTATAAAAAACCTGTCTTTAGAAAACACCAACCATACTCAGTTGAGGTCATACATATTATTAAACAAACACAACCATACCCAAAATATACTAAGAGGAAACCTTGAGTTACATTTCCCAACCCATAGAATCTGTATCAAAGAAGGAAAATTTAGACAAGATTACCTTACCGATTTTTTGTCTTTTGGAGAATAAATCCCATGAAAGAAAATCATAAAATGGATATTTAAATAACTATAATTTTAAGTATAATAATCATATATTATATCCAAGGGATGTAAACACACAACAAAAAATGAATTTTTGGGGAATAAACTTGTATATCCTGGAAATAGAAAATGAGATGAAATTCTCTTACCATGTGTCTTGACTCTCATTGCACTCCTTCAATTCTTCTATATAATAAATATAAAATTATTATACATTTATAAAATAAAAATATTACTTCTTCTAATACCATATATGGTATTATTATGGCTTTATATTACCCTCTTTATTACAATTCTATGTTATGGCTTCATTTTGGGTAATATCTGCTTTGTTTTTCGCATGTGTTTTAATTTGTTATATTATTGTACTTTATAATTATATCAATATTTCCAGATTGAAAACCATAATTTTAATATAATTTATATTTATTATATTATTATTATTATAATCCATGTAATATTTTAGTATGAAACTGAATACACCGTTCATAGAGAGGGTAGGTCGTACAAACACATGGACATATTTTTTGTTTAATTGTCATGTTGAAATGTTGAATATATAAAAATCATATATATATATTTATATATTTAATTATTAAATTATATTTATTATATTATATATATAATATATATTTAAAAAAACTCATCTTTAATACATTCCATGTAGCGTATGAACGAATCACATTGCTTTCAGGGGGTGGTAGTCCATACTTCCTCAAACGAAATTATCATATGAACAAAAAATGAAAGTATAATGAGATATATTGTAATATAATTATATAAGATTACAGTTATAAAAATATAATATATAACATATGTGAACAATGTTTTCATTACAATGTCCTCAATGATAGATGACAATGGAAAATAAACAATCATCATTTAGTGAGGCGTTAGTTCACTATACACATAAACAATATATTAGATACACATTATATTGAAGTGTATATAAGTGTAGGGGGAGAGGGATATTGGGTAGTGGATTGGGAAGACCTTGGAATAATGTACATGGTTTTATAGATGTTATGAAGAGGTAGAGGTGGTATCCTTTTATAGAAAAGGGGAAGGACACACTTAGAATTTGTTTAAAACAAGTTAGGTGTACCAACATTCATACCTACGAAAATACATAATAAACCTCCCAAACTCAATAATGGAAGGTTAATAGACTAGTAATATCCAGAAAATGTATGTGGGATAAGTTTCTAGGTCATTTTTGGTCTTAAATATAAGGTTTAATACTATATTAACCCACTTTTTATTTTAACCGTTGTAAGGTGTTTTAATCAATTTCACAAATCTTTTTGGTAAACAACAAAATTTACCTTATTATAAAAAATAAATAATTCTGATTCAAATTATGGAATCCATATTGTCAAATCCTATACCCATAAGTGGTTGAAATTAATTTAAAATTAATCTCATTGACGGGATATCACTGTGGGTTTTTAAAGTAAAAATGTCCAAACTTTCGCTAAGTTTTTATACACAATTTCAAAGTGAAATTGATTCCAATGAACTAAATTATATTAAATGATAAAAATATAATATAATTAAACTTTTAAATCAAAATAAAATATAATTTATCCCTATAAATATATTATATGAAAAGGTAATTTTGAATTAAAATCCAGTATTTTCACTATTCATCCAAAAATGAAGTTTCTCAGAAAAATCCTAAAAATTCACTCTAATATAATTTAAAAATTCTAAAATATAAAATAAAGTTTATTTTAAAAAATAATATTTATAAATGTGGCTAAAATTAAATATATTATTTTTCACAGAAAAACATTAAAAGTAGCTTATTTGGGAAAATAGTATTTTTAAACTTATAAGAACATTACCAAAAATAAAATCTGTCATAATCAGTATGTTTTATTTCTATAAAACCATTATAATAAGAATTTGAGTATTAGTTATTACTATTCATTTTACTATGTCTAATGGTTGTTTAATAATTATCACATTTAAATAATGATAACAATAAAATAAGGCTTCATAGAATCTCTATGATTCGGGTAGTATACGCCAAGTTGGTTTTACATGTAGTGAAAGACAAGTCAATTTCTTGTGAAAGGAATGTTTGAATTAGAAATTTAATTTTAAAAAAGTATTTTCAGTGTTTTGTGAAATAAAAATATCAAATGATTAAATTATTTCAGGAAAGGACATTAAAATCTTAGGTTGTAACATAACCCTGCAAGGGGTTTTGTATGCACGTGAAACATCTTATGTAGATGATATGAAGATCGATAAAAAAAATCATTGGAGCTTAGTGTTACTTGGATGCATTTACTTCTTAGATTGGTCAAGACTAGGTGATTAGGAGCTGAAATCGTTCAATTTTTCTCTTATTAAAGTTGTAGTTAGGTTGGGATTTAATTTCTCATTGGATGTGTATTTCTCCCCATTTTTCCATATTGGATTATTACTATTTCACTCTGATGTATTCCCTATATTTTTTTTCATGCATGGTTTTACTCTTGATATTGAAGTTAATATTATATTTCACTTCAATGTTTCATGGAGATGGTTGGTTGCATGCATATTGGTACATTAGGCTAAGGTCTTTAATTTTAGTTATTACATCTTAGTGTTTGTTTACAACCCCTAGTCTATTAATGGAAGTTTTGAAGTCTGGGTGGATCATCCTTCTACCAGTCATACATGCTCTGATGGGTCAGTTTGTTATTAAGTAGACATGTATTGGATGAGGAAATTCATTTATCTATTTGAATTTAAGGACTGATATCTTTTATTTCAAGTGTCTATTGAGAATAATGACAATTTTGGTATTGAAGAACATGCCCATAATTTTTCTTCTAATATTTTTTCAGAGATTGACTTGTTGAAAGAATAATTTTGATAGTTTAAATCTGACCTTATGAATTCAAAGGAAGAGTTAAAGTCATTGGTATAAAATTTTGTGTTTGAGTGTGATTTCGTGGTTTTGGAATATCAAACTATTTCAAAATATTATTTTGATGACCTAAAAGAGTTGATGAAGGGTCAATCAGAGATGATGAAAAATATACCTTTTGATCTCTTAGATGTTTCTTTACCAATGAATAAATAAACAAAATCTATTAAAAACGATTTAAAGGATATTACTTATTTTTTGTATATGGTTAATGAAAAACATTCTTTACTGAAATTGATATAGTATCCCAAGATAAACATCACAATATAAAGAGGGTATTGATCTCTAAAATTAAATATATGATGTTTGATGAATGGAAGAGTCTTCATGGAATGGCGAAAAATCTTTTTGAGCCTGTCTCCATTGAAGAATACACCTTTTTTTCTTTAAAGGATGGTCTTCTGATCAATCATGATGAATCCAGATGTATTTTTAATTTTTTGAAGGAATGGTAAATTCCATTGACTGGTAACTTCAAATGTTTGGATAATAATCCTAATGTAATTTCAGATAGTTTTGATATTCTGGTTGTCTTAGAATTCAAATTTTAATCAACTTCAAAATTGAATGACAATGACGGAATTGAGACTTTCAATATGATAAAGGAAAATAAATTATTTTCTATAGAGTTAAATAGGTTTAGCCTGATTGTAATCCATATCATATTCCTAATTATTAGTAGGAAATATTGAGTAATGTTTTAGAGGGTGAATTACCCCTTACAATAATGAGAGGCAGAGACATTCTTTTATAGATGGATAATTTATACTACAAGGTGGGATATTCTGATGTGTGACTCAGATATAACCATTTTAATAAATTGGGGTTCAACACTCCCCCCAAGCTGGACATGGCCTGCTCGGACCAAGAGTCCCAAAAAAAGAAAAATGATATCAAAAAAGACCATATACACTCCCCCTCATAATTGTCCACAGAGCCTGTGAATTCCCAGTTTGGTGGTGAGAGAGTCCTCATGATCTCTTATGAGGGCTTTTGTGAAAATGTCTACAAGATGATACACCATCAAAATATAGTTGAAACAGATATGGTTCTACTCGACAATATGGAGAAGAATGTGGATGTCCAACTCGATATGCTTCATATGTTCTTGGAAGGAGGGATTCAATGAAATCTTTGTGGCCACCAGATTTTCATGCTAGGTATGAGAAGATGTCGATGGTGGTAATCCAAACAAGTGGTGGAGATGAAGAATCCAGAGGGTCTTAGTGGTGACTATGGTCATGGACTTGTATTTAGCATCCATAATAGATCTGGATATGATTTCTACGTATTTTTTCACCATGAGATGAGGTTACCAGCTAAGAAGATGAAAAATAAAGAAGTAGACTTGTGGGTGGAAAGGAAACTAGCATAGTCTGCATCGCAGAGGGCCTCAACATCCAAATGTGCATGATTTGAGTACCAAAAACCAAAGGCATGGTCTTTATTGATGTATTTGGGAATGTAGAGGACATCATCCCACTAAGATATGGTCAGATGATCCATTAAGTGGATCTCTTTTCCAATAGCTCAAACAATGTATGGTCGTGTCATGGTGACATAATTGAGTTTTTCCACCAAACAGTGTTATCTATATGGGCGATGGAAGAGTGTCATGTCGGACTAGATAGAGTGTTCCCTAGGCTTAGGAGGAGTGTTCAGGGAAGTTTCCAAGCTCAATCTCACATCCTACATGATATCAATGGAATATTTTAGTTGGAAGAGAAATATGGTGCCCTCAGAATGGGAGACCTTGATTTTAAGGAAGTATGTGTGAGGACCAAGGTCATTCGTGTGGAAGTGGTGGTGACGGTGGCCCTTGAGTTGGGTGATTCTAGTGGAGTATCTCCTTGAGATGATTATATCATCAGCATATACCACCAGAAAGATGAAACTATTGGATGTCCTATGGTAGAAGATGGTGTGGACCTTCATATTGCGATAGAGGCCAAAGGTGGTGCCGCAAAAGCTGAAGTGGACAAACCAAGAATGATGAGACTACTTGAGGCCATATATAGATTTACGGAGTCGACATACATGGGATTCGTCTCTAGAGGAATAAAATATTGGGGGATACTATAGAGATACTTCTTCGTCAAGAAAGTCATGTATAAAGGAATTCATAACATCCAGTTGATGAATTTTTTAGTGCTGATGAGTTGAAGAAATTTGCATAAGCAAACAGAGACCATCTTGGAAACAATAGAAAAGGTCTCAAAATAGTCAATATCATATGTCTATGAAAATCCCTTCTCTATAAGTTGGGATTTTTGGGGATGGAGAGTGTCATCAGCATTGAGCTAGACCATATAATTTCATTTGTAGCCGACTGTCTACTTTCCTACTGGAAGGGGGACCCGATCCCAAGTATGATTGTCATCTAGATTCTTTAGTTCATCAAACATTACCTGGAGCCACCCATGGTGAGTTTCAGAAATTCCAACCTTTTGGGGAATAGATATTGTCTACAGAGATGAAAACCCATTGTATAAAGATGAAAGAGAGAAGTTGTCTGGAAATGGAAAGTACCTTTCTTGTGTGCAAAATGCAAGTTGTCTGATGCTGGGGTAGGAGCATTATATGAAGCAAGGATGATGGTGTCCTTAGTCTAGACATGGGGAAGAGTCTATGGGTGATAGGAAATAAATTGTCCCAAAGGGGTATCAGTAGGGGAGAAACCAGAGGAGGGTGAATAAGGATAGGAAGGCACTCATTGATGGCAGTTTCAGGATAGGGATATCAAAGGGAAAATAGAGCACTCTCAATAAAAAATATGTTTGTGTTGTTGATACACCACCATATGTATAGAGATAAGAAGTGGTAGCCACGCTGAGTGCATGAATATCTGAGGAAAATTCAGCATATGGATTTAGTATAGAGGTTGGGATGAGTGTTACAAATATAACAGAGTCATTCGAACACACGAATATTTAGTGATTAAAGAGTGAAAGAGAGGAACAATGTTTGAGAAGCAGTATACCCTTAATGGATAGATGATGGAAGGTGATTGTTGAGGTGTGTGTAGGAGGAATGTATAGCTCTTGAATCCAAAAAATCAAGTACACAATTATTAAAGAACAAAATGATACGTTGATTGATTCAAGGATCACCTAGTGTGGGAAATTATAGAGAATAGAGTTGACACTGACCTATTCTATAACCTCCCTAACCATGATGATGAACTCCTACATGGATACAATCTTATAGTTGGGGATGAGAAATAACTTAAGAATATTCATTGCCTACCATATCTTCTCTCTAATGGTCCCAACATAGATCATCCAAATGTTTTAAACTCCTATGAAATTTAATAAATGGAGGAATATGATTTGAAATTCCTTGCATACAATTCATAATAAAAAATTTGTGTACTCTTACAACTGAGGACCTAAAACTTTATAAAAAAACATGTGTTTGATCTTTGGGAACAGGCCTGAGAGTTTTCACCCTTGTAGAAATGAGGGGGTGAGTTCTTGGACCTACCCTGACCTGATAAAAAAATCAAATGTCTACAAAACATCAAATCCCAAACTAGATCATTGATTTGAGATAAATTATGACGACTCCCCTCTCATAATGACACCATTCCGACCAGTGTCTTCTCGAAAACCTATTCTCTATAAAACATCTCAAGATATGATGACAACATAAAAGAGGTGAACTCTCACTAGATATTTTGACGAAAATACTCCTCACCATGACTCACCAAACAATCCTTATCTTAAAATAGTTTAGAATCATATTGAAGATGTTTGTTGAAATGGATCCCAAAATCCCACACAGGAACTACAATATTGAAGGGTAAGAAACTCTTGGCGACTAGCCACCATCATGGTCAATGAATGAAAATCTTCTCAAAACTGGCTCCATAATATATCCCAAGAGACTCCCAACTACTAGTGATCCGCATGGAACAAGATCCACCAATATTTCAATGCTATATGAAACATCGTCAGACCCAAAGATACCTAGAGCTCCTTTTACAAATGGATTGAACTAAAAGTTATCTCAACCTCCTTGAACTCAAACATTGAGACTGAGTCCAAAATAGAGACTTGATACTTTTGTAGACTATATCTATAAAACCCTTGGAGTGTCCTTCTCCAGGTGTCTTCATTGTCGAACTCTACTCTATCACGATTTCTAGCACATCCTCCTGAACATCTTTGGCACAAAACATAAAAGGTTTTCAACTGGGATCCATGATTGCAATATGACAAATGGTTAGAGAATCATAAACCAAAAATATTTAATACATAAAATTAATTAATTAATTATTATATTTTATTATTTTAACGATTTACATATCCCATGGTCTACCTATTTCAAACATGGTCTCAAAAAAGAATGATTCATGATCCTTTCCAAGGTCCCTATCCTTCATCAAACATCAATTTTCTTAGTAGGTTTAATAAACATAAATGTCCATTCATTATATCATATTTACCCTAAATAACCATGTCATAGCTAGTATACAATGGTTACATAACTTACTAATCTTATATCACACAATTTCTTTACCAACCCATGTTGTCTCCACACATTTATAACTCTAAAATCCATCATATATGTCAACCAAAACCTCTAATACCACTATGTCATGAACCCCTCCCCCATAAGAGTAACCCTCATGGGTAGTAAATGAGAGAATGAGGATAGTGACTATTCAAGTCCCGCCTCTAGTAGGCCCCGAGTAGGCAACTAGCACCGAGGGTATATAATACATACATATGGGAGGAATTACCCTCTAAAAGAACATATATAAAAGGTAGATAAGTTAGTTACACCAATACATTCTAGTCTAGATAGATATAAATCATTATTGTATACATATAATGTCAAAAATGTCTAAAAATACTTGTATGGAAAAATTAATGTTCCAAAAGGAAAACCCAGAAATGGCTTATAAAACCCAAATAGATCATGAAAAATCAGGATGTATTAATTTCCTTCCTGATCTCAAACATGATCCTACTGAAATTAAAAATATTTTATATATACATAAGGTGATAAAAAAATTTATAATTAGTATGATCCTCCTTAGAGCCTCTTGTGAAAAAGATAAAATAATAATATTAAATCCCAGTGAACAATAAGTGTATCTAATTCATCAGATAAAAATGTACACTATGTTTCTAGACCCTAAATGGATATCTCACACTTAACACATACAAGATATAGTATTTTATAGAAATAAAACAAAAAGGATACCAATCTATTTCCACCATTGGGTTTCTATTCTCCACCAATATCATATGTCCCAATCCATCTCTCTCCAACTGTAAGTTAGTTCATAAACACCTAGGCTATGTATCAAAACATGCATCTCATACATCACATCAGCTCATCAACTCATCATCGCATGCCACTTCTTTATATAGTAAAATTTTAGTTTCTAATATCCACCAAAACTTGTATGGAATATATTATACATCAGGAATTATACCTCAAGCCATCAAAACCAATGCACCATATAATATACCTCAATCCATCAAAATGGATACATACCTATAGCAGTCCATGTATAATATGTCTTGAGGTACATGTTTGTATAATAACCACAAGAAATTACACACCTATAAATACATATATAGGGAACTAAAAACCATGAATACAAGCATATAATACTTCTCAGACAAGAGATATGAACCAAAGGGGGTAGTCATCTATCCATCCTCATCACTAGGATGTCGGGGAAAACACCCTGCCTGATGCCACTCGGTGTCGGTCACCCTACATACACGGATGGGGTAGTGTATAAAATCACAAATCACACATTATATAATATATATAAAATCCACAGTATGGGAATTATACTATTCCTAATCTCAACCACAACTATCATCACTCGGACACCTGGCTACCATTACTAGGGATTATATATCTTATAAGCATAAAATAATTTTTTGATATATATTTAAATTAGTTGATTAATATTTGTAGTTATCCTTTGATTAAATAATTAATTATCCATTAATTAAATTTTTTCCAAATTATATTAAATTAACCATTTGAGTGAAGTCCATACCCTCCAAAAATAATCCAAACTGAGTCTAGGGTTTCTCAATTGTAACATTAGTATTTTCATTCCAGCAAGAACCAACCCCATTAGTTAAAAATTTATTAATCACTTACTATTCCATTATTCTTGGTACTCTAGGAATCATCCTAAGCTACTATTAATATAAGCATAACCAAGCACATCTAGCTACATCATGCGATGGGGAAAGGAATGTAAATAAACAAGCAACTCAACCATATGACCTTTTAAACATATTCGGTGAGAAAGAGACCATGATATTTAACATCAAAATGGTTAAACCTAGCTTCAACTCATTCTATAATTTCAATAATTTACCCAAAACCATCATGAATATCATCATGCATCTCACTATCACAAGCATCAACTGCAACCACAACATTGATACACCCCACCCATATATCATCAGACATCCCAAGGATACATAATATCATATTGAATGTCTCACATATAGAGAAAACATAAATCAGAAAAACAACCACGAAGGTCAATAATGAAATTTGCTCTTAAAATATTTTGTTTCACCTTTATATAAAAACAAGCTCACTCGAACCCAAACACAAGCTATTCATACTTTATAAGAAAACAAGAAAATGTCTACCCAAACTATTATTTTTAACAACCAACACGTTCTCAGTCCACATTGAATTAAAAATATTAATTTAACATAGGTTCCAACTACATGTAACCTCAGGTATCAGCTATAATGATCTATCAAATTACTTAAATATGGTTTATATCATTTTAAAGCATCAAAAAATTTAATGAAAATAGCTCTCATTATCATGAATTCAATCCTTAATCTCTTCAAAAAAATTCCAACTTAATTATCCTAACCCAATTCCATTAACACATGGAGAATCATATTAAATTAAATATTCATTCTACATCATTTCTATTAACACCAAATTAAAATAATCTAGGATTTCATAAAAATGAGTCTTTAATTAATTAACCAAAAAATAAATCATATTTTAATGTTCTTTATCCGATTTCTTCAATTTAATCATTCTAAACAAACCATAACCACATTCTAAACAATGGGTAATATAGAAAAAAATATTAGTCCAACCAAGAGGCAAACCATTATCAAGATGGACAAAATCACCATGAGATATATATAACCATAAAAAAATATAATTCTTTAACCTAGTTTAATATTTATTATGTTAATTACACCTTTATCCAAAGGACTAAACCAATGTAAATTTTTGATTTAATATAAATAAATAGGGGAAGAAATTAATTCCCAACCTCAAACTTATGATTTTCTTGAAATAGTAGTAGAATTCAAATATATATCTCCTATAATTTTTCCTAAGAGGAATCTACAATATCCAAAGTATGTCACACCAGGAACACACCAGAAAATTAAAATCAAAACTCCATTACAATTGTAGAGATCAAATTATAAATCATATAAAGATGAGTAAGAGGAAAAAAGATCAAATGGAGGACAAACCTTATGAAATGAGGAAAACCCTGTCTCAGATAACCACAGATTGATCTCCCAAATTTGGGGATTAATAATGATCAAAAGGGGATTCAAATGAATTTTAAAATAACTATAGTGTTTCTAGGGTTTGAGTGGAATATATGGGGGAAAAGAAGGTCAAGGGACTGGGGTATTTATAAGAATTCTGAAATTTATAAGACCATAATGTAGCCCCTAGGACCATGTCATAGAACAACCTAACACAAGGTATACTATGGAATAAGATAAGGGAAAATATCAAAACCCCCTTAGTAAAATATTATCTTTGAGGAACATGATCTAGTTCAATCTAGGTCTTATTTTCTTGGGAAGAGGGACTACGAAGTGTCTTACCACCAATAGTGCAACAACCCCGATTTAGAAGAACTATCCAAAATCCCTTTAACACTAACTCTTTACCCTACCCCACAAGGATGGGCCTAAGTTTGTTCCTACCACCATAGTGAATACAATCCCATTTTTGATGTAGCTCTAAAATCCCATCACATGGGACCCTATACCCTGGAAAAGAGACCACATTGCAACCATGTTGAAATTTGTTGTTTCTCCTCAAGGTGCTTTTTTTCATCCATAAACTCCATGGAACAAACACTTATTAATTAATCTTAAATTCCTTTACATCACATTAAAATAACTAAAAACTCATTGTAACCTTCTACAGGAACCTCTAATGCCCAAACATCATAATTGAAAGGAAAAGTACTACTTTCTACATTACACATCACCAAATTTAATCATTAATGAACATTCTATCTGATGGAACTTGTAATCATCCTTGTACAAAAATACGAAATTCCACATCACACTCTGACCAATAGCCTTAGTATGATGGAATTCAGCTGATTACCTTGTACCAGTTGACTCTTTCTGATAACATTTGTAACTCAACAATGTTATGTGGTTTATATTATAATTTTTTAAGTGTTTATATTGAATAAAAAATACAAAACAATAATAAAGTCTTCTTATAAATAGTATAACATTTTCTTAACACATCTAGATTCATTAAAACACCTCAGAAAACTATTTCCCCTAAAATATCCTCCTTGGGATTGTTTTAGAAACCAATGGACATAAATCACTGAGACATTAAAGATATAGAAATGGGCCACTTATCAAACAATTCAAAGCTTAGGTGAGAAAATTCAATGTCAGAAATAAGAATCATTGAATAAAAATACCATGATTTCCTTAAGTATTGATTCAATTAAATTTTATTAAAAACTACTCAAACTTATTCATTTTTTTAAAAAAATTCTTCTATCCACTTCAAAAAACTGTTAAAAAGTTTCACATATGGTGAAATCACACAATAACCCATTTCAGAAGTCCCCCTAAATATATGATCTTTCACAAAATGTAAACCACATTCCGAGGGATATATTTATGTTATATATCCCTCCTATAGAATAAGCTAACAAAATAAAATATTAATGAGGGTAAATATATCTCAAGTATTATCCATGAATATAGTGAGGTTGTACACCCATGATCTACCTCAACTAATGAAATGTTTCTTTCGACAATGGTTTAGTAATGATATTAGAAATTTTCACAACTATTGGCACCAATTAAAGATTTAGTTTATTACTTTCAACATAATATTTGATAAAGTGATATTTAATATAACTGTGAATAGAATAAGAATGGTTCACTACATTCTGAGTGATATTTATATCACTTTGATTATCCTAACCCAATAAAAGTTGAAAAATTACAACAATTAAGAAATCACCTAACTATGTCATCATACAAATCAAACATTTTATTACTTGAGTGGTAGATACATACTCATATTCATCTATGATTAGGATCACGGAATTTCGTTTCTATTTATTCTAAGTCACACATTTCCCCCTAATAAAAAAATCCACCTAATTTGGGACATCTATCATCAAAATAACGTACCCAATCTATATCTGTATAACCAAATAAATTAGTATTTTATATGATCTCCAACTTGATTCCAAAATCCATTATGTCTTTGATATATATGTGAATTAATTTTCTATATATAAAATGAGATTACTTTAGAAAACTTTGATTCATGGAAGATAATGTAACAACATACACTATATCGTTAAATTAAGTATTTAGGCATTGAAAAATTCCAACCAACATTATAAACCCTTTAGGATAAACCTAATTTCCATCCAAATATATTGAATACATAGTTCCCCATGAAATTGGTTTGAAAAAATAATTTAAATATTCCATTACAAACAACATTATATGTTCCTTATAATATTGATCATGAGATAAAAAATTTTAATTATTCTTTTGAGATATTTTTATGCCAGGAAATAATTTTGTTTCACCTATAATATGAATTTCAAATAACTTCTTCATATCTTTAGAGAACTCTACACATATTTCATTATAATTCCATGAAAATATGATGTCCTAAATATAAATATTTACAATGAGGTAAACCTATTTATTTTTTTATGAAGATGTTAGTCCTAAATCTTCCTTTAATTGAAATCAACTTCCTTTATAAAGTATCTAATTTTGAATATAAAGATCTCAGATCCCTCTTCACCACAATCAAATACATTTTCTACTTGAACCCATAACATTAATCTTGAACAAGCACAAATCCATATGGTTGTTCAATTTAATCTTCTTCACAGATCTACCCATTAAGGAAATAAAACTCGACTTCCATATAGAATATATAATATTTAATTTGTACAGTTATATCAAGAATGGATATGATAGTCTTAATCCATTCTACTAGTGAAAATGTTTTACCAAGATCAACTCATTCAATTTGTGAGTAACATTTTCAAACATGTGATACATTGTTTCTTATCACATCACCCTTTTCCTTCAACTTTTGTTGAAACACCCACATTGTAGAAATGATGTTTTCATTTCTAGTTTTGTAATAAGTTCCCATGAATCATTATTCTTTATTTGATCCATATCTTCAATAATGGAATCAATCCACACTTTATTCTCTAATGCTTCTTCAATATCTTTTGTCTCTACCTATGAATATAAATAGCTATGAAAAACTGACCTCAATGTTATTTTATCTGAACCTATTGTCATTGATATCAAATTGAGTGTTGGACTTCCAATAACATTATTAGCCTAGTATGAGAATATTGAGATGGTTCTTCATTACCTAATATAGATGAGTTATAATGTCTAACTCATACTTATTTTGTATAATTACCCATATCATGAACATTTATATGCTTTTTATCTAAAATGACTTCATCTCCACTTTCTATCATTCTATTTATGAAACTTTATTATCATATTATTCTCAAAACATCACATATATAAATTAAATAATCTTTAATTTCCCTTTATTATAACACCCATATCCTCTAATATTGTGAGGGTATCCAACAAATCTTCCATCAACACCTCTATGGTCAAACATCTCAATATTATCATCTTTATCTTTGATAATGATGGGACTGCCAAATAACATTATATTTTTAAAACAAGGGGTTTATTTGTAATAAAGTTTGAATGTATTAATAATGGAATTTGGCCATTGAAAAAATCGATTTTTAATATGAAATTATACTCTAAAGCTTGTCTCCAAAATTAACAAGAATTATCATGTTCAAATAATATAGTTCATTTCATCTCCACCTAAATTATATTTATTCTTTTTGTAAAACCATTCTACTATGGTGTTTATGGGGAACTAAATTCCTGATATATTTATGAACTTTTCAGGAAAATATCTAAACATTCCATTTTTGTATTAGACACCATTATTAGTTTCCATATTCTTAAAAGATATCCACATTCCTTCCATAACTTCTATTAAAACTCAAAAACATTTTTAGTGCCTCAGAAATATGTTTCAAAAAAATAATACATTTAATGTCAGTAAAATAACCAATAAAGTAAATAATTTAGTTATATCCATTTTTTGAATTATTTCTAATTGGATTAAATATATAAGAATAAATTATCTCTAAGGGATGAGCTGAATGTATCTCAATATTCTTATGTACTGAGTTTGTAATATTTAATTTGTGGAATATCGAACTTCAATAGTCTATTTATCTAATTATGTCATGATTATAAATAAATAATTTCTCTATTTTTCAACTTTCGCATGTTCCCCTAACACATATACCCCAACCTCTTATTCAATATTTTCTATTCTTCCATCATGCATAGAATAAAAATCTCTTCACATCACAAATATAAAACATGTTTCCCTGGGTTTGTTTTAATTTTTTTAAAATTTTCCATCTTCAATCCATTTGAATAAAAAAAATATCTTCTAAAAAACTTTATTTCCTTAATGATAAATATATTGTAACACCAATTCATCAATAATAGTAAGATTTTCTCTTTTTATGGAAAAAATAACACAATACACATAGTTTTATTCATGAATTTGATTAAAACCTAAATTCAAAAATTTCATGAATTTATATTGATTAATTTAATTTAATTTTTGAAATCGTAATATTAAAATTAAATTAGGATAATTTTGTTTGGTTATTATTGAAATGATTGATTTTTCAGTGAATTGTGAAAGATACCCATTTTCAAATACATTAATTTCATTTTAAATAAATTAATTTAAAATAAAAATTATATTATAGATTTTTTTAATGTTTCATATGTTATATTTAATTTATAATAATAATATTTGGATCAATAATTTTCAGGAAACTGTTATAAGATAATTATTATACTAAAAAATCATGTTTGAAAAACGTTTTTTTCATTTTATTTGATTAATTTTATAAAAAATAATTTTCTAAACATCTATAAATTTATTCATGAAGAATTTATATCATATTTAGAATCATTAGGTTAAAATTTGGTAGATATAATCCTTTTACTTTTAGGCATTATGAATACTATTCATTATAAGATTTATCACAAGTAAAGGATAAATAAGGTAATTAATATTAGAAATAATGTGATAGGGAATTAAAAATAAAAAAAACATTACATTATCCTATTGGATGGTTATATTTTATGCATATCCATCCATTTTTAGAAAATATTTAATCTTTTTTCGAAACCTATTTGGTTTTTACCATTATAATATTTAAGTGATAAATAATGAAAAAATGTCATTTTTATTATTTTAGTATCTATAATAATTTGGGATTGGGATAAATATAAATTTTGTTATTAAATATTATTTAAAATTTTAATGATTTTTTTAACCGTAATTTATTTTAAAATTTCAGTGTCTAAATAATTATCTTAAACATTTGCACATCACCGACACAATATTTATTTAATCAATAAAAATATAAAATATATTATTATAAATGTATTAAAAGTAAATAAATTGGACTAATTATTATTTTAATATAATTTTAGAGATACATATGACATTTTAGGGATGTTTTAAAGTATTATATTTGAACTAACTATTTTTCATTATGTACTTAATGTCAAATTAAATGAATAGAGTCAAAATAACATTTATGATATTTTATAATATAAAATATATTATTTTATTATTTAAACATGTAAAAATATTTTCGTAAGCCAAATATATGGTATATAGTTTCAGAAAGAAACTTTGTTCCATTTATGGGTTGTTTTTTGTTTTATTGTAACATTAAAGACCGTTAAAAGGAAAATAACTTTAATATTGTAGTAATTCTCAAATGGGGTAGAAGGGGTTTAAAAATAAAATATAAGTGTGAAAAAATTAAGAAAACTTGTACAAATTTTAATTTATGAGATTATTTAGACTCATCTTCATATTAGATTTTAGTTATACAAATTTGGAGCTATTTGGAATTAAAAAACAATTTATATTGATTTAATACTTTAAGAAATTACAAGGATTCCCCTATCTGCACTTATAAAGGGATAACCCTTATCTATTTTACTTAAACCACTATGAGAAACATAGATTGAACAAAACCTGAAAAATTCCCTTATAAAAATAATTATACTAGTTTTAGATGTTTTATAGCTTTTCAAATACCAAAACTAGACCCTTTAAGCAGTTATCAGAACGATGTCTATCGAAGAAGTAATCACCTTTACCAGCTCTCTCTAGTTTATTCCGACTTCTAATTCATATTAATGTGCAGTAACCATAATAAAATAATAAACACAATATCATAAATAAAACTATATGTTATTATTATTATGAGATAACCATATTCCATCTCTTTTTCCATTCTACGAAAAGAGAAAACACTACTCGAGCGTATGTACGACTAATCATCTCGACCTAGAAGTTTAATTCCTTTTTCATTACCAATTAATATGTAAGATTATAATGATACAAATAATGAAAATACATTAGATATTTATGAAATATATATACTTCTATAATTATAATATCATATATACCTTCTTACCATCCAATCTGCTGGAAAAAAATAACGTTGCTCGTGCGTACGTGTGGACTACCACCTCCTTGAAATGATAGGATCCATTATTCATTTTCACATTAAATTTATGTTTATAAGGATATATTTAATGAATATATAGGATATATAGGATATAAACATGATCCTTTAAAGGTTAACTATCATTTACCTTTCTTTTCTTCCAAAACAATGTTTAATTGTACGTACAACATACTATCTCCATGAATAGTGTAATTCATTTCTCTATCTCAAGATTTTATGGATAAATATATATATATATATTGAATATATATGATATTTATATAATGAATTACATTCTATATATAATTTAATAATTATGAATATACAAGGAATATAACTACTGAATCAAAACATATATGAAAAGTGAAGCAGTTAACATCCAAAATAGTGATAACAATAAAATATTGAAATAAATAATTTGATAAAAATATATAAATGATTAATATATGATATTATATATATTTATATGTTTCTGTTATGTAAGTATAATTAATCTAAATTTATTATAAATTTGGTTAAAATAACTAACGAGAAAAGGAAAATATGACGTAAGGGATTTCATCATATTTTCAATTTCATTGAGTCATATTTTGTAGAATGAACCTAATTTCTTTTTTTCTGTTTTATATTTTAATAAATAATACCTTCCATCCCATTAATGTTTTGAAATTATGGTTATTTAGGTTTTTGAGGAAAGTCTGGGGGGTTTAGAAGGGAAAAGTATGACATATATTGAAAATACAACTAAAGTGGTAGCTATGGAATTGATCATGGGGTTGTTACATAGGACTGGTAACTGTTTAATAATAGGGTTGAGTATAGAATAGTGAGTGATTGTGGTTGTTTGGTTCTACTTCCAATTAAAACATGGTTGTGGTATGGAGAATTTATTGTGGCGTAGTGGTATGCTGTTTATTCTTAGGGGTTCAAGAGTTTTAGGGATGTTTTTCCATGAATAAAAGATATGGAGTATCCCCATTCATAGTTATTGGGCCTTTCATCATAGTGATGTTGGCTACATTGTGGTCCTTTTTCCCATTTACTAGGGGTTTGGGGCGTTGTTTCCTTGGATTCATCATGGGGTCTTCCCTATTTTTCATATATGTGGTGTGGATATATCCATGGATATCAGAGAAACATGGGATATTAGTTATAAGACATAGTGATGTGTCTTACACTGTAGTCCCTTTTGTTTTCATTAGCTCTATGGAATAGTCATAGAGGCCATGCCATAATCATATGTTTGCAGAATGTGTGTAAATTGTTAAATCAATACATACCTGATCACTTTTCCCATATTTCTCCCATTTCTTATGTGAACCATCTGTATTAAAAGGTCATATTTAAGCCCCATTTAAATGTATTTCAACCTCCGTCTTTTGAGATCAAATCATTGTGATTCTAATGAGTTCATCTATTCCTTTATTCATTTTCCCATATTTTCGTTTTAGTTCTTCATTTGGGAATGGTTACAGTCATATGAAATATCTATTTTTGATGTTTTTTGACAAGGGAAGTGTTTGGTTGTTGTTTTCTAGGATGGGATGAGTTTTATAATTTATTTTGGTGCTTGGTGGTGGCCACCCTTTTATTCCAACATTGTGTAGTAGACTAGAAATCTCCATGTGTGGTAGGAGATCATTCATTTTATGTCTCCTGTATCATGTAAGAGGGTTTATACACTCATTATCTTTTGGGAATACTTTTTTCATCAGATTTTTTAATGATGAATAATTAGTTTAATTCTAAATTTATGGGGAAGGGTTTTTAATGGTATGCTTTTACAAATTTTATTTTTATCAGTATTGTAATTTTATGTGCTTGATGCCTCACTGAAAATTATTGCCACCTGGGGATTTTTCTATATTGTGATGCTTTGAACCTAGACAAATGGTCGTGTGATTGTTTTTATCACCTTTAATGGAAATTAATAAACACTTATATTCGAATATTATATTAGTTTGACATGGGAAATTTTTATTGTGTGAGAATACCCCTCAAATAATGATTTGGAAGTGATAAAAATCCCATATCTAAATCGTAAAATTGATTTGTGAATGTGATGTGAAAAGTTTTTTTGTGTTTTTTTTATGATGTGGTGTCGATTTTTTGTGATGTGGTTATAGTATGGGGTGTTCATGTGTCATTGTGACATGGAGAGATGATGTTATGAGAAGTGGATTTGTTATGTGGTAGTTGGGGTATGGAAAATGGTTGTTACGTGAATTGTGATTGTAGCTATGAAAGGGGGGTGATATGGGATCATTGGCCTATGGATGATTGGATGTTTGTTTTTATGGTTTCGTGTTGTGGTATTCTCATGGGCTGTAATGTAATTAAATTTATATAATGACTTGAAATGGCATTGGTTGAAATAGCTAATGAACATTAAATTGAAATGGGAAGTATAAATTAAATGATTGTTTCTTAAGGTGAAATTAAATGTGATGGATTATAGATTTGATAAATGAATGGAATTGGTTCTTAAATGTTAAATATGGGATTTTATTGACCTTAAATGAATGTTTGATTATGGCATGCGGCTTGTTGTGTTTCATTGTTCCTTTTTTGTCGTTAATGATAATGGTGGTGTTGTGTGGTTCAGTCGTGATATTAGGAATTGGTTAGTGATTTTTAAATGAAAACATAGGATTGGATTCTATGTGGATTTATATATATTCCTTGTTTATTCATTTTTACTTCAATATTCACCTCATCCATGTACATAACCATGTACTGACACCCATAAATTAGGGGGGGTTCTTAACATCTAGACAGTGAGGTTGGATGGATGGATACCCCCTTTCCTACTATCTATTCTTCATAACATTTAAATTAACATGATATGATGAATTAAATTAAAAATTACATTATGGTGATGTTTTATAAGATGACTTGTGGAGGGGTTCATGCATGGTAGGTGGAGGGTACAAGTTCGATGTCCTTTATGTTCCTAATACCCTACTATTTTGGTTGTGATGGTGGTTTTGATGTGATGTGATGACCCATGTTTCTTTGGGTGAGATGTGACTCAATGTTTTGGGAAAGGTGTTTTGGGATGATATTTGGTGGCTAGTTTCATGTGGGTGTATGTAATGATGTGATGGACCAGGTGTGTTTAGGTACGGTTACAATACAAAGAAGATAAGAGAAACATGACATACCAAATTAGGGTGTTAAAGTGAAGAAATATAGGGAAAGTGGTATAAGGTACACTTTTATCAGTATCAATCCTAATATTATACTATTTTGGATGCATTATTTGGTGATCATTCATCGATGATGATGAGATTTGATAATTTACCAACATAGTTGTTGTTGGTTATATTATTTTCTCATAAGTTCATTAGTCTTGTATTTTTCACATGTGAATGAGAAACATGAGTATGACCATACCGAGTACTCTTGTATTATTACCCTATTTATATGAAAACAACTTTCATGTTTCCACGAGGAATTCATTGATCATTCGAGAAATTTTTATCTTAGGATTCAGAGTTGTTTCTATAAATAAAGATTTGGATGTGATGAAAATCACATATCTAAATCATAAAATTGATTTCTGAATGTGATGTGAAAAGTTTTTTTGTGTGTTTTTATGATGTGGTGTGGATTTTTTGTGATGTGGTTATAGTATGGGGTGGTCATGTGTCGTTGTGACATGGAGAGATGATGTTATGAGAAGTGGATTTGTTATGTGGTAGTTGGGGTATGGAAAATGGTTGTTTTGTGAATTGTGATTGTGGCTATGAAAGGGGGGGTGATATGGGATCATTGGCCTAAGGATGATGGGATGTCTGTTTTTATGGTTTCGTGTTGTGGTATTTTCATGGGTTGTAATGTAACTAAATTTAAATGAATACTTGAAATGGCATTGGTTGAAATAGCTAATGAACTTTAAATTGAAATGGGAAGTATAAATTAAATGATTGTTTCTTAAGGGGAAATTATATGTGATGGATGATAGATGTGATAAATGAATGGAATTGGTTCTTAAATGTTAAATATGGGATTTTATTGACCTTAAATGAATTTTGGAATGTGGCATGTGGCTTGTTTTGTTTCATTGTTCCTTTTTTGTCGTCAATGATAATGGTGGTGTTGTGTGGTTCAGTCGTGATATTATTAATTGGTTAGTGATTTGTAAATGAAAACATAGTATTGTATTCTATGTGGATTTATATATATTCCTTGTTTATTCATTTTTATTTCAATATTCACCTCATCCATGTACATAACCATGTACTGACACCCCTAAATTAGGGGGGGGGGGTTCCTAACATCTAGACAGTGGGGTTGGATGGATGGATACCCCATTTCCTACTATCTATTCTTCATAACATTGACATTAACATGATAGGATGAATTAAATTAAAAATTCCATTATGGTGATGTTTTATAAGATGACTTGTGGATGGGTTCATGCATGGTAGGTGGAGGGTACAAAGTCGATGTCCTTTATGTTCCTAATGCCCTACTATTTTGGTTGTGATAGTGGTTTTGATGTGAAGTGATGACCCATGTTTCTTTGGGTGAGATGTGATTAAATGTTTTGGGTAAGGTGTTTTGGGATGATATTTGGTGGCTAGTTTCATGTGGGGTGTACGTAATGATGTGATGGACCAGGTGTGTTTAGGTACGGTTACAATACAAAGAAGATAGTAGCAACATGACTTACCAAATTAGGGTGTGAAAGTGAAGATATATAGGGAAAGCGGTGTAAGGTACACTTTTATCAGTATCAATCCTAATATTATTCTATTTTGGATGCATTATTTGTAGATCATTCATCGGTGATGATGAGATTTGATAATTTACCAACATAGGTGTTGTTGGTTCTATTATTTTCTCACAAGTTCATTAGTCTTGTATTTTTCACATGTGAATGAGAAACATGAGTATGACCATACCGAGTACTCTTGTATTAATACCCTATTTATATGAAAACAATTTTCATATTTCCAAGAGGAATTCATTGATCATTCTAGAAATTTTTATCTTGGGCTTCAGAGTTGTTTCTATGTCACTACATTCTCATTTATTTTTGGTATTTATTTATAGAATTTTATCTGTATCCATTCTAGTTATACAAAATTGTGGGATAGTTTTGGTTTTTTATATCGTATGTTATGTCATAGATTAACTTATAGTTTATCCATCATATCTTAAGAATCTATTATTATAGAGGGTATTTCTTCCCAATTGTGAGATTTTTAAACCATCGATTCTATTTGCCAATGTGGGCATACTAGATGTAGAATTCAGGGTACATTATATATATTCATTCATTTTGGGCCTATAAGGGGTGCCTTTAGAGAGAGGGGTTCAGGAAAGAGCGGTATTAGAGGGTATGGTTGACTGATATCATGGAGATCAATGTTAGGTATAGTGAGTATTTCATGGGATGGTAGGAAAGAAATATTAGCTGATCTTACTGTGTGACATGGTCAAGGGTAGACTGGATAGGAAGTAGAATTTTAGGGACCCCCCATGATATGATTCAAAGAATATGATCCTACCAAATGACCATGTGAGGTTGAACCACATTTAAGATAGTGACCTAGGATAGGTACATGAATAATGTTGGGCTTGCATTCTTATTGTAATCAAGTGGTTTTTTGGGATGATAAAATGAATTAAATAAATGTTAATAAAATTCCACACCACAAGGATTAAGAAATATTCGTTTCACATTTATTTAGTGATCTTGGTCATCATCCACGTATGATTTAGGCAGTGGATGTTCAAAAGGATGATCTAGTTGATTTTCAAAGAGTTGAGCTAGTTGAGAAGGATGATTAGTGGAAGAAAATGTTTTGTTCCTTTCAGCGGTCAGTTTTGGGGGAATATTATGTCAACATTTTTTATATGGAGATAGAGATATTGTTGTAGAAGATCAATATCGCCTTTAGATTCATTCAGGCCCTCAAAGTGTATTGGGTCTCATTGGAAGTTAGTTAGATGTAAGTGGATATACATCAGTGGTGGATGATGTATCTGGTGAGTGGAATGAGGAATATGTTTTGTTGGTCTACCTTTAGTATAATTTCTATGTAGATTTTCATTCATCAACCATGAAGGAAGTAAAGAGGAATGAGTTACTCTCTCTTCAGCAAGGGATTATGTCTTATTGGGACCTGAGAATCAAGTTTAATGACCTTTTACATTCTCATTGGATCTTTTGCTAAATGAGGAGGTCCATGTGTGAAATCTTGAAGAGGCACTCAATCCTTATATCATATATGAAGTTACTCCCTTTATATTACCAACATATTTAAAGGTACATAAGATGGTAGAAGTAATCAATTCCAAGAACCTATGAGGAGGTTTACCATGATAGGGGAACTATCAAGGTTCATTGGGGATAGTGTTTCTGGTGTTGGGTATTAGGAACCATGGCCTTTGATGTTTCGACTTATGATGAATTTTTCTCCGTATCCCCCTTTATAGACACTTGAGACCTATGGTTTTCCTGATCATCCTAGGGGATTTGGGTAGTGTGTTTTGTTTGTTGATTGTTGGCCATCATCAAAATTAGTTCTCAGTGGTTATTCAAGATCAGTATGGTAGAGGTCAATAGGTTCAACTTTAACTAAAACAACTAATTCTACTGAGACCATTTTAGTAGTAGGGGAAAAAATTATTCTTTACTGATAGGGGTTGAAGATAGAAGTGGTATAACTCATGATGTACCACTTATTTAGGTACCTTTACCTAAGTGTATTCTTGGAGGTTTTCGTCAGTAGAGAGGTAAAGAAAATGGGTATGATCAGTTGTGTGAAGTGAAGGAAAAAAGTCCCATAGGGGTCAGAGATCATTCATGTAATTATTATATTATCATGTAGCCTTGTTCTCCCCATGACTGATTCAAGATATTTAGAGTACATTGTTTCACCTGATCTAGTATGTACTTTGGAACAAGAATTCATGACGCCTTCGATACCCTATGTGTTGATTATACCAATCAGAGGACAAACTAGCTTGTTTGATGTGTGATAAGGGTGTAGAATGATGATGGGGAAACATAAATCTTTTTTGTACATTTTCATACTACATATGTAGTCGTATGTTGTCATTCTCATTATTTAATGGTTTTATTCTGTTCATTTTATTATTTAATTATTTCATAATAGATTTTGAGTTCTTGAATGTGGATGGTCATTATGTATTTTTTGTTAGTGAGTAATGTTGTCATATGGCTCGTAAATATGTGGAGCCAATTCTTTACTTATTTGCTATGTTGTCTATAAAATCAAAGGATTCTAATATGGTGGAGGTTTCTAAGGCCTTAATGGGGGTTGTTGAAAATTTTTTGTAGGTAGTTGTAGTGCTACCCCCTAAACATGATGTGGAGTTTAAGATATACTTGAATCCTAGTGCTTCTTAAGTTTTTATGGCTCTTTACTGGATGACACCATTTTATTTGTGGGAACTAATCATTTATATAGATGATGTAATGAAAAAAGGTTTTATATATATATCAAAGTTTCATTGTTGGGTGATATTTTATTATTTTCTTAGAAGGATGATGGTAGTATGAGTTTGTGTATAAACGAAAAAATATTTAATCTGATGACAATATATAATTTTTATTCTCTTTAGAAGATATATGATATTTTCATACAGTTGAAGGGAGCTAGTTGGTTTTCTAAGATCAACCAACCTTCTTGATTTCACTAGATAAGGCTCAAGGAGGTCGATGTTTAGAAGAATACCTTTAGATATAGGTGTGGGAACATTGAGTTTGTGGTTATGACATTCAGTGTCATGAATGCAGTAGATGTGTTTATGGAAATCAGGAACTCTATGTTATATTAATTCCTAGACTAGTTCATTGTCATGTTCATCAATGATATGTTGATATACTTGATGTTAGAGCAGACGAATGCCGATCATCTCATAGATATACTTCATGTTCTTTGATTCCCTAATATCTATGATATTTTATCAATGTTTAGGATTTGGATATGAGTGGTGAATTTCCATGGGTGTGTGGTGTCTTAGTATGGTGTATCCATTGACCCGTCAAATGTTGAGGCAATTTTTCTTCCAAAGCACCTAAGAATATGGAAGAGGTTCATAGTTTCCATGTTATTCTAGGATATTACTAGAGGTTTTTCTATGATTTATCCATAATTGAATTTTAATTGGAATATATAACCAAGAAGAATTTGGATTCTTTATAAACTAATCAGTGTCAGGTAGTGTTTGACTGCCCGAATGGGAAGCTTTTTAGTGCTCATGTGATTCACTTTCTAGTGGAAGGGGTGATGTTTGATTTTTTTGTGACATTTCTCATATGTTCTTTGGATGAAACATTATTTATATTATATTAGATATATTTTATTCTTCTAGGATGTTATGTATCCATGATTGTATATGTGAAAAAAATGATCTCGATTTAGCAGTAGTTGTGTTATTACTGAAGTTGTGACAACATTACCATAATGGGGACCAAATTATGGAATTCATGGATCTTAAGATCATGAGTTATATATTTTTTAGTGTGGTATGGGTCTATGATAATGCATGTGAATGTAATTTATTCAGGTTTATGATTTTTATATATTTCTTATAACTCATTAAAGGTGATTTTTTTGGTTGATTATTTGGGAAAGAAATCACAAAAGTATGTTGTTTAAGCGTCTGGGGGTAATTGGATGGTGATAGAGGAGTCAGAAAACCTGTCTTTGTATTCAAGGGTTGTTTATGGTGATGGTTTCTAATTTCAAATGCTGGTTTAGAAATCTCTAATGGATCATGAGAAGGAGTCACTATGGGGAGACTCATAGGTAGAGGTAATGTGTGATCATGTTGGTTATAGTGATGCTCTAGAGGGATGATCAGAGGATGGTCAGAACTAGATGATATTTCATAGGAGGATTTTTGTTTTGACATCTATTAATGAGGGAGTCCTTTTATATTTTCATTGATCATCTTTTCTGATACTCCTTGTATTATCCAAGATACACCTTCGACTAAGGAATGTTTTTTGGTGGCCCAGGATGAAATGAATAGTGGTAAATTTTATGGCTCAAAGTGTGATTTTATAGTAGGTAATGATAGAAAACTATGTTTTTGGATGTTTTTTATAGTCATTGGATTTTACCAAGTGGAAATGGGATAAGGCCTTGATGGAATTCATCACCAAAGTTACACTGATCTTATGGAGGTTGTGATGATATCTGGGTAGTCATGGATTAGTTCAGTAAATCGGTTTACTTCCTATAGATAAAGGAATTGGTCACCATAGAGTTTTTGGAGATGAGTTAAATGAATATTATGGTGAGGATTCATGGAGTTTCATTGTCTACTGAATATGATTGGGATACTTATTTTACCTTGATACTATGGAAGGGATTGTAACATGCTTTCGGCACTCAGTTACACCTCAAAACCAAATTCCACCCCTAAATGGATGGTATGAAATACTGTACTAAAAAATGAAGGAGGATATGTTGTGGGAATGAATCTAGTAATTTTGTATATCTTGGGAAAATGCTTTACTTTGGTTGAGATGGATTATAATAACAACTATCACTCATCCATTAGTGTGGCCCCATTTGAGTATTTGAATAGGATGCAATTTCATTTTCCGTTCTGATGGGTTATTGTTGGAGATTAATAATTTACCTATCACAATGTATTAAAGATCATGATATAGAAGTTTTAGGTTATTTGTGAGTGGATCAAAGTAGAGAAGGACCAGTACAAGGATTATGTCGATAAAAGGAGGACACCGTTGGAGTTTGAGATTGGAGACCACATGTTCTTGAGTGTCTCCTATTAACATGGGTAGTGGAGGATTGGTAGGGGAGTAAGTTCTCACGATTGTTTTTTAGGTCTTTATAGTTGTTGGACATTCTTGAGAGGTGTATTATTAGTTGGAACTTCCACCTTGACAAGAATAGATTTAGGATGTCATCCATGTCTCTCATCTTTATGGGTATCTTCATAATGAATCTCATGTCATTGACTGAGGAGAGTTAGATATTGGGGATGAAGAAGTGTTCTTAGAATGGATAGTGTATATCCAAGATCATCAAGATAAGATGTTGTGTAGGTGAACTATTATTTTTTGTTTATGTATTTAGGATGCATGCTTGCTTGGAGGGAAGTAATTTGTAGCATGAAATGTAGATGAGTGACCAGTACTCATAGTTTTTTCAAGATTTTTTGTTCTATTACTTTATTTTATGATGTAATGTTTAGGAATAATATTTTATGAGATTTTATTTTCCATCGTGATGTGAGGTATGTTTCATAACATTAATTATACGATGAAGGGAAAACTTAATTCCTAATCATGATGTCTTACACTATGACTAGATTAAAATCATGTAAGAGAGTCAGTGCTTCCCAAAGAGGATAATAACATTACATGATAGGTTTAATTTCTTGATTTATTTTGTTGAGGATTTTCTTGATATTCTTTTATTTATCATTGGTAGGGGTTTTCTAGAGGTTGTAACAGTGTTGCAAGTGGTTATGTGTAAATGATGATGTTTGTAGCTGGTATAAAAGGGAGTGGTGTTATTCTTGCTGGGATGGATGGTAATGTGTTGTGGTGATGTGGTTGTGTCGAATGTTTCAGGATGTTTTATGTTTGATTTAGTGTGTTTGTATGGTCATACTGTTTTTTTGTAACAAAATATTTTAGAGGAAACTCACAAGGTGGTTGTGTGGACCCCTTTTCCCTTTTCCCATTCTAGGATTGGTTTGGATTATCATGAATGGGAATAGTTTTAGAGGTATTTTATGCAATGAACTTGACATTCCATCCCATTACTTTGTGGGAATGTTTTTTATGGAGGAGTCCCAAGGATGTACATAGGATTTTGGATGGGAAAATGAGGCTCGAGCTGTAAAATCCACCTAAGGAGCTAGCTATAACATGGAGTCTAGGGATTATCTTTATGGATGGTATCTACAACATAGTGTGGTTGGATGTGACATAGTGGGTGGTTGGAGGTGGTTTTGGTACTATTGATAATTCTAGAATGGCTGCATCATGGATAAGTGTCTACAAAAAAGTGGATGGGGGTTTAGTCTTAGGGGTTCTAGTGTTATCAGGGTAGCTACACCATTGATATAAGCTATAATGTATCCCCATTTTCGGTTCTCTGGTCTTGTGAAATAAGGATCTAAGATGCACCGTGGTCCTTTTACAGATTATTGGGGATCTGTGGTGTAGTTTCCTTATCCACACCATGATGTATTTCCCCATTTCATTGTATCTAGGATGTAGGGAAAACCATGGATATTAGAGAGGCTTTAAACATTTGGGTTATGGTGTGGCGTGGGGTCCTACACCATAGTCCATTTGTTTTAAGTAGCTTTGTAGCATGGACCTAGTGGTAGCTCTAATGTCTCATATTTTTTATTCTAGGTATAATTTATTATGAACCTTCAAACCCAATCACATTTGAAGTCTTTTTATCCTTTCGTGGGTGACCCTAGGGAATCATAATGTAGCCTCTCTCTCCCCTTTTAGTGGTTTTCAACCTTGATCTTAAGAGAACAACCATGGTTGTTTGTATGAGTTACCCTATTCCTTTTTATAGTCTCCCCTAGTTTTCATTCATGTTATTCTTCTAGTAAGGGTTAATGTCCCCATAAATCTTAGGTTTGATGTTTTTTATAAGGTAATTGTGTGGCTGTTGTGTTCTAGGATGGTAGGAGTGTTCCCATTCCCTTTTGTGCTTGATTGTTGTCAACCTCTTATTTTAATCATCTACAGTGGATTATAAATCTTCGTTTGAGCTAGATTAACCTTTGTTTATCATCTATTGTAACATGTGTGAGGTGTTATCTCATTTAATATTCTAATAATATTGTATGAATTATCATAATTAATAATAATAATTTGTTTAATTTAAAATTAAAGGGGAAGGTTCTTCATCAAATTATTCTTCAAGTATTGATATTATTGATATTGTGATTGTAAGGTATTGATGGATTACAGAAAATTATGGCTGGTGAGGGATTTTTTTACACTATTATTTTTTGATTATGAAAACCTATGAGTGTAGACTTGAAATAAATTATCTTAATTTAGAAGATATATTGTTTTTTCTGATGTTGTGAAGAAATCACCTCAATGGTAAGCACTTTCTAGTCTTTATGGATCATATAAGCATGAGGTATATATATTTTTAAATGTGGTATTGGAATATAAAAATTTATTTGGATGGAGTTTATTTAGGATTATGATTATTATATATCCTAAACCATAGTAAAGGTAAATTTTCTATCCAATTATTAGTGAAGGAAGTATGAAAATGAGGTTTTCCAGGAGTTTAGCAGTAATTAGTTGGTGTTGGAGGAGTCAGATTCCATGTATTTATATTCAAGGTTTTTTAATTGTGAAGGTTTCTAGTTTCAATTGATGGTTTGGTCATCTCTAATGCAGCTAGTGGAGTCATCTATATGGGGAGACTAGTAGGTAGAGATTATTTATGGTCGTGTTGGATGTGGTGATGCTCAGGAGGGATGTTCAAAGGTTGGTAAAGAATAGATGTTATTTTATGGGAGGATGTTTGTCAAAAAATCTATTCATGAGGGAGTCCTTTTATATTTTTTTAGCTCACCATTTTTAATACACCAAGAAGTATCCAATATGTTCCTTGGATTTAGGATTTTTTTTGAAATCGAGGATGAAATGGATATTGGTACTGTTTTTTGATCCATATGTGATTTTTTTAGTAGGTAAAGTTAGAACACAGTGATTATGGAAGGTTTGATTTGGTCATTGGATGTTCCCAAGTTGAAATTCGGTGAAGCCTTGGCAGAATTCATCACCAGGATACCATTATCTCAGGGAGGTTGTGATGCTCTCTAGGTAGTCATGGATCAGTTAAAGAAACCATATCCCTTCCTATTGATAAAGTAGTTGGTCATTGTAGATGATTTGGAGATGAGGTATGTGGATACGGTGGTGAGGTAGAATGGATTCTCTTTGCTTATTGAATCTAATTGGGATTCTTAATTTACCTCTATAGTCAAGAGGGGATTGAAACATGCTTTTGGAACTCAGTTACACCTCAAAACCACTTTCCACCATTATAAGGTTGGTAAGATAGAGTATACTATCCCAATGTAAGAGGATATGTTGTGGGAATGAATCATGGAATTTGGTAGATCTTGGGAAAACAAATTACTTTGGTTGAGTTTTCTTATAAGAAAAAGTATCACTCATCCATTGACATATCCCCATTTGAGGTTTTATACAAGAGAAATTTTAATTTTCCATTATTTTGGTTTGTGGCTAGAGATTCATCATTTATCTATCGCAATGTATTAAAATTCATTATATAGAAGGTTCAGGTTATTTGTGATTGGATAAAAGTAGTGTAGGACCTTCATAAGGAATATGTCTATCACAGGAGGATTCCCTTGGATTTCAAGGTTAGAGACAACATGTTATTGAGAGTCTCTCCATGACATGGGTAGTGTAGTATTGGTCGGGGTAAGCTATTACCGTGGTTTGTTAGGTCTTTACAGGCTTTAGGACATGCTAGATAGGTGGATTATTAATTGGAACATCTGCCATGAATGGAAAAGATTCACTATGTCTTCCTTGCCTCTCAGCTCTGTTGGTATCTCCATAATGAATCTCATGTCATTGCATGAGGAGTGTTGGATATTGAGGATGTATAAGTGTTCGTGGAGAGGCTAGTGGATATGCAAGAACTTCACAAGAAGTTGTTGTGTGGATGAAAAATTCAATTGGTTCAAATATTGTGGAAGCATGTTGGCATGGAGGGGAGTACTTGTGAGCATGAGATATAGATGATTTCCTAGTACTCATAATTTTTCAGATTTTTTACTTTCTATTATTTTCTTTGATGATGTAATTTTTAGGACCATTGCTTGTTGAGATGTTAGTTTCCTTGGTGATGTGATTTATGATTCATAAAATTAAGCATAAGATGAAGGGAAAACCAAATTCCTAATCAATATGTGTTACACTATGACATGATTAAAATCATGCAGGAGAGTCAGGTTTTCCCAAAGAGGATAATATCATGACATTAAAGGTAGAATTCCTTGATTTTTGCTCTGAGGAATTTTGTTTTTAGATTCTTGTGGTGATCATTGGTTGGATCTATGCGGTGGTTGATATTATTTTTCAAGTTGCCTTGTGTAAAAGATGATGTTTTTTAATGATATTTAATAGGGAGGTGTTATTCTTGGTTATGTGGATGGTAATGTGTTGTGATGATGTGATTTTGTGGAATGTTTTTTTGTTGGATTTAGTGTGTTTGGTTTGACATAGTGTTTCTATTTTAAAAAAATCATTGAGAGGCATCTCCCGAGGTTCTTTTTTGACCCCTTTTCCTTTTTTCCATTATAGGTTTTGTTTTGATTCTCATGGATGAGAATAGTTTGAGAGGTATATGATTCATTGACCTAGACTATCAATCCCATTACATTGTGGGGTTTTTTTGTTGATAGTGGTGTCTGGGGGAAGTACATAGGATTTTGGAAGGGAAAGGAGGTTCTAGGTGTAAAATCCAGCAAAGGATGTAGCTATAGCGTGGAGTGTGGGTAAGCACTATAGGGGTTGTCTCTACAAAATAGTGGGGTTGGCTGTGACTTAATGCGTGTTTGGAGGCGTTTTTTGGTACTCTTGATAATTCTTGAATGGATACGACATGGAGAAGTGGATATAACATAGTGGATCATGGTTTATTCTTGGGGGTTATACTGTTTTCAGGGTAGCTACACCACGGATATAAGCTACAGTGTATCCCCCTTTAAGGTTCTCGGTTCTTGAGACATAGGGATCTATGATGCACCATGGTATTTTTCTCTATTACTAGGGATCTTTGGTGTAATGTCCTTGGACACACCCTGGTGTCTTTCCCCATTTCTTCAGATCTATGATGTATAGATAGCCATGTATCTCAGAGCCTATCTAAACATCTGGGTTATTGTGTGGTGAGTGGTCTTACTCCATAGTTCCTTTGGTTTTTTTGTAGCATTGTGGAATGGTCCCCGAGGATACTCCATGATCTTATGGTTTTTTGGATAGGTATACATTCTTAAATCCATTCAAACCCAATCAATTTTCAAATCATTATTTCTTTTCATGGGTAAACCAACTGAATCCTAAGGTTCTCACTCATCCCCTATTCAGTGGTTTTCAACCTTGATATCTGGAGATCAACTGATGGTTGTTTATTTGAGTTACCCTCTTCCTTTTTAAAGTTACCCCTTATTTTCATTCAAGTAATTCAATTGGGAAGGGTAGTTGTCAAACTAAATCACCGGTTTTGATTTATTTTTAAATGTGAATGGGGGGTTTGTTGTGTTCTTGGATGGTAGGAGTGTTCACCATGCCTTTTGTTCTCCATGGTTATCCCCCTATTATTTTAACAATGCATAGTGGATCAGAAATCATCGTTTTAGGTAGGGAATCCTCTAGTTATCACCAGTGTATCATGCCGGATGGGTTATATGATGGTATATTCTAAGAGGATATTTTTAATTTTCTTAAATAATGATAAATAATTTGTTTAATTTGAAATTTAATTGGAATTTTCTTGATAAATTCTCTTTTAACTATTGATATTATTGATATTGTGATTGTACGGTCTTGATGCCTTGATGAAAATTAAGGTTGTTGATGGATTTGTATTCAATATTATGTTGGGATTATAGAAACCAATTTTTTATTGTTTTTTATCATCTTGAAGAAAATGTGAAACCACTTATACCTGACTATTAAATTGGTTTCACATGGAAAATATGGCTCGTGTTGGAATTCCCCTAAAATAAAGAAGTGGAAGAAATGGAAATCCACTTTATAAATTTGAAAATTGATGTTTCAATGTGATGTGAAATGTGTTATGGTGTATGTTTATGATGTGGGGTATATGTGTCATGATGTATTTATGGTATGGTGATGGGATGTGTAATTTTTATATGTGGTTGGGATGTGATGAGAAGTGGATTGGTATATTCTAGTTATGATATAGATATTAACTCTGATATGGAATGTGGTCATGGCTGTGAAAGTAGATCTTGCAGGCTTGTTGGGATGATGATTATGGGAAATTTTTATATAGTGTTTGGTTATGGTTATTTCCCATGTAGTAATATAATTAAATATAGATGATGAATTGAACTGACTTGGGTTAAAATGGATAATTTACATTGAATTTAAATGCTATATATGGCTCAAATGAGTATTCGTCAACTTGAAATTAAATTAGATGGATGATAGATGGGAAAAATGAATAAATTTTTTTTAAAATAAAAAATATATAATTGGATTAACTTGATTTGGAAGGTATAATGCTATATGTGGCTTGTGGATTGTTGTATGGTGTTGAGAAATTAGTGGTTGTAGTGATAGTGGAAGTATTGTGTTATTGGATGGTAATTTTATGAATTTGTTAGGGGTTTGGTTGTGGACCCATATGATTCTATTATGTATGGATATATATATATATATTCCTTGTATCATTATTGGTATTTTTATACACCCTACACCCATTTCAAGCACCATGTTCTCACACCAATAAATTGGGGGGGGGGGTGTTTTTCCAACATCGTAGTAGTGAGGATGGATGTATGAATCCCCATATTTCCCACTATATCTTAAAAAATATGTTGACTTGCACAAGATATGATTTCAAGAAGTCAAAAGTACACTATGGTTATGTTTGAAGGTGTTAATTTTGAATGGGTTCATGCATGGTAGGAGGAGGGAGTGAGGATGATTCCCTTCATGTTCATGATACCCTACTATTCTAGTTATGCAAGTGGCTATGAATTTAATTATATGTGATTTATTTTATGTTTATGACCTACAACAATATCCACTTCCCAAAAATTGTATACAAAATCATCAATCATGTGTACGATGGACAACTGCCTCACGAACTGATGTTATTGATTTTTTTCCACCACCGCTAACGACTAATTATAATGATGAAAATAATTATTATATATGATATTTAATAAAGTATTAAACATTAATAATTAAAATATCACATATAACCTCTTACATTATATTACATGGGAATATGATAACGTCGTTCATGTGTTTGGAAGACTACCACCTCACGAAACAATTTGATTCGTTATTCAAATGTGATTTGAAAGGATGATATTAAGGAAAAGTTTAAATAATAATATCTGATATATATAAAATAAAAAATAATTATAGTTTTAATATATTATTTACTTTCATTTCTTTCAATTAATAGAGAAAATGGAAACAAGGTTTATACCTATGTACGTATGACCCACTATCTCCATGAATGTTCTATGTCACATTCTATCTCTATGGAAATGACTAAATTATATATGGTATGATATATATAATTATAGTTTCTTAATATATTTATAATAAATTTATATTATTATATAAGAGTGTCTAATATGTATGAAGTAAGTAAATACTTAAGGTAAGGGATTTCTGTTTCACTTTTTACTTCTTTGAGACACATGCCATATTCATCATATATTAATTTTATATAGTTTATACAGTACCCATGAGTTTATATTATGATTATTATTTTCATAATTATTGGAATTTACAAATCCATTTTATTATATATCATTCATGGGGTATAGAGTTCAAAAATTTACTAATGTGTGAAGATATTTTTCTCTCAATTTTTCAAATTTTAGAGATACATTATGTCATGCACATACATTATTTTGTGAGGTATATATACAACCCATTTAACATGAAGTATCATGGATTTATTTATTATAAAAAAATATTATGTTTCAATTAATTTTATTATCTCATGGTTCTGATGATTCAATGTTACTAACGTGGTAAGGCTTTCATGATACAATCTCTTCATTTATCTGGATAGTATTTGTTAATGCTTCTAATGATTAAATATTATTATTCATATATCAAAAAACAAATTACTATTATTTTAATACGATTATTTATTGTGATGAAATGTTTTCTGTTCATTTCATTCTGTTTATGTACTTAAGATTCCCAAATAATTTTTTCAAATAAAACAGAATTTATTCTTTTTTTGGGTCAGAAACAGTTTTCTTCAATTTCTATGTTTAATAAAAATATTTTTATATATTTTTATCATTCTCAAAAGGTTTTTTTAATTATTTACCCATATTTTACATTTTAATTTTTTTAAACGGAATCATTTTTTAAATTTAATAAACAAGGGTATTTTTAGTTTTATTGAAAATATGAAAATAATATTTGTTTAACCCATACAACATGAAGAATATTTTACACCATTATGAACACTAAATGTATTAAATCTTAATTTATAATTTTACATGAACATTTTCAAACAAAATAATTTATAAATTTTTTATGTTTTAAAAATTGTTTTCAGTAGTTGATATGATATTTTACATTATAAATTATTTAAATTGTTTTTTAAATATTTCTTTATAACATTCTAAGGTTATTTTCAATGAAAAATATTATTTGAATATTATTATGTTTTAAGAAGGTTTTTTTCAAAGTATAATGTATATTTTCCTCAAAAGAATTTAAATTATCTTTAACGATTCCATTATATGTTTCTATAGTTATCTTTAATGAAATGGATTTAGAAAATGTTTTATGTTTTAGAAAGTTATTTTTAAAGTGGAAATGATATTTTCCACACGAAATGTTATAAGTGATATTTCAAAACCATTTTCCATTTATGATGACATACTTTGATGGAACTTATGATTTTCTGGGGATATGTTCAAATATTCCATTCTTATTCTTTATTTTTATGGTTTATGATTATGATTAATAACTTTTTATAAAACCCATTTATATTTAATGGGTTATAATATGATGAATTATATATGAAACCCATTTATTTTCTATGTGTTATGCTCTCATTATGTGTATATAAAACCAATTTCTTTTCCAGTGGTATTGCTTTGAATTAATGCTTATGAAACCCCATTATTTTCATGGGATATGATATGATGAATGTTTTATAATATTTTAGTACACATTTTTATGATTATCATAATGTGATGGGAGGTAACTGTACCACCCTTTTATTTGTTGTGTAAATATTTATCATGAGTTAAAAAATACTAGATTTGGGACTTAACGTAGTCCAGTAAGGGACTATATCCACTGTGATAGTCTTATTAGTGAACATATACTACTATGATGGTCTGGGTAGTGAACCCATTCCACCATGTTAGTCTTCGAAATATGTGTTAATCTAGTAAGGAAATGGTTTTTATGCATACATGTATTCCATGATTCTATGTATTATGGTAATTTAATGATATCATTGCTCATTTTATTCATTTTTCTTATTATTCATGTCGTATTATGTTCCAATATTTATTCCATGACATAATATTATAATCTTTGATGTGAAGCGTATGATTTTAAAATGTTAGGATAATGTTTTCATACCCTTATGCCCATCTTATGCTTATATATCTCCCTTGTTTTCCTTACTAAGCATATGTGATCTCCCTTTCTTACATTCCCTATCCCCAGGTTATTATGAAATTTATTATGTTCGATATGTCTAATAATGGTTCAAGTTATGATGAACATTGTGGGAGATGACATAGTTCACATAAGAATAAGATGTTTATATTTCTATGTTTCCAAATATTCTATACATTTAAAATCCTAAAACATGTTTTAGTGTTATGTAATAAATATTCAATTAAAAATAAGTAATATCTATGTATGAAAAATCTATGTTTTATATATTATAAGCCCCTCCAATAATATCTCACACATCAATAATTTGCAGCCAACATCCACTTGGTTTATGTATCATCATAATATTAGTAATAATTTTGTTTAAACATCTTCCCAAACTCACCAAAAAGTTCTAATGTTGGTATCTATGGTTTAAAACTCACTATCATTGTGTTATATTTGTACATCTCACAATATCAACCTTTGAGTTTTAAGGATGATAATGATTAGTCACTTTCACTAACAGTCTTTAGGGTCCACACATGGTGAGGTCACTGACCATGGTCCCCTATGTAACATTGTAGTTTGGATATCCTTCATGTGATATTATATATTTATTTTTATCTAGGGTCAATCCAATAAATAAAATTTAATGGAATCGCTCAAAATTCCAAAAATCACATTTTGGTGTTGTGGGCCTCATATTACAAGACACACCAAGATCAAATTGGAGGGATGATATAGTTACCATCTCACATCCCATGTCACTCTATTTCAGTCCTATCATTCCCAAACTAACATAATCTACCTAGAATATACCTATATGTGTGGTGAAATACTATAGGGTGAGGAACACTCGACCCATTAAATAATCAACTAACCCAAAGTCTATAAGGCATCTCAGAGTTCCTCTATTACCTACATGTGACAAGAAGCTATTTCAAACACTATCATATACATGTAGGTGTATAAAGAATCCTATACAAGGGCACTATGCTCATATATATCATTAAATTAATATTACTTGTTGTCCATACATCAAAAGTTATTCATATTTATAATCAATCCCTTGGATATTTGTGGTAGAGTAATTGAGGTAGTTATCAAGGGTTAATCATATCCCTTGAAACTTCTTATATCCATGGGAATTTTATTTTATAAAAAAATAATTAATTTGAAATGTTTGATCTCCCACAGTGGAGAGACCACATATCAAACACTACATAAAAAAATGAATTTACTGAAGGGCGATTTAGAAGGAACACCTGCCTTATTCATGAAGTTATTATCGTTTAAAAAATGTAGGAACACTATCACCCAAACTCATAAAAGTTCAATCATTCATCATTCTTCGTCCATCCACATGAAGCCCTATATGAAGAAATAATTCTGAGAATAATAATATTATATATTTATTATTAATATTTAAATATAATATGGATATGAATCATGCCAAAAATATCACCAAGTAACATCTCCTATCAAAATACTAAAGAAACAGGGTGTGTTTCACTTCTAATGTTCACTTTAGACTAATCAACATAAAACCCCAATATAATATCCCATAATGATGGAAATTTTCATTTAATTTAAAAAAATACTATAAAAACTCACTAGGCATGTAACATTATAAAAAAGGCATGAAAAAACATGTGTCCATCATCATGTGATTCCTTCTAACCATGCATCTCCCAAGACCCATCATATAAGAACCTTTATTTGATGAAATCATTAACTAAACCCTCAATCTAAACATATGAAACCAATGGATTAAGATAGAAGTTTGAACATATAGAATATTGAGGATAAAATGAACTCAAATCTCCAAATAAAATTCTATGAAATTGTACCCATATTGAGGGGGATTGAAAAAGGAGGTCAGTGGGAATCCTTGGTCTAGTGCATGTGTGGTGGAAGAAAGATAGGGGAAAGGATACAAAACTCATAGTGTATTAGAGATAATTTCACACTTTTTAATGAAACATGACATTATGTATAGTTACCACAAAGATTTCCAAATCATATACCAGTCATGTGGTTGGCCCTATCTTGAAATATTCATACTCGCATAGTTTAGCAACACCTTTTTTAGAAACCATGCACCAACTATGAATATCCATATCAAATTTGAATTTTTTTTTCATGGTTTGTACACAAGTGTGTGCTACATCTCTAGGTAAAACCAACCCACATGGTTTACTCAAATAGTTTAACCTAATCATTTCGTAACCATGAGACATGGTAAATATCATTCCAAAATTAAAAAGTTCAACCTGAACTCCCAATTCTCATCCAAGAATCTGAGATACCTTTTGGGGCTTAAAAATTAAACAAAAGAATCTCCTCTAGAAGCTCTAACTCTTGGAACTGTTATATGAATTCCAGTTCAATATAGGAACCCTACCCAAAATGTAAAAAATTAAAATTCCTACTAAAATTTTCAACCTATTAATGAATGGATTATTTCATCCAATGTTAATGATTATCTTTGGTGAAATTAAATATATGATGTTATTCTTTCTATGTGATATATTTTTTGTGATGTTTGAATTATTATTTGAGTATATATCGATTGAAATATTCTTGAATTAAGTGTTGTAATCCTTGGGTTTAATATTTAAAAAAAATTATTTGAATAAAATTTATATAAATAATACTGTATTCTATTAAAATATAGTATATATTATACTTATATCCAATTTTAAAATAAATTCCACAACAATTCTTGCAATGGTTGAAACCATCCTGGCCCATTAATTTTTTATTTTTGGGTGCTAGAGGTGTTGGGAGATGGTTCGAGGATAGTTCAGATTAAATAACATATGTACGATGATCTTGTAGAATATTTATTTGAGATATGGTGTTGTATAATCCACTGATTCATAAATAATTCCTTATGTTATGGGGATATGTGATTATATTTTTTTGGGTCTACCTATTTAGGAATGGTCATGACCTATAAGAGCGTTATATCATAGAGACTTGAGGGGTTCGGTTTCCCTTTGTACTTACTCCCAATAGGTAGCTATGAAATGTAGTAGGGATGTGGTGTGGAGACCTAGGGAGGCTTGTCTTATGTCTCTATATTTTTAGGGGTAGCTGTGGAATGGTGGTTTAATTATGTTGTAACCTTAACATGGGAAGATAAGAAGTTTGCATGATTTGAGTCTTGGATGTTGGAGGCCAATTAGACCATGTGTGGTTAAATTGTAACACCTACACCTATGATATAGTTTGGGGTGAAACCTTATTTAAAATGGTGTGGGTAGGTCTTATGTTCAATGAACATTTAACTAATTGTTGGGTACAAATTACCAAGACCCTTTAAAACTCATTATTATTTATACTTCCCTCATGGATCTTAAGAAACTTATGTTAAATTTATAGAGTTCCTTCACACGATTTACTGAGTCTTTGACTCAAATACTTCCAATATAAATTCTTTAATAATATATGGTGAATTTTCTATTTTTCCTCTCATGTTTACCCACTTCCCAATTCGAAGGGTGATATGTTGTGGGAATTATTAGTTTATATGAAGTTATGGATAATGGTTGATGGGGATGTTGTGTTATTTGTTTCTAAAAAATTATTAGTACTATTATAATATTTTGGGAATCACCTATTAATCTTTGATGTTCACATTGAATTAGAAATATTGTTTTGAAATAGAGGTCCTTATTTTCTCCTTGTTCTTGTTGTATATTTTATTACAACATGATTTTGTTTTCCTTCGGTTGGACAGTATTGGTGAACAGAAGAAGATAATGTATAGATTTAGATAATATTGAATGGGATGTATTTCATAACATGTTTATACATGATATATTAGTCTTTCTTATGGATTATATGCGTACTATTTATTATTACGGAAAACACAATTAGTTATTGGGCCCTTGGTGTGATGCAACTGCTATAAATTTAAAACCCTTTTTGTGTTTTATTTATTACATCCACCTCTCATAAAATGTAATAACATGTACATGGATAATGAAATTATTTTGTGAATATATAGATTTTTGGATAAACTCAATATAATTTTTTTTGATCTTGTACAAGCCCTCGTTATTGTTGAAACAAAATTAAGATTGTAATGGAAATTAAAATATATAGATGTGTGTGTTGGTATTATTATTGAATGCCATTGCGGTTATGTGAACCTTGTGAGGATTGTACAATGATGGTGGTGATTAGTTTATGTGTTGAATATACTAATGCATTGAGGTTATGGTTTATTGTAATGGGATATATTATGGTGTGAGATGTGGTAGTTGTTTGATAGATATGGGTGAAAAGTGATTGGGTTATGATAATGACTCGAGAGTGAGAGAGGTGTTTCTGATATGTTATGGTTGGGACGTTATGTTGTGGATTTAATTATTACTTCCTAACATATATGAGATGAGTCTAATAATGATGAAATGGAAACAACGCATGTTGGAGTTGAAAATATATCGAGGGTTAATAAACAGAATCATAATAAGTGGGTTAGAATGGAATAATAAGAATTTGGAAAAAATGGATCATGTTTAAGAGTGTAGACTATTAAATATGATATTAAATAGAATAATTAATAGAACATGGTTATTAATATGGGAAAACATAAATTGGTTGAATATGTAAATAAATTAACGACTGATGGGATGTGTTGCGGTCATATTGTGTGTTAAAGTTTCATTTAGTGGTGACAACAACAGGTGTTAGGTGTCGTGTTGAGTAATATGTACTTACACCTAAAGGTTATTTTAGGTAGTTTCTTTAACAACCCGGTTGGTGAGGGAATGGAAGATTGATTTTTTAATGACCTACAGATTTTTGGGTCATTTATTTGTGTTAAAAATTGAATTTTTCATCTTGTGTATGGTTTGTTTTGAGAATGAAGAATCCAAATGAGATGCAAAATGATTCAACAAACATAAATGGAGTTTTTTGTATATGTAATTGGGGATGGTGGAATCCCTAGTCTTTCAGGTGAGAATCAGAGGATGTACAAGCGAATAACATCTTAAAAAACAACTACTTCTTCCATTCACAATGTGATCTATTGTTTATAATGTGAATGGATTGGGTGTATATTGATAAAATCCCCTAACTATGGGGTTAACACCATGAATGCGTAAATATTTATTTTTCAAAAAGGGTTTGGACCCCAATTGTTCAAGACGATGGATCACACACGAGAGGTCCCTAATAGATGTCCAATATATTTCATTGATCCCCTCTTGAGAGTGGAAGTTTCTTGATGGATTCATGTATTGAGTTTGGTTAATATCCTTACTAAATTCTTGGGTCCCCTCATTGTGTAGTGATTTCTGAATTTTATATATAGAGTTTCGCAAGAATTTCACAAGAGAATTGAGAAATCTACCAAGTGTGATAGGGTTTTTTTGCATGAAAGTTAAGGTTTGGCATAAGGTAGAGTGTGAAAATTGTTGGAAGAAGCTTAGATTGATATATTAATATACCCAAAAAAAAGTTTGATTTAGTTAGAAAAAAATAAAATTTATGGTTAGTAGATTAATGAGTGACATGTATTTTTTTCTAGTATGGTATTGGGGGTATGCCCCAGATCTTCTAAAGGTGGTTAGTTGAGGTTTTATGTGAAAATGGAACTCAATTAGATTTTTTATCATTGTGGATATATTTTAATTTAAATAATCATTTATAACATTTTTAAAATTAATTATTTGTGATGCATGATGTTACAAAATAGCTTGGGTGGAAATGCAGGCACAGACGAGGCATAATAGAGCATAGCGATGGGTTTACACTGGGTTCTGGGTATGTGACCCCTTTAATACAGGATCATTTTCCTATTATGTATGATTTCATACATCATGAATATTTCAAGGGGTTTTTTTAAACTGATAGGGACTGGGAGTGGATTAGGAGAAGTGATATGATGAAATTGGATCACCTATACTTGGGGATGCGTGTTTTTCTTCACATTAGTTTGTTGAGATCAAACAATGACTATTTTTCAAAGGGGAGAGGGATTCAGTTAAGTTGAATTTAAAACATTTGTGGTCTTGGGATGTGATATGAGATGTGGGTTTCCTTGTACATGTTTCCCTAGCTATAATCATGTAGGTATGAAATGATTTTTCTAAGTGTTGATAGGTGAGATTACCATTCATATGACACTTGATTAATAATATCATACTAATGGTGGTCTAAGGTTTAATGATAATAACTTGCCAGAATATTCATTATGGACAAGATGGGGTGTGATAGATGGGGGTTCCTCTAAAGGAACTGTTGAGAGATATCTCTTAGGAAAGTGAGATGGGACCAAGTGAGGGTTTTGGGATTTTCTTGAGGACTTGGCATGTGGTTTTAAGGGGGATTTGATTGTTATGTCTTGGGATGGTCCTCGAGTAGTGGGACCATTGGTGATGATAAAAATTTAAGGGGTGGACCCATCCTTGAGGTTTTGTTCAGGATGAGCCTATAAGCTTTGGTGTTACCAAAGGATTACATGTATGAGCTTTTATATGTAATGAAAGACTATAATAGATATAAAGGAAGTAGTGCATGCATGAATAATAACTTTGATACACGTTTTGAAAAAGGGATAGGTCAAGGGTGATTAAAACCCTTGGATCAACTAGAGAACTATTTGATGGGAAATAAACATTTGTGGTTAATGTGACCTACCAAAAGATTGCGAGGATGCGTTGATGTACTAGTGATGTCCTCAAAATTTTCAAGGATGGGTATGTGTTATTATAACTTTCATAGAGTCTAAGTGGATAGTTCAGTATGGTTATGACCTCCCATTAGTGCATGGGGTTGGGTTAGTGTGGATTATTGTCTTTTCAATGAAAGGCTTGGGGTTAGGACCCCTCTAGGGGCTCAGTCATGTGCATGAATTAGACCATTACTAAGAGGTTTGGTTCATGGACATAAACCATATGTGGGAGGATGGGTTATGAGATGATGAGAGATGATAAAAATGGAACATACCATGATTTATTAGGTAGTGAGTCAGGATATAGACATATGACAATACATGGGCCCTTTTGGCAACATGTCGAGGTTTAGATACCTTCCATACCTGAGTCTTTGGGTATTGTATAGACATTAGTTAAATGACATGGGGTGGAATATAAGACATCATATATTTTAAAATGGATCCATAGTAGGAATTATTGTGTTCCATGTATGTTTGGTTAGAACACAATAACTAGAAATTTATGGATTCATTGTATCCCGGTTAGCATGCGATATCTAAGGTGATTTTTTCACATGTTTAGTTTTTTGTGGATATATATATAATAAGCGATAATTTAGGGGAACATGATGAGAAATTTCTACTTTGTATTTCTCATACCCAAGACAAGGACCTCATTGCACATAAATAATTTACATTTACTTTTTGGTTAATCACAATACATATTGTGGTTATAGATGGGGAAGTTTTAAGGCATGAAGAGGTAGGGTGTCTAGATCCTAGGTATGATTGTATTCCATTGTGTTTGGGTTGTATTTTTGTTTTTTTTGTGTTTGGTATTTTCATAGGGTGGAATCAATGTATTTTTGAATGTCGGACTTTAATATGATATTTATTAAAAATTTCACTTCTTTATTTCTATATAATATGATTCTATCCTATAAATGTATTTCTAGTTTTGATTGATGCTATACTTCTCTGATTGGAGAGTATAGTATCCCCAATATATGAATTGGGCCCCCAATACTAGTCATTATCCTTTGGTGTATGGGGATGTGTGGTTGATATCTTGTGTAAACCTCACCTCATGCACTACTGAGTGGCTTGAGGTGGGGTGTCAAAAAGTGGTATCAAAACCTTTTTTATCATACTAATTGGGAATATATTAGAAAGTTTATTCCAGAATGTGTTATTTGTTGTGATGGAACTCATATGTGTGAATCATGAACACTTTTCCGATTGGATGTCCTAGTTACTTGAGGGAATGGAATATTTTTTAGGGTTTTTTCATTTATTTATGATATGTTTATGCAGTATACTAGATTTTTGAAAGATGTTATTTTGGATTTTGGTTATTTTCCTGATGGAAATATTCTAATTTTAATTCATCATATTTGTAATGTAGGACAAACATGAATTTTTTTTCTTCTATGTGATTGGATTTTTTGATGATAGGGTTTAGTTTTTAGAGTGTCAATAATAACATAATATGGAAATTTACCATTTTTCTTTTTGGATTTATTGTACTCAATTGTACCATTACTGTTTTATTCTAGTGTTAGGTCATCTAGATCATGGTGTAGGATTTTCCTTGATGGTGGAAATACCATCCGTTTTTCAAGTGACACAGGAAAACCCATAGTGGCTTGGTGTAGGTATTTTATACCTCGATAATGGAACCCTAACGGGTTTAGTACATGAATGGGATGACTATGGGATAATCCAAGTATGGTTATGAGTTTCCCAGTGCATGTGTTCATAAATGGGTTATTATTAGTTCAGTTAGATAAAGTGTGAATAATAACGAATATGATGTTTTCCCATAAAGATTCATGGTTATATTATACTTAACTGAACTGGGTAGTTGATAAAAAGGAATGTGAGGATCCTTGGAATTGGATGTGATGAACTTGTAGCTTTCATAGTGTCAATATGGGATGATATATAATGATCATTTGGATTTCTATTCATATATTCTTGGTATGTTATTTTGGTAGTGCCAAATGAGAGTGGGTAGAAACACATTTGAAAAGATGCATCTGTGGTGAGAGATCATATAATTAGACTCGGCATGGGTGAGATTTCTCAGGATATTGGTTGATCCAAAATGGTAGTTGGTCATGGTTAGTCAGTTAGGAATAAGAGCCTTGGTCATGTGAGGCTTGGATCATGTGACCATGAGTCTTGTTGTATGATTAGGTTTCCTGGTATTGTGATTTTTTTTTGGTTTGGGTGAGATTGAGTTGGTGGGAGAGAGAGAACATGAGATGTGATTATTGGTGGATTGGTGTAAATTAGTGGAGGACAGTGAGTGATTTCAAGGATTATCTAGAAATTTATTGTATTTCGTGTTTAGGTTTAAGTTGGTAATGCAAAGTGCTTGTTGACTTTTTAATCAATGAATAATCCATGTGAAAGTTCATTGAGAATTATTTAGGTTGTTGATAAACCCCATTAGTATTTTAGAAGTATGGATGTTGTGAGATGCATATGATAATGGTGGTTGGAGTTTATATATATATATGATATATCCATAAGTGAGGAGAGGTGTCATTGGTGATGTATTAGGGTTTCATGGTATTATTGTCCGGAGGCCTGTTCCTTGATGTCAAATTTCTTGGAGTCATGGTGTTAGAGGGCGACATTGGCAGGAATGGAATGATCAGAAAGTGTGTCACACATGTTGTATTGGGAACAATTGGGGATGAAACTCTAGGATAGGTAGAACAAAAACTATAAATTATAGTCCACACAGTCGGTTGTGGGATAATTTCATTCCATGTGTTCTAGGATTGTGTGGTGGTTATAGTTTGATGTTGGCACTCACGTATGAGTAGGTCAACCATGTTTGATCATTATGTATGTTAAAGGATGGAGTGTGGCCCATGGAGTTCAGACTTTGGGTTCATAGTAGTGATGATAATAATACTCCTTTTGTGGGGATCATCATATCAGTTTTGGGTAATTGAACATAATATTGGAAAGTCAAAAAGGCGGTGAGGGAATTTGAGGGATGATCTCGGTAACCATGAGATAGTCGTGTGTGAAAGGATCGAATGTGATTCTGTTCCTTAGTAAATTATAGAATTATTAATTAATATATGACTTGATAGAATTTAGTGTCTGATTATTATAATTGAATTGTATTTATCATGATCCAAGAGTGAGTCAGATCAGGGGTGAGCCACTACTCGATATGGGAGCTAGTTCATTCATGGGGTGAACAACAATTCATGAGGTAGTTAATGAGGTTAGTTGTGATTCATCAAGTCATTAATTAAATCTTGTTGTGAACCATTGTTATGGTTTCTATTGAGATTAAAATTATTAGGGAAGTAAAGGAAGTTTGTGCAATGTATCAGGATAAGAGAAGAAACCTATATATATGTGTGTGTTGATGAAATTGTTGATTTTGAGGAATATGTTCCTTGGTGGTACAATGATGGGTGTATATGAGAAATTTCAGAGGAAGTCAAGTAGAGGAGGTCTGATTTTAATTTGATGAAAAATGATACATGATTATATGTGAGTATTTTTTGGATCATCATGTGGGTGGACATTGCATTGGACCAAGGGCCGAACCTAGAGTTTTCTGGAGAGAAGATAGTGCATTCGAGTATGGGGTTTGGATTTACAAAGACAAATTGTATTTTTAATTCCAAAGCATAATGTGACAGGTTCATCGTGAAATTATGGCCGAGATAGAGATATGGTTCAATAACCAACATTATTTTTTGTTAATAAGAATCATTATGGTGGGGATTTTTTAATGACTTAGAGATTTTCAATACATTGAAGGAAGATAGAATTTGGTTTCTTCATTTTGTATATAGTTAATATTGAGAAATAAGAATTGTAATTTTACTCAATGATATTGGTATTTAATAAATGGTGTTTTTTGAAGTATTTTGTGGGTTAGGGGATGAACCAAGGGTTTGTGGGATCTTTAGAGAAAGGATGGGTAGCTAGGGATGTTAAAAAATAAAATTATAATCCATTCATGGTGTTAATATGTGATAACTCCAAGAAAACATTGGGGAAGAGGGATTTACTATCCTTTATTAGGAGGTTTATGGTGTACACCATCGTTTCACTCCATGAATGGGTTTAGATTCTTTTATTAATGGGGGTTTCCCCCTTATTTTTAATGGAGAACGAAATGTAGGAGGGGATGAATAGCTAACACTCCCTTTTCCCTAACCTCCACCTTTTATAGGGGATGTCTCATGATGGTGTTTTGTGGTGATTATAGGTAATATAATCCCTTTTTTCTTTGTTCCCTTCACTATTTATTGATTTTTTCATTTAAGGTTTTGGATTTGGTGATTATTTCACCGGAAATTGGTTAAAGTTTATAAGCATGATGGGGATTTCATGCAAGATAGCTAGATAAGGAACGAAGGTGATGTCTACATTTTATTGGAAGCAGTTTCCATTCATTAAAGTCACTACCATATTTTATTTTGGTATTTTCATAAAATTTTATTAAAGTGATAGATTTTTGAGTTTCATATGACAAGGATTTTAGCAAGGATGGTTTCAGGGTTGTGCCAAAGACATTAGGGGCAGTTGGTCAAGGTTTTATGTGATTTGAAATTCTTCGTGAGTCATTAAACCATTATGAATAATTGGTTTGATTTAAATAATTTGTTATGTATTTTTATGATTTATTATTTATATTGTATGATGTGAGGTTGTAGCTCGGGGGTAGTGCATGCTTAGATGAGGCATGACAGTTATTCGAAAAAGATTAACTTAATGATTATGGTAGGTGGCCTATTTAATGCAAGAAAAATATTCATGTTATGTATTATTTCATACTACATGAATGTTTTTTGGGTTTATGTAGAATAAATAGGGACATAGAATGTCCATGGAGAATATATTTTATGATGATTGGTATACTATATATGGGATGAGTTCTACTCATCACTTTTGTGGTGTAGGACCACCTGAAAGCCTATACTAGCCATTGGTGAAGACCCTATGAGTTAAAGGTTGGAGACTAAATTTTCGTGGGGATTATTCTAATGGGGGTTGAATAGGTTATAATAAGGTATTAAGCTTTATCCCCAGATTTCTGGCCCTTTCAAGGTGTTGGTGTATATCACTGAAGGTGGATCATCTGTTGGAACATCCACCATAGATAGAAGTTATCCATAAATTATTCCAAAAAAATACTAGCATAAATGATTTATTGATTAGAAATAAAACAAAATTAATTGGGGAGAGTTGGATATGAATTATGAAGAAACATTCGTGGAGGAGTTGGTTGAGATTCAAGATCATTAGGTGATATTTCTACATGGGTTTACCATTCCTGGTTCATGTGTCATGGAAGCATGGTGGTCGAGAGGAGAGTACATGGGAGCATTGGATAATAATGCATGATCAGTACCCTAATTTTTAAACCATTTTATGATTTTATTTGATTGGATTTATTTTTTCCTTAGTGATGTAATGAATGAATTTTTTTTATAAAATCTTATTATTTCTTCTAGTCAGTTGGGTTCAGTTGGTGGTTGTGTTTGTCAACCAGTGAGACTCATCATAGGTATGTCAGAATATATATATTCATATATCCCCATTTATTCAATTATTATAGTTTTGTTTTTTGATTCTAGAAGATGATAATTGTTTGATAGTTATCTAATGTAATGTTTGGGACATTCTCAACCTATTACATTGTGAGTTTTAGGTTCTATTGGTGTTGGGAGAAGCTTTGAGGGAAATTTGGTGGATTTTGGATGAAATCTAAAATATATTATGGCATTTATATAGGGAGTAGTGAGATGATGAATGGTGGAGGCCCTTGCATCATCAAAAGTGTCTTGGTATGTAGGGTTTGTGATGATGGGTTTTGGTGGCTCTACTGATTTAGACATGGCTACAACATTGAGGTGTGTTACAATATAAATTATTAATGTCTCGTTATTTCCTTGTCACTTCCACATGAGATGTGGCTACGACATCAAGTAGTGTTGTGGTGTATAGGTACATAGGGGATATTCATCTGTCTTTATAGTTTTGGGGGTTGCTTCAGTGTGGTGGTGTCGTTACACTATAGGCTTACCCTGGGGAGATAAGATCTCAGCGTGATCTATGGGCTCGATCTCAGTTCCCAATAAGACTAATAATGTCTTTGTTATTGAACCTATAATTGTTCCATTCTTTTTAGATAATTTATATACTCTATGTTGTGTTCAGGGTTTCTACAATATGGTATTTTAATTAATTATTATGTATAAATTATTAACCCCCTTCAAAAGTCAGAATTCTTTATACTTCTCTATCGACTCTTGGGTTTTTAAGTTTGGATTTTAGCGCTCTTTTACCTATATACAATGAATTTTATTCCCAACCATCATAGATCAATTCATATAAAATCTAAGGTAAGGTGTAATTTATTCTGATTTTGTTTCCCCTCCTCTTCCTTATCAGAATGGTGAAGTGTTGTGGGAATGGTCAGTTTAGGTGATGTTATGGATAATGGTTGATGGGAGATGTTTATTTCATGGTTTATAACACCATATTGGTGTGGTTGTGACATTAAGGGTATCTATCAATCATCTTTTCCTTGTGTATCTAATTAGGAATATATGTTTGTAGAAGGTTATCTTTTCTCTCTCTCTTTTCTTAGTGTATATGTTATTGAATCGTGTTTTTGTATTCTTTATGGTAGATGGTTTCAGATTACCAAAGAATATAATGGATTATTTTAGATGAAATTTAAGGGGAAGGGAATACTCACATGTCTTTACATGTTCATTCAGTCTTTATTATATATTGTATTCCTACTGTAGATTATGTTGTAAGACACCGTCTATCATTGAGAACATTGTGTGATGTTTCTGTTGTAATTTATAAATCCTTTATGTGTTTTCCTTTTTTAACATGCCTCCCATTAAACATTAATAAACTATACATGTGTGATGAACATGATACGTGAAAAATTGGAATTCATGTGGAAATAATAATTCTAGATTTGAAGAATGATGTGTAAAGAATCTTTGATGTTGAAAATAAATTTTGATGGATGTTGAAGATGATATTTGTTGTCATGTTTTTTAGATTGATTTATGAACTCCATTTAGATGTAGTAAAATTGTGGGGAATGTATAATTATTTTAGTGATAGGTTTGAGTGAGGAATATGTTGTAGTGGTGGGGATGTGGTTCCATTGTGTGGGGTACACTGTAGGATGGGATGTGTTGGTCAGATGATGGTTGTTGGTTTATGCAGGTTGGGATTTAGTGATGACCTACGAGTGAGATATAGTTTTTTTATTTCAAGACAGCTGGTTTTTTATGTTATGGATTGTGTGGTCGTTTCCTGGTATAAATAGGATTAGTTTAGTAATGATGAACTATTAATGAAATGGGTTAGAGATGAATATGTGGAAAGGGATTAATGAATTTAATGATAATAACTGGGTTAGAATGAAATGGGAAGTGGTTGTAATTAAAATAGGTCTATGTTTAGGTGTTTTTATCATTAAATATGAGACTAACTGGTTTAATAAATGAAATCATGTTAATAAATTAGTAAATTTTGAATAGGTTAAATATATAAAGAGTAGATATAATGGTTGTATGTGTTGTGGTCATCTTGTGAAGTGAAGATTCATACATTAGTGGCAAAAACTGGCGGTGGGTATCGTACAACGAAATAGTTGTGTAGTGGTATATTGCAGTGTTGTTGAATGAGAACCATTAAGTCAATATGTGTATTCTATCTTTAATCCTTATATTTTCATGTTATTTCTACATGCAACCAACCTATTTTGAGTACTATGTACTGACACCCAATTTTTTTCATGGGGGTGGTGTTTTCTCCAACATACAAGATGGTGAGGGAATGAATGATTGATTCCCCATATTTCCTTCTATCCATTTGGTAGCAGTACATAAAGATGGAAGGTTGTTGGTGATATTTATTGATACATGGTGAAATATTTGGGGGTGATTCATGATGAAGAGAGTATTTCATATTTCTTGGGGTCATGCATGACAGGATAAGGGAAAAAGACTGATATCCTTCACATACATAATACCTTACTACTCTGGCTACATTTTTGTGATGAGATATTAGATTATATGGATGATGATGAGATAGAAACATGAGTCATATGGATTTTGACTATGTTCATCACAGGATTATGGGCCCCGTTGGATGTTGGGGTGGTTAGAGATGTGACCTGACCTAGTTTAGATATGGATTAATACATATGATAGATGCATAAATAGAAGGTATGTGAGCATAGGACATTGGATGTTTGGTATTTACAGTGGATAGTTAGAGGATAAGTGGACGTGGGGAACATTTTTATATGTTATCTTGATATTATTTTTCTATCTTGGATGCATTATTTGGTGATAGATCTTTTATGAGGTTATGATGGATAGTTGACCAATTAATGTGCATGTTTGTTCTTCTATTTATTCCTTAGTGAATTAGTATGATATTATCACGTTTTCACGAGAGTAATTCGATATGAACCATCTGAGTATACATGTTATAAACACCATACATATGTGTAAATTATAATTAGGATTCTAGGAGGGTTTTGGAGACCAAGATGGACATTTATATATTTGTGATCAATGATATTGTAGATCCTCAACTTAAGGATTTAACTTGTTTTTTTAGAGTTTTATTTACATTTCATGAAATGAATTGGGGAATGTTTTCGGTTTCATTATGCTCTGTGATGGTTTTTTGGTTGATTTTTGTCTTATATATTGAACATTCTTAATATATTGAGGTAAATTATTCTTATTTGAGTGATTATATACCGTTAGTGCTAATGTCCAACCTATGGCCTATTGAAGGTGGTATTCCAGGTTAATTATCTCCCATTATACATCTTTTTCCGAGTCAAATTACCTTTAGAGTTAACGGGTCATGAAAACTATTTTGGTACAAACAATTTTCAAATTTAAAACTATTTTTAAAAAGAAAATATGTTTAAAAATCAAAATTTTTTTAAAAAAAATTGTTAATTATAAATATCGACCATCAATTTCTAATAATAATTTTTTCATTGGACCACCAAAAAATGGTTTTAATGATAAGAAACAATGGTATTTTCAATGTAAAAAAATTATGAACTCTTTTGCAGATACAAATTGTAACGCCCCGACCCCAGCTACCCATAGTCGGTGCATTACTTCGTAACATTGGCATGATCACAAAATATCAAGTCTCGAAAGACCAATTAGTTTAGTAGCCTTGGAAACACTAGATACATTCATAAGTCTTTCATTACATCATAAAGTAAAAAAACTACAATAACATGGTCATCATAGTCCACACTCATATCCCTTTCTGACTATCCCTGCAGGTCATTCCTAAAATACTTCTTCACATCCTGGAAAATATTAAAACATTGAAAGGGGTGATCTCAGAAGCTCAGTAAGGATAACAATATTGCAGAAGATTTCGAAAATAAACATTAACATTTAAGGCAATGTATATCTAAAACAAAAGCCTTTTTAAAAATTAAATTTAGCACAATATGGAAAAAATAAAATTAAATATTGCCATTTACTTACTCACATGGATATTCTACTAGTCGAATAATCACATTAAATATCAATAACCACTTTCATAATGATGGAACGCATAATGTCATACTATCATAACCACGTAGCCAAGGCCTCGTTCCAAGACCACAAATAAGATTTTGTGAAGGCCTCGTGCCAAGACACTAGTTTGTCTCATGAGACCTACCGATGCATTGAGGAGCTATAGCGGGCTCCACCCGTCACTTATTAAGTCCAATTCATTCCTCATATGAACAGGTTTAAACATATCATAAACCATAACCTAATTGTATCACATAAAACATGCATAAAGGAAACATAAGATTCCTACACTTCAATCACAAGATATCAATAAAACACATTGATGTAATAAAAACACTTTCAAAAACATTTTCAATACCAAAATTAATGAAAATTAAAACATTGTATTTATTTTTCATTTTAAAAAGTTATGGCTTGTAAAGGAAGCTGAAACTCAAATAATGGTCACGCCGGCGGACAAGTCGTTGTTTCCGCATACGTACGACAAAAACATTCCCTTTTGTCGTTTAGTAAAATGCTTCGTATAAAAAATAATTCTTTTGGATAAATGTAAAAGTCAAAGGGGTTTATACCCCATATAAAAGAAGTATGTGTATAAAACAAAATATGCCTCAATGAATGGAGATTGAGACGAAGTGCCATAAAAGATCATTTTTAAATAAAATATATCTATTATGTGTATTCACTATATGTACACAAAAAGAAAGTATAAATAAAATATAGGACATAATAATATAATGACATAATTTGAAATTAAGAGATTAACCCAAAGAATAGAAATTGTGTTAAGAAGTTCCCTTACCTTGCGTACTGTCTTTACTTGACCGTTCTTTATCCTCTTGAATAATAAACTAGAGTTAATTTATAATTGCATAAGAACCTTTTTCATGTTTTTTATTCCTTTTATATCACTTATTACCATGTTATGAACATTATGTAATTATTTATGTTAATAACGGTCGTTTTGTCGATCGTTGGTACTTGAGTCAAAAATAAACTTCTTATAATTACAAGTTGTCCATGTGGTGAAATATCCATTATATCCATAATTATATTAATTATATAGATATCATATATCTCATATATATCCATTATATACATGCATTTATAATATTCCATAAAGTTTAGAGGTAAGAAATGAAATGCACCATTAATGGAGACGGTAAGCCGTACGTACGCATGAACACTACTTTCATTTCTATTTTGTATTTAATTAAATCATAATGATATAAAGGTATATTATAATTCAAGTATAATATCATATATAATATAATTTACTCTATCCTTTATACATCCCACATATGGCATTAACGATTCAAATCACTTTGAGGGGGCGGTAGTCCTCACTTTCTAAAATGAAAATATTGCGTTTACCCATAATGGAAACAATAAAGGTATGAAATAAATGAAAAATAAAGAACCTTATTTAAAACATAAACATATTATATATCATGTATAAATATAGTGACATCTTAATGGCCACCTTTTAAGGTGTTATATGAGTGTTGAACAATCATCGTTTCGTGAGGCAGAAATTCCCCATCCACAGAAACAGTATGTTATTTAACCATTAGATGTAGGTGTGTGTAAGTGTAGCTCGAATACTTCTTATAAAAACATCCTAGTATATTGAGAATACTGATGTTGTTACAAAAGAAATTAATAAAAAGATTTTAGGGGGTTGGATAAGAAAAATAAAACAAAATAACATAAGAGAAGACATTACCTTAAAATCAAGTAACTCTTTTGATTTGAGCCAAAGGCTTCCTTGGTAAGAATTCTGCCCAAAGTGAGGCTTATAGGAGTAAGGGAGAGAAGTTGGGAGAGTATTTGGGCCGATTTTGGCGGAGCCAAATGGCTTGAATGTTTGAATAAGGTTGTAGAGGTGGGGGCCTTTTATAAGAGGAGAGGAGGGGAACTCTTGGAATGTCATGAAATGTTACTTTATTAAGAAATGATTTTCGGATTATAAAGGTCCCACAATGATATATTTCGAGGCTAAGTTGATAAGGGTTAGAAATATCCTCATCCAATAGGTTTTTGACAAGTGTACGCCTTAGATTTTACATTATCCTTTCATTTTATTTAAATCGTTAATTAATGAGGTAATCACGACATCATCATGGTGTCATAAATAATTTAATTTATTTAATGTCTAAAATTTATAATAAAATTATCATGATTTAGGAAATATTATTATCTTTCTAATGAATATTTATAGTCAAAAATATGACTTGTATAACCCCATTTAAATTTTTTTTTAGTAAAACAACTTATGTTTGTGACATTTTTATTTTAACTTTAAATAAAAGATATTTATGTCATTTTCCTACCAAAGTGGCTCCATGGGGTCCCCAAGTTGACCCGTGTATTGTCTTGGTCGGCCATGACTCATCAAATAGTGGTTGGAAAAGTGTAAAGGTCATTCCATATTTTTATAATACTATTTTTACATTAAATTTCACTAATTACCTTTAATCGTGATTAATTAAACTTAAAAGTTACTATTCACCAAAAAATTATTTTAATCCCATTGAACCACATTTTACTTCATAATGAAAACCATGTATGTCGGATTTTTGAAAATAAAATCACAGAAGTGGTAATGTTTCATTTAAATGAAAAATCAGTTTTTTAACTACCACTTAGTGGTTTCACTATTCATCAAAAATTGATGTTTTTCAGAACAATGCCAAAATTTCACCCTAAGATTTAATTGATATTCTGAATCCAAAAGTGATTTATATTTTAAAAAATTAAAATCATATAAGTTTCATTAATTAATTTTATAATTAATTCCCACTGTCACAACAAACAGCCTGTTTTTAAGAAACAATATATATATCAAAAGATTGTCAATTCTTTATGTCCAATTTCAAAGTGAAATTAATTCTAATGACCACCATTAGATAAAATGATAAAAATATATTCTAATTATACCTTAAAACCACTCAATAGTATAATTTATCACTATAAATTAATTTGGTTTAAAAGGTTGTTTTTAAGTATTTTTGACTATTCATAAAAAATTGGAAGTTCTTAGAAAATTACAAAAAATTCAACTTAGGATAATTTCGATATTACGAATTCAAAAATGTAGACCATTTACTTACTCACATGGATATTCTACTAGTCTAATAATCACATGAAATATCAATAAGCACTTTTATAATGATGGAATGCATAATTCCAGACTATCATAACCATGTAGCCAAGGCATCCTTCCAAGACCACAAATAAGATTTTGTCAAGGCCTCATGCCAAGACACTAGTTTGTCTTATGAGACCTATCGATGCATCGAGGAGCTACAACAGGCTCCACCCGTCACTTATTAAGTCCAATTCATTCCTCATATGAATAGGTTTAAACATATCATAAACCATAACAGAATTGTATCACATAAAACATGCATAAAGGAAACATGAGATTCCCACACTTCAATCACAAGATATCCATAAAACACCTTGATGTAATAAAAACACTTTCAAAACCATTTTCAATACCAAAATTAAATAAAATTAAAACTCTGTATTTATTTTTCATTTTAAAAAGTTATGGCTTGTAAAGGAAGCCGAAACTCAAATAATGGTCACGACGGCGGAGAAGTCGTTGTTGCCACATACGTACGACAAGAACATTCCCTTTTGTCATTTAGTAAAACACTTCGTATAAAAAAATTTCTTTTGGATAAACTTAAAAGTCAAAGGTGTTTATACACCGTATAAAAGAAGTATTTGTATAAAACAAAATATTCCCCAATGAATGGAGATTGAGACGAAGTCCCTTAAAAGATCATTTTTAAATAAAATATATCTATTATGTGTATTCACTATATGTACACATAAATAAAGTATAAATACAAGATAGTACATAATAATATCATGACATAATTTGAAATTAAGAGATTACCCCAAAGAATAGAAATTCAGTTAAGAAGTTCCCTTACATTGCGTCCTGTCTTTACTCGACCGTTCTTTATCCTCCTGAATAATAAACTGGAGTTAATTTATAATTGCTTAAGAACCTTTTTCAAGTTTTTTATTCCTTTTATATAACTTATTACCATGCTATAAACAGTATGTAATTATTTATGTTAATAACGGTCGTTGTGTCGATCGTTGGTACTTGAGTCAAAAATAAACTTCTTAGAATTACAAGTTGTTCATGTGGTGAAATATCCATTATATCCAGAATTCTATTCATGATATATATATCATATATCTCATATATATCCAGTATATACATGCATTTATAATATTCCATAATGTTTAGAGGTAAGAAATGAAATGCACCGTTCATGGAGACGGTAAGTCGTACGTACGCATGAACGCTACTTTCATTTATATTTTGTATTTAATGAAATCATAATTATATAAAGTTATATTATAATTCCAGTATAATATCATATATAATATCATTTAATCCATCATTTATACATCCCACATATGGCATTAACAATTCAAATCACTTTGAGGGGGCGGTAGTCCGCACTTCCTAAAATGAAAATATCGCATTTACCCATAATGGAAACAATAAAGGTATACCATAAATGAAAAATAATGAACCTTAATTAAAACATAAACATATTATATATCATTTATAAATATAGTGACATATTAATGTCCACCTTTTAAGGTGTTATATGAGTGTTGAACAATCATCGTTTCGTGAGGCAAACATTCTCCATCCACAAAAACAGTATGTTCTTTAACCATTAGATGTTGCTGTGTGTAAGTGTAGATCTAATAATTCTTATAAAAACAACCTATTATATTGAGAATACTGATTTTGTTACAAAAGAAATGAATAAAACTAGTTTAGGGGGTTGGATAAGAAAAATACAACAAAATAACATAAGAGAAGACATTACCTTAAAATCGGGTAACTCTTTTGATTTGAGACAAAGGCTTCCCTGGTAAGAATTATGCCCAAAGTGACTCTTCTAGGAGTAAGGGAGGGATGTTGGGAGAGTATTTGGGTAGAGGTTGGCCAAGCCAAATGGCTTGAAAGTGTGAATACGGTGGTAGAGGTGGGGGACTTTTATAAGAGGAGAGGAGGGGCACTCTTGGAATGTCATGAAATGCTACTTTATTAAGAAATGATTTTTGGATTATAAAGGTCATACAATGATATATTTAGAGGCTAAGGTGATAAGGGTTCGAAATATACTCATCCAATAGGTTTTTGACAATTGTATTCCTTATATTTTACATTATCCTTTCATTTTATTTAAATCCATAATTAATGAGGTAATCACGACATCATCATGGTGTCATAAATAATTTAATTTATTTAATGTCTAAAAATTATAAAAAAATTATCATGATGTAGGAATTATTTTTATCTTTATAATGAATATTTATAGCCAAAAATATTACTTGTATAACCCCATTTAAAAATTGTTTTAGTAAAACAACTTAGGTTTGTGACATTTTTATTTTAACTTTAAATAAAAGTAATTTATGTCATTTTCCTACCAAAGTAGCTCCATCGGGTCCCCAAGTTGACCCATTTATTGTCTTGGTCGGCCATGACTCATCCAATAGTGGTTGGACAAGTGTAAAGGTCATTCAATATTTTTATAATACTATTTTTACATTTAATTTCACTAATTATCTTTAATCGCGATTAAATAAACTTAAAAGTTACTATTCACCAAAAAATTATTTGAATCCCATTGAACAAAATTTTACTTCCTAATGAAAACCATGTATGTCGGATTTTTGAAAATCAAATCACAGAAGTGGTAATGTTTCATTTAAACAAAAAATCAGTTTTTTAACTACCACTTAGTGGTTTCACTATTCATCAAAAATTGAAGCTTTTCAGAACAGTGCCAAAATTTCACCCTAAGTTTTAATTGATATTACGAATCCAAAAATGATGTCTATTTTAAAAAATTCCAAACATATAATTTTCATTAATTAATTTTATAATTAATTCCCGCTTTCACAACAAATAGCATGTTTTTAAGAAACAATATATATATCAAAAGATTGACAATTGTTTATGTCCAATTTCAAAGTGAAATTAATTGTAATGACCACCATTAGATAAAATTGTAAAAATATATATCTAATTATACCTTAAAACAACTAAATAGTATAATTTATCACTATAAATTATTTTTATTAAAAAGGTTGTTTTTAAGTATTTTTCACTATTCATAAAAAATTAGAAGTTCTCAGAAAATTACAAAAAATTCAACTTAGGATAATTTCGATTTTACGAACTCAAAAATGAATTCCATTTTTAAATATAAAATTTCTATAATTTTAAAAAGTGGTTTTTACTATTCATAACGACTACTTTGATTAGTCGTGGTGTTTTAGAACTCGAACTTGCGTACAATGCAAGCTATTGTATTATTGAAAGAGAGGTGTATCGTGGAAGCTCGGGGTGTTACACAAATAAATGAAATGAATTTAATGGCCCATGTAATTTATAATTTATTTAAAATTGTGGGGTTTTGGGGAAAAATCAATTTGATAATAAAAATATGGAAAATTTTACATTTCAAAATCTAGATGGTGGGGAATTTTTTTAACTAAATTTCCCCAGATAGATATTGAAAATTAAAAATAGTATAACTTCTAATTTTAATTTAATTAACGTTGATTAAAACACTACATGCTAATCATTTTGGGATGTTCAAAACTAATAAAGTGTTTTTCCACCTTCATTGCCTTATAAAAATTTTAAAATGATTAAAAATGAATTTTATAAATTATTATAAGATTTTTAGTAAAGTAAGAAGAAAATAAAAAAATATATATATGGTTTTTTATAAACAATAAATTATAAATTACTCCATGGAAAATAAAAAAAATAAAAAATAAAATATTCAAGAAATAAAATTCAACTATTATTTTGGATTTATTCAACCTAGTATTGATTTTATTTCACTTGGTACCCATTTTTAATTTGAATTAATTGATAATGATAGTAATTTTTAATGACAAATTTATGTCATAGTGATTAGTTATGGGACTTCACGAGGACTTATTCTAGGGTTAGACTTCTTCTACTACCAATGAACCACTTATCTATAGGTCCTTCGGAATTGAGAGAAATTATTTGTAAAGGTAGGTTGTGGGGGTCATGAGGGATACTAATGAAATTGATACTAGTGATTAATAATTACAAGGTGGATCATAATTGTAATAAGTAATATTTAGTATGTTTTAGTGGGATTTACTTGTTAAGTAGTTGGTGCGGAATATTAAATTAAAGCTAGTACAATTGGATGAGGGGGTGACTTATTGGAATTCTAATCATATAAATGGTGGGTTAGGCCTCAGTCACATGTTTTGGAATCATATAAGAATATTCTACAACCCTTATTTATTTTCTTATATTAATTCCTTATTGTTAATTGAAAACATATTACAATATCCTTCAATAAATCTATAAATAATAAATGTTTCGTAATAATGAATCTCCTTTTGAACTAAAAATTATGTCATAAGATCTATTTAATTTAAAACAAATTTTGTGTGAAAATATCTTTCTATAATCCCTTGATATTATTTTATAAATGAAACTTTCTTTGGGATAATTACACTAAAATTAATTCTTACACTATATTTCACTATGAAAATAAAAATGGAAATGAAAAAAACAACTTCTGTAAATTATTTTTGATTAATATTGTGATGAAAATGAAAAGGGGATTAGATAATATCATGTTGATATTTAACAAGATATTTAGTTTCCTAAAATTGATACTCTAGTTGAAAAGTATGTAAAATGTTTGAAAACAAATTATATATGTATATTATCTACTGAAGATGATACTTTTCTTGCTGAATTGGAATTAACATAAATAAATTGATCATTTTTATAGAAATTATTATAGTGTATTATATTCCTACTAAAATCAACTATATGAATCATTTTATATTAAATTCTCAACAAATTTGATCTTAATTTACTTACTAAATTGGAAAATAATTTTGGAATTGATAATATACATTGAAACATTATCTTATATGCATAAGTGAATGAAATTGATATACTAGGTGATTGAATTTATTGAAAATTATTTTATTTTAATTGTTCAATTAATTCAGGTGTCTTTATATGAAATATTTTTACAATGAAAATGAGTTCTTTTTTAGTGTCGAGAATTTGGAATTCTAACTAACTTTTCCCTCTAACCTGGAATTGTATCCAATTAATGATATTAATGTCTCAATTTTAAATGATGATATGTGCATTAAATTAATTTTTTTATTATATGAGAACATGAATCTAAATTTTGAGACTACCAAATTATTTATTGAAAACCAGTACTGAGGTTTTTGTATAATAATAATTTAGAGGGATAAATAAATGAATATACAACTGTTTATTATGTATAATAAATTCAAATTTTTTGGATAAAATCCTATACCTAATAAGGAGGTTGAGTTATTTGTTTATAGATGAAATAAATAGTAATTCAAGTATCACTCAATAATATGAGAATCATATAATTAAAGAGTAATAAGGGATTAACATAATAATCCTATCCCATAGTCAAATATCCAATACCCAAAAAATACCCCTTATGATAAGACATCTATATTTATTATGACTAGATTGGTACACAAAAATTGGACATGAGTTATAGGAATACAATTTTTAATAATATTTTCAAGTTGATCAGAGGTTCAAACATGGTTGATTTCAATCATCTTCTTCTCATAATTCTCTCGAATGAAGAGAAAATAAATTTCAAAATGATCACTCACTTATGGATGAATGTATTTATAGAAATCATGATCAAGACTTCATTTTAACACCAGATATGAACAGGTTTTTTGGAAGTATACCAAATTTACTATTGTATTTTTTGTACCTATATAATATCTGTAATCTCAAATGTGATGTCATGATACTCTAACTCCATGATTGATCAAGAAAATATATTTATACTTCTTTATTTTCTGTGAGATCAAATTTCTCCAATAGATACCATAAAACCAAATGTATAACTATTATATGAGATAAATATAACATAATATACAACAAAAAATGATTCAATTTTTGGATTCCCATGACTAGAATATAGAAGAACTATGCCAAGTTCCCATATCATATATTTAAAAATGGGAAGAAAAACCACGCACTATGTTTTTATTGAAGACCCTACAAACCAAATCTCATCCATAATTGCACAAGAAATGTCAGGTCAATTCATATTAACGTAATTAAGGATACCAATTAGTTTTATATTTTTAAAGGTGAAGATAATCATTCTAAAGACCCCTACCCTGGTATCCCATAGTTAGTGGTTACTTTATTACATTCGCATAAGATACATGGAATTGCATCCCAAAGGATAGAATAGTTACGTAGACATGATTAACTAGATACATTAATGAAATTAAAATTAAATTTCAAACATAAAATAGACAAAGTATTTTATTAGAGAACAACATTATCCACTTAGAAAAACCATGTATAATCAGTCAAAAACACATGGTGGTATCATGGGAAAAACATAATAAATGGGTGGATTCAAATGATCTGTAAATGTAACCATATTGTAGAAGATATGATTAAATAATGAATGAAATATATTACAAGGTAAATAAAGGAAACACGTGAAATTTTATAAATAAATCCCTTATAACATGGATGGAATAGAAATGATCAAATAATTCCATATAAATAATCATAGCAAAGTGAAACTTAACCATGGATATTATAACTAATCGAATAATCACATGGAATATCAACAAAATAGTTAATAAATATGGAATGAATAATTATTTTTTTCATCTAAAACATAATTTTGAGGACTCATACCAAGAATATAATACTCTCAACACGTCGTTCCAAGAATCTAACAATATCAAGGCTTCATAACAATAATCTAACAAATTGGTAAGGCCTTGGACAAAATGTTGTCTAGATTGTCTCATGAAACCTAATGATGCATATAATTGATAAAGAAGTCATTTACCATCACTTAGTAAGTGTAATTAATTCCTCATATTAATGGAGTGAAACATAAACAACGTAATCATTAATATAAAAAATTATCTTAAGAAATGCGAATCCTTAAACTATAAACTAAGAACGGTATCAAAATAGGATATACAGAATAAATATAATCATAAACAATTAAATAAAATATGGTGGATTATAAAAAAATTATTCAAACACAATTAAGAAAAATATTTAAACCAAGGGTGTGGACATAGAGGAAAACACTCTCATAAAATCATTAACAATGTTTCTAGAGAAAACACCTATTTTTTATTTTTAAAATAATTTATATAAAAGGATTTTGAATTATAAAATATTTTTTCTTTGAAAATTACATTTTCAACATTTAAATTAATTTTTAATACATTAAATCATTATAAAGGTGAAAAATTCACTCATGTAGTATAAGATAAAAAACATTCCTTTTGTATTTTAATCATGAAATTCATAAAGGACTTCGATGGAAATATGATAAAATGATTACTTTCAATGAATATTATAAGAATTAAAACATGGGTAAAAGGAATTTAAATATTCAAAATATAATAGTAAAAAAATTTTTTTTTTTTAGAAAACATGGACATGGGAATAAAAATATTCATCATTGGAGACTTAAATCGAGACAATCCTGAATAATAATGTGATTGGGAAATAACAATTAAAAAGATCATAAAATTAATAAAAATTAATCAATAATGTGTGTATACTGTAAATACACATTTAAAAATGAAAAAAATAAGATAATATAATTGATATTAATTTCACACAAAACATTTTCAATAAATTAGATGATTCACCCAAAGAATACTAATTGAGTTAATTAATCCTTTACATCACACATCCTTTCTATTTTACATGATTTAATGAAATTTAAAATGGTTTAAAGAATTTTATTAATTAATAACATAATAATTTAATATTTATAATATATTATATGAACTTCTTATATCATTTAATTACCTTTTTATTAATAATATTTCACTATTACCCATGTTTTGGGTGTTTACTGCTTAATTTTTGTATTCATGTTTTTTCATTTAAGTCCTCGTTCTCTTGTATAATATATAATTACATCATATATAGAATGATATTAGTGTTCTAGTTATAATATTATTTCATCACATAATCTTTTATATTCATTATTTAATGGTTAACAATGAAAATTAATTGCATCACGCCATGGATACGGTAGTCCATATGTGCGCACGAACGATGGTATCATTTCATTAGTTGTTAAAGGGTAAGGAAGTGGATAGTGTATTAATTTTTTTAGAATCAATTTCAAGTATTAATTATCATATATCTTTATTATTTCATAATTATACCCATCCAAATAGTGTGGTGATAAAAAATAGATTACACCACGGTGTGGAGACGGTATGTCGTATGTACGCATGCATGGTTCTTTCATTTTTACTAGGATAGATAAATTATAGAATATGGTTGTACAATAATTTTTAATAAAATATCATAATATTTATGACATTATAGTATTAATTTAGCATGGAAAAAATACCTGAATAGGATTTATAATAATAAATTAACATTGATGAGTTGGTAAAAATGATTACCTCTTCTTCAACAAACATCATTTAAATCTCTTCTAAAGGGATTATTGGATGGTATTGTTGGTAGAATATAACCAATATAACATGGATTGAGATGTTAATTAGATTAATGGTTAGGTTTTTATCAATATATAAGGCTTAATTTGGTACGAGTAAGTGAGGGAGGAGGTTCAGATTTATAATTGTGGTGAGGGTCCCTTTTAAAAACTCTCAAAATAGTAAATTAATATAAATTAATTTATAAAAATAAATGGCTCCAGAGTGATTTATTAACTATATAATATAATTATGGGTCTAAACAATATCATTAACTAATTATTAGACTAGTTTGGGGCGCACTATTACCTTTTCTTTTTGGTTTAGCCTTTATTTATTACCATTTACTTCTAATAGGACAACATGGAATTCTAGGCTTTGGGGGTCAATACAGTTACTATAAAATGAAAAAATAACCCTAAATGAATCATTGATAAAATGTTAAATATTATCTCACTATGTTGTTTGAAATTTATATTTTTATAAATTTTATATAATCTAATAAAATATTATTTATTTTAAAATATTTTTAATGTCGATTTTGACTCTATTAATTACATTGACTTTTAATAAATATCTATATAGAATACATCAAAGAACAAATATTTTAATACATCCCAAATAAGTCTATTTCATCTGAATAATTTATGAATTAAATTAATTATCTGAAATTATATTTATATTAATATTTTTAATATCATTTATTTGATTTTTCAATTTATTAAACAATTAATGCATCATCATTGTGTAAGACCATTAGGTAATTATTTAATCTATAAAAATTCAAAATAAATTGAAATGGTTAATATAAATATTTTATATTTAAAATAACAATTTATAGTAATACATATATTCTAAATAATAACATATTAAAAAATTAATACTTATAAAAAAACATGAGTATAAATTATTTTACTATCCTTAAAAGAAAATATCATAAAAGGATTATGGTCGTCAAAGTAGCTCCAAGAGGCCATAAAGCCATACCAAGATGATTTTGGTCAATAAAAAATCATCCAATAAAATCATGAAATTTGTTATGGTTGATTTATAATACTATTTTTACCCTTAATTACCTGATTTTCCGATAACTGTGGTAAAAAACAATACAATATTTACTATTCATATTGGCCAAAAAATAAAAGGAAAATATTTACTAATTTTAGAAATTATGGACCAAAATATGGAATTAGGTTATAATAATTAAATTCAAAGAAAACTAAGAAATTAATTTAAAATTAATCGTGTATACGGGATGCAAAAATGGGGTTTTAAAGTTAAAAAGATCAAAAGATTGAAATGTTTTTATCTCAAATTTCAATATAAAATTTATTAAAATCAATAAAAATTATAATTTTTATATAATTAAATTATATTTTCTATAAAACAAAATTATTGTATGATTAAATATATAAATAAATTATATGAAAATGTAGTTTTCCATTATAATGAAATAATATTTAGTATTCATAAGAAAATAAATCATATCAAAAAAATACCAAAAATTAAACAAAAGTAAATTTTTAAATTCCACTATTGAAAATAATTTTTTTAAATATAAAATATAAATGTGTAAAAATATAGTTTTAAAACAAGTACACCTTTATAAGGCATCAAAATTTCCTTTAGAATAGTATACCCTTTTATGCATAAAATTGTATTTACTCTTATCTTATGCCTATAAAATCTATCGGATAAGTGTAAAAATATTTGAAAACATGTAAATTTTATTATGTAGTTAATGCCATCAATTCCCAAAAATTTAATAGCTAGATTATAATATTATTTCATTTTACACTTAAGCTGGTTGTTCTATTTAACGTAAACTATTGAATTGACTAAATTTTAAAAGATACAGACCATAAAATATTGGGGGGTCAAATTATACCCTCCTTTAATAAATTTCATCCACTACATTTTAAATTTCACTTAAACAAGAAAATTTTGATACTTGAATATTATTTTGTGGGAAAAAACATCAGAAATAGGGTTAAGAAAATATTCTCTTAATAATATGGAAATTTAAATGAGAAGGTCACCACAAAATAAGGCTTTTGAATAAGATAACATTAGCAGAAAGTTAAAATATGGAATTGGACGAGAAATATAAATATCATGTTATGATAGATAGTTATAAAGAATGTGGTCAATATAATGATAAACAAAAAAATCATAAATCTATGATCGGTTAAAGGACCACTGATTTCTAATAAATAAAAGTAAATAGAAAACATTTTTGTTCAAAAATACATTCATAAAGTTTAGGTATTATTTTAATATCTTGATAAATGAATCAAAAAGGCATAATTTATTTCTTTATATGTCATAATGTCATCCTTTGGTTGTTTATAGATATATTTCTAGATCATCTATTAAACCAAGAGATTGATATTGAAGATGAATTTTATGTCTCATGGACCATTATCAAAAGTTCTATAAGTCATTATTTCAAGATTTAAATATTATCATAACTAAAATGGTAAGTACATGATATCCAATATGATAAATCATAATTTAACAATATAAAATAATATCCAAAGTTCAAGTTAATCTATTCTATAAGTATTTACCTTTAGACTCATTCAAAAACATCTATCCAAATTCAAGGCCCCAAAATTTTTAAGGAGCGTTATTAATTTTATAAATCAACTTAAAATTAGATTATCTAAAAAACATAACGTATATATTATTTCCACATACTAAATAATATATCACCTTAAAATCCTTAAAAAATCATTCTTACTATTAAATACTTAAAGAATTAGAACTAGAGTAAATTACTTGTTTATTCTATAATTCTTTTAACCAGCACATTATCGATAAAATACACTAAAGACCTAATTATTTAATCAAATAATAATCAAATTTTTCATTCCTATTTTTCTGTGGTAATATCTTAAGACTGACAATGATCCATTAGGTTATTTTAAGGCATATTCTTTTCACGCTTGAGTCATTGATTTGTGTAGTGTCCCATATCATTCTATTGAAGGATTGTATATTGAAAACTTTTTTATTACATTTTAAATCCACATAAGGTTGGACTTATATACAATAATTTATCATACTCCAACTCCTTATATGAAAGTTATATGGTGTTTCTTTCTTTAATTATCACATGTGGGAAAATACATATTTCCTTTATTTCCTTTATACATCTTTTTCCTAGATGTTCTCTTGTTATTGTGCTTCCTACAAAATAAATAATAATTAGATAATAAATTCATTGTCTCATTAATGCTTAATAATCATTCCACATATGATGATAATGTTTGAGAGACTTGTTCCCTTCAAAATATTATCCTTAACCGAAAAGATAAATACCATTCTTACTAATTGGATTTTTTGAACTGATGCAGTTTCCATTCCTTCTCATAATTTTAATTTCTAAAAGCTGTAATATACTAAATTATATCAATGAATTGAGAAAAATAATTCAAAATCTTATATATAGTGAATCAGATTACCTAAATTGAATATTTAGATAAAACTAATCGCTAAATCATTAGACAATTGTTTTGGGAATATTTCACAATTCTCTTATATGGTTCCATTATATAGTCAATTATTTCCTAAAACTAGTTCCAAAGGCTTATATTAAACTTTTTTTTTGTTAAAAACTATAAATACCCTGACCCCCGTATCCTATAGTCAGTGGTTACTTTATAAACATATCATAAGATATAAGGAATCACATCCCAGAGGAAAGATTGTTTAGTATTCTTGGTAAACATAATACATATATAAAATTATAATTTAATTTCAAACATAAAATTGAAAAAGTATTTTCTTTCATAATAACATTATCCTTTTAGTATAACCCTTCATAATCAGTCACCAAACACTTCATGGTATGCTAGTAAAAAATCATATATAAGAAATGGGTGAGCTCAAGTTCTCGGTGAGGGTAAATGTAAAGAGAAGGCTATGATTAAATAAGTAATAAAGAATATGGAATAGTAATTAATGAATCAATTCAATTTATTAAATAATTTGACCATAATAATATAGGAAAAAAGATTATCAAATGATAAGAGATGAATAACTGCATGAAAATAATGTTTATCCTTGGATATTTAAAATAATTGAATAATACCATGGAATATATATAATTGAATTCATATTGATGGAATGCATAATTTTGAACTTCTAAAACATACCAATGAGTCTTTGTACACAAAATATGGAAATGAAAAGGCATCTTTTCAAGAATATAACAATTTCAAGGATTCGTACAATGAATCTAATGAATAAGTAAGGGATTGAGAAAACCTAAGTCAAGTTTGTCTCATGAGACCTATCGATGCATTGAGGGGATATAGTGGGACCCACCTATCAATTACCAAGTCCAATTCTTTTCTCACATGAATTTAGTGAAACATAATGAATATAAACATCAAATTAAAAACTAGCATCTGAAATGTGAATAATTTAACCGTAAACCAATAATGGTATCAGAATAGCACATCCATAGTAAAACAGATCATTAACCATTCAATAGAATATTTTAAATGATATCATAAGATAAAAACATAAATTAATCAAAATATTTTAATAATGTTTAATGACATATTTTAGAATAGTCTAAGAAAATAATTGAAAATTATTTGTGAGAAATTTTTTTTGAAAATATTTAAGTAATTTATTTAAAAGGATGTGAAATTATAAAAGAAAAAAGATTCTTTGAAAATAATTTTATAAAATAGTAAAATAATCCTCAATAAATTAAATCAACATAACAACAGAAAAATCTGCTCATGCTGTGTAATTTAAAAAACACCCCTTTCTTATTTTTATCAAAAAAGTCAAAAAGCTCCTCATTTGTAAAAAGATAAATATATTCCTCTCTAAAAATATTAAGAAAAATAGAAATTGTGTAAAAATAATTTAATGAATTATTTGATTATAGTGAGAGAACTTTTGAAATCATTTTTAGAAAACATGGTTATGGAAAAAAATATTCCTCAGTGGAGACATAAACACAAAAAATCCTGAGTAATAATGATATTTTGATATAATCCTTAAAAAGGTCATATCATTAATAAAATTATTATATTATGTCTATATTACTAAAATACATCTTCCAATTTTAAATATATATAATATAATTTAAATCCATTTCACACATAACAAAATAAATGAAATAGAAGATTAACCCATTGAATGAAAATTGAGTTAAAAAATAACATACCTCAAAAATACTTTTGGTTTTACAAGATTTAAACTCTTGAATAATGGTTTAAATAGTGTTATCAGTTTATACCGAAACCATTTTAATAATTATTAAAAGTTTAATGATCTTATTATATCACTTTATCACCCAATTGTTAATTATATTTCATTATTATCCTTGTTTTGGCTGTTAAATTTTTATTTTTTAATGTTTCTTTTTCCATGTAAGTCCCAATTCATGTGAATAGGATACAGATACTTTATATCCACAATGATATTATAGTAATATTTATCATATTTATCCAATATATAAATTTTTTATAATAATTCTTGAATGATGAACATGGAAAATGAATCGCATCGTGTCGTGGAGATGGTAGGTCGTAAGTAAGCACGAACGGTGATATCATTTCCTTATTGTTGAAGGGGTAATGAATTTATTGGTATATTAATTTTTCTATAATCAATATCATGTATTAATTATCATATATATATTTTATTTCCATTATTATAATCATCCAAATAAAATAGTGATGAAAAATAGATTAGACCTTGACATGGAGATGGTAAGTCGTAAAACACAGGCGTAGAGCTTTCATTTTTCATATGAAAAATAAATGAAAAAATATGGTTTTCCAATTATCATAATAACATATTAGAATATATATTATAATTTATTTATTTATTTAACGTGTAATCAAGACATGAAGTGTATATAGAAGAAGAAATTAACTTGGATGAGTTGGTAAAAATGATTACTTCTTCTTCAATGAAATTCTTTTAGATATATAATTAATGGATATAGGATTGGTATTTTTTGAATAATATACCCCCATAGCATTTATATGAATTTTATTAAGATAAATGGTCAGGTTTTGGTCAATCTAGAAGGCCCAATGTGGTGTGAAGAAGTGAGGGAGGAGGTGCACATTTACAATTGAGGTGAGGGGTAATTTTTAAACCTCTCAAAATATTAAATTAATGTAAATTAATTTTCGATTAAATATCAATAAAAATTTAGTTATTTATAAGATAATAATATTACGGGTAGATATCATCTCATATAATAAATTTGACACATGTTTAGGTCAAAAATATTTTCCTTGTATTTTGGCGTTAACCCCTATTTAATACATTTAACTCTTACCATGACAACACTGATTTTTTACTCTTTAAGGGTAAATATTGTTACTATAAATGGAAAAAATATATATAAATTAATCATGGATAAAATTTTAAATCTTATATAATTCATTTGGATGAAATTTATATTTTTATAAATTTTACATCACTTAATAAAATATTACTTATTTTAAAATACGATTATGTATAATTTTGACACTATTCATTACATTGTCTTTTAAAACATATCAATACATAAGATAACATTGATCCAAACCCTTTAATATATTCATAATATATATTATTAATCTATAAAATACTTTAATAACATTAATTATATGATATTATAATTATTTTAATACTTTTAATATCATTTATTTGATATTTACATTTTTTACACAATTAATGAATCATCATTAAATAAGCATTTAAGGTAATTATATATTTTCTAAAAATTAAAAATATATTACCATGATGACTATAATTTTTTTTTCAAAAATTACTATTTATAGGTGAATATATATTATGAATATCCTTATATAAAAAATGTAATACATATTAAGAACATGAGTATGACATATTTGAATTTTCATAAAATAAAATACTTTAAAAGTGGTAAAGTTGTCAAAGTGCATCAAAAGGCCATAAAATCTGCCCAAGGGTTATTTTTTTAAAATAATAACTCATCCAATAAAATCATGAATAGTATTATTGTAATTTGTTAATTTTTTTACCCCTAATAAACAAATTTAACCTTAACTGTGGTAATTAGAATTACTACTGTTACTATTCATATTGGCGAAAAATAAAATGGAATAATTTAATAAATTTGAACATTATGATTCAAAATATGGAATCCTTTTTAATAATTAAATTCAGTTAATTTTTATTGTTCAATTTAAATTTAATCCTACATATGGGATGAAACAATGGGTTTTTAATGTAAAAATGTTCTAAAAATAAAATGGTTTTTTAAACCAATTTCAATTGAAAATTTATTCCAATGAACCAAATTGGATTTAATAATGTATTATTTTTCTATTTATACTTTAAAATAAAATTAAAATGTAATTTAACTACAAAAATAAATTATAAAAAAATGCAGTTATTAATTAAAATGTTTGATATTTTATAAATCGTCAAACAAAGGAGACATATAAGGAGAATACTAAAACTTAAACCAATATTAATTTTCATTTTATGATTCATAAAATATTGTTTTTTTAGAAATAATTTATAAAATTATTAAAATATATATTTTAAATCAAATTATCCATTAAAATGGGATAAAATTATGTTTTGAAAATTATAGCTTTTATGCTTAAAATTGGATTTATTAATATATTATGCATATAAAATCTATTGGATGTTTTAAAAAAAATGAATATATATAAATTTAATAATGTGGTAAATCCTATTAATTCTATCTAATTTAATGTCTTTTTTATAATAATGTTTCATTTTATGGTTAAGTTGGGTGTTGCGTGCAACATAAGATATCAAATAGATTAAAATAAAAATTAGATATACCATAAAATCATGGGGGTGTTACAATAATTCACTGCTAGTGTGAAGTTACTTCCCTATAGTTCCTAGGTTGTGTAAATTGAGTGAGAAGAAGTCATAATAGCTTTCTTTAGAAGATAATGATCACACTTTCTTTGGGATTGAAATAATCTTTTGGTACGTTTGGAGACCTCAATCCCCATGAAAATAGAGTGGACTTAATGCATTGTTTGAAAATTTTAATGAATGGAGGATTTTATTATTACAAAACCAGTATTATAACTTCATTTGATAACAAATTCATCCACATAGACTTCCAATTAATTCATCTAGATGTGGATTAATGATAAAAAATTGAAGGATCATTTATTTTTTGACGCATTCAAAAACTAATCACAATGGTGTAGAAGTGACGGAACAAAGAATGAGGTGAATTCTTTATGCCATACAATAATTGAAAAAGGAGGAAAACCTTAGAGGGGTAATTCTAAGAAAAAATACATGTGGTTTCATAGAGAAAACCTCTTTATCTAGAAAACCATGATGAAAGAAATTCTTTATATCCAGCTGATGGAGATGATAATGACAGGTGGTGATTAGAGAGATAAGTAAGAAAACTGATTACATCATTTCTACTAAGGAAAATGTGTGAATGTAATTAATTCCATATATATATGATGAAACCTAATACAAATGTGGATATTGATATTATTTAGGTAACAATCCATGTTGTCATTCAGAATATAGATCCACTTATAAATGAAATCCAGTTCACCCAAAGGGAGAGGGACGATATCTAATGTATGATTGGATTCTAGGGCATAAAGATCATCCAATACAGACATTAAATATCCAGGATTATATTTTTCATCAAAGAAATTTGTGGAATAAATTTATCAACTAGTTTCCTAATAGAAAAAATGTAAACATAGACAACCCATGGAAAAAATGAGAAGAAATAGGATGTTGTTGACACAATCATGAATATAGGGAAATAAGTAACTCTAACAATAGAGGACTACTATCAAGTAAGTATTTTGGTTAAATAGAAGTATCAAGCCTTATAATTGTAAATATGTTAGGATAGTGAGTATACAATTGGTAAAATCATTATCCAACAACAACACAACAAAGATAAAATATTGAGGGAATATTGAGGGTATATTGTAATATAACATCGAAATCAGGAACAATAAGTGGTGGTGGGAAATAAGAAATAGAAAAGATTCAAGATTTGAAAAAAGGAAAGCACCATCCAAGATAATGTAATAATGAAATTATATATAGAATAGTGATATTAACATCGATAATAATAATAACCATGAAATATACATTTTTGAGGGTGTACATCCATCATGGTAACCGAGGGGCATATATCATGAACATAACACACATAAAAAATAATGTGAAGATTTAGTGATTGAGGTGATATTATAGAAAAATATGGAATGCGTTCCACCAATAATAATTGATGATGGAATTATATTAATAAGATAAGTGGTTGTGTTAATATCAAATACCCATAAAGTGAACATAACTTTCTGCTAAAGAAAATTACTTACGAAACATCTAACATATAATGGTTATTCTATTTTGAAACACCATTTTTTAATTATAAATATCATATATGTTTTATTGATAATTACATGTACTACTAGAAAATAAATTAATGGGATAGTAATATAAACACAAATATATTAAAAATGAAAACCATTATGTTTCGTAAAAATATGTGTAGTGATTGCATGATAATTGGAGGGAAACACTTTAAAAATTTTAGATTGAGTTTTTATTAAATAAAACCCAGTCATATGGAAAAATACTAAATGAATGGAACAAAATAATGATGAACCATTTTACAAGGACTCAAATAATTTCCTCATATATCATAATGAACCAAATGATAATGACTAGACACATAAGTGATTTCATGGGGAACATTGGTGACCTTATGATACTTAGAGTAATAGTAAGACTCACATTCAAAAGGAAAAACATTTATGACCATTAAAAAAACATATTGAAGAGTGAGTGTATGCGGATAACAAAGTAAATTCAGATGCTACATGACATGGTCAAAAGTGATAGGATGAACAAGGGATGGATCTCAGTCACGTATATTCACACGACCCTATAGTCATCCAATACCTATAAGCTGATTCATTGAAGGATCTGGAAATACTACCAATGTAAGTGGGAATATGGATTGTAAAAATAGGTCTCCCTAAATTTAATAATTTATAATAAAATAAATATATAGTTTCTAACAATGAAAACTACATATCACATCAAGATATGATTAATCAAGAAACTCTTATAACTAGAAATTCACACATTCTTACCATCCATCATAGTAATATTACCAATAGTTGATGTAAGAATATAAGAACAAAGATTAAATTTATTCCCATTAATGTGATCTGAGAAACCAAATTAAAAAACCCATGAGGTGGATATTTAGTATAGGAAAGCTGTAGGAAAATCATCATGTAAAATAATAGTGCTTCATAAAGTGGAAGTGTATTAATATTCAAGATATCGATACTCATCATTAGAGAGATCAATTGTAAAAACCCATTTATTTATAAAATAATTTTTTTTCATATATATTAATATTTATGAATAAGATATTAATTTTATGTTAAATATGAATCTTTTTTCTAATAGCATACTTGACACACAACAAAGGGTTTCTCTGAAAACATAAATTGCATACTACATTGGGTTATACTAAAATATAATATAATATTATTATTTTAAAATGGAGTTAATTCCTAGACGTTGTATTAGTGGGAATTAAAATAACTAAATAAAATAATATTATACAGGTTTTTTATATGTTTTTCCATTTATCCAATAAATTTGAGATGCTTAAAATGAAAATGAATCCAAATTTATGATTAAAATACTCTAATATTTACAAAAGTTGGTTTACTGCCTTTTGATGGAGAACCCTTTTTTAATATAGTTTTTGTCAATTTTAAATGAAATATTTGAAAAACTAAACTGCTTTAATATAATTTGGACATCATTAATTAATTTGGTAAAATATTTTGTAATTTTATGGTAATCTTCATTTTTTATAAATAATGAAAAACACATCCTTTCAATTAAAAATTGTCTTCACATCTAATTTATTTTTTCAGTTAGCTTTTACTTTTAATTGGTTTCAAAGTATAATTGAATTATTTTTTTATATTTTAATTCATTTATGGTCATTGGAAGTAATTTCACTTTTAAATTGAACAAAAACACATGTCAATCATTTTATAGTTTTTACTTCTCAAAAACTCTCTTTTAGTTTTTTAATGGGGATTTATTAAAAATTATATTCTTCCAATTATATGTTTTTAATTTGAAAAAATGGATTCTATATTTGGTATCGGATTGTCTAAATTTTTTAAATTTGTTCTTTTTATTTATGGACATTGTGAATAGTGTCTCGAGTAATTATTTTTATTTACCATGGTTAAAGGGTTAATTTGGTAAATAAGCGTAAAAAATAAGATTATAATAATATAAAACTACCTTAACACATTTACTAATATCATTTTATGACATATGGACAAATATTAGAATCCTATAGTCGATTTTTGGACCCCATGGATCCCCATGGGTGTGATAATGACGTTTTATAATTTTTAATTTAATGTAAAAATAAATATAACATAAACTTGAATCTTTTACTAAAACAATTTTTATATGGGGTTATATAGGTGTTATCTTGGACAATAAATTTTCATTAGAAATATAGAAATATTTCCAACATCATTATATTTTATTTATAATTTTTAGAACATAAATAAATAAATTTAATTATGACCCAATGATGATGTAGTGATTGCTACCTTATTAAAGGATTTAAAGAAATGATATTATAAATATTAAAATAAATGTAATCTGGTAAATGTGATTCAATAAAGAAAATTTATAGATGATTATTTAGTATTATATTTGAGTTAATTTATTTGTTTCTAAGGACTCAGGTTTTTATGAATTTAACAAAAATCAATTACAAAACAGTGTCAAAGTATAGATAAATGAGTTTTTTTAAAAAATACTATTTTATTAAATTATGTAGTAGTCCTATAAAACTATTATTGGGAAAAATATATTATATAATGTTAAAATTGTCTTTAATTATGCACTTATGGATCTCATTTAATTTTATTGTAACTATAATAAACATATATTATGAATATACAAGAAGACATGGTAAGATTTTATGTTTTTATCTAAGGATTAAACCAAGAAGGTAAAGATAAAAAAATATTCAATACTTGTCTAAAAATTATAGGATGATGGGAATTAGAATACGAATAATATTATATTTGAATTAAATTATTTTTTGACCATTTTTAATATAAATTGAATATGTAATAAATTACTCTTTTAAGACTTTCCTAAGTTGTCCATCCTCCCTCATATAAAAGGCATCCAACTCTACTCAATTACTCACACCTTTCAGTATACTTGAATCAACCAAATTCTTCTAAAATAAATTCTTAGAAACCCTCATTTACTCCTAGTAGACATACCTTTGTCACATGGAACTTCAAGAAAACATTTTGGATCAAATCTAAATAAGTTGCCCGATTTAGATGTAACATCTTCTCTCAAGTTCTATTACATTATTTTTATTCTCCACTCCCTATGGTATTATTATTATTTGATTAAATAACAAAACAAATACTCAATATTCTAGGATTTTATTATGATTATCATTCAAACTACACTTACACAAACATCCATATAATATATATGAACATTTTGTTTCTATGTAAGGGGAACTACTACATCACAAAACGATGATTTTTCCATTCTATCCTACCACATATCATGATGGAAATTATGGTGGACCATTATTTATATATGATATATAATATATTTAAATTTCTCTATGATTTGGTAATTTTTAATTACAAAATATATTTATTCTTTCCATGATGTCTAAATACGATAATTTAACTTGAGGAAGTGTAGACAAATTCCCCCTCAAAGTGATATGATTCATTCATGATATACATAAACTTATAAAGGTTGTTTTTATTAAACCTATGATACATAAATGAAATAAATATAATGCTGCTATTATTATATAATTTTATATAATTTTGTTATTACTTTTTTATTTTGAAAAAAATGAAAGTACCGTTCTTGCGTACGTACAACCTACCATCACCATGAATAGTGAATTTCATTTCATATCTCCAAATATTAGGGAAATAATAAATACATATATATTGGATATATATATGATATTTAAATCATTAATAATATTTTATAGCTGATGGAAATTTGACCACATGGACAATTTACATCAATCAAGTTCATTTTCAACTCATGTATTGAATATCGACAAACTGACCGATATAAACTTAAATAATTATGAGATTTTTATAACATAATGATAAGTAATATAAAATGAATAATAAAATTTAATAATTTTATGAAGAAATTATATATTAACATATGTTTATTATTTAGAAATATAAATAATGAACGAGATAAGTCAGACCCAAGGTAAGAAACTTCGTCTAAATTTGTTTTCACTGAGAGATGTTTTGATTATATGGACCTTTATTTCTTTATAATGTGTATATAAAGATAATTTTACCTTACTTATCGAAATTATAACTATACTAATTATATTTAATGTCTTGTAAATTTTTTTACTTTCAATTGATGTCTTATTTAAATTTTCAAAATTTTAATGTTATCTTTATCTAAAACATATTTTTAACTGTTTTAAAGAATTAAACATCCAATTACATGTATTTCATGTCCATATTTTCATAATGATTTTAAAAAAATATTTATATGTACATGAAGAGTTTTAGTGAAAATTACTTTCAAATGTTTCAAACAGGTATGGGACACTTTGAATTAAAAATATACTTTTAAAATGTTTTAATTATCTTTTAAAAGGGGATGGATTATTTCAATAATATTGAATTATATATATATATATCACCTTAATTGAATTTATCAAGTTTATTTTGATATTATGTATTTATTATGACTTTATAATTTACTATTTTATTTTAAAATAATGTGTTTTCATTTGTTAGAGTTCAGCTTTTATGGTTGAAATATGATTTCAAAGTGGAAATGTTATTTTACCTTAATACTTGGTTTAAATGTTATGATTGCTTTATGCTTCATGGGAATTGATTATGTATATGGGTAGTTTCATGATAAACCATTGGTGGATGTTCCCATGATATCTCTCCAATTCATTGGGTAACATGACAGATGTAAACAAAAAAATTTCCCCTATTATATTTAAGGAAAATAATATGATGGGTATCGCAAACATAACTATGAAGGTTACACCCTATGTAGGTGCGAAAGAAATAATGTAAGTATGATATGGATGGAACAATTTAACTTTGTTATTTATGATTTATATGATTTTTTTATTAATCTTATTATTACATTATGTAAGCTAAATATTTTATGTTTTAAGGGGGAAATGTATATTTTTATGAAAATGTTTTTATGGGTTTAGATGTTCATGGACTAACAGTTTTATTTCTTATTTTATATTCCATACAGATATTTTCATGATAATCCTATGTTTTTGAAAAAAAAATTATATGGTATAAGGAATGATATAATAAATCAAAAATGAGTGAAATATTTTAGCAAGAAAATAATTGTTGATTTATTTAAGGATTTTTATTATTGTTAAAACTTTTTATAGAGTAGAAGTGTCTTCATGATAATTTCTGAAATGTAATGTAATAGTTAGGGCCTAATGATATTAAAAACGGAATTTTAAAATATCCTTATTGTGCACGAAAGATAATTCTTAATAGAAACTTTCAATTATATATGGATTAAGGATGGGGCTTTATATATTGTATCAAAGGAAAGGTTTAGAAAACCTTAGGGTTTATGTGTTTTTCTTAAACACATGGTAAGTCCTTATGTATAATTATTCAAGTTAAATAGTTATTTTATAACATTTTATGATCATTGAAATTCATTTACAAATGGACATAGGGGGATCTTAAACAACATTATGATCTCTTCCCAATGAATTGCTTCAAATAATTATTAAAATTTCATGTTCAGATGATTTTGAAACTTTTTTAACAAAAAACTCACTTCCATGAAGTTTTATAAGATAACAAAAATCTATACTATACCTTAATGTCATATTGGATCATGGGTTATTATTAATCAAATTTAATTTTCTAAAAAATTTATTTTTTCATGAAAGTTAAATATTATCATGGAATGTTAAAATATTTTACCTTATCAAATGATTTTAATTAATATTTTGATTTTGAAAAAGGTGATGAAGTAGGAGACCCTTGTGCAACCTATTTATATTTGTTTTTAAAATATTTTCATTCATCACATACTTATGGTTTTTTAAAAGGACCATTGATTGATAGTTTCATCTCAATATCAGTCTGATTATTTTATAAAAAAATATTTTAACAGAGGTTTTGAAATTATATTCCATACATGATTATTTTCTGAAACATTTTTCTGTGAACTCCCATTTGACCCATGTTTTATATGGTGTATTTGGATAATGGAAATAAATTTATTTTGAAGAATCTATAAGTCATTTTTTCAATGAATGGACCATCTATTTCCATGAATCAGATGGCGATTAAACTAGGTGGACCCCATGATTAAGGTACGATATTATTTATTTTGGAATAGTTTTACTTTATCATAGGGAGATGAAATAAAATAATGTAACATATAAAGACTCCATGATCTAATATGTTATAGTCATTATGAGTTTTTATGAAAATGAGAGGTATAATAAAACCATTTAGGTTACAATGTGTCTGTGTTATTTTTGAGTTTAAAAAAAGGGACAACCCACAAGATGGGTGACAACCCGTTGCATCCGGCTAGGCCGTAGGAATTGAACCCATAACCGAAGGGTGATAAGGGATCATCACCTACCACAAGCCTATGTGATGTCCCTGGTTAGTATGACTTATTATTTTTAGTTAAATGATTTTATGGATAATGATTAATTTTATTTTTGGAACAAATGTTTTATCAAATGGATATCCATAGTATAGAAAAATCATATGGTTATTAAGTGATAATGTTTATTCTGGAAATTTTTTAACATTAGGGAAAACTATATGCGTAAGGAAAATAGAATACTATGGGATTTTATTTGAGGAGTAATGGTTGAATTTTTTTTAAGAATATATGTTTTTATGGTGGACATTTGGTGATAGGGGTTATTTATGGAAATAATTAACCTATCATCAATAATGTCTGATAATGTTAATTATTTTAAAGTATGCTACACTAGGAATAGTTGATGTTATTTTGAGATATATTTTAATATTTATCATGGAAGTCTCTATGATCAAATTCTTCTGGGTTTTGGGTTTCAATCACAGTTTAGAATATTTAGTTTCTTTTTATGGAAAATTTTTTATTGAATGGTATTTCTTGATCTTTGGGTATTGTTTATTGAATTTTGGAGATTAAAAGTATTCTTTATCTTATAAATGAATATTATTTTTGGGAAATTATCATATCTTATCTTAATTATTTTAGTGCTAGTTAATGTTTCATAAAAGGATGAAGATATTTTTAATAATTTTTTGATTATGTGATTCTCTAGACTTTGATTCATCAAGATTACTATTCGTTTGGAAAGAAATATGACTTGTGGAGGAATTTGATTAAAGGATGAAACTAAACATTTCTTTTAAGTATATTTCATTATTATCCTAGTCTTGGTAGTAATAAATGTATATATCTCTATAAAAAGGCTATTGAATCTAAAATTTTATATGCTTTATTTTATCAATATACATTTACCCAACAATAAATTTAGGGTATTATGGTGGTTTACCTTATGCGGACAAGTTCTATATCACTCTCTATTATTCTATGATAGATAGTTTTTCTTCCATATCAGTGTATTCATACATGTAATATTATTATGTGTTATCATAGGTGACCTTTTTTACTTCTCTTTATTTATTTTAAAGTGATATTTAATTTGACTCTTATTTCAATGTGGGTTTTTCAATGAATATTACGAGCCCAATTTTTAAAATTGAGCGGACACAATTTCTAAAATTGGGGAATGATGTAATGAAATAGGTATTTAAAGAATAACACTTTTTCAAATCAATTGATATTTATTAAGAATGTATTAATTTTATGTTAAATAAGATGATTTTAATAATAGCATACTCAATATGCCACAACAGGTTTCACTGAAAACTTACGTTGCACACAACAATGAGTTATAAAAATAATAATTTAATATTGTCATTTTAAAGGGTAGATAACACTTAGCAGTTTTATTAACAGTAATGAATAGAACTAACTAAAATAATAGTATAGATGTTTTTTATTCCCTTTTAAATTTATCTAGTAAATGTTATCAGATTAAAATGAGAATGAATCCAATTTCAAACATAAAATACTCTAATATTTTTAAAAGGTTGGTTTACTACCTTTTTCTGGAGATCATATTTTAAATATAGTTTTTTATTAACTTTTTTATATTATATTTGATTAAATAAACTTATTATATAGAAGTGTGACATCAAAATTTACTTTGGTTGAATTTTTGGTAATTTTTTGACAATATTCATTTTTAATGAATAGGGAAAAGTACTGCATTTTAATTCAAAACTGTCTTTTCAACGAATTTATTTATATATCTAGATTGTAATTTTACTTTTTTAAAAGTTTAATGTCATTATATTTTTATCAATTAATCTAATTTTGGTCATTTAATGTAATTTCTCTTTTAAATTGGTCATAAACACATGTTGATATTTTAATAGTTTTTACTTCGTAAAAACCCGCTTTTGGTTCTAATGACAATAATTAATTTTAAATTAATTATTCTAATTATATGTTATGAATATATAAAAATGGATTCCGTATTTTGAATCAGAATTTTCAAATTTTCAGAATAGGTCCCTTCTAATTTTAAACAATTTGAATATTAATTTCAGTAAATATTTGTATTTAATAAGGTCAATGGGTAAATATGGTAAATAAGGGTAATAATAATAATATAACTATATAAAACTACCCTAACACTTTTTCTAATCCTATTTAATGACATATGTCTTACCATGGGCATCCGTGGGTCGATTTTAGAACCCCATGGATCTACATGGGTTTGATAGTGATCTTTAGTAATATTTATTTAAAAGTAAAGTGAAATAGAACATAAACATGTATCATATAATAAAAACTATAGGGTTATAAAAGTGAAATATTAGACTATAAATATTAATTAGAAATATAAAAATATTTCCTACATCATGATATTTTATTTATAATTTCCATACATTAAATAATTAAATTTAATTATGACACAATGATGATGCAGTGATCGCTTCATTATTAATGGATTCAAATAAATGATAATATAAATATTAAAAGAAATTTAATTCAATTATATTGATGCCATAGACTAATTTTCTTTAATATTATTACATATAATGTTTTACTTAATGACATTGGTTTTAAGTAATCATGTTTTATGATTAAACAATAATCAATTACAAAATAGTGTCAAAATTGACATAAATGTGTTTTTAAAACATATACTATTTTATTAAATGATATAATTGACCAAAAATATAATATTCTCCCATGTTATATATATAATGTTAAAAATATCATTTATTATCCACTTATTGATCTCTTGTCATTTTATAGTAACTATAATAACCATATATTATGAAAATACAAGAAGACATGGTAAGAGTTAATGTTTTTAACTAAAGGATAAGCAAAAAAGAAAAGGATAAAAACATATTCAATACATGTCTAAAAATTAATGGATGTTTTTTATTTGAATTATAATTATCATATATTTTAATTAAATGATTTTATACCATTTTTAATGGAAATTTAATTTATAATAAATTAGTATTATAAGAATTTCTTAAAGTTCCTATCATCCCTCTTATAAAAGGACACCACATCTCCAAACTTTATCACACCTCTCAATACCCCTGTATAGTCCATGTTATACAAAAATAAGCTCAAAATATCCATAATTTATTCATATATTCCTTAATTTGGGAATAAGGTACTTCATGATTTTTTTGTTTCTCAAATCAAAAGAAGTTACCCAATTTAGAGGCAATGTCTTCTCTCAAGTTCATTTCCATTATTTTTCTTTTTCCTATACCTAATATATTCTTATTAATTGATTATATAACATCAATAGTGTACTCAATGTACTATTATATTGTTATTATAAGGATTAAAACTACACTTACACACACCTTCATCAAATGGATATAAACATACTATTTCTAGGTACGATGAACACCTGACAGACGAAAAGATGATTGTTCAATTTTACCCCAACACCTATAAAGGTGGAAATTATGATAGAATATTATTTATAAATGGTATATATTATATTTATACTGTCTCAATGCTTCAATAATTTTTATATACAACATACCTTTATTATTTCCAGAATATGTAAATATGATAATTTCATTTGAGGAAGTGTGGACTACCGCCCCTAAAAGTGATATGACTCATTCATGAAATACATGAAATGTATATAACATGGATTTATGAAACATATGATACATACATGAAATAAATATAATAATTTTTTTAAAATATAAATTATATCATTTGATTATTGTTTTTTTAATATAACAAATAAATGAATGTTGCGTTCACACGTACGTACGACATATTGTCTCCATGAACGATGTATTTTATTTCATGTCTCAAAATAATATGGAAATTATAAATAAATATATATTTAATATATATGTTTCATAAATCATAAATAATATACCATGATGATGAAATTTTGACCACATGGAATATTTGCATCAAAAAAGTCCATTTTCTACTAAAGTATCGAATTTCGAAAAACTGACCAATATGAACTTAAGCAATCATGTAGTTTTAATATCATGATGATAAGTAATATAATTTTAATAATAAAATTGATAAAGTTTATAAATCAAGTATAAATTACCCTCTTTTTATTTTTTAGGAATATAATGAATGAACAAGACAAGTCAGACCCAAGGTAAGGGACTTCGACTCAATCTCCATTCATTGAGACATTTCTTGATAAAATGAACCATTAATTATTTATAAAGTGTATATAAAACTCCTATTATAGTACATATCCATATTTTATCTATACTCATGATATTTAACGTATTTTAGAATGTTCTAATTTTAGGTGATGTATAACTGAAATTTCCAAATTATTAAGTACTCTTTATCTAAAACATCATTTGAAATGTTTTAAATATTTATTCTTATAATTACTTAAATTTCAAGTCCATGTTTTCAAAATAATTTTTAAAGACTTTTTTATGTGTACATGAATTTTTTATGTGAAAATTCATTTCAAATGTTTTAACGTGTATGGGACACTTTGATTACGAATTCTTCTTTCAAAATTTTTTATATTGTCTTTTAAAAGGGGATTGATTATTTGAATAACATTTAATGTTTTTTATATATATGTCATGAATGGTATTTATTTATTTTATGTCACTATTATGTATTTATTTTTACATTTCAAGTAACCATTTTATTTTGAAAATAATGTGTTTTCATTTATGAGTGTGCGGTGCATAAAAATGAAATATGATTTCAAAGTGGAAATGTTATTGTACCATTATGATTGGTTTATATTTAATGATTATGTTATACTTTTTGGGCATTTCTTACATATATAGGTGGTTCTATGATAATATTATTATGGGTGAGCCCATGATTGCTCTATAATTTATTGGGTAACAAGATAGTGGAAAATGATAAAGATTTATCTATGAGATTTAGGGAATATACCATGATGGGTATTCCAAACGTAACCATAAAGGTTACTCTTTATTTTATTGTGAAAACAATAATGTAAGTATTATATGGATGAAACAATTTAAATTCCTAATTTAAAATTTGATTGATATTTTTTATGAATATTATGATTACATGATGTAAGCTAAATAGTTTCTGTTTTAAGGGTGAAATGTATGATTTTTTGAAAATGATTTCATGGGTTTTAAATATTCATGGGCTTACAGTTTTATTCCTTTCTATAAATTCCTTAGTAATATTTTTATTCTCATCCCCTGTTTTTGAACTGTATTTCATAGGGTATATATAAGGATAATGTAAATGAAGAATTCAAGAATATATTTACAAGAAACTAATTCTTGATTTATTTAAGGTGTTTTATTACTGTGAAAAATTAGATAGAGTATAATTATCTCCATTGTAATTTCTAAGATGTATTGTAATAGTTATGGACCAATTCTCTAAAACACTAAACCTAAAAAGAACCTCAATGCGAATGAATGTAAATTCTGGAACAAAACTCAAGATTAAATATGTTTTAAAGCTGGGGATTATATCAATAGTATGAAATACATCAGATAGAGTCATAGACATGGGTATAGTGGAATATATGGAATGAGACTTACCCAAATATGGATATCCATATATAATATCATTCATATGCTAAAAGGAATCAACCATGTGATAACCATTACCACTTTTCATCAAATTATTGTAGGTAGTGGGTCGATCACAAACCTGAGAATATCCATTAACCTAATTATGACTATAAGGATGTATACCAAAATGATTAGAGTATTTAATACATAGTGATGGTGGAGGACTACTCACACAATCAAGGTGATTATAAACAAATGATTGATGTGAAGTGGTGGGGATAGTGAAAATTTTATTAATTTTGGGAGATAACTCTATATTAAAACCATGTAGTAGAGAAAATAATAAAATTGAACACATTAAGTGTGAGATTCAGCTAGAGTTTTTTGGAATGGACCAAAAATAATTAATGATTTCAATAATAGAATCAAAGACATTGTAATATGATGGAATCAAGAAATCTCCTTATTGAGATGTAAGGATCTACTAAAAATACTAGATATTCATGAACGATTTTTCCTCTCTCTGATCATAAGCAATAAAGTGTCCCATAAATCTTTATATGTATTAGAATTTAGGTAAATATTCGTGACTAAATCATCCATTGAATTATTTAGTATAGATATGTTATTATTGTCTTGATGTTCATATTTCTTGAACGTGGTATCCTTATGACTAGGGGGATTAAACAATATCATAATAGTTTCCCATTCCCTTAATAGTGATAATAACAATCCTATTACACATGATAAAATTAGAGGAACTAATTTTTTAATCCATAATATGTATGGAAGCTATAATAGTATCTAGTACTTGTAATGATGTTTCCATAAGTTGATAGAATAATGAAAAATAATGGAGGGATGTTGAGTTCTGATTATACATATCATGTGGTGACATGATATTGAAGGAACACAAATTGTAGTACACATGCGTTGAAATTTCAAATCCTGAACATCATGTAACTTATAATAGAAAATAATATACAATTCATGAAAAAATGGAATGGATGGAAGTCAATAATATGACTCTGGTACCTATAGAAGTGAATGTCTTTGAGACATGACAAGTGGAGGTATACAAACAGAATATGTTACAGGGGTGAGGTGTGGATGGAAAATAGAGATATCCATACCAGGGTTTCCGATGAGGTACGTCATAAAAGAGGCTCATGAGAACCGAGGTAACATGCGGGGGTGGAAAGACTAGGGCCACCAACTAATGGGTCACCCTAGGAAAATCATTTAGGAGTGTTGTTTAGTCTGAAGTCTAGTATATTGGAGGTGTTCATGTCTTATTTTCATAATCATATTGTAGGGTCACATATTTTAATGTCTACGTATAGAGGGAAATTTACCAGGCACCTCATGCCTAAAGGGGTGTGCAGACAATGACTATAATATAGAGCTACACATGATGGATTTATATAAAAGACAATTGTTGTGAGATTGGGAGGAATCCGAGTGGGTAGATATATGAAGGGAGAGAGCTGATGGTAAGGTAATATACCACGCTTTGTTACCATATTGGGATAAGATTATATACCATATAAAAATGTGAGATTCTTTATTTATATATGAATTAAAGTGTACAAAAAGTATCTTCCACCAATGTGGGACTCAAATAATTATATTAAAAATGTATTATCCCACTAATCCTAAGTAACAGTTAAATACCCTATACCATAACACCAATCTATAATTTTTGAAACTAAAATAAAAAAATGAATCATATTACCTAATTAAATTCTATAATACTGTTTTCTATCACTTCATATATATGAATTTTATTATTTAGAAACTTGTGTTAGAATGTGTTGTATATTGATTATACTTAGAGATGAAGTACAACTAGTCAATTTACTAGGATCGATCTAAGTTCCATTTGATCATGGTGGATGACTCTATACAGTCAAACTAATAAATTGTTTTAAAAACCTTCTTAACATTAAATTATATTTTTTATATTATTTATTTTCCTTACAATACATTTAGTTTCACTTGAAATGTTATTTTTTAATAAATAAAATATATAAAAATGATGAAATAATTATTTTAAAATATATTTTACTAATAATTGTGTCATGTTTTTTGAAAAACAAAAAATGTAAAAAAACAAAAAAAAATGATAATTTTAAAAAATATAAAAATGTAAAAACATAAAAATCATAAAAACATTATGAATTTTAAAATATTATTTTTGATGTCACTTATTATTCTCTCTAGTTCTTATTCACATGTTTTTTATTTTTTCGGGATTTTTTATTTTTTAGGTTTTATTAGAGCTTATTTTTTGTATAAAAAATACTAAAAAATATGGGATTTAGTGTTGTACGAAAATGTGTAGTGAAAAAACTTTGTGTATATAAAAAATTATGCACATGATGTTTTGTAAATATGTTTATTAATATTTTCTTCTTTTTTTATTATATTATTTTTTGACAAATTGGGATATAATATATGATTTATATTTGTTTTAAACATAAAAAATCCAAAATAAATCATAAAAAATTAAAAATTAAAAAATAGTTTGTTTATAAATATTCATTATTATTATAAAGATAAATAATTTTATATTTGTTTGTATGTTTACTAACAATTTTAATTACATACTTGCAAAATAAATGTTCTATAATTCATTGAATTGTGTGTTCATGCTTTAGTTTTTAGATACTATTTAGGAAAGTCTCTTAAATTTTAATTAAACACGTAATTCTTTTTATGATTTTATATTATTTACTATTTGGTGATTTAACTTCTTATTTATATATATATATTTTAACATATAATTATGTGTTATAATTTCAACATAGTATTCATATATGAACATCTCTATATTTTAGGAAGATCAATCATGCCTCATTTATGAATGATTAGTTTATTTTCCAAGTTTATATTCATTTTTCTATTTTTTATACTTAAACATTTTTTTACTACTATCTTTTATATGAGACTATCATTACAAGTATTTGTTGTGTTTATTGGTAGAATATTTGGTTTATATAAATTGTATATATATATATATATATTATTTTTGTTATCTTGCACTTTAGATTTCAGCATTGACGAAGTGTTATGTTTTATGTGTGGGAGAAGGGTCTTTATATGTGATAAAATAAATTTCATATATTATTTTTAAATATTCATTATATTTGTTTCTAAATTATTCATTCCATTTAACTGGGTTAAATACTTATCTAATTGAAATTGTTTGTCAAAAACCAAATATTACTTCTCTTATTTTGAAGTGGATAAACATTACACTTTAACTGTAGAGTTAATAAGGTTACATATAGTATATTATTCTCTTGAAAAATACATTTATGGAGAAATTTAAAAGTATGTTTTATATTTTCAAATAAGATTGAAATTATTTTTTAGAATTAATCATTTAAATTCAATATTTATATAGTCAAGAAGACAAAAAACTAATAAATTGTTTTACTATTTGTGTGTGTTTGAAGTTGGAATATGGTCTTAATTTAGTTATGTTGAGATAATATTTCTTAATCAAACTGAATAATATTTTATAATTATGAATAATATATGTAACCAATTATTTATATGATTAGTTATGGTTTAATTATTGAGTTATGTATTCTTGTTTGACCATGAAGAAAATGATATGTAAACATGAATAATTGAATTGTTGAATGAATAATGTTCATCTATTTTCATAAATTGAATAATTTATCATTATTTTTAATAACAGTAACCGTATTTTCATAAAAAACATTTATTTCAATGGGATGATATTTTATTATAAAATATGACATCACCATGGAAAATATTTTTTATATGCTTCATTGATTTCATTGTAATAATTAATTTTTGAGTTGAATTTCCATTAATGAAAAAAATTAATTGATCATATGTGGAAAAAAAACAAAAAAAATACAAGAAATCATTAGATTGTATTATTTGAAAATAGGGAAAAAAATAAATTGATTTAAGTATGACTCGATACTTTTGATGAATTAGGAATTCATCAGTTGAACATGGGGGAGGAAATTATGTGGTGACTGAGTATTGATGAAAAAATAGGTTAATAAGGATCAAAAATTTATAATGTGGATAATCATTTAATATAAAATTTATAAGAGATAAATAGATTAATGATTAATCTATGTTTAGTGATTGAATTAACTTCTAATTTGTTTTTTTAGACAGCATAATTGAAGACAGGTAACAAAGGCTTGGTGAATGTGGAAGGGAACTAATTAATTGATGTGGTTATATTTGTTATGAGTGAAGTGGAGAACTTCTAGAGACCATCCCTATAGACTGGAACCATGAAAGGTAAATTAAAAGGAATTAATTGAACTTTTAAGATCAACTGTGTGATTGAAGAGTTAAATATGATTATGTTAAACCCTAGAAGAAAATCCATTTAAAGAGAGTAGGCTGAGGGGATGACCTATTATGTTAGTGGCTGAGAAAGTTATTCATTGAGAATTATTGAATATTTTTTAACCATTATAGGATAGTGTTATTAGAGATAATAATATAAAAGGTATTATAACCAAGATGAGGTCCCCTATATTTTTAAATGTTACATAACATAGAATATAAAATAGGTGGGAAGAGAGAAATTTTTTCAAAGAGATAATATAGAGAGATATTATATATTTTAAAATTTTCTTCTTTATTTACATTATATTAGTGTAGATTGGTACCAATAGCTCTTCTCCTTTATCATTTTTCCAAAAATCAGTATATATATATGTTTTTCCTTCATCATGTATGACTTACATATGTTCATTTTCAACAAATATAACTTTTATTCTAGATATGATTATTTAACATTGTTAATCCACATTAAGTATGTATTATTCATTTAAATTATTGAAAAATATTAGTTTAGAGAAATTATTTTATGATATTTTATGAAATTATGGAATATGTAATTTATGTTCCTTATTCTTATATGTTTAAATTTTAATGAATAACGATTGAACTCAATATAACTCATAACAGTTTATTAGTTCACCACTCTCACATATATAAACCATTTTGATACTTGATTTTGAATTTTTAAATTTAAATTCAAATATTGGTTCTTGAGATTGAAATTGGGATATAATTTTTTATTACAAATTATTCATCAATATAGATGTTTGAATACTACACCTTCAAATAGAGATTATTGTCCAAGAATTTGATAAAACATAAAATTTATGATTTATTCATTATATTTTTACTCATTTTTAACAAAAATACATCAAATTTAATGCCTTTTATTTTAAAAATAAGTTGAACATAATGATATATTAATCTTAATAAAAAATTACTTCCTTATGAAATATGATCTAAGGTAAACCACTAATCTCATTTGGTTAGTATAAAGTAGAAATGTATGTATGTAAACCCTCAGGATAAATTTTCAACAGAAAATATACATTCATTCAAAGTTAAATGTTATTATATACCATAGTTATATACTAATTTAAAATGAAATATTTATATAAAAATTTAATTTGATATCATTTTAGATTTTTTCATTTATAGAAATCTTTTTAAAAGCATGGGATGATATCCCTTCACACTCAACATCAATCACCCATGATTATGAAATTAGAAAAAATTTAGGGAATAAACATCTGAACTGTGTAAAATTGATGAATTCTGTACAATCACTATTAAATGTATTTGGTTATTTCTCATCATATTTTACAACAACATTATATTTTATGGGTCTAAGTACAATCTTTTATCCATAATCATAGACTAGAATAATAATATTGAATAGAAAATTAATAGTATTTAATGGTTCCAAATAATCAAGATGATTTATGATGATTAATTGAAAAAAATTAATTTATAAAGTTTAAAGTATAAATGAAAAATTACTTGAAGGATTTAATGATTTTACATATCATCCATAATAGATATATTTCATGTATTTATTACAATTTATTAAAGGATATATAAATTTTTTATTTTACATTATGGGTTAGCATAGGGGAATCACTAGTACTTGATATATAATATTATATTGGGTGATGAAATCATACTTTCCTAAGGACAAATATATATAATTTACCAACTACCTTTTCTATATTTTAACATAGATTATAAAGGACCCAAAATCTATAAACAAATTATTAAGAAAATTTACACATATAAACCATATAAAATTGTACACCCATAGTAAAAAGGTTAATATCTTAAGGAAGATTAGCTACATCATACATTATTTTAAAATATAAATAAATAATAATTTATTATTACAACTATAATTGGATCCTAAATACCATTATACTCTCACCAGTACTTTTTAATCCTTAGGGGCATATATAAAATAGATGGTGAGATTAATGTTGATGAGGGGATAATGAAATTACACATATTCATGAGTTATAAATGAGTCAATATGCATATTATTAGGTCAAAAAAGAGTAAGATCACATATAATCCTAGAAGAACCTAGAATAAGAGTCGTGATATCATCAGAATATGGAAATCATTGGATTATAAGAATCATAACTTTCGGACAGAAGCATAAAACATCACATCGTATGCATAAGCCACGCATCATTTCAAAGACATCATAACATAATGTTCTAGGCTCACTTATGACACACCATACATATTATCTCATGATATATAATCATCACTAAATATATAAGGGATATATAATTATATTTACACTAATAAAATAAAAAAAATTCATCTGGTTGGGTGGCACATAATAAATAAATCGTACCAAAAAAATAAGAACCCATTAGAAGAAAACCTTTTATATAAGAATATAGAGATTATAATATAAATAATGAATAGAGTAGGTTACAAATATTAAAAAATATAAATTAATATTGGATATTGGGTAATGTTTAAATGATATTATGTCACTAATATATGACTAAATGTGAGGTAAGTTACATGATGTAAGATTAACAAGTTATAGCAATGAACCCCATATCAAAACAATTTAAAGATGGATGCAACAACATAAAATGGAAATAAAATAATATATTTTCCCTAAAACTAGATGATAAATATTATATTTAAAGTCTAAATAATGTGTTTCATAAGTCAAATAAATAAAATAAAAATGATATGATTTATTCCCGAAAAATAAGAAGAGATAAAAAAAATTCTATTATGCACTATGTAAGTTTTAAATTATAGTAAATGATCAAAATTAAAATATATATATATATATATCCACAATGAACAAAGGTATAATATTATGAAATTAATTTCAAATGGATTTATTAAAATCATAATATATGTATAAGATATATATATATATATACATTGAGATAGAATATTTACTAACAATGTAAATAATGAAAAGGTGTGACTGTGTCCCCTTACCACGAGTCTCTAATCGTTAAATAAAATTTTATAATTTCTAAAATTACCAAATTTAATTAATTATTATTGACTAGAAAACCATCTTAATTTATATTTTATTTATCATTATCCCATTATATCCATTCATTATTCATAATTTTATTTTAACTATGTTTATTTTGACCACTCTTAAATAATGGTTCCATTATTATTTGATTCCATTGGTATATCAATGATGATAAAATATAATTATATAATAAGTCCATATGATTTGTAAGTATTAAAGTTTTTTTATTCCAAGATTTCTAAGTTTATAAAATTCTTAATATATCCCAAAATAGGTTCAGTTTAATGATAAAATATTTTAGTATATTTACTTTTCTAGTTTAATAAAAAATGATAAATATAATGTGATATCTTGAAAACAATAGAGACATAATAAATTATAATGTTAATATGGAAATTCAAAAATAATAAGATGAATCATATTATAAATTAATATATTTAAGATAATGTTCAAGTGGCACTGATTGAAAAATGTTACTGAGAGTGGATTGAGATAGTTTGGACATGTTAGAAGAGGACTTAGGGATGCACCTGTTAATAGGATAAGATAAAATACTTTTTAACTTATTAAATGAATTAAAATTATACCTAAATATAACCATAAACAAATCATTAATTTTGACATTGTTCTCTTTATTTACATTGAACGTATAGTCTTCAATATGGTTAATTGGGGACATTTGATCCATGTCGCCGACCCCATATAATTATTGTTATGGATTTTTATTATTGTGGGTTTAAAATTAAATAATTATAATTATATGATATAATTATTATTTTAACTTTTAGACATAACATGAGTGAATAAGATCTTCAATGAATGATGGTAATATTATATTAACAACACATTCTATATAGGTGGTTAAAACTAACCATGAGAAGTTTCTTGTTAAAAAATATAAAATTAATTTGATTTATAAAATGATATTTTAATTAATTTTACCATAAAATTACATAATTTATTTTATATTAAAATATTTTTTAATAAAAATTTTAAATTAGAACTATAATAAATAAAATATAACATATGGGATCATAATTCTACCTTCATCTTTGAAACCCCTAATTTGCTGTGTGAATTAATGCCTGAAAGGATTGTATTTTAGTGGCATGAAATCTCTGTCAACATGGATAATATATTTTAGGTTGTTATTTTAAACAATATTTGATATATTAATGATTTTTATAATTAAAGAGAAATTATTCAAAGAGGGTAGAATTTATATGAGAAAGATAGAGGTGTTTAGTAATAATGTATTGAATAAACTATTATTTTTCATAATACATTGATTAATATTGATTCTTATGACTATGTAAAGTATATTATACTTGTGATTCCAAAGAAAATATTTCTTATTTCATTTATAAATCATTGTTGATATTCTTATTTATGAATTTACCTAGTTAGTGTTATAATAATTTTTAAATTTTCTTTATTTTCCGTTATATTTAACTATTTATAAAAATTAATAAAACTTAACACTAATATAATATAAACATAAAAATTCAATAAATATTATCATTTTTACTAAATAAATTCATAAACTATTCAAATTCAATATTTAATGAATTTAAATAATATTTTTCTTAAAATTTATACTTATACTTATGTGATGTTACATGGATTAAACAGTTAATTTATTGTATATTGATACTTATGTTTTTTATTATTTTAATTGTAAACATTACTCATATGTAGTGATGGAAATGTTCACACAATAACCATGTACCTAACCTAACCCAACCAAACAAAATAAAATTTGGGTACTTCAAAACTGATATTGGGTTTTAAATATTTTATCCAATTACCAATTAGGTAGGGATCAAAAACCTATGATCAGGAATTTGAAACCTAAATTAATTTATATTAAACATTTTATTAAATTTTTATTAAAATATAATAAATATATCAATACACATTGTCCAGAATAAGATAAAAGGGTTGTTTTTCGTCTATGGCGTGACATAGATTAGTTTGATGTTCAAAATTAGAAAAGTAGATAGCTCATGATAACTTATTTTATTGTTTTGTTATTTGATAGCTTGATAAGAAGAAAATATTACTTTACCAAATCTTATCCCACCTTTTTGAAAAGTTATTGTACCCATTACTCAAAATGAATTGCTATACTATATAATATATTCAAGGTCATATAGTTTTAAAAAAATATTAAAATAAAACAATTTTGAAATTTCATTCCTTTTTATGAAATTACATCTATGTATTTTCTGAAGAAATATTATAAATATAAAAAATTAGAAAATTAAATGGGTTTAGATCAAAATAGGTATGAAATTTATTATATGGGGGATGGTTTGTATATTTATTTTCAAAGATATTAAAGTTTGGGTTTGGGTTTGGTTAATGATTTCTTAATCTTGTTTGGGGTCACGTGTATTTATTTTATGGGCAAATGACCTATTTTATTCCCTAAATATAAGGTTACATAATCAGGTTCCTAAATAGTTATTTTATACTTAAAATTGAAATTATAATGACCCATAATTTTCATAAAAAATTATGACATATTATTATATGAATATTCAAATTCATAACATTCTAATGCATTTAAAATCATATAGGTTTTGTGTCACAAGAAACTTGGATATATAAACACTTTTTCCATAAGAGATCACCATCATCCCCCACTACATTCTTCATAACTAGAACCCATATTAGACATATCATACATAAAAACAATTTCATAACCTAGGAAACAGAAGCATAATTAATGGTGAGATAAAATTCTTACAAGGTTAAACAAGGTGGATATCAATGATCACTTATGTTTTTCCATTTCATAATGATATATGAATTCAAACATAACATTTGAAATACACACCATACTCATCATAGATTATAAAATTAATCATTTTCCTAATTATTAGTAATTAATAAGATATACCCAATTAATTAATCAAATTACATGATCCATGAGAGAAAACCATTGGCATAACACATATTTTTATTGAATACTCATGTGGATAAGAAATCATTTCTTTAGTCAAGTATCATTGCTAAGACTATTATATTGGATTGGGTTCACTCCCCATTATATTATACCATTACTTATGGTTCAATCTCAAAAATATCATAGTTTATTGGTTTCACTCCTCACACCATTGCATCCTTAGTTAAGGATCACTTCAAAGACCACCATAGATTACAAATTCACTAACTGAACTAACTTCACTCCCCATTCCAATACATATTATAGTAAAATATATCTATCAATACCCAATTAACTGTATTGATATATAGTTCTAGGTACACCCATCACATAATCATAATCCATGAATATGTGTTCTATAATATCATAATATATTCATTATAAATCATAACCCATGGAAAATAAAGGGATTAAAAAAAATTAAAATAATTCATTATTACAAAACCGATGAAAAAATGACTTTTATAAATATCCCATAATAATAATAATAAATTATCTAGATAGATAATAATTATGGTATCATTGGGTCATATCCCAATTAAAAAATAAGTATCATAAATGAAAGTTACATTATGTGAACAATGACATTAAAATACCACTTAGAATCATTCTTGAAGAAAATACACATTTTATTTTGAAATCAGTTATTCAGAATCTAAAAAATTCACAAATATTAAGTAAAATAATTTATTTTAATGGACACATATAAAGAAATATTGAAATCATTGAGAAGTTATGAATATGTAAAATTCTATTCCGGTCATATATGTTTAAACAACAATTTATTACACATTTTCAATACAATGTAAAAAGTACCACATTCAAATAATGACAAGAAAAATAATTTTAAATTTTTAATAGAAATGAAACTATTGAAATGAATTAAAAAAATAATATGAGAATAGAAATAAATTAGTTAAAATATATTAAATAAAACATAGATAAAGTATAATTTTATAAAAAACATTTTCATGATAATTTAATTACTAAAGTGAGTAATTGGAAATATTAGTTTAAAATTTCAAGTACAATATTAGTATAAGAAGATGAAATGGGTTTACCATAAAAAGATCACCTAATTTCATTCAAAGGAAATTCAATTATAAATAATCCGATATAAAATTATATTGAAACCTAAATCCCTTATTACTTTGGAATCTTTGGAATAAAAATCCCATGAAATTGAAAATAACAATATGGATTTGTAAATACCCCTAATTATATTGATAATAATTTTAATATACAATAATGTGAATTACATACATCCTATAAAAGAAATAAGTGGTGAATATGGAATGTTTCTCACTATAATAAAATTGAGATAAAAATCTCTTACCTTAATATTGATTTTAATTGAAAGTATTATAAAATATTGTAGTATAAGTTTAAATTTATGATAATTCTAAAATATAGTGATTAAAATAATTATAATATCATATATTACCTAATTATAAATTTTAAACACCCATTTATTAACAATTCCATATAAAAATTGTTGTTTCAATGTGTTAACTATTTTGTTTTGATGGGAATTTTAGTTTGGTAGTTACAGTCATTGTATATTGATCATAGTCACATAATATAAATAATTTTAATTATGATATAAATATAATATATATTAATTATATATATTTATAATCATCTATAATAGTTATATATTGTGAAATTATTGACATCTTTCATAGTGATGATAAGTTCTATTAGACATGAACACTATTTTCATTTTCAGACAAAATAAAGGAAACATATATAAATATTATTTTATTTTACCATTCCCTAACAATAATTATTTCATAAATTAAATATACATATATAATATTTCCTCATTACCATCCAATTAAAATTAAAATTAAAAACAAATAAATGTGATTTGTGGAGGTGGTAGTCTACAGATACGCATGAATGACATTATCATTTTCCAATATATTGGAAGATATGTAGTTATATAAGATATTATAATTATAGAATAATAAATATTTAATAAAATTCATATATAAATTTTAAACCCATATTAATAAAAATCCATGAAATATAGTGATGTAAAATGAATTGTATCATTATGTAGAATTGGTTGTCCACACGCACGCATGAGCATTAAATTCACTTCCAATTTGATGGAAACGAGGTTGAATAAAAGTTTTTACATAATAAAAACAAATATAATTATATTTTTTATAGTTTATTTATCATTTTATGTTAAATATCATATATTTAATGTATTTTTTAAAATAAATAAATTGAAAGAGGTTGGGTTAGATGGTTACCTCTTCTTTAGTAGGCCTCCTTTAGACCCTTTCATAAGGACCATTGTGATGGTGTTTTTAAATGAAAAAATATATATAAATGAAAGATAGATATATTAGTAAGATAATTGGATATGATATGGAATATATATATGGATTAAATATGTGTAAATAATATAAATTATAGGTGTCCATTAACAAATACGGGAGAGGAAACCCTTGGAATTCTATAAAATAGTAACGTATAATAATATCATGCACAAGATAAATTCTTCCAAATAGAAATATAATCAAATTTTATATAGTATTTCGTATAAATATGGCTATAAAATATATTTTATATAATTTTAATTGGAAAATTTTCCTTTTTATGTTAGTTTAACTCCCTTAAAAACTCGTTTTAACCTTAACTACAATGACATATTTTTAATTTTTTGACTATTCATTATGAAAATATGAAAGTGGAATCATTATGAAATTTTTAAATGATGATTCCAAATATGTAATCCATTTTATCAAATTTAATTCATAGAAATAAAATAATTTAATTTAAAATTAAACTCACAAAACGCGATGAAATGAGCTTTCTAGAAAAAAGGTTTTATTAAGTATAAAAAGTCTTAATAATGAATTAAAAAATAAAATTTATTCAAAAGAAATTAATTGGATTATAAATAGTGTAAATAAAAAAAATTACATTGAACCGATTTTATAATAAAATTTAAATTTGTAGATTCTTGACAAAAAAATATTGTTTTGAATAAAGATAAAACAATTTCACTATTAAAAAAATCAATATTTTCAGAGAATTTTATAAAATACACTGTAAGATAATTTTGAAATGATGATTTAAAAAATGAATTTATTTTTTCCAAATAAATTTTCAAAAATTTTCAAGAATTTATTATATTTTTTTTCACAAAAATCTATAAAATCAAATTTAGATGTAAAAATATATTTTTAACACACATAAAGACTTTACTAAAAATTGAGTAATTTATTTATGAGTATATTTGATATTCCTAAAAAAATATAAATTTTTTTATTAAAAAATGTGTCTAATCTTATTTACATCACCAATTTAATAACTAACTTATAATGTTAAAAAATATTAGATTTCATTTAGACTTAGAGTTTCATGTATCACAAGCTATCAAAGAAATTATATTTATTTAAAGAGAAATATATCATTAAAACCTGGCGTGTTACATTATAGTCCGGGTAAAATTCAATTGACACATTAAATACCATCATTCAAATGAATAAAATGAGGTTACCTTTGTTACATCACATCCTTGTGTTTCTATGTATCTTCATAAAATTTCTAATTCCTCAAGAGAACAATAAACAAGTGAGCAGTCTTATTCCATAGCACTTTATATCTATGATCTAACATTTATAATAGTTATTCTTCATATGAAATATAATACTACATTAGTATAAAATATGAGTTCAATACATGTGATGGACTAGGTTTGTATATCCTTATGAGAGAAATGTGGAACATATCATGAAATTGAGAGAGGTTAGGTGGAAGATCCAACTAATAAACAACTATCTTCACTCGAACACGAATATAAAATGGGGAAATATAGCTGAATATTATATTTCCCTTTTTATTGAATCTTATAAAATTCTTCCATATATATATATTCATAGTAATTCCTTTTTCACCAACTTAAAATTATATATTGGATTGAAACACGTCTATACAATATTATATGAAAAATTGAGATGCATTGATGTTTTTCAGAAAGGATCTAACATTATCCCCTTTTCCTCACCTAAATTAGTCCCAATTGATTTCTTTCTAAAAAAATATCCCTACTTGTTCGATTTATACACTTTTTTTAAAGAGTATTTCATAAGGTTCTATCTAAATTTTTCTAGTGAATGATATTGTTGCAGGAAAACTCTACTAGAGGAAGGTGTTGATCCCAACTGTAAACGAAATCCATAGAATAAGGCCATAGCATATCCTCAATGTTTTGATTAATTTTCTCAATTTTACCATCTATCTATGGATGATATGTTTTACTAAAAGAAAAATTTGAATCCAGAGCCTATTAAACACTTAACTAGAACCTTGAGGTAAACCTCATATCTCGATGAGATAAAATATAAAGTGGATCTCTAAAAAACCTCACCACTTTCTTAATGCATAATTTAGTGAAGTGATAAATAGATAAATCTTCTCCTATTGAAATAAAGTGTGATGACTTTATAAGGAAATTGACTACAACCCATATAAGATTACAACCCCTAGATTTATTTGGGAGCCCAATGAAGAATCCATAGGGATGCTTTCCCATTTCCATTATAGTATGGGTAATGGTTGTAACATCCCCTTTGATTCATCCTCTTAGACATAATTTACTAACATACCAAGAACCTAGATACATAAACTATAATATCTCTCTTAAATTTGTCTGACTAAAAATATTCTTTCTGATCCATATATATATTCATACTACCCATATAGATATAGAATGATGAACGATGAGATTCATCCAGAAATATCTTCTTCAAATAGGTATTGTTAAAAAACATACTTGTTACCTAAACCTTATCATTCATTCATAATAAAGATTTAACATTGAAACATTTCTAAACTTCTTTTTATTCTATACATATTCAATCAACTTCTATTTAATCTTCACATTGATAAATAGTTGAACAATTTTTTAAAAAAGATTAATCTATCCACTTCCTTCTATTTTTCACAATAAAATTTATGAAAAATTAAAAATATTGGATATAATTTGATCCTCATCATAAACAATATAACATGATCATTTCTACTCAAAGCATCAACGAATTTTTTATATTTCCTGGGGTTGTAATGTATGGAGTACTCAAAATCATAAATCTACTCCAACCATCTTCGTTGGTATATATTAAATCATTTCTATGTTAATATATTCAATAAACTTTTATGATCTATATATATATCACACTCTTATTCATTAGGATATTGCCTCCATATCATTAATGGAAAAATTACCACATATTTAACCAAATTATGAGTGGGGTAATTTGTATCATGAACTTTCAATTTTCATGATGAATTAGATAGAATCATATCATTCTGCATGAGATTGAATCCCAGTCCTCTATTTTGTACATAACTATAGATAACAAACCATTATCCACTTTAGAGTACTGTAATTATAGTTTCCCCAAACCTTCGCTTCATTTCCTTAAAATTTTCCTCCTTTTAATTTGTATAAAGAACATGGATCCCTTCTGAGTTTACTTAGTGAGTGGATTGGAAAACCATAAAAATGTTACAAAAAAGTATCAATGTGATTATTTTGAACCACGAAAATAGCAGATCTTAGTCACAATGGTTGTTCTAGAATGATATTCAATAGCTTCCATATTTTATAGACTCCTCGTATACCCTTGTTTGTGATTATATGACTAAAAAAGATTTTTTTATAAAAAAAAGCCATTGTTGGTAAAATTTTCCAAGAAATCATACTTTTATTGGGTCTATCATATAATCCTCATGTGATATAAAAGATCATACTTACTCTTGAAATATATACAAATTTCATCTAAAAATATCACCAAAAAATCGTCAAGGTAATCTCTAAAGATTATATTCTCTAAATCTATAAAGATAATAGGGTCATTATTAATACCAAATGGAATCACTATAAATTTATAGCATTTATACCTCATATTTGAGGCTATATTGGGTATGTATTCAATTTTGAACCTTAATTGATAATATAGAAATTTAAGGTCAATCATGGAGAAATATTGACCTCCTTGTAATTGATCAATCAAATCATCAATATGGGGAATATGATACTTGTTCTTGATTGAGATCTTATTATTTTCATGAAAATAAATGCAATGTTTTATTGATCTATATTTATTCTCAATAAGAAGATCTGGTTCACCCCATGGTGATTCACATGGATGAATGAATCCCTCATAAGGAATCTCCTTGATTTTTCTTTTCAATTCAAGAAACTCAATCAGGGTCATTCTATATGAAGTATTTATAATAGTTATAACACCAGGTTAGAGTTTGGTTTAAATCAAAAATTCATGATTTAGGTGAATTATAAGTACCCAACCTTACACATTACATTTCAGGGGACCGTTTAACGGTCTAGGTTCTAGATAATAGATACAAACATTCATGTTATTAGAGTTGCAACAAAAATAAAATAAAATAGAAAAAAACATGATGTGTTATAAAATCACAAGTTAAGATAAATCCTTCAGAAAACTCCACCTAACCTATGGTAAATCAATTTAAAATGAGGGGTGAGAACAAAAATTCCTATCAAGACGTTTAAAAACCATCGATAAATCTTTTTTTAATGATTATTTGAAAATGATATAATAAATACATGATGAAATACAATTTTTAAAAATACTATTTGAAATTACATACTAATTAAATTACTATGTAATTTTAGAAAATACATACATTCCAAATTGCTTAAACAAAATCCCATGTTTTTAGGAAACAAAAAGAAAGCATCTGAAAACAAGACACTATTCTGAGGTTACGTGAATCATTGAAGGATGTCTGGGCCTACCCACTTTGCGAATGATGGGTTCACTCCGAATGACCTTCCATATTTTCAACGATCAAGCACCATATTTTCTAAAAATGATTTAATATTGTTATACACATGGATATATATATTTTCACTAGAGTTCTCTACCTTTGGTAAAAACAAGTCTTTGCATTAAAACTCATTCACACTAATGTTTACATGTTGGTATGTACACACACACACACATATATATATATACAAAATAATATCTACCTTTATCTCATAATACTTGTGAGTTTGGTAATAAACAATCCCTCAACAAAAATATCTGGATAAAATGTGAAAATATTCAATCTATTTTCCAAAATACATTTGTGATAATTGGACATTATAATTAATTAGGATCCTCACATAAAATGGAAATGTAAACATTTAAAATAAAATAAATTCATTTAATTCCATGTACTTTTTTTATACTGAATGTAAACTTATTCATTTTAATTGGAACCATGAATTTATTGTAATGCATTGGATGCTGATGATATTCATACATGCTTGTCCAGGTTTATATGTGCTTGAGAAATCGATAATTTTAATATAAAATGATAAGAAAGATATATGAATTTTTTTAAATCATATCGATAGAAATAACCATTTCATAAATATACATATATACATACATATATATAGTACATATTTATGAATATATATATCGTCAAAAATTTTATATAGTTAATATTTATTAATGACATTGACAAAAAAAGCATAAGTTTCTGTCAAAATCAAATCATTGTTTTGATTAATGCTAAGTAACATAATTAAAATCCATGTATGAAAACATTTTTTGACAAAAATAATTCATTTCACATTGAATTTGAAATATATTTAAATAATAAAAATTCTTACAATATAAAAAGAAACAAGTTAATAGTTCAAGTGGGGCATGGTATTAGAGAAAATATATTTTGCACAATAATTTTTATACAACATAATTTATATACCTAAATAAATAAGCAGACAAAAAACATAGGAATAAGGGCATAAAATAGCGTATTTTGAAATATAAAATTAATCCAATACACAAACCAGAACATAGAGTATAAAAAAATAAATAAATTTCCCTTATAAACATGAATTTGAAAATAATGATTAAATCCCTTACCCAATTGACAATAGAGAGAAATATAATGGCCAAGCCAAGAGGGGAGGTGGGGTTATTTATGTGTCTCACATATTTATAAATTTTTTTCTTGTGGATTTTCTTCTTAGAGAAGCTGATAAAAAGACCAAAAAACTCTAAGTTAAACAAAAAAATGAAATGGGTCCCTTCTTTCAATCAAGTTATTATTATTATTATATATATTTATATTCTTTTTCATTCTTTTGGTTTTGAAATTTCATTTTTTTTTCAAATATCATGTTATGTTTAATCAACCCACATTCATGTTTCAATTATTTTTTATTCTTAGGTTGATTTTTTCAATCAAAAATTATGATTATATTATTATATTTTAAAACACAATTATTTTTTATGTTTTAAATTAATCATTTCACATTATTATATGTTTCTGTTATATCACATCATTTGTCTTTTTCATTTTCTTTATTCATTCTCATATTTATTTATCTTATAAAAATCACATTTAAAAAAAGAGATTTAAATACATTTCTTATTAACCTATACATCAAATGTGCATTTTTTAATAAAATGACTATATATATTTATAATTTATAAATTTCATTATAGTGAATCATATTATATTTTCTTATATTTATAAATTGTGTTATAATAATAATAGTTTTCTTTTTAATATGTTTTCACGTTTATTATTGTTAAAGTAATTTACATTATTGTCATTAAAATATTAAATATCCTATGTGATAAAATTAAATATCATTTTACAAAATTAATAAAAATACATATATTAAAATATTATTTTACACAATGGAAAAAAATATTTTTTTAGAATAAATATGAAAAATATGTGTTTAATTAATTAACTAATAATAAAATTAGTTAAAACACATAATTTCAATTATTATTTTTTAAAAAAACTACCTCAAAATATAATTAGTTTATTTTAGTAATAAATTCATCCATTTAATAATATATATATATATGCATATAATAAAACTAGGATTGGAATTTTGGGGGTTTCACATTATTCCCCCCTTAAAAGAATTGTGTCCCCGCATTTCATTTGTCAGACTAAAATAAATTCTGAATTTTTGTCTTTAGAATTAAAAAAACTAGGATAGTTAGACTTATAGACACTACCCATAGATGACAACATATAATCTCCAAGTTGTCTATATCATTCCTCCGATACAAATTATAATGATCCAACCTTACACATTTCATAGTTGGGGAACATTTATAGGTCTATGTTATAGAGAATAGATACATACTTTCAAATTATCTAAGTTGTAGCAAAAATAAAATAAAACAAACAGACACATGACTTGTGCTAACATCGCAATCTATGAGAACGCCTTAAGAAAACTCCACGTGACATGTGAAAAATCATTTTAAAACAAGGGGTGAGAATAAAACTTCCTAGTAAGGGGTTTGAAACCCATCAATAAACCTTTTTTTAATATTATTTGAAAATGATTTAATAAATAAATAAATAAATTCAATTTCTAAAAATACTATATGAAACTAATTACGTCTGAAAATACTATTTCATTTTAGAAAATACTTAAAAAAACATAATATATGGTTTTTATGAAAACAATACACAAGCTTTGGAAAACAAGACACAATTCTGTGGTCACATGAATCCTTGAAGGCTTCATGGGGCTACCAAATTTTCAAAGAATGGGTTCACTCCCCAATGACCTTACATATTTAGAACAATAAAACACCAGATTTTCTAAAAACATTTTAATCCTGGTTTACATATAGATATATATATTTCCACTGGAGTTGTCAATAATTGGTAAAACAAGTCTCTACATTAAAACACATTCCATCTAATGTTTACAAGTAGGTATATATATATATATATATATATTCATATATACCAAAGAATATCTTCCTATATCTTATAATACTTGCATGTTTGTTTACATTCAATCCCTCACCAAAAATCGTTTCATAAATTGTAAATATATTTAATACATTTTCCAAAATAAATTTGCAATTATAGGTCATAATAATTAATCATGTTCCTCGCATAAAATAAAAAATGATACATTTAAAATAAAATACTTTCAGGAAAATTCCATGTACTTTTTAGATAGGAAATTAAAACCCTATATTTTGAATTGGAACAATGAATTTATTATAAAAAGGTGGATGTCGATGTTATCCATACACGCATGGCCTTGTATATATGTTCTTGAGACATCCATAATTTTAATATACCATGATAAGAAATATATAGTTATTTTTTTAGTCATGTCGATAGCAATAATTGTTTAATACAAATATATGTATATAAAAATATATAATATATATGTATGTATATATATATCATAAAATTTATTATATATTTAATATTTATTAAAGACTTTCACCAAAAAAGTAATTGTTTCTAACAAATTCAAATCATTGTTTTGATTAATACAAAAGAAAATTATTAAATTCTAATTAGACGAATGTAATTCATTTCATATTGAATTTAAACATACATTTAAATTATAAAAATTCTTAAAATATAGCAAGCTACAAGTTAATAGTGCAGGTGAAGCATGGTATTAAAGAAAATATACATTGTAAAACAAATTTTATACAACATAATTTATATACATACATAAATTACCAGAAAAAAAATCAGGAATAAGAACGGAAAATAACATAATTTTAAATATAAAATTAACCCCTTAAGTGAACCAGAAAATAGACAGTATAAAGAAATAAATAAATTTACCTTACAAACATGAAATTTAAAATAAAGATAAGTCCCCTTACTTGATTGATAATTGAGAGAAAACTGATGGCTAAGGCAAGAGGGGAGGTGGGGTTATTTATGTGTCTGACATATTTATAAAAAAAAATTGTGGCTTAGCTTTTTAGATAAGTTGAGAAAAAAGACCAAACAAATCACCACATTTCACAAAACAATGAAATGGGTCCCTTTTTTCAATCATGTTGTTTTTATTATTATTATATATATTTAAATTGATTTTTTTTCATTTGGTTTTGAAATTATTTTACCAAACACCTCGTTTTGTTTAATCAATCCACATTAATGTATAAATTATTTTGATAATTTGTTTGATTTTGTCAATCCAAAATTACTATTATATTATTATATTTAAAAACAAAATTATTATTTTTTCTTTACACATTTTACATTATTATATGTTTTTGTTACATAATATCATTTGACTTTTTCATTATCTTTATTTATTCTCTAATTTCTTTTTCTTATAAATATCACGTTTTTTTTAAAGATTGAAATTCAGTTTTTATGTACATATACTTCTAATGTGAGTTTTTCTAATAAAATTTTAATATATATTTATAATTTATAAATTTTATTAAACAAAAACATATTTTATTTTATTATATTTGTAAAATATATTATAATAATAATGATTTTAATTTAAAACTTTTTCACCTTAGTTATTATTAATGTAATTATCATTATTGTCATTAAAATATTAAATATTATATATAATAAAATGAAATATTATTTTACAAATTTAATAGAAATTATTATATTAAAATATTATTTTATCCAATGGAAAACAATATTGGTTTTTAGAATATATTTAAAAAATATGTGTGTAATTAATTAACTTATAATCAAATTAATTAAAAATCATAATTTCATTTATTATTTATAATTAAAACCGCCACAAAATATCATTAGTTTGATTTTATTATAAAATAATCTAGTTAATAAAATATAAATATAATAGAACTAGGATTGGAATTTCGGTGTTGTCAAATAAATCTAGGAAACTCTCCTAGAAATAAATCAAAAAACTATTGTACAATATTTATATTTTTGATATTGAGTTTCCTCTCAACCATATGAGATAAATTCCCCTTTTGAATATGAATCAAGAAACACGATGTAACACCCTAGGTAAATAAAAAATATGAAATTTTCACATTTATCCATATTTGTGAATAAAATATTAAAATAACTTTGAAGGGGATGCTATGCTCGATGGCGTACCCAATATGCAACAACGAGTTTCTTGTGAATCTTACGTTGCACTCTAATAATAAGGTAATATTATTTTAAATGGTAGTTAACACCTAGCCGCTGTAATGGCGGGAATGAATAGAACTAACTACAAAATCATTATATATGTTTGTCAAATATTTTTACTCTTTACAATAAATGTTATAGGATTAAAAATGAGAATCAATCCAATTTTAAGCGTAGACATTCTAATATTCTTTAAAAGGTCGATTAACTGCCTTTTGAAGGAGAACCTCTTTTAAATCCACTAATTGACAATTTTATGTGTTATATTTTACAAAATAAAATTCTTATTTAGAATCAGGACATCAAAATTTACTTTGTGTAAATTTTTTGTATCTTTCCGATAACTTTCATTTTTTAATGAATAGTGAAAAATGTTAAATTTTAATTCAAAACCTCTTTTAAATCTAATTTATTTATATGATTAGATTATAATTTGAATTGTTTTTAAAGAAAAATTACAAAATATTTTTTCCATTTAATCCAATAGTGGTCATTGGAATTAATTTCACTTTGAAATTGAACTTAAACTAGTGTCAATCTTTTGATACTTATTGTTTCATAAAAACACGCTATTTGCTCTGACAGCGAAAATTAATTATTAAATTAATTAATGCAACTTATATGTTTTTAATTTTGTAAAATAGACATCATTTTTTAATTCGGAATATCAAATATAGCTTAGGGTGAATTTTTGGTAATTTTCTGAAAAACATCAATTTTTGATGAATAGTGAAACCACTAAGTTGTACTTATAAAAACTGATTTTTCCGTTTAAATGAAATTTTTCCATCTTTGTGTTTTGAATTTAAAAAATATGACATACATGGTTGTCATTAAGAAGTAAAATGTGGTTCAATGGGATTAGAACAATTTTTTGATGAATAGTAACTTATAATGTTTTTAATCGCGATTAGAGGTAATTAGTGTAGTTTAAGGTATGAATTATGTTTTAATAAAATTAAATGACCTAGACACATGTCCTACCCTACTTGGATGTGTCATGGACGACCAATACAATCCATGGGTCAACTTGGGGACCCCATGGAGCCACTTTGGTTTGGAAATGACATAAATAACATTTTATTTAATGTTAAAGTAAAAATGACACAAACATGAAATGTTTTACTAAAATAATTTTTACATGGTGTTATACAAGTCCTAATTTTGACTATAAATAGTAATTGGTAATCTAAAACGATTTCCTACATTATATTATTTTTTAATAATTTTTGGACATTATATAAATTTAATTATTTATGACAATATGATGATGCGGTGATGACCTCATTATTTAACGATTTAAATAAAATGGAAAGATAATGTAATATATAAGACCTAAACATTTAAAAAACTTATTTTATGGATGGATTTAGAACCCTTATCACCTTACCCTCGAAACAAATCAATTTGGGACCATTAAAATCTGAAGCTCATTCTAAAATAAAGTAACATTTCTTTACTTTCCAAGACGACCCCTCCTCTCCTCTTTTAGAAGGCCCCCACCTCTACCTCTTTACCCACACTTCCAAAGCCTTTGTCTCAGACAACCGCTTCCCATTTTGTCTCTCCACATCCCTCTCTAACTACTTGAAGCCTCACTTTGGGAAGAAGTCTTTCCAAGGATGTTCTTGAGCTCAAACCAAAGGGAGTTACCCGATTTTAATGTAATGTCTTCACTTGTGTCCTTTTGTTTTATTTTACTTCTCCAACCCCCTAAACTCTTTTAATTAATGTAATTTGTAAAAACTAAAGTATCTTAAATATACTAGGATGTTTTTATAAGAATTATTCGAGCTACACTTACACACACCTTCGTCTAATGGTTAAAGAACATACTGTTTCTGTGGTTGGCGATTTTCTACCTCCCGAAACGATGATTGTTCAATATTCTTTTAACACCTTTAAAGGAGGCCATTATTATGTCATTGTATTTTATATATTATATATATGGTATTTAGGTTTACTATATTCTTATTTATTTTATATTTAATCCATACCTTTATTCTTTTCATGTTGTGTAAATGCGATAATTTTATATGAGAAAGTGTGGACTACCGCCCCCTCAAGTGATGTGACTCTTACATGCAATACATGGAATGTATAAATAATGAAATTAATGAACTTATGTGACCTATATAACATATATATTATACTATAATTATAATATATATATATATCATTTATTTTCAATTCCATTAATATGACAAAAAATGAAAGTAGCATTCATGCGTACGTACGGCCTACCGTCTCCACGAACGGTGCTTTTAGTTTTTTATCTCCAAATTATATGTAATAGTATAAAATGATTATTTACTGCATATATATGATATTTTAATCATTAATAATATTCTGGAAATTATTCACTTATAACTACATGGGCAATCATTTTTCAAACACGTTCATTTTTTACTCAAGAACCAAACATCGGCAAAAACGTCTAATATGAACTAACATTATTAAACAATTATTATAACATTATAATATGTCATATGAAATGAATAATAATCTTTAAAGGAGGTCCTTAGGAAATTATAAATTGACCAAAGTTTATTATTCAGGAATATAAAGAAATGAACAAGACAATTCAGACTTGAGGTAAGGGATCCTACTCCTCTCTTTCTTTTTAAGTACACTCTTTTATGTAGTTCCTCTTTAATCTCACCTTTCTTGTTATTGGGATGTTATTTTATATTACTCTTAATTTAATTTTTATGTTAATATGATGAGAGACCCTATTCTCTCTCATCAATCCATTTTGGAAGTTTTGAGTGGCGTCGTTAGGCTGCCGAATTTTCTTAAGAGATCTAACCTCTCTCTTTATTTTTAAGTACTCTCCTTTATGTAACTTCTTTTAAGCTCCTATTTGTTATGTTGGTGGATGTTCTTTTATATTCCTCTTTCTATAAACATTATGTTAATATGATGAGAGACCCTATTTTCTCTCATCAATCCATTTTGGATGTTTTAAGTGGCGCCGTTAGGTTGCCGAGTTTTCGTAATGGATTTTTCCATCTCACTTTTATTCCTATGAGATTTATTCTACATTTTCCACAATTTCCTTTGAGTGGTGTATGTACTGCCCATTATTTTACTCATTTTGTAATATACTATCATTTATGAGTATTTACATCAATGTTGTATTGTCCCTCTTTCACGGGGTGTATGTTTCGAAAGATACCCATTTCGGTAAAGGAACCTTTCACCCTCCTATTTTTAAAAGACTTCTTTTGTTATGTCTTTTAAATAACATACTATTATGTTGGGATATGTTCTTCTATATCCTTATTGATTTAAATTTTTTTCCATGTGATGAGATACCCTTTTGTTCTATCATCAACTCATTTTCTAAATTTTGTAGTGACGCCGTTAGGCTGTCAAATTTTTGCAAGGGAACTTCTTAACCCAAATTTGATTCTTTGGGATAAACTTGTACTCCTTGAATATGTCATTATATGAATATGTGTGAATAACCTCTGATTTTTTTACACTTAATATCCACTTATATTTGGTGTATTCGTTTCTCACACATAATTATGTAATTGATTTATCCTTAAACCAAGGATACCGTCTTTGTAAGGGACTTCATCTCAATCTCCTTTCATTGAGGCATATTTTGTTTTATACACAACCTTCTTTTTATGGTGTATAAACTCCTTTGACTTTTATGCTTATTTGAAAAGGAATCTTTTTTTATATGAAGCTTTTAACTAAACGACAAAAGGAATGTTTTTTTGTCATATGTATGTGGCGACAAGAACTTCTTCACCGCAGTGACCATTATTTGAGTTTCAGCTTCCTCTAAAAGCCATACCTTTTTTTAAAGAATAATAAATTCAATGTTTTACTTTTCTTTTATTTTGGTATTGAAAATAGTTTTCATAATGTTTTTTTATATCTATGTGTTTTATTGAAATCTTGTGACTGAAATGTGGAAATGTTATGTTTCTTTTATGCATGTATTATGTTGTATGATTATGTTATGATTCTTGGGCATTACTATGAAGACAGGTGGTTCCGTGATAAACTAAGGGTGGGTGGGCCCGATATAGCTCTCCAATGCATTGGGTAACGCGAAGGAGTGAAACGTTAAGGTTTCTCTGAAGGGATTTAGGGAATATACTGTGGTGGGTATTCCAAACGTAACCAAGAGGGTTACTCCCTACGTAAGAATGTAATGAATGCCTCAGGTTAACTTTATGTCTTATAATTTCTATCATTTATTCATGATTTGATGAGGTATGTTAATGTACTTGCGTTTTATGAGTAAAGTATGATTTCATTGATTCTTATGTGTACATGTACTCATGTTTCCTTTCCATATTTTTATATCTCTTACTGAGATTTTTATGCTCATCCCATGTTTTTTTTTGAAATTTTTTTCATAAGACAAGGGAAAGGTACACGATATGATGATAGTGTCAAGGAAGTGTCAAGAAAGAATCCATGTTTTATTTTAAATATGTTTCCGTTGATGGGAAAAAATGAATACTATCTTTATGTATCCAATTTGTAAAATGTGGAATGTAATGAAAGTTTTATGATCTAATTCTCTAAAACTCTAAACCTGAAAAGATCCTTAATGTGTAATCTTGTATTAACTCGAGATTAAGTATGGTTTAAGGCTGGGGCCTTATAGTTGGTATCAGAGGTCGGTTTAGACAACTTTAGGGATTAAGAGTTTTCATTAGACACATGATTAGTCCCTATATCTATTATTTCAATTAAATCCTTGTTTTATATCTTTTTTCAGGTCAAGTAAAGTCGGTTACGAATGGAAGGAGAAGTATCTCAAACGAAATTCCTATCTCTTCCTGATGACATTCTTACAATAATTATCTTAAAGTCATGTTCGGATGATTGTGAAACTTTTTCTAGAATACAAATCACTTGCAAGCAGTTGTTTGAGATATCAAACACCTCCACTATACCTCGTTATCATCATGGATCATGGGTTGTTTTCAGACAAATACTATTTTCACAATATTCTCATATTTTCAAGAAAGGTAAATATTATCAAGGAATTTACAAATATTTTACCTTATCACAAGAATTTTAAGCATATTATGATTTTAAAAATGGTGCTGAGGAAGGATAACCTTGCACAACCTATTTATATTTAATTTTAAAATATATTCTCTTAGCACATACTTATGGTATTTTAAAAGAACCAAAAATAGAATGTTTAAACTCAAATTCTGTCCAACTATTTTATAAGGATCATGTTTTATAAGATGTTTTGGAATTATATGTCATACATGATTATTTTTCAAAACTATTTTTATGTGAACACCCATATGACCCATGTTGTACAAGGTGTATTTGGATGGAGGAAGAAAATGATTTTGAAGGATCTCTAAATCATTGTTGTAATGCATGGGACTTCTACCTACGTGAGCAAGATGACGATGAAATTGAGTGGACGCCATGATCAAGGTATGATGTTATTCATTTCGTGAATCGTTTTATTTTTTCTTATAGTGGTGAAATAAGACTTCAAGAATTAAGATGTTTAGATCATAACAAATTTTTGTGAAAATGAGAGGTATAAGGAAACTATTGAGGTTAAAACATATTAGGGTTATTTTTGGAGTTTTATAAAATGGACAACACACAGACCGTGTGACAACCCGTCGCGTCAGACAAATCTGTGGGAATCGAACCCACAACCAAAGTGCGACTGGTATTTATCACCTACCACTGGACTACGTGAAGTCCCTGGTTAGTTTGACTGATTCGTTTTAGTATATGATTTTATGAATTAAGAGTAAGTTGATTTTTGGTTATCTATGGAAATTTATTAACCTATCATGGAGGATATGTGATTAGGTTATTACTTTTCAATATGAGCTATTAAGAGCAACTGATATTGTTTGGTGATAAATGTTACGATTTAACATAGAAGATATGTGACTAAATCCTTCAAATATTTGGGTTTCAATCTTAGTTTGGTTTACTTTGAAGAATTTTATGGAAAAAGTTTTTATCGAATGGTCCTCATTGAACTTTGGGTTTTGTTGAAAAAATTTTGGGGATTAAGAATAGATATTCTTTTTATAAAGGGTTATCCTTTTTTGGATTATTTGATCTTGTACTAACCTTTTTGTTTTTGGTATTGGTTAAAGTCTAAAGTCATGGGAAGTATATAGTTCTCTTATGTGGATTAGGTGATTCTCTAAAAGTTGATTATAGTACTCTTAATGTGAACAAGTCTTCCTAAATACTCGTCTTTTGGAGAAAATATTAGTTTGTGTAAGGAATCTAATAAAAGTTGAAAGTCAACATGATAAGCGATTATGTTTCCTTATGAATAAATTCCTCAATAAAAAGTAAAATAAAACAAAAATGTTGTCTATTAACTTTTCCTACTGGTGAATCTAATACCGTTTAACCCATCAAACGTTTGTGATTTTCTTGTGGTTAAATTTCTCCTAAACATGTTTTCTATCGCTCTTCATCAGAACATAACCCTATGTTTTCTCCTCCATGTCCATGTTTTCCTATATGGAATCCTAGTATGGTTTAACTCGGGTGACCTCTATACTTATCTTTCTTTATTTTAAAGAGATTGTTTTACCGACTCTTGTTTCGATGTGGGACTTTCAAGGATGTTTCCAAGCCCAATTTTAAAATAGCGAGCACGCAATTCCCAAAAGGGGGGAAGGATGTAACACCCAAGGTAAATAAAGAATATGAAATTTTCACATTTATCCATATTTGTGAATAAAATATTAATATATCTTTAAAAGGGATGCTATGCTCGATGGTGTACCCAATACGCAACAACGAGTTTCTTGGGAATCTTACGTTGCACTCTAATAATAAGATAATATTATTTTAAATGGTAGTTAACGTCTAGCCGTTGTAATGGCGGGAATGAACAGAACTAACTAAAAAATTATTATATATGTTTGTAAAATATTTTTACTCTTTACAATAAATGTTAGAGGATTAAAAATGAGAATGAATCCAATTTTAAGTGTAGACATTCTAATATTCTTTAAAAGGTCGATTAACTGCCTTTTGAAGGTGAACCTCTTTTAAATCAACTTTTTTACAATTTTATATGTTATATTTGACAAAATAAAAATCTTATTTAGAATCAGGACATCAAAATTTACTTTGTGTAAATATTTGGTATCTTTCCGATAAAGTTCATTTTTAATGAATAGTGAAAAATGTTGAATTTTAATTCAAAACCTCTTTTTAATCTAATTTATATATATGATTAGATTATATTTTGAATTGTTTATAAAGTAAAATTACAATATATTTTTACCATTTAATCCAATAGTGATCATTGGAATTAATTTCACTTTGAAATTGGACTTAAACTAGTGTCAATCTTTTGATACTTATTGTTTCATAAAAACACGCTATTTGCTCTGACAGCCGGAATTAATTATTAAATTAATTAATGAAACTTATATGTTTTTAATTCTGTAAAATAGACATCATTTTTGAATTTGGAATATCAAATATATCATAGGGTGAATTTTTGGTAATTTTCTGAAAAACTTCAATGTTTGATGAATAGTGAAACCACTAAGTGGTACTTATAAAAACTGATTTTTTGTTTAAATGAAAATTTTCCATCGTTGTGTTTTAAATTTCCAAAATCCAACATACATGGTTTTCATTAAGAAGTAAAATGTGGTTCAATGGGATTAGAACAATTTTTTGTTGAATAGTAACTTATTAAGTTTTTAATTGCGATTAGAGGTAATTAGTGTAGTTTAAGGTAAGAATTATGTTTTAATAAAATGAAATGACCTAGACACATGTCCTACCCACCTTGTATGTGTCATGGCCGACCAATACAATCCATGGGTCAACTTGGGGACCCCATGGATCCACTTTGGTTTGGAAATGACATAAATAACATTTTATTTAATGTTAAAGTAAAAAATGACACAAACATGAGATGTTTTACTAAAACAATTTTTACATGGGGTTATACAAGTCTGATTTTTGACTATAAATAGTAATTAGAAAGATAAAACGATTTCCTACATCATAGAAGTTTTTCTATATTTTTTAGACATTAAATAAATTTAATTATTTATGACATTATGATGATGCGGCGATGACCTCATTATTTAAAGATTTAAATAAAATGGAAAGATAATGTAATATCTAAGACCTACACATGTCCAAAACCTATTTTACGGGTGGATTTATAAACCTTATCACCTTATCTTCGAGACACATCAATTTGGGACCATTAAAATCCAAAACTCATTCTAAAATAATGTAACATTTCTTTACATTCCAAGAGGGCCCCTCCTCCCTCTTATAAAAGGCCCCCACCTCTACCTCCTTACCCACACATCCAAAGCCTTTGTCTGGGAAAACCCCTGCCCATTTTGTCTCTACACATCCCTCTATAACTCCTTGAAGCCTCAATTTGGGAAGAAGTATTCCCGAGGAATCCTTTGAGATCAAACCAAAGGGAGTTACCCGATTTTAAGGTAATGTCTTCACCTGTGTCCTTTTGTTTTATTTTGCTTCTCCAAACCCCTAAACTATTTTTATTCATTTCTTTCGCAACAACTCCAGTATCTTAAATATACTAGGATGTTTTTATAATTAGTATTTTATCTACACTTACACACACCTCTATCTAATTTTTAAAAAACATAATGTTCCTGTGGTTGGTGATTTTCTGCCTCACGAAACGATGATTGTTCAATATTCTTTTAACACCTTTAAAGGTGGCCATTATTATGTCACCATATTTTATATATGATATATATGGTATTTATGTTTACTATATGCTTCTGTATTTTATATTTAAACCATACCTTTATTCTTTTCATGTTGTGTAAATGCGATAATTTCATATGAGGAAGTGTGGACTACCGCCCCCTCAAGTGATGTGACTCGTACATGCAATACATGGAATGTATAAATAATGACATTAATGAACATATGTGACCTATATAACATATATATTATACTGGGATTATAATATATATATATCCTTTATTTTTAATTCCATTAATATGACAAAAAAACGAACGTAGCGTTCATGCGTACGTATGACCTACCGTCTCCATGAACGGTGCTTTTAGTTTTTTATCTCAAAATGATATGGAATAGTATAAAATGAATATGTACTCGATATATATGATATTTTAATCATTAATACTATTCTGTAAATTATTTACTTATAAATACATGGGAAATAATTTTTCAAACAAGTTCATTTTTGACTCATGTACCAAACATCGGCAAAAACGTCTGATATGAACTAACATTATTAAAAAATTATTATAACATTATAATATGTGATATGAACTGAATAATAATATTTAAATGAGGTCCTTAGGAAATTATAAATTTACCAAAGTTTATTATTCAGGAATATAATGAAACGAACAAGACAATTTGGACTTGATTTAAGGGATCATACTCTTCTCTTTCTTTTTAAGTACACTCTTTTATGTCATTCCTTTTAAAGATCGTATTTCTTATTATTGGGATGTTATTTTATATTAATCTTACTTTAATTTTTATGTTAATATGATGATAGAACCTATTCTTTCTCATCAATCCATTTTGGATGTTTTGAGTGGCGCCGTTAGGCTGCCGAATTTTCGTAAGAGATCTAACCTCTGTCTTTATTTTTAATTACTCTCCTTTGTGTCACTTCTTTTAATCTTCTCTTTGTTATGTTGGGGGATTTTCTTTTATATTATTCTTTCTGTAAAATTTATGTTAATATGATGAGAGACCCTAATTTTTCTCATCAATCCATTTTGGATGTTTTAAGTGGCGTTGTTAGGCTGCCGAGTTTTCATAATGGATTTTTCCATCTCACTTTTATTCCTGTGAGATTTATGCTACATTTTCCACAATTTCCTTTGAGTGGTGTATGTACTTCCCATTATTTTAATCATTTTGTAATATACTTTCATTTATGAGTATTTAGATCAATGTTGTATTGTCCTTCTTTCACGGGGTGTATGTTTCGAAAGATACCAATGTCGGTAAGGGAACCTTTCACCCTCCTATTTTTAAAAGACTTTTTTGTTATGACTTTTAATTCACATACTATTATGTTGGGATATGTTCTTCTATATTCTTATTGATTTAAATTTTATATCCATGTGATGAGATACCCTTTTTTTCTCTCATCAACTCATTTTCTAAATTTTGTAGTGATGCCATTAGGCTGTCAAATTTTTGCAAGGGAACTTCTAAACCCAAATTTGATTCTTTGGGATAAACTTGTACTCCTTGAATATGTCCTTCTATGAATATGTTTGAATAACCTCTGATTTTCTTACACATAATATCCACTTATATTTGGTGTATTCGTTTGTCACACATAATTATGTAATTGATTTATCCTTAAACCAAGGATATCGTCTTTATAAGGGACTTCATCTCAATCTCCTTTCATTAAGGCATATTTTGTTTTATACACAACCTTTTTTTTACGGTGAATAAACCCCTTTGACTTTTATGCTTATTCGAAAAGGATTATTTTTTTATATGAAGTTTTTAACTAAACGATAAAAGGAATGTTTTTTGTCATACGTATGCGGCGACAGCGACTTCTTCGCCGTAGTGACCATTATTTGAGTTTCGTCTTCCTCTACAAGCCATACCTTCTTTTTAAAAGAATAATAAATACCATGTTTTACTTTTCTTTTATTTTGGTATTGAAAATGGTTTTCATAATGTTTTTTATATCAATGTGTTTTATTGAAATCTTTTGATTGAAATTTGGAAAATTTATGTTTCCTTTATGCATGTATTATATGGTACGATTATGTTATGGTTCATGGGCATTATTATGAAGATGGGTGGTTTCGTGATAAACTAAGGGCGGGTGAGCCCGATATAGCTCTCCAATGCATTGGGTAACGCGAAGGAGTGAAACATTAAGGTTTCTCTGAAGGTATTTAGGGAATATACTATGGTGGGTATTCCAAACGTAACCAAGAGGGTTACTCCCTACGTAAGAATGTTATGAATGCCTCAAGTTACCATTATGTATTATGATTTCTGTGATTTATTCATGATTTGATGAGGTATGTTAAAGTTCTTATGTTTTATAAGTAAAGTATTATTTCATTGATTCTTATGTGTACATGTACTCATGTTTCCATTCCATATTTTTATATCCCTTACTGAGCTTTTTATGCTCATCCCATATTTTTTTTGAAATTTTTTTCACAGGACAAGGGAAAGGTACATGATATGAAGATAGTGTCAAGGAAGTGTCAAGAAAGAATCCATGTTTTATTTTAAATATGTTTCCGTTGATTGGAAAAAATGAATACTATCTTTATGTATCAACTTTGTAAAATGTGGAATGTAATGCAAGTTTTATGGTCTAATTCTCTAAAACTCTAAACATGAAAAGAACCTCAATGTGTAATCTTTTATTAACTGGAGATTAAGTAAGGTTTAAGGCTGGGGCCTTATAGTTGGTATCAGAGGTCGGTTTAGACAACTTTAGGGATTATGAGTTTTTGTTAGACACATGATTAGTCCCTATATCTATTATTTCAGTTAAATCCATGTTTTATAACTTTTTTTAGGTCAAGTAAAGTCGGTTATGAATGGAAGGAGAAGGATCTCAAATGACATTCCTATCTCTTCTCGATAACATTCTTACAATATTTATTTCAATGTCATGTTCGGATGATTGTGAAACTTTTTATAGCATACAAATCACTTGTAAGCAGTTGTTTGAGATATCAAACACCTCCACTATACCTCGTTATCATTGTGGATCATGGGTTGTTTTTAGACAAATACTATTTTCTCAATATTCTCATATTTTCAAGAAAGGTAAATATTATCAAGGTATTTTCAAATATTTTACCTTATCAAAAGAATTTGAATCATATTATGATTTTAAAAATGGTGCAGAGGAAGGAGAACCTTGCGCAACCTATTTATATTTACTTTTAAAATATAGTCTCTTAGCACATACTTATGGTATTTTAAAAGAACCAATAATAGAAAGTTTCAACTCAAATTATGTCTGACTATTTTATAGAGATCATGTTTTATAAGATGTTTTTGAATTATATGTCATACATGATTATTTTCCAAAACTATTTTTCTGTGAACACCCATATGACCCATGTTCTACAAGGTGTATTTGGATGGAGGAAGCAATTGATTTTGAAGGATATCTAAATCATTGTTGTAATGTATGGGACTTCTACCTAGATGAGCAATATGACGATGAAACAGAGTGGACGCCATGATCAAGGTATGATGTTATTCATTTCGGGAATCGTTTTATTTTTTCTTATGGTGGTGAAATAAGACTTCAAGAATTAATATGTTGAGATAGTAATGAATTTGGATGAAAATGAGAGGTATAAGGAAACTATTGAGGTTAAAACATATTAGGGTTATTTTTGGAGTTTTATAAAAAGGACAACACGTAGACCGTGTGACAACCCGTCGCGTCGGACAAAGCTGCAGGAATCAAACCCACAACCAAAGTGCAACTTGTATTTATCGCATACCACTGGACTACGTGAAGTCCCTGGTTAGTTTGACTGATTCTTTTTAGTTATATGATTTTATGAATTAAGAGTAAGTTGATTTTTTGTTATCTATGGAAATTTATTAACCTATCATGGAGGATATGTGATTATGTTAATTACTTTTCAATATGAGACATTAAAAGCAACTGATGTTGTTTGGAGATAAATGTTATGATTTAACATAGAAGACAATGTGACTAAATCCTTCAAATATTTGGGTTTCAATATTATTTTGGTTTACTTTGAAGAATTTTATTGACAAATTGTTTATCGAATGGTCCTCGTTGAACTTTGGGTTTTGTTGGACAAATTTTGGATATTAAGAATAGATTTTCTTTTTACAAAGGGTTATCCTTTTTTGGATTATCTGATCTTGTACTAACCTTTTTTGTTTTGATTTTGGTTAAAGTCTAAAGACATGAAAAGTATATAGTTCTCTTTTGTGGATTAGTTGATTCTCCAGAAGTTGATTATAGTACTCTTAATGGGAACAAGTCTTCCTAAATACTCGTCTTTTGGGGAAAATATGAGTTTTTGTAAGGAATCTAATAAAAGTTAAAAGTCATCATGATAAGAGATTATGTTTCATTATGAATAAATTCTTCAATAAAAAGTAACATAAAACAAAAATGTTGTCTATTAAATTTTCCTACTGGTGAATCGAATACCGTTTAAACCATCACACATTTGTGATTTTCATATGGTTAACTTTCTCCTAAACATGTTTTCTATCACTCTCCATCAGAACATGACCCTATGTTTTCTCCTACATGTCCATGGTTTCCTACATGGAATCCTAGTATGGTTTAACTTGGGTGACCTCTGTACTTATCTTTCTTTATTTTAAAGAGATTGTTTTACCGACTCTTATTCTGATGTGGGACTTTCAAGGATGTTTCCAAGCCCAATTATAAAATTGCGAGCACGGAATTCCCAAAAGGGGGGAAGGATGTAAAACCAAAGGTAAATAAAGAATATGACATTTTCACATTTATCCATATTTTTGAATAAAATATTAATATAACTTTAAAAGGGATGCTATGCTCTATGGCGTACCCAATACGCAACAACGAGTTTCTTGGGTATCCTACGTTGCACTCTAATAATAAGATAATATTTTTTTAAATGGTAGTTAACGCCTAGCTGTTGTAATGGAGGGAATGAACAGAACTATCTAAAAAATGCTTATATATGTTGGTAAAATATTTTTACTCTTTACAATAAATGTTAGAGGATTAAAAATGAGATTGAATCCAATTTTAAGCGTAGACATTCTAATATTCTTTAAAAGGTCGATTAACCGCCTTTTGAAGGCGACCCTCTTTTAAATCCAGTTTTTGACAATTTTATGTGTTATATTTTACAAAATAAAATTCTTATTTAGAATCGGTACATCAAAATTTACTTTGTGTAAATATTTGGTATCTTTCCGATAAAGTTCATTTTTTAATGAATAGTGAAAAATGTTGAATTTTAATTCAAAACCACTTTTTAATATAATTTATTTATATGATTAGATTATATTTTTAATTGTTTATAAAGTAATATTACAATATATTTTTACCATTTAATCCAATAGTGGTCATTGGAATTAATTTCACTTTGAAATTAGACTTAAACTAGTGTAAATCTTTTGATACTTATTGTTTCATAAAAACACGCTATTTGCTCTGACAGCAGGAATTAATTATTAAATTAATTAATGAAACTTATATGTTTTGAATTTTGTAAAATAGACATCATTTTTGAATTTGGAATATCAAATATAGCATAGGGAGAATTTTTGGTAATTTTCTGAAAAACTTCAATTTTTGATGAATAGTTAAACCACTAAGTGGTACTAATAAAAACTGATTTTTCCGTTTAAATGAAAATTTTCCATCATTGTGTTTTAAATTTCAAAAATCCAACATACATGGTTGTCATTAAGAAGTAAAATTTGGTTCAATGGGATTATAATAATTTTTTGGTGAATAGTATCTTATTACGTTTTTAATCGTGATTAGAGGTAATTAGTGTAGTTTAAGGTAAGAATAATGTTTTAATAAAATGAAATGACATAGAAACATGTCCTATCCTCATTGTATGTGTCATGGCTGACCAAGAAAATCCATGGGTCAACTTGGGGACCCCATGGAGCCACTTTGGTTGGGAAATTACATAAATAACATTTTATTTAATGTTAAAGTAAAAATTACACAAACATGGTATGTTTTACTAAAACAATTTTTACATGGGGTTATACAAGTACAACGTTTTACTATAAATATTCATTGGAAAGAAAAAAATATTTACTACATCATAGAAGTTTTTTTTTAATTTTTATACATTAAATAAATTAAATTATGTATGACATCATGATGATGCAGCGATGACTTCATTATTTAATGATTTAAATAAAATGGAAAGATAATGTAATATCTAAGAAAAAACATGTCCAAAACCTATTTGATTGGTGTATTTAGAACCCTTATCACCTTATCCTCGAAAAAAATCAATTTGGGACCATTAAAATCCGAAACTCATTCTAAAATAAAGTAACATTTCTTTACTTTCCAAGAGTGCCCCTCCTCTCCTCTTATAAAGGCCCCCACCTCTACCTCCTTACCCACACATCCAAAGCCTTTGTCTTGGCCAAACCCTGCCCATTTTATCTCTACACATCCCTCTATAACTCCTTGAAGCCTCAATTTGGGCAGAAGTCTTACAAAATAATCCTTTGAGCTCAAACCAAAGGGAGTTACCCGATTTTAAGGTAATGTCTTCACTTGTGTCCTTTTGTTTTATTTTTCTTCTCCAACCCCCTAAAAGATTTTAATTAATTTTTTTTGTAACAACTACAGTATCTTAAATATACTAGTATGTTTTTATAAGAATTATTTTAGCTACACTTACACACACCTTCGTCTAATGGTAAAATAACATACTGTTTCTGTGGTTGGCGATTTTCTGCCTCAGGAAACGATGATTGTTCAATATTATTTTAACACCTTTAAAGGTGGCCATTATGATGTCACTATATTTTATATATGATATATATGGTATTTAGGTTTACTATATGCTTCTTTATTTTATATTTAATCCATACCTTTAATCTTTTCATGTTGTGTAAATGCGATAATTTTATACGAGGAAGTGTGGACTACAGCCCCCTCAAGTGATGTGACTCTTACATGCAATACATGGAATGTATAAATAATGAAATTAATGAACTTATGTTACCTATATAACATATATATTATACTATAATTATAATATATATATATATATGTCATTTATTTTCAATTCCATTAATATGACAAAAACATTGAAAGTAGTGTTCATGCGTACGTACGACCTACCGTCTCCATGAATGGTGATTTTAGTTTTTTATCTCCAAATGATATGTAATAGTAGAAAATGATTATGTACTGGATATATATGATATTTTAGTCCTTAATAATAATCTGGAAATTATTCACTTATAACTACATGGGAAATAATTTTTCAAACACATTCATTTTTGACTCATGAACCAAACATCGGCAAAAACGTCTGATATGAACTAACATTATTAAAAAATTATTATAACATTATAATATGTGATATTAAATGAATAATAATATTTAAAGTAGGTCCTTAGGAAATTATAAATTTACCAATGTTTATTATTCCGGAATATAATGAAATGAACAAGACAATTCAGACTCGAGGTAAGGGATCCTACTCCTCTCTTTCTTTTTAAGTACACTCTTTTATGTCGTTTCTTTTAAAGCTCACCTTTCTTGTTATTCTGATGTTATATTATATTACTCTTACTTTAATTTTTATGTTAATATTATGAGAGACCCTATTCTCTCTCATCAATCCATTTTAGAAGTTTTGAGTCGTGCCGTTAGGCTGCCGAATTTTCGTAAGAGATCTAACCTCTCTCTTTCTTTTTAATTACTCTCCTTTATGTAACTTCTTTCAAGCTCCTATTTGTTATGTTGGGGGATGTTATTTTATATTCCTCTTTATATAAACTTTATGTTAATATGGTGAGAGATCCTATTTTCTCTCATCAATCCATTTTGGATGTTTTAAGTGGCGCCATTAGGCTGCCGAGTTTTCATAATGGATTTTTCCATCTCACTTTTATTACTGTGAGATTTATGCTACATTTTCCACAATTTCCTTTGAGTGGTTTATGTACTGCCCATTATTTTACTCATTTTGTAATATACTTTCATTTATGAGTATTTTCATCAATGTTGTATTGTCCTTCTTTCACGAGGTGTATGTTTCGAAAGATACCCATATCGGTAAGGGAACCTTTCACCCTCCTATTTTTAAAATACTTCTTTTGTTATGTCTTTTAATTAACATAATATTATGTTGGTATATGTTCTTATATATCATTATTGATTTAAATTTTATGTCCATGTGATGAGATACCCATTTTTTCTCTCATCAACTCATTTTCTAAATTTTGTAGTGACGTCGTTAGGTTGTCAAATTTTTGTAAGGGAACTTCTTAACCCAAATTTGATTCTTTGGGATAAACATGTAGTCCTTGAATATGTCATTCTATGAATATGTGTGAATAACCTCTGATTTTTTTTACACTTAATATCCACTTATATATGGTGTATTCGTTTTTTACACATAATTATGTAATTTATTTATCCTTAAACCAAGGATACCGTCTTTGTAAGGGACTTCATCTCAATCTCCTTTCATTGAGGCATATTTTGTTTTATACACAACCTTCTTTTTAAGGTGTATAAACCCCTTTGACTTTTATGCTTATTCGAAAAGGAATTTTTTTTAAATGAAGCTTTTAACTAAACGACAAAAGGAATGTTTTTTTGTCATATGTATGCGGTGACAACAACTTCTTCGCCGCAGTGACCATTATTTGAGTTTCAGCTTCCTCTAAAAGCCATACCTTATTTTTAAAAGAATAATAAATTCCATGTTTTACTTTTCTTTTATTTTGGTATTGAAAATGGTTTTCATAATGTTTTTTTATATCAATGTGTTTTATTTAAATCTTGTGATTGAAATGTGGAAATGTTATGTTTCTTTTATGCATGTATTATGTGGTACGATTATGTTATGGTTCTTGGGCATTATTATGAAACAGGTGGTTCCGTGATAAACTAAGGGCGGGTGAGCCCGATATAGCTCTCCAATGCATTGGGTAATGCGAAGGAGTGAAACTTTAAGGTTTCTCTGAAGGGATTTAGGGAATATACTGTGGTGGGTATTCCAAACGTAACCAAGAGGGTTACTCCCTACGTAAGAATGTTATGAATGCCTCAAGTTACCTTTATGTCTTATGATTTCTATGATTTATTCATGATTTGATGAGGTATGTTAAAGTGCTTATGTTTTATGAGTAAAGTATGATTTCATTGATTCTAATTTGTACATGTAGTAATGTTTCCTTTCCATATTTTTATATCCCTTACTGAGATTTTTATGCTCATCCCATGATTTTTTTGAAATTTTTTTCACAGGACAAGGGAAAGGTACATGATATGATGATAGTGTCAAGGAAGTGTCAAGAAATAATCCTTGTTTTATTTTAAATATGTTTCTGTTGATGGGAAAAAATGAATACTATCTTTATGTATCCACTTTGTAAAATGTGGAATGTAATGCATGTTTTATGATATAATTCTCTAAAACTCTAAACCTGAAAAGATCCTCAATGTGTAATCTTTTATTAACTCAATATTAAGTAAGGTTTAAGGCTGGGGCCTTATAGTTGGTATCAGAGGTTGGTTTAGACAACTTTAGGGATTAGGTGTTTTTGTTAGACACATGATTAGTCCCTATATCTATTATTTCAGTTAAATCCTTGTTTTATAACTTTTTTCCGGTCAAGTAAAGTTGGTTATGAATGGAAGGAGAAGGATCTCAAACGACATTCTTATCTCTTCCTGATGACATTCTTCATGTTCGGATGTTTGTGAAACTTTTTCTATCATACAAATCACTTGCAAGCAGTTGTTTGAGATATCAAACACCTCCACTATACCTCATTATCATCGTGGATCAGGGGTTGTTTTTAGACAAATACTATTTTCACAATATTCTCATATTTTCAAGAAAGGTAAATATTATCAAGGTATTTTCAAATATTTTACCTTATCACAAGAATTTGAAGCATATTATGATTTTAAAAATGGTGCTGAGGAAGGAGAAACTTGCGCAACCTATTTATATTTACTTTTTAAAATATAGTCTCTTAGCACATACTTATGGTATTTTAAAAGAACCAATAATAGAAAGTTTAAACTCAAATTCTGTCCGACTATTTTATAGAGATCATGTTTTATAAAATGTTTTGGAATTATATGTCATACATGATTATTTTCCAAAACTATTTTTCTGTTAACACTCATATGACCCATGTTGTACAAGGAGTATTTGGATGGAGGAAGCAAATGATTTTGAAGGATCTCTAAATCATTGTTGTAATGCATGGTACTTATACCTACGTGAGCAAGATGACGATGAAACTGAGTGGACGCCATGATCAAGGTATGATGTTATTCATTTCGGGAATCATTTTATTTTTTCTTATGGTGGTGAAATAATACTCCAAGAATTAATATGTTTAGATCGTAACAAATTTGGATGAAAATGAGAGGTATAAGGAAACTATTGAGGTTAAAACATATTAGGGTTATTTTTTGGAGTTTTATAAAAAGGACAACACGCAGACCGTGTGACAACCCGTCGCGTCGGACAAAGCTGCGGGAATCGAACCCACAACCAAAGTGCGACTGGTATTTATCGCCTACCACTGGACTACATAAAGTCCCTGATTAGTTTGGCTGATTCTTTTTAGTATATGATTTTATGAATTAAGAGTAAGTTGATTTTTGGTTATCTATGGAAATTTATTAACCTATCATGGAGGATATGTGATTAGGTTAATTACTTTTCAATATGAGCCATTAAGAGCAACTGATATTGTTTGGTGATAAATGTTACGATTTAACTTAGAAGACTATGTGAATAAATCCTTCAAATATTTGGGTTTCAATCTTAGTTTGGTTTACATTGAAGTATTTTATGGACAAATTGTTTATCGAATGGTCCTCGTTCAACTTTGGGTTTTTTTGGACAAATTTTGGAGATTAAGAATAGATTTTCTTTTTATAAAGGGTTATCCTTCTTTGGATTATCTGATCTTGTACTAACATTTTTGGTTTTGGTATTGGTTAAAGTCTAAAGACATGGGAAGTATACAGTTCTCTTTTGTGGATTAGGTGATTATCTAGAAGTTGATTATAGTACTCTTATTGTGAACAAGTCTTCCTAAATACTCGTCTTTTGGAGAAAATATGAGTTTGTGTAAGGAATCTAATAAAAGTTGAAAGTCAACATGATAAGAAATTATATTTCCTTATGAATAAATTCATCAATAAAAAGTAACATAAAACAAAAATGTTGTCTATTAACTTTTCCTACTTGCGAATCGAATACCGTTTAACCCATCACACGTTTGTGATTTTCTTGTGGTTAACTTTCTCCTAAACATGTTTTCTATCACTCTCCATCAGAACATGACCCTATGTTTTCTCTTCCATGTCCATGTTTTCCTACATGGAATCCTAGTATGGTTTAACTCGAGTGACCTCTGTACTTATCTTTCTTTATTTTAAAGAGATTGTTTTACCGACTCTTGTTCCGATGTGGGACTTTCAAGGATGTTTCCGAGCCCAATTTTAAAATAGCGAGCACGCAATTCCCAAAACGGGGGAAGGATGTAACACCCAAGGTAAATAAAGAATATGACATTTTCACATTTATCCATATTTGTGAATAAAATATTAATATATCTTTAAAAGGGACGCTATGCTTGATGGCGTACCCAATACGCAACAACGAGTTTTTTGGGAATCTTACGTTGCACTCTAATAATTAGATAATATTATTTTAAATGGTAGTTAACGTCTAGCCGTTTTAATGGCGGGAATGAACAGAACTAACTAAAAAATGATTATATATGTTTATAAAATATTTTTACTCTTTACAATAAATGTTAGAGGATTAAAAATGAGAATGAATCCAATTTTAAGCGTAGACATTCTAATATTCTTTAAAAGGTTGATTAACCGCCTTTTGAATGAGAACCACTTTTAAATCCACTTTTTTACAATTTTATGTGTTATATTTCACAAAATAAAATTCTTATTTACAATCAGGACATCAAAATTTACTTTGTGTAAATATTTGGTATCTTTCCGATAAAGTTCATTTTTTACTGAATAGTGAAAAATGTTGAATTTTAATTCAAAACATCTTTTTAATATAATTTATTTATATGATTAGATTATATTTTGAATTGTTTCTAAAGTAAAATTACAATACATTTTTACCATTTAATCCAATAGTGGTCATTGGAATTAATTTCACTTTGAAATTGGACTTAAACTAGTGTCAATCTTTTGATACTTATTGTTTCATAAAAACACGCTATTTGCTATGACAGCGGGAATTAATTATTAAATTAATTAATGAAACTTATATGTTTTTTATTTTGTAAAATAGAAATCATTTTTGAATTCGGAATATCAAATATATCATAGGGTGAATTTTTGGTAATTTTCTGAAAAACTTCAATTATTGATGAATAGTGAAACCACTAAGTGGTACTTATAAAAACTGATTTTTCCATTTAAATGAAATTTTTCCATATTTGTGTTTTAAATTTCAAAAATCCAACATACATGGTTTTAATTAAGATTTATAATGTGGTTCAATGGGATTAGAACAATTTTTTGGTGAATAGTAACATATTAAGTTTTTAATCGTGATTAGAGGTAATTAGTGTTGTTTAAGTAAAGATTTATGTTTGAATAAAATGAAATGACCTAGACACATGTCCTACCCTCCTTGGATGTGTCATGGAAGACCAAGACAATCCATGGGTCAACTTGGGGACCCCATGGAGCCACATTGGTTTGGAAATGACATACATAACATTTTATTTAATGTTAAAGTAAAAATGACACAAACATGAGATGTTTTACTAAAACAATTTTTACATGGGGTTATACAAGTCCGATTTTGACTATAAATATTCATTGGAATGATAAAACGATTTCCTACATCATATTATTTTTTTTATAATTTTTAGACATTAAATAAATTTAATTATTTATGACATTATGAGGATGCGGTGATGACCTCATTATTTAACGATTTAAATAAAATGGAAAGATAATTTAATATCTAAGACCTACACATGTCCAAAACCTATTGTATGGGTGGATTTCGAACCCTTATCACCTTATACTAGAAACACATCAATTTGGGACAATTAAAATCCGAAACTCATTCTAAAAAAAAGTAACATTTCTTTACTTTCTAAGAGGGCACCTCCTCTCCTCTTATAAAAGGCCCCCACCTCTACCTCCATACACACACTTCCAAAGCCTTTTTCGTGGCCAACCCCTGCCAATTTTGTCTCTACACATCCCTCTATAACTCCTTGAAGCCTCAATTTGGGCAGAAGTCTTCCCAAGGAATCCTTTGAGCTCAAACCAAAGGGAGTTACCCGATTTTAAGGTAATGTCTTCACTTGTGTCCTTTTGTTTTATTTTGCTTCTCCAACCCCCTAAACTCTTTTTATTCATTTCTTTCGAAACAACTCCAGTATCTTCAATATACTATGATTTTGTTATAAGAAGTATTCAAGCCACACTTACACACACCTCTTTCTAATTTTTAAAGAACATACTGTTGCTGTGGTTGGCGATTTTCTGCCTCACGAAACGATGATTGTTCAATATTCTTTTAACACCTTTAAAGGTAGACATTATGATGTCACCATATTTTATATATGATATTTATGGTATTTATGTTTACTATAAGTATCTGTATTTTATATTTAAACCATACCTTTATTCTTTTCATGTTGTGTAAATTCGATAATTTCATATGAGGAAGTGTGGACTACCGCCCCCTCAAGTGATTTGACTCATACATGCAATACATGGAATGTATAAAGAATGAAATTAATGAACTTATGTGACCTATATAACATATATATTATACATGAATTATAATATATATATATATATCATTTATTTTCAATTCCATTAATATGACAAAAAAATGAAATTAGCGTTAATGTGTACGTACGACCTACCGTCTCCATGAATGGTGCTTTTAGTTTTTTATCTCCAAATGATATGGAATAGTATAAAATGAATATGTACTGGATATATATGATATTTTAATCATTAATACTGTTCTGGAAATTATTCACTTATAAATACATGGGCAATCATTTTTCAAACAAGTTCATTTTTGACTCATGTACCAAACATCGGCAAAAACGTCTGAAATTAACTAACATTATTAAAAAAATATTATAACATTATAATATGTGATATGAACTGAATAATAATATTTAAATGAGGTCCTTAGGAAATTATTAATTTACCAGAGTTTATTATTCAGGAATATAAAGAAACGAACAAGACAAGTTGGACTTGAGGTAAGGGATCCTACTCTTCTCTTTCTTTTTAAGTACACTCTTTTATGTCATTCCTTTTAAAGCTCATATTTCTTATTATTGGGATGTTATTTTATATTAAACTTACATTAATTTATATGTTAATATGATGAGAGATCGTATTCTCTCTTATCAATCCATTTTGGATGTTTTGAGTAGCGCTGTTAGGCTGCCGAATTTTCGTAAGGGATCTAATCTCTCTCTTTCTTTTTAATTACTCTCCTTTGTGTCACATATTTTAAGCTCCTCTTTGTTATGTTGGGGGATTTTCTTTTATATTACTCTTTCTATAGACTCTATGTTAATATGATTAGAGACCCTATTTTCTCTCGTCAATCCATTTTGGATGTTTTAAGTGGCGTCGTTAGGCTGCCGAGTTTTCATAATGCATTTTTCCATCTCACTTTTATTCCTGTGAGATTTATGCTACATTTTCCACAATTTCCTTTGAGTGGTGTACAAATTGCCCATTATTTTACTCATTTTGTAATATACTTTCATTTATGATTATTTACATCAATGTTGTATTGTCCTTCTTTCACGGTGTGTATGTTTCGAAAGATACCCATGTCGGTAAGGGAACCTTTCACCCTCCTATTTTTAAAAGACTTTCATGTTATGTCTCTTAATTCTCATACTATTATGTAGGGATATGTTCTTCTATATCCTTATTGATTTAAATTTTATGTCCATGTGATGAGATACCCTTTTTTCTCTCATCAAATCATTTTCTAAATTTTGTAGTGATGCCGTTAGGCTGTTAAATTTTTGCAAGGGAACTTCTTAACCCAAATTTGATTCTTTGGGATAAACTTGTACTCATTGAATATGTCTTTCTATGAATATGTTTGAATAACGTCTGATTTTTTTACACTTAATATCCACTTATATTTTGTGTATTCGTTTTTCACACATAATTATGTAATTGATTTATCCTTAAACCAAGGATATCGTCTTTGTAAGGGACTTCATCTCAATCTCCTTTCATTGTGGCATATTTTGTTTTATACACTACCTTCTTTTTACGGTGTATAAACCCCTTTGACTTTTATGCTTATTCAAAAATGATTCTTTTTTTATATGAAGCTTTTAACTAAACGACAAAAGGAATGTTTTTTGTCATACGTATGCGGCGGGAATGACTTATTCGCCGCAATGACCATTATTTGAGTTTCGGCTTCCTCTACAAGACATACCATCTTTTTAAAAGAATAATAAATACCATGTTTTACATTTCTTTTATTTTGGTATTGAAAATGGTATTCATTATGTTTTTTTATATCAATGTGTTTTATTGAAATCTTTTGATTGAAATGTAGAAATTTTATGTTTCCTTTGTGCATGTATTATGTGGTACGATTATGTTATGGTTCTTGGGAATTATTATGAAGATGGGTGGTTCTGTGATAAACTAAGGGCGGGTGATCCCGATATAGCTCTCTAATGCATTGGGTAACGCGAAGGAGTGAAATGTTAAGGTTTCTCTGAAGGTATTTAGGGAATATACTGTGGTGGGTATTCCAAACGTAACCAAGAGGGTTACTCCCTACGTAAGAATGTTATGAATGCCTCAAGTTACCTTTATGTCTTATGATTTCTGTGATTTATTCATGATTTTATGAGGTATGTTAAAGTGATTATGTTTTATGAGTAAAGTATAATTTCATTGATTCTTATGTGTACATGTACTCATGTTTCCTTTCCATATTTTTATATTCCTTACTGAGCTTTTTATGCTCATCCCATGTTTTTTTTGAATTATTTTTCATAGGACAAGGGAAAGGTACATGATATGATGATAGTGTCAAGGAAGTGTCAAGAAAGAATCCATGTTTCATTTTAAATATGTTTTCGTTGATGGGAAAAAATGAATACTATCTTTATGTATCCACTTTGTAAAATGTGGAATTTAATGCATGTTTTATGATCTAATTCTATAAAACTCTAAACCTGAAAAGATCCTCAATGTGTAATCTTGTATTAACTCGAGATTAAGTAAGGTTTAAGGCTGGGGCCTTATAGTTTGTATCAGAGGTCGGTTTAGACAACTATAGGGATTAGGAGTTTTGGTTAGACACATGATTAGTCCCTATATCTATTATTTCAGTTAAATCCTTGTTTTATAACTTTTTTCAGGTCAAGTAATGTCGGTTACGAATGGAAGGAGAAGGATCTCAAATGACATTCCTATATCTTCCTGATGACATTCATACAATAATTATTTCAAAGTCATGTTCGGATGATTGTGAAACTTTTTCTTGCATACAAATCACTTGCAAGCAGTTGTTTGAGATATCAAACACCTCCACTATACCTTGTTATCATCGTGGATCATGGGTTGTTTTTAGACAAATACTATTTTCACAATATTCTCATATTTTCAAGAAAGTTAAATATTATCAAGGTATTTTCAAATATTTTACCTTATCACAAGAATTTGAAGCATATTATGATTTTAAAAATGGTGTTGAGGAAGGAGAACCTTGAGAAACCTATTTATATTTACTTTTAAAATATAGTCTCTTAGCACATACTTATGGAATTTTAAAAGAACCAATAATAGAAAGTTTCAACTCAAATTCTTTTTGACTATTTTATAGAGATCATGTTTTATAAGATGTTTTGGAATTATATGTCATACATGATTATTTTCCAAAACTGTTTTTCTGTGAATATATGACAACCCTGCATTTTATTACAACTTAAGCATTCTTTATTACAGAAAACTTCACTTGATACAACAAAGAAGATCGAGAGATTTAGTGTCTTTGGGGATTAGGATCATTACATAAAAACTTTAAACATGAAATACAATATCTTTATTGAAAACTTCCTTTACATGACCACTACATTCCTTCGTACTTTGCATTGCATGGGATAACTTGAGGACATGCATATGAAAAGGGTGAGCTATAAATCCCAGTAAGGTAGTACACAATGAATAACATGAGGAGTAAAATACATGTTAGGAAATAGGAACATCAATAGAGAATTAGAGTAACATGAACATAAAGGCATGATAAAGCATGATAACCATAACATGGAAATGTGGCAACAACACTTAACATTGAATTAGCATGAGCCAAGGCTCATTGCACATGGAGCATGAGTAACCCCTCATTGCACTTGAAGAACGAGTAAACCCTCTTTTCACTTGAATTAGCATGAGTCAAAACTCATTGCACATGACGTATCATTATACTATACTTTACCCAATGCATTGGAGCAATATAAAGGGAGCACCCTTCTTAAACATTTCATTTCATGCATAAGTGTGCCACATGGATCATAAAAACATGGATTCATAAAACATAATCATTTATTCCACGATAAAGGAATGTGGAATTCATACATGAAACATTATAATCAATAATTAAATTTTCATAAAGGTTAATACCCTTGATGGAGAAATGGTCATGGTATTCACTACACAATGATATTGGCTAAGAAAATCGGTGTGATTTCGGCAGCGTAACGGCGTGACATAAGAGTTCATAAAAAAAGGTTGATGAGATAGAAAGGGGTTCATAATCATATTTACATGTAATGGACAGTAAGGAGGTCATATAGATACATGTCCCAACAATTTAAAATGAATTTAGATTCATGATACAAAAGTATTGCTTGAATATAAAAGAGGAGAAAAAGGTTTCTTTCGGAATTCCGGCATAGAACGGGTGTACATGGGAGGCTTTTAATGAGAGAGAAAGGGGACTCCCATCATTAAAAAAATAAGAGGTCAGTATGGGAGAGGTGTGAAACCATACCCCAACATTCATAATTGAAATTAAAAGGGCAATACAACTTAAAGAAAATTGACAAAAATGAGAAAGGAAGAAAAAACCCGTACTTGGAAGTGTGCTTCCAAAGGCAAGAGAGAGGCTTGTGAGAGGCTTCTTGGGAGCTTGGGGCACCTTGGGAGGATTATAGAGAGAGTAGGGAAGAGGGTGGACGAACTACAAGGGATTTTAGTGAGGAGGAAGTGGGAGCATAGGTGGGTTTATATAGGAAAGCGAGAGAATTCTTTATTATTTTGGTTTGGGATCCCTTATATTAAAATAATCCAAAACGCAAACCATCCCATGGTATTTGCCCATGGTTTCTAGAAAAGGAAAAAGGAAAAAATTATTTTACAAGGCTACGGTCCTAACTTATTAGAAAATTAGGTTTGCTTATGTGGAGGTGAGTCACACTCCCACAGAAATTAATTTAAAAAGGCAAATTGTTGAATAAGTCTTGAGGGCTCCATTAATGCTTTGACAAGTAAGTCAAACAAACCCAAAACCTCATTATTTTAATGATAAAACACATATTGGCCGAATATAAGGATTATTTTATTTTATTACATCACCATTGGGTCATTATGATGTCATAAAACACATTATATATTTAAATGGTATTTAATTTTTACCCAAAAATTTGACTGTCTCAGAGAATTATGAAAAATTCACCGTTGGATAATTTCGACATCCTGATTCCAAAAATAATATTTATTTTATCTAAATAATTTTCTAAATATGTGAATTTTCAATTTTAAAATAAAAACCGACATTTATAAAAAAATCATGGGTTTTGATAGAAATGGATTTCAAACCTTAATGAAAATTTTATTTGCATTCATAAAATTATAAGATCATTTATACTTAATAAAAAATTAATTTAATATTAATAATAATATTTTATTAAAATATTATTTAATTCAAAAATCCTTTAATTTAATAAAATATAATTCTTAATTAAATAATAACTAAATACACCATTTGTACTTTAAAAACTAATTACAATATATCAAAAATGACTAGAAATTATATTCATTATTATATACAAAAATAATGTACATGAACATGGTGCTACTTATTTGTTACATAACCCCTTAAAATAGCCGCATAAGACCTAAGGGTAAGGTGTGCGATGGTGACCGACTCTTGGGGCGGATCGGATAACATCGCTCGGGTGGTAATTTCCATCAACTTCCACTTTTCTCGTAGACGATCACGTTCGAGCTTGACTTGATGAAGCTCAGCATGGGCTTGGTCAAGGGAAAAGCCCAAAGACGCCACCTCTCTTCCGAGCTCTGACAAATGGGCTTCGTAAGGGGAAATTCTACTGGATGAGGCCATCGCTTCCTTTGTCTGAGTAGAAATGGGTTCGTTAAAGCCTTATATTTATACTACTCAGATGATCACTGTTCAACGGCTATAAAAGTAACAGTCACAAATCTTAACATAAAACTAGAGAAGTTGACATCTTATAAAAACATTTTTCATAAAGAAACATTTAACTCGATCAAAAGGGATTTTCTATTAATGAAACTTTGGGTCGTTACAGAACACTCATATGACCCATGTTGTACAAGGTGTATTTGGATGGAGGAAGCAAATGATTTTGAAGGATATCCAAATCATTGTTGTAATGTATGGGACTTCTACCTAGGTGAGCAATATGACGATGAAACCGAGTGGACGCCATGATCAAGGTATGATGTTATTCATTTCGGGAATCATTTTATTTTTTCTTATGGTGGTGAAATAAGACTTCAAGAATTAGGATATTGAGATCGTAACGAATTTGGATGAAAATGAGAGGTATAAGGAAACTATTGAGGTTAAAACATATTAGGGTTATTTTTGTAGTTTTATAAAAATGACAACACACAGACCGTGTGACAACCCGTCACGTCAGACAAAGTTGTGGGAATCGAACCCACAACCAAAGTGCGACTGGTATTTATCACCTACCACTGGACTACGTGAAGTCCTTGGTTAGTTTGACTGATTCGTTTTAGTTATATTATTTTATGAATTAAGAGTAAGTTGAGTTTTTGTTATCTATGGAAATTTATTAACCTATCATGGAGGATATGTGATTAGGTTAATTACTTTTCAATACGAGACATTAAGAGCAACTGATGTTGTTTGGATATAAATGTTACGATTTAACTTAGAAGACTATGTGACTAAATCCTTCCAATATTTGGGTTTCAATCTTATTTTGGTTTACTTTGAAGAATTTTATGGACAAATTGTTTATCGAATGGCCCTCGTTGAACTTTGGGTTTTGTTAGACAAATTTTGGAGATTAAGAATAGATTTTCTTTTTATAAAGGGTTATCCTTTTTTGGATTATCTGATCTTGTACTAACCTTTTTGGTTTTGGTTTTGGTTAAAGTCTAAAGACATGGGAATTATATAGTTCTCTTTTGTGGATTAGTTGATTCTCTAGAAGTTGATTATAGTACTCTTAATGGGAACAAGTCTTCCAAAATACTCGTCTTTTGGAGAAAATATGAGTTTGTGTAAGGAATATAATAAAATTTAAAAGTCGACATGATAAGCGATTATGTTTCCTTATGAATAAATTCCTCAATAAAAAGTAACATAAAACAAAAATGTTGTCTATTAACTTTTCCTACTGGCGAATCGAATACCGTTTACCCCATCACACGTTTGTGATTTTATTGTGGCTAACTTTCTCCTAAACATGTTTTCTATCACTCTCCATCAGAACATGACCCTATGTTTTCTCCTCTATGTCCATGCTTTCCTACATCGAATCCTAGTATGGTTTAACTCGGGTGACCTCTGTACTTATCTTTCTTTATTTTAAAGATATTGTTTTACCGACTCTTGTTCCGATGTGGGACTTTCAAGGATGTTTCCAAGCCCAATTATAAAATTGCGAGCATGCAATTCCCAAAAGGGGGAAGGATGTAAAACCCAAGGTAAATAATGAATATGACATTTTTAAATTTATCCATATTTGTGAATAAAATATTAATATAACTTTAAAAGGGACGCTATGCTCTATGGTGTACCCAATACGCAACAACGAGTTTCTTGGGAATCTTACGTTGCACTCTAATTATAAGATAATATTATTTTAAATGGTAGTTAACGCCTAGCTGTTGTAATGGCGGGAATGAACAGAACTAACTAAAAAATGATTATATATGTTTGTAAAATAGTTTTAGTATTTACAATTAATGTTAGAGGATTAAAAATGAGAATGAATCCAATTTTAAGCGTAGACATTCTAATATTCTTTAAAAGGTCGATTAATCGCCTTTTGAAGGCGAACCTCTTTTAAATCCACTTTTTGAAAATTTTATGTGTTATATTTTAAAAACAAAATTCTTATTTATAATCGGGACATCAAAATTTACTTTGTGTAAATATTTGGTATCTTTCCGATAAAGTTCATTTTTTAATGAATAGTGAAAAATGTTGAATTTTAATTCAAAACCTCTTTTTAATATAATTTATTTATATGATTATATTATATTTTTAATTGTTTATAAAGTAATATTACAATATATTTTTACCATTTAATCCAATAGTGGTCATTGGAATTAATTTTACTTTGAAATTGGACTTAAACTGGTGTCAATCTTTTGATACTTATTGTTTCATAAAAACACGCTATTTGCTCTGACAGCGAGAATTAATTATTAAATTAATTAATGAAACTTATATGTTTTGAATTTTGTAAAATATAAATCATTTTGGAATTCAGAATATCAAAAATATCATAGGGTGAATTTTTGGTAATTTTCTGAAAAACTTCAATTTTTGATGAATAGTGAAACCACTAAGTGGTACTTATAAAAACTGATTTTTCCATTTAAATGAAAATTTTCCATCTTTGTGTTTTAAATTTAAAAAATCCAACATACATGGTTTTCATTAAGAAGTAAAATGTGGTTCAATGGGATTATAATAAATTTTTGGTGAATAGTAACTTATTAAATTTTTAATCGCGATTAGAGGTAATTAGTGTAGTTTAAGGTAAGAATAATGTTTTAATAAAATGAAATGACCTAGAAACATGTCCAACTCTCATTGGATGTGTCATGGCTGACCAAAAAAATACATGGGTTATTTTGGGGACCCCATGGAGCCACTTTGGTTGGGAAATGACATAAAAACATTTTATTTAATGTTAATGTAAAAATGACACAAACATGAGATGTTTTAATAAAACAATTTTTACATGGGGTTATACAAGTACGATTCTTTACAATAAATATTCATTGGAAATAAAAAAATATTTCCTACATCATAGTAGTTTTTTATAATTTTTATACATTAAATAAATTAAATTATGTATGACATCATGATGATGCAACGATGACTTCATTATTTAATGATTTAAATAAAATGGAAAGATAATGTAATATCTAAGACAAAAACATGTCCAAAACCTATTGGGTGGGTGGGTTTCGAACCCTTATTACCTTATCCTCGAAAAAAATCAATGTGGGACCATTAAAATCCGAAACTCATTCTAAAATAATGTAACATTTCTTTACTTTCCAAGAGTGCCCCTCCTCTCCTTTTACAAAAGTCCCCCACCTCTACCTCCTTACCCACACTTCCAAATCCTTTGTCTCAGCCAAACCCTGCCCATTTTGTCTCTACACATCCCTCTATAACTCCTTGAAGCCTCACATTGGGCAGAAGTCTTACAAAGGAATCCTTTGAGCTCAAACCAAAGGGAGTTACCCGATTTTAAGGTAATGTCTTCACTTGTGTCCTTTTGTTTTATTTTGCTTCTCCAACCCACTAAACTCTTTTTATTAATTTCTTTCGTAACAAATCCAGTATCTTAAATATACTAGGATGTTTTTATAAGATGTATTCAAGCTACACTTACACACACCTATGTCTAATTTTTAAAGAACATATTGTTGATGTGGTTGGCGATTTTCTGCCTCACGAAACGATGATTGTTCAATTTTTTTTAACAACTTTAAAGTTGTCCATTATGATGTCACAATATTTTATATATGATATATATGGTATTTATGTTTACTATAAGCTTCTGTATTTTATATTTAAACCATACCTTTATTCTTTTCATGTTGTGTAAATGCGATAATTTCATATGAGGAAGTGTGGACTACCGCCCCCTCAAGTGATGTGACTCATACATGCAATACATGGAATGTATAAAGAATTAAATTAATAAAATTATGTGACCTATATAACATATATATTATAATGGAATTATAATCTATATATATACACATCATTTATTTTCAATTCCATTAATATGAAAAAAAATGAAAGTAGCGTTCATGCGTACGTACGGCCTACCATCTCCATGAACGGTGCTTTTAGTTTTTTATCTCAAAATGATATGGAATAGTATAAAATGAATATGTACTGGATATATATGATATTTTAATCATTAATAATATTCTGGAAATTATTCACTTATAAATACATGGGCAATCATTTTTCAAACAGGTTCATTTTTGACTCATGTACCAAACATCGGCAAAAACGTCTGATATGAACTAACATTATTAAAAAATTATTATAACATTATAATATTTGATATGCACTGAATAATAATATTTAAAGGATTTAATTAGGAAATTATAAATTGACCAAAGTTTATTATTCATGAATATAAAGAAACGAACAAGACAAGTCGGACTTGAGTTAAGGGATCCTACTCCTCTCTTTCTTTTTAAGTACACTCTTTTATGTCATTCCTTTTAAAGATCATATTTCATGTTATTGGGATGTTATTTTATATTACCCTTACTTTAATTTTTATGTTAATATGATGAGAGACCCTATTCTCTCTCATCAATCCATTTTGGTAGTTTTGAGTGGCGCCGTTAGGCTGCCGAATTTTCTTAAGAGATCAAACGTCTCTGTTTCTTTTTAACTACTCTCCTTTATGTAACTTCTTTTAAGCTCCTATTTGTTATGTTGGGGGATTTTATTTTATATTCCTTTTTCTGTAAATTTTATGTTAATTTTATGAGAGACCCTATTTTCTCTCATCAATCCATTTTGGGTGTTTTAAGTGGCGCTGTTAGGCTGCCAAGTTTTCGTAAGGGATTCTTCCATCTCACTTTTATTCCCGTGAGATTTAGGCAACATTTGCCACAATTTCCATTGAGTGGTGTATGTACTGCCCATTATTTTACTGATTTTTCGATATACTTTCATTTATGAGTATTTACATCAATGTTGTATTGTCCTTCTTTCACGGGGTTTATGTTTTGAAAGATACTCATGTCGGAAAGGAAACCTTTCTCCCTCTTCTTTTTAAAAGTCTTATTTTGTTATGTATTTTAATTCACATACTATTGTATTGGGATATGTTCTTCTATATCCTTATTGATTTAAATTTTATGTCCATGTGATGAGATACCCTTTTTATCTCTCATCAACTCATTTTCTGAATTTTGTAGTGACGTCGTTAGGCTATAAAAGTTTTGCAAGGGAACTTCTTAACCCAAATTTGATTCTTTGGGATAAACTTGTACTCCTTGAATATGTTGTTCTATGAATATGTGTGAATAAACTCTGATTGTTTTACACTTAATATCCACTTATATTTGGTTTATTCATCTGTCATAAATAATTATTTAATTGATTTATCCTTAAACCAAGGATACCATCTTTGTAATGGACTTCGTCTCAATCTCCTTTCATTGAGGCAAATTTTGTTTTATACACAACCTTATTTTTATAGTGTATAAACCCCATTTACTTTTATGCTTATTCAAAAAGGAATCTTTTTTATATGAAGCTTTTAACTAAATGACAAAAGGAATGTTTTTTTTCATACGTATGCGGCGACAACGACTTCTCTGCTGCCGTGACCATTATTTGAGTTTCGGATTCCACTACAAGCCATACTTTCTTTTTAAAAGAAAAATAAATAACATTTTTTACTTTTCTTTTATTTTGGTATTGATAATAGTTTTCATAATGTTTTTTTATATCAATGTGTTTTATTGATATCTTGTGATTGAAATCTGGAAATGTTATGTTTCCTTTATGCATGTATTATGTGGTACGATTATGTTATGGTTATTGGGAATTATTATGAAGACGGGTGGTTATGTGATAATCTAAGGGCGAGTGATCCAAATATAGCTCTCCAATTCATTGGGTAACGCAAAGGAGTGAAACATTAAGGTTTCTCCGAAGAGATTTAGGGAATATATTGTGGTGGGTATTCCAAACGTAACCAAGAGGGTTACTCCCTACGTAAGAATGTTATGAATTACTCAAGTTACCTTTATGTCTTATGATTTCTCTAATTTATTCATGATTTGATGAGGTATGTTAAAGTTCTTATGATATATGAGTAAAGTATGATTTCATTTATTCTTATGTATACATGTACTCTTGTTTCCTTTCCATATTTTTATATTCCTTACTGAGCTTTTTATGTTCATCCCATTTTTTTTGAAATGTTTTTCACATGTCAAGGGAAAGGTACATGATATGATGATAGTGTCAAGTAAGTGTCAAGAAATAATCCATCTTATATTTTAAATATGTTTCCGTTGATGGGAAAAAATGGATATTATCTTTATGTATCCACTTTGTAAAATGTGGAATGTAATACAAGTTTTATGATCTAATTATCCAAAAAACTAAACGAGAAAAGATCCTCATTGTGTAATATTTTAATAACTCATGATTAAGTATGGTTTAATGTTGGGGCCTTATACATATGATGAATATAATTTCCATTAAATGATCATATTTATTGTCACAATGCTACATGATCATAGGATTGTTTAGAATATCAAAATAGAATTCATTGCTTTGATAATTGATGAAGTATTTATTTAAATAAGTCCAATCTGTTCCTCATATAACATCAATTTCAAATATAGGGAGAATAAAGATATTTAAAGGAAGTAAATTACCTAAACATCAATCATAGGAGAATCATATACTGGATTTGAGATCATCATAACATTTTTTTTCAGTTGATAATAATTCAACATCTTAGTATTATGGTGGAATTATGAAACCCTTATAAAATTATTTAGCTATGAATGTGTGGGAAGATAAATAAAAACATACGACATTAGTAGTTCTGGACTAGATTTTGATTTCACCTTATAATAGTTTTTTATCATACCCCGCATCAGTAATAAATTTCTTGCGAGATTTCCATTTTCTTTGGGATCAAGAGGTATCTAATGTTATTATCACCTTTAACCTTGAATTTGAGCACTGGTATGTATAATTCATACACTCCTTGTGTTTTAAACACTAGAATGTGGGTGGATCATTCTTCAGTTATTTTTCTTTCTAATTACTTAAATTTTTCTTCCTGTCAATTCTATATTCAATTTCCTAATTACCTTCCATTAATCAATTAAAAAATATACCAATCCACTTATGTTAATTTCATATATATTCCTTCCACACTTCTTGGATAAAGGAGAGACCATCTCCTTCTCTCCATGGTTTTTATTATTAGAATTTACATTTAAATCCATCTTTCATTAATTATCAAAACAATAATATTGATGAGTAACTCCAACATTAATTCCCACCATGATATCTCATTAAATGATATCTTCATATCTATTAAATTCCATTATGGGTTAAAACTTATAGATACTTGGTTTTACAGCAAAAAAGAATTGGTCAAACTTACTTTTATATTAAATGATAATAGGAAAATAGTACCTCAAAAGTATTGTAAACGTTTCTTCATAGGTACTAATGGATTCATCAATCATCTAATTTATCTAAAGGATTTAATTCTATATTTATATATGATGAATACAGGGAAAATAATTGTTTAAAAATAATATCTTAAAACTCATCCCACTCTATGAAGATATTTTATTCATATCGCCTCATGTTCTTGATGTTATTCAACCATTAATATGATAATATATCCTAATGACAGACAACCATAATAAATGTTTCATGGTACAAACATTGTAGAATAGAAAATATTACTTCAGTGGTACTAATCCATTTCTAAAATACATGTAGACCAATATACCCACTAGAATATGTGAATATTTATTTACGAAGGACTAAACAAAATTTTGTTTCCTCATATAATTTATAAGCTCAACATGATTCATGGATTGAGAAAGGTATATAAGTATAGAGACATTATTTTTCATTCCATCTCCTATAAAATTTTGTTTATCAAGAGGATAATCATATCAATTCCCATCACATTCAATATTAACATTATTACTTCAGGTTCCATCCATTTAATAAAAAAAATTAGTGTGTGAAACTATATTTTTATTAGGAATTAACATAATAATGAAATATAATTTATAGTATATCTATATCATGACACATTCTTTTCAATGCATGACACATTTAGTTTAACCTAGGTCATACAAACAATCATGTATTAAAATCCTTCATAATGGTTCATATAGAAAATGATAATTAAGGTTCACACTCACCATGCTCATGAATGATGATTAATATATACTCGAATAACTCTTTTCAGATGTATTATCCCTAGAAGAATCTATATGAAAACTACAAGCACGTTTTTATTCTCAATTAATGTTTTATTTTTCTAGGAATACAACACTTATTTATTTATAATAACATAATATTTTCTCCTACATAGAGACCAAACCCCAAAGAGTGCAGAGATGGTACCATGATCCCATTACCATATCATAAGATACAAGTAAATTACATCCTAAAGTACTGAACATATTAGTATTATTGGAAATATATATACATACTTGAGTAAAGATTGCAGAATAATTTTTTATGATAATTTAATTCCATATAGAGTATCCTTGAATATCTTTATAATAAAACTTTAAGGAATCCAAGGGGAAATGGAAAAAAATAATGGTGATCTCAAATTCTTAGTAATGGTAAATTACAACCCAATCAATAATGAATCATTGAGAATATTTCAACAAGGAAAGGTAAATAACTAAACACACATTCCATGTAATCAATTCACCAAGAGGGGTGATAAAAAAATATGTAATGTTATATAGCTTTGAAGACATTGAATTATGTAAGTAAACTGAGAACTAAATGCATACATAGATTTATTTCATAGTTAAAATATCATGGATAATTAATATCAGAATATAATAGAAGGGAATGATTAATTATTGGATTTCATATTAGAAGCACATGAAAAAAAATTCCATCCAGAGCATTCAAAAGAAGATAAAAATATATAGGAAGAAAAAATTTTCATTTGTTTAACTTCTTTGTCTAATGAGAACCTATCAACACATATAGAGGATATATAAAGTCTGGCCCCCACCTTTCATTTACACTCCAAAGCATTACTTATATCAAATAATTGATTTAGTTAATATACTATATCCTATATCAAATATCCATATTGAATAAAGAATAATTATTTATCAATATTTACCATGATAATTTAAAAACTATTTGTGACGACCTGGACCTGGATGCCACTTAACAGGTGCCTTGAGCCTAGTGGAATATATATCCTCAAGTGCATCTTCTCAAATGACAGAGGCTACTAACTACTAGAGAGCGACTAGGGTGTGTTTGTGGAAAGACTGTGCCCTCATTAACAATGTATATCACATCAAAATGAATATAATGTATTTTTAATAAAAATTATAAGTAATATAAGTAAACAGTGGATGAAAATAGATTAAATAGATAAATTAATATAACTATAAATTTACCAACTAAAAAAATGATGATGAAATGTCATGTCACTATAAAACTATTACTCATGGATACATGATAATAGTCATAATATGTTACAAAAGGTTAAAGAAAAAAATGACTACTCCAAGAATCCTGAGATCCTACTCGGTCAACTGCTATAAAGATACATCCTATCAGTATGAACTCAAGTGTTGGAATTTGTATGCTTCCCTTCTTCAATACCCACAACCATGTAATCAACTCTGGCTACCAAACAGAACTCGAAGAGGGTGTGAGATAAATCTCAATGGGGAACCACTAATGTGGTCTATAATATCTGGCCCATTTAATAGAATATAGCAATGTGCAGGAATGCATATATAAATTAAAGAAAGAAGTAAAATATTACTAAAAACCCAAATTCTTGATTCTTCCCTTGGATGGTGTCTAAACAAGTAACCAGTTCATTAATTAATGAATTACCATTTAATGTTAATAAGTCACAAGATGAATATCCAACACTAACATCACTTCATGAATGTACATCTAGTGAACACTCCAAGATGGAATAAAGAATCCTGAAAAGATATCCAGTGAGGGTGTTCAAGGGTAATAAACAAGGAAACATAGATCTCCTGGAATACTAACTAAATAGTATCTATGTCTAACTAAGGGTTAAGAGTGTAATATAAGGAGAGTAATCAAAGTCATTCCACAATAAGTCTCCTATTGATTCCAAGGTGATTGACCAAAGTAAAATAGGGCAAAGAAAATACTGGGCCTGATGATATTTCACCATGGATCCTACTAGTCAATGCTAGATCAAAGGAGTGTATTTGATGTGTCATGTAATAATAAAACAGACCCCGTATAAGTATAATGGGAATCAGTGGAATAGACAGGAAATATATTCTAGGTTGGTATCAACCTATGAAAATCAAATCCTTGAATCAAAATGGGGTTTTCGAGACCAAAGGTATTCTCCTCTCTGAATGCAAGGTGATCTCGAGTCAGTATATTTTTATTTCATGTTTAAATATTTTAATAATTCATTTATTTTAGGTATTTCCTTCTATTATTGTGGATAGGTCATGTAGAGTTTAAACCATTTAAATATTGTTTCAAGGATTGTTTCCCATTAGTGTGGATATGCCATGTAGTGTTGTAACAATTTAATCAAATATTAATTAACCATTAATTCATATTCAATTAAAGAGGATCACTCATCTACCTTCCATCAACATGGGAAGGGGTTATAAAAACATTTAACCTTTATTCAATCTCATTTTTTAGGGCCATGTTATATACATAGAGTACATACCATTTCACATTTCACATTTAATAATCACATAGAAGCACTTACCATATGTGGGTCAAGTGGTGACCATACATGGTACATGCCATTATGAAATTCTCCCATTAATAACAAGACATTTATTATAATTATTCTCAACTTTAGTAAGTTCAAGTAGTGGTACACTTGAATAGTGGCTCAAATTTTTCAAAAAAAAATCCAATAATAGCATAACCATAAATAAGAGGTGTATAGGTTGTGGGTGTAACCACCAACAACAAATCAAAAATTTGGAGTGATCAAAACCATACTATTCTATCAAGTATAATCCTAGAATTTAAATTGATGAAATGGTCCCCAATGGAATCAGTGGGACCCACATAAAAATTCAAAAATCAACGAAGATTAGAGAAATTTTATAGACCACCACCTTAGGGTTTTACAATCCTTACCCTCTAGTATCAGACATTGATTTTCCTTAGATCATAGTATAACTAAGAAAATGAGAAAAATTCTCACATAGAGATATATATGTAGAGAGAGAAAGAGAAGAAGAATAGCTAAAGAGGACTCGAGTACTTACAATTGCGCATCCAACATGACAAAGGAAAGATCAATTTGAAGCCGAAAGAAGGTTATTTATTGATTCTATGTTTAGATATTCAAAAACCCCCCAAATTGATAGAGCAATATGTAAATCCTGCATAAAATCAGATTAAGAGGAAAGTGGGGGAATAATAGGTCATTAAGGGAGAAACTGAAGAAATAACCCAAAAAATCAACATGTTCATCGTTTTTGCACATGGTTGGTTAAACCATGTGCTAACCATGTGGAATAGCTATGCTTAAATAGTTTAGTCTGCACGTTTTTTCAAACCATTCATAACCCATGAACAGTTACCTTGGAAAAAGTGGAGCTCACATAGTTAGGTCGCACGGTCGTGCACTAACCGTGCGAGGTGTCTATGTCTGAAAAAACATCATCCACATAGTTTACTCATAACTATCAATAAGGTATTTTTTCTTAAAAAGTATGGGTTCCAAGATCCGAACAAGCCCCTGACACCCCTGTAACCATTAATAACTCATTAGGCATCCATATGAGGTCCAAAGTAATGATTTAAAAAAAATTAAAAGATCCATATATGAGTGAAAAACCATGTTCTTACAGTCTTACACCATAAAATAACTCACCCCTCAAGTTCTTCACTTAAGGGAAAAGAAAAAATGTCCGAGAAGAAAATTGGACCTTGAGAACGTACATCGGCTTCCCTCTCCCAAGCCTCATTCTCTACATGGGTGTACTACCCTAACACCTGTATGAGAGTGAAAACTTTTCATCGGATATCCTTCATGATTCGATAAATGATGATTACTATATACTCCTCAAAGTTAGTATAAAAATATAACTCAAATTTGTCATGAAAAAAGGTATGAGATATGGTTTTCATGTTATTGGAAAACCTGTGAGATGTGAAAGACATTGTGCATGTAATGATACCTCCGAGGTAGTAGCAAATGATAGGCTATCAACATGACTCTCTCCGAAATTTCAAATGTCCTGACATAATGATATAACATGTTTCACTACTTATGTAATAATATTTTCCCTAGCTTTGGAGATACCTGAAGGAAAAAACGTTCCCCATCCTTGAACTCAAGTAGTCATCGGCGGCGATTAGAGTAATATTTCTGTCTAAAATAAGTAGTAGTGATATGATTTCTGATCAGTTGAACCTATTTTGAAGTATCCTGAACAAGATAAGGACCTTGCCGGGATACCTCACATGCCTCTAGACATCACAAGGGTTAACAGCATGGCTTACCAAATAATGCATCAAAAGGATCCATCTGAATCATCACCCAAAAACTATTATTATAGGCGAAATTGACGAGGGGGATATGCTTCTCCCATAAAATGCTGAAATCAAGGACATACGCTCAGAGCATATATTCTTGAACCTGTACTGTTTGTTCCAATTTTCCGTTTTCCTGATGGTGAAAAACTATTCATGGATGCACCCGAGACCCCATACCATTCTACAAACCCTATCATTACAGTTAAGTGAAACAAGAGACTTGATATGAAACGATAGTATGGGGAACCCCATGTTGTATTTTGATATCATGGAAAAACCATCTTCCTAACTCATCAAAATAAAAATTATCTTGTATAATAATGATGTTGGATAATTTCTTTAGTCAGTCAGTGACTACCCAGATAGGTTCTCTAGCCGTTGATGACCTAGGTAATCCAAATACAAAATCCATAAAAATATATTTTCATTTCTGTTCAGGGACGTGAAATAGCTGTAATGGGCCTATCGGTCTCTAGTTCTCTTCTATCACCTGCTGATAAGAGGAACACCTAGTGATGAATCATGAAATCTAACATTTTTTCCTATTCCACCAATACTGGCATTGTATATCCTAATATATCATAGAGATTACTGGATAAACAACCCACTGAGAAGTGTGTGACACTTTCATCAACTCTTATCTCACATCTACAAGAACCAAAATAATTCCACATAGACAAAGGACATCGTCTCTGTCCATAGACTAATCCAGAGGTGGGTTATCTATTGATTTACTCTCATGAATAACCAAACCATCTGGATCTAAAAACAACCTACACATCACCTTCTCAAGGAGGGATGAGGTAACTAGTAAGGCTAAGAGGAATGATTGCTTGTGTCTATCATTAAACTCTAGGTGATGTTCATAAAAGAGGGCCATTAACTACCATTCATCACTGGATTCCTGCACGACTTACGTCTGAGTTTTCCAACTCAGTTCATGAGAAGCTACATTCCCCTTTCCAGGCATATCAGTAAGCTCAAAATTAAAGTACTGTAGATATTCAACCCATATTTTATGTCTGAGGATCATATCACACTAATAAATAATATAGATTTATATTTTTTGATCTATATTCACAAAAATTCACTCACCCAATAGATAGTGTCACAATTAACATAAGGCATGGATAACTGTTGCTAGATTGAGGTCGTGCATTGGGTAATATCTATCATGGGCCTCAAATACTGATATCCAAATGCAATAAAATTGTCTTCTTACATATACATTTCTCCTAGGATAAATACTAATGCATCACATAAGGCTATATAACCTTTTATATGTTCTGTAAGAATCCAAAATGGTACCCATACAAGCCTACCTTTGAGTTCCTTGAAGGCTTTCTCACATTATTCTAAACACAGGATCTTGACCCCCTTCTTTTTAAAACACGTAAGAGGTGAAGAAAGATGAGAAAATTCTAGTATGAAATGCCTATAATATCCTACGAGCTGTAATAAACTATTGATTTCAAAAATTATCTTGGGAAAATCCTAAGAATCAATAACACTATCCTTTTTAGGGTATATAGATACTTATAATTCTGAAATTATATGACCCAAGAAGTGGACCTTGTCAATCGAAGTCACATTTATAAATCTTTTTATAGAGTTTATTATCTCTTATTATACTCAGAACAATATTAAGATATTGGGAACGGTTGTTATGAGTGTGAGAATAAAACATGATGTAATCCACGAAGTCCACGACAAAAGAGTCAAAATAGCGGTGGAAAACCCTATTAATCAATCCCATGAAAATGACAGAAATAGTCATAAGACCAAACAACTAACAAGATAGTCATACAGACCACGCCTACTATGAAAAGTTGTATGGGGTATTTGGATGGTCTAACTTGAACCTGATGATAACCCAATCTTAGGTTGATCTTAGATTGATCTTAGATAAAACCTTTTCTCCTCGGAGTTGGTCAAAATTATCAACTATTCAGGGATATGGATACCTATATTTGACCATAATATGTTTCAAAATTCTATAATCCATGAATAGAAGAAGAGTTATATCCGCCTTCTTGGTGAAAATAATGGGATATCCCCAAGAGGATGTTCAATGGAAACTAAATACTTTGGCCTCTAGGTCCTCTATATGATGCTTGAGCTCTTAAATCTGAGTAGGTGTCATCCTGTGAAAAGGATTAGAAAATGGAGATTCTCCAAGAACAAGATCAATTGTAAACTCTACCTCTCTCTTAGAAGTTAATCCAAAAAAATCATGGAGAAAGACATCCCTAAAAGTATCAACTATTATAGGGAAAGAAGTTTGAAGAAAACCCTGATCATCCATAAAAATATCTTCAATCTGGGTGGTCACACCACCTTGCCCATGATTCTCCAGATCACTCTTCCTGGACATCCCACTCACATTTCAATATATAAATTCAACCTTTTGTTGATGTAAAAGAAACCCAACGGTGATAGTAGTCCACAAAGGTGGGATACTGGACTGTCCAGTCCATCTTGAGAATGACATCGAATCCTATCAACCCAAGAACAATGAGATCCCATAAGAATTGTTAATTTCATTCTTCAAGGGTTAATCACTACACTGGCATATTCCCTCCATCTGTATTCCCAATAGTGTATCGAGTGTCATTAAACAATAGTGATATTATATCTGTAGTATGGGGCATTCCATTATAGATTTAGAAATGAAGTAGATTAAAGCACATGTATCAAACAATTAAGAGATAAAAGTGAAGGCTACGATAATTTTAACTCATAAAATAGAAGGTCGTGAAGCCTGTTCCCTAGGAATCAGCAATAAAACATGCACCTGACCTGAGCCATGTACTTGTGCAACAGATGGAGTACCACAATCATGACTGCTTCGTTGGTCTAGCTGGTGATCAGGGATCGAATAACCACAAATATGAAATCCTCCTCGTCCATACATTCCAATGCTATTCAACATCCCACCTAATGCGACACAAAAGAACTCTCTCATACAGGTTTAGCAGATGCTGATCCTTTTCCACTTAAAGTTGTTGGAATGGTCTGGGAGAAATGCTAAAGATGGCCCATACAACATCAAGATCAACACTTCATAGGGTCTCTATCACATTGGGTCTTCTTATACCTCGGTCTTCCATAATGATTAGAGACCAAATAAATGTTGAAATGGATAATCTAGCTACCATTCCCTGGAAGAAAAATATAGAGGGAACGTTTACTACCACTAGAGGAACTGCTGGCCTTCCGCGACACTTATCCTTTAAATCCGGTACTTGTGTCATCACTAATGTTACGTTTAGTGATAAGGGCCTGATCAACTATTTCAAAAAAATTATGAAGGATAAATGAATTTACATGGGATCAAATTGCATACTGGATCCCATAATTATAATGTCTAGAATGAAAATTCTCATCATCCTTTATAAGTAGTGCAGAGCATTTTAAATCAGTACAATATTTTGAATAATCCCTAACAAACATAACACCCTTTTTGTGATGCATAAACTTTCTTTCTCTATCATATCTAAGGTCTTGAGCAATGAACTGATCATAGAAGGCAGTCTGGAAGTCAACCCATAACATTCCTTAAGGATGACTAGCCTGGGTAACCACATCCCACCAACGCTTGGCTAAATCCCGAAGCATGAATATTATAGGATTGACTCACTAATCTGGAGGGATTTGTAGATGCTAAATGATAGATAACACTTCCTCTATCCATGACTCGTCATCCTGAGAACCTCCATCCCCTGAAAAATTAAGAGGATGTTGTTGTGAGAACTCATGGGTCAGATCTTCCATCGTAGGTGAAAACCTTATAGTACCTTGGATGAAATTCATCAGACATAGGAAACTATCACAGACTTGAGAATCATTTCTCAGATTAGGTATAATAGGTTGTGCCTCATGCGGAACTCTTGGATGCAATACTGGCAGCTCAGGGCCCACCATGTCTGGGGCATGGTCATCACCACCTTCCTGGTGAAAACACGAGGACGTCACAACAACATTGGTCTAAAAATGCCAATAACACTCTTTAGAACAAGAATATATGAATAATATAGAATCACTAGAAGTAACTGAATGTAGGAAAACTCTCTACCCAAGGCATACTACCCCAAACTACCTTATTAAATGGCTACGTAAAGGTAAGTTCTCATGTATATTTTTCATGTCATTGCACAATTAATTTTTAGGTTCACTCTTTTACCTTTCATAAAAATGACAAGGAGGGATAAAGATGTGTAACCAATTCATCTTATATTCTAGGATTCTCTTCATAATATATATCCATTTCTGATAAATCGTTGTCTATACACCTATCACCAAAAATGACACCAATTTATTTATAGTATAATGGATCAACTGGGTAAATCACTCATCCCAACCCATGAGGGCCCATACACCTCAGGAATTTAGATAGAAAATCACTCAATCAAAACCAATAGTTATACAGGTACAAGAATTTATCAAAACATAACTCAATAATCACAAGCATATAAGGCCATGGAACTCATTAAAATTCACCTATTTGGCAAGAAAATATGCATAACATGTGAATACTAGGATCCTATAATGATGCATGTTGCAATTATCCTTTCCCTCATCTAATATAGACAAGGATGATATAAATCCTCAGATTTAGAAATAATAAACAATTCCACACAACATGTGCATCACCCAATAGTGAAATAATATCAACTGTAATCAGAAAAATTGACCAAATATTTCATTTTGTGTAAACTTGGATTTTACCCCATATATGGGTTCGCGATGCCCAAGAACAACTTAGGGCCAAGTCCCAAGCATTCATATTCTCCATTCTAATGTCTCAAAATAGTAATGCAATAACAGAATCAATATGTGATACCACTTTTTGGCGACAAAGACTTAGATTCCACAAAATGAGTGCCTCGTGCCTAGTGGGCCATATGTCTTCAAGTGCATCTTCAAAAATTCCAGAGGCTGCCAATTTTCAGAGAGGAACTAGGGTGTGTTTTTGGGTAATATATTCCCTCATTATTAGGGTATATCACAATAGAATAAATATAAATGAGTATTAATAAACAACAGAACTAATATAAGTAAACAATAGAAGAAAACCGATGTCATAGATAAACGAAAATAAGTATACATATATCAACTAGAATAATGATGATTTATTTTTCATGTCACTAAAAAACTAGAAATAATAGATACAAGACAATAAGAATAAATTGTTCAACAAGTTAAAAGAGAACATAGACTGCTTTATGCATCATGAAATCCCACATGGTCATCCACTATAAAGATCTATCCTTCCAATAAGCAATCAAGTGTTGGAAGTTGTATGCTTCCCTTTGTTAATAATTTTAGCCATGTAATCTAAACTGGGTAACAGATGGAGCCCAGAGAGGGTGTGAGAAAAATATAAATGGCCCACCACCAGTGGTGTCTATAACATCTAGCCCATGTAATGGAATATATAAGTGTGAAGGCATGCATATTTAATGTAATGAAAACAATACAATATAACTAAAAACCCATGTACATTCTTCATTCATCTGCTGGTGTCTGAACATGTTACCAGTTCATTAATGAAAGAATTACCATTAAAGGTTAATAGGCTATGTGATGAATAGCTGACAATTACATCGCATCATGATTGTATATGTTGTGAAGGTCCCATGATGAAACAAGAAAAATTGAGAAGATATCCAGTGAGGTAGTTCTTGGGTAATAACCAAGGTAACATAGATCTTACAGAACACTAACATATTAGTATCTGTGTTTAGATAGGGGATAAGAGTGTAATCCAATGTACATAATCCATATTATTCAAAAATAAGTCACCTACTGAGTCCAAGTTGATTGACCAAGGTGAAATGTTTCTATGCAATGAACGAGATTTGTGGGCATTCACCATCAATCTTACTAGTCAATGCTGGATCAATAGAGTGTATCCCGGTATCCTGTAATAATAAAAAGGATCATTTGGTAGTATAATAGGCATCCAAGGAATAGAATGGAACACGATTCTATGTGTGTATCAACCTAAGGAAACTGCATCCTTGAATCAAAATGGGTTTCCCGAGACCCAAGGTATTATACTCTCAGAATACATGGTGATCATGAGTTATTTTATTAATATTCAATGTTTAAACCATGTAAAAAAATATTTTCATTCATGTCTTTCCTTACATTATCGTGGATAGCTCAAGTAGAGTTGAAACCATTTATTTATCTTTCCAAGCCTTATCTCCCATTAGAGTATATTGATCAAGTAGTGTTGCAACCATTTAATAAAAACTTAATAAATTATTAATCCATATTCAATTAGAGATGATAACTCCACTACCTTATATTAACATAGAATTTGGTTCTATAGACATGTAACCTTAATTCAATATCATTTTTATGGCCAGGTTATATAGTTTGTATACTTTCCATTTCATGTTTCATATTTAGTAATCATTTGGATGAAATTACCTTAGGCGGGTCAAGTGATGAGAATACATGGTATATTCCATTATGAAATTCGCATTAATAACAAGCCATTTATTATATGAAGGGGAACCTTTACTAAGGTCATGAAAAAGAGCACTCGAATGGTGGCTCAAATGTATCAAAACACTAAAAACCTAATTATGAAATAACCTTCAACATGAGGTGGATTGAGTTGGGGGTGTAACCACTAAAAACTAATCCCAAATTTTGATAGAGCATAACCATACGATTTTATCAAGTATAATAACGGTATGTACATTTATGAAATGGTCCCCGATAAAATCAGCGGTCCCCACAAAAACATATCAAATTCAATGAACATTATGGAAACGTTATCGACCACCCACCTTAGGGATGTAAAATCCATACCCTTTTGTATATGCACTTGATATGACATGGATCATAGTATAACTATGAAAATGTGAAAAATTCTGACATGAAGATATATTGGTTTAGAGTGAAATAGAAGAAGAACATCTTATGAGGACTGAAGTACATATCGTTTCACATCCAACGTGACAAACAGAATCTTGATCGGATGCTGGATGAAGAAGATCTCATGTTTAAATTTTTAGAAATTCAAAATGCCCCAAATTGAGAGAGAAATATGACAGTATTATATAATCTCTGATTAGGAGAAGGAGGGTGATTAATATTTCATTAAGGAAAAAACTAAAAAAATTACCCATAAATTAGCTTGTGCATAGTTTGTCAAACCGTTCTCAAACAGTGTGGGACGTCTCAGCCCAAAAAGATTGGTTCATATGGTTTGTCAAACCATGTGAAACCCATGCATGATTACCAGCTAAAAAGGGGCACCCAAGGGTTAGCCCACACTACCCTATTCCATCCATACATGGTGGCTCTATCTGAAAAAAAACATTCGGCACAGTTTAATCTAAACCATACTCAAGGTATGTTTTCTCCAAAATGTTGGGTTCTTGGTTCTGAACACTCCATGGACGTCCTTGGATTATTTAATAACACATTAAAAATCCATATTATGTCCAAAGCAATGATTTAAACCAATAATTAAAGGATATATACCTCAGTGAATAAATGGGTTCTTACACTATCTAAGTGAAAACTATATGTAAAAATGGTATATGGTTGATCCAATAAATATATCCATGATAAATTATGAAGATAATTAGAGGAAATTATAATTCTAATGATCATATAAAATTTCATATTTCAAGGGGGATACCAAATAAATCAAGTTTGTGAATGTTGAAAATATCCTTGGTCAGAGAAATCATAAACCATCTAGAGGAATGATAAGGATGGTATCAATACAACATATCCCATGTGGAGTAAAAATGAAGAGTTTTTTTCATTAATGAATAAAAATACTACAAAAACATATTTGAAAAAAAAAATTGCGGAAAATATCCTTTTTATTTTGAAAATAATTGAAAATAATTTTCATTGAAAACCACTTTTGAAAAAAATTTATTTTAAAAATATCCATTTAAAATTACAATGGTATCTTCAATGAAATTATTGTGGGTAATTACAATGAGACTATACAAGGTAAAAAGGAAATTCCTACTTTAAGGTAAAAAGAATAGAAAACATGTCTGGTTAAGAAAGATAGAAGAATATTCCTTTCATAATATTTGTAAAATAAAATGGGTAAAAATATATTTAATAAATTATTTGGAACGATTAAAAATATTTTTCAAACCCATTTTAGAAAAATGAGTTTTTTGATAAAACTAGGTTCTCCGACTAAAGTGAAAAATGATGTTGGGTTTTCATAAAAAAAATTTCTAAAAAGGTTTGAGTACCAAAGAGTGGGAAACAGTACAATTACATGAAAAGTTCATGGATAACCAGAGGATAAGAGATTTAAATATTTTCTTGAACAATTATCTGATAATTAACTCTGATGAAAATTTAAATATAAACAATCCCAAAGAGAATGAGATTATCAAGTAAACCCTTGAAAATACAATAATGGTTATGTGAGAATAAATCTGTAAATAGATTATGTGTGTCAAATGTAAATCCAAATAAATTTATTTATATAAATAAATGTATAGTAACAATGTTATTACAAACATAATTTTTGAATATTAATGACAATAAGGAAGTAATATAACCCAAAGAAAATAAATAGGGCTCCGAAATTATTTTCAACTTGTAAATGATTTATTAAATTATCTTTTATTGAAGTAATTCAATTTGAATGAAAAATATAATGAATAAAGAATCAATAATAAAATTTTATATTAGTGTTTTATTATGTACACAAAATATAATAAATTAGGCACACAATAATAAAATATGTCTTAATAAAAAGAAATTGAGAGGAAGTCCCTTAATACATAGTAACATTTGAATTATAATCACCATGAAAATACTATAAGATGAAATAATAAATACCATGAAGTAAAATTTTTACATGATATTAAATATAATAGGGGTTGTATATATACCACAAAAAAATTAGTAAGTGGATGTATGCCTCACGTAATGGAAAGCGGGACAATAATCACTAACCTTGCATTTATTTTGGGGTGAACTTAATTAAACATCCTATATATGTGTTTTAAACATGTATTTAACATATTCAAGAACCATAATAATATTTATAGTATCATATTAAATCTTCTTATAATACATTATTAATTGTTTGTTAATAATCATTCTTTATTTTCACTATTTTGGGTGTTAATGGCCATGTTTTTCTAGTTGGTTTTTGACTTCTTATTTTTGTACTTCTTACATTAATCATGATATTATAATATACATAATTTAAAAATTATTTAATTATCATATATATATATATATCCATTATATATGTATTATTGTAATCCATAATATATTGAGATAGGAAATGAAATACACTGCTCGTGGAGACGGTAGGTCATGCGTACCGTTGAACACTACTTCAATTTCTTAAACGTATTTAAAAAATAAATTTAAATTATATATATGAATATTATTATAAACAATCCTATATTTTATTTTTATTTTATATTTTTTTATTAAAATTATCATTAATACAGTTCATGTATAGTGTGAAAGAATCACATCACTTAGAGGAGGTGGTTGTCCACACTTCCACAAACATTGTTCTCATATTCCAAAAAAATGGAAAGCATGAAGGTATGATTTATATAAACATTAATAATGAATAAAGTCATAATAAATATAATAAATATTATATATATAATATATAAATAATGTTTCCATCATAATTCTCACCATGAAGGGTGGTAATATAAGAATAATCAATCATCGTTTCACGAGGCAGAACTTTTTCTTACACACGAACAGTATGTTCATTAACCAATAGATGGAATTTTGTGTACGTGTAAGTAGAAACCATATAATAAATAAATAATTTTATATTTATTATAATATTGTTATTATATAATCATGAATTAATAATATTTGAAGTTGTGGGGAAGTAAATAAAATGGAAGTGACTATTGAAAAATGTGACCACGTTTTCAGGTATCTCTTTTTGGTTTATACAAAAAGACTTACTTGGATAGATTTATTCACTAAGTGCGGCTTTAAGGATTATGTTAGGTATTTTGGGAGATTATTGGAGATGATTTATTTGATCAAAATGTCATGAGATTTTTGAATAATTTGGAGGGATGATTCCCTTTTCACAGTGGAGGAGGAGTGACATTCTTATAAATTTTTTAAAAGGGAACTCCACTTGGGTTTTTCCCAGAAAAGGTGATTCCAATAATGGTAAAAATTAAATAAAAGAAATAATATGGTCTAAATATTAACATCCAATTGTTTTTTTTTGTAATTTTATATTCCATTTTTGTCCATAAGATTATGGTTTAGTTTATTATTATGTTAATTTTTCTAATTATCACTGTAATCAATTTTAATCGGTTTCACTGATATTTTTAGTCAAATAATAAATTTAAATTTTTATAAATTATTAATTTTTATGTTTAAAGATATATAATCCATTTTTCCATATTATACTCACATTGTAGGAAAAATATTATTTATATTTAATCCCATAGACGGGAAAACAAAGAAGGTTTTTAAAGTAAGATGTAAAAAATTATCTATATTTTTATATTCTATTTAAAAGTAAATTTGCTTAAAATGAACTAAATAGGTTTAATAGATATAATATTTGTCTATTTAAACGTTCAAACCAGTAAAATATATAATTTAACATTTTAATAAATTAGATTAAAAAGAAGTTTTGATATAAAATAATTATTTTTCACTATTATTTATAAAATAAAACATCACTGAAAGATACCAAAAATTCATCCTAAACTAATTTTTATGTTTTAATTTCAAAAATTTAATTTATTTTGAACTATAAAATTTATTAAATGTTTAGAATGTTTTATAAAAAAAGGTTCTCCATTAAAAGGAGGTAAATTTATCATTAAAAAATATAATTTTTTATGCATAAAATGGGGTTCGTTCTTATCTTATGACTATACAATATATTGGATGAATATTAAAAAAATAATTTGATATAAAAAATTTGTATTTTATTAATATCTTTCTTTAATTTTAATTAAATGAATTTATTAAGACAACATGTTTTTGGGAGCCGAAAAATATTTCATTTATATCACTACCAAATATTTCAATTTTTCCAATGGGGGAATATTTGTGTAAAAAAGTTCATTTTATGTTGTTAAAACATTTTACCGACATATATGTCAATGAGCCTAAACATTTGGTAATGAACTTGTTACTAAATGTTTTTGTGACATATATAATAGTAATTTATCAATTATAATAATACCAATAGATAATATATATGTTGGTTAATGTTTTTAGCAATAGGTTCTTATAACAAATTTTTCTATTGGTAATAATATTACGAACATATATTATTTATTTATAAAATAAATTTTAAAAAAATTATAAATTATTTTTTATTGTAAAATATTATATTATATATATTAATTTTTCATATATAATAAAACTGTTTTAATTATTAATCCAAATATAAAGGAAATTTTAAAACATTTCAAACATATGAAAAAATTAATTGTATTAACAATCAAATTCATTACCAAAGTAATCAATAAAAAACATTGGACCCTACCCCAACAACCCTGCCCCACACCCAACTCTAATGACCAGCTCTAGAGAGTTAGCTCTAGTATTTAGCTCCAACGCCAATAGCACCATCCCATAATCACCAGAAAGGAATCTCTAATGGATAATATTGGATCATTACAACAAATAAAAACTCCAAAACCTAAGATCCATCTATGATGCCACCCCAAGAGTATTTTATCTCCTGACATATTACATCCAACACCCACTATGGTAGAAGAATTTTTACTCCCACAATAATATATTGATTCTCATCCTAATATAAATTAGAAAAACAGATAATAGTAAGGGTCCCAGGAATGAATAATAAAGAAAAAAACATAATGAACTATAACTAGAAACAAATAAATCAATTGCAACACTCAGAAAAATATGGAGTCTTTCAATATTTTCTTATTCTTGAAAAGAAGACCATTTCTATCATTATACGCCTTTTAGGGGAAAAGACTCCTAAGAAAAGGATAGTCCTTGACACAGACACTAACTATACAAATGAATATTTGGAAGAGTATATTGAATATTTCATTAGAATAAGTACTTTATATAAAAAATATGTAAGGCGGATATCTTGAAGAGGGATTCATTTGAATCATGGCTTTGATGGAAAAATTAATGCATGCTCGATGCATATATTGTCCAATATAGAATTTGAGTCAATTACAACAGCCAGATTTATCATTCCATCATTCTTGGTAGGCACAATGTCATTGAATAATTTCATCATTCATGAAAACTTGCAGAGAAGATGAAATCATCCGCTATATTGGGGGAGCTCTATAGAGGGAATCTCATGAACCATGAGGGATCCAAGGAGGTCAATCCAGCTCTTTGTGAGTTGCTCTATGCTGTGGAGGCATTGATGAACATTATGGATTGGGAAAAAAATCTAGAGGAAGGTTCTGAGAGGGTTATACCATATGGTATAATGTGACTATTACACATCTGCTTTCTATACATTTTCAGTCTCTTGGCGATGGTAGTCAAGTACGCTCAATGGACCTTGTGATGTTGGAATCCAGTGGGAGTTTCTTCTATCATCACTTGAGAAAGCCGAATTCCATGGATGGCCATCTACATTCTCAGAACCAGTCTCTAACTTATGTTGATATGGATCTACTGATGTGTGTGTGTGCTTCTCATGCCCAGAAAGTTATATGAGAGTGAGGGGGCATGCCTGGGAATGGACTTATCTTTCAGGGGGATAACGATGAATCAATGTAGATCCATGGGTCCTTTAGTTGTAATTAGATAATCATGGTGTTGAGGACATATGAATTGAGGTGTGGTTCCAAAAATATTCCACAATAATTTTCTATTGAATCCCATATTATATGTATAATAAAAACCTGTTTTTTAAATGATAGAAGGATTGTCCGAAGCATATATAGAGTCAACAAATGCCCAAATTCCTTCACTAGAACATAAATAAAAAATAATCCAAGAATCAATCACAATCTCAAAAAATAAACACACAAAATAAACTCACAATAGGTGTGACATGAAGTAGCTTGTCATCCCCAATTCTAGTCAGAGTTGGCGTTCACAGTAGTGGAAGGAAGAATTTGGTCATTACCAATCAGAAAGTCCCCACTCTTGTAATTGATCATGGAATCTGTTCATCACCAATCTACCACTAGCAGAAAAAAAACACATGTGTAAAATAAATTAGCGATAGGTTGATTCTTATGAAATAAAACAAATCAAATCATTAGGAAATTGTCTCTCCCTTATAGAAGGGGCCATTAATCCATCATGGATCTCTGATACTATGAATTTAATTATTAAGTCATGTTCCCCTAGATTTTGTAATGGGGGAAGAAGTAATAACATATGATGGAAACTTATCAACATAATCTATGTAGGAAAGAGAAGATATACTATATTATATAGTCATTTTATTACATGTTTCAAATTTTATTGCTAAAAAAATTTCTATATTTCATCACTAGAAAACATTTAATGTTATGATTGAAAAACATTCATCAATTTTATAGAAATTGATAAAACCTTTTTAAAGAAATTATGGTGCAATTAAATGTTCATTTAACTATCCCTGCATGAATCAAAACAATCAACTCCAGATGAAAATATACTGGAAAAATATAAAATCAATTAACAAAGCTCTTAACAAAGAGTAATAAATAAAAAAAGAAATTAATTAATACAGAGAACAATAGAATAAATAAATAAATTAATAAATGGTGGTTGAATCAAGCCATAGTAAAAATTAATTGAAGCACGAAACCATTCTCCAGGATAACATCCTATAAACCCTAGAAAAGGTCTCTAACATTACCCCATCTCTAACCAGTTTCATATTTCCCTTTCTTTACCTTTATTTTAGACCCGTAATTTTAATTCTAGTTGAAAAACCACTAGAGTCCAAGGGTGATAAAATTTCACAGCATGAGTTTTCAGAAAAAAACATATATTGTATAATAATAATGACATCACTAATCAATGGTCAGAGTTTTGGCTTCCATATGGAAACACGTATCGAAACTACATGATCTTGGTAGAGACCCTTTATTCTATACATCATTTAAAGAAATTGTTTTTCAATTTTGTGAACTTATCACTTTCAATAAAGGCAGTTCTAGCACAATGCCGAAATGAACCTTCAATGATATCATTTGATTTATAAAAAATATTAGACTTGGGATTAGTTTTGAAATAATAACTTTTAAGATCAAAGTCTAATCATCAGTGAGCCCAAAATTGTCAATAAAAATCCATCTAGAAAGCATTACCAGAAACATGACACTAAAGTTGTACATAGTAGATTTGGTAGTAAACTGGCTACTTAGTGGATACAATGGGTCACGGTATCTAAAGGTCCCCATTTCCATTGTTGAAACATGATTCTTATCCCTAGTAATAATAAGCTTAGTAAGTCTAAAATAAGAGAGATTTAGATTGAATTAATCATCTAAAAGTATGATTGGTTCTTTGAAATCATGGTAAATTACACGGGTTTCCTTCTAATGCATGTAAAAAAGCCCTCTTGTTACCTCATTAGAAATTTTTATCCTGGTATCTAATCCAAGGGCTTCATGTTCGAAGGTAAATCTATAAGGAAATTTTTCTTTAGTAAAGTACTGTTTTATGATTCTATTTTAATGTGATTTATGAATAAAAATTGAAGATACATACAAAGAATATGATTCTATAGAGAACCATTTATTCCTAGAAAGGAATCCTCAAATCTCCATTAATACAAAAACCTACCATGATTGTGAGGTTGGGATGGTGAAGAAGGATTAACATGAGGACATCCACCATGAATTTTCAGTAACCTTGCCATCCAATATTGTCATGTAGCTTAACATCCACATACTAAGGAAGTGTTAACAAAAATTCATAACCAAAATAGAAAAAATAATAAAATAATTAGGTGAAAGTGCACCTTTTTACTGATTACAAGCTACCCTTTGTACACTTTTCCAAACTCCCCTTCTTCCAAACAGAAATTGGGATCATTGTTCTATGTCACAACAAAGATCTATTGGAATTCAATGACGTGGGAGGGAATTTTTCTTATTCCCAATTCATGAAATTAATTTTTTTAGGAACCTCTCCTTGTCACTATCAAATTTGATTGAGGCATGGATGATGGAAGGGGGTTTCCAGATGATTCATCTCTTCAAAGACCTTATGTTGATTTCCTCCATATACAAGAAACATAAAGATGAAATAAAAAGTTAGGAAAAGAAATGAAAAAATCTTTAGTCCAATCTATGGATTCCATTATGTAAAAATGATTAATGGTAAAGGATCCATTTTTATTCATGATATAGTTCAATATCATGTTTGTGGTTTTCTCTGATTTAGGATAATCATAAAAAATATTGTGTTTTGGTATCCCACACTAGCATCTATTTTATAGTTCCATTTCCTTCTTCTCTGACTAAACATATTCACCTCTACATAAAGGATGTGATTAATATTACTTCTATTATAATTTATAATGGATAATATTGTTCCAAATAGAACTATTATAGTATAAGCTATACAAGAGTAAACCAAATTCGTTGTAATGTGTAGAATAGGTGGTGGAAGGAAAGATCCTTTTGTGTGGGAAAACATCAGTCAGTTTTTAATTGGTTTTAATATAATAATTTCTTAAAATATATAAAGAAATATAAAAACAGGGTTTTAAGTTGGGATCATGCATCCAAACGGGGTGGGGGTCGACTACATAAGAGGAAAACATTATCCCAATAAAACATTTACATTGTAGGACAAATATTATGGGATATCATAGTTTGGTAACCCACTTCATACTTGATAAATAATACTTCTACATGAAAATGCTTGAATGTCACCATTTAACATTTTAAAAATTTTCAACATCGTGATAAGTTTTTATTTATGATCATAGTAAATATTGAACAATTTTAAACAAATAATTGGTTTTATTAAGTGATATAATTTCTATAATCTACTCATAAAGTGTGGTTATTTTTTATTCAATGTAACATGATTCCTATTGTAAAAAATATTAAAACCGTAATGTCTTTATGCTTTGACATGTATTTAAATACTATGTCAGAATTGTTAAAATTATTGGACATGATTTCTTAATGATAAAACTGAATTTTAATCCATTTTAAGCAAATAATTGGTTTTATTAAGTTCTATAATTTCAGAAAATGACTCATAAGGGGTTTTCTAGTTAAAACAATAGAGTATTTAGTTTGTAAAATGTTATTATGAAATTTTTATGAGTTTATGGTTGATTAATAGGAATGTTGGTTTTCTATTTTCCCCTTTAATTAATAGTAATGGAATTTGAAATCTTATTTCTTAAACAAAATGTAACTAAAAAAATTTAAAAAACTTTTTATTCCTCAAAAAGTAACATTTAAATAATTTAAGTTAATTTAATGAAAGGTAATATACATAAATTGAATTATACAACATCAACTTGAGCTTCCCCATATTACTAAGACTCTGCTGACCATCTTATCAATGTTATCAGAGTAATGTCCTTGAAGAAACTCTTTCTGGATACAAAAAAAAATCAAGTCATCCATATGCATCTCAAAAGAGTTTTTGAGTTGCATGATTATAGAAATTATAGCATATTGATCATGTATAGAAAATGAAATTGATATATTATTGTTTGTGGTTTCAAAAATAGTATCATTGAGCCAAATATTTTGTTAACTTGTTGGTATTAAATTTATTTTTGGGTTCTTATTTAGTCCCTTTCAGGATATCCATCTATCCTAGGTATTTGATGAAAAAGTATTTATAGGGTGCAACATTAATAGTGGATTCACCCATGGGGGACCACTTCTTTGAATGCAGCTCAAATGGTTATTGTCGAGATGGCATACCAAAATAACTCAAATTTAACATGTAATTTACCAAAACAATGTTTCATATAAATCTAATCTATGATTTTACTGCATCTAGGGTTGTTTTGAAATTAATGAAAATATGCCCGTAAAGTCATGCAATAACATCCCGAGTACCAATGCTATGTAAATTTGAATATAATAAACCTACAGCCCATGGAAAGTCATAATTTAAAAACAACTTTGGGACCTTAAAGAACAAATACTTAAATAGATAGAGATGAAAAATAATTCCACAAAGAAATTTGATCTTGTGAAGAAAAGAGTAAAGATAGTTTTTATACTATTGATGTGTGAATTTAATGATCAAATAATGATGATAGATAACATTTGGAGAGAAAATACATATAAAAAATTAACAATTTTTGAAAATGTGCATGGTTGGTATATAAGTAAATCAATGATATTGTAAAACAAGATGATACAAAAATCAGTTGTGGTGGAGGGGGTTGGGTGAAGGATGTTGGTTTAAGTGGCGCAATGAAATTTAGGCAATAATGGTACCTATAGTATGATAATGTGGGTTCATTTGATGATCTAAAAACATGAATCCATTAATGGAGAATCAAGTCATGTAAACCCCTAATGTGTGTATATTTCATGCAACATAAAATATTGAAAATCAAATTTTTAACCCTACAATGGGTGTAAAGGTTAAATGTTGGTACCCTTAACATAGTAATGGGTAACAAAATTGGCTAGTCAAAACTCTACGACCATATTATCATCCCTACCATTCTACTATGGTTTTGAATCGATGAGGCACACATCTCAAATTATACAGAAACACGGAAAAATATTATTCAAATCTATATCAACAAATAGTGATCCATCAGCTAAAAAAACATCTGTTACTTTGCGGGGTTCGATGGAGTTGGGAATGATATGAGGAGAAAAGTGTGATAGGGAAATCTTTTCAAGGTAATTGTATGGATTTACAATTATCCATACCTTAAGAGATGTTAATTAGAGAAATCCATCTGATTAGGGTGTCATGACATTCAATTCGGTGGTTGTAATACAATAGGAGTAGGATGAGTTGATGATATAAGATAGAAGAGGTGACAATAAGATGGAATTTTAGAGTACCAGATAGCAAATCAGAAAGTGAATGATAAGATCATTGGAATTGGAAGTTGGTTTTGATGTCACTCACAGGGTGATGGGGAATCAATAGGGTTTTAGGGTTACATATTAGAGGAGAAGAAAAGGGAGTTGGTTCCACTTATGAGGGAATAAATGGGACTTAATGAAGACGATTTTGTTGCTTCTTAAGTGGAATAAAGTGGAAAAAATCCCCACAGTGAACATTTAGTTTTGCAATAGATAGATCATGCACGTGGGTGAATAGATGAGGATCATAAAAGGACCTTTTTATTGAAAATTAATAGTAATTTTGAAAAATTACATAAATATAATATATATTAATATTTAATATATGAAAATATATTATAAATAAATATAATATCAATATATTACTAATTACAAAATTTATTGTCTTATAATAAATATTAAATTTTACAAAAAATAATATATTAGTTTTATAATATAAAATAATATATCTATTATGTTTATAAATATAAATTATGTCTTATATCAAATATTTATTACTTGTATTTCAATTATGGTATTAAATTTTTTATTTATTATCATGATTACATATTATTTTTATAAAATTCAAATATCATAATGATTTTAATTTTTTATATAAACTACAAAAAATTTTATTAAATAAAAATACTTATAAAATATAATCATTATTGATACTTAGATAAAAGTGAAAATAAAAATCAATTAATGATATATTTTTAATAAAACTATAAATATTGACATTGCTCATAAAAATAATAATCTATGTAAAAAATTTGGTTTCTTTTAATTAGTTCTTATCATTGAATGGTTTATTTTAAATTATTTTATTAATGAATCTTTCTTTTCTAGTAATAGTTATTATTCTTAATAAATTAAACTGTTGGTAATAAACTGTCAAAATAGTATGATAAAGCTATAGATTTAAATGTTGTTAAATTATTTGTTGGTGTTAAACGATCAAGAGCAATAGATGGATCTGTTGGTAAAAAAACTGTTGGTGCTTAAAATCAAAACCCATATAACGTAATATATGTTTGAATTTCTCTTTTTTACCAACAAATGTATTATCTTTTGATACATTTTTGTTGGTATAATTCATTTCTTTGTATTCTATATGTTTATATTTTCATGTCTAATTAATTGGTATCCAATGAAATCATATTGTATTTTTATAGACCATATATTTCCATAATATAGTTAATATTATTCAAAACAACTAATTTAATATCAAGGTTATATCTTATTATAATAAATAATAATATTTTAATAATATATTATTATTCAGTTAAACCTGAATATTCATGTAATGCAACCTATCAAAGACACACATTGTTGTGTGTGATGAAATTTAACTCAGTATCGCATGGATTGAAAGATATATCATAGATTGAATTTATTTTAAATATTAAATATATTATAATGTCTCCAGATATTATATTCCCTCGTGATCTTAGTGTTTTGTTACATACACACTATCAAATACAGTGTTCTTGCATTATAATCTTGGGGCATCACATCCTACACATAGAATTGTTGTAAAGGTTATCAAAATTTTTTTGAATCCTAGTTTCCAAATTTACATAATCATTTCTCTAAAAACAACTACAACAACCAATACATTTCATACATAAATATTACATCTTATTAGATGAATATTCACATACATAACATTATGATCCATTCTACCGTCATATTGGTTTAATGTATTTGGAATCATGGATACAAAAATAAATTTTCCAAAAGATATATACATATATCTCTCACGAAGTTCTTCAAAGAAATCACCATTCCTAGAAATATAGAACTTAAATCTGTTGTTCATAACCTTGGAAAAGTATACATAACACAAGGAAATATAAGACACTCTGTAAGAGTAGACAAGTGAGATATAAATGAACACTTAACCATAACATGAGCATATGTATATCAGAACATATTATTAATATTTTAAAACCATACCCTTTATATCATAGATAAAAATATTGAGTCATGCAATAAATCTATATAGTTTATAAGACAAAATCACAAAATAATCAAAGAACATGATCCATGAGGGCACAAAAATGTCATAATTAATTGTTTTATTATAAAGATAACCTTAGAAAACAATTTATTTAGTCAAGGATAATTCCTAAGAGAAAACAGTGGACTTGGTTCACTATATTACATTATATCCTTAGTCAAGGATCACAACCAATACAATCATAGTGTATTAGGTTCACTCCCCATTCCACCACATCCTTGGTCAAAGATCACACTAAATACTATGATAGTAGATATTATCTCTTGCCGAAATGGGTTCACTTTATATTCTAATCCATATTATCTCATAAGATAACCATCTTTACACAATGTATTAGAGGGATATATAATTTGGATCACACCCATCAAATAATCACAATCCATTTATATGAGTTACACAAGAACATAAAACATTTATCATATATCATAACATGTTGAAAAGAAAATTGGATAATCAACATTTCAAAAATTGATCATAATATAACCCATTAAAAAATTAACAGTTTCTGTAAAGATATCATTATCCTAAACATTAACCATCTAGAGAAATAATAAGGATATAATCATTATACTATATACACAGAAAAATATAAGCAACATAAAGGATGTTATCTTAACTGAAATAATGCATTTAAAATATCACTTGGAGTATTTCTTGAGGAAAATACACTACTAAATTTGTAATAACTTGTTAAAAATATAAATATTTCTCCAATATTAAGGAAAAAAGTTTCTTTAAAAATAATCTTAAGAACTTTTAACGTAATAATTAAATAATTAATCATTAATGATGTTAGGAAATTCTATTCTTCAGGTGTATGTAAAAACAAATATTTGTTTCTTCTTTTTGGTAAAATTTCAAAAGTACCTCATTCAGAAGACAAAAAGAGTATTTATTTGAAAAAATATTATACAAATGAAGAAATGGGAATAATGAGTTTAAAAATAATACATGAGAATAGATAAAATATTATTGAAAACATTTTAACTAAAACACTAATAGGGAAAAAATGATCTACAACAAAATTGGATATAATAATAGTTTTTATCCAAAAAATTCCAAGATAATCTTAATTACCAAAGAGAGAAAAATGGAAATAATACCTGAAAAAATCATCAATAATAATATAATAATAAAATTAAATGGGTTTATCATAATCATATCATATAATTTTCTTTAATGTAATTTCAAGTATAAACAATTATTGTTATAATGATATTGAAACATACATTCCTTACAACTTTGGAAACATTAAAATAAAAACTTCATGACAGAGGGAAACCTAGATATATACACCACATAAAAGAAACAACTGGTTAACATGACATGTTTCTGATAATAATAAAAGTGATGCCAAAATACCTTTTCTCACGTTTGAAATTATAAAAAAGTAGACTAAAACATTATATAATAAATCTAAAATTTTTATAATTTTAATAAGATAATATACATATTTATAATATAATATAAAATCCAATTATGACATTTCAACTCCCATTTATTAATAATTCCTTATAAAATCATCTTTTTTGGGCGTTAACTGCTTCGTTTTTCTAAATAATTTTGGTTCAGTAGTTTCAGTACTTGTACATTTACCATGGTTCCGTAATATAAAAAATCATAATAATTATATATATATCATATTTTAATTATATTTTTTTATTCATCCATAAAAGGTAGAGATAAAAAATTATTTACACCGTTCATGGAGATTCTACGTTATACCTATGCATGCACCCTAATTTCATTTTCTAATGAAAATATAGAAAGAAAGATAAATATTATATAATTTTATTATTTAAGGACCATAATTATATCATAATATATATATATATATAAATTAAATCTATCCTTATTACCATCAAAGTAAAACAGAAATTGAAGAAAAATCACATTGATTTGTGGAGATTGTAGTACACACGTACACATGAGTGATGTTATCACTTTCAAAAGGATTGGAAGATGAGAGGGTGTATATGACATTATAATTATTAAAGATTAATTATTTCATAAATATTATATAAATATATTAAACCCATCATAATAACTATCCTTGAATGACGGTGATGGAAAATGAATTGTGTCACTATGTGGAGGCGTAGTCCACACACATGCATGAGGGATACATTCACTTTTCATTTGATTGAAAAGATGGAGAATAAATGTGGTTAAATAATAATAGTAATCATTAAATATATTAAGGATACTAAATATATTATTTTATATTGAATACCATATATTTATAAGAGATAAATGATGAAATAAATTTAAACAGGTGGGGCAGGATGATAACCTTATTTTTGGTAGGCCTCCATTAGGTCTTATATTTAGGACCCTTGGAATGGTATAATAAGAATAAAATAACATATAATTAAATGATAGATATGTTTACAATAGAATTGGGTTGGTTTTGGTAGAGATATGTTGCTCAAATTTGTAAAAATAAGAGAAAAGAGTGGTGTCCTTTTTATGTGGGTGGGAGGACACACATGGAATTTCATAAACGAATAAAATATAATATTTTCATACCCAAGAACAGTGAATCCAAATGTATATATATTAGATGGTGGTATTTTATTAGGTATAAATATTTCCATAAAATAGGATTTAGAAATATTTATTTGGCATACTTACCAATATCCCTTAGTTTAAACACTTACGAACCCATTTCAACCATAACCACAATATTTTTTTTACCATTATAACTATCGTTTATAAAAAATATGAACGTGTACTCACTAATTGTTTTTAAATTATAATTTAAAATATGGATTTAATTTCATTAAAATAATTTCATATAATTGAAATAATTTAATTTAAAATTAAACCTGTAGAGCACAACAAAAAAAGGTTTTTATAAAAAATGATTTCATAAGTATAAAAAAGTTTTTATATAAAATGTAACAAAATATATATTAAAATTACATTAATTGGATTATTAATAATAAAAATGTTCAAATTTTAATTTTAAACCTCATAAATCAAAATTGATCATATTAAATTTTTAACTCAAAAATATAGTTTCCCATGAAAATCAGTTTTTTCAATATTCTTTGAAAAATCATTAATTTTTTAAATTTCTCAAATACTTAAACTAATATAATTTTGACGTGATTATTAAAAAAATTAAGTTAATATTTTCAAATAAAATTTATAAAATTTTCATAAATTAATTATAATATTTGCTAAAAAATCATTTAGAAAAAAAATGTATTTTAAAAGCACATAGAGACTATACAAAAAATAGAGTAAATTATTTATCAACAAGTTAGATTTACTTAAAAAATTTAGAAATATTTGTTTAAAATGTGGATATTCTTTTTAATATCACAAATTTAACTACTCGGTTATAAAAATATAATAAATTAACATCCATTTAGACTTGGGGATATATGTATCACAAGCTATCGAAAAATTTAAATTTATTTGAATAAAGATTTGTCATAAAATCTTAGGGTGTTACAAAAAATTTAATATTTAACGGTTAAGTTAGTATTATATTAATCATACTTTCAATGAATGCATTTATCACTTATATTGATAATATATCTCTTATTTCTTTTATATATACCTGTTAAATACTTTATTCTACATTTACTTACATTTATATCGAGGTTCTATATATATATTTTTAAATATTATATATTATTTAGAATATTTTCTATCATTATATAAAATTTTTCCAATCTATGGTATTTCTTGGTGGCCTTAATAAATCTAATTTACAACTATTAGACATGCTTTTACTTGTATTTATTACCACTTTATACTTGTATTAATCTTATTAAATGCATTAATATTCAATTTTTTATTTATCTATTATCAAATAAAATAATTTTTACTATATTATATAATGAAAATGAATTATTTATATTATGATCTAATACTCTAGTTTCAAATGGAAATAGTTAAGAAAAATATAACTTTCATAAATCATTATTTGAATAAAAATACAAGATCTTACATTATCCCCTTCATAAGTTTTTTTAAAAAAAATTTAATTTAAAATATATGATAAAAAGAGATTTTGGTACTTTAATCCTTAGGTTACCATGATTCATATTCATAAATATTATTTCACAATGGTTCTTTAAAAATGTGAGCTATCCTTTTTCATATAATTTTGTCTTTTTGATCCAGGATCGTCACCAGATACTTCTCAAAAGTGATATCACACTCTAACTATTACACATCGAGATTAAATATAACTGAGGTATCCTGTATATTAATACATATAAGTGACACATGAAGAAATTATATACAAGAGATATATTTGGTGGAAATGCCAGTCCATATGTCAAAACTCCTATTAGATTAAATATATAAAAGGGGACAATGTAATTAGGTCATATATTTCCCATATCATGAATTCTAATAACACTATTCCATGGATATTTTTTAAAAAATGGTTTATCCATAGTTTTGAAATATAGGTATCATTATAGATTAAAAGAATATATATTATTTAGATTTTATCTTATTTGATGGGTTTTTGGATATATTTATTCTTCTCTATCAATTTTTCCACTAGTTCTAGTCCCAATAGATTCCAGTGTCCCTCTTCATCTTACTATTTCAATGTTTTATATTTCTTTCTATTAGGAGACTCACATGGATCCATCTATAATGTTGGGTGAATGTTTTTTTTATGATAACTTAATCAGTGGAAGTTATTGACCACAATCTCATTTAATGTCTAACGAGAATGTTATGATAATGTATTCTAGAGTTTTATTGGTTATTAAAGATTGACCAACCATTTGAGGGTGATATTTCATATTTAATATCACACATATATATATATATATATTTCATTTTAAATACTCCTCTTATATATGAAGATAAACCATAGATATCAAAAAATTATAATCGAAAGTGGTTCTCCATGAATCCATATCACATTTTTTATTATGAGTCCGGTGATATTTATATCAAAGGGGATAATAAAAGGATTTATTCATCAATCCTAGGAAAAAATATATTCCAAATCAAAAGGAAATTTTAGGGCTGTGCACCTTGGTGAGATTCCTTTAAAGATAATTTTCACCATTGATGGATCTACTCAATTATAGAATCTCACTCAGGAATTTTGATTAGTGCATCGGGAGAGCTTTGGTGTTATATGCATTCTTGGAATTCACAGAAGGAATACTTACCCTATTCTATTACATGATCCCTCTAATTATGCTGGAGTGAGGAATAGTGGTATTTAAATTATAAATCAATATGATAGATTTGTAGAACTTGAAAAAGGGAATGAAATATCTTTGAGTGAGGATTGATTTCATGTTGTTATTAGTGCAAGAGTTGAGGGTGAACACTACGATGAACAGAAAAAAGAGCCTGACTATGATCTAGAAGAATAATTGAATTCTAAATATTATCTTTTTAAATATAATAAAATGATATATTCCATGAACAAGAAAGGTAAAATTAATATGAATCTACCTTTTCTAGTAAAAAAGAACAGTTTTGGGTTTTCTACTCCCAAAATTATTTATGTGTAAATATCCATATCTAAAGAGACTATAACTGATGTAAAAGTGTTTCCAACTCCCTTAGTGGCCTCCCATGGTTTCACCACAAAAACTATGACATATAAGAATCTACTATATACAATGTTTTAGGTAGTGGATGCATTAGATGGTGAGAATGAGACACTGGTCATGGATTGTGATCAAGAACTCAAACCTAGAAACAAAATTTGGGAATAAGTTTCTACATCAAATATTATTAGAGGGATTGCCTTTCTTAATGACCCAAAAGAGCAATAAAGTGATAACCAGGGAGATAGTGTAAAATTCATGTTGTAGGTAGTGTTATTATCCCTCTGGGGGACTTATCTATAGAATAATAGGTCCAAAAAAAATTTCAGGAGGTTTAAAACCGCATAGTGAAGGGTTGGTCCGGTGAGGATTCCTTCCTTGATAACCTTGGTAAGAGGGAATAGGTTTAGGTAGATGTCATGGAGAGTGACTCAATGGACACAGGAGACCCCAATTAACCTTTCAAATAATTGAAGCCATAGGGGATATGTTTTTATCCCAATGGATAAGGATGAAGGTGTATTCTAATTACACGGGGTTCAGTATGATGTGATCTTTCGTTCTCTAATTGCTATTATTAAAAAAAATTATCTTGTGACTAGTTTGTAAATGATGAGGGATGTATTACTTTGTCCGACCCCATCCACTATTATTTTTTTATTTCTAAAGTAAGGGGATTTAAATATATCATTTAACATTATAATATATAATATTAATAATATTAATATAATATCACTTGAAATTTTTTATTCATAAATATATTATACTAGTATATTATAATAATATACATATATATTTAATAAAAAAATATTAGTAATAAATATTATAATAATATATTATAATGTTAATAATATTAATATATTATTAATCTTCAATGTATTATTATTTGTGAATATATTATAATATTATAATATATATAATAATCCAGGGATGTCACAACTACTGAAATAGTACATGATGAAAGCTTCTGATCAAATTAAAAACGATAGTAAAGGAACCTATATTGATGTAAAAGATTATGATAAGGGGATAATCTTAAAGAAATATAATTTTACATTAATTAAAAATAAAAACGAATCATCTTCTGAGTGTTTGGAACTTTGAGTATTTTTTAATTATTTCAAGAGTTCTGCTCCCTGAAAGGGAGAAGCCCTGGAATTTCTCATACCATAAAAAAATGTTTGTGATGTAATAAGGATTCACCAAGTAAAGAAAAATTTACATAGCGGTTAATACAATATTATCACTCCTTATATTTTCAGAGAAAAGAAATTATTGGTGTCTTGGAGATAAATTATTGATGTTGGGTACACTCTACTTGCTGAAATGGGAGGCTAAATTTTACCATTTTAATATTTATAATTCTCAAGTGTATATATGGATTTTTATAATTAGTCTCAACTAGATTAATTAGCATCCAAATATCATAGAAGAAATTAAATTTATGGTTGGAGTGATTATCCATATGTATAAGGAAACTCAAAGGAAAGGTATGATAACTTTTGTATAATACTCATTTAAATTGATTTGTTCACAACCCTTATTTAAAATATTGTATTGGATACCTCTAAGGATGATATTAGTTTTAATATAAAATATGAATGATTACATACTTTCTTGACAAACATCTAGTGATAAATTTTAGGGGAACGATACTTGATATCCTATTAGTATATTTCATATTGATGACCAAGATACATGGAAAGGATATGATATTACCATTGATGAGTCCAATGATGACAATTTCAACTTGGTCCCATAAAGAAAATATTTCAGGATGAATCCTGTAAAAAGTAATTATCATTCACATAAGAAGTTTGAATCTAGAAATATGTTTAAAAAATTAGTCTCCCTTGGGAGGAGATTAAAAGAAGTTAGACAGATGATGTTGAGGATGTAAAGTAAGATGATCATGTCAACATGGAATCTAATATATTGATAGAACATTTCAATAATGATGAGATTAAAACAGTAATATATAGTAAGATAATGGATTAAAAAAATATGATGAAATATATAATTATGCAGACTTAAATTAAAAATGATAGAAAACATACACCGCAAACTGGGGGCACCATCTCAAAGAAATTAATATTTTTTTGAATTGTTTTGGGATGAATAATTACTATATATTTTCATCCCATAAATACATTATTAATGATCATAATACAAGTGTCATTGGATTCACTAAACATATACATAATCACAATGAATTTTTAATCTTGGATTGTAATAGAAAGAGATGTAACTTAATGGATAATGATATTATTTATGCTAGAGTTGATACCCCATGAGTTCTGATTCATTGAAGAGTTTATTCCACCAATATGTAAATTGTTTCACAACATATTTCTCCACATATTTATGTCCATAAACATATTTTTATGGAATATTTAGTGTATGCTAATAATTCCTATATTATGAGTAATTATCTCTACATTGGGATCACTAATCATCATTATAATATACCAAATATTATTATGGGTGATTTCAATGCTATCTTAGGACCACATGAAGAAATTGATAATGTTGACAATAATGTTTCCCATACTAACAATCAAATATATTTTTATAATTATTTTTTCTCTAAAATTAAGCTAATGGGTCCTAATTCCAATGAGACTAGACACAATGAATGGGTGACAAGGTAGTAAATTGGAACCATCCTTTATATGCATGTTTAGTTATGAATTTTATTCATCGATTAGTTGCACCACTCATTCCATGACTCATTATGATTATTATAAAATTATTGTATCACTTGTTAAAACAAAATAATTGAACCCATTCCCCTTTAGGTTAAATAAATCCTAGATCGAATAAGATGAATGATTCCAAATTAGAAACATGTAGAGAAATAAAGTTGATATTAGAAATTACTTTAAAATTTGAACTGTTGTGGTTGATGAGGATAAAATTTTTCCATTGGGAATAGAGTGACAAATGATTATCAATCTTGATATGAGTACCAAAGAAAATGAATCGATGGAGTATAATATTTTTAATAATGAGGAGATCAGAAAATAATTATTAGTTGACAACTTTATCAAATTAAAGGATAGTATTTTTAAGTAACAATGTTTTTTAGTATGGTTGGAAGAAGGATATTGATATTCAATGGACTTTCATATTATTCATATAGATATAAGGGTTAAAAGGTTTATCTTACTTATTTTTATTGATGGATATCATTCCTTTAATGATAAAGTTATTAGTAATTCCATTGATAACCATATTATACGAATCCATTAAGAAACATATAATTATATTAATAATATATAACTTTTTAATTTTACCCTTGGTTATATCAGACAACTCTAATATAATTCCCTTATTGTGACCCAAACTAAAGATGAGGTAAAAGATGCATTATTTTCTCTTGATATTGATAGTATTATAGGACCAAATTGAATCACCAATTAGTTATTTATGCACTTTTGGGAATCTTTCCACTGTGATATCTCGAATTATATTAAATTGAAATTTTGTTACACTTTTCTACCTAAAGATGTTAATTACCAATTTATCATGAATATCCCAGAAGTGGACCATTTCCAATATGTTAGTAATTTTTTACCAATTTATATAGGAAAAAGTAAAACCATGAACATTGGGAATGCTTAAACCTTAAGGATTTGTTTCATTAGATATATAATTTTTTCATAGAACCAGTTTGGTTTTAACATGGGTTGAAAAATTCAAGATTGTATTTATACTTATATTGAATCGACCCTAGAAATCTCAGATATGGGGTCGTTTGACCATTAAATTGGCATAAAATACAAGTAAATAGAATCCCAAAATACCAAATGGTTTAGTAGTCATGATAAACTAGATTAATACACTATTCAAAATTATTAAATAATTTTTTTCGAGGATAAATTCATTCCTTCAAGAAAATACTTGAATATATTTCGTAGAACATTTCATGGAATCATGGTGGAAAAAAATAAGTGGGAGCTCAAATGAACATTAAGGGTAAAGCACAATAGAATCGATAATGAATAAAATAAAATCAATAAACAAGGAATGGTAAATAACTGAACACACATTCCATGTAATCAGTAAACCAAGATAGATAGAGTGTGTGTTTGTGTAAATAATAGAGATAGGTAAATAACAAAAAACACATGACATTAAATCATTAAACTAAAAATATAATGAATATATATTAATTTAGAGTCAAAATATGATAGATAACAAATAAATTAAACTAAATTATGTAAATTTTCAATCAATGAACGTAATGTATGAGGCACATGGAATCCAATACATTCAAGACAATTTTACAAAATGCTATAAAACTACATGTAGAATCCTATTTAAATTTCCCAACATATTTATCTCCTTATAAACTTTCAATGCATCAAGAGGAAATATCATGCTTGGTCACACTTGGTATATCTTTTCCAAAGAATTCTTCATATTGAATAATTTATTTTTTATAAAAAATATTTCTAATCTAATATCCATATGAAATGAAGAATATAGATTTATTAATATTTCCCCTGATAATAAAAATACTATCAAAGTGAAAACCATATGTAAAAATGATATATATTATGGGAAATAAATATATCTATGATAAATTATATGGATAATTAGATTAAATTAAATGTTCAATGATCATAGATAATTGAGTATTTCAAGGGGGAAAACAAATGAATCAAGGAAATGAAGGTCAATAATATGATTTCCAAAATCAATAATAAACAATCCAAAGTAATATTATGGATGCTATCAATATTAACATCCCTAGTTGAGTAAAATGAAGGTTTGTGGTTGTTGATTAATAAATCTATTATAGAAAGTTATTTTAAACACATTTTTGAGGAAAATATAATTTTCATTTTTAAAAGAATTTTGAAAACACTTTTCGTGGAAAATAAATTTTAAAAACAATTATTTAAAATTTTGACATTTATACCAGCAATTTTTGATTCAAATAAATAATAGAAGGTAAATCTATGCATTCTGTAAAATGTAAAAAGAACATCCCTTTTTCAGGGTAAAAAAGATGGAAACGTGTCTTATTTAGAAAGTGATAAGAATATTACATTAAAAACATTTATAAATGAAAAAATTGTAATTTTTTTAATAAATCATATTTTAAAGGTTAAAAAAAATTAAAACCCTTTTCAAAAATGGTTTTTTAGAGAAAAAAAGTTATCCTAATAATTATATAAATAAAGTAGAGTTTTCATTAAAACATTTTCTAAAAAAATTAGGACTAAAAAATGGGTAAATGGTAATGTTACATGAAAATTTCATAAATAAACAGGGGATACTAGAATTAAATGGTATCTTGAACAATTATCCAACAATTTCCATTGATGAAAATTCAAGTATAAACAATCCCAAGAAAAAGATTGTGATGTAAACCCTTGAAAAAACTATAATATTTATGTGATAATAAATTGATCAAGAGATTATGTATGTAAAATGTAAATCCACATAAAACAAGTTAAAAATAAAATAATTGATTATAAAATAAATTTACACCCATAATCATATAATATTAATTTCAATGATATGAAATATAACCCAATGAAAATAAATTGGGTCATGAAATTCTTTTCGACTTGGTAATGATAAATTGAAATCCGTTTTGAGGAAATAATTTAATTTGAAACACATAATATTATGATGAATTAATAAACCCTAATTTTATATATCAATTTGTTTATATATATATAACATATAAGATATTATGTTCATTACAAAAAAAATATGTCTTAATGAATGAAAATTGAGACAAAGTCAGTTACTACATGGTGACATTGGAATAATTAACCCCACAAAATAAAAACTTTCAAATTAAACACTAAAAACCATGAAGATAAATGTATTTAGGATATAAAATATAATAGGGGAATTATATACAGCACAAAAAATAAATATGTAGTAAAAATAGTGTATGACTCATGGGAAGAAAAGGGAGACAAGAATCCCTTACCATGCATTTCCTTTCAGGTGAACGTTTTTTAACCTCGTATACAAGGGTTTTAAACATGTCACTAAATTTTAAAATATCTATAATATTATTTATATTTTCATATATAATCTTATTATAATATATTATTACCCATTTGTAATTAATCATTCATTATTTTATCTATTTCCTGTGTTAATGGCCCAATATTTTGAGTTTGTTTTGCATTGTTATTTTTGTTCATCATAAATCGATCATGATTTTATCTTATACATAATTTAAAAAATAATTTAATTATTATATATATCCATTATATGTATTTTCATATTAATCCATAATATTTAGTGACATAAAATAAAATGTATCATTCATGGAGATGGTAGGTCATATGTACGCATGAATGATACTTCCATATATTTGTAGTTTTTGAAAGACTTAAAAGTAAAGTATATGTATATTTATAAATTATAATTAATGTATAGTATATATGTCATATTTTTTACATATGTTTATTTAAATAATATTTAATAAATTTTATGTATGGCATGAACAACTCACATCACATTGAGGAGGCAGTAGTCCACACTTCCACTAATGATGTCATCATATTCCTACAAAATAGATTGCATAAGGTACAATTTATATAAAGATTATATAAGACACATTAAATAATAAATATCATATATGTATTATATAAATAATTTTCCCATCATAATTCCCACCATGAGGGTGGTAAAGGAAAAATGAACAATCATCATTTCATGTGGTGGTAGTCCTCTATACACACGAATGCTATGTTTGTTACCCATTAGATGGAAGTGTCTCTAAATGTTGGTATTAAACATATAATAAACAATATAATTATAATTATGATAATTTTATTATTATATAAACATAGAATAAAAATATTTTAATGGTTGGATATGTAAATAACATAAATTTTATTGATGAAGAATGATATCTTTAATTCTGGTAACGTTTTTTGGATTATACCAAATTACTTCCTTGGATAGATTTATTACCATAGAGAGGTATCTAGGATGAGTTAAGGGTTTTTGGATGATTATTTGGGATGATTTTTGGTAATAATAGGGGCTTCAATGGTTTAAATAAGTGGGAGGCATGAGTGCATGTTTATAGTCATGGAGGAGTGGGATTCTTGTAATTTTCTTAAATAAGAATTCCACCCATGGTTTTTCAACTAAAAGATTATCTAATAAAGGTAACAACTGTATAATAGGTAATATAGGGTCATATATTAACATAGAATGTGTTTTTTATTATATTATATGTCATTTTGGCCCATAAGCTTAAGGTATAATCCATTGTAAATATATTTTTTCTCTTAATCGTTGTAAATAATTTCAATCACATTTTCTTATCTTTTTTTAAAAAATTCAGTTTAAATTAGTAGGAATGATAAATTGTTATTATTTGAAATGTTAAATATATTTTTACAAATTCCAATCACATAAGTATTTAAAGTTAATTTAAATAAATTTCCACAAATAGAATAATAATGTAGCGTTTTAATGTAAGATGTTCAAAAACTTTCCATGTTATCTAATTCAATATAAATGTTAAATTAATTAAAATGAAATAAATTGTCTTAATTTAGATTAATTTATTTTAATTAAACATTTAAACTAATAATTATTATAATTTATCATCCTAAATAAATTATATGAAAAATAATTTTTGAATTAAAATTCAGTATTTTAAACTATTCATAAAAAAAGAAACATCACTAGAAAATAAAAAAATTAACCAAAACATTATTTTTATTTTTTACATTAAAAAATTAAGCATATTGTTACATATGTAAAATTTTTAAATTTTTAAAAATATTTATTTAAAATATGTTCTCCATTAAAAGGAGGTAAATTTATCTTCAGAAAAATATATGTTTTATGAGTAAAATTGGGTCTGTTATTATATTATGACTATAAAATATATTGGATGAATATAAAAACACATTATTGATTATATAAAATATATATTTCATAAATTTAATTTTTCAATTGTAATTAATTTAATTTATCAACACCACACATCTTTGGGAGCATAAAAATATTTCCTTTATATTCAATCGGTTTGTATTATCATTTCTAATTATTTAGTAACCAATGAATTGATATTATATTTTTATACACCGTATATTTCTATAAGGTAGTTAATAAGAATAACAACCCGAAATTTAATGGCTATTTAATATATTATTATTATAAATAACAATATTTTTATAATATTTAGTTTTCTAGTAAAAGTCAATATTTCGTGTAGCGCAAGCCATGGAAGAAACACATTGTTTCATGTGATGCAGGATAACTATGTATCACATGAATTGAAATAGATATCATATCTCTAATTTATTAAAAATAGTAAAAAATATTTTAAATTATTAAGATATTATATTCCGATATTCACATGGTGTTCTGTGTCATAAACGCTATCAAATATAATTTCTTACTTCTGAATTTCAGGTCACTACATTATCCACACCTTAAATTAATTTAATCCTCATAATTTAAACTCAATATTGGAACTATATTTCTTAATATTTACTATTTTGAAATCCCACATTGTATAATGTATATATAAAACATCTTATGGTAAATAGATAATGATCATTATAAATGAAACATGGAATAACATATAACTAGGTTTTTATATTAGAGAACATTAGTGGAAAGAGAAGATACGTACATTGTGTAAAAACATAAATATTTATAAGGAGTGATTGAGATCATAAATCACAAACAAGTTTTTGATAAATGGACATTTTAGTGTCTCAATTTAATAAATCTTTTATGATTTAAGGTATGTTGATTCAACAAAAAATAAGGTATTAGGATAACATTTTTTTGATAACTTTTCATAATATTGAGTAATTCATTAACAGATATAGAATATAAAAAATTATAATTACTTGAAATATTTATTTAAAAAACATTTTCATCCTTTATGCTTTGAAAAATTTATAATTTATCTATTACATTAGGAAATGAAAATCTAGAAAATTAACTTTGATCCCTGAAGCACTAAAATACATGTTTAATAGACCATATGTCCCATAAAAGAGTGAAATGTATTTCTACTTGTCTATAGCTATTCTCAAAATCCAATATGGTAAATAAATTAATCTCTTAACTAAAAAAGTTATGCTATATGTTCATCATTAATTTTTATTTTCCAAATTTTTTAACATAAAATGATGATATTTTATCCGGGACATTTTGCAGGTCAGTGGTTGACAATAAACACACATCTTCCTTTGATCACAGGTTTATGTCTTGGGGCCTTTCCATTCATGATAGTTAGTCACCCAGCATAAAAATTTTCCTTTTTCTATAAACATATAAATATAATTTCAAATATATATTAAATAGACATCCTGAAAATTTAATAAATAAATTTCAATTTAACTAAGGATTTAAATATAACCCTAATACATATATATTTCATGTGTTTATTTTTACTTAGGTCTTTACGTGGTATTTGATTTAAACTAATTCATTCATTATCATTATCTGTTCAAATAAATTCCAATGGTTTGTAAAGAAAGGATGAATTATCCTAAACATATCCTCCTGGAGTGTCAAACCAGGTGCCTAATAAGGCATTTTGTTATATACCAGGTTATTCTTGACTTAGGTTCGATGCACCTTTTTAGACTTGCTACCTATAGGTACATATGTTCCAAAACCACATATACTTGTAGTATCCAGATAGGGATGTATTTATAGAAAGTCCTACACAATCACTACCATACCAAATTTCTAGTATATTCTTCTATAATAATCCCCAAATTTTAACTTAGTGCTATGTTATCTAATCTATGTTTTTCTAAATCTCGTCCCCAAGGATTCAAGTAAACATGTTCATATACCAACTGTAGTGACCCAATACAAGAAATACTAAAGCACGTGTCATGATTCCATTAAATTGGAATAATATATATTTTAATCATGCCCCACATGACCTTAAAATTTAATAGTCTTGGATAAATAGATACATACAAGGATAATAATTAAAACATATTTTTTAATACAACTTTTTTCTATCTAACATATCCTTGCAGATCATTCTCGGAACAAATTTGGAGTCCTAGAGAAAGGAAAAAATAGTAGAGAACTCAAATTACTAGTAAAGGTATAGTAAATAGAAAGAAAAAATGAATCAATGAGAATAAATAAATGTGGAAGGGTAAATGATTGAACACACATTCCATGTAATCAATTAATTGATATGGGGTAATTAAACAATATATAAAGGTAATGAACTAAAAATTTTCATTAAATAAATAAAATGAAAATGAAATACATCCATATATTTTGTTTTAGTCAAAATATCATGGATAATAAATAAATAACTCTAAATGAAAGAAATTTTTAATTATTGGACATTATTTCTGATGCACATTAAAACCTATACTTTCAAGACCTTTTACAAGATGGTTTACAACAACAGGTAGACACTTGTTTAATTTTCTCAACATATTTGTCTCATGTGATCCTCTTGATGCATCGAGGGTCTATATAAATTTGGATCCCATGCATTATTTCCTATCCAAAGCATTACTAATATCGAATAATCTATATAATTAATAAACAATATACCTTTTCAAATATCATTATTGAATAAAGATATGAATTTATCAACATATCACCATATAATAATGTAACTATAAAATAAAACACAATATGTAAAAATGATATATGAAATAGGAAATAATAATATCCATGATAAATTATATGGATAATTAATGGAAATTTAGTATTTAATGATCATAAGAAAATGAATATTATAAGGGGACTAACAGTGGAATCAGGGAAATGAATTTCAATACTATCCTAGAAAAAATCTATCATAAACCTTCTAGATGATGAATAAATATAGTATCAATATATAATATCCAATTTGGATTAAAATAAAGGGTTTTTTTCATTTATGTACGTATGTACTATAAAAAATACTTTTAAAAACGTTATTGAGGGAAATATCCTTTTAATTTTGAAATATATTTTCAGAATGATTTTTTATAAATCAATTTTATGTAAAAATAATAATATTTTAAACATGAAAATAATTCTTCAAATAAATTATGGTAAATAAATCTACACAAGTTTGTACAAGGTAAAATGAACATTCATTTTTTATAGTAAAAATGATAAATAAAAATAACTTATTCAAAAGGTGCACTGAAGATTCTATTGAAAAAAATTTTAATAGACAATAAGGGAAATTTTTTTAATAAATCATTTTGTATAGTTTTAAAAAAATTACTTTTTTTAAAATGGGTTTTCAAAAGAAATCATGTTCTCTGACTAGAGAGTGAAATGAGGTCTGGCATTCAGAAAAAAAAACTATTTCTAAAAAAATATTAGTACCAAATAGTGGGAAAATTATATTATTACATCAATAAACATTATTCTCAAAAATATATGATAATTAATGTTTTTATTCAATAATTTACCAATAATTTAAGTTAATTGAAATTCAAGTATATACAATCCCAAAAAAATGATATTTTGAAGTAATCCCTTGAAAAGAAAATAATGTTGAAGTGAGAATCAATGGATGAATATATTATGTGTTAAAAATGTAAATTTTCATTGTAAAAGTTTAAATAAAACAGCATAAAGAAATCAAATTATTAAAAACATAATCATATAATATTAATGACAACAAGGAAGTAATATAACCCAAACAAAATAAATTGGGTTATAAAATTATTTTCCACTATGTAACACTTAATTTAATTCCCGATTGATTAAATAATTCAATTGGAATCTAAAAATATCATTAATCATGAATGAATCATGATATTATATTTCAAATTATTTTTATGCACTTTATATATAATAAATTAAGTGAAAAATAATAAAATATGTCTCAAGGAATGGAAATTGAGATGAAGTCAGTTCATACTTTGTAACTTTTGAATTATAAACTCAGTGAAATAAATAACATCAAATGAAACTATAAATTCCTTGAAGTAAAATTTATTGATTATATAAAATACTTTAGGTATATTATATACATGACACAAAACTAATAAGTTGTAAAAATTATCAATTCCCCACAGAATGAAAAGTGTGATAAAAATCTATTACCTTATTTTTCTTTTGGATAGAACATTTTTTAATCTCTTGTATAAGTATATCAAACATGTCAAAAACTACTTCCAAAAATATAATCAAATATATAATATCATATATAATATTATTATAATAACTCATTAACCCTTATTTTAAAAAAATCATTATTCTTACTATTTAAGGTGCTAATGGACTTGTTTTTTGAGTTGGATATGACGTGTTATTTTTGTTCTTCTTACATCGATTAAAATTTCATCATTCTTTGAATTTAAATCATGATTTAATTATCATTTATATCCATTATATATGTATATATTTATTTATTTAAAGTAATCCATAATATTTGGAGATCATAAATTAAATGCACCATTCATGGAGATGTTAGGTCGAACGTACGTAGGAATGAAACATTAATTTATTTTTTCGTATATGAAATAATGAAAGGAAAATGATATATATGTATATTATTATTCTATATAATATATATGTCATATATGTTAAATAGATTTATTAAAATCATATTTAATATGTTCTATGTATATAAGTTTCCTATAAGGGTAATAGTATCACTGAGATGGGGAGGGGGAGAATTAGTGACACATTTTTCATTATATTTCCTTTAAAATGACACAACATTCACCTACTGTTAAATATTTAATTCTTTGTTAAAAAACTTCAATCACATATCCATTGAAACATATTAATTTATAAGGTTCACTATTCAATAATAATAGCTACATCATTGGTATGGTTTGTAAATAATCGAATATCACACAATCAACTTAAAAACAGTCCTTTTTCATTGAATATAGTGAGTAATATATTCCCCTAAACTAATTTTAAACTCTGTAAACAATCTAATAATGTGATTTATCACTATATAAAAAATGATTTAATGTAGAATTTTTCTAACAATACATGTTACAGGTGCTTATTTATCAAATTCCACAGATGAGTTTTTTTGGAAAATAATTCATCAATTTATTTCCCAGAAGCTGGTAAGAACAACAACGATGTTGATATATAACTCCTTCAGATTTATATTCCAATTATCCTAGTCCATATATTCTAATACTACATTCGAATATGATAATACATCTCTATCATAATATGTTTGAGACATTCCATAACTTCTTCTTTAGTTGGGAAATCCATATATGAAAATACAGAGTCAATTATCATACCTAATACGATGTCCAGCTGAATATGATGATAAGAATAATATGATGAATATATGAATATGAAAATCATCAAAATACATTGATATCTTCTATAATCTCTTTCTAATTAAATATAGAAACACTTATTTAAGAAATACTCAATTCAAAAAACCTCTTCTTCACTCCCTAAAAATCCGGAGCTTCATTCTCTTATTGTGAACAATATGATCCTCACCAGTCTAGTATAGTGTACTTATTTCTTATTATAGGTGACCAAAAATTGGTTTGGTACGGAATCATAGAAACATTCTCTCCCTAAAAAACTATCTAAATTTTTATGTATCCTTGAATTTCATGTTCATGTTGACTTCATCCACGCTTCACCATTCTTCTTGATTCTTCTCAATCCTTATTGAGACATTTAAGGACTTCAGTAATCATCAAATTTTCTTTAAAAACAAAAATATAATTTCAATTCCCCTACTAATTTAATCAGTTCTATTTGTTCATTATGAGGCTTTGTACCAATTAATGTATATTAGTAAATATACCTCATTCGCCTTCTTTAAATTCCTCAATCTAATTTTGTTTGTACACTTTAATTTTTTCATTACGATCATCAGGATATATCATTATCAATCCAATACGATGGTATTTGATCCAATTGATAAAATAATTTCAAAACCCATCAAAGTTATTCTCTTCTCATCTTAATATAATACCCATGAATTTTATTCTCTGGATATTTTCATTTTTTGGCTTTTGGTTTAACTGAAAACTAGTTTGTTCGGTTTCTTAGATTTTTTACAAATATCCCTAGACATCAAGATTTAGGCTCTGCATTAGACAACACATTAAAATATCTAAAATGGTTGAAAACATTAGTAATCAGTCTCTTTCATTACATTTTTCATTGGTTTTAAATCAATTACTTTTCCATTGGTTTTTCTAAACCGATTCTACCAAAATATGACGGTGCACTGAATAAGATAGATAGATGATAGAAGATTCAACTTCATCAACTTTGTTCAATATCAAACTTGTTCTAATATCATGAATTCCTTAATAATTTGGAATACATTTTAGAATAGTTTCATCTTTGTCATTCATACCATATTATGTATTGTGACTTCTAATTCCACAAAATCTTTTATTCTTTCCCATCCTAAATACTATTTTAATGATTATGATCTAACTGAATACGATCTCCAACACCATTTTCTCTATCCATATAGATCTAATCAATCTGAATACAATTTGTAGTATCCCTTTCACTACCCCATTAATTCATCTAGCTTGTACCACAAGGTTACTAAAGACTTGTGATTTACTAGATCTCCATGATTTGAAAAGCACGGGCGCGTATAATTTTTAGCCATGCACACTCAGATTCTCTACTATTATAATCAAACCATACATACCAAATTCTGGGTGAATCGAATGACCATTTACCTCTAGCATGATTCTTCCTCAATATGATTTACCTTTTTGATGAATTGTGAGTCTGAATCCTCAAATATAATGATAAGTCTTATTTTTAATAGATACAATGTGATGTTATTTTTCTTTCTTCATAAAATTCCCCGATAACAAAAAACAATACCTAAAAATGATCACCTTTCACATCATTTAGGTCCTTATAATCATCCCCTTTGGATTTTTTATTCAACCAACATTCATAAATCACTTAATATTGTATCCTTATGCAATGGATTACTTATCAACAATTATATTCCAACATGGGCTAACTCAATGTAGAAAAAACTAATAATTTACAGAAAAACAATGTTGTTCAAAAGAAGTGATTATGAAAACATTCTCATCCTTTCTTTTCATTTGCATTTCACTCTCATATTCTTCCCCTTTAATGGAATTTTTTTTGATACAACCACTCCATCAAATAGATAAAAATGTTCACATACAAATACAATGTTGAATTCAAATCTTACCCACAACTCCCCCAATTTACATTCTTCTACAAATATTGAATTAAAAACCAATTTTCATTTCCTTGAATACAAATGTTTTACATCCTCCAATAAATTAAACAACTAGTTATAATATTTCACACACTTATACAATTTGGAAAATCATCACTCACCCAAAAATATTCTATTTACATGCTTCTATAAGGATATATTTAAGAAATAATTATCCCCTATAAAAATAATATTCAAAAGTAAGATGTGTGAGAGTAAAAAAAATCATACCTCTACATAGATGAGATAGGGTTTGGATGCCCATATTCGACCTCAATTTAGAAAAATTATCCTTTGTTAATGGTTTTGTGAAAATTTCGGTAACTCGTTATGATGTTGGAACATATTACAGCTTTAATTCATTATTCTCTACATTCTATTTGATGAAATTATATTCAATATAAATATGTTTTGAATGAGAATTTTGAATAGGATTACTAGTGAGATAGATTTTACATAGATTATCACAAACCAATAGTAAGTGATACTTCATTAAAAACATAAATCTTCTAATTTTGTTTTTATCCACATAAGTATCATAACAACCTAATTGGTAATAACATTCTCATATTCATACATACGAAGAGTTACTAAATTATGTTTCATTGAATTCAAACTAAAAAATATTTCCCAAAAAGAATACTTGAGCAGATTTGGATATTATATCATCAATATTACTTCCCCAATCAGTATCTGAATACCCAAACAAATCAATAATCTCTATGATATCATACCTAATTCCAAAATATATTCTGCCTTTTATGAAGCTAGTAATTATTTTTTATACAAGTAAATGTTATCATTTAAGAGCACTTTAAAATTTTTCACATAAGGTGACTTCATAATCAATATCTGATCATGAGTCACTCAAATACAACCAACTTAAAATATTTTTCAAAAGTAGTTCTGGTCAACTTATTATCCCCCTCTATCCATTGAAAAATTATTTTCAACTTAACTTGGGGTGGGAACTATATTTTTGTTTTCATACAAAACATCTTTAGTGGTTCCTTGGAATATTTTTCTTGAGAAATAAAAATATGTTTATTCTTTTGTAAATTTTTTAGCCGAAGTATATATATCATTTTCCAAACATGGAAATTTCAGTTCGATTTTTTATTTCCTTAAAAAATCTCAAACAACTTCTGTAATCGTTTACAACAAAGATTCTTTCATAATCATAAACAATTAATATGAGGGAATACTCTTAAATTTTATAATATATATATAGTTGTCAAATATACTTTTATTGAAACTCATATTCTATAAGAAAGTATCCAATTTGGAATATCATGCCCTCAAGTCTTTTTTTATCCCATAAAAGGCTTTATTCAGTCTTTAAACATAATTATCATCTTACCAAACAACGAATAAAAAAGAATGCACAACACAAACTTCATCATCAAGATTACCATTCATGAATGAATATTTGACGTATATTTGAAAAATATTATAAACTAATTATACAGAAATAATCATAAATATTATAATGGATTCTAATATTTTCACTAGAACAAAGGTTTGGTCAAAATCATAACCTTAAATTCGTGAATAACCTTTTAAACCAATATTTGATTTTTCCTTATCACTTAAACTTCGCCATTCATCTTATTCTAGAAAACCCTATTTAAACAAAAAATGTATTTATTTTATGGATTAGGTTCCAATTCCCATGTATCATTATTTTGAATCTTATCCAGCTCTTCGTTATTTGATTGAACTCATTATAGATTCTCAAAACCATATTTCACTTTAATAAGCTCAACTTTTAAAAACAAAGAAGTATGTGTAATATCATTTGTTATTCTTCCTGTTTGAGCCTTATAATATTCATCCTCATTTATATGATGAGGTTCCACATGCCTCCTTATCCAAGGATGATATTTTTGAATATCTTCCAGAGAACTAGAAATTACTGAGTCCATATCTTCTCATTGAGTATGACTACAATTATCTGTATCATTATTAGAATTGTTATAAAAAATTTACTTCTCAACATCCTTTTCTATATGAATATTATTTTATTGTTATACATTTTAAATTAATTTCACATAAATTTAATAAAAAATTCTTCATATTTATTTATTAAAACATCGATATCCTCATTATCTTGAAGCATATCAAAGAAATATTTCGTCATCACTTCTCAGCTCCAACTTTCCATAGTTTCCACCTTTCTTCATTATAATACACTGACTCCCAAAAACTATTAAGAGTATCCAACATGGATTTATACCATAAAACAATTCATATAGATCCATACCTATATTGGGCCTATAGAAACAATGGTTTTAAATATAAATATTAGTGATCAAGTCTTGCCTCCAAAAGTAATGAGAATGACCAAGTTCATGTAACATAGTTCATCCCATTTCAACCAATATCTTATTATTTATTTCAAGAAACCCATTTTTTAGGAGTGTATGGTGAAATATACTCATGTTAAATTTCATTCTTATCTAGATAACTATTAAACTCTATACTTTTATATTCACCTATATTTTCAGTTATAAACATCATCACTGAATACTCACATTCCTTTTCATTTTTTCATTTGAAAATTTTTAACATTTTAAAACCATATTATTTATGTTTCTCAAACATAAACATGTAATGAGAGTAAAATCATCAATTAAAGTGATTAAGTACTTATTCGATTAATTGGTTATTTTTCCAGGCACCACAAATATCAGAAAGAATTAGCTTAATTGGTTATTCTTTAACGAATACCAACATTCTTATGCAATGATATTGTAATATTTCATTTTTGAAAAATAGTGGAACCACAATACCTTCTTCATAGAAAAAAAGGAATGTATCAAATACTATATAATTTTGAATGTTTTGTATTGTTTCTTTGACACATTTTTCCCATCCTTTTGTGTCACAATTGATTTTAATCCACCATTATAAATTAACACAAGTTTTTTATTTCACTATCTTGAAACAAATTCCTTTTTTTACATTGGACTCCTATAACTAAATTTCCATCATCTTCACTCTTCACAAAAAATCCAAATTTTCTGAATATATGTTTGTAACCATTATCTTAAAATTATGAAACACGTAGAGAGTTGTGTTTCATCCCATCAACATTCAATGATTTCTTGAATTTCAATTTTTTCCTATGATGGATGAACCGACACCTTTGATACTCATAGATTAATCATGTCGAAAGTCACTGTTTATTGTTTAATTTTTTTTACATTTTTCAAAAATTAAAATCCCCTCTCATAAGAGAAGAACACCCACTATCAATAATACAATGTAATTCTCATTTTGTATCTTTTATATCAGTTTTAAAAACAAGATATTCTTCTTCACTTTATATCTTCACTTTTAGATTTTGAGAATTATTAAGAAATTTTTTTGTACCGGTAATATTATTATACAACCCATATAAATATTCCTTGGTAGTTAAAATATTTCACAAATAGTTTTTAGGGTTTTGAACCTATTCTGAATTCTTACACCATTATTCTTAGATTTCTTCAAAACATTCATTCCTAGATTATTCATTTTAGAGGATTGAATCCCCTAAAAACTATACCTTTCATAACCTATGGAATATTAGTAATGTTTTATGATGAACAATAATGGGTTTTCATATGTCTGATTCCACCACAATAACAGCGAGAGCCATAAAATGTGTATTTTTCTCTGACACATTCATATTAATCAGAATAGTAAATATTTTTCTCAACAACCTTCTAATATTTCTTATCTGATCCACTAAAAATTCTATTTTAAATCATAATATTACTTTTTTATCATTATCAATATTACAAGTAATATAAATATTTTCAGTTCCAAAATTTTTTGAATCATTTTTTGACTCAAGGTATTTTGAAAATTCAGAATTCCAAAACTTGTTGATCTTGGACACATACATAACTTTCCATGATTTATTTGTTTAAAAAAATTCCATCATTATTGTCAAAATGTTAAGGTATCTTATATTGATAATTCATATGTTTATAATTTTTAGATCTCTCACCAACTTCAATGATAGTGTTTTTAATCTTGTATTTCTCTATTTATTTTTAGAATGTTTTTTGGAAAAATTCAAACTCTTCTTCCTTTTCCTTCAACATTGCCTATAGATTCTCATTATGATTATTTTCTTCCTCAAATGATTTATTAAAAACATCAATCTATTAACAAAATCATACTTTCTCATTAGAGATGCTTTCTTGATTTTTTCTTGATGAACTTTCATCTTTCAATTTCTGTTTTTTTTCAATCCTTCTAATATTTCTCAATCATTCTGTCCACTATTCATTAAAATATAGTTCAAGTTGAGTTTCTTATTATTAAGAACTAATTATTTGGAAATATTCATGATTAAATGTTGCAATAAAATTATTCTCAATACCATACTCAATAGATTTTTTGGGTTTACTATCATTGGCTTCTTCTTCTTAATCTTAAGATAAAAAACATCTTATTTTGGATTTAATGAATTTTCTATATTGTCTTATGGAATATAATTTTTTTATCGCTTTATTACTTCCTTGATATTCATATACATTATTATTCCTCATCAATATCATCTTATTTATATATTTGAGGAAAATTAGGCACAAATTTCCCAACATCTCCACATTTATTACATTTTAAGGGATCTTTCCCTTTATATTTCCTCATAACTCTTTTCACATTCTTATAAATGAAGGAAAAAAATTTATCAAGGCATTAAAATAATTGATTGTCAGAATTGGATTCACCAGAATTGTAATGACCCACCAATTCTCACTGGCTTGAGAGTACCACGAGTCATTATTAAGCCTTAAGCGACATCCCCAATGCGCTAAAGGCTGGTAATAAATTCCGATGATTTTCTAGTATAAGTGGGTGATGATTTACCCTTTAAGAAATAAACCCATAAACCAACCATAACCAAACATTCACTATATGATGCATGAACAAGTGAAATACCAACAAAAAACTTCATTTATATCAAACCACATCTAAGTACACAACAACGGAAGACCAAACTAAGTATCAAAGTAGACAGTGGATGAAAAAATCAAGACTCTCAAAAGACACTACAACTCCATGCTCTACAATATCCATGCTCCACAGCATCTCACAAGCATCACCCCAAGCAACTTTCAACAAGATTCTTTACCTTTACCTGTGTCCCAGAATACAACTGCTTCAAAAGAACCAACGTGCCAAAGAAGGGGTTAGTATAAAACTCAATAGGTTTTCCCCAATAACTTCCCTACTCATGCTACTAGGATAGAAGAGTTAGCCACATTTATATTAAAATATTTATATAAAACATTTTCTCAAAATAAGTTTATAACTAAATATAAACAAGTTTCCAAAACCATTCATAAATAGCAATTGAAAAAAAATACAGCATGTTATTTTTCCAGAAAAATAACCAAACAATATTAAGAACCATTTCACAAACATTCCTTTTTGTCATACCCAACCATTTCTACAAACCCATGCAACCAACCATGTGTGCTACCTAGAATAGGGGAGAATCCCTAATCCTTATCCATCCCAACCATGATGTGGGAGACTCCATACCCATATCCAACCCAAATGCACATTAATGCTTGACAGGGGATATCCTTAACCCTTATCCATCCCAACACTGATAGGGGATACCCCTAACCCTTATTCTCCCCGAATGCAATATGAAGGTTTCACGGGGGGTATCCCTAACCCTTTTTTATCCCAACACTAATTTGGGAGACTCCTAACCATTATCTGTCCCACATGCCTGTGAACACACAAATCCATAATGTCAAAAACCATGTGTGTTTAAGAAATTCAAACCATTTCAATGCTTAACCAATTCAATTACAAATCATTTCAATAAAAATATGTTTTTACTGAAATCCACATCCATCAACGTCATTTCAATCTCAAACCATTTCAATAAAACACCATTTTTATTAAAAACCCATTTTTCATCAAACCATGTACAATTTCAGCAAATCAAAAATTTAAAATCAACATTTTAAATTCAACAACCCAAATCACATTTCACAACAATATACAAAGATTTCACAATCTCATAATAACCATAAATCATCACTAAAGAAGATTTATTATATGATTTTCACAACAAAATACATTCAAATAAAACATTTTTTATCTAAGCCAATCAATTCTAGAAATAGTAGTTGAGAGTGAACCCTCCTACCTCAATGGTTTTGAGGAAAACCACAATGGTCGAAGAACACTCAAGAAACCCAGATTGATTCTCCAAAAACCCGCCTTAGATCTCTTCTCCTAGCAAGATAAAGATCAAATATCATCATATTTGGTATCTACACATATAGATCTACTCATAACGGGCATATATCTTTGATTACAAGAGAGGTGGATAAGTAGATCTATGTTGATCTATGAAACTGATCTAGAACAAAGAACAATAGTCACATACCTCAAGAATCCGGCTTCGATTCGCCAAGAGAAGCCTTCATATTGCCTCCGGAATAATGGGAGAATGCACTTGGACCTTAGGAGAAGAAAAATCCCAAGTTAGGGTGGCATAAGAGATTAAATGAGGCACTTAGAGGAAAAACTGAGTGACATCATCTTTTATAGGATCTCATTTAAGTGGGTGCATGGTTAGTTCGCACGGTTTGACAAACTGTGTGATAATTGTGCTTAGATACTTACTCAACTACCCATCTTACACAGTTTGGACACATGGTTAGAAAACCATTGTGATGCCCGTGCGGAAGCTACTTCATCCAAGACCAACTACGCACGGTTTGGCTGCACGATTTAGACAAACTGTGCGCCACCTATGTGACTTCCCCTTTTTCCACAAAGCATCACTCCATGTTCTACCGACTCTCCCATTCATCACCCTTAACATTAAAACCACTAAAAACATCAATAAATGGTTACATACCAAAAACCGAGCATACTACATTCTCCCCACCATTGGTCATTCCATCCTTGGAATGTAGAAAGACTTCAGCCAGCTAAAAGAGTTCCGACCACTGATCTTTCATTTCCCATTCACGTTCCCAAATCTCTTCCTGAATCTGACCATGCCGCCATAAAACCCACACTAGACCGATGATTTTTCAATGAAATTCTTTTTCTTGCCTATACACAATCCGTACCGAGATATGTATCAATGAAGCATTTGACTCTAGGTCAATGTGATCCCATCTGATCACATGGTTAGGATCAGGGTGATACTTTTTCAAATAAGATACATGGAACAAATTATGCACCTAACTAAACCATGGTGGTAATTCCAACCGATATTCCACCTCTCCAACCAGTTCCTATATCTCAAAATGGACAATGCATCTAGGATATAACTTTCCCTACTTCACGAAATGACGATGTCCAAGCCTTGGAGAGATCCTCAAGTAGACATGATCACCCATAACGAACGACAATGGTCTTCGATGGTGATCTGCATATGATTTCTGACGACTCTAAGCTGTCTCCATTATCTTTCTAATCAACTGTATCTTCTCTATTATCTGTTGGACAACGCTTTTCCCGACTAGTGAAGTATCACCCATTTCAACCTAGCATATTGGAGAACGATAAGGAAGCTCGTACAATGCTTCAAACAGAGCCATGTGTATCAATGCTTGATAGCTATTATTTAATGAGAACTTCACTAAGGGTATATGTTCCTCCCATGAGCCACCAAAATCCATTACAAAATCCCTCAAAATATCGTCCAAGGTTTTTATTGTTCACTCAGATTTCCCATCCATTTGAGGATTATATGTCGTGGTCATAGTCCACTGAGTTCTGAGGGCTTGCTGTAATGATTTCCAGAAATGAGAATTGAACCTTGGATCTCTTTCTGAGACTATAGACACTAGTACACCATGCCTCTTTACCACTTATCAGATATATATTTTTGAAAGATGGTACACCATGTGAGTTTCTTGAATATGGATGAAATGGGCCGACGTGGTTAGACGATCTACTACCACCCAAATGGAATCGTGTTTCTAGACAATTCATGGAAGACCTGTAACAAACTCAATTTCTATCTTGTCTAATTTCCACAATGAGATATGTAATGATTTTAACATACCCTCTAGTCTCTAATGGTCTGCTTTAACCTACTAATAAGTTAACCACCGTGAGACGAACTCATCGACCTTCCTTTTCCTGACTCTCCACCAAAAATGTGCCATCAATGCCTTATACATCTTCTGTGTACCTGGGTGTGTAGCCTATCTTGAATGGTTATAATAATGAAGGAGTTATTCCTGAAAAACCATAAGTACAACCATCCGATCTCTAAAACCCAAAACTGAACCCCCATAATGTTTTCAGCCATCAATGGTCTCCCCCCCCCAATTTATTTTTGAACATACAACCAACCATTATGCATCAGATTTTTGTGCTTTATTGATCATCTTTACTGAATCAGGAACAAGTGTAGCTAAAAAGAAAACAGCAACATCACCTCGGTTTTCATATTCCACCTGCATGTCGGCTAAGATAGACATCAACTATCATGAATCTAATGCTTCTTTCGTTAACTGAACAGATAACTTTCTACTCAATGCATCTGCCACCAACTTCCTTTTTCCGGGTGTGTAGATCAAGTCAAAGTCAAACATCTGGAGATACTCCATCCACCTCCTTTGCCTCAAATTCAAATATCTCTGTGAGAAAATGTGTTTCGATCTTTTTTGATCCATAAACACAATAAATCTCTCACCAAAGAGATAATGCCTCCATGTTTTCAAATCATGGAAGAATACAGCCAACACCAAATCATGTGCTGTGTAATTTTTCTCATGAACCTTCAACTGCCTTGAGCCATAAGCAACCACATGGTATACTTGCATGAGAACACAACCCAACCCTTTTCCTGAAGCATCACAATACACCACAAACCACTTTCCTGATTCAGGAAAGATCAAGATGTGTGTTGATGTATGAAGAACCTTCTGTTCCTGGAAGGACTACTGAGATTCTTCTGTCCATTGGAATGGAGCATTCTTCTTTGTCAGAGCTGTCATTAGTGACACTAGTCGTGAGAAATCACACACAATGTGTTGGTAGTAACCAGCTAAACCAAGAAAACTTCATAACTCGAACACATTCTTCAGTGGTTACCAATAGATAATGGATTTTATCTTTTCAGGATCAACATAAACGCCTTTCTCAGAAATGACATATCTTAGGAAAAGTACTTCTTGTATCCAAAAATCACACTTTGATAATTTCGCATACAAAAGATCATATATCAAGATTTGTAACATTGTTTCCTTGTGCACCTTATGAACAACCATTGTTTTTGAATAGAACAAAATATCGTCCACAAACACCCCGACAAAAGAATCTAGACGTCGCTGAAATATGTGATTCATCAAATCCATGAAGACTGCTGGTGCATTTTTGAGACCAAAAGGCATGACTACATATTCATAGTGGCTATATATACTTCTGAATGTTGTCTTTAGAATATCCTCCTTCCGAACCCACAATTGGTGATATCCTGATCGCAACTCAATCATGGAGAACCACTGAACTACCCTTAATTGATTGAACAGATCATCAATGCGTGGAAGTGGATATCTATACTTTATCGCAACTTGGTTAATCTTATGATAATCAACACATAGTCAAAGAGTTCTATCTTCCTTCTTCACAAACAACACTAGTGATGCCCATGGAGAAGTACTTGGTCGAATGAAACCCTTTCCTTCCAGCTCCTCTAACTGCACTTTCAATTCCCAGAACTCTGTTGGTGTCATCCTATAAGACGTAAGGGAAATAGGAATGGTCCCTAAAAAGAGATCAATCATAAACTCCACTTAGCTTAAAGGTAGTGATCCTGATAAGTTATTGGGAAAGACATCAAGAAATTAATCCACAACAGATGGAAAACTATTTTCCTCAAACTCTTCCATTGATGCCAAATTCAACACTGTCAGTTTGTAAGAGATAGTTCCCACCATTGGTGCCAACAAGCTCTTTGCCTATTTGTTTACCATCCTCTCTATTCTAAAGAGATGGTCGATGTCGTCCTCAGTCTTGAAACTAACCATTCTCTTATAACGATCGATGTGAGCCTTAATCATTTCCAACCAATCCATACCCAGGATTACATCATAGACATCCATGTCCAACATCGAGATGTCCCATTTTAACTCAGATCCATCAATAGTTATAACACATGCTCTACACACAAAGGCTTGTCCTTCTCTTTCACAAAGTGAAGTTTTTAGTTTCAAAACCGAAGGAATCATTTCCAGTTTTAAACATAGAAATTCAACATCACTAGAATCAATTAAGGAATCTGATGCACTAGTATCAAAGAGAACATGCACAAGGGTAAAATTCAAAATTATTGTACCTCTCACCGTAGATTTTCCATCTTGATTATCAACCATCATCAGCTCAGCTCCATACAATTGCTTCATCGCTACACTATTTTCCTTGTTTCCTTGCTGATATTTCCTTGGTTGAGGATTCATGGTATTTTGTGATTCACCATGGATAGCTCTGTTATACTGGCTTGACTAATTCTGTTTTCCATGTCCTGTCGAAGCATATGATGCTTGCGACGCCTGAGTAGTGTCACGTGCCCTCAACCTTGGTGCATTCCTACAATAGCATTATAGATTCCACATGTACTTGCAATTGTGAAATTCTCTAGGTTGCGTCGTATAATCTAACCTTTTGTGGTCAAGCGAACCACATTAAAAATTTCCTTCTTTCCTCTGTGGTCATGGAAGAAGGTTCACTAATCCCGCCATATGGTTCTGATTTTCACTCGCACCATGGAAATAGGTATCCCTTTTCATCTTGTTCCCAATGGTTGAGTTCCAACTGTTTCTGTAGGTATTATCATTCCTACTCCTATAGATCCTAGGATATCACGTTCAGAAAAGTTGCTCTATTAACCATCTCTATATAATCCATAACACAGAGCACTGAAATCATTGATCAAATCTCCTGCCTTAGCCCCGATTCGAAGAAGAGTGCCTTCAACAAATCACTTTCCACAACCTCTTGTGCAAAACGGAAAAAATTCGTGAATTTTGCCACATACTCTGTGACAGAGATACTCTCTTGTTTTAGGCTGAAGATGTCCATCATTTTCTAGATCTTGAACGTCTGAGGATAGAATTGTTTGTTGAACAATTCTTCAAAATCCTCCCATGTAAGGCCTTCATCCAATTTAGCATGCACCGCTAAATCTCACCATTGACGAGAACGATCCTAAAGCATATACGTCACCAACTTGACCATGAGATTTGATGGTGGGATGATGAAATCGAAGATACAATTAATCCTACTTAGCCACACCTCCTCCATTTTGGGTTCTGCATCACCCTAAAAGTTTTGTGGATTCTGGTTCATAAACTAGATGGTAGGATCCATATGCCTTGGTACATTTCTCAGGCTCCCCATATCCATAGCATGAAAATCCTAGAAAATACTCTGAACCATCTCTGGGTTCCCACATGGTTCTAGAGAAACCGCATTTTCCGCAACCTCTTCGGGTTGGTTTTGACGATGCCTACTGGGTACCATTATCTAAACCAACAACAAACTCTGTCAATCTCACTCTCTAGAAACAAATGGATTAGCATTAAAATTCTATCAAATCATCTATCACAACATTGTTTCTCCAAAAACAACTTTTTTCTATGTTCAACCATTTTTTAAAACATTCAACATAATTTTTAAAAATCAACCCATTTTCAAAATATACAAAATACCCTGTTTTCAAAATCTATCACTTGAATAAAATTTCTGTATTTTTTAAAAAAACCAACTTGCACAAAATCATTACTCATTCCTCACAATGAGACATGCAATTCTAGTGGGATGTCATTTATCTACAATGCATGTCATGCTCCTCTCATTGCATAAACCCATGACATTGAGATTTCAAATATTCTAAAAGTGCATCCAAAACACTAATGTACCCAACACCCTGGTAACTTGAAGTTCAGCATAAACAGGTTAGATGCGTCTTTTTATCATATACATTTTAAGTTCCAACAATCCTAATCCTATCTAATATTTTGACCCAAGTAATAGACAAGAATGAATTTCAAATCAATGAATAAGAACATCGAAGACCACTTGTTCAGCAAGGACTGAACAAGATGACACCATTTGTAAGGACCCGCCAATTCTCATTGGATTGAGAGTACCACGACTCATTACTAGGCCTTAAGCGATATCCCTAAGGTGGTAAATGCTGAAAATAAATGCTGAAAGGTTTCAAGTACAAGTGGGGGATGATTTACCCTTTAAGAAATAAACCCATAAACAAACCATAACCAAAAAATCATTATTTGATTCATGAACAAGTGAAAGACCAACAAACAACTTCATTTATATCAAACCACATCAAAGTACAAAACAGTAGAAGAACAAACTAAGAATTAAAGTACATAATGGATTAATAACTCAAGACTCTCAAAAAAACACTACAACTCCATGCTCCATAAGCTCCAGGCTCCACAACATCTCCCAAGCATCACCACAAGCCACTAGCAACAAGATGCTTTAACTTTACCTATGTCCGGGAATAAGACATCTACAAAAGCACCAACGTTCCAAAGATGGGGTGAGTATAAAGCTCAGTAGTTTCTCGGCAATTACTTCCCTACTCATTCCACTAGGATAGAAGAGTTAGCCACATTTATATAAAAACAGTTATAAAAAACATTTTCTCAAAAGCAGTTTATAAATAAATCTAAACTTTCTTCCAAAACCATTCATAACCTAAGGCATTCCAGGAGCATTTGAAACCAATTTTCCAGCAAGTTATTTTTCCATTAAAATAACCAAACAAGGTTAATAACAATTTCACATACATTACTTTTTTGGCATACCCAACCATTTACACAAACCCATGAAACCAACCATGCATGCTACCTGGAAGAGGGGATAAGCCCTAACCCTTATTCATCCCAAACATGATGGGGGAGACTCATTACCCTTATCCAACCCAAATTCACATGAATGCTTGATGGGGGAGAGCCCTAACACTTATCCATCCCAACACTGATGGGGGATACCCCTAACCCTTATCCGTCTCGAATGCAATATGATTGTTTGGCAGGGGAGAGTCCTAACCCTTTTACATTCCAACACTGATGGGGGAGACTCCTAACCCTTATCTGGCCCACATGCCCATGAACACACCCAACCATCATGTCAAAAACCAAGTGTCTTCAACCAATTCAAACCTTTTCACTTCTTAACCATTTAAATTCAAAATAATTTCAATAAAACTCCATTTTTATTAAATACCAAATCCATCAACATCATTTCAATCTCAAACCATTTCGATTAAACACCATTTTTATTGAAAACCCATTTTTCATCAAACCATCTAAAATTTCTAAAAAATCATTATTTTAAATCATTATTTTAAATTCAACAAGACAAATAACTTTTCACAACAATTCCCCAAGATTTCAAAATCTCATCAAAACCATAAATCATCACTAAAGAATATATATTCTATGATTTTCACAATCAAATCCATTCAAAAAACCAATTTTAATATAAGAAAATCAATTCTATGAAGAGGAGTTGAGAGTGAAGCTACCTACCTCAAAGGTTTTGACGAAAACCACAATAGTCAATGAACGCTCAAGAGACACATATCGATTCTCCAAAAACCCTCCTTAGATCTCTTATCCTAGCATAATTAAGACCAAATCTCCTCATATTTTTCATAAAAACCCTTAGATATACCCATAATGGGTGTAGATATAAGAAACCAGGAGAAGGGGAGAAGTAGATCTATGAAACCAAACAAGAATGGGGAAGAACAGTCACATACCACAAGAATTCGGCTTTGATTCGTAAAGAGAAGCCTTCAGATCGCCTTCAGAATGATGGGAGAACACTCTTTGACCATAGGAGAAGAATAATCCATATTTAGGACGGAATAAGATCTTAAATAAGGCACTTTGAGGAAAAAATGAGTGAGATCCACTTTTATAGGATCTCATTTAAGTAGCCACACAGTTAGTTAGCCCTGTTTGAAAAACCATGCGCTAACTGTGTGTCAGCTACTGCCTCGGCCACCCTACTCGTATGGTTTGGCCACACAGTTAGACAACCCATTCGCTGCTCGTGCGAAACCTACTGCCTCCAAGACCAACTACGCACGGTTTGGTACCACGGTTTAGACAAACCGTGCCACGCCCCTGTGACTTCCCCTTTTTCCACAAAATGTCATACCATGTTCTCCCGTCTCTTCCACTCATCACCCTTAACTTTAAAACCACTAAAAGCATTAGGAAATGGTTACATACCAGAAACCGGGGGTACTACATGATTCATCTTCAATAATAATATTCTTTGACTTTTTGTTATTTATAGACTTGACCCACATTTCTCTATAATTTTTTTCTCTTCATAGATGTATCCCTTATTATTTCATAAGTGATGAGAATTAAATTCAAGTCATCTAGAGATAAGTTTTTCAGGATCTCCGTCTTCCAATTAAGAAACTTTTACATCATGTTTATTGGGTTTAATTACCATGATCTTCTAAATAACTGTATAATTTTCCAACCTCTCACCAAGAAATATTATAATATTGAAATATTCATTCACCCTAGTAAATAAGTCCACAATATATTGGTATTCACCCATCTTAAAATATCCATAATTAAATATCCAGATCTGTAATTTTTCATTCTTCAGTTTTCTATTTCCTTCATGTATGTTTTTCAATATATCCCATATCTCTTTTGATGTCTCAAAACATTTCACCCTTAGGAATTCACTTTCAATGATCAATAATCAGAAAGTATTCTTATAGAATCCATTAATCTCATGATTATTCTATTATCATATAGAAGAGGCTATTTTTAACCAATAGATGGAAAAAGATTTATTGCAGCTTCAAACAAATCCAATCCAATATACATAAGATAAGGAAACATTATATATTTATAGATATGATAATTATTTTCCTCGAAAGCTGGAATAACTTTTTTGTACAATCAATTTTAATTCTCTGTAAACATCTCTTAAAAAATTCAACAAAGAATAAGTAAAGGAATCCTTTTCAACTAATACCAATTTAAAGTGTCCAGAAAGGACAATTATATCTCTAAGAGGGGTAGGGTTGGATTAGTGATACATTTTCTTTTATATTTCTTTGAAAATGAAAGTACCTTCGACTTTTGTTAAATATTTCATTCCCTACAAAGAAAAATTCAAAAACACCTCCATAGAAACCACGAAAATTTATAAGATTCACTATTCAATAAGAATAGATATATCGAAGGTATGGTTTGGAAATAATCCAATACTAGACAATCAACTAGAAAAAAATACTCTTATGTTGAATATAATGAGTAGGATATACCCTTATACTCATGTAACACTATGTAAACAATCCAATAGTGTGTGTTCTCCCTTTAACACTAATGATATAATACAATGTTTACGTGACAATACTTGTTACCTATGATTCTTTTTCAACTTCCACTAATGTAAACTATAGGAAACAAGTCTTCATTTGCTTACCCAAAAGCTGGTAAGAACAATAAATACTTTCATAAATAACAAAGACTGATTGCTAGTCTAATCAGCATAATTCGATTCATGCAATGTGATTTCTGAATATGATAAAATATATATATGTCTTAATATGATTGATACAATCACGAACTCATTCTTATTTAGTATATAAATCCAAATAAAAAAATCCCAATTCAATTATCTGGACTTATATAATGACCAGTTGAATGCGATGATAATCATAATATGATAAACAATTGAATACGATGATCATATGAATACATTGATATCTTGTCTCATCTCCTTCTACATCAATTTAGTAACACTTCTCCCAGAAATACTCAATCTGAAAATGTCACACCCCGACCGCAGATGCCCTTAATTTTTACTCCTTTCTTGGTCTCGGTTTAAAATTTTCAAAGATTATTTGTGTTGGCAGTTTCGCACTGGTGCGCGGTCACCGCATCCTTAGCGGTGACCGTGCGTTCGTCCCGGGTGACCGTGTGTTCACCTGGCATTTTAAATATTTAAATTTTTTATGTTGACATTTTTTTATTATTGAATTATTGTTATTATTTTTGATGTTATTCGTGTTGTATGTGTGTCTACATGCATGATTATATATGTGTATACATATATGTGTATATATATACATATATATCTGTTTATATGCACTTATACATAAGTATATACGTTTATATGTGAATATATATATATATGTTTATATATGTTTAGATATAGGTATATATGTCAATATACGTATACATATATATATATATATATATTTATATGTGTGTGCGCGTTTATTTTTAAATGATTTTAATATCCTAAATGTTTTGATTAAAAATAATTATTATTAAAATTAACTAATTATTATTATTATTATTTTTATTCTTATTATTCTTATTAATATTATTGTTATTATTATTATTATTATCATTAGTATTATGTTGTTATTATATGTATATATATATATTAAGTAAACCTAACCCTAAAGAGCCCCTTCCCCATAAACCCCTCTGCGCGCAGCCCCCCCCCCAACATGGTGGCCCTTCCTGCGCAGCAAGCCCCTCTGCCCTCACCCTCCCTGCTCCACTCCAGCATCCGGTGGCCTGCGCCCTCCCTACTCCACTCTAGCATCCGGAAGCCTACGCCCTCCACCACCCCCATGGCCTCGCGCGACCACCAGTGCCTATGGCTCACCGCGCCGATCCCGCTCTCGACCACCACCTTGCTCCGCTCAGGCATCCGGTGGCCCACTCCCCCTGCTTCGCTCTGCCGCGTCTGACCCCCCTGTCCCAGAGGCGACCTCCTGTCCGGCGGCGACCCACCCTATCTGGATACCTCCTATCCTACAGCGACCCCCCCCCCCCCCCCGTCTGGATGCAACCCCCCTGTCCGGTGACCTGTCCGGCAGACCTCCCCCTTCTGACGAGCCCCTGAAACGGTAGCTTTCCCCTCCATCCAGCCCGCTCCGGCCAGCCCACTTCCGGCCAGCCCGCCTCTGGCCACGCTGCACCCAACCTGCCCTACTCACCACACCCCTGTCGTGCTCGCCTCGACCCGTATTCCTTCCGTGTTGTCGACGTGTCATCTAGTTAGCCTCATGCAGCTTCGTCATGCCATCTAGCACCCTCACGACCTGCCGCACGTCTCATTCTTATTTGGGCGAGTGGCGAGCACCGCTGTTGAAAGCAATCAATTCGGGTTAACCTCGTTTTACCTTCTCTGATGTCGAGGTGTTTTTACGCTGTTTGTTCATTAGAGTTATTTTAATTTATCATTTATGTGTTTTTAATTGTTTTACATTTGTTACAGCCTGTTGGTAAGGTTATTCCATGATTCTGTGATCATCATCCTGCACGGGCTGGTGCACCCATTTGAGGCGTGACACATCATTGTGTCTGGATAGTAAGCCGAGGTGGGTTTTTGCATTCTTTATCTGTTTGATTTAGTACTTATGTGTTTTTAGTTTTTTTTTCTTTTGTTGCAGCTCGTTAGAGAGGTAATTTCACGTTACTGAAATTACTAGCTTCCATTTTCTTATGCGCAAGTGTGAGACGTGTCGCGTCATCGCAAACAAGCTACAATTCAAGGAAGGTCTCCCACTGCACTCACCATTAAATTTAGAAATTTATTTATTCATTGTCATTTCATTATTTTTCTGTAAATTTAAAGCAGTATTAGAAAAATTATTACCAGAATGGCGAGTTGCTGGATTTGAAATCTGTTTACTTCTTGCATCGCATTGAAAATATATTTCTTAGATAAATTTGTGTGGTTTTCTTGGGGTATTGTTGTACAGGTACTTTATAAAATATGCAAGTCATACTGAACTATGTTTTGAGATGGGTTTTGGTGTGTATAAGATGATGGGCATATCGTTTATGGAAAATGGTGTTTTCTTGAAAACTTGGATAGAGGAAATGTTGTTTGGCCTTTAAACTGGATTTTGGAATTTTCAGTGGTGGTTTGGTTTTCCTTAAATGGGTTTCTAAGTATGTTTTTCTGGTTTTCAACATGATGGAGTGTGTCATAACTTTTAGAAACACTTTGATATTAAATGGTTTAAATGTAAATGATATGGTGGCCTGGTTGGCACTTTATTGATTGTGAACTGACTACATATATATATACGTACTTATGGGGCATCTCTACAAGGGGACTTCCCTTCAAGAATTGTCATGTATTAGTGTCCGTGTAAGGGGTTGGAAAGTGCGGTGAGGTGAGTCACGCATGCGAGGGCCTCCCACTTACACAGTACTATTAAAACCACCATGGGTTCCTAGGCGTCTTTTAGAGAATCGAGTGATGGTTGCTAGCTAACCGTGATTAGATGGGTTAGTCCCCCCTTGTTAGGTAGGCCCTATGGGGAGTTCCATTGGTTGGCTGTTAGGGAGGCCAGTTGGTTATTGACTGTGGAGTACCATGCCAGAAAGTAGTCTGAACCTGAGTATGTCCAGGGGTTTTCTAGGGATGTTTTGGATCACCCATGGTTACTTGATGTTCCTTTGTTGTTTACTTTTAGTTGTTCTTCACAGATTATACCGTTATACTTTGTGAAAATTATTTTCAAATGAAGATGTGTTATTCTCTTTGTGTAAAATTTTAAAATTTAACACTTCTTCCTCTTTTAGAATTAATTTGGCACCAAGGAAAGGAATTGAACTTTTGAAAAAGAATAAGGGTAATGTCTTGTGTTTTTATCTTCAAGTGATACATTATGAAAGCTTACTTTTATACATTGTAGTTGAAACCTAGAATTTATAGATTCTTTATTTACTGGCAGTTCTTTGGGATTTGTTGTTGGGATCACCTAAAGAGTATTTTTTTTTACTCACGCCCATCTTTTACAATTTTAGTTGCAGGATCCTTGTGTTCAGGTTTTCCCATTTTGAGTCACTCAGTGATGGAGTGATGCTGGTTTTTAGTTGGGTGGTGACCGCAAGGTCATGTGGAGGATTGTTTGTCATGTAGATTTTTTTGTTAGTTTTGTCTTTTTTGTCTAGTTGTATTCTTTTATAGATCATGTTTGTTGGGATAAATCTTTCCCAACGATTAAATCTTGATGTCTAGCACTAGTTTCCATCCTAGGGGGATCGGGAAGGCCCCTCGGGACTTGTCGCGGACCAGCTCGGGTGACCGGTTCAGGGTCGACCCAGGCTGGTTCATGACAAAATGGTATTTTAGGAGGTTCTTGTTATTTGGGTTTTCTGGTAGGTGGAGATGAGGACAATTGGAATTCGAGTGGTAGGTGCGGGAAGGGCGTCGGGAACTCTTACTCGCACTGATCTTCGAGTTACCGGGGGTATTCTGGGAAATTGTGCATTTTGACCTAGTTTTTAATTGAGGAATGAAAAAGGAGGTGAGACAATGCAACATCACGATTTCACATGGTGTAGTGAACCATGTGGAATCCGATTACATGGTTTAAGTTCCTCCTATTTGTTGATGCTAACTCAAGGCATGGCTCACTACCCTGTCGTCGGGTTAAGCATAACTGCTAGTTCCTAATTCTAGTGATTCTTGTAAGCTGTACTATGTTTGGTTCTAGTTGGTGTGATCGTGTTTTTGAAAATTAAAGTTGAATTTTGAAATGGAAGTGTTTTCTTTAAAATGAGTTTAAATTGGTAAAGGGATTTTTGAAATTTAAAGTCTTCTGGTTTCAAAACTGGGTGTTTTCTTGGATTTGGTAGGGAAATGGTTTGGGTACACCCCTTGGTTTTCTTCATGAATGATTGCACGTGTGCATGTTTGTGTGAAATGTGCATGAGAGGCACTTGTTAGTGGATGACGTGAGTGGAATGGATGGACATGCATGCGACGATTCCTGAGATGTTTTGGGTGTTTATTTTAAACCAAAGGTTTGACCTTGTCATTCTAAAATGATTTTTGAAAGAGGAAAATGATTTTGGAAATTGGATTTTGTTTCATAAAGTGATTCTTGTGTTTTAAAGTAGTCTAGAAATGAAATGGTGATTTTTGAAAATTGGATTTTTATCATGCGAGCCAGTTGTGGGTATGCGATTGTCCTTTTGATTAATATTTTATTGGATTCTGATTTTTTGCTTTGTGTTTTTATGTTGTTCAGAGAATGTCGCCCAGAAAGATCCCTAAAGTTTCTAATGAGTCATGCCCAGTTTCCGGTCCTTCTCGGACGTTTCATATTCTTCATGGTGATCGAGGCCCGTTAGAAGCAGTAGAGTGGCTTGAAGAGGTGGAGAGTATCATTAGAATGTTGGGGAATCTCGAGAAAATTATGGTTTGTGCTGTCATGGGATTGTTTGAAGGTCCATCTCTGGACCAGTGGAAGGTGGTTGCCCCACCGTCAACACAAGTCAGAAAGACATGGGATTTCATTAAAACCGTTTTTGTCTAATGGTTTCTATCTGATGAAGTGAAGATGAAGAAAAAGGGAGACATCATGCATATTCAACAAAGTCAATGGACGGTGAAGGCATATGTTGACCATTTCAGGGATCTGATTTTCTTTTCTCCAGAGGTAGCATCGCATGAGCTCATGAAGGCCTCCCTTTTCACTGGGGGTCTTTGTGCAGAGATCAAGGAGCGGTTCCTCCCTTCTAAAGACCATCGTTTCGACAATATGGTGGAGGAAGCATTTTTAGCAGAGTTGGTTTCTGGAACACAGTTGGTTAGTACTCTAGAATCCCCGGTTGTTCGTAAGAGTTCCCCATTTGGCAAGTAAAATATGTCAGAGGAACCTGTTCCCAAGGAGTTTTCCCCTTTTTCCCTAGATTCCAATTTGTCAGATCATTCTGGTGTCTGCTATCAGTGCGGTCGTTTCGGGCATTTAAAGCCCTATTGTCCCAACCCTCCGAAGACGTGTCATCACTGCGGCTATCTGGGACATCTGGAGAAATTTTGCAGGAAGCATCGCTCGAAGAGGACGATGTGATTGGAGAATGTCAGTACCTGACTATGAGTCAGGAGAAGATTTAGCCATCAAATCCCTAACCCCATGTCTCGGGGTGAAGCTCACACATAGTCAAGAGTTACTAGGGGTGTAAAGCCTTGGTCCGGGTTTTGTGCTCCTTGTTGAAGGTGGAGCAATTATGAACTTTTCATATTTGTTTCTTTGTTATTAATGTTTTAACATCATTGTAAGTGCGTTGTTTTTCTATAAAGTAATGATGGACTTGTTCAATTATAATCCAAGAAATCTTGTTTGTGTGGGTGTGATCTTGCAAATAGTTTCTTTCTTAGAGGGTGTTAGAACGTTTTGTAGGTTGACCTCGGTTTATCTATGCTTGTCGGATGTGGTTATGATTTGTTGATTTCAATGGATCATGTTTCCGACTCGATGTCTGGTAAAGTATTTTTTATGTGGGTTTCTCCTAGTGTTGAAGGTCGTTGGCTTTGGTCGAGGATTCAATGTTTCAATGAAGGTGTTTTTTTCACTCATGTTATAATAGTTGGTTTAAATCGGTTGGGAGTTACTGCGTCAACCACCCCCCATTCCTAGGGATGTCTATTTAGACGGTTAATTTTCTTCACAAGTTGAGTTCTTGAGGTGGGGAGAACACGTTCGTGTTCTCCCCTCAACCTCAGACTTTAGTTTTCTCTTAAATTGTTCGGGTGTGACCTGTGTATGTGTTTATTAAAATCATTTCGAGATTCTCAATTCTCTCCGGTTCTTTTAGGGGCCTAGACTAGAATCTTGGTCGGCTTTTGGCTTGGTGACTTTTTTGGGGTAGAAAGTGTCTATGGTGGGGAGAATTGTCACACCCTGACCGCAGATGCGCTTAAATTTTACTCCTTTCTTGGTCCCGGTTTAAAATATTCAATTTTATTTGTGTTGGCGGTTTCATGCCGGTGCGCGGTCACCACATCATTAGCGGTGACCGTGCGTTCAGCCCGGGTGACCGTGTGTTCACCTGGAATTTTAAATATTAATTTTTTTATGTTGACATTTTATTATTATTTAATTATTATTATTATTTTGGAAGCTATTCATATTGTATGTGTGTCTGCATGTGTGTTTAGATATGTGTATACATATATGTGTATATATATACATATATATATGTTAATATGCACTTATATATAAGTATATACATTTATATGTGTATGTATATATATATATATATATATATATGTTTATATATGTTTGGATATAAGTATATATTTCAATATACGTATATATTTATATTTATATTTATATGTGTGTGTGCGTTTATTTTTAAATGATTTTAATATCCTAATTTTTTTGATTAAAAATAATTATCATTAATAATAACTAATTATTATTATTATTCTTATTATTCTTATTTTTATTCTTATTTTTATTCTTCTTATTATTAATCTTATTATTATTCTTGTTCTTATTATTATTATTTTTCTTCTTATTATTATTATTATTATGATTATTATTATTATTATTATCTTTAATATTATGTTGTTATTATATGTATATATATATATATATATATATATATATTAAGTAAACCTAACCCTAAAGAGACCCTCCCCCATACCCCCCTCTACGCGCAGCCCCCCCCCCCCCCAACGCGGCGGCCCTCCCTATGCAGCAAGCCCCTCTGCCCGCACCCTCCCTACTCCGATCCGGTGGCCAGCGGCCTGCACCCTCCTTCCTTCGCTCCGGCATCTGGCGGCCTGCGCCCTCCACTGCCCCCTAGCCTCACGCGACCACCGACGCCCGAAACTCGCCGCGCCAACCCCGCTCCTGACCGCCACCCTGCTCCGCTCCGGCGTCTGGCGGCCCGCTCCCCTCCTTCGCTCCACCGCATCCATCCCCCTGTCTCGGTGGCGACGTCCTGTCTGGTGGCGACCCCCCTGTTTGGCGACCTCCTGTCGGGCGGCGACCCCCTCCCCCCCCCCCCCCCCCCGGTCCGGCGGTGACCCCCCTGTCCGACGACCCGTCTGACGGACCTCACCCTTCCGACAAGCCCCTACTAAAAGATGAAAAATGAACCTAAAAACCTATTACCTATACCCAAATCTAAAAATAATAAACCCTAAACCTCAAATTCTAAACCCTAACCTTGAAATCATATACCTAACCCCAAAAACCATACCATTAAAATCCTAAAACCTAGACACAAAACACTATATTTGACACCCTAATAGCTGAACTCTAAACCCTTTTAGCTTCCCCCTCCGTCCAGCCTGTTCCGGCCAGCCCGCTCCGGCCAGCCCACTTCCGGCCAGCCCGCCTCAGGCCGTGATGTACGCAACCTACCCTGGTTGCCACACCCCAATCGTGCTTTCCTCTACCCGTAGGACTTCCCTGGTGTTGACATGTCGTCCGGTCATCCTCGTGCAGCGTTGTCGCGCAGTCTAGTGCCCTCACGACCTGCCGCATGTCTAGTTCTTGTTTGGGCGAGCGGCGAGCACCGCTATTGAAAGCGGGAAATTTGGGTTAACCTCGTTTTACCTGCTCTGATGTCGAGGTGGTTTTACGATTTTTGTTCATTTTAGATATTTTAATTTAGTGTTTAGGTTTTTTTAATTGTTTTACTTTTTTTACAGCCTGTTGGTAAGGTTTTTCCATGATTCTGCGATCATCAGCTTGCACGGGCTGGTGTGCCCATTTGAGGCATGACACATCATTGTGTCTGGATAGCGAGCAGAGGTGGGTTTTTGTGTTGTTTATCTATTTTATTTAGTAATTATGTTTTTTTAGTTATTTTTGCTTTTGTTGCAGTGTGTTGGCAAGGTAATTTCGCATTACCGAAATTGATGGCTTGCGTTTTCTTATGCGCAAGTGTGAGATGTGTCGCATCATCACAAACAAGCTGCAATTCAAGGTAGGTCTCCCACTAAACTAACCTTTAAATTTATAAATTCATTTATTCCTTTACATTTCATTATTTTTCAGTAAATTTAAATCAGTATTAGAAAAATTATTATTAGAATGGAGACTTGCTGAATTTGAAAACTGTTTACTTCTTTCATCGCATTGATAATATATTTCTTGGATAAATTTGTGTGTTTTTCTTGTGATATTGTCATACAGGTACATTATGATTTGTGAAAGTTATATTGAACTGTGTTTTGAGATGGTTTTGGTGTGTATACAATTACGGGAAAATTGTTTATGGAAAATGGTGTTTTCTTGAAAACATGGATAGAGGAAATGTTGTTTGGCCTTTAAACTAGATTTTGGAATTTTCAGTGATGGTTTGGTTTTCCTTAAATGGGTTTCTAAGTATGTTTTTCTGGTTTTCAACATTATGGTGTGTGCCATATCTTTTGGAAACACTTTGATATTAAATGGTTCAAATGTAAATGATGTGGCCACCGAGTTGGCACTTTATTGATTTTGAACTGACTACATATATATATATATATAGGTACTTATGGGGCATCTCTACAGGGGGATATCTCTTGGAGGATTGTCAGGTAGCGGTGTCCTTGTAAGGGGTTGGCAAGTGCGGTGAGGTGAGTCACGCATGCGAGGGCCTCCCATTTACACAGTATTATTAAAACAAATGTGGGTTCTTGGGAGACTTTTAGAGAATCGAGTTATGGTTGTTGGCTAACCGTGATTATACAGGTCAGTCCCCCCTTGGTAGGTAGGCCTTGTGGGGTATGCCACTGGTTGGCTATTAGGGTAGCCTGTTGGTTATTGGCTATGGAGTACCATGCCGGTAGGTAGTCTGAACTCGAGTACGTCCAGGGGTTTTCTAGGGATGTTTAGGATCACCCATGGTTACTTGATGTTCCTTGCTTGTTTACTTTCAGTTTTTCATCATAGCTTATATCGTTATACTTTTTGAAAATGATTTTCAAATGAAGATGTGTTATTCTATTTATGTAAAATTTGAAAATGTAACACTTATTCCTCTTTTAGAATGAATTTGGATCCAATGAAAGGAATTCAACTTTTGAAAAAGAATAAGGGTAATGTCGCGTGTTTAGATCTTCAAGTGAAACAATATGAAAGCTTACTTTTATACATTGTACTTCAAACCTGGAATTTATAGATTTTTTATTTACTGGAAATGCTTTGGGATTTGTTGTTGGGATCACCTACTGAGTATTTTTTTTACTCACACCTATATTTTACAATTTCAGTTGCAGGTTCCGTGTGTTCAGGTTTTCCTAGTTTGAGTCACTCAGTGATAGAGCGATGCTAGTTTTTAGTAGGGTGGTGATCGTGAGGTCACATGGAGGATTTTTTTGTCATGTATTTTTTATTTTGTTGTTGTTAGTGTTGTCTGTTTTTTTAGTTGTTTTCGTTTACATATCATAGTTTGTTGGGCTAAATCATTCCCAACGATTAAAGCTTGATGCCTAGCACTAGTTTCCATCCTGGGGGGATTGGGATCGCCCCTCGGGACATGTCGCGGACCGGATCGGTTGACCAGTTCAGGGTCGACCCGAGCTGGTTTGTGATAGAAAACATCTTCTTATATCCCAAAATTTTTGTCCATCTATCACTTATCATGAACAGTCGGCTCATCTTCAATCAAACACAATGTACTTATATTCTTTTATAAGTGACTAAAAATTTCATTTGGTAGGAATCCTAAAAACTTTCTTGCTCAATGAAATTTCAATAAATTGCTTGAATTCTTTAATTTTGGGTATTTATTGACTTCCACCACACTTCTCAATTGTTTTAGATTCATCTTAATCCATCTTAGATATTTTATATACTCCAACTCTCCTCTGAGATTCCTTAAAAAAATATGATTTCAATTCCTATACTAATTTCCATGACTGATTTCTTTATTTTGATGCTTCATACCAGTTAAGGTAAATTTAGAAATAAACCTCATTCATCTTATTTTCATACCGCAATTTGATTTTTTTTCTCCACTTTTATTTTTTCATTAGGATCACTATGATGAATAGGTGTTAACTCCCATATGATGAACTTTAACCCAATTGATAAAATCATTTCAAAAAATATAAGACTTATTTTTTATCTACTGAATATAATAATCATCAACTTCATTATTCGAAGATTCATATTTTTGTGCTTTTGGTCTCACTCAAAACCCATACCATTTGTTTCTTAGATTTTTCACAAATCTCCCAAGACATTAAGATTAAATCTTTTCCTTTGATTACACATTCAACAATATAAAATGGATGAATGCATTGTTGATCAGTTTTTATAATTACATTTTTCATCAGATTCAATTCAGTACCCTTACCATCAGTTTTGTTTAAAACATTATTCATGAATATGATATTATACTGAATATGATGAACCGGTGTCATCATCTTCAACATTAGAAAATTCCTTCAATCAAAAACTTTTGAATGCATCATGAATTCCTTTATGAATATGAATAAAATTGAGGACAACCTTGACATAATCAGTCTTACCATTTAATGTGTTGTAACTTCCCATTCCACAATATCCTTCATTCCTTCCAAGACTGAATACAATTTACATAATTATTATCAGACAGAATAAAATCTCTAGAACCCTTTTATATTTCCATCTATATATGATCAATCTGAATATCATTGGAAAAATCTCTTTCACACCCCCATTCATTCATCAATTTTTTATTACATGGTTCTTCAGTACTTTTGATTTATGAGAACTTCAATATCAGCAGAGCATCATCACATTTAATTCATAGTCTTGTAGATTATAATTTCACACCATTACAATAAAACCATAAATATAAACATTAAGGTGAATCTGATGATAATTTACTACAATTATGATATATCCTTAATACTATTTTCCTTTTCAAGCATTTTGAGTCATAATCCTAAAATATGATGGTTGGTCCGATTTTAAAAAATTACAAATTGATATGATTTTTATTTTTTTATAAAATTAATTGAATAACAATAAATTACATAAAAACTATAACATTATTTTTTATCGTGGTCATAAAAGTCTATAACATGAATTAATTGCATCACATTGAGGAGGTGGAAGTTTGTACTTCCACAAATGATGTTGTTGTATTCCCAAAAAACAGAAAGCAAAAAAGATATGTTTAAAATAAAGATTATAGAAACATAAGAACATAACAACATCATACATATCATATATAACTATTTTTTCCTTTATAATTTCAACCATGTGGTGTTTTAAATTAAGAATCAACAATCATAATATTGTGAGGCGATAGTCCACCGTACACACGAATGGTAAATATGTTACCCATTAGACGAAATTGTGTGTAAGTGTAGTTTGAACCCTTATAATAAATACATCTCAATATATTGATGAAACATTTTTTCATACATAATAATGGAATAATAATATTTTAATTGGTGTATAAGTAAAAAAAATGATAGTGATTTTTTAATAATGTTACCTCTTTTTTATGTAACTCCTTTTGATTTATATGATAAAGACTTCCTGGGTTAGATTTTGTCCCAAAATAAGGCTTCTAGGATTAGGGGTGTGCTTATTGGATTATATTGGAGCATAGGTTGGGTTATAAAATGGGTTTGAGAGGTTTGAATAGGTGGGATGGGTGAGTGCCTTTTTATAGTGGAGGAGGAGTCACATTCTTATTAATTTTTAAAAGGTAATTCCATCCATGTTTTATTATGGGAAGAGGATCCAATAATGGTAAAAATTTTATAAAAGGGAATATATAGTCTAAATATGAATATAAAATGTATTTGGACATTTTTATTGGTCATTTTGGCCATTAAGATTAAGGTTTAGTGTTTTATAAAGCTAATTTTTCTCTTAATCGATTTAATTAATTTTAATCACCTTCACAAATATTTATTTTGATAAAAATAATTTAAAATAATTATAAGTTATAAATTATGATGATTAAAGATATGGAATGAATTTTTCCAATTAACAATCATATAATTGTCATAAATTAATTTAAATCTAATCCCACAGGCGGGAAAAGAAGGATGGTTTTTAAAGTAACATGGTCAACATATTTGTATGTATTTGTATAAATTTTAAAAACTGATAAAGATTCCAATGAACTAAATTGAATTAATTTATATAGAATTAATCTAATTAAAATATAAATCCAATAATAAATATAATTTATCCTTTTAAATACAATATATGAAAATGTATTTTTGAATTTAAATTCAATATTTTTATTATTCATCAAAAATAAATATTCAATGAAAAATAAAAAAAATATTAATCTAACCTAGTTTGGGTTTTTTTTATTTTAAAAAATAATTTTATTTGAAAATAAGTTTTTCAGAAAGTTCCAAAAATATGATTTAAAATAGGTTCACCATTAAAAGTTAGTAAAATAATCACTAGAAAAATATTCGTTTTTTTGTGTGAAGTTGGGTTGGTTCTTAACATATAAAAATAAAATATATTGGATGAATGTAAAAAAATTTGATTGGATATATAAAATAAATTTTTTAGTAGTTTTAATTAATTTTATTGATTAATACAACAATCCATTGGGAGTATAAATATATTTCCTTTATATTTAATTGGTTTATATTTTCATTTATAATCAATTGGTATCCAATGAATTTATATTACATTTCAATAGACCTTATATTTTAATTATTAAGTTACTAATTTTCATAACTACTAGTTTAATGTCGAGGATATACTTTTTTATATTAAATAATAATCTTTTAACAATATCTTCTTGTTCGGTAAAACTCAGTCTTGCATGTAATGCAAGCTGTTGAAGAAACTACTTATTGTGTGTGATACAAGCTAACTCAATATCATGTGAATTGAATGATATATCATATATTGATTTTTTTAAAATATTAAATATATTTTAAAGTATTGAGATGTCATATTTTCATACACACATTGTGTTGTGTTTCATACACACTATCGAATAAAATTTTCTTACATTATAATTTCCAGACGTCACAATACAAACATAGTGGGGATCAATATCCATTAGAATAAAACCAAAAATGGGTGATGTTCCCAGGTAAGTGATAATGTATCACTAATAAGGTTGGGAGGGGGACAATTCAATGGTATTATTTATGATCCATTTCTTCGATGTTAAATTATTTGACCGATTAAATTCTTGATCCACTATATTTTACATCTCACTCTATCCTATATGGAAGAAAAATAAATAAATACTAGGAAAATATGGATATTTTAAAATATTTACCTCTAAAATAGTGTCTAATACTATATATGTTCTAGCTGAGTTTGAGAAACATATTTTGTCAATAATCATTAACTGATTATAATATATGGATAGAATACATCATTCACTTCGGGGAATCTATCGAAGTGATTTCTAGAGAATGGAAGAATAAACCCTTGAGTATTTTGAATAAAAGAAACTATCACCTAATAGATATTTATAATGGTTCTAACTAGTTGATTATTTTGTTCCTCTAAAACCATGAATAAGATCTTCAATTGAAATTCATGATGTCACAAAATCACTATATAAGATATTTTTCGTTAAACTCAAGGACATCAACTATTAGGGGATGATCAACTGAATTTAATTCATGTCAAAATCCATAAAATTTAATATGGATTAAAATATTCATGGAAACATTCAAAAATATATTTTATTCTACATAGTGAAAAAAAGACATCTGTTGATTAACACTTTAATCCACTTTCCTCGATGCAGATGAAAACTAGTAGAAATAGGTTCTCCTCATTCAGTCTCATAGTATCATTATACGCTTTATTGAAAATTTATATTTTATTCAATTAATCAAATTAATATTTTTTACATAATTTTAATATGGAAAACTCACCTTTAATTTTAAAATAATTAATCTCCATTGTAAAATTCATTAAAATCTCTCCCAATAGAATATCTAGTTTTGATCTTAAATATTGATTTCAAAAATTCTATTTGAAATCTCAGAATGGTCATGTGAAGATTATATTGATTTTATCTCATTAAATTATAATTTTTAATCAACATTAGTCATGTTATAATCCTTCAACGTCATGATATTCTTTCTTTAAATATTAAAAAAAATATTTTGACTTAATTAGCCATCTATAAATATTCTCATATCTATTAAGATAATATTCATCAATTGGTATCTATTTACCCTTTTGATTTTCTTCAAATTTCTATCATATATTTAGAAGAGATTCTTGTTACCCTTACTTTTCTCCCAGAAACAAAAATTTACCATTATGTATTTGATGAAAATCCATTAAATATATAGAAAAATATTCATGTCATCATTTTATATCCTCCTGTAAACTCTTCCATATGAATATCATATTTCAATCAACTGTTGCATATCATAATGCGACATTAGTAATTTGTTAAATGTAATTATTTCATTTGATGAACTTTACTTATCCCCTGAAAACATTAATAACCATTATTTATCAATCAATTTACATTGATATATCCTAGCATGAATCTTTGATTTTACAGGACTAGTCTGTAGCATTTGAAAAATCTTTATGTATGAAGAGTAATTTCAGAGGATCTCTTTTGTAAATAGTATAGATTCAAGAATACACATACATAATTCATTTACTTCAAATACCACAACATTAACCCTTTTTTATAATTTCAATTTTACTTTTATTTATCCATTAAAAATATAGATAACTCTTATAAATATATTACTTCTCTAAATTTCCCAAAAAAAACATTAATCAATAATACATATCTAGATAAAATCTACTCAAAACAACCTAATCCACTAAAATCCATCAACAAACATGATCAATAATATCTAATAACATATAATCACTAAAAAAATAAATACAATACACTATCATTAAATCCATGGGTTCTGTAATTGGAATGTTTCCTTGAATAATTACATTAGTAAGACTGTTCACACCCTTAAATGGGGGTTTAACTTAATGATGCCTAAGAGGCATGTTTTCTCAAAATGTATTATCCATTTACTACATTGTATTATATTTATTACTAGACTATTTTTTCTTATTAATGTTATCCCAAATGGTAAATTTTGATTCTCTCATGGATTTAGATAGGGTGACCCACATCCAAGATTAATATTATGGATATTTGTGGAAATATATGTTTTATCATGGTTATCAATGAATGTTTTATTTCACCTATTAAGGTTTCCAAGAACATTTATTTCCAAACTCACCACATTTATGTTTGTGAAATTATTATTCTATATGGGGAAATGATCCTCTTTTAGAAGTCAATGACATTCTTAATTACAATGAAAGGGTTTTTTTCATGATATTAACTATAGTAAGTTAATCATCATATTTTGAAATGGATTCTCTTTGTTAAAAAATGATAAAATCAACTAACATATAAATGTTAAGAAATGATCATTTCCCTTAAATAACCTTGGAGTACCAATTTTTTAATTAATATTCAATTACTCATATATATATATGGTATTACCTCTAATATATCTAACCAACATTCTATTTGGAAAGTTAAATCAAAATATCATGTAGCGAGAGATTTTATCATTAAATAAGTCATCACCTCTCAATTTTTATGCGCATATTCAATCTACAAATGTCCTAGAACATTCATTAAGAAGATAAAATCCCAAATTAGTATTTGTTATTGAGGCATGTAGTACCAATTTAATAAATTAAACTAGACTCTAATTATAGTTGATGTTGAATAAGAAAATGATAATAGAGATGGAAAAAGAACACTCAAGAGGATCATTTTATTGTCACCCAAGCCACAAATAAACAGTACCACAATATTCCACTCTACCCCTATCTCTCACACTTATAATTCCACTTATAAAAAGTCCCACCTATATTTGGGCATAAAATATTTCTAAATATAATTAACTAAAAATATTACCCTCTATATAATAGAATAAAAATAATCTATATGCAGTGGCGCTTCTACACTCACTCGAGTATCCATCAGTTTCCACAACATGAAAGAAGTATTTTCATCAAGACTAGATGAAGGGAATTTCCCCATCTTATTCTTGGATTGATTACTTGTCCCATGAACCTTTTCCATATTCAAAATTATATTCACACTCTCCCAATAGTAGGACTCATAGGATAGTATCTAAAAACCGATTAATGGGATATAGGGTATTCCACACCTAAAACATAAGACCTTTATCTATTTTCCTCTCATTATTTGTTCATCAGGTGTGAAAACCACACACACTATGGGGGGATTAAGTTGTGGCCACTTATTGAATTTCATTTTGGGTGTCCTCTCTATATCTGACTGGTTGGATAATGGTCATGTTTTTTTAGTTATTACCTAAAAAATCTTATGTATTACATGGTTCGAACCTCACATATCCTATTAAATTTCCATTTCCAAAATATTTGGAACTATGTTCCATATCCTCCCCAGTAGGTGAACATTATATTATATATTAATCATATAGAATGAATATAATTAAATATGTGGTGAATGTAGACCCAACCTTTAATTTCATCATGTAATCCATGTAAGAAATAACTGGCATATCTTGAATCAGGTTTATAGGGGTATAATTGATGAAAAATACTCATGTTTTTCATGATACTCATAAACTAATCCCCTTCTACTTAAGGTATTTGAGTTCTACATATGGGTTTTGAATTTATAATCTACTAAAACATTCCATTTACTCCTCTTTAGACACTATCCACATTAAATCATTGTGCATCTCATATAGAATGGTATACAATTTAATAGTCACACCATGAATATTTAGTTATGCTAGTAGTACCATTATTTTTTGGGGTCTGTTTGACGAAGGATAAGCGTTTGTTCTGGGAAATCCATCCACATGGTTGAACACCCTTGAATATATGTTTCCCTACTTTATAGATAATAGTAGTGTAGTCAATGGTGATACTAGTTACTGGTGTGGCTTCAATTCCATTACAACCCTTCCCATCGAATGTGACAGGTGTGGAAGAATTGGCCACAAGAAAGATTGATGATAAAGAAGGCCTATTAAACAAAAGAAGCAATGATTTCTCAAATAAATTTATTAGTTTGGTTCATAAAATTAATTTCTCATCCAATTAATATCCCATGTTTTTTTTGATTCAATCATGGTCATTATATTATTAAAGAAGAATCATTATAGTACTCATATGAATTTGTTGAGGGTGATATGTTGGTTTTGGGGATTGGTCTCTATATCATTGATTCTAGAGGTGAAAATGAATATGAGAAGATAAAAGATTATTTGAGCTGATATCCTTCAGTGAAAACCCCCTAAGATGTGATCTAGTAGTTGACACCTTTTCTTAAAAATTTAAGATGGACACATCCCCATGGAATGACAACTGTAATTATGAACATAATTAGATCAAGAGGATATTAGGAATAGAGAGTTAACAAAAAATACTAGAAAAATTGATAGATACCCAGAATAACAGTTGTATAATTTAAAGAAACTGTACTGGAATTATAGAAGATGTTGATGATGAAGAAAATAAGAGAGAGGAAGAATTGAAACTCAATAAGCTCCTTACACACTCTCTTAATCCTCAACCAAAAAACGTCACAATGTTCCTCTCTAACCAGTCACTCACACCCTTTCTTCAACTTAAAATGAAACACCAATTCATGTTGGCCTATAATCTTCCTTCTTTTAGTAGACAAACAATTTACATCTCTCTATAATATAATAAAAAACCCCACAATAGTCATGCATCTACCCATTCATGGTTATCAATATAATTTTATTTACTATGGGAATATTCATTAAATAAAACATAAAACTATTTTAGAGAAATATTATACTCAACCACTTGACATTGGTGAAATTGGTGTTTAAAATATTAATATTTTCAACTCTTTCCTCATCTCAAATTAATCCTAGATTCTATAATACATTGAAAATGATTCAAATGTATTTTGTATATATAGATTCATTTATAGATTATAGAGGAATAATGGAATTTTCATTATTTTCTCAGTCTGGATGACCATCCAAAAAATATTATATGACTTAATGACTTGATTGAAATGGTTTACATATCAGAACTATTATATTAATTCCTGGGATATTAGACATATTGATGTTCGTATCATTTAAATGTTATTGTTCAATAAATAATAATAAAAAATATTATATATTATACATTAACCTGAATTGTTGAGTGTACTTATTATTTTTTTGTTGATGTTATTTTTAACATGTGAAACTATACATTTTTTTAGTTTGTTAAAAATTTCACATACCATGGTTACTCATGTTATCTCATAGTAAATATTCTATAATGATTTTTATGTGTCTACCAAGAATAAATGGAAAGATAGATAAATGATTATATATGATCTATGTTCATGTTGCTTAGGCCATGGTGATTTTGAGATTGTGGTTCCAAAGGATTCTTATTAATAATAAGTTATTTGTAACTAGTCTTCATGTTCTCAAAATGTGTTTAATTTCTATGAATTTTTTGAATGTAAAGTTATATTTATTATTTACCTGATATTTTATTAATTTAATATGGTAATTCATCAATTATTTATTTTAATGCTACATGATAAATGAAAATGGTCTCTGTGATCTTATAAACATACTAGTTGTGAACCTCTATAGTGACCAAACAAAAAAAATGATGATTTATATTGTTACTATATTTTATTATATTTGGTAATCAATGGATTTATTATAATTTAATGCCAATAATGTTTCTCCTAAAATAATTATTTATCTTATTCGTAAGGAAATAAAATTTTCACTAAGATGTTAAAATGGATGCATGATGAATTTTATGAAAGATTTATAGATATTTTTTTCTCTTAGAATTTGAGAAAATCTATGGTTACCTAGTTATTGAAAATATTTGTGTTAAATTACTCTAATTCCATATTATCTTAGAGTAAATATTGATAGAGAGATTGAAGGTGATCTAGGTAGTGATGGTTAAGTAGGTATATTTCACAACAACATATGCTTCATTAAATTTTTATTTTCATGATCATAGTATTATATCAGCACAAGAAGCTAATCTATAATCCATTATCAATTCCATGAGGTATGCCCAAAAAATTTTGGAATTATTTTAGGATTGGAATTAAATCTATAATTATTATTTATATTATCAAAAGTACCTCAAAATTATTTACATGGATAATTTATTATGAATGGATGGAAATATTGAAGGGTATAAATAACATCATCTTGAGTACATCACACAAACACACGGGACACATAGATATATATATCATAAAGGAATACCATTGAAACTAAATTTATTTGGAAACGGGTTATTTTATGGTCGTTTAAGAATTATGATGATTTTCATCATTTCCACTCATAATATGTTTGATTCAAGACATACAATCAAATTTTTAATAACTCCTTACAAAATACCTAATATTCCCTATTAATTTAAATATTTTTTTGGTATGGTAATATTTTTTATTACCCATGCCCCATTTGATTAATTATAATTTATTATATTAATATTATGAAAATGGTATTATTTTTAAAAAAATAATAAATATATTATGATAAAATATTATAATATTAATAATATTACAATATTATGATGATGATGATGATGATAAAGATCTAGCATGTTGGATGGTACATAATATTCTATTCCAAGAATTCTTTGTTTTTAAAGAATTTAATTTCCTACATAGAGATTTTAATTTCCCTGCTTTATATATTTGGACAATTATAGTGTCTAATTTAGAATGGGTGGGTGAAGTTATGTCCTGAACCATCTCAGTGAGGTCTACACCAGAACTCCCCAAGCACACCTACAATAGGTCAGTGGATGGTGACTAGTAATGAGTGGAATATCATTAACACGGGAGGAATTTCCTATGTACCTCTACACACACACACACTAATGTCTCCAATCACACACATACTGAAATGTAAAAACCAATGTGGAACAAAATGAATGCATACAACTAATTTCAACCAATAGAGTACAAAATAATTTAATGTGTGGAAAAGTAACTGGGTCATAATAGAAGCCCACCAAAAGAAAGAGTATGTAAACTATAAAGTACAACATTTAATAAAGAAAAGTATTGGGATTGCTTCTCTATGTTGAAGGAACACCGTGGCCTATAGAGAATCTCAAAATGATCAGTCTTGTCTTGGTCTTCCCTAGACTTCATCAAATGACAGCTCGTCTTCACAAGACATGACATGTGAAGGAAAATCCCATGCATGGGTGAGTATAACAATACTTAGTAGGAGACCTTAAAAACCACAAAGTAATACACAAAGTAAATGTACAGTCATCTCTACACATTATGTTTCTATCGAACATATATTAATATATACATAAAGATATACTTGAAACTCAGACCCATAGTACATTGGTAATTTACAACAACTCGCATACCCTTTCTAGGGACTTACTCTAATGATTTTGAAAAGAACTCATGTGGGAGAACTCACTTTACGAGTATGACAGCTATGTTGAGGTTCTTTTGAAAAGTAATGTTTTCCTGGAACTTTCATGGGAGAGATAGATACACTAATATATATTATGAGAGAATTGATACACTTATTCAGGGTGAACATACTAAAAAGTGGGAAAATATCATGATACACGGATGTAAATCACTTCTAGGGCCTTGGCGTATACCATGACTCATCCGCATTACCCTACTATGTAGAGGATAAACATCCTATAATATTGGACACATAGATACCTGACTCTACATCGGGCTAAGAATGGATAGAAGAATTTTCTCTTGGCCTCTATAAGGGACTCCAACTCTATCCAAAAATTCATACTGAAGGGATCATACTCAAGTGAATGTTAAAAATACATGACCTTTAGGGGAACGATATAAGGGGAACTAACCCAAAGGAATATTTTCGAAGATACACTAGACAAGGAGATCAATCCATGTACAAGGAATTACATGACATGTAGAAGGGTCACACACTGTGTCCTCTGACCCCAGGCACTTCCAGTGTACAATGACCCATGTTAAAAAACATAATGTAATTTAGATAATCTATACAATTAGTGTAGAAGAGTAACACACTGTGACCTACATTCTAGGGACTCTCCATGTATGTTGGCCATGTTCTTGTACATGTATTCAACTCGTGTCTACTAACCCGTTTACTAGTACATGAGGCAACCCATGTAACCGGCATGGTCTAACAGTGTGGTGGAGTACATGTCTTTTACACCACTCTTTGTATGTTTATCATACTATATACACACAGATTTCAATGTAATTACTCACACACTAGGTAAAGCTATCACACGTTGTGTTCAACCTTTCTATCATTGAAACCCTGGTCGTTGTTGAGCTGACCCCACACACCATGTTCTTTGGGATACAAGACATGTTCTTTAGAATTTAAATAAATACTATTGGTCCTTCATGTGCCTCTATCGATCATCTGGTGTTCGTTTTGTAAATCTGTTATCATTGAAAACAAATATTTCTAGTCGTCCTGTCATGGAATCACTGAAATGGTAGGTTTTGGGCCTTCAATTGCCTCCAAAAACATTTTTCAACAATTCGAAGGAAGAATAGATAATGACTGATTTCTCCCAAACCATGTTGATTCATCTTCCATCTTCATTGTTACAACTCCACTTGGTCACCCTAATTTCATATCTACAAATTGGGATCATTTCACCAAAAAACGGGTGCACAATGATCATTGACTCATTATTTTGTAAATAATGTAAAGAATGTGTGGGGTTACATGGGAGAATAAATTCATCTAAAAAATGGAATGTACCCCATATATTGTTTGGTATGGCTTGATTCACTCCCATTATAAGGATTAATATAATGAAATCCAATATGAATCAATCCTACAAATCAAACCCTCCCGTAAGAACGATACTACCACATGTCATTCTGTTTGTTGGTTGATCCATGTTCACTGTTTAAATCCAAGAATTGGGAAAACAAAATTAAAATAAAAACACATACCTCAATCATCATCAAAGTGTGGATTTTCTACCATCATCGTGGATATCCTTCGATCTTTCTACACAATGATCCAAGAGTTGATTATTCATCATTGTTCGTCAAGAAATATCCATGGTTGAATCCTATCTAATGATCAATATGTTTCTGGTGTGTTTTCCAAGTTTATAAGAACAACCATGGGATATAGTTAATTTAAAACCATAAAACATTTCATTGTGTTGTTAAACATTAAAAATAAAATAAATCATTTTTTATTTTATTTCCTTTAAAACGTCAAAAAATTAACTTTTGAATATTACCTACACCAGCCAAATTTATGCCTGACCTAAGGTAAATTTTATACTATGAACACAACGGTTCCCTCAGATATCTAATCTGGGAAACCATTTAGTTGTTTTTATACTTTTTCAGGAAAAACTCTTGTACAAACTATTTAATATATATAATATATTTCAAACATTTATTCTAGGTACACTAGACCTCGAAATTGAATGTCGTCACAAAGCATAGTCTCAAATTATTTCCATATAATAATTAAAAATAATACATGAAAAATCAATGAAATTAAATTCTCCCCGCCATAGGGATTTACATCCCCAAAAGGAAAAAACAAATGGCTACTAAAAAAGACGTGGGTGCTGTACAAAAATATGATCCTCCCACTGCCACGTGAAATTCTGGTTATTCTCATGCATTTACTAGACACAATCCAAATGAATATCTCCCATTATGGATCCTCTCCTACTGATCCTCGATCTCCAATAGGTATTCTATGAAGTTAGCCCCATAATTGAGGTGTAGCTCACCTCAATCAATGATGTGCAATGGATCATGCATGTACCTCCTCAACTACAACACGTGGAAGAAATTATGTATATGGTGAAACGGAAGTGGTATAACTAGGTGGTATTCCACTTTTCCAACTTTTTGTAATATCTGAAAAGAGCCGATAAACCTTAGAGGAAACTTTCTACCCCAGAAAAATCTCTGCAACCCTCATTGAGGAGAGACCTGAGGGAAGACATGGTCTCCCTCCTCGAACTCTAGAGGTCTCCATCGTCTATCATCATAAGATTTCTGCTAACTCTGTGCAGTCTTCAACCACTTCTAGATGATCTGAGCCTTCTCGGTGCTTGCTCGTACCAACTCTGGAACCATGAGTTCTGACACTCATTGGTCTGTCTGGAAAATCGGAGACTGTTTGGGTCACCCATATAAAGCCTCAAATAGTTCTATACCAATGGTGGAGTGGTATCTATTATTGTATGGAAACTCCACCAGTGGTAGGTGGGCCTCCCAATGGTGACAAAGTCCAAGATACAATCCCACAACATAGCCTCGAGAACATGGATGATTATCTCTATCTGACCTTCTGTTTAGTGATTGAATGTTGTGCTCAAGTATAACTAAGTCCCAAACACCTCCTATAATCCCTTACACTAAAAGGATGTGAAATGAGATTCAATATCCATTAATATAATTGATTGGATACCATAAAGATGAAGTATCTAACACACATAGAGGTTTCCCATGCCCCGTAATAAACATTGTTGCCTAACAGTTTGGATGGGGGCAGACTTGGTGATTTAGTCAACAATCACCCAGATGGAATCGAGTCCCCTAGAAATTTGTGGTTAACCCATTATGAAGTCCATTAATATTCCATCCCACTTCTATTATAGCACTTCTAGTTGGTGAGATAATCAAGCTGCGACTTGGTGCTCATCCTTCACATACTCACATGTAAGGCATCGAGAAACGAACTCTACTACTACCATCATCATTATCCTCCACCAGAACTAATGTCGGTGGTCTTGGTACATTTTCTCCACTCTAGGATATACCGTGAAAGGGTTTGAATGAGACTCCCTCAAAACCTCATCCCGAAACACCAAAGGTAGAACTGTGGATCCTCTGAATATGACGACGTGCTCGCTAACTTGAAAATATACATCAGGAGCATATCATGGGGACCAATGAGCATGAAAATCCTCATAGTTGACATATCCAAGCTATGCCACCATGAGTTGTTTCATGAGTGGAGGGGTAACAACCATCTATTAATGGTTAGCCGCATAATCTCCATTCACGAAGGATAACTATAGCAAGGTTAACTATTAAAATGCCTCACTTAGCAGTTGTGAAATTGATCTCTAATTGAGATCATTTGCAACTATGATTCTCTTCCCATGAGTATGGATGATCTAAAACTCAAAATCCTTGATGAAATATATCCATTTCCTCTACCTTATATTCAAATCCTTCTACGAGAATATGTAATTGGGGATCTTGTGGTCATATTAGTTGATAAACCACTCACCCATCAGGTAGTGCCACCACATCTACTATGTAAAGACAACCGCTCCAAACTCAAGATCATGGGTTGTGTAGTTCTAATCATGTTGCCTCACTTGGTGTGAACCATAAGAAATCACATTCTATCTCTCCATTAGAACACCACCAAGCTCGTTCCTAGATTCATCGCATAAAACATCATACTCAACACCCTCCTATGGAAATATCCTGATTGGGGAACTCTCCAAACTCTACCTAAACTACTGGAATGAATGTTGGAACATCTATGTCCATATTAAAGGTTGTCCCTTTCTGGTCAAAGCTATCACCTGGGTTGATATTTTGGAGAAGTTGGAAGTGAATCTCCGGTTATATGTTTCTATCCCAAGGAATCTCCACACATCTATCATGCATTTAGGTGGCTCTCATTATAACACTCCTCAGCCTTGTATGGGTCTACTGCTTTCCCATCTACTAAGATAACATGTCCTAAAAAGTGTAATCCCTCAATCTAGAATTTGTTATTCAAGATAATTTTAGATATATGGTTCTCTTAGAGTAAATCCAAGACCATTCTCAAGTGTCTCGTGTGCTACTCCTCTAATGCCGAGTACACAAGTAATTTATTGATAAACACTACTAAAAACCTATCCCTGAATAGCTAGACGATCTGGTTCATGAGTCCCATGAAGACTGTTAGGGTGTCATCATGCTGAAAGGCATAACCATGTAATCATAGTTACTATAGAGGCATCTAAAATCCTTCTTCAGCACATCCCTGTCTCATACATAATGATGATGATAAAATGATTAAAGGTCAACTTCAAGAATGGTCATTTTCCTCTCAACTGATCAAATAGGTTCTTGATCATTGGATGTGGATACTGGTTCTTCACCATTATTGGGATCAGGTATTGGTAATCCATATAAAAATCAAAATCATGTCTATCATCTTGGAAAAAAATTGGGGCCACCCATTGTGAAATACAAGGTCTTACGAAGCCCTACCTCTTAAAATCTTCCATCTTAACCCTAAGCTTCCGCAGCTCCATGGGAGCCATCTGATATGTTTGGGATGATATTGGTTCTATCCCAAGGTGTATGTTGATGCATAAGTTGATCTATCGAGGGGGAGGTAACCCTAGAACATATTCTGGGATGATGTCCTTGTACTCCGCCACTACTATTTGGAACTAAAAGCTCACAAAATATACTTATCTGAGGATTAGGCTAGTGATGTGCATCCTTGTCGTGAGGATGGTCAAGTTTACATTTATAAAGACCCAAAATATATCACAGTGGCTAACCTTAGGGTCGCTCTCAAGGAAGCAGTGTCGAGATACCTAGTGGTCATTCTGATAATCTTTATGTATTTTTAAATACTTTGAAAACATAAAAACACACTCCTACAGAAATACTAATCAGTGCTGAAGAGAATATAGGAGAGGGAAACAATGATGTAAAAGTGAAGAAACCTAGACACAGGAAACGCTACATGAAACAAGAAAAGACAGCAGACAAGCACAACACAAGACAGACAGATGAAACCAGGACAAGACAATTGTTAGAGTGAACATGGTCGGACCTAGGTTAATTCACCCTCTACTCTCTATCATAGATCAGTATAAGAGATTGATCAATAATTCTAAAATTCTCATAGTGCATGATCGATGTCTCGGATCACACACCATTCTCGCATAAAAATTAAATGCTCAAACATAGAATTTATTCCATGATCAGACATTCCCCCGAACTACAAGTGACTCACCCAAAAAAGTCATTTTAGATAGAATTTCTCACAATCCAGAATGATTCCACTAAGATCGTCACATCGCACAACCAATCGTGATTCTCATTTTGATAAATCAAGAATGGAATGGGGGGAAAAATTAAGCAAGAAAGTAGCCGATCGTTCTGTGCAAGATCTCACTCTCACTCAATATAACTTGTAGATGCGATCTACCAAGGCGAAAAAAAATGTGCTCAAATTAATGTGCTGATCTCTAGATCATGTCGGGTTTCTTAACCTGGATCTAACCTCACAAATTAGATCTCCATTTCTCGAGATTGAAGATCACAATATGAAGCGAGGATGGATAAACGGAACAAAAAAAACTGTAACAGAAATCACAATTCAATTAAAAAAACACACACACAAGTATTTACAGACACGATTGAAATTAAAACTAGAATAGAGCAACGAGGGTGAGGCGAAGAATAAGGAGGAGTTCACATCTCCATGTTAGAGATGATCTTCGTCCATGAGAAGTGGATGAATGGATGGTGAATCAAGATGGAGTCTCCTCCTCCTGATGTGGAATGGTGTCCCCCTCAGGATCTCTGCTCTGGCCCCCGCCCTTCGGCTCACTGAGAGGAGTTGCGCATCCTCTTATTTAGAGATGAAAAATAGAAAACTAAATTAACAGGCTGCAGATCCACGTGGTGCACTTCAACATTCTTGTCACCAGCTCACGAGTGAATTATCTATGAGTGCACCCAATTCCCCTACAACGAACTCGCTAATATTTTTTCACAATCCCACAAACTATTTCCCTTATCTCGCTTCTGCCAGTAGCTTCCCCCAGCACAAAGAAACGCACGTGAGTCAAATAACAAATAAAATGAAACTATTATATTATATATATTAAAACTACTACTTAAATAAAAAATCTTATTAATATATATGATACCTAATATTATTATTACTATTGTATATAAATATAATTTTGATATTTATTAATATTTTACTTATTATTAAAACAAAGTAATTAACATTATATATATATATATATAAGTATTATATTTTATGTATATTATATAGTGTATTATATATATAATGTATTATATATAATGATGTTATTATTATAATTAGTATAATATTAAAATAATATTAAATAAAAAATAAAAAAGCTGAATTGGTGGGGGGGGGGGGAATCTGGTTCGTGTGTCGGAGGCTTCAGGGACGGGGAAGGAGTGCGGTAGGGGTTTTAGGGTAGGGGAGGCGGCGGTGGTTCGAGTGAGTGGTGCGGCAGCTCCGGGGAGGTCCGGCCGAGAACGACGGTGAGGTCGTAGCGGAGCGATGCGAGTGGCAAGGATCATGGCGCGGGTTAGGATAGAGAGGAGGCAGATGATTGAAGCAGATGGGTGTCTCAACTCTATGCCCAGCGGCAAGGTCTAGAGGCTCAGATGGAGGGGGAATCTGCGCTGGGCTTGCCTCGGCTTGGAGAAGTGGTGCGGCTCAGATCTGCTAGTTCGGAAAGGATGGGATGCAATTGTGAGGGGGAATCATGGACAACACTTGGTTCGAGAAGCGCAAGGGTGAAGGTACATGTTCATGTTTGGGAATGCACATTTCGGGTGTGGATTTCAACAACGGGGGTAGCAGAGTGATCACCAGCGGCTTTGGGTGGTTGCGGGTCTTGCCGGGTAGAGGAGTGAGGCGCAATCCGAAGGGAAACACGACGGGAAGATGGAGGGGGGGTCCGATGCGGTGACTGGTTTGAGGTGCGGCGGAGGTCAGGGGTTTGTCTGGTGATTCCAGACTGGCGGCAGGGAGGATTCAACCAAGGTTTGTGAAGGTTTTAGATTTAGAGGTTTGGGGATTTCATGTCGGGTATTTAGATTCAAGAAATTTCAAAATTGGGTGGTTGTCCTATTTGTAACTGTGTTGTTTGAATTATTGCAGATATTTTTGTGAGAATTTTTCTGTTGTCAGTTTGGTGTGGATATGGCTGGTGTTGGGATGCTTTTAGGTGAAGATGGAGCAGAGGAGCGGAATGATGCCAGATTTTCTCTGGATGGAAGCAGTGAATAAGCTGGAGGGTGGTAGGGGATTACGATGAAACAGTCACCGTGAGTTTCAATCATGGTGAGACCGTGATGAAAGGGAGGTTGGGAGTACAATGACACCATGAGTGGGATGGTGAGACAACAAGGAGAAGACACACCATGAGTGTTTCTCACGGTCTCACCGCGTGGTATGGAAAACGGTGGCACTGTGATGTGTGTTCACGGTAGGTAGAAAGTAGTGGCACCGTTACTGAAACTGTGTGACGTGCTGCCATGAATACCTACAAAATAAAAATAACAGATTAAATAAATTAATAATTCAAATAAACCTACAATTAGATTAATAAATTAATAAATTAAATTAAAAAGAATGAAAAAATAAATAAATAAAACAATGTTAAAAAAGAAAATTAATAATACTTTATTTAAAAAAATGAATTTATTTGGGTTAAAAATTATAAACAAGTAATTGAAGAACCACTTAAAATATTTACAATAACTTGGTTAAATTATTTAACCAATAAGTTAACCAATGAATTAAGTAAATAATTAATCAATGAATAAAGATGTTAATTGAATAAAATTTGTAAGTTAAAATTAGTTAAAATATTAAAATAATAAAAAACTAAATTGTGTTATTTATTTACAATTTAAAGAATAAAGAATTAATTAATTTAATTAAAGAGTTAATAAACAAACTAGAATGAAAAATAGTAAAAATAAAAGAATAAATAAATAAAGGACTAATTCCCAAAACTAAATTAATATAATAATTATTTAAGAAGACACAAATGAATAATAAAAATAGCTTATTTAAACAAAAATTTATTATTTTACACAGCAAGTACAACAACCCAGCAATTACCAAATATTTACTAAAAACGATCATTTTGGTATAAAAAATTCAATAAAAATATAAAAAGTATGTGGCAAAGTGTGTGAAAACACTGCCACATCAAACTCCCCAACACTTAAAGTCTTGTTTGTCCTCAAACAAATACATGAAGTTGACTTTGAAACAGTAAGATGATTTGTGTGTTTCATCTCAAGAGGTGCATGGTTAATCTTTAATATCTAGATAGGAAGGACCAAACAATGAGTCAGGTTTTTCAAGGGTATTCAAAACCGATATCCAGTCCAGCTTCAAGAACTCACTGGAAGTCAAAATCCATAAAAATTCGTAAACTGTCATGTATGTCATGCCTCCTATGTGTTTTCATTAACTACCCTACTTCACCGTCCAATTCAAGTACTGATTCAAGGAGTGATGAAAGGTTAGATGAAATGGAACTCAAAACTTAAACAAGGGTACCATCCATTCTCACCTTCCTCCAGGTTCAATAAATTAAAGCCCATGAAATTGATCACTTTATTGATTCAACCGAAATGAAAATTATCCAAGTCAATTGCTCCCTTCTTCATCTAGGTTCAAAATTTCCCTCACCTTAATGAGTTCATTTTTGACAAAGGCACGTTATTTCACTTTTTCCCATCCATATTCCATGTGCATAGCACTTATTAAGATTGAAATTGGGTTTATTTATTCATATAAATGCACCCAAATTCACCTTGTCTCAGATACTCAACGTGGGATCCCATTTTCCCATTTTACTCCAGTTAAAAAGGACTAAATTAATAATCATTTGGATTGACTTCCTAAAGTGATTTAATATTATTTAATAAAAATGTGAGTCCCATGGGTTCTAGTGGGAACTTCTTGTTACTCTAAGTCATGATCCTTATTCCACAAGACCTATTTTGTCACACTCTCATCCTCTGTTCCTAAACCGAAAGGTTCATAGAGACAGTGAAAAATTTCACTCAGCAATCATTCATACTAAACAGTTTCTAACTAAGTGCCACTCTCAACAACTAGTGAGTATTTATCCACTAAATAGGACATAAATGAAGTACCAGTGAACCTCCAATGGCCATAAATTGATGAAAAAATTTGAGAAATTTTAACGGAATTTTGAACCACTATTTTGAAAAAAATTGACCATTTTTTAAACAAACTCGGGTTCAAGAAGGGGGAATTCGCATGACACTAGAATGACCCCTCTCCCCCACACTTAAAACACAACATTGTCCCCAATGTTGACTCTCGAGGTGGATGATAGTGAAATTTCAAAATAGATGGAAATTTTAGTTGAAAAAGGTTATGGAGGGGTATCAATGAAGTTAAATTTTTTATTTTCCACACAAAAAGTGAAAGAAAATAAAAACAAAAAAGAACAAAAACAGAAGAGCCCGACCCCACCAACCATTACTAGCAGCCACGTATACTCTATTCCTAAACCATTCATGCTTTGAATTTTTAATGAGAAGACAAAAGTTTTTATCAATGTACTTCAAATAATAGCATGATTAACAATAATGTGCACCAGCATCTCAATGAAATTGAAGGCAATGGGAGCAAGCAGGTTCTACAAATCAGCTCAACATAATTTGCAACTCTCTAGATACTAGCAGCTAAACACCCATGCAAGAAAACATAGTCATTTCTCAAAAATTAAGAGGAAGTCCCCCACACATAATTCACAGTGACACTCAATAAAAATGTGAATAGTGAAACAACTTGTAGACTTAAAACATTACTTCCCTGAATAGAAGCTTTAATTCACTTTGTTTTTCAATGTCTCCATTTAATTTCCTTGCGCGTGAACTCTAGATGCTCCAGTTGGGCACCTACATGATGAAACAAATTGACATTAGTTTTCTAGATTTAATGTTCAAATAAAAAAGCAGATCTAGAGTATAAGTTAGGGAGTGTTATCTATGATCTTCAGTGTACTATTCCTTTGGGACATGAATGATAGCCACATGGAATCTACGGCCAGTTTATTCTCGTAAGAAAACAACACGCAAAAATAAACTAAAGCAGGAAATGAAAAGGATAATTCTGGGATAACACCCTAGGGGGTGCTGTAGTTTGGCTGTCCACAGTTGGACAATCCTCAGATTAACCCCAGTCGGATGGGGGATTTGGCTTCTTGCTCAAGAACCACTAGATGTGACTCCTTCCAACTTCAGTGCTTTTCCATCATTGGCGTACCCCATGTGCAGCTTCAACCACATTCCCCTCCTTCGCAATGATGTACTTCATTTTTAATGGTGGAGGAAAAAAAGACAATATAGGAGTAATTCCCTATATCTGCTTGAGGTTGAGAGTGCACAATTTGTAATGTTGGAAAAAATGGATGTGACTTCTATTCTGGTTCATTCCAATAAATTATTTTATCTTGAGAAACATGGACTTTGTCAACATCCACTTGTAAACTTGTGCACATCTCCAAAAATTCTTTTTCAAAAATAACTCCCAAAATGGAAGTGTTATCCATGATTGGTAGTTCCATTAACTCTTCACCAGATTCAACCTCGACTTCCTCACTCTCTAGGAAATCACCAAGGTATATTGCATCTTCAATACCTACACAGGGAGAAACACAATTAAAATAAGCTTCAATGTAATCCAAGTTGAATAAAAATACATCTTCTTCCATAAAATTGTCAATTCCCTTTATCTGTGATGTCTGTTCCTCCTCGTGATAGAATAGTGATCCTGGGAGAGGGTCCGGTGCAAGAGCGAGGTAGTCAACCTCCTCCATCCTCTCTTCAAAACACACCATCTCACTTACTGAGTCTTCTAAAGAGAACGATATAATTTCATGTGATGGATCTACCTGTTGAAGCATTGAGAAATCATTAAAACAATTATTACAAGTAAATTCATTAGAATGGAAATCCGGGAAAGAATGATCAAAGAAATGCCCAGCATCATGAATCATTGATAGTTTCATCTCTTTCCAGCCCTTCAAAACATCCTCAGAAATTGGTTCTGGAATTTCCATCTTTGACTCTAGGAACAAATCCATATCAATGTAGGGAAAATCCAACTTTTTTCTTCTTTTGTTTCTTTTCACTTTCTTTCTCAACACTTTTCCAGAATCTTGGGATTTAATGGGAGGTGGTCATAATACACTATCATCCTAGTATCCCTTGACCTTATCCATGGCTAGTTGCATCAAGTGCATGATCTCATGAGAATAAGTTGTCTCCTCTTCGGTAAGGTATCGATACTGTCTTTCATTCATCCAACTTTGAAACTTAGCAACAGCCTCCGTAGGCTCTTGAACCGGGTCAAACTGTGACACTATATCAGATTCATTAGAGTTTATCCATGTGTGTGTGTGTGTGTTTTTGTTTTTTTATGTTTTAAAATAAAATAAAAATTGGAAAAATCACTAAGACACTCGTTGCTTCCCCAGCAACGGCGCCAAAATTTGACGCGCGTCCTTGTTTCGAGGACGGTCATGTTTACATATATAAAGACCCAAAATATAGAACAGTGGCTAACCTCGGGGTCGCTCTCAAGGAAGTAGTGTCGAGAGCCCTAGTGGTTGTTTTGAAAATATTTTTGTATTTTTAAATACTTTGAAAACCTAAAAAACCACTCCTACAGAAACACTAATCAGTGCTGAAGAGCACAGAGGAGAGGGAAACGGTGATGGAAAAGTGAAGAAACCTAGATATAGGAAACGCTACATGAAACAAGAGATGACAGCAGAAAAAAACAACACAAGATAGACAGATGACACCAGGACAAGACAATAGTCAGAGTGAACAAGGCCGGACCACGGTTAATTCACCCTTTACTCTCTATCCTAGATCAGCTTAAGAAATTGATCAACAATTCTCAAATTCGCACAGTGCATGATCAATGTCGCGGATCACACACCTGGATCGCCTAAAAATTAAACACTCAAACATTGAATTTCTTCCCTGCTTAGGAATTCCTCCGAACTACAAGTGACTCACCCAGCAAAGTCATTCCAGAAAGAATTTCTCACAATCCAGAACGATTCCACTAAGATCATCACATCGCACAACCAATCGTGATTCTCAGTTAGAGAAATCAAGACGGTAAGGGGAGAAGAAATTAAGCAAGAAATTAGCCAATTGTTCTTTGCAAGATCTCTCTCTCACTCATTCATACTTGTAGATGCGATCTACCAAGGCGAATAAAAAGAATGTGATCGCATTAATGTGCCGATCTCTAGATCGTGTCGGGTTTTTTAACCTAGATCTAAACTTGTAAATTATATTTCCATTTCTTGAGATTGAAGATCACAATACGATGTGAGGATGGATAAACGGCACAAAGCAACTGAAAAAAACATCACAATTCAATTAACAAAACACACACCCAAGTATTTACAGACATGATTGAAATTAAAACTAGAACAGGGAAACGAGGCTGAAGCAGAGAATGGAGGAGCAGGTCCCATCTCCAAGTCGAAGATGATCCCCATCCATGAGAAGTGGATGAATGGATAGTGAATTGAGATGTAGTATCCTCCTCCCTTTGTGGAATGGTGTCCCCCCCCCCAGGTGCTCTGCTCTGGCCCGCACCCTTCTACTCGTTGAGAGGAGTTGCAGTTCCTCTTATTTAGAGACAGAAAACAGAAAACTAAACTAACATGTAGTAGATCCACATGGCATGCTTCAACATGCTTGTCACCAGCTCACGCGTGAATTCCCTATGAGTGCACCCAATTCCCCTGCAACAAACTTGTAATGTTCTCGCGCAATCCCATGAACTATTTCCTTTATCCCACATCTGCCAGTAGCTTCCCCCTGCACAAAAAAAGCACCTGAGTCAAATAAAAAATAAAATGAAACTATTATATTATATATATTAATACTAATACTTAAATAAAAAAACATTTTAATATATATAATACCTAATATTATTATTGCTATTATATATAAATATAATTGTTATATTTATTAATATTTTACTTGTTATTAAACAAAAGTAATTAACATTATATATATAGATATATATTTATATATAAGTATTATATTTTATGTATATTATAAACTGTAATATATATATAATGTATTATATATATAATAATGTTATTATTATAATTATTATAATATTATAATTATATTAAATAAAAAAAGAAAAGGCTGAATTGCGGGGGGGAATCTGGTTCGTGCGGCAGAGGCTTCGGGGAAGGGGAAGGAGTGAGACAGGGGGTTTAGGGTAGGGGAGGTGGCGGCAGTTTGAGTGAGTGGTGTTGGGATGCTGCTGTGTAATGATGGATCAGAGGAGCGGAATGATGCTAGATTTTCTCTGGATGGAAGAAGTGAATAAGCTGTAGGGTGGCAGGGTATTACAGTGAAACAATCATCATGAGTTTTAATCACGGTGAGACCGAGTTGAATGGGAGGTTGGGGGTACTGTGGCACCATGAGTGGGATGGTGAGACAGCAAGGAGCATACACACTGTGAGTGTTTCTAATGGTCTCACTGTGTGGTATAGAAAACGGTGGCATCGTGATGTGTGTTCACGGTGTGTAGAAAGTTGTGGCACCGTTACTGAAACGTTGTGACGTGCCACCGTGAATACCTGAAAAATAAAATAAACAGATTAAATAAATTAATAATTCTAATAAACCTACAATTAGATTAATCAATTAATAAATTAAATTAAAAGGAATGAAAAAATAAATAAATAAAACAATGTTAAACAATAAAATTAATAATACTTTATTTAAAAGAATGAATTTATTTGGGTTAAAAATTATAAACCAATTAATTGAAGAACCACTTAAAATATTTACAATAACTTGGATAAATTATTTAACCAACTAATTAACAAAAGAATTAAGTAAATAATTAATCAAATAATAAAGATGTTAATTGAATAAAATTGGTATGTTAAAATTAGTAAAATTATTAAAAGAATAAAAAACTAACTCATGTTATTTATTTACAATTTACAGAATAAATAATTAATTAATTTAATTAATGAGTTAATAAAATAACTAGAATGAAAAATTATAAAAACAATAATGAATAAATAAAGGAATAATTCCCAAGACTAAATTAATATAAGAATCATTTAAAAAAGACACAAATGAATAATGAAAACAACTTATTTAAACAAAAATTTATTATTTTACACAGTAATTACAACAACCCAACAATTACCAAATATTTACTAAAAATGATCATTTTGGTTTAAAAAATTCAATAAAAATATAAAAAGGATGTGAAAAAGTGTGTGAAAACACTGTCATATCAGCTAGCTAACTCATGATTGACCAGCTGCACCCTCCTAAGCATGGTCCCATTTTATGATGCATGGGTCTCCTTTTCTATGAAAAAGGAAAACCTTCCCCCCACTGTGGACACATCACATCCTTCACAGGAATCATTCAATCTCAAAATGGACTGAACATAATCTATCTATGTAGATAATGACATCATAAGACATAAATACATCAATAAGAGGTTCCAACCGAAACTCCTGCCAACAAAGGTAATATCACACTAATGGAATAAATGCATGATCATCGAGTCTCTTCCTTTAGGTGTCTCCATGCATAGGGTTCGAGTCTATTACTACACAGAAATCTCATGGATTCATAGATGACTTGTGGAAAGGAAATATTGATAACAAACTATGTCTATATGTTTGAAAACTAAGTTAGAAAAGACTTATATAGTACCTTAGATCATCTTTGGAGTGCTTGGGTAATATTCCTCAACTACATGTAGCATCCAGGCCTCTATCCTCAAGATCCCTGATCCTGATGTGGGCCTCCTGGGAGTGGTGGGGGAAGTATGTTAAAATTCCATCCACCTCCTGCATCCCACCCTACCCCTCTAACACATACAATGCCTCGATATTCTTCCTGTTCAACTCTTTGAATCTGCCTTAGTGGTCCATCCATTGTGTTCCTGTCAGTGGCACAATGGGTTGGGCTGTTCTTAGAATGATGTCATTTGTTGTTACATGTATATCATTGTCTTTCCCTTGGAATAATGGATCATTCCATAGATCTATGTACTACATATCCCCTATCCTTGGTCCCCTTGTGATGTCTCAAATGTCCTAATCCCTATGCCTAGCGTCAGCTCCCTATTGTCGAGGTACCTACACTTGTATGCCTATGGTTGACTGCAACTGGATGTCTCTTCTTAGCCAAGAATCTCTCAACCACTAAATCTCACTTGAGTACGCCATCATAATTCAGGATCCTTAGAGAAATAATGCTCGATCAGATGTCCCATTTTAAACTTCTCTTGATGGTTTGGGCTCTGAAGTAGTGATCCTTGATCAAATCCATCATGTTCCTGGAGAGGTTAGTAAACCTCTTCTAATATTCATCCACCATTAAACAAAAAATTAGTAGCTGAAGAAGCTCTTATATATGTATTTCTCTCAGCATAACTGGAGAGAAATCATCCCTAAGGATTCACAATAACTATATACATGAAAGAGTAATCTCCTCGTGAGTTTGTATGTCCAAACACAACCATGGCCCTGTCGAACCCTGAAGAAGGCCCCCTCCTAAAATCACTATCTGTTCTGATGGTGTCTTCACTAGATATAATACTCTAATCATCGCATGACGAAAATATTCACATGATTGAGGGTCGGGCTCACCTCAGAACCAGAGGGGTATCTATCTCTGAACCTTAGGAGGCATGTTCAGCATGCGCTTCTCATTTACTGGTACTGCAGGTACCATGTGCTTCTCCATAGGTAGTGGTATAGTAGGTAAACCACCTAAAGGTAATTCCAAGGGAACTATCCCTTGAATCAAATCCTCTTCAGTGATGGGGTCATCCTCATGATCAAGCTACTGAATCCTAGAAAGTATACATTGTAGAGGCATCTTATATGGAAACAAGATGTACAAAAATCAAGGAGTATATATCGATAGCTGACACAAAAGAACATGAAAACCACAAAACATTTCTATATAATGCATGTAACATTATTTTCTTCCTTGCAATGAGTGTTCTCATGTATTGAGTTGAAAATAAATTTATCAGAGTCTTGGTGTATGGATACATCAGCCGCCCGGACCAACATTGGGGTATCAATCTTGAATGCCGAAATAAAAACAAGAAATTTTGTTTCCCTATACTAATATAATAGTCTCTTGGTCCTTATGGTATAACTGACCACCTCTAATACCACTTTTTCATGACCCGTCCTGATGGGGTCTGCACTGCGACTCCCCAATCCCGCCTCCAATATGCCTTGGGATGGTGACTAGCACTAAGTAGGAATATTACTACCATAAGAGGCATTGCGTAAGTACTAGTAAACACGCACACATCTCAAATCGCACCAACGGTAAAATTTAAATGCCACTAAGGAACAAAATTCATACATATAACTAAACCCAAACAATATTGTATAACATAATGTAATGTGTGGAAAAGTAATTGGGGCATAATACATTCCCACCAAAAGAAAGAGATTTCAAACTAAAAAGTACAACCTATAAAAAATAATGGTATTTGGACTTTTGATCGATTCCAAAGACACAAGTAGACCTTTAGGAAAGTTCGCAATTCTTTATCTAGTCCTATACCACCCTGGACCCCATTAGAAGGTTGATCGTCTGCACAAGACACAACGCGTGGGGGAAAAGACCGTGCATTTGTGAGTATAACAATACTCAGAAAGAAACCAAAAAACAATAGATCAATAAAAAAAGTAATGGTATAGTCAAGACTACATGGTATATTTCTATAAAACTTATAATAAGTGAAAAAATCTAGATATACTCACATCCTGGACCCATAGTCTGTAGGTAACTCGTAACATCCCTGATTCCCATGTCAGGGATTCTATCTAAAGAGTTAACAAAGGACACTTCAAGGAGAACACACTCCACAAGTTTGATAGCTCTGATGAAAACCTTAAGAGAAGTATTTTTCATTGGTAAGTACCACAAGATAGATAGATACATTGATATATCTAAAGAGAGAATAGATACACTCATTCTAGAAGAAGATACTCCTTAGTGGGAAAAGATCATGATACACAGATGAGGATCGCTATTAGGGGCATGGAGTATACCAAGGCTCAAACAGATTCACATTCAAAGTATAGGATTGAAATACTATGTGTTTGGTCACACTGATACCGAATTCTAATTAGGGTTAATAACGGATAGAGTATCTTGCTTCGGACCTCTCAGAGGGACTCTGACTCTATCCAGAATGATTTTTTAATGGATCAAACTTCTGTGGATGGAAACGATATCTAACATTTAGGGGAATGAGTAAACTGGAACTAACCCAAGTGAGACTTGTCCAAGATATGGTGGACAAGGAGAACAATTCATGTACAGGAAAGTACATGGTGTGTTGATGGGTCACACGCAATGTGAATTGACCACAGGTACTGCAAGTGTATATTAGCCCATTTCAAAAAGAGCATGTCATGTAGAAAACCTGTACATAAAATTTAGAAGAGTGAAATGGAGCATCCTATTATCCAAGGGCCACTCCAAGTACGATGGCCATGTGGTCGTACACGACTTCAACCCATGTCTACCAACCCATGTACCAGTACACCGGAGAACCCATGTAACTGATCAGGTCTAGCCATGTGGTGGAGTACATTCCATGTACTCTACCCCCATGTCCATGTATAATCAAAGATACAAGATGATTTCCGAGTAAGGCCCCACATGTTGTGTCACATCTTTCACACATGATGTTCATACTTTCTGTCACTCGAAACCCTATCCACTTCTGAGCTACCCACACATGACATGTTCTACGGGATACCCGTCATGTTCATCTTCTATTTCCAGAAGTGTTGTTGTACCTATGTGCTCCTCCTTTAATCATCCAGTGTTCATTATTTCATTTATTTCACATCAAAAACAATGATTCTAGGTCTTCCTATTGTGGAAACACCAAAACGATAGGTTTTGGGCCTTCGATTACCTCCAAAAATTCGTTTTGATCATCCTCGTAAGGAATGGTTCAAAAACAATTTCTCCCAAACTATACAAATTAATCATTTATCATCATCGTCGTACCTCCACTAGGTGTGTAATGATTTTCCACTCATTATTATTTGATGAACACAAATAATTTGATGGGTTAAATGGGAGAATAAGTTGGTATAAAAATATTAAATGAACCCCAACCATTATATTTTATGGACTTGATCCCCTACCATTATAAGGATCCTGAAAAAAACCAATATCAATCAATCATGAAATAAAAACCCACAAATAAACCCTCTTGCATGAACAATCCAACTACGGGTTAACCGGTTTTTGGGTGGATTTTATTTCATAGTTTATATCCAATAATAAGGAAAACATAATCAAAATAACAACCCCTACCTTGATCATCGATGAAGTGTGGATTTTCTACCATCAAAAATGAGATCCTCCTACCATGTTTCATAATAATACACAAGTTGGTTGTTGATCACCATTCATTGAGATTTATCCAAGGCTGGATCCTCTCTAGAGCTCTAGAAGATTCTAGGGAGTTTTCCAGGGTTATGATCCAAACCCTGGGCTACTGGTTATTAAATACCATAAAATTCATCATTTCCTTAGTAAATGATAATAATAAAATAAATCATCAATTTATTATACTTCCATTAAAACGTCTAAAAATTAACTTCTGTAGTTGACATACATCGGTCAATATTTGGCCTCTCCTAAGGAAAATTTGATTCTCTGAACACAATAGTTCTCTCCAATTTCAGATATGGGAACCTGTTTAAAAGTTATTCCACTTTTTCAGGAAAACCTCTCACGCATGCTATTTGATATATTTAATATATTTCAGACATTTATTCCTAGAACACAATGCCTTAGAGTCACACTTCGTCGCAATTTTTAGTCTCTAAATAATTCGATATAATATTTAAAAACAATACATAAAAAATTCTAGACATTACAAGTAATGGGATGTGAGGATACTTTTTCCATTGGGTATTTTATTTCTCAAATATGTGAGTTAAAGGGTTCTATCATTTTTTCATGTATATAATGATAAAACAGGGAGATTATTAGCATCAATGTTCACATCCCATGTAGACATGATACTAGAATCCAATACACATACTTTAATTCATGATTCCATAGAAGTGGGTGTGTGGATCATTCATGACTAGAAACACACATTTTATTAGCTTGCTTATAGATAATGGTCATAAAGGCGTCAAGACATGCAAGAAAAAGAATGATTCAGGTACTTAAAAGAAAAAATTGTTCAATGTACATATATCAGGGCCTATTATGGTCATATAATTTAATTATGAATCAATATAAAATATAACAAAATATTTGGGGGAGGGTTGTGATCGATCACAAACATGACCCATTATCTATAGTTCCCCATCCTAGGAAGCCGTGGTTGGTGTATTAATTTATTACATTATAATAATTACAAGGAATCGAATCCTAAAGGACCGAATAGTTTAGATTCTATTGAAAACCAGATTACATACATGATTCCCATAATAAATTTGGAATTTAAAATAAAGAATAACATAAATAAATGCTCAACATCATTGAAATTCAATCCAAAAATTTATATTCATAACAAAAGGAATGGAAATATAATAAGGATGAGATTCAATGCTCAGTAAGGGTATTTTATATAGTAAGCTAAAAAAATTGATAATAAATAATAAATATTGAATGACTAGTAATTCCATATAAATAATCACATGATCTTAAAAATTTTCCATCAATATTCTAACAAATAAAATAATCACTTGAAATAATAATTATGACATAATTCATAATATTTGATGTCTAACATATCATGAAATATCCTCTATAATGTTTCTATCATGTTCTATCCTCAAGACAGTTTATGTCTATGGGTAGAATCATGTTTGATTTGTGTCAAGATCTATCCTCTTGAAAATTTAAAACTGATTGGAATCAAATACAAAGTGTTTTTATCTAAAAAAATCTATCTCAAGAGACAACTAATGCATCAAGGGTCTTTCATTAACTTCCCCCAACCAATTTATTATAGGTCTAAATCATTTATTATATAAATTAATAATACAATAGAATCAATATGTCTTAAGAAAATCAATAACTAGTTATTTGGTATATCAATACCTCCCTGATACAACTAACCATATTCCATTTAATAATGTTTGGAATATGATATCAAAATAGATAAACCTCAACGAAATATATTATTCAAAACAATGATGTTGACAGAGATGACAATTATTTAACTGATATCATTGAAAAATAAATGATATATATAAACATATTATAATTATAGTTTCATATATATTATATATATCATATAATTTTATTAAAACTATCATTTATATGTTCCATGTACAGTGTAAACGAATCACCTTTCTTTGAGGAGGTGGTGCTCCACACTTCCAGAAACGATGTTATCATATTTACAAAAAATGGATAGTTTCATAGTAGGAGTTATATAAAAATTTAAAACAAGTATTAATACCAAAAATATATATTTATGCCATATAAAAATTGACTGTCCATCCTAATTACCAACCATGGGAGGTGGTAAAGAAAAAAAACGACAGCATTTTGCGATGTGGTAGTTCGATATACACAAATGGTAAATTTTTACCCATTTGATAGAAATCTGTGTAGCTATAGGTGTAACCATAAAAATAATAAAATATAATTATATTTACCATACTATTATTATTATGTAGTCAGGGGATAATAATAAATGAAGGAGTGGGGAAATAAATTAATCTAAAGTGATCTTTCAAGAACGTTGTGTCTTATTTTGTGAATTTGTATTGGTTTGCGTCACAATACTTCTTTGGTTTTCATAATTACTAAATTCAGAACTCTAAGATTATGATAGATATTTTGGAGATTATTTTTTCAGTTATTGGACGATATTGAAGGCTCAAATTAGTGGGTGTATGTGATAAAGGAGGTGACCTTTTATAGAAAATTAGAGTGGAACTCTAGGAAACTCTCGGAATATTAAATTAATATAAATTAATTTTAAATTAAAAATGTATGAAATGTGGTTTAATTAAATTATAATAAGATTTTGGGTCTAAATAAAGTCTAAAAATAATTTTTATACATTGTTAGGTCACATTATTACCCTTAACTTCTAGCTTTAACTCTTTGTTACACTCTTTAACTCATAATGTGACAACATAATGTTTTAAAATTTAAGGGTTAATTTAGGTAATATAAAATGAAAAAAGAACCATAAATGTGTCTGGAATGTAATTTAATTCCTTATCCAAATAATTTTGATGAATTTATGATTTTAATGAATTTCATTTCATTTAATAATTTTTTTAAAATATATCATTACTTTGATTTTGGAAACTATTTATTTCGTGGATTTTTTTAAAAGTATCAATACAAAATATATCATTACATAATAACCACTAATACATAACTAATATGCATAATATATCTATAAAATTCATTTATTAAATTAATTATATTGAATTAAATTTATTTTAACATTTTTAATTACATTTTTTCGATATGTCCTTTAATTAAACAATTACTACATCACCATTGGGAAACAATTTAATTTAATTATTTTTCCTAAAAATTAAAAATAAATTATCATGATGAAGATAAATATTTTATATTTTTAATGACTATTTATAGTTTAATATACATTCTTAATTACCATATATATAGAACTTAATACTTATTAAAAACATGATTTTGACATATTGGACTTCCCTTAGAATAAAATACTAAAAAATCCATAATTCCCTCAAAGTGGGTCCAAGAAGCTATATAAATCCCCCAATGATAGTTTTTGTATATAATATTTCATCAAGGAAAATTGGGCCAAATTTTAGGGTAGTTTTATAACATTTATATTCTAATTGATATCTTTAATTACCCGATTTACACATAACCGTGGTAATAAAAAAATTACTAAAGTTAATATTCATAAATTATAAAAATGAAATAGTAACTATTTAATAAATGTGGACATTAAAATTCTATAGGTGGAATATATTTTTCAAAATTCAAAACATATTAATTGTAGAAATTAATTACAAATTAATCCCATCAATGGATAAGGAAATAGTTTTTTAAGTAAAACTTTCAAAAGAATGAAATGTTTTTATATCCAAATTCAATGTGAAATTGATTAAACTAAAAAAATTGGATTAAATGTTAAAATATTGATCTAATTATAGTTTAAAACCATTCAAATATATAATTTATAACTGTAAATAAATTTGATAAAAATGATTATTTCAATTAAAATGAAATGGTTTTTACTATTCATCAAAAAATCAATCTTATCAAAAAAAATAACCATAGTAAATGTTGAGACTCCTCATTCAAATAGTAATTTTATTTTTTCAAATATAATTTATAAAATTGTCAAAAACATTATTTAAAAGTAGTTCTCCATCAAAAGATGAAAAAATAGTCTTTATAAAAAATATATCCTTTTATGATTAAAATTGGTTTTATTATTATCATATGCCTATACAACTTATTATAGAATTGTAATTTTATAATGTATATAATATATATTTTGTTAATATCATTCACTAATAGTGATTAATTTGATTTATTATGATAAAATACCAATGTGGGCAAAAAATAGGAATTTTAATTATAACATATACTTTATATTCAGTTGGTTTTTATTTTTTTCCAATTAATAAATACAATAAACATGGTTACACTATATTTTCTTAATTTAGTTAATTCTATTCACAATTTCAAACATAATGACTAGTGTAAAAATAATAATATTTAATACCATATCATAGTTTGTTAATGTTTGGTGTTGTGTGAAATGTATATTATCTAAGATATTGGTTTTATTTAAGAAGAGAGATTCTGGAAAAATTTTCAGTGCAACATTATCATATCATTCAACAAATTAACTCCTCAAAATTTGAAATTTTACTACAAAAAACAATTATTGATACTTGGAAATTACTATGTGGGAAACCGATATTAGAAAAAGGGATGACAAAACATCCTCTTAATAATAGGGAAAAGGAAATGATAATGCCACTAAAAAACAAGTCTTTCGGATAAGATAAAATTACTGGGACGTAAAATACTGAATAAGAAAGAGAAATATAGCCATCATGTTATAATTGATTGTGATAAAGAATAGGTCCATCATAAATTCTAACATCTTAAAAACTATATATATGTGAGGGATTAAAGTGGTCATTTATTTCTTAGTAGAAAAATTAAACGGATAAAATTTTTGTTCGAAAATTATTTCCCATATAGATGATGGATTCCTTTAAAATTTAAATACGCATATGAGAAGATAAAAATACTTCTTTATGTCCCACATAATAAACCTAATATCATCCTTTGGTTGTTCTTAGATCTATTTTATATTCCTACCTTACTCATGGAAATGAATGTTTATGATGATTTTTTCATTCCTAAATCATTTTAATGAATCATAAGTTCCATTAGTCATTCCTTAAACATTTAAATATACACTAAAAACAAGATTATTAGAATATAGTTTATAATAAATCATATTTAACCTAAATACATAAAATAAAATGATCAACTTAATCCATTCAAACCAAAAGACTTGTATAAAATACTTCTTTCAAAATTCACAGTATAAATGGTCTCTAAATTTCCAAAATAAATCATAACATCAGATTCCACAAACAACATAATGTAGCTCTTATTTTTAAATACCAAATATTTGATCAACTTAAAATCCATAATGAAAATGTTCACACTTACATATCCTCAAAGAATAAGTACCACATTACATTCCTAATATATCTCCTCATTCATATAAATAATTCACCCTTGATGAAATAATTCATGAATCCAAAAACACATGAACTATAACTCTTAAATAAACTTAATAATCTTATTAATTAATAACTCCTTCCATTAATTCTCTTTTTTAGTCTATTTATCAAAAGTAGTAGCACTTTTACCTATATAACATTTCTGATTCTAACCATTTTCAAAAATCCTAAATGACCAAATGAGAAACACTAACCATATTGATATAGTCCTAAAGAATTACTTATAGTATTTATAAACCCAAAAAATCATCAATATATGAATTAATTGGATTAACATAGGTTATCCGTGGTATTACCATATCAATAGGATGGTATCATATACTTTGGATTATTTTAAAATTCATTCATATGATTATATTCCCCAATCTATTTTTTCTAAAGCTATCTTCCAAAGTTTCTTCTAAACTATCTCTAATACCAACTGTAATACCCCGAACCAAGAATCCCAAAGCTGGTTCCTTACATTAATACATTGGAATGATTTCATAGAATAAAATCCCGAATGACCAAATTATATACTAGTTTTAGAAAGTTATATTACATATATGATACCCATAATACATTGAGAAAAGAAAATAAAGTATAACATATGTAAAATCTCAACATACTTGAAATTGATTCCATGAATTTATCTTCATAACCTGGTGAATGGAAAAATAGTAAGGGTGAGTACAAATTATTTTTAAGGGTAAAGAAAAAAATTAATATAACTTTAATTACTAATAAATAATAAATATAACAAGAGTAAAAGATGATTGAATAATTCCATTTAAATGATCCCATGATCTTAAAAATTGACCATGAATATTCAAACATATAAAATAATCACATTGAATAATAATAATAATTGAATGGAAAATGTTTTAATTCTAAACTATCATTATATACCCTCTGCATAGTTACATTAAAGGTATATCCTCATAACGGTTTAAGTATGTGGGTAGAAACCTATATGATTTGTGTTAAGATCTATCCTCCTATCAAATTAAAACTACTTAGAAACAAACACAAAGGGGTTTTCACCTATGAATTTCATCTCAACATATTACTGATCCATCGAGGGGATTTCATTAACCAATCACCATCTCATGTCTTACATCTACAAATCATTCTTTATATGAATAAATAATACAACTCAATCAATATGTTTTAATAAAATCAATAACTATTCATATGGTATTTAAATACTTCCCTTGTAAAACACCGCACAAACCATGTACTAATGTATGTAAGATGGCACTACTGTATAATTATTGAGGATAATATTTTATTAAACACATATTAAAAACACCTTCATATACAAATACACTTTTTATTTAAAAACCCATATTAAATACCAAAAAACATTTTTCTTTAAAAAAAATTCAATAATAATGTATGAAAACATTATATAAGTTTTTTCATTTAAGGAAAAATGAAATAATGAAAAGGAAGAAAAAAATAGAATAATAGACATGGTGGTACATAGTTCATTATCGCCATATATTTTAAGAATTGAATATATATTTTTTATTTTCAAAAAACATTCCGTATAAAATACATAAAAATATTACATTAATAAAAACATTGAATGAAATAAAAATATTACATAAAATATCCAATATAATAATTTTATATAAATATAACTATAATATTATCAAAAATATTTACTTAGAGACAATGATTTCATAATTAAATCTTTAAACATCCATCGTGTTCCATAATAGTTTGAATATTTAAATCATATGCCCCATGAAATACTATCATTTAACAAAACAATAAATGATATGATAATAAATAAATAAATTACATATTGTGTTAAAGGATCTTTATATAAACCTCTTTAATGATGGATGGTGTATAACCTCAATCTACGCCACAAAGAAATGATAGTGAGACGAAGTCATTTACCTTGTATTTCCCTTTGGGTAAATGTCCTTTAACCTCATGTATAACGGTTTTAATAATGTTAATAAATTATTAAAAAACCATACTAATATTTATAAAATCATATATTATCCTCTTATAATATCTTATTAACTGTTTGTCAGTAATTTTTCATTATTTTTATTATTTTTTCTGTTAATTGCATTGTTTCGTCAGTAAGTTCTGAATTGTTATTTGTTGTTCCTACTACTTAGAGCAAGAATTAATAATGTAAATAATTTAAAACATGATTTAAATTTCATATATATTCAATATATATATTTATATTTATAATAACCCATAAAATTTGGATATAAGAAACGAAATTCCCCATTCATGGAGGGGGTAGGTCGTACGTATGAATGAACACTACTTTCATGTCATTATCATATAAAAATAATGAAAAGTAAATGAAATATATGTATATTATAATAAAATTATCATATATATGTCATATACATCACATATTTTTATTAAAACCTTCATTTATATGTTCTATTTATAGTGTGAATGAATGACATTGCATTGAGGGGGACGTAGTCCACACTTCCACAAACGATGTTATCGTATTTACACAAAATTGAAAGCATGATGGTATGTGTTATATTATATTTAGTGAAGTATGAATAAAAAAATATATTGTATATATATATATCATTTATAAATATTTTTCTTATTATAATGACCAACAATGATAGGTGGTCAAGGAAAAATGAACGACATCATTTCACGAGGCAGTAGTTCGTCGTACACAAATGGTAAATTCATAACACATTTGATAGATGTGTCAGTAGGAATAGGTAGAAACCATAACATAAAAACTTATCAGTATATTTAGAATATTTTATTATTATATAATCATGTAATAATATGAAATAAATTAGTGTATAAATAAATAAAATTAATTTGATCTCTGAAAAATGCTACCATTTATTTGGCTTACTCTTTTTGGATTATACCAGCATCCTTCCTTGGATAGATTTCATCCCAAAGTAAGGCTTATAGTGTTATTTTAGAGATGCTGAGAGCTTATTTTTTAGGGATTGGTTGATATATAAGTCTCAATGTGTTGTGTGGAAGCGACAGAGGAGGTTCCCATTTATATAAGAGGAGAGGGGCACTCTTGGAAAATCAAAAAATATGAAAATAATATTAATTATTTTTTATTTTAAAATTAATCCAATGTTAGTTATTTTAAATATAATATAAGTAGGTGTAAAAATATATTAAATAAATATTTTTTATACATGTTTGTGTCATATTATTACCCTTATCATCTATCTTTAACTTGTAATTAGAACATTTCTCTCTTACTGTGATAACATGGATTTTTACAATTTACGTGTTAATATAGTTACTATAAAATAAAAAAATTAACAACAAATTATTATTAGTGAAATTTTAATATTTATCCATTTCCTTTTCCCGAATCTTAGAATATTTTATTTTTTTATCATTTCATAAAATTTTATTTATTTTAAAATATCTTTTATTCCAATTTGACACTTTTGATTTCTTGAATTATTTAAAAATATAAATACAGAAGATAACTTTGATAAAAACACAAATATATCGCTAATATTTCTAATATATATATATAACTGATTAATGAAATTAATTATATAAAATTAAATTTACATTAATATTTTTAATAACATTTATTTAATATTACATTTAATTAAACAATTACTACATCATCCTTGTACAAGCCTTGAATTTAATTATTTCTTCCTTAAAGACAAGAAGTAAATTATAATGACGAAGATAAAAAATTTATATTTCTAATTAAGATTTATTTTAAAAGATATATTATTAACAACCATATATAATATATGTAATATTTATTAAAAACATGAGTGTGACATATTGGGTGTCCCTTAAAATGAAATACTATGAATGACTTAAAGCCATTCAAGTGGATCCAGGAGGCCATAAAATCTTCGGAAGGAATGTTTTTTCATCAGTAAATCATATAATCAAATTATTACATGTGTTAGTGTAGTTTTATTATAGTCTTAATATTATTCTTACATTTAATTTCCTATTATACCCTTAACGGGGGTAATAAGAAATATTACTAAAGTAACTGTTCAGAGAGTATAAAAATATAATTTAAATATTTAGTAAATCTTATACATATTATTAAAAATATTGATTCCATTGTTCCCAATACATAATATTTTATGAAATTAATTAAAAATAAATCTCATTGATGGAATTAGAAAATGATATTTTTTAATGTCAAAACATTCCAAATATTACAATGTTTTTATATCAAAATTCAATGTGAAATTTATTAAAATGACCAAAATTGGATTAAATAATAAAAAATAGATCTAATTATACTTTAAAACTATTCAAATATAAAACACAACACTATAAATTATTTTGAAAAAATCCATTTTCAATTAAAATGCAATATTTTTTTATTAATCGAAAAATGGATCTTATCAGAAAAATACCAAAAATTCATCCAAAGAAAATTTGGATAATTAAATTTAATATAAGTAGTTTATTTTTTAAAATATCATTTATTAAATTATAAAAACATTATTTAATATATGTGCACCATCAAAAGGTGAAAAAAAACCCCTTTAGAAAAAATATAGGCTTTTTTCATAAAATTGGTTTTATTCTTACCTCAATACTATATATCTTAATAGAGAAATATAAAAACAATTTCTTGAATATATGAAATATATTTTTTCTAAATATAATTCACTAATTGTGAAAATTTAAATATATTATGATAAAATACCATTGTGGTTATAAAATATTTTTTTTGATAAAAACATATCATATATATTTAATTGGTTTATATTTTTATTTACAATGAATTAATTTTATCAAAATGTGTAAACTATATTTTAATAATTTATTTCATTATACTAACTATGTCCAACATAATTATTATTGGTAAAATAAAAATATTTAATACCATATCTCATTTATTTTATGTTTTGTGTAGCATGAAATGTATACTATTGAATAAATTATATTTATTTATGAGAATTGATACTATAAAATTATTGGGTTATATATTGTGTGTCTGTATTTGGTTTAATTTTTAATTCATCCCATCTAATTTAAATTATTATTATTATTTATAATATCCCATAATAATATTTTTTTTATGAGGAATTGTTTGTAATTTTTTTCTATTTCTATCCTCCATTTTCCATCTATTTTTGGGTGAAACTAAAATTTCATCATATGATGAAATCCACCATTCATTGAAACCCCATGTACTTCCTACCAAACATATGAAAATGTTTTTCCCTTTTCCTTTCCATTTCAATTTAAAAGCCTATAATTCCCACATATTATATGAGTCCTTTGATTATCCAACACGTTTTTTGAAATTTCATGAAGGTAATTAAATAAATATTAAGATTCATTGAATAGGTATCACCATTTTCTTTCTCAAAATTTCCCTCACGAATGTAGATTAATATTCTATAAGTTACATTTTCTATAACTTGTATAAAACATGTCCTTTTTAAAAATTCTATAACACAATAGTCAATGTATCCTCATATTCTGATATTCATTTTTTAAAATTTTACATAACTTTTTTGGTTGAGTGGGAAACTATAACAACTAAACATAAATCATCCTAAAACAAACATCAAAATTTTAAATATCTATATAATTTAAACAAAATTAAAAAATATTTACCATTAAAATCTCAAAATCACCAAACTGGATGTTCTCAAAAGTTAAGAGGGGTGACTGAGTCAAACCAACCATATATTGTTCTATGACATGTGTACCATATATAAAGAATGAAGCCAAAAATACCATCACTACCTCTCACTATCAATGAATTCATAATTTAAAAAACCACAACACTAATAGTATTATAATCCATAACTATATTCACTACCTTTTTTCATTATCCTTATTAATTTTGGAACACAGAGGAAATCCAACACACTAGAAAAACTAAAACTTACAAAAACATATTGCATCATCCACCATGAAAACCGAAGAGACCAGAATAATATAATAAACTAAAATAATGATGGTAAAAAAAACATCACCACGCCATCATGAAATAGTAAATATAAAGATCATATAACTAACATGAAATACAACATATGAATCCTCCATTCCTTTCCCATCCAATATCATAATCTAAAAGTGCTATTGAATACCATCATTGAAAAGTAATATGAGGTCTTTAAAAACAATTTATGAATTAAGGGATGTGGTGGAAACTATTGAGAGGACCACTATAACAAATAACCAAGAGGGATATAACTATAAAATACTTTTCCACCATCCCAATTTTCAAAACTAATTAAAATGACCACCGTCACATTATTCCCTGCTAAAAAATATTATTTAGGATTAAAATAAATTGATGATAGGTACACATATTACTCATTCAATAATAATTAATATCATATTTTATACCAATTCAATTTATTTTTTCTCATTTCATTCAATATTATTTAAAATATTTATCCCCCATATCAATTCATGTAAATATCGTTATTAGTGAAAGCTCCAAGTTGTGTAGTTATTTCATATCAATTTACAAGTATTTCTAGGATTACATGAAGGGTGATATTGAATGGTGGGTTAATCAGTGTGTATCATATTTTTCTTAAAAACCATTTCAATAACAAGATTTTACAATATATGTAATTCAACACTCACAATAATTCACAAAATAAAGAGACACAAATCATTTTTTAATGAGATTAACCTCCTAAAATGATAAATAACTATCAAATTTTATGTAGTTATTTTCTCACACACAAAATTATTATTTTATTATCAAGGAGAACTCAAGAAACATCATGATCTTACTCTTATTATAATGATTGGACTCAATTAGTATCAATTTAGTTCTAACAGAATGATTTATTTACAAATAATGATCCCTAAGGAACACACAATCCTCAATATAAGACTATCATATATTTATCAACTTCCACTTCAATGATTTTTATAGCAGATTCCTTTTATTGTAGTTAAAAATTTTCTAACATGCATCATCAAAAGAGTTATCCCACTTCTTTGACACCCATTATGATCTCACTTTATTTTGAGCAGTTTATGTATAGATACCAATTTCTCTCTATTATTAAAACTTTTTATATCACTAATTCCTTTTTAGCTTCATCAGTAATTCCCTATAAAATTATGAGTTGATTATATTTATATAAACAATTTACCACATGAAATTAAGAAGACTTCTCAAAATTAACTATTTCTCAAAGATCCGTAGTATGCTTTATAATTGATAGATCATTTGGGAATATTTCCATGATCTTCGAATATCATATTTCAAGAAAAAGATTTGCATTATTTATTTTTATAAATTATAATTTCCCATTTTAAAGTAATTTTATATCAACATAAAATTATCCATATCATTATCTAATAAATGTGAGAGTCTTCTTCTCAATTCATTTACACAACATCTCCAATTTAGATTCTTCTGAAAACCCCTATATGTGAATTTATTATTGCACTGTGACATGGAACTTCCATTATATAGTGAGGAACACTTTTTATTTTGAAAATATCACGATCTTGATACAATTCAAGGATTATGGTATTTCAGTCCATGAAGATCAGTTCCTGAGTGTCATAAAATTTATTCAAAAAGTACCTACGTATTCACTATAAATATATTATGTTTTATTATTTATTTTATATAGATACTTATTATTCACAAAGTTCTTATGGTTTAACTTATGATGTCACCCTATGATGTTATTCAACCTTATGTGGTCCTTGTACCGACCTTATGAGGTCTTTCATCAACCTTACGAAGTTTCTTTCTTAACCATTTGTATAGCTCACATCAAACTTACGATGACTGACATCAACCTTTTTAGAAAAATGTCTATTTTATCTAAACTTTATGAAAAGTTGAATCAACATACAAGACTATTATTCCATCCTTATGAATAGTTTTTATCAACCTTACAAGATTATTGTATCAACCCTTTGAACCCTAACATATATAAAATATTAGTAAGACTTCTTTGTCTTTTTATAAGGTCTTGTCAACCATTCACATGAACACCAAACATTATCCAAAGGATCTTTTTCCATGGATGGTCTCTCTAATTTCATTAACAACAACCTTATCAAGAATACAATCACTTGTTAACTCCCCCAATAGCAAAAAAATTTCAACTTCAATCAAATTTCAAAGATAACACCCTCTACATCAAAACATGTCAACATGATGTGAAACCAAAAAATCTTCATAAATAAAAAGTATAGAAAAACAACATCAACCTCTAGTGGACTCAAAAATATCCCCATATGGATTTGTTTTCAATAAAACTGATCAATAATCACCCTTATTAACAATAACCCATTGTGATAAAATTAAGGGGAACCATTCATATTTTTAATGAAAAAGAAACATAAATCAATAATATATATGTTTTAGTGAGATGAATTGTCACGACCCGCCCTCGGGGTCCGTGCCGTGACTACCCCAAGCCCGCCTTCCATAGGGCATGGGCTGGCGACTAGCACCAAGGCGTAAATCCCGGTAAAAAGAGAAGGCATTCCCTTTGTAAAGTAAACAAACACCACAGAGTAAGCAAGCGGAAAGTAAACACTAAACAAGAACAGAGTACAACTGAAAGTGCGGAAAAGTACATGGGCCAATATACAAACCCAAACTGAAAGTAAAGTACAACTCGAAAGGGAAAACAACAACTGAAAAGTAAAAGCCGCTACACCGAGCTGTCCACTGGAAATCCCACCTGAAGGGTGGGTATAGATAGCTCCTCTGCTCCACGAGTCCCGCCGTCCGCTCCGAGAACGTCCCGCCCAGTGGTCCACCTCCGGGTACCGTCCCGCTCTGCAAGCCTCAGCTAAGGTCAACGATGTCTGTCGTCTGCAACCAACACAACGTAGTGCGGGCAAAGCCCGTGCAGGGGTGAGTATAAGCTACTCAGTAGGGACCCCGAGACCCCTGAAGGTCTCTCAAATCCACAAAGGATAAACCACGAAGAAAGGTACAGTCACGAAGTAACAACCGACACTGCTTAGGTATATGCCCATACATATACCTAAGTCATCAATTCAAATATGCTCCAACCTCAGAGCCCAAGTACAACTCAGTCCACACAGGAAAGTAAATGTATTACACACAGGAAAGCAAAACGAAATCCACACAGGATTGCTCAACACAATCCATACAGGAAAGCAACAGGATTCAGCTCACACAGGTATACTTCTTCGATAGACGATAAAGATGATCCCTGGTCCATCTAAGTCGTCATACCCACGAAGGATCGATAGGTAACTAACCAAAGGACAATAAAGATGATCTCTGATCCGTCTAATTCGTCGGACCCACGAAGGATCGATAGGTAACTAACCAAAGGACGATAAAGATGATCTCTGATCCATCTAAGTCGTCAGACCCACGAAGGATAGATAGGTAACTAACCAAAGGACGATAAAGATGATCTCTGATCCATCTAAGTCGTCGGACCCACGAAGGATCGATAGGTAACTAACCCCCGCAAAGACCCACACAGGATCGGGCCCACACAGGACCTGTAGGCGCTGGCTCACACAGAACCGCTGAGCGCGGACCCACACAGGATCGGACCCACACAGGATTGGGCCCACACAGGACCTGTAGCAGTGATCCACGTAGGATCGCTAAGTGCTGAAGTCGTCGTCGTCGAATCCACACAGGATCTCTGTACTGTCGTCGTCGCAGTCACAGTAGCAGTAGTAGCAGTAGCAGTCACAGTAACAGTCGCAACCAGCACTAGGGTTCCTGCACACAGCAAGCTCGTTCGGAGGGTCCGCTCCACGAGCCGAGAGGCTGATACATCAACTGTCACAAAGACCAGAGTTGATGTATCCAAAAGTTCTGTATCGTCAACAGGAACTCAACGCGACAGACGGCGCGTCGATCGGACGCCCGGTCTGAGAGTTATTGGCATTTTCGTCCCCAGGGCCCGGTTGGTTTTTAAGGCAAAACCAACCCGACCGTACTCCACCTACGTCCAAACCTCGGGCGGAGTATGCCAAAAGATCCGTCTCACTAAGAGGAACACAACAAAGCTGACGGCACGTCAATCGGACGTCCGTAGCTCAAGATATGAGTGTTTCCGCTCCGAAGGCCCGGTTGGTTTCGTGAACGAACCGACCCGGCTGAACTCAAAGTAATCCGAAACCTTGAGTGCGATATACCGAAAAGACCTTCTCGATCAAAGGATCGCGTTGCCGCAGACGGTTCGTCAATCGGAAGTCCGAGGCTCAAGTTATGGCCAAAAGACCGTAAATGATTCGAAACGGGGGGGGGGGGTCCGGGTCCGGGCCGACCCGGCCCGACCCCCCCTGGGTCGGCCCAAACCGGGTCGACCCGACCCGGGCCCGACCCGGCGCGGAGGCCGCGGCGGCCTGGCGCCGCACGAAGGTAGCGCGGGGGAATCAATTCCCCCGCTTTCTTGGAAAGCCGACGCGACTAAATGTCGCGCCCCTTGATTAAAAACGGCCCCCACGTGGGGCCGGTTGAAGTAAAAACCGGGGGGCTGCTGCCCCCCCCCCCTTCATGGAAACCGCCCCCTCATAATGAGGGGGGTTTTATGCGCTGGCCAGGGGATTAATTTCCCCCGGTTTAACCCATCCGGTAGGCCAGCTGGCCGGCCGGTTTTCTCTAACGGGACTGGAAAATCCGGTCCCCTCTTCGGCTTCCGACGCCGGCGGCCCGGCCACCGGTCTTCTCATCCGCCGCGGCCCGGAACCGGCCGCAGTGTTCGTCATCCGGCGCGGTGCGACGGCACCGCGCCCCTCCGCCGTGCCTTAATTTCATTCAACGCGGCGCGACGGCATCGCGTTCAAGATGTTTCTTCATGGTGCGTGTGTGACGGTGTTGCGTAAAATAAACGCACGATTAACCGCGTGGTGCGACGGCACCACGCCACCTTGCTTCCACCCGCAAGATTAAACAACAAGAACGATGGAGGGGGTTCGGCCGTGTTCATGCGGTCCGGCCCCCCTCACGTTAAACAATAACACTTATATAAATTATCCACACGTTAGACAAACATGAACCGCGAACAAGGTTAAGTATATACAAAATACAACAACCCCTGCCTCGGGTATAAGGTTCGAAGATTTGACAACGTCCCGCGGAAGATAACGTCGCTGAGGTCTGGCGTCGCGGTAGTCGTTCGTCAAATCCGTTGACGAAGAGATATGCCCGAAGAGATACGTCGTTGGCGAAACTTCGTATGCCGATGAAGGAAGTCCGAGGAGGAAGCGGCGTTCTCTCTCGTTGACACGGAAGACGAAGAAGAGCGGAGCGGCGTTCTTCGTCGGAACTTGAGCGTTCTTCGTCAAGTCTTGAGGAATGTCAAATAAAAAGAAAACAACGAACTCAAGAACCCCTACCTCGATAGTCGCACGTTGACGTAGTCGTGGAATATCGGTGTCGATTCCTTTGACGTCGGAGGAAGAGTCGTTGTCGATGGCGTTCGTCGCGGAAAACCGTCGCGGAAGAGATGATGCGGAAGAAGAACGTCACATTGCGGATATGGCGTCGCGGAAGAACCGTGTTCTTCGGCGAAGAAGTTCTTCGTTGAAGAACGGCGTTCTTCGTGTTCTTCGTCGAGGTTGAAGAAGATGAAGAAACAAGAAGAACCTTCCCAACTCTCTCCAGGAGACAAAACTCAACCCAAAATAAAATATGACTCTATCTTATTTTATTAACACAACAACACACTAGAATTTCAAAAGTTTGAAATTAAAATAAGAGATAACTCCACATTAATTAACAAATTGTCATGTTAATTAAAGAGGGGTTAAGGGAGTTTGAGGGAAGATGTAAAGTTAGGTTTCGTGTGGGCCCCACCACACTTAATCCTCTCAAGGGAGGTTAAGTGGGTGTGGGTCCCACACCTAACTTCCTTTGAGAGAAGTTAACTAATAAGTTAAAATAAAAATTGTGTTTACATATTTTTATTTAACTTATTCTAATCTCCCAAAAACTAACTCTCAACCCAAAACAAATGCAACTCCCGAAAAGGTCTCTTTAAGCGAATATCGGCGCTGCGATTTCATCGGTGCCCTCGGATTTCAATTCCGAGCACCGGATCAAAATTTAGGAATTCCCGCTCATTCGTTCACTGAACGTACCCGAGCCAAACTTCGGAAATTGATTCCGGGCACTCCGGGCCTCGGAATCAGGTGCCGTCAGAAACCGCGCTCTTGTAAAATTCTAAAGAAAATTAAGAAAAAAATTCCATTGAATTTTACGGGTCTTTACATTACTCCCACCTCAGGGCATTACGTCCCCGTAAAGATACATCAAAAACTAGGGAAACAAATGAGGGTACTGAGCACGCATCTGAGCCTCCCGCTCCCAAGTGCTCTCCTGGAGATTCTCGTGCTGCCATCTGGTGCGCACAAGAGGAATCGATCGCCCATGCAGGACCCGCTCCTGTCGATCCTCTATCTCCACCGGGACTTCCGTAAAAGTCGCCCCATCGTCAACGTCAAGCTCCCCATGGTCAATGATGTGCGTCGGGTCGTGCACGTATCTCCTCAGCTGAGATACGTGGAAGACTTCGTGCACCCGGTGCAACTGAGGTGGTAGAGCCAGGCGATAAGCCACCTCGCCAACCCTCCTGAGGACCTGGAAGGGTCCGATGAAGCGCGGAGATAACTTGCCGCCTCGGCCAAAACTCCGAATACCACGTCGAGGTGAGACCCGCAAGAAGACGTGGTCGCCATCCTCGAACTCTAGTGGCCTCCGCCTATTGTCAGCATATGACTTCTGCCGGCTCTAAGCTGTACTCATCCGCTCCTGGATGACCTGGACCTTCTTTGTTGAGGCCTGGACCATCACAGGTCCCACAAGAGCTGCAAGATTTCTTCTTTGTCGAAAAGAGAAATCTGGTCTCATCCCCTGGATGAACCACATTCTTTGCCTAATACAGTCAATCCTAACATGGATGATACTAATCCATACCAAGGATGACGTCGTAAGGCCTCGACGCTACTACTAAGAGATCCAACTGTTACTCTCACCTCCAAGGGTTGATTCACACGGTCGGCATCAGTGTGTGGTAACTGGGTCTCCTCTAAGAGATGTCTCACAAGTGAGGGTCAAGTCAACGGCCAAAACTGGAACCTCTTAGTAACATCACGAAAGAGGACAGGAACGAAATATCACAAAGGTATGCATCTTTTATTATTGCAGCTCATAATACAAGATGTTACACAAAAGCAACAAGGAACCAGAAGTACAAAGGATGTATCCACTAGTTCTGCTCCTGTCCATCGGCTCCCAGAGCTCCATGATCGAAGGTCTCGGCTGCCTGAAGCTGAGCTCTCCCCTGCGGTCGGGGTGGACCTCCTGGTGGTGGTGGTGGTGGGGGTAGAGCCTCAAAGCATCGTCCACCACATACTGCTCGGCCAGCTCCTCTGCCTCGTCCGCCTCCTCCCTGCAGACCGCCACGGTCGAACCTCTGCCTCTGCCTAGGTGTTTCCTCAACCGTCTGCTGCTCCTCCGCATGGCGGGTCGGGCAGTCACGAGCCATGTGGCCTTGCCCGCCGCATGCAAAGTACTGTCTTCCACTCAAAAGACTGGCTCCGCGCTGTGTGCCCTGCACTGCTGAGCCAGTGCCCTGAGGTCGTCTGCCTGATGGTCTGGTCTGTCTGGACCCCTGAGTCATCCGTCGACTGCCTGCTGCAGATGACTCTGCCACGTGCCGCACTGCGGTGGGTCGCTGTGCTGGTGTAGACTCACCAAGGAAGCTCTCGATCAGAAGGGCCCGCTCCAGTACTCCTTTCTGAGTCGGTAAGCTGAGGGAGATCAGCGATGCCCTGATCTCGTGTCTCAAACCCTGCTCGAAGGTCCGGGCCCGGAAGAATGGGTCCCGTACCATGTCGGTCGAGTAGCGCGAGAGATCAGTAAATCTCGCCGAGTACTGAGCGACCGTCATACTGCCCTGCCGCAGCTATAGAAGCCCCTGGATACGCACCGCACGAAGGGTGGCTGGGACGAACTCCGAGCGGAAGAGGCTCTCAAAGTCCGTCCAATGTAGAGATACCTTAGCGTGCACCTGGAGCATCAAGCTCCACCATCGTCCTGCTGCTGCGTGTAGTAGGCTCGCAGCGAGGATCACCATGAGGTCTGCTGGTGTCCTCACTAGCCTAAACACTCGTACTACTGTCTCCAGCCAGTCCTCTGCTGCCTGGGGATCCGTCTCCCCGCGAAACCTGGGCGGTCGCTGGTGCTGGAACTCATGCAGTGCGCTGAGGCGACGTGCATCGTCAGCGGCTGTTGCTGGAAGCATCGGGGGCTCGGCGGGTAGTGCTACTGTCGGTGCCACTGCTGACAAAGGGCCCTGCACCGAGGCCTCGTCGCTCGATGGGCTGTCGTCACGCTCGACTCTCGGAACCCTAGCTGGCTGCCGTCGTGGGGCCATCCTGAAAGGAAACAGGTGCGCCACGGTCAAACAGTATACCTGGTGAGTTGACACAAATAAATCACAAAGAAAACTTTGAAACACACACGCAATCAATGTTTTCGTGCATTAAGTCGGAAATCAGAAGTCAGGGTCCTGGTGTATGGATACGTCGGCCGCCGCACCAACACTGGACTCCCTGGACTGATAACCACACTCAATACGCTAAACATTATTGCTTCACATAGAAAAGATCAGAGTTCGCGGTAGAACAGAACTCCTTTGATACCAATTTGTCACGACCCGTCCTCGGGGTCCGTGCCGTGACTACCCCAAGCCCGCCTTCCATAGGCCAGGGGCTGGCGACTAGCACCTAGGCGTAAATCCCGGTAAAAAGGGAAGGCATTGCCTTTGTAAAGTAAACAAACACCACAGAGTAAGCAAGCGGAAAATAAACACTAAACAAGAACAGAGTACAACTGAAAGTGCAGAAAAGTAAATGGGCCAGTATACAAACCCAAACTGAAAGTAAAGTACAACTCGAAAGGGAAAACAGCAACTGAAAAGTAAAAGCCGCTTCACCGAGCTGTCCACTGGAAATCCCACCTGAAGGGTGGGTACAGATAGCTCCTCTGCTCCACGAGTCCCGCCGTCTGCTCCGAGCACGTCCCGCCCAGTGGTCCACCTCCGGGTACCGTCCCGCTCTGCAAGCCTCAGCTAAGGTCAACGCTGTCCGTCGTCTGCAACCAACACAACGTAGTGCCGGCAAAGCCCGTACAGGGGTGAGTATAAGCTACTCAGTAGGGACCCCGAGACCCCTGAAGGTCTCTCAAATCCACAAAGGATAAACCACGAAGAAAGGTACAATCACGAAGTAACAACCGACACTGCTTAGGTATATGCCCATACATATACCTAAGTCATCAATTCAAATACGCTCCAACCTCCTAGCCCAAGTACAACTCAGTCCACACAGGAAAGTAAACGTATTCCACATAGGAAAGAAAAACGAAATACACACAGGATTGCTCAACACAATCCACACAGGAAAGCAACAGGATTCAGCTCACAGAGGTATACTTCTTCGATAGACGATAAAGATGATCCATGATCCATCTAAGTCGTCGGACCCACGAAGGATCGATAGGTAACTAACCAAAGGATGATAAAGATGATCTCTGATCCATCTAAGTCGTCGGAACCACGAAGGATCGATAGGTAACTAACCAAAGGACGATAAAGATGATCTCTGATCCATCTAAGTCGTCGGACCCACGAAGGATCGATAGGTAACTAACCAAAGGATGATAAAGATGATCTCTGATCCATCTAACTCGTCGGACCCAAGAAGGATCGATAGGTAACTAACCAAAGGAAGATAAAGATGATCTCTGATCCATCTAAGTCATCGGACCCACGAAGGATCGATAGGTAACTAACCCCCGCAAAGACCCACACAGGATCGGGCCCACACAGGACCTGTAGGCGCTGGCTCACACAGAACCGCTGAGCGCGGACCCACACAGGATCGGACCCACACAGGATCGGGCCCACACAGGACCTGTAGCACTGATCCACGTAGGATCGCTGAGTGCTGAAGTCGTCGTCGTCGAATCCACACAGGATCTCTGTACTGTCGTCGTCGCAGTCACAGTAGCAATAGTAGCAGTAGTAGTCACAGTAACAGTCGCAACCAGCACTAGGGTTCATGCACACAGCAAGCTCGTTCGGAGGGTCCGCTCCACGAGCCGAGAGGCTGATACATCAACTGTCACAAAGACCAGAGTTGATGTATCCAAAAGTTCTGTATCGTCAACAGGAACTCAACGCGACAGACGGCGCGTCGATCGGACGCCCGGTCTGAGAGTTATTGGCATTTTCGTCCCCGGGGCCCGGTTGGTTTTTAAGGAAAAACCAACCCGACCGTACTCCACCTGCATCCAAACCTCGGGCGGAGTATGCCAAAAGATCCGTCTCACTAGGAGGAACACAACAAAGCTGACGGCACGTCAATCGGACGTCCGTAGCTCAAGATATGAGCGTTTCCGCTCCAAAGGCCCAGTTGGTTTCGTGAACGAACCGACCCGGCCGAACTCAAAGTAATCCGAAACCTTGAGTGCGATATACCGAAACGACCGTCTCGATCCAAGGATCGCGTTTCCGCAGATGGTTCGTCAATCGGAGGTCCGAGGATCATGTTATGGCCAAAAGACCGTAAATGATTCGAAACGGGGGGTCCGGGTCCGGGCCGACCCGGCCCGGCCGGCGGCGCGGCGGCGTGGCGGCCGCGGCGGCCTGGCGCCGCACGAAGGCAGCGCAGGGAAATCAATTCACCCGCTTTCTTGGAAAGCCGGCGCGGCTAAATGCCGCGCCCCTTGATTAAAAACAGCCCCCACGTGGGGCCGGTTGAAGTAAAAACCGGGGGGCTGCTGCCCCCCCCCCCCTTCATGGAAACCGCCCCCCTCATAATGAGGGGGGTTTTATGCGCTGGCCGGGGGATTAATTTCCCCCGGTTTAACCCATCCGGCCGGCCGGTTTTCTCCAACAGGACCGGAAAATCCGGTCCCCTCTTCGGCTTCCGACGCTGGCGGCACGGCCGCCGGTCTTCTCATCCGCCGCGGCCCGGAACCGGCCGCGGTGTTCGTCATCCGGCGCGGTGCGACGGCACCGCGCCCCTCCGCCGTGCCTTAATTTATTTCAATGCGGCGCGACGGCGTCGCGTTCAAGATGTTTCTTCATGGTGCACGCGTGACGGTGTTGCGTAAAATAAACGCACGATTAACCGCGTGGTTCGACGGCACCACGCCACCTTGCTTCCACCAGCAAGATTAAACAACAAGAACGATGGAGGGGGTTCGGCCGTGTTCATGCGGTCCGGCCCCTCTCACGTTAAACAATAACACTTATATAAATTATCCACACGTTAGACAAGCATGAACCACGAACAAGGTTAAGTATAAACAAAATATAACAACCCCTACATCGGGTATAAGGTTTGAAGATTTGACAACGTCCCGCGGAAGACAACGTCGCGGAGGTCTGGCGTCGCGGTAGTCGTTCGTCAAATCCGTTGATGAAGAGATACGCCCGAAGAGATACGTCGTTGGCGAAACTTCGTATGCCGATGAAGGAAGTCCGAGGAGGAAGCGGCGTTCTCTCTCGTTAACACGGAAGATGAAGAAGAGCGGAGCGGCATTCTTCGTCGGAACTTGAGCGTTCTTCGTCAAGTCTTGAGGAATGTCAAATAAAAAGAAAACAACGAACTCAAGAACCCCTACCTCGATAGTCTCACGTTGACGTAGTCGTGGAATATCGGTGTCGATTCCTTTGACGTCGGAGGAAGAGTCGTTGTCGATGGCGTTCGTCGCGGAAAACCGTCGCGGAAGAGATGATGCTGAAGAAGAACGTCACGTCGCGGATATGGCGTCGCGGAAGAACCGTGTTCTTCGGCGAAGAAGTTCTTCGTTGAAGAACGACGTTCTTCGTGTTCTTCGTCGAGGTTGAAGAAGATGACGAAACAAGAAGAACCTTCCCAACTCTCTCCAGGAGACAAAACTCAACCCAAAATAAAATAAGACTCTATCTTATTTTATTAACACAACAACACACTATAATTTCAAAAGTTTGAAATTCAAATAAGAGATAACTCCACATTAATTAACAAATTGTCATGTTAATTAAAGAGGGGTTAAGGGAGTTTGAGGGAATATGTAAAGTTAGGTTTCGTGTGGGCCCCACCACACTTAATCCTCTCATGGGAGGTTAAGTGGGTGTGGGTCCCACACCTAACTTCCTTTGAGAGAAGTTAACTAATAAGTTTAAATAAAAATTGTGTTTACATATTTTTATTTAACTTATTCTAATCTCCCAAAAACTAACTCTCAACCCGAAACAAACGCAACTCCCGAAAAGGTCTCTTTAAGCGAATATCGGTGCTGCGAGTTCATCTGTGCCCTCAGATTTCAATTCCGAGCACCGGATCAAAAGATAGGAATTCCCGCTCATTCGTTCACTGAACGTACCCGAGCCAAACTTCGGAAATTGATTCCAAGCACTCCGGGCCTCGGAATCAGGTGCCGTCAGAAACCGCGCTCTTGTAAAATTCTAAAGAAAATTAAGAAAAAAATTTCCCTTGAATTTTACGGGTCTTTACATCAAATGTGACAACCGGGTCCTGGTGACAGCACAGCCACCCCGCCTTAACATGGCCGTCGGGTCCTGGCCCACAAGGTACCACCAGTTGCCCCCGCAGACACATGGGGCCCACCCCAGGGTCCACCCACATGCCCGAACGGGTTATCTGACTAATAATATTTCCCACAGGCCAACACATGTCCTTTCCAGTGTGCTTTGTCCTCACTCACACACACCCTGGGAAACTTTCCAGGAGGTCACCCATCCTGATCACTACTCCAGGCCAAGCACGCTTAACTGTAGAGTTCTAATCAGACAGGCTCCCGAAAAGGAAGGTGCACCTTGTTGACATGAGTCATATCATTTATTCATTTAACCCTTTATCATTTGGGGATGTTACAATCACCCCCCCTTTAGGGCACAACGCCCTCGTTGTGGGCCCTACATCTCAACCCAGGCAGTGCATCTCACACTTAAGGCTGGGTTCCTCCTCTGATACCAAATGTGACAACCGGGTCCTGGTGACAGCACAGCCACCCCGCCTTAACATGGCCGTCGGGTCCTGGCCCACAAGGTACCACCAGTTGCCCCCGCAGACACATGGGGCCCACCCCAGGGTCCACCCACATGCCCGAACGTGTTATCTGACTAATAATTTTCCCCACATGCCAACACATGTCTTTTCTAGTGTGCTTTGTCCTCACTCACACACACCCTGGGAAACTTCCCAGGAGGTCACCCATCCTGATCACTACTCCAGGCCAAGCACGCTTAACTGTAGAGTTCTAATCAGACAGGCTTCCGAAAAGGAAGGTGCACCTTGTTGACATGAGTCATATCATTTAGTCATTTAACCCTTTATACTTTGGAGATGTTACATGAATCATTGTAAAAAAACAATGATAAATTCATTCATAAATATTATCCAAAATTAACTCGTTAAAATATCCACTACCATGATACAGACACAAAATGAAATACATTTTATATACTCTTCTATGTGAAACCCAACAAACATATTAAATTAGTTCAAAAAAAATAGAATAATTAACCCTATAATTAAAATAACTTAAAAAATATATGTGATAAGATATATATGAGGAAGATCAAGATACAAAAACCATAGTATCCAATATCAGGTTTTAGTCCCATTTATTGTCGTAGGTTCTTAAATAGTTTAGTTGTTGGTGCATTGGTTTGAATATCATTATTCTTCTCCTTGGATTGAATAATATTTTGTTTCATAATTACCTCAAATAGTATATATATTGGGAAGAGATTTTTAATATCAGTATATTTGAATTAGGATTGATGCACAATATCTCTAGAAAAACTTATTACTCATTTATTATCATAATAAATTATTAGTGGGCATTGATCTTTAACATTTAGTTCTTCGCGTTGTGACTTCATCCTAATCATTTATGTAGCTGATTATGATATTTCCTTATATTCATATTCAATATAAATTAATGTGATATATGATTTAATATTTTAATGTCGAGAAAAGTGATTTTTTTCTCATAAATAATGCTCACCTAAGTGTAGATTTTCTATAAACAGTTGCTCTTCCCAAATTAACATATGTAAACAACTTTAAATCTATCTCACCATTATCTATTATATATCATATCTTAATTATTTATATATGTAAAATTTATATCTTATAATTCTCTTCGTATAAATAATTTGTGACTCATTAGTATTATAATGATATATGAAATAATGATTAACTATAGAAAATATCTATCATTGAAGTAGTTATTTATAGGAGACTACTAATTAATTCCCCCAAATACTTTTTGTGATATATTTATTCATTATTAACCTTACTAAACTTTTTGATCACATAGATCAGTGAGAAAACTTGTCTTGATCCATCTAAATGAAACTTTTTTTCAGAGCACAATTAAATAATTTTTTTGGGAAATAAAGATATTACCAACATCCTATGAAATAAGTAAACTAAAAAAGAACATAATTTATCCCTATAGAATCATTTCAATTCGCTTCTTCATGTCTATGATAAATTCTTCACAGAAACCATCAACATTGTTAGAAAAAATAATATCAAAAATAAACACAATAATAAATAGTGAAGTGGTATTGGCATTAGTTTTATATATTCTATTGTCCAAATTTAATTTTCTAGATTTCATGATTCTTATATTATCATAAATATTGAAAAAAAGTATTTTAGATCATTTTTTTACCATAAATTACATTTTATAGTTTATAAACTTTTCTTCCCATAGATTCTAGTAAGCAAACATAATTTTATTCTATGAACATTTATTTATCGCTCAAAAAATTTTGGAAGGTTGATTTGACATCAACTTAATAAAATTAGTAACCCATTTTTTTAGTGAAAACAAGGAATATTCTGATTATATCATGCCTAGAAACCGTGGAAATTTTTCAGTTAAATTAAATTGCATAAATTTTGGATTGTTCATTTCTTACCAACCTATATTTACTTATCAAGACATCAACATTATCATTTATCTTATTCCTGATAACTGACGTTGATCTAGTAACATTTTTCTCAATTTTCAAAGGAAATGCTTCCATGTTTTATCCTTTTAAATTTTTTCCTTATCTTTAGTCATATATTCAATCTATTCCTTATTGTTAAATGCTTATTTTATTATATGGGAATCAATATTTGATTGTAAATAGGTGTGATAAGATCCAATGGTTTTCCTTTATATTGATCCCCATGATTATGATAGCCTATAATATTTTTAAATTCAAAATGTTTTTTAAATATTTTATTCATATTTATGTATTTATGTCCTCTTTATCTTCACTAGAGAAGGATAAATCTTTGTCCTTAGATTGAATATATCTTTATTCTATAGTATCTTTCGGTGGCTCAAATTTAACAAAACAATTCTCATAATCTATAATAACATGAACCTTTATTTTTTATATATTCAAAAATAATATCACATAATCAATTTGGAAAATTATCATAAACATATTATTGTAGCATCTACAAGAATATTCAATCAGTGTGTGAAAATTTTAGATTCTGGCGTCATCCATTTCTTAAAACATACCACTATTTTTATATTTTATCTAGATCAAGAAAGGACTCCCAAACACTATAAAGTGTTTGAAATTGGGTGTATTCATAGAGAAAATCTCATAAGGATTTATATCTATGTTTGTTATAAAGAATATTCAATTACATATAATTCTGAAAATACTGATTTTATATTTCAAGTAATATCTTGATGTTTCAATCTATGTACATGTTGTTCTAGCAATATAAAATAATATTCAACTAATCCTGTAAGAACCTCATCTTTTGTGGTGTATATATAACACTATACTTATACCTTATTCCACATTTTTCAATATACACAATGAATTCCTTTTTGGAAAACTTAATTCCTTTATTAAACCTCAAAATAATTAAGAAAAAACTAGTCAATTTTATATTAAACTTCTAATGATTTTTAATCTCTCCAAATATTGATAATTTTACAATATGATCATGTTTCATGGAATATTTTTGAAATAAATAATGAAACAATTTAATTAACTTTATACTTATATTTTTTTCTTATCACTTGTCCTCAAAATTGGAGTAAACTGGATCTTGAGTTTTTTAGGATTGTATATCTCCTCTAATATTACATTTTATAACAATTTTACACTTGTTTTAAAAATAGTAAATGTGTATTCCATTAGAATGAGAATATTTCTCATAGCCTCTTATATTATTAAGTTCTTCATATTCTTTTTTCAATGAATGTCTGGAATCTAATTCCAAAATGATTTCTTATTGTTGACTCACACAACAATTTTTATGGATTTACCAACTTGAATCATATTTTCCAGGTCTTTCAACCATTTTTTTACAACCACCGCATATTTCAATCCCTTGACTACCTAATCATTGTTTTTAGATATAACTTCATTTTTATCATCACAAATCTAAAATACTCTCAAGAATTCATGCTTCGTACCTTTAATAACCATTACATTATCATGGTTAATCTAATTTTTAATAATATTGAAAGTCCTAAATCCTTTTATCATTAGTGAAATATCATGTCCAAATGTGATAGCCACCATTCTCATTTTTCATTGTTTTTAATATTTTTCAAATCATCAGTCATGTGAGAAGAACAAATATAAACTATGATCCATCGATTTTCCCTTTTTCATGATTTAAATAAAATTTCAACAACATTTTCCAATTTTTTGATCTCATATATATTCCTAAAGTTACTATGATTAGGAAATATATTCAACTATTCTAGAATTAATTTACGAAACTCATAATATTTTTTTCTTATTTGTTAACATCTACAACTCACTTCTTTGCGAAAATTCAATTTATTTATTTTTAGTTCAATCTTCTATTTGGGATTCTAATTACTCTAATGGGTTATTAATAGATATTATTTATACCCCCATGATGCCATCTAAATTTTTAACCAAGTTGAAATATTTTAAACCAAAATATATATTCCTTTTTTCCAAGACCACCCCAACACTAGTAGTAACCATATAATATATTTTTAAAAAAAATTATGTTATAAAACATGTTATTTTAAACAGTATATTTAGTACTCACATGAGTATATAAACTAAAATAATTTTGTGATATTATTTCTGGATCTTCTATGATATAATTTTTTACACTTTCCCCATTTTACTTCTTAATGATCTAAATATAATTTTATTTTTTATCAGTCTTCATAGTTTATCCAAACCATTATCCACCATTAACTACATAGGAAATTATGGTCTACTTTTGAGGTGGAATATTTTAATACTTCTCCTTAACAAGTACAATGTAGTAACCAATAGAAGTTATTATATATTATAATTTTTAGGACTCTAATTTTTCAGCTGCTAACTTATTAATTTTGGATTTAGATTTTTAGTTTTTTCCCCCAATTTAGATATCTTCATTTTTATCTTATCAGCTTCCTTAAAATTGGTGATAATACTAGAAGTCATATAATCTATAATCAATCCTTTTACAAAAACATTAATATTATATCTTTCAACTATTATCTCCATATTTCCTTCTTTAAGAATATAGTTTACTTTTTATCAAAATTTCATTTTTGTTACGAATTCTTATTTCTCAAACTTCTTATTTTTTTAGTAAAATTTTCATTTCCATTATCAATAGAAATCTTTTCACTATTTCCCATTATTTTTCTATAAATTAACCATTTATTTTTGAGTTACCATTTTATGAATCATTTTATACTTTTTGTGAAAAAATATCCTATGAGAATCTTATCTAGTGAATTATTCTCCACAATCACTTTAATAAAACAACCGAGGCTACAACCTAAACTGAAAATATAATTAAACAACCTTAAAAAATTGTATAATAATTTTTTTTTCAAGAAACCACTTTTTTATGTTTTGGACGGTATTTAGGATTAAATTTTTTTAGGAATTAGGTTACAACTCTTAAATATGTAACCAATATATTACAACGTGTATACTACTAGTTATTTTATACTTTTCCAACAATATCAAACATTTAATGTAAAACACATTTCCATTTTCATGAAAAATATTCTCGAATTTTGTCATGAATTATTATTTTACCCTACAAAAACTTAATCCCAATGGAAGGAATTAAAAATTTGGGATTAGCAAAAATATATCATTAAGGGACATAAAAAGAAGAAAATCCATAGTATAGTAAAAACATGTTATCCCATAAAATGGTAACCTTTATCACAATATTATTTGTGTGTATGAAATAAATAATATACACAAGAAAAAAACACAATTTTTATGAATAAAAAACAATTAAAATCATTAAAAATTAATTAATACCCATTTTAAGATACATAGAGCATCATATTAACAATATGTGCTAAACTCATGTCAGAATTAATTAGAACCCATTTAAATCTATATATGAAACTACACAAGTTAACTCACATATTCATGTATTTAATGAAAAGTGATATTAACCAAATAACTGGAGAGGTATAATGGAGCTCACCCATCATATAAGTTTTATTGGGCTCACCAATCATTTAAGTTTTATCGAGCCCACCCATTCATAAAATATATTTCTTAAGTGTCATATCATGATTAAATCATTTATTGGAAATAATCATCATAAATACCTTCAAAATATCCATTTATCACAAAATTAAAGAACTTTATAATTTCACATAAATATAGGGTAGGTTCCCATTTATTTTAAATACTCTTTAAAATGAAACATTGCCATAATATTATGGAAATTATTTCATTTGAAAATACCCTTTGAAACTTGTAAGTAAGATTTAATTCAAAAAAAATCATGATGGAGGGAATTTTATTAAATGTTGTATATGATAAATAAACACATTACTTAACACATTGGAAAAAAGATTCAATATTTACCTTTATGGAAAAATTAAAAACGATCCATTTTAAAACAATAGTACAAAAAGTCAAATATGGTCAAAATTTACCTTTAGAAATCATTGAATCATAAATAAGAATTTTCTAAGAACATTTAATATAATATGTATGTATTTTTACATCTTATGACATACTATGTTGGTTTTATGATAAATCAAGGGAATAAAAAATATTGGGATGGATGTATTCAAGGTATTTAGGTTGGGCATTGATGAACTAGATTTCTCAGAATTGTTTGTGGAATATATGACAAGAGGTGCCATTTTAAAAGCCTGGGGAGGGATGTTATTGTAATTTACAAAATTATGAAATTAATATAAATTATTTCTTGTTAGAATGGATCCAAATATATATAATTATAAGATAATATTATGATGATTTTAAATCCCCTAACCCAATAAAATTTGAATAATTTTAGCGTATGTTTTCATCATTATCTCTTTGTTTGAACACAACATTAACCATTTTCCCAAACACCCTGATATCAACATTTTTTACTCATTAGGGGTTAATAAATTTTCTATAAGTTGAAAAGTGACCCATAAATCAACCGTGATCTATATTTTCCACAATATCCTAACACTTTCATGAAGACAATGTTTTAAGCATTTTTGATCATTTTATAAAGTATCATTCGTTATAAAATATCATTATCTCCACTTTTTAAAATACATGAAATAATGTAATATAATATGTTTAGAACTCATATAAAATTTTTCTAAAATTACATGGATAAATATTTATGGAGGATATGGTTTTAATATAATTACCTAGTTAAATTTGGACACGTTTTGACATCATTTTAGAACTTATGTTTTGGATGAACACATCAGTTAACCAATTTTAACCTTAATTATGGTAATAAATTTTCCACTATTTTAATAATTTATGGGGAATTTTTAATCACTCAAAAAATTTAACTTTCATAGAATTTAAATTTATTTACATTAATATTTTATTTCTTGAATAAGCACTATGTTGATGTTGTGTAATCATTTAAATTAATTATTTAATCACTGCAAATTAGAAATGAATTACCATGATAATAACAATATCTACTTAAAATAACCATATAGAATTGAAAATAATTTTTTTTATTCCTATCACAAAATTTTAAATATATTAAAAGAAAGAGAGTGACATTTTTGACATCACATTAACATAAAATAATATAAATGTTATAATCAAAGTTATGTGGCAATAAATTGCCACATTTTAAAATCATGGATGTTAATGGTCATAGAAAAATTATCCAAAAAATTATGTAAATTATTTAGGGATATTTTTATGCCTAATGACATTATTTTTAACAAAAATTTCCTATTTTTCCCTTCCGAGTGGTGATATGTATTTACTATTTTTACTATTCAAATTAAAAAATAAAAGGTACATATTTACCCAATCTAGACCTCCTCATTATAAATTTTCAATCACTTTTTTAAGATTAAATTTCTATAAGTGGTTGAAATTTAATTTAATATAATTTCATAAATATTAATAAAAAATAATTTTTAGAAAATTTTGTTTTAAGCTAAAAAATAATAAAATCAGGTTTAATAATAATTTCTATATAATTAATCAGATTATATCTAATTAAAGAATTATTTTTATAACTTTATTATAATATTATAAGCATAAATATACTTTAAAATGAAAATTAAATAATGTATTACAAAAATCTATATTTTCCTTATTCATTAAAAATTAAATATTTTCTGAGAAATACCCAAATTTTACCAGAATATACTTTTCATATATTTATTTAAAAAATATATACATTTTTTAAGATAATATTTATTATATTTATAGAGATTAATTATAATATTCACTCACATAAAAGCAATAAATATCATTTTTGATGAAAACATATATTTGATGCATAAAATGACTTTATTTAAAACTGAGAGCTTATTTCATAAGTATTAATTGAAACATTTGTATTGTGTATGAAATTTATTTATATGCTTTAATACGTTTAACCAAATTCATATCATTTAATTCAATGACTATGTTATAAGTGTAACATCAAAATAATAACTTTTTCTTCTTCGTTTCAGATCAGTGTTTCATGTTGTATATATTGTCGAACAGAAAGTTTTTTTAAAATGGTGGGTTAATAAATTATATCCCGTTAATAAATTTTGTCTTTGATATTTGAACATTAGCTCATTAATCAAGATTTTATCATTTATAAGAACCTTTTTCGTAAAACCACATCACAAAAAAAGGCTTAATAAAGCTTCCACTTGAAAAGATAGAATGAAAAATATAAAGGATATCTTGAATAACACATTGTAGGTTTGAAAAATAAGAGAACATTAGTGGGCTGTGAAATTTTATACAAGGAGGAAAACATAATTTCCAAATAATTATGGGGAGTGATAAAAACCATTTATCACTATAAAGTGAATGATTGAAAGAAATTTAATGACCCTAAAACCATAAATCAAGGTGGTATAAAAAATACAATGGATTCATTAGAAATAATGTTAATAGTATTTTTTCCAGATCATTTTCCTAGAGGTGAGGAATTTTTTTACCATACAAAATAATAAATTTAGGAAATATTCTCACTTGAAAGTAGTATTTCATCCTTTAATCAATTTCAACCACAATAATAACTTATTTTTAATTGAAGAGTATTCAAGATGAATTTTTCATTACTGATGCGATAAAATCATATTCTATTAGATCACATAATCCAAAAAGGATAATAATATATTTTTAATACCTTTACTATAACCAAAATTTTTATTAAAAGGTAACACAATTCCCAAAATTAATAATCCTTTTTATAATGAAAAGAAACGTTAATCTATAAAACCTCAAAAATAACACCCAATTTTCCAATTTGATTACTTGATAAATAAATAACCTTATAATTCCAAAAAAATAATCCCAAAAATGAAAATATAAAGAACCAGAATGGTTTTATCAAATTTTATCCTAATATTAATTTAAAATTTATCTCCAAAAAACACTAATCACTCAAAAAGATATATAAAAAATACATGCCCTAATTATATAAAATAAAAAATATGATAATCATTTCTCTAAATTACATGAATCACTACAAAGAAACATTAAAATAATATATTATTCCGAAAGATAATTCAACCATTATTCCTCATATAAAATCCCATAATATTAACCTAAACATAATTGTATAATGTTCTTAAAAAATATAGTGACCGTCTTTTGAAATATAATTAATCACTTAATCACTATGCTACTTTTCAATATCATGCCAATATATATGATAAAACATCAGTTCCTAAATTATAATAACCCATAATTTCCTCAATATCCATGAAATAATGAAATCAAAAGATATTAAATACCTTTAATCTTATTTCCACAAAATGTAAATGTATTATTCCTTAGATAACCTTTTAACATGTTAGACATAAGTATTATATACACCTAAAACACTGATACATACTCAATAAACATCTCCCGAAGTATTCCTATAAAAAAACCAAAAAAATGGTATTTATTTGTTAAAATTTATGATCACTATTAAACTTATATACCCATTATGGTTTCAATAACTCTAAAGGTAACCTCACATGAAAACACACTAATCTAAAAAGTTATCTAAACCTTTCCATTAATACTTAATATATGGAACCAACATCAAAACTATACATAATATTTTTTGTCAAGAGTTATATTTTGTTTAATCATAAGGATATTACCAGTTTATGGTTGTAGAGAAGTCGAGCTTACCTATTACATATCAAACCTATATTTTACAAAGTGGACACATAAGTTTAGAATCATTTTTTCCAAAAGACTGAAATTTTTAAAAATAAAACATGTTTTATTTTTATGATAAATTTTATTGACATTGAACATGACCTTTTCTTATACATTAAACTTCCTTAAACTCATTGGAAAACATTTTAAAACATGGGGTGAGAATATAAATCTTAGTAAGAGACAAAAAATACATTAGTCTAGTGAAACACCTTAAAACTTATAAAATGTTTACCATTATCATATCATTGTTTTAGCATATGACATAAATAATATACACATGGAAATGATTTTTTCTCAATGAAATACTTTGAATTACTTAGTATGCAATTAGAAACCCTTTTGGTAAACATATAGAATAATATTCAAAACCCATTTCGAAATCATGTTAGAAATAGTTGGAGCCTAGTTAAATCTATAGGAGAAACCACCCTAGTTAACTCCCTCCTTAATTCATATAGATACAAAGAAAATGAACAAATTAATTGGAAAGTTGTAATGGGGATCACATGTTCTATAAGATATATAATGATCAAGCATCATCCTGTATTGAGAACACCGATTCATCCTTTATAATGATCAAGTACTATATCATGAATAAAACATTTCATGCATGTTCCTTTTCATCACAAAACCCTTGAAAAACAATTTTGAACCCATAATAGAACCACTTTCCATTTTCACATAAAAATGTGTTAAAATACCCCTTTCTTATGAAAAATCATTAAAATAAAATATTCCCAAAATATTATGGAAATTATTGCATTTGAAGAAAAACATGGAAAATTATAACATACAATTATCAGTGAGGATAATTCTAATTATAGGTAATTTGGTTCATGCACTCTTTATTGAAGATAAAAAATTACATTACACTTTTGTAAGAAGTATCAATTATGACATGTGTGGTAAACATTAAATACATTCATTTTTAAACCATTTTAATGAATGTAAAATATTATAAAAAATGTCATTTAAAAAGCATAGAATTATAAATACGAATTTTATTCAAACATTTTAATGGATATTTACATGGAATAAAAAATATGAAAAAATATTTAAAATGATTTTTTTAATGTCAATTTTTTTATACCTTATGTCTAACTCATCTCATACGATCATTATCTTTAACTTATTTGAAAAAAACCCTTTAGGTTTACACAAAAAGCCTTACTATGTTAGTTTTTAATAAAAAATGTCCTCAATAACAATGGGAGATATGTAAAAAAATATTTAAGTATGGATTGAAGGAGATAAATCATTCAAATGTTATATTGAAGAGAGGAGAGGAGAATCCAATTTATAAGTGGAGAGAGGAAAACTCTTATAATTTATTAATTTATTAAATTCAATTAAATTAATTTTCATAAAACATGGGATAAAAATTGATATAATATAAATATAATATGATTTTGAGTATAAAACCTCCCATATACTAGAAATTGGACATTTTTAAATTATGTTTTCACCAGAATCTGTTTGTTTTAACCCCCACTTACCCTCTTCCAATTACCATGATATGAATGTTTTTTTCTCATAAGTGGTTAATAAATTTACTATAAAAGTGAAATTGACCCAAAATAGACCATTTTTTTATATTCTACCATATCCAAAACTCATGGTCAAAGATAAGATTTTTAGAAATTTAAATTATATAAAAAAATATAAGTGATTCTAAAATATCATTAATGTCACTTTTAGAAATTAAAAAAATATTATAATAAAATATGTGTCTAATTAATGTAAAATTGTTCCAAAATAGCATGTATTCTATTTTCTATAAGATATATCCTTAATATAATTACCCAATCAAATTTCGACGGGTTTTAACATGATTTAAAACCTTTTTATTTGGATTAACCAATTTATTAACCAATTTTAACCTTAACTACTATAATGGATTTTTCAATATTTATATAATTTTTGGGAATCCTTTTTATCCCTAAATAAATATTACCGTCATAGTTTTTAATATTATTTAATTTATTTATCTACTTCTTCAAATTTCACAATGTTAGTGTTACAAAATCATTTATGGTAATTATGTTATTATTAATAATTTGAAATAAATTATAGTGATATAAAATGATTTATTATCAAAATAACATTTATAACTAAAAATTTGTTATTTTTATCCCTGTCAGAAAATATTATAGATATTAAAAACAAGAGAGTGAAACTTTTGACTTTATATTTAATTAAAATAATACTAATTTAGTAATCAAATGAAATTGGAAATAAATTGACACATTTTTGAATCATGGATGGTCATTGTTGAAAAAAAATTCCAATAAAATAAAGTTAATAATTAGGTAATGTTTTATACATGATCACATTATTTTTAACCTTATTTACATGATTTACCCTTACCTTGGTGAAAAATATTCACTACTATTAATATTCATAATGATATAAAGAAAAGTGAAATATTTTCTAAATTTGAAACATATGATTAAAAATAAGGAATATATTTTTTCAATATTCAATTTATATAAGTTGTAGAACTAAATTTTAAAAAAAATTAAATAACAATTAAATTATTTTTAGGAAAATTTATTTTATGACTAAATATAAACATATTCAAAAATCAAGTATAATGATAGCTTCCATGTAATTAATTATATTATATAGAATTAATGAAGTCTTGTGTTAATATTTTATAAAATTAAAATTATAGTTAGACATTAAAATGAAAATAAAATAAAATTTCATAAATATCAAAAAACATTCACTGTTTAGTAAAATATCAATCTTTTTAGAAAAAATCACAAAATATCACCTAAAGATAATTTTATATGGTTATTTAAATTTTTTTTTATCATTTTTAATAAAATTGTTTTTCTAAAAGTTCTACAAAATAATTTAAATATTCACTCATAAATAAATAATAAAACCATTTTGGAAGAAATTATTACGGCATAAAATGAATTTATTTAAAACAGATTGATTTTTATAAGAATAAAATAGTAAATTTTTATTGAGTAAGACCATTATCTATATTTTATAATGTGGTTCATATTATTTATACTTAACAATTAAATGACTATGTTATAACTGTAATATTGAAATAATAATAATATTTATTGGTTTCTTTTTTATCGATGTTGTGTGTTGTATACATTATCGAACATAATATTAATTTAAAAATATCAATGTGTTATGAGAACCTGACACATCTCGTAAATATCCTAAAGAAAATTCACAATCCCCAAAGGTGAGAAACTAGTTCTTGTAAGTTAACACACATGCTCTATGAATTATTTCACCCTTTAAGAATTAAAACTACAACACAAATCTCCACCCGAAAATCTAATAGGACCTATCCCAAAGCAGGATACTTATGCATGTGAAAATTAATTTCCAAATGTCTAAAAAACACCAAATAGATCATTCCATGTTAACCAATAAATAAAGTAATATAAAATACAAAATGAAGACATCCATCATCTCCTAGATAAATAAATAAACTAAACATGTTCTAAGGATTTATAGAATATATAAGAACTACAAAAAAAATGAAACAAGCAAAAACTAAACATATCCATGTGACCGTATGATCACTCTCTACATCCCAATCAAACAGATGTAGTAACCAAAACCCATCTTAAGGAAGATACTTTCTAAGGCACCTGAAATGAAACCATGTGAACTAAATACACCAAATTTTTTATCAAGGGTGTGAACAAAACCCAAATCAGTAGGATTTTACCAATGATTTTGTGCACTTCTTTTAATAACATTCATATCATGCTAATTTGGAATACACTGAAAAAATAGTTTTATAAAAATTTGGATACCAATATAAATGTAAATCCATAAATTTTTACCATAATCACTCACACCTTTTTATGGAAATTAATCATTAACCAAAACTAGTTAAAATATTTTACCTTTCTTTAAAAACACCAATTTTAAAATCTCATTTCAATGATGTTTTTTAAATAAACATTTCAAAACTATTTTAAAATTATTTCATTTAATTAATCCAGAACAAACCCGAGTAATAAAATAATGATCAAGAACAATGAAAATGATAATAACAATAACATTACAAAAAAAGTAAATCATTAATATAATGTGGGAAAATCAACATTTGAGATTAATGAAATTAAATATACTATATAGCATTAACTTGTACGATGGAAAAAACTGAGGATAAACATGAATGATACTGGAATTAGTATAATTGAAAACTCATTGTATGTGAATCCCATAATGAAACGAGAACAAATCACATTTGGCTCCCCATGGGGTCACCAATTACAAGACAAAACCCTTGGTGGTTAATAATATCTTAGGGATGTAACTACTAGTTAGAAAAAAGGCTAGTGTAACAAATATACAAACTATCTAATTAGCTACTTCGGTAGCCATGAAAAAAAAGACTTGAAGTGACTACAACAAGCCATGAAATGAGCATATAATAAAGAAATTACTATAAATCTCTTCTCACCTCTTACACCCTCATAGGAAAATAGACCTGATAACATCAACTATATTAAGTGAAATATAAATCATAATTCTTATTATATGGTATTTATCTCACATACAATAATGATGAGGCTCCAATGAGGGACTCATATAGTGAACCTGTAATCTTTTTATAGTTACAATCACAACAGTTAATTATAATAAATTTCTATAAGTTAAAATATGGATGAATGATAAGGTTTGAAGGAGTTATATTTTTTATAAATATTATAGAAATATGAATTTCATGATTCAATACACTACACCATTCCACAAGAGGCTACAGAATAGGGACCATGATGCAATGACAATGACCACGTTGTAATAAATATATGTTCAACTTCTTCTTCAAGAATTAGAATGATAATACTAGAATCCAAATTATAATCAATTCTAATATACTATATACTATGGTAAAGACACACTAAAAGCTGAATGACTCCATCACAAAACTTTTATTCTATATTCATCCTCATCACAATTTAAGGGCCCCAACTGATCTACAACAAATTAAACAGAACCTCAAAAAGACCGTACAAGACACTATAGCATATCTTAAATATATATATCATTGTGAAAATATCCATAGTGAAATTAACCTACCACATCACAAGGTACTTCAATTTATAAATTTAAATAATCCTTCATTGTTTGGTAAATAATTTGTTTCGGGTCATTAAAACCATTTCTCAACCCAACGCTCCTACAACAACTATAAAGGCTATAAATAGTCATCAAGGGAGGACATGATCTCTAATAAAATAAAATAAAAACATATATGACTAATTAATTATTTAAAATAGATCCAATATGTTATTTTATGAATTTTTACCAAGATTCCTCATATTGTTAATCATCAAAGGAAAAAAATAGGCTTCAATAACTTCAATTCGTTTTCTATTTTCCACTTTCTCTTTAAGACAATTTCATCCTTATTGAAATTACTTACATAATCATCCTCTTCTTCATACTATCTATATCATTATATATTTTATTTTATTAAAACTATTTTGAGGATAAAATTGAGATCTGTGTAAAGGGTTTAAAAAAACAAACCACAAACATCTTCTTATTATTCATTAGCTACACACCACTATTAAAGTCAGGTATATTGGTTCTTGTTTTTTTAAACCAAGGGTTTCATTTTGGTTCTTAGTAATCATTAAAACAATGTGATTATTTCTTATTATTTTCTTAATGTATTTTGTTAAAACCAAGGGAGAAATATAACCCTCATAATCCTTCTTGAGGTGAAGATAAATAAGGGAGGGTTTTCATTTATTTTCAAACAACATTATCAAAGATTTCATTTTTAATTGACTAATTTATTTTTTGGAATAGTTTATGTTTTAATTTCTACAATTCATTATTTAATTTGATTATATTTTTACAAAATTTAATTATTTTACAATAAAAGTGTTTAATTAGTAAAATCATTTTAAATTGTTTTTAAAATTCAATCAACACTGTATTTACAGTTTATCTATAACCTATATTTGGTATCAAATTAGATCTTTATATTTCCCTCAAAATAAATTTATTTTCAAAAACTTGTTTTAAAATTTAAAATTCATAATAGATTTCAACTTTTAATACTTTAAAAATGACATCTTTTTCAAACACTATTAGTTGTAATGAAGGTAATTCTTTGGGTCATGAAATATTCATTAAGTTTTCAGATTATATCTATTGGAAAACTCTCTTGTCCAATTTTCTAGATAGTATATGATACCCTATTTGAAAAAATATATCCATAAATTTATAATTTCAAAATAATTAGAAAACATATTGATAAAAGATGTCATTATTTCTTTTGAAATTAATAGTAAAACTATGAATTCTTCATGTTGTGTCCTCGTTACAAGAATATGATATTTATTGATTGAAATGATATACATTTTCAAGCATGGGTAGCTCATTCCTTACATGTGTCTGATTCTAAGCCACGCTTCGTGAACTGCTGATCAGTACAGACTTGTATGAAATGGGTTAGGTGGTATCCTCATGACTCTGGATTCAAACTCAACAATGATTGGTCATGTCTATCAGGCTTCATGAGGGTTGGGGTATAGTTCTTTAAAATAAAGGTTCTTCCATATTTTTATTTTTGGCTTCATTTGGGAATGGATGTTCTCTTCAGGCGGAATAAGCTTCATTGATTTTCAGCGTGGAAGTGTGAAATTGGAGGAACACTCCCCTTTTTGTGTTGGAAATGGACTCTCGGGTTATCCTCAAGTCTTTTAAAGGGAAGTTGTCTATCCCATGGTGTGTAATCTACTATGTTTGAAAGATCATGAACCTGATTTATGATGACATAGAAAAAACTCATAATTGGAGTGAAAGAAATAAGGGTTCGATGTCCTCATATCAAAAACTCCTATTACTAATGGTTTGTCATGCATTGACACAATGGGGTCCTTTCTATATTATGGTGTGAGAATTTTCATTATAGACTCTCTTGGTCTCTAATTTTAAAGACCCCCATTAACTTTTTTAACCATGGACACCATTTCTTCATGGGATCTATCTTTCTTTAGTAATATGATTTTATTTTGTCCTTTACATTGTGGTTTATATTATAATGAGTATAATCACATTTATAATTTTAAAACAACTCATGAAACCTAAAAAACCCTAAAAGATACTAAATAATGAAAAAAATAATATGAAGGATACTATAATTGATTTGGGTATAAAATAGTTTGAATTATTATGTATTCATTTAGATTAGTATATTAAAGATATGTTTATTTAATTTACTAACACTTACAATGGTCTAAATTCTATTGATGATGATTTTTTTAAAAAAATATTAAAAAATGTACTTTGGGTCTTTCCAACCAATTGATAACCTAAATTAATGATAATATAATAATTTGAGGATCTAAGGGAAATTATGGTCAAGAAGATAATATGATCTCTCATAACCAACATGATCACAATTAAGAAATAAGCCAATATATAATGTAAAGAATATAAGGACAAAAAGATAATTTATTTAAAATAAATTCTTATTGACTATTAAAATGATACTAAAATGGTTAATTTATCCAAGAAGATGAAATAATTATTAAAATTTTGGAAGTATTACCAATGATCAAAAAAGAAGGATGATAAATGTGAAAAATAAGTAATGCAATTAAAATAGAAAAATAAGGGGAAAATAATGTCATATTTAACCTTATTAAAAATAATAATAATGAGAATAAGAATAAAAAATAAAGACCTTACAGATTCAACATAGAATGAAATTTGATGAGTTTATATCCTCAAGAGAGTTAAATGTTGATTATTTCGAGTCTCCTGTAGCACAAATCAAGGTTAGTAAAGAAGTAAAAAAATAAGTATTCCACATACACAAAAAAAATTACATTTCCTCGAATTATTATTATTCCAATCACCAAAGCTATAATGATATACCATATGCTCATATTAAAATCAAAGAAAGTTTTTTATGAACAAAATTTAATGTACTAAGAGTATAAAAGGACTTATAATTAATCAATTAATGAAAAAGTTGAACTTGCTATCGAAAAAGATGAATTATCATCAAAATTCAATGATCAATAAAATGTGATTAAATTACCAATAGATAATTATGATCATAAAAATTATCCCATGAAATTAAACCAAGTTTAAAGAAACATATATAAAATTTGGGTTCTTAATGACCCATAACAATTCCTTTGGGATCTGGTTTTTCACATAATGCTAGTTCTTCCAAATAATTACCTTTGTAAAAGGAAATTAATGAATTAAAATGTATATTTATTAACAAAAAACTATAAATTAAATTAAAGAAATTAATTTAAATATATATATATATATATGTTATAACAAATAGTATCCATCATCCATCCCATATCTCATATCAAAAATCATTTTCAATACAAATTTGGTCATCGAAATCCATTTTTTCAAACATTAATGGACCTGAAATCTAGGTTCCAAAAAAAATAGATTTCTTTATTTTGTTTAGAAAATGTTTCTAATTATTAAATCTCCTCAAAAAATGCTATACATTTAGAATAGATTATATAGAAACATGTATGGTGAACCCTTCAAATTTAATCAACCAGAGAAACTCAATAGAGGATATGTGACATTCAGTAACAATTCAATAAGTATAATCATTGAAATATTTATAACAAAATTTATCAATTTCATTAGTATAAATGATGTTTTATTCCTTAATGTATTACAACTTTATTTTCTAATTGTGCGACAATGGTTTTAAATATATTTTGAAATTTATTTTTTCAAGGTTTTAATCTCAAAGGAAATTTCTTTTATTTATGATTTTCATTTTCAAAATGATTATATTTCAGATTTAAACTCACTTTAATTTAAAAATATTATTTTTTTGATAGATAAAAATGAGTTATGTATATTTAATTGATTCCATTGTAATTAAACTAGAATTATATTCACTAAAATATTATTTTAAAGTTAATAATTATTGTGAACCTTGTAAACGTGGTATGAAACACAAAAACTCTATCAATACTAATCAAGAAGTATGAAACTCAATCCATTGAGCTTGTACACCATGAAATGTTTGGACTAACTAAATGTAAAAGTATAATAAGAAAACATTAATATTTTTTGATTATCAATTATTATACATGATTCACTTGGGTCATTTTCTTGGAACACAAGTAAGAGACTTTTAATGTCTTTATAATATTTACTAGGAAGGACAAAATGAATAAATTTAAAAAATATTTTCTATTTTAAGTGATAATGGAGGAGTGATTGAAAACAAAGAGTTTGATGAAATTTCTGCTTCACAAGGTTATAATAATGATTTCTCAACTCTTAGAACACCTAATGAGGGTTAGTTGAAAAATTGAATCAAAATCTTCAAAAAATATCCTGATACCACCTTTACTACTTCAAAATCCCACAATACATTTGTGGTGTGGTCACCAATACCACTTGTTTTTATCATAAAATTTTTTCCCACAAGAATCTTCTTTAAAAAGGCCCATTATGATATTTGGAAAAATAAAATTCCAAAAAATTTATTTTTTAATTTGTTTGGATTTAAATTTAATCTTATCAATAATAAAGATAATATAAGGAAATTTGATCTAAAATAATGTGAAGTAATTTTTCTTGTGTACTATAACTCATGTAAATACTATCATTCCTTCAATAAAAAAACCAAAAAAAAATTAAGAATATATTAATATCAAATTCAATGAAAAAATTCCTTAACCATCATTCTAGTTAAAAGATGTGAATAAACATGAACATTGTTCTTTGAATAATCCACCATTCTATAAAGATCCTATAATTGAAACTCATTCTAATCATTTTCCTAATTTGATGAAAAAATCGAAAGACTATCCCATGGAAAATATTATTGGATATTTTAATGATGGTACTCGTACTATATGATTTATTTTAAATGAAGTTGATCATCCTTATTTTAATTTAGGTTTAGAAACTAAAAATATTGATAATTATATTAAATATTAAAATTAGGGTTTTAAATGATATGATAACTAAATAAATTATAATAAAATAATTTTTATAATAATTTTTAAAGACCTATTGGTCATCATATTGTTGGTATAAAATATTTTTTTTGAAATAATCTAGATGATAAAGAAAACATCTTGTGTAAAAAATATAGAATAATAACCAATGGCTATAATCAAGATGAGTACATAGGTTATATGGAAAATATCAACCATCATTAATTGGATAGATTTCATAATTTCTTGTTGTAATTCAATTACTATATAAATTTCAAACATTTTCAAATGGATTTTAAAAGTTATTTTTAAATGGTTTGATTTTTTTAAAATATTTTTGTTTTAAAACCACTAAATCATAAAACCCAGAAAAATTATAACTCCATTGTCATGTTATCCAAATAATTAAATGTTATAAAAAATCCCATTTAGCTTTGTATGAATGGTTAACCAATTTTCTTATTTCAAATGATTTAAAAATGAGCAAGGAATATTCAATATTATTTCTAGAAAATGCATCAAATGATGTTTTAATCATTAAAATATATGTCAGAGATGTAATTTTTGGATCAATAGATGAATATATTTGTAATTAATTTTTCAATTTTATGAGAAAGTAATTTTAAATGAGACTTAATTTCACGATAAAATTATTTCCTTGTTTTAAAATCTCACAAATTGAGGATGTCATATTTTGTAGAAAAAACAAATATACTAATGAACTACTAAAGTATTTTGGCATGTATCATGCTATAGAAATTGATACACCTATTAATATGTCTTGTAATACAATGCTTTATAAATTCATTAAACTAGATGAAATCATGATTTGTAGAATTATGTTTTAGGGTTTACCATCTATAACCCAACCAAACATTATGTTCAGTGTTTATCTTTGTCCCTTTTTTTCGATCCAATCCCAAATTTTTACATTGATAATCTATAAATATGATTTTTCATTTTTAATGGATCAACAAATAATGTTTTATTTTATAATAAATGAATATATTTTAATCAATGTAGTTTTTCAGAAGCTAATTTTGCGGAATTTCTACTGGATAAGAAATATACAAGTGGGACATTCCACCTTATTTGATATTCCTTAATCTCTAGAAGTAGTAATTTTTTTCATTTACATTTATAAATTTGAAGATAAAAATATATAAAAATGGATTTATTATTCCCATATTATATAGATAAAGAAAATACTCTTAGATGTATGGATAACATTTCATAATTTGATTATTAAATGTGGTATTTCTAGTTCTATAAGAATATCTTTATATCTTATCCAACATGAACCAACTAAGAATATTATTATAAAACATCCCTTATTGACAAACCAATTTGAAAAATTAAATATCATGTTAGATTATATTACTAAGAAATTTCATTTATCTAACATCTTGACAATAGACCTATCATAATAATGTTTTAATTTTATTAAAGCGGATATACGAATTGAATTATTATAAAAATGTTTTTATGATAACATTGATTATGTTTTATTTATATATTTATTACATTCTAACTGATGTTTTTTATATTTTTTTTTTACTAATCACAGAGGGGGAGAATATTTTACTATTTTTTGTGGATAAAGTTTTAATGTGTGGAGAAAATAGTTTAAATTTCGTGGATAAAATATTTAAATTTAAGGGGGAGAAAAGTGTAAAAGATTACGAATATGTAATATATCTCATAGAATTATCATTTTTTATGGGGGAGAATTATGATTTCACAAAAATGGTATTTATAAATCTTTGATAATTTTTTTTATTTTTCTTTACCACATTCATATCTCTTGTTTTTATATTAATCCAAAATTAGTGTTTATGATCATAAAAATGGGTGATATTATTGAACCTGTATTTATATTTTATGATCACAATCACTAAAGGTATTTCTAACCTTTTATCTATTTAAGAGAGGAGGTAAAATATTGGTATTCTTTAAATGGGTGATTATTTTTATACCTTGTCTATATATAATAATTCATTGATCCAATACTATATACCACGCCACAAAAGTTTATTGAACTAGGACAATCGCATGATGATAAAGACCATGGAATAATAAAAGTCATCCCAACTTAATCTCTAAGAATCATGATTTAAATCCTTGAATCCACTACATAGTGCAACCATAGTTCCTACAAACTCAGGTATAACCTTTCCACTAGGTTAATGACTATGAAAAATAACTTCTATGCTAGGGTCATCCATTAATGAGCTTATGGTTCATGCTAAAAATTCTTATAAATTAATATAAAAACAAGATATTATACCAGATATTTCACCATAAACTAATTCGATACACAAAAGATACTACATCCACCACACAACAGACCTACTCTACCACATCTGACTTCAATCCAGAGCCTTAAAATGAATTTAATTATTGGAAAAAAATTGGGTTATTTAACCCATGTATTGATCCAATGATATTACAAAACCTATGATGTATATAATTTTTTATCAAATGAGACATAGATATCAACTAAAATGACAACTTATATTCGAAACAATCTTATAATTTATTTTTAAAGATGTCTCTATGATTCTTCTAATTATCAACCATCAAATGAAAAATATTCTTCTTAAAATTAAATTTATTTTCTATTTTCCTATTTTCTAAGACAATTGATGACTTATTATAATATCTTAATGTCTCTCCATATTTTACACACACACACATTATATATCTCTCTCTCTTATGAACATCTAGATCATCTATTGAGATAATTGAGTTATTTTGAATGGATTTTAAAAAAAATATCAGAATCACATTATTATTTAGAATATTTAATCGATTAAAGAGAGTGATATTGGTTTTTGTAATTTATTAAAACCAAGGTATTAATTTGGTTCTTGGTTTCTTTTTAAAATAAGGGATTCAGTCTTCTTACCTAGTTCATGGTTTTCTGTTAACATCTGAGAAGGAACATAAACATATTTATCATTATTTAGGGTATGTGATATAGGGGTTCAATAGGGATATTTTTTCAATATCCATTATCAATGTGTTCTATTTTAATATTCTCAATTTATTTTCAACAATTCTTACTATTTTAATTCTTACTTTTCATACATTACTTTGATTATTTTATTTTTAATTCGAATAATTTCATGAAAATTGTATTTATTTTGTTTCACTGTTTTAGCTTTTTAAAAACTAACTCATCCCCTCTCTACATATTATCTATGAGGAATATTTGGTATCAAAATCAGTCTTTTTTTCAATATACCATTGATTTCAATTATTTTTTAATTTTTCAAAATCATAACTGATTTTAAAGATCAATATTCTAAAAGTGGAATATTTTTCACACACCCACATTTTTTGCAAATGATATTCTATGGGGTTTTCAACTTTATTATCTAGTTCAATATATCACTATTATAAAACCCACATGTCCACATTTCTTACAGCATAGGAAAGCATATTTGGGAAATTTTTATTCATGGATATACACAATAAAGACAATTAGATGTCAAATAGAATCTTGATGAAAAAAATCATTATTTATATAATTAATAAATCTATGAATGGTTATCATTTTAGATTTTATTATAATGAGTTTGACCAAATTTATACTTATAAAACTTTTAATGAAATATTGTAACTGTTAGATGTTACGCATGATGGAAAAAATAATGTTATGTATAAAATATATGATATATATAGATAGGAATTTTAATATTTTAGTATGCATAAAAATATTTATTTTATCTATATGATTACATGATTTAATAAAATTTTCAATTGTCAATAGTGTTTTTTTGATGATTTGTATATATAAAACTAATGGAAAATAAACCATGAGGTCTTACTAATAAATTGGGAACCCAAAGTGGTAGATATAAAATAAGTGAAGGAAATAAAGAAATTTCTAGCTGAGGTGATAATTAGATCTATCATGAAATATGAGATAAATATAAAGTGAAAATATAATAGAGATTCCAAAAAAATTAAGGTAAAATAGTTTCTTACTTTTATATTATTTAATGATGACTCTCACAATGATTATAAAATTGTTCATCTGGAAAAGATGATGAAAAAATTATTCTTAATAAAAAAATATTTCCACAATTCAAACACACAGGATAATCAAAGTGATTATGAAGTGACTTTAATTGAAAGAAAAAAAATGGACATATAAAAATGTATTTACTCGGGATCAAAAAGAAGAACAAAGAGAAGAATAATAAATAATTAAATAATTCCTAGTTTTAACCTAGAGTGAAAATGATGTCTTTATCTCCTCAAGTGATTCATGTAAAAAAATTAACAATTGTTCATAGATCAAGTTGAAGTTAGTAACAAAGTAGACACCAAATCATCATATTCCTAAAATTATTCTCCCTCTTCCTCAAATTATTATTCTTATTCTAATAACGTAAGATATGAAGATACACAAAATGTTATTATAAACTAGAATATTTTTTTTAAACTATCATTAATGTACCAAGGACATAAAAATATGTATAAACATGTTCTTAAAGAAAATGATCATCTTTATATTGATAAATGTGAATTACCATCAAAATTGAATGATCAATAAAATTTTCATGTGTTAAAATAATATACTGATGGTCTGAAAATATATCTCATTAAATTAACCTAAGATTAATAAATCGTAAATAAAATTTTGGTATCTTAATGACTCATAAAAAATAACATTGGATTTGATTAAAAAAAAAATCAATTATTCTAAAAATAATACATTTATTAACGTAATTTCACAAAAATGGGTTTGTAATTATATTCCCAGAAACATATATTTAATCCATAAATGTATTTTAGGAAACACTAAATATGTTAAACCTAAAATTAACCATATTTAATCCAATATCTCATTTCGAAAATCATTTTATAATTTTTTTTCAAAAATCCATTTTATCTAAAATATGTGGAACCAAAATTTGGGTACCAAAAACATAATATAGAACTTTTCTAGGAAATGGGTATAATGAGTAAATATCTAAAATAAACATGGTATAAAGAACATCAATTCTCTCAACACATGCATGATAACCCATTATAATTTAATAATCTTGAAAAACATGATGGGGGATATGTGGCTTTCAATGATAATTCATGAAGTAAAATCATAGATATAGGTATAATAGGTTTTATAAATTACATTCCTATAATATATGTTTTAGTCATTAACTGTTTAAATTTTTTACCCAGTAAATTATTTTTTGATAATGGTTTTTCGATGTATTTATATTATTTTGGTGAAAAAAATTTCTTAAAGGGAAAAATATATTTTTTATTTTTTATTTTCGTAATTATAATATTATCAATTCAAAATATATTTATTTTTATAATGTTAAATGTTTAAGTACATAAGATAATAATTAATAGATTTGGAATAGTTTAATTGGTCATTATAACACACAAAACTCATTAACCTCAATCGACATCAACTAGTATGAGATTTATCAAAATTGAATTTTAAAGTAAATAATTTCTATGAAACATTCTAACTTTTTAACAAACAAAAAACACATTTAATAATAACCAAGAAGCATCAACCTCTAAATCTTTCAAGAATGTTTTAATTGATATTTATAGAACAACTCAAGTTAAATTTATCAAAGTAAAATCATATTCTGTTGTGATTGATTATTATTAGACATGATTCACTTGGGTCTTTTTCTTATCACATAAATATGTGGATTGTAAAATATTCATAAAATTTAAAATAAATATTAAAACATAAAAGTTAAAAAAATAATTTCTATTCAATGTGATCATGAGAGGAGTTTGATAAAAAAATATTTTTATGATCTTTTTTCACAAGGTTATAATAATTATTTTTTCAATCATTGTTAAACATTAAAAAACTGGTCATCAAAAATACAGATCAAACTCATCAAGAAATATCCTAATTCCTATTGAAAAATTTGATGATTTAAAAATACTTTTGAGATGAGGCTGTCAATACGGTTTGTTTTATCATTATCTATGTTTTAAAAAGACCCTTGCTCAAAAATATCGCTTATGATCTTTGGAAATGAAAAATTATGAATTTTTAATTTTACAATGTGTTTGTATGTAAATGTTATATTCTTAACAATGAATTAAACCTAGGGAAATTTGATCCAATATTAGATGAATGAATTTTTCATTGTTACTAGAACTCATGTAAATCCCAACGAGCCTTCAATTAAAAAACCAAAACTATGTAAGAATCTATTAATATAAAATTCAAGGAACAGGTTCATAAATATTCATTCAATTTCAATGATATGAATAACATTTATCCTTATAATTTTAATAATAAACTTTCCCTTAGTGATTATATCATTGAATCTATATATACTACATTAACTTAACCCCTAGAAAAATAAAAGTACTGTCACATAGAAAATGTTATAGGATATTTACATGATTGTAATAATACTATAAAGACTGTATTAAAATAAGTTTTTCATCATAATTATATTTCTATAATAGAATCAATGAAATCTTATCCATATGAAGAAAAATGATCAACTACGATGGATACTTGATTATGAATCAATTATAGAAATTTGTTTAAGAGGTCTACAAAATTATTACATTTCTCAATATTTAAAGAAATATAGGTTTTCAATGACTTGAATATATATTCTCTTTTCTTATTTCACTTTGATCCAATTTCTTCCATATTTTAATTTCTTAAAGAGTATTCCTCTTTTAATTATTCCCTCTATCTCCCACTTTTATATAATTATAAATATTCTATAAATTTAATTGATTTATTTATAAAGGATTTCTAATAACAAACCATTACCATATTATTATTATTATTTACGTTCTCACCATTGTTTGAGTGAGGGATCATTGTTCTTGGTTTTTGTTAACGTCAAGGGAATTATATTGGTTTTTAATTTAAATTAATACTAATGGTTTCTATAATATTTATTTGTTATAGTATTTTGTTAAAACCATGAGTAAAATATCACCATCTCAATAATTATTTATGGAATGATACAGAGATGATCCTTCATGTTCTATTTCAAAATTCCTTGAAATTTTTGTTTTTTAATTTATGAAAATTATTTTCTATAATTTAGAATTTTTTAATTTCCACAATACTGTATTTCCATTGATTAATTTATTCTTAAATATAATCCTTTTAATAGGAAAAAAATATTATTTAGCATCATTTAAATTTTTTAAAATGGAAATTAAACCCCACATATAATTATTTCTCCGACCTACATCACATATACTGTGAAATATTATATAAAAGTTCCAAATGGGGCTTTCCAAAACTAATATCTGAATTCAAAACCATTATAACAAATTTCGATATTCAATTCAAATAATATTTTACACAAAAACATTTAAAACTCATATTCAAAATAATTTAAATAAAAATTACCATAAAACTCACACGTCACAAAATTTAATACCCAAATTGGGTCAAATCATATTTGAACACTAATTACATATTAAATTGTCCATGTAACATTTTAAGGTCACTTTGAAACCAAAAAACACAATTAAAACCAAAAACTCTTTTGGAATTAGCCTTATATTTCTTATATTAATTTAACCCCCACCATAAAACACTTCGAATGATTTATATAATTATCACATAATAATTAATTATAAAAAAAAATAATTTTAAATAAGTAAACACATAATAAAAATTATCTTAAATAAGAATAAAAAAATTTATACCTCAAGAATGGTTTAATAATGCCATGAAAAATTTTAAATGATTTACATTTAATGAAAAATTCCATACCTAGAAAGATGAAAAATTGAATAATACAAAAACACCCTAGTTTAGAACCACCGAAAACACTATTTCAGCCAAATAATACCCCAAAAATTATAGGGAATAGGTAAATCTAAAACAAAATGAAAATATAGGAGGAATAAGGGTGAAAGAAGAGAAATGGTGGAATTATATAAAGACAAATTAAAATATTAATAGAAATAAAGACTTGTAATAATGATAGGAGGATGATAGAATTTAATCATCAGGAACTTTGCTCATATGAATGGGATGGGAATAAGGGTGTAAATACAACCAATAAAAATGATTCAAGGGAAAAGTAGTAATGTCAAAATTTTAAAACCTAAAAAATCATAGGACATAGAATCATGGTTTTTAATAATCATGTTGAATCTGTGTTCCGTCAACCTTTAGAAAAATTGGATTGCATGGTTTCTCTTTATAATTAATTGGTTTTATCCAAACCATATCCTAACTATATAGGACAAATAATGACTAAACAAAATAAACTAAAAAACTCCACACATAAGAGAGGTCATAATGTTTCTATTAAAACGTGTGTGAAAACCATTAACATGGTTTCTATAAAGATAAAATTTTAAATGAATCTTTAAAAAAATTAAATTAACCACAAATTATAATTATGTAAAATAATAAACATAAAAAATATGTGGGTTTCACAATTCTCTCAATCATACTAAATTCTACCCCTAGAAAGTCATTGATAAGTGTAAGAAAAAGGGAATAATTGGAATTATACTACCTAATAAAGAGGTGGGATATTATATAACAAACATATAATGACCTAATGATAATATAAAAACATCACACACTTATTCCCATAAAATAGAAAATTTTAATCCTCAATATTCACAAACATATATAGGCACAAATAAACTACAACAACTAATCAAATGAGAAAAGTGGATTTATTGACCGTGTATTAGTCTCCCCAAAAATTAAAATTTATCTAAATTGGTTGAATAAAATAAATACACACTACTATGTCATAAAACATACATAAAAGAATATATATTGTAATCTACTCGTTTCCATCCACCATGAGAAACTACCATAACACAGACTCTAATTCCCAAGGAATGTAAACCCAAGGAAAACACAACATCCACAAAACAAATCTCATCTCCAAGATTAAAAACATACTATTTCCAGGTGATAATGAAATAAAAACTCTAAAAATGTCCAAGATAGAGTCCAAACCAAATTAAAAATACTCAAGGGGTGATCTAGGACCTCATCCTTAGAAATCCATCTCTTTAGAACCCCTGAAAGAAAAAACCCTTGAGTGATCAACATCCCCAATGAATTTTTCATTCGTGTCATTAGAGAATAGAAATATGGTTTGACATTCTAACAAAACACCATATATAAACACATAATATACACCCAATTTTTTTTTCAAATTACCAAACATACCAAAAATCTACATAATACCAAAATAGGTACACTAAAAACATTGTCCACATAAAAAGATCATAAGAGACCTATATCAATGAAAAAAGATTTGTAGATAACCCTCTCAAGAAAATTGGGTATATTTCAAATGTTTAAAATAAATCAAACCATTTACTATATCTCGAATCTGGTTAGTTTCATATAACATATGAGAAACACAATTAACTAATAAGAATGGTGATAAAAAAAATCAGTACAAAAAAACTTTCCTAATTTATTTTATTACTCTTTAGAATGAATATTCTATGAAATAAATAAAATAAAATTAAACTGTTTTATGTTCCAAAAATAAAATTACACAACCCCATAAAAAATCAATACAACTAAAACAAACACTTAATTTAAACTCTCACAGACAACACAACCCTTTTAAAAATTTTAATCTACCCTAAAAAACAATCCATTTCATAAAATACTTCATTTTATTCTAAATGTCCATTAAAATATTGTTTTCAAAATAAATTTTTGATATTCAATTTAAATAATTTTCATTAATATTTCATTTAAAATAATATTAATATGAATTTAGCAAAAAAAATTAATTTTTATTTTTTAATTTTAAAAATTTAATTGAATAAAATAATTTTAAAACCATTTGAAAATAATTTTTAAAAAAGTAAACCTCCATTTTAAACTTCAATTTCTCCACAAAAATAAAATTTCAATGCCTTAAAATCTTCCTACAAAAAAACTTCCTTAACCAACAACAAGAACCATTCAAAAACCAAACTATAAAAACAAAAAATCTCAAAAAACCTTTTTTAATTAACATTATTCTAATGATAAACACAATTGGTATCATTATAAGAATCAAGGGAGGAAAAAATTATCCTAGAGGTGAAAAAGAACCACACAAGGTTTGGCACCATGGTATGGTAAACATTATTCCAACTATGTGACTACCACTATAATGGTTTCATAACCATTCTATATGGGAAATTTGAAATATACCATAGGTTTTGGACAAACCATGAGAATTTGTTTCATTATCCACTTTTTCCTCCAAAACCCATGTTTGTCCAAAACATCATTGAGGTATTCAATAGAGACTGAATTCCCATTGTAATATACAAAAATAAATCAACATTAATCAAAATAGAACTCAAAATTAAAACTAAAATCCCCAATAGCCTATAGTGACTCAAGTATATTCAAGAATAGTGGGAATTAAGCATAGAGTTATGAGCTACCTCTTGAGTCTTGATGAAAAACCTACTGGCAATTCTACCAAGGCAGACCTTCAATAATAAGAGAGATTTTGATTAACAGTGGACCCATTATAGGAAAATACGATATAATACCATTCATAATGACTTGGTTTGGGATTTTAATTGAACCAACACCTAACCAAACCCACAACTATCTTGAAGATTATTCTTATTCACCATGTGTTGGAAAATAGAATCTAGGCACCAAAAAACACACCATGGGAATAATTTATCCCATTTCGAACCAAAAACAACTCATAGATCACAATCTTAAAATTAGACATGACCTATCCAAATGTTGGACACACATGAATGCGATTTGTTTTTCAAAATAAATAAATTGAATATTAATATAGGATACAACATGAGATAATAAATATAACACCATGAAACAGAACCATAAGATAACCATTATTACAATAAAAATTATAAGTAAACTGTATCTTATCATAAGGAAGATAATGTTTCTAATGATCCTAAAAAGATTATATGTGAACTTCTTGCACCGAAATATGTATATAGGGTGGGGGAGAAACCAAAATCAGTAGTATTTCACCAAAGTGTTAGTGAAATTATTTAAAAATAAATTTAATCTTATACGAGTTTGAAATATAGTTAGAAAATATTTTTTATAAATGAGATTTCCAAAATATATTAATCGGTAAGTGCTTACATAATCACTAACCCTTTTTTAAGATAATAAAACATGTTTAACACTAATTTAATAATTTTTAATTTATTTAAAAACACATAATTCTAAATTTTATTTAAATGATTGTTTTTATATATACCTTCCAAAGAAATTTGAAAACCATTTATTTAAAAAAAATATAGAATAAACACAAGTAATAAATCATTGATAAATCACAATGAAAATGATTATATATATTAAATAACTTAAAAATAAAATCATGGGGATATTACAGGCTAATTGAACTATGGGATTTATGGAATGCAATACTTTAAATATCATCAACTAGTATCATAAAAACACACTAATATCTGACATGAATGATACATGATGTTTTATCTATAGAAAAACATTACACACAGTCCCCTAGTTAAACTAGAAAAATTATCATTTGAAAACCTATCGGGTCACCATGTATAAGACAACCCCAATGGAGGATGCTACTCTCCTAGGCCACTAACTAATGGGAACTCACCAGACTTGCGTAACAAGCATGAAGAACTTATACTTATCTACATAGGTTATTATGATAAAACTCAATGTATTTGATAATAATAAGAAAATAACTGAGCACATAATAAAGAATTTAAAATATTTATCATCTCACCTATAACAACCTCAATAAAATTCCCAACAACATAAATCTAATTAAATGAATTATAAAATAATGTCAATTGGGATTTGATTAATATCCTAGATGAATGAATGAAGGGTTACAAAAGTTGGTCTCATGCATGCCATGAAATATAATATATCATTTATAAATGGGTCTTAATAAATAATAAACATTGATTTTCATGACATTTTCCCACCTTTTTATATTCAATTAAAATATTCCTTTACACACAATAACATATAAACCATATTTAAGAAATTTAAATAATTTTTCCAAAATTCCTCACATTTTACCCAATTTGTGACCCAAATTGGGTTAAATAATCTATAAAAAACCATTAAATTTTAAAAAAAAAATCCCATGAACCATTTTAATGTAACTTGGAGGCCATAAACACAATTAAAAATGAAAAAATCCCTTTAAATTTACCTAAAATTCATTTATTCGAAGTAAAACATATCATTAAAATACTTAAGAAACAGGATATAATTATCAAAATTTAATTTATTATAGAAATAAAATCATTTTAAATCATCAAGAAGACTATGAGATGACTTTTAAAAAATAATCACAAAACTCCAACATCATGTATGATGTAATTAAGTCACCCGAAGTTTAAAATTTTTCAACTTTGACGATGAAGACCCCACCAATCAATATTATTGTCAAAATGAGACCAAAATAATGAAACCCTAATACCACAAACTCTATTTTAATCTAAATAATCCCCCAAGGTTTTATGGAATAAGTGAAACCCAAATAAATCAATGAAATATGACAATGAAGTGAAAAATAATAGAAATAGATGGGCAAAGACAAGAAATTAGAGAAGTGCAGTCTTGGAATCATGAGATTAGGACAAGTTAATATCCTATGTAGGATACTATATCAAAGTAATGGTAAATGGGGAAGAGGGGAAACAAACCCCTTATAAATCCAACAAGGTAAAGGTCAGGAAATAAAATAATTAAAATTCATGAAACTCAAATGGTTTGGCCACATGGTTAATTCTAACCTTATTCAGGTCATGCAACAAAACCATTAAAAACATGGAATCACATAGTATAACCTAAATATCATATGGCTTATTCCAAAATATGTACTTCCTATATAATAAAAATCATTAAAGAAAAAATTAACTGAATATCTCCCCCTACATTGGTGATTGCATTATTTACTCTAAAATGTGTGTACAAACCGTGATAGAAAAAAAATTATAGAAATTTTAAAATTTTAAATGGAACTTTTCAAAAATTTAGTCAACCCGAAAGTAAATAAAAACATTATAAAATAATAAAAAAACAATGTAGTGTTATTTTCATAATTTTCTACACCATCTCACTACCATTCTCTAGAATATCATTGATAATAGCCGAAGAAAAGAAAAATCATGAATTACAACACTTACCAAAGAGGTAGGAGAGTCGTGAATAAACCTAAAAGGATACAAAAATTATAGAAACACATAACACACTCAATATCCCAAAATAAAGGAACAAACTATTAAATATCAATGAATATTTTCAAGAATTGGTCAACTATAATCAATAAACACATTAAAACAAGAGGATTGAAAGACCTAACAATAGACTTCCCTCTATTTATAGTTTATGTAAACTAGTGGAAAAAAATAAAGGCACATCAACACAAAAAAAATTCATCCAAAAATCATATCTCAATGATTCCCCACATTAACACTAATGACAAGTAACTACCATGATATCAATTATGATTTTCAAGGAAAAAAATGTCATAAGGAAAACTCAAATTCAACAAAATAAGACTCATCACTTAGAATATCATTATGATCTCACCAGAGCATCAAAAAATCAAAAAGCAATGAATCCCCAAAATGGGGTCCCAACATGGGTCAAAATAATCAATAGGTGAACTAGGTAATCAACCCCAAAACACCATCACTTGACAAACAAAATAAAACAAAAACAACACTTCTAAGTTCCATTGTCATCAAATATTCCTCCAAATAATTCCCATGATCATACAATAGGAATTTAATCCTATAATACTTCATATAATCACACATAATCCTGGAAATTAATCTCAAGAAACAAGGTATAATAAAAACAACAACTCATAATTAACCACCATAGATAATAAAAAAATAAAAAATTCAAGATTAAAGAAACAAAATCCCAAAAAATCAGCCATAAAAATACACGATGCATCCAATATTTTTTCTTATAAACACCAACATACAAAACCCCCAGAGAATAAATACCTAGAAACACTAAATCCAATCTTCATATAATAATCAAACTAGATACCTCACTTAATCATATAAAAACTTAATGTTCCCTATCAAGAAACATGGGTAGGGATCAAATGTGGAAATTAAACCATCCCCACTACTTAATATCATGTTTTGGTAGAGATTGAGAATAAATTAATAAATATCATAACCAACTAGAATGGTCATCCAAAAGTTCAATTCAAAGAAAAAACATACTAATATTCATTGAAAATTCTATGGGAGGCATTATCAATGAAAATGGAAACATGCACTTAAATGGGTTTATTTTACACAAATTAAATTTAACATAATATCATAAATTATGAAAAATTATAAATATATTTCTATTAAACACAAACAAAAAACATACCTTTTCAATAATTCAAACAAACAAATAAAATAATTTACTATTTAAAATATTGCAATCCATTCTAAATATTATTGAAAACCTTATTTTAAAAAACATTTTTAATTTAAATTTTAGATCCCTCATCTAAAAACATCATTTAATATAATTTTAATATTATATTTATTCACGCTGTTTATATTTAATGACATTGAGTTTTAAAAACATTCATGGAATAAAAATCCTTTCCCAACCACTTCAAATCATGTTTCATAAAATAAAAAAACCACTTAAAACCTCTTTTTCACATCAAAAATATATTTACATCACATAAAACAATTTTCATAATGAAATAATATATTAAAAACAACAAGGAATATTCAAAATACACATTAAAAATAACTAATTCCCAATAAAACAACCCTTGGTTAATATAAATACAATAATAAATACCATTTGGATCATTCTAGGATGAAAAGGTGGAAAATGATTTTAGAGTATACAAAAACACTATGCATGGTTTGGCTTCATGATCTAAGAAAACATATTAAAACCATGAAATTCATTACATAATTGATAAATAAAAATTCCATATGGGAAACACATAACTTGGAAAACCATGATGACTAACTGTGAGACTCGAGTTTGTTCCCACATTCAGGTCTGAAATGAAATTTGACCCCCAAAATCATTGTGATAATCAATGGGAATCTAATTATATTGAGAAAACAGAAATCCCTCAAGGATACTCCAAAGTGAACTCACAATCAAAATGAAAATCTCAAATTTCCCATGGTTACTCAAGATTCATCACGAACATTAATGATCTTGAACCTACTCATGAGCTACCTCTTGAGCAATGAAAATAACCATAGTCTTCAATTTACAATGGAATAAAAATAGTAAAATTGGGATTTTATAGAATATAGTTACACTATAATGAATCTAGGCAATGATTATATTTATAATGAACTGTTAGAGGCTACCCCTTGAACCGATGGCAAAACCATCCCATTATTTTCATGGAAGATAATACCCCATCCCTACCAGTTTAAAAACATATATGGGAATAAAATAATATTATTTGAATGATATCACCCTTTACAAAAAAAACCCACAACAAAAATCTCCAACCAATAACCTGACATGACCTATCAATATGTTGGAAACCCACAAATGTGAAAAATAACTTCAAATTATATAAACAGATACCCAACATAGCACACAACAAAAAATAACAATTAAAGAACTATAGAAAATAACATGAATATAAATAACATCTCAATCCAACTGATGTTCCAAATTGAACTAGAATTTTTAACGTGACAATATCTATGGCACTTGAAAAGAAACTATATAAACTATATGAGTTAAATTATGTATATACGTTTTGAGAAAAAATAAGCTTGGATTAATTTTTGTAATCATATTATGATCTTCATTTAAATGAAATTTTATCTCATAAAAGTTTTAAAATTAGTTATAATATAGTATTTTACATATGAGTATTCCTAAAAAATCAATACATATGTGTTTTCATAATCACTCATCGCTTATTAAAAAAATATAACATTTAAAACACTAGTTTAGAGCTATCCCCATTATTAGAAAACACCCATTTGAAAATATGTTTCTAAATGACATTTTGGAATAAAGATTATTAAACTATTATAAAAAATTTATTTTGAGAAATATAGAATAAAAATGATTAATAAAAAATGAGAAAGCACAATGAAAATGATAATAAAAAACAAATAAAATCATGGCTCTAATGAGGACCGATCTAACTAGTGGATTCAAGGAAATTAATCCCCTATGTAGAATCAACTAATATCATGGGAAATATACTAGGATCTATAATGAATGATACTATACCCAGTATCATAAGCAATGATCTATACATGAGTCCCCTATTGTAATAGTAACAAATTACATTTGGAACCCCACTGAGTTTATGAGTATAAGAAAAAACCGTAGGTGGACACTAATCTCTTAGGGTAATGGCTAATGGGTGAACACAAATATATAATAATAGAAATATATAACTTATAGATACTAACCTAAGAATCCATGATTAAACTCAATTGATGTATGAAAAAATCTAATAAATGAGAGCATAGAAAATAAATATCATATCACCTCCAACACCCGCTCATGAAATAAACCCGAGGACCTTAAACATATTAAATGAAAAGTAAATGAATCCCCTCAAGTTGTAATCAAAATTCCACATGAAAGAATTTATGGGATCCTATGATGGTCTCACACATAAAGCAAACAAGGAAAAATAGAACACAGATAATATAATAATTTCATGATTTAGGAAATACACCCCAAAAATTTTCATAGAACCTAAGGGACTAATGGTTTAGAGTCTTGAAGATTAACTATATTAATAAATTATATTATAACACCTGATAAAATTTCTCTATAATCATGCTACTCTAGACTCATTTCTAAACATATCTCATTATATAATCATCTTCATAACCAATGGAATGATAACATAAATAATGGTGATCTAAGATTATTACTAAGGGAAAACACGTCATAATGTGTTAGATCATAAAAATGAATTAGAAAATAATAAATACATAAATGAATTAATAAATTAAAATAATACCATAGTTGATAACGATAAAATTGATAGAGAAACATAAAATCATAACACTATTGGTGTGGATGTGTAAAAGTTATTTCATTTCTCAAATTACATATTAATATTCATAAAACATGTGATAATTATATAAAAGTTTGAACCACTTTATAAATATTGTCTAATAATGAAAACATGTAATTTCATGGAAATGAATAGTAAATTTAAATTTTTTCATAACTTGATAAATATTATTGAAATGTGGTAAATTCATATAAATATAAAATATTTTCTGAGAAACCCCCTTTTCCCACCCCTAAGTGATCACTTCAATATGTACATGCCCGAAAATGTCGGAAAATAAATCATATCCATTCTTTTTTGAATAAATTCATAATGTCCATACCTAAGTATCTCATGAGATATTAATATAAATCAATTTGTTAGAGTGAGATATTCGTTCCCACCCATCATAATCCATAAACATGTGATCCAATTAAAATCAATAAATATTATACATTAAATAATCCATAGAAAAGAATACGTTTCCTAAGCCTTTAAAAATATAACATAACCTAAAATTATGAAATCATATTATATGAAAGGAATATCATTTTTTCAAGAGGAACCATATAATAACAATTTATATATATATATATATATATATTAATTATACAAAATATGACTTCATAAGAGATAAACATTAGAGGGAAAATATACATGAATGTACTAAATTTTTCACAAAACATTTTATGCCTAAAAGATAATGATAAAGTTACTTTAAAACTAATTTTTTTGAAAAGGAGAGTGAGAATTATTTTAAAAAATATTTACTTTGAAAGGAACTTTCAATATTAGAGCCCAAAAAATGATACAAATGTTTCAAAAAGGTGAAGTGAAAACTCTTTGATTTTTTTAATAATAATATTAAATAATTGATATTTTAATATAAATATAGCTAATAAAAAAGGAATGTCTAGTGGAACATGAATCATTTCATTTTGAAAGGATAGAAAACCTTTTGATTATTTTTAAGATCCGTGGATGAATATCCACATAATAAATATACTAAAAAGTATCATTTTTAAAATGAATAAATAGAATTATTATAATCATATAAAATAATCCATATTATTTTCCCTAAAAATATTGGATAATATCAGGGGGATGAAAAATATGGATAGGGAAGAAAATATTCATTGATAAGAATGAGATTTACTCTTACCAATGTTACAAATTCAATTTGAATTTTTTTTATGAAAGTAGTGGATATTGATATGGTGAAGTAATATCACTATATATGAAAGGGAAATAATATATAAAATAGGGGAATATAAGATAAAATAAATCTGGAATATATTTTCAATGTAATAGAGGCTAAGACCTAAATAATTATAAATTGAGTCGTCAAAATTGTATCAGAGTTTATAACATAATAAGTAAAGGTTATTAAGAAGAAAATAATTAAATTGAAATTAAAATATAATTAAATTGAATATATTTTCATGTTTTAATGAAATTATTTATTTAACACACCATATAAATTAAATTTTAGTGCACAACATCAAACACATCACATAGAGTTGAAAAAGAGACAAAAACTCATACCTTTAATCTTGATTTCTATAGAACTCATTTATCCTCTTGTATAAAATCATAAATATATTAATAAATAATTTTAGAACCATATTAGGGGTAAAAATATTTATAATAATCATTTATAATAATTATATACATATATATCAGTTAGTTTTTACCTATTTTTCAATATGTGGTTTTTATAGTTTCATAAGTTTTGTAGGAGAGGTGTTGGTTTTTATTCTACTCATAAATTTCATAGTTATAATTTCACAACATTTACATTAATTAGTGGCTTATAAATTTAAATAATGTTTTAAATTTTTTAATGAGGGTTCAGCCTTTTTCATTGAATGTGAAATCGATAACAAGCATGTATTGGTGATTCTTGATGAATAAAAGGTGTTTTCTTAATTAAACAATTTAAAAATATTGATAAAATTATAGAATGAAAAAATATTATTTACTTATTTATATAATATATTACAGGAAATTAAATTCCTTTAGACATATATGATATAAATGTATATCATTGTACAAGTACGTGGTTAAATAAACCTAAACCATAACATGCCATGATTAATGGATGATTATGCGGTGTATTAGTTTAACTATCATTATAATATAGGAATAATGAAAATATTTAGTGTTTATTATTGTGAAATATTATAATTTTAATTAATTGGAATAATAATTAATATATATAAATATATTTTATAATATGATTAAATTGTTTTTTATTATTAGTTTGCTTGTTTAAGATTATTAACTATATACCATTTTTTAAAGTTCATATAATTAACACGTTATTATATTTTTTTTAATATAACTATATTAATTTCTTAAGCATAATATTATCCTATTAATAAACTATATATACCATATATGAAAGTGGATAATGAAATGTAAAAAAGTAAATCAACCATTTTATGTAGGCGGTTGCCTATACGTACGAACACATTATGATTCGGTTTTCAATAGTATGAAGAAAATGAGTAATATGGTTAATTATTAAAAAATATAAAATATGTAACACATATAATAATTATATATTAAATATAATATTAGTACCATAGTTGTAATGTGGTGAACTAAATAAAGCACATTGTGTTGTGGAAGTGGTAGTCTCCACATCCCATGAGACACATTTTTATTTTTTCTTAATTAAAAAAAGAAAGGTAGTTAGTGATTATTACATAATTATTATAACATAAAAATATAATATTTATACTCATAATATTATTATAATATAGGTATGTTAAATTGGAATAAGAATAAAATAATATATACGAATAGAATATAGGGAGGATCAATTATAAATATAAACCTTACTACTTGTATTATCTGTTTTGCAAAAGGGGTTTAAATTTTTAGGGATGATATTTGGGGAATAAAATAATGAAATAATATTGTCTTATATTATTGATTATATTTTTTGATAGATATTGGTTAAACTTAGAGAGTTTTATTGTTAGAGTACGGGAATAGAGGGGTGTCCCTTTAATATATGAAAAAGGGGTAACATTTTTGTAATTAGGAAAACATTTTCAATAATGGAATGTCACTCTCAAGGTATGTGGTTCCAAAATTAAAAACTAATTTATTTGGGAATATTTAATGTTTATAATCACCTCGAAAACTTAACTAATTTTTTTGACATGATATACCCTTTACATCTTGGGTTAACCAGTTTTATAATTTTGGTTTTCACAATGATAACTAATTTTTAACAATATAACTTATACTTTATAACCAAAGATAAAATGGTACTTATTATATAATTGGAACCTAGTTATTAACATTTTTACAAAAAATATTTAAATTATATGTGTTATAATATATAATCTTAAAATACTAAATATATAATGTATTAGAAACCGATTTTTTTTGAAAAATTCATGTTAAGTTAAAAAAATGTAAAATATGGGTTTATAAAATAAAATAAAAAATTTAAGATAATAAATTCACTTATAAAATTAATATTTTGTATTAGTGAATTTTTTATAGAAATTAAAATTCTCACATATATACTAATATTGTTACTAATTTCATGTTATTTATAAAAATTTTATTTTTACTATTCCCATAAAAATGCAGCTTTTGTGAAAAAATACTAAAAATGATATTAAGATAATATTGACTTGATAAATCTGAAAAATTAATGTTATTATTTAAAAATCTCATCCAAAAATGAATAATTAATTTATTTAAAAACATAAAATAGAAAAAATAATTTACATATAAAATTGGGTTTTTTATATTAACTATTTTTTTCTACAATTCCTTATTCATCTTCTGTTAAAATATTTGTTTTATATTCTATAATAATAATTTTATTCCACTGAAATAAAATTCAAATTTATGAAAAATATATTTTTTTTATAAAAAAAATAAAAACATACTTTTTTGAAAAGTATAAAAATTCATGTGGTATCTATACTTACAAATATTTTGCTAAATTTTGATATAATCCTAATTTATACACACATAACCACTTATGATCTCCATGTAAAACCTAAGACATAGATATTATAATATTTTATTATTGGTTGGGTGTTCAATAAGAATAGATCTTGTTTCAATATCTATGAGATTTATCATCTCCCATATATTTTTTTATCAATCCATGTTAGATCCAGGAATGTTTGGGATTAGTATAGGGAAAACCCATGTAAAGCTACCTCACTCTAAATCTAATGAAATTGGGCTTTGTGTGTATGAATTATACATCAGTATTTTATTTTTTTCACATCGATTTATTTAATTTTCTATAGGGATACTAATATTTTCACATGAAAATATAATGGCTTTGTTTTAACAATCATATATAATATGGAAAATAAAAAAAATTATTCATTTTTCGTAAGTAGTGTGTGAAATATTTTATTTAGTATATTAATTATTTAGGGAGAATAGAAAAAGTAATCTACAGGAATTACAATACATACCATGAAATCAAATATAAATGTTTGAAATGATATATACCAAAAACACATAATAGAATTCCAATATATTTTTTCACCTTTTAAAATTCATTTCAACTTATAATTTACACAAAATAATTTAGAAACAACTTTCAGACTCATTTAAATAAAAATACCAATAAAACTCACAGAAAAAAAAATTTATTTTTTGAATGGTGTGAAATGATCTTTGAAAACCAATCAAATTTAAAATATTCCATGAAACATTTTAATATCACTTAGGAATCAAAAACACATCTAAAAATTAAAACACTATTGAAATTAAATTTTAATTTCGTCATTCCAAGGGAACACTCACCTTAAAACACTTAAGAAATTAGTTATAATTATCTCATATGGAATGATTCTAAAAAATAAATCAGTTTAAATCATCAAGAACATAATAAAATTTATTTTAATGGAAAATAATAAAAACACCTGACTCAGGAATAGTGGAATCAGGATGAAACAAGTATGAAATACATTGACATCGAAATTGAACACCCAAACAAGAAAGAAGAAAATATTAACCTGTCTTAACAATAAGACCCCCTTCTTAGAACCATTTAATAACCTATTTTATGAAAAATTAACATCTGTGGTTTTGAGTAATAATAGAAAAATAAAATAAAATTAAAGGAGGGTGGGAGAAATAATAAAAATTGATGGCTTACCTCAAGAAACCTAAAAGAAATAAGAGAAATACATGGTTGGAATCAAGAGAGGGGATACATCAGAGATCCTCCCTGGGATTATAGATCACACAATTAAGAAGGGGAGTATATGGAAAATAATATATTTTAATATCAGGTAATGGAAAAGTGTGAAACAAAAAAAATTAAAATTTGGAAAATGATCATGGTTTTGAGACATTATTTTTACGAATAATTCCTAAGTCATATACTTCTACCCCTACACAAAAATGGATTGCACAGTTTTTATTAAGACTCACATGGTTTGAGAAAAACCATGCCCTTTATGTACATGACAAACACGAAAAATATGAAATGTAAAACCCCCCATATAATGGTGACTAAAGGGTTTCTCATAAACCATGCCTGCAATTTTTTGTAGTGGAAAATTAGTAGAAATTTTAAAATCTCAAATGAAACTCTCCAAAAATGTAAAATAATATAAAAAATATATAGTATATAATAGTATATAATAGTGACATATTGGTATGAAGACCACTTTTTTACCTATTTAATCTCCCACTTCAAATAACATAAAATTTTTAATGAATAATATTTGAGAGATATTAGTAATTCATTTAAAACAATTGAAGGAGTTTTTCTCACCAATGTTCTTCCCGATAGGTTCATTATTATTTTTTTCCCACCCATGATATTAAATGTAATGTTTCATAAAATGTTACTAGCTTTCCAATGGTTAAAATTTTCCAAATAATTTTTACATATGTAATTTCTCTTTACCCAATAAATACATCATGCAATCAAATATAGGGTTTTAAAAAACCTTTTCATGCATTAATTTTCATCTTAATAATCAGATAGATCACCAATTCTTAAATATTTAAAAGATATTAATTTCATTTTTTTGTGATTTTACATCATTCATGGGACTTTATCCTCATTTTATTTCATATTTGATAAGTTTTATATGATGTTTTTAATAGTAAATTAGAAATTATCAACATCATCAAGTGATGCGATCATGTAATAAAACTAATCCAGAATAATTCTATTAATCCATTTTATCCTCATGAAAACATTAGAGTTGTTTTTTTATTTCTCACAATATATCTAACTACACTAACCACTAATTAATCTTTGATAAAGAATTCATCCACCGACTTATCTTCATGAATTATTATATCTAAAAAACCAATAAAATAATTTTTATCTTTTCTTTTTTCACATTCTTGTTTAATTCATTAATACTATGATGTTTTATCCATATATAATTTTTCATTTTTCAAACCATGAATTTTGTAATCTCTATTTCCAATAGAGATAAAAATTCAAAAATTTGAGCATTTTCATCAATTTTAATGTTCCTTTTTCAATAAATGATTATTCCATAGTGTCATTAGTAATTTTGATTCCTTTCTCAACATAATCATACAGCTAAATAATAAAATAGATAATTTAAGGAATCATTATTCATTTTTTAATTATGAATCCATTTCCCATGAAATATGATAATGAACTCACTATTAACCTATCTGTGAGGATAGATTTAAAATATGATAAATTTCATAGAGATATATTTACATACTAGAAAAAATTCAGATCACATGAAGGGTGATACATACTAGGGGTGGGTGAATAAGATTGTATAAAATTTTCTTAAAACCCTCATACATTTATTATTTTTCAACCCTTTTCTCTCAAAAATAACCACTAATCGAAAATAAATCATAAATAATAAATACAAAATATTTAATAGCTTATGGATTTAGTAATAAATTAATTTATGTTGATTATCCAATACATTAATGTGAATAAATAATTTTAACATAAGGTAAGGGTATTTATCAAACCTAACTCATTTTCATTTACATTATGTAACTATTTTTAGGATTTATTAAACCCCTATTTTTGTCTTTCTTCGGCTGGGTTTCATTTAGGGATGTTTTGAGTGAAAATTTAGAAAATTGTGGAAGTTTTTAGGCTGCGCACAGTTGGTGCATTAATTTCCCAAGTCGTGTGCCCTACTAGTAAAATCCATGAAACCCTAATTAGTGAGGGTTTGAAAGGTTGGAGCATGGTTTGAAAAAATATGTGCCAATTAAGGAGAAACCATAAAACTCCACCGTCATGGGTGTAAAATTATTATAGTTGTGTGTCCCTTCCCAGCTAATCATGCATTCATGATCTTCTTAAAATGGAAATTATTTCTAAAATTTTGATACCCTTAATTTAAGGGATGAATAGGCCTATATGACCCTATTAAATTTCTTCATTATTTGATGAAAAAATATGATATTTTCCCCCTCTATACCCTTATTGATGTGAATCTACGCTTGGTTAATGACGTTTGATTTTTTCTCGGTATGGATTCCTCTCATATTCTGTTTCTCCTTCTATTTATCCTTTCCTTAATTGTGTTTAATAGATATTTATGTTGATGGAAAATATTATATCCATTTATTTAGATCTTGAATCTTGGATTTATTATCATATTATTTTGGACTTTCATTGTGGGATTTTCCTATTATGGGTATTGTGATTTGTGATCCCTTGATCCTGAGGTAGGTGATTCTATTGGGGACTGCCAATAAATTTAACACTGAATTAGATAATTTAATTAAATTTATTTTTATTGGAAGTGGGGAATTTTATTCTTATGAAATTTAATTTTAAAAAAAAACAATTCTAGTAAATTTTTGGTTTGTTCATGATTTTGAATATAAGGGGGAAACACCTAATTCCATTAGATTATGGACTCATTGTGAAATTTGATGGAAATTATTTAACTTCAATTGTATTATTTGAATTATGAAATTGAATTGTGAAATTGAATTTTGAAAATGAATTATTCAATTAATTTCATATTTTTATTTGATAAAAATGGATTAAATATTATTATTAGAAACATGGTGGTTTTATCCTAGAAAAAAAAGGCATGTATTGATTAAAGACCCGTTTTGGTTTTTAAATTTGAATAAGAATATTGAAAAGGAATGAAATGGGTTCATTTTATTTTTGAATAGTTTTGAAATAAATTTCACATTATTGATTTCTGTTTGAGAACATTAATTCATTCATTGTCAGTGAGTTTTTATGGGAAAACATGCTAGGATTGAAATGCCCAGGAAATTGATTGTCACCTTAAAATTCTAAAATAAACTTTTTAGTCGGTCTTATCTCAAGTGGGTTTTTGGTTAGTCCACATTGAATAGTGTCAAAAAGGGACGTGTGTACACATATTTATTTTCATTTTATAAGTGTGGGATGATCTCATAACTTGGACCTATCATACCACTTTATTGATGACCATGTTGTTGTTGTGTGATTAGTTTGATATATATTTTATTGTTTGTAAAAAAATTTACACATTCCTTATGAGTTTATATAAACGATTTTTATAAAATGTTATTAATCCATCTATTTAAATTATTTCCATAATTCCAAATGAAAAGAATGATTTTTTTGAAATATGTTTTTTACTGTATAAGACTATTTATTTAGAATATAAAAATTTATTTCTGTAATAAATATTTTCATCTTATGATGTAATACTTGATGAGACCCTAATGGGGTTTTAGCAAACACTATAACAGTTCTATCGACTATCTGTATATTATCTCCTTCTATGTTTGAGAATGGGTAAATCACCAATTGGAGTTGGTTCATGTTGATTATCTTTGGGGTTGGGGAGTTTTTTCACACGGACGTAGGTTATTATCCTTTTTTCTAGTACATTGTGGTTTCACATTGGGGTTTTTATACGCATTTTTCTTCTAGTATCATTTTCCTTGTGGAAATTTCTTTTGTTCATTTTTTCATGTCACTATTTATTCCATTAGGTTTGTAAAAATTCTTTGTCACTTTCATATTGTGTGATTCTAGATGCTAGTGAAAAACCCATGGGGAGATGGAACACCCTTCGGGCTATGTTAGTGTCGTTTTGGGTGTCATTGAACTATAGTATCTAGGTTGGTTTGTGAAAATGTGGTATCAGAGATATAGGTTGAGATTCTTTATTTGATGTTCATCTACAATTGTGTAATCTTTTCAAGTCTTATGAGGTAGTTTCAACTATGTTCCTGGCCATCTCTCACCGCAGTGAAACTTGTTTCACTAGGGGTGGTTTGGGAAATACGTCTTGAAGATTTGATATAGTATTTTCTATAATTCTAATTTGGATAGATTGAAATATGGATCATGTTTATTTATCTGTTGGAATTAATTTCCTATTGTTTCTATTTCTGAGTGGTTATCTGATTCCCTCGGTGTTGAATGCTGATGTTGTGTAGATTCATGCCTCTGAAAATATGTGTGAATCAAATCCAATATGAGGCAGCTAATGAAATGCAATGTGACAATACTATAATGGACCTATTTCTAGTGAGTTTATTGTGAAAATTTTTCATTTCTCTGGGATAGGAACATGCACCAGTTTTTATTTAGGGTCTTGTAGTGGAAACTCAATGGGGTGTGTTACGAAATTATGCTCATGGGTTTCTTTTCCTAAAGCCACTAGTACTTATAGTATCCAATTATCCTCAAGAGGCTAAGCAATAATTGTTTAAGATTTATTATTTTCTGTATTCTTAGAGATACCTGATGAAATCATGGTGAATTTTGCTATCATCATGTTTTAAGGGCCTTGCAATAGATGGTCGGACACAATTGTAATTACGAAGAAGCAAGATGGATTATAGTGTAAACACTTCAAGTCTCTTTTCACTAAGTACTTTTATCCAGATTCGATGGTTTTGGATATGGATATTGGTTTTTTAAAAATTGATCAGGTTGGGAAGACTATAAAAGAATATACAAACCATTATGTAGAGCTTTTGTTGTTTTTATATGGGGTCATATCAAATGAGAATGTGAAGACTTGAATGTTATGTATGGGAATTTGATCTGATATTTGTTCTTATGTTTTCTTGATGAAGCTTCCTTATAATAACAATGCGATGGATATAACATTGATGGTTTAAATGGACCTAGATATCAATTCGTGGTTGATGGGAATTTTTTCTACCTATAGTGTTGTTAATTCCTAAAAAAGGAAGAGGAGGCATAATGATTCTCTTGTTAGTTCTAAAAATAGGGTTCTAATAGACCTCCTACAGTTCCTAGAATATGGGCTTTGATTTTCTACCAATATAGAACGCCATAGAACTCAAAGAGGGATTTTACTAAGGCACCAAAGGTATATGGTTCATGTGCATTCTATGGTCACTTGCAGAATTTCTACCATAACTATTCCACTCCATGTAGTTTCACAAGATCAATAGTACCTTATAAAAATATGGTTTAATTAAATTTTTCTTGAATAAAGGTGTTCCATCCATAGAAATCTGTAATGAACCCTCTTCACACAGTGGTAGACTCTCTAGAAGACGTAGATATAGTTCCATCGATTATGAGAATTACCATCACTATAAATTCATCATTAGTGACTAATTTATTAGATATAGTCATATATTTATCAATTATTTCTGCATGAATTTTCAAAATATTTAATATTCCTATGGATGTTTTATCATATGTGATAAATATTACTATACCCCTCAGAACAACGAGGGGTTTGGGCCTTTATACTCTTACATTATTTTACTCTTTATCAAAGATTAATCATTCTTAGAGTTTTTTGGTTCATGAAATGAAACTACTTGATTTCATATTAAGGATGAATTGGTTCATTTACAATAAATTCAATATTGATTGTTATCTCTAATGGGTCACTTTTACTACACCCGATGGGGTGTGTTTTATCCTTCAAGAGAAATGGGGCCCATGGTCTAGTAGAGATAGACATTATGATATAGAGTTTCAGAAATTATTAACATTATTCAGTTTTGATCTATAAAGGTAATCCTTAAGTGAATATAATCAAATAGTTGTTATCGTGTTTCCCAATACTTTCCCTTATAAATTATTTGGTTTTAACCAGTAATGAAGGTATATTTTTCTAAAAATTTAGTTATGGGTACCTAGTCGGTATATATTCCTTCTTACTACATGAAACCAGCAGAAATAAAATAAGTAAAGACTCAGTTTGATGGACTTTTATATAAATTATTTATATTCCTAAGTGTTCCACATTGGGTGGAACTGGATATCTTTTTTACGAAGGATGATGGGTCTCTTCACATTTGTTTTGATTACAGAATCTAAATTGATTTACAATAAAGAACAAAAATCCATTTCCACATAACAAATATTTTTTTATTAGTTAAAAGGGGAAAATTGGATCTCGAAGATTAATCTTTAGTATAATAAGACCACCTTTTGGAACATGTATGACCATTATGAGTATTTTTTATTATTAGGTACAAACCCAGTATAACATCAGATTCAAAAAAGTATGGTTTCTCACATACAAGCATGGTTGAGAAATTCCTCATATCACCCATGTTTTTTAGGATGGGAACCCTGAAGGGCCTCTGTGTTGGGCCTGAAGGCCTAGGACTGGAAGAAATTGACACTAAAAGTATTATCAGAGTAATAGTGTAGTCATGAAATTATTTAGGGTGATGTGTTTCTCTAAAAAAATGAAAGTGAATGTAGTTTTTCATTTTAATCATGTTAGTCGATGGTTTCTTGTGTCGATATTATTCCAGATATAAGTGGTCAAGTGGAAAGTATTAATGAATAGAATACTATAGTAACACATGGTTCATTATAATGAATTATCATAGAAGGGGTGGGGTGTTGTGTGGTCTTTGGAATTAGGGAGAAATTTTGGGTAAAACCCACATTCAATAACATATTATCGAATGAATGGTGGACCACAAATATGATTTTAGGGGACATTCAACCTATCAGCCATGGGTTTTGGAATGGAACCCCAGAATGACCTTTGTGTTAGACCTAAAAGGCCTAGGGATGGATGAAATAGATCCTAAATTTTATATTAATTTGGTCTAACCAATTATCCTAAAGTCATTATGGATTTAAGGAATAGGATTTTCTATGAATACATTGATACATTCTTGGTAGTCTTTATGGATGACATCCTCATTTACTCTATGTCCAAGGATAATCTTGTGTGCCATCTGAGATCATTACTGGAATTGTTGATAAATCAATAACATTGTATCATACTTTGAAAATTTTCTTTTTGGATATGGGATGTGAATTTCATGGGACACATGGTGTCAGAACATGGTATTTTATTTGATCTAGAAAAGGTAAATGATATTACAACCTGTGAACAAGAGTGAAATGTATTCAATATGTAAAGCTTCATGGGATTATCTTGATATTGGATAAGGTTTGTAAAATAACTAACCAAGTTGGATTATTTGATGGATTACCTAACTAGGAATGGACTAATGTTTGTTTGGGATAAAAAATGGTAGAATTCATTTGTTGGGATAAAACATATTTTTACTACTACACCGATATTCAATCTTTTAGAAGCTGGATAGTGCTATGTGGTCTTATGTGATGAATTTTGTTCAGGTTTTGGTTGTATTATTATGAAAGGTGATCATGTTGTTTCTTATAGATCTCGATAGCATAGGTCACACAAGAATAATTATCCAACCTAGTACCTTGAACTCGCAGATAAGATACTCATAATTAATAGTTGGAAACATTACCTTTATGATGAAATGTTTACCATGTATTTTGACCACAAAATCATGAGTTATATATTCTCTAAAAAATATTTAAATATCCTCCAAAGGAGTTGGTTAGAATACCGAAAATATTTATAAATTTACATCACTAATACCCCAGTGAAAGGGAATGTTGTCACTCATTCTTTGATAAAGAATCATGCGACATTGGAAATGAAAGAATCATCGAGGGAGTGGAACTTGATGGATCATTTTTCATAGTTTCATATCAGAGTTTAGAAATTTGGGAATAAGGTTTCCTTGGAAAGTGTTTATTTTAAATCCACTCTTATGAAGATGGTTATTTAGAAACAATAGGTTTATGGTGAGTTTCGTGGTATCCAAGAATATCTTTATGGTTGGGAGACAATTATGGAGTCGTCATTATCTATGGGGGGATTTGTTTTCTATCATAATCACTTTATGGTACCATTTCAATCAAGAAATATATTATGTGGGATTTCTATAATTCCCATTGGGTAGTTCACCCATGAATTATGAATATTTTATATGAAATTTGATGATGATTCTAGTGTCCTTGTATAATATAAGGCATTGATGAATATGTATATCATTGATACACATGAAAAAAATATTGAGGCCGAGAACTAGGGACCTTTGGGTTTTCATCAGCCACATCCAGTGCTTACATAAAAATGGGATGAGATCTCTATAGACATTGTAGTAGGGTTTTCATATACCCTGATAAAGTATAATTTGATATGTGTTTTGTTCAATTGGATGACTAAATAATCTCATATTATACACATTCTTGATACATCAAAATTTTAAAATCTAAGAAATATTTATATGAAGGATATCTTTCATTATTAATAAGATCTGTTTTCTTTAGTCTTAGATAAAGATCCTTGTTTTACATCTCTCTTTCGGAGAGGCTTCTCAAGGTAATGGGATCTCAGGTCTACTTGAGAACAACATACCATCCATAGTTTGATGAGCATACATAAACTGCTATATATATTCTTGAGGAAATAATCTTTAACTAAATTTTTGACTTTTGTGGGTCTTTGGATAATCATCTGAGGATGGTGGAGTTTTCTTATAAAAATATTTACCATTCTACAATCAGAATGGTTCATTTTAAGGCCTTGTATATACAGACCTATAAATCTATATTATCTAGGTTGGAGATGAGTGAATGGTACTCTGTTTTACCAATAATGGTTCAAGAGACAACAACAATGATTTATTTGTTTTGTCAAAAAAATATTGATAGAATATATCCTATATAATTCTTATGTAAATCATTATTGTAAACTATCGTAATTTTTAGTTGGTAACTAGGTGTTTATGAAATTTTAACCATGTTTAGGTCATCAATGGCATGGTTTGAAAGGGAAACATGAGACTCATTTTATGGGACTTTTTGAGGATGTTGATTTTGTAAGAAATCATGCATACCATTTAGGACTAACACCATATATAACATCGATAAAAAAATGTTTATGCATCTCCACAATGAAAGTATCATTCTAATCCATATCATGGGTTGAGATGGAATAATCATTAGTTTGAACCAAATTTATATATTACTAAAAATACAGTCGGTATAGTTGATTCTAAAAACAAGGTACGTAGGGGGAGGATGATACCTTGGGTTTGTGTTCCCTGGAATCATGTTTTTTATTCACTCGAGATGTGGGATAGGGAAGAACTGATGAAAGAGTAGCAATCTCGTATTTTTTATAGGCTTTCTAGGGACAGAATGATTCTATGGTTGTGTAACATATCAACTATGCATGGTTTGGCATCATGATCTAGGAAAACATATTACAACCATGAAATTTATTCCATAATTGATAAATAACCATTCCATATGGGAAACACACTACTTGGAAAACCGTGATGACTAATTGTGGGACTCTGGTTTGTTCCCACATTTAGGTCCGAAATGATATTTGACCCCCAAAAATCATTGTGATACCAATGGGGATCTAATTCTATTGATAACACAAAAATACCTCAATGATACTCCATAGTAAACTCAGAATCAAAATGGAAATCTCAAATTTCCCATGGTTACTCATGATTCATCACGAACATCAGTGATCTTGAACTAACTCATGAGCTACCTCTTGAGCATTGACAATAACTATAGTATTCAATTTACCATGGAATAGAAACAGTTAAAATAGGGAATTTATTGAACATGGGTACACTATAATGAATCTAGGCAACAATTATATTTATAATGAACTATTAGAGGCATCCCCTTCAACTGACGGCAGAACCATCCCATCATTTTCCTAGAAGATAATTCCCCATCCCTACCAGTTTAAAAGAATGTATGGGAATAAAAAAATATTATTTGAATGATATCACCCTTTAATAACAAAACCCATACAAAAATATCCGCCCAACAACCTGACATGATCTATAAATATATCAGAAACCCACACATGTGAAAAATAACTTCAAATTATATAAACAGATACCCAAAATAGTACACAACAAAAAAATAACAAATAAAGAACCATAGAAAATAACATGAATATAAAAACATCACAATCCAACTGATGTTCCAAATTGAACCAGAATTTTTAACGAGATAATATCCAAGGCACTTGAAAAGAAACTATATGAACTATATGAGTTAAATTGTGTATATTGGTTTTGATAAAAAATAATCTTGGAATACTTTTAGTAATGATATTATTATCATCATTTAAATGAAAATTTATCTCATAAAAGTTTTAAATGTAGTTAGAATATAGTATTTTACATATGAGTATTCCTAAAAATCAATACATATGTGTTTTCATAATCACTCTTTGCTTATTAAAAAAATATAGCATTTAAAACACTATTTTAGAGCTATCACCATTATTAGAAAACACGCATTTGAAAATATGTTTCTAAATGACATTTTGGAATAAAAATTATTAAACTATTAAAAAAATATTTATTTTGAGAAATATACAATAAAAATGATTATTAAAAAATGATAAAGCACTATGAAAATGATAATAAAAAACAAATAAAATCATGGCTCTAATGAGGACCAATCTAACTAGTGGATTCAAGGAAATTCATCCCCTATGTAGAATCAACTAATATCATGGGAAATATACTAGGATCTATAATGAATGATACTAGACCCAGTATCATTAGCAATGCTCTATACATGGGTCCCCTACTGTAATAGTAAAAAATTACATTTGGAACCCCACTGAGTTTATGAGTATAAGAAAAAACTGTAGGTGGACACTAATCTCGTAGGGTACTAGCCAATGGGTGAACACAAATCTATAATAATAGAAATATATAACTTATAGATACTAGACAAAGATCCCATGATTAAACTCAATGGATATATGGAAAAATCTTATAAATGAGATCATAGTAAATAAATATCAATAAATATCATATCACTTCTAACACCCACTCGTGAAATAAACCTGAGGACCTTAAAAATATTAAATGAAAAATAAATCAATCCCCTCCAATTTTAATCAAAATTCCACATGCAAGAATTTATGGGATCCTATAATGGTCTAACACATAAAGAAAACAAGGAAAAATAGAACATAGATAATATAATAATTTCATGATTTAGGAAATACACTCCAAAAATTTTCATAGAACCTAAGGGACTAAAGGTTTAGAGTCTTGAAGATTAACTATATTAATAAATTATATTATAACACCTGATAAAATTTTTCTATAATCATTCTATTGTAGACTCATTTCTAAATATATCACATTATATAATCATCTTCATAACCAATGAAATGATAACATAAAAAATGGAGATATATGATTATTAGTAAGGGAAAACACGTCATAATGTATTAGATCATAAAAATGAATTAGAAAATAATAAATATATAAATTAATGAATAAATTACTATAAGACCATAGTTGATAATGATAAAACATGATAGAGAAACTTAAAATCATAACACTATTAGTTTGGGTGTGTAAAAGTTATTTCATTTCTCAAATAACATATTAATATTCATAAAACATGTGAGCATTATATAAAAGTGTGAACAACTTTATAAATATTTTCTAATAATGAGAACATGTAATTTCATGGAAATGAATAGTAAATTTAAATTTTTTCATAACTTGATAAATAACATTGAAATGTGGTAAAACCATATGAATATAAAATATTTTATAAGCAACCCCCTTTTCCCACACCTAAGTGAACACACTAAATATGTACATGCCTGAAAATGTAGGAAAATAAATCACATAAATTCTTTTTTGAATAAATACATAATTTCCATACCTAATTATCTCATGAGATATTAATGTAAATCAATTTATTAGAGTGAAATATTAGTTCCCACCCATAGTAATCCATAAACATGTGATCTAATTAAAATCAATCAATATTATATATTAAATAATCCATTGAAAATAATAGGTTTCCTAAACCTTTAAAAATATAACATAACCTAAAATTATGATATCATATGATATGAAAATAATATCATTTTTTTCAAAAGGAATATATAATATAATATATATATATATATATTAATTGTTCAAAATATCACTTCATAAGAGATAAACATTGGAGGAAAAATATACCTGAATGTACTAAAGTTTTCAGAAAACATTTTATGCCTAAAAGATTATAAGAAAGTTACTTAAAAACTCATTTTTTTAAAAAGGGAACGAGAGGTATTTTAAAAAATATTTACTTTGAAAGGAACTTTCAATATTAGAGCCCAAACAATGATATAAATGTTTCAAAAAGGTGAAGTGAAAACTCTTTTATTTTTTTAATAAGCATATTAACTAATTGATATTTGAATATAAATATAGGTAATAAAAATTGAATGTGTAGTGTAACATGAATCATTTTATTTTGAAATGATAGAAAACTTTATAATATTTTGAAGTTCCATTGATGAATATCCACATAGTAAATATACTAAAAAAATATCATTTTTAAAATGAGTAAATAGAATTATTATAATCATATAAAATAATCCATATTATTTTCCCTAAAATTATTGGATAATATCAGTGGGATGAAAAATATGGATTGCAAAGAAAATATTCATTGATAAGAATGAGATTTATTCTAACCAATGTTACAAATTCAATTTGAGATTTTTTTAAGAAAGTAGTGGATATTGATAAGGAGAAGTAATATCACTATATTTGAAAAGGAAATAATATATAAAATAGGGGAATATTAGGATCAAATAAATCTGGAATATATTTTCAAGTTAATAGAGGCTATAACCCAAATAATTATAAATTGAGTCGTTAAAATTATTTCAGAGTTTATAACATAAGAATTAATGGTTATTGAGAAGAAAATAAAGAAATGGAAATTAAAATATAATTAAATTGAATATATTTTCATATTTTAATGAAATTATTTAGTTAATACACCATATAAATTAAATTAGAGTGCACAATATCAAACACGTCATATAGTGTTGAAAAAGAGACAAAAACTCATACCTTTAATCTTGATTTCTAAAGAACTTATTTATCCTCTTGTATAAAAAACATAAATATATTAATAAAGAATTTCAGAACCATATTATGGGTAAGTATATTTATCATTTTCATTTATAATAATTATATACATTTATATTAGTTATTTTTTATCTATTTTACAATATGTGGTGTTTATAGTATTATTAGTTTTGTAGGAGAGGTGTTGGTTTTTATTCTACTCATAAATTTCATAGTTATAATTTCATAACATTTACTTTAATTAATGAATTATAAATTTAAATGATGTTTTAAATTTTTTAATGAGGATTTCATCCTTTTTCATTGAATGTGAAATCAATAACAAGCATGTATTGGTGATTCTTGATGAATAAAAGGTGTTTTATTAATTAAGCAGTTTAAAAAAATTGATAAAATTATAGAACCAAAAAAATTATTTCTTAAGCATAATATTTATCCTATTAATAAACTATATATACCATATATGTAAGTTGATGATGAAATGTAAAAAACTAAATCATCCATTCTATGTAGGTGGTTTCCTATACGTACGAACACATTATTATTAGGTTTTCAATAATATGATGAAAATGAGTAACATGGTTAATTATTAAGAAATATAAAATATGTAACACATATAATAATTATATATAAAATATAATATTAGTACCATATTTTTAATGTGGTGAACTAAATAAATAACATTGTGTTGTGGAAGTTGTAGTCTCCACATCCCATGAGACAGATTTTTGTTTTTTCTTAATTAAAAAAGGAATGGTAGTTAGTTATTATTACATAATTATTATAAAATAAAAGTATAATATTTATACTCATATTATTATTATAATATAGGGATATTAAATTGGAATAAGAATAAAATAATATAAATGAATAGAATATAGGGAGGATCAATTATAAATATAAACTTGTATTATCTCTTTTGCAAAGGGGGTTTAAAATTTTAGGGATGATATTTGGGGAATAAAATAATGAAATAATAGTGTCTTATATTGTTGATTATATTTTTTGATAGAGATTGGTTAAACTTAGGGAGTTTTATTGTTAGAGTATGGGAATATAGGGGTGTCCGTTTTATATATGAAAAGGGGTGGAATTTTTTTAAATACTAAAACATTTTCAATAATGGAATGTCACTCTCAAGGAAAGTGGTTCCAAATTTAATAACTAATTTATTTTGGAATATTTAATGTTTATAAACACCTCGAAAACTTAATTAATTTTTTTAACATCTTATATCCTTTTCATCATGGGTTAATCAGTTTTACCATTTTGTATTTCACAATGATAACTAGTTTTCAACCATATAACTTATCCTTTATAACCAAAGATAAAATGGTACCTATTATATAATTTGAACCCAGTTATTAAAATTTTAAAAAAAAATTATTTAAATTATATGTGTTATAATATATAATATTAAAATATTAAATATATAATGTATTAGAAAAAAAATTCAAAAATTTATGTTAAGTTAAAAAATGTAAAAAATGGGTTTATAAAATAAAATCAAAAATTTAAGGTAATAAATTCACTTATAAAATTCATATTTTGTGTTAGAAAAAGTTTTATAGAAATTAAAATTCTCACATATATACTAATATTGTTACTATTGTCATGTTATTTATAAAAGTTTTATTTTTACTATTCCCATATAAATGAACCTTTTATGAAAAAATACTAAAATTGTTATCAAGATAATATTGACATGATAAATATGAAAAATGAATGTTCTTATTTAAAAATCTCATCCAAAAATGAATAATTAATTTATTTGAAAACATAAAATGGAAAAAATAATTTATATATATTATTGGGTTTTCTATATTAACTATTTTATTTTACTAAAAATTACTTATTCATCTTCTGTTAAAATATTTTTTCTAAACTATAATAATAAACTAATTCCATTGAAATAAAATTAAAATTTATGAAAAATATTTTTTTTTTGTATAAAAAGAATAAAAACATACTTTTTTGAAAAGTATAAAAATTCAGGAGGTATCTATACTTACAAATATTTTGCTACATTTTGATATAATCCTAATTTATACACACATAACCAATTATGATCTCCACGTAAAACCTAAAAAATAGATATTCTAATATTTTATTAATTGTTTGGTGTCCAATAAGTATATATCTTGTTTCAATCTCTATGATATTGAACATCTCCCATATATTTGTTTATCAATCCTTGTTAGATTGAGGAATGTTTGGTATTAGTACAGGGAAAACCCATGTAATGCTACCTACTCTAAATTTGAAGAAATTGGGCTTCGTGTGTATGAATTATACATCTGTATTTGATTTTGTTCTACTTGATTTATTTATTTTTCTATAGGGATACTAAAATTTACACATTTAAAATATAATGGCTGTGTTTTAACTGTCATATTTAATTTAGAAAATAAATAATTTTATTCATTTTTGGTCAGTATTGTGTGAAATATTTTATTTAGTATATTAATTATTTATGGAGAATAGAAAAATTAATCTATGGGAATTACAATACATACCCAGAAATCCAATATAAAAGTTCTAAATGAGATATACCAAAATCACATAATAGAATTCCAATATATTTTTTCACCTTTTAAAATTCATTTCAACTTATAATTTACACCAAATAATTTAGAAACAACTTTCGGACTCATTTAAATCAAAATACCAATAAAAATCACACAATAAAAAATTTATTTTTTTAATGGGTTGAAATGATATTTGAAAACCAATAAAATTTAAAAATATTCCATGAATCGTTTTAATATCACTTGCGAATCAAACACAACTCTAGAAATTAAAAAATTATTGAAATTAAATTTTAATTATACCATTCCAAGGGAACACTCCCCTTAAATCACTTAAAAATAAGTTATAATTATCTCATATAGAATGATTCTAAAAAATAATTCAGTTCAAATCATCAAGAACATAATAAAATTCGTTTTAGTGGAAAATAATAAAAACACTTGACTCAGGAATAGTGGAATCAGGATGAAACATGTTTGAAATACATTGACATCGAAATTCAAAACCCAAACCAAAAAGAAGAAAATATTAACATGTCATAACAATAAGACCCCCTTCTTAGAACCATTGCATACCCTATTTTATGGAAAATTAACACCTATGGTTTTGAAGAATAATACAAAAAAATTAAAATTAAAGAAGGATGGGAGAAATAATAGAAATAGATAGTTGGAATCAAGAGAGGGGATGCATCAGAGATCATCCCTGGGATTATGGATCACTCAATTAAGAAGGGGAGTATATGGGAAATAATTTCATTTAATATCAAGTAATGGAAAATTGGGAAAAAAAATTAAAATTTGGAAAATGATCATGGTTTTGAGAAATTGTTTTTACTAATAATTCCTAAGTCATATACTTATACCCCTACATGAAAAGGTATTGCACGGTTTCTATTAATACTCACATGGTTTGAGAAAAACCATTCCCTTTATGTACATGAAAAACACGAAAAAAAAGGAAATGAAAAACCCCCCATATAATGGTGACTATAGTGTTTATCATAAACCATGCATGCAAATTTTGTCCAGTGGAAAATTTCTAGAAATTTTAAAATCTCAAATTAAACTCTCCAAAAATGTAAAATAATATAAAAAACAAATAGAATATAATAGTATATAATAGTGACATGTTGGTATGATGACCACTTTTTTATCTATTTAATCTCCCACTTCAAATAACAAAAAAAATTAGTGAATAATATTTGAGAGATATTAGTAATTCATTAAAAAAAATTGAAGGAGATTTTCTCACCAATGTTCTTCCTGATAGGTTCATTATTCTATTTTTCCACTGTTGATATTAAATGTACAGTTTTCTAAAATGTTACTGGCTTTCCAATGGTTAAAATAGTCAAAATTATTTTTACATATGTAATTTATCTTTACCTAAGAAATACATCATGCATTCAAATATATGGTTTTAAAAAACCTTTTCATACATTCATTCTCATCATAATAGTAATACAGATCATCAATTCTTAAATATTTAAAAGATCCTAATTCCAATTTTTTTTTGTGATTTTACATTATTCATGGGAGATTATTCTCTTTGTATTTCATAATTGATAAGTTTTATATGATGTTTTTAATAGTAAATTAGTAATTATCCACATCATCAAGTGATGAGATCATGTAATAAAAATAATCCAGAATAATTCTATTAATCCTTTTTATCCTCATGAAAACATTAGTTTTTTTGTATTTATCACCAGATATCTAACTACACTAACCACTAAGTAATATTTGATAAATAATTCATCCACCGATTTATCTTCATGAATTATTATATCTAAAAAACCAAAAAAATAATTTTTATCTTTTCTTTTTTCGCATTCTTGTTTAATTCATTAATAATATAATGTTTTCTCCATATATAATTTTACACATTTCAACCCATAAATTTGGTAATCTCTATTTCCAATAGAGATGAAAATTCAAAACTTTGAGCATTTTCATCAATTTTTATGTTCCTTTTTTCAATAAATGATTATTCCATAGTGTCATTAGCATTTTTGATTCCGTTCTCAACATAATCATATAGCTAAAGAATAAAATAGATAATTTAGGGAACCATTATCCATTTTTTAATTATGAATCCATTTCCCATGAAACATCATAATGAACTGACTATTAACCTAGCTGTGAGGAAACATTTGAAATATGATAAATTTCATAGATATATATTTACTTACTAAAAAATTCGGAACACATGAAGGGTGATACATACTGGTGGGTGGGTGAATAATATTGTATAACATTTTATTAAAAACCTCATATATTTATGATTGTTCAACACTTTTCTCTCAAAAATAACAACTAATAGAAAAAAATTCACAAATAATAAATCAAATAATTTTTAATAGCTTATGGAGTTAGTAAAAAATTATTTTAAGTTGATTATCCAATACATTAATGTGAATAAATAATTTTAACATAAGGTAAGGGAACTTATCAAACCTAACTCATTTTCATTGACATTATGTTACTATTTTTAGGTATTATTAAACCCTTATTTTTATCATTCTTTGGTTGGGTTTTCATTTAGGGATGTTTTGAGTGAAAATTTAGAAAATTGTGAATGTTCATAGGCTGTGCACGGTTGGCGCATGAATTTTCCAAGTCGTGTGCCCAACCAGTAAAATATATTAAAACCTAGTTAGTGAGGGTTTGAACGGTTGGTGCACGGTTTGAAAAATTATGTGCCAACAAAGTATAAACCATAAAACTCCACCGTCATGGGTGTAGAATTTTTATAGTTGTGTGTCCCTTCCCAGCTAATCATGCATGCATGATCTTCTTAATATGGAAATTATTTTTAAAATCATGATACTCTTAATTTAAGATAACAATAGGCCTATATAACCCTATTAAATTTCATCATTATTTGAGGCAAAAAATAAGAGATTTTCCCCCTCTATAACCCTATTAAAGTGAATCTACGCCTGGTTAATGATGTTCGATCTCTTCCCAGTATGTATTCCTCTAATATTCTATTTCTCCTTATCTTTATCCTTTCCTTCATTATGTTTAGTAGATCATTATGTTGATGGAAAATATAATATCCATTTGTTTTAGATCTTGAATCTTGGTTTTATTCTCATATATTTTTTGCTGACTTTCTTTGTGGGATTTTCCTACTATGGGTTTTATGATTTCTGATCCCTTGATCCTGGGGTAGGTGATTTTATTGGGGACTGCAAATAAATTTAATGCTGAATTACCTAATTTAATTAAATTTATTTTTATTGTATGTGGGGAATTTTATTCTTATGAAATTTAATATTTTATAAAAACCAATTCTAGTGAATTTTGGATTTGTTCATGATTTTGAATATAAGGGGGAAACACCTAATTCTATTAAATTATGGACTCATTGTGAAATCGAATGTAAATTTTTTAATTTAAATTGTATTATTTGAATTATGAAATTTAAATGTGAAATTGAATTAATAAATTAATTTCAAATTTTAATTTGAAAAAAATGGATTAAATATTATTAATAGAAACCTGGTGGTTTTATCCTATAAAAAAGGCATGTATTGATTAAAGACCCATTTTTGTTTTTAAATTTGAATGAGAATATTGAAATGGAAGTAAATGGGTTCATTTTATTTTTTAATAGTTTTGAAATAAATTTCCCATTATTGATTATTGTTTGAGAATATGTAATCCTTCATTGTCAGTGAGTTTTTATAGGAAAACATGCTAGGATTGGAATGCCCTGGAAATTTATTATCACTTTAAAATTCTAAAATAAACTATTTAGTGGGTCATATCTCAAGTGGTTTCTTGGTTAGTCCACTTTGACCAGTGTCAAAAGGGACATGTGTACACATATATTTTTTTCATTTTATAAGTGTGTGTGATAATCTCATAACTTGGAACTACCATACCATTTTTTCAATGACCATGTTTCTCTTGTGTGATTAGTTTGATATATATTCTATTATTTGTGAACAATTTTACACATTCCTTATGAGTTTATATAAACTATTTTTATAAAATGTTATTAAGCCATCTATTTAAATTATTTCCATAATTTCAAATGGAAATAATGATTGGTTTGAAATATGTTTTTAAATGTATAAGACTATTTATTTAGAATATAAAAATTTATTTGGTTAGTTAATATTTTCAACTTATGATGTAATACTTGATGAGACCAAAATGGGGTTTTAGCACACACTATAACTGTTCCATCGACTGTGTGTAGATTATCTCCTTCTAGGTTTGAGAATGGGTAAATCACCAATTAGAGTTGGTTCTTGTTGATTATCTTTGGGGTTGGAGAGTTTTTTTCACAGGGATGTAGGTTATTATCCTTTTTGTGGTATAATGTGGTTTCACATTGGGTTTTTTATACCCATTTTTCTTCTGGTATCATTTTCCTTGTGTAAATTTCTTTTGTTCATACTGTCATGTCACTATTTATTCCATTAGGTTTGTGAAAATTCTTTCTCACTTTCATATTGTATGATTCTAGATACTAGTGAAAAAACCCATGTGGATAAAGAACACCCATCGGGCTATGTTAGTGTCATTTTGGGTGTCATTTTACTATAGTATCTAGGTCTGTTTGTGAAAATGTGGTGTCGGAGCAATAGGTTTAGCTTCTTTATTTGATGTTCATCTACAATTGGGTAATCTTTTCAAGACTTATGAGGTAGTTTCAACTATGTTCCTAGCCATCTCTCACCACAGTGACCCTTATTTCACAAGGTATGGTTTGGGAAATACATCTTGAAGATTAGATATAGTATTTTCTATAATTCTAATTTGGATAGATTGAAATATTAATCATGTTTATTTATCTGTTGGTATTAATTTCCTCATGTTTCTCTTTCTGAGTGGTTATCTGATGCCCTCAGTGTTGAATGTTGATGTTTTGTAGAATCATGCCTATGAGAATATGTGTGAATTGAATCCAATATGAAGCAGCTAATGAACCATAGTGTTACAATCCTATAATGGACCTATTTCTAGTGAGTTAATTGTGCATATTTTCCATTCTCGGGGAGAGGAACATGCACCAGTTTTTATTTAAGGTCCTGTAGTGGAAACTAAAAGGGGTGTGTTATGAAATCATGCTCATGAGTTTCTTTTCTTGAATCCACCAGTACATAAAGTCTCCAATTTTCCTCAAGAGGATGAGTAATCATTGATTAGTCTTTAGTATTTTTTGTATTCTTAGAGATACATGATGAAATCAAGGTGAAGTTTGCTATCATCATGTGTTAAGGGCCTTTCAAAAGATGGTTAGACACAATTGTAATTACGAAGAAGAAAGATAGATTATAGTGTAAACACATCAAGGATATTTTCACTAAGTACTTTTATCCATATTCGACAGTTTTGGATAAGGATATTGGTTTTTTCAAACATGATCAGGTTGGGAAGACTATAAAAGAATATACAAACCATTATGTAGAACTTGTGTTGATTTTATATGGGGTCATATCAAAGGAAATGGTGAATAATTGAACATTATATATGGGAATTTGATCTGATATTTGTTCTTATGTTTTCTTGATGAAGCTTCCTTCTAATTACAATGTCATGGATATATAAATGATGCTTTAAATTGACCTAGATATCCATTCATGGTTGATGGGAATTTTTTCTACCTATAGTGTTGTTAATTCCTAAAAAATGAAGAGGAGGAATAATGATTCTCATGGTAGTTCTAAGAATAAGGTTCATATAGTCCTCCTACAGTTCCTAGAATATGTGCTTTGATTTTCTACCAATATGAAAATCCATGGCACTCAAAGAGGGATTTCACTATAGCACCAAAGGTATATGGTTCATGTGGATTCTATGGTCACTTTCAGAATTTCTACCTTAACTATTCCACTCCATGTAGTTTCACAAGATCAGTATCACCTTATAAAAATATGGTTTAATTAGATTTTTCATAAATAAAAGTGTTCCATCAATAGACATTTGTAATGAACCCTCTTCACATAGTTGTAGAGTCTATAGAAGACATAGATATAGGTCCATCGATTATGAGAATTACCATCACTATAGATTCGTCATTAGTGACTAATTTATTTGATATAGTCATTTCTCTATCAATTATTTTTGCATTAATTTTGAATCTATTTAATCTTCCTATGGATGTTTTATCTTATGTGATAAATATTACTACACCCCTCAGAACAATGATATGGTAGGGCCTTCAAACATCAACATTATTTTACTCTTTATCAATGATTAATCATTCTTGGAGTTTTATGGTTCATGACAAGAAACTAATTGATTTCAAATGAAGGATGAATTGGATCATTTATAATAAATTCAGTATTGATTTTTATCTCTGATGGGTCACTTTTACTACACCTGATGGGGTGTGTTGTATCCTTAAAGAGGAATGGGGCCCATGGTCTAGTAGAGATTGACATTATGATATAGAGTCGGGGAAACTAGTAACATTGTTCATTTTTGATCTATAAAGGGAATACTTGAGTGAATATAATCCTATAGTTGTTATCATGTTTCCCAATATTTTCCCTTATAACATATTTTGTTTCCACCAGTAATTAAGGTATATTTTTCTAAATCATTAGTTATGGGTACCCAGTCGGTATATATTCCTTCTTATTATATGAAACCAGCTAAAATAAAATAAGTAAAGACTCAATTTGATGGACTTTTAGAAAAATTATTTATATTCCTAAGTGTTCCACCTTTGGTGGAACTGGATATATTTTTTATGAAGGATGATGGGTCTCATCACATTTGTGTTGATTACAGAATCTAAATTTATTTATAGTAAAGAACAAAAATCCGTTTCCACAGAATAATGATTTTTTTATTAGTTAAAAGGGAAAAATTGGATCTCGAAGATTAATCTTTAGTAAAGTTACCATTATGTTAAGGATAAATGTTTATGACATTCAGAAGACCACCTTTCAGAACTTGTATGACCATTATGAGTTTTTTTATTATTGGGAACAAACCCAGTATAACATCAGATTCAAAAAAGTATGGTTTCTCACATACAATCATGGTTGAGAAATTCCTCATATCAACCATGTTTTTTAGGATGGAAACCCTGAAGGGCCTCTGTGTTGGGACTGAAGGCCTAGGGTGGGAGGAAATTGATTCTAAAAAGTAGTATCAAAGCAAGAGTGTAGTCATGGAATGATTTAGGGTGATGTGTTTCCCTAAAAAATTGAAAATGATAGTAGATTATCATTTTAATCATGTTAGTCGATGGTTTTCTTCTATCGATATTATTCCAGATATATGTGGTCAAGTGGAAAGTCTTAATGAAGAGAATACTATAGTAACACATGGTTCATTATGATGAATTATCATAGAATGGGGGTTTTGTGTGGTCTTTGGATTTATGGAGGAATTTTAAGTAAATCCCATGTTCCATAACGGATTATAGAAAGAATGGTGGCCCAAAAATATGCTTTTATGGTAAATTCAACCTATTATCCATGTGTTTTGGAATGGAACCCTAGAATGACATGTGTGTTGGGCTTAAAAGGCCTAGGGATGGATGTAATAGATCCCAAACTATAATTCCGTTTGGTCTAAACAATTATCCTAAAGTCATTATGGATTTAAGGAATAGGATTTTCTATGAATACCTTGATACATTCTTGGTAGTCATTATGGATGATATCCTCATTTACTCTATGTACAAGGATGATCATGTGTACCATATGAGAGCATTACTAGAATTGTTGATAAATCGATAACATTGTATCATACTTTGAAAATTTTCTTTTTGGATATGGGATGTGAATTTCATGAGACACATGGTGTCAGAACATGGTATTTTAGTTGATTCGAAAAAGGTGAATTATATTTCAACATGTGAACAAGAGTGAAAATTATTCAATATTTAAAGCTTCATGGGATTATCTTGATATTGGACATGGTTAGTAAAATAACTAACCAAGATGGATTATTTGATGGATTACCTAACTCAAAATGGAGTAATGATTGTTTGGGATAAAAATGTTAGAATTAATTTGTTGGGATAAAACATATTTTGACTACTACACCGATATTCAATCGTCTAGAGGCTGGATAGTGCTATGTGGTATTATGTGATGACTTTTGTTTAGGTGTTGGTTGTATTATTATGAAATGTGATCATGTTGTTTCTTATAGATCTCGACAGTTTAGGTCAGACAAGAATAATTATCCAACCCTGTACCTTGAACTCGTAGATAAGATACTCATAATTAATACTTGGAAATATTACCTTTATGAAGAAATGTTTACCATGTATTTTGACCACAAAATCATGAGTTATATATTATCTAAAAAAGATTTAAATATCCTCTATAGGAGTTGGTTAGAATAGAAAAAATATTTAGAAATTGACATCACTAATACCCTAGTGGAAGGGAATGTTGTCACCAATTCTATGATAAAGAATCTTGTAACCTTGGAAATGAAATAATCATCGAAGGAGTGGAACTTGAGGGATCTTTCTTCATAGTTTCATATCAGAGTTTAGAAATTTCGGGATGCGGTTTCCTTGGAAAATTTTTATTTTACATCCACTCTTCGGAAGATAGTTATTTAGGAAAAATAGGTTTATGATGAGTTTCATAGTATCCAATAATCTCTTTATGGTGGGGAGACAATTATTGAGTCATCGTTCTCTATGGGGGGATTTATTTTCTACCATAATCACTTTATGGTACCATTGCCTATCAAGAAATATATTATGTGGGATTTCTATAATTCCCATTGGGTAGTTCACCCATGAACTATGAATATGTTATATGACATGTGATGATGATTCTAGTGTCCATGTATAATATAAGGCATTGATGAATATGTATATAATTGATACAGATGAAAAAAATATTGAGGCTGAGAACCGGAGACCTTTTGGTTTTCTTCAGCCACTTCCAGTGCCTACATAAAAATTGGATGAGATCTCTTTAGACTTTGTAGTCGGGTTTTCATATACCCCAAGAAAGTATAATGTGATATGTGTTCTGTTCAATTGGCTGACTAAATATTCTCATTTTATACACATTCGTGATACATCAATATTTTAAAGTCAAAGAAATATCTATATGAAAGATATTGTTCATTATCAAGAAGTTCCTTTTTCTTTAGTCTTAGTTGAAGATCCTTGTTTTACATCTCTCTTTCGAAGAGGCTTCTCATAGTAATGGGATCTCATGTCTAATTAAGAACAACATACCATCCATAGTTGGATTAACAGAGATAAACTGCTATATATATTCTTGAGGAAATTATCTTTAACTAAATTCTTGAATTTTTTCGGTCTTGGGATAATCATCTGAGGTTGGTGGAGTTTTCTTATAAAAATATTTACCAGTCTACAATCAGAATGGTTCATTTTAAGGCCTTGTATATCCAGACCTATAAATCTCTATTATGTAGGTTGGAGATGAGTGAATGGTACTCTGTTTGACCAATCATGGTTCAAGAGACAATAACAATAATTTATTTGTTTCATCAAAAAAATATTGAAAGAATATATCCAATATAATTCTTATGTAAATCATCATCATAAACCATCGTAATTTTCAGTTGGTGACCAGGTGTTTATGAAATTTTAACCATGTTTAGGTCATCAATGGATTGGGAGGCAATGGAAACAAGATCCTCATTTTATGGGACTTTTTGAGGATGTTGAGTTTGTGAGAAAACTTGCATACCATTTAGGACTACCACCATATATAACATCTATAAAAAACATATTTATGCATCTACAAAATGAAAGTATCCTTCTAATCCATATCATGGGTTGAGATGGAATAATCATTAGTTTGAACCAAATTTTTATGTTACTAAAAATACAGTTGGTATAGTTGATTCTAAAAACAAGTTACGTCGGGGGAGGATCATACCTTGGGTTTGTGTTCTATGGAATCATGTTTTTTATTCACTCGAGATGTGGGAGAGGGAAGAACCGATGAAAGAGTAGCAATCTCATATTTTTATAGGCTTTCCAGGGATAGAATGATTCTATGTTTGAGTAGTTGTAACCCCATGTTACTATTTTTAGGTATTCCTAAACCTTTATTTTTTCATGATTTGGTTGGGATTCTTTTAAGGATTTAACATGTAAAATTTTGAAAAATTTTGTAAGTTTATGGGATATACATGATTTGCACATGGTTTTCATGCCTAATTATTTAGAATTGAAATAATTATTAGGTTAATTAATAGTGTAATTTTATTGTGCAATCTTTGGTGAGACCCCACTAGGATTTTAGCTCACACCCTGCTATTTCCTTTGGGTGTTTTTAGATTATCTCCTTCCAGGTTTGAGTAAGTGTAATTTACCACTTGGATGTGGGTTTTGTATCTAATTCTTGGTCATGATGAGTTAATTCTATTGGGATGTTGTTTCTATCCTATTTTGTATTTCCTTGTGTTTACACATTGGGCAATTTATATGTGTTTAACTTTTGGAACATTTCTCTCTATGATGTTTTTTGTGCATACTTACTTGTATATCTTGATTTTATTTTGTTTGTTTGAAATTTGTTCCAAATTTCTTATTGTATGATGTCAGGTTCTATTTTCCAACCCAGGGGATCATGAATATCTTTCAGGATATGTCAGTTCTGACATGGGTGTCATGGTACCAGGGTATCTAGGCCAGTTCATGGAATTTTGTTTTGGTTATTCTTCTTCTGTTCAAAATCTCATTGTAGATGCGATTTTAATATCTTTCAAACATAATTACATTGTCTTTACCTATTCTTTTTTGGTTACACATGTTTCTAATAAAAGTTTATGAAAAAATAAATTATTATCCAATAGAAGACTAATTTAAAAAACACATCTAGAATTCTCTTGGTATTATTTCTTCTTTACTCATGTGTGATGATTTTTATACTAAATATTGTTTTCCCTTTCCCATTTGGGAACCCCAAATTTTATTAATAATGTTATTCATTTGGAAATGAATCCCATTATTTTCCATGGGTTATTTTATTTTAAATATTGATATACATTCTAGGTGGAAAGATTGATTATGTAAATGTTATGATGTGACAGATGCACTCAGAATTATAATGTGCGAAAATGAATTGGGTAATGTGATTTATCCCATGAGATGATATGAAATATTCATGAACAAGTTGTCATATTTTTTCATAATGAAAATTTAATTATTATGCACATATGTTATTCATGGACATGATGCTTGATTTTTTCACAACTACAAGTGGTATTTGAAAACTAAGATATGATATTTCATTTTTATGAATTTCTACATTCCATTTCTTTAAATAATGCTTCATAATATGATTATGATGTTGATTATGTTATTATGGTATGATGATTATTATTATTCTCACCCATGTTATGCTGATTTATGTTTTTATCTATCATCTTAATAATATTTTATATCACCCCTCTATTGAAGGACCATAGAACACCCTGAGAGGGGATGGGTGAATCAGGTTTCAAATTTTTCTTTTTAATGTTTTGTATCATGTTCCCAGGATGATAGGAAAATTTTAAATCAATCAAACAAATGAATTAGGGAGATGACACAAAACTTATTCTTGGATCACAGCAAAGGGCTATGTCCATGAATTATATGCCGAAAGTGTGTCAGCCATAACTTAATCCACTAATATTTACATGTTTTAGTATTAAAATATTTGGTGATAGTCACTCTATTCCTGGAACACTGCCTTTTCAAGGATTGGCTATAGCTCACTTCATCCTTCAGATCACTTATGTCAAGTCCACCTATCTTTCTTCCATGAGAAAAGTCATACTCAATTTATCAAATTGAAGTTATCATCAATAGATTTTCACTGAATTTTTGTATATGTTTAGCATGAGACACTGCTAGCATCGAAATCTTAAATTGATTCACTTGAAAGCATAGAACCACTGAATCAAATATTCAGAATCCTGTTAGAAGCATAACCCAAAACATGCATGGAATACCTCAACATATGCAAAAGATTTCGTACTTATCCTCAAAGATGAATTTCACGCAATCCCTTATTTCTATGCAACCCTTATCATTTTCACGACCACACCAAAGGGTTAACTTGGAAATTTCAGTCTTAAAAAACATCTTGTGTGCACGTTTCGCACTCTTCCAATCTTCCTCGTGAAAATCATTCACGTGGCTGAGAAAATAGTTTTTTGATGAAAGATTCTTAAGAATAAATTGGGGGTAGACACCTATTTATAGGTATTGGTTTCCCTACACATAAAAATACATTGAATCTTCGTCGGTGCACGTAAGTTTCACGTTGAGTATGCAAAACCCCTTTTGACGTCACATTGGGCGCGCAAACCCTTTCGTGCAGAATTATCTTCCACACACTCCGTAACTATGCCATTTTTTGACGTTCTGATCCTGAAACATGTCTTGCACACAAGATCCAAAAACACTTTCAATATTGCACGTAAATACTAATATTTCATACACACTTAAAATCTTTCATGCACATTCCTTTTCCAAAAACATGTTTCCATGAAATCTCCCTAATATTCCATGAAATGGAAGATAATAACAAACCCAAACCATGATCAGCCCAGATAATATTGTCAAAAAACACAAACCGAACACCATTTTCAGCAAAGAAGAACCCTGGTTCCAACATTTCATTGATGTGTATCCTCAGGTTACTACATGTACTATGAATATCATTAGATTCATAAGAATAAATCATAATTTTATAAATAACTATTTTTGTTTTATCATTCATAAGTTATGTATGGTCATGATATTTTCATGATACTAAACCTTTGGATCATCATTTTGTAAAACTTTTATGTGGTTTATCATTAAAATGATTTTGTAGATATATAATAAATGTAGGGTTTCTATAGATGGTATCTGAGAATGATTTAGTTAATTTAGGAATTATGATTAGATAACATTATTGAAAACCCTTAGCATGAGACTAAGTATATGTAAGCACCCTAAGAAATTTTTTTTAGAAAAAATAAAATCATATAAATGTCACATGATTTTCGTTTCGAGTTAATTGAATTAATAAATAAATTATTTATTCAGGAGTTGTTGAATTGTATACAAAAATTTATTCTTTTAGAAAATGATGGTAACTTGGATAAATTGTCCCAACAACCCATGTGAGGGATAACATAGCAAATTATTGAATGAAATATTCAATTAGTTGGGATGTGGAATTCAAAATTTTATAGTTCTAATCACCCAGGTGTATTAGGATGTGAAATATAACCTAAATAATGTGAATCATCCACCTCTACCAAAGAGTGAGAACCTATGTAACGCCCCGACCCTAGTTACCTAGAGTCGGTGCATTATTACATAACATTGGCATGATCACAAGAAAGATCAAGTCTCTAAAGACCGATTAGTTTAGTAGCCTTGGAATAACTAGATACATCCATAAATTTTTACATTATATCATAAAAAACATCTTGTCTTCATATCCCCTCATACTATCCCTGCAGGTGATTCATAAATTACTTCTTCATAATCCTGGAAAAAATAAAACATTGAAAGGGGTGAGCTCAGATTCTCAGTAAGGATAACATTATAGCAGAAGCTTTCATAAACAAGCATAAACACTTAAGGCAGTTTATAACTAAAACAAAAGCCTTTTAAACTTGAACTTCAGCATAAAATGGAAAAGATAAAATAGAATAATGCCATTTACTTACTCACATGGATATTCTACTAGTCGAACAATCCCATGCTTTATCAATAACCACTTTTATAATGATGGAATGCATAATGCCAGACTATCATAACCACATAGCCAAGGCCTCGTGCCAAGACTACAAATAAGATTTTGCCAAGGCCTTGTGCCAAAAAACTAGTTTGTCTCATGAGACCTACCGATGCATCGAGGAGCTATAGCGGGCTCCACCTGTCACATATTAAGTCCAATGCATTCCTCATATGAACAGTTTTAAACATAACATAAACATTCGTATTAAAACTAGCATACGAAATGTCAATACTTTAACCACAAACCATGAATGGTATAAAAATAGCACATCCAGAGTCAAACATAACTCATTCGATACAATATTGAAGATTGTATTGTATCAGATTAACATCAATCAAGAATAATGAAGGATGTTAACATAGATGAAAATAATCATCAAAACTATTTGAGAGAAATATCCCACTTTTTCTTGAAATCATTTAAAAGTCACACTATTTGTCAAGAATCCATTTAAAAATAGATTTTTGAATCAAAGTGTCCCATACCACTTTTAAAATTTTAAAAAGGAGTCTTAATTTCTAAAATCTAATGTCCATATAAATAAGTCCTTAAAACCATTTTTAAAACATGGACATTAATGAGAAAGATTTAGATGAATAAGTCTTTAAAACATTTAAAAATGGTATTTTAGTTAGAGATTCTAACCAAAAGAGAGACACTTGAATACAAATAATTGAGGTAATCAAAACTTTGTAATATCATGATAATAATGGGATTCATGATATACTATGTCAAAGTACATTTTATACAGCACATAAAAGTGATTTGGTGTATATCAACAAAGAAGTCTCAATTGAATGTAAATTGAGATGAAATCTCTCATAAAGGCCGTATCCTTAGGTTAAGGATAAATCAACGACATAATTATGTGTGAAAAATATAAATACACTAAATATGATTGAATATTCAGTGCAAAAAAATCAAAGGATATTCACACATATTCTTGTAGAAACAACACCAACGAATTGGATGTTTAACTCAACAAGTGGTGAAAGAGTTAAAATTACTCTTATCAAATTCATATCAATGACTTGAGAATTATCAATGGAGTTATTATGTGTATCAAAAGTATATCCACAGGATGGGGAGTGTAAATTATGACATAATCAAATGAATAGTGATTCCACACCTAATCTTGGGGTAATATAATCAATGAAATATATGTAAAGCCAAATGAGTGGAAATTGAAATATCAAATTCCCTTATCGATTAGGTAACTTACGAAACATACACCCATGAAAGAAGTATCATACCATGATGATGTAAATACCCATAAATTAATGTATATTACACAATGATTATGATCATGGGAAGTACACATACACCACATGCAATAATTAAGTGGTGATCAATGGAATTCTCACGGAATTAAAAGTGAGATAAGAAACCCCTTACCACGTTGTAATCAACTGAGTCGTATGACCAAAAGTTAATAACCACCAAATTATTTACATAATAACATGAATATAAAGAGAATAATGAAAATATATATCAAATGGACGTACACAATATACCACTTTCAATAAATTAGTGGCAGACAATGGAAATCTCACGGAATTGAAAGTGAGATAATAAAATCCCTTACTTTGTACTTTTTCCTTGGTCTATGGTAGGTTTACCTCCTGTATAATGGTGAAATAATTGTTATTTAATTATACAAGAATCATTTACTTTAATATGATATCATATATTATCTTTTAACATTGATTTGTTAATAATATCTTAGAATTATCATCATTTCGGGTGTTGACGGGTTCATTTTACTTTATATTCTTTGTTATGTGAGCCATATTCGTTATTAATGGGATGTATATTATTCATATCCATAATGATATCAAGTCCTTATATACTATTTTTAAATCATCAAATTATAATTATACTTGAATGGATATGATGGAGAATGAATCTCATCGCGTTCGTGGAGACAGTAGTCCGTACATACGCACGAGCGACAATATCATTCTTTTGATATTAAAATAATATATAATTGGATGTTATATCATATATATAGAATCATTATCATGTTATATTTATTATTTACATGAGTTACACATCATTATTATACCCATCCAAATAATAATATATTGAGTAACAATTACACCACGACGTGGAGACGGTAAGCCGTATGTACGCACGTATGGTGACATGTTTTTCAAAGGATGGATAGAATACTGAATATGGTTGTACCATATTTATAATAACATCACAGTATATATATGTTACTGGAGTTATTATTTTATAATGGTAATAACAAAGAAAGAGGAAGTGGAAGAAGAAAGGAACTTGAAAAGAGGTGGTGAAAACATTACCTCTTCTTCGGGTTCTTCCTTTTGATTTGATCAAAAGGGCTCCTTAGGTTGGCTTTCGGATCAAACTAATGACTCTAGGTTGTAGTGAGGGAAGTTTGGAGAGTATTTGGGAAGATTTTGGCCAGACCAAAAGAATTTTAAGGTGTAAATAAATGATAAGGAGGAGTGCCCTTTTATAAGAGGGGTGAGGGGCACCTTTGGAAAAGCAAGAAATATTAATTTATAATAAATTCATATTCGGTTTCTAATGGCTCCAAAGTTTATTATTTAACTGTTAAGGTAGGGATAGGTCGAAAACAACTCAACCAATAGAATTTGGACAGGTTTGGGTACTTATATTAACCTTATCTTTAAGTATTAACTCTATGTTAATTAGTTTCACTTTTACAATGTCTCTTTGTATTTTTATATAATATGGTTAATAAACTTACTATATACATCAAAGCGACCCCCAAGTGGTCCATTAATGATGAACCTATCATGATATAAGTCTCTTGGCTGAACCTTATATTTTTAGGATTTTAATATCAATTAATAATATAATATTTGTTTTAAGAACTCTTTTATGTCAATTTTGACACTAATCAATAGTTGATTTTTGTGAAACTCATAACAGATTGATTACTTCTAAAAAAGTCAATAAAATCAATCCTAATAGATCATATTATCTTAGAAAAGTATTTTAATTCATTAAAAGTTTCATATTATATTTTTTTGGGTTTTTATAATATCAATTATTTTAATTTTTCACTATTATAGTAATTAATTAATCATCATTGTGTCTTAAATAAATTAAATTATTTAATGTCTAAAAATTATAATTAAAATATAATTATGTAGGAAATATTTTTATCTTTCTAATGAATATTTATAATCTAAAATTCAACATATATAACCCTCTTTAACAATTTTTTTGTTAAAAGATATATGCTTGTGTCATTTTTGTATTTATTTTAACTTAAATAAAATAAAGTGTCATTATCACTTACAAGTGGATCCATGGGGTCCCAAAATAGACCCAAAGATGCCCATGGTCGACCATGTATCAACCAATAGGGTTAAAACACGTTTTAGGGTAATTTAGTGTTATTATAATATTATTTTTTAACCCTTATTTACCAGATTTACCCTTTAACCATGGTAAATAAAATATTTACCGAAGTAATTATCCAAAATGTTTAAAAATAAAAGATACCTATTTACACAATTTGAACATCATGATTCCAAATATGGAATCCATTTCTTTAAATAATGCTTCATAATATGATTATGATGTTGATTATGTTATTATGGTATGATGATTATTATTATTCTCACCCATGTTATGCTGATTTATGTTTTTATCTATCATCTTAATAATATTTTAGATCACCCCTCTCTTGAAGGACCATAGAACACCCTGAGAGGGTATGGGTGAATCAGGTTTCAAATTTTTCTTTTTAATGTTTTGTATCATGTTCCCAGGATGATAGGAAGATTTTAAATCAATCAAACAAATGAATTAGGGAGATGACACAAAACTTATTCTTGGATCACAGCAAAGGGCTATGTCCATGAAGCATATGCCGACAGTGTGTCAGCCATAACTTAATCCACTAATATTTACATGTTTTAGTATTAAAATATTTGGTGATAGTCACTCTGTTCCTGGAACACTGCCTTTTCAAGGTTTGGCTATAGCTCACTGCATCCTTCAGATCACTTATGTCAAGTCCACCTATCTTACTTCCATGAGAAAAGTCATACTCAATTTATCAAACTGAAGTTATCATCAATAGATTTTCACTGAATTTTTGTATATGTTTAGCATGAGACACTGCTAGCATCGAAATCTTAAATTGATTCACTTGAAAGCATAGAACCACTGAATCGAATATTCAGAATCCTGTTAGAAGCATAACCCAAAACATGCATGGAATACCTCAACATATGAAAAAGATTTCGTACTTATCCTCAAAGATGAATTTCATGTAATCCCTTATTTCTATGCAACCCTTATCATTTTCACGACCACACCAAAGGGTTAACTTGGACATTTCAGTCTTAAATAACATCTTGTGTGCACGTTTCGCACTCTTCCAATCTTCCTCGTGAAAATCGTTCATGTGGCTGAGAAAATAGTTTTTTGATGAAAGATTCTTAAGAATAAATTGGGGGTAGACACCTATTTATAGGTATTGGTTTCCCTACACATAAAAATACAATGAATCTTCGTCGGTGCACGTAAGTTTCACGTTGGGTATGCAAAACCCCTTTTGACGTCACATTGGGCGCGCAAACCCTTTCGTGCAGAATTATCTTCCACGCACTCCGTAACTATGCCATTTTTTGACGTTCTGATCCTGAAACATGTCTTGCACACAAGATCCAAAAACACTTTCAATATTGCACGTAAATACTAATATTTCATACACACTTAAAATCTTTCATGCACATTCCTTTTCCAAAAACATGTTTCCATGAAATCTCCCTAATATTCCATGAAATGGAAGATAATAACAAACCCAAACCATGATCAGCCCAAATAATATTGTCAAAAAACACAAACCAAACACCATTTTCAGCAAACAACAACCCTGGTTCCAACATTTCATTGATGTGTATCCTCAGGTTACTACATTTACTATGAATATCATTAGATTTATAAGAATAAATGATAATTTTATAAATAACTATTTTTGTTTTATCATTCATAAGTTATGTATGGTCATGATATTTTCATGATACTAAACCTTTGGATCATCATTTTGTAAAACTTTTATGTGGTTTATCATTAAAATGATTTTGTAGATATATAATAAATGTAGGGTTTTTATAGATGGTATCTGAGAATGATTTAGTTAATTTAGGAATTATGATTAGATAACATTATTGAAAACCCTTAGCATGAGACTAAGTATATGTAAGCACCCCAAGAAATTTTTTTTTAGAAAAAATAAAATCATATAAATCTCACATGATTTTCGTTTCGAGTTAATTGAATTAATAAATAAATTATTTATTCAGGAGTTGTTGAATTGTATCCAAAAATTTATTCTTTTAGAAAATGATGGTAACATGGATAAATTATCCCAACAACCCATGTGAGGGATAACATAGCAAATTATTGAATGAAATATTCAATTAGTTGGGATGTGGAATTCAAAATTTTATAGTACTACTCACCCAGGTGTATTAGGATGTGAAATATAACCTAAATAATGTGAATCATCCACCTCTACCAAAGAGTGAGAACCTATGTAACGCCCCGACCCTAGTTACCTAGAGTCGGTGCATTATTACATAACATTGGCATGATCACAAGAAAGATCTAGTCTCGAAAGACCGATTAGTTTAGTAGCCTTTGAATAACTAGATACATCCATAAATTTTTACATTATATCATAAAAAAACATCTTGTCTTCATATCCCCTCATACTATCCCTACAGGTCATTCATAAATTACTTCTTCATAATCCTGGAAAAAATAAAACATTGAAAGGGGTGAGCTCAGATGCTCAGTAAGGATAACATTATAGCAGAAGCTTTCATAAACAAGCATAAACACTTAAGGCGGTTTATAACTAAAACAAAAGCCTTTTAAACATGAACTTCAGCATAAAATGGCAAAGATAAAATAGAATAATGCCATTTACTTACTCACATGGATATTCTACTAGTCGAACAATCCCATGCATTATCAATAACCACTTTCATAATGATGGAATGCATAATGCCAAACTATCATAACCACATAGTCAAGGCCTCGTGCCAGGACTACAAATATGATTTTGCCAAGGACTTGTGCCAAGACACTAGTTTGTCTCACGAGACCTACCAATGCATCGAGGAGCTATAGCGGGCTCCACCCATCACTTACTCAGTCCAATGCATTCCTCATATGAACAGGTTTAAACATAACATAAACATTCGTATTAAAACTAGCATACGAAATGTCAATACTTTAACCACAAACCATGAATGTTATAAAAATAGCACATCCACAATCAAACATAACTCATTCAATACAATATTGAAGATTGTATTGTATCATATTAACATAAATCAAGAATAATTAAGGATGTTGACATAGATGAAAATAATCATCAAAACTATTTGATAGAAATATCCCACTTTTTCTTGAAATCATTTAAAAGTCACACTATTTGTCAAGAATCCATTTAAAAATAGATTTTTGAATCAAAGTGTCCCATACAACTTTTAAACTTTTAAAAGGGAGTTTTAATTTCTAAACTCTAATGTCCATATAAATAAGTCCTTAAAACCATTTTTAAAACATGGACATTAATGAGAATGATTTAGATGAATAAGTCTTTAAAACATTTAAAAATGGCATTTTAGTTAGAGATTCTAACCAAAAGAGAGACACTTGAATACAAATAATTGAGGTAATCAAAAATTTGTAATATCATGAGAATAAAGGGATTCATGATATACTAGGTCAAAGTACATTATACACACCACATAAAAGTGATTTGGTGTATATCAACAAAGAAGTCTCAATGGAATGTAAATTGAGATGAAATCTCTCATAAAGGATGTATCCTTAGGTTAAGGATAAATCAAAGACATAATTATGTTTGAAAAATATAAATACACTAAATATGATTGAATATTTAGTGTAAAACAATCAAAGGATATTCACACATATTCTTGTAGAAACAACACCAACGAATTGGATGTTTAACTCAACAAATGGTGAAAGAGTTAAAATTACTCTTATCAAATTCATATCAATGACTTGAGAATTATCAATGGTGTGATTATGTGTATCAAAATTATATCCACAGGAAGGGGAGTGGAAATTATGACATAATCAAATGAATAGTGATTCCACACATAATCTTTGTGTAATATAATCAATGAAATATGCGTAAAGCCAAATGAGTGGAAATTGAAATCTCAAATTCCCTTATCGATTAGGTAACTTACGAAAAATACACCCATGAAAGAAGAATCATACCATTATGATGTAAATACCCATAAATTAAAGTATATTACACAATGAATATGATCATGGGCAGTACACATACACCACATGCAATAATTAAGTGGTGATCAATGGAATTCTCAAGGAATTAAAAGTTAGATAAGAAACCCCTTACCATGTTGTAATCAACTGAGTCATATGACCAAAAGTTAATAACCACCAAATTATTTATAGAATAACATGAATATAAAGAGAATAATGATAATATATATCAAAGGTAAGTACACAATATACCACCTTCAATAAATTAATGGCAAACAATGGAAATCTCACGGAATTGAAAGTGAGATAATAAAATCCCTTACTTTGTACTTTTTCCTTGGTCGATGGTAGGTTTAGCTCCTGTATAATGGTGAAATAATTTTTATTGAATTATATAAGAATCATTTACTTTAATATGATATCATATATGATTTTTAACATTGATTTGTTAATAATATCTTAGAATTATCGTCATTTCAGGTGTTAACGGGTTCATTTTACTTTATATTATTTGTTATGTGAGCCATATTAGTTATTAATGGGATGTATATTATTCATATCCAGAATGATATCAAGTCCTCAGATACTATTTTTAAATCATAAAATTATAATTTTACTTGAATGGATATGATGGAGAATGAATCTAATCGCGTTCGTGGAGACGGTAGTCCGTACATACGCACGAGCGACAATATCATTATTTTGATATTAAAATAATATATAATTGGATGTTATATCATATATAAAGAATCATTATCATGTTATATTTATTATTTACATGAGTTAAACATCATTATTATACCCATCCAAATAATAATATATTGAATAACAATTACACCACGACGTGGAGACGGTAAGTTGTACGTACGCACGTATGGTGACATGTTATTCAAAGGATGGATAGAATACTGAATATGGTTTTACCATATTTATAATAACATCACAGTATAAATATGATACTGGAGTTATTATTTTATAATGGTAATAACAAAGAAAGAGGAAGTGGAAGAAGAAAGGAACTTGAAAAGGGGTGGTGAAAACATTACCTCTTCTTCGGGTTCTTCCTATTGATTTGATCAAAAGGGCTCATTAGGTTGGCTTTCTGATCAAACTAATTCCTCTAGGTTGTAGTGAGGGAAGTTGGGAGAGTAATTGGGCAGAGTTTGGCCGAACCAAAAGGCTTTGAAGGTGTGAAGAAATGAGAAGGAGGAGTGCCCTTTTATAAGAGGGGTGAGGGGCACCTTTGGAAAAGCTAGAAATATTAATTTATAATAAATTCATATTCGGTTTCTAATGGCTCCAAAGTTGATTATTTAAATTTTAAGGTGGGTATAGGTCTATAAAAACTCAAACAATAGAATTTAGACAGGTTTGGGTACTTATATTAACCTTATATTTAAGTATTAACTCCAAGTTAATTAGTTTCACTTTTACAATGTCTCTTTGTATTTTTATATAATATGGTTAATAAACTTACTATATACATACAAGCGACCCCCCAAGTGGTCCATTAATGATGAACCTATCATGATATAAGTCTCTTGGCCGAACATTATATTTTTAGGAATTTAATATCAATTAATAATATAATATTTGTTTTACGAACTCTTTTATGTCAATTTTGACACTAATCAATAGTTGATTTTTGTGAAACTCATAACAGATTGATTACTTCAAAAAAAGTCAATTAAATCAATCCTAATATATCATATTATCCATGAAAATTATTTTAATTCATTAAAAGTTTCATATTATATTTATTTGGGTATTTATAATATCAATTATTTTAATTTTTCACTATTATAGTAATTAATTCATCATCATTGTGTAATAAATAAATTATATTCTTTAATGTCTAAAAATTATAAATAAAATATAATTATGTAGGAAATCGTTTTATATTTCTAATTAATATTTATAATCTAAAATTCAACATATATAACCCTCTGTAACAATTGTTTTGTTAAAAGATATAAGCTTGTGTCATTTTTGTATTTATTTTAACTTAATTAAAATAAAGTGTCATTATCACTTACAAGTGGATCCACGGGGTCCCAAAATCGACCCAAAGATGCCCATGGTCGACCATGTATCAACCAATAGGGTTAAAACACGTTTTAGGGTAATTTAGTATTATTATAATATTATTTTTTAACCCTTATTTACCGGATTTACACTTTAACCATGGTAAATAAAATATTTACCGAAGTAATTATCCAAAATGTTTAAAAATAAAAGATACCTATTTACACAATTTCAACATCATGATTCCAAATATGGAATCCATTTTTCCAAATTCAAAACACAGAAGTGGCAGAAATTAATTTAAAATTAATTCCCGTTGTTAAAACAAAAAGCGTGTTTTTTAGAGATAATAACTATCAAAAGATTGTCACTTGTTTATGTCTGTTTTAAATGTGAAATTATGTTCACTGTCCCACATTTTATTACATGGTAATAATATATTCTAAATATACTTTAAAACCACTCAAATTCATAATTTATCACTATTAATTATTTTGATTAAAAAAGTTGTTTTTAATTAAAATTTAGTAATTTTCACTATTCATCAAAATATGAAAGTTATCTGAAAAGTACCAAAATTTCACCCTGAGATAATTTCAATATTCCGAAACCAAAAATGAAGTCCATATTGAGAGATAGAATTTATAAAATTTCAAAAAGTAGGTATTACTATTCATAACGGCTAGTTTGATTGGTTATGGTGTGCTAAAATCTCGAAGTTGCATACAATGCACGCCATTGCATTATTCAAAAGGAAACATTCTGAGGAAGCTTGGGGTGTTACATTCTCCCCACCTTCAATAAAATGCATCCTCGCAATTTTTAAAATTTTTCTTGGGAATATAATGGAAAGTCCCACATCGGAAAAAGAGTCAATAAAACTATCACTTTAAAAGAAAGAAAGAGAGGTATAAGGGTCATCAAAGATAACCCATACTAGAATTCCATGTAGGAAAACATGGATATGGATGATAAACTAAGTGTCAAGTTCTGATGGAGAGGGATAGAAATCATGATCAGGAGAATGTTAACAATAAGAAAACCACAAACTTCTGTTGGGACAAATGACCATTAGTCTCCTAGTAGGAAAGTAAACAGACAACATTTTTTTTAAGTTACATTACATAAGGACGAGGAATTCATTTATGATATTGACTAAGAACATTAAGAGATATACTTAAATTTTAAGTATAGTTTCATTCTTTAATAAATTTTCACCACTAACTCAATTTTTTTTAAATGATGAGTATTCAAGAAGACTTGGTCACACTGGAAGAGCTAGAATAAACTTCTATAGAATCACATGATCCATGCAGGATAAACTATATATTTATATTGTCTTTGAAGATTATTCAAAACCAAAATGGTTAGTGAATGGTCTAATGATCCCCCAAAAGGATATTCCTTGAAATAAATATGCACTAATCTTAATTTCTAAAATTAAACCAACAATACCCCAAAGTTAAATAAATACCATTCAATAATAAATTGTCTTTAAATACTTCAATATAATCCAAACTAATATTGAAACCCAAAACATAAGAGAATTTTATTATGTAGTCTCCCATGTTAAATTGTATCTCCAAATTACATCGAATACTCTTAAAGTCACATACTTAAAAGTAATTAACATCATCACATATTCTCTGTTATAGGTTAATCATTTCCATAAATAACCCAAATCACTATAAATCTACAATAAAAATGTAGATAAAAATCCACCATTACTCTACAAATGAAACCCCATTGTATTCTATTTTCCTTGGGCATATAGTGTTCCCAACAAAGCGAACATCTTCCAAAATAACATTTATCACTTAATCACCAAATCATTTTCCTATACCAAGGGTATTCATTTGATAAGACATAAGAACCCAAATCATCTTATTATTGATCAATAAAATCATTTAACAAAAAAATAGTCACACTAACCAGGGAGTTCACATAGTCCAGTGGTAGGCGATAAATCCCAATCGCACTTTGGTTGTGGGTTCGATTCCCACAGCTTTGTCCGACGCGACGGGTTTTCACACAGTCTACGTGTTGTCCTTTTTCAAAAACTATATTTTATAATATTACCAAAATGAGATAAATTCCTAAAAATAACATAATTTTACCACAAATGTTATATCATACCTTGCATTTTCATCCCAAATTATAATAACTTATAATTTTCTCAAACCCCAATGATCATATAAAACCAAATGGTTATTTATACCTATATCCACAAGAGAAGAGACAATTCTTCCTCAAATATCATTCTCACATGGAAAACTGCGGGGTTACAAATACAAGAGACAAATATTCCAAAGTAAACCCATCAACAAGGAGTGTTAATACTTTTTAAATTTTTCTCCAACCATTTATTTCTACATAGCTTCTTCTTTGACCAAGAAAATATCCTATAGAATAGGACATTCACTCGGGTAATGGCCAGGTCCCCTACATTTACGGCAAATGACTGTAAATGGACTCTTGGGACCATTTTTATCTTCATCCATAGTACTCTTCATTTTTATTCGTAAATTATTCACTTTATGTCCTTCCTTCCCGCACGTAAAACATTTCTTTGTCCCATTGAGTCACTTTCCTGGGTGTCTCTTTCCACATTTCCTGCATGATGAAAACTGAGGGTTCTTTTCTCCATGGTCTCCATTGCTGGATCTCTTATCATTTATCACCTTTCTCTTCCTTGTTGAGTCTGGGAGTTGGTTAGTATATATGTTGTTGATCATATTTTTGGAAAACTGATTTGGCATAAATATGATATCTTTTACACCTATCAATATTCCATTTTGTTGCTCATTTCCACCACCGTTCCCACCTTTTACATCATTCTCAAAGTCACTATGACTTCCTTGGAATCCAGCCATTGACTAAAACCAGAAAGAATTGTGTGAGTAACAGTAGTCATAAAATCATTTAGAGATTAAAATGTCACCATATTCTCAATTTGAAACATATTAGGATTAACCAAGGTCATTTACTCTCATCTTATATATATATTACTTAAATCGGTTTGTAATGAAAATGTAAATTACCCTAAGCATATCCCCCGGGAGTGTCGTAACCAAGAGTGCTGCAAGGCCCGTTGTCGTGCACCAGTTCCCGTTCGAGTCAAGCTCAAAGCGATGTTTTCGGGTTTTACCCCTAGGTACATCTGTGGCAGAGCCGTCTCTACCTGCTCGTATCCAGATAGGGATGTATTGCTTGGAAAACTCACAAAATCTCTACAATACCAAAATTCTAGGAAGTTCTTTTATACTAATCCTCAAAGTTTATCTTAGGTCTACATGCTCTAATCAGAGTTTATCTAAATCGAGCTTCCAAGGTTTGTACTAAACTTCCTCTGATACCAACTGTAATGCCCCGACCCTAGTTACCTAGAGTCGGTGCATTATTACATAACATTGGCATGATCACGAGAAAGATCAAGTCTCGAAAGACCGATTAGTTTAGTAGCCTTGGAATAACTAGATACATCCATAACTTTTTACATTACATCATAAAAAAACATCTTGTCTTCATATCCCCTCATACTATCCCTGCAGGTAATTCATAAATTACTTCTTCATAATACTGGGAAAAATAAAACATTGAAAGGGGTGAGCTCAGATGCTCAGTAAGGATAACATTATAGCAGAAGCTTTCATAAATAAGCATAAACACGTAAGGCAGTTTATAACTAAAACAAAAGCCTTTTAAACTTAAACTTCAGCATAAAATGGCAATGATAAAATAAAATAATGCCATTTACTTACTCACATGGATATTCTACTAGTCGAAAAATCCCATGCATTATCAATAACCACTTTCATAATGATGGAATGCATAATGCCAGACTATCATAACCACATAGCCAAGGCCTCGTGCCAAGACTACAAATAAGATTTTGCCAAGGCCTTGTGCCAAGACACTAGTTTGTCTCATGAGACCTACCGATGCATCGAGGAGCTATAGCGGGCTCCACCCATCAATTATTAAGTCCAATGCATTCCTCATATGAACAGGTTTAAACATAACATAAACATTCGTATTAAAACTAGCATACGAAATGTCAATAATTTAACCACAAACCATGAATGTTATAAAAATAGCACATCCACAATCAAACATAACTCATTCGATACAATATTGAAGATTGTATTGTATCATATTAACATAAATCAAGAATAATTAAGGATGTTGACATAGATGAAAATAATCATCAAAACTATTTGAGAGAAATATCCCACTTTTTCTTGAAATCATTTAAAAGTCACACTATTTGTCAAGAATCCATTTAAAAATAGATTTTTGAATCAAAGTGTCCCATACCACTTTTAAAATTTTAAAAAGGTGTCTTAATTTCTAAACTCTAATGTCCATATAAATAAGTCCTTAAAACCATTTTTAAAACATGGACATTAATGAGAAAGATTTAGATGAATAAGTCCTTAAAACATTTAAAAATGGTATTTTAGATAGAGATTCTTACCAAAAGAGAGACACTTGAATACAAATAATTGAGGTAATCAAAACTTTGTAATATCATGAGAATAAAGGGATTCATGATATACTATGTCAAAGTACATTATATACAGCACATAAAAGTGATTTGGTGTATATCAACAAAGAAGTCTCAATTGAATGCAAATTGAGATGAAATCTCTCATAAAGGCCGTATCCTTAGGTTAAGGATAAATCAACGACATAATTATGTGTGAAAAATATAAATACACTAAATATGATTGAATATTCAGTGTAAAACAATCAAAGGATATTCACACATATTCTTGTAGAAACAACACCAACGAATTGGATGTTTAACTCAACAAATGGTGAAAGAGTTAAAATTACTCTTATCAAATTCATATCAATGACTTGAGAATTATCAATGGGGTGATTATGTGTATCAAAAGTATATCCACAGGATGGGGAGTGTAAATTATGACATAATCAAATGAATAGTGATTCCACACATAATCTTGGGGTAATATAATCAATGAAATATATGTAAAGCCAAATGAGTGGAAATTGAAATCTCAAATTCCCTTATCGATTAGGTAACTTAGGAAACATACACCCATGAAAGAAGTATCATACCATGATGATTTAAATACCCATAAATTAAATTATATTACACAATGAATATGATCATGGGAAGTACACATACACCACATGCAATAATTAAGTGGTGATCAATGGAATTCTCACGGAATTAAAAGTGAGATAAGAAACTCCTTACCACGTTGTAATCAACTGAGTCGTATGACCAAAAGTTAATAACCACCAAATTATTTACAGAATAACATGAATATAAAGATAATAATGATAATATATATCAAATGGACGTACACAATATACCACTTTCAATAAATTAGTGGCAAACAATGGAAATCTCACGAAATTGAAAGTGAGATAATAAAATCCCTTACTTTGTACATTTTCCTTGGTCGATGGTAGGTTTACCTCCTGTATAATGGTGAAATAATTGTTATTGAATTATACAAGAATCATTTGCTTTAATATGATATCATATATGATCGTTTAACATTGATTTGTTAATAATATCTTATAATTATCGTCATTTCGGGTGTTGACGGGTTCATTTTACTTTATATTCTTTGTTATGTGAGCCATATTCGTTATTAATGGGATGTATATTATTCATATCCATAATGATATCAAGTCCTTATATACTATTTTTAAATCATCAAATTATAATTATACTTGAATGGATATGATGGAGAATGAATCTCATCGCGTTCGTGGAGACAGTAGTCCGTACATACGCACGAGCGACAATATCATTCTTTTGATATTAAAATAATATATAATTGGATGTTATATCATATATACAGAATCATTATCATGTTATATTTATTATTTACATGAGTTACACATCATTATTATACCCATCCAAATAATAATATATTGAGTAACAATTACACCACGACGTGGAGACGGTAAGCCGTACGTACGCACGTATGGTGACATGTTATTCAAAGGATGGATAGAATACTGAATATGGTTGTACCATATTTATAATAAAATCACAGTATATATATGATACTGGAGTTATTATTTTATAATGGTAATAACAAAGAAAGAGGAAGTGGAAGAAGAAAGGAACTTGAAAAGAGGTGGTGAAAACATTACCTCTTCTTCGGGTTCTTCCTTTTGATTTGATCAAAAGGGCTCCTTAGGTTGTCTTTCAGATCAAGCTAATGCCTCTAGGTTGTAGTGAGGGAAGTTGGGAGAGTATTTGGGCAGATTTTGGCCAAACCAAAAGGATTTTAATGTGTAAAGAAATGATAAGGAGGAGTTCCCTTTTATAAGAGGGGTGAGGGGCACCTTTGGAAAAGCAAGAAATATTAATTTATAATAAATTCATATTCGGTTTTTAATGGCTCCAAAGTTTATTATTTAACTGTTAAGGTGGGGATAGGTCGAAAACAACTCAAACAATAGAATTTGGACAGGTTTGGGTACTTATATTAACCTTATCTTTAATTATTAACACTAAGTTAATTAGTTTCACTTTTACAATGTCTCTTTGTATATTTATATAATATGGTTAATAAAATTACTATATACATCAAATCGACCCCCAAGTGGTCCATTAATGATGAACCTATCATGATATAAGTCTTTGGGCTGAGCCTTATATTTTTAGGATTTTAATATCAATTAATAATATAATATTTGTTTTAAGAACTCTTTTATGTCAATTTTGACACTAATCAATAGTTGATTTTTGTGAAACTCATAACAGATTGATTACTTCGAAAAAAAAGTCAATTAAATAAATCCTAGTAGATCATATTATCTTAGAAAAGTATTTTAATTCATTAAAAGTTTCATATTATATTTTTTTGAGTATTTATAATATCAATTATTTTAATTTTTCACTATTATAGTAATTAATTCATCATCATTGTGTCTTAAATAAATTAAATTATTTAATTTCTAAAAATTATAATTAAAATATAATTATGTATTAAATCTTTTTATCTTTCTAATTAATATTTATAATCTAAAATCCAACATATATAACCCTCTTTAACAATTTTTTTGTTAAAAGATATATGCTTGTGACATTTTTGTATTTATTTTAACTTAATTAAAATAAAGTGACATTATCACTTACAAGTGGATCCATGGGGTCCCAAAATCGACCCAAAGATGCCCATGGTCTAACATGTATCAACCAATAGGGTTAAGACACATTTTAGGGTAATTTAGTATTATTATAATATTATTTTTTAACCCTTATTTACCGGATTTACCCTTTAACCATGGTAAATAAAATATTTACCGAAGTAATTATCCAAAATGTTTAAAAATAAAAGTTACCTATTTACACAATTTGAAAATCCTGATTCCAAATATGGAATCCATTTTTCCAAATTCAAAACACAGAAGTGGAAGAAATTATTTTAAAATTAATTCCCATTGTTAAAACAAAAAGCGTGTTTTTTATAGATAATAACTATCAAAAGATTGTCACTTGTTTTTGTCTGGATTAAATGTGAAATTATGTTCAATGACCCACATTTTATTACATGGTAAAAATATATTATAAATATACTTTAAAACCACTCAAATTCATAATTTATCACTATTAATTATTTTGATTAAAAAAGTTGTTTTTAATTAAAATTTAGTAATTTTCACTATTCATCAAAATATGAAAGTTATCTGAAAAGTACCAAAATTTCACCCTAGGCTAATTTTGATATTCCGAATCCAAAAATGAAGTCCATTTTGAGAGATAGAATTTATAAAATTTCAAGGTATTACTATTCATAACGGCTAGTTTGATTGGTTATGGTGTGTTAAAATCTCGAAGTTGCGTACAATGCACGCCATTGCATTATTCGAAAGGAAACATACTGAGGAAGCTTGGGGTGTTACAACCTAGAAATCATATATTGTATTCGGTAATGGACATTGTTTTTTTTTAGATCTTTTGATCCACTAGTCATGGAATAGTGGGACAACTCAATCCAGAATATCTTTTTTATACTGTACTATTCTAAGTAGAAGAAGGTGACTCTATCTATCTATTTTATATATTGAATATCCAATTAAGAGTGTAAATTTATTATGAAAACCATCCCAAAGAAAAATATTTTATATGGAGTGGCAATACATTAAAAAAAATTCACAAAAAGTATTTACTTTGGAATATTCATACAAATATTGAGAGATAATTCATAGATATGAAGAAAAAGGAAGGTGATTCAATCATGAATTATAATGAAAAATTCACAGTCCATTCAAGGTATTCCTTGGGTTTTGTAATCAACAATGATTGAAAAATTGATATATTTCTTATTTTTTTTTAAACCATCAATAGGATCTAGATATTCGAGACATTTGGAGTTATAAAGAAATCATTAAATGTGATATCATAGTGGAGATAAAGTTCAGAGAATGGTCCCATGTTTATAGAGATAAGAAATGAAATATGTAGTTTCAAGATGTGGGATATAATGACAATGGTCAAAATAATGTTTAACCACCCACATGTAAAAAATTTAAGAATAAGAATCATGGAAACTCCTCAAAGGAATTGATAAATTCTATAAGTGTGGTAGACAAAGCCACTGAGCTCAGGGATGTAGAAGAGAAATGAAGAAGCTAGAAAATTTGATCGATGAAAGGAGATCATCGCCCACGGTTCTATTCTTATACTATAAGAAGAAATGGATCTATTCAAGAAATTTCACAAAACCTTGAGTCCCCCAAGGTAATCAATGTTAGAAGTCACCAAATACTAAGTAGAAATGGAAATATTATTCTATCACTACTGCTGAAGTAGAGTAAGAAATTGAAGTCGTACAAGGCAAACTTTCTATTAACTCATGAACAGAAAAAGTATTATTTTATTATGGTTCACCTAATTCCTTTATATCATGAAAATTTCCAAGAACTTTTGAATCTAATCCCTAAAACCTTTATGTAGAAATGTTATTAAAAACACACAGTGAAAGAATAACTAAAACCCAAGTGTTAGACTCTTATCCTATTGGAATATGTGTGGATAATATGAAAGGGAATCTCGTGATACTTTCCTTTTATGTAATTCAATGCTATACTAATCATGGATTGGATCATGTTATATAGATAACATATCAACTATTAGGAATATGAAATATCTTTTCATATTTTGAACCATTCCATGATCCTATATAAATTCAAGGAAGGCCAGTAATCTTCCTTGGAAAATCCATTGATGGTGTGGGTGTAGATCCCCTGTAAAGAAACATACCTCAATAAAATGGATGATTCAAATAAAGGTATCAACTGTAACGCCCCGACCCCAGCTACCCAGAGTCCGTGCATTACTTCGTAACATTGGCATGATCACAAGAAAGATCAAATCTCGAAAGACCGATTAGTTTAGTAGCCTTGGAAACACTAGATATATTCATAAGTTTTACATTACATCATAAAATGAAAAACTACTACAACAACATAATGTCTCCATAATCTACACTCATATCCCCACATAATATCCCTGCAGGTCATTCATAACTTACTTCTTCACATCCTGGGAAAAATAAAACATAGAAAAGCGGTGAGCTCAAATGCCCAGTAAGGATAACAATAAGGTGGAAACTTTCATAAATAAGAATAAACATTTAAGGCAATGTATAACTAAAACAAAAGCCTTTTAAATACGAACTTTCAACATGGTATGGCATAAATAAAATGAAATAATGCCATTTACTTATTCACATGGATATTCTACTAAACGAATAATCACATGCAAAAATCAATAACCACTTTCATAATGTTGGAATGCATAATGCCAGACTATCATAACCACATAGCCAAGGCCTCGTGCCAAGACTACAAATAAGATTTTGTCAAGGCCTTGTGCCAAGACACTAGTTTGTCTCATGAGACCTACCGATGCATCGAGGAGCTATAGCGGGCTCCACCCGTCACTTAATAAGTCCAATGCATTCCCATATGAAAAAGGTTTAAACATAACATAAACATTCGTATTAAAACTAGCATACGAAATGTCAATAATTTCACCATAAACTATGAATGGTATAAAAATAGCACATCCACAGTCAAACATATCACAAAACCTTCAATACAATATAAAAGTTTTGTATCATAATAAATCAACTTCAAATAATCTTAAAATCCATCAATGGATGTTGACATAGATGAAATCAAAATTCTTTTTAAAGAAATATCTCCTTTAATTTTGAAATCATTTAAGATCCATATAAAATAAGACATTTTCTTTGAAAATATTCTTATAAGCGTGTAAGGAAAGCTTCGATGATTTATAACGGCGGAAAATAACCGCACCCGCCGTATAAGTTAAAAAAAACATTCTTACCTCAATTTTGTCGAAAAGGTTAAAAAGGACCTTGTTTTGAAAACGACGGAAAGATTCCTTTATAAACCTCTTATAAAAAGTCAAACAAGGGTATAAATGACTTTAACCCATATTCTTGTAAATAGTAAAAATATTTTGAAATACATTTTTAAGAAACATGGATGTGGATGATAAAGAGATCCCAGTAGATTATTACGTATAAACAACCTCGAATAATGAAGAGATTGTGAAATTACCCTTACCTTGTACTTTTCCTTGGTTGGGGTACGTTAACCTCCTGTATAATGGTGAAATAGTTGTTATTAAATTATAAAAGAATCATATACATTAATATGATATCATATATGATCTTTTAATATTGATATCTTAGTATTATCGTTGTTTCGGGCGTTAACTTACTTGTTTTCTTTCATATGTTTTGTTACGTAAGACATCTTTGTAAAGGATAGGTTGTATATTATTCATATCCAGAATGATATCAAGTCCTTAAACATCATTTTTAAATCATCAAATGATAATTATACTTTAATGGTTACGATGGAGAATGAATCTCATCGCGTTCATGGAGACGGTAGTCCGTACGTACGCACGAGCGACAATATCATTCTTTTGATATTAAAATAATATATAAATGGATGGTATATAATATATAAAGAATCATTAACATGTTATATTTATTATTTACATGAGTTACACATCATTATTATACCCATCCAAATAATAATATATTGAATAACATTTACACCACGACGTGGAGACGGTAAGTCGTACGTACACACGTATGGTGACATGTTATTCAAAGGGTGGATAGAATACTGAATATGGTTGTACCATATTTATAATAACATCACAGTATATGTAAGATACTGGAGTTATTATTTTAGAATGGTAAGAACAAAGAAAGAGGAAGTGGAAGAAGAAAGAAACTTAGAAAAGGGTGGTGAAATCATTACCTCTTCTTCAGGTTCTTCCTTTTGATTTGATCAAAAGGGCTCCTTAGGTTGGCTTTCTGATCAAAATAAGGCTTCTAGGTTGTATTGAGGGATGTTGGAAGAGTATTTGGGCAGAGTTTGTCCGAACCAAAAGGCTTTAGAGGTGTGAAGAAATGTGAAGGAGGAGTGCCCTTTTATAAGAGAGGTGAGGGGCACCTTTGGGAAAGCTAGAAATATTAATTTATAATAAATTCATAATCGGTTTCCAATGGCTCCAAAGTTGACTATTCAAAGGATAAGGTGGGTATGGGTCGAAAACAACTCAACCAATAGAATTTAGACAGGTTTGGGTACTTATATTAACCTTATCTTTAAGTATTAACTCTAAGTTAATTTGTTTCACTTTTACAATGTCTCTTTGTATTTTTATATAATATGGTTAATAAACTTACTATATACATCCAAGAGACCCCCAAGTGGTCCGTTAATTATTAATCTATCATAATATAAGTCTCTTGGCAGAACCTTAGATTTTTAGTAATTTAATATCAATTAATAATATAATATTTGTTTTAAGAACTCTTTTATGTCAATTTTGACACTATTCAATAGTTGATTTTTGTGAAACTCATAACAGATTGATTACTTAGAACAAAGTCAACTAAATCAATCCTAATATATCATATTATCCTAGAAAATTATTTTAATTCATTAAAAGTTTCATATTATATTTATTTGGGTATTTATAATATCAATTATTTTAATTTTTCACTATTATAGTAATTACTACATCATCATTGTGTCATAAATAAAATAAATTATTTAATGTCTAAAAATTATAAATAAAATATCATTATGTAGGAAATCGTTTTGGCTTTCTAATGAATATTTATAATCTAAAATCAAACATATATAGCCTTATGTAACAATTGTTTTGCTAAAAGATATATGCTTGTGTCATTTTTGTATTCATTTTGACTTAATTAAAATAAAGTGTCATTTTCACTTACAAGTGGATCCATGGGGTCCCAAAATAGACCCAAAGATTCCCATGGTCGACCATGTATCAACCAATAGGGTTAAGACACGTTTTAGGGTAATTTTGTATTATTATAATATTATTTTTTTAACCCTTATTTACCGGATTTACCCTTTAACCATGGTAAATAAAATATTTACCGCAGTAATTATTCAAAATGTCTAAAAATAAAAGTTACCTATTTACACAATTTGGACATCCGGATTCCAAATATGGAATCCATTTTCCTAAAATCAAAACACATAAGTGCCAGAAATTAATTTAAAATTAATTCCCGCTGTCAAAACAAAAAGCGTGTTTTTAAGAGATAATAACTATCAAAAGATTGACACTTGTTTATGTTCGGTTTAATTGTAAAATTATGTCCAATGACCAACATTATATTAAATGGTAAAAATATATTCTAAATATAATTTAAAACCACTCAAATTCATAATTTATCACTATTAATTATTTTGATTAAAAAAGTTGTTTTTAATTAAAATTTAGTAATTTTCACTATTCATCAAAATATAAAAGTTATCCGAAAAGTACCAAAATTTCACCCTAGGATAATTTCGATATTCCGAATCCAAAAATGAAGTCCATTTTGAAATATAGAATATATATGATTTCAAAAAGTAGGTATTACTATTCATAACGGCTAGTTTGATTAGTTATGGTGTGTTAGAACTCGGTGTTGCGTACAACACACGCTATCACATTATTCAAAGAGAAGCGTACCGTAGAAGCTTGGGGTGTTACATTCTCCCCTCCTTCAAATAATTGCATCCTCGCAATTTCTAGGGTATTACTGTATAAAAAGACTCGGGTGGTTCTTCATCATAAGTTCCTCGGGTTCCCACGTTGCCTCTTCTATCTTATGATTCCTCCACAAAACTTTTACCAGACGCGTCGTCCGGTTTCTCAGCACTTGTTCTCTCGTATCAAGAATCTTGATGGGCTCTTCGCAATAAGACAGATCGGGTTCCAGTTCTAAATCTTCATAGGTGAGTACATGCGTTGGGTCAGGCATGTATTTCCTCAACAGAGATACGTGGAACACATCGTGAACTTTGGAGAGACTTGGCGGCATTGCCAATCGGTAAGCTACAGCCCCAATTCGTTCTAGAATTTCGAAAGGTCCGATGTACCTGGGACTCAATTTACCTTTCTTACCAAAACGTATGACTCCCTTCCACGGAGATACCTTTAGGAAAACATGATCACCGACTTGAAATTCCAAATCCTTCCTTCGATTATCGGCATAGCTCTTCTGCCTACTTTGAGCTGCTTTGATGTGATTTTGGATTACCTTCACCTTTTCCACCGTTTCCTCCACTAGTTCTGGGCCCACAAGTTTTCTTTCACCAACGTCATCCCAACAGGTTGGTGTACGACATCTCTTTCCGTATAACGCTTCATATGGTGCCATCTGTATACTTGAATGGAAGCTATTGTTATAGGAAAATTCTACCAGAGGTAAATATTGATCCCACATACCCTGAAAATCAAGTGAGCAAGATCTCAACATGTCTTCTAAGGTTTGAATAGTCCGTTCTGATTGTCCGTCTGTCTGAGGGTGGTAAGCAGTGCTCAAATGAAGTTCAGTATCCAGGGATTTCTGAAGACTTTTCCAGAATCTTGAAGTAAAACGGGGATCACGATTAGAAACAATCGATAGGGGTACTCCATGAAGTCTCACAACTTCATTAATATATAGACTTTCTAGACGTTCCAGGGGTAGATCTTCTCTTATAGCAAGAAAATGTGTTGTCTTGGTAAGACGATCAACAATAACCCATATTGCATCGTTCCTTCTAGGAGTCTTTGGTAGCCCCATGACAAAGTCCATCGTAACATTGTCCCATTTCCACTCCGGTATGGGAAGAGGTTGCATGACTCCTCCAGGCTGTTGCCTTCCAGCTTTCACTTGTTGACAAACCATACATCTTGACACAAAATCAGCAATCTCCCTCTTCATGTTGTCCCACCAAAAATGTTCCTTCAAATCTCTATACATTTTGGTGCTCCCAGGGTGTATAGAGAAATTGGAACTATGAGCATCATCCAGCAATTCCCTTTTTAGATCAGGTATATTGGGAACACAAAGTCTCTTCCCGAATTTCAAAATTACACCTTCATACACAAAGTCTCTCAATCTCCCATCATTCACAGCTTTAATCTTCTTTTGGAATTCTTCATCATCGATCTGAGAACTCTTAATCTTTTCTAGTAAAGATGGTTTGGCAACCATTTGAAAAAGCATTGATGTTTCACCTTCCCTGGTTATTCCCATGTCCATCTTTACTAGCTCCATGAAAATTGGATCCCTTTCAATTCTCATATTGTTCAAAACTCCATGGTCTTTTCTACTCAAAGCATCTGCCACCTTGTTTGCCTTCCCTGGGTGGTAGTGTATCGTACAATCATAATCCTTGAGTAATTCAAGCCATCTCCTTTGCCTCATGTTGAGTTCTTTTTGTGAGAAAATATACTTCAAACTCTTGTGATCAGTATAAATCTCACATTTTTCACCATAGAGGTAGTGCCTCCATATTTTCAAAGCAAAGATCACTGCTGCTAACTCGAGATCATGAGTAGGATAGTTTTTTTCATGAATTTTCAACTGTCGTGATGCATAGGCAATAACTCTATCATTCTGCATAAGGACACAGCCAAGTCCTTTCTTCGATGCATCACTATAAATAACGAACCCATCATTCCCCGATGGTAGAGTCAATATAGGAGCATTGACTAATCTTCTCTTCAGTTCTTCGAAACATTCTTCATACTCTTTTGTCCATACAAATTTAACCCCTTTACGTGTGAGCTTCGTTAATGGGTTAGCCAATCGGGCAAAATTCTGGACGAAACGTCGATAATAACCTGCCAAACCAATAAAACTACGTACCTCAGTTATACTCGTAGGTGCTGGCCATTTTGGGATTGCCTTGGTCTTAGAAGGATCAACAGAGATTCCATCTTTAGAGACAATATGGCCAAGAAAAGAAATCTCCTGAAGCCAGAATTCACACTTGCTAAACTTCCCGTATAATTCATGCCTCCTCAGAGTCTTCAAGATAATGCGCAAGTGATTTTCATGATCTTCGTAGGTTTTGGATTATACCAAGATATCATCAATAAATACCACCACAAATTCATCGAGATACTCCTTGAAAACTCTATTCATTAGATCCATGAATACAGAGGGTGCATTAGTCAATCCAAACGGCATTACAGTAAACTCGTAATGCCCGTACCTGGTTCAAAATGCTGTTTTCGGAATGTCTTCCTTCTTCACACACAACTGATGGTATCCAGATCGAAGGTCAATCTTTGAAAAGTATTGAGCTCCATGCAGTTGGTCAAATAAATCATCAATACGAGGTAGGGGATACTTGTTCTTTATCATTATAGCATTGATCTCCCTGTAATCGATACATAACCTCATAGATCCATCTTTCTTTTTAACAAAAAGAACAGGGGCTCCCCATGGAGAAACACTAGGGCGAATAAATCCCTTATTACTCAATTCCTCTAGTTGTTTCTTTAATTCGACTAGCTCTACAGTGGCCATTCTATAAGGGGTCTTCGATATAGGCCTTGATCCAGGAATCAAATCAATAGAAAACTCAACTTCTCGTTCTGGAGGATGTCCAGGTAAATCTTCCGGAAATACATCTACAAATTCTTTCACAACAGGTACATCCTCTATTTGAACATTCCTTTCCTCACCGACAGTTATTTCATTCTCTTCCTCCCCAATAATTGAATTAAGTTGAGCTACTGGGTGTGGATCTAAATAAGAATTAGGTGGTGACGATTCTGCTCTAAAAATAAGGTGCTCCTTATCATTATCATCAAGAATCGTAACCTCTTTCTTCATACAATAAATCTTCGCATCATAGTCCGAAAGCCAGTCCATACCGAGGATTATATCAAACTCAATCATAGGTATGACGATGAAATCAGCAGATAAAGAAAATTTATGTGCTCTAATGGGGACTGATTCACAAAACTTTGTTGCAACGATACTTCCCTTAGGAGTTTTAACTGACAACTCCCTTATTAAATCAAATTGGAAATATCTAATTTTCTTAGCAAACTGGGAAGATATGAAACAATGCGATGATCCAGAATCAAATAATGCATTTGCTAAACTTGAGGAAACCATTAAATTACCTGCCACCACGTCTTTCGGAGCTTCTACCTCAGCAGTAGTGATAGCATAAGCCTGGCCTTGATCCCTTGGCCTTTTCTGAGGTAAGTTCTCCTGACGCTTAGGACATGCATTTGCATAATGCCCCATCTCCCTGCAATTGTAGCACTGAACGTTGGTAGCTTCCTTCTTCCCCTTGCAATCATGAGCTTGGTGGACTTTTTCACCACACTTGTAACAGACTCCCATTCCCTTCAGGAAAGCACCAGGATGTTTCTTCCCGCATTTACCACAAGATGGATATTCAACCTTTCCCTTCTTCCCCTTATTTCCATTCCCAGATTGATCAGCAGGTCTCTTCTTCTCTTTCTTTGCTTTAAAGTCATAAGACTTAGAGAATTCCTTTTCGGTCTTGATAGCACATGAGACAATGTCTTCGTACGATGAAAAGGATTGTGAGACTAATGCTCGACGGAGAAATGGTTTTAACCCATCAAAGAAACGATCAATCTTACTTCTTGGGTTGCGAATATAATCACCAGCGTACCTCGCTAACCTTGTAAAGTTAGCCTCATACTTTGTGACATTCTCATCCTCCTTTTGTCTCAGACTCAGAAATTGTCTTTCCATATCTGCTCGATGGTCGCGAGGAAAGTATTTTTCTAAAAACAGATCTTTGAACTCCCTCCATTCCATATTTGATACTTCATCATTTTCCTTCGTATTTTGAATCAATGACCACCATTGATCAGCATCTCCAGTGAGGCGGTAAACTGCCATGATAAGTTTTTCCCTTTCACTGCTCCCCAAAGCCTGAAATATTTTCTCTAGGGAAAATATCCATTGCTCAGCTACTAAGGGATTTGTATTCCCATTGAACGTTGGTGGTTGTTGCCTCATGAATCGATCTAACATTGATCCTCCACGCTGCGGATCAGGGTGCTCCATACGGGTATGGTTATTATTCATAACCTGAGTAAGTTGTCCCAGTATGGTGATTAGCTGATCAGCACCAGTTGCATCACCTGCCCCACTATAATTATCTTGAGCAGGAGGGAAATCCCTACATGGAGTGCGTGCATTGATACGGTTTCCATTTCTTCCACTAGGCGCCATTTCTAAACAATGGCATAAACTAGATCAGTTTATGAATCAAAATACATAATCCCATACTTATAAAACACTAAACATAAATTGAACTATCTATGGATATAATCCATAATCATAAATATGTTTTCTTTGAGGAAGTATATACTCATAAACCCTTCATAATGATTTGTAAAGAAAGTGAGAGTTATCCTAAGCATATCCCCCGGGAGTGTCGTAACCAAGAGTGCAGCAAGGCCTGTTGTCGTGCACCAGTTCCCGTTCGAGTCTAGCTCAAAGCGGTGTTTTCGGGTTTTACCCCTAGGTACATCTGTGCCAGAGCCACCTCTACCTGCTCGTATCCAGACAGGGATGTATTGCTCGGAAAACTCACAAAGTCTCTACAATACCAAAATTCTAGGAAGTTCTTCTATACTAATCCTCAAAGTTCATCTTAGGTCTACGTTCTCTAATCAGAGTTTATCTAAATCTAGCTTCCAAGGTTTGTAATAAACTTCCTCTGATACCAACTGTAACGCCCCGACCCCAGCTACCCAGAGTCGGTGCATTACTTCGTAACATTGGCATGATCACAAGAAAGATCAAATCTCGAAAGACCGATTAGTTTAGTAGCCTTGGAAACACTAGATATATTCATAAGTTTTACATTACATCATAAAATGAAAAACTACTACAACAACATAATGTCTCCATAATCTACACTCATATCCCCACATAATATCCCTGCAGGTCATTCATAACTTACTTCTTCACATCCTGGGAAAAATAAAACATAGAAAAGGGGTGAGCTCAAATGCCCAGTAAGGATAACAATAAGGTGGAAACTTTCATAAATAAGAATAAACATTTAAGGCAATGTATAACTAAAACAAAAGCCTTTTAAATACGAACTTTCAACATGGTATGGCATAAATAAAATGAAATAATTCCATTTACTTATTCACATGGATATTCTACTAAACGAATAATCACATGCAAAAATCAATAACCACTTTCATAATGTTGGAATGCATAATGCCAGACTATCATAACCACATAGCCAAGGCCTCGTGCCAAGACTACAAATAAGATTTTGTCAAGGCCTTGTGCCAAGACACTAGTTTGTCTCATGAGACCTACCGATGCATCGAGGAGCTATAGCGGGCTCCACCCGTCACTTAATAAGTCCAATGCATTCCCATATGAAAAAGGTTTAAACATAACATAAACATTCGTATTAAAACTAGCATACGAAATGTCAATAATTTCACCATAAACTATGAATGGTATAAAAATAGCACATCCACAGTCAAACATATCACAAAACCTTCAATACAATATAAAAGTTTTGTATCATAATAAATCAACTTCAAATAATCTTAAAATCCATCAAAGGATGTTGACATAGATGAAATCAAAATTCTTTTTAAAGAAATATCTCCTTTAATTTTGATATCATTTAAGATCCATATAAAATAAGACATTTTCATTGAAAATATTCTTATAAGCTTGTAAGGAAAGCTTCGATGATTTATAACGGCGGAAAATAACCGCACCCGCCGTATAAGTTAAAAAAAACATTCTTACCTCAATTTTGTCGAAAAGGTTAAAAAGGACCTTGTTTTGAAAACGACGGAAAGATTCCTTTATAAACCTCTTATAAAAAGTCAAACAAGGGTATAAATGACTTTAACCCATATTCTTGTGAATAGTAAAAATATTTTGAAATACATTTTTAAGAAACATGGATGTGGATGATATAGAGATCCCAGTAGATTATTACGTATAAACAACCTCGAATAATGAAGAGATTGTGAAATAACCCTTACCTTGTACTTTTCCTTGGTTGGGGTAGGTTAACCTCCTGTATAATGGTGAAATAGTTGTTATTAAATTATAAAAGAATCATATACATTAATATGATATCATATATGATCTTTTAATATTGATATCTTAGTATTATCGTTGTTTCGGGTGTTAACATACTTGTTTTCTTTCATATGTTTTGTTACGTAAGACATCTTTGTAAAGGATAGGTTGTATATTATTCATATCCAGAATGATATCAAGTCCTTAAACATCATTTTTAAATCATCAAATGATAATTATACTTTAATGGTTACGATGGAGAATGAATCTCATCGCGTTCGTGGAGACGGTAGTCCGTACGTACGCACGAGCAACAATATCATTCTTTTGATATTAAAATAATATATAAATGGATGGTATATCATATATACAGAATCATTAACATGTTATATTTTTTATTTACATGAGTTACACATCATTATTATACCCATCCAAATAATAATACATTGAATAACATTTACACCACGACGTGGAGACGGTAAGTCGTACGTACACACGTATGGTGACATGTTATTCAAAGGGTGGATAGAATACTTAATATGGTTGTACCATATTTATAATAACATCACAGTATATGTAAGATACTGGAGTTATTATTTTAGAATGGTAAGAACAAATAAAGAGGAAGTGGAAGAAGAAAGAAACTTAGAAAAGGGTGGTGAAATCATTACCTCTTCTTCGGGTTCTTCCTTTTGATTTGATCAAAAGGGCTCCTTAGGATGGCTTTCAGATCAAACTAAGGCCTCTAGGATGTATTGAGGGATGTTGGGAGAGTATTTGGGCAGAGTTTGGCCGAACCAAAAGGCTTTAGAGGTGTGAAGAAATGAGAAGGAGGAGTGCCCTTTTATAAGAGAGGTGAGGGGCACCTTTGGGAAATCTAGAAATATTAATTTATAATAAATTCATAATCGGTTTCCAATGGCTCCAAAGTTGACTATTCAAAGGATAAGGTGGGGATGGGTCGAAAACAACTCAACCAATAGAATTTAGACAGGTTTGGGAACTTATATTAACCTTATCTTTAAGTATTAACTCTAAGTTAATTAGTTTCACTTTTACAATGTCTCTTTGTATTTTTATATAATATGGTTAATAAACTTACTATATACATCCAAGAGACCCCCAAGTGGTCCATTAATGATTAACCTATCATAATATAAGTCTCTTGGCCTAACCTTAGATTTTTAGTAATTTAATATCAATTAATAATATAATATTTGTTTTAAGAACTCTTTTATGTCAATTTTGACACTATTCAATAGTTGATTTTTGTGAAACTCATAACAGATTGATTACTTAGAACAAAGTCAACTAAATCAATCCTAATATATCATATTATCCTATAAAATTAGTTTAATTCATTAAAAGCTTCATATTATATTTATTTGGGTATTTATAATATCAATTATTTTAATTTTTCACTATTATAGTAATTACTACATCATCATTGTGTCATAAATAAAATAAATTATTTAATGTCTAAAAATTATAAATAAAATATCATTATGTAGGAAATCGTGTTAGCTTTCTAATGAATATTTATAATCTAAAATCCAACATATATAGCCCTATGTAACAATTGTTTTGCTAAAAGATATATGCTTGTGTCATTTTTGTATTCATTTTGACTTAATTAAAATAAAGTGTCATTTTCACTTACAAGTGGATCCATGGGGTCCCAAAATAGACCCAAAGATTCCCATGGTCGACCATGTATCAACCAATAGGGTTAAGACACGTTTTAGGGTAATTTTGTATTATTATAATATTATTTTTTTAACCCTTATTTACCGGATTTACCCTTTAACCATGGTAAATAAAATATTTACCGCAGTAATTATTCAAAATGTCTAAAAATAAAAGTTACCTATTTACACAATTTGGACATCCTGATTACAAATATGGAATCCATTTTCCTAAAATCAAAACACAGAAGTGGCAGAAATTAATTTAAAATTAATTCCCGCTGTCAAAACAAAAAGCGTGTTTTTAAGAGATAATAACTATCAAAAGATTGACACTTGTTTATGTTCGGTTTAATTGTAAAATTATGTCCAATGACCAACATTATATTAAATGGTAAAAATATATTCTAAATATACTTTAAAACCACTCAAATTCATAATTTATCACTATTAATTATTTTGATTAAAAAAGTTGTTTTTAATAAAAATTTAGTAATTTTCACTATTCATCAAAATATAAAAGTTATCCGAAAAGTACCAAAATTTCACCCTAGGATAATTTCGATATTCCGAATCCAAAAATGAAGTCCATTTTGAAATATAGAATATATATGATTTCAAAAATTAGGTATTACTATTCATAACGGCTAGTTTGATTAGTTATGGTGTGTTAGAACTCGGTGTTGCGTACAACACACGCTATCACATTATTCAAAGAGAAGCGTACCGTAGAAGCTTGGGGTGTTACATCAACAAAGATGATTTTCCCATTATGAGAAAATATAATGATTTATTTTCTGAATAGTTACTCATACATCCCTCATATCGTAAGGTATTGTTATCAATAGATACCATACATAGAGATAGTCATATCTCAAAATGTTCTTATAGGGTGGCCTTTATCTATCCGAAGCAGTTAAAGAAGAAGTGTCAAGATCATCTGGACCAAGGGTTCATATTCCCTAGTGAATATCCATGGGGTGCACCATTTATCTTTATAAAGTAAAAGGATGGATTATGTATCCATTTTCAGGAACTCTACAAGATCACCATAAACCAAAAGCATCTTATTTGGACAATTGATGACTTGTTTGATCATCTTTAAAGAGCTCAATACTTCTTAAAGGTGCATATTTATTCTAGATATCATCAACTAAAGGTGAAAATGAATCTATTTAAAAGTTTTATTTCCACACAATGTATGTGAACAATGATTTTATAGTGATTCCATTTAGATTTCCTAATGAACTTGAATCCTTAATGGATTTGACGAATTGTGTCATTAAACACTACCTTGAGAAATCCTTGGTATTTTTTATCAATGATAATTTCATATATTCCAAGAGAAAGGAGGAATATGAAAAACATATAAGGAATGTGTTGGTGACATTATGGAAGGAGAACATGTATTACATGTTTATAAAGTTCTACTTTTTCATGTAACAAATCTAATTATTGTGAAACATGATCATGTTAGGGAATTTATGTGGACCCTTGAACAAAGGCCATTGAGGAATGACCCCCAGCAACTAGTGTTATGGAAAACCATATTTTTCATGGATTAGAATGGATCCACCAAAATTTTGGGAGAAATTTATCAAAATTTTCTAGCCTTATGACAATGTTAATGATGAAAGTGGTAATTTATATCTATAAAAAATAATACAATGAATGATTAATGGAACTAAATAATAGGTTGATCCCTACACATGTAGTCACATTAAAAAAAAGAGGAGAAATATTTGTGATGTATAATGAATATCCAAATAAATTAGTGGGTTGTGTACCTATGAAAAATGATAAATTGATATCATACACATCATATTAGTTTATGATCCATGATCAGAACTACCCGAAACATGATCTAGATATAGCAATTGTTATTTTTTCCATGAAAATGAGGTGACACTACCTCTATGGTGAAATGTGTGACATAGATACCGATCAAAAGAGTATAAAGTTTATATTCACATATAAGGAACTCAATACATGTCAAAGGATATGGTTAGAGAAAATAAAGGACTACAATATCCCTATTTGTTATCTTCCTTGGAAGGAAAACAATGTAGCTGATTCTCTTACTAGAAATGAATCTACAAGTCTATCTATGATGTAGATGGAGAAAGATCCTATCTTAATGAATATTTAAGGTTGGATATGGAAATAATTATGGTAGTGAATACATAATTACTTTCCCAAATGATTTCCCATTCATCTATCTAAGAGAAGTTAAAGGAGGCATAATGGGATGATCTAGAGCATCGATAATAGGCGAATATATTAAAATATGGGAATAAGATAGAGTTATTTATTGATGATGATGGGTGTGATTCAGTTTGGAATGATGCTTTGTTTCCATTAATTTAATGAGATAAATAATTATCTATTGGATAATTCATGTAGACAAACTTTATCCAACCATCCTAGAAGGACCAATATGTAATGAGATCTCTGAGAAAACTTATAGTGGGATAACAAGAAGAATGAGATTGCAGAATATATCCCATGAAATTTGGTATGTCATAAAGTTAATGTAGAGTTATAGAAGTCCAAATGGATGATGAATCCATTACCTTTTCCCATGTAGAAATGAGAGAACGTCACTATTGACTTTATTACTGGTCTCCCAAATACATCCAAAGAAAACAATTTTATATGAGTTGTGCTGGATACAATCACCAAGACTATCCATTTTATCTCTATTCGGTAAGATATCTCCCTTGAAAATTTTCCATGATTTATGTGAAGTAATTAGTGAGGATTAATGGGGATCCACTTTCGATCATCTCTATTCATGATCCAAGGTTGAAATCTTGATTTGGGATATGTCTTGAACATGCTTTGAGTAATGAACTGCATTTTAGAATGTCCCATCTTGTTCGAACTAATGTGTGTTTTTTTAATACCGATGATTTATGAAGGTATAAGATCATATTGAATGGAATTAAAATGTAGTGGGATAAACATATCCCACTGGCTGTGTTCTTATACAATAATAGATTCCGGTCAAGTATTTTAATGGCTCCAAATGGAGCTCTATATTGGAAGTGATGTAGAACTCCAACCTGATGGGATGAAGTTGGTGAACAAAAGATACTTGGACATGATATTTAATAATGGATGATAGAGAAGGTTCAAGCCATCCAACAACATATCAAAGCTACTCAGAGTTCAAAAAGGTTGTATGCTGATAACTATCAAATGGACATGGAGTGTTTTTGGAGACAAAGTCTTCCTTTCAATATCACCATAAAAATAGTCTTTCTATTTTGATGAAAATTGAATATTATTCAAAGGAACATTATCCCCAATGATACCGTTTATCGCATAAAAGTAGTGTCCCATCATCTTGAACATCCACCAAGTATGAATCAAATTCATGATGGGTTCCATGTATCACTCTTGAGGAACTACATAACTAACCCCTCACATATACTAAATATAGAGGTGGTTCAATTTGGGAACATCCACTAGTATGAAGAGTACCTGGTAAAAATCACTGACAAAAAAGGAAAGGTCCTATGAAACAAGACAAATCCCCTTTCCAAAGTTTTTTAGAGGAACTATAATAGTTGAAGTAGCAATATGGGAACTATAGGGAGTAGTGAAGGAGAAATACCCTCACATATTTATGTAAAAAGATATTTTGAGGGAGAAATTTCCAAAGGGGGGATGAATGTAGTGACCCAAAAATTTATCAATGGATTTTTTCCCTTCTTATAATTAACTTATATGCTAAAAACACATACATATCATATATATACCAATAGAAACGTCATTCTTGTTAATGTATAATGAAATAAAAGATTATAATATAAATTAAAAGATGTATATTGATGGAATAATAAGGTTGCCATTGACATAGTAACATGACGAATAAATAAAGTAATCCATCAAATAGAACAATAACATAACTTATGAATGTATAAATAAAATATTGGAATTTTATAAATTAAAACAATATATAATTATATGATATTATAAGTAAAATAATATTTTAAAAAAGATAAATTATGTGTTTGTACTTTTTTAAAATCTAAATGATTACTTTCATTTTTTTAATTAATATATGATTTAAAAGAAAATTTATTTTCCTGAAAGTGATTCATAAGAAAATATTAGTTTTTATTACTATTATAATATAATTTAATTAGACCATACTTAATTTTATAAAGAGTTGTAAAATTAGTTATAATATTAAAATCAGAATTTTTCGAATAAATAGTGATTTCATATAAATGTTAAATTTCACATTTTTAGAAAATTATTTTCATAAAATGTAGTCCATTTTTGAATTCTAAACTTTGAAATAGGTTTAGGGAGACTTTTTGGGATTTTATAAAAATAGTATATATTTGGTGAATAGAAAAATTCAATAATTTACAATATAAGCTAAATACATGATTTTTTTAGAAATGGATGATGTATTGATGATTTGATCTCATAATATAGTACATTAATTAATTATTTAAAATATTTAGTGTTATTTTTCAACACTATTTATATTCATGAGAAATAATACTAAAATAATAAACATGGTAATCAAAAAACACACTTCTCCTCCCTTATAAATACCACCCTCACCACCTTTTATCTTCAGATATCCATAGACTTGAATCTTTTCCAAATTCTAAGAATAATCTTCCCAATAATATCTTTAAATTTCATGACCTTTTTGTCTTAGGTAAATACCAAACCCAAGTTCTTGAAGGAGGTTCTCTAGGAGAATAAATTCAAGAGGTAAAATCCTCTATCATTCTATTATAATTATTTTAATATATTATTATATTATTATCCTTTCCTTATCTAATATATCCAAAAACAAATTATAACACCAATATATTATATATATTGAAATTTTATAATTTTAATGTAATATCCATCATCAAACCCTTCTCCTCCCCTTTTTATTCTCATAATGAAAACATTACCTATGATGAGTCAAATTACCACCATCGTGGATGATGCGTTTTCATTTTACATTGACACATTAAAAAATGCACATAAGACCATTATTTTTGTTAAATAACACATTATATATATATATTATAAGTTGTACTATTTTCTAGAAACAATTTATACACACATGATATTAAGTAAAAATGATATTAGTTTTTGATGGGTGTAAAAACCGCCAAAATAATTTATATCATTTTCAGTAGTGTTTAATCTAATGAATCATCCTCATTACCAATCAAAATATGATATATAAGATCATTTAAAATTATGTATGTTTATTAATAACATATAATTTCAATTCAGGTGATTTATTCCTGTTTTTCATGAACTTCCACACTTTTATACAATCGAACCGAACATGAAAACCAAGAATAGGAACACTCTCGGAATGATGAAATTTAACTCTCTAACTCATAGTAATGGCCAAAATAAAACATAATAAAATAATATAATATAAAATACATGTATAATATGTTATGTATTTTTTAAGTAATGAATATAATTTAAAAATCTAATATATATTAATCTGATGAAAGGATTTATATATAAGGTAAAAATATTCCTCAAACCCAGCTCTTTTTCTTTGGGTTATTCCTCTTTAATTTTAAAATTCTTTGTGGATGTTATTTTAATATTTCTAAAATAGAATAAAATTTTATTTCCCTTTTATTTTATGGGATAGACATGTTTCCAATAATATTTTTTGTTAAATAAAATGATTTTCTAAAATAACCCTTCTTTCCAAAACACACATTGACTCCTCTTAAAATTATTTGTTATTTACTAAATTGTAACGATTATTATACCAAATATGTTTTTCTATTTCTAATTTGTGAACAAAAAATTTTATTCCTAAACTTATGATGGTATTATTTAACATTAACAGAAACATGTTCCAACCATACGAATAGAGGCTATCATCCTTTTCAGCTAATTATATCAACATTATAAACTCCCGACATAGCTCAAATATTTGTTAGACTACTTAAAATTATTTCAAAGACTTATAAAAAATTTAAATGGACTTAAAACATCATACAGATGATATTTCTTTAATATATAGTATCTATAATTTATTAAACCATTTTTTTTCAAAAATGGCATTGAGTGAAAAATCCCCCATCAACTAGAAACATATAAATTCTATAAAATGATGCAGAATAAAACCTCATCATTAGAAATTATATTAAAAGTTACTATTTGACCAAAAAAATAAAATAAAAATAATTATTGACAACATATACAACATAATAATCTATTAGGTTCAACACCCTTATTTTATTTAAATTTATAGGATTAAACATCTATAAAATATAGTCATTCTTATATTTAAAGAATTTAATTCTGTATTTGGCATGGAATGGTTTGTTCAAGTTGGTGTCCTGAGAACCAACTATTTATACTTTGATTACATGAATGTACACTTATTATATATTGTTCATTGATCTTCATGACTATAATATAATATTATCCTAGAATATTTGTTGCATTAATAAGGTCATGGAAGATCACCTCTATGATGACAACCTTGAAATGATATAACAATATTCTTAAATAAATTTTGATGGTTGGATGACATACTATGATAGGACACATGGTATACAGACCATCATGTGGGAGTACTCATAAGAATATTAGACTCTCTCACGGAGTTCGCACTAATATTCTACAAGATGAGAGACTATGAGAACAGACCCACCGGTATCAATTCCACATGTCTTGGAGTCATCAGACATTTCTATCTATGAGCATGTGTAATGTTACTTAGACTATAATATTATCATAATCTCATGTCATGACTCACACACATATATTTTTTTGGCGAAAACCCTCATGAAGACAGTTGGCGCAATGTAGAGTACATTGGGTGCGTCCCAAATGACATGTTGTTAATGGATAAGTTGAGGATGGATTTATCCCATACATATTTATGGAAATAGATATCTCGGGCCCTTTGATTGAAATAGAACTCTTGGCAAAATTCTATATCCATGGTGTCATGATGAGTTTATTTTTGGAAGTCAATGAATGATGGATCAAGCATTTAGTTTTATGAAACTACCAAGAAACCTACTTGATGAGATATTGAGACAAACAAATTCAATTACACTGAAAGTGTTCATATTAGGTGACATTTCAATGCGGCATTAACTTTTTTCTCTTGGGTTCCTTGAACCATTGCTATACAGTAATCTTGGACTTCAGGCAAGCCCGCCTAATGCCATCAAGAAAGATGCCCAGGGGGTCACACACTAAGTGTATCCACATATCCCAAGTAGAATGACGATTATTCCTGTACGTAGTTTAATAATTATTCGAGGAAGCCTAAATCATTATAAGGTTGGAGGAAGAATAAAATGAAAAACAAGTACACGTAATGTATTAATGATTACACGACGTGTAGTATTATTTTTGAAAACAAGTACACACTCTATATGAATGATTACACACTGTGTAGTTTTCTTTTTGGAATGGATATGAAAAATGAAAACAAGATATACATGCCATGTACATTGAATGTAGATGCCATGTAGTTTTCAATAAAAAACAAGTACACATCGTGTATCAATGATTACACATCGTGTTTTTTTTCTAGTCAGGATTTTGAGGATACAATAATGTTTTATTAATTGATATTTATTATAATCAGTGTGGGTGCATGTCAAGTTATTAATTATTCAACATGGGGGTTTCAATAATAGTGAATGAAATAAGTAAAATGTGTAATGCGTTTATTTATTATCATGAATCTATAACCTCAAACCCGATTATAAATATCCTCACAAGCCCAAAACATTCTCCCAATCGTTGTGTACAACAATTATGGATAATTATTTCAAGGATGAAAGAACTCATTCCTCCAAGAATTCATTCAAGAATGAGATAGATCCTCATCCATCAGATCAAGATGATCTAAGGCAGACAATGAATGCAAAGGCTTCCCCACGCTAGAACCTGAAGATTCCTTTGGTGACATCTAGATATATGTGGTGCACATGCAGATCACTCCTAGAGGAAGTCTAAACTTGGCTTTTGCAACACAACGTCGAATCACATTGGAACGTGATCAGAAATATAAATGAAGAAATAACACCATGAAAGGTATGTCTTTTCAATAACTTAAATTACTCTTAATCAACTTGTGACGATCTTTGTTTGTGGTTCTGAGACTATTATTTTTTGTTGTCTATTTATGTGATTCGATCCGTGGAGTCTGGTGATTATTGTCATATTGATCTTATATTTATCATTGTTAATGACAAAAATCCAAGTGAGCACATCCACCCATGAGATTACACTGCGCTTGGAACCTTCAATTGGTATCAAAGGGAGGTTACAACATTGATTATAGTTATTTAATTTTCATTGATAATTTACGCATTTATATTTGATTCAATTCTAGATAAATCGTTCTATAAAACTGAATGAATAAGATCTATTATTCCTCATTTGTTTCTAAATTCACATAACAGAAATGACCTTTTATATTTAATTGTGATTAAAATAAAAATGAGGAACTCATCCGGAGGAGCCTCTCTTTCACTCTGTACAACACAAGAATACACGACCTATAGTTAAAATAACACACCGTGTACTTAAGTTCAATGAAATTGTACTGGTCTGCCAAAACTCAACATTGGAATAGAGTATACCTAAATAATTATTACACCGTGTTGATCATAACTGAATGGCGCATCGAAATCCGAATACACAGCGTGTATGTTGAATCAACATGTCGTGTAGTCCAATCTGGCCCAGGTGAAACCATGTACCAGGAGAAGCCGCGTACTATGTACATGGGATTGCCAAGCCAGTAACTGCATAACAATGAAGTACATGACGTGTTAGATTAATCTACAGGTTGTGTACTCCAAAAACTTCCAAAGTACAAAAAACATTCTAAATCACCCTGCGTGTACTTTGGATAAAGGGTGAAAACAAATACATGTCGTCTAATATAGTCTACACATCTTATACTTTTCAGAAATGAAATATCACCAGGTTTCCTCCAATGTACATAGACATATACAAGGAATATGGATGATAAGAATCTCAAGGAAATTCAGAAAGCAACTTAAGATAAAGAATTGATTGATTATAAGATCATAATTAATTTAATTCAGGCACAACTTATCTTAAATAATTGAATGATTAAACAAATTTTAATAATAAATATGTGTAAATGTCATTTCATGATATGGATGATCATGAGCTTGATGAAAGACTCTTTTTTTGTGTATGGTTTCATTTAAATTTATTTAATTTACAATTGTGGGCCTGTGAGCCTTCTTCCTATAGAATGTAGGGAATGTGTAACACCCCGAGATTTTATGAAAAATAATTTTTTTTTAATTTTTTTGATGTCTTGTGTTGTACGATACAACAAAGGAGTCTTCCACAACATGCATCCCTGACTTGGATTGCATTACATGAAAGCGCGACCTTCCACAATAGCGTGTGTTGTACGCAATACTGAGTTTATTTAAACAATGATATGCTATTAAAATATTATTAAAACTAGCCGTTATGAATAGTAATACCCAATTTTTGAAATTTTTTAAATTTTATTTTTGAAAATGGACTTCATTTTTAGATTCAGAATATCGAAATTAGCCTAGGGTGAAATTTTGGTATTTTTTTGAAAACTTTCAATTTTTGATGAATAGTGAAAACAATTGGTTGCTATTTAAAAACCGACTTTTTATTTAAATAATTATTTATTTAAATTTATTTTAGGTAAAAATTGATACATAATACTTATATAAGTTCAATTTAATTCAGTGCAGTAATTTTATAACAATTTTAGATATATAAAAATGTTATTGAACTTTTCACCGCCTTTTACCAACCTCCTATGAGAATTTTCAAATTTACATAAAACTTAATTTTACCACTTATGTGAGTGGAATTTAAAAAATCTGAGAGACACAGTTGATGTCAGTATGTAAAATTTGGTTCAATGAGATGAAATTAATTTTTGGTGAATAGTAACTTTTTACTTTTTTTACCACGGTTAAAAGTAAATAGGGTAATTAAGGGTAAAATTGATATTATTATTACCCTAATACATGTCCTAATTATATTGGATAAATGAAAATCGTCCAAAAACAACCTTAGGTATAAAATATGACCATTTAGGCCCACATGGATTAGATTAGGACATTTAATATTAATTTATTTAAAGAAGGGTTAAAATAGTTAAAATCAATGTTTAATAACTAAACCATTTTTAATATAGGGTTATACATAAGATAAATTAGACTATAAATATTCATTAGAAAGATAAAAATATTTCCTACATAATGATATTTTATTTCTAATTTTTATACATTATATAATTTAATTTATTTATGACACAATGATTATGCAGTAATTATCTTATTAATAAAATATTGACATAATTAATGTTATAAATACCAAAATAATTGTAATTTGAGACTTTTTATGAATGATAATAATTTTATATGTTAATATGACAGGTTATTATTAATTTAGTTAATTTTTTTCGAATTAATCATTCTTTTAGGATTTTCACAAAAATCAATTACCAAATAGTGTCAAAATTGACATAAAATAGTTTTTAAAACAAATAATATATTATTAATTGTTATTTTATTCCAAAAAATCTAAGGTTCTACCAAATGAATTAGATAATGTTATATATATTAATAATAAACAACTTGGGGTTCGTTTGGCTAGTTATAGTAAGTTTATTAACCTTATAGTGTAAGAACACAAAAAGACATGGTAAAAGTAAAATTATCTAACTTAAAGTTAAATCTAAATGAAAAGGTTAAAATATTAAACTAAACATGTCCATATTCTATTGGATGAGAGGATTTCGACGCATCCCCACCTTCTCTTCTAAATAAATCAATTTGGAGCTATTTAAAATAGAATATGGATTTATAATAAAATAATATTTTTAGTTTTTCCAAAGGTGCCCCTCTCCTCCCTTATAAAAGGGCACCTCCTCCCTCTCTTCCTCACACCATGTTGAGCCTTAAAGATCACCCAACCCCTAACAATTTATCCTCTCCACTTACCTAGTAACATCCTAGAGGTCCTGGTCTTCTTCTAAGACCAATTTTAGTGCCCTAATAGGAGGTCTCAAAGAAGTGCTTCAAAGAAGAGGTAATGTCCGTTAACGATTTTTTCAACTTTATTTCTTCTTCCACTTCTTCTTCTTGAGTTGTTTCATTATGAAGTAATAACATAAGTATCATTCATATACTGATATGTTCTTATCATTATGAAAAAACCCTAATTCACCATCTATCCATCCTACGGAAAATGAAATCACCACGCGTGCGTACGTACGGAATACAGTCTCCACGCCGTGGTGTAATCAATTTTACACCACCACTTGGATGGGTATAATGGTTTAAATATTAACTATATATGATTATTGTAAAGTGATATTGATTCTGAAATAGTATACATACACTCCAATACAATCCCATGATCATGGGAATGATATCATCACTCGTACGTACGTACAGAATATCGTCTCCACGATGTGATGCGACTCGTTCAACGTGATCTTCATTGCATAATGTTTATATAAATGAATTGAGTGCATGAATATGATATATATTACACTAATGACATTCTATAAATTAGGTATCTATAACCTAAAGTGAATAATAAGAATTTATTCGACAAAACACGCATAAGAACAAAAAGTAATAAACACTCGAATAACAAGTAGCAATGAAATATTACTAATAAGAACCTAATAATATGGACATATATGATATTATAACAAAGAGTATGATTTTGGAATAAGTGAATGACATTATTTAAATCATTATACAGGAGGTTCGGACACTTACAAAGCAAATCAGACCTAAGGTACGGGAAATATCACAATCTCATTTTTATCCGAGATTATTTATAATTTGGTATTTACTGAGGTATATTTTATCATCCACATCCAGGTTTCCTCCATATGTAATATTATTTCCATCCACCTACAATTTTTTAAATCCAATTTTATCCTTCGTTGAGTTTTTAGTAAAAGATATGAAAGGAATCTTTTATTATTTTTCATACGAGGTACTTTTTGAATTTTCTGAAAAAAGTACGAGAAGAATGTTTTCTTTAAATTATACGACATGAATAGATTTTTAAGAAATTATTTCCAAGAAGCTTCCTTCACATGTTTTCAAGTTTATTTTTAATCAACTTCTTTTTGTTTAGAATTGTATGACATGTTAATAAATGAAAAGTGTTTTTTAAGTAGAAAGCATATTTTCCTCAAGAAGGCAGTTCAAGTGTTTTATCAAAATTATTTTCCATCTAAGATAATAAAGAGTTCTGTTCCTATCCCTATTATTACATTGATTTGATTATGTTGTGATGGAATTATTTTTATGAATTCCTTTATCTTATATGAATTGTTTTATGATGTCACGATGATTAAGAATCCCATTTTTATTACTTGGGTCATGCTATTATGAATGGTTTTTGGTTTTGTGGCACACATAAGAATGGTATCATTATGAGATGGGTGGGACATATATCTCCATCCAATTAATTGGGTAAAGATTTTATATCTCATGAGATAGACATGCCTGGAATGGCAGGTTAAACCGGTTCAGTGAAACGGGACTGAAACGTGGAGTGAACTCGGTTCAGAAATGGACTTTGTCCACTAAGATAGTCTTGGCAATGAGTCTTGACTAATAAGAAATGATTCTCTATCATTATGCTTGTATTCCACAAAGATTCATGTTTTAAGTTGTGATTATGGGGATTACATTTCACTACTATGATTTATCCCATGTTATGATATTATGATCTCTTTTGCAGGTTAAGATTTCTAAAATGTTATGTTCTTAATAATATGATGTGATTGATATTTCTTTTGTTTACCCTTACTGAGAATTTGTGCTCACCCTTTTATGTTTTCTTTTCCCCAGGATAAAAAGAAAGGTTTTAGATAAGAAAAAAAGGGAAGATCTTTATGAGAGATGTTGAAGATCTTTCACCACAGTTAGAAGATTATATTCCGAGTTTCCGAAGACACTAAACTATTACGGTCCTTATGTGTGTGTTTTTGTTATGTACTAATTATTCCTCAAAGGTAATGTAATGTCCATTTACGTCAATCTTAGGGTCTCTAAAGTTGGTATCAGAGGAAAACGTGGTAGGAATGTATCCGATCCTTGGGAAATCTCACATGTGAGCATTGGACGAAGCATGGCTCTCCGCCCGAGGGCTTCATGAGGAAATGGCTGCCACTGGGGATGGTGGTGTGTCCCGCCCAGTGGGAGTAGCCACCCATGGAGTGCCCTGATAGGTATCAATTATAGTCTACTGGAAGTAATTCTAGACCGTTACAGTTGGTATCAGAGGAAAGGTTTAGTCAACCTTTGGAAACTATGATGCGAGAACTTTAGTGAGAACCCTATAGATATTTCTAAGGTATGTATAGGGATGTCCCTAAGGTTAAGTATAAGTATAGGTTATAGTACTAGAATTATGGTAACCTAAGATGTTAGATATTGAAGGTACTCCCCCTTTATTATGGTGTTTTCCCTAGTGTGATTTTCCCCTCTCACGCTACTCTTTTTGGGTTTTAGACGATGGCTGGAACCCGAAGGAACTGTGTTAATCAATGTAATGGACAATGCAATGATTGTACTCCTGAACAAACAAATGTTATTGGAGATGGAGTGAAAAATCTTATTGCTATACTTACACAAGCTATGAATCATTCTGGACTTGTAAATGAGCAGAGAAGGGAACAATATTCTATTGAGTCCTTCATGAGGCAACGTCCACATTCTTTCAGTGGGTCTTCTGATCCACTCGTTGCTGAACAATGGATCAGTACCACTGAAAAGATATTTTCAGTTCTTCAATGTTCTGAACATGATAAAGTTATCCTAGCAGTATATCGTTTGGAAGGTGAAGCTGATCAATGGTGGAATATTATCAAGAATACAAGTCCAAGAGATGAAATTGATTCAATGGAATGGTACGAGTTCAAGAACTTATTTTTCAATAATTACTTCCCTCGTATTCTACAAACAAAGATAGAGAAGGAGTTTCTTGAACTAAGGCAAAAGGATGATGAATCTGTTGGTATATATGAAGTGAATTTTACAAGGCTTTCAAGGTATTCATCTAGATTTATCATCCAACCTGAAAGTAATGTTGATCGATTCTTCAGTGGATTAAAACCAGATCTTTGAAGGGCATTATCTATAAGAGACTTCAGTAGCTATGATGAAATTGTGTTTTGTGATATTAAGGTAGAAATTGAAGTTGGTTTTACATATCCATCTCAAGGTTTTGACAAGAAAGGAAAGATGGAGTTCAAGAAGAAATCTCAAAATAATAGTGAAAAGAAGATGAATGTTTCCTTATGCTCAAAGTGTGGAAAGAACCATGGTGGAGATTGTCTTTAAGGGACTAGAAAATGTTTTAAGTGTAGAAAAGAAGTTCATCGAGCAGCTGAGTGTTGAAGTAATGGAAAAAGGGTTGATAATGTTGTGAATAATGAAATGACTGTAGAGAACGCACCAATAACACTTCAATGCTTCAAGTGCAATGAAATGGGGCATTATGATAATCAATTCCCTAATCCAAGGGTTAATGATGATCGACATGAGCATCCACTTAAGGAAAATGACAAAGGGAAGTCACGTGCGATCACTGTTGGCGATGTTGAATATGAAAATGATGTGGTGGAATGATTAAGTGTTTATGTAATGGGATTCCAAAATAATTTTGTATATATTATCTTGGAATATTGGAATATTTATGTATTGGTCTATTGTAATTTTCAATAATTTTATGGTACCGGTAACCATGGAATGTGATTGAGATATTTTTGTTAAGAAGATGATATGCACATAATGAAGGGATAAGAAGATATTGATATGTTTGATTGTATTCATGAGCTCATGATTGATATAGGGACTAAGTGATATCATGGTTTGAGTATAAATTTATTTGAGGATTTTGGTTTGTGGAAAGTGTTAACTTTTAACTGCATTAATGTTTTCACTAAGGATCAATGGGTATTCATTCTTCAAGAGAATACATGATTAAGGTATTCATATGTTTGTAATTTGACCGACAAGATATATCTTATGATATATGGGGGATAAATGATGGCATTCACGTGATTAGTATGTGACATTTCAAGTAATCATTTTATTTATACTATGAGCTTGGACCGATGTATTTTAGATAATCCTAAAGATTGGAATGGATTATGTTGTACATAAGTTAGTATTGTTTAAGGATAGAAATTTTTTTGATATTATTGATGGGATGTTATAGTAATATAGCTTTAGAAAAAGGACAACCTGCAGGATGGCCGACGACCGATCGCGTCGGACAAGACTATGGGAATTGAACCCACAACTGAAGTGCGGCTGGCCTTTATCGCCTACCACTGGCCTACAAGAAGTACCTGGTTAGTATAAACTAGTTTTATTTTATTATGCGGTATGATATATGAAGTATAAGTTCATTTTTGGAATTATATACGATTAACCTCACCATAGATGGACTCATGTATATTTTATAACTTTTACTAAAATTTTGTTTAAAACAGATGAAATGACCCATCATTCTATCACATGATCTGTTAACACTTCAAGAATAACAAATTCAACTTAATTTCTTTAAGAGATGAAGTGAAAATTGTTCAAAGCACAAACAATAGTGAGATTGTACCAAAATAAAGTAAGTATTTATTCTAATTCAAATTCTTCAACTTTAGGGAAATGATCTTGAAAACCAAAAATGTTGTCCTAGTGCCCTTATATCTGATGAATCAGATGGTACCCTAGATCATCACAAATTTATGGCTTTGTGATTGTTGTATTTTTCATATCCATGTTCTCTACCACTCTCCATCAGAACATGACAGTTAGATTTCTCTTCCATATCTATATTTTCACCTATATTCTCCTATGTGGAAACTCAGTGATTAGTTAATTTGGGTAACCGTTACATTTCATACTTTATTTTTTAAATCCAAGTTTTGTTATTCCTTTTTACGATGTGGGTTTCTATTAAAGAAACTTTCGAGTAGTAAACCATTTATAACCCCGACGAATTTCTAGGGGGAAATTCATTTTAAGGGGGGTAGAATGTAACACCCCGAGATTTTATGAAAAATATTCTTTTTAATTTTATTTATGTTTTGTGTTTTACGCTACAACAAAGGAGTCTTGCACAACACACATCCCAGGCTTCGATTGCATTAAACGCAAGCGCGACCTTCCACGATAGCGTGTGTTGTACGCAATACCGAGTTTCGCTAAACAATGATATGCTATTAAAATATTATTAAAACTAGCAGTTATGAATAGTAATACCCACTTTTTAAAATTTTATAAATTTTCTTTTTGAAAATTGACTTCATTTTTGGATTCGGAATATCGAAATTAGCCTAGGGTAAAATTTTGGTATTTTTATAAAAACTTTCAATTTTTGATGAATAGTGAAAACACTTGGTTATTATTTAATGGCCGACTTTTTATTTATATAATTATTTATTTAAATTTATTTTAGGTCAAAATTGATACATAATACATATATAAGTTCAATGTAATTCATTGGAGTAATTTTATAATAATTTTAGATATATAAAAATTTAATTGAACTTTTCACCGTCTTTTATCCACCTCCTAGGAGAATTTTCAAATTTACATAAAACTTAATTTTACTATTTCTTTGAGTGGAATTTCAAAAATCCAAGAGAAACGGTTGATTTCAGTAAGTAAAATGTGGTTCAATGAGATGAAAATAATTTTTGGTGAATAGTAACTTTTTACTTTTTTTACCATGGTTAAAAGTAAACAGGGTAATTTAGGGTAAAAATGATATTATTATTACCATAACACATGTCCTAATTCTATTGGATAAGTGAAATTAGACCTAGAACAACCTTGGGTATAAATTAAGACCATTTAGGCCCACTTGGATTAGATTAGGACATTTAATATTAATTTATTTAAAGAAGGGTTAAAATAGTTAAAATCAATGTTTAATAAATAAACCATTTTTAATATAGGGTTATACATAAGATAAATTCGACTATAAATATTAATTAAAAATATAAAAATATTTCCTACATAATTATATTTTATTTGTAATTTTATCCATTAAATAATTTAATTTATTTATGACACAATGATGATGCAGTAATTATCTTATTAATGAAATATTTACATAATTAATGTTATAAATACCAAAATAAATTTAATTTAAGACTTTTTATGAATTCAAAAAAATTTATATTTTAAGATGACATGTTTTTATTAATTTAGTTTACTTTATTCGAACTAATCATTCTATTAGGATTTTCACCAAAATCAATTACCAAATAGTGTCAAAATTGACATAAAATAGTTTTTAAAACAAATATTATATTATTAATTGTTATTTTATTCATAAAAATATAAGGTTCTGCCAAATTACTTTGATAAAGTTATATATATTAATAATAAACAACTTGGGGTTTGTTTGTCTTGGTATAGTAAGTTTATTAACCTTATAAGAACACAAAAAGACACTGTAAAAGTAAAATTATCTAACATAAAGTTAAATCTAAATGATAAGGTTACAATAATAACCTAAACTTGTCCAAATTCTATTGTATGAGATTATTTAGACGTATCCCCACCATAGATTCTAAATAAATCAATTCGGAGCTATTTAAAATCGAATATGGCTTTATAATAAAATAATATTTTTAGTTTTTCCAAAGGTGCCCATCTCCTCTCTTATAAAAGGGCACCTCCTCCCTCTCTTCCTCACACCACTTTGATCCTTCAAGCTCGGCCAACCCCTGCCAATTTCTCCTCTCCACTTCCCTAGAAACATCCTAGAGGTCCTGGTCATCATCAAAGACCAATTTTAGTGCCCTAAAAGGAGGTCTCAAAGAAGCACTTCAAAGAAGAGGTAATGTCCGTTACCGATTTTTTCAACTTTATTTCTTCTTCCACTTCTTCTTCTTGAGTTGTTTCATTATGAAGTAATAACATCAGTATCAATAATATACTGATATTTTATTATCATTATGAAAAAACCCTATATCACCATCTATCCATCCTACGGAAAATGAAATCACCGCGCATGCGTACGTACGGAATACCGTCTCCATGCCGTGGTGTAATCTATTTTCCACCACCAATTGGATGGGTATAATTATTTAAATAATAACTATATATTATTATTTTAAAGTGATATTGATTCTTAAATAGTATACATACACTCCAATACAATCCCATGATCATGGGAATGATATCATCACTCGTGCGTACGTACGGAATATCGTCTCCACGATGTGATGCGACTCGTTCTACATGATATTAATTGAATAATGATTATATTAATGAATTGAATGAATGAATATGATATATATTACACTAATGAAATTCTGGAAATAAGTTATATATATCCTAAAGAGAAGAATAAGAATTTATTCGACAAAGCACGCATAAAAACAAAAAGTAATAAACACCTGAATAACAAGTAGCAATGAAATATTACTAATAAGAAGCTAATAATATGGCCATATATGATATTATAACAGAGTATGATTCTGGAATAAGTGAATGAAATTATTTAAATCATTATACATGATGTTCGGACACTTACGAAGCAAATCTGACCTAAGGTAAGGGAAATAACACAATTTCCTTTTTATCCAAGATTGTTTCTACTTTGGTATTTACTGGGGTGTATTTTATCATCCACATCCATGTTTCCTAAATATGTAATATTATTTCCATCCACATACAATTGTTTAAATCCAATTTTACCCTTCAGTGAGTTTTTAGTAAAAGATATGAAAGGAATCTTTTGCTGTTTTTCGTATGAGTTACTTTTTGACTTTTCCAACAAAAGTACGAGAAGAATGTTTTTTAACATATACAGCATGAATAGATTATTAAAACATTATTTCCAAGAAGCTTCCTTTACATGTTTTCAAGTTTATTTTTAATCAACTTCTTTTAGTTTAGAATTGTATGACATTTTAATAAAGGAAAAGTGTTTTTCAAGTAGAAAGGATATTTTCCTCAACAATGGAGTTCAAGTGTTTTATCAAAATTATTTTCCATCTAAGATAACAAAGGGTTCTGTTCCTATCCCTATAATTACATTGATTTGATTATGTTGTGACGGAATTATTTTTATGAATTCCTTTATCTTATATGAATTGTTTTATGATGTCACGATATTTAAGAGTCCCATTTTTATTACATGGGTCCTGCTATGATGTATGGCTTATGATTTTGTGGCACACATAAGAATGGTATCATTATGAGATGGGTGGGACCTATATCTCCCTCCAATGAATTGGGTAAGGATTTTATATCTCATGAGATAGACATGGCTGGAATGGTAGGTTAAACCGGTTCAGTGAAACAGGACTGAAACGAGGAGTGGACTCGGTTCAGAAATGGACTTTGTCCACTGAGATAGTCTTCGAAATGAGTCTTGACTAATAAGAAATGATTATCTATTATTATTTTTGTATGACACAAAGTTTTAAGTTTTATGTTATGGTTGTTGGGATTACATTTCACTAATATGATTTATCCCAAGTTATGATATTATGATCTCTTTTGCAGGTTAAGATTTCCAGAATGTTATGTTCTTATGAATATGATGTGATTGATATTTCTTTTGTTTACCCATAATGAGCATTTGAGCTCACCATTTTATGTTTTATTTTCCCCAAAATATAAATAAAGGTTTTAGGTAAGAAAAAAAGGTAAGATCATTATGGGAGATGTTGAAGATCTTTCACCATGATTAGAAGATTATATTTCATGTTTCCAAAGACACTAAACTATTACGGTCCTTGTGTGTGTTTTTTTGTTATGTACTAAGTATTCCGAAAAAGTAATGTAATGTCCATGTACGTCAAGATTAGGGTCTTTACAGAATGTGTGACCATGGTTTCTTTAATATAAACCCTATGTAATGGAGGATCTGCCAAGCCAGAGGACATGGTTCAAAATCTAAAGCGGAGGTGAAACCAACCCAAGAAGTTATAATGGTGGACAGGTTAGAGCTGTAAAACATGAACCATCGGGTTCAAGGTGTTCTTCTCTAGGTCATGTATAGCTTAACAAAACCTCTATATAATCTAACCAATATAATCTCATGATCGTGCCATATTATTTTATTTCTGTCTGATTTCATTGTTTATTTATTATATATGTGTTATCGCGATAACCTAGTTAATGAAATAAACAAGCATGAAAAGATGGAATAAAATAAAAACCAGTCTATGCGTAAACATTATCAAAACATGGTTAATCACATAAGCAAGAATCAATTAATACTAACAAGCATGTGATAATGTAAAACTATGCATAGATAATAAAATCTCTCAAATACCATATTATGTCAGACCAAGAATTCCATCATTTGATTAAGGGAAAGACTCAATAAAACTATGTGTTTGACCAACCCTTGTTGGGACACTTCATTTTATAAAGGAATCTCTTATGAAAATTTCATGTTCACATAAACATTTTACATCAATAGGAGTATCCCTTTCTAGACTTGTTGTAAAATGGAGGCAAGTGTTGAGAAAATCCATGTCAGGATTTTAGGATTGAGGAGTCCACTCAATAGATCAAGGAACTGTAAGCTCACAGTTGGCAATATGTTCCTACCTAAATACCTTCAAATACCTTGACCAACCCTTGTTGGGGTTATGTGAAGGCGAATATGGATCCTTTCAAGTATAACATCATGGAAACTGGACATTTCGAGTTCAATGGTGAGGGCCTATGGGACATGATAAAATATTGGGAGACTAAATAAAATTTTATTATTTCTCATGAAATGTAATCAAGAATGTACTGATAAATATTCTCTTTTAATTTGTTGAATTAGTATGACAAACTTGTCAACCATGTTTTCTATGCGATCAATTCAAGATAAAGGCTATATCCTCATCGGTAGTAACTTTCAAAAATGGTTTAGGAACCTTCGGGTTATCCTACACCATGAAAGAAAGTGTTACGTGTTGGAGTCCACACTTTCTGATTTTCCTACACAAGGGGCGACCGATGAAGATTTACTGGTCAATGATCAACATTTGAGCGATTCACTCGACGTTAAATGTTTGATGTTTTTATCAATGTCTAGTTAGCTCATGAATTATCATGAAGTCATGGATTCCTACAGCATGCTCGAGCACCTCCATGGTCTATTCCAGGAGAGAGAAATATAGGAAAGGTTTGTGAACTCCAGGACTCTATTTTAGATCATTCTTGGAGAGGGTGCCCCAACTGGGCCTCATGAAGTCAAGCTCATTGGCTACATTGAGTGCATGGAGGTTCAAGGGTTTAAACTACCCAAAGGACTGGGTTCCAATCTCATTCTTGCATCACTCCCCCAGATCATCTCTAAATTTGTTGTAAATTTCAAAAATGAAAAACATTGAGAAGTCTCTATCTAATATTCTTATCCTCATTCTCTATGTGGACTATGATTTGAAGCGTGAAAATCCTTTTGTCCTTATGGTTAATAAAAGGAAAGGGAAGGTGAAGAGAATTTATCCCAATGTTTTTTCAAGGCCTTCCATGAAAAGAAATATCAAAGGGGGGAAGAGAACATGGGGTAGTTTCTTTCACATGTGGCAAGAAGGGCCACTAGAAGACAAACTGCACCCAACTAAGGAAGCAAGGAGAAGCTTCCAGTTTGTTTGTTATCGAATGAAATTTTCCTGTGTCTACAAATTGGGTATTATATACATCTTGTGGTTCCCACATATCTATCCAAATAAAGGAACCAAGTATATTCATGAAGATTTATCCAGAGGATGTAGATATATGAGGATCCAACAGAGCTAGAATTACTGCTGTAGCTATCGGGGACTACCACCTAACATTGCCAACGGGAATGATCATGGTGTTAAAGGGTTGTTATTATGTGCCTTCTGTTACTAAAAACATTATTTCAGTATCCATATTAGATTCTGATGGATTCATATTCATGTTTGGAAATTAATGTTTTTACTTTTATAATGATAAAATATGTTTTGGTATGGTACATTTATATAATAGCCTTTATGTGTTAGACTACACAAACCAAGTAATGTCAATCGATGACAAAGTTAATTCACATGACTCATACCACACCCAACTTTGACATCAATGGATAGGTCATGTCAATGACAAATGCATGACAAAATTACACCAAGATGGGTATTTAGATTCTTTCAAACAAAAACAACATGGTGTATGTCATGCGTGTCTACAAGGAAAAATTACCAAAGCCCCATTTAGTGGGAATGGTTAAAGGGATAAAGAACATCTTGAATTAGTTCACACAGATGTGTGTGAACCATTTCAAGTTTATGAAAGGGGTGGGTTCTTGTAATTCATAACTTTTACGTATGATTTTAGTAGATATGGATAGATTTAATTAATGAGGTATATGTCAGATTATTTTGATCGGTTCAAGGAATATAAGATTGAAGTTGAGAACCAGCTTGGTAAGAAGATTAAAAATCATTGCTTAGATAGAGAAGGATAATATCTTAATCAGGACTTCATTGATTTCTTATGAGAGTTTGGGATTCTATCTCAAATCACTCCTCTTTACACGCCTCATTGGAATGGTGTAATTGAAAGGAGGAACCACACCCTGCTGTAGATGGTGAGATCAATGATGAGTCATGCGATTCGTCCATTATCCTTTTGGGAATATGCATTACAAACGGACACACACATACTAAACCAAGTACCAAATAATCAATAAATGTTATTCCATACAAGTTATGGAGTGGAAGAAAATCCATGTTATCAAATTTACATGTGTGGGGTAGCTTAAAAAAATTTTAGGCCTTATTACATAACAAAACTTGCACCTCGAGTCACAAAGTGTATATTTAGAGGATATCACAAGAAAACAAGGGTATATTACCTATACAACTCCTCAGATAAAAATATTGTAGTGGTAAGGCATTCCATATTCCTTGAGAGGGAGTACATCTCCAAAAGAGATAGTGGGAGTGAGATAGACATTGATGAATTCAAGGATCAAGATACATAGGAGTTGATATAAGAATAGACTCCACAAAGCCTCATGGAAGAACAATATATTCTAGAGACACAAGAACTGCATAGGAGCACGAGAGAGGTGAGAGAACCAGAATGATATGGTTTTCTTGTCACTAATGATGTTGACTCATTATTGGTTGAAAATGATGATCCTCTTACCTACAAGGAAGCAATTGAAGGAACAGAGGCTTCCAAGGGGAAAGAATCCATGAATTCTAAAATGGATTCCATGTACCATAACCAATTCTGGATTTTGGTAGATCATCCAGTTGATGTAAATACTATTGGTAATAAATGTGTATTCAATAAAAAACATGACATGGAGGGATCAGTCAACACCTATAAGGCACTACTGGTTGCAAAATGTTTTAGACAGCATCAAGGAATAGAATATGATGAATCCTTTTCACCGGCTGCGATGATAAAATCCATCAGAATCCTACTGGCCATTATCGCTTAACATGACTATGAAATATGGAAATTGGATGCCAAAACATCATTCCATAAGGGGAACCTCCTGGGAGAATTCTACATGACACATCCTGAAAGGTTTGTGACTCCAAAAGATTCCAACAATGTATTCAAGTTGCAGAAATCCATTTATGGATTAATGTAACAATCAAGTTTAGGGAACATTCGTTTTGATGAACCCATAAAGGAATTAGTATTTTTTAAGAACGAATGTGAGCCTTTTCCTATAAATGTTTTAGTGCAAGTACAGTTGATTTCCTAATAGTATATGTTGATGACATATTACTAATTGGAAGCGAAGTACTATTCTTACAGTCAGTTAAGGCATGGTTGGATAAATTCTTCTCTATGAAAGACATGGGTGAGGTAGAATATATTCCTGGGATCAAGATCCATCATGATAGATCCAAGATAATGATAGGCCTGTGTCAAAGTACATACATTAACAAGGTACTGAATCAATTATCTATGGAAAAATCCAAGAGGGAATTGTTTCCAGTGTCACATGGAATTCATCTTCCCAAGAAAATGTTACTCAGACACATGAGGAAAGAAAGAAAATTACAAGGATTTGTTACACATCTTCGATTGGGTTAGTCATGTATGTTATGATATGTACAAGGATAGATGTTTCATACGCAGTAAGTGCAATGGGCAGATATCAAGAAAATATAGGAGACCGCCATTGGATGGCAATCAAGACTATCATTTAGTATCTGAGTCGTAATAAGGATATGTTCCTCGTTTATAGAGGACATGAGGAAATAGCCATCAGAGGACATGTAGATGCTAGTTTACAGACTGATCAAGATGACATGAAGTCGTAGACTGGATACATCTTCAATTTGAATGGTGGTGCAGTGATCTAGAAGAGCACAAAGAAAGGTATGGTCGCATATTCAATAGTAGAGTCTGAGTATATCGTAGCTTCTGAGGTATCTAAAGAAGCATTATGGATGCAAATCCTCGTCCATGATCTTGATGTAGTACCTAGAAGTAAAGATCATATCTCACTCTATTTTGATAATACTACAGCGGTGGCACTTGCAAAAGAGCCAATGTCACATCATCCGAAAAAGCTCATACTTCGGAAGTATTATCTCCTGAGGGATTTTTCTCAAAGAGGTGAAGTTTCAGTGAGTAGTATTTCCATGGAAGACAATGTAAAAAACCCCTTGAATAAATCCTTGACTCATCAAAAACATGATCATCATGTGAGGTCTAGTGGACTAAAAGTCGTAGGCAGTTTGCTCTAGTCCAAGTGGGAGTTTGTTAGAGTTGGTGTCCTAAGAACCACATGTTTGTACTTTTATTGCATGAATGTACACTTATAATATATTGTTCATTGTTCTTCATGACTATAATACAATAATGTCCTAGAATATTGGTTGCATTAAGAAGTTCATGTCAGATCACCACTATGAAGAGAACCTTGAAAAGAAATTACAATATTCGTAAATAAAGTTCTATTATTAGATGACATACTATGATAGGACACATGGTATACCGAATTTCATGTGTGAGTACTCATAAGATGATGAGACTCCCTCTGATGGATTTCACACATGGTAATATCTAAAATGGAAGATTATGATAAAAGACCCTCTAGAGGAAATTCCTTATGTCTTGGTGTCATTGTACATTTCTATCTATGAGCATTTGTAATGGTCCTTAGACTGGAACATTATCATTAACTCATGTCATGACTCGTGCACTAAGATTTACTGATGGAAACTGTCATGAAGATATTTGGTAGGATGTAGGAAATGTTGGGTGCGTCATGAATAACATGTTTTTATTGGAGAAGTTGAGGAATGATTTTTTCCTTCCATATTTATGGATGTAGATATCTCAAGACCTTTGATTGAAGTATAATTGTCACCCAAATTCCCTGGGTATAGTTTTAGGATGAGTTTATTTCTGGAATTCAAAGAATGACGGATCAAGAATATAGGTTTAAGGCAATTCCTTGAAACCTACTTGATGAGATATTGATACGATGGGATTAAATTACACAATAAGCGTTCTTATGAGGCGACACGTCAATGTGGAATCAAATTCTTTCTCTTGGGTGCCTTGACCCGTTGCTAGTCAGTAATCATAGACTTTAGGAAAGCCCACCAAATGACAACTAGATAGAGGCCTAGAGGGTCAAACACTATGTGTATCCACATATCTCAAGTTGAATAAAGATTATCCCAGTACGTATTTTAATAATTATTTAGGGAAGCCTAAATCATTTTAATGTTGGAGGAAGAATAAAATAAAAAAACAAGTACATGCCATGTATTAATTATTACACACTGTGTAGTTTTATTCTTGAAAAAAAGTACACGTCGTGTATTAATGATTACACACTGGGTAGTTTTCATTTTGGAATGGAAATGAAAAATGAAAACAAGATATACAATCCATGTACATTGAATGTACATGCCATGTAGTTTTCAATGAAAAACAAGTACACACTGTGTTTCAATGATTACACGCTATCTAATATTTACATTCAGGATTTTGAGGATAAAATATTGTTTTATTAAATGATATTTATTATAATAAGCATGGGTGCATGTCATGCAATTAATTATTCAACATAGGTGTTTTCAATAAGATTTAATGAAATAAATAAAATGCATAACATGTTTATTTATTTTCATAACTCTATAACCTCAAACCCGATTATAAATATCCTCACAACCCCAACACTCTTCCTCAATCGTTGAGCACAAAAATTCTGGAGAATTCTTTCAAGGATGAAAGAACTCTTTTCTCCAAGAATACTATAAAGAGCGAGAGCGATCCGCCTCCCTCAGATTAAGATGATCTAAAGTGGAAAATGCAAGCAAAGGTTTCTCTACACTAGCAACCAGAGATTCCATTGGCGACATCTAGAGATACATGGTGCACATGTGGATCACCACTGGAGGACATATACACTTGGATTCTGCGACACAATGACAAATCACATTGAAACGTGATCATAAATATATAAAAAAAAGAACTTTATAAAAGGTACTTCTTTTCAATTAATTAAATTAATTATAATCGACATGTGATGATCATCATTTTTGGTTCCAGGACTATTTTTCTTCTTTTTCTATTTCTATGATTCGATCAGTGGAGTCTGTCATTTATCATCGTATTGATCCCAAATTGATCATTTTTAATGAAAAAAATCCAAGTGGTCACATCCACCCACGAGCTTCCGCTGCGCCAAGAACCTTCATGGTTATTCTTATATAGAGTCAATATCTATTGATGGTAATGGTAAATCTAATTTCACATCCCAAAATATCCTCAATTCTACTCAAATTGAAGGATAATAATGAATAAACTTCTAAAATTACTTCACAAGTGTGGGTTTTGTTACAATATGAGAAAACATATATGGATCAAATAGTTGATAATTTTTTTTTGAATTTATCTTAAATTATAGGTTCAATTTTTCTGATAACATATACCATGATAATTTAACATACTAAATAATTGATGGTAAATTACCCTGTTGACCTCGGAAAATTAAATAAGAAACTAAAATAGAATATATAAAAGGATTATATACACAATATTTATTTACCATGTGGTTCACTAGTCTAATTTGTAACAAAAAACAATAGTTCAATGCATTTATATATTAATTATCATGAAAAAAATAAGAAAATAAAAAAGAAAAATGAATCCTATAACAAGGATTGAGGAATTATTTTATCTACTATATAGAACCCATTACTTCTCAAATGTGGAAAATTGATTAGGATGATATAAATTAACTGAAAAATGCATAATTTTATGTAATTTCATGTTTAAAGGGATATAGACAGAATGAGATTCTAATGATTCAATTATAACTCAAAAATTATCAAAAAAAATCATGGTCTTAATTAATATATTATTTTTAGATTATTTTGATAAATGTTTTTTGGCTTCATAGAAGATATTCTCTTATATTCTAAAATCAAGATATAAAATGAGAAGAATTTGAAGGAGAGAATCCATGGATTCGACCCCCCTCTCATGAATTACTCATTCACTCTCAATATAACCTTCCCACATCCTAGGTTTACAAACACTCTCTCGATAAATTAAGGTAATACAATGCATTATCATGCTACCCCCTCTTTTTTTTCTTGTAATTTAAATATTTTCCTTGGATTCCATCATACCAATTATTCAATATAGATACATTATTATGGGGAATCATCCTATTTCTTATATAATTTGTTTAGTTTTCATTAATTAATAACTAACATAGTTTACACCTATGTATCTATGAACACACCCCATCTTTGGTTGGACTTAATGTTGTTCATGGAGGTTTGGGATGTGATTGGGTTCATGTTTAATGGTTTTTCCAGTTGGTTTGTTGTTGGGTTATTTCTTGGTTATGTCACTAAAATCATGGGATGATACAATGTATGTATTAAATGATGGAAACACACAATGATATAGAATGATAGTATTACAAGTAAAATAATTACATGTTGGTTTTGAAGTGATTTAATTTTTTTTAAAATATTAGAAATTAGAAATTTATTTTTATTTAATAATTTTGTTAATGAATGATAATTAGGATTATCTCTTATTATTCATAAATAATCTCAAACCATATTTGATCCAGATTTTCATTTATAATTACAAGATTGTAAATTCATATTTCATTTTTCATTTTTGTGGTTTGAAATATCTTTTTTTAATTATTCAATGTATTTTGTAATATTTTACGAAATATCTTATCACTATGTTTTATTCTTGATTATATTATTAACCTTGTTTTTATGAATATGGTAAAACCTGAAAAAAGTAATAAACATAGATACATTCAAACATGACATGAATAAGAAACAAATAAAGTGGTAAAACCTTGGAATTAAATACATACTACAAATGTAAACAATAATAAAATTAAGTATATATAAAAAATTAATGTTTATTTTTTTATTGTTCACATTAAAATAACATATCTCTCGCTAATAAATTTAAACCAAAATGTTTATTAATGGATTAGTCCATTAAATTCAAGAAAATAGGAAACACAATGTGCATGAAAATAGATGAATAAATTTGGGTAATAGATGTTGGACGATATATATTTCTTCTTTTTTGTGATTTTGATTTTAATTTCCAGTGAATAATAAATTTTAGATATTAAAAATGTTTAATTTTTTTAGAGGTAGAATTTTATATATGTTTTTGGTGATTTATTTTCAAAATATATATTTATTTTATATTGATAATTTTGTTACATTTCCATTTATATTTATGAAAAAAAATATAGTTTTTAATTTTTGGGAATAATCAAGGAATTCCTTTTTTCAACCATTTGGTGTTGGTAAATTTGGGACTACACAAATTAAAGATGAACCTATCATTAATTCATCCATTTCGCATAGTACTTTTATTTAATTTTATTTTTATACCTTCCTTAGTCTATCCCATAATGATAACATCAATAATTATTGATTTGAAAAATATAATTCCATTTAAAGGGAATGCCTCTTATTATATATAAAATTCCACTTTGGGAATTTATTATGATGAGATACGTATATATATAAGATATAAAACCGGTCTCTAAATAATTATCATTTGCTCATAATATTATTATAATAGAAAATGAATATTTTGGGATGATTCCTAAGTTACCAATGTAATTTTTTTTCACTCTCAATAATATATTTTTTTAATAGAATTTTTTTAAAATGATGATGTATTGATCAATGAAAAAAAAATATTGTTTTTACTACAATCCTAAAAAAAATTTAAAAATCCCAGGAGATTAACTTGAATGTATTTTAACACATCATTGATTCACATAAAAGAAGAATCTACCTTATGATGATATTATTAAATATTAGTCTAATAGACAAACTAAAATCTATTTAAGTTGGGAGGTCAATGAATATAATGGATCATGGATTAAAACCAATAGAATATTCTATTCAAATCACTCATGTTATGAATGTTAATTTTTTACGAAATCTTATATGTTTTGGGATAAATATTATCATTAGTAAAAAAAGATAAAAAATTAATAATATTAAATAATCCCATCAATTTCATTGAGGATTATTTTCAACCTCATTTTATAATTTCTATTATTTCATTATATAATTTTATATCCATTCATTAAATTTTTTACCGTCTTAATATTTTTTCCTTTCATTAGGATCTTATGGATTACATGTGTTGTTATATTATGCTATGTTTTTATTTTATCATAGTTAGTTTTGTGGATTTGGGTTTTTTATTGATTTATTGAAGAGTCACTATTCATTTCACTCTCATGGACTAGTATGGTATGTTCTAACAATAGATCTTGATATGGATTATCTACGTATAGCTGCTTTTCATGGGAATATTTGGATTAGGTTCTTATTTTTATTATTTTTAAGGACATTATCAATTTTTGTTCAACTTTTGTGAGGTTCATCGATGTTATGTGTCACATCATGTCATTTATACTATTGTAATTGTCAGTCATTATTGACGATATTTGTTTTATTGTTTGGACCAATGATATGAAATTTTTATTATGGGTTAGATTTCATTGGTTTTCAATCTACTGTGAGTATTAATATGTTTTATCACCCTTAATTATTATTCCATTATAAATTAATTTCTATTAATAAGTTTATATTTATTTTTTTCATAATATATATTTATATGCTTTTATGTTTAGTTAGAGAATCTAGTTTTAGAGATTTTATACTTGTTATTTCATTTTCTTTTCAGTTTCCTATTAATTTAAATTTATGTATTAATAAAATATTTAATCATATCTTATACCATCAAGATAAATTTTTATCAAAAAAGTTGTTATATAAAAATATCTCATGACAAAAAATAATTTATCATATTTTTATTTTCATTAACTGACATGAATGTGTTATTCCTTATTAGTCACCAAAGCCTAACCAAACTCAAACTATTTTAATTTAAATCAATTAATGTTCTTAATCAATTTTTATGTAGGAACCAAATACTAACACTATATAATATTTTGAATAAGGGAAATATATTAGAGATATTCATGATGAAAAAATTGTATCATATTGCTTTTATTGTCACATTTTTCTACTTAATTTAAATTTTACTTTTATTATTAATAATTTATTTTTTGTTTTTTTTCATTTGAATTATAAATCATCATGAAATAAATTGTATAAATTATTAAAAATTAATATATTTCAAAAACACTGAATCAAAATTATTGGAGAACCACCACTGAATAATGGTACTTGAATTTTTTGGAAATCCACCATAAAATCATAAAAAATAAAAAATAATAACTATAAAATTATATATTCTGAATTTTAGAACATTTCTTAAAAAATTTAAGGTCAATTTAAATAACAACCTACCTAAAAATTAACAATCTAAAATTAATTTTTCCCTATAGTGAGTATTGTTACATATCCCTAGTTCGATAAATAGAGAGTGACAATGAGTTTTTTTATATTATGTTAATTTTTATTCAATAATAAATTATTTATTTCTATAGTATTTCCCGAAATACACTAGTATCACATATTAGTAGTTTCATTTTCATGCTAATCAGTAATGGATTGTTCATTTGAAAAAATTCTCAATGTTGATTAGTTTAATGAAAACAAATACATTACCCAGTGATAATAAATTGAAAATAATGATTGACTCTAGAGGTGACAATGAAGGAATTAAATAAAATATAACAATAAAACCAATTTAATATTAACACTAATATAGTCTAGTCAGTATTTTTTCATGCGGTTTTTGCTAGGAAATTGTACATATCATTTTGAGGCATGAGAATGAAAAACGTGATTTGATAAAACTACGCGACCACCCTCTGAAAACCATGAACTATAAAATAGTTGGGAATTTCATGTTTGAAACATGGTTTTTCAAACTATCAACCCACCTATGAGTAACTGTGAACCCCAAATAGTAAGGGCACATGATTATGGTGAATGGTTTTTTAGTCCATGTAACCCATATAAGAAACCATGCACTAGATATTCTAAACAACCAAAAATTTAATAAAATATTTTAGAACCCTAGTTTTATGTACATAATAGATCATATTCGAGATAATATGATTTCCATCATTTTTTCAGGCTCTAGAGAGGGGTCAATGTCCCTTTGAATTCTATACTTTGTGAATCATAGGACTAGTGGAAGAAGACATACTATCCGATAATAGATTATCTTCCTTGATTATGTTTTCTCTCTCTCTTGTATTTCTATCCTATTTGGCTGCTATGAGATACTCTATTATTGAGTTTTTAAATATAGGTTTCAATGGACCTTATTTTTTATCATAATAACTACGTTTTATCCTAAATCATCCTCACTATTGTGATTTCTGTAATTATTCTTCAAATCAAGTGATAGGGTTGGGTGAACATTCATCAATGACCATTAGGTATACGGTCTAATTGATAAATATCATAGTCTTGATACTGATCTTGTATAGTAGTTTTTTTTCATTTTAATGTCACAAAAGTTCTTATAAATTTAAAAATTTTATTGATTTACCATTTAATTGTAAGACCCTTAAGATATCTCATTGTACCTATTGTAGATTATGAGACCAATCTTGATAGAAACCCATGGGGTGCACTAATAATCCTGGAAATGATAATTGTGAAATGTGAAAAGTGGAATAATGGGTGTATGGAATTGAACAAAATCATTATTACATGTCTGAAAAAGGTATTTAACGTGTTGATTGTCTAATCTGTGAAGGGTTTATGAGTTTTAAAATAAATGATATCAAATATATTAATGGTAAATTGTTCATGTTATACCTTTTTATTAATGTAAAGAACCATGATTGTGATTGATAAATTAAATGGTGAATTGTGATGTGATAGGTTGATAAGTAGGTTAATGATGTTGAACCTTGATATATATATATAATATTTATTAATGATTTATCAATGATTTTTGGGGCAGGTATTGATGATATAAATACCCATGGGGTTCAAGACTACTTCTCTAGGCCTTGGTCAGGATTGTGAATAATTAGTGGTGGGGCAGGGAATGATTCTATGAATACCCATGGGGTGCCAGACTGCTTCTCTACCCCCCTGAGATATTAGCATTAGAAAATTGTTCCATGTGGCTGAGATAATGGTACATGGAATGATTCTAAAAGGATCCATAAAAAATTTAAATTAAATTGTACAATTTTAGACCTTGAAAAGGGTAAAATATAAAATACCTATGGAGTATGGTTCTGACTCCGGAATGGGATGAATTAAATATAATTGGATCAAATGTAACAACGAACCCAAGGGAGAATTTTATTGATTAATGAATAATATATGTTAATCCTATTTATTTTATATTTTGATATTTATTCTTTATACCATTGTATACAATGTTACAGGCCGATATTTATTCAGACACTGTTGACGGTGGCCTAAAGAGTTGTACAGAAACACTACTCAAGATGCCTAATTAGTAAACAAATAGGATTAATGTTAGTAGGAATGGATAAGCGAAATAACACTATGATAGATGAATGAGTTGGGATTTAGGATGGATCCTTGATGGGGGGAACAAAAATTATTTTGGGACCCACTTGGGGGATGTTAGTGTGTAAATATATTGTGTTTTTGTTAGTAACATAGACCAAATATAGAATCAAATATTTAATTATTTGTTTTATAGTAATTTTATTTGTTTTTTAATCTTATTTTGTTTCTTGGTATTCAGTATTTATTGTTAATTTTTAATTATTGTAGATTTTGATTGGAATATCGATTTCTGTTATTGAGATTCATTGATAAATAAGGTATAGTATACCCAAGTTATATATTAAACCCAAAGTAGTAGATAGAATCAGGTGGCATATGGGGAAGGCCACCTGAGTTCAAGAAGTGTATTGGATTGGGGAACCATTATACGGAACATAGGTTTGGGCTTTACACTATTGTTTATAAATGGTTCCTAGTAGAAGGAATGAAAACAATATTAAGCCATGTGATCCTAAGAGTAAGAATGGTCACATATTTTGACGGGATTAATCGAATATTTTGAATGGAACTAGTATCACAAACAATATCTTCATACAAGGAAATATTATCATGTTCTATAAATAAAAATAAAGAATTATTCCAGTTTTATGGATTCGAAGGGTAGCAAGAGAATAAGAAGATGATAAATCAAAAGAAAGATTAAGGAAAGAAAGTAAATTAGGCTTTCCCCATTTCATAATTGGGTAAAGATATAATATGGTACTTTATTTAAATATTTTGAAGCTTTATTTAAGTGTAGTGTGAAAAGACACCATGTAAAATCCCAAAAAATTAAATGGTAAACACAATATTCTATATCGTACATGATACCCTACATCGAGCTTAAACGGATAACTAAATATTATTATTTAAATGTTATACTTATAACCAAACTGTTAAAATGGAGGTTTTGAATAGCATTAAATGAATTATTACAATATTATTTACACATTTATGTATAATTATTTTAACCAATAATTATAAATAAATGTAAAACCCTTTTTTAATTAAAAGGGGATGTTTTTCGGAATGACTATTTCAATGTGCATGATTATAATAAAAAATAACTCTTAATAGATTATATTAATTAAATATATATATATATATATATAATATTTTATATAACATTTAACATTAATTATATTTCAAAAATGGAAGTTTTGACGCCTTTTAATGGCACTCATTTTTAAATCTAATTTTTGACACTTTTATAAGTTATATTTGAAATATTAATCATTTTTATTTAAATAAAAGTATCAAAATTAAATTTGGTTGAAGTTTATTTATTTTTATGATATGTTTAAATTTTTGATGAATAGTGAAAAAATAATGCACTTTAATTGAAAAATCTATTTTTCATCAAATTTATTTATTGTATTAGATTATATTTTTGAATGGTGTTAAAGAATAATTATATCATGTTTTAAAATATTAATATAATTTAGATAATTTTATTAAATTTCACATTGAAATTGGATAAGAAAACTGTGTGAACTTTTAATCATTTTTAATTTAAAAACTCACTTTCTTGTGTCATTAACGAGATTAATTTTAAAATAATTACTTAAATTTAAAATTTTTGTATTTTTTAAAATAGATCTAATATTTAAAATGAAATGGTCTATATTTATTAAATATATCTCTTTTATTTTTGGATGTTATCAATAACATCTTTAGTAATATTTTTTATTACCATGGTTAAGGGACAATCTGGTAAAATTAATATTTTAAATATTATAAAATTATTATAACACATGTCCTAATTTAATTGGATGAGTGGGTTTTCACAGAAATAATACTTTGGAAGATGATAAAACCTTTTAAATCCATGTGGATGAAGATATAACATTTATATTATTTGATTCTAAGAAAAGTCAATTTTTCACAATTTAGTTTTCACTAAGTGAAATATTTTTAATATGGGATTATATCAGGGTTCTATTAGACTAGAAATTGTATTTTGAAATAAAAAATGTTTATTATTATCTAGATAAATTATTTTTAATTTTTATATAATAAATAATTAAATTAATGGATTTCATAATGATGATGCAATAATTATTTAATTAATGAAAATATCAAATAAATGATACTATAAATAATAAAATAAATAAAATCTGTGATGAAAAATTTCATCAAAATTATTTAAGTCAAATTTTAAATGTTAATGATATTTTATAATAATTGGATCATATTTATCTTATTGTTATGATATTTGTAAAAAATTTCATGTAATGAATAATGTCAAAATTGACATTAATGATATTTTAAATTAAATAATATTTTATTAAATGATATAAATTTAATAAAAAAATTTAATTTCGTCCAACGGATTGGGATAAGTATAAAAATATCATAATAGACTCATTTAGCATTATTTTTTTTAATAATTATATTGACCCTCAAAGTGTAAATTACATGATATCATAGTAAGAGTTAAAAGTGTTAAAAAGGGTCTAAATAAAAAGATATGGTTTAAAAACAATCAAAACATTGAAAATTTTTATTAGATTAATGTATTTCTACGCTTAATCATACATTATTTGATATAAATCACTTTGGGTCCATTAAAAATATAAATCTATTTTACATTAATTTAATATTTTGAAGAATCCGAGGCTTCTCATCCCATATACTATAAAATAGAACCCATTATTATATATTATTAACACATAAAACCTACTGTTTTAAAGAAAATATACCAATTATCCATTCGTAGTATCCCTACCCATATTCCTGATGCCTTATTTTAGGTATAACACCCTCCTTAGAGGTGTTAAGTTGTTAATCAATGGAGGACATTTGAATAAGAGATATCATTTTTAATTAAGTGTTTCTTTTTTATTTCTTCTTCCACATTTTTAAAATATTATTAAACCATTATTAAATAATAAATAATTTATTATCAATATAATTATGTGTTATTATTTTAATATAGTAACTTAATTCCATCTCCACATACATCAAATGGGACAACAATTATCATTCATATGTACAACAAACTACCACCTCATGAATTGATATATTTTATTTCCCATCACCACATCCCATGACTAGTTATAATGATTTAATTAAAGTTATTATATTATTTTAATGAAATATTATTTATTATTAAGAGGTAATATATTATTAAATTTAATACATTTCCATGCATATGAAAATGATAATGTTGTTAATGCGTATTTTTGAACTATCACCTCAACGTAGTGATGTGATTTATTTTACATTACTGTACCATATTAATGATACATATAAGTATATTTATATTATATATATTATATTAATTATTTTATTATAATTATTTAAAGATAAAATAATACTTACCTTCTTTCTATAATGGTTTTTTAAAAATGAAAATGTTACTCATGTGTACTTACGAAATTCCATCTCCTGGATTGTAACATAGTTCATTTTTAATATCCAAATATAATGGTTAAATTTATAATTATAATTTATGTATAAAAGTTATTATTTTTTAATTAATATTATTCTTGAGATGATTTACTATTGCAACTTTTATTTATTAACATCATTCCAAAGTCGTTCTGGACTCATGTACCAAATATCATCAAAACCTCTGACATGAAATTAAATATTTAAGTTACTGTTATAACATGTTAATAAGAGATAAAAACGAATAATAAACTTGAAGGAGGTTATCAAAAAAATAAATTTGTTAACATAGGTTTACTATTCTAGAATATAAATATTGTAAATGATGATTTAGACTCAAGGTAAAAGACTACGTCTCAATCTTCGTTCATTGGGGAAAATCATGATGTTATAAACCAACATTATTTTATGAGGTGTATATATAGAGCCATTGACATATCATTTCATTAATATATTTAATATCATGTTAGTTAATTTTTTTGAATTTTATTATTTTATATAGATTATTATTAAAATTTTCCAAGTGGTATGGGACCCTTTGAATGTTTAACGATTTAATTGTCAAATAATTGTATACATGTCAATGATTATGATATTATTTAACATATTTATTTATATGGGTATAAAATTATTATAAATTATATATTTTTTTAATTTAATTAAAACGGTTGGAAAATTAATCTTTTTTTATGTTTTATATGGAGCTTTTAGGTAGACAAGATACTGAATCCTATATTCTTAAAGTACATGGTGACAATGAGTTTTTTTGGAACCGTGACTATTATTTAATTTATGTCGTTCATTGAAATATTACATGTTATAATAAAATAATATAAGTATTTTAATTTCTGGGTGTTTTTGAATTGGATATGTTTTTATAATAAAATGGTATATTTATACGGAAGTTTTTTTCATGTGGGATTAAACGATATTTTCAAAGGGTTTTATGATGAAATTGTTTTATTCATTAAATGATACCAGAGATGTATAGGAAATGGGTGTGCTTGATACACTATATATAAAGGGTTGATCCCTATTATATATCACGGGTGATCATGATACAACATTTTCAAATCGATGATCCCCATTATAGATCATGGGTGAGACCCATATAGCTTATATGATGGTTCATCCTAATTAAAGATCTCATATTATTTGGGAAATAATAATATAGGAAGTCAGAAATTTAGTTATTCAAATTGAAAGGGGTTTGTGAGAGTTTTATGAATATGATTCTCTAAGTAATCTGGAAGAGTTTTACATACTTTCTAATGGATTTAATGATTTTATTTTAGAATAAAATATGATCGTTTTTTCATGTAAAAATGTTATGTTTTCTCAAACTATATTAAATGGTTTTTCATGTGATTCACTAGACTAAATGTATTATTTTGTTTTATGTCTCTTGATGATATTTTTATTCTAAATCCTTGTTTTACAATTTTTTCACATGGTATAAGGATGGGTAAGAGAAGGAATGAAGTCAAGTTGTATGTTAGAAAGATTTTACATGAAAAAAGAATCCACATTTTATTTTAAAAAATATTTTTTTGTAAAAATTAGATATTATTTTAGAAGTATTAAATTTTTATTAATGTGGAATTTTATGTTTGAATTATAAACTAATTATATAATACTCTAAATTAATCATATCATGAAATGTGAATTATAGTTAAAAAACGAAATAATATAAAATGTTTATGTCCAAGTCTTTATAGTTGGTATCAAAGGTCAGCTTAGATAACAATTGCAGTTAGGATAATTATTAAATTGAATATTCATAAACAATTTTTACATAATGTTTAAGTTCAATTGATATATCATTTAAATATTATAATTTCTCTTTATATAAGATTTGTATTTTTATAATGGTTTCCCGCAGATAAAATAAGGTAGTTGTGGTTGGACGGAATCAAAAGGCAAAATTCCTTCCAAATCAGCATCATGAGATTGTCATAATAGAAACTGAGCAGTTTGTTTCTATGATGGATCAATTGACACAATATATAAATGCTAGTGGCATCTATGCATGTGATTAAATAGATCAAATGTCTAGGAATATTTCAGTAGTTGTATATTTTATGAGGAAATGTTTGTCATCTTTAAATTTATAATTTTACCTAGTGGTAGACTAAGGTTCGATTGACAGACTAGAAAAGATATTGGAAGTCATAGGATATTTAAAACATAAAAAGGTATCTATTTACATATATTTTTTAAGGTAAAGATCATAAATTATGGTATTTGTCTATGAATACTATAGAAAAATATGTTCTCACATCTATGGAATGTAACTAATTTAAGAATATTTTCTTTGAGCAATATTTCCCTATGGTTTTTTGTATTATAATAGTGAAACAATTTGTATAATTGAGGTAAAAAAAGTTGAATATTATGTTGCTTCTTATAATGAAAACATCACACTATTGGCTAGCTATGTGCCATAATTTATTCAAGACATTGATAGTAAAATTAATAGATTTTACATTGGATTAAAACAAATATTATGAATATCATTGGCCATATAGTAATTTAAACGTTATGATAATGTTTTTTGTTGTGTTGAGAAAGTTTATATGGAGTTTTTAGATAATAATTTCTATGAGATGATAAGAGTATGAAATGGTCAATGTGGTAGTAAATTGAGAAGAAACCAATTAAGAATTATGGAGGTAATCTTAAAACTTGTTCCATGTGTCGAAAAATAATTTTTTTTAATGAATTCTAGGATATGGAAAGTATTGATCATGTGTTAATATTGGTCACATGGTTTGTTACAATAAGGAAAAGAGTCCTGAACAATCCAATAGTGAGGTAATAGATATCAAATTAAAATTAGGATCATTTAGTTTCAATGAATTGAGACATTACACTAATATTTTTTTGAAAAAGTTTATTTGGGTGGAAATTTTCTTGATAAAATACAAAAGGTCATTGTAAAATCTTTTTCAACTATTTCAGTTGATGTCGAGAAATTTGTGAATTTATGGAAGCTCCATAAAGCCTAGTATTTTTCACAGGTTGAAAATAATTTCATGGTTTTAGAAACACCTTCTTATGTTTTAAGTGACTTGTTCATAAGTGATTAAGAACATTTTTGGGAGATGTTTCTTTGGTTTTATGATTATGTAGGGATTTTGTTTAATGTTAAGTATTGCTTTACATTTATATATGAGCTTTAAGGTATGGATACAATTTTGGGTTTATATGTTTTTGATAAATATTATTTTTAGGCATGTACATTACAAATCTTGGATTGTTATGAGGATAAAAACATTATTATAAAATATAAATATATCAAGAATGTATTTTTCATTATGATATTAGATAGTAATGTAATTACCCAACTCTTAGGGAAGTATTTTTAATGAAAACATAACTCATTTAGTTTATTTTAAAAAGTAATCAATGAAAATTTTACCCATCATTGATTTATGGTTTTGTGATCATTGAAATTATCATGACCAAGTTCACTATCACTCTTCATCAGAACATTATAGTTAATTTTCTATTCCATATCGATCTTTTATTACATGGAACCCTATAATTTGTTATCTCAGGTGACCTTCTTAATTCCCTTTCTTTTAAAGTGGAAGATTTATTGACCCTTATTCCGATGTGGGATTTCAATAAAGGTAATTTTAATGGCTCAACTGTAGCTACCAATCAAGAGTTAAAGATGTGAGGAAAAGAACTTATGGGGTGAGAGAATGTAACCTCCTGTGTTTTTAAATGCAAATACAATGTTCGATAGTGTACATGATATGCCACATCAAGCTGAAATGAATAACTAAATATTATTAGTAAAATGTTACAATTATAAGATATATATTAGAATAAAATGTTTGAAATGGGTTAAGTTAATTATGAGAATATGGCTTACACATATATAAATAATTCTATGAATATCTCATTATAAATGAATGTAAAAATCTTTTTAAAATAAAAGGATATGTTTTTCTGAAAAACCATTTTAATATCCACTTGTATAACAAGTAAATCACTCTTGTGGGATTGTATAAATAATATATATATATAATATTCAATATAATATTTAAAATTTATGTTATGTGCTTTCTAGATATTATATAAGAATAAATCAAAATTTTCCTCAAAAAGAAGTATTTTACAAAAAAACGTAATTTTTCTACCATTTGATGGCACACATGTTTTAAAAATAGATATTTTACACATTTATAAGTTCTATTTGATAAAATTACATTTTTATTTTAAAAAATAGTATCAAAATTTAATTTGGTAGAATTTTTGGTATTATCTGATAGGTTTCAGGTTTTGATGAATAGTGAAAAAATAATGAATTTAAATTTACAAGTACTTTTTTATTCAAATTTATTTAAAATGTCAAATTAAATTTTTGAATAGTTTTAATGTATAATTAGATTATTTTTTATCATTTAATCCCATTTAGGTCATTGGAAACATTTTTGTAACACCACAACTTCTACGGTATGCTTTTCTTTGAATAATACAATAGCGTGTGTTGTACGCAACTTCGAGTTCTAACACACACCACAACCAATTAAACTATCTGTTATGAATAGTAATACCCACTTTTTAAAATTTTATAAATTTTATCTATCAAAATTGACTTCATTTTTTGATTTGGAATATCAAAATTACCCTAGAGTGAATTTTTTTTATTTTTCTAAAAACATTCAATTTTTGATGAATAATGAAAAACGCCGAGTTATTGGTTAAAACCGCATTTTTATTTAAAAAATTATTTATTTTATTTAAATTTATTTTAGGTAAAAATAGATATTTAATACCTATATAAGTTCAATTTAATTCGTTGGAGTTAGTTTATAATAATTTTAAACATATAAAAAAATTTAAACTTTTCACCGTTTTTTACCCACCTCCTAGGAGAATTTGGAAATTCACATAAAACATAATTTTACCGCTTCTGTGAGTGGAATTTGTAAAATTTGAGAGACACGGTTAATATCAATGAGTAAAATTTGGTTCAATAAGATAAAAATTATTTTTGGTGAATAGTAACTTTATACTTTTATTTATCACGGTTAAAAGTAAATTGGGTAATAAAGGGTAAAAATGATATTAATATTATCCTAACACATGTCCTAATTCTATTGGAAATGTGTATCTCGACCAAAAAAACCTTTGGAATAAAATATTATCATTTAGGTCCACTTGCATTAGATTAGGACATTTATTATTATTTAATTCAAAGAAGAGTTAAAAGAGTTAAAATCAACGTTTAATTACTAAAACATTTTTAATATAGGGTTATACATAAGATAAATTTGATTATAAATATTCATTCAAAACATAAAAATATTTCATATATAATTTTATATTTTATTTATAATTTTTAGACATTAAATAATGTAATTTAATTATGACACAATGGTGATGCAGTATTTACCTAATTAATGAAATATTAAAATAATAGATATTATAAATATAAAAACAAATGTAATTTGAGACTTCTTATGAATTAAACTAATTTTATAGGTTAATATGACATATTAGGATTGGTTATATAAATTATTTTCGAAGTAATAATGCTGTTATGAAATTATCAAAAACAAATAACCAATAGTGTCAAAATTGACATAAAATAGTTTTTTAAAAAATATTATATTATTAATTGATCTTATATTACTAAAAATATAAATATCATCCAAAAAACTTATGTAATTATAGTTTTATCATTAATATACCACTTTGTGGTCGCTTGAAAGTATATAGTATGTTTATTAACTATATAATATAAAAATACAAAGAGACATGGTAAATGTCAAATTTTTTAACTAAGAGTTAAATATACATGATAAGGTTAATATAGTGACCCAAACCTGTCTAAAATCTATTGGCTGTAAAAATATAGACCCATAACCACCTTAAACTTTAAATAATCTACTTTGGAGACATTAGAAACCGAATATGAATTTGTTATAAAACAATATTTCTAGCTTTTCCAAATGTGCCCCTCACCCCTCTTATAAAAGGCACTCCCCCTTCTCTCTAATTTGCACCTTAAGAGCCTTTTTTCTCGGCCAAACCCTAATCAAATATTCTCTCAACTTCCCTCACTTCCACCTAGAGGCCTTAGTTTGATCATAAATATTACCTAAGGATCCCTTTTTGATTAATTCAAAAGGAAGAACTCGATTAAGAGGTAATGTTTTCAACACCCTCTTCCAAGTTCCATTCTACTTTAACATATCCTTTATTTATTATTACCATTATAAAATAATAACTCTAGTATCTTCTATATACTGTGATGTTATTATAAATATGAAACAACCATATTCATTATTATATCCATCCTTTGAATGACATGACAATATACGTGCGTACGTACGGCTTACCGTCTCCACGTCTTGGTGTAATTGATATTCAAAAATTTTTAATTTGGATGGGTAAAATAATATTGTTTAATTCATGTAAATAATAAATATAACATGATAATGATTCTTTATATATGATATAATATAAAATTATATATTATTTTTATATCAAAATAATGATATTGTCGCTCGTGCGTACGTACGGACTACCGTCTCCACGAACGCAATGAGATTCATTCCCCATTGTATACATTCAAGAATAATTATCATTTAATGATTAAAAATAATTTTTAAGGACACGATATCATTTTGGATATGAATATTATACAAACTATCCCAAAAAAACATGTCTTATGTAACAAAACATATAAAATAAAATGAGTAAGTTAACACCTAAAATGATGACAATACAAAGATATTATTAACAAAGAAATGTTAAAAGATCATATCTGAAATCATATTAATGTATATGATTCATGTATAAATGAATAACAACTATTTCACCATTATACAAGAGTTTAACCTACCCTCAACCAAGGAAAAGTACAAGGTAAGGGTTTATTTCACAATCTCTTAATTATCTGAGGTTGTTTATACGTAATTATGTACCTAGACCTCTTTATCATCCACATCCATGTTTCTTAAATATGTATATCAAAATATTATTACTATTTTACAGTATATGGGTTAAAGTAATTTATAACCTGTTTTGACTTTTTATACAAAGTTTATAAAGGAATCTTTTCGTCATTTTCCAAACAAGGTCCTTTTTAACAATTTTGACAGAATTAAGGTAAGAATGTCTTTTTTTTAAATATGGAGGGTGTGGCTATTTTCCGCCATTATAAAATCTTTTTAGCTTAACTTAAAATCTTATAAGGATATTTTCAAATTAAATGTTTTATTTTATAATTATGTGAATTTTAAATGGTTTCAAAAGATGAGATATTTCTCTAAAATTGTTTTGATTTCATCTATGTCAACATCCTTTGATGGATTTTAAGCTTATTTCAAGTTGATTTATTATGATACTAAACTCACATATTATATTGATGGTTTTTTGATATGTTTGACTATGGATGTGTTATTTTTATACCATTCATGGTTTATGGAAAAAGTATTGACATTTTGTATGCTAGTTTTAATATAAATGTTTATGTTATGTTTAAACCTGTTCATATGAGGAATGAATTAGACTTAATAAGTGATGGGTGGAGCCCTCTATAGCTCCTCGATGCATCAGTGGGTCTCATGAGACAAGATAGTGTCTTGGCAGAAGGCCTGGACAAAATCTTATTTGAAGTCTTGGCCCAAGGCCTTGACTATATGGTTATGATAGTCTGGCATTATGAATTACATAATTATGAAAGTGGTTGTTGATATTTTAGTGATTATTTGACAATTAGAATATCCATGTGAATAAGTAAATGGAATTATTTCATTTTATCTTTTACATATTATGATGAAGTTAATGTTTAAAAGGCTTTTGTTTTAGTAATACATTTCCTTAAATGTTTATGCTTGTTTATGAAATTTTCCACCATATTGTTTTCCTTACTGGGCATTTGAGCTCACCCCTTTCTATGTTTTATTTTTCCCAGGATGTGAATAAGTATTTTATGAATGACCTGCAGGGATAGTATTAGGAGACATGAGTGTGGAGACAAGATGTGGTGGTAGATTATATTTATGATGTAATGTAAACTTCATGAATGTATCTAGTGTTTCCAAGGATACTAAACTAATCGGCCTTTCATGATTTGATTTTTTGTGATCATGCAGAGGTTATATAATAATGCACTAACTCTAGGTAACTAGGGTTGGGGTGTTACAGTTGGTATCAGAGGAAGTTTAGTACAAACCTTGGAAACTAGATTTAGATAAACTCTGAATAGAGCACATAGCCCTAAGAAAGACATTGAGGATTATAATAGAAGAATATCCTAGAATTTTGGTATTGTAGAGATTTTGTGAGTTTTACGAGAAATACATCCATGTCTAGAAACGAGGAGGTAGAGGCGGCTCTGGAACAGATGTACCTAGGGGTAAAACATGAAAACACCACTTTGTTCTAGACTCAAATGGGAACTGGTGCATGACAACGGGCCTTGCTGCACTCTTGGTTACAACACTCCCGGGGGATATGCTTAGGATAATTCTCATTTTATTTAAAATCAATTATGAAGTGTTAATGAGTATATAGTTCCTCAAAGAAAACATTTTTTTATTATTATGGATTATATCCATAAATACATCAATTTATGTTAAGTGTTTTACAAGTATGGAATTATGTATTTTGATTCATAAACTGATCATGTTTATGACATTATTTAGAAATGGTGCCTAGTAGACGGAATGGAAACCGTATCAATGCACACACTCTATGTAGATATTTCCCTCTTGCTCAAGATTATTATGTGGAGTTGGTGATGAAACTGGTGTTGATCAGCTAATCACCATACTAGGACAACTCACTCAGGTTTTGAATAATAACCTTACCCATATGGAGCACCCTGATCTGCAGCATGGAGGATCAATGATAGATCACCTCATGAGACAACAACCACCAACACTTAATCAGAGTAAAAATCCATTGATAGCTGAGCAATACATAAGTTCCCTAGAAAAAAATATTCTAGGCCTTGGGGAGTAGTGAAAGGGAAAAAGTTATCATGCCAGTTTACCGCCTCCCTAGAGATGTTGATCAATGGTGGTCATTGATTCAAAACACAAAGGAAGATGATGATGTATCAAATATGGAATGTAGGGATTTCAAAGATCTATTTTTATAAAAATACATTCCTCGTGACCATTGAGAAGATATGGAAAGGCAATTTCTAAGTCTTAGACAAAAGGAGGATGAGAATGTCGCAAAGTATGTGGCTAACTTTACAAGGATAGAAAGGTATCCTGCAGATTATATACATAACCCAAGAAATAAGATTGATCGTATATTTAATGGGTTAAAACCATTTCTCTATCGAGAATTGGTCTCTCAATTCTTCTTTTCATACGAAGATATTGTCTCATGTGCTATCAAGATAGAAAAATAATTCTCTAAGTCTTATGACTTTAAAGCAAAGCAAGAGAATAAGAGATCTTCTGATCACTATGGAAATGGAAATAAGGGGAATAATGGAAAAGTTGAATATCCATCCTGTAGTAAATGTGGGAAGAAACACCCTAGTACTTACTTGAAAGGAATTTGAGTATATTATAACTATTTTGAAAATGGCCACCAAGCTCGTGATTGTAAGGGGAAGAAAGAAGCTACTGATGTTCAATGATACAAATTTAGGGAAATCAGACATTATAAAAATGAATTTCCTAAGAGATAGGGGAACTTACCTCAGAAAATTCCAAGGGATCAAGGCCAAGATTATATTATCACTAATGCTAAGGTAGAATCTCTGAAAGATGTGGAGGCAGGTAATTTAATGGTTTCCTCAAGTTTAGAAAATGCATTATTTGATTCTGGATCATCGCATTGTTTCATATCTTCCTAGTTTGCTAAGAAAATTAGATATTTCCAATTTGATTTAACAAGGGAGTTTTCAGTCAAAACTATAAAGGGAAGTATCATGGAAGAAAAGTTTTGTGAATCATTCTCCATTAGAGCAAGAAAATGTTCTTTATCTGCGGATCTCATCTTCATACCTATGATTGAATTTGATGTAATCCTTGGTATGGATTGGATTTTAGACCATGATGCAAAAATTTATTATAAGAATAAGGATGTTACAATTTTTGATGATGATGATAAGGAACACCTTATCTTTGGAGTAGAATCATAACCAACTGATTCTTACCTAGATCCAACCCTAGTAGCTCATCTAAATTCAATTATCGGGGAGGAAGAGAATGAAATAACTATGGGTAAGGAATGGAATGTTCGAATAGAGGATGTAGCTATTGTGAAAGAATATATTGATGTGTTTCTAAAAGATTTACCTGGACATCCTCCAAAACAAGAAATTGAGTTTTCCATTGATTTAATTCGTCGATCAAGGCCCATATCGAAGACCCCTTATAGAATGTCCATTGTGGAATTAGTGTAACTAAAGAAACAACTAGAGGAATTGAGTAATAAGGGATTTATTCACCCTATTGTTTCTCCATGGGGAGCCCATGTCCTTTTTGTTAAGAAGAAAGATGGATCTATGATGTTATGTATCGACTACAGGGAAATCAATTCTATAACAATAAAGAATAAGTATCTACTACCTCGCATTGATGATTTATTTTACCAACTACATGGAGATAAATAATTTTTTAAGATTGAGCTTTGATCTGGATACCATCAGTTGTTTGTGAAGGAGGAATACATTCCGAAGACAGGATTTCGAACCAGGTACGGGCATTATGAGTTTACAGTAAAGCCGTTTGGGCTGAATAATGCACCCTCTGTTTTCATGGATTTAATGAACAGATTTTTAAGGAATATATCTATGATTTTGTGGTGGTATTTATTGATGATATCTTAGTATACTCCAAAATCTTTGAGGATCATGAAAATCACTTGCACATTATTCTGAAGACTTTTAGAAGACATGAATTATATAGGAAGCTTAGAAAGTGTGAATTATGGCTTCAGGGGATTTATTTTCTTGGCCATATTATCCCTAAGGATTTAATTTCCATTGATCATTCTAAGACCAAGGCAATCCAAGAATGGATAGCACCGACGAGTATAACTAAGGTATGCAATTTTATTGGTTTAGTAGATTATTATCGACATTTTTTCCAGAATTTTTCCCAATTGGCTAACCCATTAACAATGCTCACACATAAAGCGGTTAAATTTGTTTGGACCAAAGAGTGTGAAGAATGTTTTGAAGAACTGAATAAAATAATAGTCAATTCACCTATATTGAATCTACCATCGGGGAATGATTGGTTTGTTATTTATAGTCATGAATCAAAGAAAGTACTTGGATGTGTTCTTATGCATAATGATAGAGTTATTTTTTAGGAATCTTGACAGCTAAAAATTCATGAGCAAAACTATCCTACTCATGATCTTGAGTTAGCTGCTATAATCTTTTCTTGGAAGATTTGGATACATTATCTCTATGGTGAGAATTGTGATATTTATACTGATCTCAAGAGTTTGAAGTATATTTTATGACAAAAAAGAAATAAACATGATGAAAATGCGATGGTTTTAACTACTCAAGGATATTGATTTCACGATACACTACCACCCAGGGAAGGAAAATAAGGTGGCAGATGATTTGTGCAGAAAGGATCATGGAGTTTTGAACATGATGAGAATTGAAAGGGATCATATTTTCATAGATCTAGTGACGATGGATATGGGAATTACCATGGAAGGTGAAACATCGATACTTTTTCAAATGGTTTCCAAACCATCTTTACTAGAAAGGATAAAGAGTTCTCTGACCGATGATGAAGAGTTTTGAAAAAAAATTTAAAGCTGTGAATGGTGGGAGATTGATAGACTTTGTGTATGAAGAAGGAATTTTGAAATTTGGGAAGAGACTCTGTGTTCCTGGTATACTTGATCTTAAAAGGGAATCGTTGGATGATGCTCATAGTTCCAATTTCTCTATACATCCTAGGAGTTTCAAAATGTATAGATATTTGAAGGAACTTTTTTGGTGGGGAAACATGAAGACGGAGATTGTAGATTTTGTGTCAAGATGTATGGCTTGTCAACAAGTGAAATCTAGAAGGCAATGGCCTAGAGGAGTCATGCAGCCTCTTCCTATACTTGAGTGGAAATGGGATAACATCAATATGGACTTTGTCCTGGGACTACTAAAGACTCCTAGAAGAAGAGATGTAGTATGGGTCATTGTTGATCATCTTACCAAGTCAGCACATTTTCTTCCTATAAGGGAGGATCTACCACTTGAACAACTAGAAAGACTATATTAATGATGTTGTGAGGCTTCATGGAGTACCCATATCAATTGTTTTGGATCATGATCCCTGTTTTACATCAGGATTATGGAAGAGTCTTTAGAAGGCCTTGGATACTGAACCTCGTTTCAGCACTGCCTACCACCCCCAAATAGATGGACAATCAGAACAGAATATTCAAACCTTAGAAGACATATTGAGATCTTTCTAACTTGACTTTCAGGGTATGTGGGATCAATATTTACCTCTGGAATAATTTTCCTATAACAATATGTTCCATTCAAGTATTCGGATGGCACCATATAAAGCATTATACGGAATGAGATATCGCACACCAAACTGTTGGGATGACATTGGGTAAAGAAAACTTGTAGGCCTAGAACTTGTGGAGGAATAGAAAGAGAAGGTAAAGGTAATACATAACCACATCAAAGAAACTCAAAGAAGGAAGAAGAGCTATACTAATAACTGAAGGAAGGATTTGTAATTTCATGAAGGAGATCATGTTTTCTTGAAGGTATTTCTATGGAAGGGAGTTGTACATTTCTTAAAGAAAGGTAAATTGAGTCCTAGGTACATCGGACCTTTAAAAATTCTAGAACAAATCGGGGTTGTAGCTTACCATTTGGAAATTCTTCCAAGTATCTCCAAAGTTCACGATGTGTTCCACGTATCACTATTGAGAAAATACATCCCTGACCCAACGCATGTACTCACTTACAAGTAATTAGAACTATAACTTGATCATTATTATTGCGAAGAGCCCATCAGGATTCTTGATACCAGAGAACAGGTGCTGAGAAACCAGACAAATCATCTGGTAAAAGTTGTATGGAGAAACCGTAAGATGGAAGAGGCAATGTGGGAACCTGAGGAACTTATGATGAAGAATCACCCAAGTCTTTTCATTAATTAGTATTCTAGAAATTTTGAGGATGAAATTTTTTAAACGAGGGGAGAATGTAACACCCCAATCTTTTCTGGTATACTTCTCTTTGAATAACACAATAGAGTGTGTTGTGCGCAACTTCGAGTTCTAACACAAACCACAACCAATCAAACTAGCCGTTATGAATAGAAATACCCACTTTTTGAAATTTTATAAATTTTATCATCCAAAATTGACATCATTTTTGTATTCCGAATATCGAAATTATCCTAGGGTGAATTTTGGGTATTTTTCTGAAAACTTTCAATTTTTAATGAATAGTTAAAAACACTGAGTTATTGGTTAAAACCGAATTTTTATTTAAATAATTATTTATTTTATTTAAATTTATATTACATAAAAATAGATACGTAATACCTATATATGTTCAATGTAATTAATTTGAGTTAGTTTATCATAATTTTAGATGTATAAAAATTTTATTAAACTTTCACTGTCTTTTTATCCACCTCATAGGGGAATTTGGAAATTCACATAAAACATAATTTTATCGCTTCTGTGAGTGGAATTTTGAAAATATGGGAGAAACGTTTAATATAAAGGGGTAAAATGTTGTTAAATAAGATAAAAATAATTTTTGATGAATAGTATCTTTTTACTTTTATTTACCACGGTTAAAAGTAAATACGGTAATTAAGGGTAAAAATGATAATAATATTACCCTAAAACATCTCCTAATTCTATTTGACAACTGTATCTCGAAAAAAAACAACCTTAAGAATTAAATATTATCATTTTGGTCCACTTGGAATAGATTAGGACATTTATTATTATTTAATTCAAAGATGAGTTAAAAGAGTTTAAATAAAAGGTTAATTACTAAAAAAATATTAATATGGGGTTATACATAAGATAAATTCTATTAAAAATATTCATTAGAAAGATAAAAATCATTCCTACATAATGGTATTTTATTTATAATTTTTATACATTAAATATTTTATATTATTTTTGACACAATGGTGATGCAGTAATTACCTAATTAATGAAATATTAAAATAATTGATATTATAAATATAAACATAAACTTAATTTGAAACATTTTATGAATTAAACTAATTTTATAGGTTATTATTACATATTATGATTGGTTATATAAATATTTTTCGATGTAATAATGCTTCTATAAAAGTATCAAAAAAAAATACCCAATAGTGTCAAAATTGACATAAAAGAGTTTTGAAAACAAATATTATATTATTAATTGATATTCTATTCCTAAAAATATAAGGATTGGCCAAAAGACTTATATAATGATATGTGTATAATTAATGGACCACTTGGGGGTCTCTTGGAATTATATAGTAAGTTTATTAAATATATAACATAAAAATACAAAGAGTCAAGGTAAATGTCAAACTTTTTAACTAAGGGATAAATATAAATGATAAGCATAATATAGTAACCCAAACATTTATAAAATCTATTGGTTGAATAAATTTCAACCCATACCCACCTTAACCTTTAATTAATCCAATTTTGAGAAATTTGAAACTGAATATAAATTTATTATAAAATAATATTTCTAGCTTTTCCAAAGGTTCCCCTCACCCCTCTTATAAAAGGGAACTCACCCTTCTCTCCAATTTACACCATCAAAGCCTTTTGGATTGTCCAAACCCTGACCAAATATTCATTCAACTTCACTAACTTAGACCTAGAGGCATTAGTTTGATCATAAATCCATCTTAAGGATCCCTTTTGATTAAATCAAAAGGAAAACCCCGATTAAGAGGTAATGTTTTCACCACCCTCTTTTAAGTTCCTTTCTTCTTCAACTTCTTATTTCTTTGTTATTCCCGTTATAAAATAAGAAATACAATGTCTTCTATATACTGTGATGTTATTATAAATATATTACAACCTTATTCATTATTCTATCCATCTTTTTAATGACATGTCACCATACGTGTTTACGTACGACATACCGTCTCCACGTCGTGGTGTAATTGTTATTCAATAAATTATTATTTCGACGGGTATAATAATGATGAGTAATTCATGTAAATAATAAATAAAACATGACAATAATTCATTATATATGATATACCATCCAATTATCAATTATTTTAATATCAAAATTATGATATTGTCTCTCGTGCATACGTACGGACTACCGTCCCCACGAACGTGATGAGATTCATTCTCCATCATATCCATTCAAGACTAATTGTCATTTAATGATTAAAAATAATGTTTAAGGACTTGATATCATTATGTATATGAATAAAATACATCCTATACAAAACAAACATGGCTTATTTAACAAAACATATAAAAGAAAACGAGTAAGTTAACACCTGAACCGACGATAATACTAAGATATTATTAACAAAGCATTGTTAAAAGATCATATATGATATCATATTAATGTATATGATTCTTTTATAAATTAATAACTATTATTTCACCATTATACATGAGTTTAACCTACCCTCACCCAAGGAAAAGTACAAGGTAAGGGTTTATTTCACAATCTCTTAATTATCCGAGGTTGTTTATACGTAATTATCTACTTGGACCTCTTTATCATCCACATCCATGTTTCTTAAAAATGTATTCCAAAACATTTTTAATATTTAACAGAATATGGGATATAGTAATTTATACCCTTTTTGAATTTTTATATTATGTTTACAAAGGAATATTTACATCGTTTTCCAAACAACGTCCTTTTTAACCCTTTCGACAGAATTAAGGTAAGAATGTCCTTTTTAACTTATACGGCCAGTGCGGCTATTTTCCACTGTTATAAAATCTTCTAAGCTTCCCTTACAAGCTTATAAAGATTTTTTCAAAGTAAATGTTTTATTTTATAATTATGTTACTTTTAAATGATTTCAAAAAAAGAGATATTTCTCTCAAATACTTTTGATTTCATTTATGTCAACATCCTTTGATGGATTTTAAGCTTATTTGAAGTTTATTTATTATGATGCAAAACATTCATATTTTATTGTAAGTTTTGTGATATTTTTGACTGTGGATGTGTTATTTTTATACCATTCATGGTTTATAGATAAATTATTGATGTTTCATACGATAGTTTTAATACAAATGTTTATGTTATGTTTAAACCTTTTTATATGAGGAATGAATTGGACATTATAAGTGATGGGTGGAGCCCGCTATAGCTCCTCGATGCATCGATATGTCTCATTAGACAAAATAGTGTCTTGGAACAAGGCCCATATAAAATCTTATTTGTAGTCTTGGCACAAGGCCTTGCCTATGTGGTTATGATAGTCTTGAATTATGCATTCCATCATTATGGAAGTGGTTATTGATATTGCATGTGATTATTAGACTAGTAGAATATCCATGTTAATAAGTAAATGGAATTATTTCCTTTTATCTTTTCCATATTATGATAAAGATAAATTCTAAAATGATTTAGTTTTAGTTATACATTTCCTTAAATTTTTATGCCTATTTATGAAAGTTTCCACTATATTGTTATCATTACTGGGCACTTGAGCTCACCCCTTTCTAGTTTTTATTTTTCCCAGGACGTGAAGAAGTATTTTATGAATGACCTACAGTGATATTATAATGGGATATGAGCTTGGAGCCAAGATGTTGTTATAGTTTTCACTTTATGATGTAATGTAAACTTTTTGAATGTATCTAGTATTTCCAAGGCTACTAAACTAATCGGTCTTTCGAGATTTGATCTTTTGTAATCATGAAAATGTTATGTAACAATGCACCAACTCTGGGTAACTGGGGTCAGGGTTTTACAATTTTCATATTGAAATTATTTTTAAGAACATTGAGAACTTCTGGACACTTTTACTTTAAAACTCATTTTCTCATTCGGTCAATGAGAATAATTGTTAATTAATTTAATAATTTATTATGTTTTTAATTTGTAAAATGGATTAAATATTTGGAATTATAATGTCATAATTTAGTAAATATGATCATTTTGTTTTTTTAAGTATTAATTGTAACTCTAGTAATATTTTTTTATTACCACCATTATGGGTAAATCGTGTAATTTAATGTAAAAATAATATTTTAAATATTATAAAATTACCCTACAAATTTTCCTAATTTCATTAGATGAGTTTTTTATACTAAAATAATCATTGGGATGAAATTATAATATTTCTAATCCACTTGGATGAGAGTGTTACATTTATAATATTTTATTCAATGAAAAATCAATCCTATCACACTTTTATTTTTAATATGTGAAATGTTTTTAACATGGGGTTATATAGGGGATCTATTACACTGTGAATAATTTTTTAAATGATAAAATTTGTATATTTATCCTTATTTTTTATATGTTTTTTATGAAATAGTTAAATTTATTGTATGCACACTAATGATGAAATAAATTTTTTAATTAAAATAAATATCAAATAATTGAAATTGAAAATAATAAAATAAATATAATTTGTGATGATAAATTTTATATAATGTTTTTTATGAATTTGATATGTTATTGATGTATTAGAAGTATGTTTTCAAATTTAAATTCATTTTTATGATATTTTTTATGAATACAAGTAATGAATAGTGTTGAAATTGACATTATTGATATTTTAAAATAAATAATGTTTTATTAAATGATATAAAATTTTTAAAAATAATAATTTAAGAGAAATTATTTTCATATGTATTAAAATTTCATCAATGACTAATTTAATTGTTTTTTATTTTATAGTAATTATATAAACCCTCAAAGTGTAAATTACTTGATATCAGGGTAAGATTTAATAGTGTTAAATAAGAATTAAAACAAAAAGTTAAGAATTAAAAAAATAATAAAAACATGGATAATTTCTTTGGGATGATTTTATTTTGATCCATAATCAAAATATATTCGAAATAAATAATTTTGGACCCATTTGAAAAATAAAAGTAATTTATATTAATTTAATATTTTGTAAAATCTAACGATTGTCCTCCCCTATCCTTTAAAAGGAAATACATTCGTATCTATTCATCACAAGAAAAACCTATTTGGTTTAGATAATAACTATCCAAAAAAATCCTATAATATATCCCCTAAATTATATATATCTTATTTTTGACATAACACCCTCTTTATTGGTGTTAGGTTTTCAATCAAAGGAGGTCATCCGAATGAGAAGTATCATTTTTAATTAGGTGCTTCTATTTTATTTCTTATTCCACATACATAAATTATTAATCAAATATTATTAAAAAATAATCCAATATTTTAAATATATGTAGATTTTATTATGTTAATATAATCACATAAAGAGAACTCCATTTTTATTAAATTGGAATATAATTATTGTTTGTGAGTACGATGAACTACTGCCACCCTAACATATATAATTTTATTTCCATCACCATCTCTAAATACTGCAAACAATGATAAAATTGATGTTTATAAATTAAATTCATGACATATTTATCAATAAGAAAATATATTATATCATTTAAATTCTTACCTTTCCATGTACTTATAAATGATAACATCATTCGTGCATATGCGTCAACTATCTTGTCCATGAATCGATGCGATTAATTTTACAGCAACACATCACAAGAATGATATATATAAGTATATTTAAATTTTTAATATTATATAAATGATGTTATTATCATTCTATAAAGTTAAAATAATAATTTCTTTCATTCCATAAGGTTGTTGAAAAATGGAAATGTTATTTAAGCATACTTAGGGCTTACCATCACTGTGATTGTAACGTATATCATTTTTCATAACCATATTTAATAGATAGATTTAAATGTATAAATTATCAATAAAATTGATTGCCATGTGATGAATATTTTTCTCTATATAATAGACTAATGATAACTTTTCTACAGACAATATACCAAATTCATGTTGGACTCATGTACCAAATATCAACAAAACATACATCAGGAACATAATTAATTATGTAATTGTTATAATATAGAAATAAGTGATATAAAAATAAATAATAAATTTTCTAAATTTTCTAATCAAATTTAATAATTGATCTATTTTTTTATTCTGTAATATAAATATTGTACGTGATGAGTCAAACTCAATGTAAGGGACTTCATCTCAATCTTCTTTAAAAGAGGAATGTCTTGATGTTATAAATATTCCTTCTTTTATTAGGTGTATATACAACCCCATTGATGTATAATATCATGAATTTGTTTATTGTTATGATATTTAATATTTTTTAAATATTTTTCTATCATGGGGATTATGAATTAAATGTTCAATATTTTAGGATACACATTGAATGTTTAATGATTAAATTATCAAATAATTTTCTCTATTCTAATAATCTAGATACTATTTTCAATATTGATTTATATTAATATAAAAGGATTATTAATTTTAGGTCCATTTTTAATTTCATTCAATTTTTTTAAAGGATAATTTTTATATATTTTATACATAATATTTAGAAAAATTAAAAAATAAATGTTATATTATTAACATACATAGTGAAAATGAATTTTCCATCACCAGGTCTATTATTTAATTTACATATTCCATTTATTGATTAACAAATTTCATAAAATAAGATACTTCAATTAGATTTTGGGTATTTTTTTTATTGATAATATATTTTTAAATGAAAAGGTTATTTTTATACAAAAGTGATTTCATATAGTATTAAAATAGTTTTTCAATGTTTTTAATAAAGAAAGAGTTTATTCACTAAATAGTAATTGAGAATTAAATTAAATGGGTGGTCCCAATATAGCATATATGAATGTTTGATCCTTTTTATAGCTCACATGTGAGTCTGATACATCTTGTACAAAGGGATGAGCCCCATTATCGCTTATGGGTGATCTTAATATATCTTATATGATGTGATGCAGCACATTATAGCTCACATGTGGGACTGATATTGCTTATATGAAGGGTGATCCCCATTATAGATCTCCAATTAATTGGATAATAATAATATTGTTAATTGGATATATGGTTATTAAAATTAAATAGGTTTTGAAATGGACTTATTAATATGATGATCTAAGTCACCGTAAGTAGTTTTAATTATAAACCAACAGTTTTAATGATTTTTTTGAGAAAAATATATGTTTTTTTCATGTAAAGATGTTTTTTTCTCTCAAAAAACATTAAATGAGATTTTTAAGTTCTTTATTGGACTAATATTTTTCTTTAATTTTATGTCCCTTACAGAGCTTTTTATACTCATCCCAAACTATAAAATGTTTTCATATGTTACATGGATGGGTAAGAGAATGAAGGAAGTCATGTTGTATGTTATAAAGATTTATCATAAAAAGGAATAAATGTTTTATTTTAAAAAAAATATTTTGGGAAAAGTTGATAATATTCAAGTAGTATTAAATTTTCATGATTATGTAATGTTATATATAAATAATTAACTAATTATCTAAAACACAAAATGAAAATATCCTAGAATGTGAATTCTTTTTGAAATACAATGGAATATAAAAATGTCTGAGGCCAGGACCTTACACACCATGCTTCTGATTTCATGGGTAATAATGAACCCTTTTATATTTAGTGTTTCAAATTTAAGTACATGGGGAACTATATAGATGAATTCACAAAGAGTTAAGTGAATATACCAAAGAATAAGCAAAGGGACCAAGTTCAGAGTTTTCATATTAATACAAATGAGGTGAAATGATTGAAGTTATTATGTATTTAGATTGCATAATTATATTGTAATAGTATTTTATCAAATTCAAAAATCATAAAACTTATAAGGATTATAATATAGTAGTTTTTTGATAATTATAAAAAGGAAAATGTTTAATAGTACTAACGCCCATGAAAATTGATACATTAGAAAGTATATATTTTTATAAAACACATGATTGATGGATGATAATCGTTAATAAGTTGAAAATGAAGAGATATTAATGATAAATAGATATTTATAGTATATTATAAATGAAATTAAAATTGTTTATAAATTTAAGTTATCATTGTGGGTGTTTACTAAATGTATGGATTAATGTAATATATTCGAAAACCTAAGATTTTATTTTTATAATAATTCATTTGTTTCCTTATGATTTTATATTGATCAAGGTATTTACATATTTGGTATATGGCATTAAGATATAATTTTTTAGGAATATAATGTTTTGTTTATTTTTTATAATTAGTTACACCCCTTATTTATTTTTATCATTAATTTTTGGGATACATATTTTGGGAAGGTATTTAGGTTAATGAATTACGAAATAGATTAAGTTTAAATTTATGTGTTATTGGATAACTCATTCTAACTATATTGTATTTGGAAAAACTCGGTGGAAAGACTTGTCAATATTTTATGGATCTTTTGACCTGTTAAAAGTTAATATGAGAGTTTTAAGAATAACCAAATCTACTTTAATACTCATTGTTTATTAAAAAAATTGAATTTTTTTAAGAATTTATTAAATAATGATATTATAATTATAAATTATATATATTTCTCTAGGTTCATAGTCTACATGGTAAAATAATTCTCCTAATATAGTAGAAGGATCTTGAAACAAAAATACTATTCTAAAAACTTCATATCAGATGGACTGATGGTCTTTTCACTCGTCAAATATTAATGAATTGATGGTCATAAAATTCTCAAGATCAATCACTTTCTTGTGAAAAAATGACCAATATAACTATCCATAATTATTTATGTTTTTATTCGGTGTCCATATCATTACATACCGCCAATGTTTTCCTACTTCAAGAACTATAATTTTTTTATTAATGATTACCTTCATACATTCCATTCTCTTTTATCAATATAAATTTTTATAAACTCTTGTTACGATGTGCATTTCCAACCAAAGTATTTATAAATATCAAACCACTGATTAATAAAATCATGATTAAATTATGAGGTCACAATTTATTTAAGAGGGGTATAATGTATCACTTTGAGATTATAAAATAGGGACATTAAGTTCAATAGTTTATATGAAAGTAAAAAAAATTCTAATAAGAGGATGTAACACCATTATACTTTATGGTATATTTTTTAAAAATTCAATCTCTTCGATAGATTGCGATGTGTGCAACACCAAATTTAAATGAAATGTGATACCCGATTGTAAAATTATAATTTAAGTATAAACTTTATAACATAGCCATTAAATTGGTGTGTAAGAATAGGAATAACTAAATTCTTAAAATTATATGGATTAAAATGTATAAAAAAAATTAAAAGGTTATCAATTAATATATATATATATTAAATATATATAATCATTTGATACGAAATGAAATGTTTTCTAAAAAATGCTATTTCTCTAAAATATGGTTTCATCGTGCCTTATACATATTTTAAAATTAATTTTTAACACTTTTATAAAATTTCGTTGTAAAAAGTAACTCTTTTTTATATATTAATTTCAAAATTATCTTTGGGTAAATATTTGGGTTTTTTGGAAAAAGATTCATTTTTCGTTGAATATTAAAATATGCTGATTTTTATTCAAAAGTACATTTTAATTTAATGAATTTATAAGCCCCATTTTATATTAATGTAGTTTTAAAAGTAAAATTTGTAAAATTATATATTTATTAATCCAAATTAGGTCATTTTAATCAATTTCATATTGAATTTTGATTTTAAAACATTCTACACTTATATAAATTTTCTCTTTGGAAAATTTAATTCTCCTCACATATGTGGGTCTAATTTTAAATTAAATATTTCCATTTATATGAGTAAGATTTAATAAAATGGATTCAATATTTTAAATAAGTATAATTAACATTATCTTATAAGTTCAACCTAAGTTTTTCTCTTAATAAATAATACAAAAGTAAAAAAATTAATTACCATAGTCGAGGTAAAAATGGGTTTACTTGGGGATTAAACTAAAACTATAATGGTTAAAATGGCCTAAAAATTTATAAAATTTATATATACTAGCCATATTTTGACTCTTGCCCCTATATTGTTGATTTTTATTTGTCTTCGAGGCACTCCTCTATGAAAGTGACATATATAACAACTTAATTGAGTAATAAAAATGTTAGTTTATACAGTGTTAGACTTTATAATTGGTAGAATAAATAATTAGTAAATTAACCCTTTATCATCACAAAAAAAATATTACTTATAAAGGGGTATCCTTTATCAGTTCTAGAAGAAAACACTGATAAATGAGGGCCTTTATCAGAGTTTTTTTAGCAAAGATAAAGCTCTTCTTTATTAGTTCTTTTTGGTTTGCACTAACAAGGGGGTCTTTATTAGTTATAATAAAAAATCATTAATAAAGGGAGAGGGAGGTTCATTAATATCCCTAAAAAGATATTTTAATATCGGCCTTTATCAACCCCAATTAAAAATCCCTAATAAAAGGGGTCATTTATCAACACTTTTACTTTAGCGATGATAAAATGTACCCCTTATAAGCACTTTTTCAATATAATTTACAAAAGATACATTTCTTAATATAGAATATCTTTTTTGAAATTATATATTAATATAGAAATATATTTATAATTATTTTAAAGTTGGGGCCGAAGCCTCATTTTATTATTAAAGCAAAGCAATGACCTCTTTTTAACTGGGTAGAGGGAGACCCATTACATAGCCCGAAGGCCCAGTGGGCATGTAGCCCATTATATAGCTCGTAGGCCAAAATATTTTTGCCTAAGGCCCATTCTGTGAATAGTAACGTGGCTGTTACAGTACCCGCCGCTGCTACAGCACCCTGCCTGCCGCTACAGTACATGCCGATCAACAGTACCACCACTACTACGGTACTGCTGCAGTAACCTGCGCCCCATGGGTTTTGAACACCTATTTTTCATGTAGTATTACGGGGTGCTTACCACTAAGCCAAACCCCAACTACTTTATAATTATTTAAATATAAAATATTTTAGTAAATATGATTTATAGAATACTATATATGCATTATGCTTAATATATAAGATATTTTTTTGAAAAATGGATTATAATATATTTCAAAATAATATTAATTAATAATATTATAATTATTATAAATTAATAAGAGTTTAATAATAATAGGATGACAAAAAATTAAGTAAGTGAATGAAAAATCTAAGATATCTTGAAAAACTAACTTGTTCTTCAAACAGTAATAAAATTTGATCTATGTGTCCTTTTGAGATCTACCATGTATCAAATCAATGATTTAAAATATTAATACATCATTGAAATTAGGGGGAACCTTGATCATTATTTTTTAGGGTAAACATTTTCAATAAGGACTCCAAAATAGATTTTTCAGTTGGGATTCCCTAATTTTTTTAATATTCTTTGGTATTTCTGTTTCATTGAAGAGATTGTTCTTGTCATTTTATAGTGAAGAGAGATATTTTATCCATTTTCTACATTCATATAGATATTATTATATTGAAATTTTATTATTATTTATATTGTAATATTATTTATAATTACATATTTGCATATTTTCTTATATTTACTTATAATTAATCATTTGTATAAATTTAAATTTAATGATATTTAAATAAAAAATTTATTTTCAAATATATAACCGAAATTGAAATAAATATTTATTATTCATTTTATTTAAAATAATAAATTATCCATTTTATTTATATTATAAAAGTATATTAATATATATATATATAAACCTATAGAATAAATTTTTATATATAATCTTGTGTGTATTAATAAAAAATTATATACTTATATGTATATTCGAATATATGAAAATAAATACGTATATATGTAAATATTTGTACATGTATGCGAGAAATATAAATTTATACTTGTGTGTGTGTGTCAATATTATGTATATACTTCATATATAAACGTATTTGTATAAATAAATAATTAACATTATCATTAAAAATATTATATAAATGTATTTTACAGAAAATATTTATAAATACACTATAAAAAATTTATATCTAAATATAAAATTAAATGTGAATATTTATAAATATATATACATATGAAAGTAAATATTCATAGAAATTTATATTGAATGTATAAAATATATATCTTAATATACAATATATATACATAGTCTAAAAAGAAATTTGAAAAAATTTATAACCATTTTTTATATTATAGAAATATAGGAATATATATATATTTTTTACTGATATATATATAATGTTTATATATACATATGTGAGTGTATTAATAAAGGGATATATATGTATATTATTATATATGTAAATTAATAACTACATAAATTAATATTAATATATATTATATTTAAATAAATATAAGTTTGTATATATCACACACAAAAAATCATATTTATTATAAATGTATTTAAACATAATTATATAAATATATGAATAAAAAATTATAAGTTAAAATATATATAATTAAACAAAAATATCAAAAAAATAGAGATTAAAACATCTTTGGGTAGTGGTAAAGGCATTCTAGTTTCAAAATAGAGGAAGAAGTATCAAATTTAAGCACATGCGGGGGTAATCAAGAGCATTGAAATTTGAAAAGCATTGAAAAAGGTTCATTTATAGCATTGAAAAAGGGAGTGGGGGTGGAGATTAGGTTACTTGAGGATGGGGGTCGCATTATTTGAAAACATTTATTAATATGGGGGAATGGATAAAAGGGGAGAACCCAAAATATACTATTTCCCCCTTTATTGGGGCTTTAAAAAACTGCTGACTATAATAAACATGATCATTTCTTAGGTATGTTATCCTTTTTCTGGTTGTTTCTGAGAAAAAGATGATTTTTGGGAAATTTTTGAAGTACACGACGTGTACTTTCTGAGTACATGCCGTGTACTTTCTGTGTACATGCCGTTTACTTTCTAAGTACACGTCGTGTACTTGGTTACCACAGGTAGCCGTGTTCTGGCCATGTAACATCCATACACACAGCCGTGTGTGGTGACCTAGATACTGCCTAAAGCGGAGTGCAGAAGGGGAAAGTTCACACTGTGTACTTCAAAAGTACACACTGTGTATTTTCTTTTTTTTCATTTAAGGTACTGGGGTTACGTCTAATCTCAAGAAAGGCCTTTCCTCAACCTAGTTTGACTGAGAGCACTCATGCGGCCACGATCATCCTCTGAGCCCCCGAGCGAGCATCTGATCTCCGATTAAACCATCTTCAATTACGTTGGGATCGCCTCGATAAGGTCTTCCTTCTTCTTGAGCTTCATTTCATGATATATTCTCCTTCTCATGTTATCCTCCATTTAATGTTTTAGACTTTTTTGTAGATCTATGGTGTTCATGGGTGATTCAAGGCTTGAGGTTCATGTATAGAGATCTACCAATACTGAGGTAGGTGGTTTGTGCCTTTCCATTGAAAGTCTTAGAGTAATATGTTAAATTGTGTAGAATACCCTAGAATGGGGTATTGTGAGTTTACCGTTTTAACCCTGTTAACTACCTGTAATGATTTTATGGTTGAGTAGAGGTTAATTGAATGTGAATAGGGTTCAATGCTTTTCTTTGGAAGTGAGTTCCCATACATGTTTTGATTATGGCCATTTGGCCCTATTTATCATGTTAGGCTTCCTTGATGTTTTTCCATGCCTAGATCTGTAGGATGGAGTGAATATTTAATCTGACATGATTGATATGATGTAGACTAATTAGCCAAGTGGTTCCTAAGGTTTACATTGGCTGTATTGCATTGCTATGCTCGTTTGACTTACTGAGGGAATTGAGAACCTGGTGTAGTAAATTATAAGGGGAATTGACCATGTAAGCTTCCTCAGAGATTCGTTAACCACTTTTGACTATAAGGGGAAGTGACTGTGTGAGCTTCCGCAAAGATTCTTTATCACTTTGACTATAAGGGAAATTGACAGAGAGTGCTTCCTCCAAGAGTCGCCATTATATCATTGTAATTTGAACTATAGGGGTAGACTGTGTGTCCTTCCCATAGTCTTGCTTGTGTTTCTTGGTAGGACTAGAGGGGATAGGCTGTGAGTACATTCCTTAGGGTTTTCTATTTGTTTCTTCCTACTTTATTAGCTATTTACTTGTTATATGAAACTAAATGCTTTGAAACTGTAGAATTGGTTACTGCTGTGTACTTCCTTGTTTACTGAATTCTTTTGATTTTTTTACCTGCCATAAATACATAGATTGTTAGGCACAGATCATGTGGTGGTTCTCTTCTGGGATTTAGTCGTATATCTTGTTGGGGACATGCTTTCGGGCCTGAACAGATTATATTTCTATAGGTATAGATTATGGAATGTGCTCTTATACTTCAGGTACTTGAGTGTTGTAGAGCTGGATAGCATGGGATGAAAATGAGGCTTGTGATGCTGAGGAGTTGTCATCTATATATCTTTTACACTTTGGTTTAATATTTTCTGTATTCTAGTATAGTGATTTGTTTGGATGCTTTCTTAGACATATGTATCATGCATCATTCATATATATGTGTGTGCTCTAGTTTATTAATTCTTGTCTTCCGTTGTTTCCTTTTGTATTGATTATTACTGCTTCCACTATTGTATATCTGTTTTAAATCAGCTTTGATACTCTTCAAAGGAGGGTATAGTTTCTCCACTATCACACCCAAGGCCCTTACTACTAGTTGGCAGCCTCTAGCGTTCAGGGAAATATGCTTGAGTCCATGTGACTAACCGGGAACGGAGTGCCTCTGGGTGGCTTCCAGAACTAGAACGTTAAAAAGTGGTATCAGAGGAATTATTTTCATTATGACTGACTATTTAGAGCCTATAGTCAGGGGATAGGATGGAAATAGGTACTTAGTAATATGATATACCCGAGAGTAGCTAACCCGTGTACATGGAAAATCCAATTTACCTTGTTTTTTGCAATTTCTGGTTGTTCAATTTTACAGTTTTTTGATTTCACCACTAGGTGACTCACATGTTTTGTGTTGTTACTATTTATATTATTGATTATCTCTTTTTCTTGTAACCCAAGGATATGAGGGTATTCTATCTCATGCATCATATAGGCACTTTCAAGGAATTACATGTCTTTCATTATTACCAAGCGATTTATGGTACATTAGCAATTGCATGCTATTGTGATAGCTGTTGTGCTAGATATGCATGCTGTTGTGATAGTTGGCATGATAAAATACTTATTTTTTATTGGGTTTTGATTGTGTAAGTTTTTTTTAAATGAACACAAAACGTTTGTTATTGAGGTGTTATAGGCCCTCATAAATCAGAATTGGGTGGATCATTGCATTATGTTCTTGTATATAACATGTAACAGATGTCAGGCTTTGATTCATGTGGAGTATGAGCCCTCACAGATTGGAATTTGGCACTCGAGTGTTCTTTTTAGTGTTTTTCTGGGATCTAGAGCATTTTCTGAGGATTACTATCCGGAAAAACCTAGAATACATGCCATGTAGTTTTGAATACATGCCATGTGTTCTTGTATTCAGGGAGATACTATTTTTCTAAACTACACACCATGTACTTTTTGTACACACTGTGTAGTCTCTATCTGTGTCACTGGCTGTGTGGAAGAGACATGGGGTTGGGAAATCCTTTGGTACACATCATGTCCATCTGGAACACGCCGTGTAATGTGAGCCATGTGTCTGGCCATGTCACTAATAACATGGGTCGATGAAGCTCGTCTAGTACACAATGTGCTGGGCACAAAAATGTTGTCTAGTCTTCTTTAAGGAGAACTATGTAGCATAGGCATATAGAAGGACTCAGGCAGGGGAAGATGATTCAAGTACACCCCTTGTGTTCGAACAACACACCGTGTATGGGGTGTTACACGACCAGTTTTGGTAGGAGTACACACCCATGGGAAAGGCTTAAGGGAACAAGTCGGGTAGACATTACACACGATGTGTAGTCATGTTTTAGCCACTCAAATTCCTTCCTCATATTGTTACCTTATTACTCTTCTAGGTTTCAGTCCCTGTTAATCTTGATCAAAGGTGTGCTCTTGACCTTTCAGATTCATGTAACCGAGACGTCCACTGGTTGTACACTAGTTACATGGCATTTATCAGACACCGGATATGGAATATCATGGATTGCTAAAATATCCTTCAGTTGTTCCAGTCTTGGCACACCTAGTTATACCTGACATAAGTGCCGATGTACAGTTTAGGGAGGGATTTTGAGGATGATTCAGATCTTCTAGGGAGTGCTTCCTCCTACCCCGTCGATGGAATAATTGATGTGTGACTTTCACCAGTAGCATCATCCCACTTTCTCAGGGGATGGAGGACCCCAGGAAGAATTTCATTGCTAGAATCCACATTGACGATATTCAAGCATCTAGAGACGCCTCTAGAGAGTAGGGTCAAATATACTACCTACATGCTTCGATACTCCTCCAAGAGGTGGTGGGAAGTGATATCACTAGCGGGAAGCCATCAGAATATGGCTTGGGATGAGTTTCAGTGAATCTTCTATGACTACTTATATCTAGAGAAATTGATGGCCAATCAATCCTGGGATTTCATTAGTCTAGAGAATTATACTCTTTCTTTTATCGATTACTCTTCTCACATCACCAAGTTTCAGCGCTTTACACCCTTTATATGGGGAGATGATTTGTTCCTTGCATAGAGTTTTAAGGATGGTCTCAGACATGATATCTGATCTCAGGTGAACATCTTCATGTTGACATCTATATCTTCTATAGTCAACGTGGTGTGGATCACCAAGAACAATATGAAGGATTCTGGAGTTGTGATCTAGGGAAGTTCGGCACCCATAGTTAGTACTCCACCAACTAATAGCAGGAAGCACCATAGGAAGAGTACACGAGGAGATCATTTTAGGTGGAATGCATCTTCTGGTAGATAGGTGGTGTAGTACCAGTGCGGGAAAATTGTGCATACAAGGCCACATTTCCTGAGGGACCAAGTGTAGTGCCAATTTTGTGGCAAGATAGGTCATCTTCAATGCTTCTGTCAGATCTTCTCACCAATAGATGGTGACAGGGGTCCTTTGATGACACCTTATTCAGGATCAGTACCACTAGTTACTCATCATTCAAGGAACTGAATTTCTTCCAGCCGTTCGGGAAAAGGTGGAGTTCATGGACATGGTAGTCATTCATTAGCCTATCAACGCCAGAAGGGTGGATCAGCTCAGAGTGGTCAGGTAGTGTCATAGGGTCGCAGTGTAGGTTAGACTTTTGGGTTAGTGTAGACCCATCAGGAGAAGGATCTCGGACATTCTATAGTTCTACATACAATCATAGTTGCCATAGTTTTAGCTTTTGTGCTTTTCAATATAGAGGTTTCCCAATGCATTATATCTGTTTCTATTGTAGAGAGCCTTGGGCTCTGAAACTTTTCTTCTGCTGATATCATGAAGCTAGACACTCTATTGGGGACTAAAACATCTATTGTGCATTAATTTAAGGAGTTCCCTATAGAGGTTTGTGGGTGCCACTTATTATGGGACCTCTATGTATTTGTGATGACAGGATATGACGTCATTATTGGGATGGAATGGTTAGTTCCTTTATAGGATGTTGTCGATTGTGATCATCATAGGGTTAGTTTCACAACAATTGGGGTGGATCATTTCTTCATAATGGAGAATGGGATGTCCAAGTGAGTAGATAAGGACCCGATCATTATGGGTTGGGAGGAGTTACAACCCAGATTGCTAGACTATATCTGAATGAACAGGGGACTTCACTGATAGGCATTCCTTTAGTGGTGGTTCGTTTCAGGTACATCTTTCCAGAGGACTTTTTAGGTTGGACTCTGGAGCGTGATGTGAAATTTTCCATCAATCTAGTTCCAAGATCGGCACCGGTGTCCATTCGTCCTTATAGGATAGATACACCATAGTTACAGCAGCTCAAGAAGAAGTTTGAGGATTTGAAGGAAAAGGGTTTTATCTGACCTAGTACTTCTCCATGTGGTTCACTTGCTCTTTATGAAAAGAAGGATTACTATACCTTCAGTCATAGTGTGGATTATCTTATGCTGAACCAATTTACAGTCAAGAACCGATATCCCTCGATGAGGATTGATGACATCTTTGATCAGCTTTGAGGAGCCCGAGTGTACTTAATGATTGAATTGAGACACGGTTACCATCATTTGCACGTTGTACCATCAGATATAACTCTTATGACCTTTCAGAGCTGGTATGGTGTATATGAGTATTTTTTAACGTTGTTCGGTCTCACGAACACGCCTGCAGTCTTCATGGAACTGATGAACCGAGTGTTCCATCTGTACTTGGATTCTTTTGTGGTAGTCTTCCTGAACGATATCATGGTGTACTGTCACTCTAAACACGACCATTCTACTCATCTTGATATTGTTTTGAGTCACTGAGAGAGAATTAATTATATGCTATGCTCTTAAAATGCCAATTTTGGATGGACCAGATTCACTTATTGGGTTATGATATCTAAGAGACAGGAGTATCAATAGACCTAGAGAAAGTGGGAGAATTAGTTTCCTATAATCCACCAAAGAAATTATTTGAGTTGCGTAGTTTTATAGGGCTTTCTAGATATTATATATGTTTCACACAAGACTTTTCAGGCTTAGCAATGCCACTGACGAGCCTGAATAATAATGGTGCAATGTTCTTGTGGTCAGATTCTTATGAGTCTACCATTCAAGTGTTGAAAGGGAGGTTGAATTAATCACTGATGCTCGTATTTCCATATATGGGCAAGAGATATACTATGTACGGTGATTCTTCAGGTATCGGTTTGGGAGCTATGCTTATGTAGTTGGAAGGGGTCATTGCATAATGGTCTCGGCAGTTGAGGCCACATGAGAGTAACTACTCGACACATGATCTCAAGTTGGATGTTGTTCTTCATGAATTACACTGTTTGAGACATTACCTTCGGGGAGAGAATTTTTTAGTTTTCACCAACCATAAATGTCTCATGTAAATCTTCACTTAGCATGATCTGAATTTGAGAAAACGATGGTGGGTTGAGTTCCTTCAGTCTTTTAACTTTGAGAATTCCTATACACCTGAGAATGACAATGTTGTGGCTGATGCGTTGAGTAGGAGGACTTAGATACAGGCAGTTCAGGAGGCCAGAAGTTTGTGGATGCTTATGCCTCTGTTCTCTGAGACGCATTTGGAGGTTCATAATAGATAGGGAAAGACTTTTCATTATTTTTGTATTTGTATCATCTACCCTTTTTGATCAAGTGCGAATGAGGTAACTATCAGATTCTGAAGGCCAAGCCATATGGGAAAGTGTGTCAGGAGAGGACCATATTCCTAGATAGACCATTGGTGAGGATTAGATCTTGTGTTTCCAGGGGTGGGTATGGGTGCCAGAAGATATTCACGAGGAGATGATGTGTGACATTCATTCCTCAGTCTGGGTAGTTCATCCTGGTGTCAACAAGATGTATCATGATCTACACCATCAGTATTGGTGGCCAGGTGTGAAATGAGATGTTACTGGTTTTGTCATGAAGTGTCCCTCCTGTCAGCAGGTGTAGGTGGAGTATCAATGACCAGGAAGGCTTTTGTAGTACTTACTCAATCCTAAGTGGAAGTGGAATTTTTCCTTGATGGACTGTTTGATAGGGTTTTCGAGGTTTCCTCGAGGGAATGATGATGTAGGGGTTGTCATTGATATACTGAAGAAGGTTGATAACTTTTTGCTGATCAAGAAGACCTTCAGTGTTGATGAGTCAGGATGATTGTACATTCGGAATATTGTTCCCTTGCATGGAGTTCCAAAATCCATTTTTTCAGACAGAGATGCAAGTTTTTTCTCGGGTCATGTAGGGGATTTAAGAGGCTTTTGGTACGTAGGTACTTTTGAGTATATCTTACCACCCCAAGACAAATGACCAGTCTGAGTGTACAATTTAGGTGCATGGGGATGCCCTTTGAGCATGCATCCTGTATTTTGGGGGTACTTGGGAGAAGCACATACCTCCTGTTGAGTTTTCCCACACTAATAGTTTTCAAGAAAATATTCAGATGGAACCTTATGAGGATTTGTACAGTAGGCTATGCCGATCACCCATAGGTTGGCTGGAGGCAGGAGAGGTAGCTATGTTGGGACCTTGTCTTATTTAGGATACCATAGAGAAGATATAGATGATTTAGAAGAGGATGGTTACCATATAGTCTCGACAGAAATCTTATGCTGATTCACAGAGATGACCTCTGGAGGTCAAGGTTGTGGGTTAGGTTTTCTAGCGTGTCCCATCGAGGTTGGGGCACATAAGGATTAGGATATAGGGTAAGATTTCACCAAGGTGCATCGGGCTATTTGAGGTGTTGGATAGAGTTGGTCCAGTTGCCTATCAGTTGTTGTTATGTTAGAGGTATTGGGCTATGCATGACGTCTTCCACATTTCATAGCTTTGACATTACTTCTCAGACCCATCTGATGTCTTCCATCCTGAGGAGGATGAGTTAGAAGTGGATGCATCTTTTGAGGAGCATCCTTTCCAGATTTTCGATCGAAGTATGAAGTTTCTTCGTGGTCGGTCACTTCCTCTAGTACGAGTGATATTGCAGTATGAGTGAGTAAAGAATGAGACTTAGGAGAGGGAGGTTGATGCACCATCTCATTGGACGGAGTTGTTTGGGGATTCTTCTTCTATGCCACCTTTCTCGGGAAATTCGAGGATGAATATCTTTAAAAGAGGAAGTTAGTAAGAACCCAGATATTCTTTTTAGGTTTTTTTCTTTTTCTTGTCATTTTGGAGAAAAATGGTTGTATCTGGAAATTTTTTAAGTTCACATCGTGTACATTCTGAGTACACACCATGTACTCGGTTACCACGGGTAGCCGTGTGCTGGCTGTGTAAAGGACACACACATGGTCATGTGTGGTGACCTTGAGACCGCCTAAAGTGGAGTTCATAAGGGGAAAGTACATACCATTTACTTCTAAATGACATTCTGTGTATTTTTTTCATTAAGCATATCAGGTTTTCATCTAATGGCCATTAAGGCCTTCTTCTCTACCTAGTTTGACAGATAGTGCACATACAACTGCAATCTACCTCCGAGCCCCCGAGTGAGAATATCATCTCCGATTCGACCACCGTCGATTACATTGGGTTCACCACCATAAGCTCTTCCTTTTTATAGGTCTTCATTTCATGATTTCTCCTCCTTCTTATGTTTCCCTCTGTTGAACTTTTTAGATTTTTTGTCCATATATGGTGTTGTTGGGAGATTTTAGGCATTAGGTGCATGTATAGAGATCTCCCAACACTGAGGTAGGTGGTTTGTTCCTTTCTTATGAAATATTCGAGTAATATGTGAAATTTTTTCCAATAACCTTGAGTGGGGTATTGCGAGTTTACCATTTTATCCCTATTAATTGTCTGCTAGGTTTTTATGGTTTATTAGAGGTTAATTGAATTGGAATATGGTTGATTGCTCAGATTTGGAAGTGATTTCTCATGTATGTTTTGTTTTTTACCGTTTGGTCCTGTTTAGTTTGTTAGGATTCCTTGTTGTTTTCCCATGCCTAGTACTATAGGATGGAGTGAATCTTTGATCAGACATTCTTGATATATGGAAGACTATTTAGCCAAGTGGTTCTTGATTATTACTTTGGACGTATTGCATTGTTATGCTCGTTTGACTTACACAGCGCAGTCAGAACCTGGTGTAGTAGAATATAATTGGAATTGAATGTGCGAGCTTCCTCATAGAGTCTTTAACCACTTTTGAAAATAATGGTAATTGAACTTCTGATATTCCTCAGAGTTTCTTTATCAGTATGACTATATGGATAATTGAATTAGAGTTATTCCTTAGAAATTATTTTTTATATCATTGCAATTCAAGCTCGAGGGGTAGTCTGTGTGTGATTCTCATAGGGTTTATTGTGTTGCAAGGTAGGACCAGAGGGGATAGGTTGTGAGTACTTCCAAGAGGGATACCTATTTGTGTTTTATTACTTGATTAGTTGTTTACTAGTTATATAAAACTGGATGCTTTGAAACTATACGATTGTTTACTACCGATTACTTCCTTGTTTACTTCCTTCTTTTGTTTTTTTACCTTCCATACATTCACTGACAGTTCGGCACATATCTTGTGGTGGTTTCCAACTGGGATTTAGTCTCACACCTTGTTTGGGCTATGCTTTTATTCCTAAATAGATTATATTGCTGCATGTATAGATAAGTTAAAGCACCCTTCTACATCATGTACTTGAGTGTGGTGGATCTGGAGAGCATGGGACCAAGCAGTGTCTTGCGATGATAAAGAGTTGTCATATGTCTTTATTTTTTACATTGGTTTAGTACTGTTTGTATTCCAACATTGTGATTTTTTGGATGCTTTCCTAGACATATATATCATGCATCAATCATATATATATATATATGTGTGTGTGTTTTATCTAGTTTATTATTACTAGTCTTCCATTTTTTTCATTGGTATGGATTATCCCTGCTTCTGCTATTGAATATATGTTTTACTTCCGCTGTGTAAATATGCCAAGGAGGGTATAATTTCCCCACAATCACACCCAAGGCCCTAACTATAAGTCGGTATCCTCTGGAATTCTGGGAAATGCAGTTGAGGTCATGTGACCAACCTGGTACGGAGCACCTCTGGGAAGCATCCGGAACCAGGACATTACACTAACAAATGTACCCTTTATTAGTGCTTTTTTAGCAATGATAAAGGTCATCTTTATGAGCTCTATTATAACTCTAATATAGGGAGGATTTTAATATTGCTTAGATTAAAAATTCTTTTATATTGATATTATATACAATAGTTATCACAATTAAATGTGTGACTTATAATAGTGAATAAAGGAAAAGACAAAATTTTATCCCCTTTCTTTTAAATTTCAATTATTTTCTCACTTGGGGACAAATGTAAGATGTGAATGAATATGTATTTTCATTTTGATCATAATGAATTTTTTTTCAAGGGTGTAAATTACATTCAATTTTTAGTAATCATATAATTACATTAAATTAATAATCAATTCCAACACAATAATTATTTAGATAACAAAAAAATATAATGAATGATCCAAAAAGTATTAAAAGTAAAATAACTTGAATGAATTATTTGGATAAATTAATTTTATAGATAAATATATCATGTTATATATTTTTTAATATAATATATTTGAAATCCAAATTTCCTTATATTTTTTAAATTTAAATTAAATGAATAATGTCAAAATTGATGTTAATGTTATTTTATAAAAAATGTTATTTTTAAATAATATAAAATTACTAAAAAAATATTTTTTCAAAAGTGATTTTTAAATTATTTAATAAATAAAATATTTTCATTTAATGGATCAATTATTATTTTATAGAGAATATATTTACACAAAAATAGTATAAACATTGTCACCTTACTTAAGGTTAAAGTAATATTTTTTCACATTACATGTACTTTTATTGAATTTATTTATCAAAAAATGTAGTTTCTTAATTTTAAAAATATTATTTCATATTTATATTTAGAGGTTCCATATTATCTAATAATTGTTATTTTATTTTAGTCTTAATGAATAAATTACTTAGGTTAAAATAATACTTACCATAGTGAATAACAAAAATGGTAAAAGATAGGAAACCTTGAAGTTATGGATTTTTTTAAACAATATTTTTTTATAGTTTTTATTAACCAAATAATCCCTAAAACCATTAACTATCAATTTCCGTGTAACCATTAGTGAGTGGGTCTTCCAATTATTGAATTATTTCGGTTGTTTACAAAAACTTCTACTCCTCTTTAATTATAAAAGGGTCTTCACTCCCCTCACTAAATCAAAAATATTAGTTAATTTAGATGGATAAAAACATGAAATACTTCATATCTAAATTCCTTATCCAAATTCTTGAGCTTATGTGCATCCCAAAACACCAACCCTAAGTTCCTTATGAAGAAATTCAAAGTATGTTTCTTCTAAGATATAGTAATTATCTTCACTAAGCCAATTCTTTTTTTCTTTCTTCTATTACAAAATTATTTTATGACTTAAAAATAAAAATATAACAAAAAATTGTATGGAACATATACTGATATGTTATTATTATGGATGAATAATATTTATCCATCTCCAATTCTATCAAATGATAAATTAAATCATCAAAACTTTTGTAATGAGGACAATTGTTTTGTGAACAAATGTAACTTGTTTTTCACCAACACTTATTATAGTTAGATAGAGTGATAGATTTAATGTATATAAAACATTTATGATTTAATTATACTAATTGATTTATAATATCACATATACCTTATTACCTTCAATTCCATTTAGAATATGATAACGTCGCTCGTGTGTTTTTCAGACTACCGCCTCACGATGTGATGTGAATCATTTTTCAGTTAAAATTTACATGAATAGTAATAAAGATAAATTTAATAAATCTGTGTTATATATATATATGAAATGATATAAATTATTCAAAAATAATATATCCTACACTTCCATACCCTCTGATCCTTTAATGTGATGATATCATCACTCGTACGTACGTTTGACCCACCATCTCCATGAACCGGTGTGATTCTTTTTCTATGTCTGATTCTCAAGAATTGTTTTAAGTATTTATAAAATGAAATAAATGTTTATTTCAACAATATAAATATTTTTATGATGTAATTATATCATATTTATAATAACTAGGTCTTTTAATAACATAACATGTATGAGAAAACAAGACAATTAACAACCAAAACAATGAAAATAATGAAATTTTTTTAACAAATAGGTCAAAAAATGTTATAATTGAATAATATATACTATGATATATATGAATATGGTATAATAATATAGGTATAATAAACCAATATTTATTATAAATGAGTTTTGAACACATACAAAGGGAGTCAAACCTAAGGTAAGGGTTTCTTATCCTACTTTTTCTTCCATGAGACATACACCATATTCACAATTTATGCCTTTTTGTTGTGTATATACTACCCATTTTTATATTTTACATACTTAATATATTCTGATACATGTTATTTAATGTTTTATTGGATGTTATTTCTTTTATGGGGATTATGATTGAAAAGTTTCCAAAGTGGTAAGGGTTTATTTCACAAGATCATCTTTATTCAGGATTGTTATTGTTTATATTTCCCATGGGAGAATTATTTGATATTTATATCTTAATATATAAATATTTTATTATTTTATGTTTATTTATAAAATTTTTCATGTAATAATAACATTTTCCCTCTCTATAGTAATAAAAATGATTTAGAAATTTTTTAGGAAAATTCAACATTATTTCTCTCTTCAATCGAAAATTTGTATTCATCCAAATCCATGATTTCTAAAAATGTTTTCAAAAATGTATTTAACCTTTAAAAAATCTATTAAAGAAAACATGAACAAATTTTACTTTTTACAAAAAAAATTGAATGGAATATTTGTTTTGTTTTCCAAACATTTCCCATTTGACTTTTATAAATAATATTAAATATTATTTTTTAACATGTTTAGAATGAATAGAATTTTACATCATTATGACTGGTAAATGTTTTAAATTTTATTTTACAAGTTTTAAAAGATTATTATCACATAATATTATTTTTAAAATATGTTTTTGAATTTTTTTCATAAAAATGTTTTAAAATTGGAAATGTAATTTTCCTCAAAAATGTTTCTAATGACATTCTTATAGTATTTATATCAACAGCCCATTAATAAAATTATGATACAATGGGGAAATAATATATATATATATATATATATCCTTGTTAATATTTATTTGGAATGGTTTATGATAAGTTTTACTGAAAAAGTATAGTTTTATTACACTTCACCATATTCCTTTTGATGATATATGATTATATTTATTTGATTGGGGTAAGTATTAAGATTTAGTTTTTTAGTTTTTCAATATTACTGTTTAAGTTTATTATGATTCAAAAATTTAATATAATGAAATAATTTTATGTCATAAGTGACTGATAGTGCCTACTTATTTATATCCCCTCGATGCATCGAAAGGATTCATGAGAAAAATCTGTTGGCTAAATTAATGGTCTTTTTACCCATAGATTTTAAAAAATTGTGAAAGTTCATGAAATTATGTTTTATATGTATAAAATTATACATTCCCTCATAATAATATTAGTTATTAATTTCCATGTGATTACACCAATAATTATAAAATCTATGGATAAGTTCCAATATTATGTGATAATTTATATGGATTCATTTGATCATCGTTTACTTCTTCCGTATTATACTCATGTTATAGTTTAAATGACATGTTTTTTAGTTATTCTATTTTCCATATTGATCATTTTGATTTTTTTTTTCATATTCTACTTTATGATTACCCTAGGTAAGAATCTGAGATCACTGCTTTCTTATGTTTCATTTTCCTTAGGATTCCCTAAACTGTTTTGTAATTGATATTCGGGAAAAGATAATAGAAATTATAGGTTTCTCAAAGAAAACATTTTGTGTATTTAAAATTTTATATTTTAATTAGAGAATTAGGTATGTATATAGTTTACCAAGTCAAAAAAACTATTTACTCTTTCAATATGTGATTTCTTGTATTTTATGAAAAATTTAATAAAGTAACCATGAACTCTAGGGCACTTAGTTCGGGGTCTTTATTGGTTTAAATATATTTGATTTTTTTATTTTTTACTTTTTTTGTTTATATGTTAATGTGTGTTTGGGATGTAAAATGGTAAGGGGGAATAACTAAGAACCTATGAATTTAGAAGTAATATAAAGGAAAACATTTTCTCAAAGAAAATGGGGTCTCTTTTCCATTAATGTACCCTCTAAATAATAATTCTATTTTTATAATTTTCATATAATTTATTTTAATTTATGATGAATTTATCTATAACCTAGGTAATTTTTTTAGATTATTAATTAATTTAAAATATTAAATTTATTTCATGGTTTTTGTATTGGTTCATCATATATATCATTATAGGATATTGGATATTGAAATAAGGGTTGTTCTTAATAAAACTATATATATTATGGTTTATTCAATACTTTTCTTTTTATTTTCTTAATAGTTATTAAAATATAGTATACATTCATTTTAACAATGTTATTTAATAAAGGTTCCCATGATATGTGGTATATCGATAATGATTTCAATTTTTAATGAATCAATGCAGTGGAAAGTAAAATCGATTCATGTATATATTTTAATTTTGTGAAAAGTTTAATAAATAAATTAAATTATATATTTTTGATAAAAAAATTTAGGGTAAGTGATCAGTTTTTTTGATATATATATTAATTAATTATTGTTTTATTTCTAATTACTTATTTTTATTACAAATTTTTGAGCCATTTAAAGAGAGTTTCTTACTCAAGAGACTTTAATAAATCATTTAAAATAACGAATTTCTTATAGTATCTATTTATTACAAAAATATACCATGATACAAATAATTAACAAAGAACTAAGCTGTTAATTCTCTATTATTTCAATGGATTAGTTTTTCAATAAACATTAATATGTATTTATCATTGGTTTTATTTTTTCTGAAAAATATAATATTTTTTTGTTAATTATTATTATCATTAAATAATATGATGTAGTTTTAAGACAAAATAAATTAATAAATAACATAATTGAATTTAATTTATCTCCTAAATAGTTATTTTGTATTCCCTGTATTGATATATACTTAATCATGGTTCATTATGGGGTTGGGTTAATAATGATTTAATGGTTATTTTATGGTAATATTGAAATATATTATGAATTACCATAATTCATGCCTTGGTTAATGATTTTTTTATTAATATATGATTTATAATATTCTATTTGGTTTAATTATAATTATTTTAATTTTTAGTAATTAAATATACAATATAAGATTATGATATAGTGAGATTGTATTCTTGATTTGTGTATGGTTGGTTTTGATCAAATGCGATTAAATAAATGAGTTATTATTATTTTATTCATTGATAATGGGATGTTATCAAAATAATTCATTCAAATTTTTATATTCATCTATAATGGGAGGATATCATGATAATTAATCTTGATTATTATATTTTCATGGGATGAGCGATTCTAAAAAATTGATTTTTATCATCACTTGGAGAAAGTCTCTTATGAACAATGTGTTTAGTATCCATAGTTGGGATAGAATATATATAGTGGATTAAATATATTATTTCACAAGATTATTTTTATTTCCAATGATATTTCTATCCCAATCCATGATGGGGAAATTATAGGGGCTTCTATATATTATTTGACAAGACTATAGGTCCTCATTGTGAAGACTCAGGTCATTATGGTTTCATAAATTTAGAGGGATTTTTTTTAAAATGTTGGAGTAGGTATGCTTTAAGGACTAGGATTAAAAATTGGATTGTGGGGATTGGGATATTCGTAGGGGTGTTTTTACATGTGATCAAGCATTTTGGAGATTTTTTTCGGCATTGAGAAAAGGTTAGAGTTGTTTGTTCTAGTGTAGAATTATAATTATTATATAAGTGTAACATAATTTTGCAACTAAAAGGGGGTTTATAACATGGTTGTTTTTCAAAGATAAATGATTGTTTATTAAATAATATAGTCATAACAAAGTAAATGATCAAGATTTTCTAGTTTTTATCTTATGGGGGTGTTTTCATATAAATCTTACGATCACACCATATTATATCCCTCTTAGGGGGGTTTCTTTGTGCCCCCTAATCCCTTTTTCAATATAGACCTAATTTTTATAAAATAGTTTTAAAAAATATATTTTATTATAGGTCTCTCTCTGTTTCATTAAGCTACTGATCCTCATTACCCAAAACCACTCTCCCCATGAATTTTCCCACCTAATTCACTTTTTAATCCACTACATCAAAATTTATAGGTAGATAAATTTACTTGATAATGTACCATTCTCCAATAAGAAAGGATAATGCAATACCGTGGTTCCTTTTCAATACTTATATCATTTCACATCTATTTGGGTATGATAATAATCTTAGGGGCAAAATTTGTATTCTTGTGGTTTCATATGTATGGAGTTAGATCAATCTAAGATATCAATTTTGTTAACATAAAAAAGATCAAGGTACATGGTTACATTAAAATTTCACTATATAGAAAATTTTTTATTTTACATGCATGTGATTTCTTTGAGACTTTTGGTTTGGGAACTCTATGATTGGGTTGGGTGAGTCTTGATATATGTTATAGGTTGTGGTAAAACGTCTTTGAAGTGAATTGAGTACATCCCACATGGTTTTGTTATTCATAAGTGGACTTATAGATGGAAAACTATGTGATGAAATATTTAGTTAGGTTCGATAGATCCCATTATATTCTAGGTTCATGTGGTTGATTATGTATATCCTAGGTTGAGTCTTAATGAAATGGGTTATGATCTATCATGTTGTGAATGATATAGATAGTGCTTTTGGTGAGGGAATGGCTATATTATTTTTATAATAAGGTCCATAATTCATCTTCAGATCTTATTACATCCTTGGTATTGGTTGAGTGAGAGTTATATGGATTTGCTTATTAGATACCTTTCCTCGATGATGGTATTTTTTATTTTAATGCATGAGCCATATTAATTTTCATTTTATTGTATAGTTGGGTCTTCTTTACTGGGTTTTGATGATGGTAGAGCCTATGGGTAAGCTTATTTGTTTGAGATAATGAGATTCCTATTATGCATAGGTAATGGTGAATTATTTACATAGATCATATATACTTTAGGAAGTGATTTTTATAGGTCAACTGAAGTGTGTTGTCCCCTATGATCCTTATAGAGCTCATGCATTTAAAGCATGGAAATAGCCCTATTGTTATTCTAAGAAACCTAAAGGTGTCTTATTAGTGAATTATGGGATGCAATTATATTTTTATCTGTTCTTGGGTACTTAGTAGAAGGACTATACCATGTGATAGTTATTATTTATGTGATGTTGCTAGGTATGACTATTGGATTGACTATTGTAGATCATGGATGGACTGATTTCAAAACATCATTAAGATGTTGATGGAAATAAGATATTTTGATATATATATATATATATCTGTGTGTTATTAAGATGTTTCAAGATCATATTTTGTGATTCTAGTGTGTTATACTCTTGTGGATAACTAGGTGTGGATTTGTGGGTAGCTAGGAGATTGGGTGAGATTATAAACCATGTTTATAGTAATATCATGAAAATTTTGTGCAGTTATTGATGAGGTTGTGGAATGGAGACCCTAGGACTGTGGATAAGAATTACACCACCAAAGATCTCACTGATTCTATATTCAATGATTTTTTTTTTGAGTTTTACATATTGGGGTATATGTAATATTCCATGGGGCCTACATTGTTTTAGGTGTTCAGATCATGTCGGAGGTCAACTATGTTTTTCCTTCCATATCATTTTATTCTTTTATATTTATCTATCCATGAGAAATACCTAATTTTTTGTGGTTTTAAAATGGAAAAGGATTCACATGTTAACTACCCCATTAGATATAATACTTTTTAAAACGATTATCAATGGGTCTTAACCTGAGATAGTGGTTTAGATTGAATGGGATGTAGGATTCATTACTCACTCTTCATTATCTAATTATTATATGTTAAACTAACTATAATGAGTATATTTTTAATTTATTTGGGGATCATTGAATGATGATCCCAAATTTCTAGGTATCCCTTGGATCACTAAGAGAGTGCCCCCAATCACTATATATGGACAAGTCTATCTATGTCACACATTTCCTCAATGGGATTCCTCCCTATGATGCTTTCTATTTATCACCTTCCATAAATGAGTTACAGTTATGAAGTGTATAAAAAATATAGTATTATCAGTATTTTCCAAGGAAGGATTATTTTGGAATCATGGAGGCATGTTTATCACATGATTATATAAAACTATTACTTTTTTATTAGCTATTTATTTTTTATGCACACCTATATTACATATTATGATTTATTTGAAGAACCCCATTAGTGTTTCTCAATGAAGATATATTTATCACACCATATAGTGGAACATTAATGTGTCTGCATATCCTTGTGTTTCACTTTTAGGTAAAAATTTATGTAAGATATTTTTTGGAAGATTCTAGATGGGTTGTGAGATCAATCCAAAGAGGGGTATGAGTTTCTTATTGTATCTCTATTTTATGTTTTTAACATTATTCATTTCTATTTTATTTCCCCAATGGAAGATAATTATATTGAATTTATATAAAACATGGTGTATTTGATATTACATTTTGATTTAATATATTATTGACAGTTGTTTAAGAGTTATAGTTCCTTATTCATAATATAATTTTATTTATTGTTTTTATAAATTATTACATGTTATGATACTGGGAGTATTGTCTCCCCACTTGGGTTATAGACTCCCTTCGGTATTCAACAACCTCTATTATTTGGGATGGTAAAACTGAGGCCTTATAGAACCCACTGTCTAGGCCAACCATTAGTTATCCATGTAAGGGAATTAAAAATGGAATTAGATAATTTCTTGAGTGGTCTTACTATTTGAGGTTTGGTAGATAGATATATGAGTGGTTAGAGTATGAGACATACACTGACCATGTTCATTGAGAATAAATATTCAATAGATGCCTATGTTACCAATGGTATGAGGTTTTTTCCTATTATTTTTGTTATAGTAGAGTTATTTTATTTGGGCCATGTATGATATATTGGGTTGTTAATTTATGGTTTTACTCTTGAACTAGGGGAGAAAGAGGTGAAATTTCATGGATCATTTTTAGTAATGTCAGTATCCTAGACATGTACTTGATTGCATATGCGTTCAAAGTTATTTTCAAAGAGGAAAATGATTTTGAGAAATAAATACAATGACAAATTTTGGGAAAAAATAGTTAAAATATTAGTAAAAAGTTAATTAGTGTTTTCATAAAAACCCAAATAGCGAATTAATAATTTTTTATAACTAAAAATGTGGTTTTTAGGTGTTACTACTTGATATCCAACATAAAGTCATGAACTTATTGTCAAGACCCGTCCTCGGGGCCCATGTCGTGACTACCCCAAGCCCGCCTTCCATAGGCCAGGGGCTGGCGACTAGCACCAAGGCGTAAATACCGAAAACTGGGAAGGCATTGCCTCTATAAAAGTAAAAAAAACACCACAGAGTACAAGAGGAAGTAAAACACTAAGTACAAAAGAAAGTGCTGAAAAGTAAATGGGCTAGAATACAAACCCAACTGAAAGTAAAACTACTACTGAACGAAAGTACAACCGAAAAAGACAAACAGCTGGAAGAAAGGAAGAATCTCCTGGGTCCTCCTCCTCAGATCCTACCTGAAGAGTAGGTACAGATGGTGTAGCTCCTAGATCGTCCACCACGGATCCTACCTGAAGGGTAGGTACAGATAGCTTCCACAACTCCCTCGCCCATCAACCTCCTCCGAGTGTCATCTCACCGTGAAGTCCACCTCCGGGTACTGACTCGTCGTGTAGTCCACCTCCAGGTACTGACTCGTCGTGTAGTCCACCTCCGGGTACCTTCCAGTCCTCGAACACTCGGCCTCCGTCAGCACTGCCCGTCGTCTGCAACCAACAAAATGAGATGCGGGCATATCCCGTGCAGGGGTGAGTATAACAATACTCATTAGGGACCCCGAGACCCTTAAGGTCTAACTAAATCCATCATGGATAACCACAAAGAAGATCTCAACAGATAACCATTACTTAGGCATATACCCATGAATATACCTAAGTTATCAAGTAACACATCTCAATCATGAGGAAAACAACAAGATCATTAAATCAACGGATAACCACTACCAGGTAATTTCCCATACATATATCTAAGTTATCAAGTGACCCATCTCAATCATGAGGTAAACACAAAGGTCAAAAGTCTCAGCTCAAACCAGGATTTTCATTATCGAAATAGTAAATCTTGAAGAGCTCCATCTCTGGAGTGTACAGTGGTCCTATCACGACTCCGAGGTACTGCTCACTAACCTAAGACTACTGAAGTACTCCTCCTATCGAGTACCACGAGTCATCCACCCAAACACAATAGTGCTTCCCGTCGGGGTATGCCACCCAAACACAGTAGTGCACACCCCCTAGTAGCCTGCTGAGGTACTCTCTGGATGAGTACCGCGGGTCTGCACTGTCACATAGGTAGTGCTCCGTCCTCCATGGGTCTACACCTCACAAAGTAGTTTTCCGTCCACTGGGCTAGTCGACTCACTCCAAGTCGAGTCGGTCAAGCAGTCGTCAGGTCTCATTCGGCTACACGATCTCCGTACTCCAAACGCTCGTCTATTGAGGGTATGATCCACGAGCTACAGATCGATACTCCAAATATCTCAAAGTCTCACCAATAAGTATCTCAAAGGACTGCCTCGTCATAGGGGTCTCAACGCAACAGACGGCCCGTCAATCGGATGTCCGGTTTGTGAGTTATTAGCCTTTTCATCCCAAGGGCCCAGTTGGTTTCGTGAGCGAACCAACCCAGCTGTATCTCAACTGTACCCCGAACTCTCATAGGGTACACTCATAGGGACCGTTTCTCAAGAAGATCACCAACGCCGCTGACGGTTCGTCAAACGGATGTCCGGTCTGAAAGTTATCAGCTTTTCCGTTCCAGGGGCCCGATTGGATTTCGGGTACAATCCAACCCAGACACTATCCAACTGCATCTAAAACTCGGGAGATGTATGAAAAAAGTTCCGTCTCATCAAGAGTAATTCAACGAGATAGATGACGCGTTAATCAGACGCCCGGTCTGTGAGTTATTGGCTTTTTTGTTCCAAGGGCCCGGTTGGTTTCGTGAGCGAACCAACCCGACCGCACTCTGACGACATCCAAACCTCGAGCGGAGTAAGCCAAAATATCTGTCCCATCTAGAGGAATCCATAAAAGTCAACAGCACGTCAATCGGACGTCCGGAGCTCAAGATATCTGTGTTTCCGCTCCGAGGGCCCGGTTGGTTTCGTGTACGAACCAACCCGGCCGAACGCAAGTATTTCCAAACCTTGAGTGCGATATACCGAAACGACCGTCTCGATTCAGGGATCGCATCGCAACTGACAGTGCATCGATCGGAAGTCTGTATCCCATGTTATGGGAAAAATACCGAAGACGGTCCGGAAACGGGGGTTTCGGGCCCGGACCGACCCGGCCTGAGACCCCCTGGTCGGCCCGAACCGGGTCGACCCACCCCGGGTCCGGGTCGGCCCGACCCGGCGCGACCCGGCCCGGCCCAGCATGGGCACAGCGCGCCCAGCACACTGGCCAGCTCAGCCGCCGTTGGCAAGGGGGGGCGCCTGCCCCCCTGGTGTAACCGCGGCCCCCCATTTAATTGGGGGCTGTTTATAGGCCGGCCGGGGGAATTAATTCCCCCGGTTTCACACCTGTCCGGCCGGCCCGCCCCAGCCGGCCGGTTTCTGCCACCATGGGACTGGCGATGGCTGGTCCCCTTCTTCACCGACAACGGCGGCCCGGAACCGGCCGCTGGTCACCCTGCTCCGCCACGGCCCGGAACCGGTCGCGGCCTGGTTCGTCCGGCGTGGTGCGATGGCACCGCGCCCTTCCGTTGCGGCCCCGCTCCGGTCGCGGTGTCTTCAGTTTTCATTGACGTGGCGCTACGGCATCGCGTCCTTGTTCAACTCTCGGCACGGCGAGACGGCGCCACGCTTTACTTGTCGTACGATCCAGTGTGGTGCGACGGCACCATGCCATTCCGTCCCAACCACAAAGAATCAAACAAGAATAAAGGAGGAGGGTCGGCCATGTTTGTGCGGTCCGACCCCCTCTCATTAGTCGATAACAATTAGTCGTATATCCATGAAGAACGACAAACTAGAAATCACGAGCATAAATAATTAAATAAAAATAAACCCCTACCTCGAGTGTGGCTTGAACGAGGTTTCCTTCACGGAGAAAAAGACGTCGCGTCGCGGGTTGGTGTCGCGGAAGAGGATTCATAGACAAAGACGGAGATTGTCCGAGGTGGAACGACGTCTCCCTTCCTTTTTCGTGGGAAGAAGAACGAGGGATGGCGCGTCGTCATTCTTCGGAAGAAAGACGTGACGACGTTCTTTGTCAGAGACCGATTCGTTCTTCACGTTCTTCGTTGTTGAAGAATATGTTCTTCAAGCCTCCCAAATCCTCCCAATGTGACAAGACTCTAACCAAAAATAAAATAAGCCCATGTATTATTTTATTAACACATGATAAGAAATTGAATTTCAAAAGTTTGAATTAATTCCACTTAATTAATTCAAGCCAAGTTGTCATCATTAATGGGTGTGTTGAGGGAGTTAGAAATTTGAAGGGGTGGGGTTCGTGTGGGCCCCCCCAACCTCATAACCTCCCTTGGGAAGTTGGGTAGTTACCCAACTTCCACCCAAAGCCTTTAAACCACTTAAAGAAAAATAAAAATTGTAGAATAATTATAAATTAAACTTCCACAATTTTTATCATCTACTCTCATGAAAATGCAACTCTGGAACAGGTGTTCCTAAGCAATTACCAGTGCTATGGTTCCATCGGTTCCCTTGTAATTCAATTCCGAGCACCGGTTCAAAATATAGAAATTCCCGCTCGTTCGTTCCCTGAACGTACCCGAGCTAAACTTCGGAAATTTATTTTCGGCATACCGGGCCTCGAAATCAGGCGCCGTCAGAAACTGCGTTCTTGTAAAATTCCAAAGAAAATTAAGAAAAAATTTCCCTTGAAATTTCCGGGACTTTAAATTACTCCCACCTCAGGGATTTACGTCCCTATAAAGATTCAACAAAAACTAGGGTCACAAAAGCGGTATTGAGCACGCACCTGAGCCTTCCGCTCCCATGTGCTTACCTAGAGATTCCGTAATGCCATAGAAAGTGCACTTGAAGAATCGATCGTCTTCGTAGGATCCGCTCCTGTCGATTATCGATCCCTACAGGAACCTCCGTGGAAGTAACCCCATTGCCATCATCCTGCTCTTCATGGTCGATGATATGCGGAGGGTCGACCGTGTATCTCCTCAGTTTAGATACATGGAAAACGCCGTGCACCTGGTGCAACTGAGGTGGATGGGTCAAGCGGTAAACCACCTCGCCTACCAAGCTGAGGACCTAGAAAGGTCCGTTGAACTTCGGAGATAACTTGCCGCCCTGGCCACATCTCCGTAAACCTCGTCGAGGTGAGACCTGTATAAGGACGTGATCATCATCCTCGAACTCTAGAGGTCTCCAATTCCTGTTAGAACTGAAACTCAAACAACTGTTGTCACAAGGGTATGGTTGACCGACTCAAGAGTGATCGGTTGCACCCTCCTGTGAAAGAGTTTATCATGTGCTGCCTGGGTTTTCCATTTCGCCGACCAAGGAAAAACCCATCCCGACGTTTTCCTAAAACCATCAATTTGAGTATGAACATTTATTGCCCATTCCATACTGAAACTAACGTCGTAAGGCCTCGACACTGCCACCAAGAGATTCCAACCAAAACTCTCACCTCGAGGGTCTGTCTACACCGTCGGCATAAGTGTGATTATTGAGTCTCCTCCCAAGGTATCTCCAGACGTGAGGGTCAATTCCATGGATTCCGGAAACTCTAGGTCTGGAACAAGATTTGCAGAATCAAGGAATGGTTCATATCGACGTCTGTTACTACAGCAACTAGTAGTGGACACCGACTTTCCCTTGAATCATTTTTAGATCCATTGGGTCACACTCCTTGACCGCATGCAGCTGCACTCTTCCTCCGCCCTCAAGCTACCTGAGCCTGGTGGGGATAACAAAGGCGGGTTGTTGTAGCATGTTAAGATGTACACCACCTCATGCTGCTATCCTAGCTCTGCCTCCATGTCTGCTACTTCGCAGACTCATCTCTCTTTAAAGCTTCCTCTTCCTGAAACATTTAACATGCCCGAGTCTCTATGACTGGCACCGGTTTCTTGTTTCTTACTACACTGTGCAGTATTTATCTGCTCCTGGATGATCTGCACCTTCTTTGCCTACGATCTGGAAGAGCTGCTAAAATTTATCCTTTGTCGAAAAGAGAAACTCGGCCTTATCCCCTGGATGAACCACGCCCATTGCCTAATACAGTCAATCCTGACATGAATGATGCATTCACGTCATGGATGACGTCATAAGGCCTCGACGTAACTACTAAGAGATTCAACTGTCACTCTCGCCTCCAAGGGTCGAGTCACACTGTCGGCATCATTGTGTGGTCATTGGGTCTCCTCTAGTAGAAATATCGAAAGTGATGGTCAAGTCAACAGTTTTAACCAGGACCACTCAATATCAACCAAACAAAAGAACAAGAAAGCAAACAAAGTTAAGTGTCTTTTAATTATGCAGCTCATAGTACAAAGACACGAATACAACAGCAAAATAGAACTCGAAGTACAAGGGACGTATCCACTAGTTCCGCTCCTATCTACCTACTCCCAGAGCTCTACTGCCTTGTCCACTGATCGGCTGTTGCTCAAGCACTCGCCGCTGCTTCTGCCTCGGTGGCTCCTCCAAAGCCTGTGGATCATCTGTACGAGGAGTCAGACAGTCACATGCCAGGTGACGCTTTCCTCCGCACGAGTAACATTGTCTGTTTCGGGTATGCCTGGCTCTGACCCCACCCCAGGTGCCCCGCACCATCGATCCTAAAACCCGATATTTCCCAACTGCTGGTCTGGTCCTCCTGGACCTCTGTATCATCTGTCTACTACCCACAGATGACTAGGCTACTGATCGAAAACCCTACGGAAAAGGCAGAAGCCCCTGTACACGCTCGGGGTGTAGAGATACTGGTACAAACTCTATCCTGAAGAAGGTCTCGAAGTCTTCCCATGCAAAGGTCATCCCATCGCAAAACTGGAACAAGTGGCTCCACAACCTGCCTGCTGCTACCTGAAAAAGGCTGGCAGCAAAGATCACCATGAAGTCTGCAGGCGTCCCCACTAGCCTGAAGACTCTCACCACAGCCTCCAGCCAAACCTCAGCCGCCTGCGGGTCCATCTCTCCCCGGAACCTGGGTGGCCTCTGGCGCTGGTACTCGTGCAGCGCACTCAAGTGGCGTGCATCGCCTACTGCTGGGGCTAGTGTCATCGGTGGCCCAACGTATGGTAGTATCGCTGGTGCCTCCGCTGGTGCCTCAACTGCAAGAGGGCCCTGTACCGAAGCCTCATCGCTCGGCAGGCTGTCAGTACACACATCCCTCTGGGCTCTAGCTGGTCGTTCGGGAAAATTCATCCTGAAAGAAACAACGTGACATGGTCAAATGATTATACATGGTGAGTTGACCTGGTTTGATCTGACATTTAAAAACTTCTAGAAACAGACACGCAATCAGTGTTTTCGTGCACAAAGTGGTAAATCAGTTGTCAGGGTCCTGGTGTGTGGATACGTCGGCCGCCCACACCAACACTGGACTCCCTGAACTGAAAACCACACTATGTACTCTTAACACTATTACTTCACAGAAAGAAAATACCAGAGTTATAAGTTCTGCGGTAGCACCGACTCCTCTAATACCAATTTGTCACAACCCATTCTCGGGGCCCATGCCGTGACTACCCCAAGCCCGCCTTCCATAGGCCAGGGGCTGGCGACTAGCACCAAGGCGTAAATCCTGATAACTGGGAAGGAATTGCCTTTATAAAAGTAAAAAAAACACCATAGAGTATAAGAGGAAGTAAAACACTAAGTACAAAAGAATGTGCTGAAAAGAAAATGGGCCAGAAGACAAACCCAACTGAAAGTAAAACTACAACTAAACGAATGTACAACAGAAAAAGACAAATAGCTGGAAGAAAGGAAGCAGCTCCTGGGTCGTCCTCCTCGGATCCTACCTGAAGGGTAGGTACAGATGGTCCAGCTCCTAGATCGTCCACCACGGATCCTACCTGAAGGGTAGGTACAGATAGCTTCCACAACACTCTCACCCGTCAACCTCCTCCAAGTGTCGTCTCGTCGTGAAGTCCACCTCCGGGTACTGACTCGTCGTGTAGCCCACCTCCAGGTACTGACTCGTTGTGTAGTCCACCTCCAGGTATCGTCCAGTCCTCGAACACTCGGCCTCCGTCAGCACTGCCCGTCATCTGCAACCAACACAACGAGGTGCAGGCATAGCCCATGCAGGGGTGAGTATAACGATACTCAGTAGGGACCCTGAGACCCTTAAGGTATCACTAAATCAAACATGTATAACCACAAAGAAGATCTCAATAGATAACCTTTACTTAGGTATATACCCATGCATATACCTAAGTTATCAAGTAACCCATCTCAATCATGAGGAAAACACCAAGATCATGAAATCAACGGATAACCACTACCAGGTATATGACCATACATATACCTAAGTTATCAAGTGACCCATCTCAATCATGAGGTAAACACAAAGGTCAAAAGTCTCAGCTCAAACCAGGATTTTCATTATCGTAACTATAACTACTAAAGAGCTCTATCTCTGGAGTGTATAGTGGTCCTGTCACGACTTCGAGGTACTGCTCACTAACCTAAGACTGCTGAAGTACTCCTCCTGTCGAGTACTGCAGGTCATCCACCCAAACACAGTAGTGCTTCCCGCTGGGGTATGCCACCCAAACACAGTAGTGCACACCCCCTAGTAGCCTGCTGAGGTAATCTCCGGACGAGTACCATGGGTCTACACTATCACACAGGTAGTGCTTCATCCGCCATGGGTCTGCACCTCACAAAGTAGTTCTCTGTCCTCTGGGCCAGTCGACTCACTCCAAGTAGAGTCGGTCAAGCAGTCGTCAGGTCTAAGTCGGCTACACGGTCTCCATACTCCGCACGCTCATCTCTGGAGGGTCCGCTCCACGAGCTATAGGTCGATACTCCAAGTATCTCAAAGTCTCACAAAAAAAGTAGCTCAAGGGACTGCCTCGTCATAGGGGTCCCAATGCAACAGACGGCCCGTCAATCGGACGTCCGGTCTGTGAGTTATTAGCCTTTTCGTCCGAGGGGCCCGGTTGATTTTGTGAGTGAACCAACCCGGCCGTATCTCAAATGTACCCTGAACTCTCATAGGGTATACTCATAGGGACCGTTTCTCAAAAAGATCACCAATGCCACTGACGGTTCGTCAAACGGACGTCCGGTCTGAAAGATATCACCTTTTCCGTTCCAGGGGCCCGATTGGATTTCAGGTACAATCTAACACAACCCCTATCCAACTGCATCTAAAACTCAGGCGAAGTATTTCAAAAGTTCTGTCTCATCAAGAGTAATTCAACGAGATAGACGGCGCATCAATCGGACGCCTGGTCTGTGAGTTATTGGCTTTTTCGTTCCAAGGGCCTGGTTGGTTTCGTGAGCGAACCAACCTGACCGCACTCCGACGGCATCCAAACCTCGAGCGTAGTAAGACAAAACATCCATCAAACCTACAGGAATCCATCAAAATTTGACAGCACGTCAATCGGACATCCGGAGCTCAAGATATCAGTGTTTCCGCTCCGAGGGCCAAGTTAGTTTCGTGTACGAACCAAACCGGCCGATCCCAAAGTATTCCGAAACCTTGAGTGCGATATACCGAAACGACCGCATCGATTCAGGGATTTCATCGCAACTGACAGCGCATCGATCAAAGGTCTGTATCCCAAGTTATCATAAAACGACCAGAGACGGTCCAAAAACGGGGGTTTCGGGCCCGGACCGACCCGGCCTGAGACCCCCTGGTCGGCCCGAACCGGGTCGACCCGCCCCGGGTCCGGGTCGGCCCGACCCCGCGTGGCCCGGCCCGACCTGGGTGTGACCCGGCCTGGCGGACTGGCCCGGCGTGGGCACAGCGCGCCCAGCGCGCTGGCCAGCTCGGCCAACGGTCGAGCCATTGGCAGGGGGGGCGCCTGCCCCCCTGGTGTAACCGCGGCCCCCCATTTAATTGGGGGGCATTTGTAGGCCGGCCATGGGAATTAATTCCACCGGTTTCACACCTGTCCGACCGGCCCGCCCCGTCCGGCCGGATTCTGCCACCACGGGACTGGGGACGGTCGGTCCCCTTCTTCGCTGACACCGGTGGCCCGGAACCGGCCGCCGGTCACCCTGCTTTGCCGCGGCCCAGAACCAGTCGCGGCTTGGTTCGTCCGGCGCGGTGCGACAACACCACGCCTTTCCGCTACAACCCCACTCCGGCCGTGGTGTCTTCGATTTTCATCAACGCGGCGCGATGGCGCCACGCTTTACTTGTCGTACGATCTCGTGTGGTGCGACGACAACCCTCCTTTCCGTTGTAACCACAATAAATAAAACAAGAATAAAGGAGGAGGGCTGGCCGTGTTTGTGCGGTCCGGCCCCCTCTCGTTAGTCGATAACAATTAGTCAAATATCCACAAAGAATGACTAACTAGAAATCACGAGCGTAAATAATTAAATAAAAATAAAACCCTACCTCGAGTGTGGATTGAACGAGGTTTCCGTCGTGGAGAAAAAGACGTCGCGTCGCAGGTCGGTGTCGCGGAAGATGATTCGTAGATGAAGACGGAGATTGTATGAGGTGGAACAGCGTCTCCCTTCCTTTGTCGTGGGAAGAAGAACGAGGGATGGCGCATTGTCATTCTTCGGAAGAAAGACGTGACAACTTTCTTTGTCGGAGACCGATTCATTCTTCATGTTCTTCGTCATTGAAGAAGATGTTCTTCAAGCCTCCCAAATCATCCCAATGCGACAAGACTCGAACCAAAAATAAAATAAGCCCATGTGTTATTTTTTTAACCCACGATAAGAAATTGAATTTCAAAAGTTTGAATTAATTCCACTTAATTAATTCAAGCCAAGTTGTCATCATTAAAGGGTGAGTTGAGGGAGTTAGAAATTTGAAGGGGTGGGGTTCGTGTGGGTCCCACTAACCTCATAACCTCCCATGGGAAGTTGGGTAGTTACCCAACTTCCACCCAAAGCCTTTAAACCACTTAAAGAAAAATAAAAATTGTAGAATACTTATAAATTAAACTTCCACAATTTTTATTGTCTACTCTCGTGAAAACGCATCTCCGGAACAGGTGTTCCTAAGAAATTATTGGCGCTACGGTTCCAGCGGTGCCCTTGGAATTCGATTCTGAGCACCGGTTCAAAAGTTTGAAATTCATGCTATTTCGTTCACTGAACGTACCCGATCTAAACTACGGAAATTGATTTTGGGCATACCGGGCCTCGGAATCAGGCGCCGTCAGAAACTGAGTTCTTGTAAAATTCCAAAGAAAATTAAGAAAAAATTCCCCTTGAAATTTCCGGGTCTTTACACTTATGGTATATGAATACCCATTTGTGGGTAGGTATGGGTATTCAATTCTATGTGGCATATGGTATGAGATGTATGTCTGAGGTATAGTTTGACAATGTCTTGGGATTCTCAATATAATTGTCATCCTTGTTGTGGGTTGATATGTAATAAAAATATCCTTGGATCTGTGATGTCAATCAATCTCAAATAAAATCATTCTATAGCTTGGTCTGTTAGTTTTAATTGATGTTATGAGATGGATTATTATTTTCTCAGTAAATGGGATTTGATCATTATATAGGTTATATTTTCGATAAATTTCTATAAAAATGATTAGGTGGTTTTTGAAAAATATATCATGTGGTGGATGATTCCTATAATGAATGCATGAGTTATTCATGGTTTATAGTTAAGTTATGTTACAATAAGAGGACCATAATGCAACCTGAGGCATTGGAGTGTGGTAAGGCACCTGTGTATGATTATATTTTTTGAATTGATGAAGTCCATGCCACAATAGTGGTGGTTTCACTTTGATAAAATATTTTGTGGCATGTGGTATTAGGCCACTTCATAACATGGGGTGATTAGATATTAGGTCATAGGGGAAAAATATGATCATTTTTCCTTAGAGTGGAGTGTCCCACCAAAACATGACCCCATATTAATACATTTCATCCTGATCATCATGGTTACATCAAAATAATACACCTAAGAAGGGGGTTATTATTTTAATTAATTCATTAAGGGGTTCTCTATTTCTGTCATGGTTGGTGTGTGGGTTTTAATTATTATTTAGAAGCATATAATAATATGCCTTATCCAAGCCATAATGAGCCTTCGTGGTAGAGTGGTGGATGTTTTGAATTTTTTTGTGATGATAATGATAATGGTGAATGTAATGACCCGTCCCCCGGGGCCGCATTGTGACTACCCCATACCCACCTTCCATAGGCCAAGGGATGGAGACTAGCACTAAAGGCGTAATCCCCTAAAACTGGGATGGTATTTCCATTATAAAATGTAAACTCACACAACCAGAGTACAAGATGAAGCAAACACTATGTAAAAGAAACTTCATAACAAGTGTACTGAATTTAAAGGGAGCCAGAATACAAGCCCAACAATAAAGTACAACTGAAAAACAAGTACAACTGAAAATAAAGGGAAAACATTTTAAATGTAGAAGCAGCTCCAGTATCGTCGCCTGGGATTCCTACCTGAAGGGTAGGTACAGATGTCCACCTCAGAACTCTACTTCTATCAGTCCACTCCATGCACCATCTCACCGAGTAGTCCACCTTCGGGTACCGTCCAGTCCTGGCTCCCTCTTGGCCTCCGTCAACGCTATCTGTCATCTGCATCTGACACAATGTGGTGCGGGAAAAGCACATGCAGGGGTGAGTATAGTGATACTCAGTAGGAACCCCGAGACCCTCAAGGTCTCACAAAATCTAGTAAGAATAACCACATATAAGAATTCAACGGATACTAATTACTTAGGTATATGCCCATACATATGCATAAGTTATCAAGTAACCCATCTCAATCATGAGGAAAAACACAGAGGTCATTGACTCAGCTCAAAATAGGATTTTTCATTATTGAAACCATGGATGTAGGAGAACTCCTCCTTGGTCGATTAAAGTGGTCTTGTCGCGACTCCGAGGTGCTACTCACTAACCATAGACTTCCGAGGTACTCCTCATGTCGGGTACCGCGGGTCTGCTAACTCACACAGTAGTGCTCCCTGCCATGGGTTTGCCGCCTAACATAGTAGAACTCTCCCTAATATCCTACAGAGGTACTCCTCCTATCGAATATTGTGGGTCTCCGGCATAACAAACTAGTCCTCCTCGTCTATGGGTATGCCACCTCACATAGTAGCACTCCCCAATAGGCTGGTCAGGTCACTCTAAAATGAATCGGACATGCATCCATCAGGTCTCAGCCAGCTAATAGGTCTTCGTAGTCTGCTCGCTAGTCATTGGGAGGGTCCGCTCCACGAGCTACAAGCCAATACTCCATGTGTCATGAATTTCTATGAATAAGTATTTCAATGGTCTGACACATCATAGTGGTCTCAACGCAACAGACCGTGCGTCAATCGGACGCCCGGTCTGGGATTTATTAACCTTTTAGTCCCGGGGCCTCAGTTGGATTGATGTACGAACCAACCCGACCATATCTAAACTATATCCTGAACTCCCATTTGGTATTTTCAAAGGGACCTATTCTCAATGATATTACCAGCACAGATGACAGTTCGTCAAAGGGATGTTCGATGCCAAAGATATGGCGAACGTAAGAAAAGGACATTAGGGGGCCCAGGTCCAGTTCGACCCATTCCAACTGACTCAGCCCAACCTGGTTGGGGCCAACCCAGTCTGGGTCGATCCGGTCTGACTTACTGGGTTTGACTTGGCCCGTTCGGCAGGTCATCCCACTAGGTTTTTCCCACTCCGCTGGGCCCGGCCCAGCAGACTCTATGGACAATTCGGGTCAAAGTCACCACATGGGAAACATGGCCCAATAGAAAGTGGCTAGTTCGGCCAACACTCTGAGGGTTGTGGCTCGGGAGGCTCGGCCTAAGAGACCTATGGTAGTCTGCGCGAGGCGCTGGCAGGCCCCGGGTGTGCCTAGAAGGGTGTGGGGCGAGCTGGGCCGGCGGCCAGGGCGCCAGGGGGGGGGGCAGGTGACTTGGGTGCTGGGGGGGGGGGGTGTCGAGCAGGAGTTCGGGGCACCGAGCGGGTGCTGGGAGGAAGCCTGGGCATCGGGAAGGTGGCCTGAGCACCGGGCAGGTTCAGTTTGCGCCGACAACGCGTGGGGCATGCAGGAAGGGGGTGGCGGCCGGGTTGGCCGCAGGTTCATCCAAGGCGCGCGTCGGGCATCGCGTGGGAGACTGGTCGGGCACCACTTGGCTAGCGGTGCGGTTTATAGAGGAGTAGGTAGCACGACCTCTATTCTTCGTCTTCTTCGTCGTCTCCATGTTTCCATGCTGCTGTAACTTCATCGTCAATCAAAGGTTCTGAAACCAAAAAGGTTGTGGAGGGGTCGGGCCATGTTTGTTTGGCCTGAACCCTCCACATTAGAACGATAGAAAGCATCTCATTATGTTGATTTAATAAGAGAATATTAAGCATTAAACCACTTAAAACACACCCCTACCTTTTTAATCGACGAGCGTTCGTTTGTCACATGGGAAGATGATGTTGGCGTCATTCGCCTTACGCTTCCACATCCGAGTTCATGTGTTGGTCCATTGATGATGAAGAGGAAGGATGAAGGGTCATCGAAGAGATCCCATGTCGGAAGGGGGGGTATCGAGGAAGAAGTCGAGGAAGAATTTTATGTCTCTAGAGTCTTCGTGTTCTTTTTTGGAAAATTCTATTCTCCCAAGCTCTCCACAAAAGAGAGAACAAACGTGCCAAAATAATAGATTTTAATCTATTATTTCTGATGGCATGAGTTAATTAAGTGGTCTCCACTTTATTATTTCCATGTTGGGCACAATTTTGAAATTCAAAAGTGGAGATGCCCCACCACACTAATTGCACAAGAATGGCATAATTAAATTGGGGAGTTTAAAGGAGGTTAGAGGCTCGGGTGGTCCCCAGCTAATTAACAAGAAGAGGGTCAAGGGGTTTCCTTCCATTAATTTGGAGGTTTTGTAATGGTTTTATCCTCCTCCATTAAGAGAGCAGTTAGAGACCAAGAGGCTTTCCCTCATTAATGAGGGAGAGTTGAGAGGATTCATCCCCTCCCATTAAATGGGGGGTTATGCCCCATGTGGACCCCACGTCATAACCTATCCCAAGAGTTTATGCTGCTCGGGTGGTCCCCACCCCAATCATCCACCCATGGGATGTTAAGGTGTGGTGATCCCACCACCATCCCTCTTGTGGAGCTTTTAACTAACATTACCACATGGTGTGTGTTCAACTAATATAGAATAAGTTGTTACTTATTTTATTTTATTAATCCACATGAAACCCAAAAACCAACGCTCATACCCGATCAACATCCATCAAGGTGAAAGTCTTATTAAAGGAAAACCGGCCCTGCGAGTTCAACAGTGCCCTTGGATTTCAATTCTGAGCATCCATTCAAAAGACAGAATAACCTGCATGTATGTTTACTGAACTTACATGAATAAACCTTCAGAAATTGATTCCGAGCACAATGGGCCTCGGAATTAGATGCTTCCAGAAACTGCGAACTTGTAAAATTCCAAATTATTTAATAAAAAAATTTCATTGAAATTTACGGGTCTTTACATTACCCCCACCTTTGGGATTTACATCCACTTAAAGCTATAACACACACAAGGGAAACAAAAGGGGGTACTGAGCATGCATCTGAGCCTCCTGCTCCCATGTACTCTCTTGGATGATCTTGTGCTACCAGTGAACGTGCACTAGAGGAATCGAACTTCCACATAGTACACACTCCTGTCGATCCTCAATATCCACTGAGACCTCCGTGAAAGTCTCCATGTCAATGATGTCTAGCTCCTCGTGGTCGATGATGTGAGATGGGTCATGCACATATCTCCTCAGCTGAGATACGTGGAAGACGTCGTGCACCCGATGCAACTGAGGTGGATGGGTCAAGCACCAATCCACCTCGCCTAGTCTGCTAAGGGCCTTGAACGGCCTGATGAATCACGAACATAACTTGCCTCCTCGACCAAATCCCCACAGAGCTTGGCGAGGTGAGACCCGTTAGAAGACGTGGTCGCTATCCTCGAACTCCAGAGGTCTGTATCTCCTATTAGATTAGGACTTCTGTCTGCTCTGTGTAATCTTCATCCACTCCAAGATGATCTGCAACTTCTCCATGGTAGCTCGTACCATCTCTGGTCCCACTATATCTGACTCTCCTAGGTCTGTCCTACATAGTGGTGATCTACATGGTCGGTCGTATAGTGCCTCGTAAGGGGATATCCTGATGGTGGAGTGGTATCTGTTGTTGTACGCAAACTCCACCAAGGGTAAGTGATCCTCCCAACTATGACCAAAGTTGAGGAAACATTCACGGAGCATGTCCTCGAGGGTTTGGATGGTTCTCTCGTTCTAAACATCAGTCTGAGGATGAAAGGTGGTGCTCAAGTGAAGTTGTGTCCCAAAATATTCTAGAAACCCCTTCTATTTCCAGGAAGTAAGGTGTGTGTCATGGTCAGAGACAATAGAAGAAGGTAATCCATGAAAATTCACTATCTCCTACAAATAGAGGAGTCCCGAGCTCTCAACTATGCTCTGCTCTCTGATCGGTAGGAAGTGGGCTGACCTGGTGAGTCGGTCTACGATCACCCAGATAGAGTCATGTCATTTGGATTTATGAGGAAGTCCCATCACGAAAACCCGGGATATTCCATCCCACTTCCACTCAGGGACCTCTAAGGGCTGAACCAAGCCTTCTTGTACCAGGTGCTCTGCCTTCACATGCTGAAAATTGAGGCACCATGAGAAAAACTCGACTAACGTCTTCCTCATACCTGGCCACCAATGATGTCGTCGTAGGTCCTGGTACATCTTCACCACTCCTAGATGTACCACTAGAGGGGAAGTGTTAAACTCCCTCAACACCTCCTCATGAAGTGAAACTGGTACCATGGAATGCTCTTTAAAGAAGATGATGTGATCCACAGCTTCAGAAAATCCATCAGGTGCATGCCCTGTTGATATTTGAGCACGTCATGTCTCGTAGTCAGCATCCCCAAACTGGGACTCCCTAACTCGCTGAAGAAGTGGGGGAATGAATGTATGTGTCTGTAGATAGGATTCTCCATCCCTATCCACAAAGGATATCTTCAATGCATCCAGCTGCTTTGTCGCCTCTCCTAGTAGCTGAATGCCTGATCTTCTGCTGAGCGCATCTGCTACTACGTTCCCCTTCCCATTCTGAGAGAAGATATACCTCAAACACTTGGGATCAGAGTAGACTTTAAAACTCTCACCCATCATATAATTCTTCCACATCTTCAAGGAGAAGTCCACTACTACTAACTCCAGGTCATGGGTAGCATAGTTCTTCTTGTGCTATCTCAACTACCATGAACCATATGTCATCACTTCTCACTTCTGAATTAGGACACACCCGAGGCTGGTCCCTGATTCATCACAGTAAACTATGTACCCTATGCCTTCCTCTTGAATCATCATGATGGGGGCACAAGTTAGCCTCAACCTCAGCTCCGGGAAACTCTGTTGGCACCTCTCCGTCCACACGAAGGTTTTCCCCTTCTTTTTCACAGCTAATTGTGGCGCTGGGAATATGGAGAAGTCTATGAAGAATCTCTAGTAGTACCCAGCCAAGCCCAGGAAACTCTGTATGTCCATCACACTCCTAGGTGGCTCCCAAGAAAGTACTGCCTCAATCTTCACTGGATCCACTGCAACTCCAGCATCCGAGATGACGTTTTGAAAGAAGAAAACATCTCCAATCTAGAACTATAATTTCTAGATATTACCATAAATATGGTTCTATAGGAGAGTATACTCTACCACCCAGAAATGGTAGGCATGATGCTCCTCAGTAGTCGAGTAAATTAGTATGTCTTCAATGACGAATACGACAAAGTGATAGAGGTATTTCTGGAAGATCCTGTTAATGGGTCTCATGAACATTACTGGAGCATTGGTTACGCCGAAGGGCATAACAAAAAACTCATATTGGCCATACCAACACCTGAAGGCCTTCTTCTATACGTCCTCATCTCGAACTCTAAGCTAGTGATATCCAAATCTGTGGTCTATCTTTGAGAATCATTATGCTCCCTTTAGTTGATCAAAGAGGTCGTATATCCTCGATAGTGGGTACATGTTCTTCATGGTAACCTAATTCAGGCGACGGTAGTTCTCACACAGTCACAAGATCCCAAACGCCTTCTTGGCTGTCAAAATCAAAGATGCCCAAGGTGAAACACTGGGTCGAATAAATCCTGTCTCCTTTAAGTCCTCCAGCTATACCTGCAGCTCACGAAGCTCAGTAGGAGCCATCCGATATTCTGTAGTAGATATTGGTGTCATACTAATGTACAGGTCAATGTAGAAGTCCACCTCTCTGTGAGGATTTGGTCCTGGAACATCGTCAGGGAAAACATCTGAGTACTGGTCCACCACTAAAGGATAATTCAGACTCTCCACATCAATTTCTTTGAGGGTAAGGCAAGCCAACTGGTGAGTGATTGACTGCATCCTCCTCCGAGTAAGTTTTCCCTATGCTACAAATGTTCGCTTCTCACCCGTGAAGGTAAACCTGGTCCCATCCATGAGAACACACCACAATTTTCACCTAATACAGTCAATCTGAGCATGGACTATAGATAACTATTCCATACCCAAGAGGACGTCGTATGGCCTCGATGCCGCTACTAAGAGATACCAGCTGAAGATCTCACCTCCTAGGGTAATCTCTTACTACCTACACCAGTGCATGATCGTCAAATCAGCTCCCGTAAGAGTCTGTAGCTGTAAGGATCAAACTAAAAGATCTTTCAGAATCCTTGAGCATCGAACGAGGGAAGTGAAAATGAAATATTGACTAGCACCTATGTTTATAAAAACTAAAACTAAGGTAGAGAATATACAGATCGTACCTCAAATCATCTTTGGAGCGCCATGATCGTAGGCCTCAGCTACCTGAAGCTGTGCTCTACCCTGTCCCCCCGCTCCCTATGGTCGACGGGGTCCACCTGGTGGTGGTGGTGGCAACACAACATAATTATTTCCACCAAAAAATGCAAGGCCAGCTCCTCTCCCACGTCCGCCTCTGCCATGCGGACTGCCTCAATTGAACCTCTTCCTTTTCCTGGGAGGTCTTTCAACCGACTACTAATCCTTCATGTGGTAGGTTAGATAGTCACGGTCCATGTGACACTAGACGCCGCATGAGGAACATTGCCTGATAGGTCTGGCTCTGTCTCCACTCTGGGTTCCCCGCACTATAGATCCTGACTCGTGCTTTCGACCACCTGTAGGTCAGGTCCTCTTACACCTATGCATCATCTGTCTACTGCCAGCTGCAGAAGACTCTGTTGTATGTCAGCTAGTGGTGGGTCTCGCTGCTGGAGACTGCTCAGTAAGGAAACTCTCTACTAGGAGGTCTCGTTCCAACACCCCCGTCTGCATCAGGATGCTGTGAGAGACATCTGAAGCTTTGATCTCTCACTTGAGTCCCTTCTCAAAGGTCTGATCCCAGAATAACGGGTCTCGTACCATATCAGTGGAGTAGTATGAGAGGTTCATGAACCTCAATGAGTACTGTTCCACCTTCATGCTACCATGGAATAGATGTAGTACCTTAGGTATCCACACCGCTCGAAGAGTGGCTGGGACAAACGCCACCTGAAATAGGCTCTCAAAGTCTGCCCAGATAAGTGTCGCCTCATCGTGGACCTATAGATTAGGCTACAACATCTTCCTGAAACTACCTGAAAGAGGCTGGTATAAAGGATCACCATATAGTCTGGTGGAATCCCTACTATTATGAAGAATCTCACCAAATCCTCCCTTGAATCCTCAGCCACTTTTGGGTCCGTCTCTCCCCTTAACCTGGGTGGCCTCTAGCACCGCAACTCATGCAATGCGCTCAAGCAGCGTGCATATTCTACTTCTAGGGATGGTGGAATCGGGGCTCAATGGGAAGTAGTACCACTGGTGACTCTGCTGGAAGAGATCCCTGTACTAAGGCCTCATCGATCGGTGGGCTATCAGTATGTACAACTCTCAGGGATCTAGCTGGTCATCCGCAGGGAGGCATCCTGAAAGAAAACCGATGCAACACAGTCAAAAGACTATACCTGGTGAGTTGAACTGGTTTGAGATGACTTATAGAAAACATTTGAAAACACACACGCAATCAGTGTGTTCATGAACTAAGTTCGAAATAAAAAGTCAGGGTGTTGGTGTATGGATACGTCGGTCGCCCCCACCATAACTGGACTTCATGAACTGAAAACCGCACTTAGTACCCTTAACACTATTGCTTCACATAAAAGAAATATCAGAGTCTGATGTTCTGCGATAGAACTGACATCCTCTGATACCAATTTTTCATGACCCGTCCCCCAAGGCCCGCATCGTGACTACCGCAAGCCCGCCTTCTATAGGCCAGGGGCTGACAACTAGCACCAAAGGCGTAATCCCCTAAAATTGGGAAGGCATGTCCTTTATAAAACTTAAACTCACACAACCGGAGTACAATTAGAAGAAAACACTATTTAATATAAACTTCATTAAAAGTGTAATGAATGTAAAGGGGGCCAGATTAAAAGACCAACAGGAAAGTACAACTAAAAAACAAGTACAACTGAAAGGAAAGGGACAAACAACTGAAATGTAGAAGCAGCTCCAGGATTGTCGTTCGGGATTCCTACCAGAAGGGTAGGTAAAGATGTCCACATCAGCACTCCATGTCTATCGGTCCACTCCGTGTACCGTCTCGACGAGTATCCCACCTCTACCATCGAGTCCTTGCTCACACTTGGCCTCTGTCAAAGCTATCCGCCGTCTGCATCCAACACAACGTGGTGCGGGCAAAGCCCGTGCACGGGTGTGTATAACAATACTCAGTAGGGACATAGAGACCCTCAAGGTATCAAAAAATCCAACAATATTAACCACAAGTAAGAAATAAATGGATAACCATTACTTAGGTATATTCCCATACATATACGTAAGTTATCAAGTTACTTATCTCAATCATGAGGAAAAACACAGAGGTCATTGACTCAACTCAAACCAAGATTTTTCATTAAAAAAACCACAGATGCTAGAGAACTCCTCTTCTGTTGAGTACATTGGTCTAGTCGTCACTCTGAGGTGATAATCACTAACCTTAGACTACTGAGGTACTCCTCATGTTGAGTACCACAAGTATGTCACCTCACACAGTAGCACTCTCGTCCAAGGGTCTGCCGCCTCACATAGTAGCGCTCCCCCTAATAGCCTATAGACGTAATCCTCCTCTCGAGTATGGTGGGTCTGCTGCCTCACACAGTAGTGCTCCTCCACCATGGGTCTACCGCCTCACACAGTAGTGCTCCCCACTGGGCTAGTATAGTCACTCCGAAACAAATCTGACTAGCAGTCATCAGGTCTCAGCCAGCTACTAGGTCTCCGTAGTCTGCTCGCTCGTCTCCGGGAGGGTCCACTCCACGAGCTACAAGATGATACATAGAGTGTCATAAATTCCTAGGAAGATGTATCTAAATGGTCTGCCATGTCATAGGGGTCTCAACGCAATAGACAGCGCGTCAATCGGACGTCCAGTCTGTGACTTATTAGCCTTTTAGTCTTGGGGGCTCGGTTGGTTTCGTATATGAACAAAACCGACCATATCTCAACTATAACCTAAACTCCCATGGTGATTTTTCAAAGGGACCGATTCTCAATGACATTACCAGAGCCGTTGAAAGTTCATCAAAAATATGGCTGGTGCCAAAGATATGGCCAATGTAAGCAATCGATCATTAGTGGGCTCGGGTCCAGTCTGACCCAGTCAGACTGACTCGGGACAACCTAGTCTGGGTCGATCCGGTCAGACTTTCTGGGTATGAATTGGCCCGTTGGGTGGGTAAGCCTGCTAAGTTTGGCCCCGTTCGCTGGGCCCGACCCAGCGGACTGCGTGGAAAATTCAGGCTGAAGTCGCCATGTGGGTGACTCGGCCCGAAGGCCAATGGCAGGTTTGGCTGGCGCAGCAAGGGGCATGACTCGGGCGGCTCAGCCCGAGAGGCCAATGAAGGGCCGCACGGGGCGCACTGGGTAGTCGGCCTGGGTGCCGGATAGGTGGCCCGGGCACCGAGGGGCACCGAGCAGGCGACCTGGGCACCGGGGGGCGCCGGGCAGGCGATCGGGCCGCCGGGGGGCGTCGGGCAGGCGTCCTAGGAACTGGGCAGGTGTTGGGAGGGTGCCGAGCACACTGTTCGGGCACCGGGAAGGCGATGGGAGGGCGCCGGGGGCACCGGCCAGGCACGGGGTGCGCCATCAGTGCACTGTGCGGGCAGGGTGCTGATAGTCAGGCTGGCCACAGTTGCGGCCGGGGCGCGCGCTGAGCAGCGCACGGGTAGACAGGTCATGCGCCGCTCGTCCGGTGGTGCGGTTTGTGGAAGCCTTCGAGAGCACGACCTCTATTCGTTGTCTTCCTCATCGTTGCAACATTACCATGCTGCTGCTACTTCTTTTGTTGATCCATGGTTCCGAAACTGTAAAGGATGCATAGGGGTCAGACCATGTTGGTTCGTCCCGAACCCTCCACGTTAGAATGATAGCAAGCGGATCATAAAGATTATTTAATGAGTGATGATGAAGTGTTAAACAAGTTAAAACACAACTCTACCTTTTTAATCGATGGGCGTTCGTTTGTCGCGGGGGAAGATGATGTTGACGCCCTTCGTCGTACACTTCCACTTCTATGTTTGTGTTTCGTTCCGTTGATGACGAAGAGGAAGGATGAATGGTCGTCGAAGAGATCCCACGTCGGAAGGGTGGGGGTCCCAAAGAAGAAGCCAGGGAAGAATTTATTGTCGCCAGAGTCTTCGCGTTCTTCGTTAGAGTATTCTATTCTCCCAATCTATCTTCTAAAGAGAGAACAAACGTGTCAGAATAACAAATTTTAATATATTATTTCCATTGACGTGAATTAATTAACTATGCCCCACTTAAATATGTTCATGTTCACACGATTTCGAAATTCAAAAGTTTAGAGGCTCCATCAAATTAATTTCACAAGATTGGAATAATTAAATTGGGGAGTTTTGAGGAGGTTAGAGGCCCGGGTGGTCCCCACCTAATTAACAAGAAGAGGGTCAAGGGGTGTCTTTACATTAATTAAGGGGTTTTGTGGAGGTTTTATTCTCCTCCATTAATATAGGAGTTAGAGACTAATAGGCTCTCCCTCATTAATGAGGGAGAGTTGAGAGGTTTCCTCCCCTCCCATTAAATGAGGGGTTAAGCCCCATGTGGACCCCACGTCATAACCTCTCGTGGGAGGTTATGCTGCCCAGGTGGTCCCCACCCCAATCATCCTCCCATGGGAGGTTACGGTGTGGCGGTCCCACCACCAACCCCCATGTGGAGCTTTTAACTAACATTACCACATGGGGTGGGCGCAACTAAAATAAAATAAGTTTATACTTATTTTATATTATTAATCCACGTGAAACCCAAAAACCCACTCTCATACCTTATCAACCACCATCAGGGTGAATGCCTTCTTAAGAGAAAACAGGTGATACAAGTTCAAAAGTTCCCTCATATTTCAATTCCGAGCAACCGTTCAAAAGATAGAAAAACCTGCACGTACGTTTACTGAACGTACCCAAACAAAACTTTAGAAATTGATTCTAGGGACACTGGGCCTCGGAATCAGGCACCGTCAGAAACTGCAGACTCATAAAATTTCATAGAATTTAAGAAAAAATTTCCTTGAAATTAATGGGTCTTTACAGTGAATTTATCATTATGTGGATGAAGTAAGGTTTATTTTTTAGTATATCATTGAAGAAGAGTGGAAGAGTTTTGCTTAAAACTAATGTATATGCGGATTCTCCCATTGTATCCAGTTTTTTTTGAGTTCATTGATCCATTTACCTAGGGTATACTCGGTTGAAAGTGAAGTATATCCAATATAATCATTGGTTATAAGAGTATATGCTTATTGTTTTGAGAAATGCCTTGGGATAGAAGGATTCTAAAAACGTATTTGAAAATGTTTAGTTTCCATTTGAGAGGACTTCAACCCCAAAGGTAACATGGTAAAAGATAGTAGTTTCATAATTCAGATGTGTTGATTCAGAATGGTGGAATGTACTACATAATAAATAAATTGATGAGGAGATTACAAAAATTGATTATAATTCCATATTATAAGATATGTTCTTACAATAGTTGTAGAATCACGGATTTTTTTTTGTATTTCATGGAGCTACAATAAATCATCACCAGGTGTTTTCTCTAAGAATTCCACACTGGATTCACATCAACCAAGACCATCACCAATGTTTTACATAATATTCATAGACACAAAATGTGTGGGAAAAAAATCCTATTTATGTGTGAGTATAAATATATCCAATAGGATACATTGAAAACCACAAATAAAACACAAAGAAACAAGTCAGCTATGACTAATGTTATGAGATGTTTGATAGGATAAAGAGAAATAAGAAAACCAAGTATAATAAAAAAACCTAATTAAAATGGATGTAGAGGGTTCTTGGTCCTCATTGTTTCAATCCATAAAGGACCGTTATGGGGAAAACATTGTGTACCAAAAATCCCACATCAAACGTAGTCACTAGCTAGCTGTAAATCACATCATAATGAAATTTAATATATGCCTACAGATTCACCTCAAAGAACTCATTACAAAATTCTCAATCCTTCCCAACTAAAAAATTACTACAATAATATACTACAAAGATCCTACTCATTAATCAAGAATGATGGTTAGCAGAGGGTGTACAACATGTTTGGGTCCATTTGTACAACACTACCGGCCAAGTACAAAATCCCTCACTCTCATATGGGGGGGAACCCTCATACCCACATAGTAAAAAGGGGATAATATTCCCTAGAATTCACATAGTTTATATTAGGGCCCACAACTTCTTATGAACACAATTCCTAGAGGTAGTTATCAACCATGTACAAACTACCCTGGTATCCACAATGTTCCTAGGAGGTCATGCACCCTGATATGACATAGTTACAAGGGGTTATTTATAAAGAATCACTTGAATGTCCCACATTTGTGGAAGTAGTCACATTTTTTTCCTAAACCATAGAAGGTATATACATTTGGGTGTGTAGTTAAGACAAAGAATACTATTTTCATCATGCTTGTGCTCACTCACTGACCCTAGATATATATATGAATTATTTTAATATCTCACTTCAAAAAGGGAATTAGATATCCAAATAGAACATTTAATTTCAATATATACAATATATTAATTAGAAAATGATATTTATTTTTTAAAAATGTATATCAAATGGAAAATATGTGTGTGATCAAAACATGGATTTTATCCAAATATTTAAAGGATCCCAGTCCTATTACATGAGTTAAAATTATGGGTCACATAATAGTCTTTAAATGTTTATCTCAATACCTAGATCATGTCATGATAGATAGATTCTCAACGTAATTTTTTTTAGAAAAATGATAATACTAGAAGAATGGGTTTTAATAATATTAATTATAGTAGGATTATTATTTTTATAGTAAAAAATTTATATTATCAATGTATATGAAAATAGATTCCATCATTACCTATAAAAACCCTAACAATTAGGGTTTCTTCATCCCTAGTCCCTTAATGTGCAACATTCGATGTCAATCAAAAATTATTTATTGACCACTACACCACCATCCTACCCCTCAACTACTCCCTTTCTTGATAACTCATTAAATCCCCACTATTAACATATTATCACTGCACCTTTTTCAAACTAGCACCTTTATGCCACCACTCTTCGATGTCAATCCTCAAAGATATATTTTCTTCATCGCCACATTCCCGTGTTACTAGCATCTATGGTGTTCTGTGAATGAACCACCAACCACTATGAAGGTGAGAAACTAAATATTAATTAAAGAAAATAATGAGGGATGGGAGATGAAGAGGTTTTTCATCAATTCAATTATAAACAAACAATGAGATAATAATCATGGACTATGAATTTTCTTCGATAAATATCATCTTATACAATTATATAATTTCAATTATCCTAACTGAATCATGAATGATAAAAGTTATTACCATGGATATTCCATCAATATGATTTTAGAATGTAATCACACATGATGAATGGTTTGGAAAATTATCATGTATTGGTTGGAATTATATTGAAATTTTATAGAGATAAATGAAACATAAAATAATGATAATATTAATCAATACTTATTCTAGAATAAATTGTTAATAATAAACCTAAAATATTTTTTTCGTCATTAAAATGATAATAAATTCTTAATGATTTGTGATACATCTATGTTATATGGAGACTAATTGAATATTAAATCCTATAATGAATAGGGAATCTGAATTTAATATGGTTCCATACCTCAAGAATAGATTAATCATTGATGAAGATCACACTGGCATCCCTTTTTGTTGCCATATGCCCATTTGTTCCCCTCATCATAGATCTAGTTTATATTATATGATTCACCCTAGATTCCAGCATGATATATCCATATAGTCTTACAATTTTATATGGTTATTATAATTTTCAAATCTATTTAAACATCAATAGAACACATAAAATGAATTATCCAAGCCTTACTATGGGTTTTACCACTATTAATATATTTATTAATTATTAATTAATTATTTTTATCACACACCTATGAATAGTCGAACCTTAGGACCTAATGAAATCTTTAATTGTATCACCCCATGATTTCATAGTAATTTATTTTCTTTGAGGTAATTCAATAGCTTGAGCTACATGCAACACCGAGTTCGAGCGCACCAGAACTTACCAAACTACTGTTCAAAAAACGAAGATGAATATTATAGTCATCATTTTGAATTTTATATACTCCATATAATCCTAACATCCAAATTATCTTTTTCTTAGAAATATTATAAGAAGAAATTAAATTTTTCAGATAAAAAGTTGTATTTTAAAAAAAAAATGCAATTTTTGCACCTTTTAATGGAGAACCATTTTAAAATCAAATATTTTTCACTTTTATATATTAAATTTGAAAAAACGAAACCTCTTCATTATAAGTGGGAAATAAAAAATTTAGTTTGGATAAATTTTCTGCACTTTTCTGATAACTATCATATTTTGATGAATAGTGAACAATATTAAATTTAAATTGAAAAAAAAATATTTTAATCATAATAATGTTGTGTATTATATTATAAATTTTTATGGTTTTTAAGTCAAACAATATTATGTTTTTATCATTTAATCTAATGTTGGTCTTTGTATGTAATATTACATTTAAATTCGATATAAACACATATCAATCTTTTGATAGAATTTATTCCTCAAATACCTGATTTTTGGTTTTGAAAATTGGAATATATTTTTTAAATTAATTAATACAAAATCTATGTTTTGAATTTGGTAAAGGAGACATCTTTTTGGTATTTGGAATATCATAATTAGCTTCGGTTGAATTTTTGGTATTTTTCTAAAAGCATTCAATTTGTGATGAATAGTGAAAAACACTACGACATTGTTTTAAAACCCACATTTTATTAAAATAATTATTTATTTTATTTAAATTTATTTTAAGTCAAAATATATAAGTAATACCAATATATGTTCAATTTAATGAATTTGAGTCATTTTAAAATAAAATTAGATGTATAAAATTTTATTGAACTTTTTAACTTCTTTTACCCACCATCATGGAATATTTTCAAATTTCCATAAAATGTAATATTACTACTTATATTAATTTAATTTTAAAAATAGGAGAGGCACAATTATCATATGTAAGTAAAATTTGGTTAAATAGGATGAAAATAATTTTTGGTGACTTTTAGCTTCTAAATTTTATTTACCACGGCTAAAAGTAAATAGCATAATTGAAGGTGAAAATGATATTATAATTACTCTAAAACTTTTCCTAATTCTATTGTATATGTTTATTTTGACCAAATTAAAACTTTGGAGTAAAATATGAACCTTTTGATCCACTTGGATTATATTAGGACATTTATTATTATTTTATTTAAAGAATACGTAAAAGAGTTAAATTCAATGTTTAATAACTAAACAATTATTAATATAAGGTTATACATAAGATAATTAATACTATAAATATTAATTATAAATTTAATGTGATTTCCAAAATAATGTTATTTTAATTATAATTTTTATAAATTAAATATTAAAATTTAATTATGACATAATGATGATGCTGTAATTACCATATTAATGAATGATTAAAATAATTGATATTATAAATATCCAAATAGATGTAAATTGAGATGTTTGTTTAATTAAAATAATTTTCTAGGTTAATATAGAATGTTAGGATTTATTTAATTAATTTTTTATAAGTAGTAATTTTTTTCTGACTTTCACAAAAACCAAATACAGAATAGTGTCAAAACTGAAATAAATGAGTTTTTAAAAAAAATACTATATTATTAATTGTTATAATATTCTTAAAAATATAAGGATTGGAAAAGGGACTCACATAATGACATATATTTTATTAATGAACCACTTGGTGTTCTATTGAATATTTATAGTACGTTTTTTAAAAATTTATTATAATAATACAATAATACATGGTTAAAGTTAAACTATTTATCTAAGAGATAAGTCAAAAAAATAAGGTTAATATGGTGACCTATACCTATCTAAAAAATATTGGTTGAGAGGGTTTGGACCCAGACACACTTTATCATTGAAAAAAATCCTTTTGGAGCCATTATTAACCGAATATTATTGTATAATAATTTAATATTTAAATATTTTCTTAATGTCACCCTAACCTCTCTTATAAAAGGGTACTTCCCCTTCTCTCAAAATAACACCTCTAAAACAATTTGGCTCAGCCAAAACCTACTCAAAAATCTTACCAACTACCCTCACTTGGACCTATATTCCTTACATTGATTAGAAAGCCATCTTATGGATCCCTTTTGATCAAAGAAAAAGGGGGCACCTGAAGAAGAGGTAATAATATCATCACCTCTTTCAAAGTTCATTTCTACATCCACATCCACTTTCATTGTTGTTTCCATACCAAAATAATAACTCCAGTACATTCTACATAATGTGATGTTATTATAAATATAGTACAACCATATTCATTATTTTATCCATCATATGAATGACAAAGACATCATATGTGCATACGTAAGGCTTACTGAATCCACATCGTGGTGTAGTTTGTTATTCAACACTTCATTATATAAATTGGTATAATAATGACTATAACTGATGTAAATAATTAATATAACTTCTTAATTATTATTTATATATAATATAACATCCAATTACATATGATTTCACCACTAATAGAATGATATTTTTGCAAGTGTGTACAAACGGATTACCGTCTCCACGACACAATGAGATTCTATTCCCCATCATATCCATTCAAGAATATTTCTCACTATATGATTAAAAATAATGTTTATGAACTTAATATAATTTTGGATATAAATCAAATACATCCTATCAATAGAAAACATGACGGTACGTAACAAAACATATCAAGGAAAACGAATTAGTTAACACCCAAAACAATGATACTAATAAAATATCATTAACAAAGCAATATTAGAAGATCGTATATGATATAATATTTATGTTTGTGGTTCTTTTATAATTTTATAAAAATTATTTTAACATTTTATAAGAGGTTAACCTATCCTATACTAAAGAAAAGTACAATGTAAGGGATTTTCATCTAACTTTTTATTCCCATGAGATTCATGATATATTGCCACTATTTCCTTTTGTGTGGTTTATATACTGAACATGATTATATTATTTGTGTAATTTAATTAAATTTATGGGTATTTACATTTTCATTGTTTAATCCTTCATTTATAGGGTGTATGTTTCATATGTTACTGAATGAGTAAGTGAATTTCTAATTTCAGTTTCCACTCATTGGGTTTTATTATAACTTCATTGATTATTTTACACCATGATTATGTATTAAGTCACTATTTTTTATTTATGTCGTAATTTAAACTCCACTTGGTGTGGATATACTTTTGATACACATAATAACTCCATTGTTCAATTCTATAGTCATCGATATGAACGTGATAAGAGTAACCTAAACTCAATTTCCATTCATTAAGTTAAACATACAAGTCATTGGTGTTGTTTTTAAAAAAGTATGGGTGAATGTCCAATTATTTATTTAAACTGAATATACACAAATATTGAGTGTATATATATTTTTCACAAATAATAATGTCATGTATTTATCCTTAACTTAAGGATACAGTCTTTCTAATGGATTTTATATCAATTTACATTCCATTGAGACTTCTCTGTTGTTATGTTAAATTATCTTTTATATGGCGTATATACTATACATTGACATAGTATATCATTAATACCTTTATTATCTGGATTTTATAATGTTTTCATAGCTAAAATTATTTGAATTCAAGCGTCTCTCATTTTATTAGAAACTCTAACTAAAATATAATTTAAATGTTTTAATGATTTATATTTTAAATCTTTTTTTATTAATGTCTATCATTGATTAATGATTTTATAGATTTATTTATATGGACATGAATATTTTAAAATTAAAATTACTTTTAAATTATTTAAATTTGAATGGGAAACTTTGATTCAAAAATCACTTTTAAAGGGATTCTTGATAAATTGTGAGACTTATAAATATTTTCAAGAAAAATGGTTATTTCTCAAAAATTGTTTTACTGATTATTTTCATCTATGTCAATATCCATTATTATTCTTGATTGAAGTTCATTTATTATAATAAAATATTCCATATTTTATAGAATGAGTTTTGTTCGACTATGGTTCTGCTATTTTTATAACATTCATTGGTGGTGGTTAAAATATTAACATTTCATATGCTAGTTTTAATATGAATGTTTAAGTTATGTTTCAACTGTTTCATATATTGAATTAAATGGACTTAGTATGTAACAAGTGGAGCTTTCTATATACCCTTGATGCATCGGTAGGTTTCATGAGACAAAATAGTGTCTTGGCACAATGCATTGACAAAATATTTATTTTTAATCTTCGTACGAAGCCTTTACATTGGGTTTATGATGTTCAGCATTATTCATTAAATCATAATGAAATTGGCTATTGATATTTCATGTGATTATTTGACAATTATAATATCCATGTCAATAATTAAATTGAATTATTTGATATATATTTCCCAGATTATTCAGAAGTTTATGTTTTAAAGGCTTTTGGTTTAGACTTATACATTACCTTAAATTTTTTGGATTATTTTTAATAGTCTCCAATATAATGTTATCCTTAATGAGCATATGAGCTCACCCATTTCTATATTTTATTTTTTACAAGGATGCGAAGAAGTATATTACAATTAACCATCCAGAATAGGCTAAGGGATATGAATGTGTTCAAAGGGGACACAATGTTGTTGTTTTCACGTTTCATGAAGTAATGTAAAAATTATATATGTATCCAGTACTTCCCAGGCTACTAAACAAATAAGTATTTTGATACGTTACCTCTTGTGATCATCCCAATGTTATGTAATAATGCATCAACTGTAGGTAACTAGGTTCAGAGCGTTATAATTGGTATTAGATGAAGCTTAGTACAAAGCATGGAAGTTAGATTTAGAAACAATATGATAAAAAAGCACAACCCTAAGATAGAATATGAGGATTATAATAGAATAACATCTAAAATTTTTAGTAATATAAATATTATGTGGGTTTTCCAACAAATAAATCCTTTCGTAGAATGAGCATGAAGAGGTGGGTCTGCTATTGATGTACCTAGGTGTAAAACCTAAAAACAATGCATTGAGCTAGACTCGAACGTGAACTAGTGCATGACAACGAGCCTTGTTATACTCTTGGTTACGAAACTCTAAGGGGATATTCCTAGAATAATAAACATTTTCTTTACAAACAGATTAGAATTATTTCAATATAATAAGAGAATAAATAACCTTTTTTAATCTTAAGGTGTTTTAAATTGAAAATAAGTTTTCATGATATTATCAAAATGATTTTATGACAATTTATACTCACACAATGATTTCTAGATTTAGTCAATGGATGTATTCCAATGAATTCATAGTAACAATGTACATGATGTACTTGATGGAGATGAAAAAATAAATGGAATGTTGATAGGGATAAATGATATCATGTTCATGCAAATAATGTTATCCAAAAATATGATAAAAAATATATACATTAACCTAATCCCAAACTCAACAAATAAAGAAAAAGGTGGAGAATGATAAGAGTTCCAGTAGTGGAGACCAGGGAGAAATAAAATCTCAATTTCCATCATGCCAAAAAATGTGGAAGGAGACATCCAGTAAAGTGTCTCAATGGAACAAAGAAACGATTTATTTGTGGGAAATAAGAAAAAGATAAATAATTTCAAGGGAAAAATTAATAGTACAATGGATGAAAATAAAAATCATCCTAAGAATCCATTTACATTAAAATTCTGTAAATATAAGGGACCTGGTTATTACCTGAGTCAATGACTAATTCTATAATATAACAACTAGGTCAAGGAAGAACCTATGATGAAATAAATGGGAAGAGAAATATTTTTTTATTAATTCTCTTGGTTGATGAGAATAATTTGGAATAATTTTCTCTTGTTTGTGTAACACGACCGTTTGTTATGTGAAAATTCAATTTGGGGAATAATTTTCTTTTATTTTTTGGATATATTTATAAATAACCATATGGGTTTATATGGTCCTTGAATTTGTGGCAATTATAGGTCATTAAATTTAAGGATGAATATAGGAGGAATGAGATTAAATTTTTGGTTAAATCATGTTATAGAAATTTTGAGGAATGTATATCATTTTGTGAATTTTAGAAAATATATTTTTTTTTAAAAGGAAAATATACAAACCGTGTGACAACCCATCAAATCAGACAAAGTTATGGGAATTGAACCCGCGACCAATGTGTGACTGTGATTTATCACCTAACAGTAGACTATGTGATGTCCCAGGTTAGTGTGACTAATTATTTTTTGTTAAATTATTTTATTGATCAATAATAATTTGATTTGGGTTCTTATGTTTTTTCAAATGAATATACACAATATAGAAAAATGTTTTGGTGATGAAGTGATAAATTTTATTTTAGAAGACTTTTTCTCTATATGCTTAAGGAAAATAGGATACTATGGGATTTAATTTGAATATTAATGTTGTATTTTTTTTATTATGGAATAATCTATGTTTTTTTAGAGATTCAGGTTATTATTGGAAAAAATTAACCTATCATAGAGAATATTTGATTTTCTTAATTAAACATCTATATGAGACTTTAAGAGTAGTTCATGTTATTTGGGGATAAATGTTAATATTTACTATGAATGGATGTATGATTAAATTCTTATAAGTTTAGGGTTTCAATGTTAGTTTGAATTATATTGATGGATTTTAAGGAAAATTGTTTAATAAATTGTATTTTTTGAACATTGCGTGTTATTTGTTTAATTTTGGAAGTTATGATTAGCATTTATTTCTATAAAGGATTATCCATTTCAGTGATCATTAGATCTGTACTGACCATTTGGTTTTGGTTAATCTCTAAAGACAAGGGAAATATATAGTTCTTCATTTCTGGATTATGTGATTCTCTAGAAGTTGATTCTAGCTCTTCAGGTTTGACCAAGTCATCTGGAATACACATCATTTAGAGAAAATATGATTTATTTGTAAAAATTTATTAAAGGATGAAACTCTACTTAAAAAGTAAGTATATCTCTTTATGTTTTTTTTTTCAATATCATAAATAAATTCCACAACATTATGAAATGGAACATAAAACAAAAAAATGTTGCCCGTTTACTTTTCCTACTGGGTAACAAATCATCATTTAACCCATCTCATATTTGTGGTTTTATTATTGCTAACTTTATCTTCATCATGTTTTCTATCTCTATATTTCAAAACATGACCCTTATTTTATCTTCATATCCATGTTTTTTCAACATGGAATCCTAGTATGGGTTTTCTCAAGTGACTGTGGTACTTCTCTATTTTTTTAAAGTGATAGTTTTATTGACTCTTTATCCGATGTGGGACATTCAATGGAGTTCCCAATCCCAATTTCAAAATTTCCAGAATGCAATTTCCCAAAGGGGGAAGAATGTAACACCCCAAGAATACATAGTACTTTATTTTCTTTAAGGTAATTTATTAGCTTGATCTACACACAACACCAAGTTCAAGGGCGCCATGACTGACCAAAATAGCCATTCAAAAACATGTTATGAATAGTACTAACTACATTTTGAATTTGGTATACTCCATATACTTTTAACATCCATTTATGGGTTTCTTGAACATAATTTAATTACAAATTGAATTTTTTCAGATAAAAGACATATTTTTTTAAAAAAATCTATTTTATCGCCCATTATTGAAGAACCTTTTTGAAATCCATGATTTGACACTTTTGTATATTAAATTTTACAAAATGAAGCTCCTCTTTACTAGTGGGACATAAAAATTAAGTTAGGAGAAATTTTCATTACTTTTATATTAACATTAATATTTTAATGAATAGTGAAAATACAAAATTTTAATTGAAAAAAATTTTTTTATTCAAAATTATTTTGTGTGATAAATTAAACAGTTGAATTTTTTTTAAGTGAAATTATATTATATTTTTATAATTTAATCCATTGTTGTTCATTGTTTGTAATTATAAATTTCAATAGAACATAAACACTTATCCATCTTTTGATAGTTTTTACAACTCAAAAACCCACTTTTTGCTTTTAACCACATGAATGTTTTTTTAAATTAATTATTAAATCTTATATGTTTTGAATTTAGTAAAATAAACATCATTTTTGAATTTGGAATATCAAAATTAGATTTTAGTGAATGATTGGTATTTTTTGAAAGCTGTCAAATTTGGATGAATACTGAAAAACACTGGGTCATTGTTTAAAACCTAATTTTTATTTAAATATTAATTTATTTTATTTAAATTTATTTTATCTCAAAATAGATATATAATACCAATTTATGTTCAATTTAATTTATTGGATTCATTTTATAATAAATTTAGATGTATAAATTTGAATTTAACTTTTTAACATCCTTTTCCCACCTTCTAGGAGAATTTGAAAGTTTGTATAAAACATAATTTTACCACTTTTGTGAATTGAATTTCAAAAATCCAAGAGACACAATTGAAATCAGTAAGTAAAATGTGGTTCAATTGGATGAAAATAATTTTTGGTGAATAGTAACTTTCAATTTTATTTACCATGGTTAAAAGTAAATATGGTAATTAAAGGTAAACATGATATTATAATTACACTATCACATGTCCTAATTCTATTGGATATGTGTATTCTAGCCAAAATAAACCTTAGGAATAAAATATATTTCTTTCAATCAACTTGGATTAGATTAGGACCTTTATTATTATTTTATTTAATGGAGAGTAAAAGGTTTTAAATTCAAAGATTAATAACTAAAATATTTTTAATATTGGGTTATACATAAGATAAATTTGACTATAAATATTCATGATTAAAAAAAAAATTTCCTATATAATTTTGTTTTATTTATTATTTTTATACATTAAATAATTAAATTTATTTATGACACAACGATGATGCAAAAATTACCTTATTAACAAAATATTAAATTAATTTATGTTATAAATATCCAAATAAATGAAAATTGAGACTTTTGATGCATTATCATAAATTTATAGGTTAATATGACATGTTAGTATTGATTTAATTTATTTGGTTTAAAGTAATATGGTCTCACAGACTTTCACAAAAACCAAATACTAAATAGTGTCAAAATTGACATAATTGTGTTTTTAAAACAAATACAAAATTATTAAATGTTATAGTATTATGAAAACTATAAGGATCCGAAAAAGGACTCATATAATGATATATATGTCATTAATGAACCAATTGGGGTTTTATTGGATTTTTATAGTAAGTTTATTAACCATTTATTATAATAATACAAGAATACATGGTAACAGGTAAACTACTTAACTAAGTGTTATATCTAAACAATAAGGTTAATATTGTGACCAAAACCTCTCTAAAACCTATTGGTTTAGAGGATTTGGAGACAGAACCACCTTATCCTTTAAATAAATCCTTCTGAAGCAATTATACACCGAAAGTGATTGTATAATAAATTAATATTTCAAGATTTTCCTAGAGACCCTCGCCTCTCTATTAAAAGGGTACATTCTTTTCTCTCAAAATCAAACCTACAAAGCCATTTGTCTCGGCCAAAAACTGCTGAAATATATTCCCAACTACCCTCACATGAACCTTGATTCCTTACATTGATCAGAAATCCAACCAGGGGACCCCTTTTGATCAAAGAAAAAAAGAAGCACCCAATGAAGAGGTAATAATTTCGTAACCTCTTTCAATGGTTTTTTCTTCTTCTACTTCTTCTTTCATTGTTGTTTCCATACCAAAATAATAAATCCATTACCGTCTTCTTATTTTGATGTTATTATAAATATGGAAAAACTATATTCATTATTCTATCCATCTTATGATTGACATAGTCACTATATGTCTGTACATATGGTTTACTGTCTCCACGTCATGGTGTAGTTTGTTATTCAACACTTCATTATTTGGAAGGGAATAATAAAGAGTATAACTGATGCAAATAACAAATATAACATGTTAATTATTCTGTATATATAATATACAATCCAATTACATATGATTTCCCCTCTAATAGAATGATATTTTCATTTGTGCATACGTACGGCTTACTGTCTCCACGACGCAATGAGATTTTATTCCACATCATAAACATTCAAGTATAATTTTTATTTTATGATTAAAAAGAATGTTTAAGAACATAATATAATTCTTTATATAAATCAAATACATCATATCCATGACATACATGAATTACATAAAAAAACATGTATTGGAAAACGAATTAGTTAACACCCAAAACAGTGATATTACTGCAATACCATTGAAAAAACATTATAAGATCATCTATGATATAATATTTATTTTTTAATTATTTAATAATTTAATAACAATGATTTAAAAATTATTCATAAGGTTAAACTACCATATACTAAGGAAAATTACAAGGTAAGGGGTTTTCATCTCACTTTTTATTCTTATGAGATTCATTATATATTTCCACTATTTCATTTTGTGTGGTGTATGTATTGCCCATGATTGTATTATTTGAGTAATATACTTTAATTATTGGGTATTTACATCTTCATTGTATGATCCTTCTTTCATTGGTTGTATGTTTCCTAAGTTACAAAATCGGTAATGGAATTTCTAACTTCGATTTCCACTCATTGAGTTTTACACAAACTTCATTGATTATTTAACACCAAGATTATTTGTGAAATCACTATTTATTTATTTTTGTATTAATTTACACTCCCATTTATGTGGATATACTTACGATACACATAATCACTCCATTGTTGAATTCTCATGACATTGATATGAACTTGATAAGTGTAATCTTAACTCAATTTCCATTCATTGTGTTAAACATCCTTGTCATTGGGGTTGTTTTTACAAGAATATGTGCGAATGTACTAGGATTGATTTACACTGAATATCCAATAATTTTGAGTGTATTTATATTTCTCAAACATATTTATTTCATTTATTTATCCTTAACATAAGGATACGACCTTTATAATGGATTTCTTCGCAATTTCAATTCAATTAATACATCTTTGTTTTAATCTCCAATTCACATTTATATGGTGTATATACTATACATTGACATTTTATATCATGAATCACTTTATTCACATTGTATTGTAATGTTTTTATTAAATCAATTATCTATATTCCATTGTCTCTCATTAGGTTAGGAACTCCAAATAAAATATCATTTTAAATGTATTAAAGATTTATTTTTCTAAATCATTATCATTAATGTGTATGTTTTAAAAATGGTTTTAAAGATTTATTTATTTGTACATGAATGTTTTATCATTAAAATTTATTTAAAAATTCCTTCTAAATGTTTTCAAGAAAAAAGTGATATTTCTCTCAAATAGTATTACTGATTATTTTCATCTATGTCAACATCCATCATTATAAGTGACTGAGGTATATTTATTATAATAAAATATTCTATATAGTATGTAATGAGTTATGTTTGACTGTGTATGTGCTATTTTTATACCATTCATGGTTTGTGGTTAAAATATTAACATTTCGTATGCTAGTTTTAATATGAATGTTTATGTTATGTTTCAACCTTTTCATATGAGAAATGACTTGGACATAGTATATGATGGGTGGATCCCACTATAGCTCCTTGATGCATCGGTAGGTCTTATGAGACGAACTAGTTTCATGGCACAATGTCGTGACAGATCGTTATTTTTAGTCTTCAAACAAGCCTTGACTATGTGGTTATGATGTCAGACATTATTCATTCTATCATTATGAAATTAGATATTGATATTAAATGTTATAATTCAACTAGTAGAATATCTATGTGAATAAGTAAATGGAATTATTCTATTTACCTTTTTCTTGTTATTTTGATTTTTATGTTTAAAAGGTGTGTTCTTTGGTCTTATACATTTTCTTAAATTGTTATGCTTATTTATGATAGACTCTACTATATTTTTAACCTTACTGAGCATCTATGCTCACATATTTCAATGTTTTATTTTCCCTAGGATTCAAAGAAGTATATTACGATTAACCTTCTGGAATAGATTTGGGGGTATGAGTGTTTTTAATGGGGACACTCTGTCTTTGTTTTTCTATTTTATGATGTAATGTAAAACTTATGTATGTATCTAGTATTCAAAGGCTAATAAACTAATCGGTCATTCCAGAAATTATCTCTTGAGATCATTCCAATGTTATGTAATAACACACCGACTCTCATTAACTAGGGTTGGGGAATTTCAATAATCGTAGAACTACTAGGGTAGAATAATTGTTTTAGAAATATTCACAATTTCAGTTTACCAATCCAATTCTTCTTTATAGATATATAACCATCTCATCATAGTTTCATATCCATAGAATAAATATAAATATTTTTATCAAGGACATAGGATTATAAAAATTTCATAGAAGAAGCATGGGGATAAAAAACATTACTTGGAATCAATGTAACTATCAGATAATTTATCCAAGGTTATATAATTTGGTAAATCAACCATTTTAACCCATAAAGATGTCTTGAGGATTAAAAACCATTAACATGGTTAAGTAATGATTGGAAAAAATACTAGTCACTATATAATCCCCACCATTAACCCCTTTCATCCCTGAAACCAAAATAACTAGAGCTCCATAAGGAGGATAAAAAAACATACTGTGTGAAAATCACAATCACACACATTTCTTTTTCCCCAAAATCTCGAACTATTAATAAATTAGCACCCAATAGTATAAGAAGGAAAAATACTATTTTATGACAGAGTATACTAGCTCCATTCCATCTCAAAGCATGAAATATGAGTAAAAAATTCCTTTAATCTAGGCTAGTCTTTTCATGTGTCTACACCAAAAACTTTTCCCCCAATAAAGGTTATCATGTCACATAAAAGTAGAAGAGTATACCAACCATCGACGTCCACCACAAAATTGTTCATCTACATGATTATTATTGGTGGTATAATTCCCCAACACACCTTACAAGAATTATATCTAGATTTTATATGGGAACAAATAATACATTCTACATTCCCAACATCAAGTACTTCAATGAGATTTCACACTGACACTGGATGAGTTTTCAGGATGCACACCATTATGGTTCCACATTAGTTTCTCTTCCATTCATTAAAATCAGGGATGTGGAATCAATGGCACTATCTCAAGTATTAAGTGAAACAAAATATTTTATTTTTATATTTTTTAGAAATATTTATGGGAACAATCCATTCGCATCAAAATCTCTATCATAGTTTTACTCACTATAAAAAACCATTCTTTTTTGTCATAACACATTCATAAAAGATACCAGGGATATCATAAAGTATAAAATCTCATTAAACAATTTAACAACACATTATTGACCATTGTGTGGCCCAATACACAAAAATATTAATTATATAGTACTAAATATTCAAATTACCCTACATTGTTGGTTTCTAAACCTAGGATAACACATGACCAAGAAACTAAAATCTATGACCTATTGAGAAAACCTCACCCTTTACAAAATAAAAAATTATTTCTATGTGATGGATAGACCCTAAAATATTCCTTTTACATACTACTCTAGGGTAAATGTTTTCAATGGTTTCTATCCACTCAATACAACTATTACAATTCTTAATAAAAACACTTAGAAATGGAAATTATACACTTAGGAAAATAAACAATGTGCTCCCCACCTTCCAGAAAACCATACATTTCCATCACTTGAGAATTTATAATCAGTCGTGTTTAGTAAGTTAAAATCACCATCTTGGGATACTAAAATATAAGGGAAGATCATGGGTACCCACCATCTAGTTAATGTGTGTTCACCCCCCCCCCCCCTCTAAATATAGATTCAACTATTCTCAAGTTAGCTACTCATATTACTCCTCCATTGTCTAGAAACATAGTTCTGTATTAAAAGATCCACCCACTACATCAATAATCACACCTCTAAGATTTCATAAACCAATATATATCCATTTTCGTGAACCAATACCACTCCATGAGTCTATAACTCATTCTTGGATAGGTTACTATATAGTTGATATTCACATTACCGGACTATATAAAATTGATCAAACACTAAGAAGTCTTGAAAATTGATATTATGAATTATTTTGTATGCATGAATCATAAAAACTATAAGTATGTTCATTATTCCATATATCCATCACATTAAATTCTACCACAAGAACATAATTTGATTCTTGAATTGCTTTTACGCTATGGGAAAACCGTGGGTTAACCTTAAGTTGATTTCATACAACATTTCACATTCACATGAAGAAAATTAATCATCTATAAACAAAACTAAAATGTAATATTGAATGTAGGAAGGTTATATGACTATATAATCCCATGAATGGTCTCTACTCACCAAATATGAGGGGATCCCACTCACCATTAATGATAAAACCCTCCTTTCATACTAAAATTCTCAACATCATGAAGTAATTGGACTTGTAACCAATGAATAATGTGTTAGGTACCACTGGATCTCATCTCATTCATAAATACATATCTCATATGACCACCTTTAACTATAGAAATCTCATGACTAAATGATCTCATCCTGTTCAAGAATTTAATACTACACAAAACTATGACTCGCTAAACCCATCACTAAAAATGAAGATCTTAATTAACTAGAAGGTGTTTTGGGGGATTGAAATACAATATAAATTTGTATAAAATATCCCTAAATAAAAACTCACAAGCTAGAAATTTCATATGAATATACAACTCATAAAAATTTGATACCAAATTAATGAATCATTCATACAATATCTTGAATGGGGGTCTTTAAAAAGAGGACATGAAATGTACTCAAATCAACATTTTTTGATGCCTTACCAAATCCATCCATCACACGTACCTTCTTGAATCACTTATTGTTAGAACATCACATCTAAATGAATCTAAACAAAGGTGGTGTTTTTGGATGTTTATTTATGATTCATCCATCAAATTCTTCTCTTACACCACTGGCTTCCAAAATAAAATCACACCCTACAAGGCCCCTTAAAAAATATGAATATTTTTTGAATTAAATTTTGTATTCATTATGATGATCACCCTTGAAACCACATTTTATATCCTAAGGATAAAATAATGTCGTTATTCTATAACTATATGCATCTCTATAGAGAATACTAAATTTTCAAAGCTCACTCTGGGTCTCCAACATAGGTTTTTTTTTGAAACACTGCACATATAGACAAATCTACCTCAAGATTCTCCACTAATTCATCAAAGATCAATTGAATCCACTATAAATTTCTTTCCGGAATATATCATGATATTCAAGGACCTTGACACATATATGGTTGACTTTTCACTACCCTTCAAAGGGTCCCAGAACCATGGATAAAGCTCAATATTGAAAAAATGTCACAAACACAAACTTTGTTAGATAAGTCCCTTCATATATTAAGGAAAATCATCAACCATTAATGGATCACCATTCTATATAGGGGTATCAAGGTATAAATCATCGTATATTTTCTAAAATTATAAATTATATGGAAACATGATTCATAGACTCTATCCCAAGCTCTGTTACTTTAGTATTAGGATATCCCCATAATACTATGATGTTAAGGATATCATACCACTTATAGTATATTCAATACACATGTATTATTGACATTATCTATGAAATAAACCACCCACTCTATATGAAAATCGAACACTATGAAAATAAATGAGGAGAACCATATCAAATTAGGAAGAAAAAATATGTCTCATTGGAGCTGTGAAGATAATGTCTCATCACCCCCTCTAAAATTGTAGTGAAAATCCCATGCTTAATTAGATTGTTCAAAATAGAAGAGGATGGAATACAAAAATCATGTGCAGTGAATGAAAATGTGACACAATCAATGTAAGAAAATAATTTACGAGACCACACATTAATTAAGATAACATAGTAGATGAGATCACATAACATGTGATTGAATAATGCATATGAGAGCATACAATAGATACTAGAGCACCTGAATAGAATAATTATTAAAAATTAATTCATTGTTAAGAGGATCCACTATAGCTACAGGTACTCCATGACCCTGGATTTTAATATTAACTGGTTTTCCACAGGGTTTACACTAATAATTAACAAAATAAACCAAGATCAGCAACAAATACCTTATGAGATGATTCAAAAATGATATGGAAATCAATGACCCATTACTGTATGATTCATATATTATTATTGTTTCCTACCACATTTCCATCAATATACCAATTTGAAAAGATGGTTATTGGAGTCCTTGGGAATGGGTACATTGTCTACCACAACATCACTAGTTTACTTACCAGAAATGATAGACATGATATTCCTTATCAAAATATTCCAAAATTACCATCCATTCTTATAGGAAATATAACTCCAAGATATATACCATGGAAACCCGACTTTAATACCACTCTGAAAGGACCAAAATCATTGGGGCCCAACCTATGGTAGATATAATTTGAGTGTTCCACCATAGGCATACCTATAACAGGATAGGGGATAGTGATTAAAATCTTTTAGGAATTACCCATTGTATGGAATTACCTATTCTATATGAACCCACCAAAAACCCATATCTCTAATACAAGATAAAAACTAGTAACACCAAAAAGATATATAAGAATAACTGAACTATATATAACACATTAAGGATAAAATATATACATGTACAATTCCCTAAATTATAACACCCACATTAACTATAAAACAACTATGTTTGTTTATCCAATTGGTATAATAAAATATAAATATAATACATACAATATATACTCCTATTAGGATATCAAATTAAAATGTTCTATTCCATTATCTGAAATCTCTACGATCTATCATTCATCATTAAGCATCACTAGATGCTTACAAAAAACAACCAAACTATCTCTACTTCTACCAATACCATCACCAAAACCATGAATCATCTGAACATTAACAATAATTGTGTGAACAATGCCTGTATTGTGGTGATTATAAACACACACAATATGATTCATCAAAAAAAGGAAATAGAGAGAAATATGTCACTTCAAACTTCTAGTATGAGAGTGTGCCTATGAGAAAAGTAAATAGGAAAACCATATATGCTCTAAAACCCCAACTCACAGTGATAGTGTGGGTTCATGTTAACAATTATTCCAACCCACAAAGGTTCATCTCCAATATCTCAACACCAACACATAATGGTTTTAAACCAATGAGTAACATAGGGGAAACTCAGAGAATCGAAAATCCTACAATGTTTGAATTCTTTATCTAGACATATGTCACATCAAAAAGGAAAATAAGGTGTTATTGAAGATTAATAAGATTTTAATAAGTATAAAATCATTATTCCTTTCAAAATACCATATAGTTTATAGAATCCATGAAGGGGATCCTACTTATCTATAAAAAATACTGATTAGTCAAGTGTGTACCACTCCCTCTGGTCCATCAGTAATTCATTACTGATCAAGTTTCAAATTCAACACTTTCATATTGGGGGTGGTGGTGGGAGTAATAAATTATCAACATAATTTTCATGGGGTATCATTCCCTAGAATACACAAAGATCATAAGGGGACCCACACATTGGTATCTACACATAACCATTACCGAGTTATTAAAACTATACAAAACATGATTGCATGAATATAATTCCCAAGACGATCCATACCATGGAATCCATATTGTTCTCATCTATTTATTTGGAGAGAATCACTTAATTATCTCACACACCTTTGAGTAGTACCTTCGTTACCTTCATTCATATAATTTATATCTTCCAGGATTGATAGGTAACACCAAGAACAATCCTTTCACTATGACCAATCCCATTCACTACTTCTATGAAGCTAAATTAAAGTTATACCTACCGTTCTTTTCATATATCCTCATATGGAAAAATGGACCAGGCTATTGTAACCAATGTAAAAAATAATCAAGATATGATATTTATTTATTGAAATCATCTATTAGATGATTAATTTATATTTTAGAATAACAAAGACATGAGTGATTATTTTATGGGACATGGGTATTGTTCTAATAGTTTTAATTATAAATAAAGCATTTTCATAAATAGTTCACCTTAATTTAAAGATCATGATTCTACCGATAGATTCTAAATATGACATCTTTTCAAGAAGGTACTTATAAAAATGGATTTTTAATAAAATTAATAATAATATTATAATAATTATTATTAATATAAATTATATATATTATCAATATAGGGGAATAATTATTCCAAAACCTTAAAACCCTACAAATTAAGGGTTCTTCTCCCCCAAGAATTCTACGTATAGCACCTAGCACCACTATGTACTCGTCTAAAAAACACTATACCACCATATAATCTGTCGAAATCCTCTTTCATAATCTATTCATGAAATACCAACTACTAACATGTAACTTTTATTCCATAAAAAACAACACTATCATGAAACCAATCATCGATACACATCCTCATACAATAGTCACCATTAGTACCACTTTCCCCCAATTGTACGCTTTATGACTTTCATGGTCATACAAATAACCATTGTGAAGGATAGAAATGGATGTTAATTATAAAATTTAAATAGGGATAGTTGATGAATATGTGGGTCACTGATTCAGTTCTAATAACATAATATGACATAACATGGGAACATAAATTTTCATTGATAGATTTCATCTTATGATGTTATGGAATTTCATTACATTTAAACAATATCAGAAATGATAATTGGTTTTTACTTTGATTTTATATCAATATGAGTGTATTAATTTATCATGGGTGATGAATTGTATGGAAAATTATCATATATTACCGGGAATCATAGTGAAATTACATGGGTAATGCAGAAATACAAAATAATGACAATATTAATTGATATTGAATCATGAATGAATTATCAAAAATCCACCTAAAATACATTATAATCACTTGAAAAAGAATTAATTATTGATGAACAATATTATAACCCATAATTCTGTGGTACACATATTTTGAAATAATTCAATTTCTTACATTGTACTCAACCCCGAGTTCAACCACACAAAAACCTATAATACTAGCATTAAAAAAACCTGTTATGAATTGTATTAACTGCAATTTAAAATTTTATAAAATTTATTTGATACTTAAATTTTAAATTAGGAAGTTAAAAAATATCTTGGGGTGAAATTTTACAAATTTTTTGAAAAGTTTCAATTTTTAATGAATAGTTCAAAATATGGCATTTTAATTCAAAATTGAGTTTTCACCTAAATAATTTATTTAGATTAATTATATTTGAAATTGGTTTTAAATTTTCAATGGATTTTGTTTTTAACATTGAATCCAAATTTGTTCATTGGATGTAATATCAAATTGAAATTGGATATAAACACATGTTAATTATTTTATATATTTTACTTCATAAAATCCTGCTCTCCAGTTTTGACAACAGATATTAATTTTTAATTAATTTATTCATTTTATTTTATTTTAATTTGGAAAAATTGATTGAAAATTTTGAATCCAAATATCCAAATTGTGTAAATAGGTACCATTTATTTTTGGACGTTATGAATAGTTATTTCACTAATTATTTTTATTTACCATGGTTAAAGGGTAAATTAGGAAAATAAAAGTCAAAAAATTGTATTATAATAATATAAAACTACCCTAACATGTGTCCTAATACTATTGGATTATATATGTCTAGCTATGAGCATCCTTAGGTCTATTTTATGAACCCATGGAGCCATTGGGGTACGAATATGATATGTTATAATAATTAATTTTGAGTGAAGAGAAATATAACATAAATATGTATCTTATTAATAGAATAATTTTAATTCGTGTGATATAATTCATATATTAAACTATAAATAGTTATTAAAAAGATAAAAATATTTTACATATCACAGGATTTTTTTTTATTTTTATACATTACATAATTAAATTCATTTATGACACAATAATGATGTAGTATTTTTATTATTAATGAACGAATCAAATGAATGATATTATAAATATTAAAATAAATGTAATTTAAAGTAATTATGCTATAAAATAAATTTATAGATGAATATTTTGTTTTATATTGGATTTAATTCATTTTTTTGAAGGAATATTGAATTTATTACTTTAGGAAAAATCAATGACTAAATAGTGTCAAAATTGACAAAAATGAGTTTTTTTTAAAATTCTATATTATTATATGATATAAAAATCCCATAAATATAAGATCTTTTGAAATGAATTATATAATATTAAATATATCATTAATAATCCACTCTATTTTTTATTGTAATTTTATTGTAACTATATTAAACCAACAGTATAAAAATACAATAAGACACGGTAAGAGTTAAACTGTTTAACTAAGGGTTAATCCCAAAAGATAAAGTTAATTTCATGACCTAAAACATCCTAAAAATAATTGGATGAGATTATTTAGACCCATAATATTATAATAATTCAAAAAATTATTTTTTATCAATTATATACTGAAAATAAATCTATAATAAATTAATATTTCTATCTTTTCCTAAAGTTCCCATCACCTCTCTTATAAAAGGGCACTTCTCCTCATCTTTAATTCACTCCTCAAAATCATTTTGGCTTGGCCAAAACCTGTCCAAATACCCTCCCAAATTCCACAACCACATATTATAGGCCACACTTTTACTAGGAAAACATTTTAATGAGTCCTTTTGTGAAAATCAAAAGAAGAAAGTTGAAGATGTGGTAATCGTTTTATCCCTTCTTTCAATGTTCATTTATTCTAATACTTCCTATTACTAATTTGTTACCATAAAAAATAATATATACATCCTAAAATATATTATGATATGTTTCATTGATTATGGGACAAACATATTCCACCTTTTACCCATCCTATGAAAAATAATACCACTATGCGAGCATACGTACGACTTACCGTCTCTAGTATCTACTCTATGCTGAGATGTTTTTCATCCATAATTTTTTAGATGGGTTTAATGAGAAATATAAATGATATAAATAATAAATTTAAAATGATATTATTTATTTATAGTGGATATTTCATCCAATTTTACACTATTTAAACATTATGGAAATGATATTATTACACATGTGTATATACGACTTACCATCTCTACGATGTGATGAGACACATCTTCCAAGTTCACCATACAAGAATGATTTTAAAAATATATATATTATGAAAAATTATAAAATATTTTCCATGATAAATATACTATAATATATATATATATATGTACATATATTTCATTTCCCTACTTCCATTCATTATGATAAGAAAATGGAAACAACGTTCATGCGTACGTATGGCATACCATCTCCACAAATGGCATAATCTATTTAATATATATATATATATTGAATATATATGATATATAAATCATATTATAACATATGTAAGAAATTAAATGATGATCTATTTAATATGATCAAGAATAACAGGTCAAAATGCGTACGATAAACACAGGGATTATTACATGAAATGTTGCATTAACATGGAATTGTAAATAAACATGTAATATAAAGTCATAAAAGAATAATATATTATATATTAAATATTATTATGATTCTAATATAAGATCATAATATATATAAAACCATCATAATGGTATTTGAGACCCAAACAGAAAGTCAGTACAACAAAAACAGTTTTTCCCAGTGCCCCCCCCCCGTATCAGTGCTTATTTAGTAGTGCTGATAAAGGGGGGCCTTTATCAGTGCTTTTTTTAAAAGGGCTGATAAAGGGTTAAATTCAAAAAAAATTAAAAAACTAAAAAAATATATATTAATATATTAATATATAAATATAGTTATAGTGATATAGATATAATATATAATTTTTAAATATATTTTAGAAAAGTATAAATGTACATTAACACTTAATATACTTAATATATAAGATATTTAGTGAAAATAGCTTCCTAAAAAATTTAAAAAATTATTTTTAATTGATAATTTGGTAATTATTATGGATTAGTAGTCATTTAATAACAATTTGAAGAATAAAAAAATTTAAAAATTTAAAAAAAGATCCAAAATAAGTTGAAAATGCAACTCAAACTTCAAACGACCATAACTATTGATTCGGGTGTCTTTTTGAGCTCTACCACTTATAAAATCGAAGCCTGCAACGAGCTCTAAATCGCTATGAGTATGGGAGGACCTCGGACAAGCGATATTTGAGGCCAAAAGAGGCCCAGAAGGCCTCTAAAACTGAGTTTTTAGTCAGGGTACCCATATTTTTTAACATTTTGTGGGTTTTCAGCCTCGTTTGATGGGGTATTATAGGCTTTTTTATTGGGGACTGAATTTATTCCATGGTATTACATTCATATTGATATTATGACTTTAAAATTTTATCATTTCTTATAATACACTGCTATTTATAATTAAATATATAACTATATGTACATATTTTTTTATATATTCACACATAAAAATTAAAATTTTAAAATAAATAATTAAACATATTTACATATAAAATATATTAGCTCTGTCTAAATAATAACTAATATCCATTTTATTTAAAATACCAATATATGAATATTTATATAACTACTATATATTAATATAACTATATATATATTAATCTAGGTATATATATATATTAATATAACTACATATATATAAATATTACTATATATATATATTAATATCACTATAACTATATATATTCATATAACTATATATATATGTATATTAATATAAATATATATTACTATACGAATAAATAAAACTATATATATATAAATAGAGATATATATTAATATAACTATATATAGATATATTTATATAACTATATATATGTATTAATATAAATATATATTACTATGAGAATAAATATAACTATATATATATAAATAGAGATATATATTAATATAACTATATATATATATTAATATCACTATATATATTAATATAACTATATATATTAATATAACTATATATATATATTAATATAACTATATACATATTAATATAACTATATATATATATTAATATAAATATATATTACTATACGAATAAATATAACTATATATATATAGATATCATGAAATAGCAAACAAATCAAAATATAGTAGTGGTAAGGGCTTAGGCGCGCAGGGGGGAGGTCTCGAGTTCAAAACCTGCTGGAGGTAGAGGCGCACACATGGGGGTGGATGTTGGGGGTTAGCGCTGAAAAGGGGTGGAGGGGGTGTGTGTGGGCATTGGAGGGGATAAAAAGCACTGTTAAAAGGGAGGATCAAGCGATATAAAATCCCCCCACGATTGGCATGATTTTTTTTAAAAATTTTTGTACTTTTTTTGTAATTTTTTTTAAATTTTTTTAAATTTTTTTTAAATTTTTTAACTTTTATCACCACTTTTTTAAAAGAGATGATAAACGGGTCCTCTATCAGTGCTAAAATTAAAGCGCTGATATAGGACCCCTTTATCAGGGCTAAAAAAGCACTGATAAAGGGGCACTTTTATCAGGGATTTTTTAGCGCTGATAAAAGAACCCTTTTATTAGAGCTTTTTAGCACTGATAAAAGGGGTATTTATCAACGTTTTTCTGAGCACTGATAAAGGGGACCCCCCCCCCCCCCTTTATCTTCACTGTCTTTAACATCTCTTTTCCTAGCGCTGATAAAGGCCATATTTTTAGTAGTGAGTATAAGACTAAATGTTAGGGATTTCGTCTCAATTTCATTTCATCACAGAATATTGTAATGTTATGCAACTAGTTCCCTTTATATGGTTTATATTATACCATTTTACTTATTGTCATAATTCTCATTATTTATATGCTGTTATATTATTTCCTTCTTTGGAATTATAGATAGATTCATATTATTCATTCAATATGGTTATTTGATAAGGTGTATTATTTTTTTTGTTATTAAATATGAGAAATACATTGGAATGGCAATGACGGGAGGAACCCATACAATATATTGATCTTTAATGCATCAACAGGTACTCATTAGATGAATATGTATTCCAAAGGGGTTTCTATACTTAATTTTTAACCGTCTTGTGAATGGTCATGATGGTAATAGGATTTCATCTGCCTCAGACATGACGTTCTATAATAAAGTATTTCCCTAAATTAATATTAGTTATTATTTATCCATGAGATGTTTTGTCAACATATCTATAGAAGTATTTCATTATAAGTTTATTAATTAATGGAATAGTTTTTAGTTTCTTACTTACTTAATTATTTTTTCCATATCTATTTTTGTAAATGGAATGTTTTATAAGATATTCACTTTTCCATATAGATTGATTATTCCTTCCATTGTACATACCCTTACTAATCATTTGAGCTCTTGCTTATTATGTTTCTCTCCCCAGGTTATGAATAAGGTAACTCTGATTAGGCTTCCAAGGATAATTTTTATTTATGTTATTGTGTATCATGTTCTATTTTGTGTTCACAATATATTATGGGAATCATGTATGTAATCTAGATATTCAAGATAGGTAAATTGTACTGTAATTTGGATTTGATTCCTTTTAATAATGCCAATAAAATGTAATAATTCACCAGATTTAGGATATCTGGGGATAGGTTATTATAGTTGGTATCAACATAAATTTAGTAGCAACCATGAAATTTAGATTTATAGAATAATGATTGGGGAATTCACCATATGTTACACTTTGGGGATACACTTATGATAATTCACCATAAGTAACAAAAGTTAATGATTTATGATTCATAAATTTGTAATTTATGTTCTATTTTTTACCATATTTGAATCTCATAATTTTATGAGTTAATTTGATATGAGTCATTATATATAAAGGGCACCAAGAAAGATGAATAGTATCAACACTCAACAAAATTTTTGGGGTTACTTTGTAGAAGAAACCAATACAACTGTTATTTGAATGAATAAATTATGGGGAACTAGGGAAACATAATCAGGTTATGACAAATAAACATTTTTAAATGAAACAACCCATTCGGCCGAGGGAATATCCAATACCAAATCTCATTATGCGAAAAAAGACAACATTATATAGTTGGACTACTAATCCAATTATAGCTGAGATGTGGGTTAAGTAATTGGAAATGATATTTATGGCCTTGGGATACAATGGAATAAAAAAGGTTACATTTGTGGTATATTGTCTCAAAGGTAACACTAATCAATAGTAGACATTGATCCAAAATACTAGAGAGGAATATGAAATAGAAATTATAGAATGAATAACATTTAAAGAGATATTATTTGACAAATACATTCCTCGTGATCATCAATTTGAGATGAAGATGAAGTTCCTTAGCTTAAAGAAAAACACAGAAGAGAGTGATGTAGACTATGAATCTACCTTTATAAGGTTATCTAGGTTGTTTACATATTATAATTACAGCACAAGGTGAATGACAGATAACTTCTTTGATGGTCTTAAGACAAATAATTTAAGGGAACTATTTTCCTATAATTTTTCACCATATGATGAAATAGTTTTATGTGTCATAAATCATTTGAAGGAATTTTCTATGATCAATACATTTATGGGAAAACAATCTAATAAGAAGACATCTGGGAACCATCAAAAATGGAATGCATTAATAGAGAAAAATAAGTTTGAACATTTGGAATCTTGTGAAAACTCAGGAAAAAAGTACCCTAGGAAAAGCATAAAGGTATTCAGAGTTTTTTATAAGTGCGGAGGTAAGGGACACCAGGCTCATGAATGAAATGGGATAAAAAATCAATGAGGTATATTGATACAATTTTAAAGATATTGGACACTATGTAAATGGATTCCACAAACATATAGGGAATATACCACATAAGAAGACATGGGTAGATTCCTAATATTTTATGATCACAACAACTATGGTTGAAGATCCTAATGATGTGGTGGTAGGTACTTTTATTGTTTCATCGAATTTAGATAACTATTAATTTGATTATAGATCATATATTTCCTTTATATATTCCCAGTTTTCATAAAAAATTAGATATATTTAATTCATAGTGATATGGGAATTGTATGTTAGAAATATTAGTGCCAACCTTATCCAGACAATGATCTGTCAAGATGTTTTTATTTTGGAATTTAAATGTTCTATAATTACTAATATTTTTATCAAACATATGGTTTATTTCAATATAATCCTCATTATGGATTTTCATTAAAAATATTATGTGAAAATCTATTACATGAATAAGGAAGTTATGATTTTGAGGAATATGAAGAATTCTTAATGATTATAGTAGAAATTTCATCACCTGATTCTTATCAAAATTTACCCAAAGAGATTTACTGAATGATATTATTAAGTAGGAAGAGAAAAAAAATCTAGGGATGAAGGAGGTAATTTTAAAATTTATGATGTACCTATTATAAAGGAATACATTGATGATTCTTCCAAATGATTTACCTGGACTCCCCCAAGAGTGTGATGTAGATTTTTTATTGATTTAATCCTTGATGTATGGACAATATAAATAACAACCAATAGAATGTCCATTTTGGAATTAGCAGTGCTAAAAACAAATTGAATATTTGGTTCAAAAGGTTATTATCCACAGTAGTGTTTCTTAATGGGGATCCCTTGTTACCTTTATCAAGAAGAAATATGAATATGTGTGACTATGTATTCATTATAGATAAATCATTGTGATTACAATAAAGAAAATGTATCATATACCTCGTATAAGTGATTTATTTTAATAAATTATAGGAGATATGTTATTTTTTAAGATTGATCTTCATTCTGGATATCATTATTGAGACTCCTAATTGGCATCCAAAAGACCCATGATCAAATCCAGGCAGGGAAAAATCTTTGGGGTTGTAGAAGACTGTAGCAGACTATAGCAGTATTGTAGCAGTGATGGGACTGTAGCAGTAGAGGCACTATAGCAGCTACTGTAGCAGCAGCGGTACTGTAGCAGGTACTATAGCAGTGATGGTACTGTAGTAGTACTATTCACCAAGGGGTCCTTTGAGCCAAAACATGGGCTTTCAAGCCTTGTATTAAGACCACTTGTCCTTGGGCCTTCGGGCTATGTAATGGGTCTCCCTCTACCCAGTCTTAAAGAGGTCTTTGCTTTAAATAATAAATTGAGGCCTCGACCCCAACCTTTAAAAAAATCAACCTTTCATCGAGAATTTAACCCTATTATCTATCTCATTAACCAAGCTCAAATGTAAAAGGGATAAATTTATTTGGAAAAAATAGTGTGAAGAATGTTTTGATGAAATGAAGAGAATATTAATCAGTGCTCGTTTCTTGACATTACCATCTGCGAATGATGTGTTTGTAAGTTATAGTGATGCATCAAGGAATGGACTTAGTTGTTTCCTTACGAAGAATGATAGTGTTCTTTTATATGGATCAAGGTAATTAAAACCACATGAACAAAATAATCAAACTCATGATATTGAGTAAGATGTAGTAATCTCTGCTTAGAAGATACAGAGACAATATCTCTATGGTAAAAAATGTGAGATATATACTAACCATAAGAGTTTTAAATATATTTTCTCACAGAAAGAACTCAACATGAGATAGAGGATATGGATTTATCTACACGAGGAATATGATTTCACAATACACTACCACCCATGGAAGGAAAATAATGAGGAGGATTCCTTGAGGATAAAGGAATATTGAGTTCTAAACAAGATGAGAGTTAAAAGGGATCCTATATTCATGTACCTAGTAAAGATATGTATTGGAATTATCATAGAGGGTTAAACATCACTAGTTTTTAAAATAAATTCAAAACTATATTTACTATAAATGATAAAATGCTCTCAAACTGATGATAAGGAGTTTCAAAAGAAAATTAGAGATATTAATGATGGGATATTGAATGATTTCGTATTTTAAGATGGAATTTTGAATTTAGGAAGAGGCTTTGTGTTCCCGCTATACTTGAGATAAAAGGGAATTATTGGATGATGCTCATAGCATAAATTTCTCTATAAACCCTTGTAGAACCAAGATGTATACTTATTTGAAGAAACATTTTTGTTGGGAAAACATGAATAGGTAGATTGTTGATTATGTATTGAAATTTTTGGTTGGTCAAAATGTGAAGTCATGAAGATAACATCTTAGAAAAGTCATGAAACCATATCCTATACCTGTGTTGGAATGGGATCATATTACAGTGTAATGTTTTATATGGGTATTAAAGACTCCCGTATGGAATGATGTGATATGATTTATTGTTGATCGTATTACCATGTCAGAAAATTTTTTGGCTATAAGAAAAGATTTACCTCTTGAACAATTAGCATTAATATATATTAAAAAAGTCGTAATACTTCTTGGTGTATCCCTGTTGAATGTTTTGTATCGTAATTCTCATTTTACATCACGATTCTAGAAAAGTATTCAGAAGGAAAAATATATTGATCTTATTTTGAGCACAGCATTCCACTCACAAATTGGAATACAACAAAAATAGATTATTGAAACTTTAAAAGACTTGTTGAGATCCTGATCACATGCCTTTCAAGGTACTTGGGATCAATATTTACCTCTATTATAATTTTTTCTATAACAATAGTTTCCAATCATGTATCTAGATGGAACCATATGATGCTTTTTTGGAATGAAATTTCATGCACCAACTTGTTTGTATGATGTCGGTGAAAGAAAACATATAGATCAAAAACATGTTTAGAAAACAATAGAGACGGTGAAGATTATCCAAATCCATATCAAACCATCTCAATGTAGGAAAAAGATCAATGATGATAACTGAATGATGGATTTATAATTTCAAGTTAGAGATCATGTTTTTTGAAGTTATATCTATGGATGTGTGTTATAAAATTCAGTAATAAGGTTAAATTAACTCCCAAGTACATAATTCCTTTTGGAATTCTAGAATAAACAAGAGTTTTAGCCTACAATTTGGAAATGACTCCAACACTCTCGAATCATCATGGTGTTTTTCACGTATCACTATTAAATAAATACATTCAAGACACAACGCATGTACTCACCTATGAGGAAATAAAACTAGGAACTAGTCTATATTATTTTAAATAGCCTATCAAGATGATTGATACTAGATAACATGTGTTGAAAATCATATTACTCGTCTAGTAAATGTTCTTTAGAGAAACCATAAAATAGAAGAGGTGTCGTGGCAACATGAAAAACATATGATAGAGAACTAACTGAATAATTTTATGTTATGGAATTATAGAAATTTTTTGGTTCAAAATATTTTAAGGAGGGAATAATGTAACACCTCACACATCCAGGTTACGTTCCTTTTTAAATAATTCAATGGTTTGCATCATATGCAACCCCGAATTGAGGCACACCACAACCTATCAAACATGCCATTTAAAAAAAGAAGTTATGAATAGTATTAACAAAATTTTGAAATTTTATAAATTTTATTTTAGACATAATTATTGAATTTTGAATATCTAAATTTAATTTAGGTGAAATTTTTGTAATTTTTGGGAAAGTATCAATTTTTAATGAATAGTAAAAGATAATGCATTTTAATTCATGAATTCTTTTTGGCCTATTTATTTATATAGATAGATAATATTTTAAATTTGTTTAAAAGTTTTATGGTATTATTGTTTTTGTCATTTAATTAAATATTTTTCACTGGAGGTAATTTTACATTTAAATCAGACATTAACACATGTCCATCTTTTGATAGATTTTACTTCTTAAACACTCGTTATCTATTTTTGAGAACGGGAATTAATTTTACATTAATTTCTGCAAATTATGTGTCTTTGAAATTGGTTGAATTGAATCCATATTTGAAATCATAAGATCAAAATTGTGTAAATAGGTACCTTTTATTTTATGAAATTAATAATAGTAACATGAGTAATTATTTTTATTTGTCATGGTTAAAGGGTAAATCAGGTAAATAACAGTAAAAAATAATATTAGAATAAAATTAAAATGCCATGAAACATGTATTAATCCTATTGGATGATATATTACTGACCATGAGCATCCATAAGTCGATTATAGGACCCTATGAAGCCACTTTGGATGAGAAAACGACATGTTCTAAAAATTAATTTAATGTTAAGGAAAATATAACATAAACAAGCATCTTATTACTTAAATAATTATAATTTTATTTATATAATTGATATCTTAAACTATAAATAGTAATTAAAAGTATAAAACTATGTACCATATAATTTTATTTTATTTTTAATTTTTAGACATGGAAAAATTAAATTTAATTATGAAACAATAATGTGGTTGTATTTGCCTTATTAATGAAATAATCAAAAGAATCATAAAATAATGATTAAAAATAAATTTATTTTTAATGTAATTATTCTATAAAGTAATTTTATTAATTACTAAGACCTGTAATTTTTTATTTATTTTAATTTTTTATAATAAATCAAGTTGTTATGACTTTAACTAAAATCAATTACTAAGTAGTGTCAAAATTGACATAAATGAGTTTTTAAAACAATTACAATTTTATTAAATGTTTTAAAATCCAAATAATATATGATTTGGCCAAATGAATTAGATAATGTTACAAATTTTATTAATTATCCACTTGAGGTTTTATTGGCCTTTAATAGTCACTAAATTAACCCTATAATATACAAATACTAGAAGATAGAGAAAAAGTTAAACTGTTTAACAAAGGGTTAATCCCAATAAAAAGGGTTAATTTAATGACCTAAAATTGTCTAAAAATAATTTTATATGATTATTTAGACACATACTCATCATATATTTGATATAAATCCCATTTAAGCTATTAGACACCTAATATAAATTTATAATAAATTTATATTTCACAAATTTTCTAAAGTTCCCATCACCTCTATTATAAAAGGGAGTTTCTTATTCTCTATAATTGACAACTCCAAATACCTTTGGATCACTCAAATCCTGAACAAAACTCCTCAAAAAAACCCCAATTCATCCGATTGTCCACCCATATGGAATAAAATCCAACTTAATGAGTCCTTTTTTCAAATCAAAAGGAGACACAGAAAGAAGTAATTGTTCTATCCCTTCTTTCAAAGTGTGTTTCTTCTTTTACTTCCTATAACTAAGTTGTTACCATACTAAAATAATAAATCCAAAATATACTATATGATTATATTGGATTATTATTATGGGACTACCATATTCCATCTGCTACCCATCATAGGAAAAACAATACCACCATGTGTGCATACGTATGACTTTCTATCTCCACACTGTAGTGTAAACTATTTTTCATACATACATTATTTTGATGTGTATAATGATGAATATAAATTACTTAAATATTAAATATAACATGATATTATTTCTTTAAAATTAATATTCCTTACAATTCTATTCCATTAAACCATTTAAGAATTGATATTTTTGTTCGTGCGTATGTACGACTTATCGCCTCCATGACACGATGATACTCATATTCTATGTTCACCATCCAAGAATGATTATAAAAAATATATATTGTTAATAAATATAAAATATAGAACATAATAACTATACTATAATATATATATATATGTACATATATTTCATTCACTTACTTCCATTCAATGTGATAAGAAAATGGAAACAACATTCATCCATATGTACGACATACCGTCTCCAAGAATGGTGTATTCCATTTAATATATCTCTCTTTTATATATATTTAAATAATTAATATTTATAATATATAAATCATATTACAAATTAGGAAATTTATTAAATTGTGATCTAAGTAATATGATCAAGAATAACAAGTCAAAACACATAAGATAAATAAAGTGATTATTACTCACAATGTTCCAGTTACATGGAATTGTTAATAAAAGGGTAATATAGAGTCCTAAAAGAATAATATATGATATCATAAATATTATTATTATTATTATATAAGTTAATAATATGTTTCTAACCATCATATATAAATTTTAGAGACATAAAAATAGTATCAGACATTAGGTATGTGATTTCATCTCAATTTAATTTCATGGAGGAATATTGTAATGTATTGAATCAAGATCCATTTATATGGTGCATATTAAAATTTAAGAATTTTTATCATGATTATAATTATATTAATGATATCATATTATTTCCTTCATGGGAATTATTGATAGATTCAAATTACTTATTCAATATGGTTATTTCACAGGGCATATTATTATTTTTGGATATTAAATAAGAGAAATACATAGGATTGGATATGATGGGTGGATATCAGAATTTATATAGATCCTTGATGCATCGATAAGTTCTAATGAGATGAATAATTTTTCCAAATGGGTTTCTATGCTTATTTTTAATTCTTCTTGTGAAATTTCAAATGATACAAGGTTATCATGTTCTTAAGACATGACGTCCTTAAATATAGTATTTACCTCATCTAATTTCATTTATTATTTTTCCATGATATTTTGTGTCAATATATATATGGATGTAGTTAATTATTTTTTTATTGAATTATGTGATACGTTTTAGTTTCTTAATTTCTATATTATTTGTGTCGTGTCTAGTTTTGTAAAAGGATTGTGTTATCAGATATTTACCTTTCCATATAGAATGATTCTTGCATCGGTGGTACATACCATTACTGAGCAATTCATCTCACCCATATTATGCTTATCTCCCCAGGATATGAAGAAGAGAACATTGATTAAGCTTACAAGGATCAAATTTATTTCAGTTATTGTGTAGAAAGATTTATTTTCTTTTCCCAATGTGTTATGGGTATCATATATGTAATTTGGATTTCTAAGACTGCTAAACTATATAGTCCTTTGGGATTTTATTCCTTGTAATAATTCCAATGAAATGTAATAATGCACTGGTTTACACTAATATAGGGTTGATGCATTACAATTAATGCCAAATGAAGTTTAGTATCAACCCGGAAAACTAGATTTATCAAACATATATTAGGGAATATACCCTATGTTAGTCATTGGGGATATACTTATGATAATAAACCCAATGTAATATAAGTTTATTATCTATAATGAATAAATTTCTAATTTATGTTGAGTGTTTTACCATAATTGATACTCATAATTTTTTGAGCTAATTTGATATGTGCCATTATATTTAAATGGAACCTAGAAGGATGAATGATATCAATAATCTAAGAAATTAGAGGGGTTTCTTAGAAGAGGATACCAATAAAACTAGTATTGAAACAGATAATATTGTGGTGATACTTGGTCAACAAAATCACGTTATGATAGATAACCATTCTTGAATGGACTAACCCATTCTTAAAAGGGAATCACCTTTGTTAGATCACTTTATATGACAAAAACCCACATCATTTAGTGGGACCACTAATCATATTGTAGTTGAGTAGTGGATTATGTTGTTGGAAAGGTTATTTACGGCCTTGGGGTGTAGTGAAATAGAAAATCTTACATTGTTGGTCTACTGTATCAAAGTTCATTATAATCAGTAGTGTACATTAATCCTAAATACTAAGGAGGAATAAGAAATATAACATAAGGAATGAAGAACTTTTAAGGGGAAATTCTTCAACAAATACATTCCTTGTGATAAAAAAAATTGAGATGAAGAAGTTTCTTATTTTAAATAAAAAGGAAGAACAGAGTGTTGTAGAGTATGAAGATACCTTTACAAGGTTATCCTAGTTTTCTACAAATTATATATGTAACATAGAGTACATGATCGATAACATAGTTGAAGGTATTTATACAAATCTCATAAGGGGACTAGTTTCTCATTATTTTTCATTATATGATGTAGTAGTTTTATGTTCCATCAAGATGGATATGTAATTTTCTAGGATCAATATATTCATTGGAAAACAAGACAAGAAGATGAAATCAGAGAACCATTAAAAAGGGAATGCATCAATGAAGAAGAAGAAGTTTGAATGTTTTTCATCTTGTGAAAACTGTGTAAAAACACCCTAGGAAATTTTTGAACGGATTGGGAGTTTGTTATTATTGTGGAGATAAGGGAAACTAGGCTCCTGAATGAAAGGGTATAAAATACATCAATGATGTCTGGTGCTACAATTATATCTATATGGGACACTATAAAAATTAATTCCTCAAACTCCAAGGGAAGATTCTATAGAAGATTACTATGGTATATTTCCATGATTGTTTTATCAAAACTACTAAGGATGAAGTTACTAATGATGTGTTGGTATGTACATTAAACATTTCCTCAAATTTACCTATGGATTTATCAGATTTTGGATCACCACATTCCTTTATATCTTCCTAGTTTTCTTAAAAAATCAGATATTTCCATTTCACCATGATAATGGAATTTTCAGTCAGAACTTTCAGTGTGATCCTTATTGCAACAATGATGTGTTGAAAAGTTACTATTATTAAATATAAAGGGTCTCTAATTGCTAAATTTTGTTTTCATTCCTTTATTTGATTTCGACATAATCCTTGATATGTATTGGATTTCAAAATAAGCTGTGAAAATATTGTCTGAGGAAAAAATTTACTATTTTTGAGGAATATGTTGAATCTGATATCATTAGAGAAGAAACTTCATCACATTAATCTTATCAACCCCCCCCCCCAATAGATTTAATAATTGATATTATAGGGGATGAAGAGAAAACATAAAATTCTGATGAAGTTGGTAATCTGCAAATTGAGGACGTACCTATTATAAAGAAATACATTGATGTTATTTCTAATTATTTACCCAAACACCTCCTAGAGTGTGATGTTGAGTTTTGTGTTGATTTAATCCCTGTGGAAAGTCCGGTATCAAATACTCACTATGGAATGGAAAATGTGGAATTAGTAGAGATAAAAAAAACTTGAAGAGTTCTGTCATAAGGTATTTATCCACCCTAGTGTTTCTCTATGGGGTACCCAATAATAAATATGGATTCATTAGGCTAAGTATTGATTATTTGTAAATAAATGTGATTATAATAAAGAACAAGAACCCTACACCTCATATCGATGATTTATTTTCTCAACTTCTATGAGATGAATTCATTAAAAAGATTGATCTTCATTTTGGATATCAAAAATTATGAGTGAAGAAGGAGTACATTCTAAAGACATCTTTTTAGATGACGTACGGTCATTACGAATTTATAATAATTCTATTTAGATTGACTAATCCACCCTCATTGTTTATAGATCTCATGAATAGAGTTTTCAAGGAACATTTTCATGATTTTCTTGTGGTATTATTGATGATATTATGGTCTATTCTAAAATCTTTGAGGACCATGAGAATCAATTTCGAACCATTCTTGAGACTCTCGAGATTGATGAATTGAATGTTAAATTTAAAAAGTGTGAATTCTGGATTTAGGAAATTTATTTCCTTTATCATATTGTCTCCAAGGATGGTATCTCTTTTGATCCATCAAAGAAAAAGGCATTTCAATATTGGGAAACAACTATAATAATAACTGAAGTACACAATTTTATTTGTTTAGAAAGTTACTATCAATATTTTTTCCATAATTTCACCCTATTGGTAAACCCATTAACCAAGATCACTCATAAAGGGGGTTAAATTCGCATGGACAAAAGATTCTGATGAATTTTTTGATGTAATGAATACAATATTAGTAAATTGTCTTTTCTTTACCTTATGGGAATGATGTGTTTTTAATTCATAGTGATGCATCATGGAAAGGACTATGTTGTGTCTTTATGTTGAATGATAGGGTTATTGCATATGCTTAAGGTAATTAAAAACCCATGAACAATACTATCCAAATCACGATCTTGAGTTAGTTGTAGTAATATTTTCTTTGAAGATATGGAGACACTATTTATTTGGTAAAAATGTGAGATATATACTGATCATAAGAGTTTGAAATATATATTTTCACAAAAATAAATCAAAATTGAAAAAATGAGATTGATTGAGCTGCACAAGGATTATAATTACACAATAGACTACCACCCAGGGAAGGAAAAAATGGTGGTGAATTATTTGAGCAGAAAGAACAATAGAGATCAGAACAAGATGAGAGTTAAAATGGATATTATGTTAAAGGATATAGTAAATATGGATATGGTAATTATCACAGTAGGTGAACCATCAATAATTTTTCAAAATTTTTTCAAACTATATTTATTGGAAGGGTTAAAAGTTCTCAGACTGATGATGAGGAATTTCAAAATAAAATTAAATATTTGAATGTTGGGAGATTGATTGATGTTGTATTTGAAGATCACATTTTGAAATTTGGAAGAGTCTTTTGGTTGAGCTAAAAATTGAAATAGTGGATGATGCTCATAGCTCAAATTTCTATATATCCTCTAGTGGCACAAATATGTATAGATATTTGTTGGAACATTTTTGGTGGGACAAAATGAAGAATGATATTGATTATTATGTAACAAAATGTTTTGTTTTACAATAGGTGAAGGCTAGAAGACAACATCCTAGATAATTAATGAAACCTCTTCCCATACCAGTATAGAAATGGGATGATATTACAATGGAATTCGTCATGGGGCTTCCAAAGATTAAGAAAATTATTGATGTGATATGGGTTATTGTTGATCATCTTACCAATTCAGTGCATTTTCTTACTGTAAGAAATGATTTACCACTTGAACTTTTATCATTACTATATATTAATGATGTTTTAAGACTTCACGTTGTACCCCCATCGATTGTTGTTTATCGTGATCCCTTTTTTACATCATGAATCTGGAAAATTATTCAGAAGGTCCTAGATATTTAACATCATTTGAGCACTCCAAACCATCCTCAAACTAATGGACAATTAGAATGGAATATTAAAACATTTGAAGACATGTTGAGATCCTGCTCACTTGACATTCAAGGTATGTGGGATTAGTGTTTACCTATAGTAGAATTTTCATATAATAGTAGATTCCATTAATGTATTTATATGGAACCATATTAAGCGTTATATTGAAAGTGGTTTCATACAAAAACATGATGGGATGATGTTTTTGAAAGAGAACTTCTAGTTATAGAACATGTTGAAGAAACATTGGAGAAGGTGAATATTACCCCAAACCATATCAAAATATCTCAATGTAGGCAAAATATCTATGCTGATAACCAAAGGAAGGATACATAATTTCAAGAAGTAGAACATTTTTTCTTAGAGGTATCTCCATAGAAGTGTATTATACGACTCAATATGATGGTTAAATTAACATCTAGGTGAATTGAACCTTTTCAAATTCTATAAGGAATAGTATTTGTAGCCAAATGTTTTTAAATGCCTCAATGTCTATCAAAAGTTCATGATCTGTTCCATATATCACTATTATGGAAATACATGGCTGACCCAACACATGTACTCACCTATGAGTAAATAGAAATGGAATTCGATATGTCTTATTATGAAGAGAATATCTATACTCTTGATACTAGAGAACAACTATTGGAAAATCAGACGTCTCGTTTGGTAAAATTTCATTGGAGATACCATAAAATTTAAGGGGCAATGTGGGAACCTGATGAACATATGATGAAATAAACACCCAAATCATTTTATATAGTGATATTATAAAATTTTGAAGGATGAAATTATTTTAATGAAGAAAAATGTCGCACCCAAAGCATCAATGGTATGATTATTTATAAATAATTCAGTGTCTTATATTGTACGCAACCCTGAGTTCAAGTAAACCACGACCTATCAAACTATCCATTTTAAAAGAAATTATGAATAGTAATATCCACATTTTTGAATTTTATAAATTATATTTCAGATATTATTTTTGAATTTGGAATATCAAAAAAATATTTGGGTTAAATTTTTGTAATTTTTTGAAATGTTTCAATTTTTAATGAATCGTTAAATATATTGTATTTTAATTCCAAACTACCATTTCACCTAATTTATTTATATAGGTATATTATATTATCAATTTGTTTTAAAGTGTTATTGGATTATATTTTTATCATTTAATACAATGTTTTTCATGGGAAACAACTTCACTTTGGAATTGGACATAAACACATGTCAATCTTTTGATAGATTTTACTTTTTAAAACCAACTTTCTAGTTTTGAAAAAAAAATTATTTTCTAACAATTATATGTTTTGAATTTGGGAAAAGAGAATTAATATTTGGAATGAAAAGATACAAATTTTATAAATAGGTACCTTTTATTTTTTGACATTATGAATAGTAACATCAGTCATTATTTTAGTTATCATGGTTAAAGGGTAAATTAGGTAAATATGGGTAAAAATAATATTATAATAAAATAAAAATACCTTACACATGTCATAATGTTATTTGATGATATATGGCCTACCATGACCATCTTTAGGTTGATTTTAGGACCCCATGGAGCCACATGGGTTTGAAAATGACAAGTTAAAATAATTAATTTAATGTAATGGTAAATATAATATAAACATGTATATTATTACAAAATGAAATTAATTCATCATTTATAAGCAATATATTCAACTATAAATATTAATTATAATGATAATAATATTTAATATATCATGGTATGTTATTTTTAATTTTTATACATTAGATAATAAAATTTATTTAAGACAAATTAATAATGTAGTATATGCATTATTAATGAAAAAATCAAATTAATGATATTATAAAATTTAAAATAAATATAAATTAAATGATTTTAAGCCGAAAATAATTTTGGATTCTTATGACATGTTATCTATGATTTAATAAATTTAGTTCTAGCTAATCTTGTTGTTATAACTTTAAGAAAAGTCAATTACTAAATAATGACAAAATTGACATAAATGTGTTTTAAAACAAATACTATTTTATTAAATGATATAAAAATAAAAAATATATAATATTAGGCCAAATAAGAATTATAATCATAAAAATTTATTTAATTATCCACTTAAAGTTATCTTGTAAATTTATGGAAACTACATTAACCCTATAGTATAAAAATACAAGAATACACGATAAGAGTTAAACATTTTATCTACTGGTTTATCCCAAAAGATAAGGATAATTTAATGACCTAAACTTATCTAAAAAATATTTTCTGAGAGGAATTAGACCCATACTAATATTTTAATATAAATCAGTCACTTTCGATATTTAGAAACTGAAAATCAATTTATTATAATTTTATATTTCGTTCTTTTCTTAATTTGCCCCTCACCTCTCTTATTAAAGGGATGTTCTCCTTCTCTTTAATTCACTCCTACAAAGCCCTTTGGATCGGCCAAATCCTACCTGAATCACCACAAAACCTCACTCACTTTATCAAAGAATACACCCATTAGGAAGAAAACTATATTAATGATTCATTTTGTGCAAATCAAAAGTAGACATCTAAAAAAGTGGGAATCTTTTATCCCTTCTTCCAAAGGTCACTTCATCTTCTACTTCCTTTTACTAAGTTGATACCATAATAAAATAATAACTCTAGAATATAATATATGATTGTATTTTTTATGATTATGGGACAACTATATTCCACATTTTTTACATAATATGAAAAACAATACCACAATGTGTACATACGTACGACTTATCATCTCCACGTTGTGTTGTAAATTATTTTCCATCTATAATTTATTTCAATTGGAATAATGATGAATATAAATGAATTAAATAATAAGTATAATGTGTTATTATTTCTGTAAAGTTCATATTCCATCCATTTATATACCATTAGACCACTATGAAAATGATATTTTTGCTTGTTTGTGTGTACGACTTACCGTCTCTATGACGTGATAAGACTCATCTCCCATGTTCACCATCCAAGAATTATTAAAAAAAATATATGTTATGAATAAATATTAAATATATTAAATAATAATGCAACAAGAATAATATATATATATATATATGTACTTATATTTCATTCACTTCCATTTAATATTATAATGGAATGGAAACAACATTCATTCAAACGTACGACCTACCGTCTCCATGAATGGTGTATTCCATTTAATATATCTATCTATTATATGTATTTATATTATGAATATATATTATATATAAATAATATTATAAATCATGAATATAATTAAATCACGATCTAAGTAATATGATCAAGAATAACAAGTCAAAATGCATATGATAAACAAAGTGATTATTACCTAAAATTATGCATTAACTTAGAATTGTTTATAAACATGTAATATAAAGTCATAAAATAATCAAAAAATATATCAAAAAAATTATTATGATTTCATTATAAGTAAATAATATTTTTAAAACCCTCATATAAGAATTTAGAAAACATATAATGTGTGTCCAAATTTAGGTAAAAGATTTCGTCTCAATTTCAATTCATTGAGGAATATTTTAATGTTGTGCACCTAGTTCCATTTATACAATATATATTTTTTTCTTATGACTTGTTATCATGAATCACATTATTTTCATGACATTATATTATTTCATTCATGGGAATTATTAAAAGATCCATATTACTCATTCAATATGGTTATTTGGTGAGGAATATTATTTATTTTGGTTATTCAATATGAGAAAGAATTTGGACATGAAATGACAGGTGGAGAACAAACTTTATATAGCTCAATGATACACCAATAGGTTTTCATGAGATTAATAAGTTAGACCAATGGGGTTCCTTGCTTATTTTTAACCATCTAGTGAATGGTGTTAACAGTAATAGGTTTTCATGTTCTTGAGACATGACAGACAGAAATAAAGTATTTCCGTTATTTAATTTTAGTTATTATTAATCCATGAAATTTTGCATCGACATATCTATGGAAGTAGTTCATTCTCAGTTTATTGAATTATGACATATGTTTTAGTTTCTTACTTTCCATTTTTTCCCATATCTTGTTTCTTAAATGGAATGTGTTATATTATATTTACTTTTCCATATAGATAGACTATTGCTTCATGTGTACATACCCTTACTGATCATTTCAGGTCACCCTTATTATGTTTCTCTCCCAATGATATAATAAATAGATATTTTATAAAGCATACAAGGACACAGTTTATTTCTGTTATTTTGTAGTATGTTTTATATTGTTTTACCAATGTATTGTGGATATAATTTGTGAAATCTAGATTTCAATGATTTCTAAATAGTATAGTCCTTCTGTATGTTCTTACATGTAATAATTACATTGAAATATAATAATTCACTGAATTTTTGTTATTTTGTGTAAGGGCGTTACAATAAATGATACATCGATTTGACATAGATAATAATTAAATAATAAATCATGAAAATAATTATGAATGGGAATTTAGAATGGTGCCCAACTTCTAGATTGGATTATTCATTTGAAAATATTTCACTCATGTTTATTTTCAATGCCATAGCTATATTCATTTTTTCCACCATAGATTGTATTTCCTATCAAATATTCTACCATTGATTCTACAATGACCCTTCCCTCTGCTGTTCCATATCTATATTGATATGAAAATTGATTAAAATTTAATAAACATTTATAAAATAATAATATAGAACATATAGGCCTTACATTGGGTTTTCTTACAATATATTAATTAATTTAATATAAATTAAAATATTTTATTTATCACCCATGATGACCAAAACCCAATGACCGAATACTAAATCGAATCATAGTTCCCTTTGAGTAATCCCCCATTATAGATTCAATAATAATATTAATTTTCATATTTAGTTATTCCTTAAATATTTATAATCATTTTATCCTAATAACACATGATCTTACTATGATTAATATATTATTTCATGTATCCATAGGTTATCACAATTCCACACTAGCTCATCTTGGGGGTAAACATAAAACCCCAGTATTGATGAAACCTTAAAATAATATTTTCAATGTCATCTGGTAGGGTAACATTATCATTTTACCTCCTTAAAGAGGACATAGGGTTTGAAAACTCTAATCCTTATTAATTATTGACCAGTAAAATTATGGATCACAACATCTTACATATATTGGATCATTTTGAGAAATGAGATGAAAAAAATTTATTTAGAATAAATCCTTTTATTTTCTTTGGTAATGGGTACAAAGTGCCTTGAATAGAATGAAGAAAGTATCAATAAGATGGGTTTTAAGAGATGGGGTTTTCTTTTTCATTCTATTACATCCTTTCATTTTATTTGTAAAAACATCGATTACATATCATATGTTATAGAAAAGTTCATGATTATCTTGTGATATGGAGAGGATAAGACCCCTATTTTACTATTTATGTTTTCTTGGTGAACTATGTCATCACATTTAGAATTTTTTACTATAGATTTATTTATTAATATCTAATGTGTTTATTGTATATTATTAAATATAATATTATAAATATTTTATTGCCATTAATTGATTTGGGAATAAGGTTTATTATTGTCCTATGAGGGAAATGGTGTTTGTCAGTTGAGTAAGAGGTCCTTGAGGTTTATAATTTAATTTTATATTTCAATATTTCCATATAAACATAGTTCATTGGGATATTAATTAGTTAATAAATGAAGGAATTGAGTTTGTTTATAATGGGTTGTTTAATAAGTTTAGTAAAGGTGATATTATTTTATATCGATTTCTCTATATGGTTGACCCAAATAAATTATTTAAAATTATTATGTATAACATCATGATGTTTATATGTAGTCTCTTTGATATGAATTTTTTGTAGTATTATTTGATTTCGATAAGTCTTATTGATGATTATGAAGATGATTCCTATGAAATTGATATTTCTATCAAGAACATGGTTATTTATAAAAGGTTATAGAGTTTGGATAACATCTAAAATTAGTAATATTATTATACAGTAATTACAAATTGGGATGTTCCTATCTTGATTCTTGGAATAAAAGGATTTATTTATTGATAGACTTTATGAAATTTAACTTCTAAGGGTTCTCATAATAATATCATAATGTTATATAAAAATTTGTTGAAATTCCCCATTCTTACTCAATTTTCAAGCTATTGGAAAATAGTATCATATAATAATTTTATTTGATGATTGTATTTTGTGGGTTTTATCTCCCTTTACATTAGTTTTGATCTTTTCTATGTGGATTTTGAATCCAATGAGCCTACCTTCTTCAAATTTATCTATGAAATGGATGCATGGGGAATTTATACCGATCTCTTTGTTGTTCTAAATTTTTACCATTCTGACAGGGATTTTCAAATAATTCATTACATCACATATTATTTATTCATAGGTTTAGTGCATGGGATAATTAAATAAATTATACAACAATATTTGATGTATGTTTTTTAGTTCCACCTCTTGAATAGATTTATTTCAACTCATAGGATTATGTTCTCTATTTCCTTGGATTAACCTGATGTATAAGGGTCACCCAAAAACCTAATGTACAAGTTTTGGGATACTTCTAAAAATAATATGGATATGAAACACCGCTAAAAGTAGAATATGATGAATTCATATAGGCAATGAATTAAATAAACAATGTAAATTAGAATAACATTTGTGTTGAATGTGACTTTACATATGTGGTGATAATAATTCATTTGAGAAGTCAAAATGTTCAACGATGAGTAAAGGATGATTAAATAATGTTTTTGGAACACCATTATCCATTAACTGTATTGTAACACATACCAATAGGTAATAAAAATAAGTTATGGATGCAATTGATAAAAAAAATTATATAGTAAATATTGCTAATAGAGAAATTAAATTCCATAGAATGAATTTTATTTTTGGATTAATGGCCTTGTCGGAGAATTAAATACATGTGTAATGAAAATTTATTATCTTATTATTAATAAAATGATCAAGGTATTACTCATTTATATATGTTTATGAATATATATATATATATAATTTTTCTTAGGTGTATCTGGGATAGCTATATCCTTACGGGGTATCAGGGTGGTCTTAAGTGAGTGTCTCCCCAGCAATTTGTATCCATATGAGTGGTTCACTAGTAACAACTCAAAAATTATTTGGTAAGTGAGCCCATAAATGAAAGACCCACTATAGTTTTTTATTTTTTTATGTACATGTATTAAATTTTGGGATTGTTAATCCCTCTAGTTTCATAATAAATATGAAGGGCCACCTTTTTGTGATGTAGGGGGAGGTTCAACCCCTTAACTTCCTCTCTCCCATCAAATTACTATCATTCCTATATTTATCCACTTTCGTGTAATATATTAATATTTTATATTTAATAAAGGTTGTGTGTTTTAGTATATTTTTTTAATTTTAGGATATTGTTTTACAATGAATATTTGAGTGTTTTGGTTCAGTCTCGTTAGGGAGATTATCATAAGACAAAGGGTATTGAAATCATTTATTTGTTTTCAAACAACATACATGTAAGGGTTTGAAAAATTTTAATGAATAATTTTTTAGTTATGTTTTTTTAAATTTTTAAGTGATTCCGGAATTTAACTTCAAAGAAATATTTTATGTGATCTAGTGTCTCGGAAAGAAGTCTGATCATTATAAAAACACCAACATGTAGGTGAACTTAATTTCATCAGAAAATTTATTATAATGTTTAATATTTAAATAAAATTTTATAAATTCAGATATATTTTATGAAATAATAATGTGCCTTCAATAATATTAAGATTAGTTATTTATGATTTATTTTGAACTTAATATGTAAATTATGTTTATTATAAGATACAAAGAGTGATTTTATAACTTGTGTGACATAAAAAAGTAATTAAACTCCATTAATTATATGATAGAAATATTCTCAAATATTTTTAAATGATTTAAATAATCAAAAATTAAATTATAAGAGGTTGATTAAATTCATTGAATTATTTTTTATGAAACATTGATATATATAATTCCTTTATTTCTTGTGATATATGAAATTATTTAAGTGAAATAATAATTATTAGGTATTATTCCATGTGATTTTTTTTCAATTAGATAAACAATGTAATTAATTTTATTTTTCACAAAATTTATTATTTGTTGTCAATTTATTAGTAATATATTTAACCAATGGCTGGAAAGCATAAATGGAATCATGATTTCTCAGTTAATTGTTTAATGCGATTTTGACATATAATATTCATTAATTAAAATAAATTCATAATGAAGTAATTTTTATTTTAATATAATTTTTTTTATTCAATTATATATGTCATTAATTATATTGTGATTGATTCTATTTTTATGAATAAAATAAAATTCATATGTTGATGGTTGAGGGTGATGGTAAGATAGATTTTCACGTAGCTTATTTGGATCCAATGTGGGATTAATGATAATATATGATTATTATGTTCTTTTGGGATCATAGAGCCTAATGATATTCCTTTTCGATCACTATATTCTCCTTGGATATGTTTCTCAAACAAAAACTCATTCACATTGGATGATAGGTCCTCAAAATTTGTTTTTATTTTACTCTAGGAAATATTCATTGATATTGATGAGTTTTTAATCTACGAATGGTTTGGGATATCCATAATGGATACAATATGTAACTACTTGGGATCATGGTACAAATGATAGATTTTCTATCATTATGTATAACATAACCTTTATATTTGTTTCTATATATTATCATTTGGGATAAGTGGTATTTGTTATGATATTTTAATCCATCTCATGAATTGGGTTTTTATAATTAAATATATATTATTACATGGGATATCATGGCCATCATAATGGTTTCCTATCATTTCTTAGGATGATGTTATGTTGACTAATTGTTTTAGGATATAGACCATACATCATTATAAGAATTCATATCCTTGTTTTATATGAGACATAGAGTATGGTTTCACCGATGGAGAACAAATATTTTCTGATTATTTTTTCCATTTATATATTTTTTATTATAACATACTAACTTATTTTATTGTTATATAATAATTGATACTTTTTTAATAATATATTATTTCATACTTTAGGGATTGGATTACATAAAATTAAACGAATATTTATACATCCATGGACAATATAATTACATGATAGAGAAACTATGGTAATTGGAGAAGAAATATTCAGATTTTTAAACTCAACATCATTATATATACCACACACACACACAGAATATATATATATATATCATTTTTCATGAGATATTGATTTACATATACTTTTTTATTAATTTCATTTTTGGAAGGATGACCTACGGTTTAATAAAGACAACTAGGTGTAAATTAACACTTTAGTATTTCATTTGTTCTTTAATGCATTTATAATTTTAATATAATTTTATCCTTAGATTAACTGTGGTATTTAATGTTTTTTCATTATATTTCAATTAATATGTTAGGTCTTTATTATTAATCACAACTATTACAAATGTAATTTTTATGTCATGGTATGATTTTATATCAAATTCATAATATGTTCATTATTGTTTTTACATTATTTTATTATTTTATTGTTACTTTATGTGATAATAAGGATAAATACCCAAATTATGGAAATTTTTTTTTCTTATTCTAGTCAGTCATATATGAAAATACAGTATGTTGAAATTTAAATATATTCAATATCACAGAAGTTGGTGGTTTTAGATATAAATCACTACCTAATGATTATTTATCATTAGTTATTTTATTCTATTTTTAGTGATTATAGAATAATACAATATTATTTTTTAAGGATTTAATTTTGAAAAATAATTAATTTTTGGGGTGTTTCATTACATGACTCATAAAAATAAATAAGAAGAACCATGAATCAAAATCCTGGTCTCTTACTTTATTTTTTTTAAAGAAACTATTTATGATACACTGACCCATTCCCCTCTCAATATATCCTTTATCATCATATTTTTCAAATAAAGGTACCTTTAAGTTGTATTATTCAAAATGTACCTTTGAGATTTAATTATAGTGGAACTCATTTTTCTATTTCCTTTACTTATTATCCAAATATATTAATTGTGGTATTTTTATTATGTATAATATAAACACTATGGATGAAAAAATTATTCATGTCTTTTATAAGTATAACTAACATAAATTGAAGAATAAAATCTTATTATACTTAATTTCTATTAGTTTGGATATTCAGGATATTGTGTGAATAATAAACACCAGTGCTAATATTTTGAAACCATGATGCACATTAATAAAAATAATTCAAAAATTCGTAATAAATATGTAAATGTATTATTTAAATACTTATTAAAGAATGAGTACTAAAAAATAAAGGATTCAAATTAGAATCCATTCTTAGATAAACAAAATAATATTTATGAAGGAGATGAATGTGTGAAAAATTACATGTTACCTATTTAGGGGAACACATTTGATAAGTTATATGGATCAAAGGATGAGATCATTAAACCCTAATACATAATAAAGTGTTATGGAAGTCAAAATATAATATATTAAGGGATCTAAGAATATGGTTAATGCTACTATAAATTTAAAATAACCGACTAAACTATTTTAGTGTATCAATATATAATATACTAACATAAATTAAATAAACCATGATTTCTAACCCTATATAATCTATGTGAGATTGTACAAAAAATTCAAAACATACTATAAACACTTTTTATGATTAAAATCTATATAAAAAATTTTATTTAATATCTCACTATTACAATATCAAACTTCTTTTAGTACCCATAAATATTATATTAATTTTTTAGAATTATTTAAATCCATAAAACTGAAGATGTTTTATAAATATAATATAAAAAAACTAATATAGAGAATATTATATACATATATATATGAATAATAAGATAGTAAATTTCTCAATTGTAGTGAATGTGAACCCTTTATATTGTACTAACCACAATATAAAATTATGTTAGGATTCTAAAAATTTATATTCACATTGTCACTCAAAATTCAAAATCCCACATGATTCTATAATAGAGTTCCATAAATTAATAACATATGTATGTATCTTTAAAAACCACTTTATTTATTTCATCCTTGTTGTCACATAATGGGAGAGTGTTTTAACAAATAAAAATTTCATTGAGTATCCCATATCACATTACACATCATTAACATTGAGTTTATATTATTATTATTGTACATATATCTTTACAAATTCATTTGTAATAACAAACAATATACCACATAAAAAATCAATATTAATATTACCACATTATCAAATATTTTCATAAAATATTTTCTAAAATATGAAAATAAAAACCCTAAAATTTTAGATTTTATCACACATGAAATATCTAAATTACCTAATCAAGTTTTCAATAAACACTCTCTTTGAAAAACAGATTATTTTCTATATAGTGCGAAATGTGAAACTGATTGACATTATATTATTTAAAACGATAATGAATTCCTAATCCATAACCATTAAATAAGTATCATTTATAATTGTTTAAATTATACTCAAGTTACATAGATCTTACGAGTTATCTTTGTTAACCAAATGTATAAAAATATAATGTACTTATCCATGAAATCATGTTTATCCATGAGTCAAGAATAATGGAAATGTATTTAAGGATACAAATATATTATTGATTCACCAATTAAGCTTATTTAAATTAAACCATCTAATTTATCCATCTAATAATAAACATTCATTTCATAGGTAAAAAAATTTATGGTATAAAATTGTCAACTCATTATATGGGTGTAAATATCTTTTATAGACTATAAAAATCAATTTATAAATTGTTTCTATAGTAAATAATCAATTTTTAAAATTTTCATATTAATTATACAGGTTGATTTTAAAAGTATGTTGTTACATGGGTTTGAAACCATGTTAGACATATATAAAAATACTACAGTGCAGTGTGCACCATAAGTTAAAATAATAAAATAGATAGTTGGGAAAACAAATTAGGGACCAAATCAAGCCACCCTGGAACTAGGAACATGATTTGGCCTATGGCCTAGCTTGAAAGGAATTCCCATTACCCATGTACTTAAAAAAGTTCCCAAGTACCAAAAATTATCTTTAGGCATGGCTTTTCTCATTGGGATCAACAAACGGGTCTGAGCCCCAAACATGACATGACCATGTTATGGCATGGAAAGTCATGCTCCCGGATAAGTATTAAAAATAAAATAATAAATAAATAATGAAAAATATTATATTTTAGAGAACCAAAACCAAAAACAGCGTCAATATAAGTATCATCCTTCATGTAACATGAAGAAGAGTTATGAAGTTGTGATATGCAAAAGGAAAACGATGGATTGATGTTGTGGGTGTAAAAAATTAGACTAAAATACAATAAAAATAAATAGAATAAAGGATACCCATATCCATATAAAATGGCACGAGGTCCCAACCATGTACCCATCCCCAAATATAACACTTATAATAAGAATATTCTTTTCATTCAGTCAATTCCTTGACATTACTCAATCCAATCAAAATGGGCTTGGTATACACCCATTGGGTGCATATAGGGTGTGAGAAACACTATCCATATAGGATCCAATCACATGTTTCATGAGTAATAATTTTTAGGGAAAAATGATGGAAGATTTATAAAAATTATATGAAATTAAGATCTCAATTATGATGATTATTAAATAGGTAACATGATTTAATAATTTGAAAATAATAGTAAATTACTTGAAAAAAATCATTCCATAATAATGAAACATTGGAGATCACTAGGTCCTATAGGTTTTGGGCACTCAAAGTCCAAATATTAAGTTGTGAACTAATGTTCAATCCAAGTGTGAAATAAGATACTACAGAAATATTTCCTTTTCTATGTGATATGGTTTCCACCATCACATAACACCACATACAATGAATTATTAAAGAGTGCATGTTTTGACCTAGAAATGTGGTGATTCTTATCCACAACATAGTGAAATTTAAAAAGGCCTAGAATTTTTACATAGTTTGGAATAAGTCAAAGGTAAACCTAACACTACACTCTATTTCATACAAAGGTTCCCAGTTTCCACCCCAATTTAAATTTTTTTACTCTCTATTTTCGAAGGCCCTTCCACCAATACAACATAATCCAATTCCATCTATCATTTTTAATTGTATGACTTTATAATAACTTTTCTTCCCAAATAACGGGAAAATATAAAATTATTCATATCATTTGAATTTAGCCATAAAATCTACCATTCATATATTATATAATTTAAAAAATTCTTTATAAAATAAAGTAAATATAATTTTTCTACTAAAATAAGAGTTCCAAATGAAACCAATAACCTTTGACCAAGACACAACCATAAAAATTGATGGAAATAACTCTCCTATGATGGATGTATAATTAGGGTGTCAAGTGTAATCCTATATGGAAAAAATAGAAGCTATAGTGGGATCCAATAAGGAAAGATAATCCATTAACACCAGAACTCACACTATAAAATTTGGCCAACACAAGAACTATGTTCTAAAGACCTTAGGTAATAGATAAATCTAAAATGGAATGAAGAACAATTATAGATGATGTATGGGGAGACACATGATTGTGATTAGAGAAAACTAGGTGAAATACATCAAAAAAATTCACCAAGGGGGATGGTAGGAGGTTCCTCATGCATAGGGTATTGAGAAAGGTCAATTGTGGAAGATGCATGATTGTGGGGGTTTTAATCTAAGTAAGGTACAAGAGGAAATTTTCATTTTTATTGTTCTAGGGTAGTCAATATGGTTTGGGGACATTGTTTCCCGAACTATTTACCAACCTTGTGAATCACCACTACTTTACTTATTACCAATATGTTTGGTCTACATGTTTTGGTAATACATTAGACAAAGATTAAAATTTTCACTTATGAAAATTGTATTCCTATTATGTGGTTGTATCACAGTTAATCCTATTTATAAGGTAACATTACAATAACCCAATGTTCGAAAATTTATGAAATTTTAATGGATAATGAGCATAAAAAGTATTTGAATAATAAAATAAATAACTGATAAATAAAATACCTGAAAGTTCCATGATTAGAATTACAAATAACACATGGAATTCGAACCATTAGAAAAGTGAATTTATTAGGAAAAAATGACCTAAATATTCTTCCCATGAGTGAACTCTGCATCTACAAAAAATATTATACTCACACTAAACATAAAATAACATCACACCACATAATTTTACCTATGTTTTAATTATAGTAATTCTAAGTGTTAATTTAAAATTTAATTTGTTTATATAAAATGCGATAAATATTCTTCCAATAAGTGAAATCTATATCTCCTTGTGAGTTTATAATCAAGATACACATAACATAAAATATATCCATCTAATTTTCCATTGTATTATTATTATGTTTAATTAATGTAATTTCCTCTGAGGGTTTTATAAATATATACTGTCTCATGTTAAAAAAATAAGAAAAAACATGATTTAATGATAATTGTATATATATGGTGTAATACATAATATAATTATTTTCTCAAACTTTAATGAAATTAATATGATTAAGAAACCAACACAAAAAAATAAATATATATATATATATATCTTACCACCCATGTATCCAATATCTATGGACAATAAATTATTTTGTATCCTTTTACTTATCAAGAAGTTTTATTAGTAAGTAAATCCATAATATTTTTAATGAAAATGTATCAGTGAAGAATATTTTTTTATTCTTGGAAAAAATGGGGAACATAGAATGTATGATATCTTTAAAATTGTTATAATAAAAATTAATAGGATACACAGTGCTAAATCTTAAATTATGTACTATTACAAACTTATTTATCTAAAATAATTTTGACCTTATATCTAAGGATGTATGGTTTTTTTCATATACTGAATTATTTGTTATGATTTACAATACGGAACTCTTTCACCATGTTGCCCATTTATTCAAGGAAAGATAATACCTTGACTAAAATTATATTTTCATTTTTGGAAGATAAATTTTTTAAATATTCACTAAAATTTATTCTTCATCTAAAAATACTAAGAATATATCTTTCTAACTTCTCAAGTATGTATTAATATTTTCCAGGTATACTCAATAAATCTCATGAAAGGATAAATGTTATATATATTATTTAATCATGAATCATAATAAGGATAAATCTAATAATAAAAAATTCCTCGCATGATTAATCTTATACTCAATGAATATATAATAATATTCATGAATTTTTTTAATATATAAATAAATTAATATTAAGACTTTATAAGAATATTTTACAAGTAATAATAGTAAACGTTCATTATTTTAATTATAAATTCTAAACCTCCTAATAAATTTTCAAATGTTTTTGGGTCCTACCAATATACCGTATTAATATATATATTTAGATTACCATTCAAATAAGATAATTTCCCCATATCATTAACTGATTTCCATTTTCCTTATTTGGCCAATATAAATTGTACATTCAGTATTCTATTTTCAATAATAATAATTTCATCAACATAAAATAAAATAAAAAACCAAAAACACTATTTAATTTCAAAAAACATGGTTAAAATTTATACAGGAAGAAAAAAACCTCATTAATAGATTCGTTGTCATAAAAATCCCAAATTTGAGAATATTTTTTATCAATTCATAACTAGATTATATAAATTTAAAAACCATCCCAAAACCAATAGTATTATAAAAAAAATTAGGATATATTATTTTCATAAACTCTATTTTAAAAAAATAAGGATAAAAGATTTAAATTCCAAATTACATATCCAATAATAATCATATATTTTTATTTCAAGGCTAATCTATATTGATTTAATAATAGGACCTTGTGAAGATATTTATTTAAAGTTAGTAATTTGATTTTGTTTATACTCATTATCCAAAACAAATACTTCCATGAATAACACTAAAATATACATATTTATTTTATTTGTTAAAATACTTATACTATATATAAGGCTAACCCATATAGATATATCAACCAAATTTCAAATATTGTTATTGTACATGGGATTCGCATAAAATTTAATGGATTTTAATAAATTCTTTGAATATAATGTCACAATAGCTTAGAAGGTATTCTCATATGGTATTAACATTAATTCAGTATTTTTTTATTGGAAACACGTCCCTCTTGGAAATAACTAATCCAACCAGACCTCCAAGGAAAATAATGATCAAATAATGAAAATAGAATATAAACATAACTTCTAAGCTATTTTGTGAATATCATGATAGTATTATATTATAAAACATATGATTTAATTTAATTTTAAGTAATCAACAAATTATTTAATCTTCCTGTATGCACAAAAAACATTTTATTCTAACAAGGTCATTAATATGCCCTTAGAGGGAGTATAAATATCTTATTTTATGTTTCCCCTTGATGGACCATTTCTCATGACTATTATGACTATTTTTTAATAAAAACCATAGAAAATATGAAATAAGAGTAATTAAAACACCTGAAAAACACTATATTTACTTGTATTTCATCCAACATGAAGGATAATAAAAGTTACAAGAATTAATCACATGATTTCTCAATTGAATATCAAATCATATTCATTATAATAGTTTAATATGGGTTACTCATCATTTCATATGATTTCAACTCAAAAAAATTTTAAATCACTAATAATATATATTCAATTTTAAAATGAATATTATAATTCTTTATACATTTTGAAATGCTATTGTAGCTTTTTTCTTCATGTGACCTTCACAATTAATTCCTTTCATTAATACTTTTTTAATTATTCTTAATTTCCTTCTCCGATTTATTTATAAAAACCTAGTTAAGATAATGAGTACTATAACATCCCAAGAAAGTAATGAATAATATATATTTTTATCTATGTCTATTAATGAATTAGATAGTGTTCTAGATGCTTAAAATGAAAATAAATACAATCTTATGCATGGAATACACTAATATTCTTAAAAGATTGTTTTACTGCCTTTTGATGGAAAACCCTTTTTAAATCAAACTTTTGACAATTTTATAATCTATATTTGTAAAAATAAACATATTCATTATTATTGGGACATTGAAATTTACATTGGATAAATTTTTTGTATTTTTCTGACAATGTTCATTTTTTAATGAATAGTGAAATATACTGAATTTTACATCAAAACTAATTTTTCATTTAATTTAATTATATGGTTAGATTATATTTTTAATTGGTCATAAAGTGTAATATAAATATATTTTTACCATTTAATCCAATGGTGGTAATTAGGATTAATTTCACTTTTAAATTGGTCATAATCTAATGCCAAACTTTTCATATATATTATTTCAAAAAAACCCGCTATTTGTTTTGACAACATGAAATATTTTTAAATAAATTATTGAAATTTATGTGTATGGAATTTGGTAAAATGGATTAAATATTTTTAATCATAAGTTAAAAATTATTTAATTAAGACTCTTTTGTTTTTGGACATTATGAATAGTAACGACGGTAATTATCTTTAATTATCTTGATTAATGAGTAATCGGGTAGTTAAGGATAATAAAATAATATCATAATAACAAAAAATGACACCAAAATGTGTCCTAAGGCTACTGTTTGTCTCATTGACGACCATGGGATTCCTTGTGCCAAACTTGGGGGCCCCTTGAAATCACTTTTGTGAGAAAGTGACTTTTTATCTTTTTATTTTTTAAAGAATGTTAAATGTAACAAAGAATGTATCACCTAAGTAAAATATTTTTAATTTTGTCTACATAAATGATCCTCTGGGCTATATATAGTAATTGGAAGGCTAAAAAGATTTTCTACATCATAGTATTTTTTTTATAATTTTTAGACATTAAATGAATTAAATTATTTATGACATCATAATGATGCAGCGATTACCTCATTAATAAAGGATTTAAATAAAATGGAAGGATAATGTAAAATCTAAGACCTAAACATGTCCAAAACCTATTGTGTGGGTATATTTCGAACCCTTATCACCATATTCTCGAATTATATCAATGTGGGACCTTTAAAATCCGAAACCCATTTGAAAATAAAGTAACATTTCTTTACTTTCCAAGAGTGCCCCTCCTCTTCTCTTATAAAAGTCCCCCACCTCTACCGCATTACTCACACTTCCAAAGCCTTTGGCTCGGCCAACCCCTGCCCATTTTGTCTCTCCACATCCCTCTATTACTCCTTGAAGCCTCACTTTGGGATGAAGTCTTCCCAAGGAAGCCTTTGAGCTCAAACAAAAGGGAGTTACCCAATTTTAAGGTAATGTATTCACTTGAGTCCTTTTGTTTTATTTTGCTTCTCCAACCCTCTAAACTCTATTTATTAATTTAGTTTGTAACAAATCCAGTATCTTAAATATACTAGGATGTTGTTATAAGAAGGTTCCGATCTACACTTACACACACCTACATCTAATGGTTAAAGAACATACTGTTTCCGTGGATGGAAAATTTCTGCCTCCCGAAACGATGATTCTTAAACATTCTTTTAACACCTTCAAAGGTGTCCATTAAGATGACACAATATTTATATATGATATATAATATGTTTATGTTTTCCTTAAGCTTCTGTATTTTTCATTTTGGGCATACCTTTATGGTTCCCATTATGGGTAAACGCGATATCTTCATTTAAGGAAGTGTGGACTACCGCCCTCTCAAAGTGATTTGATTCGTTAAATACCATATGTGGGACGTATAAAGGATGGAGTTATGATATTATATATGATATTACACTGGAATTATAATATACCTTTATATCATTATGATTCCATTCAATAAAATACGAAATAGAAATGAAAGTAGCGTTCATGCGTACGTACAGCTTACCGTCTCCATGAACGGTGCATTTCATTTCTTACCTATAAATGATTATTTAATATTATAAATTAATGCATTTACTGGATATATATGACATATATGATATCTACATCATCAATACCATTCTGTATATAATGGATACATGAACAACTTTTAATTATAAAGGGCTTATTTTTTACTCAAGTACCAATGACCGTTAAAACGACTGTTATTAACTTAAATAATTACATATTGTTCATGACATGGAAATAAGTGATAAAAAAGGAATAATGAACTTAAAAAAGGAACTTAAGAAAGTTGAAATTAACTCAAGTATATTATTCAGGATATTAAAGAACGATCGAGTCAAGTCGGACCCGAGGTATGGGACTTCGTCTCAATCTCCTTTCATTGAGGCATATTTTCTTTTTTACTCAAACATCTTTTGTACGGTGTATAACCCCCTTTGACTTTTACATTTATTCCAAAAGAATATTTTTTTATATGAAGCGTTTACCAAACGACAAAAGGGGATGTTTTGTCGTACGTATGCGGTGACAACAACTTCTCCGCCGCCGTGACCATTATTTGAGTTTCGGCTTCCTCTACAAGTCATACCTTCTTTTTAAAAGAAAAATAAATACCCTATTTTACTTTTATTTTATTTCGGTATTGAAAATGGTTTTCATAATGTTTTTATATCAATGTGTTGTATTGATATCTTGTGATTCAAAGGTTGGAATGTTATGTTTCCTTTATGCATGTTTTATGTGATACGATTATATTGAGGTTCTTGGGCATTATTATGAAGACAGGTTGTTCCGTGATAAACTAAGGGTGGGTGAGCCCGATATAGCTCTCCAATGCATTGGGTAACGTGAAGCAGTGAAACTTTAAGGTTTCTCCGAAGAAATTTAGGGAATATACTGTGATGGGTATTACAAACGTAACCAAAAGGATTACTCCCTACGTAAGAATGTTATGAATGCCGCAAGTTACCTTTATGTATTATGATTTCTATGGTTTATTCATTATTTGATAAGGTATGTTTTATGGGTAAAGTATGATTTCATTCTTATGTATATATGAACTCATGTTTCCTTTCTATATTTTTTTATATAACCCATACTGAGCTTTTTATGCTCATCCCAAGTCTTTTTTGAAATGTTTTTCACATGTCAATGGAAAGGTACATGCTATGATGATAGTGTCAAGGAAGTGTCAAGAAAGAATCCATGTTTTATTTTAAATATTTTTCTTTGATGGGAAAAAATGAATACTATCTTTATGTAACCACTTTGTTTAAATGTGGAATGTAATGCAAGTTTTATGATCTAATTTTCTAAAACTCTAAACCTGAAAAGATCCTCAATGTGTAATCTTGTAATAACTCAAGATTAAGTAAGGTTCAAGGCTAGGGCCTTATAGTTGGTATCAGAGGTCGGTTTAGATAACTTTAGGAGTTAGAATTCTATTAAATGTTTATCCAAAAATATATTACTTTTTATGGTCAAATTGAAATGATGTAGCATTTAAAGATTACCATGTTGCTTCATCGAAGACATGATTGTTCAGAATGGTTTTCCGCAGAGGAAATAGGGAAGCAGTGCTAGGAAGGCATACAGAAGGAAATAACCTTCCGAATCAGCATCCTGAGATGGTCAGAATTGGAAATGAACAGTTTGTTGCAGTAATGGAGAAGTTGACTCAAGCAATAAATGGCGGTGGTATCCATGCACGAGACCAGCCAGATCAACCTCAGAGGAACATGTCAGTGGTTGAATATTTCATGAGGCAACATCCCTCATCATTCAAAGGACCATATGATCTTGTGCTAGCAGAAGGGTGGATTAAACAACTAGAGAAGATTTTTGATGTCATGGGGTGTTCAGACAATCAAAAGGTTAATCTTTCTATTTACTGTTTGGAGGGTGAAGCAGATCAGTGGTTGTCGATGGTTTAAATATCAGGGACGCCGATGAGATTGATGCTCTTGACTGGGATGAATTCAAAGGTATGTTTCTTGAGAAGTATTTTCCTATGGCTGTTCGACTTAGGATGGAAAAACAATTCTTGGAATTGAGGCAAGAGAAAGACTCAGTGGCTACCTATGATGAAAGGTTCACTCGATTGGAAAGGTATGCTCCAAATTTTATCCGAGACCTTGATAGTAAAATCAATAATTTTTACTCAGGATTAAAGACAAAATATCGAAGGGCATTAGCTTATCGTGAGTTTAAAAGTTATGAAAAGCTTGTTCGATGTGCTGACAAGGTGGAAATGGAGTTTTTCGATGATCAAGTGTTCTATAACAACAAACAGAAAAAGAGACCGAGGTGGTAGGAGAAAGGGAAGAATTCTTCAAAAATTTCTGATGGTAAGAAAACTAAGTTTCCAGTTTGTGATAAATTTGGAAAAATGCATGCTGGGTAATGTCTTCTGAATTCTGGAAAGTTCTACCGATGTGGTAAGATGGGACATAAGGCTCGTTATTGCACTGAAAAAGATCAAGGTGAAGGTAAGACCAAATTTGATTTACAGTTAGTGAAATGTTTTAAGTGCAATGAGATGGGTCACTATGCAAATGAGTGTCTGACAAAGAGCTTGAGTGATGGGAAGCAGTTAGACTACAAGCAGAATGGGGTGGTGAAATCCTTTGCAACTACTTCAGCAGATTTTGGGCCATCAAATGAAGTTGTATCAGGTACATTGTTTGTTTTTTCAGATTATTCCAGTGTGTTGTTTGATTCAGGGTCTACACATTCTTTCATCTCTGAAACCTTTTCTAGTAAAATGGGAATACCATCTCAAGAAATGACTCCTGAACTTTTGGTAAAAACACCTGGGGGAGATGTTGAGGTAGAAAGAATTTATAAGAATCTTCCTATTCTTATCTGTGGAAAGAACCTACTTGCAAACCTTATTGTTCTACCTCTAGTAGAGTTTAATGTTATCATGGGTATGGATTGGCGCTCTATTTACCAGGATAAGATTTACTGTTGTGCTAAAGAAGTTTCTTTTCAGAAAGACTTTCAGTTTGTGTACAAGAATGAACCTTTACTATTGATAACTTATCAAGAGGCCAAGAAACTTAGAAAAGATGGAAATGAGTGTTACCTTGAACACATCGTTGAAAACAAGAGAACTGTTCAGATTAATGATGTGCCAGTGGTAAATGAGTATCCTGATGTTTTTCCTGATTAGTTGCCTGGAATAATACCAGATCGGGAAGTTGATATTACTGTTGAATTAGTTCCTGATGCTAAGACAATTTCAAAACCCCCTTATCGAATGGCTCAAATAGAACATTTAGAGTTGAAGGAGCAATTGCAAGATTTATTAGAGAAAGTTTTCATTAGACCTAGCATATCACCATGGGGTGCTCCTGTTTTATTTTTTAAAAAGAAAGATGGTTCAATGAGACTTTTCATTGATTATAGAGCCTTGAATAACATCCCTGTTAAGAACAATTATCCTTTGCCTCATATCGATGATTTGTTTGATCAGCTCCAGGGAGCTCAGTATTTTTCAAAGATTGACTTGAGATCGGGGTACCATCAGCTGAAGGTAAAGGAAGAAGATGTTTTGAAGACCACGTTCCGTACAAGATATGGCCATTATGAATTTCTAGTAATGCCTTTTGGGCTAACAAATGCACCTGCTGTATTCATGGACTTAATGAATAGGATTTTCCATGAGTTCTTTGATAAGTTTGTGGTGGGTTTCATTGATGATATTTTCGTGTTTTCTAAAAGTAAAGAGGAGCATGAAATAAATTTAAGGGTTATCTTGCAAACCTTAAAAGAAAAGAAACTGTACGGAAAATTCATCAAGTGTGAGTTTTGGTTGCAACAAATTTCTTTCCTTGGTCACATTTTTTCTAAAGATGGGATAACTGTTGATCCTGCAAAAACAAAAGTTGTGGAAGACTGGCCAAGACCCACAAATGTAACTAAGATTCGTAGCTTCCTTGTTTTGGAAGGCTATTAGCTAAGGTTTGTTAGAAATTTTTCACGGTTATCTAGTCCAATGACTAAGCTAACTCGGAAGGGTGTTAAGTTTATCTGGACAAAATAATGTGATGATTGTTTTCAGGAATTGAAAAGAAGATTGGTGAATGCTCCAGTTTTGGCACTACCTTCCAGGAATGGTGAGTTTGTTATATACAGTGATGCTTCATTGAAAGGACTTGGTTGTGTCCTAATGCAGAATGATCAGGTAATTGCTTATGCTTCATGTCAGTTGAAAACTCATGAGGTAAATTACCCTACACATGATTTGGAATTAGCTGCTGTTGTTTTTGCTTTAAAAATTTGGAGGCATCATTTGTATGGAGTAAAGTGTGAAATATATACCAATCACAAAAGTTTAAAGTATATATTCACTCAGAAATAATTTAACATGAGACAAAGGAGATGGCTATAATTAATCAAGGATTATGATTGTACAATTCATTACCATCCAGGAAAAGGAAATAAAGTGTCTAATGCTTTGAGTCGAAAAAGTAATGCTTCATTATCAATGTTACGTTTAGAACATGATCCTTTGGGTAAGTATTTGATGAACTTTGGAATAGAAGTTGTTGGTGCAGGATGTTCTTTTGTTTTGATTCAGCTATCAGTGAGATCATCTCTATCAGATAGAATCAAGCAAGCATAGAAGCAAGACAGTGAGTTGCAGAAGAAGGTCGAGCTGGTTTAGAAAGGTAAGTTGCCTGAATTCAACATTGATAATGATTGTGTTTTGAGATTTGGGAAGAGATTGTGTGTGCCTTGTGATTTACAGTTGAAGAAAGATTTGTTATGTAAAACTCATAGTTCTCCTTTTTCAGTTCATCCAGGCAGTACTAAGATGTATAGAGATCTTCTGGAGTATTACTGGTGGGATGGAATGAAAAGAGATATTGCTGATTTTACTGTGAAGTGTTTGACTTGTCAGCAGGTTAAAGTAGAGTGGCAGTTACCGAAAGGGATGCTTCAGCCTTTACCAGTGCCAGAGTGGAAATGGGAGAATATATCCATGGACTTTATTGTGGGATTACTGAAGACATCTCGAGGTAATAATGCAATCTGGGTTATTATTGATCACTTGACTAAATCTTCTCATTTCCTTTCTATACGAGATACTTTTTCCCTAGATCAACTTTCCCATTTGTATCTTAAAGAGATAGTCAGGTTACATGGAGTTCCTCCCTCCATTGTATCCGATCATGATCCCAGGTTCACTTCTAACTTTTGGAAAGGCCTTCAGAAGTCGTTGGGTACAGAATTAAATTTTAGTACATCATTTCATCCTCAATCAGATGGGCAGTCAGAATGAACAATTCAGACCATGGAGAATATGCTACGAGCTTGTTCGATGGATTATCATGGAATTTGGGACCATCATCTTTCTTTGGTTGAATTTTCATATAACAATAGTTTTCATTCTAGTATACAGATGGCACCATTTCAGGAATTATATGGGAAGCGGTGTCGAACTCCAGCTTTATGGGATGAAGTGGGTGAAAGGAAGTTGATGGGACCAGAATTGGTAGAAGATATGGCAAAAGAAGTTCAGCTAATTCAGAAATACATGAGAACATCTCAGAGTAGGGAGAAGAGTTATGCGGACAACAAGAGGAAGGATCTCTCTTTTGAGGTAGGTGATCATGTTTTTCTCAAAGTATCACCATGGAAAAGTGTGATGCAATTTGGTAAGAAGGGAAAGCTAAGTCCAAGGTTCATTGGACCATATGAAATTCTGGAGAGAGTTGGATCGGTTGCTTACCGAGTGGCTTTACCTCTGAGTTTATCTCAGGTACACAATGTTTTTAACATTTCGATGCTGAGAAAGTACATGCCAGATCCATCTCATGTTTTGAGTCCAGAGGTAGTTCAGCTGGAAGAGAACCTATCTTATGAGGAAAAACCGGTCCATATTCTTAACCACAGGGAGCAAGTGTTACGGAATAAGGTGATTAATCAGGTAAAGGTTTTGTGAAAAAACCACATGATTGAAGAGGCAACATGGGAATCTGAAAATGCAATGAGGGATAAGTACCCCCATTTATTTGATAAGTAAATAAATTACGGGGACATAATTTTCTAAAGGGGGGAAGGATATAACATCACAAGCAAGTAATTAATAATAGATATTTTTATCTATGTCTATTAATGATTTATATAGTTTTTTAGAGGCTTAAAATGAAAATAAATACAATCTTATCCATGGAATACACTAATATTCTTAAAAGATTGTTTTACTGCCTTTTGATGGAAAACCATTTTTAAATCAAACTTTTGACAATTTTATAATATATATTTGTAAAAATAAACATATTAATTATGATTGGGACATTGAAATTTACATTGGATAAATTTTTGGTATTTTTCTGACAATGTTCATTTTTTAATGAATAGTGAAAAATACTGCATTTTACATCAAAACTGATTTTTCATTTAATTTAATTATATGGTTAGATTATATTTTTAATTGGTCTTAAAGTGTAATCTAGATATATTTTTACCATTTAATCCAATGGCGGTCATTAGGATTAATTTCACTTTTAAATTGGTCATAAACTAATTCCAAACTTTTCCTAGATATTATTTCAAAAAAACCCGCTATTTGTTTTGACAACAGGAATTATTTTTAAATCAATTATTTCAATTTATGTGTTTGGAATTTGGTAAAATGGATTACATATTTGAAATCAGAAGGTCCAAATTAGGTAATTAAGACTCTTTTGTTTTTAGACATTATGAATAGTAATGACGGTAATTATCTTTAATTATCTTGATTAATGAGTAATCGGGTAGTTAAGGATAATAAAATAATATCATAATAATAAAAAATGACACCAAAATGTGTCCTAAGGATACTTGTTATCTCATGGGCGACCATTGGATGCCTTGTTCCAAACATGGGGGCCCCATGAAATCACTTTTGTGAGAAAGTGACTTTTTATCTTTTTATTTTTTATAGAATGTTAAATGTAACAAAGAATGTATCACCTAAGTAAAATATTTTTAATTTTCTATACATAAATGATCTTTTGGGCTATAAATATTCATTGTAAATATAAAAATATTTTCTAAATCATATTATTTTTTTATAATTTTTAGACCTTAAATAAATTAAATTATTTATGACATCATAATGATGCAGCGATTACCTCATTAATAAAGGATTTAAATAAAATGGAAAGATAATGTAAAATCTAAGACCAACACAAGTAAAAAACCTATTGGGTGGGTATATTTCCAACCCTTATCACATTATACTCGAATTATATCAATGTGGGACCTTTAAAATCAGAAATCCATTTGAAAATAAAGTAACATTTCTTTACTTTTCAAGAGTGCCCCTCCTCTCCTCTTATAAAAGGACCCCACATCTACCTACTTACCCACACTTCCAAAGCCTTTGGCTCGGCCAACCCCGGCCCATTTTGTCTCTCAACATCCCTCTATTACTCCTTAAAGCCTCACTTTGGGCAGAAGTCTTCCCAAAGAAGCTTTTGAGCTCAAACCAAAGGGATTTACCCGATTTTAAGGTAATGTATTCACTTGAGTCCTTTTGTTTTATTTTGCTTCTCCAACCCACTAAACTCTTTTTATTCATTTATTTTGTAACACATACAGTATCTACAATATACTAGGGTGTTTTTATAAGAATTATTCAAGCTACACTTACACACACCTACATCTAATGGTTAAAGAATATACTATTTCCGTGGATGGCGAATTTCTGCCTCCCGAAACGATGATTGTTCAATATTCTTTTAACACCATAAAAGGTTTCCATTAAGATGACACTATATTTATATATGATATAAAATATTTTTATGTTTTCCTTAAGCTTCTGTATTTTTCATATTGGGAATACTTTTATGGTTCCCATTATGGGTAAACGCGATATCTTCATTTGAGGATTTGCGGACTACCGCCCCCTAAAAGTGATTTGATTCGTTAAATACCATATGTGGGACTTATAAAGGATGGAGTTATGATATTATATATGATATTACACTGTAATTATAATATACATTTATATAATTATGATTCCATTCTATAAAATTTGAAATAGAAATGAAAGTAGTGTTCATGCGTACGTACGGCTTACCGTCTCCATGAACGGTGCATTTCATTTCTTACCTCTAAATGATTATGTAATATTATAAATGAATCCATGTACTGGATATATATGACATATATGATATCTACATCATGAATACCATTCGGGATATAATGGATACATGAACAACTTGTAATTATAAAGGGCTTATTTTTTACTCAAGTACCAATGATCGTTAAAACTACCGTTATTAACTTAAATAATTACATAGTGTTCATGACATGGCAATAAGTGATATAAAAGGAATAATGAAATTGAAATAGGTTCTTAGGCAAGTATAAATTAACTCAAGTTTATTATTCAGGACATTAAAGAACGATCGAGTCAAGTCGGACCAGAGGTATGGGACTTCGTCTCAATATCCTTTCATTGAGGCATATTTTGTTTTCTAATCAACCTTCTTTTATACGGTGTATAAACCCCTTTGACTTTTACGTTTATTCAAAAGGAATATTTTTTATATGAAGCATTTACTAAATGACAAAAGGGAATGTTTTGTCGTACGTATGCGGCGACAACGACTTCTCCGCCGCTGTGACCATTATTTGAGTTTCGACTTCCTCTACAAGCCATACCTTCTTTTTAAAAGAAAAATAAATACCCTGTTTTACTTTTCTTTTATTTTGGTATTGAAATTGGTTTTTATAATGTTTTTATATCAATGTGTTGTATTGATATCTTTTGATTGAAAGGTAGGAATGTTATGTTTCCTTTATGCATGTTTTATGTGATACGATTATGTTGAGGTTCTTGGGTATTATTATGAAGACGGGTGGTTCCGTGATAAACTAAGGGCGGGTGAGCCCGATATAGCTCTCCAATGCATTGGGTAATGCGAAGGAGTCAAACGTTAAGGTTTCTCCGAAAAGATTTAGGAAATATACTGTGATTGGTATTCCAAACGTAACCAAGAGGGTTACTCCCTACGTAAGAATGTTATTAATGCCGCAAGTTACCTTTATGTCTTATGATTTATATGGTTTATTCATGATTTTATGAGGTATGTTTTATGGGTAAAGTATGAATTCATTATTATGTATATATGAACTCATGTTTCCTTTCCATATTATTTTTATATAACCCATATTTAGCTTTTTATGCTCATCCCAGGTCTTTTTTGAAATGTTTTTCACAGGTCAAGGGAAAGGTACATGATATGATGATAGTGTCAAGGAAGTGTCAAGAAAGAATCAATGTTTTATTTTAAATATGTTCCATTTATGGGAAAAAATGAATACTATCTTTATGTAACCACTTTGTTTAAATGTTGAATGTAATTCAAGTTTTATGATCTAATTCTCTAAAACTCTAAACCTGAAAAGATCCTCAATGTGAAATCTTGTAATAACTCAAGATTAAGTAAGGTTTAAGGGTGGGGCCTTATAAGTACTATCTAAATTTATATTTCTTTCAATATTAATCCTAATAGCTATATATATATATATAATATTTCAGATGTATGTATATTTAATTAAAATATTACCTAATTTATTCAATGTGTTCCACCTCATTAACCTTGAGAAAAAAGCTTTTAAAATCATATATAAATTTTTTGAATCAAAAAAATAAATACATTATATTTTTATATATATTTAATGTAATTGAAAAAAATATAAGCATGTATCTCTTACAAAAGGTGTAATTTTATTCAGTTAAGGAATAATTTAAAAATAATGGATCCATCTAATTACCACATTATAAAATGTATGTGTTCTTATTTTCATAATTTGAATCCAATGCCATTATAATTTTTTAAATTGATGTGGAATTTATTCTCAAATACTTAATTTAATTAATTAATACTTGAAAAAAATGAATTTTAATAATACTTGTATTACACTCCTCTTAGCGAGTTATATAGATACTTTTTTATTATTCTTGTAAAATAATATCAACACTATGATGTTTCATTTATAGATAAATTATTGATCTATTAAAATTGTGATACATATATTCTCTTATAGAAAAATGGATTCATTCTATGGTTTTACAAGTCATGGTTTACTAACCATCGATATCACCAAGACATTTACTGAACCATGACATTGTCTTTTTTATAAAAAACCACCAATTTCACTTATAGGTAAATGATTGTTACTTTTTTAAATCAAATTAAAAATAAAATATAATAATATATTCTTTACTAGAATACATATAAAACCATTATATTTAAGATTCCATCATGTATTCAGTTCTTTGAATTTATATTATACATATATAGAACTAAACTACCACTATACTCTATCAGATAATTTTTTTATCATAATATATTTCTTCCTTAAAGATTTTTTTTGAGATACCATGTACCATTAATAATATCAAAATATTTATCCATGAATTCATAACAACATTATTTTAATATATTTTTAAAAGAATAACTATAATTAACCATGTCATTAGTGGATTATGTTTAAATTTTTTACATTAATATTTTTTTGGATGATGTTAATTTAGTGTAGAATAGGAAAATTTAAATTTATATTGGGTAATTAGAGTGAGGAATTATGGTCTTGTTTTAATTTTTGGTTTTACATTAAGGTGAGTTCCTTCATAGAATTTTTCTTGAGTCTAAATTGAGTGTTTTGATATGAGAAGATTCATGGGAAATAATATAGAATGAACTTTGTATTTAAATAAAAACAATGAAATGTTGTGGTGGGTGTATGAATCCATCAGGTACCTAGTATGATATCATTGAATAACTGATGGTCTATCACATGTGGTTATATCACTATATTTATATTGGGAGGTCGTTGGACTTACATCAAGACCATAGTGATACATTGATTGTATGAGAGAGAGTGACCACATACCCAGTGGTTTTAACAATATTTGGTTTCAAAATGGTATTTTTGGGTATTTTTATTTTAAAACACCCCTAGGTTATTGTTTCTTTAGTAGTGCATATTGAGAGGCTGGGTTATCCTAATCTTATTCTTTCTACTTTACTAATACCATTTTACATATAGAGTTTTGAGTGGCTTTTTATTATTTAATCATGGTAAATGTCCCATATCTTGTTTATTTTCCATCTTTACAAGATTTATCTTTAATTATTTTTTATCTAGTTATATATTTAAGGTAGGGTTTAACCAAATAATGATAAATTTTAACAAGAAAAATCGGATTTTTCATGTGATCATATGATAATCATATATAAGTATAAATTTTCTCTGTTGATTAATATTTTTGGGGATGTATGCTATTTTATGAGTTTATTTATATGATTTTAAAATTTCCGTTTAAATAGATAGTGGATTAGGTTGTAGGATTCTGGATTTTTTATTGTTGAAGGATTGAGATTTCATCAAGAGTGTTCAATGATATTTTTATCTTATTATTTGGGTTTATTTATTTATAGAACTTGATTTATAATTTTAAATGGGATGCTTGATAATATTTAATTTTAATGGATTTCATCATTGGTTTATTCATGAATGTTATTTAAAAACCTAAAAGTGTTTCAATAGGTGGTTGTTGGAGATTCTATTTTCCATTATTTTTTAGAAAATTAATAGAATGTAAACATTGATTTTTTTGAATGTAATTTGAATGGTAAATAAATGGATGATTTTAATAAATGAATTGAAATGTATATTATATTATTATATATATTTAGTTTTTCTTAAAAAATTTCTCTCAAATTTTAAATATCAATTTTTTAATGCTTTCTATTATAACTATACCATATAAATTATTTAATTTATTAAAAAATTATTCACTATTATTATTATTAAAGCCATTTAGATACTCATGTAAAATTCTTATTTTAAAAAAAATAAAATAATTTTTTTTTGTTTTGATAATTTTATATCTTTTGAATATATTATTTTATTGAAATATTGACGTTTAACAAGTCTTGGATGTATTTTTGGTTGGATGTGTATTTTTCATTATCAAATATGTTTTTCTTGATTTTTTTATAACATAAATACCAAACAATACATTCCCATTAATAACATGAATGATGTATAATTAATGAATTTCTCATGAAAATTAGTTAAGAGGATGCATTAGTGGTGATGTAAAGGGTGATTTATGAAAATTGGAAAGGGGTTACTTAGGAAATTAATGATAAATTAAATTATTTTAAATAGATCAGTTTTTTATTTTAATTGGTGTATACCATAAACTATTTCTTGTGTGTTTATTTGATGGGTGATCATTGGTGTAAGTGTCATTATAAGAAGAGTGATCTGGTCATCGAGGATGAGAACACATATTTAGTATAAAACTATAATGGTATAGAGGTATAAGAAATGATTTGGAAAGGTTATGGTTACATGGGATATTGGGGTGTATCCTTCAAGGGTAATTATTTAAATTTTCATGGATTCGGATAGGCTAGAAACTTATGGAAATTTACAAACAATGTAGGTTGATTAATGTTTAATTTTTTTCTAGATATTTATCAAAATAGATTGTAAATGTTTGTAAAGAGGGACATGTCTGGGAAAATTTAATTATTATGATTGAATGTATTATCATGGTTGATGTAATGGTTTATTTGGAAATTCTTGATATGATATTAGATGACATTAAGTGTGTTGTTTGATTTATTAGTTTTTTAATAAACTCTTGGGATTTTATATAGAATATTTATGTGATATGATGTATATATGGTTAGTTTACCATTTTATATACCAACTTATTTATCTATTATTAAATTTGTATAAATGGTTATTCTTTTAGAATTTATATTCTATCATGTCATATGAATAGTATATTCTATATTAACATTGTAATGGATTTCCTCTATTTAAAATTTATTAATTTATAGTTTAATATGATTTCATATATATATAGTTATTACATATTGATTTCTTATTCAAATATTTAATTTGAATATTATGTGTTACATTATGACATTAAAATTTTGATTTACTACTTGAAAGCTATATGATTATTAATAGGATGGGTACTGAGCTGCCCTGACTCAATGTGTATTGGTTACTTCCCTCTTAGCATGACCAATAGATGCTCAAATTTTGTTTTACCACATGAAGTGTCTATTGAGGATAAATTGATAGTTTTTAATAATATTATTCAATGATGACCATAGAAAATAAGATAATATATGGGTTGTGGGTTTAATGATTCAATATTTTATGTATATCACCACTTAGTGGCTTAGGGGAACTCTCTTACTACACTCTAGATTATATTCCATGATATTTTTTTATGAAATTCCAATTTGAATATTTTACATTATAGACTGCTATTATAATTTCTCCACCCCACACCCAATCATTGACATGATTATTTACACTCACGGGAGTCGTGATATCTCTGTGGTGAATAGTGAATTATTATACACATATTCTCCATGTAAAAATAAGCGCACATGAAGATTCATATATATATAAATATAGTTATTATCATGTACATGTAGAAAACATCTTGGATTCTCAATATACTTACAATGTGTTAGTGGTTTTAGGATGACCAATATTGTTTAGGGTTATTTGGAACACTACCAAATCTATTTAATTTCATCATTTTGTATCTATAAAATGTTTTATTTAACATATAGACTAATAATGCGTATTTTTAATATTCATATAAATTGGATAACGATTTAATTTATTATAAGTATTATAGAACCCCAACTGGATGGTCTTTTTTTGTAGGCTAGAGTCAAGGCTCGTCCCCTAGGGCATGTTTCGTGACTTCCCCATACTTGCCTCTTAAAGGCCAAGGGCTAGCGACTAGCACTGAACGTGTCAACCTGCAAGTGGGAAGCATTTGTCTAATTACCTGTAACCACAAACATGACCAACCCATCCTAATAGATAGAAAAAGGGAAACAATTACTACTAAAAAAATATTCTTACAAGTACAACTGAGATTAAGTGGAATAGAATAAAAACCCAACAAATAACTTAAAACAGCTAGTACAAAAAGAAAACATTGATTCCCATCCCTAGAAAACCCAACCTGATCATGAGAGTAGTGAAGCCACTGGAAGATGAAGTAGTATGTATTTTCTGCCCGGTCCTATAGAACCCTGCATGATCCTAGTCCACCAATTCTACCATCATAGCGTCCATAAGTGTCATCTCTCTAGGCACCCTTGTCATAACATCGGACATCTGCACTAGAAAAAACAAGTGTAGGCGATGAACTTGTAGGAGTGGGTAACACATTACTCAGTAGGTACCCAAAAAAGGAAAAAACAAATTGAAATCCCTCTAAGTAAATAATGGAACACAAGATAGCTCACAAAAGATAAATTATAGGGTAGTAACAGTAGCATCATCAGTCACATCGTCAAACATCTTGGCTGCTAGAGAACTCCTCCTTTAGAAAGTATATTGGGACTACTGAGTCACAATGAAGTTCTTCCCACTAACCGTAGAATGTGTAGATACTCATCCCCCATCGTGTACTTCAAGCTTACAAAGTCATAGAGAGGTGATTCCAACTATTCGTGGACATCATATATACTCATCATAATCACATATGAGGGGCCAGAAAATTCATAAAGAGGTGATTCCCACTGTGGGCCTTCCAAGTCATAGATAGGTGGTTCCCACTAGTCCAAAAGTCAGCATTCTTTAGGTCACATCGAGTTGCAGGATTCTTTAAATAGTGTGCTTGGTAGAACCACTCCTCAAGCCCGTATTAAAATATCAACCTTCACAAAAGTCACCTTAGAGCCTTCCAAAATATACATATCATCAAGAGGGTCCCATTGCCACAAACAGATCATCATTCAGACACATGGTTTGCATGATACAAGCATTTTAGTGACCAGGGGGCCGATTGTGACATGGACCGGTCTCCCCCGGTCCAACCAAACCGACCAACCCGGCCTGTGGTCCTATGTACCTTGATTCATTATGATGGACTCAACCTGACCTAGTGCAGGTTGACTTGGGTCCAGTCTGGCCTGGCCCATGGGCCTGGTCTAATAGGCCCCACTAGACCCAGCCTTGTTGGCTAAGGATCTAGCACATTGAGTCATCTGTTGACCTTTTCTAGTCCACCCCAGCCCAAAGAGGTCATGTTTTCAGCCATTCGGTGGAGGTCTGGCCCCCTAGGTGCAGGTATGGTGTGTTGGGTGGTTCACTCCCTACTAGTCTGCAAGATGCGGACTGGTCCACCTCTCTATACACGACAAGATGATGCGTCCATCTGCTTCCATCACCCCGTGGGTAGTAGCAGGGTGCCTCATCTACCAAGGTTGAGTGACTGAGGCCCATTAAGTAAGAAGCAGCTCTGTTTTACAACTGCAGCCCATCGACGTGGTCGAGTAACCACGTATTCCGCCTCTAGCTGGCGGCTTCTTCCCCTACCCATTTCCTAGTGATCTGTGGGCCTTACTCCGACACATTTTCATGGGGGGAGGCCTCCCACCCGCATCCTCCATCGTGGACCAGCTCCGACAGTCTCGAGTGCCATAGCTGTCACCGATGCCCTGTTAGATTCTTCTATGGACCACCGGGTTCTCACAAGAGTTCTGTTCTTTGTGCCATTTGTGCCTGCATTCTTTGGGGAATATCCTCTCCACCATGAAGGTCTCAAGTCTATTTGGTCGTCGATTCATGATTTTGGCCACGAAGAACACCCACATTGGAGGGGCTCGGTCCTTGTTTGTTTCAGCTCACGCACTCTGTGTTAGAAGTTTACAACACCAAGGAGGTCTGGGGATTTTAATTTGAACAACAATGATAATTCAATCCTAGATAATGAAACCCCAAAAAAGTCACCCTCCAGTTAGAACTCATGGTACGTGGATTAACCTATTTTTGGGTTAATCTATGTTCATCATTTTGAAATAAGGACGAGGAAAAAATTGAAATCAAATAACCCTAATCTATTTTGACATCTGATTCTATGACATTTTTCATCAAGGGATTTAAGACATCAACGTCACTTCCCAGCTCTGATCTTTGAAAGGTGTCGAATAGGACAAAGTTCCACTGAAATTCATTATTCTTCCCTGGGGAGTAAGTCCATCAGAGGTTCTCTAGAGAATCATCCAAATTTATAAACCATATTTCCCCCACATGTTGAACTATAAATAGGAGCGCGTCTCGGCATTCCCATTATGATATAACGTCACATCATTACATAGTTTTTTAAGAAACAACCTCATTGTTATGCATCATTAAAGGGTCGTTACGCTACGAATTCCAAAATAAATTATTGAGATTCATTTATTTGTATAATCATGGCCTTGACACTGCCCTACAATGTCTTCTTCCGCCACTCAAAAGTGAGAACGAAATGAAAATAATTGTTTTAAATTATTTTATTATTTTTCTCAAAAAGTCTGAAAAATAATTTTTTTTTCTCAGTCCTTGTTAGTCTATGATAAGTCATTTCTTGATGAATACTAGGATTCTGAATTCAACAGTTCCCTTAGATATTTGATCTGAGTAATGGTTCAAATGATATAAAATATTTCTCGCATGTTTAATGAATGTACTTTAAAAAATGTTCAAAATTCTATTTTGGGATCTCCGGACCTCAGAATCAAGTGTCTTCGAATTTCGCGTTCTTGAAATAATTCTATAAAAATAAAAAAAATTACAATGAAATTATGAAATGTTAAATTCTCCCCACCATAGGGTTTTGCATCCCTGAAATCCAAAAAAACAACTAAACAAAAAGATGGTGGTACTGAGTAAGAATCTATGCCTCCCTCTCACATGTGCTCTCCAATAAATTCTCGTGCATCCATCGGACATGCTCTATTGGAATCGAATGCCCACGTAGGACCCACTCTTGTCGATCCTCTCTCTCTACTAGGAACTCTGCAAACATCACCCCATCGTCAATGTCCAACTCTCCCCAGTCGATGAAGTGTGAGGGATCATGTTTGTACCTCCTCAACTATGACACATGGGAAACATCATGTACCTGGTGCATCTATGGGGGAAGTGCTAGGCGGCACACCACCTTGTGAACTCTTCTCAGTATCAGAAAAGGTTTGATGAACCTCGAAAATGGCTTGTTTACCTGAACAAATCTCCTCAACCATCGTCGTTCTGAGACCCGAAGGAACACATGATCTCCCTCCTCAAACTCCAAGGGTATTCGTACCTTGTGGGAATAATACTTATGCCTACATTGTGCAGTCCTCATCTGTTCTTGGATGATTTTCACCTTTTCAGGGGTAGCTCATTCCTACTCTAGACCCAAGAATGTTAACTCCCCTATGTTTGTCCAGCATATTGGTGATCTACAAAGCAGATCGTACAAGGCCCCAAACAGTTCCATGATTATGGTGGAGTGATATATGTTGTTATATTAAAACTAAACCAGTGGAATGTGGTCCTCCCAACTACGACCAGAGTCTAGGACATAAGAAAAAATCATGTCCTCGAGGGTCTGTTTGTTTATCTATGTATGACCATCCATTGGGGTACAAAAAAATGTACTCGAACACAACTGTGTCCAGAACACCTCCTGTAATCCTTTCCAAAATCAGGATATAAAGTAGGTTTCATGATCTGGGATGATTTTTGAATTCACCCCTTGAAGTTTCACTATCTCTTGAATATAGATGAATACCATTCCCACTATTAGTCCCTACTATCCGATGGGTAGAAAGTGAGATGCCTTGGTGATTCGGTCAAGGATTAGCCAAATAGAGTCATGACCTCTAGACGTACGTGGTAACCCTATCACTAATTCCATCGTGATACCTTACCATTTCCACTCTGGTACCTCGAGTGGCTGATTCAAGCCTACTGGAACCTAGTGCTCAGCCTTCACTTACTGACAGGTGAGGTATCATTAAACGAACTCATCCACTTCATTCTCCATTTCTGGCCACCAGTGTTGATGCTGAAGGTCTTGGTATATATTCTCACCTCCAATATGTACTATCAAGGGAGATGTATGAAACTCCCTCAATACCACCTCCTATAACACCATTAGTACTATAGTGGCCCCTATGAAAAGAATTATGTGATACCCACCTATCGAAAATCCTTCTAGAACCCAGCCCAAGGATATCTTAGCACATCAGTCCTCGCAGTCAACATCCCCTATCTATGCATCCCTACATGTTTTAATAGTGTGGGAGATACAACTATTGACTGAAGGTAAGCAGTCTCACCATCATCCACAAAAGATATATGTATTAGGGATAACTGTTATATCACCTCAATCAGTAGTTGAAACCTGATCCTATTACTATGTTCATCTATAACCAGGTTCCCCCTTCCAAAGAGTACAAACTATCTCAAAATCATAGTTCTAGAGGAATGCTTTCCATCATTTTTCTCTATGGTTCTGGTCCTTCCAAGAGAAAATATAACTGAGACTCTTGTGGTCAGAGTAAACTTTAAATTATTCCCCCATCAAGTAGTGTTGGCACATATTAATGGAAAATACCATCGCTGTTACCTTTAGATCGAGGGTCGTGTAGTTCTTCTCATGTTGCCTCAACATTCATGAGGCATAGGAGATCAAAAAATCCTCATTCATCAGTACAAAACTGATCTTGGTCCTTGATGAGTCATAGTAAACTACATACAAAACACCCTCCTCTATTAGTCTCAATATGGGGCACAACTTAGTCTATGCCTCAGCTCCTAGATACACTATTGGAAATTCCTTTTCCCCAAGAAGGGATGTCCCTTCCATATCAATGTCGAAAAGGGTGCTATTACCCTAGAAAAGTAAGGAACAAACCTCTGATAGTAACCAGCCAAACCCAAGAAGCTCTGTAACTTAGTCACACTCCTAGGTGGCTCACAAGAAATCAATACCCCTATCATCGCTGGATCTACTACAAATCCAGCCTATGAGATGACGTTTCCTAAGAAATGGACCTCCCGAATAAAAAAAGACACTTCGTGAGCTTACTATAATGTCGGTTCTCTAGGTATTTATTCGGAACTATCCATGGGTGTAGATCATGATCCTCCTCTGATACCGATCACACCAATATGTCATAGATGAAGACCAAAATGAACCGGTTGAGGTAGGGATAGAAAATCCCATTCATGATGCCCATGAACATTTTTGGGGCTATGCACATAGAAAGGAATCCCTAGGAACAGATAGTGTTCATATTATCACCTAAAGGTTCTCTTCGGTACATCCCCATCTCATACTCAGAGCAGGTGATAGCCTGATCTGATGTCTCTCTATGAGAACCACTTTGCTCCCATAATTCGGTTGATGATGTCATCAATTCTTGGTAGTGGGTACTTGTTCTTCCTAGTCTCCTGGTTCAGGCACTGAAATTCCATGCAAAACCTCAATCTCCCATCTGCCTTCTTAGAAAAAAAACTCCAAGGCCTCCCATGGTGAAATGGTTATCCTCACAAACCCCTTCTCCTGCATGTCCTCTATCTATAACCTCAAATCATGAAGCTCTACGAGAGTCATTCGATATTCCTATGTAGATATTGGTGTCTTCCTAGGGTACATGTTGATACAGTTGTATAACTATCTACTATGAGGTAGGCCTAGAACGTCATCATGAAAAACATACTAATAATCATGCACCACTATAGGGAATATTGGACACCTCTCATCCATTGTACACTGGGTGAGGCAATCCAACTGGTGAGGGATCAGTTGTACCCTCCACCGAGTGAGTCTGTCCTACAATACAAGGGTTTCCATATTACTGGTGAATGAAAACCTTGTTCTATCTCCTTGGACACAACGTATTGTATGACTAAAACATTCGATCTGAGTATGAACTATGGATAAACATTCCATACCCAAGATAAAAATGTATGGCCTCAGTGCAAGTACTTGGAGATCCCAGTCAAAGCTATCTCCTCCTAGAGTATGCTCACACTGCCAGAACCTATGTGTAATCTTCGAATCTCCTCCCATAAGAGTCTCTAGATGTAAGGATTGAGCAGGTGGCTCCACCAGTATCACCGAGCTCCAACCAAGATCCATGTAAAGGATGGACTGACTAGTACCGAAAACTATAATTACTTCTGCTAGGGTGGATAAGAAACATATCGTACCTCAGATCATATCTGGAGTTCCATGGTCATAGGCCCCTACTTCCTATATCTATGCTCGCCCTAATTCGCATGCTCCGTGAGGTTGGGGTGGAACACATGGGGGTACTGGCTATAACATCTCAAACTGTCACCAAATTCTTTCCACTCATCTATCTCCCCTGCCATGTCAACCTCATGCATACCTCCATGCTCAACCCATTGATGATGCCTCTATATCCACTCAACCATCTTCTATTCATCTGTATGATAGTTCGGGCATTCATGTGCCATGTGTCTCTACCCACCATAGAAGTAGAAAATTATGGGTGTTGTCTGACTCCCTATGGCATGTGATCCTCACACTGCTGACCCTGAGTCCTATGGAATTTCGCTGAAAGACATGGCCCCATGGGACCATGCTTCTATTGTCAGCTGGATGTTGAAGAATCTACAGCCTAGAGTTTGCTGGTAGCACTAGCAATGGGTGCCTGCTCTACCAAAAAGCCCTCTCTTAGAAGGGATCACTCCAGCACCCCAGTATGGGTAGGGATGCTGAGAGATACCACTGAATCCATGATCCCCTGCTTGAGTCTCTGCTCAAAGGATTGAGCCCTAAATAAAGGTTCTCGCACCAAATATATGGAGTAGTGGGAAAGCTCTATGAACCTTTCTAAGTACTTGGAAACATTAATTTTTTCTAGTTGTAGGTGGAGAAACTTCTGGATCAACACAATAAACAATGTCATGGGAAAAAAACTCTTCCTGTACAATCCATTCAAATTGAACCCTTGTAAGGGCCACCTCATCCTGAGTATAGATGGTCAAACTCCATCATCTACTTATAGTGCAACATAGAAGGCTCATTTCCATGATCTCTATCTAGTTAGTAGAATTCCTCACTCAACTATATACCCACGTCACAACCATTATCCAGTCCTCAGTGACTGACCAAAGGATCCGTCTCTTCCTTGAACCTAGGTGGTCTTTGTCTCTAAAACTCATATAGGGAACTGATCCTAAGAACGTCCTATACTGAAACCGCAGGTAGTAGATGCTTACCATCGGGTATTGGTAGTAGTGGTGCACCATTTGGTGGGGCTATCTCTATAATGGGATCTTATACAGATGCCTCTTCGGTAGGTGAGTTGTCCTCACAACCTTGTATCGGGGATCCTGGATGGTCATCTATGTGGAAGCATCCTGATATAGATCAAGATGTACCACATTTAAAAGGTTATACCTAGTTAGCTTACTCTTATTCAAAATATTTAGATAATTATGCAACAAGTGATTTCATGTATTGAGCCAAAAAGTGAATTCAAGGTCTTGGTGTGTGGATACGTCGGCTGCCACACCAACACTAGAATCTTCATATATGAAAGTCGAACTCGCAACACTTAACACAGTTTCCATCAAACAAAACACCAAACTCCCAGTCTTTTAGGGAGACCAGACTTCCCTCTAATACCAAATTTTCATGACCCATCCCCATGGGCCCTTATCATGACTACCACAAGAGCGCATCTCGAAGGCTAGGGGCTGGCGACTAGAGACAAAGGAGTCAACCTGCACGTGGGACTAATTTTCCTACATGTACACACACAGACAACCAACCCCATCCTAGCACACTGAAAAGGGGAATCAGGTGCCCCTAAAACAATTCTATGTGAATGTAAAATAGAAAGTAAGTGAGCAGAATACAAAAACATCAAATAATTGAAAACAGACAGTACAAAAAGGAATATTTGATTTCCATCTGCAGAGAACCACACTTGTTCATGAGAGTAGTGAACCTACTGGGAGACGAAGTCGTAAGTCATGTTTTCTAGGTCCTACTAAGAACCACCTAGTCCTAGGGAACCATGTCCACAATTATAGTGTTATTAAGACCCATTTCCTAGAGTAACCATGTCATAACTTCGGTCATCTACAACAGACACAACGCATGCAGGCGAAGTCCGGGGTGGGGTGAGTAACAAAGTACTCTGTTGGGGCTGCAAAACAAAATGGAAAATCCACACAGTAATTCTTCAACATAAAGGACCAAACACAAGACAACTAACACCATATATATTCTAGGTTATTAATCGTAGCATCATTAGTCACATCATCGAACACCTCAGCTACTGGATAACTCCTCCTCTACGGAGTAAAATGGTCCTTCCATGTCATGAAGTGGTGCTTCCCAATAACCTTGGACTATTTAGGTACTCCTCCCACATCACGTATTGGGGGATTGTAAATTCATAGGTAGGTTCATCCCACTTGTCCTAGAAAACAGAGTTAATCATCCTAATCACATACCATGTGCCTCCAAACTCAAAGAGATTTTATTCGCACCATGGGACTTCCATGTCAAAGAGAAGTGCATCCCACTGTGCCAAAAGTCAGCAGTCTTTAGGTCTTATCTAGTCACAGGGTTCTATACATGGTGTTCTTGAGAGAACCACTCATCAAGACTATCGTCACATTTCATCTTCTACTAAATTCACCATAGATCCTACCAAAAGATCTACCTCATCAATAGGGTCTTAAAGCCAGAAAAACTCATCAATTGAAATCGTAGTTTTCAAGACACAAGAGTTTTAGTGACTAGGGGGCCGGTTGCGATGGGGACTGCTCCAACCTAGTCAGACTAACCCAGCCAAACTATCCTGGTGGTCCCACATACCCAGATTCATTAATAAGGACTCAACCTGAGCTAGTGCGGGTCATGGTAAGTCTGGTTCGGCCTTGCCATTGGTAAAGGCCCAATAGGCCTCACTGGGCCCAGCTTGGTGGGCCGAGGGTCCAGCCCACCGAGTCACCTGGAGACCCATTCTAGTCCAGCCTGGCCCGAAGAGAGCACAGGTCAAGCCTTCCAGTGCTGTTCTAGCCTACTGGTTGCGGGTCCGGCTTATTAGCGCGGGTCCGGCCCCTTGGGTTGTTCGTTCCCCGCATAGTCCACAAAAGGCAGACCAGTCCACCTCACTAGATGCGTCCAAATGTCACATCTATCAACCACCATAGCACTGCGGGTCACCAAGAGGTTCCCCTTCTACTGTATTCGAGCGATCATATCCCATCACACAGGATGTGCCTCAGTGACGCATCTGCGACACATCAACACGACCGAGAAACCACATCTGTTGCCTCACGCCGTTGGCCCAGCCAAAAGCTTCTACGGCTATGTCATGTCCCTTCCTTTGGCGCACCATCATGGCACCCCACCACCCGCCCATGGTTGTCGCCATGGGCCACCACCGACAGTCGCCGACAGATTCTTCTGCAGACCACCAGGTCTACATCGATGGTCCATTCTTCGGGTCGCTTTCACATGCATTCTTCGAGGAACATCCTCTTCACTACAATGGTCTCAAATATTTCTTGTTGTCAATTAAAAAGTTTTGACATAAAGAGCACCCACGGAGGAGGGGATCAGGCCTTATTTCTGTCGACCAAAACCATTCACGTTAGATATTTATAACACAAGGTAGTTCTGAGGATTTTAATTCGAACCACAATTATAATTCAATCCCAGGTAATGAAATCCCAATGAAGTAACCCTCCTGCATAAAAGCATGGTCAATGGATTTACCTTTTTGTGTATTTATCCACGTTCATCATTTAGAAATAAGGACAGAGTAAACTTTAAAATAAAATTAATGAGACCACTTATTACATTTGATGTCACGATGTTCATCCTCGATGGATTTAATACGTCAATGTCACTTCCCAGCTCCGATCATCGAAAGGAATTGAAGATGATGATGTTCTGCCAGCGCTTGTCGTTCTTCGATGGGGTGGAAGTCCATTAGAGATTCTCCAGAGGATCCCCCAAATTCTAAATCCATATTTCCTCAGTTCTTAGAACTATAAATAAGAGCACATTGATGCATTCCCATTATGATGTGACGTCGCGTCGTTGCACTTTTTTATTTAAGAAACATTGTTGCTGTTATGAGTCATTAAAGTGTCATTATGCTTCTAGTTTAACGATCCATTAATTACCCTCATTGATTTAAATCTTTACTACCATGTCTCTTCCCAACAACTTCATCTTCCGCCACTCAAAAGTGTGAAAGAAAATAAAATATTTATTTTAAATTATTTTGTTATTTTTCTTGAAAAATATGAAAAATAATTTTCCCACTCGGCACTTTCCAGCCGAAGTTAATTTATTTCTAAGCGAATCCTAGAATCCTAAATTCAATGGTGCCCTCATATTTTCGGTCTGAGAAATGGTTCGAAGGATAGAAAATCCCGCTCGCATGTTTAATGAATGTTCCTTAAGAAAAGTCCAAAATTATTTTTCGGGATCTCCAGTCCTTGGAATCACATGCCTTATAATTTCACAGTCTCAAAATAATTCCATATAAAGAAAAATATCACAATGAAATTACAATATGTTATAGCTAAGATTTCCAAATTATGAGGAAGATATTTTTTTCAAAATAGGTTTTTAATGAAATAGATTGTTTCCAAAAGAGGGTAACCCATTAACCAATGATCAATGTAGATCCTAAATTCTATATTCTAACATTAGGTGATTAGGGAACATTTGTGCGGTATTTTTCAGTCTTTTCCAGGTCAAAACAAATCTCATTTTGGTTATTAGAATAACCTAAAAAATTAAAAATTAGTGCTCAATAATTTATTCCATTAGGTATATTGGAATTATTTTTAGAATATACCACTATAGAATGATTTTAATATATTAAGTGTTTACTCAATAATATAATGAAAAAATTTAGGGGGGGATTAAAAATAATAAATTTAAATGACTATAAAATAGTAAGGTAAATAATGATCAAATATTATAGTAGTTTGGATAAATATGATCCGTGTGAACTATTCACATGCTTATTTCTCTTAAAGTTATATGATTATAACTAAGATGATATTCAATATTTTACATAGGAGTTATAGCCTAATTATAAATTTTTTTATATAGGAGATATAGCCATAATTGTTTTTTTGGCCAGGGGGTACAAGTGAATACAAACAACCTTTTATGGGGGCACAAATAGATTAAAAAATCGTACTTTTATTATTGCAATAAATAATAAATTATAATATATACATAATATAATTAAATAATAAGATAAAAAAATATATAATTAAAAAGAGTATTGATAAGAAGATACCATCATTGTATAACATAATACAATTCATATTCATTAGATATTGAATATCTTCCTTGTTTTAATTTATGATTATTCACATCAATCCTTTTCCCTTTAGTGCATGGAATTCATATGCCTCACTATATGATTTATATATTTCTCAATGATCATAAATATAATTAAAGTAACCCATTTGTGGCATTCAATCCTTATTAAAATAAAAATTTATTTTTTCATTTACAATGAAATTTTGTTTTGCATTAGGAACAAAGTAATAACTATGTCCCAATAATTAAATTCCTATGAAACAATATATTTACATAACACTTTTTATATCTTATGTAATTACCTAGTTCTTGTAAAATTGGTTTTGTCCATTATTTATATTTATTATGAAAAATAACCAGTTTTATATTCAAATTTATTATTATTTAAAAACATATACATGTAATTTTCCATGATTATTTGTTTTATAATATCTTACCCTTTCGTTTCCTATAAAGAATAGCTATTATAATAACACATATAACTAACATCATTTATTTATTTATTTGATACTACTAAACATACAACACGTTAAGTATTTTATATTTTTATGTTCATTAATATATGAAATTTAAAATGGAAATGATTAAATGATTAAATAGAGTTAAATAATTACTATTCATATTAATTATATATATTTTTGAAAATATTCTTAATTTTATACCCTATGTAATTAGACCAAAAACTGCACAAAAAATTTCATAATAAAACAATATAGTTATAATAGACATAATTTTAATGCCTAATATAGATAAATAATAAATTAATATTCATATTTATCATTTTATTAGGGAAATAAAGCATCACAACATGAAATGTGTTTAGCGTCTTCCATTAATCAAACTAGGATATGAAATTATAGCATTTGATACATAAAAAATATGTAGTATTTTTACATTGAGATGTTCAATCTTAAATTTTACTTTCAATAACATTTCACATAGTTGAAAACAATATTGAAATGATATTATTTTTATGAAAATATTAATAAATTGGGACACATGTCCAAAACTATACACAATTTTGATAACAATATCCAACTAATTAAAATAAGATAATTTGAAAATGTTTAATTGATAAAAATTAAATATGAACCACTATTTTTTGAATGAAAGTGAAACTATAAGATACCCAAAACCAGAGAATATCCTAATCTCCCATTGAACGTAAAAATATAGGATATATATATCAAATAATTAATTATAGAATGTGATGTAATAATTAATAATGTTATAAGAGTGACTAAAATGGGGAAATCATTTTAAAACAAGTAAACACATGGTAGTAATAATTCATTTATATAAAAAATTGAAACCAGAGATAAATTACTGTTTTTGTTTTTCCAATTTTTCCACTATACGTTCCTTTAAATATAATTTATTTGAATTTTTTATTTGAATTATTTTTAAATTACACCAATTATTTTTTTATTAACATAACAAGTAATGTATTGTTCTCTCCAAAAGGAATACCATTTCATAAATTTTATATATTTAGTGGTAATGTGATTATAATATATTTAGAAAAAGTAAATCCAATATAATCACCAAGACAGTAATGAGAAACAAATGTAATGAATCATTTTCACTAATTTACCATCCTTTTCAATATTTGTGAAAGATTATTGTGGAATTTTTTGTATTAAATTTTGAAAAGTTCATTTTCCATTTTTTATCTTACTCTTTAATTATGACAAGATCTTTCTGTACATCCTTGAATGTAGAGACTCAATCCCCTTTGACATTAAAGGAACAATTTCATTCTCTTAATATTTTATAAAGATTGAGTGGGGTAAAAGAAATAACCTTAATTTTTCTTGTATCATGAAGAGAAATTCAATTTCATGATTTTATACATACAACTTATTCATTTATAAAATATTATATTTTAGTGAAAATATTTAAGAATAATTTTTTAAATTCTGCCTCTTTGTTGAATCCTATTGAATTCAATGATATATATATATATATATTACATTCTATTTTATATATGTGATTACCAAAACATTATTTTTACCCAAATATTATAATTTAAATCATCCCACATTTTTTCATCTATATATTCTATTCATACTTTACACTCTCTATACATCTGTAAAGTATCTATTAGATAATAATTATATTTCTTCTTTAACATCCTTCATCTTATTCTTATTGACTATAAGGAAAAAATATTACTCTTTTTCTTATTATATATAACCTGATGAGCCTATTTAAATTAATCAGTGTGCATGATGTGTCCTTAGAGATTTATATCTAAATAAGTAGGCTACATCATCTTTGTATGTCATGGTCTATATATCCCATGAAAAGTGCATTAACCCTAATTTCCCTTCTTTAATTAAAAATTCCCTGTTTAGAACATATGACACATTATTATTCAAGGATATTTTTAGTTTCTATAGTATCTTATGAATGTATCATCCATATATTAGTTTTTTATTCTTTCTACCATTCCCTAATGAAATATAAATTATTATACGAAGAATCATTTTAATTATACTCTGTTTTCTATTCAAAAACATTATGTTTAGTACATACCCATATAAAAGTTTTAAGTTGTCAATGTACCTATATGGGCTAAACATGACTTCTTCTAAGTTTGTATCAAGATTTTGGGTGAACCAAATTCCAAACTATAATACTACATGGTTTGGAAACTAACACTATGTTTTTAAATATTACATTATGGGAGAAATTACCCTATTTATTTAAAACCTTACATACACAAAAACCATTAAAACTTCAACACATTACCCAACTAAATGAAATATATCCAACCAGAAAATATTCTTGATATTTCAATTCAAGGATTAAAGAAACAATCCATATAGTTAAACAAAACCAAAAAAAATTACAATATACCCATAACAAAAGAAATTAGTATAATACTCCTCCAAATCAAACTAAACATGGTGTACTATAAACTATTATAGGAAAAAAAACTCCAAAAACATGGGCTTGTTCATGTTTAAATAATAATATAGGGGTAAGAATCCAATTATGATCTATACCATCCTATTCATAACTCTCATATGTCAATGTGGTTAAATCATACCAAATCCTCTATAAATAAAAACAAAAATATAATCCATATTATCCTGTTATATATCCATATCAATCCCTTGTCTTTTTAGCATCCCATTCTTTTAATACAAAATATGTGAATATAATAAAATACATATAAATTAATATATATCATAATGTTCACCTATAGACTATAACCTGTTAAATATAATTGTATTGTAAATACAACATCTCTAGATAAATAAAACATAATATATAAAAATATATATATATGTCAATAGAATAAAACATCCATGAAGACACTAAGAATTCCATTGTAATGAACATGAGATGTTTGTATATGGGAATATAATACAACATATATGTTGAGGTTCACCAATAATTCAATACAACATGGACTTTGGGTTATGTGTGATGAAACTCAAGTGGAGTTCATGTTGTAAATATAGAATACAACTTTAATAAATTACTAAAATAATAAAATATAAAATTATATATGCATTAAATCTCTATTCATGTTTCTCATCTCTTTACATATAACATAATCCCAAACCCATATCATTCAATATGATTTTATAAATATCATTACAATAATTAGATAATTTAAATTATTTCATTTTTTCCATACCATGGATTCTACATCAAGTTACAAAATGAAGTTACCACATAACGTTTCCATATTGGGGGAATAAAATAATATAATATCCTAATAAATTGTATCTTAACAACTATTCTTTACACAATGATTGTATCCTTAATCCATACTATCAAAACTATCCATCCTATTTTAATACATAAATATTTATTATGTTTGGGATGCATCATCTGCTCTCATAATTTGGAATATGGTATCCAATTAATCCCACATAATTTAAATCACCACCAAACACCATAAAAAATACCATATACATTTATTTATTATGGATACATCTCCTAGATAATTAAACGAGAATAAAACATCTAGTATATATCCTTCCATCATTTTACACTTCCTTAAAATTATTATAAATGAATATATATATATATATATATAATTTAAACAAAAAAAAGATCAATTATTCATCAAAACGACCAACTTTGTCAAATAAATATTTTATCATAAATTGGTAAACACATTGACACGTCCACCTGTGAGTGATAAATCATGATTAATGAACAAAAAAATTATTTGATAAGATTATATAATATCCTTACTCAATTAATCACTTAATATTTCATTATTTCAACATTAATATCTTTATCCTTGGAATCCATATTTGGAAATAAAAATGTAAAAATAATAATTTCTTTAATATAGAACCAATTTCCCCAATAATTATCTAATACCCCATCAATATATATGTAACATTTTAGAATGTAAAAAAATATGAATGAGGGGATATATATATAAAAAGGACATCATATCTATTGATTTTCCTTGAATCTAGTGGAAATATGATCATCTAATATAAAATACACTAATACATAATGTAACATCCCAAGTAAGTAATGAATAATAGATTTTTTTATCTATGTCTATTAATGAATTAGATATTGTTTTATAGGTTTAAAATGAAAATAAATCCAATCTTAAGCATGGAATACACTAACATTTTTTAAAAGATTGTTTTACTTCCTTTTGATGGCAAAGCATTTTTAAATATATCTTTTGACAATTTTATAATCTATGTTTGTCAAAATACACTTATTCTTTATGATTGGGACATCAAAATTTACTTTGTGTGAATTTTTGGTATTTTTCTGACTGTGTCCATTTTTTAATGAATAGTGAAAAATACTGCATTTTACATCAAAACTGCTTTTTAATTTAATTTATTTATATGATTATATTATCCTTTGAATTGGTTTTAAAGTTAAATTAGAATAATTTTTTACCATTTAATCCAATGGTGGTAATTTTGATTAATTTCACTTTGGAATTGGGCATAAACTAATGCCAACCTTTTCATAGATATTTTTTCAAAAAAACCCGCTATTTGTTTTGACAACGAGAATTATTTTTAAATCAATTATTGAAATTTCTGTGTTTGGAATTTGTTAAAATGGATTAAATATTTTTAATTATAAATTCCACATTATGTAATCAAGACTCTTTTGTTTTTAGACATTATGAATAGTAACGACGGTAATTATCTTTAATTATCTTGATTAATGAGTAATCGGGTAGTTAAGAATAATAAAATAATATCATCATAATAAAAAAATGACACCAACATGTGTCCTAATTATACTAGTTGTCTCATGGCAGACCATGGGATGTCTTGTGCCAATCTTGGGGACCCCATGGAATCACTTTTGTGGAAAGTGACATGTTATCTTTTTATTTTTTTAAAGAAAGTAAATATAACAAGAATGTATCACCTGATTAAAACATTTTTAATTTTGTCTAAATAGATGATATTTTAGACTATAAATATTCATTGGAAAGATAATACGATTTCCTACATCATAGTAGTTTTTTAATAATTTTTATACTTTAAATAAATTAAATTATTTATGACATCATGATGATGCAGTGATTACCTCATTAATAAAGGATTTAAATAAAATGAAATGATAATGTAAACTCTATGACCTACACATGTAAAAAACCTATTGGATGTGTGTATTTCGATCCCTTATCACCTTACCCTTGAATTATATCTATGTGGGACCTTTTTAATCCGAAAATCATTTTCAAATAAAGTAACATTTCTTTACTTTCCAAGAGTGCCCCTCCTCTCTTCTTATAAAAGCCCCCACCTCTACCTCCTTACCCACACTCCCAAAGCCTTTGGCTCGGCCAACCCCTGCCCATTTTGTCTCTACACATCCCTCTCTTACTCCTTTAAGCCTCACTTTGGGCAAAATTCTTCCCAAGGAAGCCTTGGAGCTCAAACCAAAGGGAGTTATTCGATTTTAAGGTAATGTCTTCACTTGAGTGCTTTTTTTATATTTTGCTTCTCCAACCCCATAAACTCTTTTTATTCATTTCTTTTGTAAAAACTCAAGTATAATCAATATACTAGGATGTTGTTATAATAAGTATTCGAGATACACTTACACACACCTACATCTAATGGTCAAAGGACATACTGTTTACGTGGATGGTGAATTTATGCCTCCTGAAATGATGATTGTTCAACATTCTTTTAACAACTTCAAAGGTGGACATTAAGATGTCACTATATTTATATATGATATATAATATGTTTATGTTTTACTTAAGCATCTGTATTTTTCATTTTGGGCATACCTTTATGGTTTCCATTATGGGTAAACGCAATATCTTCATTTAAGGAAGTGCGGACTACCGCCCCCTCAAAGTGATCTGATTTGTTAATTCCATATGTGGGACGTATAAAGGATGGAGTTATGATATTATATATGATATTATACTGGAATTATAATATACCTTTATATAATTATGATTCCATTCTATAAAATACGAAATAGAAATGAAAGTAGCGTTCATGCGTACGTACGGCTTACCGTCTCCATGAACGGTGCATTTCATTTCTTACCTCTAAATGATTATGTAATATTATAAATGCATATATATAGTGGATATATATGATATATATAATATATAATTCATGATTATAACTCTGTATATAATGGATACATGAACGACTTGTAATTATAAAGAGCATATTTTGACTCAAGTACCAATGATCGATAAAACGACTGTTATTAGCTAAAATAATTACATAGTGTTCATGACATGGTAATAAGTGATATAAAAGAATAATGAACTTGAAGAAGGTTCTTAAGAAAGTAGAAATTAACTCAATTTTATTATTCAGGACATTAAAGAACGATCGAGTCAAGTCGGACATGAGGTATGGGACTTTGTCTCAATCTCCTTTCATTGAGGCATATTTTGTTTTATACACAACCTTCTTTTATATGGTATATAAAACCCTTTGACTTTTATGCTTATTCCAAATGAATATTTTTTATACTAAGCGTTTACTAAAGAAAAAAAGGGAATGTTTTTGTCGTATGTATGCGGCGACAACGACTTCTCCGCCGCCGTGACCATTATTTCAGTTTCAGCTTCCTCTACAAGCCATACCTTCTTTTTAAAAGAAAAATAAATACCATGTTTTAATTTTATTTTGTTTTGGTATTGAAAATGGTTTTCATAATGTTTTTATATCAATGTGTTGTATTGATATCTTGTTATTGAATGGTGGGAATGTTATGTTTCCTTTAGGCATGTTTTATGTGATACGATTATGTTGAGGTTCTTGGGAATTATTATGAAGACGGGTGGTTCCATGATAAACTAAGTGTGGGTGAGCCCGATATAGATCTCCAATGCATTGGGTAATGCGAAGGAGTGAAAAGTTACGGTTTCTCCGAAGCGATTTAGGGAATATACTGTGATGGGTATTCCAAACATAACTAAGAGGGTTACTCCATACATAAGAATGTTATGAATGCCTCAAGTTACCTTTATGTCTTATGATTTCTATGATTTATTCATGACTTGATGAGGTATGTTATATATAGTGATTATGTTTTATTGGTAAAGTATGATTTCATTATTATGTATATGTGTACCCATGTTTCCTTTCCATATTTTTTATATCCCTTACTGAGCTTTTTATGCTCATCCAATTTTTTTTGAAATGTTTTTCACAGGGAAAGGAAAAGTTACATGATATGATGATAGTGTCAAGGAAGTGTCAAGAAAGAATCCATGTTTTATTTTAAATATGTTTCCATTAATGGGAAAGAATAATACTATCTTTATGTAACCACTTTGTTTATATGTGGAATGTAATTCAAGTTTTATGATCTAATTCTCTAAAACTCTAAACCCAAAAAGATCCTCAATGTGTAATCTTGTAATAACTCATGATTAAGTAAGGTTTAAGGTTGGGGCCTTATAGTTGGTATCAAAGGTCGGTTTAGACAACTTTAGGTGTTAGAAAATTGTTAAATTGTATGTTAATTTATGGTATGACTGAAATGATATAGCATTTAAAGATTGCCATATTGCTTCGCCTAAGATATTTCTGTGTTATGAATGGTCCTTCATAGAGGAAACAAAATAGATTTTATGGGAAGGCATACAGAGGGAAATGACCTTTCAAATCAGTATCCTGAGATGGTCAGAATCAGAACTAAACAGTTTGTTGCAGTGATGGCTCAATTGAAACAGGTGAAAAATGGTGGTTGTTTTTATTGATGATATTTTGGTGTTTTCTAAAAGTAAAGAGGAGAATGAAAGTCATTTAAGGGTTATCTTTCAAACCTTAAAAGAAAAGAAACTGTATGGAAAATTTAGCAAGTGTGAGTTTTGGTTACAACAAATTCCTTTCCTTGGTCACATTATTTCAAAAGATGGAATAACTGTTGATCCTGCTAAAACAAAAGTTGTTAAAGAATAGCCAAGACCCACAAATATAACTGAGATCCATAGTTTACTTGGTTTGTTAGGTTACTACCAAAGGTTTGTTGAAAATTTTTCACGGTTATCTAGTCTAATGACTAAGCTAACTCGGAAGGGTGTTAAGTTTATCTGGAGAAAAGAATGTGATGATTGTTTTCAGGAACGGAAAAGAAGATTGGTGAATGATCCAGTTTTGGCACTACCTTCCAGGAATGGTAAGGTTGTTATATATAGTGATGCTTCATTGAAAGGACTTGGTTGTGTCCTAATGCAGAATGATCAGGTAATTGCTTATGCTTCACGACAGTTGAAAACTCATGAGGTAAATTACCCTACACATGATTTGGAATTAGCTACTGTTGTTTTTGCTTTAAAAACTTGGAGTCATCATTTTTATGGAGTAAAGTGTGAAATATATACTAATCACAAATGTTTAAAGTATATATTCACTCAGAAAGAGTTAAACATGAGATAGAGGAGATGGCTGGAATTAATCAGGGATTATTATTTTACAATTCATTACCATCCGGGAAAAGAAAATAAAGTGGCTGATGCTTTGAGTCGAAAAAATAATGCTTCATTAGCAATGTTGCGTTTGGAACATGATCCATTGGTTAAGGATTTGATGAACTTTGGCATAGAAGTTGTTGGTGCAGGAAGTTCTTCTGTTTTGTTTCAGGTATCAGTGAGATCATCTCTATCAGATAGAATCAAGCAAGCATAGAAGCAAGATAGTGAGTTGCAGAAAAAGGTAGATCTGGTTCAGAGAGGTAAGTTTCCTAAATTCAACATTGATAATGATTGTGTTTTGAGATTTGGCAAGAGATATTGTGTGCCTTGTGATTCACAGTTGAAGAGAGAGTTGTTATGTGAAGCTCATAGTTCTCCGTTTTCAGGTCATCCTGGCAGTACTAAGATGTACAGAGATCTGCGGGAGTACTACTGGTTGGATGGAATGAAAAGGGATATTGCTGATTTTACTATGAAGTGTTTGACATGTCAATAGGTTAATGTAGAGCCGCAGTTACCGAAAGGGATGCTTCACCCTTTACCAGTGCCAGAGTGGAGATGGGAGAATATATCCATGGACTTTTTTGTGGGATTACAGAAGACATCTCGAGGTAATAATGCAATCTGGGTTATTGTTGATCGCTTGAGTAAATCTGCTCATTTCCTTGCTATACGAGATAATTTTTCCCTAGATCAACTTTCCCATTTGTATCTTAAAGAGATAGTCAGGTTACATTGAGTTCCCCTCTCCATTGTATCTGATTTTGATCTCAGGTTCACCTCTAACTTTTGGAAAGGCCTTCAGAAGTCGTTGGGTACTGAATTAAATTTTAGTACATCATTTCATCCTCAATTAGATGGGCAGTCAGAATGAACAATTCAGACCTTGGAAAATATTCTACGAGCTTGTTTGATGGATTATCAGGGAATTTGGGACCAATATCTTTCTTTGGTTGAATTTTCATATAATAACAGTTTTCATTCCAGTATACAGATGGCACCATTTGAGGCGTTATATGGGAAGCGGTGTCAAAATCCATCTTTCTGGGATGAAGTGGGTGAAAGAAAGTTGGTGGGACTAGAATTGGTAGAAGATATGGAAGAAAATGTTCAGCTAATTCAGAAACACTTGAGAATAGCTCAGAGTTGGCAGAAGAGTTATGCAGACAACAGGAGGAAGGACCTAACTTTTTTGGTAGGTGATCATGTTTTTCTCAAAGTCTCACCATGGAAAAGTGTGATGAGATTTGGTAAGAAATGAAAGATGAGTCCAAGATTCTTTGGACCATATGAAATTCTGGAGAGAGTTGGATCAGTTGCATACTGGGTGGCTTTACCTTCGAGTTTATCTCAGGTATACAATGTTTTTCACGTTTCGATGTTGAGAAAGTATATGCCAGATCCATCTCATGTTTTGAGTCCAGAGGTAGTTCAGTTAGAAGATAACCTATCTTATGAGGAACAACCGGTCCAGATTCTTGACCATAGGGAGCAAGTGTTACGAAATAAGGTGATTAATCAGGTAAAGGTTTTGTGGAAAAACCACATGATGGAAGAGGCAACATGGGAATCTGAAAATGCAATGAGGGATAAGTACCCCCATTTATTCGATAAGTAAATAAATTTCGGGGATGCAATTTTCTAAAGGGGGGAAGGATGTAACATCCCAAGTAAGTAATGAATAATATATATTTTTATCTATGTCTATTAATGAATTATATAGTGTTTTAGAGGCTTAAAATGAAAATAAATCCAATCTTAAGCATGGAATACACTAATATTTTTTAAAAGATTGTTTTATTGCCTTTTGATGGAAAACCATTTTTAAATCTATCTTTTGAAAATTTTATAAGCTATGTTTGTCAAAATAAAATTATTCTTTATGATTGGGACATCAAAATTTACTTTGTGTGAATTTTTGGAATTTTTCTGACAATGTCCATTTTTTAATTAATAGTGAAGAATACTATCTTTATGTAACCACTTTGTTTATATGTGGAATGTAATGCAAGTTTTATGATCTAATTCTCTAAAACTCTAAACCCGAAAAGATCCTCAATGTGTAATCTTGTAATAACTCAAGATTAAGTAAGGTTTAAGGTTTGGGCCTTATACAAAATGAGGAAACTAAAAATATTCCAATGAAATCCAAAAATATCATAGAGGTATTTTGGGTTAGTTTGGGAATTAAATGGATAATTTTTGGCTATCAAAAATAAAATAACATAAATTAAGATTGTATATAAATATATTTTGTACTATATTCATAATCATGGGAATAAAAATTAATTTTATACTACAAAAGAACCAAAAATGCATGGGTTAAATTAACGAATTATAGAACAATATAAATAAATATATTACCTACCTCAAAAAACACAATTTATGGAAGTAATTCATGGTTTTCCAAGAAATATAGGTAACTATGCAACATTGATATAATTTATAGCAACTTTTATCAACATTATATACATTCACTAAACATAAAATCTAAAGAAAACAACACATTTTTATGTAATTATGTATTCAATTTTTTTATCGATGTCATATAAACCACCATTATAATATTTTAATTCCCATAATGTATAAACACCCCATTAAAATAAAAAAGTCCATAAATTGGATTTTTGGGACTCTATAATCAAAATATCTAAGACTGGAAATTAAAATTATTTATGTAAACTTATATATAATTATATTACAATATAATATTTAAATAATTTATATTCTTTAAAATATATTCCATATCACCAACAATTTTAATATATATTTAAAATAAAATTCTATTTAATTGCTAAAAATATCTATTATATATCACATAATTTTGAAAATATTCCTTATTAAACATATCAATTATTTCAATAAAATTTTCCTTTATTTGAACAATATATAATTTTCACATACACATTTTATGATTATTACTTATTTAGTGTTTAATGTTGACATTAAACTTTAAAATCTATAATTCAAAATTTTTCTCCATCAATACATCTAAATATTTCAAACAATTTTTGAAAACATATAAAATAAATTAAAATACACTAAATATCCATAAACTATTTTAATTTAAGCATTAAACAATGCATAATTATTAATTTATACCATTTTATTTGTTTCATATAGAATAGAATGGGGAAATATGTCTTTGTTGGTCTTAGATAAGAGAAGAACCTATTATTGTGTGGGGTTCGTAAACAAACACCATCATAATGAAAGAGTTATTAACTAATATTTAAAAAAATTGATGTTGTATCAAAACACTACATCTAGTATTCCAGTGTTTGGGTTAATCTAATTATTATTTGAAAATAATTTAATAAGGAAACAAATCAAAATGATAAAGATAATACCTTACTTGAATGATGTGATCCTATCCCGATTCACTCATCATTGGATCATCATAGATTAAATGATACATTATATACTCTATATTGATCATATGAACATGTACAAAAGATCATGGTACATCATTTTATAGCCTTTTTGATCAATAATTAGAAAACCAAGTTCTTTAATATGCCGAAATGTTCACATAAATAATTAGTTTCATATGCGGTGAAATAAAACCGTTCTTATTTTACATAATTTTTTATATCCCTATAAATTTAGAGGAATCTATGTTCATGAGAGTGCATGAACATCTATTTGTTCTATAATTAGATATTTATATATAGGATTAATTTTATCTTAATTTCACATTAACTCCTTAAGAAACATAAACCCTAAAACTGACCCATTTAGTCTCTAATGGATTAGTTAACTCATCATAAGCATCAATCACATTTCATCAACCACATGTGACACCTGTATATCATTTTATATGAAAAAAATTATTAAATAATATTATTCCACTGGAATATGTTTAACTAACCTTGAACAAATAATATTCATTGAAAAAACTATTTTTCTTATCTACATATATTATCTTAATATAAATCATGAATACATTGTGAAAAAATTTATTTATTAATATTCTAAAAATTAGAAATATATAATTATATTTATTGATTTATTTTGATGTTTAACAATATAAAGGAACACAAACAATTACATATTAAAATCATATTTTCCAAAACAGTGTAAATTTTGGATAAATTATATGTATGAAACTCTAAAACATTTTCTTTGTAGTATCAAATCCTACTAATGTAAAATGACTAGTTTACAGTAACACATCATGTCCCCTACAGAGACAAGGATATGTCAATTATGTGAAACCCTCTTAATAAAACTTATTGTGTAATATAATCTATTTATCCCATGATATCTTATATAACATGACACCTTATTTTTTCCATCATCCTTTTATGATTTATTAATCAATATTTGAATGTATTACATAGACTTCACTTCAAATACCATGGACATTTATTTAGTCATGAAACTACCATCTTAGCTAAATGGTCATAGATATTTTATTTCAATATTTAGAATCAATAGATATTTCTTAGTCATTAAATCAATCTCATACCATTAATACAACAACAACAACAAATTTCTTTTTTAACTAATGCGTCATTTTTAAGATAAATATCATAATATGGAAATAGTTCACATTTAGAAATTTATGTATCTTTTGAAAATTAGGTTCATACATAACTTTTACATAATTAGACTTATGCATTATTTAAATCCTTTATCACAGTCCTACTAAAAGATCTTATGTTTTCATTAGTATATTTATTCACCTAGAAAAATATATTAATGAATGGGTGAGCTAAAATCCCTATTAGAGGATGAATAAAATAGACGTAATAAGATAGATGAACCAGTTATATATGTGTGAGCACAAACATCATCATTATATCATAAGATTAAAACTATCATCCTAATATTGAAGGAATTATTTAAAAAATGAAGTGAATATTTCATATTCATAATAATGAAATATCCCATCATAGTTTTTGAATACCAAAAACATAATAAACAAGGTTATCATAATGTTCATATATAACCTATTTGTATAAAGCATATCATCATAATTATAAACAAATATGAAATCATGATAATGAATAATACACATATTATTATGAGATATATCACATTATCCAATTCATTCGAGGGATATATAATTCTGGGACCACCTATCACATCATAAAAATGCTCATAATCATGCATCTTAATGAAAAGAAAATATATAACAATTACAATCACATATTAAATTGATGAAAATAAATGGGATTCCTTAATATTTCATAATATACACTTCAATGAATAACCTTTGAGATTAAAAAATTAATAATATATAAAATATTTTATCATAAAATATCATCAATCTTGATAGGAGAAGAAACAACTCAAGATGATTCAATGAGACGTTTTGAAGAAATTATTTCCATTTTTTAATATTTTTTGTTATCTTATAACTAACTTTTAGAAGGTAGAAATATGTATATTATCAGAAATAAGAAGGAAATAGTTGTGTAAGAAATTTTTTATACATTAAAAATGAATCCATATTGAAAATAATAAAAATATGAGATAAACCAAATGGAAGGAGTTGGGTTTAATAATTCCCCTCACCTTAAATCGTGATTTATTCATCCACATTTCTGCCTCCTCTATAATTATTTTGAGTTTATTAAAACATTCTAATTGAATTGAAATATTTAAAAAAATCCCTATTGATAAATTATAATCATTGGATTTTATTTTTTAATTTTATGTGTTAAAGGTGTAAGGTTTTCATATTATTTTTTCCATAAAATTATCTGGTATTATTTCAATTCAATTATTTAAATTATTTAAATTTATACATTGATTAAAAAAATCAAAATGTTTATTAATACATATAATTATAAATTAATATATTATGAATAATTTATTATATCCATCCATTACTATGGTGTAATTTAGAGAGTTTACAATATCCTCATGGGGGGTTAACTGATAGTTGTAGAGACATTGCCAAAATAAAAGGTGAGAGATATATAATATATGAATTTATAATAAAGATATTTTTTTATAGGAGTCTAAAATGGTTATTATATTTTTAAAATAATCTCTATTTGTTTTTATAATGTTAGGATTAATAAAGAACTAGAGTAAAAGTAATTAGAAAATAAAAAAGAAATAAAATTATGAAATGACCATATTTCAGTCTTAATGTTGTTCGATATCTATGACCATTAGGTTCATAAAATTTTAAATGTTGATTACTCCATGGAAACCATAAATATTTATAGGGGATTAACATATTTTAATTGGCTAATAATTTTTTAAGGGTTTTGGACTGGGTTTTCAAGGGTAGGGAGAGGGTTTATTTATACTAGGGAGAGAGGGAGTTGTTTTTTGGATAAAAATTTGAATAAAATATTACTTCCTAAGTAATGGTTTTAATAGTGATATTATTGAAATTATGAATTATATCTGATTTAAAAATGTTTCTAAAAATTTAACACCAATTATAAATCTAATTCTTTAGTTTATTAAAAAGGAGAGTGGAAAATAAAAAAATGTTTTTAATGGAATACGTTAGAATTTAGACATTGGAAAATAATTTTAAGGGCTTGAATTATAATTTAATGGAGACCCATACATAATTTATAAAATAATATTATAAAAATTAATTTAATTTCATTAGAAATAATTTTCTATCATAAAAAAATTTATTTATTAATATATGTTTATGATTTTTAGAAAATATATATGAAAATTCACTTTATCAAATATATACTTACAATTTTTTTGATTTTTTAATTTAGATATTTATTTTATATAATTGAAATATATATTATTCTATATTATCTAGGATACTTATACTTTATATGAAATTTTAATATTTTGATGTCAAATTATTATTCCAATGGTCAGGTTGCTATTCCTAATTGCCATGTTACTATTCTAATAACCTTATAACTATTCCATTGGTCATATTACTACTTATAAATACATCTTAAATTATTCCTTCATAATTTACCTCAATTACTCTGAATGTTATATATTTTTAAATTCAAAAATGTCTATTTGATTACTAATATTTGGTAGTAGTTTTACAGTACTATTAATGAGTGTGATAATTATTGTAGATCAATTTGATCCAGAATTTTCAATTCTACATGTTTTGTGTGATTATGTATACTATCAAAATATAATGGTTTCAATTTTTTGGATATATTAATTATTTAAATTTAAGTTTCCCAATTAATGAAATAAGTCTTTATGTGTTGCATTTGTTTATACTGTATTATATTCCTAAAAATGAATAACCTAATTTATTTTGATGATAAATTCAATATAAATAAAAAATTTTGGATGTTATAATCTTCCCCCATTTAGAAATATCAGCCATAAAATTTCAACACATATCCTTAAATTAAAATAGATAAAGGTATTTCTGTTTCATTCAATCCATAGGTTCCCATGATTCTTCTTCAAAAAATATGATTCCACCAATGACCTTAAATGAGATGACTTGTGATGTTGCAAACAACTTTATATCTATGATCCAAGATATTTACATGATGATCCTCATAAGAGATGTCATGCTCCATTTTTACTACATCCATATTAATTTCAAGTAAAGGAAAAAAGTATGAACTTCCTCAGGAGAGATACATAGAACACATCATGAACTTGCGCTGTCATTGGTGGTAGTGATAACTGATATTCCACTGCTCATATGTGATCACTGACTTGAATGAGGACAATTTATACTGGGCCGATCATTCCATTCATACCAAAACCAATGAATATATTCTATGGTGATATTCAAAAGAACAAATTATCTTCAGTTTAAAACAAAAATTACCATTGATGATTCTAATTATTTATCTTTTATTGACTTTGAGTAGCTTTAATGTATTGTTGAATGTGTTGTTGAACCCTCTCCATCATTTCTTGTACAAGTTCGAGCCCAAATAACATTTTTTCAGTAACCTAATCCCATCATGTAATAGTTCTACATCACTTAAAATACATGGATTCATATAGGTCTATTTGAATACTATATTGGAAGCTACTATTGTATGATATCTTAATCAATGTTATATTTTGACCCCATCATCCATTAATTTTATTGAGTAATCTATCAACATGTCCTTGAGTATCTGTGTAGTCCTTTTAGATTGGAAATCAGTTTTTTTCAAATAGGTATTATAGAGTTTAATTCAGTATTTAGATCATGTTGTAGAATTAGTTAATATTTATAGTGGAACCTTGGATCTTTATTAGAATCAATAAAGAGTGGATCCCCATATTGTAATACCTCTTGTCCGTACTAGTGTCTGGGAAATGGTTGTTATTGAATGTTTGGATTCTTTTTTATTGTCTCCATTATTTAATTTTTTATTTGATGTGTCTTATTCTATGAAAGTGGGTATATTTTTCCCATGCTATCTCATATACCCTCACTACTATTTGGAAACCACTCTCATACGTGGAGGCATGAAAGAGTTCAAGTGGAGAACTGGGTTGGAGAACCCTTTTAGTGTTATCATGGTTGGGGATGTTATAATGTGATATTATTTGAAGTTCTTTTAAATGGTCTTCTTATTTTTAATGGTATATGGGAGATTAGGATGCGTCCGGTCTTTGAAATAAGCTTGTTTTTGGGAGTAACTAACCTGTTTATAAGGTAAACCTTAGGTACCTAAGGAGGGATTTGTTTTTCTTGATGTTTTTTACGATTAGATGATATTTATCCATTGGGTGATGCAATTTTAGTGTGTTGTAACTATTTAATGAAATATTACTCAGGGTATAAATGGCATGGCGATTTTCATTTTGGAATCACTATAGGATCCTTGGGATATAGATGAAACGCATCATGATAGGTACCCACATGATGGTTATTTTAGAAATGGAGGGTATAATGCATTACACATTCATAAAATATTTGACAAAAATGGTGTCTAAAAGTTGATAAAAATAGGAAAATAGAAAGAATGTTATTGTAGGGTTAAAGAAGTATGTTCAATAAAATTTTGAAAAAATGAGTTATAAATGTTATTTATAACATGTTTTAAAATGGAAAATGTGTATAAACAGAGAATTATCGTGTTTGAAACTATAAATATTTTAAAAGGAGTACGAAAAAAATACTTGTAACTATGTTAGTGGGTGTACATTGGATAACCATAACCTACAATTGGGATGGTTGATGGTAGTGTTTTCGATGAGATAATGTTTGTTGGTATAATGGTTATGATATTGGTTATATATTTGTAGGGGAGAACCATTCAATATAACTTGTTGTAGTTTTATGTCATATTTTATATGAATTGTGCTTTTCAAAATAGAGAAATGTTACCACGACAACATGTGTCCATTGGGAGACAAGAAAATTTCCCTGAGAATTCTCCTCTAGAAGTGGGTAAAGAAAAACATGATGAATCAAGGTAATAGTTGAGAGGTGTAGATCCATGAAAACTTCTCCTATTTTATGCCAATGATGTAATAGGTCCAAGGACATTTTTCATTGAATATGTTTGAGATTATTAGGGATTTTCAACTAAAACACCATTCTAATTTATCTAGGGAGGGTGGAGTTTATGAGGACGAGTTATAAAAAGATTCCATCCCGATCATCTAAACCCACATGGAGACTCCTCCCGAGAAAAGGGTCAAGCTGGTAGCCTACATGTTTTGATACCAGGAAAATAAATTGTGTGGACATCATGGTTCAAATTGAAAATATAGAGGGAATTCATTAGAATGACTTCTATGAAATGATTCTATATAATTAATGTAAATTGACATTGAGGTAGGATAAGGATTTATATAATATGAGGGAGATCCCAATGTCTATATCAGTAATAGATTTTGTAGGTCATTTCATCGACAAGAAATGTTTTTTTCAATCACAAGTAGGGGATGTTGAATCTATGTTGAGACATTTCCAACATGGAATTAGACATTAGATCAACTCCCAGATAAATACTTTCCACTAAATTAGGTTTATAGAGGTGTGGGATTGAGCCCTTATCCCATAAAAAAATATCTGGGAAAATTTAGGTGGTGGAAATTTACATTTAGTTGGATTATTTGGTGGTGTTTCTTCTGATGGTAAGATGATCTTTTTTATAGTATCCACCAAGGAAGTAGTGGATAGTGTAATCAAAAAATGTTACTAGGTTATCTTTATAGCAACCGAGTCAATCTTTATTAGTGTGGTAGACCCAAACATGTGCTAGGATAGTTCCCAACCGACCAATTGAGTGACGATTGCGTGGTAGAATTGGGAATGTGTGGAGGTTTTATAAAAATACCCTATAGTTTGGAAACTATGGATTATTGAAGGGTATGTAAAGAATATATAGGTTTTTGTTAACCCTTATCAAGGAGGGAGTTGGAGCTCTACTAGTCGTAGTGGTGGAGGTGGAAAATTTGGTAATCAAGGGAGAGGAAAACCATATTAGCATGGTAATGAATCACCAAGAGTTCAAACTAGGTCCCTAGGTAGTTGGGAAAGTCATCTTCATGCAGTTCAGTCTACACATGGAAGTGGTTAATCTATTCTATCAACTGTTCAAGTTACGATCATTATAGCTTCCACAGCCTATAGAGGTTTTTTCAATATAGGCTTGTCACATTCGTCTATTTATATTTAATTTTTTGCTATATTGGGTCTAGAATTGGTTTATTTTGTGGGGTTTTATTAATTGATACAACATTAGGGATGCAAGAAGAAAATATTTTTCAATTCAAGGGGTGTGCCCACAAGGTTTGTGGGTACTATTTTCTATTGGACTAGTTCATTCATGTTATGTTGGGGTTTTATCTTATCTTGGATATAGAATGATAAGTGTCACACCAATCCCATATTTATTGTAACTATCATAGGGTAACAATCACATATCAGGAGAGAGACATATGAATACTACATGGAGAGTGGTATCCTTGTATAGGCCGTGTAGGGCTAGTTTTTAGTAGATCGGTTAACTCATGGCCCATATGACATAACCTATACTTGATGATGGTCGTGTAGAGTTTATTTTATTTCCTCTAGTGGTGTATTACATCCATGTTGTTATTATTAATGTGTTATAGGGGTTTTAAAATTAGAGAAACATTATGATCATGATAGTGTTACAGTCAGAGGTGGAACGATTTCCATTTGTCCATATACAATAATGCCAATAGAATCTAAAAACAAACTAATTTTGTGGAGGAACATGAGATGAAGGGGTTTATTCATCATATAACCTACCATTGGATATCTCTACTTATATTTTCCTAGAACGATGATGAATTGTTTCAATTGTGTGTTGACTATAGGAATCAGAATCAAATGAAAGTTAAGAATCGATACCATCTTCCGAGAAATGATCATCTTTTTTGTACAAAGTATCGGTGATTCAATGTTTTCCAATTTTGATATGAGATTAGTGTATCTTCAGATATGTGTGAGACCTTCATATATACTGTGTAATTCCTTCAAAACAATGTATGGGTTATATGATTTTTTTGTGATGCTGTTTTGGTAGACAAATATGCTGGCAGTGCTTATGGAACTATTAAAATAAATCTTTTACCAATACCTATATTGATTTATTGTTAAATTTTTTGATGACAAATGGGTTCACTCTCAGACTCATTCCGAACACTCAAAATATCAGGACATCATCATGAGTACACTAATAAACCATACTCTATATTCCATGTTTTAAAATTTTCATTTAAGGATAAATATGGTTCACTAATTGGGTCTCGTCATCTCAGTGGAAGGTGAGGCACTAGACTTAATAAATGTGTCGGCGTTTGGGTCATGCAGGCAACCTATGAATGTATATAATGTTAGGTGTTTTCAAGGTTGGATAACTAGTAATAAAATATAATTAATTATTTTTCTCTATTGGAAGAACCACATTTAGGCATGACCAAGATGGGAATCAAGTTTGAGTGGTCTGAGACATGAGAGAATACATTTTAACAATTGAATGAGTGGATGAAAAAAACAATAATTTTGATCTTACCCAGTTATGTTAAGTTGTATACCATGTTTTTTGATGAATATTGTTTTTTATAATGTTAGTGTTAATGAATATTGATATGTTTCTAGATATAGATAATTAATGTTGAGGCCTCATGAGAATAATTACCCTATGCAAGATCTTCAGTTGGTTATGGTGGTGTGTGATTTAATGTTTTGGTGTAATTACTTACTATTAGAATGGTTCATAGTGTGTATTGATCATAAATGTCATAAAAATATGTTCTATCATCTTTATCTGATTCTTCATCACCAAAGTTAGGGTGATTACATGTAGTATTTTGATATTGTGTTTTTTATACACTGATAAAAGGGTATAGTGTTTCGGATGCATTAAGTTGAAATAACCTATATCAGCTAGTTGAGGAGTCTAGTTCTCAATGGATGATGATTGAACTATTTTCTGAGATGTATCTAGAGGTGTATGGTAGCCAAGGGAAAATTAACCTTCCATCAATGGTAGTTGATTTTTTCTTCTACGGCAGATTAATGAGAAGTAGAGTGAGGATATAGAGTGCATGGATTATAGCGATTTTATTAAAGGTGAATATGCAACTTATTGTTGAACATTGTTGATGATTGGAACATTTATGTTTGTGCCCATATTGTTATTCCCACATGTATGTGAGTGATGTTAATGTTGGAGTTTCACAAATCAAAGTGGTAATGGAATACTAGTTTCACCGAAATGTAATGTCATATTCCTAGTCAGTATCAGTGGCTAGTGATGAAGAAATAGTTATAGGATTCATGTCATAATTCCTATCCTATTAGTTGGTGAAGGCTGGGAATTAGTAGCTTGGTGGTCTGTTGCAGATAATTCCCATTCCATAATGGGAATGGGATAACATTATGATGGATTTTGTGGCAGGACTTCTAAGGATGCCTCAAATGAATGATGTAGTCTGAGTTCCTCTGGATCAATTGACTTAGGTGTCTTACATATTTCCAATTCTAGAGACTTTTTCCATGGCTCTGTTGGGCTATTTAAATGATTGATAAATTGTGATGTTGCATATGGTTCCTCTGACTATAGTTTCAAATTGTGATCTGTGACTCACGTCACACTTCTGTAAGGGATTAGAGAATGTTCATGGTTCCTAAGAGTTTTTTGGTATGGGTTTTCTCCCTCATACATATGGTTAATCAAATCATACTTTTCCTATACTAGACGACACGTTGAGGGATTATGTCCTAGATTTTGGGGAATCATGGGGAAATCATGTATAATTAGTTGATTTTTCATATTACCATAGATAACATTCTATGATTCATATGGCACCATTTGAGGTTATCTTATGGTAGAACATGAATCTCACCTTTTTTTTGGTTTGAGTATATAGAATGAGAGTTGTTGGGGCATAGTCTATTATGAACTAGACCTGGTCACCTTCAAAACTGGCACCCTAGTCAGTCCTTGTCAATGTTATAAGGAAGTTCCTTATCCCCAGCAGGTATCCCTTGTTCCAGAGTATCTTGAATATGTGTTTAGGAATAATTTACCAGAGGATAGAAGTATTGTATGACCAAAACAATAAATAAAATAATTCTGGAAATTCAGCACAAAGAAGCCTTTAATAAATAATCTGATCAGAAATAAATTGTTTTAGTGAAATCTGAAGAGGGACACAACACAAAACTAGTAGAAAATACAATTCTATATTCACCACATGACAAGGGTCCATTAACCCAAATAATTTTCTACACACCCCACCAAGGAGGGAAGTTAACAACCTAAACCTCTATCTACAAAGACATTTTCCTCACATATTTCGAACATAATCATTTTTACTAACACAGAAATTGTTATTTAGGGTGTGATACTAATCCCAATATAATTCCACACAAGAATACTTGAGGAGATAAAATTCTTAAAGATATATAAATATATAAAGTCTTATAAATAAGAAAATCAATTAATAAATTTAGAATGATGCGTCTACAAATGGAAACAAATTGTGGAAGAAAATTTAATAATAGAACACTTTTAATGAAAATATCCATGATACTAAATTATCCATTCAATCATACTATATTATGAAAGAATGTACAATACATTCCATGTGCATTAATAACGAAAACACCCCTAGGAACTAGCTTTCTATGGTCCCTGGGAATATTTTATCATGGAGAAAATAAAACCATAATCAATATCCTTCTCATAAAAATGCCATTAAGAGGGGACACCCCAATGGAATAGTGGTCCCAAAAATCATAAAAAATTATTTATTGTTGTCTTCATAAAACATTCTATGTGAAACAAGGATGATACCACTCTTGATCACTAGCATAATAGTCCTAGTCCACCCACCAAGATACATTGGTTTCCCTCATTATGGTCCAAAAAGTTCCTTATATTAATTAAAATAATTTTCCGATAAGAACACTATTTTAGTAATAATCACACACTATGAAATATCAAACATTCCTTTTCACCCTTTCTGTAACTCATTAAAATATTCCATATTTTAATAAAATAGCTAGATGTAGTAAGACAAGGTTTTCCCCACCAAATTTATTAAAAATCCCCTTTTAATTTCAAATTCACTTCAGTACCATACCCAAAAATATTTGGAATCCCTAAAAATATTTAATAAATTCATTTCATTGAATATAATATAACCCCAAATGATACAACATAGAAAACCAATGAAAACCACAATTTCATTCCAAAATGCATCTTAAAAATTATACGATCAATCAAATCTACCATTGATGATTTTTGAACCATATTCAAAGGATGGAGTAAATTCTAAATAAGTTAAACAAGAACTTTAATTTCATCCAAGAATGTTTATCTATGGAATACCTACCAAATATTCCATAACCCAAAATCATTTAGGGAAACATCAACCACCCCCCCACCACACCAAAAGGGAGTGAAAACGAACCTAAATCTACAATATTTTACCAAGAAACAAAAAATCCAAAATTATGAATGAATCCCTTGCTGTTAGAAATTTCAAACATCACTATTGGTGGATGAAACACAAATTAAAAGGAATAAATCAAGTAGAGACTACATCGATCCAACTTTTCACACAACACTTTTAAATCATTTTAATGATAATCAACATAAAAATATTACAAAAAGATGATCCCAAGGTTTAGTGTCTGGGGAAAATTAATATCATACATAACCATTATAACATAGAAAAAAATATTTATTTAATTCCTTCTTCTCTAGATTTTTATTTTCCCTTGAGTTCCCTTAACACACGTAATAACATAAAGATATACATTAAAAAGGGGTGATCTAAAATCCCAGTTAAAGGATAGATAAGAAAATGAATCAATATTACATGGGATAAGCATAATCAATATCATCATAATATAAGAATATACCATAATCATGAGAGGAAACATTAAAAAATGATTTAGAATTTATAAATTCATAAAATGAAACCATATGTCTTAGTGGTTAACTACCACACATTTTTATGGACAAATATAACATCAATTTCACACATATTTCACATTAAATCATGATATTCATCACATTATACAATGACTTGGAGAATTTTAAAATTCTGGGTGAAACTATCACATCATTACATCCACATTTCACTTTATAATTCTCGGTGCACCCATAACATAATAACATTAAGATTATCATGAAAGACATGTATAACGTATATCCATCTAGATCATAAAACATCCCATGTAACATAATGGTTTCACATCATAATTAAAACATTCATAAACTTTGGGTACCAAAATTAATGATGGAATAACATAATTGATACAAGCACTATCAACCTTGGGTGGGAAGTAAAAGGTGTGTCTTTTAAAGAAGATATCTTTTGGAAAAAATTATATTTGAAAAAAACTCCAGTTGAAAACATTTTTATACTAGAAAATGTTTTATAATTATTAATAGATGATTTTATAGGAATAAACCTTCTGAAAATGTAATGAAAGAGAGAAAACCTGAAGAATGAAAGTGGGGTTAGAGAATTCCCCATACCATGTATGTGAATGCTTTCATCACATTAATTTTCTATATATTGAAATTAGATTCGTTTATTAACAAATCAAGAACCATTTATACAAAAATATAGTTCATTATGGTTTCCTTAATTTCTTTTATATGCCTTTGGGTTAGTAATAGAGTTTAAATTCTTAGTTGGGAGTGTTCATTTTCTTAGTTTTTCAGAACGGTTACCTTGTACACATGACTAAAAGTTTGTTTAGAACATGGATAAAAATAGAGAATTTATATTTCATATTACTAATGAAGTTATTATATTTTAAATGAACTTATAATGAATTTTTTATATAACATGTGGATGAATCATTAGAAAATATTTATTGATGATCATTAGGGATTAATTTGGGCGGTTTTTGGATCACAATGAAAATGATTGGTTTTTTAATTTAGTATCATCTATAAAACTTATTTCCATAACATATAAGGGTTAAAAAATAAATATTAAAATCTTTTATAAACTAATTAATGGTCTTATAGATATCCTTTTTGGTATTGATGGAAAATGGAAGTGCATCGCCCACAATGTATGTAAATTAACACATCATGGGAAAAAATTTCATTTTAATAAACAAAGAGGGTGTGAAAGGAGTGCAGTACATAATATTCAATTATCATTACAAAATACCATAATATCAATCATAATTAAGTTATCTTGACATTTGAATAAGATATGTTGAGTATAAAAGAATAAAAGAAATTAAATTTGAATGGGAATTGAATGAAAAGGGAGAGAAATTACCTCTTGAATATATCTTCTTTGATAGCTCCTTTAGAGAAGATATTTTGGACATTTTATCAGACCACGGGATATTGGATGTGGTGCAGGGTCTATGGAAGATAATTTTACAAAATTTTGATAAGTCAAGAAGCTTGAGTGGTGTAATGAAAAGAGGGTGTGAGGGGTGGTATCTATAGTGGATGGTAGAATGGTTTTCTTCATATTTCAATCATTAGTTTTTTATTTTTCCATATGAAAATAAATAGTGATGATTCCATGACCATGAATAGTAAAAAGTTCAAATGAGTTTGATATTTGGGTACATAAATCACTCCTGATGTTTGCAATAATATATTTAAATTACAATGTATTTAACATGTAAATTAATGTATTTTACTATTCAAATAAATCATGTATTTATAAAAAATCTCAACAATTCACCAGAACCATTTTTAATTTTGTAGATTCCAAAAATAAAATCCATTTTATGAATATAATTTTCTAAATATGAATAATTTAATTTTTAATTAAAATTATAATTTACATGAAAAATAAAAATTTTAAATTTAAATCTTCTTTTCTAACACTTTGAAAATTTGATTATGGTTTTGTAAAATTATTATATAATCATAAAGAATTAAAATAGAGATTTATGAAAATAAATTTTATTTTAAATTATTAATCTAATCCTAAAATTTTTATTACATACAAAAATACCAACTATATATTATAATTATACCATATTTTCAGTTATTGATTAGATAAATCATATTTTTACTATTTTTGGTAACGTTCTTATTCAATTAGATGATTTAATATTTGTAAGTATCATATTACAATTCATAATGGCATGTTACTATTCATATAGTTAGGTTACTATTCATCCAAAATTATTTTTGTCCTATCGGAATCCAATCATCTTACTGATGGAAACCATGTGTGTAAGATTTTTGAAAATCAAAACAAAATAATGGAAGAATGATGTTTAAATGTCTATTAGTTGTTTATTTATGCATGATGTGGAATTTTGTTTCGTAATGTAATTTTATGTGATTAAGACATTACTAAAAGATGGGATAAATTTCATTTATAAATGTTTTTCTCGTAACATTTTCCCCATTTTGAAATTTCACCCTTGAAATTTCATTTTATATAAACATGGGATGGTACTTCTCATTCATGACATCCTCTGGTTCCAAGTTTCTTCTTCATACTTATGTTTCTTCCACATTAATTTGAAAAGGTGGGTTTCTGTATTTTATAAAACCTTTTCCCATTAGTCCATAATCATTACATCCTACTCCTCATTAGAGAAATCTACTTCAATATATTCCATATATGAGTTCATTATATGTGAGGGATGTCATATGTATTTCCTCAAGAGCGATACACGAAACACATCAGGAACATTAGCCATATACGATGGAAGTTCAAGATGATATGCTAAGAATATTATGTGGTCATGGATCTCAAACGGTACAATGTACCTTGGGCTTAGCTTCCCTTTCTTTCCAAACCACATGAATCTCTTTCTTGGAGAGTTTTGAAGGAAGTCTTTATATCCAAAGTCAAACTCCATGTCCCATCAATTGTTGTCAACCTAACTGGTTTTCTAACAATGAGAAGGTTTGATATGTTTCTATATGAATTGAGTTTTATCTTTAATCTCTAAAACAAGATTAGTTCCATGTATCTCTCATTATCCAACTACATCACAATAGGTTTTAGTTCTACATCACTTTTGAAAATAGAGATTAATATGGAGCCATATAAATACACAACCGGAAGCAATTGTTGCATGGAACTCAAAGAATGTGATTTTATGATCCCACAAGCCATTGAATTCTAAATATAATTCTCATAGAATATTTTTGAGCATCTGAATAGTTCTTTTAGATTGGCCATCAGTTTGTGGGTTATAGACAGTGATGAAATTGAATTTATTTCTCAAATCATGGTGGAGACTCCTCTTAAATATAGACGTGAGACTGGGATCATAATTAGAAAAAATCTAGAGTGGATCCCCATTAAGTTTCACCACTTCCATATCATATATATTTTCATGTTTTTCAAGAAATAGATAATCTAATATAGCAATAATGTGGGCAGTCTTCGTGAGTCAGTCAAACACAATCCATATCGCATAATTTCCCTTGGATGTCTTCGGGAGACCCATGACAAAGTCTACACTTACATTCTCAGATTTCCACATGGGTATAGGCAATGGTTGAATCACCTATTTGAATTTTTTTCTTTATTCATTAACATGAAGACATATCATGTTCCTTAAGATATATTCAGCAATCCTCTTCTTTGTATTGTCTCACCAGAATTGTTCTCAGAGATCTTGGTACATCATAGTTCTACCTGGATGAGTCAAAAATGTTCAGCTATGTGAATTCTATAAAAGATCGTTCTTTATCTCGGGTGATGAATTCACACAAATATGTGTTTCAATACAAATCACACAACCATCATCGATACAATATTCTTACAGATTCCCATACTTTATTGCATTCACCATCTTTCGTAACTCTGGATCGTCCCTTTTTTCCTCCTTAATCATCCCATGGTTAGATGGTTGGGAAATCATTCAGTCAAGATAGTAGGGATTCCCTACCATTATGAGTTCTCAATCCATCCATTATTTATCCATGATGATGGTGTATTTATTACTCCGCACCAAGGATATAGTAGCATGTTCTTCTCTTCATAGAGATTTACCTACCCAGTTTTCCTTACTTGGATGATTGGGAATAGAAAAATCAATGTCTTTGATTTGCTCTAACCATCTCTTCTGATGCATTTCGATCTTCTTTTTTGGGATTATATTATTTTGACTATTGTGATCAGTAAATATGTCACACTTCTCACCACATATGATGTGATTCCATATTTTCATCCATATAATCACATGTGTTTACACCAGATCACTTGTTGGGTAGTTCTTCTCATGGATCTTGAACTTTCTTGATTAATTGGCTGTCAAATAATCATATTTAATGAGTACAAAACCCATTCCTTTATTAAAATAATCATGATTTATCACAAAACATTCTCAACTCTTTGGTAATGTGACTACATGTAAAGTGATTACCTTATCTTTGTCTTCTTGATGATTTCCTCCATTCATCTTTTCAGACATACATACCCCCATCCCATGTTAACATAGATAGTGGTCTTGAATATTGTGAGATATTTCTCACAAAACATCAGTATCACCTAGATAGTCCAAGAATACTATGGATATCTATAACACTATCTGGACTTGGCCATTCCTCAATCAGCTTAGTTTTGGAAGGGTCCACAAAAATTACCACACTTGTGATAACATGTCCTAATAACGTGACTTGCTACATACAAAAGCCACACTTTCTAAACACGGTGTAAAAATTTTTATTTTCAAAATCTTTCCAACATAAGTCTTATATTTTGTCCATGTTTCTTATTTCTGTTGGAGTTGAAGATAATATCATCAATAAACACTAGAATAAATTTGTTGAGGTAATCTCTAGAGACTCTATTAATCAAATCAAGGAATATTTTAGGGGAATATTAATTCCTAAGGACATAACCAAACACTCTTAATTCCCATACCTTATATGGAAGGAACCCTTCTGAATATCTTCCTTCTCCACATTTATTAGATGATATCCAAAACATAGATCCACTATTGAGAAGTACTATGCTCCTTTCATCTGATCAGACAAGTCATCAATCCTTGGAAGAGGATAATTTTTCTTTATGGTGATCTTGTTGAGTTCCGGATAATTGATACAGAAAAACATTAATACATCCTTCTTTGTCAAAAAGAGCTTTGGCATACCCCCACAGTGATGCACTAGGGCATATGAACCCTATTTCAAGATTCTCTTATAGCTTCTTCTTTAACTCCTCCAGTTCGACAAGAGACAACCATTAGGGATACTTTTAGATGGGAGTAGATACAGGTATGAGTTATATGGGGAAATCTACCTCAATATTGGGGTGAAGTCTTTGTAACTCCTCAAAAAAGTAATCGCCATATTTTCCGTAAATGGGAATTTTCTCTAGATTGACACTTTCCTTGGATTCATCTATCTGATCTAGGTATGAATCATTATTTGGAATCAACACCCACAATGGTGAAGGATTTTTCAAAGTAGAATCATTATCATCCTTTCATTAGTATAAAAGCATTGGATGGTTGGAAATATTAAAATATATTTCATTTTACTCAAAAAATTTATGTTCTCTATGTAAGAAGAGTCAATCCATTCCCATTATAGTCTCAAATTCCACCAAAGGAAGTATTACGAGGCACGTTGGAAGAATATTCCATCATACACAAATTAGAGAAGTGTCCAACACTTGGGATTCAATGATCACACCTCATAGTTTTTTTATAGAAATTTATACTCCAATATTTCTGGGGTTTGATTCAATAGTTCTTGAAAACCTGTAAGATATAACAAAACACAAAAACCCAAATCAAATAATACATTTTACATTATTGAGTGAATACAAAGTGTACCTTGTATGAAGTCATTTTTATTCTCAACTTCTGTAGTAGTGATGGAACATTCATTCCCTTTCTCCTTTTTATTTGGTAATTGACAATGCTAATTACCCACAGGGGATCGAGGTTTAGTGCACTGGCTTGTATAGTTCACATTCTCCCTACAGCTGTACCATTAGTACATGGGTGGTGCTTTAATTTCTTCAACCAAATTCTCTTTCCTTCTGAAGTCTTTTTATCACTCTTCGTCTTAGTGGTATTCTCTGCCAAACTTGATGCATTTACCCATCCCTTTGAGAAAAATTCCCATAATGTGTCTTCCCGCATTTTTTACGTGTGGGTGGTTGAGTTTTTTTCACCCTTCTCATTATATACTTTGGCTTGAAACTATACCTTTTTTACCACCATAACCATGATACAATTCTCCAAACTCCATCTCTATATAGAGGAAACATAGAATGATTTCTTCATTACTCTTGAAGTCTCGAATGGGATGATCCTTTTGAAGGTGTGGTTTTTACCTATTATAGAATTTATTAATTTTTATATAATTATTGAAGAAAATTCTGATGTGTACCTTAGAATCCTTGGGAAAGTTTCTTTGTAGGCTGTGACAGATTATCCATCCTTTTTCTATAGCTCTGTGAATTCCCTCTTCATCTTTATATGAATATTTAGTGGGAAATATTTGTTATGAAACATTATCTTAATGTCTTCCAACTCTATCTGTTTAGTTTTTTATCTCTTCTTAGTGTTCTTAATCATATCCCACCATTGATCAACTTATCCATCTGGAAGATAAATGGATAGAGACACCTTCCCCATCTCAGAATAGTAAAATGTATCAAAGATCATCTTGATTGAGTTGACACAATAATCTGAAACTGTTGGATCAAAAGACCCAATAAACGTTTATGGTCATTGTAGTATAAAAACTTGATAGATAGTTTATCCCCCATAGGTAAAGGATGATGTTCAACATTATTCATGATATTATTCATAACATGAGACTATTGGGTAAGAATCTCCATGATGTTTTGAACTCCGCCTTCAAAAGCATTGGGGATGTCATTCAGGGAATCGATGCATTGTCTATCACATGAGTTTTTCCCATGGTTTCTTCGAGTTCCCACCATTTTATAAAATATAAATGTTTAGAATAAACAATAGTCAACAAGTCATTAATAACTTATTCATTCCTATCATTTACACACAAAAAATATATTTTGGGATCCCTATGTTCATCCAATATTCTTGGGTGGATATTTGGGTGTTATATCATACTAGAGGTTTTCTAGAGGGTTCGCTATCCCTAATTCCAAACGTAACTAAACATTTTATTTGATAACAACTGTAGAGACCATGATTTTCTAAAATTAATATTATAAAATTTTGATGATAAACAACATATAAACATTAAAAAAATATAATCCAAAGTTTTATTGTGTTGGAAACAATCGGTCCATGCATATATTTTTTAACATAAAGCTTAATATTTATTTAAATCCTACATGTCAAGATTTTTTTGGACCCTTATGTTCTTCTTAGTAAAAGTAACCACTTAAGTATATAAATCAAAAAGGGGTGACAAAAAATATGATTAATAAGATATATAATAACATGAAACAATATAACATCAGAGGAGAATAACCAATATCATCATAACATATTCATAATATCATAATCATGACATAAAACATTAATAAAAAGTATAGAATGTGGCAATGCGTAAAATGAATCTTTGTGCCTTAGTTGTTAACTATAGTGTATACTTGTGGAAAAATCTAGCATCATTTTCCTGCATATTTTGCTTTAACTCATGAGATTCATCACATTGAAAATGCATTGGGGGCATTTTTATAATTCTGGGTGATCCTCTCACATCATAACATCGACATTGCTCTCTATAATTCAAGGCACACCCATCAAATCATAATGTTAAAATTATCACGCATTCCACATAGAAAATATATCAATATTGAACATAAAAAAACAAGTAAAAGATTTATTTTCACTTTATAAATAATAAATTCATAAAAATCGGACTCCCTAATTAAAGAGGGGATAATATATCTGATACAAGAACCATCAACCTTTAGTGGTAAGAAACATGTGTTTTTTTGAAAGAATAATTCTTTTGGAAAAAATTGTGTTTGACATAAAATATAGTGAAAAAAATTTATATACTAGAAAATGTACGAAAATTAGATATAAATTAATTTTAAGGAATTAACATTCTGAAAATGGGGTGAAAGAGGGAAAACCAAAAAAGAATGTTGGTTTCAAGAATTCCTCTTACCTTGTATCCAAATGCTTTGTTCACTTTAATGTCATGTATTATGACATTAAATTCATAAATTAAAAATTGTAAAACCTTTTTTACATTAATAATATTCAAAATGATTTTATTATGTTCTTTTATGGGTTTTTGGGTGAGTTGTACAGTTCAAATTCTTTGTTTTGGAGTGGTGTTTTTCTTAGTTTTTTAGAATGATTTACTTGTAAACCTGAACGAATGTTCATTTAGAGCATGGATAAACATTAATAATTTATATTAATATCTATTAAGGATATTGAATTAGTTTAAAAATACTTATATTTAATTATTTTAAAACCATGTGGATGAATAAGTAGTTAGAATTATATAATGATCATTAGGGGTTAATTTGGGTGGTTTTTGGATCATAGTGAACATGTTTTGTCTTGTCATTTAGTATTATGATTAATTTTTTTCAGAAAATATAAGGGGTTAATAAATACATATAATAATATATTATAAACCATTTAATGGTTATATTATCATAATTGATGGCATTTAAGGAAAATTGAAGTGCATCACCAACGATGTTGGTAAATTAACACATCACATGAAACGATTTAATTTTTATAAACAATGAGAGAGAGGAAGGAGAATAATTAATAATATCAGATTAATTTGATATAATACCAATATATCAATCATATTGGTGTTATCATGACATTTTTATAATATAAGTTGAGGATAATGTAAAAAAAGAATGAAATTTGAAAGGAAATTGAACAAAAATATAGAGAAATTACCTATTCAATATATCTTTATTGAGATCCCCATTAAGGAAGATGTTTTCGTATTTTTAATAGAAAAATATATGAAGGACATGGGGGAGAGGATATCTAATAAATTAGGGCATAATTTGGAAATGTATTTATGTATGAGCGGTGTGAAGAATTGAAAGTGTGAGGGGTGGTATTTATACTAGGGAGAGGGTGGTTTTCTTAATATTTTAATCATTAGATTATTATTCTTTCATAAGATAAGAAATAGTGATGATTCCATGTCCAAGAATTGTAATAAGTGGATTTTAGTTCAATATTTGTGTTCTTCCCTCACTAATTATGTCAATAATAGTATATTTAAATTATAATGTATCTCTTTGGTAAATTAAGGTATTTTACTATTCACCAAAAATTCATGTCTTTCAGATAAATTTCCAAAATTCACCCAATCCATTTTATGACATGTAGAATAAAAAATGAACTCCATTTTGTGAAAATAATGTTATAAAAATAGTTAATTTAAGGATTAATTAAAAGTATAATTTACATTAAAATTACAAAATTTAAATTTATAATTGCTTTTCAAATTCCTTGAAAAATTAATTAAGGTATCATAAAATTATTGTATAATTATAAAACATACAATTAATATTTTATGAAAAAAAATAAAAAATTATTTTAAATTATAAAATTAATCATTAAATATTCATGACATATAAAAATACCAACACAAAAATAATATTATACCATGTTGCCACCTATAGAATGGATAAATATTATTTATTCCTTAAATGTAAAGGTTTCAATTAACATGAACAATTTAATATTCATAAGATTTATATTACTATTTGTGATGGTATACTACTATTCATATGGGGAAGTTGTTATTCATCGAAAATTATATTTCTCTTGTTGAACTCCAAACATCTTACTGATCAAAACCATTTATGTTAGATTTTCTAAATTCAAATCATAGAAGTGCCAAAATTATATTTAATGGTCACATATAAGTTCATTTACTCATGATATGGAATTTTGTTTCCATATTTATTTTATGTGATTAATTCATTAATACAAGATGGGTAAAGTTTCATTTATTAAAGTTGTGGTCATTATAGAGACTCACTTACATAAAAGAATCATGATGTTCCACAACCAAAATCCCTTTCAATATTGGGTTCCAAGGGAGTTAGAGGGAGATTGGGAAGCTTCTATGGCTGTTAGTGTTGAATGGGGGATGAAATGGGAAAGTTATTTTTAATTCTGAAAAGGGAAAATCAGAATTAAAAAAATGTTTTAATGATATGGACAGTTGTGCATGGTTTACCGACATGGTTTATAAAATTATGCCCAAAAACAATGAGGCTAGTTCTTCCCACTAAAAAAATATAGTAATTCTTCCAAAATAAAGGGGTCTTAGGGGAATACTATGATATTGTTAGGCCAAGAATATGAGTGAAAAAGTTCTATAAAATAAGGATGTAGATTCTATAATTCTCCACAATATGAAAAAAATCCGCCCCAGAAATTCAACTCGAAGCTTGAAAAAATAAAAAAAATGGGTACTCTTTCTCATCCCATGAAATCCACTCCCATGTATCATGAACATCATTACTATGATGGAAAAAGACCCAAACTAGTTTAATAGACTTCCCTTGAAGAACCTTCTATAAGTACATGACTTTATTACATTACATAACCATGTATTTAGTAAAGAAATCACTTCCTTTCACTTTTAATATCTTTTCATGTTTATAGATATAGAGATTTGGGATATAAAACATTTATAACATTACACATTATTACAGAATGGATACCATAAAACAATATTCATTTCTCCAAAAATATATAACTTTTCAAAAGAAACATAGTTTATTTGAAAATTCTTAAAAAAATTAACTTGGCTTTCATATTGGTTTTACTCATCCTTATAACCATTTAGAATCATTTAAAAACTTTGGATGAGCACAAAATCTCAGAATGTGATATAAAAATATGGAAAGACACATTAGTCAATAAACACTTGTAACGTATGAAATCATTATCTAAAGATATATGTGACATGCATATATAATTAATTTGAGAAACATTATATTTACTCAATACCCCCACAAATCATAATAACATCAATATAATCATAATGGTATAATGGGGCATTATATACATAATCTGGTAACCCTCTCAGCTACCTTATAATTTGTAACCCTCACGGCTACATTACAATTTGTGTAGCCATCATAATTTTAGATAGAGTAACCATAAAATCGACATCAAACATACACATACCCCATGAATTGGAAAGAAATATAGGTAACATGATTCATCATAAAAATCCCATTAAATAGAACAAAATCATTCAACACGAAAAATTGCATTAAAATATTTCCCTTGAAATTTTGTAAAACAGAATATTAAAAGAGGATTTTTAAAGAAAATCTCCATACACAAATCATATAACTGAAGTGAGACTTTATAGAGGGGATGGAATATGAATATAAATTGTAAATACACATAAATAATTATAATTTAAACAATATTAACCCCACAAACAATTTTAATACCACATAAATAATGAACTAGATGGTTAGCCCGAAGAATGGAAATCCGGATATGAAATCCCTTACCTCGAGCTTTTCTTACATAAAAAATGTCCAGACCTCTTTTATAATAGTTAAAATAGTGTTATTAATATTTTAATGAAACATATATATCTTTATAATACCTTATATGATGATTATATTACATCACTTCACCCTTTAATTATTAGTATTTTGTTCCTTGAATTGTTTTTGGGTGAGTTCTTTACATGGTTTCCATGATTGGTTTGTGATGGTTTTTCTGGTCAATTTGAATTGAAACTATATAAAGTAGTATTTACATATTTCTAGAACCATAATTTATACAATTTATCAATTTTAATTCTTACATGATGATGATTCATAAGTTAAAACATCAAGGATATAATTTTAGATCATTTTAGTGGTTCTTTGATAATAACGACCTCATTTTATTTAAGAAATTAAAACCATGTGTACAAAAGAATTACAGAACCTTGGATGATAAAAAATACATATATTATAACATGGTTCAAATATAATTTTTTTCATGACTATCCTTGAATTAATTAAATAAAATTGAAATAATATCGTCCATAATGTTGTTAATTTGACACATCACAGACAGTGTTTTTAATTCCTTGAATAAGTGGTGGAGGAGAATAAGATTGATAATTAATTTTACATGAACAATATAAAATTTATAAAAACCAATATTCTAGTGGTTTCATGACTCTTATTTAATAGTTGGTGAGGAATGAAGAAGAAAATAAAAGAAGAGTTGAGAAATCCCTTATTAAATATTTTGGTAGCCTTACGGCCTCACAAAAAAATTCATAATATAATTTGATGCGAGAAAAGGGGTATCTCATCATTATTAGTTAATATGGGCAGTAAGGGGAATATATAATTAAATATCTCAACACAATTCATAGGGAACTAAAATTAATAACATAAAATGAATGAAAAGTATGAAATTAAAAGATGATGTTTACCTCTTGATCTCTTCACCTTGAGAATCTATTTATGGACTTTGGTTTTGCCCTTTTTGGGAGACCAAAAGATCTAGGATGTGGGGAAGACACATGGGAGGATTTTTGGGCAGAACATAGATAAGGTTTAAGGATTTAGTGGTGTGGGAGGATGATGGAAATGAGGGTGGTATTTATAGTGATGGAGAGGAGGTATTTTTCAATATTTCAATCATTACTATAATATTTTTGATCAGTACAATGAATAATTATAATTCTTGTGACCCAAAATAGTAATAATTGCATATGAGTAAACCAATTGGTCTCACATCTTCCTTACATCACCTATGATTTTTTAAATCAAGTATTTATCATTTATCTCATTTTGTCGTATTTTTTTATTAATAAAAAATTATAGAATTTCAGAAAATTCCCAAAAACTCACCCATACCATTTTTCAATGGGTAGAATTAAAAAATGAAATCCATTTTTGGAAAATAATTTTCTATATTTTATTAATTTAATTTTTAAATAAAATCTTATTTAATTCTAAAATTAACAAATTTAATTCTATATCTGATTTTATATCACATTGAAAAATTAACCTGGGTGTCATTATCTTAAATCCATAAGGAAAAAATTACCACAAAATTTACTATTCAATAAAGTCATATTACTAGTCATATTACTATTTTAAGGGTCTGTTACAATTCTCCAAAAAACAGGTTAGTTTCATAAGTCTTCAAATAAGTTACTAATCACAATTGGAGATGACCATTTTCAAAATTTGAATCATAGATTTTGTAAAATAATGTTTAAAGGATAGTAAAAATTATCCACACAAAGCAAAGTCTCATCAATTTCAATTTATTTTTAAAAAACCCTGGGATGTTACATTCTCCCCACATTCTAGAAATTCCAACCTCATAGTTTTATTTACTTATTAAATGAGTGAGGGTACCTTTCCTCATAGAATTTTCAAAATAACTTGTTTCTTCTTCAACCATGTGGTTTCTCCAAAAAACCATTACCTGGTGGATTACCTTATTCTACAATACCTATTCTCATTAATCAAGAATATGAACTAGTTTCTCTTCATAGGAAATGGTCTCTTCTAGCTGAACTGCTCCTGGAATCAAGACATGTGATAAATCTAGCACATACTTCGTCAACATAGAAACATGAAAAATATTGTATACCTGAGACAAAATCAGAGGCAAAGCTACTCGTTATGAAATTTTTCAAACCTTCTCTAGTATTTCAAAAGGAGTGATGAACTGCATATTTTTCTTCCCTTTCTTACCGAAACACATCACTCTTTTTATGGTGAGGTTTTAAGGAATACATGGTCACCTACCTTGAATGAGAAGTCATTCCTTCTATTATCTGCATAATTTTTCTGCACGTTGTGATCTTTCCTCAAATGCTACTATATTGTCATTAATTTCATAGCAACATCCTCTACTAATTCTGGTCCCATCAATATTCATTCACCTACATCATCCCAATGTTCTGGAGTCCGACACCACTTTCCATACAAAGCCTCAAAAGTTCCCATCTATATACTAGAATTGAAACTATTATTATATGAAAACTCAACTAAGGAAAGATGTTGATCCCAAATTCCCTGATATTCCATTGAACAAGCTTGAAGCATATCATCCAATGTCTAAATTGTTCATTCTGACATCCCATCTGGTTGAGGATGAAATTTTGTACTAAAATTTTACTTTCTACCCAATGACATATGAAGTCCCTTCTGAAAGTTATAAGTAAACCTAGGATCCTGGACAGATACAATAGAAATAGGATCCCCATGTATCCTGACAATATCTTTTATGTACAGTCAAGGAATCTAATCTCAATACATTGTATCTCTAATAGAAAGATAATATGCAGATTTTGTTAGCCAATCATCAATAAACCAAATCTCATTGTTACCTTGAAAAGTATTTGGTAGTCCCACCAAGAATTCCATGGATATATTCTTCTATTTCCACGCTGGCACTGGAAAAGGCTGAAGCATCCCCTTCAATAACTACTGCTCTACTTTCACCTGTTGAGATGTCAAACATTTCATGGTATAATCATCAATATCTCTTTTCATTCTATCTAATAAATAATACTCATGAAGGTCTATATACATCATATTACTTCCAAGATGAACTAAAAATAGATAACTATGAGCTTTACACAACAAGTCGTTCTTTAAATAGGAATCAAAAGTGACACACAATCTTTTTACAAATCTTAAAACACAATATTTATCATGGATAAATTCTGGAAGCTTACACATTTTAACCAATTCTACCTTTTTATGAAGCTCACGATCTTCCTTCTGTGCTTGCTTAATTATGTCTGATAACTATGAATGCATAGAAACCAGATATAGAAAAAAGTTATTCACTGCACTTACAACTTCAAAGGAAAAATTCATCAAATCAAGAATCAAGGGATCATTTTCCAAATGTTACTTGATTGATGATTCATGATGTTTTCAAATCAAGGAATCAGTAACATTGTTTGGTTTTCCTGGATGATAATTGATCATGCAATCATAATCCCTTATCAGATCAACCCATCTTCTCCGCCTCATGTTTAATTCATTCTGAGTGAATATATAATTCAGACGTTTATGGTCAATATATATTTGACATTTGGCTCTATAAAATGATACCTCTAAATTTTCAAAGAAAATCCCACTACTACCAATTCCAAATCATTTATGGGATAATTTAACTCATGAGGTTAGGTTCAAGTTTTCTTGAAGCTTAAGCAATTTTCTGATCATTCTACATCAAAATAAAACCAATTCCCTTTAAAGAAGAATCAATATAAATGACAAACTAACCATTTTGGGATGTCAAGGCCAAAACTAGATCATTCACCAATCACTTCATTAGTTTCTGAAAATAAACATCACATTATTCTTCCCATAAAATTTCAACCCATTTTCATTTTAACATAGTTATCAGTCTAGATAACTATGGAATATTTTTAACAAACTGTCAGTAATAAGATACTAATCCAAAAAAACTATGAATCTCTGTAACATTTTTAGGTCTTGGCCATTCATAAAACAATTTTATTTTGGCAAGATCAACTATTATTCAATAATTATTTACAATTTTTCCAAGAAAATAAATCTATTGCAACTAAAAATCACACTTTCTAAATTTTCCGTAAAATTTCATTTCGTTTACAGTTTCAAAAAGAACCCTCAATTGTTTTTGATGCTCCTCATTATTTTTATAAAATAATAGAATTTCCTTAGTGAAAACCACAACAAACTTATCATTGAACTAATGAAATATTATATTCCTAAGATTCTTGAATACATCAAGTGAATTAGTTATCCCAAATGGAATAACATCAAATACAAAATTTCCATATCTAGAATAAAAGGCTATTTTTGGGATGTCATCCTCCTTCACCGTTAGCTGATGGTATCCAGATATCTTTTCAATATTAGAAAAGTGCTGATCTCCCTAGATTTGATCGAACAAGTCATCGATATGAGAAAATGACACTTGTTTTTAATAGTGATGTTATTCAATGCTCTATTATCAATGAAAAGTATCATGGATCCATATTTCTTTTTAATAAAGAAAACAAGAGCACCTCCTGGTGAAGTGCTAGGATGAATAAATCCTTTATCAAGAAAATCATTAAACCAATTTTTCAGTTCAATAATTTCTTTTTGATCCATACGATATGGGGGTTTTGAAATTGGCTTAGCCTCAATCACTAAGTCAATTTTGAATTCAAATTTTCAATTAGGTATGACACCTGGTAACTTATCAAAAAACATCAAGGTGTTTATTTATTGTACACACATCATGAATCTAAAAATTTCCCTTTTTTCAACAATATGAGCAAGATAATTTTCATTTCCATCAGTCAATAGTTTCCCAGCTTCATGATTTGTTATGAATTTTTTGGGTTCATTATTATATACAAACTAAAACTCTTTTTGAAAAACAACTTATTTATCACTACAGTCAATCTTATCATAATAAATAGAAATCTAATCCATGCCCAGAATAACATCAAACTAGACTAAGGGTAAAACAAAAAGTTTTATAGTTAATATCATTACACAGACCACATTAAAAAAATTCTTATAATTATTCTTTACTATAATATTCCACCTAGTGTTATAACAAAATGTTTCGGTCTTAGTTGATTAGGTGATATTTCCAATTTACCTGAAAATTTCTCAATCATGAATGAATGTGTAGATCACATATGAAACCAAACATTCTCAAAATATGATTAGACAAACAAAGAACATGATATAACATCATTGGATGTTTTGGCATCTTTTGAAGTAGTCAAAAAAGATCTCACCACACCTTTATTCTTATAGTATGGCTTCTTTATATCATTTGGATATCTCTTTGGGAAGGAATGCGTATAATGACCCATCTCACCACATTTAAAATACTTTACAGTTTTCTTATCAAGATTTGTATTAGGATCATTTTCATTGCAATCTTGAGCCATATCTTCAAACATATCACATTTAGAACACTTCCCAGTTTTGGTAAGATATTCCCTAAGGTGCTTATTGCCACACTTTTCACAAACAGGAAACTGGATTTTCTTACCATCATATTTCTTTTTTTGATTCATACCAATCACATTCCATTTGTGTCTCTTCTTCTCATTATTTCCAAAATTCACTTGATCATCAAAAAACTCCATCTATACCCACTCATCATGTCAGAGAAGATTCCCATATCTTTTCAATTCATGGGAGGCCAACACCCTTCGATACATTGGATTCGGTCCAGGAAAACAGCGGTTGATTTTTCAATCAATGTACAGAATAATATTTGAACCATAACTCACCCATCGGGTAAAGTATACTTCATACATGGCCACTGAATATTCCTAATTATGTTCCAATTCAAGGATTTCCTTCTCTATACTAAGTCCCACAACCATAGGAAAATATTTTTTAAGGAAAATAATTTTAAATTCATCCTATTGTAAGGCATAAAAATCTTCTCTATCCATGATATTATTTACCATTTTCCACCATTAATCAACTAAACCTTCAAAAAGATAAATATTAAGATTTAAATTTTGATTATTTGAAAAACCCATTACATCAAATATATTTTCAAGGTCTTTAAAACATCCTTCAACTAATACTGGTTCAGAAGATCCATTGAAAGAAGAAGGTTGTTGTATAATAAATTGTTCATTGATTGTCATGTTCTATTGTGGTACCTCTATTTGTTCTCATGTATGGATGCCACCACCATTCATTTCTAGCATTAGATGATACATTACTATCACAAACTGCTTGTTTCCAATCCCTACCACTCCAAGATGAGAATTCTGAAGGATGTTGTTCTGTTGTTGCCTCTCCTCTTCATCTTCCATGTTCCTTCCGTGGACAACCATTATGCACAAACATATCCTTGTCGAAGAAACATGGCAATATTTAAATGTTATATCATTCAAATTTGTCCATATAGTAAAAAAAATTATGGTAATATATTAACATCATTTTAACCCCTAATGTTATCTTAACTATCCTTAATTACCATATATAACACCCCGAACTTATTACATTACATAATATTTCATTTAGCATGGAAATAACTTTCTTTCACATTGAGTATATTTTCATGATTAGAGATTCAAAGAATTGGGATCTAAAAAATTTATAACATTACATCTTCTTACAGAGTAGATACCATAAAAACAGTATTAATTTCTTCCAAAATATAAATTTTTACAAATAAAACATGATTTCATTGACAATTCTTCAAAAAATTAATTTTTCTTCCTTATTTGTCTAACTCATCCTTCTTTGACTTATTCATCCATTTCATCCCTATATACTTAATTTGTGAAACAAGAGATTTAAACAAGAACCAAAACAATAATAATAGCATAATTAAAATAATAAAGGTATACTGGGGAATTATGTATATAATATTTTCACCCAATCAGTTTCCTTATAATTTGTAACCCTCATTACTACCTTACAATTTGTGTAACCCTCAAAGTTACAAATAGAGTAACCAAATGGCCGACCTCTAACATACACATTGCAAATAAATTGGAGAGAAATACAGGTCATACCTTCATTATAAAAACTTCCCTTAAACTAGAAAACAATCACAACTTAAATGTATAATTGCATAAAAATATCGCCTTTGATATTTTCTAAAATAGAATTTTAAAATAGTATTTTAAAAGAAAATCCCCATAAATAAATTGTATAATTTAATTGAGACTTATTATAGTATATTTAATATGTATATAAACTATAAATACACTTAAATAATCATAATATGAACAATTTTCATCACAAAAACATCTTTAATACAAAATAAATTATGAAGTAGAAGGTTAACTCAAATAATGGAAATTAGGTTAAGAATTCCATTACCTCAGGCTTGTATTAATTAAAAAAATATTAAACCTCATATATAATTGAAAAAATAGTGTTTTTATTATTTTAAAGAAACATATCCACTTTTATAATACCTTATATGATAATTTCATTACATCATTTCACCCTTTAATTGTTAGTATTTTGTTCCTTGCACTGTTTTTGGGTGAGTTATTTACAGGATTAAAATGATAGGTTCTTGATGGTTGTTCTTGTCAATTGGAAGTGAAACACCGGAATTGGAATATAGTAGTATACATATTTCCAAAACCATAAATTAATACTTTTATCATTTTGAGTTATTTCATGAGTATGATTCATATGTTATAACATTAATTGTGTTTGTTTAGATCATTGTAGTGGTTCTTTGATAATAATGGCCTCATTTTATTTTATAAATTAAAAAATGTGTAAAAAATAATCCCACAACCATTGACAAGACATAATACATATATTATTTCCTGTTTAGACAATAAAAATGGTTTCATGACCAGCCTTGAAGGAATTAAATCAAATAGAAATCAAATCATCCACGATGTGAGTAATTTGACACATCACGAAAAATGTTTTTAATTCGTTGAATAAGTTGGGTAGGAGAAGTATATTGATAATTAAATTTTCATAAACATGAGAAAATACATAATATAAATTATTCTAGAGTTTTCATGCCTCTTTGGTAAGTGGATATGAAGAAAGATGAAGAAAAATAAAATAAGAGTTGTGAAATCCTTTAAGAAATTTCAGTAGCCTAACGGCGTCGCTTAAAATTTCATAAAATAAATTGATGAGAGAAAATGGGTCTCTCATCTTTGATACATAATATGGGTTTTAATGGGGGTATTTATTGAAATATTTAATCCAAAGGGAATGAAAAATAATAACATAAAATGATAGAAAATAAAGAAAATAAAATAATATGTTTACCTCTTGATCTCTTCTCCTTCAGATCCTTCTTAAGTCCTTTGATTTTGGCCTTTTGGTGAGACCTTAAGCTCAAGGACGTGGGGAAAAGTCTAGGGGGAATTTTTGGGTATAATAGAAGTAAGGATCATGACTTAAGAGGTTTGGTAGGAAGAGGCAAATGATGGTGGTATTTATAGTGTTTGAGAGAAGGTATTTTTCATTATCTTAATCATTATTTTAATATTTTTTCTCCATACTATGAATAAAAATAATTCATGCGACCCCAAATAGTAATAATGGAATGATAATTTGAATCTAGAGTTCTTACATCAGGCTTTAATCACTTATGATGCAGTAAATCAAGTATTTAGCAATAATCGTATTTTATCGTATTTTACTATTCACAAAAAAATTGTAGAACTTGAATAAATTCCCATAAATTAACCCGTACCATCTTTTGGTTTGTAGAATTCAAAAATAAACACTATTTTTTAAAAATAATTTTAAAAATATTAATAATTTAATTTTAAATAAAATCATAGTTATTTAAAAAATTAATAGTTTTAATTATGTAACCGCTTTTATATTCAATTGAAAAATTAACTCGGATGTCATTATCTTGAAGCCGTACAAAAATAAAAAAATAAAAATATTTACTATGTATTATGGTCATATTTCTATTCATATTACTATAAAAATTGTATGTTACTATTCATCAAATAACAAATTAGTTTCATTAGACTATACATAGCATACTGATCAAAATTATAGATGAACATTTTTTGAAATTCAAAAAAAAAATAGTAAAATTATGTTTTAAGTCTTGTTATAATTATCTATATAAAACATTGTTTCCTGCATTTCAATTTATTTTTAGAAAACCTTTGGGTGTTACACCTTCTCGAGAGAATCCACTATTCCCAAAGGTCGATCAACCACTGACAACTCGGTGTCTATCTCTAACTCCTCCCAATTAATCACATGAGATTGATCTAGATTGTACTTATTAAATTGGGATACATTGAATACATCGTAAATATATGTAAAAAAAGAGGAAAAAACAAACATGTATGCCACTTTTCTAATGCACACAGTGGTATCAAAAGGTCTGATATACCTTGCTGTTATCTTTCCAAACATTACCAAATGTTGATGAACCAAGTGATAGGCCACCATCATGAATACTTGAAATCCCACAAAAAAGGATAAATCACAATTCATCTGGTCGAAATAGGGTTTGTGGTGACTCTGAGGTATCAATAACCACTTCCTGATCAACATTACATTCTCAGTTGTCTCCAGCACAAGGCATGTCCCCAACAATGATGTCTCACCTACCTCAGCACCGCATAGGGGGGACCGACCCCTACCATCATAGAGAACCTCAAAAGGGTCCATTCGAAATCAGGGTTGGTAAATATTTTAATAATACAACTCATCCAATCCCAAATGGCCATCCCACAAAGAACCAAATTTCATTCCACATGCATGGATCGGGTTTTCCAGAATCAGATTTTCCTTCACTGTCTGAACATCCCTCAAAAGATGGTATGCCATTATCATCACGGTATGTGACTAAAATTCCTTCTAAATTCCTTCCTAAAACTGAGAGGTAATATGGGGGTCTCTATTTATCACAACCACTGATAGAAGACCATGAATCCTTACCACCTTCTGAATATAAAATCGACAAAACACATCCCCTTTAGTGGTATCTCTAACTGGAATGAATTGGAATGATTTTGGTTATATGATCAATCACCATCCCAATATCCTTATCACCCTAGGTGTATGAGGTAATCCAACAATAATATATATGGTGACCTTATCTAAATTACAGTTAGAAATTGGTATCAATTGAAGAAAGCCATTAGTCTCTGAGGCTCTACTTTCACCTATCGATTGGTACAAAATATTGATATGAAACCAGCTATATCTCACCCCATACATGGCCACCAATTTTTTTTGAAAAACATCATAGAACATTTTGGTAGCTCTGGGATGAACAACCCACATAGACTGGTGGTTTTCTTATATCACCACATTCATGAGAGACAACATTACCACAGAATGTACCTTGAAGCACAAGATTCTCTCATGTTAAGAAGACCAACCGGAGGCCATCTCCCCAACCTGATGAAACTACATCAACCACTAATGTAGATCATCACTGATATTCTCCTAGATAATCTACTAGAAAACAGACTTGGTCAACTGAATTATTTCCAAGAACGTACATCCATTATGCTCATTGGTCTCCACATGAGTCTGAACAAGGATTCCCGTCTGAGTCCACTCATCCCTATACTTCCTCATGGACTACACTTGAATAATTCACCTTAAGGAATTATCCACCAAATTACCCATTATAGGGAATATTTGATGTCAAAATCGAAGCCCTGTATGTACTCGATCCAACAGACTACCTCAGGTTAAGATCCCTCTGCGAGAAAATGTATGATAAGCACTTATGAATAGAGTATACCATGATCTTCCCCAAAAAGAGGTTATGACGCAATTACTTCAAAGAATGCATCATCGCTACTATATTCAAGTCATGGATCAGGTAGTTCTTTTGATGTGGTCGATGTTGGAAAGTGCCCTACCCCACCACATAATCACCCTACATAAGCACTCACACGATACCCATACATGAAGGATCACAATACACCACATAGCCCTTTCTAGATTCTGGTAAGATCTGTAAGAGGATGTTAGTAAACCAACACTTCATCTTCTCAATGGATTGCTGACATTATGGAGCCCATTCAATATTCACCCTTTTGGGATGAGAATGGTCATTTTTGAAGCATTCCGAAAGAAATCACAATCAAACATCCTATAATAAACTTCCAGGCTAGGGAAAATCCTAATCTTGAACACATTATTTTGATTCTCCCATGACATAACTACACTGATCTACTTGACGTCAACCAAATCCCCATGCTCTAAGATCATGTGGCCTAGAAACTTCACTTCCCTGACCCCGAAGGTTCCGTTGGACTACATTGCATAAAGGTGAAGATCCTATAGAGTTCCCAACATGACCCACAAATGAAGCTCATTCTCTTCCCCATATCAAGATTAAACTAGGATTTCATCCATGAATACCAAGAGTAAGGAGTTTAGATACTGGGGGAACACCCAATTAATGAGTTACATAATGACGGGTGAAGAATTAGTCAATTCGATGGGATTCACCAGGTACACAATGTGGTTGTACTTACTTTGGAATGATTTCTTTGGGATATTTTCCTCCATCACCCTAACTTGGTGGTAACCCGAATGAAATTATATCTTGGGAATCCACTTTCCCCCCATAAAAAGATTAAAAAATTAACCTTTTTGGGTCGAATGATATTTTTTTACAGTTACCTTATTCATCATATGGCAATCAATTCACAACCGAATGGATATGTCTTCCTTCTTCGCAAAAGGATTGGAGCGACCCAAGGATAGCTTCTCATGCAATGAATCCATTGGATTCCAGATCATTCACCCATGTCAATTATATGCTCATAATGGTGGGTTCAATATGATATGAGAGAAGAGATATCAGGTGTGTTCCCAACACCAAATCAATAAGGAACTCCACATGCCACTCTTGGGGAAATACTGATCAATCATCTAAAAACACCTTTGTGAAATAATCCACTACATGTGGTAATCCACCTTTTGGAGTATGAACATAATCCTCAAGTATTATTGACAAAAACATGAATATATGATTTCCCAACTCTGGGAGTGGAGGACCCGCATGACCTGATCGAGGATCCCATTCTCTATGAAAATCTTGAGGACTCCCATCATGTGCCATGAAGCTCACCCACCGCATATAATAATTGATATTCACTTTAAAATGCACTGACCAATCCATGCCAGGGTCCTCATATAAATTTTCAATATCAAATACCATGAGGTCCCACTCCATCTCGATCCCTAACACGGTAAGTGCATAAAACAGGAAACTAATACCTTGCTCCATCATCTTACCCAACGACATCACCAACACAATTGAAAAGGACAAACAATAGATTGCAAAAATATTGAGGTTCACAATGTAAGAAGAGATATATGAAATAGGAATACTTGTATTAAAATGGATAAAAAACTGTAGAAGATACAATCAAATCGGTACCTCAAATTGTCAAAGGGCATGCATCCAACCCCACTGGTGTCTGATCCACTCCATGAATATTCTTAGCCTCAACATAAGAAAATCCAATCACATGTGGCTTTGAACTAACCTAAATATGCCCTGAAGAGGATATGGAACTACTTCAATGGCCACTAAACCAAATCCCTCCATTCATTATATCAATAACAGATCTTGAACCCTCTTGGAACCCACATATCCTACCCCAATCTGATGTGGACATGACACTTTCAAAAATCTCTAAAATATTCCCATATATCTACATAGAAAACAATTTCTTTGAGGAAATTTACATGTAGGTATGTTGTTCGCTGGCTTGCCACATTGGTGGCACCTGGCAGACCACACATTAGAATCCACAAATGAGAACTGCCTGTGAGGATGTCCTAAACTACCACCACCCTTCTTCTCATTCTCCTCTTGCATCCTTTTCTTCTCAAAGAAAATACTAAAAATTATTACGGATACGATCACAGAGAAACCCAAAATTCCAATGAGATATATCTCCACCATTAAATCTTGGTCAACAACCTCTAAAAAGGACTTCAGTTTCAACATAAATACCTGTGAAATTATCTCTAACTACAAACCCCTCTTGAACATCTAGGCCTTAATCTTCTAATTTAAGACCATATTAGATGCATATCAGACATGATTCGTGAAGAGGATGGGATAATTTATCATTATATGACCCCCTATAGAAGTTCCTTAAACTATTAATATATGGAATAAGATAATACTTTAGGAAAGTATTGGTTATTTATGGTATCATTGAAGTCTTTCCAACTCATCTGCTCAAGTTTCCCAACTTGAAGCATTGATTTCCACCACTTGTGGCTGGGACCCTCTAACAAATTATCTTGAACATTTCCCATTTACCTCGTCAGGTGTTAAGGAACTCAAACATGTCCTAGATCTTCTCAAGACACACCTATACTTCTCGGGGTTCCATGATACCTCATAATGTAAGAGACTTTTTCATCACAAACTATATGGATTTATCCTTCATACGACTGGACTCATCGTATCTAGCAGGAGCAGGACCCGATTCTTGTCCAAGATATTTGAAATATCAGACCACAACTTCCACCAAACATTGATCAATGGGTGAGGGATAACACCCCTTATCTTCCTCTTGTGGGTGCATGGGAGATTTTTGGGGAGCCATGTTGCTACAAATGGAAACAGTCACAATAGAAAACATTATTTCAATAGTTCTAAAAAATTTAAGCTACAACATAAAATATAAATAATTAAAATTCATCACAATAATAAAATAAACATCTACATCACTCTCACCCAATGTCCTTGTGCATTCTACAGCCCACACATCCCACCTTGAAGGGAATTCAGAAAAACAATCCTGACAACCCATGGTGACTCGAGGCCTGTCCAGAGAGGTGTGAGCTAGGCACCATACTCACATCTAGAACTCTGATCCCCAAATGTCGAAGCTCTTGTAAAACCAAACTCCGCCCAAATAATAACATAACCTAAAGAGACCAACCACACTCAGAAATCATTTTGTCATGAACCAGATTGGGTCTCTATCAAATTAGGCACCTTAACCGGTCAATGGAAAGCCTTGAAGGGTGTTCTCTATCCCCACGGGCTGGCACAAGTGATCGGGTATCATGAATAATGTTTTTGGAATGATTTACCTATGTTTAAAAGAATTAAACAAACAAAAACAATAAACAAAATAAATCTAAAAATTTAGTCCAAAAAAGACATTAATAAAAATCCACAAAAGAAATACATGTTTTTTGAAAAAGACCAAGAGGGACACAAATCAAAAGTATCAGAAACTATAACTCTAGAACCACCACAAGTTAAGTGTCCATGATCCCCAAGCCTTCTCTATACATTATACCAAGGATGGAAGCTAACAACCCAAAGTGTAATCTCTAAAGAGCTTGCCCATAACTATGTCATATATAATCATGTATACATACAAACAAGGGTTTAAGTAGGGTATGATCCTACCACTAATAGGATGACACCGAAAAAGACTCTATGTGATAATAAATATTAAGATATAACTTTCAAGTATTATAAAAATTAAATTCTAGTAATAAATTTAAAAGGGTGAAAAATACAAAGAAATGATTTTTTAAGGAATAAAATTTTATAAACCAACACTTTTATAGAATATACATATGGTAATAAATTTTTCATCATATCACACCATATGATGATGGAATATATATAGTATATACAATGAGGATTAATCCTATGAACACCCCTAGGCACTAGCAAGCTATTGGCCCTAGGTACATCATATATCAGTATAAAAACAACTATAATCAATATTCATCTCATGCCTGAGCTACATGGCACACTAGTACAAAACCCATTTTTACATCAGGTTTGTTGCCTTTTAACCTCTATTTTGAGGCGATGTTGTTGCGAGTGATGTTAAAAATATGTTTTTTACGTCGATTATTTAATAATCGATGTAAAAAATGGGTTTTTATTTTTTTTAATGTCATTTCATAAAAATCAATATGAATGAAATTGTAGAAATGACATTATGACGCCATTTTTTTAAGTCAGTTTTCTTAAAAGCTGATGTTAATAGTCATTTTTACGTCTGTTATTTAATAAAAAAGTATTAAAGTTATTTTTTACATGGGGTTTTAAATAAAAAATGTAAACATTTTTACCATATTGTAGATAATTTCTTATGATTTTATTGGACAAGTCATAGAGCTCAAACAGAGTTACGAATCAAAAGTTATGACCATGTGAAGTTTATATTTTTGTTTAAGAAAGACTGTGTGTGCCAAACATAGCTTTGTATTAGAAGAAATTTTAGGATCTGAAGGATGATTTTTAGCTTTACCATGACATAGATAACTATACATCATTATAAAATAAAATAATAATCAAATTTTATAACAATTAATAAAGCTACTCATAAAAAATATTAATCATGGAAATATAATTACAAGTACCATGACAAGATCGTGGAACGAAGTGAAAGATAAAACATTTTGAGTTGGTAGAATGATAATGGATGAAAGAAATGATTATTGAATTTAATATCAATTAATAACAAAATAATGGAAATAATAAATTAGGGATAAACAATTGATATTACCTTGACGAGATATCGGAAAGAATAAATATTTGATTCTCGTGGAATATCAAACATGTCAAGTTAGGGGAATGATGATTGTTGAATTAAATGATTATTAAATTATGGGATTTGTATAATTAAAACATATTATTGACATGATAAAATAAAATGTGTTATTAAAAAAATTTAGGTGGAAATTAAAAATTTCAATGTCATGATATTGAAAATTGAAATTTTGTGTTGGTGAAATATTAAAATTATCTTCAATGTCGGTTTTAAGATAACCATTGTGAGAATATATAACAGTTTTCATTGATTTTTCATATAGGTAATATAACAACTGAATTGAGAAATAAATTTTCATGACTATATCATGTTGGATCTAAATAACCGACATGAAATTAAATTTTCATATCTTTTTCACATCGTTTATTCAACAACCGATGATAAAATGTAATTTTCACAACCCTTATTTAGTTAAAAATATGATATATTTTTAAAAAATACGTAGTTCATTTCCCAGGATTAGATTTGACAGGTCAGAGAGCTCAAATGGAGTTATGGATAAAATTTTATTCCCTTCTGAAATTGGATTCCATAAGAGTTCATTTATAGATGATCAAATTACGAGGACCATAACTTTTGATCCATAACTCCGCTTGAGCTCTTTGACCTATCAAATAAAATCTTGGAAAATAATCTACCTGTTTTGAAAAAAAATCATGTCGGTTATTAAAAAAACTTTGTTAAAAATACCATTTAATGTTTGTTATTAAATAGCCTATGTGAAAAAGTTATGAAAATTGATTTTTCTGGTCGGTTATTTATAACCAACATGAAAATGAAAGGAAATTATATTTTTCATATCAGTTATTATGTAACATCAGTGAAAATTTTGAAAATATGTATTTTTAATTTCAATTAATATATAAGTGGTTTGAAAAATTACTAAAAATGGATTCTCACGACAGTTATATAATAACCGACGTGAAAAATCAGTTTTTAGATATTTTCACAGTGGTTCTAAAAAACCAATGTGAATAAAGGGAATGTTAAAATTAGTTTTTGTAATAGTTGAGGTTAATATATAATTTCCTAGTTGTCTCCAACATCATCAATGTTAAGATAGTGTTTTCATCATCAAACATTCTATGTGAAAGAGGGATGGCCCCTCTCTGGATCAGTAACATACTAGTCCTTGTCCGCCCACTCTGATTGTTGAGATTCCCTCTTTGTGATCAAATAATATACACATGTTAAAGAATACTAATTTCAACTAAAAACATTATTTCATTAACAATGAAAAACTAAATAGTACCCAACATTCCTTTTCACTGTTTGGGTAACTCAATAAATCATACTACTTTTCATAAAACAAATATAGGTAGTAAAATAAGATTTTGAACACCAAAACCATTTAAAATCCACTTTCAAGGAAAAATTCACATCAATACCATACCCAACAATATTTTCAGACCAATTGTTTTTAATAAATCCATTTCATGGATCACAAAAAAACCCCAAATGATAAAACATAGAAAACACAAGAAAAAACCAAATATCATCCTAAAATGAATCTTAAAAATTAAATGATCAATCAAAGATACCAAAGATTATTTTTGAAGCACTCTCCAAGGATGTAAGACATTCTAAATAGGTTTAAAAATCATGTTAAATTAATCAAAGAATGTTTATCTATGGAATCACCTACCTTATATGTCCGGAACCTCAAATCCTTGTACGATATTTCAATAACACTGCTGATGCACCACCAGGGAGTTAAAATGAACCTAAATCCACATGATTGGTCAAAGAAACCCAAAATCAAACCCTAGGTTTGAATCCCTAGAATCTATAAATTTTTAACTTCATGAAATGTTAAAGAAACCCTTTGTAAAATAATTAAATTAAAGAGAAACTCACTTACTTGAATAATCATGATGGCCCACCACCAAAAAACCAATCAAAATTGGGATCCAAGGGAGCTTGAGGGAGATTGTGTGGCTTCTATGGCTACAAGGGTGGAATGGTGGAAGCTTTGGGTGAGTTAGTATTAATTCATTAATGTAAAAATATGAATTGAAAAACATTTTTAATGTGTTGTACAATTGTACTTTCTTTTCATGAACGATTTAGAAAACTAGGCACACAAATTGTGCGCCCAGTTCTGTCAAATCAATATATGTCCAAAATATTCCAAAATCAAGGGGGTCTAAGGAAAACCTAGTGGGAAGATATTATAATACTTTATTAGAATACATTACCTTAATCGAAAGATATAGATGTTATAGAGTCTCATAGAGTGGATGTCATAACTTGTTTAGTTTGTTAAGAAGAAAATGTAAATGGATTATACTTGAATAAAGTCTTGCTTAGTTTGTCATCATATAAATCATTAGTTTTTGGTAGTTTATAATGTGTTTTTTGGTTTTCTTCAAGTTTCAGTCACTGTCACATTTTGAAATAAGGAAATATGGAGCCAAGGTAGCTGGGGTTGTTCAAGGTTGTGGGGAGGATAAGAATAGTGGTACATTGATTGGACCTTCCATGGAATTATAATGGTATGAATCATGATTTTCATGCATCATAGCTTTGGAAGTATCACTATGACCCATATTACATGATCTATGTTAAGGATTTTGAGCTAGAGTTTGATGCATCCACTGAGGAGCATAACGTTTTTATTGGGGGTTGTATTTAGCATGTCCTATAGGGAAAGATTGTAACATTGGTTGGTGTATTAAGAAAGCTTGAGAATGTTTAGGAATAAATATAGGAAAGGGTGTCAGATAAATGGGTCTACTGCCCCCAATATATTTACTTTATAATCATTGTGATGTTTGGAAGTGCGGCTGAAGGATGATCCATTGTATGGTAGATTTCTTCTATGATACATCACATTGTAGAGGTATTTCCTTTCCTAATTATTTGTTTAAATCTATTAATTATAGTTAATGGAATGTTATTGGATCATTGAGTATGATTGGGGGTGTTCTAGGGTTCATGAAATAAATTAAAAAAGAATTTTTTCAATCTCGTGAATGTTTCACAGTTGACGCATATTTAGAGATAATCAAGAACTCATACCATACTCACCAGGAGGAGGGTTGCATGGTTAAAAAAGATGTGGGAGGGGAAGATCTATGACATGTAACCTTTAATAGATTCATTCCTCATGGTTGTAGCATGGGTTTTCAAACCCTTTTGAGATCCCTGAGATATCGTGTGACCCAAAATCCCTATTGGATAGTTTACAGAACACAGTTCTTGTACAGTTTTTCAAAATCTGTGTCAAAACTCTACACTTATTGAGAATGTGATAAATTACTAGACTTCTCAATAATTATTTTAATCATATCACCAATTATTTTCCCCATTATTCCCCTTACAACCCAAGTGATGAACCAAAGCTTTAGAGTCATCTATAGGGTTATTATGATATGATTCTAATTTGTTTGGAGTGTCATTGTGTGAAGATTGAATCTATGTGTAAGTCTAACACTCATATTGCTTCTCTTTTATAGATTAGGTATTATATATTTCTTCTTGTTGTTCAAAATCCATAAAACCCCATTTTTCTCTTGATTGTTTTTTGGGGCTTCAAAGGGTTCTTGAATCCATATCTAATTATAATGTTAAGGTTGATTTCGTATTTATATTCAAGGTATGTGTTTTACATGTTATACCCCTTAGACATTAGATTGATTTCATCTTTCATGATTGTGTTTCTACATTCAGGTTGTTGTGTGTTTGATTTCATGAGTATGTTTTTGAAAAAACAGCTGCCTAAATGGTTATTTAAAACCCATATGATCCTTATGGGATGCATTGAGGGTGACGAGACCAATATTGTGCCACCCATGGGTTGTGCCAACATTCCATACATGGTAAATTTTAATTTTAAACAAGGAGATAATTGAAATTGAAATATATCCCATAATAATTTTAATGGCATGTTATATTGATTTACAAATATGAATAAGTGTTTTTTCAGTCCAATATTGGATAATGACATAAGATATTGTTTGGCATCATGTGAAATGGGTTAAATGGATAAATTTGAATTGGTCAAATGCATTATGAAATTTTAATGGAAATTTATAAAAGAATTATGGAAATAAAATGATGAATGTGTTAAGTAGATTAATCCACAAGTATTAATGAAAATTTTAAATATTCTACCAAAAAGTAAATGGTAAATGTGTTAACAGGTTAATTCATAATGTTGAATTATGTGCATAATTAAAGGTTAAATGTGATTTTATATGTACTATTTTGGGTTGGGTATGTGATATGGTATCATTTATAAATGGATGAATTATAATGATTATATGGATTAGTGTGTGTGATAAAGGACTGGTGCTCCACCCATGGGTCAGGATGGTCTGATGCTCTGACCCATCCATGATTATTCACATGTTAGGGAGCTGAACTGATTCCTTAAGACCCTAATGGATTCATTGCATGAATCTATCTATATTGAATCTATAATGTAATTGTTATTTAATGTTTATTATAAGTTTATCTCTATAGTGGAGAGGAAAATGACATACTACAATATTCATGGAAGTGGATTGAGTTCGTCCATTATGTAAATGATATAAATTCATAACCCACGAAACAATTATTGGAATCAGAATGAATGATGAAAGTGGATAAAGTGAATTTTTTTTAACTAATGACTCACGATTTATTACTTTTCTACCTTGTCGAATAATTTTCTTTCATGAGATATCTATTTAGAGTAGATATTTTTTATACCCCATGGTGGGGGCCTAATGAATTTTACTCACACTCTGGTTGGGCCTCCATTGGGTAGCTGAGTAGTTTTCATTACCGAATGATGGAAAGAGGAAAAGTCATTGTGCTAAGCAGTTGATATAGGCTGGGGATATTCATGGATAAGGATCCAAACATGGTGTCAAAACTATTTTTAAATATTTTATTGGTCCTTATTTTTGTTTTTTCATAACTTTTGGAATGGTTAGCATGACATTACATTTTTAGTGTTGTATTTTGTTTTGTACCTTGTTTGATAAGTGGTTGGTAATGCATATTTGGTTTCTAGTTTATTGCCTAATTTATTTAATTTCATACCTATTCTGGTTTACTCTAGTAAAGACGGTATTGTCTCATGATGTGTTCCCATAGACCTGCACTACTGGTTGGAAATTGTTGTATTATGGAGAGGGGATCTTGATTTCATATGGGCACTTGACTCAGAACACTAGTATAGTAGCTTAAGGATGGTAATGTTATAGAAAATGGGAAAAATCATTTAGAAATTATTTTGTCAAAATTTATTATAATATAAATGAACATTTCAGAGAAATTAATTAAATTTAAAAAATAATGGACATGAAAATATGAAAAATTCCTAGGATTATTTATAATTTTCTTATAGTATGACATAATAGAAAAATATAAAAGGAACCACAATAAAATTATTCTTGTAATAAAAATACAGAGAAATAAGTATAAATTACAGAATAAACTCATATTAGTTTTGAATAATGTGATGGATAGAGTGATATAGTGTGATATATAGCATTTCATTATGAACAAGAAAGGGAAATACATACTTATTATGAATTTTTTTTTGTAGGAAATATAAATCAATAATAGAGGAAGGAGAAATAAATTCACTTGAAATGATAAAAAAATAAGGTATATATTTTTAATGTTTTTTGATGAGGCACAAAATAGTTTATATTATTTATAAATGGAATATGCGATGAAAATGGTGGTTTTGAATGAAACCCTTACCTCAAATCAAAACATGTTTCATATATCTTCTATCTTCTTGCATAATCATGTTACATTTTGTTTAGACTCAATTAAGACCATTATTCAAGGTTATTTAATTATTATTATTTAACATCACCAATTTATTATCCTATAATGATTCACTTATTAAATTCATATTTTCTTATTCGAGATATTTTGTATATTAGTTCAATGTTCCAAACCCAACTCGATTTAGAGGAAATGGATACAATACATTGACTAGTGGTATGAAAATAACTATATATTTTATATTATATATTTCATAAAATTATAAAAGTGTTGGAGTTAAATATCTTATATTTTTTAAGGAAAATGTAATCTTCCTTGAACTACTTATTTTAGACCACTAAAAACAACTATATTCCCTTAAATGTAAGAAAATTAATATAATGATTATATATTCAATCAATAAACCCATATATTATATAATTTTATTTGAATATTATATAACGCCATGAAATTAATTTTCCTAAATAGCTAGATATGGAATAAGTGAATATGAAAATTCTATAATTCACTTTAGTTGGCTAAAACTGCAATGGGTAAAATATTTATTTAAAGGTTTAATCCAAAAGTAATTTAAATCTTTGAAAGATTTCAGTTTTAAAAATACATAATACTATATTATAATTTTATTTTAATGTTACAAATTTTTATAACTAATGTGGTATAACTTTTAATTAGACTATTTAAAATAATATTCAAGAATTTTGAGACTCGTATATTGACATAATAATTTTTTTGAAATGTTTTCTATATGGATGAATGATAAAATATTATATCAAAAATAGAGAGAATTATTTTCTCTCTATGAAAATAAAGGAAAAATATTATATTAAATTTTTTTATAATGGTACTATAAAAAAGGAATCTCAAATAGGAAACAAAAAGGAGAGTATTAAGGAACAATTATTTGAACAATGTATATTTTATGAAATTCAATTTTATAGGGGGTGGGGGTGATCCCTCTATAATAATGAATCAAAATGTTATAAATAACCATATAATAAGACCATAGAAGAAAAAATATATTATTTTCAATTGAATTTAAGGAATTTTTTTCAAATAATAATTTATAAGGATACTTTGAAGAAATACATTTCTATTGGAGACACCTCTATTAGATTGAAAAAAACCCCTCATAAGAGGTTATTTTAAAGACAATAAGAGATTAATTATTTTTCAAAGGGATATTATAGATGTATTTTGGATAATATTTTAAAATGGATTGAATTAGTCATTTTTGATGATAGATTTTATGGGGATTATTATATAAAAAGGTGGAGGGTTGTTTCAATAAATAAAGTGTTGATTATTTAATAATTTAGCTTAAAAAGAAATAGTTTATATATATAGGAATTTTATTGGTTGAGGATTAAAAAAATTATTGAGAATTAAGACTGCGTTAAATTCTTTTGGTATCTTTTAAAAACATAATCACATGTAATGAATCAAAAATTAGTCTTTACCACAACATAACATACATAAGTATCAAAATCCCCAATATGGGTTCATAATGAATTAATATTATATATAATTGAATCATTTTAAGCTATAAATTTTTAATTAATTCTAAATTTTTTATAATTTTTTCCATATCCATATCACTATGATGATGTTAACAATATTTTCTGGTTGTTAAAAATATTTTAAAAAATTCATAGAAAAAATCAGCAAGTTTAAAAAAATAGTATAAATAAACCCTAAAAAAAGTACAATATTTTGATTACACTAATGGAATTAATTTAATCAAAATAAATTTCTAAATTATACAAAATTTAACATAAATTAATAAATTAAAATGTATAGGAATATTATTTATTTTGAATAAAATCTATTTCTTTTATTCTGAGTGAATATATTTACATTTATTACATTTTCATTAACATTAAATGTTTTTAATTATTTATATATCAATGTAAAAATTAATAGAATTCACCATATAATATATAAAAAATCATATTTTAAATAAATACCTAATAAAATCTATTTGAAGAGACAAATATTATACACAATAATTAAAAGTATATGTCAATATAGGTTTTACTCTTTAATAACTACCTTATCAAAACATTGGAGATTTTATTTATAAATTGTGACATTGTAGATATAGTTAATCAAATTTTCATATAAACTAATATATAAATCATATCGATATATTATTTTAAAATAATAAATATATTGATTTAAATTTAAATTTTTAGAGGAATAAACCATGTTAGTAGGATATTATTGAAATAAATTATACAATAAATTAAAAAAAAAATTAATTAATAATTACTGAACAAATAATTTTAAATGTGAAAATGACATTTAAACATTTTAACCATTTCGAATAAAATTTCATTTAAAATTAGATTTGATGGTTACATATTATAATTTTTTGACATTGAAAAATTTAATACATTTTTTATAATTAAATTAAAAAAAATTGATTGATTATATGAAAAATAAAACTATAATAAAATTAATTTGGTTTATGACATAAAACAACACAGTTAAAAGGATTTGTGAATCCAAAAAAAGTGATATTAAAAAAACAGTTTGTAAATAATTATTTTTCATAAGAATCTATTTTATTTTAGTACATATATTGATGAAAATAATAAAGTGGAAATAATATAGGTGATAATATGTATATAGGTTGATCATTAATGTAATTAAAAATGAATGTAAGAGATTGATTTTAAAATGTACATATTAAATTAGAGAAATTGTTTTTATAAAAATATTTATTACAAACCTAGGATATTCACCATATAATGACATTTTATTGGTTTCTCCATTTTTAATAAGTTTTATATGTATGGTATGAGAAATTGTAAAAATGAATTAAAATAAACTAGATAAATCGTATTATTATGGATTAAAATATATCAATTTTTATTAAAATAAATTTAGTGTTCTCATAGTTATCCTTGACCTTAATTTTATTAGGAAAGGTGGATTGAAAAATAATATGTCAAAACAGGTATAGAATACCTCATCGGAATGAGATTTCAAATTTTGAGGAGATAATCATAACATGATTTCTATATGTCAATTAAATAAATAAAACCCTCATGAAATTAATATTATAGGAAAACAAAATATGTAAAATATTATATACTATCATATAAATAATCATGTAGTATGTTTCCAGTTAATTAGCCTTAAATTTTAATATTTTATTTTCTAAAATTACTATATTTTTTTTAAATGGATGTCGCATTTGTAATAATTCACCTAGATTGATGATTTCAAGATAATAGTCAAGAATTTTAAATAACACACCATCACATAATATGAAATATTACCCTCATATAATGTAATATATATAGACTTTCATGTATAAAGATCCAAAAAAACTGATGAGGAATGACATAATAATTATGAATTAAATAAATATCCTTCATAATTTATGAAATAATATTTTCATTGTTCACTAAAAATAGTTGAATGAATTTATATCCTTTTAATTGTTGGATTATGGTTCATTTTGAGAACATGAAATAATAATATCCTCCATTTGAAATTGACTGGGGTCAAATAAGCTGGCTAGGATAGGTGATAGTAAATTAAATATTATTTGACAAAGTCAGTCATAGGGAAAAATGTATTCATGGTTTTTAAATGTGTTATGGTGGGACTTGGGTTATTTCGGTGTGGTTTTATTAGTTCCAAAAAACATTATTTTTAGTATCTACTTCCTTGGAGTTTTCTTGAATTCAAGAACCCATCAGAGTGACTACATATCAATATAGTTAAATGTGATGGATCTGTTGATTATGTGATGACATGAATCCCGTACTAAGGTATAAATAGATTTATATATTCCAATAGCTAGATACATTGTGGAATGTTAAATTACTACCATGCATCAATTTAATTTCTTACACAATAAAAAATTAATGGGTAAATTATGAATTTCACTTACCCAATGAAAATTATAATTTTTTGGTTTATTCTCATTGATTTATTACATCTTAAAATATTCATTTGTATACTTTCTGATAGATGGTATCATTGAAATAATTATGATATGTTATGAAAAATCAGTCTCAATCATGAAATTTATTTAATTGATTCATTTTTTATTTTTCTTATCACATATATTTTTTTCTCCTTCAATGAACATGATGGGGTGTAGTAAAGAGTATCGTAAATTCTTTGCACTATATTTTTCTATAAAACACATCATTGAAAATGTAGAATAAAAAAATAAGAGAAAACACTGATGGGAAACCACATAATAAACAATTGGTTTTATTTTGCGATATATATAAAACATTATATCACTAATAAAATATTGTAAATAGGATACATAATCCATTGAAATTGTCCACAAATACCTTCAACATTTATCAATATAATATTAACAAAACTCCAGGCCACATATAGATTTAAATAGCACTATATGGAATGGATTTGAATACTTTGAAGGGTCCCAAGAAGTACACTTTTTTTACATGGAATCAATCACATACATGGGTTATATAAATTTAAATTTTCACTATATGTTTATTCTTTCAGTTCACTTGTTGGTTTTATTATTTTCATAGTCTTTTCCTTATTAATCATTCCATTTGAATAAAAATTTCTATATAACTCTTTTATTTTATCCAACTATAGTATCCCCTTATACCCTTTTTTTGTTAAAATTATCCCCAACACAATTGTGTTGATGTATTATCATCTCTAGTATATGGAAATGACAAAGATAAATAAAATTTAATTGTGCCACTCTAATTATTATTTAAATAAATATCTTGTATAATTATAAAAGAATCATCAAAAAATTTAATAGAATCATTCTGGTATGAACTCAATGTGTTATCAATTAATATTTGAACCACAAAATTATATATATTTTTATTCCCACTAGTATATGGATAGTTAGAGATAAAATTATTTTTTTATACTCTATGTAGTTTTTGGAAACCCCTTTCAAGTTATTATTAAATCATGTCAATAAGTAAATAGTGAGTAATTATGGAATAAAAAATATATAAAACTCCTTTACATCATGAATTTCATAACCAAATTATTTTTTCCCTATTATATTCAACATAAATCAATAGAATTTCACATGTAATCAATAGATAATTGAATATAATTTTTTATAAAAGTGTACAATAAGGGTCCCATTAAATCATTTCCCCAAACATCAAACACTTAGAGTACTTGAAATTGGTTTTTTACCATTCCACTGTATTAAGAGATATTACCACTTAATAGAAATCTATCATAGACTCTAATGATATAATTATAAAAATTGGATGCAATTTAATAAAATCAACATCATATTGTTATAACTACTCTATTTGGTTCATAGTTTCCTTCAACTGATGAATGATTGAAATATTTCCAAACAAATTTAACCTCTTACACTAAACCACATTATTTAATAATTATTTCAATATATTTAATGAAAAATTAAGGGATCGATCAAAAAATAATGCATTATGTTAACTAAGAAACTCTTCAATTTAAGATTACTAATGTGATGGAATATTTTATCCATTCTAATGAAATTTTAATTTTTAGAATACCAATGTGGATATCATTAAATATAAAGATGATATTATCATTTAAGAACATATCTTCAATTTATTTAACCTCATCTTAATCGAAATTATTTAAATTTATTCTCAAAATATTTCCTACCACTGAATTTTGTAATCCCATTTTATTTTCAATAATTATATAAAACACAAATATAAAAAAGATCCAAAGTGTCTTTGGTCTTAAAATACCTTTTTTATGAACATTCCCCAATGAAGAATAATTGATATTATGAACTACCACAGATTGTATGAAATATCAAAATATATTATAATATGTAAATTCCATTGTTAATATATAATTATTTATTTTATTATAAATAAATTTTTATTCCTTAATAGTGCAACAAGATAAATATGTATGTCAAAAAACTAGCCATCCCACTATCCAAAATCTTATTATAAAGTCAAATTACTAATATCACACTGAATCTGCAAATTTTTTCACTTAATTAGATGATTTAATAAAGTGGGATATCATAAAATTATTATTTTGATTAATTAACTTTTTTATTATCTAATAATAAATGATTTAATAAACTTCATTCGATAAGAGATGGGTATATTTCCTAGCTATATTAGATAAATTTTTATCAAAAATATAGTAGAATAAACTGTATACGATATTTTTTGAAATCCAAATATTGTTTGTATGATTGAGGTTCTCTAGTGTTATATTAATTTTTTTCAAACTATATCAGTTCCTTGATTACAAAATAATTTCCCAATGATAATAAATTCTTGGAAAATAAAGAGGCACTTTTCATAATTGAATATAATGATATTTTCATTGAATATTTAAATTCAGAAGTGGATATTATATGGTAACACTATAGAATATTCATTATATAATAAAACATCATCCATGAAGATCTCACACAACTACTCCACAAAATATATATATATATATAATTTTAATAGATCATTGAAATGTCTCTAAGTTATTTCATAAGATAAGTGACATTTGGAGATGGGGGAAAGTTAGTTAGGGTTATTTATATGTTACCTTTTCTTGTTTATCTTGATCAATTATAAATTTTTTTGAGTATATATCAAAAAATAATATGATTAATATATGTATAACCTTTAAAAATTTGATAAAAAATGTATGTGGAATATGTTTTTCATAAAGAATCATTGATATTAAAATAATCCATAAATAATTTCATCTATAAAAATAATCAATGAATAATATCTAATATATAACATTAATTATTCCAATTATATCATTTAAATCATTATTAATCATTTTCGTGCATCCTTTTGAATATCGTATAATATGCTTACCCATTTTTTATCAAATATCTAAAATATGAATAACTTCTCATGGAGGTACCTATTTTTTTATTAAAAAACTCTTTAATTTGAGATTTATATCACCATTATAGTTCAAAAATACATTTTCGTCCATCTCTCTATAAAATAATAAATATATTAATAGTTGTGTTAATTAAATTAATGTTTGAAATACTCTATGTGATTTCTTGATTATTATTATTTATTTTTTTTAAATTTTGTATAAATATTTTTTCAATTTTTCATTTTTAATCACTTTTAAGTATTAATTTTCCCTATAATAGGATCATTTTATTAAATTAGGTTGAATTTCAACAAAATGTAAATGGTGTCATGTTGAATAATGTGTTCAATTCAAGTAATAAATCCATATAAAAACAAATTTCCAATATATTAACTCATTTAATTCATATTTTGCATAATTATTTTACACTTTCTTATTTTAAAACTATTATTTAACAATTTACATCTTATTTTCCCCATCTATTATCAATAAACTAATTATGGATGAGTTTGAATTATTATATATTATAAAATTAAAATATTCATAATAAAATACTTGATGCACAATGTTAATTACATTAATAAACCCTTATTCATCATTAATAAATAAATAAATTAATCCATATTTGACATCAATTAGTGAATTTTATTGGGAAATGAAATCTATTTGATGAATAATTGGGTCAAATACATCTCCATATAATTCAATGATCAATATTTTAAAATAAAATGTTCAATTTACTATCAATAAAATTATTTCTTCCATATTTTCTTGGTAGTAATTAATAAATTCGTAAATATGATGGTTTTTAATTCCAATAATCTTTGGTTCACCAAATCGAAGATTTGGAAACAAAAAATAATGAATTATATAGGAAATATATCCCAAGTCACTATGTTCATTCAATAATATTCATGAAATATTACATCATGTAATGAAAACACAATGCATCACTTATATTTGGAGGGATATTCCATTGAATTGCTACTAAAAAAATTCAAGTAGAGTTATATCATAAAATCATAAATTATATAATTTTTATATCATCAAATCTATAAATTATGTTTAATAATACAATTAAATGATATCATTTTAAAATAATAAATATTGATGTCATGTTTATTTGAAAATTTTTATATACTTTTTATGTCTCTATTTAATATTCATGCTTTATCCTCTTGGAGAATAGTTGAGTGGTTGTATATTATTCTTTATTCTTATACTCCTACTCCTTCTCTTATTCCAAATTAAATTCAACTATTTCCCAATTCCCATACAATATTATCTTGTTTATTCATTCATTCCATTTATTGTAGATGTTTTAATATTAGTCTCTTTCTTACGGTTTTTTTTGTTCCTTATATGCCACTATATCACTCGTAATGTGATGTATCATAGCCATTATATCATATATTTGTTTCTTCCTTGGGTTTCCATAATGATTATTAGTTACACAATATAAAATTTTAGATTCATATTCTTTATATTATATTCATGGTTATATAGTGGGGGTTATTTGTTAACTAATGAGTTATAAAGGGTTTTCAACTGAATGAATGAAATATAAATGAATGTGTTTATGTAGTCATATAGAAATTATTTTATCACCATTAAGGGTCTTGTTTGAAATGGAAATGATTATTTTATGATTGAGTTCTAGGGGTATTGAATAGTTTGAAAAGTCTTATGGCTGGCTATTCTGGTTTAGATATTGATGTACACTTGATTATTATAAAAAACCATGTTTTTTATTATATCTAATTTTTTAAGGATTTGGTTACACACTAATAATTCTTGATTATATATATTTGGGTATTTAAAAAAAATTTAATTAGATGTATCATAATTTAAATATAGGGATTGTATATCCACCAAACTGAATTATCATTCCTTATATACAAGATTTTATCCAAACATGTTATATAATTATTGAATATATGTGGGTGTTGTAGGTTCCTATTTAAGTTATTGATTATATTTCATTTTAAAATAAAAGTAATCCATTTTTTCTTAATTCTTATATTCATATACCCAAATAAGAAATTTATTCCACTAAAATATTCCTCCCCTTGGTTGTGACCTATTATAATTACAAATGTTATTAATGTTAGAGATCACTACTAGATATTTGTGAGATGAATTTGGTAATTTAATTATATATACACTATCAATTGAAGAAATTATCACTACTAGTGTCATAGTTTTAAAAAAAATCTATTGCAAACAATCTCTAATAATACTATGTAAGAATATCCTTATCATTTTTGTCATTAAATAAAATTATTTTTTATGTTACAATTTGGGTGTTTTTTAGATATATACTTTTTTTTCTATCTCCATTTAATTTAAATGTATTTTTATATGAATAACTTCACTAATTTATTCTATGTTATACATTATCTAGCTATTTTACTCTTAAAATCTTATATTGTATTTTTTTTAATAGAATATAATTAGTTATATAGAGAATTATATTTAACCATATACATAAATTTTAATCATATTTCAAAAATATTACTAATACATATGATGATCAATGTATTTTATTTTATAAAATAGTTCATTTTTTATTATTTCAATGAGAATTTTATTTATTCTGATGTCATTTAGCTAAATAAGATGATAAAATTTGAGTTATAAAATAAAAAATTTCGATTCTAGGACATAAACCTTGAGGAATATAACCAATGTAATTGATTATATATTTTTTGTGTGTTTTAAATATATGATTAACTAGTATATGAAATTGAGTGCTTTATTTCTAAAAATGATGATCATTGGATTGAAAATACTATCCTGTAGACATCAATATTATATTCCAATGTTTCAAAATATTAAAAACCCATTGATGGAATTTTCCACATCCTTATCATTCTTTAAAATATATGTTGGAAAAAATAACAAAAATAAGGAATGTAAAAATATATAAAAAGTAAAAAACTTATGTGATAAGAGACATTTGTTAGTGAACATGTTTATTAGTTATTTTTTTAAAATGATTCCATGACAATTGTTAATAAAATATAAACATTCCACTGGTGTCTATATTTCTAGTGGTTCATCATTTTTAAATAATATGTTTTTTAACTATATTAAACCATTGTGAATTTCAGTAGCTCAGGTCTAATGATTATCGTCTAAGGAATACATGGTAGACATAGGGGCTTATGATAACCTTATTGTCAACTATAAAAATTCCAAATTATTTTGGATAAAATTAATGATAATATATAATATTCACTTCTAAAAAACAAATCAATTAATATAAAAGAAAAAAGAAATTTTATCATGGGTAGTTAAAAAAGTATTTCTATCTCAACATTAATGACTTGGTTGAATCATCTAATAGAAATAAAATTCTAATGAAATAATTTTCCTTTTCCTAAGTCTATTGATTATATTTACACCAATTTTAGTCTCATTATTAATGGATTAAATCAACCAAATAAAATTAATAATTATTATTATTGAAAATAAAAAATACTTGATATTATCGATAACACAACTCACTCAACCACCTTGGAAATAATCGAATGATATGAGTTTTATCTAAACACATTAACAATATTATGAGTATTACATAATTAAAATGTATTTTTGATTCATAAGGAAATTAATGAATAAAAATTATAAATAATTTAAAATCCAATTATTCTAATCATTATCCCTAACCACATATTTCAATATCATCCCATTGATGATTGATGTTCATCCATACTTGATTGTATCAATCATAAAAGTGTTGGAAGAAAAGAATTATACAAAAATGAAATTTAAGGTGATTAAGATATAAAAAAATACTCATGATTAACTAATTCATAATGTAAATAAAACCATCCAAAATGAAATTGGGAATAAGAATATTTGTTGAACAAACGAAATTTTACAACATGTATTATTTATTATCCTATTAGATGATGGGATTCTCATATCTATAGAATGTATCTTAATAAATGCCCAATGTTATTCATCATCACAAAAAGGGATATAGTTCAAATAATAAATTGCTTATAGTCTCCACAAGTAACATCATCATGTATCCAGAGATGTAATTATTTATTAAATAATATATTTACCAACTTCTAAATATGAATCTATCAAATACCATTATTTAACACTTCATGTAATTAATCTATGTCATTATATCATAATATATTTCTTATGAACCATTCTATATGAAGATGAATATGATAATATCTGATTATTATGTGTTTCTTTATTTATATTTTATTTTTCTCATCTTGTTAAAATTCTTTATACTAGGACAAAATATTTTTCCAAGTCCTAAAAGTTGTATTTGTATGTAAATTTATTCCATCATGGATGCATATGTAATAACCTAACACGTTTCCTCATCTTTTCAACACACATTGTCATGCATAAAAAATAAATATCATTGGGGGAATTATTCCTTAGTATTTAATTATATCTCTTATTTCATGGTTAATAATGATTTCTACCCATTCCATTATCTTTTTTACTTTATTACACCTATATATATTATTAGATAATTTTTGTTTCTGAAATTACCATCATGATTTACAAGACAATCATACTTCTTAGTTCAATTTTTTGGAAAAATTCATGGTGTGCATGTATGAATATATGGAGAAGATGAAATATTTTTACATTCCTTTTACCTCATATAAAATTTATTTTAACATAGAAATGGTGGCATAAAAAATGAGGTCCCAATTTGTGGTGAAATATAAACTTCAACATATTTATTAAAATTAGAATACATCATTTGAAATTTGATTTTCTTATGGGTATAGATTATCATCATTGGTAAAACATATTATTATATGAAATGAACTATTGTGGTATGAAGTTTGTATATATTCTCTAAAAACATTTAATGAATATTGAAAATATAAGGCCCCATCATTAAACATTACTTAATAATGAGATATTTCAAGAATACACATTGATGATCTTTTTTGTTTTAGTGTTTTATAGAATTAGATCATAAAAAATGAATTACATTCCACATTTAAACAAAGTGGTTACAGAAAAGATTGTATTCATTTTTTCCCTCAAAAAAACATATTTAAAATAAAAAATGGATTATTTCTTGATACTTCCTTGAAATTATCATCATATCATATACCATTCCCTTGACTTGTGAAAAACATTTCAAAAACATGGGATAAGCATAAAAAGCTCAGTAAGGGATACACAAAGAAGGAAAACTGTTAGTTTTTCAAAACAATAAGTAAACCATGAATACTTTATCAAATTACTGCTTTTCACTTTTATGGAGTAGTAAATACTCTTCACTGAAAAAAAATATCATTACTTACCCTTTTGTAACCAAAATATTACCATAAAACCCATATAAAGAACACATAACATATAAAGGTAACTTGGGACAAAAACATACTTAAATGGAATAACCATACGGTCGACTTCCACACATATCTCTTAATGGAATAGCCATATGAACGACTTCCAGAACCAATGCATTGGAGGTTATAACGTAACCACCCATCCTGGTATTCACGGTACCACCCATCATATGGTTTATCACTTAACCACCCGTCAAATGTCCATGTACCATTATAAAATCATAATACATAAAACAAAAATAATGGAAAGAAAAAATTTCCACATATCAAACACAATATATCACTTAAATATATTGACATAACAAATCCATTATAAAAACCATTTTCAATACAATAATACATAAAATAGTATATAGTATTTATTTCATTTTAAAAAACATCACCGCTTATTGAGTAAGCCAAAGAGAAAAATATTACTCACGGTAGTGGAAAAAGGTCATTGTCACCATGAATGTTAAAAGAAGAATTCCTTTTTTCCATTTTATAAAACGCTTAGTTGAAAAATATTCCATTGGTATAAAAGTAAAAGTCAAAGTTTTTTATATACCATATAAAAGAAAGCCTTGTATTAGAACAAAATATGCCTCAATGAATGGAGATTGAGACGAAGTCCCTTACCTCGTGTACAACGTGACTCGATTGCTCTTTAATCTCCTGAATAATAAACTAAATTTAATTTTTACTTTCTTAAGAACCTTTTTCAGGCTTATTATTCCTTTTATATCACTTATTTCCATGTTATAAACATTATGTAATCATTTAAGATAAATAATGTTTGTTTTGTCGATATTTGGTTCTTCAGTCGAAAGTGGACTTCTTACAATTACAAGTTGTTCATGTGGTAAAAGGTTAATTATATCCAGAATTATATTCATGATTTGGATGTCATATATATCATATATATCCAGCATATACATGTATTTACAATAGTATATAACATTTAGTGGTAAGAAATGAAATGCACCGTTCATTGAGACGGTAAGTCGTACGTACGCATGAACGCTACTTTCATTTATATTTCATATTTAATGGAGTGAAATCATAATGATATAAAGGTATATTTTAATTCCAGTATAATATCATATATAATATCATTAACACTTTCCTTTATATGTCCCACATAATGTATTAACGAATCAAATCACTTTCAGGGGGCGGTAGTCCGCACTTCATAAAATGAAATTATCATGTTTACCCACAATGGAAACCATAAAGGTATTCCACAAATGAAAAATACAGAAGAATAAGGAAAAAATAAACAAAATATATATCATATATAAATAGAGTGACATCTTAACGGCCACCATGAAAGGTGTTAAAAGAAGATTGAACAATCATCATTTCGTGAGGCAGAAAATCACCATCCACAGAAACAGTATGTTCTTTAAACATTAGACGAAGGTGTGTGTATGTGTAGCTCTAATACTTATCATAACAACATCCTATTATATTTAAGATACTGGTGTTTCTACAAAAGAAAGGAATAAAAAGAGTTTAGGGGGTTGGAGAAGCAAATTAATACATAAGAACACAAGAGAAGACACTACCTTTAAAAAGGGTAACTCTTTTTAATTTGAGCTCAAAGGATTCCTTGGGAATACTTCTGGCCAAAGTGAGGCTTATAGGAGTAATATAGGGATGTGGAGAGACAAAATTAGCAGTGGTTGGCCGATCCAAATGCTTGAGAGGTGTGGGTAAGGAGGTAGAGGTGGGGGACTTTTATAAGAGGAGAGGAGGGGCACTCTTGGAAATTTATAAAATGTTACATTATTATAAAATTATTTTCGGATTTTAAAGGTCCCAAAATTATATATTTAAAGGATAAGGTGATAAGAGTTGGAAATAAACCCATCCAATAGGGTTTTGACAAGTTTAGGTCTTATATTTTACATTATCTTTTCATTTTATTTAAATTATTAAATAATGAGGTAATCGATGCATCATCATGGTGTCATAAATAATTTAATTAATTTAATGTCTAAAAATTATTAAGAAAATATCATGATGTAGGAAATATTTTTATCTTTATAATGAATATTTATAGTTAAAAATATGACTTGTATGACCCCATGGAAAAATTGTTTTAGTAAAATAACACATGTTTGTGATATTTTCATTTTAACATTAAATAAAAAGTTATTAATGTCATTTTCCTACCAAAGTTGCTCCATGTGGTCCCCAAGTTTACCCATGGATTTTATTGGTCGTCCATGACACATCCAATATGGGTAGTACATGTGTCAAGGTCATTTCATATTATTAAAACATTATTTTTACCTTAAACTACACTAATTACCTCTAATCGTGATTAAAAACATAAAAGTTACTATTCACAAAAAAATTATTTTAATCCCATTGAACCACATTTTACTTCCTAATGACAACCATGTATGTCGGATTTTTGAAATTCGAAACATAGAGGTGGTAAATTTTCATTTAAACGAAGAATCAGTTTTCTATGTATCACTTATTAGTTTCACTATTCATCAAAAATTGATGCTTTTCAGAAAAATACCAAAACTTTACCCTAAGTTATATTTGATATTATGAATTAAAAAATGATATATATTTTAAAAAATTCAAAACATATAAGTTACATTAATTAATTCAATTATTAATTCCCTCTGTCAGGACAAATAGCGTGTTTTTATGAAATAAAATATATTAAAAGATTGACACTAGTTTAAGTCCAGTTTCAATGTGAAATTAATTCCAACGACCACTATTGGATTAAATGGTAAAAATATATTCTAATTTATATTTAAAACCAATTCAAAATATAATCTAATCATATAAATAAATTATATTAAAAAGAGGTTTTGAATTAAAATACAACATTTTTCACTATTCATTAAAAAATAAACTTTATCGGAGAAATACCAGAAATTTACATAAAGTAAATTTTGATGACTCAATTCTGAAGAAGAATTTTATTTGGTCCAATAGAATGTATAAGAGTTACAAAAACTATATTTAAAAAGGGTTTTCCATCAAAAGGTGATAAGTGGACCTTTAGTGAATATTAGAGTATATATGCCTAAAATTGAATTCTTTTCGTATTTTAAGACTTTATCCTTTATTGGATAAATGGAAAAACATTTAAAAAACATATATAATCATATTATAGTTATTTTATTCATTCCAGAAAATACAACGGCTACGTGATAACTACCAATTAAAATAATATTATTATATTACTAGTGTGCAACGTAAGATTTCAAAGAAACTCGTTGTTGCGTATCGGGTACGCTATCAAACATAGCAACCCCTTTAAAGTAAAACTAATATTTAATTCGCAAATATTGATAAATATGAAAATGTATTATTCTTTATTTACCTGGGATGTTACATCCTTCCCCCCTTTTGGGAATTGCGTCCTCGCAATTTTATTCACTTATCTAAATAAGTGTGGGTATTTGTTGTTCATAGAATTTTCAGATTCCCACGTTGCCTCTTCAACAATATGGGTTTTCCACAAAACCTTTACCTAGTGAATTACCTTATTTCACAGCACTTTCTCTCTTCAGTCAAGAATCTGGACTGGTTGTTCTTCATAAGATAGATTTTCTTCCAACTGAACTACCTCTGGGCTCAAAACATCAGATGGATCTGGCATATACTTTCTGAACATAGAAACATGAAAAACATGGTGTACCAAAGATAAAATCGGAGGTAAAGACACTTGGTAAGAAACTGATCCAGCTTTCTCTAGAATTTCATATGGTACAATGAACCTTGTACTCAGCTTTCCTTTCTTACCAAATCGCATCACACTTTTCCATGGTGAAACATTGAGAAAAACATGATCACCTACCTCGAAAGATAGATCCTTCCTCCAGTTATTCGCATAAATTTTCTGCCTGCTCTGAGCTGTTCTCATGTGTTTCTGAATCAACTGAACTTTTTTTGCCATCTCTTCTACCAATTCTGGTCCCATCAGCTTCCTTTCACCCACTTCATCCCAAAAAGTTGGAGTTCAACACCGTTTACCATATAATGTCTCAAATGGATCCATCTGTGTACTGGAATGAAAACTATTATTATATGAAAATTCAACCAAAGAAAGATGTTGGTCTCAAATTCTCTAATAATCCATCGAACAAGAACATAGCATATCATCCAAACTCTGAATTGTTCGTTTTGACTTCCCATCTAACTGAGGATAAAAAGCTATAATAAAATTTAATTCAGTACCCAACGAATTCTGAAGGCCCTTCCAAAAGTTAGAAGTAAACCAGGGATCACGATCAGAGACAATGGATAGGGGAACTCCATGCAACCTGACTATCTCTTTAAGATAAAATCAAGAAAGTTGATCTAGAGAGAAAGTATCTCGAATAGGCAGGAAATGAGCATATTTAGTCAAGTGATCAACAATAACCCAGATTGTATTATTACTTCAAGATGTCTTCAGTAATCCCACAACAAAGTCCACGGATATATTTTCCCATTTCCACTCTAGAACTGGTAAAGGCGGAAGCATCCCTTTCGGTAATTTCCACTCTTCTTTAACCTACAGACAATTCAAACACTTCACAATAAAATCATCAATATCTCTTTTCATTCCATCTCACCAGTAATACTCCCACAAATCTCTGTACATCCTAGTATTGCCAGGATGAACTGAAAACGGAGAACTATGAGCTTAACATAAAAACTCTCTCTTCAACTTTGAATCACAAGGCACTAATAATCTCTTCCCAAATCTCAAAACACAATCATTATCAATGTTGAATTCTGGAAACGTACACTCTTGAACCATCTCTACCTTTTTCTACAACTCATTGTCTTGCTTCTGTGCTTGCTTAATTCTATCTGATAGAGAAGACTTCACTGATACCCGAAAAAAAATAGAAGTACATCCTGCACCAACAACTTCTATGCCATAGTTCATCAAATCCTTTACCAAAGGATCTAATTCCAAATGTATCATGGTTAATGAAGCATTACTTTTTCGACTCAAAGCATCAGCCACTTTATTTGATTTTCTCGGATGGTAATGAATTGAAAAATCATAAACCTTGATTAATTCCAACCATCTCCTCTATCTCATGTTCAATTATTTCTGAGTGAATATATACTTTAAACTTTTGTGATTAGTATATATTTCACACTTTACTCTATACAAATTATGCCTCTAAATTTTTAATGCGAAAACAACATCAGCTAATTACAAATCATGTGTAGGGTAATTTACATGATGAGTTTTCAACTATCGTGAATCATATGCAATTACCTGATCATTATGCATAAGGACACATTCAAGTCCCTCCAAAGAAGTACCACTGAATATAACCAACTCAACATTCCTGGAAGGAAGTGCCAAAACTAGAGCATTCACCAATGTTCTTTTCAACTCCTGAAAGCAATCATCACATTCTTTTGTCCAGATAAACTTAACACCCTTCCAAGTTAGCTTAGTCATTAGACTAGATAACTATGAACAATTTTCAACAATCCTTCGGTAGTAACCTGCCAAACCAAGAAAACTATGGATCTCAGTTACATTTGTGGGTCTTGTCCATTCTTCAACAACTTTTGTTTTTGCAGGATCCACAGTTATTCCATATTTAGAAAAAAATGACCAAGGAAAGAAATTTGTTGCAACCAAAACTCACACTTGCTGAATTTCCCATATAATTTCTTTTCATTTAAGGGTTTCAAAACAAAAATTAAATGACTTTTATGTTCCTACTTACTTTTGGAATAAACCAAAATATCATCAATAAACACAACCACCATTTCTCACCTAATTCAACTTTTTCATCACTGCAAAAAACTGTTCAGTTCCAATTCCAACCATCTCAGGTTGCTGATATGGAAGGTTGTCTTCCTCCTGATGTCGTCCCAACATAGATACTTTGTTTCCTCTTCGGAAAACCATTATGAACACAGAAATATCTTAGGTGAAGCAACATGGTAATCTTCAAATGCTATATCATTTCAATCATACCATATATTAATTTATAATTTAACAATTTTCTAATTCTTAATGTTGTCTAAACCGACCTCTGATACCAACTATAAGTCCCTAGCATTAAATATTAATTAATCTTGATATATTTCAAGAATACACATTGAGTATCTTTTATGGTTTAGAGTTTTAGAGAATTAGATCATAAAACATGCATTACATTCCACATTTAAACAAAGTGGTTAAATGAAAGATTGTATTCATTTTTCCCATCAACAGAAACATATTTAAAATAAAACATGGATTATTTCTTGACACTTCCTTGACACTATCATCATATCATGTACCACTCCCTTGACCTGTGAAAAACATTTCAAAAACTTGGGATGAGCATAAAAAGCTCAGTAAGGGATACACAAAGAAGGAAAACTGTTAGTTTTTCAAAACAACAAGTAAACCATGAATACTTTATCAAAGTAATACTTTTCACCCTTATGGAGTAGTAAACACTCTTTAATGAATAAAATATCTTTAATTACCCTTTTCTAACCAAAATATTACCATAAAACCAATATAAACAACACATAACATATAAAGGTAACTTGGGGAATAAACATACATAAATGGAATAACTCTATGGTCGACTTCCACACATATCACTTAATGGAATAGCCATACGGCCAACTTCCATACCCAATGCATTGGAGGTTTTAACATAACCACCCATCTTGGTATTCATTGCACCACCCGTCATATGGTTTATCACGTAACCACCAGTCAAATGTCCAACAACCATTATAAAATCAAAAGACATAAAACAAAAATAATGGAAACAAAACATTTCCACATTTCAAACACAATATATCACTTAAATATATTGACATAAAAAATACTTTATACAATCCATTTTCAATACCAAAATACATAAAAGGGTATATGGTATTTATTTCATTTTAAAAAACATTACGTCTTGTTGAGGAATCCAATGACTAAAATATTACTCATGGCGGTGGAAAAGGTTGTTGTCACCGCATACGTTAAAAGAAACACTCCATTTTTTCATTTTGTAAAATGCTTCGTAGAAAAAGATTCCTTTTGTATAAAATTAAAATTCAAAGGGTTTTTTATACTGTATAAAAGAAATCCATGTATTAGAACAAAATATGCCTCAATGAAGGGAGATTGAGACGAAGCCCCTTACCTTGTGTCCGACATGACTCGATTTCTCTTTAATCTCCAGAATAATAAACTAATGTTAATTTATACTTTCTTAAGAACATTTTCCAAGCTTATTATTCCTTTTATATCACTTATTTCCATGTTTAAACATTATTTAATCATTTAAGTTAAAAAAAATTTGTTTTGTCGATATTTTGTTCTTAAGTCGAAAGTGTACTTCTTACAATTATATGTTGTTCATGTGGTCAAAGGGTCATTATATCCAGAATGATATTCATGATTTGGATATCATATATATCATATATATCCAGCATATACATGTATTTACAATAGTATATAACATTTAGTGGAAATAAATGAAATGCACCGTTCATGGAGACAGTAAGTCATACGTACGAATGAACGCTACTTTCATTTATATTTCATATTTAATGCAGTGAAATCATAATTATATAAAGGTATATTTTAATTCTAGTATAATATCATATATATAATATCATTAACTCCATCTTTTATATTTCCCACATATGGAATTAACGAAGAAAATCATTTTGAGGGTGCGGTAGTCTGCACTTCCTAAAATGAAATTATCGTGTTTACCCACAATGGAAACCATAAAGGTATCCCACAAATGACAAATAAAGAAGCATAAGGATAACATAAACATAATATATATCATAAATAAATAGATTTACATCTTAATAGCCACCATTAAAGGTGTTAAAAGAAGATTGAACAATCATCATTTCGTGAGGTTGAAAATCACCAACCACAGAAATAGTATGTTCTTTAACCATTAGATGAAGGTGTGTGTAGGTTTAGCTCTAATAATTATCATAACATCATCCTATTATATTGAATATATTGGGTTTTCAACAAAGTTAAAGAATAAAAAGACTTCAAGGGGCTTGGAGAAGCAAAATAAAACATAAGAACACAAGAGAAGACACTACCTTTAAAATGGGTAGCTCTTTTTGATTTGAGATCAAAGGCTTCCTTGGGAAGACTTCTGCCAAAAGTGAGGCTTGTAGGAGTAAGAGAGGGATGTGGAGAGACAAAATTTTCAGGTTTTGGCCGAGCCAAAGGCTTGAGAGGTGTGAGTAAAGAGGTAGAGGTGGGGGCCTTTTATAAGAGGAGAGGAGGGGCACTCTTGGAAAGTTATAAAAGGTTACTTTATTATAAAATGATTTTAGGATTTTAAATGTCCAAAAATTATATATTTAGAGTATATGGTGATAATAGTTCGAAATAAACCCATCCAAAAGGCTTTTAACAAGTGTAGGTCTTATATTTCACATTATCGTTTCGTTTTATTTAAATTGATAAATAATGAGGGAATCACTGCATCATCATGGTGCCATAAATAATTTAATTTATTTAATGTCTAAAAATTATAAAAAAAATATCATGATTTAGGAACTATTTTTAGATTTCTAATTAATATTTATAGTCAAAACTATGACTTGTATAATCCCATGTAAAAAGTTTTTTAGTAAAACAACACATGTTTGTGATATTTTCATTTTAACATTAAATAAAAATTTATTAATGTCATTTTCCTACCAAAGTGGCTCCATGGGGTCTCAAAGTTAAAACATGGATTTTTTGGGTCAGCCATGAAACATACAATAAGGGTATTATATGTGTCACGGTCAATTCATATTATTAAAACATTATTTTTACCTTAAACTACACTAATTACCTCTAATCGCGATTAAAAATTTAAAAGTAACTATTCTCCCAAAAAATTATTTTAATCCCATTGAACCACATTTTACTTTCTAATGACAACCATTTATGTTAGATTTTTGAAATTCAGTACACAGAGGTGGAAAATTTTCATTTAAACGAAAAATCAGTTTTGTAAGCACCACTTAGTGGTTTCACTATTCATCAAATATTGATGCTTTTCAGTAAAATAAAAAAACTTCACCCTAAGATATATTTGTTATTCTGAATTCAAAAATGATGTCTATTTTACAAAATTCAAAACATATAATTTACATTAATTAATTTAATTATTAATTCCTGCTGTCAGGACAAATAGCGTGTTTTTATGAAACAATATATATCAAAAGATTGACACTAGTTTAAGTCCAATTTCAAAGTGAAATTAATTCCAACATCCACTATTGGATTAAATGGTAATAATATATTCTAATTTCACATTAAAACCAATTCAAATGATAATATAATCATATAAATAAATTATATTAAAAAGATGTTTTGAATTAAAATACAACATTTTCACTATTCATTAAAAAATGTACTTTACCAGAAAAATACCAAAAATTAACACAAAGTAAATTTTGATGTCCTGATTCTAAAGAAGAGTTTTATTTGGTACAATAGAATATATAAGAGTGACCAAAACTATATTTAAAAAGGGTTCTCCATCAAAAGGCGATAAGTGGACCTTTAGTGAATATTAGAGTATATACACCTAAAATTGAATTCTTTTCGTATTTTAAACCTTTATCCTTTATTGGATAAATGTAAATACATTTAAAAAACATATATAATCATATTCTAGTTATTCTATTCATTCCCTCCAATACAATGGCTATGTGATAACTACCATTTAAAATATATTATTATATTACTAGTGTGCAACGTAAGATTTCAAAGAAACTCGTTGTTGCGTATCAGGTATGCTATCGAACATAGCTACCCCTTTAAAGTAAAACTAATATTTAATTAGAAAATAATAATAAGTATGAAAATATATTATTTATTATTTACCTGGGATGTTACAGAATATAATCTATTTTCCCCATTGTTCCTTTAATCATAAAAAATACCAACATTTAATAACGTATAATGTATAATTATCAAGGAAAATCCCGATGAATGATTATTCAAACATAAGGATAATCAACGTGGATCACATAGAATTTATTGAAATGTGTATATCCTCACCTATAGGTTTTGAATGATTAAATTACATTTTTTGATTTTATATATCTATAAAATAGATATTGTTATTTGGGATGACTTTTAATGTGGTAGATAAACCATCATGATCACAGGATAGAAGAACTATGTCATAATTAAATTCCAAGATTAGTACGCGTGGATCGTCATTGAGTACTTATTAATATATTCACAAAAATATGATCATAAAAATATGTGTGAATATTGTTATATTATTTCAATTTCATAACCACATTTATGTTAAATATATGATGAGTTTTTTCTTTATTTAAGAGTTTCAAATTTGAGGAAGCATCATCTCTTGGGAAATGTTAGTAATTCAACACATTATTGTGGTAATAATTATCACTAGGGTTATCCCTATGAATATATTTTATCTATGTAACTTACTTGGGGTTTTAGGGTTCTATTAGAGATTTATAATAAAATTTTCAAGGATAATATCTCCAATAGATTCTCTTATATTAATGGGAACACATTTTTTATATTTTAAATGATACTTAATATACATTGAAGATGTTGAGTAAAATTTGTAAAAAATTTTAATATTTTAATACCTAACAGAAATATTTATGTATTTAATATTCATTGACTCCCCTAGGACTCACCATAGATGTGTATTGATTCATAGGTAGTCCGTGAATCATAATAGGTTCCAGAAACTATGACCTAATTATTTGAATATAAAATACTCTAAGTTATTGATCAAGGTAGTAATGTTTTCCTTAAAAAGTTTTATATGTTACCTTCTCAGGGAGAGATATTTTGCCTAAAAAGTACACAAGAGTCTCCTAAAAATATTTTTCTAAAGAGATTTCACATTGAAGAAATAGTACAATCTTGATTCCTATTATGTATATAAATTTGATAATTTCTATTCTCTTATAAAAGAAAACCATATATTATACAACATAAGCATGAAATGTTATGCTATGAAACATACTTATGTATCTTCAGAGGAGTGAATGATAGAGAAAATAACTTTAATATTTTTAGTTATTGTGAAAAAGTTAAAAATACCATATTTATATGTAATAGTGGGGGAGCTCAAATATATCATTTAGGTGAGTGATATCCTTATTAGGGAAATCATTTATAAGGAATTACATAAGACGATAATCATTTAAATTTCAATTATGTGATTATATAATGACTTATATATCATCATTATCATTTAGTTTTATATCATAGTTCATGTCATGGTGTATGTGGTGGTGTTGAGTATTGATTTTAGCCCTGTATTTGGATAATCCTATTGTTATGAAGATGTAGTAAGATCTTAGTCATCAATATTAGTGGTTCAGAATGAGGTGGATTTTTATTGATTATAGTTCTCGATGCCTCTATTAATAGTGACTGAATGTACATGAAATGTTTTTAGGTTAATTAAACTAGAATACTATGGTTACACAATATTTGTTCAATATAATATTTAGGGATTTCATTAGAGGGATTCCCCACACAGTTGTGGTTTATGATATTGCATATATGATCATTAATGTAATGAATTATGTAACTGATTTATATAATATTCAGGAGAATATATTTGTTGATATTGTGGGATGTCTTTATAAATATGATATAATACATTTTTTGTAGTTTCCTACATGATCATTACTGAAAGTGATTTTAAATTCAAATCACTATTTGCTAGGAGTTTTTAGGAGGCATTTAGACCAAACTGATATTGAATATATTATTTCACCTAAATAATGGTCAATCCTAGAGAATAATTTTGGCACCTAAATAAATTTTGTACTCTTTTATGCTTGATTAATTTATATGTTATTCTTCTCACAAAGAATTATTATAGTTTTTATAAAGAAACAAATAATTCCCCACTATTGATATGTAAAATTTCATAGTCACGAAAGTAATATTTTTATAGTCTCCCATTTTAAATATTTTTATTAGAGACTCATCACTTTTATAGCCAGTTATAGTGTATTTGAGGACAATGAAAAATTACTATATATTCATTTTGTTGAAATATTGATGGTATTTGGAATTTTTGAAGGAAGAACGTTTTTTCTGATGTTCTCACAATTATGAGTTTAAGTAGGTCCAATTGGGGGGAAACCCCTTAGTGTGTTTTGTTATATACATCTATTAACGGTATAGGTAATGTAATTATGCTAATCACCATCTGTTCCCCCCAAAAGTTAAATTTGGGAATAATCAATTACAAGTTTAATATATGATGAGCTATGTATACAGCCCCCCAAAAATTATAAAAATGAGAAAAAATGTGATGGATGATAAAATAATAGAATATTATGCATTGGTGATGATTGATTTTAAAAATTTGACTAGTTTGAGGATAGTGATAATGCTAGTGCACATCTTTTTATGACTAGGAAACCATCATGAGGGCTCATGGGAGTCTGAGAAGTAGATATAGGCTATGTACCCAAACCTTTTTCTGTAAAATATTTTTTATTGTAAAAAATACATATAAGTGTGGAAATTCTTCACCGTAGTTTGTTTTATCATCATTGCCTATAAAAGTTTTTAGTAATATTTTATTTAAATTAGTAGGGTAGTAATTTTATTTTACATTGTGTAAGGGGAAACAATAAGGAAAATATTTTTAATATAAAATAAGAAATTTTCTTGTTTCCATAGATTATATAAGTCAAAAATAACTCCTATATATTGGAATATATATATAATTAATCATTGTATCCTAACATAGGATGATAACATTTGGCTGGAAAAATATAAAATATAAAATATTTTTCTGTCATAATTTGAAATTAATTCTCTTTTGTCATTAAAATTATAGATAACCTAATATTTGAGGATTAATTAAAATAGATTTAAAGCCTAATAGAGTTCTAGTATATAATTTTCCTTGAGATGGAGGTAATAAATCCTTAAAAGGACGTTAAATATCAGATAAATAAATAATCTTAATAGAGGATAGACACTCATTTTCATTTCTCCTTAATTATTTTTTGTAATTCATTTTTTATTTTTTTCCATACCTTCAAATCCTCATGACAATGTTGTTTTAGAAATATTTATTCAAATTCCTAAAACATAGGTTTTAATTTCATAACTGTTAATGTTTTAGGTTCAGTTAAAATGAAATGTTTGTAAACACATAATTTAAAATAATGAAATATTTGAAAATATGAACATCATATTCTGTAACATGTATGACATGAAACGCCCAGAATAAAAATGAATACAATTCTATAAATTTTATTAATAAAATTACTATTTTAAATTTTTTTTTATAAAATAGATTTCAATAAATGATATAATGATATTAGATTGTATTACACAAAAAAACATTATTTAGGTTTCTCGATAGAGAAATGTAATTTTAGATTGTTTTAAAAGCAACAACAAGTTCTTTCGAATTCTTTTGTCACACCCAAGACTGGGATTTAACGAATTCAATTAATATTATTGTTTAAAATAAAAAATTTCATGTAGAAGTTAAATCATTTTTTATTAATTAAATTAAATATTTTTTGAAAATATTTTTTTTAATTCATTGGTTATTAATTTATTTTAAATAAAAATATAAATCTATGTAATAAAAAATAAATGTTTTCATAAAAACTATTTTTGGATACCTAAAGGTTTTTAATCGTGGAAAATTATTTTAATAACTATTATGGAATGATATTAATGAAATAAATATATTATATATTCATTGAAATTTCATCACAGTAATGTAATATAATTTATACTCATAAGATAAGAGAAGATCTAATTTAACCAATAAAAATATATAATTTTTTTTTCTAAAAACAGTTTTAAACCATTTAATTGCGCACTTATTTTAAAACTAAATTTTGATAATTTTAAAATTTTAATTTGACAAAAAAATTTATTTTTGAATTATTAAATTCAAAATTATTATATCTGTAAATTTTTATTTTTAGTTTATGTTTCAATCATTCATTAATAAAAAAATAGAGAATCTTAATTAAAATTTATGTTTAATTTAAATATTTTATAATTATTAATTATATTTTTGAATTATTTTTAATGTAAAACTATATAAATTTTAAATATATTAATAATTTTTTTACATTTTTATCTTTTTAAAATTGAATATAAAAAAATTAGTAAACCTTTTAAATTTTTTTATTAAAAACTCATTTTCCTGACACATGTAGAGGATAAATTATAAATTAATTTACACAAATTCTATGATTATAATTTGGAAAAATGGATTAACTATTTTTAATATATGTTATTTATAATTTATAACAAGTTATTATTAATTTTTTACAAAAATTATTGGTGTACACAGTTATGATTAATTATACTGATTAAATGAAAACATGAGTTTTCTATGGGACTAAATATTATACTTACGGAACCAAATGAACTTGAAACTTGTACAAAACCAATTTGATAGAAATATTTATACTGTATAACTTGTATTATCTAGTTTTTTTATTATTATATCCACTTTAAATTGAATCAATATGGGTTTAATTCAAACTTTCAATCATTTACATGTTTTATACTCTCCCCACTTATTAAAGGCCTCCCCCTCTCCCCCTTCATCACACATCTCAATCCAAATTCTTTTCAAGAATAGACAAAAAAATCACTCCCAAATACCCCTAACCTCATCATATAGATTTTATATTTTTAAAAAATATATCCTAGTAAGGATTTATTGAAAACATAAAGAGGAAACTCGAAAAGGAGGAAATACTTTTCTAAAAGATTTTTTACATTATTTTTTTATCCACCTCCACAAATTAATCTTATATTATTATTATACAATATAACTGGTGTATTAAATAATATAATATATTTTTATATTATTTTTATGACAAAAAACGTGAAAAATGATATCAAATGGGTTATGAAATCAGCATTTTCGGGTACGGTAGACAACCACATAACAAACCATTATCGTTCATTTCCCAATTACAGACATTAATGGTTTGGAATATTGAATAAAATAATATTTACATATGATATATATTATATTAATTATGTATATAGGTTTCTAAAATTACTTTATAACACATAAAATCATGAATATCACTTTTGGTAATAAGATAACAGTGTTCATGTGTACGAAAAACTACCACCTGGAAAAGGGATGTGATTCATTCATGATATACTTGGAATAAATAAAGGATATGGTTAATAAAAACAGTTATATATATGAAAAAATATGATAAAATAATAATAATATACATATATATATTATTAACTTTTCATTCTTTCGATATGACAAGTTATTAGAAATAGTGTTCATACATATCTATGGCCTACCATCTCCATTAATGGTGTATTTAATTTCCTATCACAATATTTTATGGGTTAATCTAAATACATATATAATAAATATATATGAAATTAAAAACATTATTTTCATTATAATGAAAATTATATCATGATCGAAATAAGAGTAACAAAAAATAACAAGTTAAAACATACTTGAGAAACATGGAAATTAACACACAAAACAATGTAGTTAATAAATGATTATTAACAAATAGATGTTAATATGTTATAAAAGGATCATATATGATATTATAAATATAAATATATTTTATTATATTGTGTTAATAACATTCATAAGACCATTATATATGAGTTTAAATTGTGTTCAAACAAAAGAGATTATAAGTTAAGGGATTTCTTCTCAATTTAATTTTAATAAGGCATATTGTAATTATGTGCACCTAATTACATTTTTATGGTTTAAAAACACCCCCTTTAAATGTATTATCATGAATAATTCACTATTAATGGTATTTTAATTTTAAATTTTAATTATTTCAACTATAGGTATTTCAATTAAATGTTTCTCAGTTATAAATATTTTCATAACTCAATTTCATTTCACCGGGTTATATTACTTCTTCATTATATAAATATTCTATGATTATTTAAATATTTTATTCTATTTATATAATGTTTTATTTCCCCTTGTTTTATGTGGATTTAATTTTGATACACATAATTGATTCATTGATTAATTTTCACTTCAATGTTATAATCATTTTAAGGTTTTCATTAATACATTCATTCTAATCGTGATGATTTATTCTAGAATTCATATTAATGATTTTTATATAATAATTTTTTAATTAAAATATTAATTTAATTATCCTATGATTTTTCAAGATATTTATTATTTATAATACCATTTTTACAATAATTGTTATATAAAATTGTTGAGAAAAAATATTACTAAAATTTGACAACATTTCTCCCTTTAGTTAGAAATATATTTTCAAACAAAAACATGTTTTATGAAAATATATTAAATTATGTTATTATACTGTTAAAATAAATTATTTAACAATATTTTAATCAATTTAGTTACTTTAAAAAAATAAAATGTATAGTCTTATCACTTTCTAAATAATTCCTTTTTCTATTCTTTTTACAATGTAAAATGAACATTGTTTTTACCTTCTATAGAATTAACCATTTTTATATCACTGAAAATTCATTTTAAATTTTAATAAGATAATATTAAATAAATTTTTTAGAATTTATTTTAAAGTAATATTTTTTTCATATTTTTCCAAAATTAAATAGATACTTTCCTTAAGAATATTTTTAAACATCTGTTTATGAAAATTTTATTCATCAATAAAAAAATACTTTAATATTATAATAATTGGTATATGTCATGTTTGAAACACTAGTATTATTACATTGGATAGTTTATGATTATTTAATACATTTATGGTATTTAAATACACCATGTGGAATCATTTTTATAGTCAATAACTATCTTATATGTAATTATCTTTCAACTAATCATTAAACATTAAATTTTACATAAATATCCACATTATGATTAAATAATATGATTATTTCCTAAACCATATACACTTTTTACATGTGTTTATTTTTATGTTTATTTCATTATATAGTGAAATATTGATAAATATATATTCTTTAATCAATATAGATATTTGATAAGGCACATTAATTATGAATTATATTGACTATTTTATATATGAGAAATGCTTTTCACTAGTAATGATGTGTAGGGCCTAGAAATTATATACCCGATTGATATATCGATTGGAATCATATTGCCAATTAATTAAAAACTAAAATACTTTTGTACTTGTTGTTTTAAACCTTGTTGTGAATGTTATTGATGGTATATGGTTTCATGTGCCTCAGACATGATATCCAATAATTAAGCATTACCTTCATTCAGAATCCAGTTATTATTATTAATGAGATTATCCCTATAAAAAATCTATGGATTCATTTCATTATCATATTATAGTGTAATGATCTTTTTTTCATTATTTACCTTTCCACATTATCTATTCCATATCAGGTTTTTAAATAAAATGTGTTTTCAGTTATTTATCATACCTTATTGATGATGTTTTCTCCAATTTTTTAAATTGCAAGTGTTATCAGTTATTTACCTATTTATATTTATTATTCTCATTGATTAAACATTTCTTCTATTTTAATTCACCTATACTACGAATTTTTGCAGAAACCTGCTTTTTCATTCAATAATTTATGAAGAATAATCATCGAACGAGTTTTAATGGTTATTTTTTATTTAATTTTTTATGTATTAAGTTTTATTTACTAATATAGGAGTAAAATGGGTATCATGTTTGTATCTAGTTCCCTAAAATTAAAAAAATTATTATTATTGTAGGAATTAGTTTCCTTTTAATCATCTGAATGTAATAAATTATGGAACAGGCATTGATTTTCTATGATCGGGGTCAATATAATATCTATAAAAGGATGTTGAGTATAAATAATGAAAAAAAGATATATGAAAATATATATTATGGAATGTTACCATGTGATTGAATTTGAATATATGTATATAAGAACAACCAAAAAATCGTTTTTATGATTATGATATTAGAATCACATAAATTATTCAATTTTTTGTTATATTTTTTCACAAGTACTTATATTATAGTATATGTTTCATAATGACATAATCTGATCAAGTGCATGTAATCATTTATAAATGGCACGTATGAGATTTAAAGTGAACCTCACCAATACATGTGATCCTAAAAGGAAGAATAATCATATATTTTATGGCATTAATCCAATATTTTGAAAGAGACAAGTATCATGATCTTTTTTTATCATATAAAAACATAGCATCATTTTCAAATGACAGAGAGAAGGAGTTATCTATGTATTATGGATTCAAAGGGAACCTATAGAAGATAATTATAGAAGAGAAAACAAATTGATAAATGGAAGAAGAAAAACAAGGATTCATCCATATGTGATAATTGTGGAATGAAATAATTGTTTAATAGCATGTATATAGTTGGATATTTTAATATATTTAGATAATATAGGTACCATGAATAAAAATTGAAAGAGAATAAATAAAAAATGATATTTATTGTTTCAACAGTAGTGAAATTGATTAATAAATAAATTCAAGAAGAATAATTGTAAAATTATTTAGATGAAGATAATGGATTGTGTTTTGTCTAACATTATTAGCATAGATTAAGATAAATGATTAATTTCGTTGTATTTTTATTTAATAGTTATATTATTTGAGTATTTTATCAATGATGTACTAGTTATATGAATCTTGAAATACATCATAACTTTACTAAAATACTATTTTTTTAAGGATTTGGGAGCACATGTTGAACAATATCAATACCATGAAATATGATTAAGTGACAAGTGGGACTTCTTCGAAAAAAAAATATGATTGAGGAAAATTAAACTATTATAATGTTTCTAATGTTGAGATAATGATGGTTGTACAATAAGATGATTTAAATTCTCAATGTAAATTTTATATTACTGAACAACTTGAAAATAATAAATTATTTACTTTCAGAGTGGTCATTCTATCATTGATGGTGTCAATAAAATTTTTGAACTTCTGGAATATATTATATAACCTGTGTTTTACATAAGAAATAAGAAATAATTCATTTATACAATAATTTTTTGGTAATAAAAGATATTAATGTGTTTTAAGAGACCACATGAAGAAGGTGTTGACATGTTTTGTATATGATGATTAAGAGACACTTTATTTTCTTAGATAATATAATTTTTATTTTTTTACCTTCCTTCTATTTTTGGTCTGATATATTCGTGGATAGTATTTAAGTTTAACTATTTATAAAAATACATTATGTTGATCATTAGGTTTTATATGATATATTTTTTCAATCATTTTTTAGTGTAAACATAAGAGGAATATATTATTTCACTCTTATGGATCATATTATCTATTAAAAGGAAATTTTAGTACATCAAGCATAAAATTACTTTTTTGGAAAAAATTTTCTTGAATTGAGTGATGAGTTTGAAATTGATCGAAGAAAAATAGAAAGAAGAAATTATTCTTATATAATAAAAACCTATCATTTAAGAATATTTAATTATACTCCTAGATAGATAAATTATCTCTTAATACTAGGAAAATGGGTCTTGAAAAACAAATCTTTAATACCTTCATTTTTTAACCAAAAACATTTAATTAAAGTAAATATTATTGTATTATGCCCCTCAATATGAAATTTACAATTCACTAGTTTATGATAAATATCCTAAATAACTCTCTATAAATAGGTATTATTCTCCCCTTTGACTATATTATCACATTAAAAAATATTCTCCTACATGTAATCTTAGTTATCTTTTAATCTTTATTACCTTTCTACTTAACATTTTATATTATTAAGATGATATTTTTTAATGCTTTTAGAATATCAGTTATTTAAAAAATAAATGTTTTAATTTCAAATAATTAGTTAACAAAATCATGTTAAAATTGTGAGGATGAAATTTTTTAGGTTAGGGAAAATATTACATCATGAAATTGTAAAATATGAACTCATATTCAATTGCATGTATCACACATAACACCGAGAATATAAATGAATATAATATCTTGCAAACATATAAAAAATTACTCTTATAAATAAACAAAATATATCATATAGATAATAATTAATGAAAAATTGAGCTAATATTTTATTATAAATAACACACTTTTTATCTTTCTCTACATAGAACGTTTTTTTAATCTTGTGTTACACGCAACAATGACATCTTTCAAAATCTACTGTTATATGCAATGCCGAGTTTTACTAAATACTATTACTAATATTAGTAAAAAATAAACTTATATTATTTATACTAAAATATTTTATATTAATCGTATTAAATAATTTATGAAAATTTATGGTTTAATATAATGGTGTTCAATTTATTAGAAATAAAAAATAAAAATCAATTGAATATAATGGAAAAGTTTTTTATAAAAAAGAATTTTTATGCACCCAATGGTGTTTTATCCTATTAAAATAAATTAATTACTATTAATTATTTATATTAACTAAATATATATATTATATATTCAATAATTCTTTTGACATTCATTAAATTGATTTTATATGTTTTTTATAAGAATGAATCCAATTTTACATATAAAAAGCTGTATTTTTTTAAGGAAGTTTTTCCAAATTTCAACAGTGTAGTATCATTAAAAATAATTTGTGAAAAAATTATAAATTATATTTGAAATAATAAATTCTTTTAAAATATTATTTTAAAAATTATCATAGGGTGAATTTTTAATATTTTTCTCAAATGTTTTGTTCTATGATTAATAGTAAAAAGTAATAATTTTTAATTGAAATTCGAGTTTGGTTTTAAATAATTTATGATGATAAATTATATATTAATTATATTTGAAAGTAAAATCCATTAAATTATACATTTATTAATCCAATTTAGGTTATTAGAATCAATTTTAAATTGTATTTAGATACAAAAAAGTCATAATTTTTTTTAAATTTTTCACTTTAAAACCATTTTATCTTGACACCTTTGCGAGATTTGAATTAAATAAACTCCTACCACTTATGTGATTTAAATTTTGAAAAATTCTTCCCAATTTTTAATCAATATTATTTATAATTTCTAATATTTTCATCTTAATATTTGGCCAATATTATCACAGATAATAGTAAACATTGTTTTTAGTAATTAAGAGTAAAATGAGTTTACTAAGTGACTAAACTTTAAACATAATTGTTTGAATGATATAGAAAATTTTACAACACCCATTATATTATAATATTTATTCATTATATCATATAGGATCTAGTTTTATTTATTAATGGAGTCAAGTTGCATGAAAAAAAATTCATTTTAATTCCCTCCTTGGAAATTTTACAAGGGTACCACTCACCAACTTGTAAAATGACTTACCCTCTACCCCTTCTTCACACCTCTTAACCCAAATTTTTATTAATAATTCATAACCAAATAAAAAAATATTTCTTAAACACATCCAAGAAGCCTTATAATGGTAAAAAAAATACAACTTTGAAATGAATTTGTACAAACATAAGGAGGATACCCAAAGAAGAGATAATGTTTTCTTAAATGCATTTTTAATTTATTTCCCTATCCACTTGCATAAATAATTTATATATAATTATTATATTTGAAACTAAATATATTAAACATTATTATATGTTTTTATTTTAATTATATGACCTAAACATTCCCCACTTACATTAAATGGGTTAAAAATCAATGTTCGTGAGTCTCGAATACTTCTGCCTCGCGAACAAATGTCGTTCGTTTTTTCCATACCAACATTAAAGGTTTGTGGATACGGATATAAATTATTATATTTATAAAATATGGTAAATTTATTATATGTTTACACTTATTGAATTATTATATTACATATACCTTCAATATTTCCATATTGTGGGAATAACATTACATCGTTCATGTGTACGGTGGACTACCAACTCCCGAATTGATGTGATAAGTTCACGCTTTACATGGAATGTAATAAAGATGAATTTAATGAAACTATATGATATGTATAAAATAAATATCAAAAATAATTAAAAAATACCCACAAATAGACATAAACAGAAACACACAAATATATACGTCGTTTATTTTTCTTTATTTTAACATGGAACGATAATGGAAACAACATTCAGGCGTACGTACGGCATAATGGCTTCGAGAATGATATATTTTATTTACTATCACCAAATATTATGGGCTTACATAAATACATATATAATAAATATATATTATATTTAAATAATGATTTATATTTAGATGATAATTAAATCACGATCGACGTTATTGAAAACAAATAACAAGTCAAAACAATATCAAAAAACAAAGCAATTAACACACAAAACAATGAATATAATGAAATATTATTAACAAATGGATGATAATATGTTATAAAAAAACTATATATTATGTAATAAATATTAATATGGATAAATTATAAGCTAATAACACTTTTATAATTATTATACATGAGGTTAAAATGTTTTCATCCAAAAGGAAGTGTAAGGTAAGGGATTTTGTCTCAATTTCATTTCCATGAGGCATGTTGTCATCTTGTGAACCTATTTACTATTGTATGAGGTATATAATATATAATTAAATGCAATATAATGAAAAATTAATTATTAATGATATTTTAAATTTAAATTTAAATTATTTCCTCTATGGGGTTTTGAATTAAAAGTTACCATGTGGTAAATAATTTCCAGAATATATTTATTTTCATTTGGTTAAATTACATCCTCATTTAATTAATATTGTATGATTAATTATATACTTTATTTTAATTATATTATTACGTATTTAATCTTTTTCAATTTTTAATTTTTATTATATCCACAAAATTTATAGATTTATTAAAATTCACTCAAACATTACTATCATTTTAATGGTAAACTCACATTATCATTCTAATAGAGAATTTTTATTCCCGAATTACAATTATAAGAAATTATATGATATTTTTTTGTAAAACTTTTTTTCCTTCTCCTATTTTTATTCATTATCTTTTTCAAATGATAGTTCAATTATTTGCACTATTTTGGATTTATTGTTATTGAGAAAATTAATTCAAGAAATATGACTTCATTTCTCTCTACTGTAAAAAATAAATTTTCATACAAAACCATGTTTGATAAAAAAAGATTTAAAATATATTTTTATGCATTCAAAAATGACTTTTTAAGATTATGTTTTACCCATTTTTTCTATTACAATTTTTTTCAAATGAATCTTACTATCACTTTCGTAAAAAGTCATTATTATATCATTTTTATAATGTAAAAGGAATGTTATTTTTTATATTTTATAGAATAACCTACTATTATTTATTTGAAGCTTCCATTAGAATTGTAAGAATATATTTTAATGATATTTTTTTAATGATAATTACAATGAATATTATTTATTATTATTTTAATATTTAATATGATGTTTAACTCGAAATTTTTTTAATGGTATTTTTACAGAAATTATATTCTTCAATGACAATAACCATTACTGTTACTCTAATGGGTATATGTAAAATTGATATCATGCTTATTATTTATATGGATATCTTATGATTATTTTCCCCAAAGGATGGTATTGGAATTTACCACTTTTATTCATTTCCAATGTCATTATATTCCCCTTAAGATATTCAATTTATAGTGATAATTGGATATTAAATTTAGCATAAATATGTGTATTATTTATCATGGAAATGATTATTTCCTAAAGTGAATGCCATTTTTACAAATGGTGATTACATTTAAAATTATTTTATTATATGTGGAAATATATATAAATAATTATTATTTACTCAATACATATATTTTATAAGAATTATTGTTTATGAAATGAATCAATTTTTTGATATATGATTAATTATTTGTACTAGGAATCACGGGTGGTGCATAGAATCTATATGTCCCCTGGATACATCAACCTATGTCATGAGAAAAATTTGTTAGAAAACATAAATGGTTTTTTACCTAAAATTTTAAAATATATATTGAAATGTCTTGGTGGTATAAGTTTTCATGTAACCCAAGCATCACTTCCAATAATTAATCATTACCTCCTTTCATAATTAAAGTATTACTATACATGATATATTCTTTATGTAAAAATATATGGATGTGTTTAAATAATATTTTATTGATTAAATTCTATTTGTTTAATTATTATCCATTCCATATTTATTATACCTTATCCATTTATTTAAATGAAATGTGGTTTAATATATTTACCTTTATATATTGATTATGGCTTATCCACTTATTTAAATAGCATGTGTTCTCATTTATTCAATATTTAATGTTAATTAATCTCATTGAGTCATTATTTCTTCAATTTTACATAATCCTAATAGGGAATTTGATATCACCCTAATTTTGTTTCTTTTCACCATGTTGTGATGAAGACATCTTTGAATTCATTTTCTATTATGAAATTTATTTTATTTTTTTGGAATATTATTTATTTTCATTTACCAATGTAAAATGAGTGTCATATATTTATATTGATCTACAATACTAATAAACTAATTGTTCATTAGGGATTTTATTTCTATTGATCATGCAAATGTAATAATGTAATTAACTATCTTCAAGATTCTTTCATCAAGTTTTCTATACTTGGTAATAAATAAATTTTTGTATGAAATTTCAGAATAGATTCGGGAAGAAATATATTAGGTAACATAACCCTATAATAGTCATTGTAGATAATTATATAAGAACATCCCAATGGAACTATCTTTATGATTATAAAATTAGGTATTCATAAATTTCACAATTTATGTCATGTTTTTTCCTTTTTTATTATACACTATGATTCATAATTATGTAATTTTATTTACTATATGTATTCATTTATAAATAAAATCTATAAGATGAAATGTGAACATCACTAATGAAAATTATTAAAAATGTAATAATGAGAGTATATTTTATGGGAATAAAGCAATATTTAAAAGGGAAATAACTTCCCAAAATTTTTCATCATATGTGTACATAGTATCATGTAATAACAAGATAGAGAAAGAGTTATCTAGATATTATGGCTTCAATGGGAAACCATATAAAAGAATGATATTGGTGAAAAAATAGATAAATGAAATAATTGAATGAAGGATGTTCCCACATATGATAATTTTAGGAAGAAACACCTTTGTACTTTTTTAAAAGTAGTATGAGTTTCTTATAAATGAAGATAAAAGGGACAAAAGAAAAAAACATAATGGAATGAAAAAAAATTGATATTCAATTATTAAAATATGGTGAAATGGGGAAATATGTAAATAAATTCCCCAAGTATCAAAAAATATTACATTGAAGAATATAATGGATCATGGAAAAGATTAATTTATTACAAAAGGTGAAGATGAATGATTAATTTTCTTTAATATTCATTTAGGAATTATGTTGTTTGTGTTTTTTATCAATGACATACTAGTTATGGGAATCAAGAAATGTAAATGAATTGTACTTGAGAAATATTTCATTAATGATTTTAGATCACATGTTTATATTTATCAATAACCAATATAATTGAAAAATCATATTTTTAATTATGATAAATAATATTATTGTGGGAAAATCGTGGCATATTATGACCTTGATATTGAGATAATGATAGTTGGTTAAAGAGATTATTGATATGGATAATGTAAATTGGATATTTTTTAAAAACTTGTAACTAGTTAATGATTTATTAGACAAGATGTTATGTTATCAATGATAGAGTCTCCAACATTATTGGATTTAATTAAAATATTAAATAAACTAATTTTACATAATGAATATGGAATAATTGGTTTATTCAAAAATATTTTATTGTAATTATATATATTATCATGTGTTTAGACAATACATGATGAAGGTATTAACATGTTTTACATGTGAAGATTAAAAGCCACCTAAATTTATCTAGATAATATAATTCTTATTTCATAACCTTCCTTCTAATTTTTTTCAGATATATTTTTGGATTAGATTTAAGGTTAACTAAATTTGGAATGGATTAGGTTGAACTTTGGGTGAAATTAGATAACTATTTCCAATCATTGTAGTTTTTTAAATACGGGAGGAGTATTTTCTTACACTTTTATGGACAATATGATCTATTAAAGGGTAATTTTAGTAATTTAATTAAAGATGTTCATTTCTAGGCATTCGTTTATTAGAGTAAGGGATGAATTGGAAATCGATCGAATAAAATAAAAAAGATGAAATTGTTATTTTGAAATAGAAACATTTCATGTATGTATATTTCCTAATTTTTAAGAAGTGAAATCATTCTGGAACTTTATAAAATTTTGAAATAAAACAAAAAATATATCCTAATGCCTTCATTTTTTTGAACCCGATGTATTTTTAATCATCACAAATGAATGGTTTTTGTGCCCCAAAACATTCAATAGACTAATCACTTATTTGGGATCAATGAATTCAATAAATCCCTATAAATATTTAAAATTTTCATCGAGTATATATAATTACATTCCACCAATGTTATCTTATAGAGTTTCATAGTTAGTTTTTATTCCATATTACCTTTTTTACTTCACATTCTATCTTGTTAATATAATATTTTATTATCCATTTAATGATATGGGGCCCTCAAAAAAGGAATAAAAAAATACCAACCTAATAATTTATGATATAAATTTTAAATTGATAAGATGGAATTTATTTAAGTTGGGGATAATGTAACACCAAATAAATTTAATATACGAATATCATATTTGGTAGCATGTTTGATAGGAATGACCATTCATATAAATGAATATAATATCCTCATACTTCAAAATATAATAGCTATTTTAATTAAATTAAATAAATGATATAACATTCAATGCAGTAAACAATATGCTTTTGTTTTGTTACACACAATAAAAATGTTTTTGTTTTTCCACACGAAACAAAATGTTTATCATGTGTTACATGAAATATATTTTTCCTTGGAAATATTTTGTTCCATTGAAGACCATGTTCTATAGATATATATTTATGGTATTATTTATAATGAAAAGTATCTACTTGAATCAAAATTGAAATGTATTAATATAACTAAAAAAATAAAAAAAAATATTGTAGATTTAATTGGTTACTGATTTATTAGATATAAAAAATTAAAATCAAACTATTATGAAATAAATGTTTTGATAAGAAAATATTTGTATGTACTCTGAGTAATTTTATCAAAGTAAATTGAGTTAATTACTATCATTGAATGATAATAATTAAATTTATATGTTATATTTTTAGTAAATTTTTTTAAATTTAACCAATATATATTATTTTCATAATATGGGAGAAAATAAAATTGTACACATAAAATGTAGTATTTTGAAAAGATGGTTTTTCCACTATTCAACAGTGCACTCTTTTTAAAACAAAACAATTTTAATTTAATATATTTTATTTGAAAAAAATAAATATCAATTTTTTAAATAAAGATGTCAAAATTATCTTAGGGTGATTCTTTGTATTTTTCTGAAAACATCCATTCTTTGTTGAATACATAAAAATGGATAATTTTTATTGAAAGATTACTTTTCATTTAATAAATTTACATTGTTAAATTATTTTTAAAATTGGTTTTAATGATAAATTAGGTCAGTTATATATATACATATTTATATATATATATATTCTTCCTATATATTTCATTTTAATCATCTTTATATTTAATTTAGATATAACAATATAGTATCTATTTTTACACTTTCACATTAAAAACCATGTTTCTCATCAGGTTTGCGAGATTAATATTAATTTAAATTATTCCACTTATTTGATTTTTATTTTGAATTATGGATTCCATATTTGGAAGAATATATTATTCATAATTTAAAATATTTTAATTTTTTAACCAAAATGATTAGTAAACCTATTAAGATTAATTAAGTGATTAAGAGAAAAATAGATTTGCCAAGGGAATAACATTATTTTTATGGGGCCAAATGAACTATAAACATTTCCAAAACCAATTAAACGACCATAGTAAAAATATATACCTTATAATATCTAGTTTTTTATTATTAAATCAAATTTACATGGGAAAAACATGCATGGAATTTCCTCTTTCAAAAATATAAATGTTCTCCACCCACTCCACTTATAAAAGGCCTCCCCACTCTCACACTTCATCACAAAATTCAAAACACTTTGGTTCAGATAATTCATTCCTAAATTAATCTCAAAATTACATCCCCTAATCCTATAATCATTATTCTAGGTGGAGTTCCTACTTAACAAGGAATTAGTTGAAACATAGAAGGATACTCGTAGATGATTAAATGTTTTTCAATTAATGTTTTTGTTTTTCTTCCTTCTCCACCCCATTCTATTATTTTAATTTTATGATTATATAATTAAATCATTATATGAAATATAATTTGATGATATATGTTATGGTTAGGACCCAAATCTTCACACACTTTCATAAAATTGGTTACAGAATCATTGTTTTTCTGTACGGAGGACTATCACCTCATAAAAGGATTTATTTTGTTTTTCCATAAAAACCATTCAAGTTTGATATTAATGATGAAAATAATATTTATATTATATATATATATGATATTTAGGATATATATATATATATATATTATTTTTTAATTATTATACAATTCATATCTTCATTATTCTCATTTTTTAATAAGATGACATTGTTCGTGTGTACGGTGGACTACCACTTTGCGAAGTGCTTTTATTCATTCATGAACTACATGGAACGTATTAAGGATGGTTTTGAAAACAATATTTAATATATATGACACTAATTTGATACTTGAATGATAATATACCTATATATCATTTTCTTTTCTTTATTCCAATATGAAAAGATAATGGAAGCAATGGTTGTGCGTATGTATAGCCTACTCTCTCTATGAACAGTGCATTCAATTTCTTATCAATAGATTTATGGGGTAAAATAAATAAATATATAATAAATATATAATATATTTATAACATTTATTACTTTTTAAAGATAATTAAATAATGATCTAATTTAGCGGAAGAAAGAAGTAACTATACACTCAAAAAATAAACCAATTAACACCCAAAACAATAAAAATACTTAAATACAATTTACAAAAGGATAATAAGATGATATAAAGTTATAATATATGATATATAAAAAATTTATATAGTTATATTATAAGTTAGTAACATGATTATAATCATTATACAAGATTTAAAAGGGAATTTAACAAAAAGGGAGTGTAAGGTAAGGGATTTATCCTTAATTTAAATTCATTAAGGCATATTGTAATTTTATAGACCTAATTACATTATATGCTGTATATAATTAATCAAGAAATTTCATATCTTTAAAAATTAATTTATCATTTTATTTTATGTTTTAAAATGAATTATGTCATCAATGAGGATTTGAATGAAAATTTTCCAATTGGTAAACAACTTTATAACTCAATTTCTTTTTTTGTGATATATAACTTCTTTATTTTAAATAATATTATAAGAGTTTGTGTATAATTAAATGAATAACTAGACATTTACACATATTATTATAAGATTATAAAAATTAATATCCATTAAAAATATAAGGACCGTAAATTCAAGTGTCATTGGAATATTAGGAACATGATTAAACAACATGAAACCCAAAGAAAACATCATTTATTAAATACTCATAATGATATCCAAACTTCATTTCATCCTTCAATATATTCATAGGATAACCAATATAATTTATGTAAAAAGGGATGATCTAAAATCTTAATAATGGAATGGGTATATGAATAGTGAAAATAACATGGGCTGGAAGCATAACATTATAACATAAAAGAGAGCATGGAGCATGGATAATCAAATAATAGAAGAACATATAGAACATGGGATCGTGTTATAATGGAACTAAAGAAATTTTTAATCAACATACAACATCAAATAATCATTATTTAAGAATAATCTTAAGGACCATTGATCATGGTGGAGCATGAGTCAATGCTAACCAAAAAGACCATTTCTCATTGAGGATCAAGAGTCAAGGATTCCCACTAAGATCGTTGCACGAGACATCTCTTGAGACTAAATATTAAAAAATTCATTGTATCCCTTTTTGGAAATACCCATAATAAAATGTCAAAAAATATTTCTACCACATGAATAACCAATCATAAGGGTTACCCATGGAATAAATTGGTTATCATAATCATGTCATAAGTCATAAAAAAGATAATATCATTATAATTTCCATGAAATAGTGGATTTAAAAAATACGTGGACATTATTAAGGAAAAACAGGAATAAATAATTATATTTTAGGAAAAATTGATGTTAAAACCTATAAAATATTGTTTAAAAATACAATATAATTGTAACATTTTAGTGTTTTTTAAAGATAATATTAAAGACCCATTAAAGAGGAAAAAGAATATTATTTCATATAATCCCCAAAATGAACCATGATATATTTTCAAGATAAAATAATTTATTTTAGGAGAATTATTGAGGCTTAAAATATATTATTTATGGTACATGAATAGTTTTATGAAATTGAACTAAAAAAAAATGATTTATACCACCAAAAATTTATCGATAGATAATATAACTATTGGTAAAATTGACCAATTCCAACATATATTATGTTTTATTGATATTAATTTTAAGTACCAACACTTGTTTTTATCAAAAATAATATATGTTGACATTGATTTTTTAATACTAATAGATCTTATACCAATAATTAAATCTATTACTTTATCATATCAATACCATCATTTTTTTCTTGCAGTTGAATCTGTTATTAATAATAAATATTATAAATAAATCATTTTCCCATCAATAATTACTATATTTTAGATACATTTTTTGGGATTAAATATTTTATTAGAGTTTAATATTAATTAGTAAAAAAATAAGGGGAGATATAAAAATGAAAATAAAATGAAGATAATTATGATCCCCCCCCCCCCAAACCTCACTTCCCCCACATGGTTCCCCTCTTCCCGCATCTTCGTCCATGCCGCCCCACACCAGCGATTTTTCCCTGAACTCGTACACCTGATCTGTCTCCATCGCCCACACCCTCATTGATTATTTGACGCCGCATACACTCCTTGTCTACAGATAGTTGATTTCTTTTTTCCTCTTTCAAATATAATGTTGAGGTGTTAGGAGGTGCCTAGACATAAGCCTATTTCATACCCAATAGGTCGACGATTTAGCCTCTTATCGGGTATGTGTTTCTTCTATTCATGTTTTATGAACTTGAAATATTGGGTTTCTAGTGTTTTAATTGATTAGAAGTTAGGGATTCATAGAAATTATAATTAAATGATTTCTCTCTCTCTCTCTCCTGATTTCAGAATGATAAATACATACTTCTCTAGCTCCTCTCCAATTAATTGAGTCAGGCCCATGTACTTGGTACACATGAATTTCTATTTAATACCATTCCAATTTATTCAAATATTGTAGAAATATAGTACTAGACCAGAGCACGTAAGCAGTGAAATCATTAAATTCATCTCACATAATGATTTCTCTAATTTTAAATCAGGTTGTCCTGTATTTTTTTCTGTTGATGCTCTGTTTCATTTATACTATCCAAATAGAGCTAAAAATGTTACTAAATGGATATATAATTTGATATTAGGCCTAATTTCATGCTTTATTACACCATTTTCATTACTATTTTCATATCCACAATTTATAATGGTTAGTCTCATTAACATACAATATTTTTAGGCAATCTAGTTATGTTTTCTGATGTTTTTCCTATACAGAGTATTCATTTAATAACTTTTGTAAATCTAAAATCATCTCTTGAAAAGAAGCATTGAAAGGTATATTTTTCATTGCTTTTATTTCTATTGAAAAAAAAACATTTTAAACTACTATATCCATTCAATTTATTTTCCTTTATAATTTTTAAATGTTCATGTTCATGATAGAAATGGTCAATAATTTCATACTTGTTAATGTGCTGAGTGACATGTTTTTATTTTCTATGGATGGATCTTTTTTCCCAATTTATTTTAATATTAGTGGTAAGATAAATTAATAGCAAGAAAAGCTGGAGCAGCTATAGTTGAATGTTTATATATATTTTTCATATAGATGAATAATTTCACTAAATAGAAATTTAGTTTTAGTATTTTGAATGTTTTTTTTGCAAGACCTATAATCTATAATAAGAAGTTTGAAAAGACAAGAAATTATTGTTCTATTAAAGGTGTATTGTCACACAAAAATTTCTGAACAAGACCACTAATGTGACAAAAAATTCAACAAGAAATCTAGAAACACAAATCCAGAATGAATAACCGAAATTTCATGGAAGTCACATTAAAATGTAAACAAGAAATATACCAGTGATTCAAGAGTCAACCAACCGAACTATCCCAACTAATAAGTTGTGGATATGAATTCTTGTATATCATTAAAAAAACTAATTGGTTCCTCATCATTGGTTCTTTCTAGAACCTCCACCCATGAATGATTTAGTGGCCTCTCACATCTTCTCATGACAACATTCTCTTCAATAATTACATTCAAATTCCTTGATAAGATGATCATTATGATAAAAATAAATACCAATAATCTCATCTTAGCTCTTCCAAAAAATTAAATTTTCTAGTGTTGAAGAATGCATCATGATGATATTGATGAACATGAGTCTGAATTACAACCAGAACATCATTTAGGTTTCCATAAACAGAATTGTGGTTCAAAAATCTCTTAATATTATCATATTATGTTACATCCAAAAAGTGCACCTCGACATCATTTTTTGGACCCTAGTATGCATAGAATGAGACAATGAATGGTGAATTTCTCATCTTTATAGCTAATTTTTTTTATAAAACCCATTTTTGGTTAAAATTTCCTCAATATACTCATAATAAAATATACCTGGGGGTAATTCCTCAAGTGTACAAACATTAAAAAAATTTAATTTCATCAAAGTTCAAATAACGCCTCTATATGAAACTGGATTTTCACATTTCATGATATATCCACAGTTTCTCCAGCATTAATTGTTCGATTTTCTTATCAGATTTCCCTTGAAAGGCCCAAGAAATTTTTTATTAAATTATCTTGTTCTAAATGCTTTCTATAAAAATCATTCTTCAATAGAGTTGATTTGCATCATTTGAACAATGTACCCGACACTATTTAAATGGGTGTAAGGTTTGTTGACCTCTCCAGATGGCTATTTTTACTATAGAAGTTGTGATACATCGTTTGTCTTTGACTCAGGGAAATGCAATCACTTAGAAACTCATTTCTTAATAATGAATTTTAAGGATAAGACAATCCTCTTATTTCACGCGCATATGCATAAGGAATTTGTAATGAAAAACAATCACCATTATGCTTGGACAGTAATCTTCCTCACCATACTAAGACAATGGGAAAAGAAAAGATGCATTTTTAGAATGTATTTTGTAGGATTTTAATGAATTTAGGGAAGAACAGAGAACTAATATTCATACACTAATGAGAATTCATTTTTGAGATCCTTTGATATGTCACTGATCTATTGAAAGGATCTTTTCATGATTTTTTCTGAGAAGAAACCAGACTAAGTGAACTTGACAGTGCATTATTCTTAACTTCCATCAACTTTGGATGCATCTTAGAATCACTGAAATATTATTGGTTTTTCTTGTTTTAATGTGATGATCCATCTACTAAGAATCAATTTTCCCATTATATAAACGATCAACAAATCTTTTGAGTTATACAGTATAGATTGAATCTAGGGATCCAGCTCTTTGGAACACAATCTTTTGAAGATGGGCTTGACACCACACAACCATCTAAAATCTAGATTGCTAGTTTCAACTTTCTTATATTCCTTGTGATAAAAATTGAATCTGCCAGTGTCTGATAATAATCCTCCTTAATAAGTTCTGAGTTATGTTTATAAAATTTGAAAAGGTCCTTTAAGACCATCTTTGAAGAAATATACTAAATACCTAATGTTCTCATTTCACTAAATGGTTTGTTAGATATTGAGTTAGGTGTCATTCTCAATTAAAAGTGGAATTACTAGAACACATAATTTGATACTATATATCTGTCTATTTCTTTTACTTATATTCCCAAGAAACAATATTGCATAGAAACTTGTGAAACCACTATCTATCCTGTCAAGGACTATGATTTGATGCATAGATCCCAGTTACTATTTTTTTAACTGGATGATGATATATTTCTCTATTATAGCTTATTTAATTACTTGGGTCAAGTGTATTGATTTTTTTTGGGAATTTCATCAAAAGAGCCTAGTATCAGAAACTGACATTGACTTGTCACTTGAAATGTCAGTGAGAATGAAATACACTTGGATCAGGGATCCCTTTTATTAAAAAGTAGAAAACAAAAAGCGAAAGGAAGAAAAGAGGGTTAGACATTGTAACCATTCCCACTTTCAAAGAAAAAAAACACAAGACATGATAAATAGAAACATCACATGTCATAATCAAGTTCATTACTAGTTTCGTAATCTTCATACCAGTTGGAATCATATCTGACGTAGCTGAACATATTAGACTATTCTGTCCTCGCATGTCCCTGTGGTAGAGGAGTCGATCTGGTACTCATAGTGGGTTTTAACTTCGAGTAGTCATTCCTTGATCTGAACTTTTTCTTTGGAACAGATGAGAAACCCTCATTATCCTTCATCCATCCTTTAGAAGAAGCATCCCTATATTCAGTACTATCTCTCTTAACATTTACATCCTCTCTAGCTTCATTTGGATCAGATAAATCTATCTAATTACCAGTGACACTAGATTTATTCATTTCATCCTGGATATATATCTGATATTCAATACCTTATTTCATTTGTGCATGGTCATGCTGAAAAGCCTCCTGATTCTCAGTATTGACCTGCCCAGACATGTCAAGTGGAAACCCATTCTTAGGGGAAACAACCACCCCAACATGGAAGTAAGCATCAACTACCCTATGAGACCTGCATTCAATCCCTCATCCGGATTATGAGACTTGCCTTGTGTGCCAGCTTGATCAAGACATGTGGAATCAGAAGAATCCAGAAGAGGCTTCTCATGTAAGTACAGGCCAGACCTCTCAGGTGAAGCATTAGTCCCACCCTATCCAGAAGGAGTACCCTTACCATGCTCCATATTAACATAGGCAGCAACATTGTTTTGAAAATGCAGACCAACATCCTCTACCAGCCTTTTTCATGACTAATAAATAGAAATTTGCTAACTTCTATGCTCATTCTCTTAATTTCCTCGGAGGGTTTCAATGGAAATGGACCATGCACCTCCAGTATCTTCTCCTTTGAGATTTCTTGATGTTTAACAGGAAAAATCTGTCCAGAATTCCTAGAAAAATGACAAGTCTAAACAATGTCAACCATCTTCTCTCCTGCTACAACATCAACAACTTAGCCCTTTCCTCGATCTTTCCCAAACACAGGACCCTGGGCAGCATGATCTAGTCCTTGTCCACTATCCACCACACCTAAAGTACCATGGCCCTGTGAACCATTCACATTACTCTACTCCTGTTCTGTTCTAGCCACAACCAAACAACTATTTCAATGCAAGTTTTTCTTCCTCAACTTCCTTTTACAAAGCCTTTCAGCATGACCCTTTATAGAACAAAATGAGTAGAACATATTCATAAAATATTCTTCTTTAACATGACCAATCAAGCTACAATTCATGTAGTAAGCAAGTAACCTTTCATAATTTATTTGAAATGTCAATGATAAATTTAAACAAAATAATATGGGTGTTGTTGCAGTCACTGGTTATATAATCTTTTTTTTATTTTTATAGGATGCATTAATATTTCCAAAGCTTAAGTGGATTGACATTTTAATTTATTTTATAGTCATATTCTCTTCTTTTATTCAATGCCTCAAGGATATTGAGTTTCACCTAAATTATGGATGAGTTGGACTTCAACAATGATGTTATGGTAAGATTATTACATTCCCTATTATGTGACAAGTATATATAGCCAGGTCAAAACACTTAAATGATTTCTCCTCATAGTCACATTGAATTCAATTCAATTTGTCCAATAAAATGAGAGGATAAGTGCATAGATGTGGGAAATAGAGTTTGGTTTTATTAATTCCCTTTACAATGTGTTGTGTGATGTTAATAATGACATTGGAATGATGATTACTTGTGTTTTAACTTGCAGATTAATATTTATCTTGTGGATGAGAAGAAGAAATTTATTGAAGATATTGACATGAAAGTGAAATATTCCATTTAATCTTTAATAATTTGTATCATGAAGATCCAGAAGTTGAAGGTTCATGAGTAGTTGGCCATGGAGTGTATGGAGTAGTAGATAACATATTGAGTCTTAATTACTATTTGAGTGATCACACTAAACTCTTTATTCCCCTTATATCATTCCCATACTATTTCTTGAACTATTTCTTTAATTGTGAATGAATAGTTTGATTTAGTTGGTGGTGGAATGTGCGAAGCAGTTGAGGCCTGCATGTTTAAGGTAATATATTGAGGCTTAATTGTTGTTTCAGTGAGCACACTGACCACTTTATTCCCATCATCTCATTCTCATACTATGGCTTAAAATGGGAATAAAGTGGTTTTGAGTACTTCGATCTTAGAGTTGTTATTTTTTAGTCTAATTTGTATTGATTTGTGTTCAGTTGATGATTGTTGTATTGATGTAGCTACAATGCATCACTTCCAAATATGTTGTACCACGTGAATCCCCATCATATTACATCAAATCATTTTGCCTTCATATGGAATTATATATCTACGTGAGGTTTTATCTTGTAAGTCCATTAATTCTAAATTAAATTAGAGGTCTGCTCTGAGTTAGTCCTTTCCTACCAGACTCTTATCTTAAAAGATAGTGGTTTTTGGCCTTCTGTTCTTGATTTGTGGTTATGTTTGTCTTGAAGTTGGTGTTCTGCATGTCTCATATCATGATTTAGTGATCTTTATTGCATGGTTTGAATTTTGGTTCATGGTTTAGATTCCAATTTTTTTCTATTTCATGTTGTGTTTTTGTTATAGGGGTTGTTTACTGTTTCTAGGGTTGATCTGACCTACGGCTATCTTTGGCCTGGACCATTCCTCTAATGATGTTGTTTTGTGTTACTTTTGTTTTCTCTTTTGGTTTCCTACCATGTCTTCCAGATTTTCTGCTGGAGTATGCTAGCAGGGGTGATTTTCTAGTTTCATCTTCTTGGAGGCAGACTATTTCTCCATGATGGGTGAGGTATCTTCTAGAGCAGTCTTCTTCAGACAGGTGGCCTTGTTCTACTGCAGGCCACCTCGGTTTTGGTCTTATGCATCTTCAGGGTTTCGAATACTTGTGATGCTACTGGGAACATTTATTTGGCCATTCTATCTTGTGTGGTGTTGGGTTTCTTGTGATGATGGTGTTGTTTATTTGGTATGTTGTTGGGGAAGATGATGTGTTGATGGAGAAGTTGTGATAGTCTGTTGATTGTTCCTTTGCATGGGGCCAGTTGTCTGTGGATGGTCCATGTGATTTTGTAAACATAGCAGACATGCTTTTCATTTTATCTTGTTATTTTGATGCCATGCTTTTAAATGATGTCTAAACATGTTTATACAAATAAACCTTCAGTTTTTTTTGAGATTCACATAAGTTAATTTTGTAATTATTATATAATAAATATATAATTAAGTATGTATTGATTGCATTAAATTTCATTATTAATATGGTTAATCTTTTTCTACGATTAAACATTAGGAAAAATCTTATATATGATAATTAAAACATGTGTATTATATATAATAAATTAATAAATATAATATAAAATTTTAGCAATAAATACCGAAATACCTAAAAATAATATCTTTTTTTAAAATATAAATTATAATCATATATTAATTATTGGTATTTGTTATGAAAGTTAATAATATTACCAACAGATAAATTTGTCATAAAAACCTGTTGCTAAGAATTTTTACCAATATATATATTATCTCTTAGTATAATTATAATTGCAACAGAATTATTTTATCTGTCGCAATAACATTTAGCGACAGAGTTTTTACCAACAGTTTAGTGACATGAAAATTTTTGTTGGTAAAACGTTTTACCAACAGATAATACACTTTTACAAATAAATATACCCCTGTTGGAAAAATCTAATTATTTTTTATTGTTGGGATGTTACTATTAATCAGGTTTACTTATCAAGAATAATTAATTAGTAAACCTCTTAGAAACATGCATTTCCCCAACATAGATTGAATAATTTAGAACATTTACGTATTTTTTGAACATAAAAATGGAACATTGGATGATTAAATAATAAAAATTTACATTTAAATTTTTTTAATGATACAGAAAGAATAACTCCAAAGAATAATGAAGGTTCCGAAAGAATCTCTTACCATATGCACGAATGTGTTCATTACATTCAATTAGTGTCCTAGTTAATTAAGTGAAATTAATTAATAAATTATATCATAACATATTATACATGTATTTTATTTATTATATTTTTATTATGTTCATTTGTTACATTTTTATGGGTTATTAGATTCAATGTCATCATTTGGGAGAGTTTGTTTCCTTGGTTTTTAGGATCCGTTAACTTGTGTATGTGTACAAAGAATAATGTTAAATTAGAATATTTTTCAAGAATTAAAATATATGTATTTAATGAAAATATATAATATTAATTTTTATTATATGTCATTATTTTTATAGATTTTATTATTATTAATAGATGAAACATTAATGATAACCATGTTGATTATTGTGTCATTTCTTCGATCATCACGAACTAGTTATGTTATATTAATTTATATTATGTATTTTTATGATTCAAAAACATTAAATAAGATTTAATAAATATATTATATTAATATTAACCAAAAAAGGGTATTATGTCTTACCATGAAGGAATTAATGGAAATTGAACACACATCATCCTTGAATGTGATAAACTAACACATCACAGATGATGTTTCCATTTTTTTAAAAAAGTTGAGGGATATGAAATTATTGTGGGTGATTCCACTAAAAAACTATAATTATAGTATATAAATGATACTGGGGTTTTCATTTTATGTAGACTAGGGGATTTGGGTAGTGTAATATAAAAGAAAATAAAAAGACAAAATTAAAATGAAGGGATTTTACATCATGAATTCTTTCTCCCTAAGAATCTTTTAAGGGGAGTTGGGTATGTTGTTTTGTTGAATAAAAATGATCTTATATGTGGGGTATATACATGTGATGTTGTTTGGGAATAATTTGGACAATAATCAATGCTTTTGAGGTGTCAAGGGAATAGGTTTTGAGGGGTGGTATTTATATAGGAGGAGAGGGGTGTTTTTTATTATTGTGTTAATTTTTTAAATATTTTGGCTAAACACTATGAATAGTGTTGAATAATTTTAATAAATATATCCAATAAAGCAAGAAAATTCTAAAAAAATTGGCTTAAATTATCCGTACATTATCCATGGATCAATAATTCATGTATTGCCTTATACTATAAATTATTGTATTTTACTATTAATGAAAAATTAAATTAATTTACAAAAAACCCAAAAAAATGTCCTAAGTATTTTTTTCATTGTGTTGGATTTAAAAAGGAACTCAATAATATGAAAAATATTTTATAAATATGAGAAATTAAATATTTCACTAAAATAATAATTTATTTCAAAAATTCCAATTTTAAAAGTGTGTCTATTTTTATAACAATTTGAAAAATAGCCTATAGTATCAAAAAATTATCATATAATCGAAAGACAAAAGCATATTAATTAATAAATCTATTTATTTAAAATAATTTTTTTTAATTATTATATTAATTAAAAATGTTTAATAAAACATTTACATCCCCCCAAAATACCAATACTTAATTTATCATTTTAAAAATATTATTTACTTATTAATTGATATAAATATATCATATTTTCATTTATATAATTCCTTAAATGTATTTATAATTTAATGGGTTTTTTACAATTCTATTGGATGTGTAACAATTCATAATAATAATAATACTATTATAGATATTGTGTTATTATTATATCAGTTTAACTTCTTTAATTTCATTAAATTCATATTATTTCATTAATTTTAAATTTATAAAGTTATTTTTTGGGACAATAAGTTATTTTATATAATTTATAAAAATGTAATAATTATATGAAGGGAAATTTCATTGATAGTATTCATGGTTGTTGCATTCTTCTCCCCTTATGAAATTTCACACTTGAAATTTCATCTTACATACTAGGGTAAAAACATGTGATGGTATTTTTAATTTTTCCATCCATTAGGTAATTAAAAGGAATAAAATACCATTATTGTCTTCAATACACATCTAATAATAATATAAAAATGAAATTTTTTACCTAGAGGAATGAACATGTATATGTAATTAAAGTTATAACTTGTGATTCCCTATATTTCAATCAAGTTTATCCATAGTGGTAGAATAAAACATATGGTTCTTCCTAATGTTTTCTAGTCCTGATATTAAAAACAACATCATACTTTAAGTAATGTTATAGTTTTCCTTACCTTTTAAACAAATAATTATATATTTTTAAGAATATCTATACTTAAAAAACATGGATCATAAATTATTGAGGCTTTAGAAGATTAAGTACAAAATTAAACAAAATGAATCCAAGATAAAAATAAGATTTTATTTAATATTCAAAATGAGATCATGACTTCTTTTCATCCCTTAAATGAACACAGGTTAACTTAGGGAATATGCAAACAAAATAATGTTATGAAATTATAAGTAAAGGAATGTGAATATGAATAAATCATAATACATGGGTTTAAAGGCATAATAAAATGACATAAAAAAGAATGGAATGTGAATAAACATATAGAATCAAAACATATAGAACATGGGATCAAGTGATCATGGAATCCTAGAAATTTGGAATCTATATATAACATTACATAATCATGAGCTATGGCCGACCATTGGGACCATTTCACATGGAGGTTCCTGAGTATGTGCTAACCGCAAAGACATTACACATGGACGAGCATGAGTCAAGGAAAAGCACTAAGACTAAATGACATGATATATAATGAAACTAAAAATTAAACAATTAATTAGAGAGATATCTTTGAACATAAATCATAACGTGTTTCTAAATAATTGTTTCACATAAAAAAAACATGCATAAAGGGATTCCCATGGAATGAATTGGATATAATAATCACATCACAAGAAATAAAAAAGGAAATATCATAATAGTGTCCATAAAATATTGGATGTAAATAAAATGATGAAATTAATATATTAAAATAATAATAGATCATTATATGTGACATCAAATTGAAGTGAATAAATGTAAAAATTATGTTTACGATAAATTAGGAATGAAACATTTTACTATGGTTTAAGGAGAATATTAAAAATAATTTAAATTGAAAAATGAATAATATTGCATTTAAAATAATAAATGAACCAAGACATGTTTTTCTGATAAAATTAATTTCTTTATGAAAATAATATTTGATTAAAATATATTATTAGTGGTATTTGAAAATGGGTAATAAATAGTGAAGTTCTATTTAATCGGGCATGATTATTAAGAATGGTTGAGAATATTACATTTTTAATAATTGTATTTCCATATAAAATAAAGGATAATATGGAATATATACATATATTTTAAACATAAAATAATAAGATATGAGGATTACGTAATAATAATTAATAATTACATTGGGTAAATGAGATTGAAATCATTACTCGATGGAAAAAATGGTACTTCAGAATGAATCCCTTATCTTATGTATGAAAGTGTTAGCTACTTGAACTTAATGTCTTGAATAATGGAATAAAATCGATTAATTAATTAATTTATAACCTTATATACATGTATTTAATTTTTTTAGTTTTTTATTAATTTCATTTATGTCCTTTCAAATGGGTTATGAGATTCATTTTCTTCATTGGGGGGGGGGAGTTCATTTCCATGGTCTTCATGGTCAGCTCACATGATTACCTGTGTGAAAAATCATGTAAAATCAGAATTACTGTCCATAATTGAAATTATATGTTATTAATGAACATATATAATTTTAAATGGCCTTATATATCATTATTTTTCAGATGTTAAGATGTTTAATTAGATTAAACATTATTGATAACTATTTGATTATTTTGGATTTTCTTGATTATCACGAACTAGTTTTGTTTTATTTATTAATATTATGTATATCTACTGGTTAAATAACATTAAATAGGAGGTAATAGATATATAAAAATATTTTTAACTATGAAAAATTGTTTTGTTACCATCCATGAAAGATTAAGTGGAAATTTGAAATGTGTCATCCTTGAATGTAATAAATTAGCACATAATGAGTGATTTTCCCATTTTTAGAACAATACATTAAGAGGATAGAAATGATGATGGTTTTTTCCTTTAAAAAATAAAATTATATTATATTAAATATATTTATGTTATCATTTCACTTGGGATAGTTTTTGTTAGAATAATAAAATAATGAAAATGAAAAGTGAAAATGAAAACGAATGAGGATATTACCTCTTGAATTCCTTCTCCAAGAGAACCTCCTAAAAGGAATTAGGATTGGAAATTTTTGAGACCAAAGGTAACTAGACTTGGGGGAGAGGCATGGGAAGTTGATTATATATAATCTGGTCAATATTCTTTGCTCTTGTGGTGTGAGGATAAGAGGTGGTGAGGGGTGGTATTTATATTAGAGTAGATGGGTTTTTATATTACATTATTTATTTGTTTATTATTTTCTTTCATTACTATGTGCAGTGATGATATTTGAGCGTAAATATAGTAACTAATGTATTTGATTTCAAACTACTATTTTTACAACATCCATACGTCATCTATAACTCAATAATTTTTATATTTAGCTTCTACTGTACATTACAATATTTCACTATTCCCCAAAAAAGATCTATTCTTGAGAAATCCAAAAAAATCACCCCAAACAATTTCCAACATATATAATTAGAAAGTAAACATAATTTTGTAGAAATATTTTTCTAAATATGATAAGTTTTTTTTAAATAAAATCATCATTTTATCCAAAAATACATACATTAAAATAATAACTGATTTTATAATACTTTCCAAAATCAAATAAGGTCTTGTAAAAATATATTATATTCATCATAAAATTAAATATTAATTTATGAATTTAAATTATGAACAATAATTTTCTTTTAAGTCATTATATTAATTTTAAATATATATAAAAATATTTATTTTTCAAAAAAAACAAATATTTAATTTATCATTTTTAAATATTTATTTATTTATTCCATGACATAAATATTTCATATTTTCATTTATAATATTTTAAAATTTAAAATATACTTTAATATGTGAGGTTATAATTCTATTGGTTATATTACTATTCTTAAGAGTCATATTACTATTCCAAATAAAGTATTACTTTTCCATTAGTTTAGGTTCCTTAATATCTACAAATAATTATTATTTAATTTACACATAAATAATAGTTATTTAATTTTCTCTAGAAGTGATAATATGTGATTTAAACAGTATTATATAATTATAAGAATAGAAATATCATTGATGGGATTATGAGTCATTACATAATGTAATTTTATTATCATATGTTTTATTTTGATTTGTTGATGTACAAATATTAGATTCATTGATAAATTTTCACCACAACGTTATGATAATTTTAATACATTAATTCAGATTCCAATTAAAATTAATATTTTTTGTTGTTGAATTTCAATTAAAGGATATTAAATGATCATTTTTTAATAAATGCATTTATTTCATTCTCCTCTAATTTTTCATGATCTTTCTTAAGTGATAATACAATTTTTAACTATTTTATGGTTAAAATTATTAAGAAATGATTAAATAGAATTTGACATTATTTCCCTCTTCAGTCGGAAATCTATTTTCTCAGAAAATCACTTTTTCGATAAAAATTTCAATGATGTTTTTTAACTTTTAAAAATGGATTTCTAAAAGATATTTTTTCCCATTTTTTATTTTAATAATTTTTTCCAAAGACTGTTACTATCAATTTTTTAATAAGGGGATTTTATATCCTTTTCATAATAAAAAAGAAATCTTTTTTTATCTTTTACAGAATTTACTAAAATAATTTCTTTGATGATTCATTTGATATTTTACAAACTTATTTATAAATAAATTTTTTTTTAAATTATTTTAATTGAAATGAATTTTCAAAATATTTTTCAAAATGAAATGGGTATCTTTATTTATATTTTTTAATAGATTGTTTCATGATAATTTTATTCATCAATGAAAACAACCACTACTCAAAATATAATGGGTATATTCCTTATTAACATCATCTTTTTTATTTCTATATGTATATTATAATTATTTTTTCCAAGGATGCTATTGAAATTTACAACCTTGTATATATATCATTTTAATTAACATCTCCTTGAGTAATTCAATTTCTAAAGATTAATAAACATTAAATTTCCCATTAAAATACACAATTTTTATCACGGATATGATTATTTCATAAAATTTATTCTTATGTGAATATTGTTTATATTTACAATTACATGACTATCTGGGGATATATTGACAAATTCATATTCATTACTCAATATGAATATTTATTATTGATTATTTTTATGTAAAATAAATCGATTCTTAAATATATTGGGAATTATTTTGAATATAAATAATGGGTCTGCCCTAGACATTATATATCCCCTTGATGTATTGATAGGTCTCATAAGACAAATAAGTTGGAAAATGTAAACAAGTTTCTAACTTTAGTTTTAATCCATCTTGGGAATTGTATTGAAAATATATATTTTCATGTCCCTCAGACATGACATCTAATAATTAAGCATTAACATCATTCAGAATTGATTTAATAATGTCCAAGATATTATCACTACAGAAAATATATGGATGAATTTAATTATATTTTTATTGATTAAATTTAATGGTATTGAGTTGTTTTCCTTTCCATACTAAATATCCATAATTTTGTTTTTTATATTGAATTTAATTTTATTTATTTACCTTTCTATATTGATTATTCCTTGTTTAAATTTTTCAATGGGATATTTTCTAAGTAATGTTATTTTATATATTTATTAATCTCATTAATTCATTATTTCTTATACTGTAATCAACCATTACATATAATTTTAGAACAAAAATATTTTGTTTAATTTCCCCAGGTTATGAATAATTTATATTTAAATGAGTTTTCAATGACTCAATTTCATCACATTTGTTATGTGTTATGTTTTATTTTCTATTCCCAATGTAAAATCGGTATCATGTCTGCATCTAGTTCTCAAAAATTTCTAAATTGATTGATATTTCAAGATTTTATTTTCTTTTAATAATGATAATATAATAAATTAATGAAATATCATCATGTTTCTAGGGTCAGGGTCACTAAATCCATAGCCACTAACTCCTCAACCAACCTAATATCATATTCCTCATCATGAAATTATTAATTAGATTCCATTGGAGTTCCATGAAAATGGTTTCTAGTCTATTTTAGCTAGCCTAGATCCCCCTTTAACCTCCCAAATGCTCTCCCCATCTATCTATCATACCTCATTTCCTATCTTGGGATGAATTATAGATGAATCAAAATTTACAATGACTTTTTTTGGATGGTATTATCATAAAATTATAAAATATATATGTATTAATGTGTGAATGATAAATATGATCGATTTATATAGTTGTTATAAACACATTGCCTTAAAATATTAATAATAGTGAGTTTTAAATAATGAATTAATTTTACATTATTCAATAAATATTATAAAATATAATTATTTTATATAATTAGTTCATAAATATTACATAATAATCTTACACATTACAAAGAGGACGCATCCACTATGCGTTTGTTTTCCAATATTTTAAGTAACATGTTTTTTATTCATGGAAATTCATCATTACTTTCAACAGGACAACATCATTATTTCTATACATCCTTAAACCATGTGAAAAATATTTCAAAGCATGGTATGACAATAAAAATATGATTAAGATTCATATGAAGGTTAAAAAAAGATACATGTTAGTCCATATAAAAACTATGAGATCATATTTGGGAGTTTTCCTTAAATGTAATAAAATATGAGCATAAATAGTAATTTAGATGCTATAGAAATCAATTTTACTAACCTATTATATTTATAAATCACTTTATATGAATACATAATGTAAAATTGAAAATAAAGAGGGTTAATCAAAAAACATGTGAATCCAATAAAATCATTGCCCTAAAAAATCCATTCACCCATAGACGGAATAATAATTACATTAAAAAGATCACATGATCACCTTATGAAATTGAAATATTTCCGTAAAAAAATTACTCATAGAAAATTAATATAGGATACTTGTGAAATCATATTTATATATGTCCTAAAAGAAACCATACATGAACCCTTAAAAACTAGATAACCAACTTGATTAATTAAAACATAATTCAATGGAGAATATGATCATTATCTAGTGCATTATAGTGATATATCAGGATCACCAATTATATTAAAACGTTTCAGAGGAATATAATTTACAATGAACCCATAAAAAACTAATTTAAAATATCAAACATATAAAAATATAATTTCTAACCAATAATTAAAACATTTTTCAGATATTAATCTTTCTCATTCGTTTATAACCACAATTTCTAAACACAAATACCAATAAAAAGATAAAAAGGGATTTTATTTTGAGAAAAAATTGATGCTTTCATGTGAATATAAATATCAAATATCTATTGTGGAGGTGTGAAATGACCTGGATACATTATATGTTAAAACCATTCATTTTAAATATTATAAAGAAAAAAATCATTATATCTGAAATATGAATATTGATTACCTTCAATGCACATTGGAAAAAATTTAGGTGATGGATAAAATTTCATTTTAATTAATTTATTTAAATATTTACAAATAAGTTAAATCAATGTACATGTTTGAAAAAGTTTACATATAAATTATTAAAAAAATTAAATATGGGTTTATGATAGTTTATCCCTTCAGACATGATAAATTATGAACCAAAGAAACATCTAATGAAATAAAATTGATTGAAATTTAAAAAACATTAGTATATAAAGAGTTATTTTAAATTATTTATGTAATTTATTTTATACACCACTAAAAAAAGATATGTGGTGGAAATATCTTATATTTAAATGATTGGGAATTTAGACGAGAAATCTACCTCGAGTCCAACCTATCACATTTGTTATTTATTTTACAAAATGATAATATAATGTTTATTATTTACATTCTCCAAAACCATTTTCAAGTTACTTATTACTTTATTTATCCTATATCTATCTTATACATGATTACTTAATTGATTAATTTCACTTCAAACATATTGAGAATAATAGGCTTACAAGTCTGAAATGGGACTGATTAGTGAACAATGGTTAAATGAATCACGATTATATGATTTATATAGAATTAATTCATTTATTAATATATTTAACATAAAATATTTATAATTTTTGATTAATTCTATAAGGTGGTTATAAAAAATGAATTATGTTGCAATCAAGAAGACAATGGTATATATATACACATGACTAACCATTCTATTTTATAAAAAAATAAGTGAAAGAATATAAGTAGTATTTTACCCATAAAAATTTATTATTTTACCATAAATATCAAATTATTTAATTATTCCCACACACACACTCACGTATATATATCATCCTTGTTATGTAGTGATGGAAAATAAAAGTCATCGGTTCGTGTGTTGGTGATTTTCACCTATGACTGAGAAATGATTTTATTTTTAATTAGATTGTAAAAAAAGAAATTGATTATTTATTTACCATTATATAATAAAATTTATATCATATATATAATATTAATTCCTTTTTATTCACATTATTTCCTTCTATAAGAGTTGGTTATTAAAAATAAAATTCATCATCTCATGAGGTGAGAGTTTGTACGAACACACGGGCAATGTTTTTATTTTCTAATATATGAATAGTTATGTTAAAATGGTTTATAACATAATCATAATAAAATTTAATTATATGGTATAAATAGATTTTATTATATTAAATTGGTTAAATTTTTTTGGAAGGATTCGATAGAATAAATAAAAGTAAATAACTTTTTAAGACTCGTACCACTTATTTGGAAAACCTTATAAGATTTATAACAAAAAAATAATATGACATATTATAATGAAATAATGATCTGTAAGACATGATCTTTAGGGGTTGAGAAGAGATGATATGGGGTGGCCTTTTAATGTGAGGGAGTGGACACTATTTTCGAAGCTCTCACATTCCACCAGGGTGCACCACCTAACAAGATGCACTCATCCGCATGTTGATGGGTGCATTTTACACCTTATACCCACTTTCCAAAGTCGAGTGATACTCATCACCTCATGTAAATTCCTACTCCAAGATTGGAATGGATGTCGGTGTGTCGGTTCCACTTTCTGTGGATTCCTCCTTAGAACTGATTGCATAGTTCGCATCTCTATCATAGATTAATATATAGTTTGTGAAACTCATTCTTGGTTTCATATAAAAGTGGATTCATGTTAATTATACGTATTTTTTATGGAAATTCAAAGAGATATATATAGGTTAGCAAGCATTGGTCTGAGAAGTGGTCACGCTGACGATCGATGATCGTGTTTGGAAAATGGCACACTACAGCACATGTATTCTCTTATATATGGGGGATACTCCAGGGTGCAGAACACAAGGCATCCCACAACAATCACGGGGTATCTTATTCCATTGGAATATTTCATGTTTTTCTTCCAGCATCCCATGTTTAACACAAGATGAGTCACGAGTTTACCATCTTGCAAAGACGAACACTAAAGACACACTTCCAAGGATTTCCTGAAACATTCCATGATTAACGTGAGGTCAACCGCATTTTTAGAATCTTGAAGATATGAATCGTAATGTCCTTTGAGGGGTGATTGGGTCACATGTTTATCAGAATGTGAATATAGAAAAGGATGTTGATCTGTACACTAATAAAGTTGGAGATTTTCTAGTTGGATGGATCAAAACGCCCAAAAAAATCGGACCTATGGTGGAATTTCCCAAAAAGGGAAGATCACACATCATGAGGGTGAATCCAAAAAGGGATAACATTATGGATGGAATGGTTCATAAATATATCTTGTATCTTGAGCGTTTTTGAGATCAGTGATGACTTGTATAGGGTGGTATGATTCCACCGGGATGTGGTGGCCCCTGTAAAATTTGGATGGGATGTGGAGGGATTGTATATAATTAATGGAGTTGATGAAGTGTTGGGATGATGGTATTGAACAATAGATATGATTCTTACATACCGTATTTAGATTTAAGGGATTAATATCCACATAGTTTGGATATTCTATGTAGTTAAACATCATGTGGTGAGCAATAGGGCTAACTGATTTGATGAATATAGTGCCAAGATTTCACCTTGTAAATGCTTCTTATGTACCATTTTTAGATGTTAGGGATCAAATAAATGTAGTTCAAAGGGGGGTTATGGGGCTTATAACAAAAAATTAATCCATTCATGTGGTTGGGGTTGTGTAAAAAATAGGCCCTCATTTGAGGTAGATAGGATTCAACCTCATAAAGGCTTCCTAGGTACCCTGTTTATGAGACAAGGTTAAAATGTATGTAGTTCAGAACATGCAATTTAACTTCAATTAGTATGGATGAACCAACATGAAATATAAGGGACAAATGGATTATTAGGATTTATGTCCTTGAACCTCAATAAATCTTCCTGCATACTCAATTTAGAATATAGGGATCAAAGTCCACATAGTTTGGTGGGTGATGGCATAAGAATCGGGGAGTACATATTGACAATGACATGAAATCATATTGAATATTAAGCATGGGTAGTGGCCCAAAGATGATTTCATTGTCATTTTAAGACTCTAATCCCACGTGACTCTGGCTTATTGTGAAAAACAATAGGTTGCATCTGACCAGAAAACTGTATCATGAAAGGTGTGACCATGAGAGAATGAGTGTGGGGTGTACCAATAGTTTTCCAGGGAGATAAATATTGGGACATACCTTGGTAGGGATGCCTAAGGATGATTTTTTTATGAACAATGAGGAAAACATTCCTCTTTAGTAGGTTGAGGCTGATCTAAATTATGTGGAAAGGAGTGGGCCCAATGAATTCCCACGGGGACGAACCCTATTGGAATTGAATAGTGGCATAGCATTATTTATCATCACGTGTTGAGGAAAATCGGGATTTTTATTTTAACAATATATAACATGGGTAAGGGGGACACACTCATCATCCCTTAAACATAAAAAACCACTTCATATGAACCCGTAAGAACGAGAATCCACCCATAATGAATTAATGGGGGTGTGGTGGAGAATTAGTAGTCATGGGTTCCTTTATTGAAAATAAATAGGTGGGATAACACACTAAGGGATGCCTAAAAAGGGTCCATGAAATCACTACGTACATGTATAGAGGGTTGCAAGGAAAAGGGTCTTGTGAAGCAGGTTTCCTCACTTAATGGTGCCTCGTGAAGGTACGAGCCTCATGATGCATGGTGACTGAACTTAAATATGGCGTCTATATGTTGGTGAGTGGTGCTTCATTAAGGCAGATTTCTCTTTGAATCCTTGTCTACCCCAAAGTGCCTTCTACCATCGTGAAAGGTATGGACATTCATGAAGGGAATCGCCACATTAAGTGGAGGTGATTTGGAATAAAATGGAAGCTTATTCTCGATGCTCAAGTACATTGGGTCATCCATATCCTCACTAGTTTCCCGATCAAGGTGATATTCGTGAAATGGGAGCGCAAAATCTGATTGATTTGGGTAATGGTGTTAATGTGGGGGTTGAGATGAAAATATATCAGAAAAGGTGTTCCCGAGTCTTGTATGCATTCCGCAAATAACATATGGCTCTGTGAAATGGATCAGATATGTTAGAAAAGTAAAGTTTTCATTCAAGGGAACAATAGTGATTGTGAAAGGTGATGGACTCATGGAGGGGACCGTCCACACTTCAAAAATTCTCAATGTTTTGGATCTTCTCATGGGATCATTGAGAGGAAGACTCCATGGGTTCAATTTTTTCTTATAGGGCTAATATTTTGTCCCAAATGTTCGTGAAAATTTCCAATAGTTACCTCAAAACAATTTGGATGCAAAAAAATTCCCCCCAAAATGGGTCCTGATGTAAAGAAATAGGGTCAGCTTATGAGGTTAGATCACCCATAACCATGTTGATCATAAAGGTGGCTCGCAATGAAATTTTGTGATGAGTATATCTAGAACTCTGCAAATATCTTAGATAAGAAGGGGAACCATGATGTTTCATTGACTAGTCACTATAAATACCATGTGAGGTGCCCTATTTCTATACTACATCTTTACAAACTGGAATTTTTGAGATCTTGATTCATGAATCATCTAACCCACAAACATAATTTCCAAATAGGGTTCTTTGGACCATTTCTCTGTGAATGTAGCTTAGCTAATTCAAGAACTATAATTATTTGTTTCTTCACGACATAAGAGAACTCCACCATAGATCCACAAATTGGTTCTCATTGAACATGCATCATGATGGATATTCATGAAAAGTTATAAAAAAAATTACTATGTCCCAAACCAAATTGATAATATGGGAACTACCCTAGAGGTATTGGATGATGCTACTCAAAGAAGAGATCTGGTAAATAATATCATAATAGGGAAATATTATCTGATTTAATATGATCATGAGTCACTAACAGGGCTACAATTTGAAGTTTAGAAATATCACCCCTTATTCAAAAGACCACCACTCTATTGATATATTATAAGGGATGATATTTTCTTCAGGAATCAAGCAGAGATGAACCAAATTATTGGTTCAATGGAAAATTAGGTTAGTAATAGTGGAACGAGTAATCTGATGGTAATACCAAGATGGACCACTCACCAATCATTTTAGTTATCATTTATAACCACATTAATAGTGTTGATGGGAAAGCATTGTTTCTATAGGAATATCTTCTATATTACCATATGATCTTCAAGGTAGTGTTAGGAAACCCAACCAAAGGATAGAATAATGAATAGTACTTGATTTAGGGAAACAACATAAAAAATGAGTGGGCCCTGGCCTACTAGGCGTGTTCCTCTTGTGTGAAATTTTAGAGGAGAGGTGAGGTGAGTATGTCTATATTTGGTATCATGGGCTTCCAAATTCAATATTTTCTAACCAAATGACCTCAAACCCATGTTTTTGTATAGGTGGTCATCGAGGACCAACACCATTTACATTCATCATGGGGGTGGAATTATACTCATGGTCCCCCACCATATCTCTAGGATTTCTATTATGGAATCAAAGTATTATGAGTTCCTCCCCATGGAAAAAACAAGGGATGACCTGAAGAAGATTTATTACATTGAAAAAACATTACGTGAATTGGATTTGGGTTCCAAAAAGGACAAGAATATGACAATGAAAATCTACATAAAAAATTGGTTCTACAATTTCATAAACAATTCTATGGAGATACTTGTTGAAGGAGAGGAATCACCCATAAAGTTTCCCGTAAGGCCTAGTACCTACCTAAGATGGGTTTAGAAAGGTAAAGAGGGATATTATTATTGAATATTGGAGGTAATCTAGTGGAAGATGTAGGGGTACATTGTCAAAATAGAGAATCAACCAATAGTCATGGTGGATAGATTCTTATCTATTCTAATTTATGGATGGATCTTTCTAGTGAGGGATGTGAAAATTGGTGTGTGTCTTAGTTTTTTAATCATGGTAGCGATGCCAGTGATGGGGAAGCACATCGAACTCGAGGATCCAGTGCTCGTAAAATTTTAAAAAGTGCTTTGGAATATTAGTAATGAGATGAATCCACAGTCTGTATGTACACCTCTCTATAACCTATATGGCCAGATAGTATCACACATAGGTGGATATGAATACCTGAATCCCATTCACCATATTGAGATATAATTATCACAAACAATCTTGAATACTGTTAGGAGTTCCCTACTTTTTTTGAACATAATAATACTGATGAACAAGATCGTGTTGGAAGATTAATTCAACTTTAATTCATATCCTTTTCCTATGAAATCATTCACCATTGATTATAGTGAGAATGAAGAGAAATAGTAATATCTCCTGTCCTTTTGAGGTGGATTTATAGTGGAACTGGTGGATAGTGATCTGATATCTGATCTGTATACCCTGCACCAGTTCATAAGGAAATTCATATTCTAACATAGGCTGACCCTGATGGTCTAACTAGTGGTATGACATGAATATCACCCTTGAATGATGGGGTAGTTATGGATAATGATTACATAAGAAGATGGGAAGATGTCAAATGATCTGCCTCCACCCACCACCATATATTGGTTGTCAAGGCGTACACAACGAGTTTTGTGAAAACCTAAAAAGGGGAGATTCTGAAGAAATGAATCATCTAGGTTTATTATGGCGTGGCCCCTCCAACTCAATGTCATTGTAGAGTAGTGTGACGAGTATATTGTTGAACTATGGTAGGTGTTCATCAGGATGGAGGGTTTTTATAGAAATTCCAGAAGTAGAATTAGCATCACATGCACTATCCAGGAGTGGATGAAGGATTAACATAATAAACCCATTGATCCCATTTGAGAATACTCAGGATGAGGGGGGACCAACTAGGGGTTTTGAAAAATACCTTTCCAAGACCCCAGGATATAGCATCACCATATGGACACGCCTAAGGATGTCATATATCCAATATATTGGGATACATGAGATTTCAACAAGAAATTGAATTATATTCAAGATATGTGGGACCACCTAAACTTGTATAGAATGAATCTTTTGGGCATTTTCCAATTTGGGGATGGTTTTCTAGTATCCCTAGAAGTGGGGGAGCTATTTGTGGCTATGTTGGAGGACATGGTGAATTCTCATGGAATTCCACATCCACTAACTGATTGGGTGAATGTACTTATAGGTCTAAAAACTCCTCCACATCTATTTAATTCCATTATGGAAATGAACTTTTCCCGTCCTAAATAATCATATAAATCCTACAAAGAAGAATCTAAAAAATGGATCCCCAAGTGGGAGATGATGTTGTGGCCTTAAGAGAATCCTTTTTTGGATAATGTTCTGAAGGAATTAATGTAAGATCTAATAACTCCATTATGATTTTATATCGTTGACATTTATCTAACACCTTAAATTAACATTTACTTTGTATTGGAGATTCTGGCCCAAAAGTCTTCCCTTCCTGGGGAAGGGAGAAGAGTATTGGTTGCTAGAAGATATCACAGTATTGTGGGGACCAGGGTGGCTTATTTGGAATCCTTGTAGCTTCTAACCATATATGCAGTTCCACATCTATGTATTACAATAGTAAAAAATATGGGACAAGGGAATCCATCACCCAATCCTTTTATATTACTTTCCTCATAGATCTGTATTTGTAACTTTCTCTATAAAAATAACTGATATGATCTCTGTTTAAATGGTCCTTGATGTAGTATATGTACTATGAGTACATATGGTCAGGGGACCTGGGGATCCTCTTCTATCTGAGGTTCCAATATTTATGGGGTTGAGTTCCCAAGAGGATTATACAACATCACTAGTGGAAATGGGTGGTGCCACTGGTATGGTAGTGTTTGGGGCTGGGAGGGATAATTCCATCGAAGTGGTATCATGGGACGAAGATCAACAAAAATACATGGATCACAACCCATCCTATAGGATACCATAGGAGGATCTTGCTTCTGAAATCCTTGCTACCTTTATAGAGTATTAACTTGCAGACCTAGATGTGTTGGACGAGTCTAGCATAGGTGCAGATGACAGTACGCTACCCGACATCTGTCATGAAAGATAACAAAAAATATTATTGAAATCATCTCCAATAATAATGGATAAGAAAAATATGGTCACTTCATAATCTTCTACACAATTTTTGGGAATGAGGGGTGGATAATAAAATCCTACATATAATTTTTTGGGATTACCCCATCCTGGGAATGTGGGAGGTTGATTGCTGTCTCGATGTTTCCAGACATCAAAAGAAGTTTGTGAGCTCATATAATCTTTAGGAAGCTCATCTAGAGATATGTAATCTAGAGTAATGGATGAATGAGACCTTCTTCTTTACCAATTCATAATATGAACTCATAGTATGATTGAGGTTCCAGATGGTAGAATCCCAAGAGAGGCTGAGACATGAATCCCTTGATTTATCTAATAATTTAACAGTGAAAGAATTGGTATAGGGAAGGGTTTATAAAGTTTTACCTATAGCCTAAGTGGACAAAATTGAACTTCAATAATGATAGAGGAATCTGGATGCCACAAACTGAAGGCTGGTGTTGCAAAAATGGTCCATTGAAAGGGAAACTCCATATGGGTAGTGTTCAGAGGAACTCATAAAATAGGTTTTTAATTGACAGTTTATTTTTCACCACATATAAGTAATCATTACTTATATCCTTTAAAATTATCTCACATTAATAATATATGTGAAACAACTAATGATTGATCCCAAAGCTCACATGATTCATGCCCAATTTGATAAACAAAAGATAACCACACAATCCTTCATTTTGTATTATAGTGCCAGATAATCACTGAATACTTGGGGTCTGCAATAGATTGACAACCTAGGGAATATGCTTGGTGAAATGTTGGATCTATAGAAACAATCTCATAGACCAACCTATTGGTCTTTCACAAAATTCTCTAGTGTATGGGTTAGATAATTTTGGGATCATTGGAATCAATCCAATAAAAATGGTTGAGAAGTGTCAATCATTAGACAAAAAAGATAGATTTCTAGTAGGATGGCGTGACGATGGGGAATAATATCTGAACATACTCAAAATGTAACATCCATGTCAACTAGCATGGGATGGGATGAAAAATGAGATTTAACCATAAAACATATTTGAAACATACAATCCCATATTGAAATATCGGTTGATGTCTTTGGAGTCGTTGGACCTAGAAGGTAGTAGATAAAACATAGCCAAACACCCTACCTCTATGGGGTCCCTTAAAATATGAAAGTAGATGAGGATCTGTATGAGGGGAATAAAAATAATCATATAGAAATATGAAATTTTCAAAGGTTTTTTAACACTCTTGGGACTACACCATCAAGGATTAATGAGCAATGGTGTAGGGGCATTGGGACAAACAATGATCAAACCCAATTTTCATAGGTGCATAAACTCAAATATCAAGGGATAGATGAAGGTGGGAGAGATGTGGTTGGTTCCCATAATCAGATAAAATGATCCACATTGATTATGGTTGTAGAGAAAGGACCTAGAGAAATAATGCTCCACTAAGGTATGGGGGAATAGAAAAAAGTAAAAATAAATATTATTAAGATCCATATAAACGTTGATCGGTAGGATGAGATCAAACATTTTCCATATCAGAAACACATGGATGATACATATATCTATCCTGAATGGGAAAAATATTTCATAATACCATCTCTGTAAAAGATAGTACAAAGAAAAGGAACCCAAATATGGATGGTTAATTTAGTCTAATGTCTTGTTGTATAGACTACTAGGGATAAAAACAATACCTGATCATAGCATAGTAAATGGGAAATACTAATAGGGATCTTTCTCTATTAAGAGGAGACTAGAGCATTCATGATTGTTGGGGATCATCCATTGGCTCTCAGTTTATGTTCATATAATATGGACACTAGGTGAGAAATTTAAAGGGATTGCGTAGAATAATGTTGTAATATACCCCACATGAATGAAGACCAAGAAGTCCTAACACAATTAAATACATTCCCATATAAGAACTCAAAATACTATTTAAGGTCATGTCCTTTGTATCATAATAGAGACCATGGGTATGAGATTAAAAACATGAGGGCATGCCTAGGGTCAAAGTGTCAGGAATCTCAATATATCCCATTTGGATGAGAATCAATCCATATGTAGTTAATGATAATTTTTTATGTAGGTCTATGCCATGAACAGTGAAGGGGCCTATTTATTTTTTTCATTTTCCTTTAATTTATTGATTTCATATTCTTCTTATATGTTTTTTGTGGATAAACCAGTATATAATCTACTTGCATCAATTTATATCCCATAAGGATGGGAATCAATACAAATATATTTATTTTATATGGAATGGAAGATGAACAGGGATGGGGTGATTTTCTCTCAGTCAAGAACAATTAAATCCTGTGATCTTTTTCCTCAAGAATTCTAGATGTTGTTTGTAATAGAGTTTAATGTCATCTGACTATGATGTAATGTCATATTTTATGGTTGTAAAATAGGACCAATCCATTTAGTTTAAATCCATGTGGTAAGGATGTAATCAATGAAGGCATTCACTTCAATGGAATATGTGTATGGTATCAAAGAAACATACTTGACGTCTATGACAACAAAAGAGGCCCATTATTTCCCATCAATCTATAGAGAGAAACCCCACACTAATTATAGTAATGAGGCTTGGGGTATATGTTTCTTAGCCAGATGGGTACACATCCCACCAAAAACACCTAAGCTCGTAGTAGTCATACATATTGTGAGATACATGGAATGAGGTTGTTTTTCATATGGAGATGTGAAACATAGGCAATGAGAAGTCAGGATAAGAATTCCATAATGATAATGACATTCTCAATCAACATGTGTGAATTTACAAATGGGTAACGTCAATGTAATTTGATTTCCCCCATGACATAGGGAGGTGTATATGCCTGAATATCAATATTCGATATTTGGAACAATGTGAGGGTGAAAAATATTCTAGATAACTTCTAACTGTATTCGAAACCCAACATCCATATCGTGTTTCCTAGGATAGAGAAATGTGGTTTCACTATTTACAGTACTTAAAATATGGAAACCCAACTAGAAATGTGGAATGTTGTATTTTTGGGTGTTGTCCTAAGGAGGTAGATGAGAAACCATGTCCAAAAACCCAACCACTAGGGTGTCCCTTAAGATGAGGATGTGTCCTAGGATAGAAAAATGTGGTTTCACTATTGATAGTACTTGAAATATGGAAACCCAACTAGAAATGTGGAATGTTGTATTTTGGGGTGTTGGCCTAAGATGGTAGATGAGAAACCATTTCCAAACACCAAACCACCAGGGTGTCCCTTAAGATGAGGAAGATGATAGAGAACCAAATAAATGGGAGACATAAAGCATGTAAATGAATTAAGAGAATGTCCCTATAGAACCCAACACTCGAGGTCCTGCACCACAGTTCATTTGATTTCAAATGGCTTGTCAAATGTCACATCCACTCAAGATGATATAATTAATGGGGGGATAAAACCTTCTTGTAATGGTAAAGGGTCCTAGGGTTACAGATAGTTTAAGGTCATGTGTATTAGAAAATTGGGTGTGCTCTTTGTATGGAAACACATCACATGGAAGGGTATTAATACCTACATGAAGGAGGACCAATGCATCCCACCACCACACCATATAACCTGGAAGTGACATGAATGAAGTTTAAAGTCATAATTTATAGACTTAGACTCCTAGTTTAAGGTTTTTGAGCTCTTAACAACAGTGTAGTACCTAAACCAAGTACTAAATAGAGACATGGTGATAGAAGCTTAGCCTGAATGAGGACAAATATACTTAATCCATGTAACACATTCCTGGAAAAGATCAAACACAATTTAGATTCATAATATGGAATATAATACCTAGGTTAGAATTATGTTTTTGTGATGAATAATGACATTTCATGAATTAATGGGAAGTTCATGGCATAGAAAACATAACCCTACACAAATGAGGCCAAATTGGATCAGGAAAACCCATAGATAACCTAGGTAAAAACTAATGCACATTTTACCATCATGTGATAAGAACATTGCATATAGTTTAAGGTCATACTACATAGACCTTGTAATTATTATTTTAATGTCTAAAGACTTAGTACCATGGAAAGAGTGTCCTCCAAAATGAACTTATGTTGTATGGATGATGTGAATGAGGACCACAAAGATCCATGCCACACCAGAGACTCTGGAGAAATTTGAAAACCATTTAATATAATAACATTAACACCGTAAAATTGGGCTTCAATATTAACAATGGGCGGATGTCTTGATAGTGGCTAGGTTGCTACAAAATTTTCTGGACATCACTATGTATCCACTACGGATCAGAATAAAGGCACACATATTTATTGGCTCTTATGTAGTATAATTTCATAGACTGAGTAAATTGTTAGTTAATAGTTTCATGTCATAGGATTTGGACAATGGTAAAGTATTCTAAAATAGAAATTAGTAGTGAAACATCATTAAGTAACCTGATGTGAATGAAGACCAAAGAGATACACACCACCCCACACCTTCTGAAGAAGAAATGATGAATATTTTAACATCCTGATGGATGGGGTAAGATGTTTGAGAGAGTTTAGTTGGATAGACCCAAGTATGAAATGCACGGGCATCACTATGTATCCCATAGGAATGGGAATAAATCCACACATATTTCTTGAAACCCCATGTAGGTTAACATCGTGATGTATGTATGACGTGGTAGTTTAACATCAGGAATTAAGTATAAATTGTTAGATTAGATTTATGTTGGACCAACCTGATATTATATTAAGGTTTTCGATATTGGACCCAGTGGGTTTCACAAATTTTCCATGTGGATACATTCCCAAGAAAAAACACATAAACCCATATGATCCATGATTGGTGTGGGAAACAAGGACTCATGAAAGGACTTCCTCACCAAATGTGGAAGTATAGAACACTAGATATTCTCACTAGACATGCATAGATATATAGAGGAGTGACACTGAAGGTGTTGAGTCTCTATTAGGATGAAGGAGATTGGGAAGAGTGTAAATAAAATCTTCTGAGACGCAAATCATGTATAGGGATACTAGTAAATCAGATCACTATTGGACATATTTGGAACACGGGATCTAAAACTACACTAATCAAGTATGGGATGTAAACACAAAGAGTTTACTATTGACCAATTTCAAAACACAGGACTCAATTATTGATGTTGTTGAATATATATTATGTAATTTTCCCAATATGGGAGATCCACACACCATGCCACATATTCATTTGGGGAACCATGATAAGGATCTTAGTTTAAGGTTATGGAGTTTTGACCAAATGTATTATTAGTTTATATTCATACAATTCAAACCATGTGGAAAAGTAGTTTTTTTAAAAAAAAAGTGGGTCTGTGAGGCATGGTAGCGTAACCATCCTAATGTGAAAAAGGACCATAAATATCCATGTCACACCAGACATTCTAAATAACTAAATAGATATTTTAAGGTCACAACATTTGTACCATAAACACAGATAAAGGGACAAAGGTTTAATGCCTTTGGGGTTACACTCAAGGACTAAAACCAAGGTGTTGATGTGTATCCAATTAGAATGGGAATCAATACATACATAGCTCTTGAATGATCCATAGTGGTTTCCCAGTGCCATAGGGGGTGTTCTATCATGTGAAAAAACAAGAGGAGTTCCTAATTTAAGGTTATAAAATTTGAAACAATATGGCCATAGTTTAAGGTCTTATAATTTTTCCCATAAGGTAAGGAAGTCGGTATTCCCCAAAATTGGTTTGTACTGCATATTGTACTTAGAAAAACCATTTTAATGAGGACCAAAGAGATCCCCACCACACCACTCACTCTGGAGAAATAAATCATGAATAGTTATGCTGCCATAACCAAGTCCAATGAGACCATGGTTTGATGGACCAATGGCTGGGACCAAGGAAAAAATCCTGGGAATTTCTACGCATCACATTAAAATGGGAGTCTAGATATATGTAGTTCATTAATAAAGAAAGGTAAAATATAATGATATTGGGAATTATATCAAGTAAGAACAATAGGGGGAAGGTTGATAACCGATGATGGGATGAATTTGGTGAATTTAGAACACCAAACATGTTCTTAATTTAATGTAGTTGAATTAAGACCCAATGGAGTGACTTCAAAAATAGAAATTAATAGTGAAATATCACTAAGTAGAAGGATTTGAATGAGTACCAAAGCGGTCCACACAACACCACATATTCCTGAGAAGAAAAAAATGAAGTTCAAACGTCCTAGGGGTTATGGAAACATAATTTTATGAATATTGGGAGATAAATGGTTTGTAGCTTAACATATTACATCATGATTAAAATCTCAATTTATGTTCATAGAGCTATGACCATAATTGAGTCCAAATGGCCGATGGTTTGAGGAAATTATGGATGGTCTGATTGAATGAAACTCGGGTGTTTCTACATATCAAATTACAATTAGAATCATTCCAAATGCAGTTCTTGAAATCCCATATAGTTTAATTTCAGTAGGTAAGGTTGAAGGTGAACTAGAATATTACCAAGGGATGTACATGGTGTGGCTCTTATAGTCCGGTATATTTGAGGTCTAAGAATATACATACCAGATCACATATTCAAAGGAGAAACCTAGGCTGAATGATTGAATGATATGGTGGTTGGACCATAAAGAAATGTCTAGGAATTCCAAAATATCCCATGAGGATGGAAATTAACAAAAATGTAGTTCATAAAATCCCATATAGTTGAACATAATGTGGTAATGATGTATATAATAGTATAATGTCATCTTGTACAATGTAGTTTAGCATCATGTTGGATAAATGGAAAATTTTCTTCTATGATCATGCAGAATAAATCATAAGCACATTACTACATAATAACTTTCGTGAAGGATGTGATAGAAGTTTAACATCATGATGGATGAAGGAACTCTACATATGTCAAGTACTGTATAATGAACTTCAAATTAGTGTGAGGAGTAATTTTCTCACCATCCATGGTGAACAAAGAGAATGAACCATCTGGATAGCCCTTAAGAGTTCCATCCCACTTATTTTCTAGATTTTGCGGCAACCTACTAGGTATCATTAGTGTATAGATAGCCAAAACCATACAACCATAGTGGAAATAGTGGAGGCAAACCTTCTTGTAGAAAACTCAACCAATTTTATTATTGTTCTTCTCTAGACTATACAAGGCATGGAGACTGCTCGCATCGAGATATTCCATCTTATAAGGAAGTATAAATGTTATCCTATATGGTGTTTGCTGATCATTATCAAATTTATGGAGAGATGGAAACTGAATCTCGATGGGTATGAAAACTGTAGTCCCACAAACTAGGGAATATGGGGTCACATGGGTAGAATGGTAAGTCATTTAATAATAATCTTAGAGATATTTGGGGATATTATATATCCAAATTTTCTAATTTTGGTGCACCATATTCTAAAAAATACTTGGGAGGGTTTTTTTGAATGACTAGATCTATCCAATTCCTTGTGAGTGATAGTGAGAACAACGGTTGGACCAAATGTTGTACTTGGAATACAATATATTCATCTCATCATATTGAAAGATGGTGTCATTTAAGGTTAGAATATCTTGAGGGACTCCAAATCGATGGATGATATTGGACCTCAAAAACTCAATGATCTACTAGGACAATACTTCTTTGAGGGTGTCACTTCTACCCACTTGGAGAAGAAATAAATGATGGTAAGAAAAAACTACACTGGTGTGGTATCACAGGTGGATATGGTCTGATCAAATCAAGTCCCCAAACCAAAAAGGTCCAAGAGAACATTGTAGTGTGGAGAGGATCCAAAAGTCAATGCAAAAAGATGGAATGGATCTTAAAACCATAAAATCTCAGGAAAAAATATATGCATTAATGAACCATGGTTGGCCAAAAATATCCAATTCTACGAATCTGATGGGAATGTTTCCCCCCTACCTGATGAGATCCATAGGACCCAGCATGGTCTTCCTGCATCACCTAAATAATATCAACTCCTTGGATGTAGTGGATAAGAATCCCATAAAATTCATAGTTGTATAGAGTCCCCTTGTAACGACCCAAAGTTTTTCAATGGAAAATTCCATTCTTATATCTATGTCATAAAAACACAAAATAATGAACTACTAAGTGATAAGTGACCTTTAAACATAATTTTGTCAAAACTATGTTTGGAATTTTAAAAATCCAACATACACGGTTGTGTTCAAGATAGTTTTTGGAGTCTAATGAAACAAAAATAATTTTTGGTGAATAGTAACATACCCTTATGAATAGTAACCTACCCTTATGAATAGTAACCTACCCTTATGAATAGTAACCTACCCTTATGAATAGTAAATAAGAGTAACATTACCTCTGAATAATAAAATAAAATTTAGACATCTTAGAAAGTGATAATTTGACCTTAGTAAACGTTTTTGGTATTTTATAAGTCATAAATAATTAATTATAATTAATTAATTAATTTAAAAGAATATTTATTTTCCTGAAATATATTCATAAATTATTGAATCAATGTCTAATAGATTTTAGATAATTTTATAAGACCCTAAGTAAATTTTGAAAGAATTGCAAAATCAGTTTTAATTTTAAAAACTGTTTTTTTAAGTAAATTATGATTTTAATTAAATATTAAATTAATAATATTTAGAAAATTATTTTTGAAAAATGGAATTCATTTTTTGATTCTACACGTAGAAAAATGGTTGGGATAAAATTTTGGGATTTTTCTGAGATACTTGAATTTTGGATGAATAGTAGAATACATTAATTTATCATATAAATACATTTTAATTAAAACCCACTATTCCTGACATCAAAAGTGATGTAAGCACCCATATACCGAAATCACAAGTCAAATTTACTCTTCTTAGTCATCCAAGACTCACTATTCCTTGTCTTGGGTGAAATTAATAAACTAATCAATTTTATATTAAGGATACCCCTCTCCCCTCCACTATAAAAGCCACCCTTCACTCCCTCTTTTCCTCACACCTCTCAAGCTCCAAGACTTCTCTAAATTCTGCCCAAACACCTTGCCTAGCTCATCCCCCACGTCCAAAAGCTTCTGGTCTCATCAAAATACCAATCCTAACTTCCTTAAGTAGGTTCTCAAGAGGAGGATTCTAAAGGTAATTTCTCTCTCTTTTCTCCTTTAATTTCCTTTCAAGTTCAAGTTCCTTTCTTGATCTCTCTCTATCTATCTTCATCCATATTGATCTATAAATCCAGTATTATATATATACTGTAATATTATGATTCTAATTATATCACCCCACACACTTTCCCCCTTCCTTTTATTTTATTAAAGAGAACGCTGTTCATGTGGTGATAATTTATCACCTTCAAAAACAACATGCTCTCTTCTTCCATTTATACCTTAAATCTGGTCATGAAACCATTTTTATGGTTGAACCAGAATGTTTTAAATGTATTATGTTCTATTTTATATTCTGGAAATAACCTATGGCCTTATTACTAAGATAAATGTTAAAACAAGATCATTGTGATCCAAAAACCGCTTAAATTAACCCAAATAACCATCATTAAATTTTTATCTAATGATTTGTCCACATGGATCTAATATAACTCATTATAAAATAATTCAAGCTTCTGTAATATCATTAATTACATGTAATATCAGTTCTGGATGTTTACCCATGATCTACCCAAACATCAATTTAAGAATACAAGTGGACCGTTCAAGAAAACCATAAAAACGAACATCACCGAACAATGTTTTTAAACTCTATAAGTCATTAAAAGGAATATAATATGAAATAATGAAACCAGAATGAACCCTATTAATGTATAAAAGGTTTTGTAATTTCTAATTAATGAATATAATGTTATTATACAGGACATTAAAGAGAAGGCGGCATTCGAGTAAAAGGTAAGGGGAAATCTCGAACCCAATTTTCTTCCTTCGGGTTCTCCCTCTTTCACTCCATTTTTGATATGGTTACTCCTCAAAGATCATTTGTTAATCATTTAATTTAATTTTCTGGGATATACATGTTTTTCACTGGTTTTTATTTCCATAAAAATGTTTTCCAAAAGAACTCTTCTTTCAAGATCTCACATTTTGCCTCTCATTCAAGGTTGATGGTTCTTATATCAAGTATGTTGTTCCCTCTTTCTTTTGGGAACCCAAAGCTTATGAATGTGATATTATGAGATGAAACCCATTCCTTTCCATGGGTTATTTATGTACATATTTGATATGTGTTCTATGTGGCAAGCATGATAACGATAATGTTATGATGTGACGGGTGCGCCCGGAATTATATAGCGCAATATGAAAGTTTAAATGTGACGGGTGTGCCCGGAATTATATAGCGCTCCAATGCATTTGGTAAATTGATGAATCTCATGAGTAAATGTGAAATTATGCGTGAACATGATGCTAGCTTTGTTCACAAGTATGTGTGGTAGTTAACCACTAAGACATGATGTTCCATTTTATGCTTTGCCACATTTCAAGTTTATTGTTTATGCTCCTCTCATGTTCAAGATCTTCTTCCTATGTCATGATTATGCTCACCCCATGCTATATTGTTCTTATCTATCCTCTTACTTGGATTTTAGCTCACCCCTTTTGATGTATATCCTCAGGTGGCTACATGTACTAAGGAGAGGACAAGTGCAACTAAGAAGCTATAGAAGAAGAGATTAAATGAATTTTTATGCTTGATGTTGTACTTGTTATGTGTAGTCCTAGTTTTCCCAAGACACTAAACCTCTGGATCCTCCATGTGTAATACCATTATGTTGTTTATCTTTGAAATGATGTAATATTAATGTAAGAAAAGGTCTGGTCGCTATAGTTGGTATCAAAGGGAAGGTTTAGTTAATTTGGGAATTAGGATTAGTGAACCCTAAAGAAAACCTCTAGCATGAGACTATGTAAAAATATGCACACAAGGATATTTTCCTAGGGATCCCATATGTTATGTTTTTGGTATAATTGTTTAAAAGGATAAGTTATTCATGACTTGTCTACTTATGTTTTGTTCTAACCTTTTCTATTTTAGAAAATGGTGGGAACCAAGAGAAATCATGCCAACAACTCTTGCGAAGGTCAATGCAACGATTGCCCGAACGACATCCCCAGTGATTTTGGAGGTGGAGTTCAAAACTTCATGACGATGCTTACCCAATTATCCCGGGTTATGAATAATAACCATAATAACGGGGAACGTCCTCCTTCACCAAAGAGGGAGCAGCTAGCTATCGAAAGTTTTATGCGGCAATGACCACCGACGTTTTGTGGATCTTCCGATCCACTAGTTGCGGAACAGTGGGTCAACTCCATGGAGAAGATCTTTTCTGTTCTTCACTGTTCCGAGACGGAGAAGGTGACTCTAGCCGTTTATCGTCTAGATGGAGAAGCTGATCAATGGTGGGCTTTTATTAAGAACACCAAGACAAGGGAGGAAATTGAAGAGATGGAATGGGAAGACTTTAAGATAATGTTTCTTAATAAGTACTTCCCAAGAACTCTTCGCACGAAGATGGAGAGAGAATTCCTAGAGCTCAAGCAAAAAGAAGGATAATCTGTCACAACCTATGAAGCAAATTTCACAAGGCTCTCAATGTATGCTTCGGGTTTTGTTATCAACAATGATAGGAAAATTGATAGATTCTTTAGTGGATTAAAACCACATCTTCGAAAAGCTCTTGCAATTCGAGACTTTGGGAGTTATGAAGAAGTTGTTCGGTGTGCTCTCAAAGTGGAGATGGAGTTTGGAGAATGGTCCCATGGCTATGGTGATAGGAAAAGAAAGATGGAGTTTCAAGCTGGTGGATCTAGTGATAAAGATGGGAAGAAAACACAACGACCCACTTGCCAAAAATGTGGGAAGTTGCACAATGGGAACTGCCTCAAAGGGACGGGGAAATGCTTCAAGTGTGGGAAAGAAGGACACCTATCTCACGAGTGTCGAAGAGACATGAAAAGGAAGGATAATGTAGCTGATGAAAGGAGAGAACCACTTGTGGTTCAATGCTTCAACTGTAAGGAGCTAGGGAACTATTCAAACCAGTGCACTAAACCTCGAGCTTTCGAGGGTAATCAGCGCCAACAACCACCAAAGCCAATGGAACAAGGGAAGGCTTATTCCATCACCACTGCAGAGGTGGAACATGATAATGAAGTCGTACAACGTACACTTCCTATTCACTCAAGAATGGAAAAAGTCTTATTTGATTCTGGTTCTACGCATTCCTTTATATCTTGCAAGTTTGCTAGAACTATAGAATCGAAGCCCCGAAACCTTGAAGTAGATATATCTGTAAAAACACCAAGTGGTGCAATCATTACAAAACAAGTGTTTGATTCTTCTCCTGTTGACGTATGTGGGAAGATTCTTCCAGCAAATCTCGTAATACTTCCCTTGGTGGAATTCGATGCTATAATGGGAATGGATTGGCTCTCTTTATATAGAGCACATATCAACTGTCGGGAAAAGGAAATATATTTTCGTATTCCGAACCATCCCTTGCTCCTCTACAAATGCAAGGATGATCATGAATATCCTTTGAGAAATCCTTCAATGGTGGGGGTGATGATTCCCTATGAAGAAGCATACCTCTCCCAAATGATTGAGTCAAAGGAAAGTTCCAACCTTGAGGAAATGCCCATCGTAAGGGAATACGGCGATGTATTTCCCGAAGAGTTACCCGGAATTCCCCCGGATCGTGAGGTCGAGTTCTCAATTGAACTCGTACCCGGAGCTACTCCTATCTCAAAGTGCCCCTATAGGATGGCTCCTATCGAACTGGAGGAGTTAAAGAAGCAGCTACAAGAGCATCTGGACAAAGGGTTCATATGCCCTAGTGCATCACCTTGGGGTGCGCCAGTGCTCTTTGTGAAGAAGAAGGATGGTACCATGCGGCTGTGTATCGATTATCGGGAACTCAACAAGATCACCATAAAGAACAAGTATCCTCTCCCAAGGATTGATGACTTGTTCAACCAGTTAAGAGGAGCTCAATACTTCTCAAAGGTGGATCTTCGTTCTGGATATCATCAAGTAAAGGTGAAGAAGGAAGATATTCAGAAGACTGCCTTCCGTACAAGGTATGGGCACTATGAGTTTTTGGTGATGCCCTTCGGACTTACTAATTCCCCTGCAATCTTCATGGATTTGATGAATAGAGTCTTTAGACATTACCTCGACAAATTTGTGGTAGTGTTTATCGATGATATTCTCATCTACTCCAAGAGCAAGGAGGAACATGAAGAACATCTAAGACTTGTGTTGGCGACATTGAGAAAGGAGAAGTTGTACGCCAAGTTCAGCAAGTGTGACTTTTGGATGAATCAAGTCACATTCTTGGGACATGTGATCACAAGCAAGGGAATTTCTGTGGACCCTTCAAATACAAAGGCGATTGAAGAATGGCCCAGGCCCTCTAGTGTCACAGAAATCCGTAGTTTTCTTGGATTAGCTGGGTACTACCGACGTTTTGTGAGAAACTTCTCACGATTGTCAAGCCCGCTAACTAAGCTAACAAGGAAAGGGGTAAAGTATGTATGGACAGAAGAATGTGGGGGAAGCTTCAAGGAGCTAAAGAGAAGGCTGATCACTACACCTGTACTCACACTACCGAAAAGTGGAGAAAGTTTTGTGATATACAGTGATGCCTCAAAGAAAGGCTTGGGTTGTGTACTCATGCAAAATGATAATGTGATAGCCTACGCCTCACGACAGTTGAAGATCCATGAGCAGAACTACCCAACGCATGATCTAGAGCTAGCAGCCGTGATTTTTGCCTTGAAAATCTGGCGGCACTACCTTTATGGTGAGAAGTGCGACATATACACCGACCACAAGATCCTAAAGTATATATTCACACAAAAGGAGCTCAACATGCGTCAAAGGAGATGGTTAGAGCTAATCAAGGATTACGATTGCTCTATTCACTATCATCCTGGAAAGGAGAACAAGGTAGTTGATGCTCTAAGCAGGAAAGAACCTGCTACTCTATCCATGTTGAGGATTGAGAAAGACCCTATCTTCTTGGATATGCAAAGGATGGATTTGGGAATCGTAAGGGCAGGTGATACATCCTACCTTTCCCAAATGATTGCGCAACCATCCATCCAACAGAAGATTAAGGAAGCACAAAGGGATGATGTGGAGATACAAAAGCGGGTGAATGCAGTAAAGGAAGGGAAGCTGCAAGAGTTCCATATCGACGATGATGGTGTGATTCGATTTGGAACGCGGATTTGTGTGCCTTCATCACCCGGAATAAAGAAGGATCTATTGGATAATGCACATAGGTCAACTTTCTCTATTCATCCTGGAAGTACCAAGATGTATCGTGATCTCTGAGAACACTTCTGGTGGGATAACATGAAGAAGGAGATTGCGGAATATATATCAAGGTGCTTGGTATGTCAGCAAGTTAAAGCTGAGCGGCAAAAGTCCAAAGGTATGATGCAGCCATTGCCTATACCCATGTGGAAATGGGAAAATGTCACTATGGACTTTGTCATGGGTCTCCCGAAAACGTCAAGAGGAAATAATGCGATATGGGTTGTGGTTGACCGACTCACCAAGACTGCCCATTTTATCACTATTTGGGAAGACCTCTCACTTGAACAACTTGCAAGGATATATGTGAAGGAAGTAGTGAGGTTGCACGGTGTTCCACTATCGATTGTCTCTGACCGTGATCCAAGGTTCACTTCTAAATTTTGGAGGAGCCTTCAACATGCTTTGAGTACTGAATTAAACTTCAGCACGGCCTATCACCCCCAAACTGATGGCCAGTCTGAAAGGACTATTCAGACACTTGAAGATATGCTAAGATCATGCTCTCTTGAATTCAAAGGTGGATGGGATCATCACCTTCCATTGGTTGAGTTCTCATACAACAATAGCTTCCACTCGAGTATTCAGATGGCTCCGTATGAAGCTCTTTATGGGAAGCGATGTAGAACTTCAACCTGTTGGGATGAAGTTGGAGAACGAAAACTACTTGGTCCCGATCTTGTTCAAGAGATGACAGATAAGGTTCAAGTCATCCAGAAACATATCAAAGCTGATCAAAGTTGACAAAAGAGCTATGCTGACAATCGTCGAAGGGACTTGGAGTTTGACGTTGGAGATAAAGTCTTCCTTCGAATATCTCCATGGAAGAGAGTCATGCAATTCGGGAAGAAAGGGAAGCTAAGCCCAAGCTACATTGGCCCCTTTGAGATCCTTGATCGTATAGGAGTCGTGGCCTATCGTCTGGCACTTCCACTGAATATGGCTCAAGTTCATGACGTGTTTCACGTATCACTACTGAGGAAGTACATTCCAGACCCCTCACATGTACTAAACTCAGAGGTGGTATAGTTGGAAGATGATCTCTCATATGAGGAGCAGCCGGTAAAAATTCTGGACTGAAGTGATAAGGTTCTACGCAACAAGACAACCCGCCTTGTCAAAGTGTTGTGGAGGAACCAAAAGTTTGAGGAAGCAACTTGGGAACCGGAAGAGGCAATGAAGGAGAAGTACCCTCACCAGTTTGTGTAAAGTGAAATTTCGGGGGCGAAATTTCTTTAGGGGGGAAGAATGTAACAACCCAAAGTTTTTCAATGGAGAATTCCATTCTTATATCTATGTCATAAAAACACAAAATAATGAACTACTAAGTGATAAGTGACCTTTAAACATAATTTTGTCACCCCTATGTTTGGAATTTTAAAAATCCAACATACACGGTTGTGTTCAAGATAGTTTTTGGAGTCTAATGAAACAAAAAAATAATTTTTGGTGAATAGTAACATACCCTTATGAATAGTAACCTACCCTTATGAATAGTGACCTACCCTTATGAATAGTAAATAAGTGTAACATTACCTCTGAATAATAAAATAAAATTTAGACACCTTAGAAAGTGATAATTTGACCATAGTAAACGTTTTTGGTATTTTATAAGTCATAAATAATTAATTATAATTAATTAATTAATTTAAAAGAATATTTATTTTCCTGAAATATATTCATAAATTATTGAATCAATGTCTAATAGTTTTTAGATAATTTTATAAGACCCTAAGTAATTTTTGAATGAATTGCAAAATCAGTTTTAATTTTAAAAACTGTTTTTTTAAGTAAATTATGATTTTAATTAAATATTAAATTAATAATATTTAGAAAAATATTTTTTAAAAATGGAATTAATTTTTGGATTCTACACGTCGAAAAATGGTTGGGATAAAATTTTGGTATTTTTCTGAGATACTTGAATTTTTGATGAATAGTATAATACATTAATTTATCATATAAATACATTTTAATTAAAACCCACTATTCCTGACATCACAAGTGATGTAAGAACCCATATCCCAAAATCAAAAGTCAAATTTACTATTCTTAGTCATCCAAGACTCACTATTCCTTGTCTTGGGTGAAATTAATAAACTAATCAATTTTATATTAAGGAAACCCCTCTCCCCTCCACTATAAAATCCACCCTTCACTCCCTCTTTTCCTCACACCTCTCAAGCTCCAAGACTTCTCTAAATTCTGCCCAAACACCTTCCCTAGCTCATCCCCCACGTCCAAAAGCTTCTGGTCTCATCAAAATACCAATCCTAACTTCCTTAAGGAGGTTCTCAAGAGGAGGATTCTAAAGGTAATTTCTCTCTCTTTTCTCCTTTAATTTCCTTTCAAGTTCAAGTTCCATTCTTGATCTCTCTCTATCTATATTAATCCAGATTGTTCTATAAATCCAGTATTATATATATAATGTAATATTATGATTCTAATTATATCACCCCACACCCTTTCCCCCTTCCTTTTATTTTATTAAAGAGAACGTTGTTCATGTGGTGATAATTTATCACCTTCAAAAACAACATGCTCTCTTTTTCCATTTATACCTTAAATCTGGTCATGAAACCATTTTTATGGTTGAACCAGAATGTTTTATATGTATTATGTTCTATTTTATGTTCTGGAAATAAACTATGGCCTTATTACTAAGATAAATGTTAAAACAAGATCATTGTGATCCAAAAACCGCTCAAATTAACCCAAATAACCATCATTAAATTTTTATCTAATGATTTGTCCACATGGATCTAATATAACTCATTATAAAATCATTCAAGCTTCTGTAATATCATTAATTACATGTAATATCAGTTATGGATGTTTACCCATGATCTACCCAAACATCAATTTAAGAATACAAGTGGACCGTTCAAGAAAACCATAAAAATGAACATCACCGAACAATGTTTTTAAACTCTATAAGTCATTCAAAGGAACATAATATGAAATAATGAAACCAGAATGAACCCTATTAATGTATAAAAGGTTATGTAATTTCTAATTAATGAATATAATGTCATTATATAGGACATTAAAGAGAAGGAGGCATTCGAGTACAAGGTAAGGGGAAATCTCGAACCCAATTTTCTTCCTTCGGGTTCTCCCTCTTTCACTCCATTTTTGATATGGTTACTCCTCAAAGATCATTTGTTCATCATTTACTTTACTTTTCTGGGATATACATGTTTTTCACTGGTTTTTATGTCCATCAAAATGTTTTCCAAAAGAACTCTCCTTTCAAGATCTCACATTTTGCCTCTCATTCAAGGTTGATGGTTCTTATATCAAGTATGTTGTTCCCTCTTTCTTTTGGGAACCCAAAGCTTATGAATGTGATATTATGAGATGAAACCCATTCCTTTCCATGGGTTATTTATGTACATATTTGATATGTGTTCTATGTGGAAATTATGATAATGATAATGTTATGATGTGACGGGTGCGCCCGGAATTATATAGCGCAATATGAAAGTTTAAATGTGACGGGTGCGCCCGGAATTATATAGCGCTCCAATGCATTGGGTAAAGTGATGAATCTCATGAGTAAATTTGAAATTATTCGTGAACATGATGCTAGATTTGTTCACAAGTATGTGTGGTATTTAACCACTAAGACATGATGTTTCATTTTATGCTTTGCCACATTTCAAGTTTATTGTTTATGCTCCTCTCATGTTCAAGATCTTCTTCCTATGTCATGATTATGCTCAACCCATGCTATATTGTTATTATCTATCCTCTTACTGGGCTTTTAGCTCACCCCTTTTGATGTATATCCTCATGTGGATACATGTACTAAGGAGAGGACAAGTGCAACTAAGAAGCTATAGAAGAAGAGATTAAATGAATTTTTATGCTTGATGTTGTACTTGTTATGTGTAGTCCTAGTTTTCCCAAGACACTAAACCTCTGGATCCTCCATGTGTAATACCATTATGTTGTTTATCTTTGAAATGATGTAATATTAATGTAAGAAAAGGTCTGGTCGCTATACCCCTCAAGGTTGATTCTACTCTAGAGAGTAAACTACACAATGTACCGATGGACTCACTCAAGTTATTATCTATATAATAAAATATATCAGTGATAGAGATAGTTGATGAAAGACTATGTCCATTCAGAGACTTCCTTAACTTCTTGGGATTTGGAAGACCTTATGTTGAAGCACTATTAGTGAGGTGTTTAATTGGCTGTGCATCATCATTATCGGCACTAATAGGAGTGATGAGTCATTAGCACACCACAAGTATAAATAGATCATCCCCACAAGGTACATGTGAGAGATATAGCTAGACCATTCAAAGTTTCAGCTTGATGATTTTGTGGTTGTGGAACATGAGTGACATCCAGATAAGATTGGAACTTGGCCATTATCTTATGGGTGTGCACTAGCAAGGTCTCTAGATCTGGAATTTGGACAGCATATCTGCAATTATGTTTCTTGAAAAATAACATAATGTCCCCTTTCACATGAAGGTGGGGGACATAAATCTCAAGAGCCAGTTTGAGACCATTGAAAAGAGCTTCATAATCTTCCACCTTATTATTATAGCCCTCTGATAGTTGAAACGAATAGGGAATTAGAGATTACATCATGGTGATGAAGAAAACTCCCAAAACAGCACTATTGAGTATAAGATCGCTGATAATTCTTCCGATAAAACTCTAGGAGGATCTATAAATGTGCATTTTCTGAAGAAATGTGACTAGGTACACAGAAAGGGTGGTTTCATCTATAAAATAAAAATACAGAGAAGACTTATCAGGGGTTGGGTGTATGAACAAGAAATCAGCTGGCACCTAACCCTTGATGTAATTATAGAACATTAACATAATGTAGAACTACTGAAACAATACTTCCCAATGCACTAACTAGACTATCAAAATTGTGGAACTCTGAATGTACTTTAGTGGATACATACGGGGTACTAACTAATCCCAAATCATATTCACTATGGAAACTAGGGTGAGGTAGATCTTATTGATAGGATAACATATATATTTTGTGTTGAGGAGAATGTAACTGAGATATTAAAAAAAATATTTTTCCCTTAATTCTCTTTCTGGGTGATCAGGGCATCGTTAAATCATTACATGGAAGCCACATAATGTATTAATGGATTCTAGGATATATGTGGCATCAACACCGGAGGTTGTAGGAACTACTTCTTGATTACCTTAAAAAGGTTCAGGCACTCTTTATCCCACATATAGACGACAACCTTTTTATGATCCAATAAAATGTTTTAACACTTGCGATCTAGATTCATAATGAAGCGGGGTATATAGGCTAAGTGTCTTTAAAGACCTCATATATCTCGAATGATTCTTAGAGGTGGAATAATTATGATTTCTCTGATCTTATTTTTTCTAATTCGATGCTTATATACCTAATAATGATACCAGGGAACATTCAGGGGGTAATAATTAGGGAACACTCCAAGGGGATCATCTTCAGTTGTTGGGAGTTGATGATGAATAAAAAATTTCAATATCATTGAGTTGTTTGTGAGGAAAGTGGGGATTTACCACTAGGTCATCTATGTCTCATTATACTATAGTATCAAGAATTGTATACAATATGTGGTGCATATCACACTGATTAGTAGCTCATACATTTTTCATGATGAATCGAATCAATCGATATCAGAAGGTACCTTGAGGCACCCTGATGGTGGTGGACTCCTCGTCACTGGGGGACATCCAAATTTTATTGTACCTGAAATACCCATCCATGAGGGAAGGATCCAGAAATCCATTTGTAGCATCAATCAATAATTCTGTTACTAGAAGGGTAAATTAATTCTTTATATAGTCGTCGTTAAGATCCCAGAAGTTTATGCACACTCTGAAATACCCATTTTTTCATTATGTAAATGATGTTGACCATCAATATGGGACACATGATAACCTTAACAAATATTAATTTAATTATTTTATCAAAATTTTCCTCCACCATGGCACATTGAGTTGGATTCAGTTTTTTGGTAGGATATTTGAAACAAATATAGCCTTCAGGGAGATGAAGATGGGGGAATAGGACCTAGGGATTCTAGTCCAATAATATCTTCATAACTCTAGGAAAAGAAACCTAGATGTTTCTTTAGGATGTCCACGTATTTTTGTTTCTCTGCTGTGGGCATGGATGCACTAATAAATTTTGATCAGGAATCTATATCGATTACCTGGTTCAACTATAATAACTCATCTATGGTGATGGATATTCCCTCTTCGAATATGGGAGGAGCATCCTCAAATTAATCCTCATCATTTGAGGAGGGGGAATCAATAATGGGAGGTGGCTCACCTGGGCCGACTGAATCTAGGGGAACACCAGAGTTCACTTGTGCAGATATGGAATTATAACTAGGTAACTAAGGTGATATAGAAATCATGGTGATGATAGTTTTCTATCCAGTCCCATCACATCATTGGATAAGGGGTCTATGTCTGAGGATATCAAAGCAATAGTGGAAGGTTGAACCATATCATCCCAACCCAAATCTGTGAATCATGTGAGTTTGGGGGAAAACTATATCCGTAGGGAGGATGTATTATATTTTTAATTGTGTAATGGGTTCTTTTATGACTTGAACCTAAAAATTGGATAAATATAGGGTAATATTCTAGCATATCATGAATCAAGGTACATGGAGCTCATCTCCCACAAAAACAAAAAAAATAGTTCCCCAAATTCATTATTGTGGTGTCAAATCAAAGGATTGGGAGGATGAATACATCGTCCAAATCCTCTAATTGGTCGACTGTGTTGTAGGTGTGATCAATCTCATTAGTCTGAGTCTGCTATTCATTTTACTAGTTACAAGTACTGTCCATATAATGGTCTTCACAAGATTGAAAAGGAGAAGCCTTGTCATGGAGAATGCATATATGACCATGAATAGAGTACTTGAGGAAGTAGTTATATGAATAGGGAAATATTACATAAAGATAGATCCAAGGCCTACCCATAAACTCCATATAGTCTTTATCCTATGTGAAAACCATGAATTCATTATCTTCTATCAGACTTCAAAACATGGTCCTTAAATGCATTCAGCCACCTAAAATCTACTCTGTCCTACAAAAACATTGAATTTTCATGTTGGATGGGATCATATCTACTTCAGTGATCCCAAAAATACATTGTGTCTAGGTCAGGATGAGATTGATCACAAAATATCTATCAATAAGTGAGTATTGGGCATCCATTCCATTGAACTGGCATGTGAAATATAGTGGTAATATGTGACCCAACACAATGGAACTATAGTCTTATACTAGAGATAAGTGATGGCCTAGAATTCAATTTATTTAGACTCTTATACATGAGAAACCACAGTTGGTAAACCCTCTATTTCAAACTGGAGGGGGATTCATGAAGCATCTGCAATAGATTCCCGCATTTCCTCTAATAGACGTAAGGCCTCAAAAATTGAGACCTTAGAAGGTATTATTGAAATGTGCATCAAAAGATCATACATTCATGCTATGTACACATTCCTACCCTTGTGGGGGGGGGCTACATCAGGATGTATAATAGGAATCTCTAGAAGAATCATAGGATTTTATCTAGTAATATTAATATTTTACTAATCAGAAAAACATGCGAGAATTACCACTAGATGAGTGGTGACGGAATGAAATTTTATGAACCGTGATGATCACAATAAAATCATGGTAGCTCAAGATGGTCAATAACCATAATTACTTGTGACTAGAGACCTAGAATACTGTGATGTTGACGCCCGCACAATGCCTATTGTCTGGTCTTATTGGAATGCATATTTTGACTTGAGTCATTGAATCTATAATTCTAGTGACTTATCTTCTCTTTGAATATTCTTAGATGGAATCATATAAAGAAATAAAGAGTGATTTCTTGATAATACTCATCTTTTGGAATCATGTAAGGATTTACCAATTCGATGGTATTCATAAAGGAATTCTTTTTTTACATTCGGAAGTTAATTTCAGTAGTGGGTGATCATTGAGAAGTAAACCCATCTTTGGAAGCATGAAATGGATAAGAGTGAGTGATATTTTAGACATATACGAGGTACTCTACATTCCCTTATGTCTTTGATGAAATCCATATTGAGATGTTGTGGACATCAAAGAGGGCATGGATATAGATGTATTAGATGTAGGGAGTAGAACAACCTACAGGGATTCAGGCTGGTGTAGTTGGGAATAGATGACACCATGGGTGAAAGTAGCTACCCTGAAAGCCATCTAGTTGACATTAATTCATGTCACATGGTTTTGAACTGGTTTCCATTCACTTAAGTCATAAATTTCACTTTTGGACTCGACATAGATGTGAGAAACTTGTGCTGGTTGATCACAAAACCTGTTCACAATGTCATCTATATGATCCTAAAGCCAGTCCTTAAATTGGCAGATATAATGATGGTATTCCCAAGGAATATATGGTAAGAACAGTAATTTAATAGATCTATAAGGGTCTATTCCTCAATATTTCTACACTCAAGGAGCTTCCACACTCCTCCATACAAAACATTGTGATAAAAACCCTAGTATACTTTTCTCTAGAAAGGAATTGGTATGGTTCTTACATTCCAGAACTGGGAACCTAAGAGAAATATTTGGAAGAGAATATGGTGGAATACAAGGATTCATACCTCATTATATTGTCTTGATGATTTTTCATGACAAGGAGGGGTTTTCCAATTCTGAGGGAGATTTGTCAAAACGTGATGAGGATGCTACCCTCGATGGGGTGGTGTCTAGAGAGGTTTTTCTAGAAACAATTGCCATGGTTGTAGAGATCCTACCAACACTGTAGTGATAGTTTCTACGTTTTTGTACATTAATTAATTTTTTGCAAGCAACAAAGGATGTCCATTCCTGGACTGTTTTAAGGATTCTTCTATACATAGATCCATATCATAAAAATCATGAAATCAACTTGGGAAATTATGATTAATGGGGGTGGGTACCAGTTTAGTTTTGAAAATCCACAAAACAATATCAATTGTTTCACTTAATTTATAGGAATGATGAGTTTGTATGTGAGGCCTTTATACCTAGAAGTGAAGCCTTTGACGTGAACATCTGGCCATAGTTTTCAATTGAAGCGGTCAACAATAATATTCTTCCATGTTGTGGAGATGACTAATGATGAAACTATCCATGATGATCATCCTAGCCAGCAATGGACCCAATGTGCCACTACTTATACCAGACAAACACAGACACTTCCAATGTCTGAAGAAAACATCGGATCATGGCCATGTGCTACTGCTCTTAGGTGACAAACATGAGATGACCCTTGGAAACAAAGTGGCCCAAATGTTACAGTAGATCACCCATCCCTTTGTAGGGGGAAAAGGTTATATTTACATAGTGTGGAGGAGATATCATGTCATGTATCCAACCATGATAATGATTTCCATCCAGCATGATAGCCACCTATAGTGTTTGAAGGGCCTCAGGGAAAACTATGAAATCATCCATCAGATCATCATAGAAGGGTTTATTGTGTTGGAAATTATTGAAGACCACTAGTGTGTAAATGGGGTTTTTAACATTGTAGGTTGGCTCAACATCTCATAGAGAGGATGGAGGAATAACCTGAAGAGATACTAGAGGAATGGCCTATGGAGAAGCTTGGGTAACTAGGGTCAGTTCACATGAAAGGTTCTCATGCTCTTCAGGAAAGCTCGATGATACATATCATGGATGTTTTCCATAAACCCTTTCTAATACACATTGATGATGTATAGGGTTTTTGGATTAATTTTAGGTAGCATACCGAGGAGAAAATATGAATGCCCCTGCTGCCCTAGTGTAGTGAGGATGGGATCACACATGGGATAACCATAATTTGGATTTCATTCAACAATACTCTCAACAAAGAGACCATCTATGAGTTTTCTCTATAATATTATCTGTTTTTCTTTGTTACCTTGTCAGGTTCATCTGATATCTTCTATTAAGAAGTAAAAATAATCATAAGGTGTAATATTACTATAGTTTTTTTAACCTTATTGGCATCCCGAGTGAAAATTAGTGACTCAGAGGGATCTATAAGGACAAGTATTTGTCTCTACTGGAGATTGAGGATGTTTGTGTGAATTTCCACCTAATACTGTGTCGCCCATGAAGGGGGATAATCATTATAAATGCATTCCTTAATATCCTTTTCATTTAGTGGATTAAGGTAATACATGTTCACCATGGCTACTCACGAAGGGATATCCTCGATATCACCTAAAAATTCAGGTTGGTGAAGGATTGAAATAAGGTGATGAGTACAATACTACCCACATCCATAGACCTAGATGTGTGGGGAAACCTCCTTATTAACTCTATGGAGCATGGTATATATCATAATTCATCATTTTTGGAGAGTGTGGTGATAATTAGGTGATTCGAGATGTTGATCCATGGGTAGTATGGCTAAATCAACTTTACGGCATTGTATGCCAATTTCATCACAATGCCCCTAAATTTTGGGATAAGACATCTAAAAATTATGGATACAGAAATTCCTTATCCATATAGTTTGGTGGAAACATGACTTCATCTTGGGAAGGGGACTCTAGAATGAATATTTATGGACTAGTGATTGGCCAGAATATCTTCTTAATATGATCTGCTATAATAGTGTACCACAAGATTCATCCTTCAAAATTGGGATTCGGACCATGGTTTCCCAATATTCAATTGGTTCTACTGAGGAATCAGTAATAGTACCGGAATGGACCATTGTGGAGAATGACTAACCGGTGGATAAAACCCTACATGGGATGATAGGCCACTTTATATAGAGACATATCTTGGAGGTGGTATTGACCACATCATTACTCCCTTGTAGGATGAGCAGCTCACCACTACTTCATGGATGGATATGGTGATTGGTGGTGGTGGATTTGGCTGGTTCTCATTGTTTACTAATCAAAAAATAAACTCTTCATGATCTTGTGTTGAGGTATAGAATAATCCAAGTGACCATTGAGATGATTTAATCAAATGACCCTAGAATGGAGCAAAATATTCCTTCTCCTACATATACCTACATAGGGAATCAGGGATCTGATGAATTTCAGTTTCCAATAGGATGGAGCTTAAAATTCGGGTACCTTCCCCATACCCTGATGTAAATAATCTGGGAGAAAGTGATATCATTGAATCATAATTTTCTAAAGCATCAAGAAAATTATTTTAGATTAATAACAATCCTGAAATTATCAGAGTTCTTCCCTTGGTGGAAATAGTTTTTCCTTCTTCCATGTGGTGGCAATTTAGGGAAGGGTAAATCATTAACATGAGGAGGAATTCTCAAAGGATTCATTCTATAGTGGGAAAGAACATCACTATGGGGACCTAGTGTGCAAGTATCATCTGAGAAAATGTAAAACAAGATATGGGGTGGACCTCAACATTAGTGGTTTTTCGTGTAGGTAGGACCTCCCCTCTAGTAGTGGGCAGCGCAAGGGGGAGCCTCCCATAGATGACCATATACATAAAAATGAGGAACCCATCAATTGTTATTGGTAATATGTAGATTACATCCATTATAGTAGTTGGTGGAGAAGTGATTACCTTATCATTGGTGGGTTGAGGAGTTGGAAGGTCCTTCACATATTTGGTTAGATATGTGGGGAGGACCTCATAATTTGGAACCATAAGCACAAGAAGTACCTTCATGCTGAGATTCATCATAAAGGACAAATCCCAAGTAGATACTGGGAATCTTTATTGATGAGATATTAAACCAAACACACCCATATGTTTGTTGACGGATAAATCCCAATCAGTCATTGAGGTGCCCCAACTTGATAATAGTAGGGAACTGGAAGTATGCTTCATATGTGGAACATTCCAATGAAGATGTTGAATATGAAACCCCCTGATGGGAGTCTTCCTGATATTTCACATGAAGTTGGAATTGGGTCACCAAGGCCGAAACTATATGACCAGGGGCATAGGCCACCCGTTCTTTGGCCTTAGGGTCCGGTAATTAGTGGCACTGACATTACCCGGTGGGAGCCCTCGATGGCTACTCCCGAGCAGTGGTCATTATAAGGATGACTCAAATTACTATTACCCCATTTGTATAGGGAAATGGTTCTATGTAATGTTCTATGGAGAGTCTCTCGTAAAAGTTCATCATTAGAGTGGGGAGTAGCATCTCTCTACATGGTTGTTGGGGTTGGCGGTGACATCAAGGCGCTAAAGTCTACAGATCTTTTTGGGCTACATCCCATATAAGAATGACTGCATGTTGCTCTTATTGACTAATTAATGAATCTATAAACCTCCTCTTAATAAACTTATAGGGTGATAATGGGGAAGTGGGATGTGTACCCCTCATAGATTTAGCTATAGATGATGTTACAGAAAAAGTGGATTCATGCGGGATTGTCGCATCAACATTCCTCCAGCCCTAGTGTCTGTTAGTGAGGGGTGGCTAGTTTCTTGTATTTGGAATCCAAGAAATTAAGGAAGTTATGATATCAATATTTATATCATGAAAGAAATTTTCTATTCCCCATAATCATCAAATCATCCATAATTGAATAGAATGTTCCATGCTGAAAATGCCACAGACTAGAATGTCGAGTGATTACCTACCCTAATTAAATGTGAGTTTCATGCTAGAAGCATTATTTTATTTGTGGAACCCATTATCGGATTTCATGATCTAGTGATACAATCATATAGATTTGTCTTCAGTGATACCAATCCCTATATATAGGAAAATTGTTTCATTTTGGGTTCACCATTTTTGGTTTCTGGTACTTTCACTTTTTTCTAGGTCACACTGCCTCATGCGATGTATTGAGCCACTCTTAGGTAGACGCATTGTACCCTGTATTCCCACATTCTAAAGGTTGGAATAAATCCTCATGACATGGTTATTTCTACATCCTAATATAAATAGGATTATGGGATGTTGGTTTTTCCTTCTACGAATCCCTCCTTTGAAGTTGTCGCCTAGTCCGAGTATCCCCCATAAATTAAGGCGTATTTTACAGAACTAATTCACCAAAAAACATAATTGTGGATACCAATTAATTAAACTGATTCTTTATAGACATTATATGGGATATATATAGGGGAGAAACCTTCATTCAGGGAAGTGGTCACGCTTGGCATCAACGGTGTTGTATAGATGCTAGAACATTGGAGCACTCATATTCTTCCTCGTAGGAGGTATTTTCAAGGGTACAGAACCTGATACATCCCATGTTGATTGTAAGAACCTGGATCTTCCATTAAGGTATGTTTTTCTCTTTTCTATTGTTTTTTTAGAAGAAAAAAATATTTTGGAAATTTTTGAATTACGGGCCGTGTACTTATATGTACACGTTGTGTACTCTTTTGTCGCACATTACTGTGTGTTGGACATGTAACTGCCGAGCACATAGCCATGTGTGGTGACATAGATACCACCTAATGCAGGGTCTAGTAAGGCCAAGTACATACAATGTACTTTATTTTTTTCTTTAAATGGACTTGGTTCACATCTACTTGGCAGACGTGTCTTCTTCTTCACCTTCTTAGACCGAGAGCATCCATACTATATCGATCCTTCCCTGAGCCCCCAATAGAGCATCTATTATCTTTATCGAACTCCGTCAGTTGTGTTGGATTCACATCAGTGTGTTCTCTCTTATTCTTGAACCTCATTTCCTGATTTATCTTCTCTCATGATTTATTTTCGGTATAATGTTTTAGACTTTTTTAATATCTACAATGTTCTAGGTTGATTCAAGGGAAAAATCCAGAGTATGTCAATCGTACAATGTCAAGGTAGGTTGTTTGTTTGATTCCATTTTTTTTATTTGAGTATTGTGTGAAAAAGTGCCCAATACCCTTGTTCGAGGTATTGCATGTTTACATTTTTAACCCTGTTATTGTCTTCTATGCTTTAGATTCTTGAGTAGAGGTCAATTGAATATGGATAGGGTAAATTGCTATGTTATAGATGTGTTTCCCATGCATGTATTGTTTAAGACTGTTTGTTCTTGGTTATCCTGTTAGGATGCTTAATTCCCATTATTAGTGCTGATAGGATGGAGTAATATTTTTAATTTTACATGTTGTAATGTTATAGACTGTTTATCCAAGTATTAGTTGAGTTATACTTTGGCATGTGCTCGATTGACTTACACAGGTCCATGAAAACCTGGTATAGTAGACCATAGAGAGAATGGATGTTGAGGGCTTCTCGAGAGTGTATTTTTTTTTGCTGTTAAAATGTGAGACCAAAGGGGTAATGGATGTAAGTTCTTACTAAGAGTGTCATTAGTTCCTCATTGTTGTCCATAATGAGAATTAGACGTTGAGTGATTCCCTAGAGTGCCTATTAGTTACCAATAAGAGAATATATGGGGAATTGACAGTGAGTGCTTCCTCAGAGAGTCTATGCTAAAGCTGAACCAGAGGGTTTTGACAGTGTGTACTTCCCAAAAGGTTGCTTGTGTTTGTTTTGGTTGAACTAGAGTGGTTAGGCTATGCGTACTTCCCAGAGGGTTACCTACTTCTGATTGGCCACTTACGTGATATATTGGAATGAATGAATTTGAAATTGTAGGACTGTTACTATGTGTACTTCTTGTTTACTGCTTTATTTTGTTTATTGCCTACCATATATATTCACTGAATGTTACGAACAGATCTTTGGGTTGTTGCCTATTGAGATTAGTCTGACACCCTATTTTGGTCAGGTTTTTGGGCTCAAACAAATTATATTACTACTGGAATAGATAACGGAATACACCCTTTTACATCATGTACTTGATTGTTGTGGATCAGTGGAGCGTGAGACCATGATGAGGATTGCGATGTTGTGGAGCATTTTATCTTTTTTCAGTTTTTCTTTGCATTAGTATTGTATTCCCACATTTTGACTTGTTTGACTGCTTTCCTAGACATATGTATCATGCATCATATATGTGTGTGTGTGTGTGTGTGCTCTAGTGGTTTATTACTTCAACTGTTTACTTATTGTTTGATTTACTGTTTCCACTTTTGATATCTATTTTTCTTCTATTCTGTTACTCTACCAATGAGGGAATAGTTTCCCCACTATCACACCCAAGGACCCCACTACTAGTCAACAGCCTCTGGTGTTTGGGGAAATGCGCTTCAGTCCATGTGACCAACTGGGTACGTGGAACCTCTGGGCGGCTCTCGGAATCGGGATGTTACAAAGTGGTAATAGAGGAATTATTTAATTTTTGACTTACTGTTTTCAGCCTATATCTAGGGATAGGAAGGAATATCTACTTGGTAATAAGTTGTTATCAGGATTAGATAACCCATGTATGTGGAAAAACCAATTTATCTCGTTTACAGTGATTTTCTGGTTTTTCAATTTAACAGCTGATTTCATTTCACTGTTGCGTAATTCACATGTTTTATGACATTATCATTGATATTAGTAAGGTTTTACTTCTTTTATAACCCTATGAGATGAGTGTATTCCATCTCATGCATCATATAGGCACCAGTTAGAAATCACATGTTATCTATTCTTACGATTCCATTTTGGGTGCATTAGAAATTGCATGTTGTTGTGATAGATGTTGTGCTAGATAATCATTCTAATTTTATGCATTCATTGATAAAATGTAAGTTTTTTTATAGGTTATTAACTTGTGTAATGTTTTGTTTGAATGGATGTCAAAATTTGGTTCTTGAGGTGTTATGGGCCCTTGTGAATCTAAAATGTGGTGGATCTCTGTAATATTATGATTATATGTGACATGTATAAGAATCGATGATTTTATTATTGGGGATTACAGGCCCTCACAAATCATAATTTGGCACTTTAATATTATTTTTAGTGTTTTTCTAGGATTTGAAGTTGCTTCTAAGGCTTACTGTCCAGAAAACTCCAGAATACACTGCGTGTAATGCTGAATATATTCCATGTGTCCTTCTATTTGGTAAGGAACTATTTTTCTTATTTGCATGTTGTGTATTTTATGTACACGCCATGTATTCTCTAACTGTGTCATTGGCTGTGTTGTCAGAGGCATGATGTTGCGAAATCTTTCATGGGACACACCTCGTACTAGATGTACACGTTGTGTTTAATAGACCATGTGTCCACCCATGTTACAAATGACATGGATAGATGAAAACTTAAGTTGTACATGTCGGGTCATTATTGAACACGCCATGTAGTGTATCATTTATATTCGGCCGTGTAACTAACAACATGGTTCAGTGACGTTTTTTAGTTCACGTCATGTCTGGAACTAACACTTCGTGACGTCTTGTACATAGGAAACTGTATGGCCTAACTATGTAAAAGAACTCGGTCAGGTAAAGAGGGTTCAATTAAACTCTATGTGTTAGGACAACACACCATGTGTTTGGGGTGTTACAAGAATTGGGTAGGAAAAAGTACACACCCATGTGAAGGCTTAAGGGAACATGTCGTGTAGGTATTTTACACACCGTGTATCTATGTTTTGAAAAACATGAATGCTATATTTCTCATGTTCCCTTCTTACACTTCTATGTTTCAATCCCTGTTAATCTTTATGTGAGGTGTGCACTTGACCTTGAAGAGTCATGCCACCGAGACATCCTTCAGTTTTCCACCAGTTACATGGCAGTGATCAGACACCAGATATGGCTGATAAGGGACTACAAGAAGATCCATTTGTTGTGCCAGTCATGGAACCAGCTGTCATTCCGGACACAGGTTCTAACACACAGTTCTGATAGGTATTTATGAGTTTTATGAAGACCTTATGAGGAGTACCACATCCTTCCCCTTCTATGGCAAAATTTCCTTGGGTTTTCTATTAGTAGCATCATCCCACCATCACATGGGAAATAGGACCACAGGATACAGATTTATGGTTAAAATACATGATATATATCTTTGAGCATCTGGCGGCGCCTCCAGATAGGTGGTTAAATCATTCTACATATATTATTTGAGAGTCCTCCAAGATATGGTGAGATGTGATACCGTAGGTGGGACGCCAACAGGTTATGGAGTGGGATAAGTTATAATGTGCCTTTTATTACTACTTCTACCCAGATACCTTGAGGGATGATCTAGCCCGAGAGTTCTGGATTCTAGAATAGAGTACTCTTTCAGTTATGGAGTATTCTTCTCTCTTCATATAGTTACATCGCTTCACACATTTTTCAAGAGGTGATGATTTATTTCTTGCAATGATTTTTGAGTATGGTCTATGGCATGACATCCAATATCTAGTGAACATATTCAGGTTGATTTCCATCACACCTATAGTCAACAAGGTGTCAATCATGGAGCAAAATTTGAGGGATTCTAGAGTGGTGAGCTAGGGTGGTTTGACATATTATTTTGGTATCTCTCCGACTGACCGCAGGATGCACCGTAACAAATCTACATGCGAGGATCTGAGGATGCGAGACACTTCTTCTTGTAGTGAAGTGGTGTGATACCAGTGTGTAATGAGAGGGGATACAAGGAACATTTCTTGAAAGACCCAGTGGAGTGTTAATCATGCGGAAAGATGGGCCATCTTTAGTGCTTCTGACAGATCTTCTCACCAACAGCTGGTGACAGAGGTTCTTCTATGCCACCTCATTCGGGAGTAGCGCAACCATTTTCCCACCAGTCTAGGAACTGGAGTTAATCTGGCTATTTAGTCCGAGGTAGAGGTCGTGGTCATGGTATTTAGTCACCAAGTATTCAGAGACAATAGGTTGGATCAGTCCAGAGTGGTCAGGTAGGGTCACAGGGCCACAGTGTAGGTCAGGCTTTTGTAGTGGAGTATACCCAGTAGGAGCAGGGTCCCAAACCCTCTATAGTTTGAGGTACAATCTTAATTTCCTCAGTTTTAGCTTCTTCTCTTTTCGATATGGGGGATTCCCATATATTAATATATATTTCTATTGTGGAGAGCCTTGGGCTCTATATATTTTCTTTTGTTGATTTCTTCATGCTAGACACACCCTTAGGGACAATAACAACTAGTGTAAGATAGTTCATGGAGTTCCCTCTAGAGGTTAGTGGTTGTCACTTCATATTCGACATTTATGTCCTAGAGATTGAAAGAAATGATTTAATTTTTGGAAAGGACTAGTTATTTCCCATCTAGGCTTTTCTCGATTGATATCGTCGTAGGGTGAGTTTGACATCACTAGAGGGCAGATAATTTCTCCATAAGTGAGAATGGGATTTCCAGGCGATCAGAGTGGGACCCGACCATCATGGGTTAGGAGGAGTTACATCCCAGATTGCTAGTCTATATCGGGATAAACATGGGACTTCACAGATGGACTTTCCTCCAGTGGTGGACAGTTTCTGGGATGTCTTTTTAGGGGAATTTTTAGGTTTTCTACCAGAGCATCAGGTATAATTTTCTATTGATCTCGTTGTAGGAGTAGCACCAGTGTCCATTCCACTTTATAGGATGGCTACACCAGAGATACCAGATCTCAAGAAGTTGTTAGTGGAGTTTCAGACTAAGGGGTTCCTCAGAACCTGTACTTCTCTTGTGAGTTCGCCTATCCAATTTGAGAAGAAGGCGGATGGTACCCTCATAATTTTTCATGGATATCAGATGTTGAACCATTTGACGGACAAGAACTGATATCCTTTTTTGAGGATTGATGATCTCTTTGATCATCTTCACAGATCCTGTATTTTCTAAAATATTGACATGAGATCTCGTTATAATTAGTTTCATATTAGACCATTTGATATCTCTCTTACAGCCTTTCAGAGAAGGTATGGTCTATACAAGTATGTTTTCATTCCGTTCGGTCTCAAGAACGTGCCTGCAGTTTTCATGGAACTGATGAACCGAGTGTTCTATCCATTCTAGGATTCATTCTTGGTAGTCTTCATCAATGATATCATTTTTTAGTATCATACTTTTCACGACTATGCCACACATCTTGAGATCATTTTTGAGTACACTGAGAGAGCATTAGTTATATTCTAATTTCTCAAAATGAAGCTTTTGGTTGGACCAAATTCACTTCATGGGTCATGTTATCTCAGAGACCGGAGTATTAGTAAATCCTGAGAAAGTGAGAGCAGTAGTTTCCTAGGAGCATCGAAAGAATGACTTTGAGTTACATAGTCTTTTAGGGATGGTTGGTTAATACAGACGTTTCATATAATACTTTTCATGCTAAGCAGTGCCAATGATGAACCTGACTAAGAAATGTGTTCAGTACTTGTGGTCAGATTTGTTCAAGTCATCATTTTTGGAGATGAAAGGAAGTTTGACTTCAACACAGATATTTGTCTTACTAAAGACAAGAAGAGATATATTGTGTATGGTGATGCATCAGGTATCGGTCTAGGAGTAGTTATTTTGCAGGGATAAGGTGTTTTTGTGTATGGGTCTCAGTAGTTGAGGCAACATGAGAGGAACTACATGACACAAGATCTCGAGATGGCTGTAGTTTCTTGTGCTTTACACTGTAGAAGACATTATATTTTGGGAGAGAATTTTAAGGTTTTCACTGAACACAAAAGTATCAAGTATATCTTAACTCAGTGTGACCAGAATTTGAGATTGCGAAGGTGGGTTGAGTACCTTCAAGTTTTTTACTTTGAGCTTGCCTACACTTAGGAAAGGCTATGCAATGGTTGATCATGTGAGAAGGAGGACTTAGATATATTCAATTCTAGAGGCAATAGTGAGTGGAAGCTTATGGTTCTATTTTATAAGATGCATTTGGAGGTGCATGATAGATAGGGGAAGGTGTTTATTTCTTCAATAGCTGTTACATCTACTCTACATGATCTAGTGGGAACGAGGAAGCTATCAGATTCTGAAGGCCCATACCTATGCGAAAGTCTGTTGGGAGAGAACCCCATTCCTAGATGGGACATAGGCGAAGATGATATGTTACATTTTCTAGGCCGCGTGTGGGTGTCAGAAAACATACGCAAGGAGTTTATGTGGTATTTTCATTCCTTAGTTTGGGAAGTTTGTCTTGGTGTAACCAAGTTGTATCGTGATCTACACCATCACTATTGGTGGTCAGGTATGAAGAGAGATGTTTCTGGTATTTTCTTGAGACGTTCCACCATCCAACAGGTGTAGGTAGAGCATTAGTGACCAGCAGGGCTTTTTCAATAGTTACCCATTTCCAAGTGGAAATTTAATGATGTCACGATGGACTTCGTGATAGGTTTTCTAATGTCACCTCAAGGGAAAGATGCAGTTTTGGTTTTCATTGATAGACTCACGAAAGTTTCTCACTTTTTTTATTAAGGAGACCTTAAGTTTTGATGTGTTGGGATGGTTTAACATCTGAGAGATTGAACATCTACATGGGGTTCCACACTCCATTGTCTTAGACTGTGATGCATGTTTTACTTCTTGGTTTTGTCGAGGACTTTAGATGGCTTTGGGTACATAGGTATTTCTAAGTACAACTTACCATCCCCAAACAGAAGGGCATTCTGAGCATATGATTTAGCTTCTTGAGGGAATACTTCGAGCATGCATCCTGGATATTTGAGGTTCTTAAAAGAAGCACATACCTTTTGTAGAGTTTTTTACAACAACAGTTTTCAAAAAACTATTCAGATGGAACCTTATGAGGCTGAGTATGGTAGTCTAGGCCAATCACCCATATGATGGGTGGAGGCAGGAGAGGCATCTATGTTGGCACCTCAACTTGTCCAGGAGAAAATAGAGGAGATAAAGTTGATTCGGAAAAGGATGGCTACTACAGAGTCACGAAATATGTCTTACATTAATCAATAGAGATGACATCTAGAGTTTGAGGTCAGAGATCTGGCTTCCCTGTGTGTCACACCGAGGTTGGGACACAGGAGGTTTAGGATACAGTGTAAGCTTTCACCGAGATACGTCGATCTATTTGAGGTGTTATAGGGAGTTGAGATGGTTTCTTATCTGTTAAAGTTACCTCATAGGTATCGGGTTATGCATGAACTCTTCCACGTTTCTCAATATTGACACTACTTCCCAGACCCATCTCATGTTTTTCTACCCGAGGAGGTTGAGCTAGAGGTGAATGCCTCATTTGAGGAGCATCCTATCTAGATTGTTGATCAAATTGTGAAGGTTCTCTATGGTCGGTCTATTCCTCTGGAACAAGTGTTATGGCAGCACGGGCGAGTACATGATGAGACATTGGAGAGGGAGGCTGATGTATTATCACAGTGGTCGGAGATTATTGAGTATTCGTTTTCTACGTCGCCTTGATAAGGATATTCGGGGACAAATTTCTTCAAGGGGAAGGTTTTTATGAACCCAAATCATTCTTTTAGGTATGTTTTTCTCTTTTACGGTGTTCTTTGAGAAGAAGAGGAGTTTTTATAAAAAATTATGTACAAACTGTGTACTTATATGTACATGTCGTGTACTCTTTTTCCGCACGTAGCTGTGTGTTTCCCGCATAACGGTCGAGTACATAGCTGTGTGTGGTGACCTGGAGACCACCTAATGCAGGGGCTAGAAAAGGCAAGAACACACTGTGTACTTCAAAAGTACAAACCGTGTACATTATTCTTTTTCATTATATGGATCAGGGTGGCATCTAATTGGAAGAAGTGTCTACTTCTTCATCTTCATCGATCGAGAGTGTTTGTATGATGACAATCCTTCACCGAGCCCCTGATCGATCATCTATTCTCCGAATCAAACTCCATCAGTTGCGTTGGAATTGCATCGGTGAGTTATCTCTTATTCTAACTACTTGAGTAAATCATTGAGAAGTGATGATGTATATGTGTTGGGATGATTCAATGGGTTGTGGCAGCCAGGGTTAAATAAGAATGGGATGTGGAGGGATTTTACCAAATGGATTGAGTGGATTAAGTATTGGGGGTGATCTGCTTGAATGTCATTGAGGATTACTAGGTACACTATTTATAAGTAAGGGATAAAATTCAATGTACTTTAGATGTCACGTGCAGTTTAACATAATGAGGTAAGGATCAGGGACAACATACATAAAGAGTATGGTTTCAAGATTGCACCTTGTAAAGGCATCCTACATACTCCATATAGAAGGCAAGGGTAAAATCCATGTAATTAAGATGGATTGATTTTTCCTTACAATAAAAAGATGAATGTCATGTGGTTCAGGAATAAACATAAGGGATTTCCATGGTGGAGGTGGATGGGATTGAACTTAATAAAGGCTTCCTGCATACCCCATTTAGAAGGTATGGATCAATTCAACATAGTTTAGAACATGTAGTTTGACATCATTCATGAATAATGAACTATCGTGACATAGACGAAACGAATGGATTATGGGGAATGATGGGATTGAACATCAAAGAGGATTCATACATACCTAGTTTAGAATACAACGATCAAATTCCACCTTGTCTGGTCAGTGAGGTCATAGAATCGGGGCGTATAAATAGAAAGTGACCTGAAAATATACTAGGGATTACCCATGGTTAGAGGCCCATAGAGGATAGTTTTTTTTGATAAAATCAAGGGCCATGTGAGTCACGGTCAATGTGAGAAACAATAGGTAGCATCTGACCAGACAATTGTGTTATAAAAGGTGTGGCCACAAGAGAAAGTGTGTTGGGTCATAATCATATCTATCTAGGGAGATGGATACTTTTACTTACTCCAGGGGTATTATTAAAGTGGATATAATTCTTGAATGAGTAGGATATCATACCTTTTCAGTGGGGCTAGGGTGATATAAATCCTGTAGAAATTATTGGTCATGAAGAATTCTTAAGGAGTGACACCCCATATGAATTTCATGGGGAGATATCAAAGATTGAAATCATGTGTTGAGGATGATGGGGATTGGAAGTTTAACATCCTATAGGTTATATGGGGAGGACTCACTCTTCACCCCTTTTACATACATAACTAGTTTTACAAACTGTTACAAAGGGGAAGCTATCGGAACTGTTTGAAGGGTTGGTGGTGGAGTATTTTTCAATCATGGGGTCCATGTTATCATAACTGTACTAAAAAACGTTATTATCATACCTATACTGAAAATAAATAGGATGGGAAATGAAACAAGGGAAAAACACATGAGTGACTAAGAAAGCACTATGTACAAGCCTAGAGGTCTCCATAAAGGAGGGTCTTACGATGTAGGGGGATCAACAAAAATGTGCTTCACGAATCCTAGGTTCTTTGTGAAGGTTAGGGGCTTCATGAAAGTTATAGATTCTCAAATCATAGTGATTCATCCTAGGAATGGTGTTTATATATAGGTGATGTGTGCTTCGCAATGACCTAAGGCTCTCTAAATCCCTAAGTATACCAAAGTGCCTCATACCCTTATGAATGGAATGTAACATTAATAAATGAATCCCCACATTAAGTGGAGGAAAATTGGAACTAGAGGGAAGCTGGTTCGGGATGCCCAAGTACCATGGATGATTCATCTCCACACTAGCTTAAAGAGAAAAGGGGATTTCATTAAATTGGAGCTCATAAGGTGAACGGTCGGGGTAACCATGCGAAAGCGGGGAGGGGAATAATATATATATGTAGGAAAGTTGGTTAACAAGGATTAGATGCATGCTGTGAAGATCACCGGGCTCTACGAAAGGGAGTGGATCTTTTGGACTCATAGAGTGGCTCAAAAGGGGGCCTACGGTGATTTTCAAGGGAATCAGAATAAAAAATGTGATTATGAATACATATAGAATTCATTAAGATAAGGAGTTTCATGCAAGATCATCGCGATGCACACTCTTTGGGAGCCCTTTTGGCACATTGTGCCTAGATGTTTTCGCAAATGGTATTGAATATTTCCAACTGTGCAGATAGAGAGATTTTTTTGCTGGCACAAATAGAATGTTTTAAAAAAATTAAAATATGTTACTTTTTACTCCATAAAAATTTCATAAAAATTAATCATATACAAAAAATAGAGTAAAATTTTATATTTATGATCACCAAATGGGATTTAGAAAATATTTTTTTCATTTAAACTATTATCATTTTTTTCTACCCTTTTTGCCAGTTTTATCTCTAACCATTATAACTGTTTTTTTATTAGGTCATTATTCATAATGAAAAAAATGAACATGACATCATTAATAAATTTGGAAATAAAGATTAATAATTATGGATATAATAAATTAAATAAAATAAATATATCTAGATAAAACTAAATTAAAAATCACATAAAAAGCAATAAAAATTGGTTTTCCTTTAAAATGACTTTTTATGGTAAAAAATGGTCTTCTACCAAAATAAAATATAATATTGACTGTAGCGATATCGACTAGATTAGGATTAGTAAATAAGAACTAGTTCAATTTTAAAAAATAAAAAATAAAATTCCCCTTTTTTAATACATGAGTAAAATACATTTTTTCTAAAAAAATTACCATTTTTTATTACTTACAGAGAAATTAACTTTTTTAGAAAATTCTCAATAAAAAAATAATTTTTTCATGGTGATATTAAAAATAAGGATCATTTTGGAAAATTAAATTGATAAATTTTTAAAATTATACATTAAAATAAAACAATATAATATATGGAAATGAATTAAGTATGAATTGTATTATTTTCATTTTATTGAAAAATTACTTAATATTTTTATATGAAATATAAATATATAAAACATAACTTGTGATTATTTATAAATAATGAAATTTATATATTACCAATGTTACATGTGATGTACATTATTCCACTCTTTCAAAAATTATTTCCTCAAAATCATTCTGCATTACTTAAATAATTGATGATATTTCCATCTTCATATTCTCTGATTCAACTGATGCTTATTTAATCCAATTATAATTCCAATGAACACCAAATGGTGAATAAAAATATTTTATAATACCTACTATATTTTTTCATTAATTTGAATTAGTATTTCATCATATGAATGATTCTCTAACAACTATACTACTTCATGGATAAAAACATTAGCAACATATAGTACATATTTTCATAATAATGAATAATTTAACATCTAACATCTAAAATAATATTATAGGAAAGGCCACTCATTAATAAAATAATGCAAAAATATATGAAATTTATTATTTTCAAATTAATTTAGTATATAACATTCCCCTTTTACAATTTTACAATACAATTTTCAGCGGAGATACCTAATGAAAAATTTCATTGATTCGTTAAAAAAAGGATCATTCCTTTGGAAGTCTACATAACTTTTGTTCCTTCGCTAATTCATCACTATATGTTTCTGAATAATCATCACCTTCTGAACCATTTCATTACCCAATTATAATATTAGAAGCTTTAATTCCATAAATTCATCCTAAAATGATTGTTTCTGACACTAATTTGTTTATAATGTGTTATATAGTTCCATTAATTTACTAGACATAAATTATTTAGTATATGAAAATTAACATAATGAAATATGATTATCCCAACAACCATGGTAATATATAAAACAATCTTGAGTCAATCCTTATAGTGATTTGATCATTCCCTTTAACCATCTATCATATTGAGTATAAAAAAATAATGATATTTAATTCACTACATAATGAATTTTGATTTACATTCCAAAAAATTATATTATACCAAGTATAATGGTCATATACAATCTAATTTGGAAACCCAGGTTATCGGATGGACTCTTGAAAATAATTTCTAAATATTAAATTCATATAATTATTATCTCAAATTCTAATAAAATATATATTTTTTTCAATCTATTAAAAATTTCCAAAATTGTAAAATTAGGTAAATATATTGTTTCTAAACATCCCAAAATTACATGTATATATTCTCTCATTTATATTATAGAACTAGTAAAGGCTTATGAAAAGTGTTATATAGTATTCATCTGACTATAATCTATGGAAAATCCAATCATTTCAGAGTAAAATCTGTGATTGTTTTGTTACTTTTTCCTCAAAAATAATTATATTGATGTTATCTATACATCACATTGTCTCATGGATGAATTGAAAATGAATTAATATGAGCTTAAAAAATAATTTTTATTCAATATGGAATCCCATGGCATGTATAATCTTTTAATGACAATGAAAACACCAGTATATTCATTGTTAAATTCAAAAAATTACATATCTTGACAAATGATTCCTTCCCATATTAATCGTTATTTTCTTATGATATTTATTAATTCATTTTTACAATGAAAACTACAACATAATATGAAAATAACATAGAATTTTATACTTAAATAAAATATAGACTAATATTCATCAAATCAGTTAACATTGGATCATGTTCAAAAGGCATCATAGTTAATTTCTCTCTAACTTTTTAAGATAAATCATATTATATATTTTTTATAATTTTCCTGGATGTAAATGAATCATGTAGTATTAATCCTTTATTGGTTCCAATCATCTTGTTTTCATCATGATCAGCACTTTATGATGGAATATTTACCTCCAACATTTATAGTTATTATAAATTTCACACATTACTCATTATAAATTATTTAGTGATATTTAGAAATAAAAAACCAAGATAGTTATTTTGAGACAACGTGTAAGATAAATAACCCAATGGGGTGTCAATTAATATGAAATATAATAAATTACCCAATTATTTTTCATATGAATACAACCAGGAACCTTCAAAAGATATTTACTGTACCTAAAAAATTCACCATTCCTAGAGGGAAAGCACAAAACTAGCAAATTCACCAATAATATTTCTTCTCATAGAATCATTCATCACACTCTTTTATCTTGGTAAATATAACTCATTCTTAGACTAATCATATTTATTATGATCAATAATAGAGCTAAGATTTCAATAACCCATTAGTTGTAACATGACAATACAATAAATCTAAGATTAACATTTAAATATTTAGGTAATGTCCATTAATTAACCATTTTAGTATTATGCAGAATAATATTTATTCTATATTTATATATGATATTTCTATGGAAGAATTTCTATCATTAAAAAAATTCACATTCTCTAAATTTTATAAATAATATATTTTAAGTTATGAATTACATAAAAATCCTTAGTTGTTTCTCATGGTCATACAAGTTTTATCAACATAACAAAATATTATAAATGAATAAGAAAAAAAAGTCAATCAAAAACGCACAATCTTAAGCAATAGTATCCTCTCTTTCTCAAATATTCTTAACTATTGACCACTAAAATATTAATTCACCTTCAAAACTAGTAGAGAATGAGTAGCCTATTGATATTTTGAATAACCCATCACCTAAATTATCTTATAAAAATATATATAATTTATCCAATACAATATGGTCAAATGATATACTTGATACAAGATGGTTTTGTTTCATAAAATTACTTATAATGTATATATTCATCTATTGTGAATGTGTTTGTTCTCTCATATGGATACCACTATCATTTAAACCATGTATCTACTGGTACATCACAGAAAAAACCGACTTTTCATAATTATAACCATTCCAAATAGCTGATTGGGAAGGTTAGTTTCCTCTTAGTGTCTTCCAAATTTATCATTGTTATTTCTTTTATATATAAAAATTCCAAATAGACATTGATTAGATAAAATGACATGATAGTATTTAAATTATTTTCATTTCAACATAACCATAAATTATAATCTATCATGGTCATATCATCATACACTCTAAATTTATCTAGACCTTTCATTTAATATAAATGATTGAATTGTGACCTTAAAACATTACACAATATTGATTTTAAATTAAGGAATTGATTTAAATACATTTTAACGGACATCAATAAGTTTATATTTTTTGATAATTTGTTCATAACAGAGAAATTATAATTACATAAATCAATAATATGAATCATTAAATTAGTACCATTTTTTGATAATAAAGTACATATAAAATTAAAAACATACCATTTGTAGGAAAATATTTAGAATTTATAACCAAAAATTCATCATTGTTTCTAAAAATCCTTGAACCTCATGAATTTTTTTTTAAATGATGAATTATAATCAATTATTAATTAATATATATATATATAAAGTAATAAGGAAACATATTATCCCACTTCAAAACCATTATATCAAATAAGATAGTTTTCCTTAAAAATAAAAATATTTTTTGTGAAAATATATTTTAATTAGAAATTAAATCTTCTAAATTCCCATATGGTTTCATTAAGAAATTTATTTGAATGAAAAATTGAAATAAATCATAATAATGTGGATTTTTCATAAAAAACAAAATCTATGAATTTTATTTAAAAAAATCATAAAATTTACACTTAAAATGTAAAACCATTCCATTATACAAACAATCAATATATTAATAATTTAAATAAAAATATTTTAATGAAAATTAAATTTTAATAATTGAAAATTATTTTAGCTTATTTAGGATATTATATCTACTGAATCATTACATGAACCGATATACGAACCATTACAAATGTAATAACCTAGATAATTAATGCCAATATAATTATATGATGAACAAAATCACAACGCAATGAATTGGAGTCAAATATCAGCCTCACATATCCTTATAAGAAATGTACATGGAAAATAACATACATTAAACACATAAAATAAATCATTTCAATCAAGAAATCATAAAAATATATTGTTTGACCCAAAAGTAAAATATTATGAAATATTGATATATCGTTGTAATTTAAATCCAGATTCCCTAAACTAGAACACAGAGAAAATATAGGTTGGGATTTTGTTTAAATAAAATAAATAATTCATTTAATTTAATCTAAATATCAAATATCATTTGTGTTAGTGTTAATTTTTTTATGTTGTGCATTTTAAAAAAATATTTGTGTATATTATAATTAATAATTAAAAATTTCATTTAAAATATCAAAAATCATTCTTTTCAATTAGTATTGTAATAAATTAATTGGATATTTAAGAATAATAGTTTAATTTATTAATTTATTTATTTTAAAATATGTCATACCATATGGGCGTGTGGTAAAATATTAGAATGATATCATTTCAAAAATTAAAATTACATTTTAATATATAATTTCAATTATGATTTGATAACATTTGAACCATGGAAATATTAAAAGAAAAAAGTGTATATATTTGAAAAACACTAATTTTTAATGTGTAATGATATAGTAAATTACTATGTAATTTTATATAGAAACCAATAGAGAACATGTGGTAAAGATAGATTCTATCTCAAAGAAAGTGATATGATACAACAAATCTCTCACCTCTAGTCAAACTTGTAATGTATGTTATTTATAATCCTTAATAATTAAAGTATTTAAATAAATTACATTATTAATAAAATTTATAAATATAAATATTCTATTCATTTCACTTATATTCTTGTCATACTTGATTTCCTAATCCATTGTGTTTTTTAGGCATTTTGAGGACATTTCACAAATAAGTAGAAATGGATTAGGCATGCTAAATATTGTCAAATGTATCATTTTTGTAACTATTCAAGAGTATTAATAATTTATAATAATACTTATTATGGTTCGTTATACTTTTATTACCATAATAATTATCTGTTTAAGAAAAATAAATGATGTTACAATCCTAGATACAATAGTCTGCACTAACACATAAGTAACATTTTAATATTTCAATGAACGAGGGGGAAAATATAAGAATGATTTTAAAAATAAAATAAGGTAATAATATTATAAATATAATATTATTTATATATATACACCTATATATATCTCCCATGTGGTGCGATGATGAAAAAATAAAATACATTGGTTTGTTGGGTAGTAGTCTGCACATATGCACAATCAATGTTTTTATTTTTAATTAAATTGACTAAAGAATAATTATATTATTTATATATCACTCCATAATTAAAATTATATATTATTTATAATATTATCCATTTTTACATCAGTATGTCTTTCCATAATATTAATTGATGAAAAATTAAATATATTGTCCCATGAGGCAGTAGTCCAAATGTATAAATAGTTGTTTTTTATTTTACATTACATGTATAAGTATATAACAAAGGGATATAAAGTATACAAAATAAAAAAATTATATTGGAGATACGAATAGTTTTAAATTAATATGGTTTTTTTAATTTTGTAGTGTGTAAAAGAATAAGAAATTAATAAGACACTCAGTTAATAACATAACAACTTCTTCAAAAACCCGCCAAAGGATTATACTTAATTCCCTAATAGGATGGTATAATGATCAAATTCTTTCTTCTATGACGTGGGTATGGATTTTAGTAATAAAATTTTGTTTTTATTTTTTGAATAAATGCTTCTCGAAGTGTGATGTTTTTTTGGTAGGGGTGTCCTTTTATAAGTGGTCGAGATGACACACTTGCAATAATTCAAAATATTAAAATATATTAATTTCTTAATAAATCATAATAGGTAAAAAAATTACTCATATTCATTTAATATATTATATAAGATATAAATAAAAACATATAACATGATTTAGAAAAATTTTCGTGTCATCTTATCCTTGTTCAATATATTTCTAACCCTTTCAACCCCTTATAACTATTACTATGATAATAGACTTTTTTTAGTATTTCTATTTACAATCACCAAAGTAAAAAATGAAATAGTTTCAAAAATTTTATTAATAATTAAATATATATATTTAATTTTATAATATTCAATATCAGTATGTCATATAAATTAATTAAATTCCTCAACAAATTAGATGAAAAAAAAATTCACACAAAATGAATTTTGATGTAGAAAAAATTCTTTATTCAAAAATAATGTGTAATAATTATTCTAATAAAATTTATAGGAATAACTTAAAAAAAATTAACTTATTAAATTGAAAATACAAATTGATGTATTATTTTTATTTTTAAATAGCGGAATAGAAAATTTAGTTTTCATAAAATTTTCTGTTTTCTGTTATTCACCATAAAATATAATTTTTCAAAATGAAATCAATAATTTAAATTAAATTTATTTTGGAATTATGATATTAAAAAGGATGTTTATTTTAAATAATTTAGATTCTAATATTTAAAAATTTTATCGTTTAAATAATTCCATAATATACATATAAACTAATATAGTACAAATAAAACTGATTCTGTTTTTGTTGAAGAATTACATAATATTGTTATAGTGAATTTAACTCTATAAAAAGAAAATCATGAATTTTAATGAGTAATTAAATTGATATATTATAAATATTACATTTCCTTTTATAGTCATGGGGACATATCATGTATAGGTGGATTAGGAATTATGGAGAGTGTGTAGTGAATGGGGGATGTTTTGACATTGGTATGATGAAATGTGTTTCACTGTTATGGCCATGATAATGTGAAATATCCACATAGAACAAATAATGAAGGAATGATAATAAATAATAAAATTTATGGTTTTATAAAATGTTAAAATAAATTTTATTCACCCTTTAAATTTTATCAACTAGGTAATTGATATGAATCCTTCAACTATATAGTCAATGGATGGGGATCAAGTTGTTGGGATACATAGTAGCCTAGAATAATCATTAAACTAGTCGAGAGGGAATACAACACAGTGAATCAAACCCATCACTGGAGATGGTGTTGGGATGATTGATAGAACCAACTCAATCTATAAAATGATGCATGGAAGGATATCTCATTAACATCTTCCCATGAGGAAACCTAGATAGCTTTCTAGGCATATAGCTGACCAGGGGTTTGGTTACCTTTTATATATCCTGCCAAAGATATGGTGTCGGTGGTTTTGCATTACCATGTATATTACCACAAGTTGGTATCCATGCGACCAAAATATAATCCTTCTTATATTAATATCCCCTTATGTTGTCTATGGGGGTGTCCACATATCCTAGTACACCGTTTAAATAATTTTCAAGAAATTGAAATAATTTGAAATGTATGTAGTGTATAAGGATTGACTTTTTAGGTAAATATCAATTGTATCATATTATTTATCTAAATATGATGTTAAAAATATATTTCATGATGTTTGTATATTATTGATATGTTGGAATGTTGGATAGGTTTTGAATAAATGTTTATAGTAGACACTGGGTTTCACACAACCATAGGGATGGACTAATACAAAGGTATAAGTCCCCCACATGGATAAAAGAATATCACCCTCCTATACAGACATAAGGAAGTGGACCTAATATATCTTGTATGCACTCCCATAATCGTTGTTCTCACGATAATTCGTTGGTCACCCACATTATTTAAGTGGTATTGAACTCCTCAAAGGGAGAGGGCATGGGTCATCCATTCATAGAGTAGGTACTACCATTATGAAAGAATTATCAAAGTTACATTGGGGATCCTAAATATATGGTCTATAATAATTGACCCAATTATCATACCATAGTGATTTTTATATTACCCACCATAAAATAATAGGGGTGTCATTATCCCATGGATTTCATGAAGTATGATATTGAAAATTTTGGTATGTAAATATTATATTTATTATCCTATCAATATGATATTTATGGAGTAGTTCTTGGAATTTTTTAATTTTACTTCATCATGTTTGGAATAAATACATAATTTAATTATGTAATCATGGACTTCTATATATAGTTTTTAGTTGAATCACTATCCATTATATTTCTATTTTTGTTGTGTTTTACTAGTCCTGTAAATAATTAACCCTTATTAGGACTTCCTATAAGCGCAATTTTTGTATAATCAATTTTTATATGGTTAATATTTCATATATATGTTCATTAATTAATTATAAATGTGTATTACTCTTTATCAATAATTATAAAAATGGTTGATATTTGATTAAGGTGTTTTTTTATTAAAGCGGATTCATTACCTCATATTTTAACTACCTCATTACATTAGGATATTGGATTTTTATATTTTATATCACCATTGGTATTTTCCATTTTTATTATTTTTATTGATTATTATAAAATTATCTAGATATACTGTTTTATTTTTAAACATATCGCTACACATTTTTTGAAATATGTATCATTTAAGCACAAATCAATGATCAAAATTCCCGAAGTATTAATATACTTGGTACATAAAACATTGACACAAAAATAACTTTGTACTTAAATATCCATAACGATCTGCTTAAAACCTTGGATCACCCAAAAATACATGGTACAAAAAGATAAATACATAGAAAATGTGTGTGATCTAAAAAAATAATATGGGAACAAACATGATATGAAAGCATAACGTGTGAGTAAAAGGTATAACATGATATCATAAAAGATAAGGATCATGATAAAAACATGAGATAATAACATAAAAAATATGAAATAAATTGATCAATAAGGAAGAAAAAAACATGAAAAAAATATGTCAATGCTAACTACCTCGACAATATCTCATGGTGGACTGAGACCCATAATGGATTAGGTTTACTCCATAATCCCAAAAATAACGTCTTATGAGGGAAAACATTAATCAGTTAATTAGAACACAATCTGGTTGAAAACATCATAATATATTCATGATTATGTATTCCATAACAGGAAATCATTCATAAGTCATATTTATAATAATTACCCATGTAATTAAATGGGCTGCATAATCTCAACTCATATAATAATTAATAGAAATTTCATAAAAAATACAAAGAGAAGATGGAATTTAATATTTTGGAAGTAAATATTTGATTAAATTAGGAAGGGTCCTATATTTTATTTCATTTGTGAATAAAAGAATTAAATTACTGTTAAATAAAATAGATTAATGGATAAAAATTTTCTCCTTAATCACGTTTGATTTTAAAGAAGGACTTTGAGAAATGAACTCATTGAATTGTATACCCCATAAAATGATTTTAGAATGGTTTATTTATATATTATGGAGACATTTATAAATAATTTATATGAAATAAAAACACATGGGAGATATAATATCAGTTATATAGAGAATGGTCATAACCTGAAGAAAAATAATTGTGTAGAGAGATACCTTACCATAAGTATTATATTTATTTATATGTTTTCTTAAATCCTATATATTTAATATAGATTTATTATAAATATATTATGTAACCATATTAATATATTCATTACCATATATTATTTTCATTCAAAATCCTACCTCCAATATGTTATCAATTCTTTATTAAAATCACTTTTTGGTTTGGTAATTGAGTCATTTTTTATGCATGGTTTTGTTAATAAGTCTCAGCCATTATACACAGATAATAGATACATAATCCCAAAAACAATTATCATTATATTAATTTAATGTATATATATAAATTCTTTTATAATAGTTAGAGATAAAAATTGATTTACTCTATTAATGGAGATGGTCGGTCATACGTGCCCTTGAATGTTGTTTCCATTTTTTATTGATTGAAAGATAGATATATAAATAATAATTAACAATTATAGAATCATTATAAATTATAAATATCATATTTAATTATTAAATTTCAAATCATAAATGACTGTGAGAGGAGGTGATGGAAAATGAGGTAAGTGTGTTCATCATGTCATAGACTATCATACAAAGGATTATTTTAGTTCCCATTTGATGTAAGAGGATATGAATGTAGGGGATGAAATTAACATAATAAAATATCAATATATGTAATATTTTTTTATTATCATTTCATCATGTTCAATTATTATTTTTTGTAGTTTGAAAAACAAATAAATCTAAAAGAGTTGGTTAATGACAATACCTCTTTTTCAGAAAACATCATTTCTGTTTCACATTGAACAATCTAAGGGTGGAATTATTTGGAAAAACCTTCCTTTGATACATGGTTAGGGATGTTTTTAATTCATTTGGGTTGCTATTGGAAAAAAAAATAAGTCCTTATAATATTATTTAATGTAAAAAAGGATGATCCATTTTACAAGTTATAGGAGAGACGCTATTGGAATTTTAGAGAATATAAAATTGGAATAAATTAATATAAATGGAAAGAAGAAAAAATGTTATAATTAAAATATGGAATTATTAGGTGTCTAAATAATATCATATTTTAAAATTTGGACAAATTTTTATAAGTTTTTAACCATTATCATTTTTTCTTACACGTGTTAACCAGTTTTGACAAATACCTCAGTAACGAAGTTTTTATACTATAGGGGTATTTATATTTACAATAAATGGAATATAGGACCATTAATTTATAATATATTATATTATTAAACAAAAAAAAATTTACTTGGATGGTTATATGATTATTTGTAATTTCAAATCATTTAATGAAATATTATCTATTATTAATAATTTTTGTCACATTTTTTGACCTATTAATTTTATTTAACTTTGAGAACAAGTTAAAAATTATTGGATTAAAATATAATAAATTTTCACCTATTTAATATGATATTTAATCTAAAAAAATAATGGTATACTATAATTATTTCAATTTATATAACTTTTTTCATTTAAAATTCATATAATTATTCTTTTATTTTAATTAATGTTATATCAATACTGTATAAAACTTTATTGTAATTGTATCATCCTTAAAAATTAGATATAATTTACCATGATGAAAAAAATCAACTATCTTTAATATAATTAATATGATCAATCATAATGTCTATATCTGTATCACAAAATGTTATATAAAATATAAGGAATAATGTTACATTATTGCCATTATATTTTACTTTAATAATATAAACGTAAAAATCAAAGACACGTGGCATTAGATTTCCACATTTTTTATAAATGAATGGAAATTTCCAAAAATAATGTCATAAAATAAAATAAATTATTGTTTTATGGAAATTTTTTAGTCTTTATCATATTATTTTTAACCATAATTACATTATTTACCCTTACTATGGTAATACTAATTTACCATTGTTGGTATCCATAATAAAAAAATACAATGTAACTATTTAACCAATTCATACCACCTAATTCTTTATATGGAATCCATATTTATAAATATACATTATTGAAGTGGAATAAGATAATTTTAACTAAAACAAAATACACAGTGGCGTACGGTTTATCAAAAAAAGTCCTTTTAATTTCAATAATGTTTTTATACTAAATTTTTTTATAATATTCAATAAATAAGACCATAATAAGATTATTTTTAGTCAAATAAAACAATTTGAATTCTAAAAATAATCCAAAAATAGAAATTTAATATGTAAATATTTGAAAATAAATTATAGTTTTAAATAAAAATAAATGTTTTCACTATTCAATGGAAAAGAAAAATGTTTAGAAAACACCCAACATTTTACTATAAGATAATTGTTAGGTACACTAGGAAAAATACACAGGGATGGTGGGGTGAATCAAGGTATGATAAATTTAAAACTCCTACACCATTATAACTTATTTTCGCATTAAAAAACATTTCTCGTTTTCTCAAATAGAATTAAATGAACAAAATGAAATCATACATAGGACAAAACTATTTTATATTGTTCACCCTCACTGGGCTACATCCATTGAGAATAAAATGGTGATGTGATGATATACCAAATATAATAAATTTCACTACCAATTAAAATGATTGGTCTGGATCACCTCTATTCCCAATCTATCTAGCTTTACAAGATTTAGGATTTTATCCCTACATTCTCAAGGGTCACCCCATTGTCTCTATCTGTGGCTCACTACAAATATAAAGGATTTCCATCTTCCTCTTCCATCACTCACTTCTCTTGGAAGAGATCCACTCACAATTTATGTACTTCTAGGTCCCTTCATTTTCATGGAAGAATGCTTCCACAAATTTTGGTAGTTTCTCTATTGATGTCCCTTTTACACCCATAGATAACATACAATTTTACACATACATCTAGTTAGAAGAAATTTCTTTCACAGACTGTTTAATTCTATTATCCAAACACTTTCTTCTTCCTTGAATTGTGTAGTTCATATGTTTCTCGGGTCATGTCCTCTATGTATTTCATTAGATTTCCTTTCTATGTACCACCTCGACATACTGCCTCCTCAAACTTCTTTCTTGTTCCTCTTACCCTTTGTTATCCAATTATCCATAGTATACCATTTTTCATTGTGGGAAATAGTGACCCAAAAAACCTCATTATGAACCATTGCTACAAAATCATTCCCCTTTCATGGAATTTTCATCATGAACTACTTCACCCTTCAAGGATTCGTCCCTGGTGAACGAGTATTAGTATTCCCCGAATTCCCAAATCACAGATGTTTTCATATGAAAATAACATTTCATAATGATGGGAATATTACTCCTTATATAGGACAATAGATGCACATAATCTAGTAATCTAAGATTTACTAAATATTTGATGTGGTAGAGACCTTACCATCTATCACCAATCTTCTGAAAAAATGAAATTTTCGTACGAACCATTTTCTCTACGTGGTCTCTATACCGCCTATCTTCTTTCATGGTATCCAAAATCACCATTTAATTTTCACCAATGTCTCCCATCATGGCTTCTAAAATCACCATAACATTTCTTCCAATTTAAATCCATCTCACATATTGTGATCCATCTGCATAACACTATCCATCACAAAAACAATAATTTCTCCACAATCCATTCTTTATACGTAGTTTGTGTACCATGATTTTTGATCCACATTGTGATGCTATATGGAATCTTTCCTTTTTCCAAATACCTTCTCCATTCCACGAACCACCTTATGCATTCCGTGAATTGTGGTTCTCTATCCACGTATCATGTACCCCAATACATAAATCATCCTTTATGAAAAACCAATCTCATGATTTTGGGGTTCAAAATTTTGGAAAACACAGGAAATATGGTATATCTAAATCACTTACTTTCGAAAACACCAGAAATAATTATTTTCGGTCATCTAGCATTGTTATAAGACATAATAAGACCCAAAACATACTGATATGAATCTTTCAGGGATTTTTCCAAACAATATCCCCCATTGATTTTGTTGATAATACTTTTAAATATTGATATCTTGTTAAATATTATTCCATATTCAACTAGCATTCACTTATTTAGATTTAGATAATCATCAAGGATTTACTCAACACAAACTCAAAGCCCACATGATCTGTGATCAACATGAGAGAAAATAGTATAACAAAATGTTTATTAATGAATCAGTTCATTCCATTCCAAAAACTACTCTTCTACTTTCATCGTGAACTTCAGCTGTCATGATATGTATCCTTTCATCGATGACATCTATCTTAATACGATTTACTACTCCCCCTACATCAATTATCCCCCTAAGAGCTTCATCTTAGATTCAAATCCCATTATCTCACTTCTCCACCTAACAAATTCATTGTGTGTCTTGACTAATAAATTCTCTTCATTTTAAAAGCCTCAATTTCTCTCCCTTTTTCAACAAACCTAAAGGGGTCTTCTGGAATTTCTGTAATAGGCTAAATAATATATATCAGTAAATTATGGAAAACACATCATACCTTATGTAGCGTGGGGTCCCACATCCAATCTTTATCATGTGAGGGGGATTCAACTGAACTCCCAGGTCTAGTTTATGCCTTTGAAATTATTCTTTGGGAAAACCTATTGTTAAAATATTTAAAACTTGTTGTTCTATAAGAACATACTCTATCAAAACAAGCCATTTCATTAACATCTATTTAATAAATTGATATTAGATTTCGATATTTTTTACCATGTGTGATGTATTGGATTTTTTCTAAGATTTATAGAAATTTAATTATTACAATATATTTTGATTAGATTCTTCACTTCAATTGATTTATCATCATGTTGTTCATACATCCAAAATAGCTATATTCATGATTAAGTAGACACAATATACTCATATTTTTAGGTCCCTAATTAAATGAAATATTTTTTATTGAAATGAAAATAAATAAATATTCCACCAAGATAAAATGAACCACCTGGTGTTCATTTTAAATCATCTTTTGAACCATCCAAGTCTTCATCTGTGTATCCCAACAAATATTTTTGTTATTTTTTATTAATGATCAAACCAAAATCTATAGTTCCATTAATATATCAAAGTATTATTTTCACTAAAATAAATTTGTATTCCTTGGTATTTCGTTTATATCTAGATTCATTCCATGTGAAAAAAATAATGTCATGTATTTTTTTTCAAGTGCAATAGTTTGCCAATGGTTTTCCTATATTCTATTTTACTGGCTGAATTTCCTCCATCATCTTGTGATAGTTTCATCTAGGTAGCCATTGGAGTCTTCATAAACATTTAATTATCCATTCCAAACATTCACGAAACTTTATTTCCATATTTATATAGTGAAATTAATATGAAATTATATAATTGAGTTTCTTCTAGACAAATGAAAAATATTAGTTCACCAATCACTAACATTTAGAAATCATTTTTCAGGAATTTGAAAAAATATTTCCATTGTGCTTCATCTGGACCCCCATAGATTATGTCATCCACATATACCAGAACCAATATTAATTAATTTGATTCATGGATGACATATAAATTGTAATCAACTCCACCACACTAAAAACTGAGATTTTTCATGAAATGATATTGCCTTGAATACATTTCTGTTGGATTACATCAAACCAAAAAAATCCTTATTCACCTAAAGAAATCTATTCTCATATTCATGAATGTAAGAACCATATATATATTAAATTTAATCTTCTTCTTCTAGAACCCCATTCAAAAAAATCTGGCTTTACATCCATCTAAAAAACCCCAATATTTCTTTTCACTATTGGGGAAACGAATAATCAAATTGTCTTTTGAGTTGAAACTGGTGAAAGTGTTTCAAAAAAATCCATACCCTCTATTAGGGAGTACCCCTTTACCAGTAATAGTTCTGCGTTTCCCAATTCTCCCTAAAGACATTCTTATCTATTGGCCTTGAGACAATCTCCCTTGTTTGATTCTTCTTAATATGGTCACATTAATCATTCTTATCCTGAACCCAACAATTATCTCAGGCTGCATCTCTAAATCATTAGGATGAACCTATGATACATATTATGCTTCCTGCAGATTCTTGATCCTCAATATTTTCAATTTTATTGTCTGATCACCAATTATTTTTTGTACATCAATTTCATCTCTTCCCACTAGTTGTTGTGATGATAATGATTAATCTACATCATTCTCATCATATAAGTCTTCTTATAAACTTTCATCTAGAATTGGAACATCCCATGGTCTATTTATTTATTTATCACTATCCTTCTAGGATTGATTATGTATTTTATTAAGCATCTTCTCATTCTCCCCTATAGTTACGGCATCTCTTTAAATAATCTTTCTGAACCTCTTTTTAAAGAAATAATAATTTTCCATTTTCTTTGAGTTTCCATGAAATATCCCTTCATCTCTACAGGTTTAAATCATTAGTTGTTATTCTATTTTGAAAAAAAACTTATTATTCCAATGATTTGAACATACATCAATGATGTCCTTTTTCCATTCAATAGCTCATAAAGTATATTATATTTTTTTTTACATTGTACTGTTATTTTTGATGTGTAGATTACCATCATCATTACATATTTATAGAATTTCTATTGAAGGACTTTCTTAATGAGAATTATTTTGTGGATGTTTTAGACAATCCGATTTCTTCTCTCAAACACTCCATTCTGTTGTAGAGTTCTTAATGGTAAAAGTTTATGATTTAAACCATGTTTCTTGTGATTATAAACTATATGGAAGTTTTTTAACTCTATTCTATTATTTTTTCAGGTGTTCCAGATTTTGTGACCGAAAAACCTCTCAAAAACCCTTCAATATGTTTTATGAAACTAAATATATCCTATTTTTCGTAGTGATTGAATGCAATTCCATTCTTCTATAATCATCAACTAAGAGAACATAATATCTCCCCCCATTGAGTTCTCTTGGTGAAATTGTTCTACACATATCAATATATACAAAGTCAAGAAATATTGTTGACCTTTTCTCTTTTTACTTATATGTCTTTCAAATAATCTTCACTTTTTAGAATGAATCAATTGTATGGGTATGATCACATGATAATATAGGGAGATCTCAAGCAACCTCAAATTAGACCAGATCATCAAATGTTATTTGGCTCACATGGCCATGATTTTTATTCCACATCTTAATTTATTCTATCTAAGACAGAAAAAAATACCTTCTTCTCCACTCACGAGTTTTAGATTCCCAGTTGTACAATTTCCCTGTAATACAATAGAACCATATTTTCCCATTATGACACATAATTTCTTGGAAAGCTTATGGCATGTCTTGAGTCACACAATATACTTTTGCTTAATCTGTTCTCATTAAGGCCTTCAACAACCAAGACATCTTCACATCTCATGTATTTTTACCAAAATATTTCTTTCTCAAATCCAATAAATTTTTATTCTTAATCATTAAAAAATATTATGATACCATCTTTATAGAAGCTGATTATAGTTGCAGGATCCTTATTTCTTATAATATGGGAGGTCCATCCACTATCAATGATACATTTATCGGTGCAAAATGATGCCTGAGACATAATCTTTAAAAACACTTCCTTCTCAGATATTTTATTTTTGATACATGTTTCTGATATCATACTTGATATGGATTGATGATCTTGAAATTACTCAGAATATGATGGACCATCTTTATCATCTAGAGTTTCAAATATATTTTTTATTTTCATCTCATTTGATGATACATTTCTCTTCTTCATATATCAAACCTCAGTATGCTTTGGCATATTCCGTTGTATTTTTTATGTTAAAATTCCTTCCATGTGTCCAAATCATCCCTTACTGAAATAGTGACCATCAAATTATGACTTGTAAAATTGAGCTCTGTATGAATGCCTTTATTGGTCATGTTTTCTTTGGTACCTCTTTTCTATGAAACAAACGTTTTAGAGTGTCCCATATTTCCACAATGATAACATCTTATATTGGGTACATTCTTGTGTGGTAATACTACATAACTAATTATCTCTAGGGTTATGTCAATCATCTTATTCTACTTTGTACCCAAATAAATTTTCAATCATAGAGTAGGTTCTTATGGTCTGACATAAAACATTATTTCATTATTTTTTTGATCAAGCCTCTTATCTGCATTATCATTTGAATTTGGATGTTTCTTTTGTTTTTTCAGATAACTATTCTCCACATTCATCTTTTTTATTACCTATGTTATCTATTTTCCTATTATTGTACTTTTAGTCAACAATTTTTTGTTGTCCTTAACACTTCATTGGATACCAACAACATCCTCTAAAAATTATTGAATATGTTTTATATGACTTTTTCTAGTTTCAGTCAAACTAATGATCTATACTTTATGTTAAGTAGTTATGATTTTTTTACTCTACCACCTCTTCTATGATTTTTGGCATTGATTAATTCAACTTTTATATTTCTTCATTCATATCAGACTTCACTTCTACCTTCTATTACATATAGAGTTTTGTATCACGAACCAATTTGTTAGCTTTAAATTTTTTCACTCAAAACATCTATACCGTCAACATAAGATTATAATTCATCATTAAGGTCAATTATTTGTTCAACTTCTCCTACATCAATATCTATTTCTTATTTTTTTAAGGATTTTTTTACAACATTCACCAAATAATCCACCTCTTGATCCATGTAGTCCTCTAATTATTCATCCTTAGATAGTTTTGAAATTTCATCTTCTTTCGAAAGATAATAATTCATTTTAATGAATTTTATCAAATTACTTCTCAAAAAATTAACATTGGATGAATACTTATTACAGAGATTTTCATCATTGTCTTAATATTCATCTTTAAACCTCTTATGAAACTTTGCTACAGATTTCCTAATCATTCAACACCAAAATTGTGAAAATGGATGTTCAACTTTGAAAATTCTTTTTCCTATTTGCATATTGAAGAGATAAATGACATGAAATCATACATATTGTATTCCTTGTGGATTTATTCCACAAATTGAATGTTGATGAACATGAATGACACTTATTTGGACTTCCCCTATTCCACATCATCATTATTATCACTTCTCATTTTTTAAGCTACAGGTGTACTATTCATGTTATTTAGTTTCACTTCCTCAAGATCTTTGTCTTCTGAAATAGAAACCATTGGATTAAACCGAAGTGTATGTTTTCTCTAAATGAACTTGAAAGTCATCATATCTTTAATAATTTCTCTAATATTGTGCATGAATTCAACAACAACAACATTCACCCGAGGAAATAATGTATCATCATAAACATTAGGGTGCATTATGAGATCCTCATATTTGTTCAATAGAACCTAAAAATTCTCTTCTATGCCTTTTGAGTAACCCTAACATATGTTCAATAGATTTTCCCACATATCATGTGATTTTTTACATGACAATAAATTTGTATAAATTTCATTAGATAGGGATCCACCAAATTCATCAATCCCTTAATCATCAGCATCCAATTAGCTTCACTGGTATTCTAATAAAGAACTAATGTCAATGTTAATGGAAATACAATTCCTCACTATTGTAAACAGATCCACTCCAAATGATTTAAAGTATTTCTAAATATGATTCTTCCATAGTTTATTTTTTACCATCAATGATCAGAATTCATTTGTGATTGAAAACCTCCATTTCATATTCTTAGATAGATTTACTATCTTTTAACATTCCCCTTTGATACTAATTTGTAGGCTAACTAGGTCAAATACAATAAGAAGTGGGTGAATTAGTGTATAACATATTAAAACTTATTCCCCTTAAAATCATATTTTTTCATTAAAAATACACTTCTCTTTATATACCAGAGTAATATATATATATGAAATCATGCACAAGTCACAAAAATTTTATTAGGTTCACCCACACAGGGATACATCTAAGGAGAATACAATGGAGATGTGTTGATTTAGCAAGTCCACTAAATCTCACTAACAATTTCAAGGTTCATGCTAGATCACATATATGCCCAAGATAACTACCTTAACAAGATTTAGGGTCTGGTCCCTATATTCCCAAGGGTCACTCCTGATATATCTTTATCTAGATCATTATTGGTGGAAAGGAGCACCATATTACTCTTCCTTTGCTCACTAGTCATTGAAGGGATCCAATAATAGTTTATGGACATGTAGGTCCCTTTATTTTACTAAAATTAGGCATACTCAACAGTAGGTAGATGCTCTTTTGAATTCCCATTTTTCACCTGAATATTAAATCCAAATTTAGATGTTCTATTAGTTAAGAAATTACTTTTTGAACTGATTAATTCCCTTTACAAAACATGTTCTTCTTCTAAGAATTGTGTAGCACATATACAGATCAACTCCTTAGTGTTCTACCTCTTCTCTCATTGTCGCGCACCTCTGTATACTGTATCTGCAAACTGATTTAATGTACTGATTCCCCTCCATGAACAACATCACCTCCACATACCATTTTCCATTTGGGACTATAATTACACTCAAAAACTCTTCAGAAACTATTTCTCTGAACACTCTCCCCTTACATGGAATCCTCCCCACACAGTACTTCACCCTTTACAGAATTGTACCCTGTGAACAAATTTTGGACTTCAGTAAATTCCCATAGAAAATATGTTTATTAAGAAAATCACAATTCTTAATGATGTGATTATCAATTATTATATTGTCAAATAGATACTCTTATTATTCTAATCCATGATTTACTAAATATTTGATGTGGTATACCATTTACCGTGTATCATCCATCTTCCATGAACCACAATAATCTCGCGAACCACATTCCATATAAATTCTACATACCACATCCCTTCCATCATTAAGGCCAAAATCATAGTCTCATTTTTTCCCAAAAAACCCTTCACTGATTCTCAAATCACCACCTCATTTCCACAAAAGAAAATAAATCCCACATATTATGAGTCTTCTACATTTTGAAATCCTTCCCGTGAACTGTCGTAGCTCCTCGAATCATTCTTCCAACGCGATTTGTATACCATACTTCGTGATCCACATAGCCCTGCTATGTGGAATCTTTTGATCTCTAAAATCCATTATCGATTCGGCATACCACCTTATGAATTCCATGAACTATGATTTTTGGATCACGTACTGTATACCCCAATGTAGAAATCAACCTTTTCAAAAAACCTAACTCTCAAGTTGGAGGCTCAAAAATTTGTCAAACACTAGGAATGCATGCCACCTTAAACACCTGCATCAATAAACTCCAAAAATAATTATTTTTGGTGATAAATAATTTATAAAAAACAGATTCATACCAAAATTGTTCCAATATAAAACCTTGATAGGATTTTCCCAATAACACTTTTAATATGATAATTTCAATAATGATTTTCATTTTATTAAATAAATTTTATGTAATTTTTATAAATTAATTATAATATTTTTTTTAAATGTAATAATATCATTTTTGAAGAAAAAATATTTTTGGAAGAATAAAATGAATTTACAGGAAAATGAGTGCCTATTTCATAAGAATTAATCAATAAATTTTTATTTTGGAGGACCATTATATATATATTATAATCTTATCGTTCCAATTCATACACCTAAATTTAATTTCAAGGTTATATATTAATAATTTTTAATGGTTTATTTAATTATGGCATTGCATGTTATATACTCTATTGAACATAGTGTTATTTTCAAATTTTAGAGTGATACATTCTTACCCAATTAATAATTTTTACCCATGATATTTTTTATAAAAATCTAACATAAAATTATGTGAGCGTAAATATACATTAGGATTCCTCTATTTAATTTGTTGCCTCTGGGTATTTACAATCTAAAAATAGTATGTTGACTATGCGAGTTTTCTTCTTGTGGAGAATATTGTCTCTTCAATCAAATATCGTAAAAAACAAATCAACATTATATACATAATTTCATTTTTGTACCACCGTTTAATTATGTTTATGTGAGGAATATGGAATAAACTTCCTCAAAATAGATTCATGGAATATGTTGTGTACTTAAGATAGGGAAGGTGGGATTGTAATAAGATAGTCAAGAGGTCAAATGTGTTTGAGAATATTGAAGATGATGATGTGTATAGAAATTAGAACACCCTTATACCCAAGTATCTGGAATCTATTCCATTGATATATGTATAGAAAAACATTTACATAGAACCTAAAAATAATATTCTTGTTTATGAATGCTATAATAACTCATTTTTGACTTATAGAACCCCATATGCGCTGCGTAACTGTATTTTCCTTTTCTACCTTTTGTGAAACCATTTCAGTTCCCAAAATCATGCAGATACCAACATCATTCAAACATTATTAAGTTTTACAAGTCTTTACATAAATGTATTCATAAAAATACATTTATATACTTGATTGAAATCAATTATTATAAGATAAATTGACCAGAGTATTTTTTTGATCACCTTCTCTTTTGATGTCCATCAAGAATTCTATAGAAATGTTTTTTAGTGTCTGGAATTTATGCTTATATTTCTTATATTTTTTAGGGAAATAAGTTATAAAAATCATTAACTCAATATTTATATGATATTAGAGACACTTCTTGAGAATTGATTTAAATGTTGGATCACAACTAGATTATATCAATAGTAGTGTATTTTGAAGGCCCAAAGTCACTATTACATATATCATTAAATGTGGATCGATTGATAATACCTTTTAAATTGAAATTAAGTTATCTTTAATTGTATGAGAATAGACCAAAATCCATATATATTTCCTCTTGATTTATTTGGAAAACAAGTGACAAATTCCATTGTCATTTTTCTCCATTTCCTTATAAGTATGTTTAATGGTTACATCAAACCTTTAGATTCTTTTCTTCCCATGATTCAATTTATAATATATGAGACACATTTATGTATATATAATGATATTATAATTAATATTCTCCCACCAATAGTTATCCTGGAGATTTAAATACATCTTTTTTCTCACCTTGTCGATGGAGAAGGTCGTGCAATGTGCATCATTCAATAGCTCCTTCTTTATCCCATTGTTTGATGGCACACATAGTTTTGACCAAAACCTGAAAACTCTTTATTCCAAATTTATTTCACTCTAATAATATCCCACTTTTATAACATACATATTAATTTGAATTTTTGTATAATCTCGGTGATAATAATTTATATTCATGGGGAAATGTGGTTGGGAAATCATTCAATAATGGAATGACGAGACTTTATCCTTTATGATTCTCATTTCGATCTTCTTCAAGAGGAGGAATGTTGAATTCCTCTTAGATATAAATATTGATAATGTTTTTGGATAATCTCTAAATATATAATCTACCACTTTGTTTTTGTTCCTAGGATATAAATGGATTGATATTTCATAGTCCATGGTCATCTCTAACCATCATCAATTGTTCATATTAAACTCCATCTATGTTAATATAGACTTGAGTCTCTTGTTATATGTATATATTCCTATCATCTCCATATAAAGATAATTAAAACATATTTTCAATTCAAATATAACTATATACCACTCTAGATTAGGTTTTGGATAGTTCCAGTGGTGTACTATCACCTGCATTGAGGCATATGATCTCGTATTTTAATTTTTCATTATTTCATAGCCTATACTATTCTTAAAAGAAACAATATATACCAATAAATATTCCATAGAATATGGTATGGTGAGGGCTAGTGAAATTATTTTCCTTCAATTAAATTTCATTTATCTATATTAACCATAGCTATTCCATTAAAATTTTCTACCTTTCTACATATCTTAGATAGTGGGTTTGACAGTTAGGAGAAGTTTCTCAACAATTGTTTGTACTACCCATCAAATCCATGGAAACTACATATCTCCATTACAGATTATGGTTTTGGTTAGTCCTTTATTTATTTTATTCTTATAAGGGTCCACAAAAATCTATTTTTTTATAACATTCCCTAATAATGATACTACCTCCTTTTGTTTCTCACATTTCCAATACATTTCTTTTATATTCTCTATTTACATTATCTTTAACACAATATTTCTATTTTTATCATGTTACTCCTTAATTTTGGATTATATCATATTATCATCTATAAATACTGCTAAATATTTTCCTAGTAAATATATAATGACCCTATTAATTATGTCCATAATGATTGAAGGAGAAATAGTGATTCCTAAAGGACTAAATATGAACTAATACTATCGATGTCTTTTTTAAAAGAAATTTTTTGAAATTTTATCTATCCTCTCCTTTAATTGGTGGTAGTTTAATTGATGGTTCATCATAGATAAATAGTATTACCCATGAATTATATGAAGCCATTCATCAACATGTGGAAGGGGATACTTGTCCATTATTTGGATTTTCGTGAGTTCAAGATAATCAGTTCGTAGGTTAATTATCCTATCCATATTCTAGATAAAGAGGAACAACAAACCCCACGGTTAAGCACTCTATCATCTAAAACCCCATTAAAAGTTGTCATATAACTAATTTTTTGTTCTTCTAACAGACCTATTTCTAATTTTTAAGGAATCATTGATATGATAATTATTTTTGGGAAAATATTGATCAAGAACTCAACCTCAATGTTATGAGGAAGACTAGAAATATAGTTAGGGAATATATAAGTATAATCCCTAATAATAGAATTATCTTCATGCATTACTAAATACTTTATCTCAATCCTGTGAGAAAGATATTCCGTCCCATAAAGCAATATTATTGACCCGTGTGAAGAATATTCCTAGGTAGATTCATCCCCCACTTTGACTTTTAAATAATCCAAGGAAGTGTTGGCATGCGTTGAGTTACCCTACTATTCTGCCTATGGATGTTTGGTATATATATATATAATGATATCCAATCAATGATCAATATATCATAATACTTCTTTAATGTATGTAAGATAATATTTATTGGGACATACAATTCAACAACAAATTTTTAGGGTTTATATAATTTTTCATCATTATTTTCCCCATTAAATGTTCTCAAAAGTTTCTCAATTCCTATGTTTTGGGATCGTGTAGGTATAGTTCTAATAATCATGAATTAAATGAAATATCACATATATCCATAATTAAAAAGAATTTTTTTAATTCATAAATGAATAACTAGTGTACCTTCCCTATCTTAGTTGGAATGATCTATCTCAAAAGGTGTGACAATATAATCCCATACTAACTCTCGAGGACATAGATTTTTTTAAATGATTTTATTCAAAAACCATTGGCTTAGGGATTTGTATTGCATAATTTATATGGTTCTTATAGTTGAAACACAATATCATGGGTTGAGTGTTGTTCTAAAACTTATTCTCCTCCATTAAATAAGTTGGTTTTGATATCTCTCCTTAGAAATTATTATCCTAATGCACTTTTTTAACAATGTATGAATACCATAATTCCCATTTTAAATTTTCCATTATGCTTCTTTCAACACTTTTTAAACATGTGTTGTTGGGTTCAAAATACTCCAAGATATTTTCTATTGATCATCTTGAATAAAAATAAATTTTAAAAATTTTATATATTGGACAATGAGACCACTGAGATTCTCAAGTCCACATATCAACCTTGGGGGATTAATAGAAAATCCATTCATTGATTTCAATTTCTAGATTTTATAAATATTTTTATACACATAGTTTTAATGTAGAAAAGATGTTTTCTACCTCTGTATCAAAATTTATGATGAGTTTGGAGGCACTCCATAGAATAGTTGTGAATTTTTCTTTATATTCCAAAACAAAATAATCTCCCTTTTTGTTTATTCTAAGAAACACCCTCTCTATTTTACTATGGAGAGTTTCCAGAATGTATTTATTCAAAATTAGTTTCTTGAAATCATCAAATACCAAGGAATCAAGGTCCCCTTTTGAAATCGTGTTACTGATGGCATCGACTGCTAATTAGCTTCCCCCTCTATGTGATAAATAACCATTATAACATTCTATTATTCTAGGATTTGTTTGAGGGAGAATATATTCTCAATAGAGTTATAATATTATTCTTTAATTAGGAGGATAAAATATTAACTAATGTTATGAGTCATTTGACAGATAAATGAATCGAACACAACTTGTTCATTCATAGTAAAAGGATGTAATTATACATAATTCAGGTTACAATTTATATAATGATTCATCCCATTCATTTTTAATAAGTGGTTCCACTGTCGAACTATCTTAGGTTAGGTGTATCATTTGGAAATACTCATGTCTCGTATCTCATTGGTTACTTTCATGGTTTCATCTATTTCCCACCATTATCTAAAAAATATATCTAATATTTGACCTATTTTTATAATAAACAAACAAATGGGAAAAATTTAAACATATAAGGAATATGTATATCCAATATTATGAGTCTATAGGCATCGTCTTGGTTATCCATTAAAATTTTCCAATTGATTTTTCTATACTGAAAAACTATTGATGTACTTTATAGTGGTTCATAAAGCGGTTGAGAATTTATCAAATAATGTCCCCATTAATTGATGAACTAGGTCTTCACCATGGTATTTTTATCATATAGATATTGATGATTGAGTCACACCCCAATGTTATATTTTCAGTGTTATTACGCTTAGGTAAACTAATTATAGAACTGCATCCACTTGTTGTATCTAAAAAGGTATGCAATTGTTTTTAAAACAGTAACTATATTGTTCACCAATAGTCTTAGATATTTTACTATACATAGGATTTTCACTAGGGTTATCAATAATTTATTATGGTATAAATCCCCAAAATAATGATAACATCCTCTTATACCAACAATATAAATCCAATGATTTTTACAAATATTGTTACATCCTTTTTACCATAAATCAACATTAAATAAAAAACGATGATAAAACGCCTTATGTCTTTGTAAGACTAGGATCATAAAACATCCACATCAAAAAGAATTTCATCTACATAATGTGATTTAATTTTCCTTTTATATCCTAAAATTTAATTGGATAACATTGGTAATACATTAAAAAAATTTAGATAGAATCTCAATACGAGAATAAATATGATAAGTAATCTTAACTTGTGATCCAAATGTATAACATGTTATCATAATTGAGAGGAATCATGATTAATAATATTGGATAATGAAATAAATAATATGTAATAATAATATCATGGAAGTATATGAAATGTGTAAACAACATAAGACATTAAATAAAAATAAGTAATGTCTAACTTCTGTGAAAACATCATGTTGTGGACAAAGTCCCCTCTTGGATTAGGTATACTTCATAATCAAAAAATAATGTATATTGATGCAAAAAAGAAATAACTTATGCATTGTTGTACTATATTTTTGCACCAATCATAATATTTTCCTGATTATTAGTTCCAAAAAGGAAATCAATTATAAGTCATACTCCTAATAATTTATCATGGAATAAAATGGGTTAGATTATCTTACATCATATAAAAATCAATGGAAATTTCATAAATATTATAAATAGAATAATTAATTAAATAATATGTATTTTTATATATTATTAAATAATTATAGGTCACAAAAAAAAGAATTTGTGATTATAAGAATCAATGGAGTGTTATTTAAAGTCATTCAAATATAGAGATATTTTCCATAATCGGTTATGATTTGAAAGAAAGAATTTGATAAATGAACTTTTAGAATTTATTAACCTATCATATGAAGGGATAATAGTCTTGTTATTAAATTTGGATAAATATATAAAAATATTAAATGAAATTTATATCATAAAAGTGATAAAGTATGCGAGTTAGAGAGATAATGGTCATAACTCAAAGAAAAAGGGTGGTTTAGAGAGATCCCATATCTTATGTCTTGTATTTCATTATATGAGTTAGAAAACCATGTATAATAAATATATATTTACTACAAATATATTACAGAAATAGAATAATATATATTATACAATATAATATTTTCTTATAACATGTTACCTACAGTTTATTAATTACTTTTTTATAAAAACCACTACTCTGGGTGATAATTTCTTTGTTTTTCATACATGTTTTTGGTTCTAAAGTCTCCATAATTATATAGTGATTATGTTTTCATAATCACCATATTCTTTTACCTGATATTAATTTCATATATATTCATTATATATAAATTCTTACCTTCATACATAAAAGGTGTAGATAAAAACATAATTACACAATTCATGGATGAAATAGGACTTAATATGCATAAATGATGATTCCCTTTTAGTTGGGTTGAATGAAATATAGGTAAATAATAATCAACCAAAATAAAATAATAATAATTTATAATTAAAAATATATAAATTATTTAAATATTTCATTATAATCATTTGTGAGATATGTTGATGGAATCTGAATTACATCAATTTGAATTTCGGTATTCCCTTATGCATAAGAACAACAATTTCATTTTATGTTTGAAGAAAAATGAGTTGGATATAAGTGGTAAGATTAATATAAAAATTTCTATATATTTAAAGTACTATTTTTTATTATTAAAACATTTTTCCATTATATTTTTTGATGATATAATAGGAAATAAAAATAAAACATTTGGTTACTTACCACACACATTCTTCAAGAAACTCCCTTTGAATTTCACCACTAAACCAAAAAGTAGGAATTATTTGATAAAAATGTCTTCTTTAAAATGGGGATTGGTTCTAGGAAGTTATTTGTGTTAGTATTCGATAAACTATAAGACTTCATAATTTTTATGAAAGAAAATTATGATGTTACATTTTATATGTGAGGGGAGGAGAACATTTGGAATTGTATTTAATATTAAATTAATTTAAATTAATTTTAATGGAAGAAAGGATAGAAATAGATATAATTAAACTAGAGTTTTAGTATGAGTCTAAATAAAATAATAATGTATAATTTGTATAATTTTTTGATTAGTGTTTACATAGAGTGAATAAAAAAAAATTTTGTACATGAATGGAATATAGTTGATAATTCCAATCATACACTAATACCTTTAATGATATTAAACTCCATTAAATGTGGAATTACCTCTCTAAAAATATTCCTTTGTGAGTTTATAGATTTTTCATCCTTTTTCATCTTCTCTATGGTGGAATTTTTTGGTCGGAATTGTCTTTCGGTTGAAAACATTGACAATTTTGTCAATAATATTTCATTTTGGATGGAAAACATGATGATCATAGTTCAAGAACCCTAAAATAACCTCACATAATTCTATCCAATGTAATATAGGATCTTTTCTTAGTCCTCTAGGATGTTTTCTATATGCATCTTCTTGATCCCCTTCTTTTAGTGGTCCTAGAACGTTCACTGAAATCAAGACCCTCCATGAGATCAACATTTTGTTATTTCTTTAGGGTTTCTACTAATTTATAAAAACCCTTTTATTCATTGGATGTTTGGTAATTTTGAATTAATATTTAATTATTTTAAAAATAGAGATCTATCCATATTCCATCCAATTACTCAAATATTACTTTTCAAGACAAATATTTTAAATCATCAATTAAGTGTTTGTATTATTATTAAAACGGATATTAAGCACAAAAAATAATTTTTATTTTAACACTGGTTGTTGTATTATTATATTTTTTTATATGTCATCATGAATAGCCATGTGTATATCGACTAGGGTGGTCATTGATCTGGTCCTTCATATATGAATCTTAATTAAACATAGTGTCTAATGTAGGCGTTGGGATTAGTGAATAAGTGGTGTTTTGGAAGGATGGTGACATAGAAAGATCCACAACATAATGGTTTTGGGATTAAAAAATTTACCATCCTCATATAATCTCTTTATACCCCCTCCTATATATATTCCATCCATTCATATTGTGGGTATTACCTGGGGGATCTGGGATGAATGTTCCTTATGTAAGTTTCAAAACTAGGCCTTTGTATGGATGAATACAAAAACTACTTATATTTAAGTTGTCAACATATACAACCTTATCATACAAGTGGATGAATTTATTAATGGGTAGGGTTTTTCTTAGGTTTTATACTCCCTAAAATATCCACAATATGGAATACCTAAAAATAGAGAATCCACAATTTTGATGAAGGGTTTTTTCATCCCCTCTTAACTCTTAGATTTCCAAGCGAGTTCTCCTTCATAATATTTTCTTAGCCTTAGGCTTCTGTCATCAACTAATTATTATAGTGGAGTTATAAATAGGGTTGGTAATATAATATTTAATAATGATTAATTTTTAAAGAGTATAAATTTCTAGATTTTAAAGAAAAACCAGTTATCATTAAAACCATTCATAGATTTCATTACAATATATAAATAATGAGAAACCTATAATTTTTTACAAAAATGTAGGGATGAAATGGAATAAAAGGGTGATAATATTTAGAGATATTATAGTTACTTTGGGGAGGGAAATTGAGGCTCTAAAATATCACTCAAATCATCTATAAACTATAGTGATAATATCCATATTTAGGAGTTTTTGTGTTAAAGAAAACTATTTAGATTTCCATAAAAATATCGTGTAGATTATATAGGTCACAATTTGTATCCCAAATATTCTGGAGCAACCTGTTTCATAAAAGGCTTCCAAGGAAACCACACCCATGGATAAAATGGATTGATCGAACATGATAGTCTCTATTAGGGAGAAAAGAAATGTTTCTAACAAAACTGTGGGTGGGGATACTCTTGGATCTTTAGAATAAATAATTTCTATCAAATTATCTCATTGGAACCTCCTCATGATATATAAGGTGAAAATCAAATAATTCAATTTCTAAATCAAAGAAACCTCGGAAGATAAAATTGAGGTGAAGGTTATTGTTAATAAATTCAGTACAATGTAAAAAATTACAGGGATTAAACTTTACGACCACTTTTACTTCGATGATTTAATAAAATGATGATTTTTATAGAGGATTTAATAAATAGATATGATGATTTCATTATTTAATGGTATATTACTAGAGGATCCATTGTGGTATAAATTTCCTATCATTTGGCTTCGACTCAGGTTACAATATTATAATACCTTAATATTGCCTTGGGATGGAAACATATATCCTAATAGAGTTATATCTTATCACTGACCAGTTTTCCGCTTTTAAATTATGTGATTTACACATATACATGGAGGATGAATTCTATTATGGGTTAATTGGTGATCCATATCAGTAATTTCCCATTTGGAGCATGATAGTATTGAATGGACTATTATTATTGATAATGAATTTGTATCAAATTTTCCCAAGAGAGGTATAGGAGATAATAGTGTAATTGTAGAAGTTCTAGTCTTCTGACATAATTTTCATAATTATTTCACCAAGGATCATTTAGAATATATAAAAATGGATTAGGCACATTCTAAAAACAAGATAATTTTTTGAAATTTTTTTTTTGCATTCTTGTGGCTGTAAAACCATCTATATGGAGATGCCCACACCCATTTTTTTAGATTCCTGATATGATTCATACATATACCAAAATTTCACAATTCATGGTAAGGGTTTCATGGGCTGATTGTTCTCTTATATTCTCTCAAAAAAATTATTTTAACTGTAATGTTAGATAAATTTTAATGTATTTCATTTTTTATTATTCCTTGTTATATTTTTTCTTTTTTTTGGTTTTTAGTTTTGTAATGGTTCTATCTGAGGGTCGCCACTGATCCCATAAAATTGGTTCATCTAGATAATAAAAATATGAAATATAGTCATATAACAATGAGTTTTCAAATTTTATATAATTTTATGGACATGCATAAACTGCACTCATCCAATAGAATAATGGAGTGTGTTATGTTCATTTTTTACTTATCATATTATATTTTACTCTAATTAGAAAAGTCACCCTAATTATGGGGGAAACGGTTTTATATGGTCACTATTCATAATGAAAACAAATAAATGGAACCTATTTAGAAAAATTACCACTTGATTCCCAATATTAAATCCACTTATCAATATTTAATTTATAGAAGTGGAATAAATTAATTTAATAAGAATATTTAAAATGCAACACAAGATTTTTAAAAATATTACTTTTAGTATGATAATCATTTTATTCAAATTAATATATATATAAATATATATATAATTAATAAATACCATAATTATATTATTTCCAATAAAATTGAATTAATTATATTATTAAACTAATTAAAAAATAAAATGTGAACATATAAATTATTTAATAAAATATACATTTTCCAATAAAAATATGTATTCTCACTATTAATTGAAAAATAAATTTTTAATGAAAAACCCCAATATTCACCCTTCCATAATTTTTATAAGATTATTTCAAATATGAATTTAATTTTATCAAATAAATTTATCAAATGTACTAGAAACTATATACGATATTGTATTCCCAAACATTAATAAGATGATTTCTCTTGAAGAATAAGATGGCAATACTAAATATTGAGTGATTATATCTTAAGAATTAATAAATAGAGTTTTATTGACTAGGTTTGTTGTATATAAAATTCATAATGTTGTTAATATTAGTCCAAACCATTAATTTAATGTATTTGTTGTACTGTAATAATATTTCATGGTTTTTTCATGCTCGGTGTTATTTGGTGTATATACTATCAAACAAAAATTTATTTTAGAACATAATAGTTTTACATGCCAATTGTATATTATGTTTATTTTCATCATTTATTTTATTCATCCCTTGATCATATGTTTAATTTTTGAAAAATAAATATATGGTTTAATGCATGTTAATTAGTTAGAAACCTCAAATTTGTGTTGTGATTCCACTATAAAGTTCACCATCCCTTTGTATGTGGGAGTTGGTCTTAGGATTTCACACTCATCTCTACTATTATTCCATGCAATTCTTTGGTGGTTTTGTTTATGTCACTCACAATAATGAGGGCCCTTGATAATATTGATATGTAATCTTAGTGATTAAAAATGTAAAATATATATGTTTGATAGAGGATTCAAGTATATATTCATCCATGGGTGATCTATATAAGATAATGTAGATAGTTGGAACTATTTGTGTATTTTGAATGTGTGATACACTACCACCATAGTATGGAAAAAAGTGTGGATTTTTAATTAACTAAGAAATATTTTTTACTTTTAATCCATGATGATGATATAAAGGGACCTAGTACTCATTAATAAATCAATTTTGAAATATGAAATGATTAGGGATAAAGAATCATTATTTATTTTCAATATAATTCCACTACTATATTTATTAAAATTGATAAATAATTCTGTACAATATGAATTCATTGAATGAAAGAGTATTAAACAAATGTATATTTTTTAGATTTAAAAATAACAACTATGAGGGCTTTGATTTGATTTTTATAAACAATTTTTGTGCATTATTTGTATCTAAGATAAAGATGTAATTTCTATATAAATTCCATGACTAAAATTTCATTAAATGAACAAGAAAAACATAAATAATTTTTTAGAATTTATGAATAAATATGGTGGAAAACCTATTTTTCAAATTGATGAATATGTGTCATGATAGTTGGTAATCCAATACAAAAATATAGACTTATAACTCCTAATGTGTATCATTAAAGTTCCCCCAATATAAATTTACTTTTTAAAAAATATCATAAAGGAAAATTATACTATTATTTCTATAAAATATAAGTTGAATGATTCAATATGGGTTTTAATGGATTTAAAAATCATGTATTTATAATTTCTAACCTTTAGGATCTATTAATTAACTATGTTTCATTACAATATATTAATGATGTTGTGAGAATTCATTTTGTACATTTATAACATTTATCTTTCATGACAACCATTTCACATTGTATTTTATTAATTTTATCTATATATCCTTGAATATTGTGATACAATTGATCATCCGCAAACATAAATAGAAATATGAGTTGTATAAATTGTTTGTCCCAAACATAGTAGATATTTTATGGTAATACACCCTTCAAATAAAAGTAAATGGGGACTAGTATATACCTATAATATAATTATTATAAAACAATAACATTAACATCAATGGTAAAATTAAATGATATGGTGAATTTTAATGAAAATATATCATACTCTAAACTAAATGGAAAATGTAAATTAAATAAGGCTAAATTATTCCAAACATATGGATGAAAAAATTAAGAATTTAATATTATACTACACAGATATTAATAAATATTCAATACTATATGAAATATATAAAAAATATAGATAGATTAATTTGGTTATCTATATATGGAATCCCATATTCCTAAAGTAATCTGTATAAAAGGTTGTTTTAATGTTTTATATAATGGGGAAGATAATTATGTAAGGAATTTGGACTTTTGGGATTTCAGATATAGTTTGAGTTATAGATAATCATTTGCCTATGAAATGTAACCTCATCAATTTAAATTATATCTTAAATATCTTACTATTGAGGACATAAATTCCACAACAAATGCATATACTCTCCAATTATTACAAATTTCTAGATCATATCCTTACATAAGATTAATAGCCATTCAAAATATATGATACTTTCGTAATTTTATTATATTAGATAAAAAAGAAATAGTAATGTAAATTAGGGGGATCATAAGATGGGTAATCTTACATAGGTTTCTATTATCCCTGAAATACATTCCTCAAGATGATTCAAGGGGGTCAAAACTTCTTAGAGGAAAATCATATCTCATATGGTCCAAAAATTAATCTTATGTTCCTTCTTCATAAAACCTTTTGTGATGACTTCTAAACCACCAAAACATACAGTTCCATGATGATGTGTTTCATGAGTCAGATAGTGCTTTGTGACCTCGCTAAGGGTTGACAATGTGATTCATTATTCCTACGTAGTCTTAGATATTTTTTAATAACACATATGATTTTTGAACCTCATACAATCTTCATAAATCACATTTTCTCATTATTACAATCCCCATTCAAAAGTTTTAGTCGGGGTTACTCATCCCTTCGACAACCAAATTTCTCCCAAATTAGGAAGCAATTAACCATTATGAACTAGACTGAAAATGAAATACTCCATGGAAGTTGAGATTCGTGAAACCCCCCTCCATTTAGCCTTAAATAACTCCACCTAAGGTGGAGAATCATTTTGAGAAGGCAGAGACCCATCTAGGAGTAACAAGTACCTTAGGGGTTATTGAGGCATCCAGATGTGTTAATCCACCATAAATCAAACTTTTATTGATCCAAGATATCCTATTTAAGTAGGGACACAATGCTTCATGAATCCTTCTCCCTCAAGAGGCCTCTGACCTCCGAGAAGAACTTGATCTTCACGAATTACCTCTCGGCAAGGCCGTATGCTCCATGAATTCCCTTTCCTTAGCCTCTTTATATTTCCCCTATTTTGATAGCACCTCTTTACACTGGTTGGGATCCTAAAGCCTCTATAGCCATATAGGATCGGTTCAACTTTACTTTAATTCCCTAAGTGACATCTTCCACCCATTCTTTGGCCTACTCCATTCCACGTGTGACCCGAGATTACCATTAAAATTTTTCTTCTCATTATAAATACACTAGCTCCTTTTACATATCAGAATATACACAAACAAATTGGTCCTTAGGATTGACCAATACTCCACATAGTTACATGTAGGCATTACGGATTCTATTCCCCTATTAAGGGTGAATCTGTGGTGGTTATGTATGCCCAAGGGTTATGTAGTGATCCAATGATGTTTTATTGAATTTTGTAAAATTACGTAGCACCAAAATCCTCATCACATGATGTTATTATATATTCCTACCCCATGAAATGTACATGGTATCCACATATATTCTCTTCATGGGGTTCTACCTCCTCCCACATTCAGGAACATACATTACAAAGTAGTCAATTTTCATGTTTATGTCTTATACACCATTCATAGGATCCTCCATTTATGAGTCACTGGAAATATGATATTATTCGCTGGGAATTAGATCTTCCCCATATTTAATGTCATCACCCTTGGGAAAAATCCATTTTTAATCCCCACATCATCTCTCGTTGGAAAATCTTCTAAGACAAGATTATCCGGTCTAAAATTTCCTCTTGTTTCTCACATCAATCATAATTTATTTGGGCATGGATTCTTGTAGATACCATTACACCCTTCCAAACTCTAATCATATGGGAATCCCTCTTGTAGTAAGACCCATATTCTACCATCCATTTAGAATCTCTAATGTGTTAGCCACATACCCTACATACTACATATGAGTCTGGTTTATGTATAAACCTCATAATGTCCAACCAAACAGATAGAATATATGCATAATACCCAATGATATGGGACTCTTCCTCAAGTGTATTCCCTAATTCCCCATTCTAAACTATGCAGGATTTGATTCCCAATAATATAATTATGTACGATTCCTCTTTGTGGTCCAAACACAACACTACTTTCACAAACCCTCTAATTTTCCTCAGGAATCCACATACTAGAGTCAACATTCCCCCAACTGAAGAATATATCTCAATTTTATCTTATTGGGAAAATTCCATGCCTAAGCCCCATCCTCGTCATCAATGGTCCTAGAAGCACAAAGGGAGAATCCATTTTGATGCCCCAAAACAATCCATCCTATATACATCCTATTATAAAGGACATATTTCAAGACTAATCCTCCCCTAATCAATCATTGATGCTTCTTTCATGACATGAGTGTCCTTACGACAAGAGGATAAATTGGGTGGACTAGTCCTATCGCATGACCATAAACTGGCGAGTCAAACTATGTGTGTTTTGATCCCAGCCTTCAAAGAACGGTTCATAAGATGCCACACCAAGGATTAATACCCACCAATAATAAACATTGGTTCCCCATCCAAGGGGTACACATCTAAATCCACCTAACCATCAGGGTGTGAAATATTACATTTATTAGATGCACTATTTAGATCTACTTATATGGGGTGTTATAATCAGCCTCATTCCAACATTTTATTTTGTTAAACTTGTGACCCATCTCATACAACTACCTCATTCTAAACATGGGATGCCTGAGGTGAATCCCTTGGTAGATACACCTTCTGTATTTTATACCTTCTAATTGAAATTTTATGCCTTGGATTCCATACTTTAGGATGCCTCTATGATATTTCCTCCTATGTGGAAGAAGACAGCAGACGAATGCTTATAGTGTCTAGACGTCGTAGTAATTACCAACATGACTACTCTCTGGACCAATGGTTTTTACAGTGTCAAAACCCTTTAGAATGTCTCGAAAGAAGTTGTGTAATTAATTGGAATCCACAAAAATATGGCATTGATATTGAGTTTCACAAATATTACTCAAATATATGAGGTAGACCAGGACTATGAAAAAATGTTCCAAGGATCAATCTCTGGAAGGAGGAACTGAAATCCCATCATCCCATTTCAATCAAGGATCCTTCATAGTCGATTAATGTGATGAATGTTTCTTAAAATTGGAAAGGAGGAATGTTGGGTAACAATGTATGTTAGTTCCCATTAAAACACTGGTGGTAGGCCCTGGAGAAATAGTCGAAAAAGGAAATCAAGAACCCAACATGAATAAGTATTTTATCCCTCAACCATATAAACTAGCCATTTTATCCATCATATCAAGGATTTTACTCAAAAGCTGCTGACATCAGGCCACCAACCAAAATGGTGAAGCCAATTTGAGGCTCCTCTCCTCAGCAAATGGACTAGTAGTGTTAAGGAAATCAGTACATTAGAATTTTAATATATCCAACTATCCAACACTATGAAAAAGATATGGAAATATTGGGCCCATCATGGAACTCACTAGAAATTGGGGTAGTTAAATGTTGATTGTTCTGGTCTGTTACATCATCAGTGTGGTTTTATATCCATTATTGAAAGATTAGACAATGACATAGAGTTTAGAATAGATTTATAGGTATCTGTAATGATATATAATTATTATAGCATTGTAGGACCCAAGATAAATACAACCGATTACCCACTACCCAAAAATATAATTTCATGAAAAATGCCAATGGAGAAATCCTGAATAATCCCACCTTCTCCATGAAATCCACTACCCCATCAGCTGTCAGGATCCCATAACAAGTCTATCCAAAATAGATCATTCATAGGAGGGTGACTAATTCCATTGTACGATGATATGAGGAGTAGGGATTCATTACCATGATGGATATGGCTCACCAAAACTAGGATGATTATGGACCTCACTAATAGCACCACACACAAGGCATGTAAATGGAACCCATGCACCCCACATGAACAACAAACCACTTAGGGAGCCTTTCCAAAAATCTATCTGTTAACCCACTCCGCCACACTGAAGGATCGGGGGATTCTGAAGTCACCCACCTTGTATATACTACCTTGGTTCCAGCAAGGCGGGATACCACCAGGCCCCATCAGTGTATGAAATTACTAATTTTCTAGGCTGAGGAACACATGGACTATTCCCCAACTCTGTCATCCACTGTACAAATGACTCTATGCAAGAATCAGGCACAATATTAGATGGATTCCCAATAGAATCATCATACATAGCTACAGTGGCCCCTTCCAACCAAGGAAAATTCTACTAGATCTCGTCCAATATAGTGTAGGGATCTATTAATGTGTAGTTGGGATTGATACTATAGTCGCACTACAAGAATGTTTGGATGACTCTATTTGGCCACTAGCATCATCAATAGCCATTATGGAGTGACCCACAACAAGGAGATAAAATATCCACACCCTAATCATATTATCCCAAACCAAAGTAGAGGAATTACCCTTTATCATCATCTACATAGAGATACTCTCCATTTTAATAGCATCGGTCAAAGAGGAGGCCCTCCCCACTTCATCAATATCTAGTGTGGAGGCCACCCTGTGGTTAAGGTTCCAATTCTGAAGGTCCTACATATTTCATAGATCATCAATGTTTTGGTCCTCCTCATTCCATTCCCAGCTCAAGTAGAGGCCCTCCTCACTCTTTCACCGATTAATATTATGGCCCTCCACACAAATTATCCCACCCACGCATGGGTCCTTCCCACTATCATAATCAACATGGAGTTCTTCCCCATGTGAATGCTAACCAAAGTAGTAGTCCCCCCCCCTGAAATGTTAACTCCCATAGTGGAGGTCCTCCCTACTCTAATGATAACCTATATAGAGGCCCTCCAGGTATCTAGATAGTTCAATGTGGAGGTCCTTCCCACACTATCACCAACCATAACAAAGGCCACCATGTGATGAAGAACATCACCACACTAATGAACCATCTCAGGGAAGAAGTGAGAATTTCCATCATCGAAGGAAAAACATTGGGAAGCACCAAGTCATTATCAATATCAATCATTTCTCAGATTATGAGGTAGAGTGATGTTCAATTATTAAACCCTTGACCCATTAATATGATTCAATGTTTTTGGATAAGCCTAGTGGATTATGTTCACTGTACCATATAATGAGATCCAATAAATATCCAAATCCTCCACTGATACATGAAGGTGGAGGACGATTTGGATTCCTTCTACGGTCTCCTAATATATTCATCTCTTACATCACCAGTATCATTTTATACATCTTCATGATATTATGAGGAGTTATTTTGGAGCTTGGTAGATGATGATAATCTTGCACACCCACCAATGACTAAAATTTCCCTATTGCATAATGTAGTGGTAGACACCCAGTCCTATAGGGATGTAATGATTCTATTGGAACTACCCTCGAGAGACAACCCAATGTTTAGGGACCCATAAAATCATTTAGTATCTCCCCCATATCCTAGTACACCATTTCAATGATCTACATATGTGACACCTCTACTTATTTGTCCAAAAACTATCAAATGTTGGGCTAACAAAGAGTTGAGACTCACTTCCAAGAAAGAGATCACGTGACATAAAATGGATTCTGATTATTATTTGGTGGTTTAATGGAACAATGTGGTTCCTAATTTGACATCCCATAGTCCCTCAATAAATACCAGGTCATGTGTTTTGACAAGACCATTCGGATGACATGAATTCACCTCGGCGACAATCAGTTGCTCTACCTAAGGAGGCAACAACACTTTGACGACCTCGACTTGGAGAGTCGCATCATTGAGTTGGCATCACTCCCGGAGGTTCATCACTATCTATCATCCACATAACACTAGAAACTTCAATAATATTTCATCCATATATTCACAATACTCCACATAATCATTGGTGAGGAATCTCCACATGTGTTGTTCCGTAGCTGGGGCCAGTATGCTACTCCCCACTTCAGCTAAATCCTTTGGTAGCATGATTTTCCCAATAATATAGAGGACATGCCTCATAGTACCATCACAATAATTATAGTCATCCAGGAAACATACAATGAAATATAGAATGGTGTAGATTCTAATAGAGATAACATGTCCTAATGGGTAGAGTGGTTTTAGGTGGACCCTTACTCTGGTGTTTGTACTCACCAGTAAAAGAAGGTACCCATCCTTAGGGATCCCATTTCATCTTTTCCCATAATTTGGAATTCCAATAATATAAAGTAATAACTAGAGACATTGATCCATCTAACATCACTTATAAGATATAATTTGATCCTGCTATCACCACCTTGATCCATCAGGTCATCGGTCAGAAATATATCATTGATGAGATCCTTAATGAGTATCTCCCATATTATAAATCTCCATGAAATTACCATGTTCCCCATCCACTACGGTAATAGGGAATGATTCAAGTTATTCTCGACCAATTTTTCCTGATTGATCATCAAATTACTTCACAATATATAGCAGTAGTGACTTGGTCTTATGGAATGTGTCCAAGATACAAGTTCCCAAACCTGCCCAAGTAGCATTATAACTGTCCTCGGGATGCAGATCACATCGCTCCATATGCCCTGAAGTTAGTTCTAGGGCCTTATTACCTTATTAAAAAACATCATAGTGTATTTTTTCTAGTATTCCCATCACTATAGGAATCCCTTTGAAGGTGAGGTAACCACTCTCACAGGCTACCTCAATTCCCAAGAGATATGGTAGGTGGCTATGCCATGTGATGATATTCCATATCCAGATTCGATTGACTAAATGAAAGCACAAAAAAACTGGGAACCCTATAATTTCCCCCTTAAATAGTATAGGAAACATCTTACATGATGCGGACCACTTCATCTCATCATGTGGGCCAATGTTAGGGATCCCAGGGCAGTGGGATGTGTTCATGTTATGATGCTTTATTCATACGGTGGAAGGTCATGAATTAATCTGGTACAACGAGCTATCCATTTGGTATATAAACAATTTGAAAGACCTATATAGTTAGTTTTGTTCCATTTCATCTCTACTATGAATAATAAATGTATTTCAAACATCATAAAGTGCATGAAATTTCAATTTGAGGGTGTTGCATATTTTTCACCCAGAATAAGGATCTCATGTAATAACTCGATATGTCATTGAACTTGAATAAGCTACTGAAAATTTGTGTAGTGATTGTTAATACTGTGATGATCCCCACCCTTATAACATATAATTTCCCATGAGGTTTTTGGGATTTCACTGAAAAAATCCCATTGCATTGAGGAACCCTTGGAATAGGTTATGATGGTATATCCATTTTCTCATCCAACTCTAATAATAAGATCCTCCATGGTAAAGAATACATATGTAGTATAGTTAGATGCACCCAAGGAATGGGAATATTTTCCAAAAGATCCTCACCAAGAATAGACTCACTGAGTGATGTAGTCTCATCATGGACATCCTCACCCAGTATAGAATTTATAGGCACCTCCTTGTCAGGTACCACCTCCTTAATGATAGAATGTTTTTCCGACTACTCGTTAGGCCCCATCCCATCATCAGTTCCAAGTAACTAGTGTTATCTTATTTTATAGAAAAAACCAAACATACTCATTCAAATAATCACATCAACCTGGTTATTTATTTAATTCCACGTAAAAGAGAATTATGAAAATACAAGAGTGTAAGAAGCCACTGAGGCCAAGAACACTAATTTCGCAGACCACATCCCTTAGTAGAGGTTCCTTGTACATATCCTAAAATAATTATATGTGTTTAAGGATTTGGTTTAGAACCATGTCAATAATGTCTAGATAAATATAAGTGATGTTGGGTCACATGGAATTCTCTCACACCCAAGGTGTCATTCATTTCCTCATAGTCTATCTCAACCCTCCTGATGTCATAATACCATATTCATATGACACATCTGCATCCTCTCTGTAACCTTTTACATATATGAATTGTAAGTATCGATGGAACATGGGAAAGAAAAATACCCCACTGTTTTCTGAAACATCCTAAAATCCCAGTGACTTCATGAATCTATAAAATGGAATCATTCCTAGGGTCTGACCATTATTAGAAGACTCCTATAATTATGGCTAGGAGTTTGCATATGTGAACACCAATGAGCTTATGGAAACCTACAAGGTCACTGGTGAGGAGGAATATCTGGAAATCTATCCATGTTACCTTAGTTGATGTCATTAAATAAGAATTTATTGATATGAAAATAATCGGAATGGTTAGGATAGTGATTCAAACCTGGAAATGAATTCTACCAAAACTAGATATATGGTTTTATGAAGGGCATAACATGAATAATCCTACCATTATACTCTATCAAAAATTCAAACAAAGATGAAAATGATAACTGAATAGGATACTTATTCCTATCATGGAAGTATAACATCCCAGTGAAACTCTTGATCCTTGAGGGCCTAGACCTTTCAGAAGAGATGTGTGATGCTCCGGTAGAAGCCTTAGAAATCCCCCTCCAGTTAGAATAATAGGTAGAGGTGGAGGAATCCCTCATTTCTTTGGAGGACAATAAGGAATAAAATTAATACATCATCTCATTTTTAGGATAATATGAGGGCTCCCTTATGATGGGGAACGTCGTCATGTTTTACATCACTATTAAGTTCAATGGTGTGGTAATATATTGATTCCTTGTGCACACAGCTTTAGGGATCAATGTCATCCTGACCTAGAAACTCAACATTATTTCCCTAAATTTTGTATATTTGAGACCCTCTAACTTGAAAATTTATGGTTATGATAGGACCAAGTAGAGACCATTTGGAATAATAAGTTTGAAGACCCAGTTTGGTTGTTTAGAATAAAACCTTCAATTCATAGATGTCTTGTAGAAAACCTATTACAACACATTGATTGGGAGGCTCTAATGTCGTCATTATTTATCATTTCTTTCTTTATATCACCAATTCCACATATTCACCATCAATGGTTTAGTAGGCATCCTCTCTAGTGATGAGTCTCTATACTACACATGTAAATCATACTATATAGTTTTAATTTATTATAGATCAAGGAAAACTAGGTTCAAACCAATTAGGTCAATCACTCCCTATCACTTCCAACACATGGAAATTCATGAATGACATGTTGATCCTCCCGATTCACCGATTGGAATCTGCGACACCATATATGGGATGCTTATTTTTCATTTCCATGTGTAAAGGGTTCCACGACCCTTGGTATAGTGAATGTTGGGTGATTTTTATTTACTTTTTCAAAGTCCAAGATCAGGTGATACTAGAACACCATAACACAGTGAGATATCAAGAGGTTCACCACATGGATACAACAATGAATCCCACTCTCTTGTTCTACCAAGATGGGTTGATAAACTAGAAACTGACTTGCCACTATTTCGTTGGCACCAATCTGTATGACACCGTTAAAGGCTTAATAGAATCACTATTACAATATTTTTCTTCTATGGTTTTAGTACGGAAATATTCCCCTACTGATGGTTTTGTATCATCTTAGGAGGGAACTGATGTTCCACTATAATCAATCAATATAGAAAAACCATCTACTCCCATTGATACCCCTACATTAGATGACAATGAGTACTTGGAGGATGCTTCACCGACATTTGAAGAGGGAATCCCTACAACTATTTATAAGTAGATTCAGGAGAACCTTGGTACTGAGACAGATCTGAGGTCAATTATGATTAATTAATTCTTTCTTCTAGAAAAATAGTTGATTTACATAGATTTAATGAAGAATAATCATGATATATTCTCATGGTGTTATGATGATATGGTGCGACTTGTCCCTCGGGTCTCTTTCAATCATCTATGAAACACCCTAAGATTTTGTGAAATTTTATATGAATTAATTTGAACTTTTTGATAATTTGTATTTCATGAATGAATGAAGATAGTTCATGTTATATTAAAGCACTATGTTTGGATTTCATTCTGCAGAACACCATGATAATCATTCACTACACTCCAAAATAAATAATTTTCCACTCTACACGGAACACCGACGTTATCTTATGTTATACAAAACAATGACATTCCTTGATGACATTCATAAAATGCAAGGCCAAGGTTTACTGAACAATAATATATTTTTTAAATATTATTATTTAAAACAATTATGTGAAAAATTGATGTTAAATTAGTTTTTATGCTTAATTTTAACTAATTTAGGGAAATATGTGGTTCAAATAATATAATATGAATTTATAGGGTAAAAATTAATTTTTAATGAATATGAAAATTGATTGAATAAATTAGGAAATATTATTATGGTCACAAAGCTATTTTAAACTAAATATTTAAATATTTATTTATGTATTGATATAAACAAAGTCAAACATTTCTTTAATAAGTAACATCAATATGGAGCACATTAAATGCAATACTAAGATTCTACAAAAATATCATTTTTATTTTTAAAATTATTTAAACGAGTTAGTTATAACCTATCCTTCAAAACATAGTTATATAAATAGTAATGAATAATTCCACATATTTTAATAACAGTTTTATATAAATAAAACAAATTGAAAATGTAAAATATAATTTTTAGTAGGGATATCATATGATTTAAAAATACAATTTTCTCAAAAAACTACTTTTCATGTTCATCAATGAAAGAAAATAAAATTAATTTCAAATACTTTTATATATTTCATTTTATAAAATAAAAATAATTTGTGAATTTAGAATCTATATATTATCAATGGATAAAAATTTTGGCACTTTTCAGAGAAAAATCATTTTTTATTAATCATGAAAACAACTATTCTTTAGTAAAAATTGACATTTTTTCGAATAATTATTTATGTTAAATTGTAAATTATTTTTATGGTCAAATTATATCAATTATTTGACTATTAATATAATTTAATTTATTATAATCAATTCAACTTTGAAATTTAATATTAAAACTTAACAAATGTTTGATCATTTTCCAACTTTAAAAATCTATAATTTTGTTCTGTCTAAGGGATTAGAATTAATCATAATTTTCCCACTTCTGTGAATTTAATTTCAGAATATATACATAATAAATTTTAATTAGTATAGTATTTATATTCTAATAATATAAACATAATATTTTGAAAAAATTATTAGTCAATGTGATTAAAATTAATCATTATGATTATGGTTAAATAAGAATAACTAAATTGAAATCCTTAAAATTAAGGGCAGAATCACCAAACCACATATCTAAAACCCATTGGATATCCATATTTTGGATAGAAACCATGCATTATTGTTTCCGGTTCTATTTGTATGATTTTATTTATATAATTACATGTGTACACCTAACATTATTACAAAAATTCCAAGTCAGTCGTTTTCCTTAACTATAAAAGGCCACCACTTATCCCTCTTTTACACACCTCTCTGCAGATTATGTTTGGCCAAGACATAAAAAATCAAGTTCCTATAATTCCACTGATACTTATAGAATCCTTTACTTAGGAATTAAAAATTCAAATGAATCATTTTTTATCAAACCAAAAGGAGTTACGTGCTAAAGAGGTAACATATACTCCCATGTCCTTTCTTTTGTTTTCCTTTACACCCCTTCCAACTCTCTATATTCATTGATTATATATAAAATTTAGTATCCCTAATATACTAGGATTTATTTATTTAAATGGTTCGACCTACACATACACACTCCTCCATCTAATTGGTAACAAAAATATCATTGATTTTTTCGACAGACTACTCCCTAAACAATTGATGATAGTTAATTTTTCTATTATTATCTACCATGGTGGACATTATGATGAAAAATATATTTATATATGTCGTATAATAAATTAATTATTTATTTATTATTATTTATTCCATTTTACAACACATAATTTTGAACATTCCATTTTGTTTTAATACTATAATTTCATTTGAGGAAATGTGGACTACCTCCCCCTCAAAGCGATATGATTCGTTCATACACTATGTGGACTGTATTAAGGATGGTTTTAGTGAATACAGAAGATTTATGTGATATAATAAATCTAATTTAATAAAGAAATATATATATATATATATACATATATGACTTTTACATTCATTCTATCTACATGATAATTAAATGAAAATGTCGTTCATGCATACATATGGCCTACCGTTTCCAAGAACGATGTATTCAGTTTCATACATATATATTTAGTATATTATTATAATACACATATAATATTTATAAATGATATTTATATCATGTTTCACATTATCTAAATCAGTATATATTGTATAAATACCAAATATATAACAAATTGAGACACAAGCAAGCAATAAAGAGAATATTACCTGAAGTTAAAACATAACATAAGATTGTTTAGAGGTGGGTAATATAAGGTCATAATAAAACCATATATGGTATTACATATAATAATATGGTTCATTTAATTATTTATACTGAACATATGTTTATTATAAAGGTGTTTTAATGGATACTATGAGAGTTTGGGAACAAGATAAGGGGATATCATCTCACATTGTATTCATGTGAGATACATGCTATGTTTGACACTCATTCCTTTTCTGTGGTGTGAGTAATGAATAAGATTGTATTCAATTTATATTATACATAAATTTATGGTTATTAACACATCCATTTTATGAACTATAATTATTTGGGTTTATGTTTTGAAAGTTACCAATTCAGTAAAAATAGTTTATCTCAATTTTCCTTTATTGAGAATCATGTTTTGTTATGCACATGGACTCTTTTTTGAGGGGTATACACATCCATATTAAATGATCTATCATGAATATATATATTTTAATGAAATTTTAAAATTCAGGAAATATAATTTTCTTACAAAGTGAGTATGATCCAAAGTCACCGTGTTATTAGTGTTTCATAACATAATCTCCTCGATTTATATAACTATTTAAGTTTATGATTCATTTGATGAATTATTATGTTCCATATATCAAAACATTAATATATTTTCTTCCCCTAAAATTCTTCATGTTTAATTCATTTATTTGTACCATTTTACAAACTTTGTTTCATATTACTCTTAAGATAGTGTTTTTAAGAAAGCCTAACTTTTCCCTCTCTTCGATCAGAGATCTTTGTTCTTTCTAAACCATGGTTTCAAAAAATGGGCTCCCTGAATATTCTATTAATCTCCTATGATCCCCAAAATAAATTTTCCATTTTTTTTAAAAAAATCATTGTAATATTATTTTGTCTTTCTGAATGAGGTAATTTTATATTATTTTTACCATGAAAAAAGAATAATTTTTACCCCATACAACATGTATATATTTATCAAACATCAATCCATTGAATATCTAAATACATTATTAAAGTAAATATTTAATGAAAATGTTTTAGAGGTTTTTTTCATGGAAAATGGTTTCACTTTTTTTTAATCTTATTTTATATGTTTTTACGGAAAATTACATTCCAAATTATTTCTTGATTTACTTAAAAGCTATGAATGTATTTTAATGGAAAATTGTTTTCAAACCATTTTCACACAGTATTTATAATTTTTCAATTTATTATAAAAAAATGGATTTATAAATCATTTTCAAGGATTCATAATATTTTTTTCAACATTTTTTCAAAGAGGACTTATTTTAATATGTTTTTAAGCCTATTTTATATGTTTTTAAGGAAAACGATTTCAAAGGATTTCAAGTCTTTTTTATATGTTTTAAGTGTATTTTCTATGAAATTGATTATAAAATTCTTTTATATATTTAAAATACTTTTTTCAAATAGGAAATGAAATTTTCTACAATAAATATTTTTGAAATATATTTCAAATTTACTTTCCCTCTAAAATGGCATCTGTGGATGTTAATCATTCCCTTCTAGGAAATGATCAAAATTTAATATTTATATCATTTTAATAAATGTGTAATGATTAATGTCAAGTTATTTAAGAAACATGTTTCCTGTTAGTGTGTTTTAGGCATAGGAAATACGTTTCTCATTAATGGGTTATATATTTATGGAATTATTTTCTCTTTCTTGAATTATTATTTTGATAAACTAATTATTAAACTTATATCTTTTCTAAAAGTTGTGACATTTTATCATGTTTATGACACCCATTTAATTTAAGGGGTTAAGATATGATTGTTTGTGATTTATTAGAACTTTTATGTATGATTTCACTATGACATGGGTGGGACATATATCTCACTATAATGCACAAGTTAATGATTTATATCTTGTGAGATAAACTAAGATGGACATGGGAGTAATGATTGACTATTAAGATGGGCATGAGAGTGAACCATGAATACCAATATGGTATGCGATGTGAACTAATAATACTATGATTACCATGGGAGTTAACTATGACTACCTATGGGGGGAGAAACCATAATACCAAGATGGTATTATTAGAAATTTCTTGGTTACTATGGAAATAATATTATATTATTATGTCTCTACCATAATACCAAGTTTTATTCCTATGTTATTTATTCATGGATTATGTTCATTATTTTTTTATGATTCACGTATTATGAACTACCATGATATATGTAATGATTCATGTATACGATCTTTGATATACATGGTATGATCTTCTATTTTCTTGATCATGTTCTTTTACCCTTATGATATTAATTATGCTTTCATATCACCCTCAATTACCCTTACTAAGCGTTTGATCTCACCCCTTTCTTATTTTTATCTTCCCCATGTTATAAAGGAACATTTTATATAGGACTATTAGAGGTGGATATATTTATAAGAGATTATTTAGAACTTGCATTGGGATATAAAATTTTTATTGCATGTTTCCAAGGATGCTAAACTATTAGAGTCCCCGAGCATGTATTATTGTAATATACTGAATATTGATCTAAAAGGATGAAATATCCATTCATGTTAATCCTAGGTTACAATTGTTTGTATAAAAGGATTGGTTATGTAAAAATATTAAATCTAAGAGGAAAAAAATATAGTTATATCCTTTGGTATATTTCTAAGGATATTTCTAGGGATATATCAAAGGATAAGATTAAGGATGAGTCAACATTTAAAATAATGTCCATGAATTTTGGAAAATGGTAAAGTGAGTGATTCCTAGAAATAGATCCTTTTCTGTATGTTACAAGTGGATATGGATCTGGAGAAAATGTATCCAGGGGAATCAATATAGGAAATATGTTCTAGGCCTCACTTGGGGTAATCTGGAATATAACAACGAGCCTTGTTGCACACCTTTTTTTTGACAATCTTAGGGGATATGCATTGAAAATTAACAAAATCTTAACAAACCATCATCAATGATTTAGATATAAGTTTGATATGAATAACCAAGAATGAACCTGGGGTTTCATATTTTTTGTATTGTGTCATTATTTATAAATCATGTAAGTAAATAATTTCCTGACTATGTAGTTTCCTACAATGATAAGTAATTTTCACACTATGCTTCTAGTTTTTGTCAGTGTTTGGGAATGGAAGGAACTAGATTAATGTTTAATGTGATAGATTATTTGATGTAGATTAGTCAATTTGGGTGATCACTAGAGGTAAACATGTTGTCATCAGGCCTAATCAGTTTTCAAGGAACATGATTAACAATGTGTACCATAACCAACTCTCAAAATCACTATTGAAGTGTAAGAATGCATTAATTGAGTGTTTGGGTAAAAGAGACTATGGAGGAAAGAAAACTCAGTTACCTTAATGTAAAAATGTAGAAAGAATCACCCATGTGAAATTATTAGAGGAACATGAATATTTTTTTGAATGTGTGAATGAATGAAAGAAACCATGTTAATATAAAGAAAAAATGAATAGTGTAGTTAATGTAATGGATGATAATATTTTCGTCAAGAAATAATTGAAGGCTAAGTGTCTTAAATGAGGAATAAATGGTCATTATGGAACTCAATGTTACCATAGGAAATCTCTTGAAGAGGATCATAAAGGTGGTGTTAGTAACTATTAAATTTTTTATGATGACAAAACTTTAGATTAAATGTAATTGGAAATATGTATTGTGTAATAGGATGATGTAGTATGGTTAATAGAATAACTATGAAGTGGAGTAGTAAAATTTAATATGTATTTTGATTCCAAAATTATGTAATATGAATGATGAAATATACAAGGGTTGTTCTACATATTTTTTCTCTTAGTATTAACATGTTTATGTCAAATTTTCTTGATTGATTTTAGAAGTGATTTAATGACAAGGTGATATTTTGACAAAAGAAAGGTAACCCATAATATGTACATTATGTTAAGATAATTATATTCTGAATTAGTAAATTGTATGATACTAATTATCATGGAACTAATTAAAGAATTTTTATAATGTGGGTTATGCTATCATTGATTATGTTTACATGATTTTTGGATTTAAGGAATATATATAGTATACTTTGAAATACGGAAGAATGAATTTTTTCGTAAATGAATTATGGTAGTTAAGTTTATTACCATGTTTCAAGGGAATATGTGATAAGGGTATTCACATTTTTGGAAGTTAAAAAAAAGTAGTATGTAGTGATATATGGGGGATCAATGTTAAAGATTATTTCATTATTTTTTTTTAAATCATGGCATTTCCACCGTCTGGAAGGGTTATAAGGTTAACCATTCCTTAACATTTTATGTTAAACATTAGAGGAGGTATTTATGTATTGAGTTTTTATTAAAAAAGATAGGTAAAATTTTATTTATAGATTTAAATTATTTAAAGTATTTCCATAATATTTATTTTGTAAATTATATTAGTGTGGTTTTAGAAAATGACATCATATATGTCGGCTGACAACAAATCCAGATCACTAAGGCTACAGGTCCTGAACCAATGACTGAAAGATGTTAAGTGTTTAACACCTAGTACTGACCTACACAATGTCCAGGATTATGTATAATTATTTTTAATGAATAATTATTTATGATGAAATAGTATTGTTACTTTTTTATATATTTATCTATTATCCATATTGAATTTTAAGAATAGTAATAGATAAATAGTAATATATTTTATTCATTTATGGGACTTAATATCCATTAAAAGTGTATTTTTGTGCTTTGGGAATAAAAATTAATTTCTATACATCCATTTTTAGAATTAATGTATAAATTTGAAATAGATAGAAGCACAACCAAAGAATGAAAATTTAGTTCTATTCTTCGTCAATAAAATAATTACTCAAAGATTAGATAAAAATCCAAAATTGAAATGTGTTTTCATAATACCTTATTATTTGTTCAACTCATTACCTTTAAAATCATTATAGATTTTGGAAATTTAGGCCCATAAATCTTATTTAATCATTCAGCTGTTTAAGATTGATTTCCTCAGTCACTCCCTATAAATATTTACACATTTTATTCATGTCTAATCTTCACTCCCAACCATTTTTTCTCATATATGGAAACCTAGTTATATGTTACATATGGTAACTGATATGGTTCCCACTATCCATTTTTATAAGAAGAGGTAGTATTAAATTTTAATATGTGGGTTTCAATAAATTAACCTTTAACGTATTAAACCTTTGACAAACCATATAAATTTTTAGGTATAAATTCATTTTATGGTCACAGAATGTAACCCCTTGATATTTTGTGATTTTGTTCTGGAATTAATTTATCCTTTATGATATTTTTCATTTTATGAAACACAAATTATATTTCATGTTTTATTAATGAACAATGTTTTTCTTTCATTATATGCAACACTGAGTTAATTGTACACTACACGCAACATAAAATTTGGTCTTCTCTACATGGAACACCATAGTTAGATTGTGTTATATGCAATAATGACTTTTCTTTATAAGTTTCATAACACACAAGACCGAGTTTTACCAATCAATAATATATTTTTAAAATGTAATTATGAAATATAATAAGATGAAAATTATGTTAAATTAGGGGTTGTGAATATTGTAAACTAATTTATGATATTATATGGTTTATAAAATATAATATGAAATCATAGGATAAAAATTAATTATAAATGAAAAATAAATTTGATTGAGTATATATGAAAATCATATTTTTGTAACAAAGATATTTTACCCGAATATGTTAAATTTTAATTTACGTATAGAAATTAACAAAGTCATTCATTCCTTTCACAGTGAACAACTATTTTTTAGTCATTACATGATATACCGAGTTTCTACAAAACATCATTTTATTGTCACAATTAATTATTGTTGATTAAATAAGGTTTTCCTTATAACTTTTATATTCCTTCATACATGGGAGAGATTTTTAAGTCATTATGGCCTTCCTTATGAATTCAAGATTCCATCTTGTTTTGAAAATCACAAACACCTTATCTTTAGAAAAACTTCATTTTACCCTATGTTCTACCCCTATAAGAAAAAATTTCCTTCCCTTAGGAAATTTATCCTTACCATGTTTTCATTACACATATCAAAATATTTCTAAGTATAAAATTTTGATTGAAACCAAAACCTCAAGAATCCCATAATTACATAGATATAAAGCATTCTGTTTTAGAATCTGAATTCTCAGAATTCTGGATACGAATTCTTCAAGGATATGACTCCAAATCTTGAATCGGAATTTCCGATACGAACTCTTCAGAGTTCTAACTCTAAATTCTAAATATGAATTTTGGATATGAACTTTCTAAGTTCTGACTCCGAATTCTGAATACAAATTCTGGGTATGAACTTTCTAAGTTCTGACTCAGAATTATGAATCAAAATTCTGGTTATGAACTTTCTGAGTTCTGACTCTGAATTCTAAATCAGAATTATGGTTACGAACCTTCTGAATTCTGACTTTGAATTCTGAATACAAATTCTGGTTACGAACTTGTCTAAATTTTGACTTCAAGTTATCTGAATTCAAAATCCAAAATCCTATGAGTTTTGACTCTAAATTATCATGAACTCTGACTCTGAACCTTGTAAGTTCAGGTTCTGAATTCTTGAGAAACCAGATTCCTAATTTCTTTGAAATTCAAACTCCGGAATTCTATAGAATTCAGGTTCCAAATTCCTAGAAAATAGAATCCAAATATCCTTGTATTATATACTCTAAATTCAATTTTGGTTACACTCCGAACTTTAATTTCATTACATTATTAATATTAGATTTTAGTTATACTTACACTAATTTTTTTATAAAATGATGTCTTTCTTTTAGTTATCAACTAACCGTTGTTTGAGTTACATGTGTACAGGTCCCTATGAAATTCATGGAAAAATATGACCTTTGGAGGAGGGAGCTGACTGTTGGAACTATGCCTATAAATAGGATCTCATTTGAAAGAGCTCATGATGACTTTTGGAACTTCAACTTCAAGTTTTTACAAAGTGCTGGTGAGGTTATTCAAGAGAGATATGCTCTTTTATACTCTTAGGATTCGTGCAGAATGTTTGGAACTACTTGTTCAAACTTTGCTTCATGCATATTTTCTTAGTGAAAAGGTTCTATTTCGTTGAAATTAGAGACCTCAGGTTGTGAAGTCAGAGGTACCAATTTCCTTACAAATCGAGGGCCTGCGGGGATAGCAATAGAGATACCGATCTTCAGATTGAGGGCTTACATGGGTTTGGGTATGACATACTTTCATGAAACTATTAATCAAGGGACCTCTTATCCAGGGTCATTGGATATCCTCCTCTTTGAGTTAAAGGAGTTATTACATGTTACTTGTAATATTTTGTTTTCCATTGTGTATTTTAGTTGTTGAGGAAAGTGTAACTTTAATATACTTCATTAATCTTGTACTATGATTTTGTAGGATTCTATACTTTTTAAGGTAGAGTCTTAGTTGGTGTAAACTTTGGTTAAGTTTCATTTTCGGAATCCCTTTTCCGAAATCCACAAGATAATAGAACTTAGAGGTGTTGTGAATTTTTGTTACACAAAATTTTATTAGGGATTTCTAAAAGATACAATTCACCCCCCTCTGGTATTTCAGCATCTCATGTTTATATATCCGAGCCTACATTTGGTATTATAGATTATATCATACTCACATACCATCTCAACAATTATAAGAATTAGTAATAACATATCCATTAAAACATTGTAGTATGAATTTTAATAAATACCTATAAAGTATTTTTATAATGGTTTTATATTAATAATTCTTATTGATAATGAAAAATATAGATTTTAGTAAATAACTTTAAATGTTTAAAAATTATTATTTTGTAAAAAAAACTAATTTTCATGTCCATTTGTGGAAAGTAATAAAATTTATTTTAGACACATTATGATATTTAATATGATACAATAAACATAATTTTGGATTATATAATTTCTAAATTATCCAAGGGTGTATTTTTATGATTTTTCTAAGAACTTCATTTTTTGAAGAATTGTGAAAACTACTTCGTTTTTGTTAAAATCTGCATTTTTTAAATACTTATTAATAATAAATTATACATTAAATTTATTTTAAGGTCAAATTTGATCAATTATAAATATATTAATACTATTTAAGTCATTATAAACAATTTAAATTCAAAATATCATAATAAATCATGTCAACATGTTAAAAAAATTCTCCTTTAAAAACCCATAATTTTGTCTCATCTGCAAGATTAGCAGTAATCTTAATTTCTGGCTTCTGTGAATTAAATATCAAAAAACCAAAATTAAAAAATGTAATATGTATAAATTGAAGAGTATAATAATATAATATTAATTTTTTACAAATTTATTTTTAAAATTAAATGAAATAAATCTTAGTGATTAACGTCAAATTAAGCATAATTATGGACAAAACCATAAAAATAAGGGCCCAAATGACCTTGAAACATTTAAAAAACCCTATTAGGTGACCAAATATTGGAAATTCACCTTAAAGTATTGATATATATGGTTTTTTATGAATTGTTTCTTTGGATGGACTTATGTACACCTAACTTATTTTCAAAAATTCCAAGTGAACCATTTTCTTTCACTAAAAAAGGCCACCACCTCTCCCTCTTCTTTACACCTCCCAAACCTCCTATGTATTCCCAATACCTAAAACATCCACATAACCTAAAAAATAATTTCCTCATATAATAATTCCCTTGTTAATAAATAAATACAACAAATCCTTTTTGTAAAATCCAAATGGAATTACACGATTAAAAGGTATCATCTTTTCTCAAGTCCTTTCTTTTATTTTTCATCTCACCACCTCAAACTCTATTTATTTTTTGATAATATAAAAAAACCAGATTCATAAATTTAATAGTATTTTTTTATGTAAATATTTATTCCTACACATAAACACACCTCTATATATTGGGCAACGAATATATTTTTTCTATGTACATCAAACTACTACCTCACGAAATAATGATTGTTCATTTTTTCATTAGAACATACCATGCTGGCCATTATGATGTAAAATATGTTTATATATTTAAAATATTAAATTTATATTTATTTATGATTCATTACTCCTTTTTATAACACATAACTTTTTTACTTTCCATTTTCTTTGAATATAATAATTTTGTTCGATTATGTTTGGACAGGCTCCCCCTAAAAGTGATATGATTCGTTCATACACCACATTCATTGTATTAAGGTGGTTTTAAGTTAATATATAGGATATATATGATATAATAAATCTTATTTTATAATTACATATACATATACATATATATATATATGTGTGTGTAATTTTATTCTACCAACCCAACAATTAAACGAAAATAGAGTTCATGCATACGTACGACCTACCATCTCCAGGAACGGTGTACTCTATTTCATAATTATATATTATATAGATTATAATAATGAAAAACATAATGTATATTCATGATATTTATATCATGGTTTATATTATGTAAATCATTATATAATATATAAATACCAAACATATAACAAATTATGACACATGTGAATAATAAAATGAATATTACCCAAAGTGAAGCCTCAACATGTGATTTTTGACAAGAGGGTAATATAATTACATGATAAAACAATATATGGTATTAGATATAATAATATGGTTCTATATAATATTTTTAACAAATTTATATTCATTATACCATTTTCTTGAATTCATATGATGAGAGTCGAGGCAAATGGTAAAGGGATTTCATATAACTTTTTATTCACATGAGATACATGCTATGTTTTCCACTCATTAATTTTGTGTGGTGTAAGAACTAAAAATTAATGTATTAAAATTATCTTATACCTAAATTTATGGGTATGAAAATATTATTTTTATGAAAATACATTCATAGATTTTATGTTTTAGAGTTTACCAAGTTGGTAAACATATTTTATCTTAATTAACCTTCATTGAAACTCAGGTTTTTTTATACACCTAAAATTTTTTTTGAGGTGTATATAGATACATTTTAGTTGTCATATCATGAATATACTTATTTTAATGTTATTTTATGATTAATTAAATTTAATTTTCTTACATGGAGTGTATTATCCAAATATACCATGTTATAGGAGTTTATTGAGTCAATCTCATCACTTTTTGATACTATTTACATTTATCCTAACATTGATGAATTATTATGTTCTATATCTCAATAAATTCCTGATTGTTCTTATCAATTGGTTAATTATTCTATATTCATGTATAGGTACCATTTTCTACTCTTTGGCATATAATATGTTTCAGATGGTGTTTTTTAAAAATCCAAACTTTACAATCTCGGCTGTTAGAAATATCTGTTCCTTAAAAAACATGCAATATAAAATGGGATTCCAATAATATTATACTAATAACATATGATCATTTAAAGAAATTTTTATCTTGTTTTATTTTACCAATTTTTTCAATGGAATCTTCTTATCAATTTTCGAATGAAGAAATTTTCTATCCTTTTTACAAGGAAAAAGGAAAATTATTTTTACCTCATACGACATGTACAGATTTATCTACCATCCATCTGTTGAATCTTTCTTTTCATGATTAAAGGTTATTTTTGAAGATTTTTTATAATATATTTTTAATGAAAACTGTTTTCAAAAAATTATCAAGATTATTTACTACGTTTTCAAGTAAAATTGTTTTCAAAACGTTTGTAATCATTATTTTTATGTATTCAAAGTATTATCATTGATAATAGTTTTTAAAATGTTATGAATAAATAATAATATGTTATAAAATTATTTTTAGATGAATGATTTTAGAAACTTTTTCTAGGTTTCATTATATGTTTTCAATTTGTTTTGGATGGATTTTTTTTTAAAAATGTTTTGAATCATATTCAATAAGATTTTAAGGAAATGTTTTTTCAAATGATTTCAAGTGTTGTTTATATGTTTTATTTTATTTTATATAAAAATTATTATCAAATTTTTTTATGTATTAAAAATAATTTTTCAAAAAATAATATATATTTTCATTAGCAAATGTTTTTGAAATATATTTCAAAATTATTTTCCATATATGATTATAGTTTTTTATGTTTCTTATTACCTTATAGAGAAAGATATATTGGTTCCATTAATATCCTTTCTATGAATGGGTTATTCTTAACGTCATAGTATTTATGAAACATCTTCTCCTTCAATGGTTTTCTGTTTATGAAATTTTTTTCTCTTTCAAGGGTTATACGTTAATTAAATTCATTTCTCTTTCACGAGATATTATTTTGATGAAATTATTTTGAAACCTGTATCTTTTCTATAGGATATGATGTTTTTATATATTTGATATACCCATTAAATTTCTTGGTTTATGTTTTAATTTATTATGATTTTTTGGCTCATTTATGTATGATTTCACTATGAGATGGTATGTGACCTATATATACATCTAATTAATTAGGTAATGATTTATATTTTAGGAGGGAGACTAAGATGATATTTGGAATAAAATTGGACTAATAAGATATCCCTGGGAGTGAACTGTCACAACCATGATGGTATGATGAGTTAATTCATGCTATTAAGATTATCATGGGATTGATATATGAATACAAATATTGTATGAGGATTGAACACATGCTACTTTGATTGAAATGGGAGTAAACCATGAATACCAAGATTGTGTGGGGGTGTGAACCCATAATACCAAGATGGTCTTGGAAGCAATGACTTAGCTTCTAAAGAAATTATATTATATTCTTATGTGTCTACCATATTCCTATATTTGATTCATATGTTATACTTTCCTGGTATATGTTCTTTATTTCCTTGTGATTCATGTATTGTGAACTACCATGATTTATTCAATGATTCACGTATATGATCTTTGATATGCAAGGTATGACATTCTATTTTCATGATCATGTTATCATTATCTCATTCTAATTATTTTGCTTACATATCTCCCTCATTTAACCTTACAGATAATTTGAGCACACCCATTTATTATATTTCCTTACCTTATTTTAGGAAGATAGGTTTTACACAGGAGTAATAAAAATGGGGATATTTATGAGAGATTTTGATAATCATCCACCATAATAGAATATATTTTTTCAAAACATCCGGAGACACTAACATTTTATGGAACTCGGGCTTGTATTTTGGTAATTTATAGAATATTCATCTAATATGATGTAATATACATGTATGTTCATCTTGGATGAGAATAATATTGTTCTTATAGTGATTCATCATCTATTGATACAACCTCCATAAAAAAATCACCCTTATCATGGTTCCAGGGTTGAGCCAAAATTTGATAAGTATATCATATCTAGCATTATCAATGAATTGTAGTACCCTGAGTGGCCAATAAATATCATTCCAATCATGAAGAAGAATAGGTAAACCAGAGTATGTATCATATTCAGAAATCTAAATTTCCATTTTTTGAATCATGATTCTCTTCATCAATTCAAATATTTATTGATCAATTGCATAGTTCGGTTATAGGGTCTATCTTTCATGGTTGGATACTCTAGGTACAATCTAATATGTTTGGCCTCATGGGATGTGGATTATACTAACATCAGAGCTGTATAGGTGAACTTCTTCTCTTAGGAAATTTTTTTCAGTTTGAATAATGTATGACAAACATATTAGTGTTCCATGCACAGTATCATTATGTTGATCCTCATCAATATAAGGTAATGTTACATACATGATTTCATGGAAAAATATTGACATTCTTTGGACCGTATTAGATATCTCGATAAAGTGTTTGGCTTCCTCTACTCATAGAATATCAAGATGGACCCCTAAAAGTTAACATTAAAGTTAATCTATAGTAAGTTTCTCTATTTAATTTTTTGATATAGAGTCATCAAGATAGACCCACATCAGATCAATTCCATCATCCAGATGCTTCTATTGTGAAATCTATAGGAACTATAGGGACTCCAAGGACACATGTCATATAAATGATGATTTATTGTAATTTTTTCTAGAAAGGGTATTCCCTTTTGTAGGATCATGAACAAAGGTGTCATATAACTATGGGATAAATATTTTTAGACTACATTTTAGGGAATCACAAATTATCTTATATAGCCTCTAGTTCTCATGAAAAAATTCTCCAAAAATCCATTGTTCATTTATGTGACCTCCTTGGAATGATACCTTAGTTACCTTCTCTCTCAGATGAAAAATGTGGGGAGGGAGAATAGTTTATACTATTTCAGTTTCACGCTCTACGATACATAGACAATATACTCTTCCATAAAGAAGACCCACCTCACACTAGTGTTCACTGTGTATTTGTTGTGGCACTATCTACAGTATAACAAGATATATATGGTCTCCCACATTGATTTGATAATGTATATACTGAATTGATTAATTTTTACAGGACTCCTTGAACATTGGGAAATGATCCTTTATTATTGAAACATCTGGTTTATTCTATAGAATACTATAAAGTGTCAAATGATGAAAAACATTGTGGTCTCCCTTCAAGCCTCAAATAATAACATTTGGGTATCAATTTCCTAGACAAGGCTATCATCTTAGTGGATCAATTTGTTCCATGTAGTAGATACATTTTAATGGTACCACCCATATCCCAATTAGTAAGAGTCATAATGATCCTAAGTTTAATAGAGTGGTATTCGTGATCATATTAATGACTGCAATAGAAAATTTTCTGCTAGAATTGTTCAAGTTATTAAAAAGGTTCCACAAAAAATGAGGCAGAGTATACAGAATTCATTACTAAACTCTAGATATCCCTTGGGATTTATGTTCTCCACTTGTATCTAAATGGAAACATCAAGTTATTCATCAAGAAAATCAATGGTGATTATGTCTTTATGATTCTTGAAATCATAACATTGTTGAAGCGAAATCACTATCTGAAGGACCAATTCCCTTCATAAGTATAGGAGAATCATATTACTTGATTATAGAATGTTCGAGCCAGTGTATAGTCTACTCATGAAACTTCTCTTGAAATGATTGAACATGATGAACTATTCAAAAATGTGGTGCCTCAAAGGGTTATCTCTCTCATCATCCTACACAACAATGATAACCAACATGTAAACCAGTAAACTACCTATTCTTATATATGAATAAGTCTATATCCCCTCACATATGAATTAATCTCTAATCAAAAATCCCCCATTTTTTATTTTCTCTAGTTTGGAACTCTCCCATAAGACATATCCATGTGTGAGTGAATCTGTTAGTGTCTAGCACAGTTCACCTACCATAGTGGACCAAAATTTGATCAAGACTTCTACAAACATGGATGTGAATCAATTATCATCCATTGTATTCAAATATGTGATATTTCACTTATTATGAAGGAATATCATTTTGGGTGTTGTGATTCTCATCAGGTAGAGTTTAAGCTCTCCCATTAAATACAATGTTTGTCCTACTTGTGGCCCACCATATTCCATGAAATTATTGATTTGGAAAAGTTTTTTCACACATTTTTAACTCATTCCAACATTATGATCAACCTATATTGTCTATTTATACTACCATATATTAATTTCCCTTTTGATATGTGTATATTATGTCATGGGACCAAATCCACCAGAGAATGATCACCAATGTAGGTTCCTTCTGACCATGAGGGACTTATTTTCCAAGTGGGTCGAAGCACTCCATATGATTGAATTCATGTCCCTATAAGTGGTTGAGTTTTCGATATCCACTTCCATCCATCAATTTATAGTCCCCTATTTTATTGTCACCAACAACTGCACCATATTCTGGGATGCTATGAAAAAGAAGTTGTATGTTGATTACAATATCTATTGAACTACACTTCTCACTACCATGCAAAGAAAAATCTAAACATTGAGGTGCTAAATTAAAAATTCCTCTTCAACATTTTTTAGAATATGGTGTGAGATAAAATATGAGTTGTCAAACAATTATCCCCACAACTCTCTAGGAATATTAGTAAATGAATCACAATTTCACCCAATTGACTCTATAGTCATTGGTGTATGTAGTAAAGGTTTTTTTGATTATCGATATTTAGCATCCATCACTCATAACAGATGTCTATGACCAAAATATGGTGGAAAAAATGGAAAATTCCAGGGTAGCTAAACTATAATACCTCGAAGAGAACATGCTCAAAGACACTAACAATCTACAGGGGTTCCAGAAAAAAATATCTACGGCATTCAACAGAAAATATTGCCTCTTCTTCTTCCTCCAGGGTGAAAAAATACGGGATCTCAAGACGATGATAACACGTAGATGAAATAAAACATTATTGGAGCCTAAGTGGGAAGGAACGTACATCATTCATACGGTTTATCCTAGTAGACAAATTTCATTGAGCACTATGGATGGTGAGAACATTGATCCTCATACTAACACTGAGTTTCCCAAGATGTACTTCTCGTAATGAAGTATTGTCCAAGATGAATGAATTAAAAGTGTGTAGTGTTATTATCTTAGATACATTACATTAATCATTAATGAATTGATAGTCCTTTTTCACCTGACCATAAAAGGATCACATGTCCCAAGTATATGATGTTAAACTAGGCTCCTGGTCTGAACATCAAATTTTTAAAATGAGGGTCTAAGTCTTAGTATCAGGAATGTAAACAATGTGTATGCCTCCCTGAAAACATTTCATGAGATATTGTCCTCTTAGAACCTCATACATGTTGGTTATTTACTCCTACCATGCCTAGAGATCCATTTTGGTCGACTTTCTTCCCTATTTTTTACAAACATCAAAACATTAAACAAAGAGTTATTGTCCTCAATACATGACATTAAACCACATAGACTGGTCAGGTCAAAGGACCTTAAATTGCATCTCTATCATCCTAAATGTACTATGATAAATTTCATAGCACTATAGACCCTGTATAATGACTATAAAATACATAACAATCATCATCCTAGCCGAACAATGAAAAAATACATAGTGACATAATGTCCTAACTAAAGAGGTCATCATCCTCTGTATTGTTAATCTACCATGCCATGTTCTAGAACTATGTCTAGATTTATTTCCATACTTATAAGATTCATAGTGACTTCTAGGTTTTAATATCTTGATCTAGACATAACAAAAAATTACCCCCTCTCTGTGTATGAGGTGGACTATATATAGAGAGAAATGAAGTATGTGTTGATTTATTCCCATATTTATTGGATATGTAGAAATGAACACACATATCATATCTAGTCCTAGATAAAAATCCATCAAACCGTTGACCCCATTTTCCTTATCATAGTCAAACAATTAAATCACTAAATTTTATGCAGGTATCCTTTGGAATGAATTTTTGGAGTGTGGTCCTCCTTTTCCCTCATTAGCATAAAGATTATTTAACGACAACATTACACATATACCTTTTTTGTATTTTAAAACCCTTTTTCCAAAATCTATAAGTTTAAAGTAAGAGTTGATGGTCCAAGAAATCTATAAAAGTTCACATCCAGTCTAAAAATCAAGACTGTAAAATGTATGAGGGTTTACTATGGGGTTTGTTGAGTGTTTTTGGGCCTCCAAGGCCCTCATTGACATCGAGTATGTCAGGAAAATACACTAAAAAACCCCTATAAGTTATTTGCCTCATTATGGTCCAAAACTATAACTATAAACTATGTTTATAAGTCATCAACACATGACATTAAACATCAACTCAACCCAGAATGATCCCAAAACACCTCATGGTACTCCATGGATTCTTTTGTGACCTCATATGAGATGATTTCAACCAATTAAAATGATCTCTCTACATTACATTCTCTATAACTATGTGGGGATTGATTCCAATCCTTATGGGATATGTAGTGATTCTTGGACATCTCATCTTTGATCCCAGCAAAAAATTCATCAACCATTATTCCCCACATCATTGGTTATGGTCCATCTAATATGACCATCAACTATCAGAAATCCATATCAAGGTGTATGTGTGGTGTTTGATTCCCTTGTACCTAATTGACATCATGTTATACTTATCCTATTCTATACAAATACCCAATAAATCAACATTTCTCATTCCATGGTCACAAATATAATATGATCGGTCAAATAGTTCAGACCATATGACTTTAAACTTTGTAAAATTGGTTTTATGATTTTTTAACACTGTGAAAACCCTCTACGGATCGTTCGCATAATGATTTAACTCTGACATTGCATAAAACCCCCTAAATGCTTCTTTTCTTCATTGTCTTAACACTATGACATGTAACTAAGAACCCTTGGTCCATGATGTATGACATTAAACTATGTGAAACTTCCCAGTTGCATGACGTTAAACTGTGAGATACATTTGTATTATAAGACGTTAAATTGTAACATGCATCGTTCTTATTGTATTATGATAAAATATATCTATAACATTACACTCTATATGAAATAAAACTACATAATAATTGTCTTTATTTTTATGATGTACTACAGAAAAATGTGATAGGCCAGGACCAAAGAAGTCTCATTCCTTAAGGTTGGTCACCTAACACATTGTTCATATCATCATCTATCACTTAGCATCTGAGTTAGATATTCCTTATAAGATGTTTTTGTTATTTTTTAGACCAATACTTTTTCAAAAATGTATTCTGATATATGGTGGTGTAATTCCAAGACTGTTGGAATCCATTTGAACATTCCTTGACACCATTTACACACTTGTTATTCCCCTTTTTTGGATCATTATAACCTTCCATATCTGAAGGTTCACCCAAATGGCCTCATCCCATTCCATTTGGGCTCACCTACCATCCTAGGCCAATGAATTAGAAAACTTCATCTGCCGTTTTGATATAGGTTACTTTTTTTTTAACATCGATAGTGGTAGAACGTCATTTTTTTACCAATTCTAGGATAACATCATGGTTGATGTGTTTCAAACATGTTCTAAAACTATAATGTGTCACCATTCCACTCTTTTCATATTCCTAATTTTGGTGATTGTTATTCACACTCCTGATTCTCATTTATTCTAAGAGAGTTTAATGCCCAAGTCATTATCCTTCTTGTTCAGTAGCACATGTCAAAAAATAATGATGGTTATTCTAAGAGGCATTTTCTCTAGCCACAACCTCTCTCAAACCAAACACCCCATATGGCCAGTCAAAAATATAATTCATTGAATTTTCGATGATTATCTTCCACTTTAATAAAAATGATATTTCATGTGGCCATCAATTACTTCTCACACTGGGCATGACCACATGATCCTAGAGACTAATCATTAGTTTCCTCGCGAGTGATATATAAAGAAATAACATAAAATGCATCCATGAATGAATGAAATTATTGGAAAAGAATGTAAGTAGGATATATTAGTAGATGGAGATGATAATATATTGGATCCTCTAATAGGTTATTGAAAAAATTGCATAATATCCCATCTTTGGTGATCAATCACTTTAGCTCCCCCAACAATTGGCTTGAGGATTCCAGGGTTTGATTCTACCTCTTGATCTCTATTCCATCCAAACAAACCCCCATATTAAAGTTTAATGTCTTATTATACTCTTCATCCACCTCTAGATGATCTCATATTTGAACAATGAGTTCTAATTGAGTATCGATGAAGGCATAACGCTTTCCCATTTGTTCTTATAGGTGGAAAATATCTACAATGACTATATAGAGCTTCAATATTATTTCAAAATTATCTTGACACTATAAGACACCTATATATTGTATTACTTCACACATATATTCAAAATTATAATCGTGAATCAATTCACGAAGACCTCAAGAATCCACCAAACTAACAAACAGGTTGTATAGTCATTGGAGAAGAGACCACATACACCCCCAATATTTCTGGTTCTAGTGTTTAATGAATAAATTGTTGGATGCATATAAATTCCCCACACAAGATGATCAGATTCTCAATGGATGTCTCAAATTCAGAATCCTCTAGCTCATCAGGCGGTGGAAGCTCGTATTCTTGAAAATATGCATAAAATTCAACAATAGGATCCTCCTCCACCATCCTCTCATATGTTATAATCTTGGTATCATGGGTTTGGTTTCCTTTATTGATCCCACCTCAAAAATGTTGTCTCTGAGGCCTTGATTTCAACCCCCCTCAGTGTCTTAAATCTCAGCCACAATAAAAAATCCACCTATAATTATGGTTGGATTAGCATAGATGATCATATCTATATAAATTGGGGAATTTTCAGATAAGTGAAACCAGATGTCCCCTCCTCCTATGATAGTCGATTTGACATTAACTCCAACACTATTTTGGAAAAGAAATACTTTACTATGTATGAACAACAAATTTCAATTCTAAATATGCTACGATATGAGGATTACAGTTGATGAAAAATGAAGAATCAATCTCTTTGGTTTCATATATCGGTGTTCTAGGGTATGGCCCCTCATCAAAGACAGAGATCTCCAAAGATTCAAAATTTCTTTTCTAGTCCTCATCATCTTTGACAGTCCTACCCGTTTCTTTTCTCATAGGTTAAGGCCCTATAGAAATATCCTCTACATGTCTCAATGCATGTTCATCCCCACCAGAAGGGGTCAAATTTAGTTAAATATCCACTATAGAAAATGATTCAGTTACAGGATCTAGATGATAAATATAGGAAACATGTTGTATAGTAAGGTATGTTTGATCCAACCATGTAGAGTTTTACCAATTCCCCCATGTAGACCGTGATCACGCCACTCTCTAGGGGATCCCTTGAAAATCATCATCTACCCAAGATTAATATTATTTCTTGGGAAATGAAGCATCAGAATCTAAATTTGTTGCTGGTAGTTATAGTGGAGATGTCATTCCTTGTAGCACATTCACCTTGTATATTGGAAAATGTGAAATTTTACAAGAATGCACTAGATCACCAACATTGTCTTCTATCAGTCACTCGATTCTTGAGACATGAGGAAATTGAACATGTCATGAAAATCCTACTGAGAGGGTAATTCATCTATTGAGATGCTATCACATCTCATGGACACCAGATAAATGTCTAAAGACTTCCCAATTGTGCCAATATTTATCCAAATACTACATCATTGTGGATGTCTACACGATGAAACTGATTACCATGAGATTTGGTGAATGTTATAGGGACTAAACAAGATGGTACACTTATGCTTGATTCTACCTACCCAAGAGTTTTGGGACCGATGTTTCATATCTTCATTTGTTATCTTTTTCCTGGGTTGGACTACGAACTGTTGGACCTGCAACTACTATCTTGACCACTGGGCCTGCTCTATCACCACGAAAAAATCCATACACTTATCTTCCCTAACCCCAAAATAGAATTCTTTCCCATTCATTTGTCAAGACGGTCTGCTACCTCGACAATACCCACATATATGGGATCACCGAAATCTATTCATATTCATGGGTTATCCCATACATAGATGTTGTAGGTGGCATCACATTACAAATATTTCCATCTTCTAACATGTACATGATCTCCTTCTACATCACCACTGAATTATGGAACTCATGGAACACTGATCATTATACCTTCATGTTTAACCATTTTTGGGACTTGAAATGCATCAAAAACTATGGAAGGTAAAATGTCTCATTAAATGTCTTACATTCAACCATTTCCCCTAGCACCACACCTTCGAAGGTCAGGACATCTGATCATTTCTCATCATTCTATGTGAATTCATTAGTCACCACTATGTTGGTAGGGGAAATGGGTTAATGATGAATTAATAAAACATGGAGACCTTGTTTAACTCCTTTATCAGACCCAACTAAAATGGGTAACATTCCATGAAATTCCTAATCACAGGGCAAAAGATTATTGCCAAGGGGGAAATAGGGTTTGTATATTCATAGCCCACCAAGTGTACAACCACCAATATATACTAGAAATGGAGTGGAATACTCATATGATATATCATATTCTAATTGCTGATGTGTAGATTCACATTATACTGATTTTCTGGCACTGAGATTCCATGATTTATATGATTTCATATCTCCATCCTTTCCAACATTACAATTCTTCTTGGTATCACTCAATGTGTGCATCCCTCTCTTTGAGAATCTACCCACAGATCATCACATCGTTGAATTCTTCCAACCATAATATAAGTTGTTTCTCTATCTTAACACTAAATCCCCACAACTTACATCGAATTTTATCTTGGATTTTCCATTAAAATACCTTCCTACCCTCTTGTTACCCATAGAAAATGTTCACGACCAATCCATCAATTTCTAAGATGCCTCCTAAACCTCAGTAATATCCTCTACTGGACTATTTAAAAATTATTTGAACCATTTCATCAAGGAGACATTTCTTTTCTTTATCTTCACCTCATTAGTGACCTACAACAAGTCAAGTGGAACCTCCTCAAAGTTGGAATATACTCTTGGTATACCAAAACAATATCTACATGTAGAAGATCATCATAAATCACCCCCAGATTCAGGATTTTATAGATTTGATGAAAGTATGAATGGGTGATCTCGACCTCCCCATTATGTAAATGGAATGTGTTGGTCCCCAGTGACTATATACTCAATTGATTCAACAAAATATCAAATAATCGGTAAACATGGACCTAATATTCTCATTATGTATCATATATACCTTCCTTCATAGGATCAATCTCAAATATAGTGCACTACGCATATGCCCAGTATGTCCATGCCCACTCATATGTGAGGTTATTACCTTGGAATAGATCTTAACCATCTTTCTGTAATTTCTTTGTGTTCCCTAAACCCATTGTGATAATAATTTTGTATTATAGTGGAGATTCCTAATCTTATATCTTTTCCCCATCAATATTATGGATGGGTTTTTAGGGTAACCCGACTATGATTGGTGAATGATCCTTCCAGATATGGCCCGCAGCAGCTAGGTGCCACTAATATTTATCGAGTATACCTCTTAATGCATTAGATGGTTAATCTATGATAGAATTTGGGATGAAGACATTATACCTAAAGAAAAATCCAGATTTCATTATCCTATTTCATATAGGATATTCTTTATAATCCTATAACCCTTGTCTAAGTGAGAAATTATGGTATGTGGTCCTATGAATGCACTTCATGAGTCTCATGTTGTCTACCATTTCATCCTTTTGGCTAGCCTCTACAAAGACATCATGACCAAATCCTTGAGTAATCAATGTGTACACAATGAAAATTATTTCTAATTTTGGTTCACAAAATTATTTCTCAATGTGTTTCCACATATCCATGTTCATGGATATCCATGTGACGCTATTGGGAAGATATAGTTCGCAATGTCTAGATTTCTATCATTGTTTCACAAAGAAAAAATCAACAAGTCCTATTCAAAAATAATGTTTCCATAGAGTGAAATCATAGAGGTTGAGACCTTCATGAATGGAGATAAAATTATATTTTATTCATGGGATGTAAGTTACTTTGAAGGCCACTTCCTACAATATTTATAAGCACACATAGGACCATGTTTCTCAATGATCTTTGTGCACATGATTTCTGTTTTCTAGCAAGGCTAGTGAACATAGTGAATAGACATCAAAAAAGGGGAAATATTATCAAAAAATTGACAATTATCCCACATAACCCAACCATCAATTTCTTATCAGCATCCATTTCAAGGGAGGAATTTGATGGCTCCGAAATACGTTCCATGAGAGGATTTGAGGTGGTACCGTACATTTAGAAGTGAAACCTAGCCTAAAAGGACAAATAATCACTCATAAAGGTCTTATTCATGAATCCATTTTAAGAAAACCCCTCTCCCTCCATGGACATGCAATTACCTAATGATATGCTTTCAGAGTTTGATGCCAGTGCACAACCCCGATAAGGGTTGACCATGTGCTTTGTGAGTTCGAGAGAGGTACACTAATTCCCAAATCACACATAATCTTCCCGAACATCACACTAGCTTCAAAAGTACATTTATTCTATAAATATTGAACTCATTAAGTCTTTTTAAGGATGGATACCTTACCCTTAGACTTCCGAATTTATCCCAATTCAATAATCACTATAGCATAGAGAACTATTCTCAAATTGAATCCTCCTATGAACATGAGCTTCATAAAACCCCCTTCCACATGTTTTTGAATGAATACACCTAACATGGGTGTGCCTTTCAGGAATTCCTATATCATTCATGGGGATGAATTACCTTTGGTGTACTTGAAACTTTTTGAATAATTATGCATTCTCCAAGAAATCCTTTCCCAAGCTAAGAAATTATCTCAAGGTAGTGTTTCCTTATTTCGTGAATCCTTTTCGTTCAGGAATCCTATGACATCAATGAATAACATAAGATTGGAAAAGTACCTCACATTGATACCATATTCATTATGAGTCCCCTATTGTACGCCTCTCCATGTTTCCTCTATAATGTTGAAACCTCTCCATGAAGGTTGAAATCCCAACGCATGTACACATATTCAGGACTGGTATAGTTGCACTTTGAATCATCATATAACATATTGCAACCATTTAAATAGACTACTCCATCACAAAAGTGTCCAGAAATCTACTGTTTTAATTTTTATTCTCAGAATAGGTATGTTAATTCCTTCATCTTCTCATCATAGGCTCGCTAATGTGGACCATGTGATCTCCCACTCCACCACACTGTTACACATTGGCATGGATGAAATCATTTACCACAAAAAGGGTGAGTGTGAGACAGTAATATATGCCCATGTGGTATTAACTGAGTCCCCCAAATCAATCCTTCTTGATATAAAACTACCTATCACCAATGTTCATTGAACATTAAGTAAATATATAGTCTTAACCAACGAAATTTACATAAGATGTCATATGTATGCACATCATGGGATTCCACCCCTCCCATAAAGAGGAAAAAAACTTCCAAAATAGGAAACATTCAGGCATAAGTCCTACACACCATTCATAGGATGATCCATATAGGACTCACAAGGAATGAGATACTCCAAAAGCAGAATTAGATCCCCTCATATGGAATGACAATCTCCTTGGGTAGCATCAATACGTAATCACTACCTCATCTCTCATTGACAAATCTTCCATGAAATGATCATCATGTCTACTTATTCCTCTTTTTTATCACACTGAATATTAAAAAAATTGTCTTAGTGCTTAGTAGTGACCATGAAACCCATCGATCCTCCAATCATATGGGAATCCCTCTTGAATTAATCCTCTAATTATATATTCCATAGGGAAACTCTCATGCATAATCCTCATACGAAGCCAGATCTATGGGATTCCTCCTTAGGTATAACCCATGCCATGTCCCCCCAAAATAGAATCCTCTTATGCATAATCACCAAAAATATGGAATATTTATGAATTTTAATTCCCATTTCCTCATTATGAACAACATGGGTTTTTATTTCCAACTATCTATAATATGTCGGAATCCTCTTCGAGGTTTAATCACAAAACATTATCCACATTACCCCTAATTTCCCCCAGACCTCCAAATAATGGTTTGATAATTCCCCCTCCCAATGAATATATCTCCTCCAAGTCCATTTCTAGAATTATCTGTGCATAATCCCCATTCACATCAATTCTTCTCATAGAAGAACTTGAGAAACATCCTTGTGTAAGCCCCCACACAATCTAACCAAGAGAAATACTATTGTGAAGGGAATATTCCATGTGTAAACCCCAAAAAACCCTCATCGATGATATTTTTATGATGTGATAATACTTACCACATGATGATAAACTTCATGGACTATTCCTATCACATGACCTTAAATTGTGGAATCATATTACATGGGTTTTGATCCCTATCTCTTATAAAGGGTACATATGATTCCTCCCCAAGGTTTTATCCCAACCAATGGTGGACCATGGTTCCCCCTCCTAGTGGTATACATCCATGGCCCACCTAACCATAATGGTGTGATAGCTTCCCGTTATCGGATGAACTACTCAAGTTTTCCTCCACAGTGCATTTTGATAAATATCATTCTGTCTCTTCATAATAAACATTGTATGGAAAGGTGAAATCCGTGAAAGACATTCCTTTGGAATTCGATACCTTTTGATTTACACAATATGCCTTAGTTTCTAAACCTAATGATGGCTCTATGATATACCCTTCATGGAGGAAGAATATAGTCGACCAATATTTCCTGGATCCAGATATTCTAGTAATGCCCAAAATGACTACTATCTTGACCAATGGTTTCTTCCATGTCAAGAACCATTTTGAATGTCTAGATAGAAGTGGTATAATTAACACGAGTCCAAAAAAAGAAGGAACCATGATTAAATTTCATGAACATGACTCAAATCTATGATGGAGACCCATAATATGTGATGAGTTCCAAGGATGAATCTATAGAAGTAGGAATAGATATCCCATCTTCTTATTTCAATCCATGATCATACATTGCCAATAAAAGTGATGAATGACAGCCACCTTTGGAAATCGGGATTCCCAGGTAAAAATAAATGTCAGTGTGCATTACAATACACTTGGTGCACCCAGATAAGGAATCAAAAATGATTCAATAAAAATAAATGAAGAATAGATACACAAATTTTTTTTAAGGATTTATGTATAACCTAAATTTTTGGGATGATATTTTCTAATGGTGGAAAATATAAGACTTAAATTTCTATTTCAATACACTAATATGTAATTTTTATAGTGTTGGTATAGTACTAACCATTTTATTTCATAATTTTGGTAAAATTGAGGATACAGAAGTGCATTTACATTAATATATAAAATTAGTGTAACAAAATATATAAAAATATATATAGAAACTATATAATCTTGAACTCTAGTAAATCATATCACATAATGAATAATAAATATCAAATAAAAGTTGAAATTATAAAAAAACCATTATATAGTGTATTGGAAACAATTTATAATCTCCGAGAATAACATAATTATTTTAAAAAATAAAATGATATATATTTAAAAATTTAAATATGAAAATTTAATAGGTAATGTTACCTTTAGAGTGGTTACATTCTCATACGATCATTGTATTAGAAATGTGAGAATTATGCGTAACATATATGGGTGAGAAAAACAAAATATAATATTCTAATAATATAGTTAATAAATATAAATCATTTGTATTAATCATTAAATAGAAATTAAATTACATATAAATTTTTATGATCAATAAGAATTAAAAAATGAGATTTAATTCTTTGAGTTTTTAATTAATTATTTATAATAAATATTTAATATTTAAATATATATATCTAATATAATAAATAGTTAACAAAATTGAGAACAAAAAAAATGAATATTATCTAGTATTTAATATTACATAGATTTTTAAATAGTTTCCTTTTTTAGTTGAATACTATAATATCATATATATATATATATTAACTAATATAAAATCATTATGATAAATTAAGATTTAGTAAAACAACTATAAATAATTTAATATGTTATTATAAATTACTTTATTTTATGTTTTGTAATTAAATTTTATTTTTCAATAATTTAGAATCACTTCTAAAGACAACATGTAATTTAAATGTTTATGAAATTATTTTTTTGGTACGGAAATTATTTTTTTATAAAAAAATAAAATAAATATAATTTTATGGAAATTATTAATTATATATCAAAATCCCTTTTCAAATGGGAAAAAATTTGAAACTCTAGTATCATATTTTGTTATTATAAAATATTACTTGAAGTTGTATTTTCGATTGTGATTATTGGTTACGGTTTGTGTTGTGCCTTACAAAGAAGTATATGTAACGATGCAATACCATGAGGGAGTCTTTTTAGGAGATAATAGAATTTTGAATGTAGAATAAGAGTCATGTCTTGATGATATGTGATTCATCTTCAAGGTGTGGTTCTTGAATATATGACGGTGTCATGGACTTTTATGATTATTATAAGAGTTATTCTCACCATGAGTACATTAATTGGATCATGACTAACACATATTATTGTTCAATTAGGGAGAGTTATAAGCATCCTAAACTTCAAGATATAAAATTTAACCATAAGACTAAGCTTCATAGTTTTGAAGAAAATTTATATAACATTCCATTATGAGATTTGGTGATTACTATTTTAGTCCATGATAATTTTTTCAAACCATTAATGTGATTGAACTATAATTTAATCGAATATTTCATCCATACGTCATGATATATAATGAAGTGATTTGTTTATAGAGAGAAATTGCAAGATTTTAAGGGTATATTGTAAAATTTTCCACACAGAAATAGAAGGACCTCACCGTGAATAGATATATCAAAATTTATGTGGTTCAATCTAGGTAAGGATTATGTTGAGAACCATTTGGTGGGACAAATTGAATTAAAAGATCCATTCCATAATTTTAAGTGAATTTAATATGATATAAGGTCAGTTTTATGTTTATATGGCCACTAAACATATTTTAGGCCCAAAAAATTTACGCTTCACAATTTCACATTAAATTCCAGACAATCATTCTATTAGAAATGGAGTTATTGATTTGGAATTAGTATGATATTCTAGGGGTTGAAATGGAATAATTTTCATGTGATTTCCACATTAATAGTATGTGGTTCTCATACCATTTTCAGGTTTTTATACAGACAATATTATTAATATGAACTATTTGATTGTGGGTTATATAGTTTTAAAGATATATGTACTTCCAAGAACATTTTTTAATAGATTATAAAAAATTATCTGAGAGAACAGAATAGAAATTGGAGTAGGACACCTATATAAGTTTCTTATGGTTATTGAAGAATAAAATACATATCAAAGAGATATTTTTGTTCGATGATTTATGTAATTTTTTATGTAGTAGGAATTGGAGTAGTTTGACACACTTTTGTTAGTGTCACAGCACATTTATATTCATGTAATTTTAGGAAACTATATTTGGGGGAGAATTTTCATCCTAATAATATTTTCATTAGTACTCTTTCATCTTTTGATAGTTGTGTATTTTTTGATCTAGTGAGGTGGCCCGTACAATTTTCATAAATATACTATATCTTATTAAATTAATATTCATCTCATAACAAAATGATCCATTAAAAATAGTAAAGTTTTACTTTGTTTAGATACTATATATATAAGAATATTATTTTGGATTATTATTCATCACCTCTCATAATGTTATATCACATTATACACAAAAAATAATAACCGATATAAAACCCTTCTTCTGAACATGTGCAATGGAAACATTGGAAAGGGTGAGCTCAAATACACAATAATAGTGAACATGTGAGTATCAATCGATGATAATATAAAATAATAAGACATGTATAATGATATGGTATCATGATTGTGATATAAAATTTGTATACATAAAATATCATTAAGCATAATCATGAGTAATGGAAAAAACATTATCATTATAAAATAATTTAATCATAAAAGTGAAAAAAAATTCTAAATAAATCAAGAATCATGTTTTTAAATTGTATGCATAAAAATATGTCCTAAAAGTGTGATCCATAATAAAAAACCCATTTAATATGTCCATATTAACATTATATACAATCAAATCATTTTATATCAAGCATAAAAAAATGCTTCACATATCATAAAAGAACATGAATCTCCACCCATTATATCATGAGTTATTAGAAATTATGGAAAAAATTAGAGGGATTTAATGTACTCTCCAATTACATAATAAAAACATTTTATATGTGGTCCCTAATTTCACAAAAAATTAATCACTTTATTAAAGATTAATTCGAAAAAGTTAAACAGATTTCTGGAACATTTCACCTCCTCACTGTATCATTACTTGGGGGAAATGAATATTTTTCATAAATATCTCATAATTATAAATAATAAACATAAATATAAATAATAAGGATATTATCAGGGGATTATATCCCTATTAAATTATATGTACCATCAATAGATTCCATCATTGATATAAAATTTCTTTAAAAGATCACTAGAATATTTCTTTAAGAGAACAGTATTTTCATTTTATTTAAAATAAAAACAATTTAATATTAATATGAAAAAATATTTCATTGAAATAAACCATGGAACACATTAAAGAACACTTCAAATAATTTATTAGTCATATTGGAAGGAAATTATTTTCCTATTATGTTTGTTGAAACAAATATTTCATTCACATTTTGGATAAAAATTAAAATTTCCTCATTAAAAAAATAATATTTCATTTGAAATGATTATAAAAGTAAAAAATTCGGTAAAATTTATATTACATATTAACATTTTAATTGTAATAAATTACTGAAACATTTAAAAGGAATCATATAAAAAGAAGAAAAATAACCACTACTGAAGAGAAAATAATATCTATTTTCTCAAAAACATTTTTCCAATTATTCTAATTACCATTGAGAGGAAAATGTTACCATTTTTTGAACATTACAAGGATAAATGAGGGAGAATAAAATAAAAAAATTATCTTAAACGTATCATATAATTTAATTAAAGTATATTCAAGCATAAATAATCCTGATTAAAATGGGATTGATATAGAAATCCCTAATCGTGTAGGTAATTTTATAATCAAAACCGCATGAAAGTGAAATAATTATATACAAATATCCCAAAAAAATTTATGATAAACATCCTAATGTAAATTCATGTAATTTTTATACACCACTCATAGGAAGCAATTTGGATATATAGAATATGTCTCACATAAATAAAAGTGTTATGGAAATCCATTATATCAAGTCTCATCTTTATTGAGCGAAATTCAAAGCTCATATATAATAAATGGAAAAATATTATGCAAGTATTACATAAATATAAACATATATAAAATATCTTATATTATTTTTATATAACATTTTATCACTTGTTTTTTTAAAAATTGTTACTAGAAACACATTTTCATGTGATAGATACATCATTTCTTGTACTGGTTTTAGTTCGGTGGTCCAGGTTCTTGTACATTGATTATGGTTCTTTCATATTAATAATTATAATAATTATATAAGTATAAAAGGTAAAATTTATATACAATTTTATAACTATTCTTATATAATGGTGATGGAAAATTAATTACAACACTTCTGGGAGATCGTAATTCATATGTATGTCTAAGTGATGTTTCCATTTACTTGATTGACAAAATGAAATAAAGGTAAAGAATAATTAACTTTTTGGAAAAATATAGTTTAATATTTACATTATTCCATAAATATCCTAAGGATGAGGCTTTATCATTAATAATTTTGGGACCATTGTGGGATTGTGTCCTGGTTTTGATGTGGTGTTACCCAATGTTTTTATAAGTAGGGTTTGAATAATATTTTGAAAGGATGAGACACATCGAGATATGTATCATGGAATAAAAAATTTGGAATGAAAGTTACAATTTATTGTGGGTCCACATATACTATATAGTGATACAATCTTATTACAAATACAATTACATGATTTTTAACACAAATATCCAACAAACAAAATGTAAATATCTAGAGGGATAGTTTATTTCGTAGACTGGGTATATAAAACATTGAGATGAAAATATATTTAAAATATCTATATTTTATTATCCATAATGAAATACTTTATACCATTCAAATTATAATGCTTCATAGGATACCCAAGGGGATATGTAAATATATTTTGGGAACTAGGAAGTCTATTAAGAGAATATGAATAATAATAGAGTGAGACAAAAGAGACAAATGGTGTAACATTATATCATCAAATAAAGGGATAAATAATAGTATTATTGGATAATATAATTAATTATATGTATTTATAAGATCATGGAATCATTTAAATGTTGAGAACAAGTAAAACATGAATTAATAATAAGTCAAGTCTCACTACCAAGCCCATATAACATGTTTTAAAAAGTCCCATGATTGATTAGTTTTAATATTTAGTCACATCAATATCATATCATTAGATATAAACATTAAATGATGTGTTGGAATGGTCTTTAGGAGTACCCCTAAAATAACGTACCATCATCTGTGTGTCACATGATGGAATCCAGTATAAGGCATGAGTATAATACATACCCTTCAAATGCAATGTGTTACCAAGTCTTTCCTAAAATATTATCAAAGATATTTCCTAACATTCCAATTAAAATTAATAAATTAAATATTTTGGACATTCATATTAGAATAAATAATCATAGATATCTAATATGGTGTTAATTTTAAAAAAAAATACCTGATAAAGGGTAGTTAATTTGTTATAGAGACTATAATTTAACCTATTTTTTATGGAATCAAGAAAAGACTTTTAAAAAAGTAAAGAGTATGGAATTTTCATCAAAACTAGAGGTAAAAAATCATTAACCCTAAAATATTTCTCATTTTATAACAACATGAATGGGTTAAAGGTTTTCAAATATTTTTATGTGAAAGGATTAATGTAAAGAAAATTCCCCCTTAATTATGTTTAATTTTGGAGAATGTATTGAGAAATGAAGGTATGGAAAGTATAACCCCAAAAATTAAATGGATAATGAGATAGTTATGTATATAATTCATTTGTAAAAAAATTATAATAATTCCATAATTTTAAATATGGAGTGAAATTTAGGTAGTGTGAATAAAGAAAAAACCCTATGAAAAGTGGGTGGTTACAAGAGTACTTTTACCACTATTACATATTTTCTCTACCATTTCACATAACATCCCAAACAATCAAATTAGATTTATTAAACACATTATTGAACTAAAAAATATTATTTATTTGATGTATTATAAATATTTTTTGTTAGTTTACTCTAATTTAAGTGATATCCAAAGTTTATATTCACTATCGTAAGGTTGTTCGTTTCATAGTTTGTAGGCCATATTAATTTATATGTAATTATGATAGTTTTTATAGTATGGTTACCTAACTACAGAAGTGTGATGAAATGTTTTTCAGGTTATTTTTTGTGTTTTATGTTCATATAAATGTAAAATATATTGGAAATATAAAATATTCATTGAGTATGGATATTATCTTTTTACTACCAATTTACATAGTATTTATTCCCCCTATAGTGAACTTGTGTCATTTCATTTTACCATATTAAAAAAATCAATTACAAAAAATTTAGAAAAATATCATATATAGATTTATATACTTTACACCATAATAAATGTATTAAAACTATATTTGATAATTTTGGGGGGGAAATTATGGTATTGTTGGAGGTTTTGAACAAAACATAATGTGAACAAAATTTTCATTTCGGAATTAAATGAGGAGAGGCTAGATAAATGATATTTAATAAAAAATTATAATTTACTATTATATTGGCTTCAATTTTGTTTTGAATAGATATGGAGATGGTTGTAGGATAAGGCATTGAAAGGGACAATATGAGAACATTACATTGTTGGATGTCCTCTCTTTGAACATGCATTAATGAACATTTTAATTATTCTTTAGGGATACTAGATAAACTAGGAAATGGGATAAAATATTGGTATAACAATTGGGTATAATATGATATACTTAAGAAGAATAGAAAATCTGGGGATGGGGGACGGTTGAGGGGAGATATTTATAAGTGGATGAGAGGAGTGTTTATAGCTATAATATCTATTTGTTTTTTTATGATGACTAAAAATAGTATTCATTCATTTTTCCATTTAAAATAATTAAATACTTTGATTATGTGGTAATGTTTTCTTACATTATCCAAGACACAATAATTCATGTATTTAACTTCTAATTTTAAATTAAATATTTTTTCATATTTTATTATTCACCAAATATTTGACTTTCAAAAAGATTACATAAAATTCATCCAGATCATTTGTCAACCAATATAATATAAAAATGAATGCAACATTTTGAAAACCATTTAATCATAAAATGATAATTATTATTTACATAAAAAAATTATATGATAAATAAAATTTTGTATAATATGATTTAATTTATAACCCTTTAAAAAATTAATTAGGGTTTCATAAAATAATGTTTTCATTATAATACAATTGATACTTATTTTTTAAAACCATTTAATAAAAATAAGCTTTATTTTATATATATATATATATTTATCAAAAAAAATATAGATAAATCACATATGTTTTACAAAAAAACTAAACACTTATCTTTTCATTTTTATAATATTTATTTATTTTTCTCATTATATTATGTTTTTGTATTTTAATATTATCATATAACTAATTATAAATTTTCAATTACCTAATATTTGTCGCTATTTTAATGATCTAATAAAATTTACAATTGTCCATGTTAATATTCCAATGTTTTAATTTGTATTAGTCATATGGGTTCCTTACTTATATAAATACCAAAAATTTATATAACTTTTAGTTCACTTATACTTTTACAAAATGTTATTTATTTTCTAATTCTAAAAATAAGTATTCCTTTACAAAAAAAATTATTTCATTAATATATTGTTTTCTATGAATGTGATCATTCTTGGAAATTGTGCACATCAAAATTTTCGTATTATAGTTTTATTGCATTATTTTTTGTGTCCCATTGTAAAAATTTCATTTCTAACTACTACATTCATTATATAAATGTAATGTTAATGTAAATATATTTAATTTTTTATAGTTATGTCCCATGGTGAATGTTCTTTATGTAATAATACTTTTTTAAATATGGAGCCCTTATAAAACAAGAAGGGAACTACCATTGCCAAAAATTATGGATTTTTACATGTTTTAACCTCGTTTTGATGAAAATAGAGATTATTGAATCATGTAAAGGGATTATAGTGTTTGTTTATATTAATATTCCAATTGTTAATAAATTTGATAGATCCCCTATAATGTCCTGGATCAAGTTCAGTTACGTGTAACTGAACCTGATTTTCCACATGGCCCCAAGTGTAATACCCCATATGATATAGGCTATCGACTTGAAATCAGGGTATATTATGGTATAGTGGGGAGACTATAGCCTCATGATCATAGTGTAAAAAAATGTATATTATATTAAGAAGAGACAGTGGATTTTATATGATGAAAATAATGTAAGTATACATCGGAATAAAATTGAAATGAAGTAAATAAAATCTACTATCATTTACAAAGAAATGTAGATTTTTGGATGCTATAAAAATGGGGGAATAAAATTGTAGATAAGGTATAAGAAATAAATAATAAATGTGATAAAAAATATAAAAAAATGTAAAATTATTTCTCTAATAAAATTAAATACAAAATAATATTCCTCTGCTCCCATAGTCCATCCTAGTACAAATAACCAAGAATCCTTATCTACATGCTTCTCCTTGTCCGTAAATATGTCAAAATTTTATTTTCATGTAGAAATTAGTGGATTGAATATGGTTTGAGTGAAACTCATTAGGCCACCACTTTCAATGTCCAGAACTATTCATTTTGTGAGGTATGTAATAGGAATTTTGTAGGTATTAATATATGGGAAGATGTAAATAAATTAAACACATAGTTACTGATCTCTCATGGTACACCTATATGATGCTACATACTTTAGTCTAAGGAATAATATCTAGGATAACATAAAACATTGGGGTTTTTTATAAGTTTCTGACCCAACATATACCACCAAGGCATCCCTGATTGGCAATAGTCATGTATTATTTAAAATATTCAATGATTTTATGTTCCTAAACTAGGTGAAGTCCAAAATAGTGTACCATTGGTTATTTTCCCTAAAGGGAAACCTACAACTTATCCATACAATCATGTCCTAGAAATCCTAATTTCTAGACATTAAAATATATCATGGTAGTAAACAAGGATGTTTATTACATCAATCTGAATCCAAGTAGAATAATCCATTCAATTCTATTTATTTAATTTCCGGAAATATTGGTGAACCGTCATTGCTAACAATAGGTAATTAAATTATAATACATAAATGAAATCCATTAGTAGTCATTCACTTGTAAGACACATCAATGATTTAGTTGGTGCCCCATGATCATGTCCAAGGCAAACCTGAATAGGAGTCCGTGTACTACTAAGTGGAAAAACACCATTAAAATTCTAGGTCTATAACCCTAATAAAAAATTATGTAATAAATTTATCATGTTTCCGCAGTAATAATAAAATTTATGGTCATAATTTATAATTAATTGAATGTTGTGTGGAATGGTTATACCATAAACTCTTCATTTATGTCCTTTTCATTTAATTTATATCGATAAGGGAAAATTATCACAACTTATGAGGTAAATCATTCACAAAATTATTATTAGGGGTTCCAAAAAGTATAACGTCAATTCTACTAAGCATGCTGAACAATGTGATCTAAAAGGGTCATGTCAATTCACCTCTATATGTGTTTTAATTCCATTTCAAGTATTAATTATCATATTCATTTAATAAAAAACACCCTAAGGGGTGGATCACATCATTATAGAAAACATATAAAGGAGATTGTTTTTTGCGAGGACCATACTAAATAATATTCTAAAAAAATAATAATTTAATTTTTCATTTAATGGGTGTAACATGAAAAATAATCCATGTGTAACAACATCACATGATATAACCATCCATCTATACAGGGAAAATTTTGATAACACCTATATTATATGGGTTTAAGACTAAATGTTTGTTTTCATCCCCTAATATGGGATATAATTGGGTAAAAGTGATGTAGAGACCAAGTTTATTCCTTGTAAGACATTGAAATATTTCTAAAATATATTTCTAGATCCATGAACTCAAATGGCATGCAATTCTAGGGCATAGTTTTCTTGAAATTAATTTAATTAAAATATTTTAAATATTTTATATTACACAAATAGAGTTCCTTGGTGAATATTGTATACATATTTAAAAAAAATAACATGTCAGAAAACTATGACCATGGTTGATTATAAAAAATATTTACACTATGAAATACATAAAGTTGTTCGGCACATCGCATTTGAATATCTCGCATGTTTGTGGTGAATTCAATTTGTTAATTTATAAAATTAATTTACATAATTTATTATTTGAACCTAAATGAAATTTTTATAAATTCACCACTCTAGATTGTCCTCTATAGTTATCCACGTAAACCCTGATTATCTTCTTCACTCCCAATCCATTGGTGAATCATATCAGATGATGATAAATCACTAGATTAGATAATATTGTATCATAGTGAATTTAATTGTTTCATTCAATCATTAGGGATCATTTTCATCAATGATGAATGATCCATCCATAAGGTATGACTCGTCAAATTGGGGATTACTCCATTTCTACTTAAAATTTATTCATAAAAATCATCCTTTTATGATATATTCCAATCATATTAGACTTTTCATGAGCCCATGTATAGAGTTTTTTTTATCACTCCTAGTTTTTGAACCTTGAATATTCTTACTTCTGATCATTTTACATTAAATATTAAAAATGATAGATAATGATTTTATTTGGTACCTTTCACCATATATTTTTTCATGTAATTGATCTATTTGACCACAAAATCCTATTTCGACATTTCTAAGAGCTAAAAATCTTGATCAGACCCTAGGAATTGAAAATAATCATTGTAGGTGGGATATATTGATGATTAAATGATCAATCTTGGGTGTTTAGGGTATTGAATTATTTTTTTGATGACTGGAAATAAAATCATCAACTATAGAAGTACTAAAGCATTTGTGGAGAGAGTCTATATGTAAAATTCTTCCGAAATAGTTTTTCCTACTATCACATGTCTGGAATCGAATGTATAGATATAGATAAACTAATCATGAGAATAAAAAATTCCAAATAAAATTGTTTAATACCACATCTAGAATTTGGAGATATGGTCTAAGATTCTACTAAAATCATGATTACCGATCAAGTAGTTTGAAGAACGCATTGCATGTTAGGCCCTAGTTGTAGAGGCTATGTTTTTAGTGATATATAAGTATCTAATGCAATGTAATTCACCCCACAATCCATGTGAAATAGTTTGATATTTCACATCATGTACTATGATAGTATACATGGATGGGTATGATCAGGCATGTCATGTACAAAAGACCTAGGACATGGATTAGATTTATGAACATGGGAAGGATACACAGACACATCCAAGAACATGGGTGGGGACCTAAGTGAGATGGGAGTATTTGTATATCCCCTACACACCATGTATTCTGACATAGTTGGAAAGCTATATATCTATTGGGACATGAAGAGGTGATGGTCCAGAACTACACTCTGTTTAGGTCACCACCAACACCATGTAACCCTTAGTTATTTTGGAGGAAACATCAATCTATTGTATCATGTTCATTTAGAAATATATTTTCCCCTAATTTTATTATCTGTAGTGTTTTTTCGTGTAGAATTTTATGTTTCCCTCTATTATGTATTTTGGAATATAATGTGAGATGTCTCTGGTAATTCCTCTTATTTGGGCTATGATCGTTGACAGTAATGATCACACATGATCAATATAGAAATTTTGATTAGAACCCACAAGATGGGTTTGGAATGGGTACTTGATGACTAGATCTAACCCTCAAGATATACTTTTTATGAGTCCTCTACATTATCTTAGAGTGAAAACCTCTAGCTAGGCTGGGCATTGGTCCTCTAACACAAGAATTGAAACCTCTAGTTGGGCAGTGCATGGGTCCTCTATCGACATCTAGAGTGGAACCCTCCAGACAAACTAGGCATGGGTCCTCAACCATCTGATTGGAACCCTACTATAGGGTATGGCATGGGTCCCCTATATAATTTCAATGTGGAAACCCCATTCTTTGAAGGTCATGGGTCTTCTATTGACTATTAGAGTGTAACCCTTTTGTTGGTACAGGGTATGAATACTTTATATATATCCACTTAGTGGAACCATATTGTTGTACTAGGTCATGGGTATTTTACATTGATATTGTTTCCCATTAATTTTGGGGTATATAGATGATGAATGAATTGAATTATATTGTTTCCATTGGGATGAAAAGTGAGATGATGGGCATCATTAATGGACTTCAGAAACTATTGGAGACTATTTTATTGAGCTAAGATATGAGATAGATATCACAATTCTTTCTTTAATGGGATTATTTTAATAAGAATATATATACATCATTTTCCATACCATTGGATTTTTTTTTTCTCCTTACATGGGTTCAAAGGACATGAGAGGTATGCCACATTTATTTCATGTTTAGCATCTCAGTGGTGGATGATGTTAATATCCTAGTATGGGTGTAAAAGACATGATGGGTAGTTCATATACACATTATGTTGATAATTTTGTGCACGGTTGAGATTACTATTTATATTTATTTGGGTTGAGAAAAATAATGTTTATTATATAGTATCTTTATTTTCTTGTTATATCTCTTATATATCTCTAATCGATTTTTTGGGCATCCTGCAGATTATGTATATACTACCCCCTACATGGTATTTTCATGAATATTTCATGTCTTATAACGATGACAGATAGGTTGATGGTGAATTCATTAGAGAATTAGGATATAGGGTGTTGTGTACCACATACAATGTTTGTATCTTGGATATTAGTATCCAGGATCTATAATCAATTTACTTTATAATTTTTTAGGATGGGGCATATTTCTAGTCAAGAATGTATTTATTCAATTTATTTTTCAAATTTTTTTGGAACTCATTTAAATCTTAGAGGTTTAGTTTTCATTTATTAATTTTTTAGATATTGAATATTTTAATTATTATTTCTTTGAACTTATACATTGATATGGTCAGTTGGTTATGTGTGCAGGTACATTAGGCCAAGGCCTCCCATTTATGATATGTCTTTTAATAGTTGTCTCAATATTTGGACTATATAGGTGAAAATAGTGTAGTGGTGGATCGATCCCAAGCTACATCATTGTAATGAACTATTGGTATCAATGAATTTAATTATTTTGGATGTTTTTGGTATTATTCTCTTTCTGAGGATGTGGCTTAGACATAGTAAAATAGTTTAATATTGTCTCAAGTGTAGATCTCGGTCTAGTGAATCTAATGATAGTACAGGTGGCTGTTAAATCAATTCACCTGGACTGAGACTACCTACATATTGACTCATCCTACTGAGACATGGGATTAAGGGATCAATATAATGTAAATCATATAATATTTAGTAATTTAATTTCCTTCATGATTCATCTCCACATTTTTTGTATATACATATATTATCATATGTATGTGGTACATCTTGATAACATTTAATATGACTTGGTGATGACAACAAGCTGTGATACTAGCTCTGGATTTTGAATAGGATCTGAAAAATTATGATTCCATAGTTTTGGTCCCATCCATCATGATTATTCCTTCATGTAGATATGAAGATGCATAAAAACTTTTAAGAAACAGATTATACAAATTTATAAGGGTGAGGATGTGAAAAATCTTAGTGTACTCCACAAATGTTTTTCCTGGAGACCATAAAGAATATATGAAATGATAGATCCCCATGAAGCTAAAAAAAGATAGATTCAGTGTACCATACCATTATAATTATTCACTCCCTGATGGATTGGTTGGTTATTCTTATAGTTATCCTTTTCCAAGGAGTATCCGGGTGCAGGTGGAGTCTTATTAGAAATATTCACATTGAGTCAACACTCTTGTGGCTTGAAATATTGTAGATTTTTTTGTGAATAATACTACCCCTATTGTTTGTGATCATTTTAGATTGTGGATCTTTTAGAGCTGTGATAATAAGGGATGGTGGTGGAAAAGGAAAAAATGAGGATTAAAGACCATACCTGATACTCCAATGACATGATATTGTGTAGATAGTTCTATGTAAATATGTATGAGAAGATAATTTTATGGGAGATCCATTACAATGTGGTGCCCTTGTGATTTATGAACTATTCCTGGGCATTGGAGAGGGAACTAGTGATAGGGATATTTCTATCTGAGGGATGATAGGATGCAAGAGATTGTAGTGGGCATCATTGATTTGAGTTTTCTATACGAACTACAAAGAACAATTTGATAGGATCTTGGAATAGGATATCTCATCATGATCAGTCTCAAATTCATAACATACTGGAATAGGGAAAACACATGTCACCAAGGTATCCCATAGTAGTTTAGTTCTTTTCTTTTGATGGGAAATGTCACTTAGCATTCAACTTCCCAATGATACAAACTAAGGATCATTGTTATATTTCTTACAGACCACCATATTAGAGAAAAATATGTCATCAAGGATATAATAGGATATGGTATAGAGGAGCCCGTGGATTTAGAGATTGAATAGGGGAAGGAGGAGTTGTGGGTGGTGGATGATCCTATGATATCCTTCTACCGTAGCCACAAATCAGCCCATGTTAGGCCCAAGGATCTATCAATCACTTTCACAAACAAATTATGTCTTTATAGGCTTATGAAACCATAGGTCATGAGATGATCAATGGTAAAATAAATGTGTTTTATAGTATTTAATCATTATTAGTAGTCACAACTTTTATCTATTCCACAATCTCAATACACCTATTGTGAGGGTATGAGCACCCAGTTGGAGCACTATCCTAGAAGCTTCGTCTTGAGATTCCTTAATGAAATGTTCCTTTCTTATCTTATATCTTTCAATAGTGTGATTAAAATCTTCCAATAGTGAATTTCACATGGGAGATTTTTCTCATCATGATGGAACCCTATGACTTCATCTTTGTTATGTATTTGTTTTCCATGGCCTGAAAACAAATTTATTGTCACCACATAAGAGTTATATACCTATCCACTTATGGATGAGATTATACATTACAGGTGATATATGTCTCATGGTGGAAGGTGTATTTTCCTCTATATAGAGGATTCATCCAATTTCACATCATTTGGAGAGTATATACCATGGTGTAGTAGGCTCATCAAGCATATTGATTCCTTCTATTATGGAGGATTATATGGACTTCATCCTTGATGAATTTTTTGACTACCACTGAAGAACGAGATGTATTTTTTCTATCGACTTCCATCCTAGGAGCACTATGATATATTATATATCATATAATATAGAAACTACCATGATTTGGGAGCTTCTATTACAGTTGGAGTTACATCAAGTGAAGGATTTCATTTGACTTAGTGTGTCCCACTGAGCAGTTCCAGTGTTGTTCATGAAAAATATGGACATGAGTTTTAGGATAATCTTGGACAATCATCACCTGAATTTTTCCATTATAAGGAATAATCAACCATTTATGATAATTTAAGACCCCTTTCCACTAGTTTCGATGCACAATATGGTTCTTAGAGATCAATCTCAAGTCTAAAAATTACTAATTGAGGGTTTGTGAGTATGATATTCCATATATGGAATTCTGATGCCCCTACAGACACTATGAATTTCTCTTGAATCCCTTTAATGTGATGAATATTCTTACAGTGATTATGGATTTTAAGAAATTTTTATTTTTTTCTATTCTAGTACTTGTTTTTGGTCATATTCAATGATGAAATACTCATATACTCTTCCTCAAAGAAAAACCATGTTGAAAACATTATAATATTTTTATATTTTCTTCTAGAGCATCATCTTTATGTAAATATATTGGTCTCCCAATTCTGGATTCATGAGGATCTATTTATAGGGAATGTCATCTTGAAGAAAGGTGTAGTCAGGGACCTAATGAATATTTATGTCGTGATTTCCTTGGGTCCACCCATGAGAACATCATAGGTGAGGAGAATTCATATAGAAGAGAGATCCTCCAGGTATTTTTTGGTGGACTGATGTAGGATTGATTCCCATTTAACCACACTAACATGGAATTTTATTCTTTTTTCATGGAATGATCAGTGACAAAGATCCTTCAAGGAGTTGAGGCTAAGGCTAGAAACTGAATCTACGTTGAGACTATTAGGGGATATATTGTTGTATTTAGTATATTGTGATTCATTAATAGATGGGATCTATTGCGTGTAGATTCCAAAACAGGATGTTATTGCATAGGGGGTAAGGATGTTTAGGCCCCATGAGAAGAAATATGTGAATTGCGACCTAGAGAAGGAACAAATATTCTTTAACATGAGTATGTGAAGGATCTACCATTTGGGGGAGTGCATTGTGGTTTAATAAGACCGTAAACGTCATGGGTATATCTTCTCATAGAGAGAATACAACCCGAGACTATAGCTCTATTTATAGTTACAATAAGACTGCGACTCTGAGACAATCTATACTCTAGGGAAGAGAAAGGTGGTAGTATTTTCCTTTATTATAAATTCTCAGGCTCACATGGTGTTGGAGGCCTTATATTTTTTAGCTTCTATATAGATGACTCTGGTGGTGCATGAGGGGAAAACTTTTATTCATTCAATGGTTTTGAATCTTTCACTTTTCAAGAGTTTTAGATTGTCCCGACATAGATACATATACTATGAAATCATGTGTGACCAGATATCCATATGGGACTCAAAATATAAATATTCTAAATAGGGGAATCACATAATCATTATCTGGTGATAGAAAGTGGTCCCCGACACGATATGGGAGGAGGTGCAGTGATAGTTCCATACTTATGCCCTAGTATTACATCTAGATGTGGGGAATATGTACATAGACCTTTTCTTGTAGTTTTTTTTGTTATATATGAGATGGTTAATTTTCCTGTTCATCTCTCAATGCCAAACCTGTCAGTAGGTGATGGTTGATCACTAGGTTCCAGCATGTTGTTTGCTGCACCATGAGATTCTAATGTCGAAGTTGGATGTCATTTACATGGACATTGTTATAGATATTTCCCAAATAGTGAAGATAAATTATGATGTATTGGTGATATTTGGATGACTCATGAATTTGGAATACTTCCCTTCCATTAGGGGCAGAGTTCAGTGGAGAGTTTGGGGAAGTTGTACCTATAAAATATTGTTCACCTCCATGGGTTACCCTCATCGATTCTCTCTGATCAGGAGAGACATTTTATATCACGGTTATTGGGAGGCCTATAAGAGATAGTTGGGACCTAGATGAGGATGAGTAAATCCTTTCACACCAGATAGATGTTCATATCGATCTAACTATCTTGTTGCTGGAGTATTTTCTTAGGGTTTTCATGTTAAAGTTAGGTAGGATCTACGAGGATCAATATCTCTTAGTAGAGTTTTCATAACACCAAAACTAAAAATCTAACATCAACCATACAAGTTTTTATGATCTTTATGGGAGACCCACAGGTCACCATTGTGATCCTTGGAGACCAGTGAGACATATCTTGTGGTTCAAAATATAGATATTGTGTTGATGGAGAAGGTTAGAGTCCTCCATCAGTGAATGAGTAGGGATGCCCTTAGAGTTTTAGTAGGGTGACCACATTTTACTAAGTTTCTCCCCATGAAGAGGATTATGGATGTTAGTCTTGTGAGGAAATATATCTGTGAGGTTCATCAGGACATTCAAAATCATATAGAGGGTTGTTGAGGTTTCTTACTTCTTCTCCCTACCCCCGCAACAAGTTTGGGTTCATGAAGCCTTCCACATGTTTCATCTAAGTTGTTACATTCCTGAACATATTCATGTAATCAGCTAGTATTATTTGGAAATCGAGGATGGAACCACCTTCATAGATCACCATGTAGAAATATAGGATTGTATGGGGGGACATGCATAGATGGTATATCATATTGGTTCACATGTTTTGGAAGTATTGAAATGTACAAGAGATATCCCATGTGTAGGAGATCAAAATATGGGTTCAGTATCCTGAGTTTTTTATTAATTTTTTCATTTTCTAAATGAAAATAATGAATTATGGAATGATGTAGATAAAAAAAATTCAATTTAATAAATTTAAATATTTGAACATATATTTTTAGAGATATGTGTTGACACAACATGAAATTTTAAGGATCGGTGTTCCCCTAAAAGATTTTATAAAAATAATCAATATATTTTATATTACAAGAATGAAGTATCTTAAATAAAATATCATAAATCTTAATAAAATATTTTATAATAAGTACGATAATACTGTTGAGTCTAAAATGCAATTTTTTACCTTGGTGTGGCCTAAATTTGGTCAGTGTGGGGCCTTTGTATATCTCACCCAATAGAAGTGGGTTCAGTTAGTTAATTAGTTAATTTTTAAATTTATTTAATATTATAAAATAAATGAAATCTTTATAAATTCCCCTCTATATTTAATCCTTTATGGTTAACTATGTAAACCCTGGGAGGATTCTAGAGTTTATCATTCCTCCTTCTATTGGAAGATCATATCAGACGATGAAGAGTATCTGGATTAGAGAATCTCAGAATGAATCGAATGCAATGAATTCCATAAATTATTGAAAAGTTAATTCTATTATGATTAATGATCTATTATCTAGGTAGTACCTATAAAATTATGGATTATTCCCCGGTGATTAAATTGATTGAGTGGAACTATCGATTTTATGATCAACACTAATTTTGGTAGCCTTAGAATTTTCGTATGTAATGGTTTATTTGATTAGTCATTTTTTCTTAACTATGTATATCCTGATTCTTGACCTTTTAACCATAATTCATGAAAATGATCGATAAATGTTTTATTTTGTTCTTTTTCCCCTCAATTATTTCACATTATTCACCGTTTAGACTCGGTTGTCCCGGATTGACATTGTTGTGTAGTATCGAGCTTGCATGGACCCCTGGAATCATAAAGAAAAATGTTATGATTGATTTCTCAATGAATCAGTTATAAATATGTGATGGGTTATTGTTAAGGATGAAATTTTTTATTATCATGGACCAATATATGCCCCATGGTATGGACTAGCATGAGAAGTTATGGAAGGTGTGAACGAATATTCATAAATTGGATTGTCATCCACCCTTTAAGTGGAACTGACTATAAGAATATTGATCCACTAATATTAGGAAGAAATAGTGATGATATCGAAGGAGGAAGACAAGATCTGGCATATTGATAGTGTGTCTATAATTCATGGAAAATTATGAATACAAAGTATGTAGTTCTATTTGCACAAGGTGTGGAATTATAGGGATAAAATGGATAGAGTTACAGTGATTTATAAGTATGACACACCATGTAGGACCCCCCACAGGATGTTTGATCTTGTGATGGTAGACACAAAATTTTCTACCGGATTACATGGGAATGGATATATATGTCGTGTGAAAATGTATAAGAGAACAAGATGGATATAGGGACACGATATAGATACATGAACATGGAAGATAACACATGTCGGACCCTGAGTAGAATTTTCATTCTATTTATATCCACATCATGTCACCTATTCCTAAATGGTTAGTGATCTATATACCTTTAGGGACATGTCCATGTGATTTAGTGGTACCACACACCGTGTACCCCTTAGTTTATTTGATGGAAACATCAACCACTCATATGCACATCCTTTGGAATTATATTTTGTCCCACAAGTAGCCTATCTTGATATTTTTACCCATAGAATGTAATGGTTCCCTTTTTTGGACTTTTAGTTATGATGTGATATTTAAACTAGAATTTCACTAGTTTTGTAGACATTCGTTGATGGTACTGATCACATGGGATATCCATAAGAATCTTTAGTGGAACCTACCATTTTGGATGGGGATGGGTCCTTAATGAATAGAGTATATCCCTCTAGCTAGGATGGGTTTGGTTCCTTTACAGGCTCCTATAGTGGAACCACCTAGCTAGGATGGGTATAGTTCCCCTACCATTATTGTGAATCCCACATGTTGGACATGTCATGGGTCCTCTATAATCATCTATAGTTAACACATCCATATGGATTGGGAATAGTTCCTCTTCTATTATAGTGTAACCCTTCTACATGGAAGGGATTGGGTACATTTTAGACTATCAAAGTGGAACCCTCTTGTTGTGTCGGGCATTGGTCCTCTATTGAATCATACAGTGGAACCCCCTATTAGTAAAGTTTATAGATCTTATATCTATTCATTTAGTTAAAGGGACATAATAGAATGGGTCCTTTACCTATCAAATGTATCCCAATTACATTGTTTCATAGTTATGAAGCATGACTTAACTCAGATGTTTTACACTCAGTCGACCTGCAAGATGCTGGAAATTATTTTTGGACTTTTGGAACTGTTGATGAAACATTTCCTAGGTTAATTTGTTATATGTGGATCCATTTTATCTCTTGTTTGGGATTCTTTTACTGTCTATATTTTTACATCTATATCTATACCATTGTATTTGGTTACCATCCATCCATGGATTGCAAATACATGTTTGGTATGACATGTTCTTTTTATATTTATTAACTTAGGGTTTGATGTTGGTACTTTTCTCCTATGGGTGTAAAAGACTTGACATCTAGTTCATCTACACACACCCATTGTTCTGGGATGAGGTTAATATTTATCTTGATATTAGTTGAGCTATAAATTGTTTACTATCTACCATATTTCTATTCATATTACATCTCTTACTACCCCCCCCCACCCATCACCTTTTAGGACATCGTAATAGATATATATACATATACATATACATACTCACCCTTTCATGGGATTTTCTGCACATGTCATTTGTTATGAAGATTACTGTTTGGTTAGTGGTGACTTCAAAGGATTTTATGTATACATAGGGATGTGGACCATGTGTGGTTGTCAAAGCATGGAGATCAAGAACTGATCCCTATAGAAAATTTCCATTCAAGTTTTATCATGTTGTGAAATATTTGGGGTTGGTCATTTTTTTCACCTTTAATTTTTAGTTTGTACTGTTGTACTATTGTACACTCTAGAGGGTTTTCATACTAGTTTAAATTACTATTTGATTCATATTTTTATTATTATTCCTCTAAATATAGCCATTGATATGGCCAGTTATGTGAATACATGTTCATTAGGCAAGGACCTCCCATTTATGATATGTATTTTGGTACTTTTCACCACCCATGGACTACAGGGGAATGCTTCAGATAGTTGTGGCTTGATCCCCTATTAGGCCAGGGTTATGAAAATAGTCAATTACAAAAAAATACCTGAAAATATGTTATATTTGATAATATATATTTACAATTTTATAAGGATATAAAAATGATGAAATGATGGAATAGGGATGAAGAGCTTACTTATGGATATCCAACATGATTAATGAACAATGATTCCGAGCACAAATGAAGGAGAAATTACAAATACTGGGATAATAAAGAGGATATTTCATGTCATGTGTTATATTCAATGAGATTTTGGAACAAAATGTTAGGATGAAGATTTAATGTAAGAGGTGAAAAAATAATCATTTCCAAAAGTTTTAATGAATACACAGTTTGGATGGTTAGTTAATGGAATTGGGTGCCACCCATACACAAAAAATATCAATGTGGAACACCTCATTTCATGGATAAGCACATATTTTGACAATACATGAACATACCATGCATACCGACTATACAAAAGACACACCCCCCATTCATGTTTGATGAAAACATAGAAGCTTATGTCCATCAATCGTAAAAAACATTTAATTTGTTGCAAGATTTTCATAGACACGTGGCCTCCCTTGTAATGTTAAACATAATTTTCTCCTCAAAATATGGTTCAGAATTTTGATCCATATGATTACTAGTAATCATGATCCAACTATTGACGTGTGTTGTATCTCTTAAAATTGGACCTGCAGGCTCCAAACAAGTACATGACACTCCATAACCCTTAAATTATCCATTAAAAAATTTTAAAAGATAAAATAAATTTATTTAAAGAAGTCTATATTATGTATACCTCTATAAATAGTTTGGGCATTACAACCCCCCACCCTTCTTAAAATAGCTCATCCTTGATTTTTGGTTCTTTGGGTTGCTAAATATCATCTAAAAATAGTGCATTCCACTTAGCACATACATCATATTGTCTCTCCTTAGTATTATTTTATTTATATAAATCCATCCATAACACATATAATATAGGATGTGACTTTCCATTTAGATCCATCATACTCTGCTCTAGGTAACACACCTCAAACTCCTAAAAAGAAGCATCAAAATACAAATTCACCTCATTAGGCTAGAAAAAATGAGAAGGGTTTCAATATTATTAATATAATGGATAACCATTAAAATTTTCAGTCATATACATATATATCTAAGAGGATTATATCTGATAAGCTACTGATATGACCCTCTCTAAAACATAAAAATTCCTAAAAAATATAAGTAATAACTTACGTTGGTTGTTTGACCCTCGATACTCTAGTATATTCCAATCCTGTAGGAAGGATCTTTCCCTAGACTCAAACTCTATAGGGTTTTAATAGAAATCAGAATTCAACATATTCATATAGTGAGCTATAGCCATATGATTCGTAATAAGAAATACCGTCTTTGAGGTTTCCTGAACAAAATGATGATGTAGAAGCATTTTTTCTCTAGAAATAAACAATAAATGGGGTGAAAGAAACAATAAAATTTTTAGGGGTTCATAGGATATATTTTTATAGTATAATGTAGGTTTTTATTATAAGAAAACATGTAATGATCCAATAGGTTCTCACAATAACATCCAAAATCAAGTATTTATGCTCAGAGCATGTGCTCTAATACCCGAGTCTTATGTTTAGAGTAACCTTTAGCATGTGTGTGGTATGTTTTACTCAGGTGTATATAGGAACCCAAAGCCTTCTGCAATCACTACCAAAACCATGAAAAAAATATCATAACAATTCAATTTTATTGTATGTGGATGCCAATGAATATATATAATATCAAGGGTGATTATTCACCTAATATTTTTATCTAATAAGGTATCCTGAATAGGTAGAAAGTGGGTGACCATTTTCAGACAGTAATAGATTACCCAAAGTGTGTCACTACCTCAAGGGGGCCTAGATAAACCTCTCATAAAATCCATAGTGATGTAATTCCATTTTTACTAGGGAATTATAAATTGATATAAACCCAAACCATTTATTGTTGTTACACCTTCACCTAAAAATACATGGAACACTATGTAACGAAACCTACATTTTCTCTTTTCTTCCCCATCCACCAATAATGGAAGAGTAAGTCACTGTACATGTTGGAAATACTGGGATGTACTTAAAAAAATGAGGAATGAGATTCTCACATAATTTTCTCTCATGCATCATTAAGAACTTGTACATTCCCATGAATGTATAAGGTCTCATTATCATCTACAACAAAACTAAAATATCGTTCCTCATCGAATAATAACTATATTAAGACAAATAATTTGGGATCTTAAATTTGACTAATACTTAATCTCTCTATAAGATAATAGGTCACTAATAAAAATGAGAGTATATGATACCGATGATTTTCATTCCCCTCAATGTGAATGATAGAAAATAAGTCCATTAAATTTTATTCACTAATGACCTAAAAATATTCTTTTGTCTAAGTCATCCTACTCATAGAATTAGTTACTAAATTACCATTCCTTGGAATATTAGTAATATTATAATTAATAGGATGAAATTATTTAACCGATATTCACAATAAAGGATGTCAATAATGAAAAATGAAAATGTACTTTAATATTTTGTGGTCCATATACAACTGAAAAATTATCTCTAGGAAAATAATGTATCCCACACCAATAGTCATCAACCATGAATTCTAGATTTTGGTCATGTGTTGGAGAATTTTCTCATAATTCCTAAAATAGTGGGACTTGTAATTCAATACTCAATCCACCTGCAACAAAATAGCTCCCATCCCAATCTATAATGCATCACTATGAATGGAATAAACTCTACTAGGATTAGGTTAATCTTCTGTCTAGGATGAGTTATTTCTTCTTTCTTGTTCTATAAATGATTTTTCACACACATCAAACTATTACAATTTAACACCCTTCTTTTTCAAGCATGTAAGTGGTTCAATAATGTTTGATAAGTCCTGAAAGTAGAAACTATAATATATGCCTATCCCTAATAAGAATGAGGTGTCAAATATTATCTCAGTAATCTATCATTAAACACTATATCTCGCCTTCTTTGGGTCCACAAATACCCATTACTATGATATGATGTGACCTAGGAAGTGAAAATTATCAATCTAGAAATGGAATTTTATGATCTTGGAATACAACCTATGCCCCCTATGAATACCCAATACAATTCCATGTTAATTGGAATAATAATTATGAATTATATAATACACCATGTTATCTTCCACCAAAAACCAAAACCAAGAATCCATATATTTATGTAAACCTAGATTCATCATAATCATGAGATCTATATGAACCTTCATCAGACTAAATGATTTGACCAGATAATTTTTAAATAAATATATTTTATTGAATTACGTACATGGTATTTATAAGGGTATGAACCTTATCTAATGATATATAGTCCTCAAATCCTTTATTAAGTAATATTGATCTCCTCAAACTGGTCAAATATGTCATATATATGGTGTAATGGATACAAGTTCTTAATAGTACACTTGTTCAATTTCGTTAAATCCACACCATGCCTTAATGTTCCATATTCCATATTGAAAAAAAGGATACGTAAACCTCGAAGTTATTTTCTAGGTAATATATTTCCTTTAGATTCTCTTTCGTCCATCTATCCCCTGAGTTCCTGAATTTCTATAAGTGACATACTATAAGGTTGAATTGATAGCAGTTCCAAAAATGGAACTAGCTCAATAATAAACTCTACAACACTAGTGGGAGGTAATAAAAAATATTAATCAAGTAAAACATCCATAAAATTATCCAATATATGTGGTATATTATTTTTATGTTTTCCAAGATCACATAGAAAAATATTTTCAATATTTTATACACTTCTCCCAACCCATGAAACGCATGTAAAAATCGATTTTTCTATACATCCCATTTACATTTTTATATATATATAATGCCCTTATGTTCATATAATGATACCCTATAATGGTAAAAATTAATATTCTCTCATTAGGTAATATTGTAGTTCATTTAAATAATGTCATCAATGCCAGTCCTCTAAATGGGGATGAGGTTCTATAAGAAATGATAGCTAACAATTTCACATAAGATGTATCTATATTAGATTAAACTCTATAATTGAGTTCCTAATGGATTATCAAGATACGCCACTCCCAAAAAAATACATGATATTTATGCCAATACATTCTATAATAGTAATTGATGTTAAAGAATATGATGATCCTGTTTGAAAAAAAATTGATACAAAAGTAGAGGATATCAATGTTTTACCAAGAACTATAAAAGGACCATCACTCATCTCCTCTAAAGTAGGCTTAACTTCCTAAATATTACCTAAATTGTGGCCTTGAGTAAAATCTTAACTACCAGGATTAGGTACTCCCTCTTGTGACTACGTATCAAAATTCTGACTTCCTCATCCTTTTTCCCCACCTCAACCTGTAGGGAAGATGGATCTCTATCCCCCTTTATAACATGCACCTAACGATCCTACTCTAGAAACCAAATTTTGTGAAAATAACCTATCACTATCCACTTCAGGAAGGGTTATATAAAACTACTAGATATCAACACCTTTTTATAAGAATGGAACTAAACCATATCCTTACTTTAATGGGGTTTAATGTGTCTTGTCCCACCATAATAGTGACATATCACATTTCGACCCAGGTGAAAACTCTGAATATTGTAGCCACAATGAGAAGGTGCAAGATGGTTCTTCATTTCATTAGTTGAGGTATTACTTAATCCATATATCGAACCACTCTAGATAAACAAATTAAATATACCTAAGATGTTACTGACTGATGAGGGCCTCCTTGACTGTCTCATATACATTTTTCAACCTGAAGATGTTCACCAACAATTTTATGGTGTACAGGAAGATATAATCAAAGGGATAATCCCTTGTAATTTTTTCCAAAATTGGAGAAGGAACAAAACATAGAATCTTGAAGAAAAAATTGGAGTAGTCTATTTAATAAGAATTGTCCTTCTACATGACTATAATCACTCTATATCAGTCATCCTTCAATGTCTTGGAGAATAAGTAGTTCTAGAAGGATATCTGGAAATCCCACCAACCCATAACCTAATCCTAGTTATGCTGAGACAGAACATACCACCATCTCTTGGATCAAACTCTAATTATGTATTAAAAAATAATGACCCTACACTTGATAAGAAAATATGGATGATTATGATAGATAACATGGCCACTATCCATAACTCAATATCCTGAGGCCTTGTTAAGCCTAAAATGGTAGGAGGGAGATTTTTTAAGGAATCTATTGTAAAATAAAATATAAATGGGATAGTATATGGATATAATCATATATTATTCAAAAGACATGATAAAACCTCTTGAATCAATGCATTGACACCCAAATCATTATTACCAAAATTTTATACAAGTAACACTCTATGATGTAATACATGTGGCTCTAGGACAACGTACTCAAGAGCATTGTCATCACCACCATCATGGTGCAAATATTGGGGTCGATGTGTTTGTTTATTTCTACACTAATGAATTAACAACTCATAATGAATATTATAATAGATAAAAGAAAAATACATTTACAATCCTTCCATTATAAGAGTCATAATTAAATTCTTATTCACATTAATCCATGTGTACATATCTTAGTAGATTATAATGGATAATTTGAGAACCTCCCGCCATCCAATACAAAATTTGGGTTAGTTTAATGTAGTAATATATTTATTCAATGGTTATACTATATGTACTTCCAATTGTAAGTTATAGAGGAAAAATAACTATATGTTGTAATTGGAATCCAAATCTAATGGAAAAAAATTCATTTAAGGACTAAAAATTGAAATTTTTTTCATATATATATATATGTATGTATGTATGTATGTATCTGTATGTATGTATGTTCTAGGGAAGTTAGATACATTTCCATGTTATAAATCTATTATCATTATATGTTTCAATTGGTACTTTATGTAATTCAAATAAGACATAAATGATGGTTTAATTATATAGATAATTATTACCATTTAATATATGTCCACAAACCTTATAAATTAAAATCGGCATCTATTTATTCTTATCCACTAATGTTTCATCACATGGTACAAATTTTTGATTTCTCAAACATTCAATAATTAATTAGCTAAAGTGACACAATCCAGAAAAGGGTGAAAATGCCATTTAAGTTGATTTAAACACTTTAATTGAGAAATTATTTATCTCATTCATGCTATGTAAATTTTAGTCAGTTATGAGATATATTACTCACGGTATATAAAAAATGTTATAGAAAAATCATGAAATTAAAATTATATGGAAGAAACATGCTTGTAATTTGAATCCTCCTGTACCTATAACAATGCAGAAAACAAAACATCATTTTCATACCATCCATGAGTAATAGAATATCCATAGTCGTACTGATGATAATTTTTTTAAAAAATATGTATATCTTATAAGTGAAATCAGTACAACTATAATAGGAAAAATCTAGAACAATAAAACCAATGTTAAAGAAAATTGGGTTTCCCCTATTTGTTGGTTATATACTCCCATTAAAATGCTCAATACTAAATTATAATACTTAATAGTATTATTTATTCAAACCAAAAATAGTAATTAAAATGTAAAAACTCTTCTGATACCACTTGTAACATCATGAACCCAATTCAGTCATTAATAACCAAATTTAGTTGGCCACATGGCCTAAGAGTTCTTCATCACATGAAAGAGGCTATCAATTACTAGAAAGGGTCTACAATGATATGGTGGGAAAACAATACCCTCATCATCAGAGTGGAGTGGATTAAACAATAGATGTATATAATAAATTTAAAAAATAGTATAAATAATATAAAATAAACATAATAAGAATAATTATGAAAAAATTGAATTGGGATAAATAATATACAATCCCATATACCAAAAGATTATGATGTCTTGATGATATTTGAAAAGGGGGAATACAATGGGTAATAGGTTAGTAGGCATATAAATTAAATTCTATAAAAAATGAAAAAAAGGAAATTCAATCCATAATACCATCATGATCACTTGATATGTCCTATTCTCTCATACCCCAACATAGTATAAGAAATTAGGAAACAATAATTTGATGTTTTCTTTTGTCTGTGCATGCATACCTAAAATATTTTCACATTCCAATTAGTGACCTGAGTAGGTTTTGAGTAAAACTCAGTATCCCAGAACCAATGGTGTCTAGAAATATTCAATCTATGAGGAATACAATGATTATGGTGTAGGTAATAGTCAATATAAAGACAAAAATAAATAAACCATGTTGGTTTATGTTCCTCATGGGACACCAAGTAGACACTATCTCTATTGGCTTAAGAAAGAATTTTATTGATCAAATAACATTTTAGTTTTATTTTATAAGATCAGGACACTAGGTATACAATCAAGGAATCCACGAGTGGGAAAAGTATTGTGGGGGAAAGTCTTGTGGGGCATGTTAACACACCTTATGATGAAGCTCACATAAAAGCCTAGGCTTATGGGGTATATAAGGGTTTTTCATGAATTCCACTAAATAAATTTAACCATTTATTTATACATTATAAGTCAAAACACCGAAATATTTTTTTTATTTCTAGTTCAAGTAATAATTTTCAAATATATTTATAGTGAATCACCATTATGGTGGCTCACACTGAGGTCGAAAACCTCCAAATATTATATTGGGTTTCATAGAAAAACGTAAATAATATTTTAATAATTTATGAATTTAAATTTACATTTAAATGGAATCACATAGAATTTGTGGATCCCGACAAAATGGCACATGATATAGCTATCCCAAAATTTATTCAAAATCATGAGACAACATAACATAGATGTGTATAATTATCCTCTTCCACCATTGGCTCAAATCAATTCCATAATTAGAAAATATGTATAAATGGGTTAAATCTCCACAAAAGGGCATATTAGTTCATATGGATTAATCATTCCATAATTAAATATTATTAATGGAAAAAAGGATGATAAATGAAGAGATTATATGCAATTATCCAATGTGATGAATGATAAGTAATTTTTATCCTAAATAAAGGAGATCATTAAAATAATTGGAATATGGGGTCGATGGTATCTAACATTAGGGATTTGTAGTGTGATTTTGGGATGAATTTGGAGGGATAAGGGTTAGTCATAGGTAGGTGAAAATATTCATTTCTCTAATTTTTAATGGGTTAATTGTTTCAAATCATGGTTATCCAAACCATGTGCCACTCGTGTTCCACCATTATCTATATGGAACCCCCAGTCACATGGCTTGGAGAACTATTTGAAAAACCATGTTCCACCCATTAATACAAAATTTAAAAAGTAAATTAATCATTTCATTATAGGAGTTATTTTATGATAATCCATGCATCAACCATTAAAATCAAAACATCAATTTATTCTAGTTTTTTCATTTCCTTGAGGCCTCCCTCGCATGGTTAAAATAATTTTTCTCCTCTTTATGTGGGTTACATGTTTGAGCCATATGGTTTCTATAAAAAATTCTCTAACCATTAACCTCAATAAATTTTTAAGAAAACAAGAGCTTCATGATATAAATAATACATGAACTCTCTTAAAACATTTCATAGTCCCTTAGGAACATTAGTTAGAATAATAAATTTATTTAAACCAAAATGAAAGTGAACATTGCCTCTTTCATAATTTGAGACATTATGTAAACCAATTTATATTTCTTCAAAACCATTACCTTGGTTCTTATGTATAACAAGAGTTTTTTTGGAATTTATTTAAGTGTATAATAAAATAAATTGATAATATTTATCCCTTATCCTATAGATCGATTCCATAGGATTTGAGGTGAGTTTTAACTTTATCTATTTCATTTGTATCTGTCATATATTCATTATATAATAAAACTTTTTATTTACCTCAAAATTTATAACGAATGATTTTCATATTAATTGTTAATTCATGATGGGATGATATCCATAAGTATCAAATAATTTCTTTTGGGCATGTTGATTTGAGGTATGTGATTACTATAACTATTTTTCAAAGAGAATAATGAATCTAGGTATCAATTTAGGGTATACTTGACTTAAAATTATTTTAGTTGAATTTCTGGGATTATCATTATTTATATTCATTGGTTAATGGTGTAATCAACCTAAAAGGGATATTATTATTATATCTAAGGAAGAATGAAATCTTGATAGGGTTGTTATGACCACATATAGTTTATGTTTTGGTAGGATTTTTCTTGATAGTTTCTAAATTACATGAAACAAAGAATTATTATAATGTTTTTTTTAATTTTCATGGATAATTCATTTTAAATTCATAAAAAAACATGACAAGGATAATTTAATGTGAATGAAAAATTCATATTGAGAAAGTAATTATAGTTCTTCATTGAGAATATCAAAATATGAAACTGATATCTGAAGAATGACAACATTTAATTTATAGAAAGTAATATATTTTTATTTTAATATACTCATTATTGAAATGTATAAAAAATTAATTAGATAATTCATAATTGTAATTTTTAAGGAAAAATGTAAAAAAAATTCAAGAACATTGAGCCCATCTTTTCAAGTTTTAATTATTTTACTTGTTTTGATAGAATGAGTTGTATGATGTGTCTACGTGGTTTTTGACAACTTAAGGTACATCATATGTCTGAAAAGGTATATTAGTGTCTCTATATTTTACCATTAATTTATATATGGGTTTTATGGGTTTGAGAAATTTTCACAAACATGTATATTATCTATAGTATTTTTTGTATCCTATTGGTGTACATGTGTGGGTTCCAATGGAATATCTTACAGTACGTGATATTTGATTTTAGTGGATTTCATAGGTCAACATAGTTATGGATGAGATGGATGTCTCTTAGATATGGACTATATATTGAGAAAAACCTGGTGAGTATTGGGTATATTTTTCCTTATAAATCAAATATGTCAGTTTCATTTGATAATTCATAGGGATTTGGAATTCTTAATTAATATTTTTTATAAGATCATTCTTAGATGATCCTAATATATAAACAAGTATTCTTATCCCATATATATATATATATATATGTAATATTTTTAGGTCCACAATACATGCATGGCTATTGATTTGGATGTTACTGACTAATGGAGATGTCTGGGAGTCAATGGATTTCATGTTTAGTTCCTAAATTTTTTTTATATTTAATATTGTTTCTAATTTCTGGAAAAACTTCAATTATTGCGATGTTTATCCATTTATTTATCTTATAATGTCGATTGGTGGATCATATATGTCTCTTTAATATTTATGATTTTCTTGGTAATGTCTCCAATTTTTCTGAATTATATACACTCGATATTAAACCCCAAAAGTAACCTATAAGAAGAAGGATTCAAAGTTCGTCCCTATACTTACAATTTTCTAAAGAAGTATATTATGGTAATGAAGTGATGATACGTGTCATGAAATCCATATTATTCTATATCATATAAATTTATGAAAAAATTATATGGTGACTCATAAGATCAAGAGTAAAATATGCTAATGATATGGAATAGATACGATGATTTCAGAATGAGATTTAATGAGATTGTTATCGCATTCCATGATCAACTAAAAAATATGGTTTAAAATATGTTTGAACTTGTATAGATCCATGATGAAAAAAAAATATATAAAATAATAATATGAATACATCAACAAATTTTCCACTTAAAGGAATCAAAACTTGATAATTATAATCCAATGTATGTTGAAGAGCCCATGTTAATATTATATTATTATTTTTAAAAGTGTGTTTGATGATATAAGAATAAGATATTTTTTAGGAAAGTGTGATGATATTTTGAAATTTTTTATTATTAAATGATAATGGTGTCTTTTTAATTGATTCCTGAGATCTATGAAATATAGATTCCTATAGAATAATATATTATTTTTGGATTATTTTATTATTATTAATGCCTATGGAAAATGATATTAATGAAATTATTGTGTAAAATAGTCTTGATGATGATTCAAGAATTATATACTGAGAATAACATGAATAATTTCATTTTCCAAGAAGATGAAAGTAGAAAATGTGAATAAGATAAATCCTTGAATCACATAATGTGAAAACATCTATTTTAGTGTTATAGGAACCATTAAATAATAAATTTATATGATTTAGAATAATTTAAAATATATTGAGTAAGGTCGGATAAATACAGTGGATATCTAGAAATGTTTTAATAATGTGGAAATTTGAAAAGCAATGGACCATACTATTTATTTATGTTACAATGGATTCATTTAAAGGTAAAATATATATCTAAATTCTAGGATTTAAAATATTAACAATCCCTTTGAATAATTTACTATAACATATAACAAATATATAAGGTGCCTTTTTAATGTACCCATAAAGTCATTGTAGGGTACACAAAATCTCCAAAAAGTGTATCGTTTTCCTTAATATCGTTTGACCAGACATCATTCGGCAGAAGACATGAACCTTAGGTTGGGTGAGAGAAATACATTTTGAGGTACAAAAAATTTTCTTAGGTTTAAATATTCATAAGATAAAAATGATCCATATAAATAATAACATAAAATATTTGTGTGAAATAAGATTTCGAATGAATTTCAATGATCCTATGGTGACTTCAAAGGTTACACTCTTTAATAAAAACACAAATTAAAGGAATAAATAGAACATATTTCGAATTAATGTTTTGATATTTTTTGAATAAGTCTAGATAATTTATACAGTTTTCATCAGGTAATTAAGAAAAACAACATGAGTTTCTGATTCTGGATAAATATCCTGATATGTCACATGATGTAAAGATAAAGTTCCATTTCACACTCGAGAAGTCCATGAAGATGTGGTAGAAGATATAAATAGATTTAAATATGTTTTTGATGAAGATAAAAAATTGAAAATATTATGAGAGATTTTGTGGTATTTTCTATAAATTAAAGTGAATTAAAATGAGATTTCAGATATGATAAGATTTCTTATTCCTATGATTGATGAAATTCCAAAAAACAATATAAACATAGTACTCATAATTCAATAGTAATAAATAAATAATGACAATATGAAGACATGGGTTATTATACACTAATATTAATCAATGGAATTCATTCATTCAATTAAAATAAAATTTTTGTGTGAACCAGGTTCTAAATTCCAGAGGACAACCAAATATTGAATCAATGGAGTTTAATGTTATTACATATAGAAATTCCCTATGAATCAATGAAACAATATGTTAACCCTAAGACACCAAAATATCATTTAAGGTGATTTATAGGGTGTCTAGAATGAATATATTATTACAACCTATAGTATAAGTATATTATCCAAAGATAACATTCAGAAAGGAATTAATCCCTTGGAAGACTTGGTCACCTAAAAAAAGAGAACATGGTCGAAAAAATTATACATGGAGATAAAAGGATTTTAATATGAATTAAAATATGTTTTTTGGTGTAACCATTGAAATATATTTGTGAGGTTGAATAAATTCCCCAAAGGGATACAGATAAAAAATATTGAGGATATAAGTTTATCAAGAGGGTGTAGTTTAAAAAATATGTCAGGAGGAATCTTCTATAATCAATTGATAACCATAAATAATGGGAGGATTCATGTCATTATTTTGTAGAATCATATTATAATTTTACAAGAAAAAATATTGGAGAAACCAGGTCTTAGAACTCGATACAAACATATTCACAAGTAAGCATTCATAGGAAGACCTATTAAATTGTTTTTACCTGCCTTTTTTATTACATTACTAGATCTAGGCAGAGAGAAACCTGAAATTTGTACTGGAATTTAACGAACCATACAAGGTTATTTAAAAAAATTAAACCCAAAAATTAGACCATTAACTATCCCCCCATCTTTGTGATCTCACTAGACCTTTGAAACTCAAGTTGAATCAGATCTTACAATTTTATACTTTGAAAAGTATAAATGTAAATGAAGTTGAATAATAGAGAATCATAGTTCATTAAATATTTTATGTGTATGAAATTTTAATTTATAAAACGTTATTTTCTGGATGAAAAAATGATTCAACATATTTAATAATAATGGATTCAGAAGAATTATACTATTATAGTGGGATTTATGAAACTTGGAATAGATGACCATGTGGCTTATATTTATTAGATAAATCATGATTTGGATGGGAAACAAATAAATTACATTCTAAAATATATTACTAAAAATTAATACACAATGTTATTGGTTTATTAATCTACAAAAAAAACATGTGATAAGCCTTGAAATATTTAACATGTAAATGAAAAGATTAATGTGTCTACACATTGGATTTGTAGAGAAATGTTTGATGACAATACGAAGAATAAATAATACATAGTTTATGACTTATTATCAAGTGTTAGACACATTAAAATATATCCATAATATATAGAGGAATTAATAATTTTAAATAAATTTATGGAAAATTTCAATAAAAAATTCAATATAAAAATATCATATATTTAGAGGATAAGATATGTTCCCCTTAAGGAGTTTCATAACTAAATATTAAATTATGAAATATTGAAATCATTTAAATTCAAAAAGATGGAAAAATAATAGATGGAATTTAAATCCAATACAAGACTGATGAATAATGAAACAAATGTTGAATAAGATCCATATTCTAAAGTGATAATGAAATAAGTGAAAATTATATGAAATCCAAGGCCTTTATTTGAATAAACATATGAATAAGAGTATAAAGATAAAAAGTTGTGAATATTCATAAATTATTTACCTATGGATGTATTAATATGTATTTAATAGAATACCTAGAGAAAACATTTAATTAATCCGAGAGTGATGATGATTATAGATACATTTTTAATGAATGATTTTTATATTATAGAAAATTTGATTCGATAAGAATGAATGATCATTGACAAAGTTCAACATGAATTTGATGAGGAGGGGAGATAGAGAACACAAAAATATATAGTTTGGTAGATAAAGGTATCTATAAAAAACATAACTAGTTAATATTTTATGTCCAAATACATGAATACACATCATGTAGTGATGGGGATGATGAATTCAACTACATAACATAGAAAATGAAATAAGAAAATACGTATTTACCTGAGATTCACCCAATTCTCATTAATAGAGTAATGAATTTAGATAGTGGATATGTTAAATAAATATGTGATGAATTGTGATCTCATTGGATATTTCAAAAAAAATCATTCAAAAATCTTATTGATCATGAAATGATTCAATAATTTCTAAATACAAAACTATTTATAAAAGGTGAATACATACAAGAGGTGAAATCTATGTGTTTAAATATTGAAAACACCATGAAAAATATAAATGTTGGTTATCAAAATAAACTTGATTTAGGATGAAAAATACTAGTAATGTTAAAATATAGTCCAAAAGGAATGGATAGAATCAATTTCTAGGTATTCTTGTGATACTGAATCTAGTTTATTTATTTTGGAAATCTCTATAACTTATTGAAGTTTTTTACATGAAAATATAATCCATAAAAATTGATCTTTTATAATAAAAATAAATAAATATGGGTTGATAATAGAAAATATGAATAAAATTAAAAATAAAATGCCGGACATAAATGAAACATAAGAAAATTTTCATCAATAAATTATTAAATATCACGAATGATAAATGTTTAATAGATATTATAATTTTTTTGAATATTTGGACACAAATCAATCAAATTTAGTTACAAAAAGTCATATTATTAGAGATATAATTAATCAAGAAGAAAAAATATATAAAATAATAGAATAAAATATATGAGGAATTGGAATAATATATGGAATGTAAAACTTGTTTTTATGAAATAATCAAGTCAACTATTTCCATAAAAATAAATATTGGATGAATTTTGTGAAATATATTACCAAAAAGTTCACCAAGTTGATTTTTTAGTAAAACTTATTTCCTATATATTCATCTAAAATAAAGGTAGGGATGACTAAATAAGGGAAAAAGAAAAAAAGTAACAATTATTCTCAAAATATATCAATTTAAAAGGAAAATATAGACTTGGAATGACAATTTGTTTTCGTTATAGGAAGGAAAGATGATACAAATGAAAAAGTTATCTATGGGAAGAAGGGATATTTTGGATAATCATTAGAGAATGATTTATTGTAGATAATACAATAGGTTATTGTATAATAAATAATTAAAATTTATCTAAGGAAGAATGCATATTTATTTCTTGAAACAAGAAAATTTAACAATATAAGGAAGTTTCTGAAAGAAATTATGAATCTATGTAGCCCAGGAAATCTTTAGAGAAAAATTATGAAAGGAGGCCTATGGATATTTTCAATAGTTATAAATCCCATACAAGATCCTAGTTAGAAGTATTTTCTCTATCATACAATTATAATTATAAATATTTTAACATCTTTTTATTCCCTTTTATATGTGTACAGAAATTTATAGAATTAATGGTGTTGTAATAAAGGTGGGGGGATTAGATATTAATGTTGAGTATAATTTGATGTGAAACATCATCAATTATTTTAATATTCAGGAAGAAAAAAAATGATTGTATCTATTACATGGGTAAAAATTAATGAGGGTATTCCAAAATAATTGTTAATTACTAAAATGTGTAATTTTGGTACAACCCATTTCCACAAAAAATGTAAACTATGCTACTAAAATTATACCTTTTTTATTTTTATGTTATTATTTATGTTTATAAAATTACACTATCATTTGAATTATAAGATATTAGAATGAAGGATTTTTTAATATTGTTCTCAAAATTTCAAATGTGTTTGTTATTATTATTGGAAAATTATAAGTATCTTGATAAATCAGGTTCTATAGAATTTGAATTGGTTTTCTAGAAGTGGTATCAAGTGGTGCAATAAATAATATAATAATCTGATATAATTTTTTTTATTCACAATTTAATTCAAAAAAATTTCACATGCATATATAGATTTTTCCAACTAAAGGAACATCTAAATGAAATAATTTGCATATATCATTCTCTAAACAAGTTTATCCAACTATTATTATAAAAAATAGTGGTTGAAGAAGTCATATAAATTATTTTTGTAATATAATTAAATGTGGTGATTAATTCCTAATATACACCATTTAATTTATATTCAATTATGTGGGGATGGAAATAGTTGTTTCCAATGTATACATTGGGGTTTAGTGATATTTACATTCAATTCAAAGGTATAGATTAAAGTTTCTATTTGAATTTGGTTTTTATTGTAAATAATTGTGGATAAAGTTATGAGAGGAGTCTAAAAATTTATATTTCAAATGTTTAAAGTGATTATTAAGGTGTAACTATCATAGATGAAAAAAGAGTATGTTTTGTTTCATCTTGAAGAACCTTGATAGATATATTTGATTATTAATATATATATTTATTTATTTAAGATTGTTTCTAAATTAAATATGTTTAAGGAAAATTTTTATCATGAGATTATGTATGCATTATTATACAACATGATTTATTAAGGATATATAATATTGAACATGGTGAATTAATTGTTCCTAATAGAAAAACTAGTTGAAGCTAAAAAGATCCATCCATGAAGAAATGAAAATTCACTCTGTAATTTATTGTATGATTATTTGAGTTTATTTTATGTCTTTGATAATCCCTCAATATTAATAAAATATGTCTTGTAAAATTTATAGGGTTTATCAAAATTATTATTAATATGAGGAAAATAGAAGTGTACTGAACCCTACACACATCTTAAGGTAAAATGGAATTCTTAAAAGCTACATGTTTATCTATAATTTTAATTTTTTTATGTTTATGAACCCAATGATAGATTTTATAGACAAAAAATAAACTTCATAATGGTGTTTTTTATTCAAAAAAAATACACTTCATAAAGTATAATAGATCTAATTAAGGTATAACATTGTACATTTGTCAGTTATAAGTGCACATTATTGGTCATAACTCATGAACCCTAGCCTGTGAGAAGATTATGTATCATAGGTTAAAATGCATTTGGGGGTGTAAATATTCATAAGGTAAAAACTAATCCAAAGAAGAATCAATGAACATTACCAACCATATAAAAATATAGAATTTACAATGAGATGAATTATTAGATTTATTATATTAACTTCTTTAGTGACACACCTAAAGAGACATGTGGAATAAATTAAAAATTTAGAAATTTCAGATTAAAAAGTTTGATATTTTTTAATAAAACTATTAAAATCATGTTCTATTAATAAAATTATTAAAAACACCAATAAAATTTAATGATTAAAAAAAGAATTCAAATGAGTCTCATGGTATAATGGGAAGGATCCATATCACACAACATAAGTCCATGGAATCATATATAATCATTTTAATAGACTTAAATACATATATTTCTTGGAGATTGGAAGTGTAAATATCATTTTAATTTTAATATAATTGATTGATAAATTTATTAATTTGATTGTGGTTTCATATATTGAGGATTATTTGGTTCTACGGATTTATGAGCATAAAAATAAAATATTAAAAAAAATATTCATGATTATGTTTTGTGTAAAAGAGAACCAGGAGAAGAATATAAGGATTCCTAGAATATGTCATTACATAATAAATGTAATTTACACAATGAATAAAATAAACTCATAAGAACCCAATTCAAAATTCTAAAAGTTAAAACTTTTTTTATGAAAGGAATTGAATTTGACTATATCCAGGAGTTCCATGTACATCAAAAAAATAAATTGGATAGACATGTAATATAATGGTATAATGGAATATTACTTAGAAGGTGGGTGGAATTAACATATTTTTTTAATATCTTATGTCATTATATTATTATAAAAATTTAGTGTAGAAAAAAATTAATCCTTTTTGAGACCAGGATAAATGAACTTAATGGAAAATAATTGTATCATACACAAAACTAAGAGATTTGATCTTATAAATAAATGTTAAAATGGTTTTTGGGGTGCCTTTAAGGAACTTTTATTAAGAAATATAAGTAAACCATTAGTATATGGAACAGAGTATTATTATAGATATATTATACTAGTGGGAGATAATATCAAGAGACTTTTTGGAGGTTTATATTATAATAACATGTGTAAGAAAGATAAGATGAAGTATTATTCATTGTAAGAGTTTTTAGTTCATTTTTATGTAAGATAACTCTAGTTAATATTATTATATCCTCTATTATAATGCTTATTTTATTTATTTTTAATTATAATTTGGATGATTGAAGGAAAATTGAACACATTTTCAATAGCATTTCTTAGAACTCTCATCATGAAATGTATTATCATTGGGTTGTAAAATTTAAAATTGAAAAACCAATTGAGATGGTTGACTAAATATTAGATGTATTGTTCAAACCATGCAATTCTTGAAATAAAATCTTCCCGGTGATTTGATCTTAGGGAAATACCTATGGAACAAATTCACCAGAAAAATAAAGGTACATTCCACCTAATAAATTTTCATGATTAATCCTTTAGCTCTGATACATTGTGTTGTTCATAGGGGGCCAACTGCATCCTTTATGATAAATCTCACTATATTATTAGAAAAAGGGTTAATGTACTATGGAAATAGAATTGTGTGATCATCCCACATGTCTTCCTAAGGTTACCTACATGAAACCTATCATTAAACAATGAAATCATCACCCCTGGTTTTCACTAATGCAACCCATAATGAAAAAAATATAAATGTTGTGTAATATATTATAATGCATCAATGAACTAGATTAATTTTCCATCAATCACTCAGCATTGATAAATTTATCTTTGTCTTACTACCAAAATACCCTTAATATTTTTATCACTCGTGAAAAAATATCCAATGTATTCTCTTTAAAATCCAATCCAGTGAAGTCTAACTTTCTGTTGATTTTCATTAGGAATTAGGATATCTCCATATAAGATGATATACAAGGTAAATGTATTCAATATTACTATAAGTTTTTATATAGTGTTAACTTCAATGTGGAAATTATGGTACACTTGTTTACAAGAGAAGACTCGGAGAAAAAAAATTGGATATCTATCATATATATTCCAAATAAAAATGTATCATTCATCTCAATAATCAAATTTTTAACTACATGATTCAATGATCACAAAATTGAGACTATTTATTCATGAATGATGAAAAAAATTCATCAAATATGGATTTTTGGTTACATTGGATTATAATAATGCATGATATCATATTACTTCAAAATAAAATGAATAATTTCATAAAAATAAGAATTTCCATTTATTGAAAGCTACCTAGATGGAAAAAAGATGTGGTGATTCATCATGCTCTCAAAAATCATATCCCTATGCGTTTTTTTTTATTTGTCTTATTTTGGATCACAAGGTGACTGGGTGTAGTGAAATTTTATATCTCATGGACCAAAACGTAGTAAATATGAGTTTTATATCAATGGTTTTCATGCATAGTGTTGGTCTCATTTGAGAATATTCTATTTCAAACATTCTTGAATTATTACCCTAATATGTGGTGGGAGGATATGTTCTTGTAAAGGATATTACAAAGAAATCTATACTGTGATAATAACCCTAAAAACATCAATATACCTAATGTTGAGTATAACACATCCATGGTTGTAAATGAATTTTTGGGTTCCTCACTTAGTAACTAGACTATTTTTAACATGATTAGGTCATGTAAAATTTGTCTCTATCATAATATAATGTTAGTTAACACATGGATGGAGAGAACTAAAGTAGCTTCTCCCCTAGATTCAAAAATTGACCACGTGGTGATTCTCTCTATCTAATTGGATATAATATCTATACCTCCAAATAAAATTAACATTCTTATAGTTTATTCCCTCTAACTCGATTACATTAATTCCCCATGAAATTATATATTCATTAATTTTTTACCTTACATTGTTTTGAAATATTAAATCTAAATTACTATTTAGTAATAAAAAGTATAAAATGAATTTCAAAAGACTCTCTATCGTGTTTTTTAAAATAAATAATGTAATTTTAAATGGATAAAATTATAGTAGAGTAGACATGTATGAGACCCTTTTACAAACTTTAAAATGAGTTCTCTTTAAAGGAAAATATATTTTAAATCACATGGGATACTGACTTTAATTCATCACCTGAGTGACACCCATAAATATAAAATAGAGGATCAGACTAAAACTCTTCATAGAGGATGTTTTAAAATAATAAAATCACAAAACAATGGGTTCTTTGATTCACACTCTCCCTTATAAATAAATATCACTGGACCACAGAACATCAGAGATGATACTGGATAACATATATGGTAATCTCAATATTTTAGATAAAATGAATGATGAAAATTATTTTTTCATAAATAACCTACTTAGGGGAGGAATTTATGAAAATGTTTTAACATTAATTGTATGGGGCCCTATAGAAAAGGAATTATGTGGATTAGTTTCACTCCCATACTCATATCAATGAAGGGGAGAAGGAAAATTCATGTTCAATATTCAAAACTCTTTGTTTGTGTAAAATACGATGATCGTACTAATGTATAGGAATTATGAAATTTCAAGAAAATTTTGTGAATTAATAACCCACTAACAAATTCATTAAAAATCATGAACAAAATGATAAATTTCTCATAAAATTTATCTTGAGGAAGTATATATTTTCAAAAAAAAATATAACTCTAAATAAATAAAAGATTATGAGTTTTAGTATTATAAATAATTTGTTTAATAAATTCATATCGATTTTTTTGACAGTCCCAAAGTGGTAAAAATTTACAATGAGAATTCATAACATGAGGACTATGTAGGCCTTAAATCTAAACATTAACCATGTATTGATAAAATATACATTTAGTGGATAAAAAATGAATATAAATATAGTGGAATATGACTCTAGAAATTATATATAGAAACAAGGGAGAAAACAAAGATGAATTTTTTTTATGAGGGGAACAAATATAGATATGTAATGATTTTATGAAGAAAATAACTACGCAACATCCAAATTTAACAACAAGAAAAAATTATAGATGGACTCACAAAGCTAGTTAATGATTGATTGAAAAGATTTCAAGAACCTGAATAAGGTGTCATGAAATTATGTTTGGATCATGGTGATCAATTTAAAATCATCGCCATTTTCATGATTGTGATATGTTTGAGTACACTAGATATTAAAGAATCCAAGGATGTTCGTGATGAATCAATAGAGATAGTTGATAAATTCTCTTAAGTGATGTGTCTCAAACGAAAGTGTTATTATTCTATTGGTCATGATAACAAGAGAACATTAGTGTAAATTAATGCCTGACCAAAACCACCCATACTCAAATAAAATATCAATATAAAAAATCAACGAAACAAAAAAAGGATTCAATTAGAGTCATAAATTCATAAAAAACAATAAAACCCAAACCCATGACCCTCTTTTTAGGGCCTAAGAAGAGGGACCGACATGTCTTTAGGTGCACCTACTTTTATTCAAATAACTATCGACTAGTGACGAGAAACATATCAATACACATAGAAGACTAATACCTCAAATTAGAGTCTTAAAATAGTATAAGGATATCCAAATCCATAAACATAAAAATCAAAGTATGAATAAATAAACAACCCAAATTAGGGGAAAATTAATTTGACAAAATTATTTAAATTATAATCGCCCACAGGGCAGATCTCAAATAAAGAATAAAACAAAAAAAATATTAAACACACACTTCCCATGATTCCATTATCAGGACCCACACATCCTACCATTGTTTACCCTCAAGCTTCTCCATCTTGATTGATTTAAAATCCAGTGTTAAATCTATATAAAATCATATCGACTACACATGTGCCAATTTTCCCATTTAGGTTTCGATAAAAACACATCAATTAGACCACACCATATTCCCTAAGTATATATTATCATATAATAGTATGAATTCCAAAAAATTTCAATTTCTTGAATGTTCCTTGTACTTTGGGGGTTATAAAAGCCACATAAAATCCTTTCCCATCTAGTCACTGTGTACATATGAAAAACACCTAGGAATCTAATTAGACCTACTTCACCACTATTTTGAATTTCCTCCTCATCTCCTAATAAGTCACTTCATACCACAGTACCGATGAGTAGAGTATACCTAATATCTATTGGTATGGTGAAATCCCAAACACAACAAAATACCCAAAATCATTATTCATGGAAATATATCCACAATAAATATCCCATATGTTCTCACTCAAGGGAGATCCATCAGTATCATCTCATATAGTACGATAACCTATAAACTATGGTGATCCTCAAAAAATCCTGTGAATATAAACAAATGAAATATTCACCATCCCAATACATGGATAGAAATTTCCTAAACCTAAAACCCTCATCATGGCATGATAATCACATTTACTCAAGCCAGGCATTTCAAGGACCTTAAACAAATGTATAAAGGATCAAGGTGTTATCATCCCACTGATCAATCCATGAATAAATTACATGGTAACAATATCATTTAATATTCATGATAACTCTAGTGATGTCCAAGAACAAAAAACCATCCAGGAAGGATTTTCAAGGGTTTTTGGAACACAAACACATCACTGTAGACTATGGAAAATTCCATCAGGAACATAAATATTTAATATATTCTGTATCCATCTATAGATTTTTACAATTGATATCAGGGTTATATTATCCCTATACATAGCCCCTCCCTGAAAAGTTCTCTCAACACATTTTATGTTTTCCATGGGGTCCTTTTAACAAAAAACTATGTCTAATCATTGTTATATTCTCATAACCATAAACTCAGTATGACTCTATAGCTATTAGGTACATCTTGACCAAGAAACAATAACCAAATCCACATACCTTTTATGATTCATCATCATACTTGGTCCTTCTACATCCATACTATACTAGGACAAATTACTCTAATCCCCAAGGAATCTCAATACTATGTCCCACACAAAATCCATGACACACACTTTATCCCCATCTCACATTCATCCATGGGAAAAAACCCCATCAATATAGAATCTCATCTGGTCCAGGAAGATTCTCCTTACTGAAAAACCCCAACAATCCTCATTAAATCCTAAAGAGGGAATCACTCATTATGGATAAGAAACACATTCATTTGACATGTAATCACTAGGATAAATCCTCTTAAACCTTACTATAGTTATAATCCTCACCCATTTGTGACATACTATGTAGGTAAATCCAATTTAGCAAAGTGATAACGATCACTTCATTCGAGCCTAGAAGATAGGAAATTATAAAATCTGTTGAACAAATATATGTCATTTCCTTAGCAATATACCTAGTGTTTTGATACATACAATCATTCATGTAATCATGCATAAAATAATGTATGGGATTCCATTAAATTGGCTTTTTAAAAGGATATTGATGTTACAACACATCCAAATCACAATGGGTAATCCCATCAATTCCTCATCCTAGCATTTATATCCATATAAGAATATATTTTATGTAATAAAACATGAAAAATTTATAATAAAATTTTATAATTAATTATTTAAATTGAAAAAAATTAGTATAATGTCAAAAAAACCATTATGTGTACCAACATCATGTCCAAACTATGACCAACTTCCCCCATAAAAATTATTCCACACCATAAAGTCCATACTATGAAAAATAACTTTCATCAACCAGTTTAATATTCATTCAGTTAATCTAATTAGAAAAAATAGAATTATTTAATAGACTTACCTCTACCAAAACCATTGCCAATGATGTGCTAACATCACCTAGAGTCCTCCATTGAACATCATTTCAAAAAACCCATTTCATATATATTGATTCTGCCATGGTATGGTGGAATTAACAATGAGCCTAAATCATTATTGAAATAATATTATGTCAATAATCTAAAAATAAAAACAAATAGATTTTGAGGGAGAGGATTACCCAGAATTGAAAAATTATTCAACATAAAACCACTCTATACAATGACTAATGAAAAGAGGGGGAAGATAGATGTCTAACCTATAATTAAAACACAAATGGTAAAAAATGGGTTTCAAGCACCCCTTTTATTCAAATGATATTGACATTTATTTATAGTTTTAGAATATAGTTGACATAAAAAATAATTAATGGGTGTAACTATAACCCTTTATGGATATTTTACACCATAAAGCCCTACATCATGGTATAAACGACCTATAAAGGTCCTTGTTGTATCCCAACCAAACCATTCCTTCTATAAAATACATATAAACACCCCAGATAGCCACCTAACCCTAAACACATATAGAAATCTTTTTTTACACATTAGAACTCTAAAAACCACATTTCAAGTCCTATTTATAAATATGAACCATAGAAAAATGAAAAATTAAAACTCATAAACAAAATTTAACTACTCATAAATCCATGGGTATGTGTGAAAATAGACCACAAATATGGTGTTATATTTTTATAAATTTGTGGTATAGTAAATTTTGTGTTATATATCATCTTGATAAATCGTTGAGAAAGAGAAAAAACAATAGGAATGTAAAATTTTCAAATAAATTACTTTCAATGGATACTATTTTTGTTGTGATGTGAATAGACACATTTGAGGCATCTATACTTCAATCATAAAAAAGAATGGAGTTTGTAGACATATTATAAAGTTTTCAAAAAACACATAACATATTTTTATTCTCATATGACACTGATGACGAAAAGGTTCAAGAGGTGGTGTATAATAATTCATCCACAATAAAAAGTAATCAAAAATCATGTAATATAAATATTTTTACAAAACTCATGAAACCCCATTTTTTATAAATTATAACTAACTAATGTTAAAAAAAGTCTTTATCAGTGAAAATAACTTAAAATTGTGTTAATGTATTTTCCTAAGAGTAAAATCCCAACTCACTCTTTGGAATATTGAATCCAATATTTTTAGAGTCGGATTCTATGTTGGTGAGAGATTAAGAGTCCTATAATGCCTTGGTGAAGATTGAATAAAACAATTTTGTATATTATATTATGTGAACACAATTTATTCAAAATAATTGAATATATCCAAAACACTACATTGTAAGATGAATTTGAGACTAGATTAAGGTCTGGAACGTGGTGTTTACCCTATGTAGGGCCTAACATTTTTTAGAATCAAATGTTTGAATGCCTCTATTGTGAAAATAATATATTTAATATATTTTATAGTATTATTTTTAAAAATAATTCACCATCTACCAAATGGTGCATCGTATGAACAATCTGAGACCAGACTTAGATATTGGATACAGTTTTTACCATATGTGGGGTATATCATTTGAAAGCATCAAATGTTTTGATGTCTTACTCTTGAAAAAATCATTTATATATTTAATTAATTATTTAATCAGGTTTTTACAATAATAAATAATTAATATCCATGAAACAATGAATCATGAGGGAAATATGATACCACCATTAGTTCTAAAATTTGGGTTTGACCCTAGGTAGGGTTTAAAGAATATATTAAACAATTTTTTGGTCAGTTCCCCGAAATTAAATTAATTTATTTCATAATTATATTAAAAAATTTATTTATTTTTTATTTATTTAATATTAAAAACATTTATCAATCATCTACCATATGATGAATCCACTATTAATTCCCATGGGTTGTTATAAAAGTTTCAAATTATAACATTTTTTATTGATTAGAAACCAAAGGATCCTTAAAAGGAGAAATAATTAACTCTACATTGATTAGTTTGGGGTTTAATAGATTAAAATAGAAGATTAAATTTTGTTAGATTTGAAAATATTAATGAATTTGGGCCATTATAAATACCCAACTTGACCTCTGTAGATTTCAAAAAATGATTTTGAGTCACCTCTTTCTAGAATTATTGAAGCAACCAATCCAATCTCTGGTTTCCAGTTTCAAATAACTAGCACACGGAAGTCCTCAAATATTTTAAGTGAAGTATTACATAGAAGAATAATAACCATGTTTATATTTTTTCATTATTTCATCCAATATTTTCTCTTAGATAACTTACTTATTATTAAACAGATTATCATGTCATGATTGTTTTGGATTCATATCAATGAGAATAACCTAAATAATAATTTTTATTTGAAGGAACCTAGTTATTTTTCAATCTTTTTCACTATTTAATTGGATATTTTAAAATAAATTATCATAGTATAATCACCTATATTTATCAAGAGATAATTTATAAAAATAACATGATAATTTCTTAGAATTATTAATGGAAAATTAAATATACTATTTAAAATAAGTATAAGAATATTATTTAGGAATAATTGCATCCAATTATCATTGTATAATATGTGGAATAAAATTTTCATAAGATCAATTTTAAATGATAGTTTTTATGAAATAATTGTTAGAATAAAATTATAAAAATTACCTATAGAAAGTTATTAGGTAATAATCATTTGATAAGGATATTCAAAATATTCATATGATAATTATGTATATTATCAAAAGAAAATGATTAAACTTAACAATTGATAATTGCTATATTATCACAAGACAATTTCCATAAAAAATCAACTAGGGAAAATTTATTATTAGAAATAACTATAAAAGGAAAATTTATAAGAAATTATCAAAAGATAATTTTAATTTATATTTTATAAAAAAATTATAATTATAATTATAAAGGATAATTTATGATAAATTGTCATGAAATAATTAAAAAAGTATAATTTTTCATAAATTATCAACATGTTATTATCTTAAGGGATATAATATCAAGGGCATACATTGGACTAATATAATAATTGTGATATTATTCAAGGGATAAAAAGTATCACCACATGTGATATTTTATATTATTTTTGAAATAAAATATATGGTTTTTTAGGAACCCTTGATGAAAATAATGTTTTGATGTTTTGACGATTATGATCTTAAGGCCACGATGAGGTTTATAAAACCACATAACGTGTGGTGTATCCTTTCCATTGAAATCAATGACATTTGATGTCAGAAAATCCTTAAAATTTTTCCCTCTTTTAGACATGTTTCCATTAATATAATTATTTGTAGTTATATTTGGTGGACCCTAATTGATTATAATCACTTGTGACAGTGTGTGTGTGTGGCCCTAAAAACCATATGTTATTCATGATTCCATGAGAATATTGTAGCATGTTATTAATGATTTAGGTTAATCATATTTATTTTATATGCTTATTTTATATGCCAATTTTCTTAGAGGGGGAGCTCATATTACTTGCGATAATGATGAAGTGGGACCTATTCAAAAGGTAGGGGTACGATGATGTCTCAAGATGTTGTGTAATGGAATCAATGACTATGGGATGGTGACTAACATTAGCACCCTAGTATGAATTAAGTGAATAGGGGATGTTTATAATATCTTAATCCCAATTATATTTCTCAAAAACAATGGAATGATTACGGGATCTTGATCCCCAGTATATGCTTCAGGGACTAAGGGATGCTAATTAGCTATCAATCCATAATACTTCACTCAATGAAAAAGGGATTTTGATTAAATTCTGATCCTTTTAATATATAGAAAACATAATATTCTTAATTAGAATTAATTTTGAGTGTCATGATCACACAATGCTGAAAATCATGATTCATTAGACTCACGACTAATCCATGAATCATTTGATACATTGATTATTCATCTGACATAGAACCAATGATGGTATAGTCAATGACTATGATAGCATGGTTAGTGAATTACTGATCAAATTTTGTTATGTTTTATTACTTTAATGCATTATTTTATTTTGTAATACACTTGTATACTTTAGAACTCTAGGATAAGGATGAATCAGTGGTGTCATGCAGAGCCTTGTACTCACACCCTATAGGGTAATTTTGACACATGTGTAGATTGAATGTGGGATCTGGAGAATGGAAACGTTCAATTTGGGTAAATATTATGAAATGAGTGTGGAGATAGTAGAAAACCAGGATGGACTCTTGAGGATCCACTATTTATTTACTTAATTTAACTTCTTTATTTATTTTGGACACTCTTTCCATTTATGGGAGATTCATTATTTCTATTACATGTATATCATCATCAATTTTCTGTATTCCTAATCACATTTTTATAATGTCTATTTTTGATTATTCAACCTATAACATGACATTAAGGGTACCATTTCCTCACAGATAGACTCTGACCCTTACAGCTAGACGGAAGCCTCTTTTATACAGGGAGATGATCAGACCCTTTGATTTGGGGTGGGATGTTAAAAAATGGTATCAGAGGATTATGACTCACTAACTGGTTCTTCTCTTGACTTGGTTTGGGATATCGTGGACTAGAGTTAGGAAGTTTGGGACTCATGCAGGGGAACTATGTTAGTTCTTGGACAATACTATATAATGGACCTCTAATCTTCCATAAAGTGTGTAACTTATGATTTATTGTTAATTATAATTAAACTCTCATAAAGAGATTCACATGATGTTGATATGTGATTTATGATTTTTCAGGTATGTTAATGAATCATTAAGAGGAACATAGGTTCAAATTCTATACATATAGTTTTTCTTATGATGCATAATATTTTATTAATTAAATTCCATTATTTATGCGATATGTCTAGGATAGTTTCTCTTATATGATATATTTTTGTATCCATATTGTGTGATATATATTTATTTGAATTAATTAGTTTAATAGAGAATATTTTTTTGTAATTATATATTTGAAAAATATAAATAACGTGCATGGATGGAGGAAAAGGTTAGTGATAGGATTTTCATACCTTGGGATTATGGTAGACTATTTTTAAAACATTGTGAAATCTGATAGAATGATTAGTGTTTATCCTAATGTACTTGTTCTTTTATAATTTTTCCCTTCATGTTATAGAATATTTAAACCTAACATATTTTATGGAACTATTAGAGATGTAGAATGAAATACTTATATAAATAAATAAGTTTCAGTAGTACGACTAAACATGTAAGAGAACGTAGTTGAACCTTCTACCATACTTTTCCTGAGGTGTAGGCAGTAATTCCACTTCAACAATAATTCTCTTTATTATTGTTTTAATTTTGAAAATGAGTTTAAAATATTTATGAGAAATTATATGGTTTTGATTCCTATATTTTTTCAATCTTATAGAGCATCGAAGGCCTTCAGGATACTGAAAAATGGGTCTAATAATTTTTTGAATCATTGGGCTAGTAGATAGACCAAATGACTAACATGTTAAGATGATATTGAGCTCATGTTATGTGAGTAGCCTTCTTAATACTCATATAAAATGGTTCAAGTAATGTTGATGTACTTCCAATTTCAACTGGATGAACTGGAAGTTATTCAAATGGATGTTTACTATACCTTAGTTCCAAACTATTTTGTTTTCGAAGAGGGTGGATTATAGTCCAAATTATGTGTTGATTAATAGAATTTGAACATGGTGAAATTGAAGAACCTATATCTATTTCCAAGTATGAATGACATTTTCAATAATATATGGGGATCCTATTGGTGCTCCAATATTGATCTTTAGTAGGGATATCACAAGTTTTGAGTTAAAGTGGAGGAAAATTGGACTATAATGTTTTGGAGATGATATGGAATATAAATGTATATTCGGATGCATTTTGGACTAATGAACACACTAGTAGTGTTCATGGACCTCATGAAATATATCTTCAATCTATACATTGAATCATTCATCATAGTGGTTGTAGATAATATCCTTTTCAATACTATCACACTATAACAACATAATAGGAACCATGAGATAAAAATGTGTATTCTTTGAGCACATAGGCTTTACTTCAAATGAATAAAACATGAATTTTGTGTTAAATAGGTGAAGATAATAAGAAATGTGGTGTATGAGATTGGTATATCAGTAAACCTATTTAATTTATAGGTATTCATGTCTTGTACATGTTCCAAATATGAATTTAAGGTTATGATTTCTTTGGTATTAGTAGGATAGTACTATTGTTTTATCAAGAACATCTCCAGACTACCAACACCCATGACTACATTACAAATAAGGGAGTAAATTTATAGTGGAAGTATTAGTGTGAAGAGGTTTACCTTGATCAAAGGATATAGTTAATGAAATATCCATTATAGTAACTCTAAAATCTTGGTATTGGTTATGTAGTGTACTGTGATACATAAATCCTTGGTCTATGATTGGTGCTAATGCAAAGCGAGAAGGATGAAGCATATGGGTCTCGAAAGATTCAATCCCATGAGAAGAACAACCCTAAACAGAACAAGGAGCTATTATACATGGTCTACACTCTATAGTGTTTTATGAAACATTCTCATTGTTGAGAGTTTTTTTGTATATACAAACCCCAAGAGACATCACTATATCGTCACACAAGGGGACATAAAATTGAGATAAAGTCACTGGGTTGAGATGAAGATTTAATGTCATGTTTTTGGCATGGCTTATAGAAATCATGGGGACTCATACAAGATTGAGAAAGGTGTACCATCCTACAAACATCAAATAGACTGAGAAGACTATATACATATTGGAAAGTATGCCTCGTGTGTGCGTGCTATGCCATGGTGGAGCATGGGATGAAAAACAATCCTTGATTGAATTTTCATAAAATTACTATTACCAGCCTTCAACTTAGATTTCACCGTATTATTGTCTTTTTGGGAGGTTGTTCCACTCAATTTTGTGTTGGGATGGGGTCTGTGAGGTAGCAGTTTTGGGCCTAGTATGGTTCTATTGTTGTCTAAGAGAGTGAAAATGATTTTTAAACCACTCACAGAAGACATATATCTTGTTTCAATAATACGAGGATACTCATGGAGTTCACCATGGGTGAGTCAGGTTTTTTGTGAGTGACTCCTCGGTTGGGGAATAGACGTCTGGGGAATAAAGATAAGATACCCCCGTGTTTTGTTGGACCCTTAGAGGTCAGTTAGTGAATTGAGGTAGTGTTGTATCTTATGGACATCCCTTATAAATATTGTGGATTGCATGATGTGTTGTATGTGTCATAGTTTTTGAGGTACATGACAGATCATGCATATGTTATTGAATACGACAATGTTAAGATGGAATCTAATGTATCTTATAAGAAACGTCTAGTGAAAATCATAAATAGTACTAAGAAGGTTTCTCAAGGAAAGATAGTTCCTCTAGTATGAATTTTTTTTGTTCCATGGAAGGATCCTAAGGGAAACGTTGGAATGTGAGTCTGATATTTGAGTTCAGTGTTATGATTTGTTTAAGAAAGATTGTGAGAGATGTCGCTTGGGGATAATAAGTCGATAGATGGGGATAATTGTAATATAATTATTCTTACAATGATAATAAAAACCCTATTATTGATAAATTATAAGTTTCTTTTGTGAGAAAAATGATTTATTAGTGAAAATTACTTAATAAATGTGTTATAGTTTTTGTATAAGAGTAAAATACTAGTTAATATTTTGGAGTATTCTATTAAATATTTTCTTAATCAGACACTAAGTTAGTGTCAGATTATGATCCTCATAAATCCTTTGTGAATATGGAATATAATTATTAAATATATTATATTATGTGAATAAAATTTATTAAAAATAGTTCAATTAACTCCAAAATAATTCATCATATGATAAATCTGAGACCAATTTTAGGTACATGACTTAATATTTACCATATAAGTGGTATAGCATTTGTAAGCATTATATGCTTGGATTCATCTCTCATGAAAAAAAATATTTATTAATTTTTGTTATATTATTTTTGGAAATAATTTAATATCTTTCAAAAAATATTTATTTTCACAAATATGATACCACAATTTGGTAAAGAAAGTGTTTTTTACCTTGGTGGGGTATAATAATTTTTTCATCGAATATTTGAAAAATTCACTAAAAAAACTTTTTATATTTAATTAGTTACTTAATCCATTTTCTAAATAATAATTAATTAATATATATCAAATGATGCATCATATGAGAAATATGAGACATCGGTCGAGTCTAAAATGGGCTGTTTTCCCAAGTTAGGTTATATATTTTATATGCAATGGGAATTTGGTGTGGTAATAAATATTAAATTAATTTATTTGATAATTATATTAAATAATTAATTTATTAAATTATTTAAAATTATAAACATTTTTTCACTATTAATCAATTTATAGAATCCAGAATTAATGCCCATGGGTTTTTTTTCAAAGCTTCATATTAGACTATTTTTATAATGAATAAAAAATAAAAATGATTTAAATTTGAGAAATAATTCACTTCACAATGATTTTTTCTATGTTTAATGGATTAAAATAGATGAATAATTTTTTTCAGTTTTAAAAACCCTTTATGTGTTTTGGGAATTATAAATTTCTAGAATCTCTAATTTAGTTTTGAAAAAATGAGTCCAAGACACCTTTTTCTTGGAATATTAAAGTAATCAATCCCATCTCTAGGTTCCTGTTTCCAAGAACTGACGCATGAAAGACCACTAATTCTCTATGTGTGGCACTTCATGGAGGAAGAATAACCTTGTTTTTTCATCCAAACTTGTCTCTTAGGTAAAGTTTCCATTATTCATTAGATTGATACACTATCATTCTCATTGGATTCATATTGACGAACATAAACTAAAACATATTTTTGATTTAAAGTGAGAAATGTATTATTCAAAAAAATTTACATTTTAATTGTATCATTAAAAATAAATTATCAATGGATAATTTTATATATTTATCAAGTGATAATTTATAAAATTGTCATATTACTGTTTATTTGAATTATAAAAGTAAAATTACAACTCTTATGAAATATAATAATAAAAAATTTATTATTGAATAATTGAGTAAAATTATCCTGGGATAATATTATAATAAGAAAAATTGAAAATGATTATATATATTTAAATTTTTTTAAATATAAATATACAAATTATCTAAGGATACTTATAAGGTATTTATCACATAAAAACACTATCAGAATTTTCATAAGATAATTATGTGTATTGAAAAATGATAATTACTAAAACTATCAATTGATAGCTTCTATATTATAATAAGATTCTTTTTTGAATGAAAATTATCATGGGATAATTTATTATTATAAATATCTTTAAAGAATTGTTTATAAGAAATTATCTAGAAATATTTAAAAATGGTTATTAATGAATAATTTATAAAATATAATTAGAAAGGAAAAGTTATGAAAAACTATTAAGAAATAATTATAAAATCATAATTTGTGATAAATTAAAAAATTATCATTATTTTTATACAGATAATTAAAAACACATGAATTATCCTAAAATGATAACTTTTATATTTCCATGAGAGATAAATTATCATCTCATGTGATATTTTATTCCTTAACAAAATAAAACTACTAATTATTAATTATAGTAACCCTTGATGATACTAAATCTTTGAAATGTAAATTATTATGATAAAAAGGGCATGAGGCGGTGTGTTTAAACACGTAAGATGTGGTTTATCCTAGCCTTAGACATCGACAAATCTTGAGGTAGGACATTCCTTCCGATTTTGGGATAATTTACACATTTTTACATTAATATGTTTTTGAGTAGGAATATTTTGTTGACAATGATATATTATCATTGTATGTGTGTGAGTGTGTCAATTTTTAGCCCAGAAAACATTACGTTGCGCTTGATTCCATGACTACTTACTAAATATTTATTCTTGTTTGATGTTACTCACATGTATTTGGTGTGATACTTTACTTATGATGATATGTTATGATAATTCAAAATTCCACCATGATGTGTATGATTTGTGGTGTTGTTTATGGAACCAAATATATGTGTAACATCATTACTTGTTATCCCTTAGAGGGGGGAGTGCATGACATGCAACTCTGAAGATAAGGGACGCATCTATAAGGTAGAGATATGATGATGTTTTGGGATACCATGTTATGAACTCAATGAGTAAGTGATACTAAATAACTCTCAAGCCCAATTATGAATTAAAGAAAGATTAGATATTGATTAGATATTGATCCTTGATTTTTTACATGATTACAGGGGATGTTGACTAGCTACCAATCCCTTGTATATGTTTGATGACTAAGTGACATGGATTATCTCTCAATCCCTAATATGTAACTCAATAAATAAGGGATTATCAATATCACCCGATCCCTTGAATACAAGGTGAAAATAGTCATCTTGAAGAGAATTTATGATGAGTTTCATGATCACATGATGGTAAGAAACTTGATTCATTTTCCACATAGAAAATCATCGATTCATCTGACCCCTTGATTATCCATCCAGATTAGTGCCAAAATAGGCATTTTCAGGGTTTGAGGATGATAGGTTAGTGAATCTTCCCTTAGTTTCGATTGTTTGTAATTATTGTTAATGATTATTATATTATGTAATAAAAGTGAATTATTGGAAATACTTGGTTAAGTATGCTTTGGTAGTGTCCTACAAAGTCTTTTACTTACAATATACTTGGGAATTTCGATGTTCTTGTAGATTGTATATGGGATCTAGAGAACAGAGAGGTCCCTGTGGTGGATAGATGAGGTAGAGGATCATGGATCAAGTAGCAGAATAGGACGGACTATAGAGGATCTACTATTTACTTTTCCATCATTATTTTTTATGGAAATGCTTTAAATTTAAAGGACCATCTCTTTTTGTATGACATTTATGTCATTATAACGTTCCTTCATGTTTACTATAATTATTTATTTCAATATTTATTGTTTATTACTGATCCTAGGACATGATATTGAGGTTATAGTCTTCAAATTTATGGACTTATACCCCCATTGATAGTTAGAATCGTCTTATATATGTGGAGACGCACATGAGGTCATGTGTAATTCTATCTTGGACCAGGTTATTTGGGTATGGAAGTTTTATAAACATAGTTATTAAGGAATAGACAACAAAGAAAAAATATATATAGTTTCTTGGAAAAAAATATATTGAGATAAGGCATAGATATTGTATAATTAGATAAATTTTAAAATAAATTATTATTGTGATCAAATAATTCAGATAAAATATGGAAATGTATTAGTATTTTGGTTTTTCAATGAGGTTGGGTTGAATATACTCAACATTGGGAGGTCATGATTTGTTGAAAAGTATTAATATGTATATAAATATTATTGGTTGAATGTATGAGACACAATATTCTATGTTTTTTTCAATTATGTGACTTATTACATGGGGTGAATTAAAAAAATAAGTCTTGTATTATCATAGGATAATATGGAACAGCTTTTTTGTAAAGAAACAACATTATAGGAAATCATTACCAAAATGATAAAGAAATTAGGTGTATTTGATCACAAATATGGTGAAAAATTTTTGGATTCTTTGAATATTTAACTAATCCAAAAATCCCTTGAAAAATTTATGAATAATAACTAGTACAATAAAAATTTTAATATCATGTTTATTTATAGTGACATGCATGACACAAAGAAAAAATGATATGTATATGAAATACCTATATGTAAAAAGAGTAATAAATAAACAATAATTATCATCCTATAAAATTTTTATGTATGTGGGCGTATTAAAGTAAAATCAATGATGGATAAAGTATATATATATATTATTTATTATTATATCAAAATTATATGTTTGGTGGTTATTAATCACAAATTGAATTGGTTCATGTGCAATAAATGGTATCATTTGTTTCCAGAGAAGATATTTTATGTGATAATTTACATGTTATCTAATAATAATGTTACATAACTCACTAATAAGTTGGTGGTTGTGCATATTGAAAAACATGTACTTTGGTATCATGTCTTACTGGTGAGGGATCCTCTATAAAATAGAGTCATTAAGGGTATATACAAGATTTCAAAAAATATTTCATGGGAATGAAAATAAGTTAAAATTTTATAAAAATGTGTTCAATAGAAGTTGTCCTTATATCTATTTATATGTACATATGATCATTGTTTTACCTAAATTAATAAAATTTACATTCTTTTTAATGATATGTGAAGAAGATGAAACCCAAATAGAATCTTGTGTTTAAAATAAAATGATTTCTTCCAAATAATAAGAACAAATATTTGTTTCATTTTCATGGGGTTGATGACATATTAACAAGATTCTAATTCAAAGAAATTTACGATGAATGATAAATAAAAAATTCATGGTTGTTTCTTTTCAAATTATTATGTTATTATTATGGGTAATGTAAACTTTTTCAAACTATATAGAATAAATTATAGAAATTTAGTGGAAAAAATAGATGTCTGAAGTGATGTTTGGGTGATCAAATTAGGGGGGATCTCATGGGAATATTGAATACCCAGAAGAATATTGATAAACTATAGAAAATATAACAGATTATATAATATCAATGATGAATTCTAAAAATTTCAAATCATTTATTGAAATATTTTCAATGAACAAGATACTCTGGTTCAAACTCCAATAATGAAGGAAAAATAGTAAATATCAATTTAATATAAAATGGTGCTGATGAATTTTGAAATTTCTTAAAAAGGTGACAATTGGGTTAAGATTATGCATGATGAGATTGAAGAAATATAAATGAACTAGACTTGGGGTGTTGTTACAACATAATATCACAAGATTGAAATTATAGAAAATTTGTTATATGAAATAAAATTAATGAATAAGGTGTGATTAATTGGAACCAATAATATAAATTTTGAACACTATATTCCAAAATTAAAGGTTATGATTTTGATGATACATTTTCACAGATGGGTCAGGTGGAGACCTTTCTATTATTGAAATATATGAAAGTGAATAGAGGATTTAAATTATATCAATTGGACCTGAAACCATCTATCTGAAATACTACAATTGAGATATAAGTATACATTGAAAAAAATGTGGTTTATAATTTTTTAAGAAGAGATGATGTTTTTCTATTTAAGTAATTAATTTTATGGAATTAAATAATATCCATGATCTCGGTACTCATATCGTGGTCCATATACAAGGAATATCACATTCAAAAGAAGTGGAGTCAATAATAACCATTATATCAAGATAAATAATTAAGTCACTATTTTTTCTTGTTTATGTGGATGGTATAATTTTTTAATGATCAATTAATAATCACTAAATCATTAGATAAGAACACATGATGAGATAATTTTATATATCCATGATTGGAGTGTTAAAAAATTTACATTTTATACAGGTAATTCATAATCAAAATGAAATATATATTCCTAAAAATGATAAATAAGTTCTTAGAATACAAAGAATGGAGGATTAAATGATGATGAAATATATACATTCAACCAAGATGACATTGTTAGAGGATATTGATTGAATGTAATTTGATGTGACGTTTTAGATATAGATTACTATGTTATTTCTATACATAACTACCAAATAAATTGATATTGAATCTTTTAAATGTGAATATACTCATTCAAAGTTATCGTCCAAGAATATTTATTCAATACATGGGATACTTTCTCATAGATTATAATATAATGAATTTTTCTAGTACATTGATAAATACTTGGTTGTGTTAGTAGATAAAGGAATGTCAATATCAGGTGGTTCTTTTTATCTAATGTATTTCTGTGTCACCTGGTAATATAATAAACGAATAATGAATCTATTTGGGTTCCTTGGTGACCAAATTCATATATTCTTCTAAAAAAATCAGTCTATTGATTTTTATAATTTTGGATGTTAAATATGTTCATGTTATTATGGAATCTAATTTTATAATAATAAATCCAAAAAAAATTACTATATATCATATGCAAATACTTTTCATTATTAAAAGTGAAGTAAAATCATCATAAAATACCATTTCATTAAGTACATGTTTGAAAAAGTGCTAGTATAATTAATGTACACATAAATACAAGATATATTTATAGATGTAATGACTAATGCATTAACAAAAACATATCTTTAATGAACCAATTTTTATATTAGATTTTAATTGACCTCATTGATCCTGGTTTTATAGAAAATAGACCCCACATCATTTTCAAATTTTCTTATTAAACTAATGGTCAATCTCTAATGGATTAAAAAATTATTTTATAACAATCATTTAAAACATTTAGTGAAGTGTATTTTGGTTTATATGAAAATGATAAGAATTAATCCATATATTTAATACAGATATTTGACTTGGAAAAATTTATTCAAGGATTGTTCATTATTATTGACCTAGAGGGAGGGATTTTCATTAGATAAGGTTTTGAATGTTTGAATGATTAGTTTATGGGATAAGTATCTTTGAATGTTCATGATAAGTATAAAATATTTGGATATATTTTTAGAAGTGTAAATTAAACATGTTTTTCACGATTATATTCTCACAAAACTCATATTTTAAATGGTAATATTTTAGTAATGTTTTATGGTAGTTTATCATTAGTAAAATATTGATGTACTATTTATTGATTTAATATTTAATAGCCTTGAACAGGTTGGTTTTGATTTCCATGAATGTGATGATGGTGAATATTCCTTTGGGATTTGAATGTGTTATGTTTTCAAAGACTTATAGATAACCCCAAAGGGGAAAATTAGTTAATTGTGATCCCTTTCCTTAGGTGAGGGTAGTGAATATCAGACCCCCATGGGGGTGCTGATCGGTTGGGGGGTCATCTATTATCTCATCCAATGGGATGGTAGGTGGATGGTCCATCAAAATATTTAGTGTGGGAGTCAATGTTAGATGGTGGGTTTTCTAGAGGCGTAAAGTGAGTTAAGTGATGTGTTGGTAGGGATCAGAAATCGGTGTGATGTTGAAGGAAGCTGTGTCTTCTAGATGTAATGGATGGCTCGGGTGTTAGAGTCGTTGTTAGGCCTCAATGGGAGGGAAGAGAGATTTTTGATATCGAATGCAGGCCCATGGGTGGTGTCACATGGAAGGATTATGGTGCTCATACAGTGGATGAGTCATTGTGGCGGCTTCAGTCAATGGAATGAATGCATCAAAAAATTATGGTTAGATACTAAGGTATAGTCACATAGGAGGTCATAACAAGGAAAATTCACAAAAAATTGTCTCAAAATTATATGAATGAGTGGTTATGGAATTTCCATTAGTATCAGTCGCCATAGAGTACTACAAGTGGATTTCGTGATGAGTTATATTTTATATTTAACACTTGTACCAAGGAAAGAAATTATTCCACTGGGGTACACATATATGGTTTGTGTATGATCAGTGGGCCATCAAGGACTGTGTGTTGGGCCTAGATCCGAGTCCTATTGGCTTTTTACAGTTCCCCAAAAACCATATGTAAAATGGAATTATCTAAAACATTAATAAAAATATATATCCTTGAGGATATTAGGAAAATGGGAAAATTATTTGGAAAAAAATTCATTAAAAATGTTTCTTTTTTATTAAATTTTTTTTTTATGTCTACCAAATGATATAACATAATGACTTGATAGATTGAGGCTGTTTTTATAGAGAAAATATTATTATATCATTAAATAAAAGTCATAATTAATTGACCTAAGTCAATATATTTAGGCTTGTATTAAGAAATTATATAAAAAGACTTCTTTGATGATCATATGGGTAATTAAACTACAATCATATAGGTCTGGACATGTACGAGATAGCATTAGGTTAATTCAGGTAAAAAGTAAGATTAATTTAAGTATTGAGATTTAAAAAATTTCTAAAATTTATATTCATAATAGTAATTTATGTTTTGATTAGGTTACTTCTTTTTAAAGATTTTGTGTTCAATGTAACATATTGTGACATAGTTATCATGAGTCATAGGTAAATGGAATGTATTTAATTTTTAATATCCATATGTTGATCACATTGTTAAAGTAAGATCTATTTCAATAGGGTCCACATGAGTTATTTGGTGTTTTGGTCTACATTATATCACATTATTAGAGTAGGGTCATGGAAACATAGGATACCAGAATGTCTTAGTGGGGTTTTTTAGGTAAGGATTTATCATAATGAATAGGGTAGTTTTATGATTTATTTGAGGGAAAAATTGGTGATGATATCCACACCACAATCTTATGATATTTGAATATGATACATAGATATTTTTTTTTGTAATATAATTGTTTACCATAAATAACTATTTGAGGCATTATATGGAACACCATAGTAAACCTTTGAGAACAACATGTTTCTAAAAATTTATGATATTATGTTGTGTTATTATAAAATTCGTATAGTTGATTTGGTTTAATTTTCATGTGAATGAATTATTAAAATCACTTGTTACACATTTCATGATCATGGTGGTTTAGAAAAATATATTTTTATTTATAATATTTGGGTAAATGTTTATATATATATTGATATTAAAAATCATTATAACATTTTAAAAAATGGAATAGAATGGGATAACGGATAATATTAGAGAAACTAAATATGGAGTTCTAGATGATTGTATTATTATTAGTGAAAAATAAATGGGACATCCATGACACATGAGTACTAGAAGACTTCTAGATTTCATTAAGTGGAAGAAATTGTACTATATTGACATATTCTGTCCAATAGAAATGTACTTAACTACTATTGAGAATAAAATTTGAAATGAATTGATTCATAATGTTTTCCCTATGTTTTGGAGAGTAGTTATCTTTATTATTTTTATTATTGTAAACTATAAGGGTTAGTCTACCCTCCCCAAAATTGTAACCAGAGTAGTGAGATTATATATTTTGGTTCATATTAATATTTCCATGAATTATCCTATGATTATCCTTTATGGTGGAACTATATAAGATCCTCTGTTTCCCATTAAAACTATTTTATTGTTTTGTAATGACTAAGATCATGATAGAGGCAATCCATTTAATTTTTAATTGATTCACAGGAAATTATTGAAAAAAGAATTGAAAATACCCTAATTTATCATCCAAATCTGGTAATTCACCCTCATTCGGGACATAAAAGGGTATTATGTTTTCTATAACATATACATATAAAGAATACATTGATAAATTATTGGACAATTATCCATAATTTTTAATAAATAACAAAAAATACAATCATTACACTTTACTAAATAACCATTAATGGATCACATCTCCATTACATCTAAGGAGTCCTCTTAAGATTCATTAATTTTCTAAAAAACTTTTTTTGTTTCAGAATCTATCTATATTCATGTAGGTTTCATAAAACATCAATTTAATTTAACTTTCTAGTAAATAGATTTTCCTTTTTATTTATATTAAAAATTTTACAATGCATTGAAAATGTAAATTGGTAAATAAAATATTAATGAGATATTACCCTTCCCATTTATTATTTAACCATCATATAACATTATAATTTGAAAATATTTTTATATCCCCAAACACTATTATATTCTTGAATAACCATGTTTTTTATTAAGGGTATTAGTGATTTTTTTCTAAGACAGAAAAAAATTTATGTATGGATGATGGATTCATGTGAATAACTCAATAAAGTTACTATAGAATGTTTTATTTTTATTTGACCATGAGTTGTGATCATTCAAGGCTGATTTTTTATGTTTTTTAGTTTTCTTGTACATTCCTGAAGTGATTTCAATATTATTGTGAGTATATATGTTGTTATTACAGGAAGACATAAATTTTTAAACATGAGATGAAACAAATTTCCGAGACATGAAGTTTTTCTTATATATTTGTCCGCTTTTATAAGACAATGATAATTTAAAAAACATTAATGGTTTTCATATGAAATTATTGAGATTACATAGGACATATTTTTTAAGAATTTTTTAATGACTTCATAAGACGTTTAAAATCACACAAGACACTTCATGATGTTGTATTACACTTTTCTTATCACGTATGTAGTACCTCAATTTTTTAATAAGAACTTATAATTAAACACACACTATATTAAGAAGATTATTTTATACACAACATGAATCTAAAATGATGTGTAGTACATTTCATTGGGATATATTGTTATAATAAAAGATAAAAAAATTCTATATGACAATACAATAAGAAAAATCATTAAAAAATAAAAGAGAATTAATTCAAAAAGAAAATATAATCCAATGAACATGAAATATTTATCATCAATGTTTACATTGAATTAAATAAATTTGACTATAACTATTCAATGATGGGAAAACATTATATATTCAATTAAATTTTTTTAATGATATAAAATAATATAACATAAGCTTTTATATATGCATTTCTATATATCTATTTGAGTGTAATATGTCTTCTATATATATGGTCATTAGTCATATGGATGTCAAATATATACTACTATGATACATGGTCATTAGATATAATTAATATATTACATATGTTTATCTTTTTCATTTGATGGAAATAAATTTAAAATAATTAAATTCACCATTCATCAAGGGGATAAATTTTAATTAATTGCATATAATATTTTATTAAAGTTTATTTGTATTTATTCATTATATATAATATTTTTGTGAATTAATTAGTGTTTTAAAATTAATATTTTATTAATAATATATTTTTAATGGTTAAATATTTGGAGATAAATAATATGGTGTGGTAAAATTCATTTAATTCATAGTAGGGATAATATTTATAGGATTCTATTCCATTACTTTAGGTGTTCTTGTATTAATAGATAAAATTATCAATATCTAATATTTATTTTAATGATTAACATTTTTTATAAAAATAAATAATCAAATTACACTTCATAAAATGATTATATTTTTGAAAAAAATAAAAATAAACCTATTTTCAACCTAAAATATATGTGTTCCTAGAACAAAATTAATTTTATATTTTACATTTTAAAAAATACTATTAATAGTTATAGAAATATTATAAATATAAAATTGATCAGATATTTGAAATTATAATATTAAAATTAGTCTATAAGTTCAAATTATTTTTTATTCATAATTTAAGGATACAATGATAAATTCTACTCCTAGGTGTATTGACTACTGTGATGCAGAATTGAAAAATGAGGGATATGATATTTATATATCAAAAATAAAATATTTAAATTATATAATGGTAAAATTATCAAAAATACCTTATCTTATATTCATTTTCTGTTATATTTAGATCAAAATTAATTGAATATGACATTCATTTTTTATAATTAAATGGGTATATTAAAAATTACTACAACATCTCATCTATAAAATGAAAACTCCACATACCACCTCAAAAATCATTTCCAATATATTTTCAATTAATTACATAAAAAATTATCTCCAAAAAATACAATTCCATTTTTGGGAACCTCAGGTCCTAAGAAGGATTACATAATATATAATTTCGAAGAGGGCCCCTTGGAAGAGATTTGAGACTTCTTTATAAGTGTAATATTATGCCTCATAATTAATATTAATCTTCATAATATTACTGTTATTGAATAATATTTATTAGTAAGATAAATTTTTTAAAATATTTTTCTATAAATTTTATTTTATTAATTTAAAACTACAAGTTATTGTTTATTCAGTCATTTTATTGTGTTCTTTATTGTGATGGTTTTACTAGCTTCCTAGAATATGGTGTAAAATTTATGTCATAAATGACCATGAAAAATATATTAATTGTAATATAAAATAAATATAAATAATTTAACATTAATTATAAATTTTATAATTATAATATTATAATTTAAGTTCACTAAAAAACTAATCTCTTATGTATATTGTATCACTAAGAAAAGATATTTTTATGATTCCATTATGATTAATCAACATATGATCTCTGAAAAGAACATGGGAATATAATAATATATCATAACCATATGTTACCTTATCATGAAAATATTAAGAGTGGTATATACATAATTACTAATCAAGGACCAAAATTACCAAAATATAACTTGCATGGAAAATGGAACAACTAACACCTTGATATTAATTTTATCTCTAAACATCTAATATATGGATACCAATTAATTATAAAATAATTTTGTTTGGTAAAATAACTATTCAAAATGTTCTTATTCATATGAATAATATAAAAAAATTATTATATAGGGTTTCATATTTTTTCTATCAAGGACGATGTATGACGTAACATTTTATTTTCTAATCTAACTATAAAATCATGTTTATTTATGTTAAATTATATTTGGATGAAATTATTTTTGTCTATAATTATACCTATTTTCTTCAAATACAATTATATAATTATTTCAAAAAAATTCCGACCATTCGACCCTTATTTTTATCATAATTCCTCTAAAAAAATTCTTTTATATGGGGCCAACATTATAACTTATTTTTGGTAAGAAATCATACTTATCCATGTCAAAATTATTTTTATAATTTATTTTTATTTAAATATATAATTATATTTAATTAAAAATTTCATTTTAAATTTTTATTGATTTTATTTGTAAAATAATGAAATTAATTTCTTTTAAACATTTTCTACATTATTCATTTTTTAACGTGTTCTCTTTTTAGAAGAAATTGAAAAGAATCATCCTTTCTAAAAAAAATTGTTGAATGATTTACCTAATCATAATGAGAATTTTTAGCAAGATTCCTTTCATTGTTTTCATGGTTTTACAAATTAATTTATATAGACATTGGTTTAATAAATTTCCATTAAATTATTGTAATCGAAAATAAAAATTCGAATTTCAAATAATTTTTCATAGAGAAATTTAATTCTCATATAAAATAATTTTCATCAATTTCCACATTCCATATGGTTTATTATCGCATAATGTGGATATGATAAAATTATTTTATCAACATCATTTCAATGTATGGATTTTTTTCATGTTTTATAAATGTTTTTATTAGTTTTATTTATTCCACACAAGTTAACTAATATATAATTTTATTAAATTTTTTACATATACATGTGGTTTAAATATTTATGGTTCATAGTTATGTGATGGATGTGACTATAATATCCCTTCAATTTATTGATTATTTTTCTAAATATCATAAGATAATGTTTTGGTTCATGTGTGGTTAACCTAAGACCAATGTTTTACACTACATAAGTTGTGATACACATCCCAAATGTTTGTGGAGCATAAATAGTTATCCCAATCACCAAATAATTTGATATATATATAGTTAATCTAAGATAAAAAAGGTACATGGGTGGGATCCCAAGACTACAATGTTATGGGCATGTGATTATCCTAGTCTATCATATGAATAATGTCTTGGTGGTTACCCTTAAAGATTGTTTTGTGATAATATTCATTCCATATTCTTATGTCAGGAGTCATGACTATGTCATAATACTATATTATTAACACATGTTACTATTGTTTTATAAAAAATTACTTATACCGTGATTTATGATTTATGATCAAAGTTTTATTGGGAATTATATACTATATATAGATTCACATACCACTATTATGTTCAGACATACTTCCACACTAATGATCTTTAATTGTTACCTCTTATATTTACCCTTAATAAGAATCTATGATCACCAATTTCTTATATTTCTATTCAACATGTCATAAATAATATTATTATGTGTAACATGATAAAAATGGAATCATGTGAGAGTAAAATTTATGGTGGAAAAGGATTTAATTAAAGAGATGATTTACAATATATGTGTACAATGATCAGGTCATATCATAAGTCATTCAGGAATATGTGTAATGTTTTCATATCTTACACCATGTCACAAAGTGTGGGTATGGGGAACTATAGTGGTGTCCTTATGTGGTTTAATAATTATTTGCGATAACATTCTAAACAATAAAATTATGTAAGTTTAAGAACCCTATGAATAATTAAAACTGATATAGGGGTAATAAAAAATACCACTTGTTGACTTGATGGTGAGAATATTTAGGACATCATTTGATTAAATTCTTATATCATATTAATTTTTAATTTGATTTTTATTTCTTGTTACTCACACTAATGTATTTTTGTTTTTTTGATCGATGAAACTATGATTAGTTGATTTTAAAATGAGTACTATGGAAATTTCGATGATATCCAAAAGAGAAACCAATTGGGAAGGGACATGGATTAAAAACCATCAAGTATCTTCCATCTCAATTAATGAACAATAAATAAAACAATGTTGTTGTCCTAATCACACCATAGTTGGAGAAACACTCTATTGGTCATTTTATGAATTAGAAAAACCACTATCCCTTAGTATGTATTTTGGTTAACTAATTTAAGATAATTTCATTATGTAATTTTAAAAGATATTTTGTAATCATTAGTTTTCAGAGTGTAAAAATTTTATCTCATCCCTTTATCATTTGGGCGGAGATGCATATCAATAGTTGAGTATAATTAAAATCATTATCTATGATAATGAAAGAGACTCCATGAAATTGTATGATATTAAATAAGGCTTTTTATAAAAAAATATTCTAGGAATCATACAACTAAGACAAATAGATAATACCTAAATCTAAATGAAAATGGGGTTGATTAAATTGGTCCCTATAAACCAATCATGAAAATAAATACATGGTTTTATTTTTGAATTTATGTTGACACTGAATGAAAAATAAAAAAATTAATTAATGTCATAAAACCATTTCATTGAATATAATACTATATAATTTAATTTTGTGGCTATAAATAAATTGTCTTATGTCCTTTGAATGAAAATATATACATTGGTGTCACCAATTATTCTCATGATTTTGGGGAAAATAACAAGGAAATGGAGTTTCCTTGAAGTTAAACTGAAAAAACCCCTAGATGAATAAAATATATAATTATATATATTGAATATATATGGAGATCCATAGAGTAACTTTCCACAATAGAATAAGTAACTTGGATAACTGTGTTGAAGAAGGTATTCATGAAAACCACTATGAATGGGATATTAAAAAATGAATAAAATGATCTACCTAATGTACCACCCATGCAAAAATTTGTTAATTATAATGTGTGTGAACACTACTCTAACTAGTTCACAACTATAGTGGTTAATGATTTCAACCATTATATACTAGCTCTTAATCTAATGGAAAATAGAAAATCCTATGAAATTTAAACTAATTTGGTTGGTCGCAAAAATTAGGTGGTGTATAGTAAACTCATCATCCACTCTCCAAATTAAAATTTATTAATTAATCCTTGATCTAACAACTACATTATCTCATTGCTGTTTTGTAATAGATTCATATCATAACATCACTTATTAGATATTTTATTGTGGTTTACTACTTCAACTACCCAGATAATTAAATCATAAGTCTATAAAACGTATATGATAAATGTTTTCAATAATTTGATTGTTTAAAATCTTATTACTCTCCCTTTAATAGAATTTGATTTGAATTGTGGCATTGATTTTCTATATAAAAATATATTATCAATTTTTTCTTGAATTTGAAAAGCCACATTTCATATCCCAAACATACCTATTATTATTTATCTATGCAATGATGGAAACCAACACAAAATAGGAGTAAAAATCATTATATAGATCAATATATTCAATAATGTTGGTTATTTGTCTTAAATAATTTTAGCGAAACTCAATTTTTGGGATATTTCATATGTGAGTAAAAAAATAGTTTCCTCATCCTACCTATGATAGAGTAATTAATATCTCTTTGTAAATTATATCTTCCATCCTTTAAATATTTTGGATACCCACAACTATTTGACTCACTAGGGGATAATAAAACTATGATGAAATTATTTATTAAAGAGATGTAGAATGTTACACACTAAGAATATAGTATGAATTTCTTTCTAAATAAATATTATGTTTTATAAATCGTTTCATAGGAAACACCAAACTAAAATGAGATGTGACACATTTCATAAATACTAAATATTGGAATGAAATTTAAACATTAATAAATTATTATAAAACAATATGAAACGTACATTAGAGAAGTTAATGAGGAATAAATCTATAAGTAAATAAAAATATAGTGAACATGAAATAATTTTCCTCGTGGGTTACATCAAGGATCATACCAATCATTTTAAATATATAAACATGGTTAAACAATATTAATAAAACATCTCTTATGGGAATAAAGTAAATTAATATGATGAATGATCTCAGATATTTATTAATATAAAAATATTAGAATATAATATGACCATCCGAAATATTTCCTTGGATGTAATGTCACTGGATATGTAATTGTTAGATATATAGTCATTGTATATATTTTTATCTAATATGTACATTTAATTTATATAAATTTTTATAAAAAAATAATAATAAAATAATTTCAAAATTCTATAAATAAATAAAATAATTATTATTTTTTAGAATATTTTATTGAATAAATAGTTATTTTGAATATTTATGAGTCATTATAAAAAAATATTTATTTGATTATTTTAAAAAATTACTTTAATATTGATGGATTTATAAAACTGAGTGGTTGGAATATAAATATTGGAGTGTAATTTCATTCATTAAGTTATAAAATGAATAAATTATAGAGTTTTATTATTATTCCATATATTTTTTATTGATAACTAAATTGATAACTATTAGAGAAAGTTTGGTGCATTTATAGGGGCTACATATCATTATCTGGACAACATAAATTTTAATCATTTTTGGTTTAATAAGTTTACTGGAAATAACATTGAAAATATTTCAAGATCTATTTTATTGGTTTTTAGATGTTGGTACATCGACAAAACTATTAAAAATTCGTCACAAGAAGAATTTGATTGTTCGACCCGTCTCCTGGTTGATAGAGCAATGTTATTTGTATTTGATCAAGTTCCCTTCTATAAAAGAGGAAAAATGGCCCCATCGATACAGAATATTAGGAGGCTTCATGGGCCATCTTTCCCAATTGAACATGAGACCTTATCGGGGAACTAGATTACACTTAAATATACCTTAAATAGTTTAAATTTCAATATTGATGTGTCATATAGATTTGGTATTATCGAAGGTAGGGGTATTCAATATAACTCATGTGGTTCTATGATATTTTCCTAAGGTGAAACATGTGGTTTGGGTGATTCTATTGTATAAGAGGATAGTGCCATGTGCAATGGACTTGAGTGATGTTATGAGAACAATATTGGTTTGGTGACTATTAAGAATGACTTGACGGTCATCCTCAACTCACCTAGTGATCAAGTCATGGTACCTTGGTCTATTATTTATCATATATGTAGGTTTAAATACCTTATAAAAAATCATTACTCCTTACATAATACCTTTTAATATGAAAATTGAGTAACATGATGTTGGGATTCAAGGCTTAACATTGATAGTATGAGTATTTTTTCTAGTATCGACTCCCTCCATCTTGTATTTTTAGATATTGTGAGGGGTGATGATCTAGGTATATCACTTTAGGCCCCCATGATCTTTAATCCTCTGTTGTTTTTCACATAAATAAAATATTTTAATTTTTATGTTACTATTCATCTAATGATTATTATTTGCTAATGCATAATCAGAAACATATTTTTGGGTTTAAAATAAATTTTCCAAAAATCTATTGTTATAAATTATATATTTTTAACTAATTTTTATAAGTTCCATCAATTGAATAAAATAAAATGGGATTCATGTATGAAATTATCATATATAAATTTCTTAATATGGCTATTTTCTTTATTCATAAAAAATAGTTACATAGGTAATGGTTAGTCACTAGAGTTTTAATGACCCGTGTTATTAGTTTTTATTTTTAGTTTATGATATTTATTTAAAAGTTAGAATATAAGACTAAGAAGATATTAATTAATTTTTTTTATTTTTTTAAACTTAATAAAATGAATTTGAATTTGAATTTTTTATTCCTCACAGTAAAATTAATAATAATAATTTTATTATTATTAGTTTTTTCAAATATAAAATTGAATTATACATTTGTGTGTAATAATTGTGTTATGGAAGAAATATTGTTTGGATGAAAATTTATTTATTGTTAACGTAATAATGGCTATATTATTTCTTTTGCTTAATATATAAAATTTTCTAATTAATAGGAATATATTAATATATTATTGATATTTACTGAAATATTTTGATAAGATGTTTATGCCAGTATTGATGGGGAAATTTAATAAAATTAAAATTTATTATTATTATTATTATTATTATTATTATTAAATTGGGAAAATAATCTTTCTGTGTCTTAAATGAATATATATGTTTGTTTATATGTATATATATGCAGGTCAAATAGATATGTATATATATAATTTTTGTATATATATGGGTGAAATATATATGTGTTTATATATGTGTGTGAGTGTATATATATATATTACATACATATTTATATGGAATACTTATATATATATATATATGGGTGTTTATATATATGTACTTGAGTGTGTGTGTGTGTGTGTGTGTATTTGAGTGTATAAATGTGTATATAGGTGTGTGTGTGTGTGTGTGTGTGTGTATAATGTGTATATATATTGGATATATACAAATATATGTGTGTGTGTGTGTGTGTGTGTGTGTAAAGGTGTGTGTATATATGTGTGTATGTGTGTGTAGGTATTTCTGGTTGTGGGTGTGTATATATATAATGTATATATATGGATTATATATATAAGTATCTATGTGTATATGTGTATATATTTATATTAATATATATAGGTTTAAATATGTTTATATATGTATGTTGATATGTATTCATATAAAAAATAATTTATATACATATGTACATATATAGAAGACATTAAAAGTATATTTAATGAATGATTAAAAGTATTTTATTAAGGGAATAAAAAAATAAAAAAATTAAATGTTAGGGATTCTTGGGAACTTAGAGGTGATAGAAGAATAAAATAAATTATGTAGAAAATAAATTAATGGACAAATAAATAAAATAAAAAGATAAATAATATAAAATGTGGAAATATTGGAAGTGCCTAAGAAAAGGCACACAGTACGTTCCCCACCCCCCACACCACTCTCTCTATCTGATGTTCTCACTCCCTCATATGTCTTTATTTTTTATTTTCCCCCTAAACATATCTCTTTCGTATATTCTATGATACTAATAGGATCAATGCACTCTCAGTTTTTTGGCATAATCCTAGTGAGTGGAAACTAAGTCAAATGTTTTCATTTTAATTCGGTGAGCTATTTTGTTCAAATGTAATTTATTCACATTTAAAATTTAAAATTTTCAAATCATTTGATAAATATAATAAAATCATGCTCACTTGGATATATATCATAGGGTGAAATTGGATACTATTAGAGACCCTTTTCATCACAACACCTTTTAAAATAATATAAGAAGTCCTTGACTATAATGCATGATTTATAAATGATGTTTTCATGATTATTAATATTTCTATAGCCCATAGAAACCTATTTGTGATGGTACATCACATGTGGTTTGTGTTTTTATATCCTTGAATTGTGCTTCTGTTTCTTTCATATGGATTATTTTTATAAATAAAATAGTTTATTTTATGTGTTGGTTGATCTTTTTTATAGATTTTATATTATATATATCGTTTCCCCATCTTCTACAATTGAGCTTGAATGATTGGCATATTCAGTTATAATGTGAGATGTGAATTTATTTGGGAATATCCACTTGATAGGGACATGATAAAACATGGTTTATGATGTACCTGACAAAAAAATATAATTAGTGACATAATTCACATTCTTAGATATTTACATTTAGGAGGTATATGATAGAGGTTGGTCGTCTTGTGATATTTAATGCATAATTTGGGAAATCCTTTAAAGAGGGATTTTTAATACATTAGGTCGGCATGTATGTGCACTATTCCACCTGGAATAATTTGTATCATGAATTGGGATACTCATTGAGTACGATGTGATAGGATGGTTTTTGATGTTCTACTTGCATAGTGTCGACGTATGTATGATTCTCCCTACATGGTGTCAAAGCAGGTAGATCCTTTCCTTGAGGACATGGGTTGTGTTTTGAATTATATATATATATATATATATATATATTAGTACATTGTTTATGGTCATGGTATATACTTTTATATTTTATTCACTGATATTAATGGTCATTGATGGTGTCCTACACAGCATTGTATTCATACCATACTTGAGCATTCTGGTGTTCATGTAAACATCATGACTACAAATCCATTGAATGGAATAGTTCTTGAGGTAGAAGAATACGTATGTAGAGGATAAGGATACTAATTTTACTATATATTGTTCGATCAAGGAATAATTATCTACATTTATAATCTATCATTACAACATACCTTGGATTCAATTTTAGATTTTATACATTTCCATCAAGCCATATTACTAATATTGGGGTTATGATTGTATTTTTTTCTCTTAATCTAATTATTTGTTGTTATTCTATAGTTATTTATTTTATTGTGTACTCTGACAGAGGGTATTGTCTCTACATGAATACACACATGACCCTTTATAATATTTATTTACCTCCTGCTTTTGGGGAGGCATACATGAGGTCATGTGGAATCCCATCTCACACATGGTGGTTTAGGATGATATGATACAATGGTAATGTGTAAAATGATCTAGGTGGGTTAAATTGATTTAAAAATCATAAAATATCACAAAAAAATATCTCATAATGGAAGGATATAATAGTTTAATACATTTTTATAACTTATATTAACTATTTTCCATTTTTTCCACTTTACTAAAATATGACATTTTATTTTTATTAATAAATCATTATTTACAAAAATACAATACCTTCTCCTCATAAAAGGAATCATCTTCTTCCTACATCAAAAAATAACTTTTCTTTTTTATTTATCATTAATCAAAACCAATACTCTCACCCTCAGAATCCTATTCAATTTTGGGGACCTATACTGCCAAGAAACTGTCCCAAATCCATATTTTCCATGAACATATCCATAAGAAGAATCTAGTATTCAAGGTAAGATTTATCTTATCCATAATTATTATTTATTATCATCATCATTTACCACTACTTGAAATTAATTAATACTTTTCAAAAAAAAATTAAAAAACAATTTCCTTTTTTAATTGAAAATTAATACAACAAAATAACATTATAATACACATTTAGTCCTCATAATGTGTTGTTTAGGTTCTACCAACTGTAGGGATGATATTATAATGATTACATAAAAATTGATTATTAAAATATAAATACATGAATTATTATGTATGTAACATCTTGAATTTTATATACAGTATAAAACACAATTATTTTTAATTTTGTTCTTTTTTTATTCTTATGTTAGATTTCTAATATAGTTGTGGAATATTTAACTGTGTATAAGTATTTTTTAGTAGTATAGCATCTACTTTTAGAAAAATCAACTGATGTGCGCATTTATTTCTAATTATGCCCCTCAAAACATGTAGCTGGGGGGGAACACATAGTTTTCTAAACTATACACCCATGAAATTATGGCCATGGAAAAATATTCACACATGTTTCACATGCATTTTAATTTGGTTGTATATGGTTTTTCTAACATTTACCCATTGCCATGTAAGGGGTTCCCATGGATAGTGATAGACACTAGGTTGTTGCACTATTTTTTCAACTATGTGGCCAAACAATGAAAATCGTAAAACATGGGTGAAATTACATTTTCACTATATCCATTTAAAACTAATACCCCACTTTATATTTAATTTTCTCTATTAGTAGAATGCGTGATGTGATCATCCTCTATCTTCACCTATAATTTGATCTCTCTTCTCAATCTAATATATAAATTATGTATCATTAAAAACATTGGTTCTCCAATGGTATATACTTCAATTCATTACCTTATTTCCTTGTTTTCTCATGCCATACATTGTGAAATATTAATACATTATATTTTCCCCCATTTTAACGTAATTTTCTAATTTCACCATTTCTCTTGTTATTCTCCAAATTGGAAGATGATATTGGATATGTAATTATCTACCACCATACGTTAGGTGGAATATACATTTTAACAATGGTCTTTTCTCTTAAGAAATTATCTCCATTATTTTACATGTTATACCTTCCATACAATCCTCATAATATTAATTATTATCATAAATTAATTATTGGAACCAAAAATGTGATTCGCATATAGAACATTGAATTGGTTTGGGGTTTTCAACCTCAACTCAAACCACCTTCAAGGAATGTTCACTCATTTTTCTTATCTAAGAGTCCCCCTATTGGGTGTGTGATCTATCTCCCTTTTATTGGGAGACCAATTAAAATTAAATAAGTTTTTGAGAGGTTGAAATACATCTTTCTATATAATATCAAATTCTATTAATAGAGATAAATGTTTTAATTATATGAGAACATTATGATCAAATGGATAATTTCTTATCATGTTCCTTTTTATGGAAGATTTAATTTGGATATAGACATTAACATAGCCCCTTGACCTTTTTCTATTACTTGATATTGTACATCGTGATATGGAACTCGTGGTGGTAATGTGGTATGGCACTGATATCTATATGGAACCAAATTTATTATGTTATAGAATCAATGCAGGGGTAAAGAGATATAAATCATAAAACAATCTTATACACATATATCGTTATATATTTAGACACATTGGAAATGGGCCTTATGTTTCGGTCTCATGTTTGTCTATACTATTTTGAGTTCTGTTGGAAAAGTTCCTTGGTCTCAAGTTAGTCACATAGGTTTTATGATTTAAGACCTTTCCCATGAAAGTCTATTAATTTATATTTCTATGTCATATAATAAATCTTATAGTTAATTTTGTTCAATTGTATTTTATTTTCTGACACACAACATTTATATATTTCATATATTTATAGCCTTTATTAATGGACTTGTATATATATTTCATTCATATTACTTTTTCCCCTACCTATATATGGTTATAATAATTACCTACAAGATGGATTTATTATACAAATCATACGTTATGTCCATTAAAAATTTTCTCACACCCCTTTAAGACCACTCTTCAGTACATGGATCATCTTTATCAATGATGGCGGGGACAAGACTAAGTGCTTGATCATTGATTCTTGCCTTCTGGGTGACATGGAATTTTGGTAGCAAGGGGATAACATTAGATTAAGATGTTCTAGTAGTTATTCTTTTGGCCATTTCGGTTCTTTTGACCACTTTATGTATGTGTGATGGGTACAATGAGTACATACCATTTTCTATAGCTCCATTACGTACTCATCATGTATATGATGCCTCTTCATGATTGATTATTAAAAATGTGTGGATGATTAACATTTATTTATCTATTCTTTATTATTATGATTCTAAAATTTATTAATTTATTATTCATATATTACACTCTAGTCATGAGGGTATTGTCTCCCCACTGAACCATCATAAGCCCTCACTATGAGTCAATGGCCTCTAATATATGAGGAGGTGTTATTGAGGCTATATAACAGACTAGATTTAGTTACATAAGAGTGAAATGTGTTAGTGACAATATGAATTGGTATTATAGGAATAATATTCCATTTTCATACTATTTCTGGGTTTGTAGAAGAAATATTTGGATATGTCATAATTTTGTAATTAACATGTTTGAGGGAGTAACTGGCCCACTTATAGTGAAAAGGCAAATTGCATGGGCTAAGACTTCATGTTCTGAATTATGCATATTATAGTGGTATTTATTTCACCCTTCGGTTATTCACATGGTGTATAGTGTTTATTATTATTATTTTTGAAACTATTTTATCCTAGGATGGGTATGAAAATGAACAATCATTCATGTATAATTATAGGCACTTTAAAGGAATGATATATCTATGATTATTCCATTCCATGTTTGTTGAATTATTTTATTTCATGATATCCATTTATGTTCCATGAGTGATGTATATATAATGAAGACAACATTTCTTCAGAAAAAATGTGTCTAAATTTTTGTTAAGTGTATACCTAAACCTAAATGTTTTTTCCCACATAGGTTGAGGGTGGAACCTTAATTATAATATTATTACTTGTTTGAGTTGTGTAACTATTGCTGCATATACTGAAACATTAGATTATATTTAATTATTGAATGATAGTTGTAATTTAAATCTTATGCGTGACTCTATAAATTCTTAATGGATATTTATCTAGTCAAATCATCTTATATGTACGATTACATTATTATATTGAATGTAAATGTCTGGATAGAGTTACATGAACTTAAAATTGTAATTTATAAATCTTGTACTTCAATAAATTTTGAATGGTACTTAATATTACTTGTATATAGTGGAAATTAATGAATTAACATATCATAATTCACACACCGTCACACATTAATGGGGGTTCCAGTTACAACATAAAGTGTGTTTTCCTCTATAATATACAGTTGATACTACATGTACAATGACACCTAAATAAATTAGAGAGATTGACCAAAACCCAACTATAGTAGTGGGAAGCTATTTGTGTATATTGTGAATATTTATGGACTAATGAGTAACATATACCAAGCTTCTAGAGAAAGAAATGATGTGTGAATTACATATAGGATGCTTTATACCTATCTTATTTTTATATATATAGAATTTTGTGTTAATATTCTTCCAATGGCATGTGTTTGGAATTTTTAGAGTTGTTCCACTACCACTTCTATGAGTTGTGTTATAAGAGGTTGTCAATGACTATGCTCTATAGGTTGTGTGACGTGATCCACCAGTGTTACCTTTAGTTGTACCACATGGAAGACCTCCTATTAATCCTAACGCATGAGGTTATGCTCAGTTTTCTGAAGGATTACAATGATTTATGTATACTATGTCGGGAGCTCTATGAATTGGATCATATTTGGATGAGTTCATGTCAGTGTTTTAGTTGCAAAATCCACCTATGTTATCAGGGGATAAAGGATCCTAGGCTATTGAGTTATGACTTGAGAACACTTCTTCTATCAGTAAGAATCTAGAGATTCTTCCAGAAATGTGGGTTTATCTTTTGATGTATATTCTCCATTAATCAACTAAGCATTAGTGGGATATATATAATTGGTACGATCAGTACAAGGAAATGTATGTGATGGAATATTCATATATATGCATTGAAATTAAGTGATTTATAGATCTGTATATCATCAATGAGCCATCTAGAGTGAGACACTTTGAGTGGTGGATCAAAAAATATATTTGCTCTCAAGTGAACATATTTTGATTGAATATTGTGTTTGAAAAGGTAAATAAATATATTATTTCTAGACATACCCTATGGAATGATGGAGGTATAAATCACATTGGTTCAAATGATTGACCTAGTGGTATAGTATTTAGGGGTATGAATCCTCACTTTCAGACCACTCATGAGGTCATTACCAGTCACATAACTCATGTAACATCTTAAACTAGGACCAAAAAAATGATTTCCCAATCTGGTGGGTCACATGATCCATGTGTTCCTCCCCATACACTAGAGGTTTCTGACTAATAAAGGTGGTATATACTATTATGGTGGAGAGACAATATCCTCATGATCATCATAACAATGTGTTATCATAAATGAATAAATGTTTGAGGAATAATATTATGCAAAATGGGAAAAAAAAGTCAGCCACACCACATTCATAATAATCAATGCCAATAGAATTGTCATATAAAAAATGATGAGTCTATCATGGAGCAATAAAAATTAATGAAATATATAAAAATGGGTATCTTGTTAAATAAATGAATCAAAATCAAAGAAATACAAAAAGACTTTCTCTAGATAACATCATGAACTTTATCCTGGTCTTGGGATCCCCATCTCTTATGGTATAAATATTCAAAACCCATCAATAGTGTACAATCAAATGCCCCTAAATGCATCCATGAATTCAATCTAGGTGAAAAATATTTTCATAAAAAAAGTATGAGATAACACTTAGTAAGTCACCACCAATGGTGTCTATAACAAGTCTAGTAAATAAATATATCCTGAAGAAGTGTTTGTGTGTGTGTGTAATAAGAATAATAGTGGTAAATCATAAGTGATATTGTCTATCAAACTATCACTCACTATGATCCTGAAAACAAAAATAAGGGATGTTAAGAATCATCATTATCCTATGCAGTGTAATCAAGTATAAGACCTTCATGTGCTTGGTCTTAAGGAAAATGAATAGGGAATCCTTTTGAATTCCACATAGTACGTAAATTGAATAATCAATAATGATATGAGTGGATTCCAAGGAGAATGGATAAGTATGAATAATAATATGGATCCAATGTCTGAAAACCAAGGCATATGAGTGGGTTGTTGGTGTCATACCAAAAACCCCTCTCATCGGTTCCATACAGTGAATTCTCACATCGGGGCCATACCATGTTCCGCACCTCAGTGTCATATTGTGTGTATAACATCAGTTCCATAACATTCCATCCATCACCATCATGATTTATAGAATGAAACAATGGTACATATCATGGTATATTCCCTTTATAATTCAACTGATTACCACCATTTCATTAACCATTTAATATTAATACATAATCCAAGTGATTATCCATTTCGTTTCTTTCACATAGAAATGAAAATTGGTTTTATGGTTCTTACAACCATTAATAATTTAAAGTATTCTCATATTCAAATCTCAATAAACAAAAGAAAGCTCAACTCACCCTAACATTGGCATTTCCTGGGGAAAAGGGAAACACCCATAGAATAGGTTGTTTAAGGTGAGGTCACAAACCTCAAATTATGTATAAGGGTGTAAAGGCATGTCTTTAACATGAATTTAACTTTAGATTAATGGGTTTTGTGATTTAGGAAGTAGTTCACGAAATTAATGACATACAAAAAGATGAAAAAAAAATGAATAAAAAAATCATGGAAAGTGTATAGACCACCAACCTTATGCCCATAGAAGATACCTTGTCTAGTATCTCCTTTGGTTTGGCCTAGATCCAAAGAAAATGGAAGAATGGATGAAAATTATGGAAACAAGGAAAAATAAACTATGAGAAGATCATGAAGAACATGAAAATAACAACAAGTAAAATAGTAAAACATATTGAAGCTCTTACCCGGAGGAGTATAATGAGAAGCACAAAACTCGATTCCAATCCTGGATGGTGAATATCATTTGATGCCTGAGGAAGATGGAGGAGTTATCTATCACAAGTGAAAGACATTTATTAGATAAACATTTGAAGAAATTGGGGTTACTTTATTTATAGAGGGCAAGGAAAAAATATCATTTCTCCATATTTTAAAGGGTGCATAATTTATCTATAGTGATCCCCAAAACATGAACCTACCATGAGCTTTCAAATTCCCATGGATAGTGGACCCGAACAGTTAGGGATCATGGTATTTCTATCCATGTTCAGATCATGTTCTCCATTCTATGGAGACCTATAGTACCTGACATGGTTTTTCCACACCATGTGGTCTCTAGTGCATAGTTTGGTTATACTATGCACTGATCCATTTCCTTTATAATTAGAATCTACAGTATCTAAAAAATCCTTGAACACTCTAGATTCCTTCAATAAATGATTATAAAAGTTTATAAGGACAAAACTAAGGTTTTAAAAATAAATTTTAAAAATATATACCTCATAGAATAATATTGGATCTTACAATATTACCCACTTAGGCCAAATCGTCCCTGAGTTTTCCATTTGTGATGGATGTTTCATATAAAAAAAATTCAGAAACTAGGTATGTAAATTTACCAATATATACTAGATAGTTTCCATGAAAACACCCTACTCCCACAATAGAAGAGCTAACATGACAATATGGCCCTTATGAGTTTTGATTCTTTGATCAATGATATATATGGTTTTCTCCTCAAAGGATGCATCCAACGCCAACTTAGCCTCAATAGACTTATGATTATAAAACAAATATGATGGATAATAACGTAACTGAGATATACAGAATATGCTTTGAAGGAATTTATACCTCTAAGGTAACTATAACTGATAGGATACTAGCCTGACCCTTTCCAAAATCAATAAATTCCCATAATCACATGGAAAAAGAAGACCCTTTCAAAATGACAACAAAATCACATACTAGTGGTGGTTTAATTTTTCTTTCCAAGAGTTTTAAACTGATTCCAAATGATTAAATGATAATTTCAACAATCCGATGCTAAAATTTGAATCACCATCCAACCCTATAGATTTATTCCATTTAGAATACGTTTCTAGGATACAACACAGAACATTTTTTTATCATCATTTTTCCTCCCAAAATAGTCTTAGAAGTAGTGATGGTTTAAACCAACTATATATATCCAAGAATTTTTCAGCCAGAAAATGACCACTGAAACTAAAAAACATCACCTATATAATATTAAGATTATATATCAGTTGTTAAAATGATCTCTAAAAAATAATACATTTTATATAGGGGGTTTAAACCACTACTAAAAAATTATAATCTTTAGTGGTGGTTATAACTGCCTCTAAACCCCAATTATTTTAAAAAATAGCTATAAAATATATAGCCCCAAGAAAAATAAAAAAATGAAACTGGTATTCCATAACAAATTTTATCCATCCCAACTCCAAAATCGATTAACCAGGATCCCAATTCCACTTTATAATAATTAATCTATTATTTAATAACATCACAATAAAATTGATCAAGTTCAAAAGATTATATAGGGACCAAATAAGTTAGAAACCATAACCTTTAAAAGAATTATATATAATGTACCATATGTTTTGTTTGAAATCATATCTTAATCCAAACTGTAACCTACTCACTACCAAGTGAACTTTTCTTAACAAAATACCCCTCTCTATCTCCACCTCCTACTACTAGAACCTTTATAATAATTATATAGAAAATTAATTAGCGTTGTATATTTTCATTTAAACTTATAACCAAAAAAAATTTTATACTATGTTATTTTTATATATGTCGATATACCTCTAAATATTATAAATCGATGCAATATCATCTAGGATCGATCAATTAATTTTATAATATAATTCAAAAAAATTATATATGATTATGAACTTTTAACCGTGTGTCTTTATATGATCCCCATATTCTTGAAATTTATTTTCATGGAAACAAACTTTCTCTTTCCAAATAATCTTGTGGAATCATCCATAGGGACCCAGTTGATGTCAAAATATTGATGCAGAAAAAATATAAATGATAATAGATGCACAATATTTCAAAACAAAATATACATTTTATGATAAAAAATTATTTCACATATAACATATGTGGTTGAAAAATAAATGGTTGAAAACACATATAATCATTTTGTCCTTCAATCATGTTATTTTCCTTCTTAATCATTACATCATCAACTTCATCCAAACAAGAATGACTAATATTTTAAAAATCATGATGTAAAAATAATATTGATTCTTGATGTTGATGGGATTCAATTTCAGAGAAAAAATATTCCACTTCATCACCCATATCATACATGACTTATTATATTATGTGAATAACTTTACTCCACCATTCATACCTGAAATATTTTTCATAATATACCATTTTATATTTTAATGATAAGATATACATATCATCTAATCTGCAGTCATTGACATCCATCAAATGAGAAATTTGCATAGATGTGAATTTCAAGGAATCTCTTTTAACACCCCTTATAATATTGACCCAATTACATTTGAATAAAACAATGGAAAAATGCATGACATATTTTAATTTGATAATATCAATCAACAGAACATAGTATCCTACTTAAAAATGTAAATATACTATAATTATATATTTTCAAACCCTCATCTTGACTGGTTGTAAGAAATTGAAATCCATTCACATTGTAAGCATTGAAATTTCTACCCTGTTTCAAAGGACCTTGAGCCGTAAACATCCTTTTTTTTAAAACATTTTCTCAGTATCTAAATTAATGATTTTAAAAGAATAATAAACATTATTATATTTACAAAATAAATTTGTCAACATAATATCCATGTTGATTATAATATTTATGAACGTACATGTCATGTAAACCATTCCATAAGATCTTTAGTAACTACTTTTATTATATCTTTTTATTTTCATGTTTGGCTTCCCATTCATCTCTATTTTATATCACGAGTTCTTCAATAAATGAATCATCAATTTTGATATTAATTAGAACATATAAATATGCCTATAATATTTCTATTTCCGTCTATGTAACAATTGAGTTCCTCCTAACTGATCATCCAATAGCATGAAAGATTACCAATTTCTCATATAGTTGAGATTGGTTCATTTTGTCGCCTACATTTCCAATATCATTGAATTATTTCCCAATACCATCCATGTTTCTATAAAAAATCTAATACACTCTTATACCAAATAACATTCAGAAATAGAGCCTTCTATTTGAGGTTTATTTTTCACATTTGACATAATATTCCCAAGATATCTATGAAATAAAACAAATAAAAAATAATTTTTTTATTTAATTATGTTCTAATAATTTCATACATAAGCTGAAAATAATATAAACAAAGTTCTTTTCATTTTGATACATCCATCAATAATGTACGGAGACTTCTAATTTAGGTTTCTCAAAAAAATTCATAGTTAAATGTATCATAACAGTAAAAAACGATTGAGGAAAGATCATCCCCATTAAAAAAAGTGTATACAGAAATACCTCTTGAATCTTGAATAGATCAAATGGTTGTGATGATTTATCGCATATTTGGCTAAATAATGTGAGAAATTGGAGTACAACAATAGTTACCTTTTAAGGTAGTAATGTATGAAATGCCTCTAGTAGTAACGGTTATAACAAAATATGTGAATCTTGACTTTTCAATCAATGTAACCTATAATTCTTTAAGTGAACACACCTTGAGATGATACTTGAATACCCATAAAATTCATTCACGTGTAATTAAATATGAAGGAATGTATATTTATCGCTACTTTTCATTAAAAAAATTATCAGAGTATAAATTCCACTACCATCTAGCCAGATATCACAGTTTATGTTCATTTTTCATAATTCTTTCTGAACATTGAGATGTTCCATAAATTTTACATAATAATTAAGAAATGTGAAGTTAAAATTCTCACAAAAATTCATCTCAATATTCATAACATAAAGATTATGTCACAACAAATTAAATTCCCAATACAGGTGTTTGAAGAATATTTTTTTTCATCCATTTTGGTGTTCCTATTTCACTTGATGATGCACATAAAAATATTTTTCAAATTTCATTCAAATGATGCACCTTCCGAAATTCTATTGAAACATTTTGAATTAGTTCCAATATTTTAAAACCTATTAACAACTTTGAAGGTGGTGTATGATCAATATAACTATATAATTTTGAATTGTTCAGCCAAAATCTATGAGATGCGTCGAGTAATCTTCGATGACATAAGAAGTAACATTTTTTATTATGTGGAAAAATTCAAGATCAAAAGTAAATTTTACAAATAAGTGAATCCATAACCGTGTATGTATTCTAACCACCTAAATTTCTATGTCTTTGGATGTCAATAATGGTCCACATTAGGGAATCTTATATTTGAACATTGTTCTAGAAGATTTAGCATATGTCTCAACATTGTTTATCCACATCTCCTACAATTAATCAATTATAGGATGTAATTATACATTAATATACTAGCCATGCATTTTCTCAGGAATAATAATAAAATAATAACAGATGTTTGTCCAATACACATTGACAAAGGCATATTTTAAGGGACCAAAAAAATCAACCAAATGTTACATCTAGTTTCCAAGGTCTCAAATCGGATGAATCCATGTACAACCAATCCCAACAACACATTACAAGGATTTGATAAGAAAAATTAATATAATCATTAAAATTTATTCACTATTTTTAATATATTGGATATCACATTAACCCTCCATTGTTTTTATCTATAGAATACCACTTCATATGCTCAGTGGTTTTTAATGGCATGAAAAATATTTACAGTCAGGGATTTAACGGAATGTAATGAAAAAACTTTTATTTGTGTTTCTTTTCCTCTTCTTCATAGTAGTATGTGGATTCAAACATACAAAATCACCCATTGACTGTCATCCAAAGGAAGAAAATTTTTGGAAATATTATATGTTTTAATTATCTCACCAATAATGCATGTAGTCATTGGGACAAGCATGTATTTTTTTATAATTCAAACCAAGATTCATAAAAAATTATTTGCTATCATAAAAATTCTCAGGTATCATAGCTTTAGGAAATGAATCATTTAAAAACTCCAATATCGTAGAAAAATATATACTTTTTATACCTTATAGGCACTAAATATGGTACAACTTCAGTAGAAAATAATTTTTTTAATATTTTAAACATCCACATACAGCTCATGATTTCCATTATTTACTAAATAATGAAATAAATTTTTCTCCCCAGTGATGTCCTTTGATTCTTTATTATTCATATAATCAAGAGGTGGATCAAATGATAAGATACAATCATGATATGGTTTTCGTATAATACAAAAACATCACCTATCATGTTTTTATATATATAACCCTAAATTGGTTGATCTGATATGTTTTGATATTGATGTTTTTTTATATCCATACCAAAGTAATCATTTATAATGGTTTTCATTTAATTTTCCTTTGTCACCGAATTTGAGAACTCATTCCTTTGATTGAAATCAATTCTCCAACATTCTATAATTTTCTATTCTTCATTCCAAATCCAAGAAAAAATATTGAGCAAGTAATTTCATCAATATCAAGTTTTCATAAACTTCATATCTCTTCACTCGTCATCTAAATTTTCATTTAATACATGTACATGTTATTCTTCCATCATCAGATTGATTAGAAATTGAACAATCTAAAAACACTCCCAAAGCCTTTTCATAATAAAAAGTGTTCTCAATAATTTTATCAAGATTTTATCCATATATATCACAATTTTTCTACACTTTATTAAAAAAATAAAATATATAAGTATTACTGAGTAGGAGAAGATATAATTGGATATGAAAAAACCCAAATAGTTTTAAGTAGTATCATATAAATACTAAAATATAAAACTAAAAATGGAAATCAAATATAGGCAGTATTATATAAATTAAAAACAATAGAAAATCATAAAATAATTATTAAAAACAAAAATATGCATCAATAAAAATCATCCCCTCATTGGATCACATGTACACTTAGAAGTAACTACAGTCAAAAGATGCTCTAGAGGGCTACACACATTTATAAAAACAATTTTCTTAAAGTGTCAATTTTGATTTCATAATGGTCTTCAAATGGCTATACGTATTCACAAACCATTTGAAAATAACATTTAAAATGTATTTTGAAACTCTTTTTTCACATAGTATATTGAAAACCAATTTAAAAATATAAATTTTCCCAGAAAATAACTTTATAAGGAAAGGGGGGCCCTTTAATGGAATCCAACTACTGTCAAGGATCATTTATTTAGGATAAATCCTTCACATTCATAAAACATTTTCAACACACCGTGGGACTAATGGTATCAAAACCATTTAAAAACTGATTAGATCTCAACTATCATCAATTCATAAAACATGCTTCTAAAACAATAGACACACTTTTTGAAGACAAAACTGTGGGAGAACACCACTTTAAAAAAAATATAAAATGTGTGACTCATGATAGAAATCATATAGGATATCATGATTTTCATATGAATGTAATATCTATAAAATAACATTTTTATGAGGTATCATGTATGAATTAATTCATAGTTGGATCTATCGATAACCATTATTCAATCAACCAAAATAATGCTATCGTTACCAAAGTTAAGGGGGACTCATGATTGAAAATAAGTTTTCATGAAAATATTGGATCCATGCATCTATCAGATCCCTAAATAGACTCAGGATGTACCATTGGGTATTTATGAATCTACAGAGAATTTCAACATGTAATGGGATATCATATACATAAAATAAGATGTATTTCTCCCATTAATTATTATAAAAGAAACAATATAAAAATAGTGAACTACTGAATTGACCGGTCCATATTTCAGGTGCCCAAACATAATTAAATATATAAAAATGGTACATAAATTAATAATGAAACATGAAACTACATTCCCTAACTCACCCAAGTTATATTCACCTAAAACGGTACAAATCCACCTCTAATATTCATTTTCTTTCACCATAATCAGATATAGAGTACCAATGGTAACATAAAAAATGTAGTGAAATAATTGTTGGAAAATTTAAATCTAATAAAGAGACACATAGAAGAATCTTTGTAATAGTAAATTTATATTAAATAATTTAATGGGAAGAACCTAAAAAATTACTCAAAATAAGGTTAACCTCAGATCAATCAATGCTCTCAATACATCCAAAATAAGGATCATGTTGTGAAACTAAAATTATAGGTATATATGAGCTACAACTATTTATGCATGAAAAATATCAACCCCTACCCAATTATAAACTATAAAATAAATATACATTTAATTCTAGGTTGAACAAAATTATTAGAATATATGTTTTTATTACTAATCTCAAAAAAAAAATATGAAAAACCATTTTGATAATTGTTTTTATACTATATAAATGGAAACAATCACATTAAACAAATTTATTTTGAAATAACACACATTATATGATTAAAAATTATTCAAATATAATACTGAGTTTTAAACCAATGTATAAACAGATTTAGAAAATCCATAGACATTGCAAGAATTATAATGGAAATAAAAAAAACTCACCATGTAATATATATTAGGTCAAAATAAAAAGAATCATTTTTAGGTACCATACATATCATGAAAACTAAGGATCATTATAAAATAAGATAGTCCCCAATGTGAATTGTCTAATAAACTAAAATTTTCAGGGGATCTACCTAATGAATATTATACCGATGAAACCTCCAATATAGGTTTCTATATTTCAGTTGAAACATATAGTAAGATAGAACTGGCCTGTGGGAGAGGGGTTAACATTTTGTACTACTATAATTATTAGAAATAGATTAAATATTTCCCAATTTTTCATACCCATGAACTAGGGATCAAACAACCAAATTAAATAAACTTTTAGAAAATATGAAATTAATGTAGTCGATATATAGAACAAAAACCATATCATATAACTCACCCTCACCCTTATATCCCTATCATAAAACTACCTCGATTGTATATCCATCACCAAAATAAATAATTCAATGCATTCCCCTAGGTCCATTATCTATGTCTACAAAAGTCATATGGGGATTTTTGAGGATCTATCACACTTGAATAGATTTATAAATCCCTAAAATTATTTAAATAATTCAATAAAATTTTTGTTTCCAATATGGAATTATTCAATTTTTATATTTTTACTCATATTCACGTACACATATATATATATATATATATAATATCTTAATGCACCTATTCACATATTAAAATGTGAATTTTAAACATAAATAATTATATGTTTATCTATATAAATATTTATAATCATTATATATATATATATATATATATATATGTTTTATGAAAATTTAAATTTCTATTAAAAAACAAAATTTTAATTAGATAATGATCCATCACATTGAATTTCCAAAAATCAAATCCAATCATTTTTTCCAAAATATGTGGAAAAATATAAAAATATTATTTTACAAAAACTTTTGAAAAATTAATATAATTTTAATTATGGCTTGAAAATTCATAAATAATTATTTTCATCAATTTTCTAATACAAATGGGTCCATACTATTTTTAAACATCTCAATTAATTTTAAATACTTATATAAACACTTTTTAGTTACTTGATACATGTTCCACATGAGATTCTAATTAATGTAATTATTCTAAATGACAAACTCCATGAAACCTTCTTAAAATCCAATTCATCATATAGAAAAATGTATAATCAAAAAAAAATATTTAGAACAAGAATAAATAAAGGTTTCATAAATTTAATGCTTTAAGATGGGGAATCCTTCCTCAAAATAATGGTTCATGCACCAGAACATTTCATCATTGGTGGTGTAAAACTAAATAATTAAGAATTGGTCCCCAGGTAGCCTAATCAATATTGAATCCTCAAAAAAATGTGTTAAATTAGTATCATAGGGTTCTTCTAGAATATTTTCATGGACTATAGGGAATGAAAATTAAATAATAATGAAGAAGGTTACCCCTAAGAGGATATATGAATGTGGCTCTAACATGGTCTCATTAAAAGGTAGTGGTTCATGGGAGGGAGAGGTCTTGGGTGAGGGTGATGGATCATATGAGGAAAAGAGATGGGTGATCAGTCAGGGGGATATGATCATAGCACCGAATATGAATTGGGGTGCTCAATTGTGGATGGATCATGTGATAGCTGAGCATAGGTGGGGGGAGACGATGATTATAGGTTTCATGGTTGGGAGGTGGGGGTGGGGCGCATTAGGGTGTCATGGGAGAAGGATAGGTGCATAGATAGTTGCCTTTTTAATAAAAATATATTATTTTGCAGTGGGTTTTAAAAAAAATCTGCCAAACCATTTAATTTTTTTGTGGCTATTTAGGCAATTCCAACTAAAATACTGCCACAAAAACTGTTTTTTTGTGGTCCAATGAATCTTTTCAAACCCCTGTTTAGGTGATATATGAAAAAATACTAAATACCAGACCATGAACTCTAATGGAAATTGACGATGATCAGGATAGGATTTTTTTTCAAGATTGATATATATCCATATGCTACCTAATTAGTTTTACCTTCTCTAAATTCTCTTAAATGAAAGGAGGTTAGAGAAGTACTACCTACCCTAACTATAACCAACACAAAGGTGACTATAATTTACTACCATAAAAACAAATAAAGGGTTTCATATCTATGTATCATGAAAAATTTTAATGTAGATTAATTCAACCAGGAGTAGATACCTCTCCCTAACCCCCCCCCCCCCCCCCCCCCCCCCGCAATCAAAAAAACATGATCAGAACATGTCCTCTAGAACTCGTATTATGCACTCTCACTACCCATCTATCTGAGGGTGTTACAACATGATCAAAAGCAAATTCCCTTTACAAGATCTTCCAAAAATGAGATCTGAATCAGGTGTCCCTATATCATACAATGTTCTAGGGAACCCCATAAATGTGTAACCCCCCATATGTATAGTCTCCCATGATCATCAACTGAGAAGATATCACTAATAGAAACGAAATATGAGACCTTCATTATGCTATACAAATTGACTTACAAAGAATCAAAACCTTGAAGTGATATTGATAACCCTATCACTAAACCCCTAATGAAATTATCCCATTTCCACTCAAGAATGGGAAACTATTGTAAGATCCTCACTAGTTGTTGGTATTCATTAATCACTAGATTAAAGTTGGATCACCTTGTGAAAAAAATAGTTATGGACCACAATATTCTAGGCCACCAATACTAGTGGGGGTAAATCCCAATACGTCATGGTATAACCAATATGTAATTCCCAAGTTGTGTCATGAGATCCTCACCCCAGTTCCTCTCATACATAAGCTAGAAACCAAATAAGACCATGAACACATAGAATTTAATCCTCAAAAATCAACTAACAAGGTGGAGGGTACTCACCTTTCATGCATTATACTGGGACTAATACTTCAAAATATAACAATTAACTAATTTTTAACCTATCTAAAAGTGTGTATTTCACTACTAATGATGAGATAAAAATATACTCTTGAACAACATACACCTCCAAGGGAATCTCAGATAAAAATACATTAATTTCCATTCACTTATAGCCTCCCATGTTGTTTGTGTATGAGTAGTCTGACATTGAGAATTAGCTAATGCATTTCCTTGACCATGAATATATTCTAGATCAAAAATGAATGACTAGATATACTCAACCTACCTTCTCTATCTGACGTTCAAATAATTTTTCTTAATTATGAATTTGAGGATTTGGTGTTCTGTTTACACCAACAAAACTCTCTCCCATGAAATAGGTCCTCCAACACCAATAAAAGGAATAAAAAATGTATTAAACTCATGGTCTTATGTCGAATAATGTTGTACATGAGGATTGAACTATAGAGATATGTAATCTAACAGATAATCCCCCAATATCATGAAATCCCCCAAAATCCAGATACATTAAAATAAAATCCCAACCTTCCTCCATGACCAAGAATAAAAAGTTAATTATCCTAAGCATATCCCCCGAGAGTGTCATAAACAAGAGTGCACAAGGCCCATTGTCGTGTACCAGGATATCTTAGGTCAAGCCCGAAACTCCTTTTCTAAGTTTTCACTCCTAGGTACATATGTTCCAGAGCCACCTCTGCATGGTCGTATCCATACATGGATGTATTTCTCAGAAAACTCCCAAAATTTCTACATTACCATTATTTTAGTGAGATATTATATACTAATACTCAAAGTAGGTTTATGTTCTATAATTAGAGTTTTTCTAAATCTAGATTCCAAGTTTTGTCCTAAAATTCCTCTAATAACAACTGTAACACCCCAACCATAGTTACCCTTAGTCAGTACATTATTAAATAACATTGGCATGATACAAAGAATCATGTATCTAGAGACCGATTAGTTTAGTATCCTAAGAATTACTTGATAATTACATAAGTTTTACATTACATCATGAGATAAAAACAAAGAAACATTATTTCCCCATTGAAAACACTTAAATACCTTATCTTATTCCTATAGGTCAACAATAAAATAATTCTTCACATCCCTGGAAAAATAAAACATATTAATGGGTGAGATCAGATGCTTAGTAAGGATAAAAACATAGTGTAAACTTAACAAATAATAATAAAAGTTTAAGGAAATGATTAAAACTAAAAAAAGCCTTTAAAACATAAACACTATCATAATATGGAAATGATATGTCAAATAATTCCATTTACATATTCACATGGGTATTATTATAATCGAATCATCACATGTAATATCAATTTCTAATTTTATAATTATGGAATGCCAAATGTCAGGCATCATAACCACATAGTCAAGGCCTCATGCCAAGACTACAAATAAGATTTTGTCAAGGCCTTGTTCCAAGGAACAAGTTTGTCTCGTGAGACTAATCGATGCATCGAGGTGTTATAGTGGGATCCACCTGTCACTTACTAAGTCCAATGCATTCCTCATATCAAAAGGTTAAAACATAACATAAACATTCCTATTAAAACTAGCATATGAAATGATAATACATTAACCATAAACCATGAATGGTATAAAAATATCACATCCACGTTAAATCATATCAAAAAAACCTTCAATACAATATGTATGATTTTTATCATAATAAAGCAACTTCAAACAAGTATAAAATCCATAAAAGGAAGTTGACATAGATGATATCAAAACTACTTGAGATAAATATCTCTTTCTATTTTGAAATAATTTAAAATTCATTTCATTATAAAAGAAAAAAATTATTTTAAAAATGTTCTTATAATATTTTATAGGAATATTCAAAGGTGTTATAATAGATTAGAATAACTACACCCACCATATAAGTTAAAAAAACATTCTCAAATTAATTTGTTGAAAAGGTCGTAAATTACCTTATTTGTAAAAAGACGGATTGATTCCTTTCAATAAAATTATAAAAAGTAAAAAAAAAGTTATAAAGGAATTTAACCAACAGTTTAGAAAATAGTAAAATTGTTTTTAAATGCATTTTTAAAAAACACGAATGTGGATGATAAATATTTCTTAGTAGATACATAAAAACAACCTCGGATAATAAAAAGATCGTGAAATTAACCCTTACCTTGTACTTTTACTTTGTCGAGGGTATGTTAACCTCCTGTATAATAGTTAAATAATTGTTATTATGTTATAAAATAACTACATAGATTAATATGATATCATATATTATCTTCTAATTTTTCTTTGTTAATAATATTTTAGTAGTATCATTATTTCAGGTGTAATTGATTTGTTTTCTTTTATATGATTTGTTACGTAAGTCATATTTTTTATTGATAGGGTGTGTTTGATTCATATAAATAATTATATGATGTTCTTAAATATAATTATTAATAATCAAATTAATATTATTCTTGAATGGTTACGATGGGGAATGAATCTCATTGAGTTTGTGGAGATGGTAATCTGTACGTACGCACGAACACTACCTCAATTTCATTTATTTTATTTTAAATGGAAAGAAAAAAAATAATATATAGGTGTATTATAATATAATATTTTATATATGTTATTTAAGTTCATTAAAACCATACTTTATAAGTTCCATTCATGGTATGAACAAGTCATATCACGTTGAGGGGGCGGTAGTCCGCACTTCCTCAATTGAAATTATCGTATATATTCAACATGAAAAGAATAATGGTATGATATAAAAGTGAATTTATGAATATTATAGATAAAATAAATATCATAAATATCAAATATAATTATTTTTTCATCATAATAGACACCATAAGAGGTTGTAGTAAAATATCGAACAATCATCATTTCGTGAGGCAGTTGTTCTCCATTCACAGAAACATTATGTTCTATACCCATTAAATGGAGGTGTGTGTAAATAAAGTTAAAATAATTCTCATAAAAGAAACCTAGTATATTGAGGATACTGGTGTTCTTATAAAATAAATGTATATATATAGTTTAGGGGTTGGATAATTAAAATGAATAAAAAGAACTTAAGTGGAGATGTTATGTTTAAATCGGGTAACTCCCTTTGGTTTGAACCAAAAGGCTTCCTTGAAGTAGATTCTGCCTAAGTTAAGGCTTATAAAAGGAAGAGAGGGATGTAGGTAGCTTAATTGGGCTGAGGTTGGATGGGGAAAGGGGCTTGAAATGTGTGAGAAATGGGTTAGAGGTGAAGGATTTTTATAAAGGGGAGGAGGGGCTCTTTATGAATGATTGAAAATATTATTTTATTATATATTTATTTTCAATTTCTAAAGGTAAAAAACTCATTGGAGTATAATATAGGATGAATCATGTTCGAAATAAAATCATCCAATAATAATTGGGCAGGTTTTGGATATTTTTTTAATTTTTATAAACTCATTTATTTAAATCATTCTTTATTGAAGTAAACATTGCATCATTATTGTGTCTTAAATAATTATTTTTATTTGATGTCTAAAAATTATAAACAAATTCCATGATGTAGAGAACATATCTTTCAAATTAATATTTATAGTCAAAAAGATAACTTATATAACCACTTGTAAAAATTATTTTACTAAAAGATATATGTTTATGCCATTTTTGTATTTACTTTAAATTAATTAATATAAAGTCTCATTATCTCTCTCAAGTAGCTCCATGGGGTCCAAAATCAACCCAAGTATTCCCATGTTCAGACATGTATCAACCAATAAAAATAGTACACATGTTAGGGTAATTTATTATTATTATTATTATATGTGTTTACCCGTATTTACCAGATTTACCCTTTAACCATGGTAAATAAAATATTTACTGAAGTAAATATTCATAATGCATTAAAATAAAAGATACATATTTACATAATTTGGACCTCTGAATTAAAAATATTGAATCCATTTTTCCATACTCAAAAAATAGATGTGGCAGAAATGAATTTCAAATTAATTCTTGTTGTTAAAACAAAAATTGTGTTTTTAAGAAATAATAACTTTCAAAAGATTGACACTTGTTTTTGCCCTGTTTAAATGTAAAATTACATCCAATGACCTAAATTATATTATATATTAAATATATAATATATTGATACTTTAAATCCACTCAAATTTAAACTTTAGCACTATAAATTATTTTGATTAAAAAAGTTGTTTTTTAAAAAAAATTAGTATTTTTCACTATTTATCAAAAATTGAAATTTTTTGGAAGAGTACCAAAAATTAAACCTAAGCTAATTTTCATATTTTGAATCCAAAAATGAAGTCCATTTTGAAAAATAAATTTATAAGATTTTAACTAGTGGGTATTACTATTTATAACGTCTAGTTTGATTGGTTGTGGTGTGTTATAATCTTGAAGTATCCTACAGTGCAAACTATTGCATTATTCAAAGGAAAATATACCGTGGAAGATTGGGGTGTTACAGGGGTCACATGGTGTATGATACTAAACTTCATCCTAAAACCCTTGATTCTATTGAGAGGACCCACATGTAATGTATTCCTTAGTTACATGTCGTGTTGTTTGTGAATTTATAGATCTAGATTTTTCTCTGCTATTGTACTAAACACATGATTTATACCTCCCTTCTAGCTGGAAATCACTCCTTAGATCTCAAATATTGGTTGACGGTGCCTAGACATTGCTAGATAATTTGAATCCATCCATTGAAATGTAATGGTACTATACTTTCGATGTCTGAATCACCATGTTCCACCTTGAAATATGAAGAACCCTTGATTTAGCCTCATTCTCCATCGATCCATCCACTGTTACCTTAGATTAGAGAATCAAAACCACCATCTTGTACCAAAATCAATATTTCAATCTGTTATGTCGAAGGACAGTCACACAATGAACGAAGATCAGGTATTGATTGAATTGTTGGCCAAAATAAATTCCAATGAATATAAATTAATTGATAGAGAGAAAAATAAAATGCATAATATGAGAGGAATGGACCTTGAAAATTGTTTTTTCTACCTAAATTAATTGTCATATAAGAAGAAAATTGAAGATAGATAAATCAAAAGTAGCAGATAAATAATTCCATCAATTTTATTCTAATGAAAATGATCATATTATTTTTTTTCGTAGAATTGGTATTCAATAAACTTTTAATAAGTAAATTTTTTTTAAATTAGAAATAAATATCCTACCTATATTTTGAATCAATGTTTTATGAAGAATGTTTTTATTTTCATCACTGATGAGATCCATGAAATTAGCAAGCACAATAATCCACAGTATAATCTTGATCTCTTTTCATTCTCCAAAAAATGTCTCCTCCATGGGTCTCATGGTCTCCATGGTTTATTGGTTTTTTTGGGATGGTAGTGTTTTGGTCAATGACCAAAACACAAATTTTGTTGAAAAAAACAAACAGTTACAAAAGTCTAAAATAAGGAATTTTGTTTACATCACTAACATAAATATGGAGTAACTGAGGAGGAATATCATCCCTCTAATGAATATCATGAGCCACACACATATTATCAAGCCCAGCATTGATCATGTTTTCTTCACAGTACATATGAGTGATGATGAAATTGATATCTGATATAGAGTTTAGGAAGTCCATCCAGCGCGCAGTGAGCATCCAAGCATGATGAATGGTACCATTAAAACGGAGTGGACAATAGTAGTGGAGTCAATCTCAATCCAGATGTGGTTCCAGTTGTGTAGCTTGGAAAATTAAATAGCATGGATAATGATCATCATCTCAGATTCCAAATAAGAAGCAAGACTGGAAGATCCATAGAAGCAGTCGGGTGTCTGGTCAAGGTGATTTATGAAGATAGATCCACTACCCACTGGGCCAGGGGTGCCTTTAAGGGAACCATCCACATTGACTTTAATCCAGCCTGGGGGAAGAGGCTACCAAAAAACAACAAAGGTATATTTAGGGCGAGGGTAAATCCCTATCAAACCCAATACGTCTGAGAATCCCAATGTAACGAACCGAGTTGTTGCAATGATCCTTTTGAATTGAAGCCGCCTCTCGAATCACGATGAGGATTCTCATTTTACCTGCATTAAGCTTGAATGATTTTTTATGAAAATTAAAATCATTTATACCATACTAGATCACATGTAGAAGCTCTGCTAAAACATCAACAAAATGATTCTTTATTTGTTGGAAGTCAAGCAGGTCCATACAACGTTGTACCTTTGAGGTTATAGAACTAAAAAACAACCATCTGCACTCATGCATGTCAAAAATATAATTCCAGAGAGTAGTTTCTATATCACAAGAAGGAAATAGGTTATTAATATCTTCTTGATGATGGTTACACATATAAAATTTTTGTCGCTCCTTTCTTCACAAAATCTAAAGATTGGAAAAGGGGATTATCTTAACTCAAAGTGATTTAACCTTTGGACAAATATCAAAAATTGAAAAAGGAAGGAATAAGAAGAATGTTTCATAAGGGTCGTGCAAGTTATACTATGGTCGCGCAAGTACACTTGCGTGCCCTATGTGATAACCACCCAGGGTCTTCTCCATCCTATAAATAGACCCTGTGGGCCCCCCATTTCGAGATGAATTTTTCTAGAAACCTAGAGTTGAGCTCCCGGCACCCTAGTCTCTTCTCAAAGTTTCTGAAACACTTATAAGGTAATTTATTACCTAGAACGGAAGATCTAAAGAGGGGGAGGAAGGCCTAAGTGTTGAAACTCATCAACACTTGTGCTCCTGAGTGGCCAGCCCTTAAGGGAAATGGCCACACTTGCGCGCTGCCTAACTCCTTCAATAGAACTTGCGCGCCACTCTTCTGGAAGAACCTCAAGATGATTCTAAAGGCTTTAACTAAGAGTCCCTCAAGTATTACCATGCTAGTTTTCAAATACGCTAGTACCCATGTGTCATGCAGGTATACCTGCGCAACCAGGACTTGTGCGCCCACGCAGTACCTGCGCGCCCCTACCTTTTTTGGGTGCCCTTCTTGCCCATTTCACCCCTCTTAAGCCATTCCACCTCTCCTATTCAAGATTAAGTCTTCAAGACACTCTTAAAATCCATTTATGGCATGATTTCTTGATTTGACTTCCTTATCTTAAAGGAATTTTGTTGAATATCTCTCAAAACCTAGTGATTTACACATATTTATGTCACTAAAGATTGAGATTTCATTCATTCAACCTCATCCTTTAAGATGAGTGAACTCATTAACATGGGCCCCCATTTCAGGAATAATCCCCAGTCATAATTCTTAACCTGGGCCTCCTTTTCAGGAATAATCCCCAGTCTCAAATATGGGAATCCTCTTCAGGAGTAAGCCCCAGTCATAATTCTTAACCTGGGCCTCCTTTTCAGGAATAATCCCCAGTCATAATTCTTAACCTGGGCATCCTCTTTAGGAGTAAGCCCCAGTCATAATTCTAAACATGGGAATCCTCTTCAGAATTAATCCCCAGTCATAATTCTTAACCTGGGCCTCATTTTCAGGAATAATCCCCAGTCTCAAATATGGGCATTATCTTCAGAAGTAAGCCCCATGTCCCTTAATTTTTTCAAGTCTCTTTACCTAGGCCTCCCTTTTCAAGAGTAAGCCCTAGTCTTAATTTCTCTTAGTCAGTCCTAATTTACCTTCGATCTGGGATTCTTTCTCCGGATTAAAACACAATCATAAATCCTCTCTTAATTTGGGCCTCCTTTTTAGGAGTAAGCCCCAAGTTAGAGTATTCAAATCTCCATGAAGCACATTTACCATTATGGAACCTGTTCATAGATTTCTTTTATAAAGTAAATCCTAATCTTCATTTATCTGGGCAGTCATACATACATAAGTCCCACATTATTTCTTATGATTGCATCTTTCATGGCACAATTTTCTGATTTTTACCAATTCCTCTTGTTTCTCACACCGAGCATGACTCACGTGAGCTTAGAGTGTAAAATTAATTATGAATTCCTTCTTTGATCCATCAATCATAAACAGCATACTCCCTTACTCAAACTATGTGGGTTCTGATTCCTTTTCTAAATAAAGGATATGTAGGTAGCCCATCTGTGGGTTCGATCCCAACTCTGAAATAATCCATGTCCTTCTGAATGACAATAAACTTCAAGTGCCCCACTGAGTGGATTTGAAACCAGCATGGTCATCATAATGACCAAGAGACTTCTATATAAATGTGTCGAAGGATACCATTGACCAAGAATCTCTAATAAATATAGATGATTCTCTATCGATGAAGAACCTCGAATACATATAAAATATTCTCTAAATTTCCTATATATTTAACCAGTAATTGTCAGATCTGAAGGAATGATCATTTTATACTTGGTAATGTAATAATGATTCACGGACATAACTTAAATCTATAAAGAGAGTCTCAGAGTAGACAATAATTCCCCTCAAAAAGGTGTGATGAGTCCGACCTCCCATCCTCTCGACCAATGTAAATTCCTAAGCCTCATCATTCCACAACTAATGAGAACCCACCTTTGGAAAGTAGGTTCAAATGGATATGGAATCATTGGATGTTTTCGGTTCTATAAACAAACCCATTAGAAACCAATTGGAATGTTTGAACCTTCAATCAGGGAGGTCATCCCCGAATTCTGGGGGAAACAAAAAATGGTGAACCCAGCGTGAATCCTTAACAAAGTTGAAATGATGTTTTACCTATTTTTTAGGCCCCTATTTATAACTCAATGATAGGGCCAACAAAAAACAATCATTGAAATATGTGCTTATCCAAAAGATGTAGTGGCTGAATTTATCTTGATTACGTCTGTTATATCAAATAGGAACTCTTTTCCAAGATCTTCTGCATTTCCATAATGGCTGCTCTCAAGTTCACACCTGTGAATACTGCTGCTGCAAATGCCACTGTTGCTACTCCTGTTGGATCGTCATCTGCTCTAAGGATGACATCACCTACTCAGCATCTTCAACACTGGGTATCAAATGCAATGGTTAAGGAGTATTATCAACACGGTACCATCCCAACCCTGGAGGCTACCCGACAAGCCCTCTAAGTGAACAACTCAAACCGGTCATCCGAACAACGATGACCAGTGATAAAAAAGCAGGCGGTGCTAACCAACGTCTCCAACCGTTTCGGGTCATTATCCCCGGAATGCAATCAGCATTCAATCCCATATTCTGGGGAGGTGAATGAGAAGATCCCTCGGGGCCTTAATTCAAAGAAGTAGGAGTCCTTCCCAAGGTCTCCCACAAATAATCGCCTTCAGACTCGTGCATAGTGCGCCCTCAACATGATGAGGGTGTCGACTCCAGGTGTTCGGCTCAGGTTCCTCGAACCCGAGAAGGCAAGACGAATCGCCAGAGTTGAAATCCAGTTAACAGTGAGAATTTTCTTATCTCTTCCATCTATGGAGAAGTCCACTAACCTAACTTGGTGGAAAGCAACGAGTTGTCACACACACCTGTCCGTTTTAATTCTGTTGTCCAGCAGATTCGTCTGGCAGCATCACATCAATCCCTCTAGGCAATTACAGTGGAGTACTATAGGTAGGAATATACACCTGTTTATATATCATCATCTAGTCAGCAGGCTCATCTGACTACATATGATGGAGCTTGTCAACCATGTTCGGTGAAGTATAATCAGCAGGCACATACACCTGCTAGTATTAATCAAGCCAACCAACAGTCTTGCTTGGTAGCTCACGGAGAAGTCAGTCGGAAAGCTCCGACGACAAACAGGAGGCAGACTCAACTCTCTGTCCCCACACTTGAGTACTGTCAGGATTCACTGACAGGGAAAGGAGGACAGGAGCAGGCACATACACCTACTCCAAGCACGGAATGGACGTATATCCCCATTCCGGTAGCTGAAGTCACCAAGCATATTTTATCAATGGTGAAAGAGCAGAAGCAAATCCTTAATCATATTCTGGATTCTTTCCAGGATATTATAACAGCTTCAGCAGCATCTTAGGGAAAGACACATAAATCTATCCCTACCAGTGGAGTGACACATTAGCAGTTCACTCCGGAATAGACACACACATTTTTTCCAGTCCAAGAGGGTTGTGGGGCATACTCCCTCATATCATACAGACAACCTAGTCAGGCACATACAGTAGATTTGAGTGGAGATCATCAGCCTAACCTGGTCATCTTTCCTGATCAGGCACATACACCTGCTCAGTGCAGCCACTTTTTTCAACAAGTTTTTTCCAATGTGAGTAAGAAGGTGTCTAAGAAGAAGAGCCACCCAGCACAGTCAAAAGATCAAGAGCCAATCTGTAACAAGTCCTTGATCGATGCTGGATTTCTTGAAGCCTTCATATAGTTATCTATTGGAATCCATGATTCTACTCCCTCATTTTCCCAATAGTGGGAACATTAATTCTGGAGGTCTTCAACAGACACTTCCTCATGAAGGCTTGCTTCATGACAATTCGGTCGATCTCGAAGTTTTAACTTCAGATGAGAGCCACAGGAACCCTCTGTGTGGTCATAATACCAAGGAGCAAGAGATCTCATCTTTTGGTGTAACCCACCATGGTGGTCCTCCCCATGATGATGAATTTTGTTGTGAAAGCCCTCTTTGTAGTAGTGATGTACATTGCCCGTAAAATGCTCTAGTGGAGAATGTAGTGCTGAGAAAGCCCTCTTATCTTGAGGCACTTGAAAATGTGAAACCAGTCATGTCTGATGCTTCATCGCTAGCAGGTGAAATACTTTCTCAATCAGAAGATAGCCCAGGGTGTGGGTCATTCTCTGAACCACCCCTAATTCATGCATCTTCTAGTTTAATAAGTGATCTCTCTAAAAATCTTTTTGAATCTGATGAAGTAACAAGGAAGCACCAGCTCTGGTCAAATAAGGTAGAAGAATCTTCATTTAATGATAAATAAGAAATGATGAACATGAGAAAACAACTGGAAAAAGGTAAAGTACTAGTCATGTTTTGGCCTTTGGCCGACTCTCAGTATGACATTTCAAAGATGTTGAAGGAAGATGAAATCCATGATATTTGTCTCAACATATGGAAAACTCTTTGTCAGTTGAAGAATAAAGTATTATCTTATGATGAATATGAAAATCATCTTAAGATAATAGAAGGGTTACAACTTCATATTGATTTGGCATCTCTATTAGACTCTCAATATCTGAAGGCTGAAAAGCAGCAGAGAGCCCTTTAAAGTTCATGCATTGGCGCACTAAGAAGATTGCATCAGTTAATTTCCAATGCCCCATCTGGTATTCATGTCAGAGGATGGGGTGTTCATGGAGCACTACATTTCACTGTGCTATCTAGTCAGCAAAGCCCGCCAAAATGGTCTCATGCAATGTTATTGCCCATGGCTGGCCAAAGTCAATGGGCTTTGTTTGTAATCAAAAGCTTTCCCAAGAACGGGCTTCAACTAGTTCCTCTCAAAATCAATCATACAAAGAACATGTTGTCGAATTACTCTTGCATCAAGCAAATGAGAATATTGAGGAGGCCTCTCATATGAAGCAAGCACATCATCAAGTGACAGAAGTGTCGGAAATCATCCAATGGTCTTTTGAACCAGGCGATAAAAGTGGATACAGGTTAATGCATCCAGCTAATTTCTGGACTAAGGTTCGCAAGATCAGGAGAGATTTTAAGAATGTCTCAGACATAGCATGTCAAGAGCCACCCCAGCTTTCCAGACTGGGGACTCTTTTAAACCAACCCTTGGAATCAACAAATAGGATTTTAGGAGTTGAGCGGGAACAGCAGGAACAGCCCCAGTCTACCGGACTGGGGACTTTTTCAAATCATAAATCCCCTCCTCAGAGAAAGTCAGTCTTTTCTCGATTGGGGAAGAAGCCTCAATAGGAACGAGGAGACAAATTATCAGGAGATTCCCTCAAAATTATGGTTCATCAAGAAGTTCTTGAGGGATCAAATCAACAAAAGGAAATGTCTCATCAAAGGCATGGAAGAAGAAAATATCACAGAAATGATGATAGAAAGGATATGATGCATTATGCATCAATCAATTTCATCAATGCTGTTACTATTGATCCACCAGATGAGGCTCACTCAGGGGACTCATATGAAGAGGTTCCTGCTCAAGAATATGTACGCACCGACACAAATGAAGAAGGTGTGCATACACAAAATCAAAGGATTACTCAGAACCTAGGTAATCCTTCAAGTAACCCACTTCTACCTCTCTAAAAAGGATCCAACAAAGGTAGGGGAAAGAATCAGGTTACATATCCTTCCTCTGGAGAAGTCCAATCGCTCTCACTAGAGCAAAGGTTTTCATAACAAGAGGAAGAAATAAAGAAATTAAGGAGGTTGAATGAAGAACTACTTCAGGGTAGTCGTATTCTTAGGCGTGTTGGAGTTAGTCATCCATGGTAATTTGTTGCAGCTACTGAGATGGATCAATAATATCCTCCTCTATCAGTACACCCTCATAGGTCTAATCCTAAGGGTCAAGTGCAACAATAGTTGGCAGTGCTCCCATCAGTTGCAACACCAACCACCACATCTGTCCAAACTCCAGTCATTACACCTACCAAAGTCCAAGTTCAACCAGATGTTTCTAAAAAGTTAATAACTACCATTGAGTCATTAACAGCTCAGTTAGAAACTATGGAAGGGAAACGTGCACAGGTTCAACCAGAAAAGAAAGTTTACCCTGAATGGGTAGATTCAATATCTTTTCCATCTAGTTTTGGAAACCCTGTATTCACTATTTTCAATGGATCAGGCGACCCTGAACTGCATTTGACGCATTAAGTGTCTTTTTGTGATCCTATGATGGGAACTCCGGAGTAGCAAGAAGCAGTAAAACTCAGATGCTTTGTACGGACCTTGCAAGGACCAGCTTTTGCCTGGTATAGAAGCTTGCAATCCTGGTCAATTACCGGATGGGAGGATCTTCGCTAAAAATTCCTTCTTCATTTCAGCTCAACTTTTCCAAAGACAACAGTTTTTGATCTTACACACTGTAAGAAAAGAGAGAATGAAAGGTTCTCAGATTTCATTTCTTGCTAGAAGGGATTAACATATTCCCTAAGCTTATTACTCACTCAAGATGAATTGTTTCCAATCTATGTGGCAAATTTTCGTGATGAATTATGCACGCCGTTGATCCCTGTGAAATACACAGGATGGTTTTAAGACCTTACTTCAATCACTCAACAGATTGAAGATTCCCTTATACAAGCTAAGGCTAAATCTCGTGTAATTCCATCAGCTCCAGGAAGGAGAATGGGTAAAGCAGAAACTGCTACAGTTATGCTCAAACAAGCACCTATACCTGTTTCTACTTCAAAACCTTCATCTTCTCGAAGGTCTCCACCTCCTGAGCACCAAAAACAAAGGTTGTTTCGTCTATGTGATCAAAGAGATCAAAGACGAAAACAATTTTTGGATTTGAAGAGAAAAACATACTCTTTCCAAAATGAACAATTTCCTGGTTACTTCATTTCAGCTCTGGAAAATAATCTGGTTCAATTTCCAAGGCCTAAGAGGCCAAACAACGAAGGAGATGAAGACCGTCCCAATTATTTCCCTTTTCATCAAATGTTGGGTCATCCCATCCAGGAGTGCTTTGTCTTCAAATACCTCCTACGAAAGATGGTCGAGTCAGGACAAGTCAAACTAAAAGGCTCTTCAGCCCAGGTAGCATGTCTTACTGCTACAGTTCCAGAGGAGGAAGGTGAATGGCAAGAAGTCAAAAGCAAAAATGCTCAAAAGTATGATGATTGGATAGTCAGAAAGACAATCAACCGAACTCATGCTATTTTTCGAACACAATTAAAGAAACCGATTGTGTCTTCTGCCATGAATGTTGTGGAAAAACCCTCTTCATTCGAGGAAAAGTCCTCAAAGAAATGGAATGATTCAAAGAAATAAAAAGAATAAGAAGAAGATGAGTATGTGTCAAAGCCTAAGTTTTCATTGACTCTAGCAGACTTCATGCCATCTACTTCAAAGCCACAGACACCGCCCCACCAAACAGCACAGTCTAAATAGGCTAATCAGGAAGAGTCTTCATCAGATGAAGAGTTAATCTTTGGTTCTATTAATATGATTTAATTAACAGATCCATATGCTAGTCGCAATTTCGATTTCAATGAGCCTGAATTTCCTGTATCAAATAGGGGAATCAGAGGAAGTTCTAGAGGCTCAGGATATAGGGGAAGACGTGGATCTTTCAGAAACCACTATTCCAATTCTACCCCTTCTGGAATTGTGTACGGAGTAGAAACTCGTGGTAGAGCCCTTCAGCAAGCTCAGCAGGAACAAGCAAGTTCTTCTACTAATAGCAAATTCAGTCCTTGCACAGTTATTTTGGAAGACCGGTTGAAGGTTCCATCTTCTTCCTCTCAGCAAGTAAATGGATCTAATCAGTCTAATCTTCCAAAACCAGGAATATGTCCAACTCCTATCCCAATACAAGATGCATCAACTTCCAAAGAATCTGCTTCCAACGTACCTGCTAAACCACATATTCCTGTTAGGAAACGCAGACCTCTACATCAAAAGTATGATGTATTGAAACACTTGGCCCATGTACCAGCCAAGTTATCAATTCTGGATGCTATGAATCTGTCAAAAGATCTTCGGGAAGCACTCATTGAGGCTTTGTCAAGTCCTTAGGAGTTTGAAACTGAAATTGTAGCAGCTGAAGTCTATCACATAGAGAATAATCCTGCAGAATGTCATGCAATAATATCTTTTACTGATGAGGATGAAGATGATGTTATGCATGGGAATATTAGACCTTTGTACTTATCTGGAAAGGTCAATAGCGTAGATGTATGAAGATCTTTCATTGACAATGGTTTAGGAGTCTGCCTCATGCCCATTCGTACACTTCGTCGATTGGGACTCACAGAATCTGATTAATCTCTTTCTACCATGATGTTACAAGGATATGATAAAAATGAAAAATAACCACTGGGTGAAGTTACACTCAAAACTCAGTTTGGAGATCTTGTATCCAATTCGGATTTCATGGTTGTTGATCAAGACTCAGCTTTCAACATCGTTCATGGAAAACCCTGGCTACATCAACATGTGGCTATCCCTTCATCATACCATCAATGTCTCAAATATTATTTCGATGGTCAAGTTGGGAAATTGTATAGTGATAAGGCCCCGTTCAAGACATGTGAGTCTAAATACATTGAGGCAAAATTCTATCACATGAAGGGAAGGGAGAAATCCACAACAAAGGATATTACCAATGTTAATGCTTCATATGGTTTGGAGAAGATTCTAGTAAGTACATTTACACATGTGAGTACAGATTATGTGTTGCCTATCAGTAAAATTGACAAGACAGACCCAAATCAAAATACTCTTATGAAAAGATCCATAATTTCAATTACGGCAATCGAGCCAAACAACATAGAAGGAATTGGTAACCCACCAAGCAGTGATGAAAGCACAAATGGTGACGCCTTCATTTCATCTGCTGAAATCCAACAAGTCTATAATTTGATAATTAGGCCAGAATAAGTTATATCAACATCAAAGGTGAACAATTATGTTGATTCTCAATCCATCATCTCCTCTTTATTACCAAAAGAAGACCCTTCATCATCAATCGGGTCGGAAATGGAAGCTTCTTCTTCAAGATGTGAAAATTTTGACATCTATTCTGATCATGAAAATTATGCTTTATCATATACTATGAAAGTAGAAACGGAAGAAATAACACATGATGGAGAAGAAGAGGAAGATATTAGAGATGCTCCTCCGGCATTTGAAGAGTGAATCTCTACCACTGTGGATGAAATCAGAGAAATAAATCTGGGTACAAAAGAAGATCAACGCCCCACTTTAATTAGTGCAGCCACGAATCTTGAAGAGAAAGTGATGTATATTTCTTTTTTAAATAAAAATAAAGAAATATTTTCTTGGAACTATGCAGAAATGTCTGGGCTTGATCTTGATGTCTCTACTCATCATTTGGGTTTAACAGAAGAACATCAAGGATTTAAGCAAGCCGTGAGAAGAATACAGCCAACATATGCTTCCAAAATTGAGGCTGAAGTGGATAAGCTTATCAAAGCTAACTTCGTCAGAGAAGTTCAATATCCCAAGTGTTTGGCTCATATTGTCCCTGTAATGAAGAAGAACGGACAAATTACAGTTTGCATCGATTTCAGAGATATTAATCGGAATTGTCCTAAGGATGGTTTCCCAATTCCGATTACAGAACTTTTAATTGATGCAACAGATTTCTATGAAGCACTTTCCTTCATGGATGAATATTCCGTATATAATCATATCTGAATGGCCCTAGAAGACGAGGAGTCCACAGCCTTCAGAGCCCCTCAGGGTGTATTTTTCTACCAGGTAATTCCCTTTTGGATTAAAGAATGCAGGTGCAACATATCAGTGTTCCATGCATCGTATCTTCAAACCCTTCTTAGGGAAGTTTGTTGAATTTTATGTAGACAATTTGGTGGTCAAATCCAAACCACTTTCTAATCACTTGGCTGATTTGGAAGTTATATTATTCAAGCTTCGACAACATAATTTGAACATGAACCCCTTAAAATGTGCTTTTGGGGTAACCTCAGGAAAATTTCTCGGCTTTTTTGTATGCCATCGTGGTATTGAAGTCGATCCTAAGAAGACCAAGTCAATCCTTGGTATGTCACCTCCTTGAAATTTGAAATAAATATGAGGACTTCAAGGTCACTTAGCCTATATTCAGTGTTTCATCACCAATTTGGCAGGAAAAAGTTTACCCTTCACCAAATTGATGAAGAAGGGAGTCAATTACTGGTGGACTAAAGAATGTCAAGAAGCATTCGATATTCTCAAGAAATACCTCTTGAGTCCACCGGTACTCATGCCACCTGTTGAATTAAGACCACTTATCCTCTACGTGACATCTCTAGAGTGATCATTGGGTGCCTTTCTTGCTCAAAAGAATGATGTTGGGAATGAAAACAGCCTCTACTATCTCAGTCGAACTATGCTTGAAGCAGAAACCCGGTATTCAAGTATTGAGAAGTGCTTCCTGGCATTAATCTTTATAGTTCAGAAGTTGAGACACTATCTGCAATATCACAAGGTCCAATTGGTATCTTACAATAACCTGCTCAAATTCATCCTTAGTCTTCCAATGCTTACAGGACGTCTGACAAGGTGGGCAGTTATTTTTTAGCAATTCAACATTCAGTATGTGTCTCAAAAGTCGATAAAGGGCCATGCTCTGGCTGATTTCCTGGCTGAACACCCTTCATTGGAAGACACATCTTCAGATATTGAACTCGCTGATGATGAAATATTCACTATTCAAGAAAGTCCTCAAGCATGGGAAATGTATTTTGATGGTGCTTTTAGAAGTCTAACAGGGAAGAAAATGGAAAATCCTAAATTCAACAAAGTTGGCTTAGGAATTGTGCTCATTTCTCCAGAAAAGGCAGTGTTACCTTATTCCTTCTTATTGTGGGTAGGTGGTTCCAATATTGAAGCAGAATACCAAGCTCTCATCGTAGTCTTGGAATTAGCGCTTCAAGCACAAGTGAATCACTTAAAGGTGAAAGGTGATTCAGACCTAGTAATCAAACAAGTCAATGGGGATTATGCCATCAGAAAAGAAGAACTAATCCCTTTGTATGATTATTTCAGAGAGTTAATGGCGGAATTCCCCTCAGAACCGACATTTTCTTATGTCCCAAGATCAAAAAAATCTCATACTGATGAACTGGCTAATATAGCCATAGCTCTAGCAGATCCAAATCGGGATGAGACAACCATCTGTATTTCCCACCGTCGTGCAATTTCACCTTATGTTCAAATCAGAACAGAGGAAATTAATGAAATTAGTCCCATTTTTGAACCGTATGGTCATACTACAGGATGGATGTCACCTATCAGGGAATACCTTCAAAATGGAACACTTCCACCTGATAGAGCCGATAAAGAACAAATCTGGCGACGTGTGGTAAATTTTACTCTTTATTATATCCCAGATCACCTAGAGAAAATTCTCTAAAAATGTGGTTTTTATGGAGTTCTCTTCAGATGCATTGATGGTGAAGAGACAATGGTTGTCATGAAAGAAGTGCATGCAGGAGTATGTGGTTTCCACCAGTCTGGACATAGACTGTCTGATCAGATTCGAAGGCGTGGATACTTTTGGCCTTCAATGATACAAGATTGTGTTGATTTCACAAAGAAGTGTCATTCATGCCAAGTACATTCCAACATCATTCATCAACCTCCAGAGTTGCTTCATACAGCTAAATACTCATGTCCATTTGCCACATGGGGAATGGATGTGGTGGGACCTTACCCTTCAGCTACAGCCAAGCAGTTTAAGTACATTCTTATTGCTACTCACTTCTTTTCCAAATGGGCAGAGGGAATACCTCTCAAGGAATTCAGTTTTAAATGCGTTGTTAGCTTCATCAAGTCTAACATCATTACCAGATTTGGTGCCCCTCATACCATATTGACGGACAATGGCACCAACTTCTGTTCATCTGAGGTGAAGAAGTTGTATCAAGAATACAACATCAAATCCAACCATTCATCTTGGTATCATGCAGTGGCCAATGGCTAGATATAAGCCTTTAACAATACTCTTTCAAATATACTGAAAAATATTGTGGATAAAGATAAGAAGTCAGGGCCTGATAAACTCTTTCATGCTTTATGGGCTTATCGGACTACCACCTGCACTGCAACTCGGTCAACTCCATATTCAATGGTATATGGAACGGAAGTCGTCTTTCCCATTGAAGTTCAATTACCCTCGCTCATAGTTTCCATTTGTGATCAATCATATACATATGAACAATCTCAAAAGCGATTGAATGAATTGGAACGGTTAGATGAGAAAATATTGTGCACTTTTCACCACTTGGAAGTTTATCAGAATCGAATAGGACGAGCTTTTAACAAAAAAGTTCGTCTTCGTTCATTCACTCAGGGAGAATTGGTATTAGTTCTTAGAACTCCAATGATACCAGGAAACAAACCTCCCAAGCTTGAGCCAAAATGGGAAGGACCTTACTCAATACATAGGGTCTACTCTAATAGAGCTTATTCTTTAATCTCAATGGATGGAGAACTCAGCACTACTCCAACCAACGCCAAATTTTTGAAGAAATATTTTGTATAAACACAAAATATATCATCACTGGTTCGGTATGACCTTAAACTGCACCACCGTCTAGCAAGACATTAAACTGCATCATCAACGGTCCATGCATATAACCCTAAAATATTTGCACATACATCCAACATGATGTTAAACTGTGTCCCCTTCATCGTCCTTGCTATATGATGTTGAACTATACAGAAACAGTCTATACATATGAACTTAAACTATTTGTATTCCTTTCGTCTCACATGATGTTAAACTGTGACGTCCTAACTACATGACGCTAAACTGTATAGAAGTCCCTTATGTCCAGCAAGACGTTAAATTGCATCATCCACGGTCCATGCATATGACTTTAAATTATTGGCGATTTCGTCCAACATGACTTTAAACTATTGAAAAAGTTCCCTAATTCGTCCAACATGACGTTAAATGGTGTACTCTTTTTTCCTCACTGCATGACATTAAACTGCACAGTCCCCCTTTCGTCCAACATGACGTTAAACTATATTTTCCCCATCGTCCTAACTACATGATGCTAAACTGTACAGAAAGTCTAGTTTATACGTCCTACATGACATTAAATTGTACTTTGTCCCTGCTACATGACACTAAACTGTGCAGCACCAATAGTCGTAACTGCAAGACTTTAAACTGCATAGTCCCTTTATATGTCCTACATGACATTAAACTATGCATCATTAAGGTTTTTGTTATCTCTTGTTTCTCACACTGAGTATGACTCATGTGAGCTTAGAGAAAACATCAACCATAACACTCTCTCTGGGCTACTAACCATGGGTAAGTCCCAACACCTTTTTTTAGGTGGTTGTCCCCAAGAACAACTTGATCGTTAATTAATTCTTTAATTGAACTACGTGGACTTTGATCCTTGCCTTCCAGGCTGGGTACGTAGGCAACCTCCCAAGGTTCAATCCCAAAACCAATCTCTTCACATAGATTCACCTCCATCTCATATGATGTTGATTTGTGAAACCGCCCATAGAATCAATATCTTTACATTGGTTCACTTCCATCCTTGTTATACGACGTTAAACTATACAACATTTTTTCCAGTATGACAATAAACTACAATATTCTTTGATACCCTCACCTGAGAGGAAACCATTATTTACATTGATTTTTCAATCGTGTTTCATTTCAAAGACTATGTCCATACATAACTGTGCCCGAACCTTTTATCTTGGGTTAAACCATCATTGTACTAAAGTCCCCTTTCACCCTTCACATGTACGAACCAAATTTGTACAGAGGGTAGTTCTAGAACAATGTGGCCTTGATTCTCATCCTTATGGGATACGTAGGAACATTCGAGTGTCCCTCGAATCCATCCCCAAGTCTTTTGGGCCTAACCCCAAATTCCACTTTCAATCCCTTAGCTGAAAAGTCCCCATGAAAACACACACTGTTTATTTTTTATAATGGCCCAAGTTCTATGACCCTAAACTAAGATCTCTAATCCTTTTGTCCAACACGGCGTTAAACTGTAGTTTAAGAACTACGTATGGCTTGATTCTCATCCTTATGAGATACGTAGTGATGTCCAGCATTTCAATTCAGGACCCAGTCACAACATTATAATGGTTAGCATTTATTTTTGTATCTCTGTATACATTGGAAAATACCCATATTTATGTTTCATAATCCTAACCTTAAATATTTTCAAATCTTCATAACCCTTTTCTTGAAATTTAGTCACCAAAATTTCAAATTTCTGAGAGTTCTTTTACCTGACTATGCATCACGTCCCCATAGGCGGACTTGCATAAATAGTCTACATAGCAGACTTGTCAGCCAAAAGAAACTATTATTTGACTATGCAGCCAATTCCCTTAGGTGACCCTGCATAATTCAACCCCCTAATGGGTTTATTAAACAATGGTAACTTCATTCTTGGGAAGAAAGCCTATTTTTTCCTTATTTTTCTTAAATGAAAGTATGTAGGGATCCACAAAAATAGTAATCCTTAACATATTTTTCCCATATCCTTTTTCAATATCTGAAAGTATTCAATTATATGGTTTATATTCTCCTTCCCTATGTTTGGGTCAGACTTTTGTAGGGGTGATATCTATCCAGTTCTTCGATAATCTTTTTTGGAAATATCTTCTCCATATTCAAGTACCTCTTTCCATACAGAAAACTCTATACTTTGGAAAATTTGAATATCCATAAACTTTCACTGGATTTTAGCAGTAGAAAGGTAAATTTCTGAGAGTTTTTTCGCCTGACTATGCAGCACGTGCCCTTAGGAGGCCTTGCATAAACAGTCTACATAACAAACTTGTCAGCCAAAAGATATTATTATTTGACTATGCAGCCAATGCCCTTAAGTAGCCCTGCATAATTCAACCCCCTAACAGGTTTGTTAAATAATGGTAACTTCATTCATGGGAACTACTTCTTATAATTCCTTTTAGCTCTTTTTCATATCATTCCTCAGATTCAAATATTCTTAAGTCATAGTTTACATATTTTTTCCCTCATACTTGAGTATGGTATTGTGTTTTCAGATAAATTTTCAAAGAATTGAGTCAGTTATAATTCATTCGGTCAAAGCTATTTCGACCTTAAACATTATCCTCCTTATGTCTGACCTGCATGACTTTAAACTGTCCACAAAAGACAAGGGAACTTTGAATAAAAGTCAAGTTCTAGCTCACTAAACAAACATTTTGTATGATTTTTGGTAATATTGAGCAATTAAGAGTTTCAAAGTTTGTAGGGTTATTTATATTAATCCTATTAAAAATAAAACTATTCTTACTATGCCCATTGTCTTAAGTAAAATTTAAAGCAGATAGATAAAGAATTCAAGTACAAATGATTGAAGATGAAAGTGTTTTTCATTGATACACAGGAGATAGAAGGACATCCACAGACTGGAGTCTCTTCCCTTTTTCAAGAATTACAAAAGGCTTTCAACATAACTCTTCATTTGATTTACGGAATCCCAAGCTTCATCAGCAACCACCTGGAATTCATTTATTCAATTGGATACAATAAGTGATGCAGTGATACCAGCTCTTCTTGAAACAATTGAAAAAGGATGTTCTTGAGTGCAGTTTGAGAAAATTGTTTGCTGATCAAACAGTGACTCTGTTTCTATCCAAGAGACTTGGAAGATGGATACATGGATTTGAGAATGGAGAATTGGAAGTAAAGATCCATTTGGAGAGAGTAATCTTTTTATATATTTCTCTAATGCCATGTTTGTCTTCTCTCCACCAACTAGCAGCGGAAAACATTTCATCCCATGGGTTTACCATTTTTATATCTCCAAGGAAATGGCATGGAAGAAAATTTTGAAAGTTCACACCAATGTTGTTGCTCTTAATGCACAGCATAACCAAAATAGAGGAGTAGTAGTGCAAATGAATTTTAGGTGTATAGTTATTTGCATCTCGAACATTGACTCCTTGAAGATGACCATGACCATACAGGGAAAGGTTGATTCTCTGTAGTAAATTAAGATGATATTTCTTCAAATACATAGCCAAATCTGGGAGAGTGTTGTCGCAGATATCATAGAAATCATAGCCAACAATGTTCATCATGTCATCAATATGCTTTCTAGCTAATTCATCATCCGTTTAGATTCTCCTGAGATCCATTGAATCTGCACAAAAAGTTGAATAAACTAACTCTTAAATGGGTTTATTTTTCATAAAATTTGTGAAGGAATTCAGAAAAATGGCTAGGGCATTAAGGCACTCAAGTCTAAAACTCGTCGCGCGAGTATGGATGTGTCGTGCAAGAATTTGGCATGAAAGTATCACCGCGTAGGCCCAGATACCTTGACAGCAGCGCAACATCAAGGAAATAGTGGGAAATAGAGAAACTTGGTCAGAAAATGAAACTTGCGCGGTGAGAGCTCAAAAGTTTCAAATCTATATTCTTTTTACTGAAGTGAGTCCCTCTATTTATAAATGAGGCCATGACCCTGCGTGCCGTACCCTGCACAATCAAATTCTGTACCCCTACGTGCCAGACCCTACGCGCCCGAAGTTCATTTGTGCGCCCTACCCTGTGCACCCCAATTTACTTTTGATTCTCGATTTCCTCAGAGTCAAGTCCTCATTTATTTTGGATCCAACTCTGAGGGGGGACTTTTGTTGACGCTCCTTTCATCACAAAATCTAAAGATTGGAAAAGGGGATTATCTTAACTCAAAGTGATTCAACCATTGGACAAATATCAAAAATTGACAAAGGAAGGAATAAGAAGAATGTTGCATAAGGGTCGTGCAAGTTCTACTATGGTCGCGCAAGTACACTTGTACGCCAAAATGGTCATGCAAGTACACTTGTGCACCCTGAGTGATAATAGCCCAGGGTCTCCTCCAGCCTATAAATAGACCCTGTGGGACCCCCATTTCGAGAGTAATTTTTCCATAAACTCATATTTGAGCTCTTGACGCCCTAGTCTCTTCTTAAAGCTTCTGAAACACTTCTAAGGTAATTTATTACCTATAACGGAAGATCTAAAGAGGGGGAGGAAGGCCTAAGTGTTGAAACTCATCAACACTTGCGTGCCTGAGTGGCCATCCCTTAAGGGAAATGGCCACACTTGCACGCCGCCTAACTCCTTCAATAGAACTTGCGCGCCACTCTTCTGGAAGAACCTCAAGCTGATTCTAAAGGCTTTAACTAAGAGTCTCTCAAGTATTACCAGGCTGGTTTTCAAACGCGCAAGTACCCATGTGTCGCGCAGGTATACCTGGGCGACCAGGACTTGTGCGCCCACGCAGTACCTGCGCGCCTGCCAGGACTTGCGCGCCCCTACCTTTTTTGGGTGCCCTTCTTTCCCATTTCACCCCTCTTAAGTCATTACACCTCTCCTATTCAAGATTCAGTCATCAAGACACTCTTCAAATACATTTATGGCATGATTTCTTGATTTTACTTCCTTATCTGAAAGGAATTCTATGGAATATCTCTCAAAACCTAGTGATTTACACATCTTTATGTCACTAAAGATAGAGATTTCATTCATTCAACCTCATCCTTTAAGATGAGAGAACTCATTAACCTGGGCCTCCTTTTTAGGAATAAGCCTCAGTCATAATTCTTAACCTGGGCCTCCTTTTCAGGAATAAGCCTCGGTTTCAAATATGGGTATCCTCTTCAGAAGTAAGCCCCAGTTATAATTCTTAACCTGGGCCTCCTTTTCAGGAATAAACCCCAGTCATAATTCTTAACCTGGGCATCCTCTTCAGGAGAAATCCCCAGTCATAATTCTTAACCTGGGAATCCTCTTCATAAGTAATCCCCAGTCATAATTCTTAACATGGGCCTCCTTTTCGGGAATAAGCCCCAGTCTCCAATATGGGCATCCTCTTCAGGAGTAAGCCCCAAGTCCCTTAATTATTTCATGTCTCTTAACCTAGGCCTCCCTTTTTAGGAGTAAGCCCTAGTCTTAATTTCTCTTAGACAGTCCTAATTTACCTTTGATCTAGGATTCTTTATCATGAGTAAGACCCAATCATAAATCCTCTCTTAATTTGGGCCTCCTTTTTAGGAGTAAGCCCCAAGTTAGAGTATTCAAATCTCCAAGAAGCACATATACCTTTATGGACCCTGTTCTTGGATTTCTTCCCTGAAGTAAATCCTAATCTTCATTTATCTGGGTAGTCATACATACATAAGTCCCACATTATAACTTATGATTGCATCTTTCATGTCACAATTGTCTAATGTTTACCAATACCTCTTTTTTCTCACACCGAGCATGACTCACATGAGCTTTGAGTGTAAAAGTAATTATGACATCCTTCTTTATGCCATCAATCATAAACATCATACTCCCTTACATGAACTATGTGGGTTCTGATTCCTTTTCTAAACAAAGAATACGCAGGTATCCTATATGCAGGTTTGATCCCAACTCTAAAATAATCCATGACCATTTGAATGACAACAAACTTCAAGTTCCCCACTGAGTGGCTTTGAAACCAGCATGGTCATTATAATGACCAAGATACTTCTATATAAATGTGTCAAAGGATACCATTGACCAAGAATCTCTAATAAATACAGATGATTCTCTATCGATGAAGAACCTAGAATACCTATAAAATATTCTCTAAATTTCCTACATATTTAATCATTGATTTTCAGATCTGAAGGAAAGCTCATTTTAAACTTGGTAATGTAATAAGGATTCATGAACATAACATAAATCTATAAAGAGAGTCCCGGAGTAGACAATAATTCCCCTCAAAAAGGTGTGATGAGTTCGACCTCCCATCCTCTCGACCAATGCAAATTCATAAGCCTCATCAGTCCACAACTAATGAGCGCCCACCTTTAGAATGTAGGTTCAAATGGATATGGAATCATTGGATGTTTTCATTTCTACGAACAAACCCGTTAGAAACCAATTGGAATGTTTGAACCTTCAATCAAGGATGTTATCCCCAAATTCCGAGGGAAACAGACATTTTGTACAAATATTAATCCTAAATGATTGTAAGCAGCTATCCGAGGGTATTCTACTGTGGGAGATACGCCAAACTAAGGTGAATCTCAAGGGTTTTAAAGAGTCTTTATTGATGTTTTTTAACCAGGATACATTTTTATCATCATTGTTGAATAAGTTATTGTAGTAATTTTTAGAGTCAAGGGTACCTTTGTGAGTAGCTTCCCAAATAATAAAATCATCTGTATTATTGAAGGGATATTTATCAACAATGTGTTTGATATCCCCCAGTGAACAAGGGTTTTGTGAATGCATGACATTCTTTATGGTGTCACTGGTGTGGAGAGGAGGATGGTTATTGGTAATTAATGAAATATGGGGAGCACTAGTATATTTATCCAACCAAAAATTTAAATTTGAATATTTTATTTCCATCCATCTGAAATTTTCCATAATTTAAGTGAAGGTGTTTTTAATGGAGGGCCATATAGAGGACGTGAGAAAGTGAGAATGAATATTTATAATTTTGTTAAGAAATCGAGCCCTAAGAAAATCTATGTATGGAGATTTATTATGAATGAGGTTCCACATGATCTTCTCTTGGAGAGCTTCATTAAAATTAGATAGGTTTTTAATACCAATACCCCCTTTATCAATCAGTTTGCAGCAAGTGGCCTAAGGGATTGTGACCATTTTTCTCTCCAGAGTACTCCCAGTCCAAACAAAGTTCTTAATAGCAACATTAATGCACTTAAAGATACTCTTAGGCCAATTATATATCATCATAGAGTAAAGAAATTTGGAGACAATTATGTATTTAACTAAACAAATTTTCCCTTCCACCAAGAGGTTTTTACCCTTCCAGGAAGAGAGATGTCGAAGTGTTTGGTCAATGATGGGGTATAAGTAAGCCGCTTTGGGTCTACCCCAAATGACTAGAACACCAAGATACGTGTAGAGTAATAATCCCTCCTTAACACCTATGGTACTAGTGTTTTTTATTTTCCTATAGGAGGGATAGTCTATACCAAAGTAAATGTAAGATTTGTTCCAGTTGATGTGTTAACCAAAAACTTTTGGGTACTGAAGAAGGATGGATTTAAGATTATAAATATTTATTTTTCCCACTTGAATAAATAGAATAATTTCATCGACATATAAAAGGTGTTAATGGGGGATTCAAGCTTAAAGTGACAGAGATATGTTTGAGATTGCCATTTTCTATAGATTGAGTAAGCAGTCTACTTAAGTATTCTTCAGAAATTGATAAAAGAATATCCAAGAGAGGGTCACCGTTTCAAACTCCCTTGGAATAATTAAAATATCCTTTCAGGGAGATATTAATGAGGATAGAAATATGGGCTGGATTAAAATGGGTTTTGATTTTGTTTATAAATTTTTCATTGAATCCAAACTCCATAAGGACTTTATGCAAGAAATTTCAATCGATACTATCAAAATCCTTTGCAATTTCATGTAAAATGGAAGCATTCCCATCTAGATTTTTCTTGTTTAATAGATTTGTGGATTCAAAGGCGAGGAAAATAAATTCTTGGATAGATCTTCCTTTTAAGAATCCCAATTGATTCCAGGATATGATTCTATCGCTAATAGAATCCATTCTATTGGAAATCAATTCGGTGATAATCTTGAAGATAGAGTTTATGAGAGAAATGGTACTGAAAATGTGTAATTCATATGCATTCTCAGTTTTAGGGGTAAGGAATAGTAATTGAGAATTTAATCCATGAGGGGGCATGCCTCTGGAAAAGAAATTTTTCATCATGTGACAGACATCATCCAAAATCACATCCTAGTGTTTTTGATAAAACCCATTTTTAAAACCATCCAGTCTAGGAGCACTATCCGAGTTCAGGATAAAGACTGTGTCTTTAATTTCCTAGTCTAAAGTAATACTATTAGGCAAGGAGTTATCATCATCAGTAACCACTGTTTCAATGACATCAGGCATAAGATCATTATCAAAACCAGATCCATTGAAGATATATGAATGTAAGATATCACTTGTTGGAAATGCTTTACTCATGGTCAAGAATCTGTCCACCCCACTCTAAGATAGGTAATAGGCCTATAGAATTTTCTAACTCTATGGATAGGAATTGTATAATTTAATATTCATATCCCCATAATTAATCCATTTGGATTTAAAGATCTGCTTTTGATGATATCCTTAAAGTTGATAAGAGTGATTAGTTTAGATGAAATGTTATTTTCATGTTGGGAGTTGTGCGAAAAGTTAAAAAAGGTGATATCCTTTTGAATTTGCATTATTTCCATTCCTAGAAGGGAGATATTATTTTATATTTCATTTATTTTAGAATTACACCAGTTTTTTAGGACTTGCTTAAGCGTTCTCTAATTCAATGGACAAGGAAACACATCATAATGACTGGGCATATTAGTCCAGGAGTTTTGATGATATTCATACAGTCTGGGTTAGAAAACCAAACAGTGTTATATCTGAAAGGGTTCCTAGGTTTTAAAGAGTTTGGGAAAAACTAATTAAGATGGGATGATGATTAGTAGAAATATTCATAAGTGTGATACTAGAGATATTTTTCATTTATTCAGGGCATGGTCATTAGTGAATTACCTGTCAAGTTCACTAGCCACCATCCTATTATAATGTTTTCTATACCATGTGAATTTAGAACCCATTAGATTAACCTCTTTATAGTTATTAAAATCAATACATGTTTTAAATCCTCTATTGGATATGGAGTCATGTGGAGGGACTCCTTTTTAACTAGGAGTTAAAATAGAATTAAAGTATCCTACTATAAACCAAGGATTATGGATAGTGTTACTATGTCGGGTGAGCTCATTCCAAAAAGATATCCTATAATGGTATCTATTACAAGCATAAAAAAATTAATGTATATATGATAATTCTCAAATATGTAATCATAGGTAATAGCTTGGTTCGAGGTACTGTATTTACTAACATTCTGCAAAGAAGATTGAGCAAATAACTATAATGATTCAGTGGATATAACATTATTGCAAGCCCCAAGGAAAAATATCTGATGTCGAAAAATAATATGTTCCTTTTAAGATAAAACCCTCATTCTGAACTCAATGGTGACCTTGTTTTTCTGAACCTATACCATATTCGGTAGTTATTTCAATTTTCTTGAAAAAATGAATGCATGTGTTATTTAATATATATAATATATTTTAAACAATTATTTTTGTCCTATAGGTCATTTAATTATTATTCCATGGTAGTTCTAAGTATAAAAATAATCCTTATAAAAAAAAATAATACATGGAAAAAATTGAAGTCATTACATTTTTCTCACGATATTTATTTTCTTCCTAAAAATAGGAAATCCAACACAAAATGATAAGGGTACTATGCTCAAATCTATGTCTCTCTCTCACAACTGATCTTTTAAAGATTCTTGTGCTTCCACCAAACAAGAACAAGTAGAATCTATTTCACATGAAGGATCATATGCTACATATCCTCGATCTCTACCATGTATTCAACAAAGGTATCTCTGTCCTTGATATCCTCCTCATCCTAATCAACAATGTGTGATGGGTCATGCATGTACATCTTCTATTGACAAATGTGGAAGACGTGGTGTACACAGTTCAACTATGATGGAAGAGATAAGATGTATGACCCCTTCCCAACTATAGATACAATCTCGAAGGGTCCAATGAATATGAGAGACAACATCCCACCACATCCAAGTCATCTCAATCCATATAGAGTTGAGACCCTCATGAACACATTTTATCTTTCATCAAAATCCCAAGGTCTACTTTTTTCGACCTCATAGAAATTTTGGTAGCACTTTACATTATTCATCCACTACCATATAATCTCCTCCTTCTCTATAGTAACTCACCCAAACTTTGGGTCTATTAGTACTGACTCTCCTAGACCAGTCATACAAATTGTTAATATTTTGGGTTTTATATATAAATCCATAAATGGTGCCACACGAATGGTGTAATGTTTGATATTTTTGTATAAAAAAATCATCTATGGATATGTGATCCTCCCAAATATGGCCAAATTAAAACCTATAATCCTATAGAATTCCCATTATGACCTGAATTGTTGGCTCTATTTGGCCTTTATTCTAGTGATGAAATGTTGTGCTCAAGTGTAACTGATTTTCAAAGTCATATTATAATCCCCTCCATAACTGAGATGTGAATTGATATTCACTTCCCCAGGTGAACATTGAGGTAACTTCATTGTGTTAGACTATATCCTTTACGTAGAGGCATCCAAAGCTCTCTATTGAACATTGATCTTAGATATCTATGAATTGGGATGACATGGTGAGTTTTTCTATGATCACCAAAATGAAACTTGTCTTATAGATATACATGCTAATCCTGTCACAATTTTCTAGGGATATCCTATCCCATTTCCACTTTCGAACCTCAAGGGGTTGATCCAATCCTGATAGAACCTAGTGTTCATCCTTAACCCACAAACAAGTGAGGCACTGAGAGAAAAACTTTTCAACTCCCTTCTTCATTTATAGACACCAAAATTTACATCGAAGGTCATGGTATATCTATTCCAGAACGTATTATAACGCCTATGGGGAATTCTGAAAATCCTACATCACCTCTTCTCATAATGTCAAAGTTTCCATCATCCACTATTTGAAAAGGATATTATTCTCCTTATATTCAAAATATCCATCAGAATCATTTCAAGATGATATTTGTGTACATAATGTCCATTATTCAGTATCACCACACTGGCCTCCCAAAAACAATGTAAAATTATTGGGGTAACATCCATTAATGGAATATATTAATCCCATCATTATCCACTAAAGATAACTTCAATGTGAATAATTACTACAAACTTTTAGCTAAAACTAATATCATGGTCTCCTGGTGAGAGAATCTACCCATACATTCCCAATCTGAGTAGTATAGAAAATCATGATGTAATTCTATTGGAGTACCTCAAGCCATCATCAGAATATAATGTTATGATCCTTCAATAAGAATATATACTTGGGACTATTGGGGACGTAGAAAATTATAAAATTATAGACCGTTAGGTAGTTTCGCAACATAATAAGTGTAGAATACAACTGATAAATCAATATTTTGGTTCACATAGTTCTACTCATGCGGTATCAACTAACGTGATCTATTTTCATTAACAACATGCCTTGTTATCGTAACACAACCATGTTTGGTCCCTAATTCATTTCAAAACACTATGTCATCAACACACACCTATAGAAATCTCGAGATGTGAGAACTCATCAACCTTTACCTTAGATCTTGAAATCACTACTAACAAATTTCTATTCACAAAAATGTTTCCCCTTCAATATCAATGATCTTAGGTGTTGTGCCACTCTGGAAAAATCTGGAAAGCACCTTTAACAGTACCCTACCAACCAATGGAAAATTTTTACCTCAATAACACTATTAGTTTGTTCCCATGAAACAACATCCCAAAACATTTTCATGTCCACAATTAATCCTACATCAGATATGAAATTCCCTAGAAATTGGAACTCTAAAATGAAAAATTACACTTATAGGGCTTCCCATTAATTTTATTGTCTCAAAGTGTGTCCTGGAGTAATGCCAAGTGTCTCATGTGCTCCTCCTAAGACACCAAATACACTAGTATTTCATTTATGAAGGCCACCATTAACTAGTCTAGGAAATGATGAAATATTTTTTCATCTATCTCATGGAAAATGCTAGGGAATTTTTTACATTGTATAGATTCACTTGGTACTCAAAGTGACAATAGAGATATTTGAATGTTGTCCTTATTATATCATTGTCTCATACTTTTATTTGGGGATAGAATGATCTAAGGTAAACTTGTTGAACCATCCCACAACTGTCAACTAATAAAATAGGCCATATATCCTTAGTATTGGATAGTTATTCTCCTTGGTTAGCTAATTCATGCACTGTTAATCCTCACATAAACTCATGTGCTCATCTATCTTGTTGGTGAAAATCATTGGGGCTTACTTCAGGGAAACACTAGGTCTCACAATTTCATTCCCCAAAAAGTACTCCTTTTGTATCTTGGGATCTCAAAGGTTTGTGGGAGCCATATGATATGATGGTGAAGATATTGATGTAGCTCTAGGATGTAATTTGAGGCAGAATTCCATATTTCCATGGGGTGATTAAACTTATACATCCTTCTAAAATATTTCAGCATACACTACAATACCGTAAGAAATAGATAGTCTATTAAATTCAATTATCCAACTTTCATTCTAACAAAATGATGAGTAATTGGATAAAATTTCTTATTCCTAAGCTCATACCACTCCACCATGGTTTTATTCTAACCCACAATGTAAAACCTCATTCTTTAACTGAAAAAACACTTCATCCTCAATCTAAAACAACAACTTTGTGCATGAATTATGGATAGACACTACATACCTAAGATTATTTTATAAGCCCGCATTTCTGCTAAAACAAGATAAAAAAAATATCACATCCAAAAATTAGATCATAATGTTAGTATAAGTGTGAAATCAATTATCGACCATCTATCATAGTCTCCAACTACATGGGTCGAGCTAACGACTCAACCATAATCTCTATGTCACAAACCTGAGAAGTGGAACGAAAGGAACCATTCCTACCATTGACTATATATACTATCGCTAATGTATAAAAGACAAATATTGTACCTCATATCATCACTAGATCCTCTTGTTCATAGTCCTCCATAGAATGTAGTTTCCATAATCCATATCCACCAACAACCCATTTTTTGTGTTGATTATATAATGGTAGTGGTGGTAAAAGGTAGAACCTATCACTAACACATATTTACCTTCAGATGCCTCTACTGCATCCTCCAACTGATGGAACACACAAATCCATCATCTATTTTGACCTTGGTAGTCCCATGACCATCTCATGATTATATGTACTAAAGTATATAAAATCCTCAACCAGATGCACTAGATCATAGAAGGAGAAACACCAACTTTGAATTAGCTGATTCATGCCACACTGAGAGATATGAACCGCTGACACTATGTCATATGATATCCTCAAGATGTGTTATAAACTCAAGGATCCATGTTAATATTATTGTCTTCTAGATTCAAATGTATCATGTAATGGGTTCCCAATACTATCACATATAATTGGTGTCTACTCTTTCATAATGCCCTCTACCACTAAGTCCCACTCAAGAACCCATAATAGGCAGGGATGCAAAGATATACCACTAAATCTATGTTTTTCGAGCATATTCTATGTTCAAAGGCCATAAGTCTGAGGAACTAATCTTCCAAAATATGGAATAAGTTACATGAGAGATCAGAAATTTCCATGTTGTACTCCACTACGGTCAAACATTCATGCCAAAAATATAGAATCTTCTAATGGTGTATTGATCCCAATTTGGTCAGATAGAACTCTACCTTGAATTGGTTCTCAATGTTTGACCATGAGGTATTTGTATCAATATGAGATTGATTCACTAGGATCTAATATCACCCAACATATCCCGAAAAAAGTATCATCATGAGTACTTCTATATTTTCATCATTTATCCTTATAAGGATAAAAAAATGTATGTGAATCTCTCAATCAAATACTCAGCTACCTGGGTTGCCGAATCACCCAATAATATGGGAGTATGGAACCTTTGAATCTCATGTAACACACACCTGAAATGTGCATTCTTAGATGGTATTGAAAATGATATGTACTAAAAAATGGGAATTGGTATATATGATAAACCATATGGAGGTCATATATTATATACATGCCCATGTACTAATGACTCTTCACTAAGAGGATCATCATCAAAACCACACAGTGTAATCCTTGGTATTTGTGTGCATGGATGCATCCTAAAACGATACAAGATGAATCACGATCCAAAGAGTAGATATGTGGATATGACTGAAGAATGGAATATAAAACAAGACCCATTGTTATATGTTTCATATTAACTTTTTTCCAGCAACCAATGACTACATGTACCAAGTATAATGGTTGGTGATCAATGTCATGTTGTATGGATATGTTAGCCGTCGCACAAACACTGTAGTTCCTATTCATGAATCTGAAATCGAAAAACTAAACACCATTACCCGAAACAAATCTCCCTATCTCTAGTATAATGGCTGAAATGACTATCTTTGATTCCAATCTGTCATGACCCGACCAGATGAGGTCCAACACATGTCTACCCTAAGACCACCTCTAATATAAAATGGTCTGGAGACCAGCATTGAGTAGTCCTACCAACAAATGGGAGGAATAGGCCTAAAGTACCCACACACACACATATATTTAGTCCCATAAGATGATGAAATTAAAAACAACCAAAGAATTAATGAATACATCTAACATCTCATAACATAGTAAGATAGAAATGTTCTAAAATTTGAAATGGGGGGAAAATGGAAGCCACATTTTTTTGGAAAGAGTACAAATATATATAATGGTGAAAACAAATATATAATGTATGATTCACGTAATCAACTTGGTCTGTGAAGCTCCATTTATTATTCACACACTCTATATCTCCCAAGAAACAATCAAATGGGTTGTGGTCTGTATAAGATAGTACACATGTGGGGAAATACCATGAAGGAGTGAGTATAACAATACCCAGTAGGACACTTTGAAAACACTAAACACAAAGCATAAATTATAGTTCGCTTACTTCCTAACATAAAATTAAATGTATAATATATAAAACCTAAATATACTCAGTAAAGACACTTCACCACCAATAAATTATAAAAAAAGGTCTGCCATAAGATTCTACTCTAAGTGATAATAAACATGGGAGATTCCACTCTAGGATCCATACTGTCATCAGAGACAATTGATGAATAGGTTAATATCATTGGTCCCCTCCCATTAAACATAATTGGTCCCCACCAAATATATATCACTGGTCTAAGAAGTCATACATACAAAGATAGTGGGTAATTCCCAAAACCGCTTTGGTACACCATAACCCCAATCTAGATCAACCTGGTGTGTAATGGATCATTTTATTACAATACCATAGACCCTACAGATATGGTATTCTAGAGGGAGGATCAATATTATTCATAGAGAGGTCATGAATATTCCACAAACCCCACCTAAGGAAGAAAGATGATAGAGGATCACACTCCAGTCCCACAGAGGGGTACCAAAACATTATCTGAGACTCATTATTTAGAGGGGAGAACAATCTAGTGATGTGGATATAATGAAGAATTATACCCTATAATGAATGGACCAAGGGGTCCCATGAACAAGGCTAGTCCAAACAAAAGAAACAAAGAGATACAGTGTCACGATGAAAAAAAAGCCAGGGCTTGAGCTACAATTACCCCAATCCCACCTCCATATGCAATGGGTGATGACTTGCATCGAAAGAATAACTAATTTGAGGACGAATTTTGTTACGTACCATAAGCACACACATATCCATGTCATTGAAAATGTGTAGAGGGAAAGAGTAAAATATGAAATAGTGCTATAAAGTAAACCATGCATACATGAACGCCTAGACGGTACCAAAGTAAGGTATTGTAAACTGAAATGTAAAGGAGAAAAATCGACACCCAAAAAGAAATATGTCCCAACTTGAAAGAAAAATGGAAAATTAAATGGTTAAGATAGGTCACATATTGAATTCTAATGTACAACCACCAAATGTGGTCCAATAACTTTGTGTCAACAAACTCCTATTTAGTCATTGTAGACCTTCCCATCATCTTTATAATATAAGACATGTGTGGGAAAATCCCGTATAGGGGTGTATCTATAACTATCCAGTAGGATGACCCAAAAGCTAAATAGGGTATCAGTAAGAGATACAATAGGAAATGAAATACAATATACAACAGATGGTCTAGGGAAATAGTAAATCATACCCCAAAAATGAAAGAAAGTGAGATCATCCAAACAGAAGGGGATAAACACAGTTAGTAGGTAAAATGTGTGTCATGTCTTCACCACCTATAACAGGAGACTGTACTCATCCAACCATGATTGGATAAACTTCGAAAAAATGTGGCATAACCCATGGTTTTTTGTATATATAGGAAGGAGGGTGAACAAATCCAAGGTGTGGATACTGAAGAAGGATATATATATATATATATATATTCTTCTTCAAAGAATCCAAAAATAGAGACACAAAGGGGATCTCTATCTTCAAACTCAACCCAAGAAGACGACTAAACAAAAATTCCCAAAGTTCATCAATTATGTCAAATATCTCAGAAGTATAAAAATAAGAAATCAAACAATCTAAGTTAATACTGGTCACTCTACCACACAATAGTGGGGCCAAAATCTATAGGTAGGGGAAACAAAACATGTTACAATAGTAGGTTTCCACTCTGATGGTTAAAGACCCATGCCTAGCCCGGATGGAGGGTTTCACTCTATGTCATCAAGGTCCCATGCCTTTCCCTACAGTTGGCTGTCATTCAGAATTTGAGGACTCATACTATATTACATTAGTGGGTTCCACTCTGAAGGCATCGAGGACCCACATCCCAGTTAAACTAGAGGATACCACTCGAGAGGTCCTTGACGACCCAAAACATAGCTCTATTAGAGGGTATGAGTCGTATGATGTTGGGGACCCACTGTAGCTCTACTGAAGGGTAGAACATAGAAGATTTAGACAACTCACTAGCCAACTCTACTGGAGGGTACCACTGGGAATATCTCTTGGTGATCCTATGTTATCACAACCATTGTCAGGTATTGACTTATTAGGCCTAATTCCTTGAATATTACACATCATATCTACAAATACACAACCAATGGAACAATCATGTTCTACAAAAATAAAAATCACTCATTATAGGATATTTATTAGAGAATATCTGAGTTCAAATGATATAGATATGGAGTGTTAATGTTTCTTCCAAAAGAAAATAGGGGTACACAGTTTTTGAACAGACCCAAAAGGCTTGTGGTCACACTCCACCACTTGGCCATGTCCCTTGATATAACAAAGATCTATCTCATGTGGTAGTACACATCATGTAGGTGGACAAAATGCAAATTTCAGGTGAAATGGGATCAGTTCGTGTCACACTTGCCATGTCCATGTATCGGACCCTGTGTCTATTCAGCAAACCCCAGGTACGCATACCCAGAGACACAATAATTTACCTAGACATATAATAAGTTTGATCAATCACATGATTTTACAACCTATAAATGGTACATAGTGTGTAGTATGACTACATGACACGACATCCTTAAAATTTATGAAATCCTAGCCAAAACCGAAGAGGGGGATATACATTGTGGGTTCATCCTTTAATAGGATATGTAGTCAGGTTTTTTTTTGAAATCCCAGATCCAATATTATTACTTGAATCTACTTGATCTATCACTTATTATGCTTTGAATTAGTACGAAACTCACTGATCTAACTATATATTTCAGATCTTAGCTGCCGCTCATTGGAAAATGACCATAGTTCATAGATGGGGTATCGTCGTACATTTTTCAAGCTACTAAGACTCCCAAATTTTAATATTTGATATCAAAACACCTAAAATATCATTAATAAATCAATATTATCATAGATCTACATTCATTTTATTGACCTATGCATTATTAATTTATTTTCATTGTTCTGGGGGTCTGATTGGGATCGGTACCACCTAGAAATTGTAGAACTAGGGTAGAGGTGTCCAACTAATAATGAACACAAATAAACATTGGAGAAAAGAACTAAAAACTAAGTTTTAAACATTGTTGTCTAGGTGTTCTTGGACAATAATAAAGAATTGTGAATCTGAGGTTATAAATCCTTGAAATCGATAACTAAATAGAGTATGTATCCACTTTTTATTGGAAATACCGATACAAATCCAATAATAAGGGTGGACCTACTCAATAATTTAATCAAAGTGCATAGACACAACAAATAATGAGTCCTCCCTCGATTATGTAAAGATCATTGATGTAGAAAGTGTCCTTCAAATAATTTCATTGGAGTTGTGGTGTTCGCAACATCTTGATGTTCCTGGATATGGAGTTTCGTCATCATCCAATATGATCCTCCAAAGAATCAGGGGGTGATGATTTTTATATATGTTTGTTGAAAAAAATATTTGTAGGTTAATTTCATTTTAAAATAATCTATAGTAACGGTTGTAGGGGGTATGTAACCTTTCGGATAAGTCATAATACGGTAGACCCCATGCACCCTTTCAGCTAAAAAACTATTTTGAATATAATTTTAATAATTTTAATAACTTTGTTTTTTGTTTTTTGTTTTTTATATATACAAAAATAAATATATAAAACACAATTTTTCAATATAATTTATCAGTTATTTAATATCAAGCATTAATTCTATTACAAAAGCCTTTAATTATTAAGGAAACCCCCAAACAGAGCCTCCTTTTATAAGAGGGATTTCTTTGGAAATCATTCTAAATTTTTTGATGTGGGATTCAAGTTCTCCTTTTCCTACACAAAATTACTAATATATTATTATTTATCATTTTTAATCAATTAATTATTTTTATTAACTACTATTAAATAATATTATTAAAAAAATATTAAATTTCTTAATAGTTAATAATATATATTAGGTTTTAAATAATTTTATGTTAAATATTATAAAATAAATAAATAAAATTCTTAAAAATAGCTAAATAATATTTCTTAATTATATAATAAAAATTATATACATAATAATTATATATCTATTTAATAATTATATAATTACTAATTATATTAATAAATAAGTAAATAATTATTATATAATTAATAATTATATTAATAATTCACTAATTAATTATTATTTAATTAATAATTAATAATTGTTAATATAAATTACGTCACTAATTAACAGATTAATTATTATAAAATTAATAATTAATAATTATAATTAATATTCATAATACATAATAACTAATTATTTATTACACAATTAATAATTATTAAAATTTATAATTATATTACTCAATAATTGTAATATTTTTAAAAATTATATTACAAATTGACTAATTAATTATATAATTATATAATTGAAAATTAAAAATTATATTAACAATTAATTATTTATTATTATATTATTATATTATTATTAATTATTAATTATAATTAATTATTATATTACTAATTACTAATTAATTATTATATATTTAATAATTATATTGTTAAAAAAATAATTATTTATTACATAATTAATAACTAATAATTAATACTCAATAATTTTATTACTAATTAACTAAATAATTGTAGAATTAATAATTAATAATTAATAATTATATAAAAATTAACATATTAAGTATTTTATAATTAAAATTTAATAATTATGTTACTAATTAACTATTAATTATTAAATACTTAAATATTAACTAATTAATAATTAACTAATAAATTAAAAATTGATTAATAAATTTACTACCAATTAAATAATTAATTTAATAAGTAATTAAATATTTCATAATTACTAATTAATTAATAATTAATAATTATATTATTATTTAGTAATAGTTATAGTACTGATTCTTAATAATTATAAATTATATATTTGTAATTTATTGTTTAATTTTTATCAATATTATTTTTAATTAATGATGTATTATTCAATTTCTAATTAACAAAAACATATTATATATTATTAACAATTTATTGATTAATTAGTTATATAATAATATTATTAAATAGTAATTAATATAATTAATTAATTGATTGAAAATGATTAATAATAATATATGACTAATTCTATTTAGGAATGTGAGAACCTCATTCCCACATTAATAATGCAAAATGATTTCTACAGTAATCCCTCTAAGAAAAGAAATCCTGCAATGAGTGTTTCTCTTATTATTTTAGAAGGATGTAGTTTTAGTATTGATGGATATTAAATAGAAGATAAATTATGCTAAAAAATATATTTTACTTATATATATATATTATGTATAACAAAAAATGTATTTAAACTAATTAATTTTTGTCCTGATAGGCGGAGGACCCCTACCACATTTCTGACATATTTTTGAAAATATTATCTACCTAGACATTTGAAAAAATAACTAGAAAAAACAAATAAAATAACTACAGTAAGATCTCTATAAATCTCTACAAGATTATTTGGTTGACCCTAGATAAATATTCCATGTGATACTCTTATAGTGGTGTTAATTTCACTGAAATGAAATAATTAACTAGTTTAATAATTGATTAATTCACTTAACGTACCGATAATGAAAGAGGTGTTTGAATCTCCCGTGAAAATCCATTTTATGTCACGCCATTGGTAAAGACCACATTCTAGACTAACCAGTGGTCTCAGATTTCTGATCTGATGAACAGTTTAAGAGTTATCCATATTTATTTTAGGTTTTGTGCCTACAAGAAAATAAAATATGTTTTATAATTCTATAAATTTACTTCTAGGCACACCAAGTCTAAGAATTTGAATTTGTCTCAATGCCTAGATCTAGAAAAATATATAGAGTATTTTGAGGACTTACAAGGAGAAATGTCTTTATACATCATTCCTTCTTTCAATATTTTCATACATAAAAATAAAAAACTATGAAAAAATCTCAATATACATATCCCACAGTAGTCTCTCCCACTATAGGAACTCTCCTACATGTTCCCATGATATGAAAAAATGTGGACCAATGGGGTTGGTCTATTAGTTGAAGGTCTGCTCCTGCAGATCCTCAATTGCCACTAGGTGCTCCTCAAAAGTGTATTCTTCCTCAATTGTCATATCACCCGAATTGATGATGTGTATAAACTCATGCACGTATCTCCTCTGTTGTAAACCATTGAAGACATCATGCATCTGATCCAGCTATGAGGGTAGTGTGATGTTGTATGAAACCTCACCAACCCTCTACATGATCTCAAACAGCCTGAAGAACCTTTGGGATAACATGCCTCCCAGGATAAACCTCTACAATCCTCATTGTGGGAACTCTATCAAGAAATCATAGTATCTCTACATGAACACCAAGGACATATGACATAGATCTATGTATGATTTATGTAATATATTGGTTTTCTTCATCCTCTCACATATGACAAATAATTTCTCCATCATCACTTGCACCATCATTAGAACCACAAGAGATGACCCCCCAGTCTCTATCCATCAAAAGGGTAACTTGTAGGGTCTCTTGTATGTGGTCTTAAAAGGATTCATACTGATAGTGTAGTGGTAACTTCTATTGTATGAAACTCTATAAATGTAAGATAATCCCCTCAGATCCTACCGAAGTCTAAGATGCACACCCACAACATATCTTACTAGACCTCGATAGTGCACTCAGACTTCACATCTATCTAGGGGATAATAGTTGTACTGATTTTCATATCCGTCCAAAATTACTCTAAAAGGGATCCCCATAATAATTATATAACCAATATGTCATGATTGTAAAAAAATCATCAAGGGTGCCCCGTGAAGGTGATTGATCACTAATATGTACAGTTACCTCAATCTATCCATCGAACTCTAAACCTTGGTTGAAAGGAAGTGTGTCAGATTCCTGATTTCATCAATTATCAACTAGATAGAATCATGGAACTTCACATTGTGTGTAAGACATGTGACAAATTCCATGTATTTTCCAACTCATTTCAACTTTGAGATATCATGGGGTTGTAAAAAACATTCCCAAACACAGTGATCAGTCCTCACCTGCATACATGTGAGGCACTAAGAGATGTTTTTTACAAGTATTCTTCTCATTGTAGACCCCAAAACTACCATTTAATGTCCTTCTACATATTCCCCACATCAATATGTACATCTAGGGGAGGTGTGGGGAAATCCTGCCTCACCTTTTCCTGCAATGTGACTGTAACCATTGTCCATCCATAAAACAAGATGATTTGATTACCTATTTTATAATATCCATCTAATTTTTTTTATGGATATATAATTATATAAAGAATCATATTCTATGTATCATAGATGTACCTCTCTCACATTCTAAATACATGATGGATTCTACACTATCAACTGTAGAAAGGTTGTACCCTCCTACTTCACTCAGTTCAATTGCTGGGAAGCTAACTGGTCTCAAGCCTCAAGAACTAAGTGTGCTTGGTACATCCTGTTAATTGAATTTACTAAAATGTTTCCTTTACCGATATTATATATAATCTCAAATTCATGGCCCTACATGAACTCCAACCATTGTTTTTTTCTAAGATTCTGATCCCTCTACTTGATGAAATACCAAATACTCCTTCCGTCTAAATAATCCACAAACTGCTATCACATAAGGTAGTTTATCAATATCCTAATGTATAATAATACCATTTCCATATTTTGTTATTGATTTTCATAGTTATTCTCCTAATGTCTCAACTACCTCGACTACTATGAGATAACTGACTCAGATGCATCTACATATATCTCCTCCCATCTATCGAGGAATACTAATACACTACAATCTCCATTCCCTTCTCCCAAAGTCACACCATAATAGAACATACCAGCCTCTACATCAACTCCTGATTAAACCTTTATAACTTCTTAGATTTGGTGAATATCATTCGATTCAATGATTGGGTAGTCAATGGGGCTATAATTCTAGATATGTATTCTATAAACCTCATGTAGTACCCCTTTAATCCAAGAAATATCCACACCTCTGGAACATTATTGATGTATCTCAAGAATGTACTGCATAAATATTCACTAGATCCATATTAAAACCATCCATATAAATTAATTGTCCAAAAAAGTGAACCGCGTGAATCTACAACTGGAACATTTAGATATTTATGTAAATCTGGATCTCTCTAAGAAAGTATTGGACCATCATCGAGTGATATTCATGTCCATCCCATGATCTATAGTATTTAATAATATTGTCGATGATGAAAAAAATTGGTCCAAGTAAAGGTATAAGATATGCCTTATCAAATCCATTTTAAAATCGGGGGATTCCTCACAGCAATGGGTATCATTCAGATCTCATAGAGTCTATACAGATATCAGAAAGTAAACTTTGTAATATCATCCATGAAAACCCTCAACTGGTGGTATGCGAGCCTAAGATTGATATTGAAGAACCATATCGCACCTCAAAACTTTTCAAAGAGGTCATCAGTTCATAGTATGGTGTACTTGTCATATATTAAGTTTTGTTTTATGCGATGATAATGTACACAAATCTGCAAACATGCTTCTTCCATTTTACCAATCAACACTATAGCTACCTAGGGGACACACTGGGTCTGACAAAAATTTTATTTCAAATGACCTCCAACCATGACCAAAACTACCATTTCTCGGTTAGGGCCACTCAATATGTCTCAAAATATATAAGATAAGTGTCGGATGGAGTTAAATGTAATAATTTTTATCTAGTATTAGAGTTAGTCCAAGAACGTCCTCAGGGAAGAAGTCCATGTAATCCTCCTCCACTGAAAGAACACATATGCCTAAACATCCTACTAAACCCAGGTTTGTACTCTCTAGATGAGGGTGGATTGGATGTAGCCTCCAGATCACAGAACCTTCTTGATCTACCATGAGTTATATCTCCCCAAAAAGAGAGAATCTCATCCCACCAGTGATTTGGTATCTAAAATGTCTTTGATGACAGTCAATCTTGTCATCGACCAAGGACATCAAATACATGCATAAGATGATGTCATAGGGTTCTATTGTGACGAATAAAAGGTCTCACATGAACCTCTCTCCACTAAGTGATTGATCACACTTCCAAATGATAGAAGATACATTAGAAACATTACCTATAATAACCTCAAGACAAATCTTCTGGTAGGGATGGACCATGTTACTACACTATAAAAGATCTCTCTATGGAGTCCCTATAAAAACATCCATTCTCTGGTGTAACCATCCAAGATCATGTCATGAAAGTACCAATTAAGGTATATAACCATCACCATGTAATCGTTATCAATCATCCCTCCCTGTAGTAACTCCATAATCTCCTAGATCCAAATTAAAATCAAGTATGAGGGGAATTACTCCTCACAAAACTACTTTTGTATTCCATGCAATAAGAGCGGGGACAGGTCATGCAACTGGGTCAAGAATTATCCACTAGTTCAAACTACTCAATGGAAAAGTTTAGTTTCAATAAAAAGTACATGATACATTAAGTTCTAAAAAAGTTTGAATATATGAACCATCAACCCATGACAATTCACTACTTTTGAGGATCTAGCTCACTACCAACATCAATGATATCTGATGCTGTAAATCATGGGGCACACTAATCGTGGGAACAACCTCAGCTTGTATTACTAGAATTACCTATTTTTTAACAAGTGGAGGTTATCATACCTTCCCATCTATGTAAGGGGATCACTAGAAAGACCTTGAACTCCGGACACATCACTCATCGGGACACCATCATGAACTGGAGCTTGTGTCATGGTTATTTTTCATCGTGGCGGCATCTTGAAAGTTTCCAAGGAATAACATGGTTATATTAGTTTATATATATTTATATATGGAGGGGGACTCTATAATTATAGTGAAAAACTCAATAATATATAAGGCATGTACCATTTATTCCAGCATCAAATTTCCTGATATACCTAGTCAACAAGTAAGTAATTGGGGTCATGGTTGTTTGATATGTTGGTAGTCACACCATCAATAGATTCCCTATGTTGAGACCCAAACTCAAGAAAAAATAATAATCTTCCAAAAACCCCAACCAAATCCTCTTAAGAGGATACATCTGAACCATGTCTTATAGAATGAACATAATATCATACCAATCTATATGTCCTGAACCAAGTCAGGGACCAATTCACAATTTCCCCCATCTATCTTCTATAGGTCATGGGGTGGAAACAAGCACATATGAAATAAAAAACATGGGGGGCCTTTTACTTGTCCCTATATTCACGCACACATCCGTATTAATGAAAAAAATTCATAGTGATAGATTAAAATTTTGAACATTGTAATAAAATAAACCACGCATGAATGAGCCTCATGATAGTATAAAAGTACAGTAGTGTTAACTGAATTGTATAAGAAAAAATTCATACCCAACCCGAAATATGTCCCAACCTAATAGAATAGTGGGGATTTAAATATATGAGAGTTTCCAAATCCTAATTCCCATGCTACGACCACCCCATGAGATCCAAGATCCTAGTATCCCTAATCTCTTCTATAGTCATGGTTAGCCTATATGTTTTCTATATAAGACATGCAATGTGCTAGAAAATCCCTTGCATTGGTGAGTATATACACATCTAGTAGGACACCATTAATGATAAAGGGTGATCAGTAAGGGGTATAATTAGAATATAAAGATAGTATATATATAAAGGTACATAGAAAGAGTACAAATCAACCTAAAAAGAGTATAACTATGCTATTGAAAACACAAGTGTATAAAAATAGTGAGTAGATGAACTACTGATTGATTTTTTACTACATATAGCATGAGAGTAGAGTCATCTTACCCAAATAATATAAATATTGAAATGACATGGCATACAACACAATTCTTCACTGGTCATATAAAGAGTGTAACCAAATCCAAGGTGTGGATAATGAAGAAGGATGTATAAATATATATTCCATTTCAATGAATGATAATCAAGAGAGTGTTAGGGGATCTCTATATAAAAGATTATCCTAACACGAAGAGTAAAAAACCATTCCAAAAGTCCATCAATGATTCCCAACATCTCACATGTCTACACAGTATAGAGCATTCAAACCAAGATAATCCTTGTTACTATATTGTACAACCGAGGGGCCATAATCTCTAGGTAGAGGATCCATACCCTGGTATAATTTGAGGGTTTAACTCTAATAGAAGAGGACCCATGCCAATTCTAGAGGTAGGGTTCCACTATATGTCATGGAGGACCCATACCTTTCCCCACAATAGGGTTCCACAAATAATTAGGGTACAAGAACCCTTATACATCTGTGGGATTCCACAATTAAGGCATCAAGGACCTACTAACCAAATCAACTGGAGGGTACCAATCTGGAGGGAGTTGAGGAACTACTAAACTTATATATTAGAGGGTACCACTTACAAGACATTAGGGAACCATTACCAACCTCTACTAGATAGTACCACTCAGAAGACTTCTTGGACCCACTACCCAACTATATTTGATGGTACCACTCCAAAGATATCTTTGTGATTATGAGAAATCACTACCATTGTTGGGAACTTCCTTATTAGTTTTCATTCCCATTAAATTACACATAGTATCTCCAAATATAAAAATGTGGTCACCATCATGTTATATGTAGAAAAACTATCAAGATAGGCTACTCACATTCCAAAATCTAAGTTCAAATGAAGGATATATAAGGGGTTGAAATGTACTAAAAAAGATCTAGGTGTACGAGGTATGTGAGGGGACACATACAACATTTGTTTCCACTCCACTTCCTATATTTTTCTCTAGATGAAACAAGGATATGTCCCATATAGTAGTACACACCGTGTAGGTGGACTACACCATGTTTCATGTCTAACGGAGGACTAGTCAAGTCCTACTTTCCATCTCTATATACTGGAACCCATTTCAATGAATCAGACCATATTTCCATGGACCCTACTACCATACATTGTACCTAGATATGTACTTCCATGTGGATTCTTACCTGTGTGATCCATCACACGAGTTATCCAATTGGGAAATGGTATATGGTATATAGTCGGACTATAAATCATGTCATCATTATGTTTTTATAAATCATAGCCACTACTACTAAGGGGGATACATGTCATGTTTTTATCCTTGAAGATGGTGCGTAGTTGATATTTTTCTAAAAATCCAAGATATAATCATGTTCATTGAATATGCTCAATCCACCACTGATTCCTCCATGAATTGGTCCAAAAATCACATATCTTACTATGTATAGTGGATCGTAGTTGTCACTCACTGAAAAATAGGCATCTTTCATTTTCGGGGTTTTACCGTAAGTTCCATACAATGATATAGCTCCCACCATTAATTATTTATCTCAAATACCAAAAAAAAACATCAAATCCTTGCTAATATCCCAGATCTATGTTCGGTTCATCAACCCATGCTTTATTTGTTGGTCTTTCATGGTTTATGGGTTCTGATTGGGCTTGGTACCTCTTAGAAATAGTTAAAATAGGATAAATGGGTCAAACTAGAGTAAAACATAATGAAAACTAGAAGAAAATAACAAAAACCACGGTAAAAATACCATTGTCCATGAGTTCTTGGACAATGATAAAGATTTGTGTAAAATGGGTTAGAAATCATTGTAATAAATAATTAAGTCTTATGCATAGCTGAATCAAAAAGGCACAACTAGCATAGATCCAATAATAAGTGTAGATGTGCCCAATAATGTTATAAAATAGTGTAATAAAACAAATTAGGCATCATGCATCAATTATGGATCAATCATTGATGTAGAATGCATCGGTTTATGATTCTAGAGGATTTGGTAAGTCCACTTCATCTTGATATCCTCTGATATGGACTTTTCTAATGTCTATCATGATCCTCCAATGAAGGCAGGAGGAAGAGATCCATATTTCTCTCAGTGTTTATGTAGACAAAAATGGATAAATCTATCTGGACATACTCTTATAGAGGTATATATTTTCCAACAAATAATTAATTAACAAATTAATTGATTGATTAAATAATTTAGTTAATGTACTACCAACTAGAAATGTCTTTGATCATCCGTCATCGAACAATATTACGTCACACATATGGTAAAAACCATATTCCAGACTCAACTGTTATCTCAAATTCCTAAAAGATGATACCATTTCATATTTATCCCATTTTCATTGAGTTATCTTGCTTGAACAAAATAAAATATATTTATATTTTTATAAAAATTATTCTAGTTACACCAAGCCTCTGAATCGCTCAGAGTCTCCATTCCTAGATCTTGAAATATATATGGAAATATTTTTAATCTTATAAGGTAAAAAATATTCTCTATGAACAAACACTCTTGAAGGGGTTACACGATATGTCTGATTGGTACAAGACATGTCCAACTATCACCAATTTTTCTTATTGTGGAAAATCCAAGCATGATATTTCAGTCTCAACATACATGATGTTTTGAATATGAACACGATGTGTAGACAAATTCAACACCAATCACTTGTATCCTAGATTCGTCTGTCTACATGGAATGTTTGTGTACCAACCCATGTATATGTTCCTGGGTAAGTGTCCATGTACACTATATTCCACAAGTCATGTACTCCTTCCCATGTTCATGTAATCTCTGAAGTACAAATTGATCCTTAAGCCATGGTTTACATGATGTGTGATACATAAAATCATCCCCAACCCCAATATTTTGATGATAAGGCCCCACACAACATGTAATCTTGAGTTACATACCATATTGACCATGATTTTCCAAATCCAAAAGTGTCTCCTCTATTCTTCCTCAAGCACTATCAGCCCCTCATTTCCAATCATAAATCTCTCCCTATGTCTCACATCATTGTTGAACGACCCCTTTCTTCGTATTCTAATCTAAATCCCACCTTTGAAACATATCACGAACAAATATCTAACATTTGAATCATTATACGCCTCTTGTGAAGATGATTAACTCTTGATTCACCCCATTCTCCCACGATCAACCCACCATTATCATTGATTCTCTTACCACAACTGCTATTTCATAACTAACCCATGATCATGACCTATTGTTCCAAATAATGGTTTCACAATGACCTAAAACATGGAGTTGGAAAATTTTTTGGAAAAAAAAATACCAATGAAAAAAGATTGAAGATATGGGAGAAAACCAAAAACTATAAAACATGAGAAACAAACCTCATCCATTAATCCATTAACCTTGACTTCTTTTCATATAAGAAGAAAAATAGATAGGGATAAATTAATATGAACAAAAACCCATTCCATAAATTTAATTCTATTGATGATAAATATATCATTTCAATTTGTTTAATTGGTCTTTATTCATTTGGTATTAAGAAACATGATGAAAATCACAAATCAAAAACACCCTTATGGATGTTTGTATCATTCATTAATGAAGAATGGCCCCTTTTTCTTCATTAGAGAGATTCAAAAACACAAATGACACAATGTTTACTAATAAAATAGAAATCCATTTTCATTGTCCATGAACTCTCTCATCCAGCTATCTCCATCTCTCCATGGATGAGTGGTCGACCATTAAAAAAATCCTTCAACCATATTATTTTTGGAAAAATAAGTTATTTTATAAAAATAAAATAACATATTTATTTATTTATTAATTTTATATGCTTATACTTGATATGAATATCTCACAAATGGATTATTCCTACTAAGATTATGACACAACTATGGTATAACCAATGTTATCAACTCAATGGTGCTCTTATATTTTTATACAATCCCATTTTTGATATTAATACATCCATTTTAGTAAATATTATCATTAATTATATCTAATATATTTAATATATTTTGCACATTTATTTTGGGAACACTAGGCCTGAGAATTGTATTTCTCCTTAGTGTTTGGTCCTCCAAATAATCTACATAATATATTGATATAATACATGGGAAAATTGAGAAATTACAGTATAGAAATACAATCTCTTGAATAATATACAAGTGGTGGGAAATAAATATAATTCATTCTTTTATTGTCCAAATAGAGGATAGAAATCCTAAATGTTAACCCACCAAGTATATGATTCTTGGGTTTATATTGACTTTATTATATGTCCTAGTCACCAATTAGGACATATCTACTTCCCTATGATGATGAGAATGATACCCTCCAGTGATAGAAATTTTCATGTTCATGGTAAGGAACCATCAAATAAATTATGATTAAGACATCACTGCTAATTGTCTTGATGATAAAAATATCCCATAGAAAATGATAATTTCCAGTTTCAAGGGGGAATTTATTGTATTGCATTATGGTTTATGATGATACTTTCAGCGAAGTAACCAATCCATGAGACAAAAAAATAACTGAATCCCAATCCCAAGGATTTCTATAGTATCCATAGAAATGAAATATTTTTTTTGTTCACTTATAAAATAATGTAGATACTACAGTAGAGTCTTCAAAGATTATACCTCACTATAGATGTTCTGATGCATTGCTCCATAGGTATAGGTTGTGCTGAATAAATTTGACCTAATCCATGTCTCTGAGAAATAATCTGACTTCACTAATAATCACCACTCTATTATTATCATGAAAATAGTGAATGGATCCCTTCTCCATGAACACCTCGTTGGACTAGACATCAGGATTAATTATAGCTCTTAGAAAGATATAGATCTTTGAATCCTGCTCTTGAATCAATATTTGGTTTTGACCATCTTTCAGTTACCACTATAGAGATATTCCTAAAAAATAATTTAGAAGACCCACCGGCTGTAGGATAAACAGTCAACCGATTTCATATCACATTGTCTCCTCATATGTCACTTCCACCCACATTGATGAAAAAAAAATATAACTACTATCACTCAAGATATGGTAGTTATTTCCCTCATAAGATTTCTCATGTCATTGCTTCCTACCATCTAACACTGTTTCATGGGTTTGAGAATCTAAACTACCTGACCCTGAGCCCCAAACAACCACTTAGTTTATGTTTAGTGATGAGTTCCCAATTAACTATTTCAGATATGGAATCCATCCAAAATAAATTAATCTACAATCTGATTGAATTCTTGAGCCCTTCTACAAAGTGTGTCTCCATAGAAAACTCATCAGTTAGATATAGAGGCACAATGAACTGATGACCTATAATGTAATCCAAATATTCCATAGAAGACATATCACCCTATTTTAAATTCATAAACACTCTAGATATTCAACCCTCAAATTATCCGGGAAAATTTATCCATAAAAACTAGATTGGGATTCACAAAAAAAACCATATTCAGATTTCTTTCATCTTGGTTCAGTACATCCCGCAAATACATGGTAGTTCCCTAAAGAATATGTAGTTTTAGAATGAAACTAATCTCTAGAGGCATATATGGCTAGTCGATGATAGACACGATAGTCTCAATCCATATCTCAATAGCCCATGGGCCACCATACCATGATAAATATGTTGGATATATCTACATGAACTCACACCCAAACAATTTCTTAGTCGAAAAAGATGAGGGGATCCCTGAATATTATTCATAATGAATAGAAAATCATATCAAAACTATGCATCTTTACCCATATTAGGTATAACTAGGGATCCATGAACTAGAAATTTTAGACTTTCTATTGGTATCCTAGGGTCACCAATACTAGATCATATTCATTACCACTCTCTTGGTGGACAACTAGAGTCCATCATAGTGTATTGTCTCTAAAAATAAAATTAACATGCCCCAAGGGAAATTTTGTAATGAAATGGTGATAAATAAGTGACTAGTATGGATTCAATACGTTCTATATATAATTAAAACCCTTATGACTATATCTTAAGACTATTATGGGTGACAAACAGATTGTAACAATAAATGAGATACTACGTACATCCCACTACTAAGCTAAGTTTAATGTAAATTTCTCTACTATAATTTAGGGGACCTATTATAAATATTTCTAATTCCATGATATAAAAAAATATTTCATTATGTTTCAATTATCATCCTAATTTAATGTTTACTTCCCATTTTATAATTTATTCTTTTTAAGTTCATTATTTATTTATAAAGAAAAAAGTCTTAAATGGATTAATTATATAGAATTTAATTTACATTTTATTATGTTATGTATAATATATTTTGAACTAGGGAATTAATTTAATCAAAACCATAAAAATGACCCATCCCATGAAACCAATTTCCCTTCACTCAATAGTATATAGTTGAATTATTAACTTTTATTCATCAATCTTTGCTGGAAAACAATGTATGATTAATGGTGGAACATTAGGTAACAAATTTTGTTTCATATTATCATGTAAGAATTGATAGTGGAATCACAATTTTATCCTAATAAAAACACATAATATATTTAAGGTATTCATGTAAGGAATCCTATATTACATGGAATATCAATGGTGGGTGAATTTCTTAAATGCATAAAATGCTGCATGAGACCAATATCACCGTTCCTTTCCGGGCAAAGGGAGAAATCCATATCAATTTCAACACCACAAATCAAATTCATAACCCACTCGTGAAATTTGATCAATGGTAAATATAAAAAAATATAACATTAAGTCACATTACTAGGTAATTGGGTTTTTCCTTATATATGGGTTGGCTACACCCTGGCACAACTCATTTCTGAATTCCAACTCATTCATAATATCCAATTCACTGACCCCAAATAGACCAAAAAAAGAAAATTAAAGTACTTCTAATACAACTTCATAATGTCCAAACTAATGAGAAACTAAACAGTTCCCTATACCATTAGGTCACATAGCCTCAAGTGCACCTCCTTGTGAGTCATAGGATTATGACTAATAGCGAGGGTCTATGATCGTTTGATGGGGATATTATCCCTCATGATTAGAAACACATCGGTGGAATAAATGAATAAAATGTGAAATCATAATATCAACCTTTATAATAAGATAAATCATCTAGAAAATAGTGATAAGAATCCAATAAAAGGTTAGTGTCATATAATAAATGATCATTATGTCATGAGTCCCTAAAAAGACAGGAAATATATAGTAATGGATATCAACAACAATACATGTATCAAAATTATAAAAAATAAAATAAATAAATATCTATATATATATATATAATCACAATATATAGTATAGTCATATATTACCCTAATCCTATGGTATAAAAAATCATGATCCATTATAATGGGAATATTCCAATGTTCATTGATGTATCCATGAAGTCTTTTGGGGTGCTAAACGGTGGCCCATACTAGGTGTGTGTTAACACTCAGTAGAACAAAAACAAATTTCCTACAAAACTATAGTTTTTTTTCCAAAAAATGAATTAGTGTTCATTTATGGTTGAGAAAAAAGTTATACATGTAAAATTGATATTCTCTAGTCAACCAGATCCCACTGCGATCATGAAATCATAAACAAGGTCTAACCGTATAGCATTGTAAGAATCATTTGTGGCCTGTTTTGAATAATCATGTGTTATACCTACATGGGACAGTCCCAAGGATAATGAAAATGGATTCCACGTTGATTAAATAGATAACATCAATAGAGAACATAGAAAAGTCATGGGTAAATCCCAAGGAGCATGTCAAAGGCATTCCAACCATCCCTGATCCAATGTCTAAAATCCAAGGCATCCAAGTGTGTCTTTAATTCTATACTGTGAACCCCACTCATTATTATCATACAGTGAGTCCCCATATATATTTCCTTCCATGTTCCACAAATTATAACCCTATAGTGTCCCCTCTATTGGTCCCATACAATTCCTTCCATCATAAATATGATTTATATAAGGAAACAATGGACCATATCAATATTTATTCCCTATTACCATTTAACTCATCACCACCATTTCATTAATAATTTTACAATCATAAACAATCGAATGGAATATCCATTTCATTCCTTTCATATATAGATAAAAAGGTTTTTTATGTTTCTTAAAACTATTAATAATTCATTTTATTATCATATTCAACTCGCAATAAAGAAAACGGAGATCAAAAGACCTTACAGGTGTAATTTCCATAGAAAAAGGAAAAACCCACCCCATGGCTTGTTTGAGATGAGTTTACCAACCTCCAAACATGTATTATTGTGAAAAGTAATGTCTTTTAATATAATATACTATTATATTATAGGTTTATTTATTTATTAAGAAATGAAAATAGGGTTTGTTGTTTTCATGACAACAATAATATATAAACAACCAGACTTTGAGTGGAAAGGTATAAACCACCTACCTTATGACCATAGTAGATGGTTCATATAATATCATCCCTTAATTTAGAATGGATCCGAATAAAATGGATGAATTGTTGAAGGCCCTAAAATGGGTAAATATATATTTCATTAGGACCATGAAATGGATTGTGAGATTTGTTAAGAAAAGTATATAGAGGATCGAAACTCTTATAAAGAGGATTCCAATAAGATAAATGAAACTCGAATCAGATACTAGATAGTTAGGACCCTTAAATTCATAAGTAAGATGGTGGAGGGAGATCTCATGTGCAAGGGAAGACTACTAGAGAAAAATTATTGGAAATAGGGTTTGTACTCGATAAAGGAACCAAGGAAAAAAAAATTCTTTTCACCCATTTTTAAAGGGATCTTGGTTTGTCCGCAAGATAGACCAAATATTTTCAAACTTTGCACTGGAATATTTCCTTTCATAATGGACCTATACAGAGGTGGAGGATGGTTTTTATGACTATTCTCATCTCATGTTCTTCTTTATTTTGAGCCCTTCAGCACCCCCCAAAATTTTCCAAAACCGTGCGGCCTCCATTACATGGTTTGGTCATACCATATGCCTACCCATTTCGTTCATAATTAGGTTCTTCAATCTCTAAACATGGTACCAACACTAATGATTCCATTCTTATGTGATTAGAAACATTTATATGGATAAACCTAAGGGATCAAAATGAAATTTAAAAGTAATGTACCTCATTGAAAACATCAGTATCTTATAACATGTGTTTTTGGTTTTGTAGTTTTTAAATGGTTTGGAAAGAAATGGAATGTGAAACCTCTATGAGATGGGGCCATATATTAGTGTTTAACCTATATAAGGATGTTCCATTTTTAGTGGATTTTAGAATATTCCCACTAGTTTCCAATGAATGGGGGTCTACATTAACTCTAGGTACTAAAGAGGGATCAGGTGCTCCGTGTCAGTAAGGGAACAAGAGTGTTAATGTATAACCATGATGCGGGGGTAGTCATGGATGAGGGAGCCAAAATTTAGTGGTATAGTTTTAGTTGGGAAATATTTCCCAGGATAGTTCATTTATATCTTAGTGTTATGGATCATGCCATATTTTTTTAGTGTAGAATGTATCGGGGGAGTAGAGTCCCAACCTGTCTATAGTTTGAGGTAAAATGTTAGTAGAATCTACATTTTAATCTAATTAATTTAATACAGGTTATTCCCACTCTTTTATTTTTTTGGCTGTTATGTAATGGATTGGCCTTTAAATTCAAATATCAATATAATAATGATTTTTTATTCTTTATTGGGGCCATATTAAAAAATTTTATTCTAGTGTTATGAATTTCCCATTGAGATATGTGTGTATTGTTTCTTATGAGTTATCTTTATTATAAAGATGAAAATTTTCAATGTCATTTTCAGGATTGATTGATTGGTTCCATATCATGGTCATGTTGATTTTTATCATCATATTTATTCTTTCAAATAACATGATAGTGATACTTATATTAACAAGGGTGATTGGGGTGTCCAGGAAAGTAGAGTTGGACTAGATAATCATGAGTAGGGTGGAGTAACATCTCAGATTTATATCCTTTTATGAATGATCAAGGAAAATTTGAAGATGATTTCCTCCTATAGTACATCATTTTATGTATATCCCCAATAACATATTTTCTAGAATACCTCCTAAGAGAGTGGTGGAGTTATTGTTTGAGCAAGTTCTAGGAGTTTCTATGAGATCCCTTATACCTTATAGGATGGCTATTACCTATTTTTATGCAATCAAGAGGTGGATACAAGATAGAAAATCTAATTGTTTCATATGAACCATTACTACACCATAGGTTTTACCTATTGTTTTTTTATGAACGAAGATTTTTCCCTCTATAATTTCATGGGTTAATATAAGTTAATTCTGCTAACTATTAAGAAAAGGTATCTATTACCTTGCATAGATGTCGTATTTGATTAACTATGAAGATATTTGGTTTTAAACAATATTGATTTAATATAAATTTATCACCAGGTTCATTTGATAACATCATATATAGCTAGTATCTATTAATGTAATTTGGCCTCATGAATGTTCCATTAGTTTTCATGGATATTATGAATTGGTTTTTTCACCCATATATAGTTTCATGTGTCATAGTCTTATTTTAAAATCTATTGGTTTACTATTTATATTGAAAAACCATTCCAAACATCTTGATATCATGTTGAATACATTAAGATAACACCTGATGTTTTCTATGGTCACTATATTCCAATTTTGGATTGAATGGGTTAACTTCCTAGGTCACATAATTTCATAGGTAAGAGTTTATCTTCATCAAGAGAAGGTTATTGTTATATTTAACTAGGAGAATCATAAGAATGTATTTGATATATAGAGTTTCATGGGGATTTATTGATATTATATGAATTTCATTCAGGTATTTTCATTCCTATAAGTGAAACTTATGGGATTGAATAAGAAGTGTGCCATGTCTATATAGTTTGAAGCCTATGAGAATGATTTTTGAAGATGAAATAGATACTCAATTTAGCATTGATATAGATTCATATAGAGATGACAAGAAGATTTATTGTTATTAAGGATTCTATAAGCATTAGGTTAGGAATAGTTTTGATATAGGGAGATCTATTTTTGGTCTAGCGGTCTTGTTAGTTGAGGCTACAATACATGAATTCCTAAATCATGGTCCTGAGATACCTGTTGAAGATAATGCTATGTGTTTTTGGAATAATTACTTTATTGAAGAGAGGTTTCTAGGGTATATAGGAAAAAATAGATTTAATTATTTCTCAATACAGTTTTACATAAATATAAATTAGATAAGGTGGGTTAAATAATTACAATCCTCTAATTTTTATCATTCATATATTTCTAGTAAGGGAAATGATGTTGTTGATTCTCTTATCCATAGGACTCCAACACATGCAGTTCAGAAGGGTAGTGGTGTGTGCCAGTTAATAACCCTATTTTATGTGATACACTTATAGGTAAAGGAGAATCACATACAACCCATTTTTATGGTTTTAGTAGTGACCTATTCACTTCTAGAATGATTAAATATAAGGTACTTATCCAATAATACTGGACGTATCCTATTGAAGAGTTTTTTAGACAATGACATGACCCCTGTCTAAATTATTCACAAGGCTGAGGTCTTCTGAATATTAGGACGTGTCTATATCTATGCACAACTCTTAGAGGAATTGATGTGAGAGCCTCAAGTTTCTTCCTAGGAAGTAAATCATGGTCTTAAAATGATGTATCATGATGTACATTTCTAAATCTATTGTATTGGTTTGGAAATGTATATAACATGGTTTTTTACTCAATATTCCCCCTTATAACAGTTGAAGGAATAAACACCAATGATCAGTAAGGAATTTATAACTATATCTCATTCTTAAGCGGGGATGGGATAATTTCTACTTGGAAAGTGTGACATTATTATGAAGATCCCCTTGAAGAAATGATGCATTATAGATGATCAATGAAAAGTTCATGGTGGCCTTTCACATTTTACAAATTAAAATGGAATTTTTTATGAATAATATTAATATGATAATTATCCAAGATATTAAGTGACTTCATGGGGTCCCATAGACTATAGTATTAGAATGTGATGATTATTTTACTTCTAAGTTATGGAAATGATTGATGAGGTAATTTGGTATATAGCTACTTTTTAGTAGAGTATACAATATTCATACCGATGGGTATATCATGTTCACAATATAGGTGTGGGAGAAAATTATTAGAGATTGTATCATTGAGAATAGAGGTCCATGGTAGAAACCTATATATCAATATGAATTATCTTAAAAAACATATTTTCTGGTGACTATACAGTGGATTATTATGAGGCCTTAGAAGTTAGGCCATGCCGACTACCTCTATTCTGGTTAGAGCTAGGGGAGTCAATACTAAATGGAACTCATCTAATAAATAGACTTAGAAGATGGTTGAACAGATTAGGAAGAGAATAGAAATAACTCAATAAATGAGTAATTTATATTCTGATTTCTTTTGATGAACTTTTGATTTTAAGTTTAAGTATTGAGTCTTCTTAAGCATAACAACTGTGATGGGAAATCAATTGTTTATGTAGAATTGTAAGATGTTTCCTCATTTGGTTATACCCTTTTATTTTTTAGATAGGTTCTGATAAGTGTCCTTTTTATAGTACATATTTATAGATACAAATATATGCATGAAGTGTTTTACATTTATTAGTTATGTTTCCACTAATTAGGCCCATTTAATTTTTCCATCCTGATGAGGTGGAATTGGATGTTCATTATTTGCTTGAGAAAACCTCTAATCGTATCATGGTATGGATTAGGAAGGCTCTCCAAGGAAGGATAGTTACTTTTATACAAGTGTTATGGAAACATGAAAATGTATACAATGATACCTTGGACTAAATGGATGACATAAAAACATATTATCTTGAGATTTCCTAATATGATGTTTTACCACCATCCAAAGTGAAACATAAAGAAGAATTATCTTAAGTGGGGGAGGCTATAATATCATATATTTTATTTGAGGAACATAACTCCATACTATTTATTTTTTTTCATGGGTTTTCTACAAAGTGATATTCCTAATGTGGTCGAGGAGGTTTCCAGGGTTTGTTGGTATTTTTTGGTTTTAGGCCCATACTTTCTAGGAATAACAACTAAGGTTCATGGTTAGTGCATTGTTATTGCTAACCACTCACCTCAAACTATGAAACATTGGAATGTGTCTAATGTGTTCTCAAACAATCTACCATATTCCACATGTATATTCTGAATTTTTTAAACAATTTTTAGAGGTTTTCATTCACAAGTAGGGAATAATTAGTCTCACCATTAAATAATCCCTTGTGATGGGTTTTCATGGATAGTGGATATCACACTGTCACCACACAGTATATCCAAACATGTATCCATACCGTGATACCACTAAGAAATTGAGTAAAAAGAACGTTTTTCAACTATCATTTTAAAACTAATAGTCCCCTTTTTATTCCTATTTTCCCTAGAAATAGCCCATGGAAATTACTCTTCCACCCTCCTCACATAGTCCATGATTCCTTTTCTTTAACCAATGTCAAAATTAATTGTTGTCTATCATGTTTTATCACCAATGGTAATAGATTCCATATGTTAACTTAATTTCTTTTTTTATCTTTCCATCATATTTATGATCTTCATACAGGATCTTTTTTCATATTTTCAAAGATTCTTTCTATTTATTTATTTTTTCATGGTGTTCTCAGAATCAGAAACAAATATAGGATGAGTACTCTTCTTCCACCATAAAAAGTTGGTCTATGCCCTATCCTTAAGATCATGTATCTTATTAAATTAGTTTCATTTTTCCACACGTCAAACCATTCATATGTTTCTAATTAAATTAATCAATGTATTAAAGTAATAGTTTAAACATTAAATGTGATGCCCTTATAGAACCTTAACTTGATTGCAGGTTTTCAAACTCAATTAAAATAACCTCTAAGTTGGGTTCATTCATTCACCTATGATGTGAATCTCCACATAGGGTGTGTGAACTTTCCTACTATTATTGGGATCCCAATGAAAATTAAATGAGTAAATTACATTTTAAAATACCTCTTTCACCGTGATATCATAATATATTACAGTGAAAATATGGTTAATTTAAATAAAAAAATAATGATTAAATAAATATTTTCTTGTCTTGATCCTTTTTATAGAAGATATAATTGGGATATGTAAAATGATATTTCCTTTTGACTTTTTTATAATACTTATTTGATAATGGAAAATGTGGCATGTCGTCGATGGTGGTAATGTGGTATGGTAATGTCTATAGTATGTAACCAACTTGATGACGATATGACACCAATGAGGGGAGTTGAGGTATGCCACATACAACCTATTTCTACACATTTAATATTGTATATTAGTACACCTTTTCAATGAGCCCTCGGTTCCTAGCCCAAGTATGCCTATACTATTTCTATTTCCCATGGATGAGTTCCCTGGTATCAGAGAGGAAAACATGGTCTTATAACATGGGAATGTTTTTATGTTGGTCTCATTCATTATATGTATTTGGATTATTCTGACACTCATTGTTAATAATATAACATACTTTTATGTACTAATACACAACATTTATAACATTCTCAATGTTACTGAATCACATCCTAGAAATGCATATATATGCCATTCATGTTAAAAATTTACTTATTATACCTATTAATTGTTATAGTTTTAAACATATATGGATTTTTTAAAGACATTGTTGGTGGTAACCTACCAAGTTCATCTCACACTATATTTAGTCTATCGTATAGTTCCCAAATAGACATGATGAATATGAGTAGAGACACGGGAAATCACCAGGTCCAAGATTCATGATTTGTGCATAACATGGATGATTGAGAGAAAATGACTGGTCATTGGATCATGATGCTATGGGAGATATAATATTGGTATTTTTTCTTTTTATTACATATTTTTATGTGTTCTTTCCACCATGTATTACAACCATTTTTATATAGCTCTATGACTTACTCATTAATTTAAATATGAATCCTCTTGTATCATGTTTATTAATTCTTACTGGATTGTTTACCTTCATTTATATGATATTTATTATTATTATTCCAACATTGATTCATTTTTATACCATTGATGTACTCCAATTATGAGGTTATAATCTCCACACTGAACCATTATAGATCCTCTCTACTAGTTTTTAGTCACTAGCATACTCGATGGTGCGCTTTAGGACACATGACCAATCATGTTTAGTAACATATGAGTGAACTGAGTATATGAAATTACAACATAATTATCATTAATTAAATTTGACTTAATAATTATTTAATGGTAATATTACAAATTATATTTTCAAAATAAATTAACATTTATGTTATTTCAGAAATTGGGGGAAAATGATATTTTGAAATGTTCACTATGATCCTTCTCTATATATTCCATGAAACCACCATGGATTAATTCAAATTTATCAATAAAATATTTCACATTTTCATGAACTTCCGATAAATGATGAACCCCAGACCGAGAAAAATGAAAGAATCACATAACTGATTCGTGCATCAAAAACAGAAAAAGAAACAATTATATATTAATATTAACTATTAAAAACTAGTATATGGGTAATAATAAACTATAAATGATTGCTAATAAATATAAAAGATAAATATAAGGATATTATTCCTATTATAAATGAACAAATATTTATTATATAGGGTCTTCGAGAACATTTGATCATGTTGAAGTCCAAGGAAATGGCTTATTATCCAATCTCACATTCAAAACATAGTTTTATATGTTAAATTTCCTCTAGGACTAATTTTATGTTATTTATCTACAAAAACCAGTCTTTATTATTCTATTATAGTTATTTATGGTTTTACATGTATTTTAGCATTTAAACTCTATTTTGAATTCAATTTGATTGAAAATATTGATGTAAGTTCAACAATGGTTATCACTTCTTCTTAGTTTGAAATATTTTCATACATATTTATATTTTAAATAATTATTTATGAATATTACTATTCATAATTATATTATTTCATAATATCATTGACTATATTGATTTAAATAATTTTGAAATCTATAGAACAAATTTATTTTTATTGATTTATATATGTATAATTCTCTATTCACATGGAATTTCTTTATTGAAGTTTGAAATTAATATTATTTTTAACATTTTATACATTTAATTATTTCCCCACCAACTTATTCTTTTTTACATTATTAATATTCATCTATATGTCCTCAAGGATGTCTAATGTAATATGTACTATCATTATTTAGGAATGTTTTTCCTTTGAATTAAATGTTATCAAAAACTTAAATTGATATTTAATTTTATTCTTCAATGAATTTTTCTACTTATTATATTATGTTTTTCCTTGTCTGTTAACATCCATTAATATATACAATGAATCACATGGTATAATATCAATTAATTCAATACATATTCTTTCTCAAGATTCCTTATGAATTTTTTTTTCAAAATTATTCAAAACCTCATTTTTTTATAATAGGTTAATTAAGAGTTTTTTAGATTTCAAATTTTTTTAATTATTATATAACATGAATATGTATGGTTTATCATTATGTGGTTTTTGGGTATATAATAGACCTCTAATAAATTGGGAAATGTTCTATATCTATTTATATATGGTTATGTTACTGGAGTGGTTAATCTAAGACCAAAAGGTTATAGAGCACTACGATTTAGCTATAAAATCCCATTTCCGTGTTGCATTTTAAATTTATGAATAATTGAATTTTTTATTTACTGTGGTGTCTTTTATATAATTGTGGTTTGGAATAGAATTAAAAGATTTTTAAAACCTACAATTGGTCTTTTTAGACTTATAATAAGTATAATAAGGTTATAGGTTGTAGAATAATAGAACATGATGAATAAATGGCGGTTAGGGTGGTAGTGTGTTGCCACATGCCATCCAATAACAACCCAAAATTCATTAACATGTAAAATAAATATTATATTCAATAACATATGTTACATGCTACACCCATTGTAAAATACAAGAAAATATATTAAAATATTGATATTAAGAAATATAAAATAAACACTAATGTATAAAATCATCAAAATTTAATAAATTTTAATTCTTCACATAAAAATTTTTAAAGTATAAATTTTTTTTCTTTTTGGAAAGGTTTATATTTTGATGAAAACAATGGGTTTATTTGTAAATCAAAATATTTATGATACATTAATTATGTATGCATATAAAAAAATATTTAAGAGAATTTTAAATAATTAAATCCTTATTTAAGGTATAAAATTATGGTTTTTTAAAATACTCGTTTCCCTTATAAATCTATAATCAATTTTTTATAAAACTAAATTAAAATGTTAAAATAATAAAAAATATTTTATAAAATTTATTATTATTGCGGTTATTGATGGAACATTATGTTTGGGATTTAAATGAAAGTAAAATACACTTTATTTTTTATGAAAACATATTTTTATCATAAAAATCTGAATCAATGATAATCATACGAACTACAACAATTTTTAATTATAAAAAGAAAATTTTTCAAAAACATTTTACGTAATTTTTTAATTCATTTTAAAATTTATATTCAAATCCCCCAAAAATATTATATAGTAAAATTTTTTACAAAATTTATATAAAAAGGATAAAATTATGTAAAACAATCAATCTTAATTTTTTACATTAATATCAATTATTAGTGTTAAAATTAATTACCAAGGATAATGTAAATTTGGGTAAATGTGAAAAAGTTAAAATTAAAAAACCCAAACATGATATATTGTGTTTGAAATGAGTGTATATAGTGAAACTCATCCCAAAAAAGTTTTTCGATAATTCTTTACATTATGGATCCTTTAAAATTTTATTAATAACATTACATTATAGAAAATATAATATTTACTTCAAAAACTACCCTCAATTACACTTATAAAAATATTAACATCCATTAATTCTAAACTAAGTATTACTTTAAATTACAAGTAATAATAAAACAAATTGATAATACTATATCCATATATTACTTTTATTATATTCTGGTTAAATATTTATTTCTGAAGGAATTTCTTTATAAGGATTAATTTCGAGAAATAACAGAATTGTCCGATGTGAGTATTAATTTTAATTAAACTTATATATTACTATAATCCTTATAAAATAGTATATAAATATTAAAATAATAAAATTAGTATCATTATAATACTAAAATATAATTATATTAATTGAAAATAATTTATTCACTAATTTCTATCCACTAAGAGACACAAAATCACCGATTCTGTATATATATGAACTACCACCTCCATAATGAGATGGGGTTCATTTTTCATAAAATACTATAATGGATTGTATGAAGGATGGTTATAATGATCAAATAAATTATATACATCTGATGAACAATTTTGAATCCATATTTTTTCATATAATGACATTTTTACCATTCATTTTAGAATGGGATCGTTATTCATGCATCCAACTGATTTCCACTTTCACAGAAAACAAATACTTTATTTCATTAAAAATCATATTTGATTGTACCAATAATGTATTTTATAATGATTTATTATAATTATGAATTTTTAATGATTATGAATAATTCCTTTTATAATCCTCTAATGATATTCCTCTACTTGTAAAAATATTATAACATGTTATAATTTGGGTTAATTTAACCGTTTATATAAATTTTGTTGTATAGATTATTTCATAAATGATTATGGGATGTCATATAATGATAATATCATGAAAAAATAATGTATTTTATATTAATTAATGATTCTTGAAGTTTGTTCTAATATTATAATATTAATTACCATATAACCTTTCGATCATTAAACATATTGAAAACTTGTTCAACATGATTTTCATTTTCACGGTTCTTATTCCAGAAATTTATGTAATTAAAATATGAAAAATCATTTAAAAAAATATTATAATATCATGAATTATTAAATTTAAACCACTTATAAAGTATCTGTCCAATCATTGGGAATTATTATTATGATAAACAACTTAAGGTTCCAACAATTGATAATGAAAAAAAAAACTATAATCGATTAATATATTGGTAAAACCTAGTAATAAAATATATATTAAAATGTAATAATAATTATATTATTGTTTTGAAATAAGATATTAAGATATTTATGTTCATTGTATAGGTAATTAGAGAACATTTGATTAAGTCGGCATACAATATAATGGTTTCTACTCAAAAATTCCTTCTTTGAGACCCAATTTTTAATATATACCTAATTACATATAAATTAAGTGTATACTGCCAATTGGATAGAAAATATTATTACATGACTTAATTTATAAAAATTTTACTTCAAATTAATTTAATATCTATTTCTAGTGGTTTTAATTAGACTGTTTCATAAGTCGTAAAGAGTTTCATGAATTAAGTCATTTTGGTGGTTTTTAATCACTCCTATTTGAACATTATCATTCCAATGGTATATGGTAATGTATGATGATTTCAGTTTTATTTCACCCCTTTTTGTGTTCAAAAAACATTTCACAACAATTGTTTCTTCCTTAGTGATATTATAATTTCACAAAAAATTGTTTTTTATGAATATTGAAATTTAATTTTAATTGGATCATTGTTTCAAGACCATATTTTTCTTCCCACAAATGTTCTCCTATAATCCTGTGAAATAAACTATGGATTATTTTTTTCATAATTATCTCTACTCCTTTTTAAATTTAATATTTTATACTATTTTTCTGGTGTTTCTTTTCTATAAAATAATTAAAAAATTATCAAAGTGTTTTCAACTATTTCTAAATAAAATATATTGTCTTCTACTCAATATTCCATTTTGAAGAAAATGGTGTGTTTTTAAATCTCTATAATTGGATATTATTACTAAAACTACTAGTTTGAAATGTTTTTTCACTTCCAATTTCTGAATATAATCGTTCAATGTGATCATATATTATTCTATTATGTCCAAGATAAATGTTCTTCCTAATAAATCTTATGATTTCACCACCATTTTATAATTTATTTATAAATTATTAACATTCATATAAATTATTTTTTATTAGTCACCATTTAAATGTTGTTCTAGAATATTTTTATTTAGGTGATTTTATTTTGGGTGTCAACAATTAACATGATTTAGTTAAAATATATTTATACTATCTTTATGGGTTGTGTAACCTAATTTTTTCCCATGTGATATTTATTATATGTTTAATGAATTATATATTCTATAAAACAGATATATAAGAAATTATGGGTGGTATCATATATCTCTCTCCATTGCATTGGTGAATTTTTTATACCACATTAGTTAAATATATTTACTGTGAACATGATGCAAATTATCTATATTCTCAAGATTGATAATGCTAAAAATATGGAATATCTACATTCACAATATTATGAATGAAAATGGTGAGGATTAGCTATCATAAAAGTCCCAAAAGTATACTCTTCGATATGATGTAGAAAACATAAAAATTGTATTTCCAGATTTGTTGCCGATAATTATGACCCATTATTTTCCATCAATGAATTAAAACATAAAAAAGAAAAATAATATAATTTCTATTCTATAGAAAATTTTAGGTTTAGAGTTATAGATAATTATGATAAAATCCTACATAAACAATTTATATGCCATCAAATTTTATATTCTCCACCTTAACAAAACTTTTCTTATTTCAAATCAATTCATCATCAACATTTTTATAAAAAAAATGAAGTAATAATATGTCCAACTTAATTCATTATAAACTAGAGAAATTGAACTAGTACAAGGATGATCATAAATTATCCTTAAGGGTAAACTTAAGAACTAGAAATTGAATGTTATCAATGATCATAACATGATGATAAGGTTGTGAAGTCATAATCAGAGTGCATGAGAAAATCATAAAATGACACATACCCATAAATACCTTTATCATACAATATGAAACATGAAAAAGGAAAAAGTAATCATAATTATAAATCAAGAGCCATGTGATTTCAATATTTATCATAAAAACATTATAAACTTTAGAAATCATAAAAAAAATGTTTTGGTATCTTGTAAAATTTTATTCATTACTCAAGTTAGAAACATTTAAGAAATTAATGGATCCTAGTTAAATCTATATGTGAAACCCTCAGGTAACTAAAACTTTCTTTCCTCTTGTGACATGGTACATTACCCAATGCATTGGAGTGTAATCTAGTCACACCCATGTTTTAAACCATAAGGGGATCATCGTTTGCTATATGTGTCACCCCATCATATAAGTTGAAATGTTCTTGCATGGTACTATCTGGGCCACTTCATTATATAAGATATTACAAGGAACCAGAACATGAATAAATTATAAAGACATTTCATTTAATCATTAAACTCATAAAAACAATAATTATTCCCCTCATAAAATTATTAACCCTAGGAGAAGGAAAGGATTTCAGGTCAATATCATTTAAACTAGATTAACCTGTAGAAAAGAAATTATTTCTATAAAAATATATTTGAAACTTAATTTTATAGTGAAAATAAATAGATTACAAAACAATATCATAAAATGATTATTAATCCATCTATTAAACTATTGAGCATTTTATCATTATAAAATATCTGCATTAGATCATAAGTAGAAACAATGGTAATTAATATTGAATAATGGAAACACCATTAAATAATAATTATGTAAATTTTGATGGAAAACTCATTTTTTTAAACTAATAATTTATAAGATATTTTTAATATAATATTCTTCAAAAAACCCTGAAAACATAAAAATTAATATCAAAATAATCACTGACATATTTCTTGTGGAAAATATCATTCTAATATTTAGAAAATAATTTTTAAATTAACTAATAAAAACTAAAATATAATAAAAAAATTTACATATAATTTTCATGGAAAATAAGATTTGAAATAATATAATCTATATAACATTTGAGTCTTCAAGACAATAAGAAATTCATTTCATTTCATACTCATTAAAATGAATTTTTCTTTCACTTTTTTTTAAAAGCTAAATGAGCATTGTTTTGAAAATGAAAAAATAATACCTTCAAAAACAAATTAAAGAGTAAGAAAAATGTTTTAAGGTTCATTAATAAAACATCTGGGAAAGGTTAGAAACTTTTTTTAAAATATTTTTAGAAATCATGGTTTTTGAGGAAAAGGAATTTCTGACTGAAGAATTAAATGATGTCAGTTATTTTTAAAACATTTTTTCAACTTATATAAGTACCAACGAGTTAGAAAATGGAACTATTGCTATATAAGATCTTGAAAACTAGTTTATAAAAATTAAATGGTTTTATCTGGAAAATTTCAAATAATTTCCATCAACAAAAATGAAATTGTAAACAATCTAGAATAAAATTAGACTGTGAAATAAACATTTAAATTTGATCACAACATTTAAGTGAGAATTAATCAATGGATCGATTGTCTTTTAAAATTAAATATAAAAATAAAACAATTTTAAATACAAAATAATGTAATAAATATTAATTATACACATATTCATACAATGACATAATAAATGAAGTGAAAGATTACCCCTATGAACCAAAAATTGAAATAAGAAATTTCATTCCATTTCGTAACTTTTAATTCAAATACCTATAGAGTGAATAGATAATATTTGAAATTAAATTAACATGATGAATAATTTTTAATAAAATTATATGTAAAAGGTGTATTAAATAAATATTATAAAATAAATAATGGTGTATAATATAGCATATTTCTCAAATAATAAAAATTGAGACATAAATCCCTTATTGCCTTGGTAACATTGAAATAGTAAACCCCATGAAAGAGATAGCCAAAAATGGACAAGTAAATCCAAAAATAATAATTTTATGAATTATTAAATATATTCATGTGAATTTTATACACTATCCATCAAATATAAGTTTTGAGTGTAGAATATATCTCATAGAAATAATTGATAGATTAGAAAACCCTTACCCTAAGTTCGACTTGTCATGTGTAAAATTGTCATCATAAATTATAAAAATATATTAATTAAATACATTATCGATAAAAATATTTAATTTTATTATTATGTTTACATAAATTATTTACATTTTATATTAAATTAATTAATCGATTAAGTTTACATCAGTTGTTTTGAACATATTTAGCTCGTGTGTTGAAAATTACTTATATAGGTTAACTATGGCCAAGGATGTCATTATTTGAACATATAATGACTATTTATAATGAAATTATATTCATAGTTATAGATAAATTATAATTTGGAAACCCATTATAGAATACAGTTTTGAAAAATGATATAACATTAAGATCATGGAGATAGTTTGTTGTGCGTACGAATGAGTAACATTTCAATTTTTCAAAGATCATTTTATAAAAAAGGTATGTAATATTTTATCATCATGTAATTATAAAATATTATAAATAACATATTATTAAATTATAAATACTTATATACATAATTACAATGATGCGGTGGTGAAAAAATAAATCACATTGTTTTTAGGAGGAGGTAATCAACACATCCACGTATGATATTATCACTTTCATGTGATTGAAATGGTAAAAAAGAAAAGAATAATTTATATTTAAAAATGATAAATATTTCATATATATCATAAATATTTCATTTATATCACATATATTTAGTATCCTTAACCTTACTACCTTCCACGTAACAGGTTTGTGAAATCCAAATCACATCATTTCACGAGACAGTATTCCACTATACACACAAGTGACATTATCGTATCCCTTAAAATATGGAACGTATAATAGTATATATATATATATATATTATAATGAATCCATTAGTATAACCATATTAAAAATTATATATATAAAAATTGTATCCATTATCACAACAAACATTGAGATCTGGTAATGGAAAAATGAATGACATCATTTCGGGAGGCTGTTGTCTGCCATACACATGAATGATGATTTCACAACCCATTTGATATATGTATGTGTGGTTTTAGGTTTTACCAAATAAAATAAAATATATGTAATATAACAATAATATTATATCATAGTGATATAATAATTATTTAATGGGGTGGGAAAATAAATAAATAAAAAATACTCATTGATGGACGTTACATAATCATCATGTAAGTCCTTTTTGTTTTCAAATTGACTTCCTTAGATGGATTTGTGTACAAAAAATGGCTTATAGAATGATAAGAGGGAAGCTTATAATTTATCAAGAAAATACTTTATTAACCAATTTGTGTTGATGGTGTGAATAGAGAAGGACAGGGGGAGGCCTATTATATGTGATGTGAGTGGCACACTTCTGATTTATTAGAATAAAGATAGGTACCCATGGTTTTACAAACACCATTCTCCAAATTAATAAATTAGATATTATATGTTTTGATGGCTAAAAATGGACAGAAAATGTGGTTTGTAAATGTTTTTTACATCATTAAACATTATATTCTAAATTTAAATAGTAAATGAACTCATTTTTAAAATGAATCATTATAATTAATTTTATTTTTTACTCTAATGATTATGTTCAAAAATTAAACTGGAATTGTCATATGTAACATATTTTTATTATTACATATATGAAACACATTTATTTTAAATTAAGTTCCTATAAGTGGTATAATTTATTAAAATTTCAATTCCACATACGTGGCAAGATACCATGTTTTTAAGAATAATATTTGTTTTTGGAAAAATATGGTTTTGTAGTAACTCTATAATTAAAAATAATAATTTTAGTAAACTAAAATAACATTTACTGATATATAATCTATAAATTTAATTTAAAATATAAACTTTTTTTGTATATTTTAATAAACTGTAATGGGGAAACATTATTCATTTTAAAATAGATTTTATAAAAACTTGTTTCTAAACCGTAATAAAATGTCTACTAAATTCCAATATAAATGTGATTCAAAGTAATTAAGTTTAATAAATATTAAATATATTATATGAAACAATATTAAAAACATATTGGTAATTTGAAATTAATTAATTTATCTAAAATAAAATAATATTTATAAAAATCATTAATTATAAGTATTCAATTAAAAATAAATATTTTTATAAAATTTATAAAATTTCATGCAAAGTAAATTTTAATATTCAATTTTAAAAAACGAGTTTAACATTATAAAATACATTTTCTAAAACATAAATAAATTTTTTATAACATTATTTCATTAAAAACAATAATAATCTATTTTGGAAAAAATTATTTTGGATGAATAAAATGACATTACTAAAAATTAATAGATAATTTACCACAAAAGTTATCAATGATTTCTATTGATTGAGGAATATATATATAAATATATATTTCATAAATTATTTAATACTATTCATATCTACCAATATAATTACTAGGTTATAACATTTATATATATCAAGGGTCGTTTAATCATTGTGTTACTTGTTGAATATGCTATCAAGCTTAAAAATATTCAGATTGTATGTAATGAAATATATTAAAGAGAGTAAATTTATTTAAAAATATTTTAATTCATGCGGAGTTACATTATTTTCTATTTTTAGTGTGATGTGTTTTTTACATTATCAAAAAATACTTCTTTTAAAATCATGGTGTGTTAGATACTCCCCCCCCTAATTTAATCAACTGTGTCTTTTAATTTTAAATTTATCAACGTAATCAAGGATTCCACGTTAGGAAATAATTTTTTTATACCCACATCTTAAAAAATGTTAATAAAACATCCAATTAATTAGATATAATAGGAATAATTTTTTTTATAGAATAACACATAACTATGATTCCAAATAGGAAAACATTGGCATGAATCGATGAAATGAAAAGAATAATTAAATTGAGTAATTGAGGTCATTGATCATAATAGAGTTAATGATAAATAAAATGTCAAGGGACTCAAAATGATAAACATAAGATGATTGAAATGAATATTGGTTCAATGTAATTTATGTTACTATGATAATTTTTTTTCAAGACCATTTTCCTAGTTTAGATAAATTATTTTTCCATACAAACAATGAGAATATTGAAATATACTTAATCGATGAGTATATTTTTATCCATTAATAAATATCCACCACAATCACATCTTTTTCTGTAAATTATGTGTATTTGAGATTATTTTTTCATTCCTGGTATAATAAAATAATCATTCAAAGGAACACATATTCTCGAAAAACTTCATAATATATTCCTCATCACTTTATAAATTAAAAAACAAATGTTTAGGACACATTGTAAGATAATTCCAAAAATAAATAAAACATTATATGATATAATGATATTTAAAATACAACAGTAATACACAATGTTGATACTAAATCATTTTATAACAATATATTCCAAATATCCATAATTAAATCAAAATTAATAAATATTTTAAACTCATACTATATCTCATTCCATTCGTATTTCAACCCCAAAAAAATAGCAATCTTGTTATGCTGTAATATTAATAACTTAATCACTAAATCACTAAATCTATTTTCAATTAGTAGGTCATATATATAATATTTTATCAATATCCAAGATCATATAAACCCTAATGTCAATCTATTATGTAAATAACATTTCCAAAGACAATAAATCCAACCTTCATGTTAAACCATATCTTTAAAAATAATTTAACGAATTAAAACATCTACTAATATGTCACTAATCTTTTTATGATCTCATCTCATAACACGTCCAAGGGGTGTCTAAGAAATTGAACTTATGATCATCTATAATATTATATACCAGTTATATTATCTATAACTGAAAAGATAACCCCACATGAATATATCATAATATATAAAAATATATAAACATTTTATTTGATTCCAAATATTAAATCTAAGAACCCACATTCCAAGATCTGGTTATAAAAATATAAAATTTAAATTCCATGTTTTTTACTAACAATTGTGACCCATTTTTACAGTAAATACAATACAATATATGAAGAAGAAAACAGATAACTTAAATTTTTTCGGACCTTTTAGGTTTAGTGTTATTTTTATTTAATAAAAACTCCAACATAAAAATAACCATTTATTTAAATGATCATTTCTCACAATTATCAAAAGTTTTCATATTTAACAATAATCTATTATCACCATCAATATGAAATACCTTATAGTCATAATTATTTCATCCTTTTTCATTATAAATTGGGAAAAAATATATTTGTGGTGAGATCAAATGCTCAGTAAGTGTTAACATAAGAATTTGAAATTTAATGACTTCAATGAGTATAATAAGTGCATAATGGTATAATGACATAATCAATGTGCATGAGCTAATCATAAAATAACTCATATACCAGAATACTAGGATCATAAAATATAAATCATGGAAAACCAAAGAATCATTAGAATAGATAATTATGTTCTATGTGATATAAATCTTGATCATAATAAATATTATAAACAAAATAAAACATACAAAAATGTTTTTGTATATTTGAACATTTTTTTCATAACTAATGTTAGACCCATGTCAAAAATAATTAGATACTAGTTGAATCCACAGGTGAAACCCCTAGGTATCACCCTCCATATTTCCTATCAATATAACGTACATTACCCACATAAATTCATTGTTCTCTTAGTGTAACCAAATTTTATGTTATAATGTTCTCACTTATAAATGTCTGGGATGCCCCATCGAATAAGTTGTACTAGTATAAACCATTTCCAAGAACTAAAATATTAATAAATTTCAATTTTCTATCATTTCATCATAAAAAAATAATTAATCTTCTCGTAAAATGATTATCCCATGAAAAAGAAATGGATTTCGTGTTAATATTATTAAAATGTGATTAACCTATAGGAAAGAAATTGGTTCCATAAAAAATAATTCAAACATAATTAACCCATTAAGATAATATGTTCCATAACATTTTCTTTGAATCTATCCTAATCCATAAAAATAGACAATAAGGATAGTATCATTATAAAATATCCCCATTGAAGCATAACTAACAACATCAGATGTTGAAATTGATGAATGAAAATACCATTAAAATATTATTAATGAAATTTTGATCATAAAAATTATTTTTAAAAACAAAAAATTAAAAATATATTTTGAAGATCCATTTCATTAAAAACCACCCTAGGAACATATAAATGATGATTTAGAAAATCATTAAAGAACCTCTTGAGAAAAATACCATTTTTATTTGGAAATTTTTCATAAATAACTATGAGAAAATAAAAATACATAGAACATTTGGAAAGAGAATATTAATTAAAATTATCTACGTAATAATATTAAATAGGCTTTAAAATATTTTATTGTTTATAATGGTTGTAAATTTCATTCATGATGTACTCATTAAAACAAATATTCTTTAAATTTTTTGTTAAAATACTAATGGGTTTTGTTTTAAAAATTACGTAATATTATATTGAAAGAATATTTTCAAGATTAAAATGGGTGAATTATACATGAAAAAGAAATGTAAAAGGTTAAAAACCCAATTTTTTTATAAATTATAGTTTTAGTATAAAAAATATTTCATACAAAAGAGATAAATGATATTGAATTTTGATAAAATAATTTTCCTTATTTAGTTATGTAAAAAATATTGGAAAATGGCACTATTACATGAAAATATGTTGAAAAACCAAAGGAGATAAATATTAAATGTTTTTATTTGAATATTTTTATATAGTTTTCTTCAAGTAAATTTCATTATTAAACAATTTCTATTAAAATTATATTGTGACATAGACCTTCACAATGATCATAATGTTAAAGTGAGAATTAATCAATGAATCAATTGACTATTTAAAATATAATTCCACATAAAACAAGTATAATTACAACATAATGTGAAAAAAAATCATTTTAGATATATTATTGTAATGACATAATCAATGATGTAGCATAGTAACTTAATTAAGGGAAATTGAGTAAAAATATACCTTACCACTTGGAAACTTTTAATTCAAATACCCTTAGATGAAATAATTAAATTTGAAAATTAAAATAACATGAAGGAAAAAATTTTCAGAATATTACATGTCAAGGGGGTAGTATATAAATAATATAAAATAAAATAAGAGGATGATATAAAATATGTCTCAAAGAAGGAAAATTAAGACCGAAATTTTTCACCACATTGATAGCATTGAAATTGTAAACACAAAGAAATATAGATCCCAAAATGGATATGTAAATAAAAATAAATTTATTTATAATAATAATACAATAAATTCATCGGAATCATATACACCAAACAACAAAAAAAAAGTTTTGAATATGGTATATGTCTCACAGAAATAAAAGTGTGATGAGAAAACCTTTACATTGCGTTTGGCTTATCATGTGGGTCTATATCTTTATAAAAAACATATGTTATTTATTTACAGAATTAATAAAAAAATTAAAATATAATATTAATTTTATTTAAATTATTTAAATTTTATAGAAAATTACTTAATCGATTATGTTTACAAATGATGTTTGGACATATTCAGCTTTTGTGTCATTAACATGATTGGTCTATCAACGACAATAAAATATGACTTTATTTTAACATATAAAGAATAATAATCCAGAAATATGTATCATATTTATATATCAATTATAATATTTAATCTAATCGTGAATTTTGGTTAAAAGATATAACTATATTTATGATCAGGGAGATGATGGGTCATATGTATGAATGAGTAGTGTTTCAATTTTTCTATGATCATTTTGATAAGAAGATATGTAATATTTTATCCTTATTTGATTATAATAATATTATAAATACCATATTGTTTATTTATATATACTTATATATATAATTATTTTGATGTGGTGGTGAAAAACTGAATCACATAGATTGGATGGTCCAATAGTACACACATCCATGAACAATGTTATAGTTTTTTTCATTGATTGAAAAAGTAAAAAAAATTATATTTCCATAATGATAAATATTTCCTGATTTTTATAAAAATTTCATTAATATCACATATATTTATTTTATTTACCCTTATTTCCATCCACATAATGATGTAAAGGAAAAAATTCACATCGTTTCACGCGGTGGTAGTCCGTAATATACCTAGGTGATGTTATTGTTTCCATTAAATAATGGAACGTAAAATTACATATATAATATAATAAATCCAAAGTCATATTAATTTTTTATGTACCATATATTAACATTTTATGAATCATTATACTCAACCATTGAATGTGGTAATGGAAAAAATTAATGATGACATTTTGTTATATGGTAGTCCCCCACACACTTGAATTAGAATTTTTAATCAATTTGATGGATGTGATTATGTTTTTTGGCCATAAAATAATCAAAATAAAATATAATAATATGTTATATTCTAATTATATTATATTATAATTTAATAATAATAATAATAATAAGGGGTGTATAATGAAATAAAACAAAAAATCTCATGGATGAATGTTACCTTTCTATGGGTATGACTTTTTTTGAACCAAGGCCATACTTGGTTGACTTTATAGCCAATGAATGGATTATAGAATGATACTAGGGATGTTTAGATGTTATTTTGGTATGTATTTGTCTTTACAATTGGTTTTTATGGTTTAAAATCCTAGGATAGTGGGCAACCTATTATTTTTGAGGTGAGTAGAACTCTTTTAATTGTTTAAAATAATATTATAAAAACCCATGTTCTTTCCTACCAAAAGGATAACTTTACAAACAAGACTCATTTATATAGGTTTACAGGTAGAAATAAGGCCGTAAAACTGGGTTTGGTCTTGTTTTTTTTCACCTATACACATTATCTTTTATTTATAAATACTAAGTATAATCATTTTCTAAATTAATCAATGTAATTAAATTTATATTATGTGAAAAACAAATATGGTAAAAATTAATTTATTATTATCAAAAAAATTATTCTAAAAATGGAATCCATTTTACAATATCCAATTCACATAAATTTAAAATTCTAATTTAATATTATTCTCGAATACTTGAAAAGACATAAGGTCTTTAAGAAGAGAATTTTTTGGAAAAATTGTTACCATATTTAAAATATGAATAATAATTATCATTTTATGAAAATAAAAATTAGAAATATTAAGTATAAATTTTAATTTAAAACAAACCCAATTATTAATTATTATAAATAATGAAAAATAAAAAAATATTATTTATTTTAAAACAATTTTTAGATAAAATAAATTTTAAATCCAAAATAAATCTTAAACTAAAAACCAATATAATTTTGATTAATAGTAATTAAGTGGATTAAATATAGAATATGTTACATTAAAAAAATATTCCAAACTTATTGGGTATTTTAAATTTCTTAGTTTATTTAAATAAGTTTTTTATAAAAAACATAATTTTTTCACAATTCAATGAAAATTATATTCTTTAAAAATAATCCATAATTTTTACCTAGTGTAATTTTTCATTCCCATTTCAAAAATGATGTTAATTATAAGAAATAAATTTTCTAAAACATATGAAATATTATTATAACTTTATTTCTTAAAATGAAATAAATTTTATTTTATGAAACTGTATTTTCGATGAGTAAACCCACTCTAGTGAAAAATTATTTTTTATTTACTAAAAAATTAATAATAAATTATTATTATTATTATATATATATATTTAATAAATTAGTAAATTATATTCATATAATCTTTTGATATGACTAGGTTATTATAATCATATATATCATGGATTGTTTAAACATGGTGTTTGGTGTTTAGTACGCAATCAAGGATAAAAATAGCACAGTTGGGTATAATGATGGCTATTAGGGTGATTAAATTAATTTAAAAAGAAAAAATAATAATTTTTCTTTTATTTTCATTATTATATATGTTTAGTATTTTATTTTATTTATAATATAAACACAATTTTTGTTTAATATATCGGGGTGTTAATGGTATGATAACCATATTATGTTTGAACATGATGTAAATTATCTATGTTCACATGATTGAACATAAACCCATTTTAGTTTAAATACAAAGAAATGATTTATCATAAACATGGTATACATTATCTATAGTCATATTATTTTCAATACCTCTACTAATTTCTATTAGATAATTCTATGTTATATGATTATGTTATGATCTATAGAACATGTTTATTATATCTTGTTTGTACAATATTTTTCTATGGTACATGTTTTTGTTTTTAGATTTAATTACATTATATTATGACCTAAATATATCTCCTTTATTCACATGATCTATTTAATAATATATTTATTCCATGTTCATGTTTTCCCTCAGATAATGATGTACCACTTTAGGACATGTTGATGTGTATTTTTTCCATTACTAGTGTGTCAAGAACACATCATTATTATGATTTTAGTTCCCTAGGTTATGAACATGGGAATAATTTTTCAGTCATTTATTATTGTTAGAATATAGGGAAATATTAACATGTGTTTCTTAAGAAGATACTTCTAAATGACCTTAATCCTTTTAATCCTTGGCTTGTGTGACTTTTTGTAAGTTATATTATCTAAAACATTGAATAAATTCATTATTTATGTATGATTATCCTGGGTCTTTATAGAGGTGATCAATGTAGGGTATAGTTATTTTTTAGTATTATTTTACTTATATTGGGGATTAATGAAGAGAGAAATAGTGATAATCATAGGGTTAATCCTAAATTTATGAGAACATCCCAAAATTAGTACTTTTTTAGTGTGTGGTATTCCAAGAAATGACCCCCTAGTATGATATTGGAATGTGGATATTGTGGTGGATCATATGAACCTATATAAATCACTATTAAAATGGGTCATTGAGAGTTCAATCAAACATTACTTTGACGAACGATGACTGGGTGTAATACTAAAAACATGGCTAGACACCACTTGGGGGGTTATACATTGATTGATTATATTCTATTTACAAACTACTATGAATGATTGATTTCATAGTTCATTTGAGGTATTAGATTGTAAAGTATTAGATAACCCACCTCAAGGAAAAATGACATGATTAAAAATGTCAATGGTATAACCAAGGATGATATTTATCGATTTAAGAATGATATAGGTAAAGATATGAATCATATATGTCACACAATGGGAGATATATCCTGGAAAAACAATTAAAATATAATATGATGATATTTCAAAGTGATAAGGATTGAAGATAATATTTTCTTTATTTATGTAGGATACTTCCCTTATAGGGATAATTTGTAATCACTTATGTTAACCCCATTTGGTTTCATTAATATTTTTTACTAGAAGTATACAAGTTAAAAATTGGTATTATTAATAATTCATTTATTATATATGTGATCATCTCATTTAATTTGTATTTTGAATGAGGAATCAGGTGATTATTCCAAGAAAACTATCGTGAAATACAATTAACCATGTGATTATTTGGTAAATCCTAAACCCGCCAAGATATAAAAGGGTGGATACTCAAGGTAAATTGAGTGATGAAGATAATGATGGAATAAATATTAATCATCCAACGTATCAATATTTTTCGAAATAATTACCATGCTAATTTATTCGAGGTAACATTATAAAATTTTAATTTTTGAAGAGGGATCATCGAGCATCGAGAAACTGTAGTAAAATGCAGAGTTCAGATAACATGATTTGAATTAAAAGAATTATTCCAAAATAATCAGTAATTATTAAATGTATTGTGTGTGGGGAACAGGTGATTAATCCAAGAAAAACCCCTTATCTAAGGTCTAAAAATGATGATCACCATAACAATGATTTTATACATATAGAAGAATGGAATTATTATTCAAGAACGACTCTTAAAGTGGATCCTAATATTTATGAAACACACACCCTCAAATCCAGAGAAGTAGTCTTCTGGTTTGAATTTGATTATATGATATCAAGTATATATATGATATTTTTAAGATCACAAAATCACTACCCATAAATTTATTGTACAATATACACTTCAGTTGTGTGACATTTTTCATCAAAGTTGAATCTTACTAGAATGTGCATTTCGGAAATCTTATAATCCATCACATAGATTAATTTAATGTTATTATATTGATGTAATAGTTTACTCTACTATAAATAAAAATTACATGGAGTAATTAAAAAAAATCATATTATCTTATGATACTCTATCACTAATATGATGATAATAATCACCCATGGAAAAAATTAAATTAAGTCTATCATGATTCAAAATAACAGTACATTCTAAGTGCAACTATTTGGAGAGAAATTCAATATTATGTATTATCCTAATATAATGAGATATACATGTTTTAGATGATTTTATGCATTGTATATCTCTTTAAATTATATATTGATATGCCTCAATAATGTATTGTCTTTTAGCTTCTTCTATTGTTATTTGATAATAAAAATTTCAAGGATGCAATTTATTTATGGGGTGTGCAATGACTCAAAATAATGGATCTTGAAAAAAAAATCTGACTGATAACATATGTTAAATGATATAACCACTATTAGATAACCACTATATATTATAATAAAATTAATAAAACATTTATAATATACACTTTGATGATAAATCATTAAAATTTATTACCTTTATAATATTTATTATTCTTATGATTTTATAATGAAAATTGGTTATTTTCAACAAAACTAACATTCATTTTTATTTAAATTATAATTTTTAAAATATTAGAATTTAAATGAGATAAAATAAATTTTATTTTTGTTGATAAATACAAATTGACTTAGTATGAATTTATGAGTTTCTTAAATGAATATTTTTAGAAAAAAGTATGTTTTGAAAAAATAATAATTTTTATGAATTTCTCATTAATGTTAAATATCATTGAAGAATAAATAAATCTTTTAAATAATAAAATATTTATTTATGATATAAAATTATGAATTTTCAAAAAAAATTTGAAATTATAAATCTCAAGTTAAACATTTATATATCCAAATTAAACTATTAATTTAATATTATCTATTTTTGAGTCTACTTTTCAAATTAATATTTTTGACGGTGAAATTTATTTTTTATCAATTGTAATGAAACATAAAATTTAATTTTTTTTAAATAATCACTTTTATTCAATAAAATTTATTATTTATTATAATATTATCTCTTATATAAATTCATAAACATAAAAATGCACTTTTGGAAATGAAATTTTATTTACATGTTAGGTGTATTTTTTTAATATAAAATTTTCAAGCCATTAAAAATATTATTTTTAAAAATTATTTAAAATTTTTAAATCCTAATGTTAATATTTGGAAATATTTATATTATAATTTTATTTCATTGATATTTATTACTGTTGTTGAAAATTAATTACCAAGGTAAAATTAAATTAGGCTAGATGTAAGAAAAGATAAACTAAAAAAGATATAACAATATGGTGTTTCTAAAATATTAGAATATATGGAAAATGTTGTCCCACACATGTATTCCCTGCACCTTTTCTCATTTCGGTTCCCTTGAGTTTTTCATATTCAGATTGAATTATTAAAAATGTAGTGGTTACTTCTATAACAACCCTTATATTCACTTATAAAAACGTATAAATACTACAACATAAAGATAGATCTATCCTTCAAATTTAATGATGAAACTCTACCACATTTCTTCACCTTCAACCGTCCCCTTCATCCATTATCTTTCAAATGATCTTTCCAATGTTGAACATTTCGAAGGGATGTTCTAAGAGAAAACCCCACCTTCCAACATGAGTATAACATCACATTCTATTTTCAATTTTTATAATAGTAATAAAAATAATATCTATGTTTATTAATAGATATAAATAATTATAATTAATATAAATATGTTAAGATATATTAATTGAAATAAAATACATAATTTCCATGAAATAAGAGAGATAAAACATCGATCGTGGGTCCCAATGGTTTATTTTCACCACGATGTGATGAGGTTCATTTTTAATCACCAAATTCCCAAGGATTATATCAAGTTTTTATTTTATGAATAAATATATATTATATTTCATATATAATATTATTAAATTATCATTTATATATGGAATTTTAATGTCCCCGCATTTAGAAATAGGATAATTAATCATGTATATGGTGGATTACAACCTCTAGAAACAATTAATTTTGTAATCCATCACCACCCATTAGGGATGGTTCCAATATTGTATTCAATAAGTATGTATGATAATTATAAAATTTTTAATATTCTTTATATGAATTATTTTTATTATTTAAATTCATTCCTTTACTTGTGAATATGTAATATCACATTAACATTTGAGTTGAATTAATTTCATATGTAAAGTATGTTATAAATATTATGTCATTACTGATTATGGGAAATCATATTAAAGTAATATCATTTAATAATGATATATTTAATATTTTTTAATGATTTTATAAATTTTTTCTTAATATTTGCAATATTTTACTCCTTTGGGTCATTATAGTCAATGAAAACTAGTTCATAAAAATTTCCATTTTGATAATATGTATTCATTTATTTCACATAATAAAAAAATTCTTCTGTAATAATTGAAAAATAATAATTATTATGTCTTTAATGGTAAATTAAGGATAAACTGGAAACCATATAGTGATATCTGATCTCATATTCATGATGATTCATTGAATTAAAATGAATTTTCTTTCACCTAATAATTAAAACAAAAAATATTTGGTTAAAATATTTGAAATATAAGGTTATAAAATAATAATAATGTAAATATTTTTATATTAAGACTATTAAAAACTATTATGATATTTATGTTCCTTATATATCTTGTTTGATTATAGTATAGTATGGGGGGAAACAAGGTAAGGGTTTCATCCCAAAATTTCATTTTTTTAGACCAATTTTATTTTATGATCTTAATTTCCTTAAAATATATTGTATACATTAAATTAGATATATAATGTCACAAATTAAATTTATTCTTAGTATTTAAAAAAAAATTAAAGATCTATCTCTCTATTTCAACGGGCATTTATTTTAGTTTTTCTTAAATTATATGAATTTGTGTGACTCAAATATCTTCCATGGGTCATAATCACTCAAATTTCACAGTTATATTTCAATAATTGTATATATATACCTATTATGATGTTATGATTTATTTTGCATAATATTTTCTATGGAAACTCTGTTTCACACCAATGTTTTCTTCTTTGAGGACTCTTTTGTTTCTTGAAAATGAATTTTTTTTATTAATAATTCTCATTTCTTTCAATCATATCTTATTTTCATCTCCATATCTTCCATACCTACAATTTTCAACCCTAATTATATTAAATATATTATATTTTTTTTATACAATTCATGTAGATCCCCTTTCCCAATTTCAAAAGGATAATTTAATTATCTTTTGACAATGTTAGTGTTCATCAAAGGAATTTCAACATGTTCAAAAGTTTTTCCATTATTTAAAAACTATATGTTTTATAATTCAAAAACATTTATTTTTAATAACCTATATATATTTTCACATTTATATTATTCAGTATTATTTTTCAATGTTTTTTGGATCACCATTTTTTAAATGACCTTTCCAGGTGACTGTAACATGTTTTTCAATAAGAATAGATAAATGTTTTTTAGATAACCCTATATTGATTTCAAAAACACATTCCTAATAATATATGTATTCTTAAATTACATTGATGTTATTTTTCATTGATCACCTCTAAATTTTCTAATGAAATATCATTTTTTAGGTTATTGACTTTTTGGTAGCAACTGTATACATTCCTAAGATCAATTTTAGTGATACAATATTAATGTGTCTTTAGATGAAGTTTACCCTCCCATGTGTTTTTTATTATGTGATTAGTTATTTATTAATTAGTTAAAACTTATATATAATCCCTTATATGTCATTGGTTGAGGTTTTATATATCATGAGGTTAATATATCCATTATAAACATGATGTTGATGTGAAACATTCACAATATTAAGTATCAACAAGATGTATATTAACTCTATTTAAAAATATGATAATTAATATGAGGATGGTTAGTTGTGTTTACATGATTAATCATCAAGAAAATGTATATGTGTGATGATACATGATTAAGAATGAAAATTATATGAATTAGTTATGTTCAAAAGATTTCTCATGAGCTTAGTGTGGATTAGATATATTAAAAATTTTGTGAATTCTTATCCTATTAACAATACCATAATTAATTATCATATGATAAGAATACTTTCTATAGAACAAGTTAATTATATCACATTTACAAAAAAAATTCTATTGCTCCTTTTATTATTTTATATTTAATTCCCATCCATAATGACATATAGACAGCACTATTGGCCCCATGTTTTTATTAATATTATCTTTCATCCATTTTTATGTTTTCACTCATGCCTATAATCTAATGCATGATAAAATTTTAATGGGTTTTCCCTTATTAAATCTTAAAACTTTCAACATTGTTATGTTCTATTTCCACATTTTATAATGATTTGTGTAACATAGAGAATGTCTATAAGAGATTTGTACAAACTTGTAAATTTCAAAGAAATTTTTTTTTTCCTTAAATTCATTGGGATTATACGAGCATGCAGTTTATAACGGCACCTGATTCTGAGGCCCGGTGTGCCTGGAATCAATTTCCGAAGTTTAGGTCGGGTACATTCAGTGAACGAATGAGCGGGTTTTTCTATCTTTTGAACCGGTGCTCGGAATTGTAATCTGAGGGCACTGATGAACTCACAGCGCTGGTATTTTCTTAGGATGAATTTTACCATTGATTCATTTACTAGGGAGAAGAAGTTAAATTTTGAGGATTAATAAAGAATTGAATAAAATTTGTGGTACAATTTTTATTCCAATCATAAGTGGTTTTATCCTAGGAGTGAAAGTTTTGGTGGGACCCACTAGGTACTAACTACCCATGAGCGAATAAAGGTGGGGTAGGGCCCACACGAGCCTAACCCTTCACATTTCCCTAACTCCTCTAAACCCCCCTCATAAGTTGTGTAACTCATCTCAACTTGGTTTAACTTCCCCATTAATTGGGTAACTTATCCTCTCCTCACATTAATTTAATTCCAACACACACTAATTCAATTAATTGAATGATGTGTTTGAATTTTGGAAATTTGAAATTCTTGGAAAACTAATAAAATAAGGGGAGACCTTATTTTATTTTGGATGGCTGGTTGTGTGAGGATTTTTGGGAGAGAACTCTAAGTCCCTTGAAGAATTTCATTTTCCCATGAAGAATGTCTCCACTTCAACTAAGAACACTAATTCTCCAATGAAGAATGTCTAATCGGTGGTTCCGGTTTTCTCCATCCTCTTCTTCCTTCGTGACAAGGGAGGAGACACCGACGACGACGGGAATGATGCCATCATCTACGGCGCTTGACAAATGCGAACATCCTTCGAGGTAGGGGTGTATTTATGAATGAGCAACTTTGTTTCCCTTCCATGTTAGTGGTTCTCTCTAAAGCTTTTTCTATCAAAATAATTCGGAAGGAACCAGACCAAACTAACACGGTCTGATTCCTCCTCCATTCTTGTTGTATGGTGTTCTCCAACAATTCTTGAGCAGTGAATCAAGACAAGTTTTTGGAGCCGATCGAAGGCCTGAAAACATCATAAACGGCCTTGGAACATCGGGATGACCTAAGAACAGGTGTTCTATAGCAAACAGATCATCAAAAAAAAGGAAGGAAGCCTCAAAAAGCATGCTGGCTAGAGGCGTCATTTCTAGAAAATTTTAAAATACACGGCATGTACTTCCAATGCACACTCCGTGTAGTACAAGCATTCAGCGGCATAAGTAACGGACATCAGAAGAAGTGACACACAGCGTGTGGCACCGGTCACATGGCGTGTACTGTCTGTACAGTTTGATAGAGGAGACTTCGATGGACATGGTGGGTAATCAAGGGAAATACACGGACACGGACAGAAATACGTGTCCAAGTAATATAGCATATATTCACTTCATAGAAATCCAGAAGAGGCTTCATGAGACTCAGTGCATATTCCAGGAATACATGGACATGGGGTGGAGTACACGGGTAGGTACTCCACCACACGGTCAAGCATGGCCAGCGTACACGGAGCTGACCCCAGAAGTTTGGACACGGCATGTAACCATACCCCACGACGTGTACTTACTTTTTACACGAACAGCCCTTCGACACGGGCTCTGGTACACGGACACTACTCGTGGACTGAAGACAGCGTGTAACCATACCACACGTCGTGTAATTGATTTTTACACGACCAGCCCCATGACACGGGCCATTTCACACGGGCAGTACCCGGTGTCTGATGACACAACATGTATTGATTACCTACACGCTATGTACTTTTTGAAAATGGTATGGTTGTCTTGTTCTCCAGGACTCGGGCACATTTTTCTTGGTTTTCCCATATCACGTGGAATAGAAAATTGGAATACAACATCTCTAGTATTCATGGTGGTTGATGTATCCACCCCTTTGACTCGAGGAGTAGACCCTCCCAAAATTGAGTGTGCTGTGTGCGGGAACCCTAGAGATAGCTGCGACTGTAACGGCGATGGAGACTGTACTTGGATCCTACATGGGTTTGACAGCAAGGATGACTATACTTGGATCCTCCATGGGTTCGGCAGTGACGACAACTATACTTGGATCCTACGTGGGTTAGGCAGCGATGGTTACTGTACTAGGATCCTACATGGTTTCGGTAGCGATGACTTCTGTACTTGGATCCTACGTGGGTTCGGCAAGGGATATAATTCAAAGGCTACATCTATCATCTCCACCCCTCTTCGTGATTAGTATACCTGTGTGATATGAGTCTTGATTTTTAGTCATTATCATCGATATGATTGACATGCTTTCTTGTGTGGATTGGGTTGTGATTTTCTTTGTGGATTGGGTTGTTCTTTCCTATGTGGACTGGGTTGTACTTGAGCTTGTGAGTTGGAGCCAAACTGGAATTGATGACGTAGGTATATGTATGGGAATATATCTAAGTAGAGTTGTTTGATACTTCGGGTTTGTATCCTTCCTTTGTGGTTTATCCTTTGTGGATTCTGGGAGACCTTCTGGGGTCTTGGGGTCCCTACTGAGTATCGTATACTCACCCATGCACGGGCTATGCTCGCACTGCATTGTGTTGGTTGCAGATGACGGACAGCTTTGATCGTGGTTGAGGCTTGTGGAGCGGGACAGTACCTGGAGGTGGACTATTAGGCAGGATGTACACAGAGCGGACGAACGGACCCGATGAGCTGACGAGACTATCTGTACCCACCCTTCATGTGGGAATTCTATAGTACGACTTGGTGGTTGCTGATTTACTTAATTTTGTTGTTCTTTCTTTTCAGTTGTATTGTACTTTCAGTTGGGTTTATATTCTGGCCCAATTACTTTCCAGCAATTACTTTTTTACTCATTTTACTTAGTGTTTACTTCATCTTGAATACTCTATCGTTTTTTTCCTTATATAAAGTCAATGACTTCCCTTTTATTGTGATTTATTCCTTTGGTGCTAGTCTCTAACTCCTGGCATATGGAAGGCGGGCTTGGGGTCGTCACGGCATGGGCCCTGAGGACGGGTCGTGAAAAAATTGTTATCAGATGAGTCGGTTCTACTGCAGAACTTATTACTCTGATAATTTATTCTATGTGAAGCAATAGTGTTAAGGGTATTGAGTGTGGTTTTCAGTCTAGGGAGTCCAGTGTTGGTGCGTTGGCCGACGTATCCATACACCAGGACCCTGAATTCTGATTTCTGACTCAATGCATGAAAACAATAATTGCATGTGTGATTCAAAAATTTTCTTGGTGATTACTTTGTGTCAGCTCACCAGGTATACTGCATTAACCGTGGCACACCTGTTTCTTTTCAAGATTGCCCCACGATGGCATCCAGCTAGGGTTCCGAGCTTTGTGCGAGATGGAATCCCACCGAGCGACGAGGCCTCGGTGCAGGGCCCCATTACAGCGGAGGCACTGGCGGTACCTTTACCTACGGAGCCACCGATGCCACCATCCCCAGCAGCTGAGAGTGCACATCACCTAAGTGCACTACATGAGTTTCAGCATTAGAGGCAGCCTTGGTTCCATGGGGAGATAGAAGCTCAGGCAGCCGAGGACTGGATGGAGGCTATTGTTTGAGTCTTCAGATTAATAGGGACACCAGCTGACCTCATGGTGATCCTTGCAGTGAGTCTCCTGCACATAGAAGTAGGTATATGGAGGAGCCTGATGCTCTAGGTGCATGACAAGTAATCTCTTCTTTGGTCATATTTCGAGAGCCTTTTCCACTCAGAGTTCTTTCCTGCCACCCTCCGTGTGGTGCACATTCAGGAGTTGCTACAGCTGCGGAAGGGAAGCATGATAGTATCCCAGTACTCGGTGAGGTTTACCGATCTCTCGCGCTACTCCACGGACATGGTACGGGAACCATTCTTCCAGGCCCAGACCTTCGAGCAGGGACAGAGGCATGAGATCAGGGCATCGATGATCTCCCTCAGTATTCTGACGTATGCAGGAGTGCTGGAGAGAGCCCTTCTTGTGGAGTGCTTTCTTGCTGAGCCTTCACTAGCAGCGATACCTACCGTAGGGTGTCACGTAGCGGAGGCTTCTGCAGCCAGCAGTAGACAGACATCGTAGAGGTCCAAGAGGACTAGACCATCAAGTGGATAAACTCAGGATACTGGTTTGGAGGTGTGGGGCACACGCAGCAGAGTCAGTCATTCGAGAGGTAGGCAGTTCTATGCATGTGGCGGGCAGGGCCACATGGCTCATGACTACCCGAACCGCCATGTAGAGGAGCGGTAGACGGTAGAGGGACCACCCAGGCAGAGGCAGAGGTTTGACTATAGCGGTCTGTAGGTAGAAGGTGGATGAGGTAGAGGAGCTGGTTGAGCACCAGGTGGTGGACGATGCTTCAAGTTCTACCACCACCACCATGAGGTCCACCCCGACCACAGGGAGTTGGTGGGAAGAGGCAGGCTCGGCTTCAGGCAGTGGAGGCCTATGACCACGACACACCTGAAATAACTGAAGGTAATATCTGTGTCTACTCCACCCTTACTGCAGTTCTTATAGACACAGGAGCGAGTCATTATTTCATTGTCGTTGCCCTTTCTTAGAGCTCAGAGATTCCGATGGAGTCGTTGGCTCGATCTTTACGGCTAGAGACTCCTACAAAAGCAGACTCGATGATTACACACTAGTGCCAGAAGTGTGAGCTTACTCTAGGAGGCGAGAGCTTCAGCTGGGATCTTTTTGTAGTGGCATCAAGGTCTTACGATGTCATCTTGGAAATGGATTGGTTATCTATGGTCTATGCTCAGATTGACTGTATTAGGCGCAAGGTGTGGTGTGTCCACACTGATGGGAGTAGGTTCACATTCACCAGTGAGAAGGGAGCCTTTACAGTGCAGGATGGACTCACACAGAGGAGAGGATAGTCGATCACTCATCAGTTGGCTAGTCACATCCTAGGAGCAGTTGATGTGCGGAGTCCAAGTTTTCTTATAGTGGTGGATCAGTATGAGGAAGTTTTTCCTGACAACGTTCCAGGACTACCTCCTCGCAGAGAGGTAGACTTCTATACTGAATTGTACCCTGAGACAGCCCTGATATCTACTCCAGCATATTGAATGCCTCCTGCTGAGCTTCAAGAGCTACGGGTACAGCTGGAGGACTTACAGGGAAAGGGATTCATCCGACCCAGTGTTTCACCCTGGGCTTCCCCGATTTTGTTCGCCAAGAAGGCATAAGGGAGCTTGCGACTGTGTGTCGATTACTGTCTCCTGAATCAGGTGACCGTAAAGAACAAGTATCCACTTTTGAGGATTGACAACCTCTTCGATCAGCTCAAGGGATCATGGTGGTTCTCAAAGATAGACCTCAGGTCAGGCTATCATCATCTCAAAGTTCAAGACGAGGATGTGCAGAAGACGGCCTTCAGGTATTGGTATGGCCACTATGAGTCTTGGTTATGCCTTTTAGCGTAACCAACTCTCCAATTGTGTTCTTGAGTCTCATGAACAGGATCTTCTAGTCTTACCTCGATCGATTTGTCATGGTATTCATTGACGACATATTTATTTACTCGACTACTGAGGAGCAGTATGCCTACCATTTGTGTGTTGTATTAGATACACTCTGAGAGAACCAGCTTTATGGTAAGCTCTTGAAGTTTCAGTTCTGGATTAGAGAGGTCCACTTCTTGGGGCACATCATATCTGAGGTGGTAGTTGCGGTGGATCCTGCAAAGATCGAGGTAGTACTAGCTTGGGAACCACCCAAGAGCGTGACTGAGATGCGGAGTTTCCTAGGTTTGGCTGGATATTATCGAAGATTTGTTCCAAACTTCTCCAGAGTTGCAGAACCACTTTCAGCTTTGATGAAGAAGGGGAAACCATTCGTGTGGTTAGATAGATGTCAGTAGAGCTTCCAGAAGCTGAGACAGAGATTGACCAATGCACCCATTTTGAGGCTACCGAAGCAGGGCATAGGGTAAGTAGTTTACTGCGATGCATCAGGGATCGTTCTCGGGTGTGTTATGATAAAGGAGCGGGCAGTGATCGCCTATGGATCACGACTGTTGAGGAATCACGAGCAGAAATACGCTACCCGTGACCTGGAGTTAGCAGCAGTTGTCTTCACCTTGAAGATGTGGTGGCACTATCTGATGGGTGAGCGCTTTACAGTCTACACTGACCACCAGAGTAACAGGTACATCTTCCTGCAGAAGGATCTAAACCTGAGACAACGGTGATGGCTTGAGTTCATCTAGGACCATGAATTTGAGATATTCTATACTCTTGGGAAGGGGAACGTAGTATCTGATTCTCTCAGCAAGAGGTCAGGCATCCAACTACTTGGAGAGGCGATGGAGCAGCTAGCCGCGTTGCAGATATCCTTCATGGATAGAGATAGAGCAGCCTTTTTGCAGTTTCTCACAGTCACTCCTCCAATACGTCAGTTTTTTAGAGAGGCACAATGTGGGGAAGTTTACTGTGAGACGTGATGTCTATATATATCATCAGGATAGTCACCTGATGGATTTTTTGTAGAAGGAGAGCACGTCATCCTTTTCAGGGGACGTACCATGGTACCAGCTACATTATGGGAGGAGGTTATGAGGGGGTTTTAAACTTCCCCATTGGTGGTACATCCAGGAGTAGAGAAGATGTACCCGGACCTTAGACAACAGCACTGGTGGCCGGGTATGAATAAGGATGTGGCAGAGTTCGTTTCACTTTTCCTCACCTGCCAGCAGGTGAAGGCGGAGCACCAGGTACCATCAAGCTTGGTACAGCCCTTAGAGGTCCCGGAGTGGAAGTGGAATGAGATATCTATGGATTTCATGATAGGACTTCCATGTACTTCCAGAGGACACGACTCCATCTGGGTTATTTTCAACCGACTCACCAAGTCGGCCCACTTCTTACCCATCAGATAGCAGGGCTCAGTAGAGAGTATTGGAAGACTCTATGTTCAATAGATCGTACGACTTCATGGTGTGCCATCATCCATCGTCTCCGATCGAGATGCTCGTTTTACTTCCCTTATTTGTAAGGGGTTGTAGGAGGCATTTGGGACGCAGCTATGCCTGATCACTGCCTTTCACCCTTAGACGGATGGCCAGACAGAGAGGACCATTCAGACTCTTAAGGACATGCTCCGTGCATGTGTCCTCGACTTTGGTCACAGCTAGAAGGATCACCTACCCTTGGTGGAGTTTGAGTACAATAATAGCTACCACTCCACCATCGGGATGGAACAATACGAGGCATTGTACAGCAGACCTTGCAGATCACCTCTGTGCTGGAAAGATCCTGGGGAGTCAGCACTTGTTGGACCAGAGATGGTCCAGACCATGATAGAGAAGGTACATATCATCCAGGAGCAGATGAGGACTGCTTAGAGCCGATAGAAGTCCTATACTGATAGGAGGCGGAGACCACTAGAGTTCGAGGATGGCGACCACGTTTTCTTATGGGTCTCACCTCGACATGGATTACGGAGATTTGGTCAGGGTGGAAAGTTTTCTCCGCGCTTCATCGGACCATTCCAGGTTCTCAGCAAGATAGGCGAGGTGGCATATCGCCTGGCTCATCTACCTCAGTTGCACCGAGTGCACGACGTCTTCCACATATCACAACTGAGGAGATACGTGCATGACCCGACGCATATCATTGATCATGGGGAGTTGGACATTGATGATGGGGAGACTTTTGCAGAGGTCCTGGTGGAGATCAAGGATCGACAGGAGTTGGTCCTACGTGGATGGTAAATTCCTCTAGTTCACATCAGGTGGCATCACGGAAACCTCCAGGAGAGCACATGGGAGCGGGAGGCTCAGATGTGTGCACAGTACCCTCATTTGTTTCCCTAGTTTATGATGTATATTTACTGGGACGTAAATCCCTGAGTAGGGAGTAATGTAAAGACCTGTATATTTCAAGGAAATATTTTTTCTTAAATTCTTTGGGATTATATGAGTACACAGTTTTTAACGGTACCTAATTCTGAGGCTCGGTGTGCCCAGAATAAATTTCTAAAGTTTAGATCGGGTACGTTCAGTGAACAAAAGAGTGGGTTTTTCTATATTTTGAACAGGTTCTTCGAATTGAAATCTGAGGGCACTGATGAAATCGTAGCACCGGTATTTTCTTAAGATGTCTTTTACCATTGATGCATTTTCTTGGGAGAAGAAGTTAAATTTGGGGATTAATAAATAATTGAATAAAATTTGTGGTATAAATTTTATTCCTAGCTTAAGTGGTTTTATCCTAGGAGTGTAAGTTGGGGTGGGACCCACTAGTTACTTACTACCCATGATAGGATAAAGGTGGGGTGGGGCCCACATGATCACAACCCTTCACATTTCCCTAACTCCTCTAAACCCCACTCTTAAGTTGTGTAACTCATCTCAACTTGGTTTAACTTCCCCATTAATTGGGTGAATTCTCCTCTCCTCATATTAATTTAATGACAACACACACTAATTCAATTAATTTAATGATGTGTTTGAATTTTGGAAATTTCAAATGCTTGGAAAAATAATAAAATAAGGGGAGACCTTATTTTATTTTGGTTGGCTGGTTGTGAGAGGATTTTTGGGAGAGAACTCTAAGTCCCTTGAAGAATTTCATCTTCCCGCGAAGAAAGTCTCCACTTCAATGAAGAATGTTAATTCTCTGACGAATAACATCTACTCAGTGGTTCCTGTTTTCTCCATCCTCTTCTTCCTTCATGACAAGGGAGTATATGCCAATGACGACGGGAACGACGCCATCATCCGCGGTGCTTGACAACTGTGAACTTCCTTCGATGTAGGGGTGTGTTTATGAATGAGAAACATTGTTTTCCCTTCCATGTTATTTGTTCTCTATAAACCTTTTGCTATCAAACTAATGCGGAAATAACTAGACCAAACTAACACGGTCTGATTCCTCTGTCATTCTTGTTGTATGGTGTTCTCCAACCGTTCTTGAGCGGTGAATCAAGGCAAGTTTTTGGAGCCGATCGGAGGCCCGAAAACAATGGAAACGGCCTCAGAACATCGGGACGACCTAGGAATGGGAGTTTTGTAGAAAACGGGTCATCGGAACAAAGGACGGATGCCTCGGGAAGTGTACTGGAAAGAGGTGTCATTTTTGGAAAATTCCAGAATACACGGCGTGTACTTCCAAAGCACACGTTGTGTAGTACAAGCGTTCAGCGGCAGAAGTAATGGACATCTGAAGAAGTGACACATGGCGTGTGACACCGGTCACACGGTTTATACTTTCCATACAGTTTGATCGAGGAGACTTCAATGTATATGGCATGTATTCAAGTTAAATACATGGACACAGACAGAAATACACGGCCAAGTAACATGGCGTGTATTCACTTCATAGAAAGGCAGAAGCGGCTTCGTGAGACTCAGCGTGTATTCTGGGAATACACAGACACGTGGTGGAGTACACGAGCATGTACTCCACCACATGGCCAGGCATGGCCAGAGTACATGGAGCCGACCCCAGAAGTTTGTACATAGCGTGTGACCATACCACACGCTATGTACTTACTTTTTACATGAACAGACCTTCGACACGGTCTGTGGTACATGGACATTACCCGTGGACTGAAGACACAGCGTGTCACAATACCACAGGCCATGTACTTAATTTTTAAATGAGCAACCCCATGAAACGATCTGTTTCACACGGGCAGTACTCGGTGTCTGATGACACGACATGTATTGATTACCTACACGTTGTGTACTTTAGGAAAATGGCTTGGTTGTCTTGTTCTCCGTGACTCGGGAACATTTTTCTTGGTTTTCCCCTATGACGTGGAACGGAACGTTGGGATACATCATCCCTGGTCTTTGTGACGGTTTATGTATCCACCCCTTTGACTCGAGGATCAGACCCTCCTAGAATCAAGTGTGATGTGTGCGGGAACCCTAGAGCTGGATGCGACTGTGAAGATGATGGAGACTGTACTTGGATCCTACATGGGTTCGGCAGCTAGGACTACTATACTTGGATCCTCCATGGGTTCGGCAGTGATAAAGACTACACTTGGATCCTAAGTGGGTTCGGTAGCGATGGTTACTATACTAGGATCCTACTTGGGTTCGGCAGCAACGACTTCTGTACTTAGATCCTACGTGGGTTCGGAAGGGGAGAAGATTCAGAGGCTACATCTATCATATCCACCCCTCTTCGTGTGTAGTATACCTTTGTGAGATGTGTCTTGATTTTCAGCCATTATCATCGATATGATTGACTTGCTTTCTTGTGTGGAATGGGTTGTGCTTTCCTATGTGGATTGGGTTGTGCTTTCCTATGTGGACTGGGTTGTACATGATCTCGTGAGTTGGAGTCGAACTGGAATTGATGACTTAGGTATATGTATGGGCATATACCTAAGTAGAGTTGGTTGATACTTCGTGTTTGTATCCTTCCTTTGTGGTTTTTCTTTGTGGATTCTGGGAGACCATCAGGGGTCTAAGGGTCCCTACTGAGTATCGTATACTCACCCCTACATGAGCTATGCCCGCACTACATTGTGTTGGTTGCAGACGACGGACAACGCTGATCGTGGTTGAGGATTGTGGAGCGGGATGGTACCTGGAGGTGGACTATCAGGCAAGACGTACATGGAGTAGACGGACGGACCTGATGAGCCAATGAGACTATCTGTACCCACCCTTGAGGTGGGAATTCCGTAGGACGACTTGGTGGTTGCTGATTTACTTTACTGTTGTTGTTCTTTCTTTTCAGTTGTACTGTACTTTTAGTTGGGTTTGTATTATGGCCCATTTACTTTCCAGCACTTACTTTTGTACTCAGTTTACTTAGTGTTTACTTCAGCTTGTGTACTCTATGGTGTTTGTTTTCTTATATAAAGTCAATTCCTTCCCTTTTATTGGGATTTACCCCTTTGGTGCTAGTCGCCAGCCCCTGGCCTATGGAAGGCGGGCTTGGGGTAGTCACAGCACGGGCCCCAAGGACGGTTCATGACAAGAGTCTCGTAGTGTTTGATTATATAGAAATGTTCACATGTTTAACTTATATAGATTTTCATAAAATATGTTAAACAAATTATTCCTGATAATTTGAGGATATTTGGGAGATAAATTATCTAAAATTTATAATAAATGTATAATTTATTTATGTTTATCTTGGGAAAATATATAGACACTGGAAGTCTATAAGTTCACTAGGTAGAAAGACTATATCCATACTTGTGTACTTGGTCTAATGTCAAGTTGTTGGCCCTATACCAACTGGTCGGTAGTCTCTATGAGTTGTAGGAGCCAATTTTTGAAGGAAAACGAAATTTCACAGTGTTATTAGGGCGAATATTTACAAATCCTACCCCATATGGTTTTAAGGGATATCCCATTAGTTTCAATTTTTCTTGCCTGTGCAGATTATGATTATATTCTCTATATCCTCTCATGGTTCCCCTTTATTTGAGGGTGGTTTTGGCACTAGTTCGTTGTGATTAATTGTATTTCACTCTCTATAGTGGCCTCATTTCTCCTCCCCTATTCTTTATAATTTATAGTTCTCCTATATATGGAGTTTTGTGAAATTTCCACATTGAAATGATGTAATTGACCCCATATGATGGGGGTTTCATGCATCCTTTATAATGGATGTATCAAGACAACATGTGCCAGAAAAATCCCATAATTTCATGGAGGAATGATAATTTTAGATATTTTCAATAGTTTGGTGTAATATTAAAGGAAATATCTTATGTAATTGGATTTGATGGTTTGGAATTTTTTTCTATTTGGTGTTGGGGTCCACCATGGATCTTCCACGGGTTGTTGGTCATGCTTCTTATGCAACTAGGGTGGAAATGGAGCACTCAATGAATATTCATATTTTAAATTGAATTGATTATTTAGTTATAAATGTTATAATTATTTATATTTAGATAATTTTGTGGGATTTAGGCCCTCAGGTGAGTTGATAATGGCTTGGGGAACATGGAGAGGCTTCAGAGACTCTTGGTGATCTGAGGAAAAGTTATTGGTTGGTGAAATTAATAAAAGTAATGTTTTCAAATAAGGTAGATGGTCTTCCATCTAAGACCTATGGTAGTTCCTTATATTTTTATTATGTATTTTGAACATTATCACCATTGAAGATCCATTATCATACTACACGTATGAGGGAATTAAATTAAATTGTGATAGAATGATAAATCAGTCAAATTGTGAAACAATTATTTTAATTGATTGATTTTTGAAATGTATCATAATATTAAATATTATATGTAGGGTCCAAGATATACCTTTGGAAACTATCATATTTTTCATAGATATTTATAGTTTCTTTCATGATTAAAATTCATTCCATGATAAAATAATCCACTTGATAAGTTTATTATAAAAATAAATGTGAGATTTGTAATATAGTAGCCCCGCATTTGATCACATTCCCACATCCATTTAATTATGTGGCATGATGTGAAAATTAAAACCCACATAGGAAATATAAGGAAATTAGTACACATTATAACATATATTGGATAGTAAATGGACATATTATGTATCCATAGGTATTAAGGTATGATATGAGATGACTCCTATGTCTAATTTTAGTGAGGATTGCTCTTTGAGGACAGCAAGTATGTGGCATGATGATGTTTAATATTGGTGAATCTTGTAGGTGTATTGGTGTGATAAGTCCCCCAATGAGTGTGTGTTGTGGGTTTTATGGTATATATATTTTCGGGTGTCACCTTAGACCCTGAAATGATCTTCTACTGCTTAGGTGGTCATTCTGTGTTTTTAATGTATTGTATAATTGTTGGACTAGAAATTAAAATAAATAGTATAATTAAAATTAAATGTGATAAGAGGCATAGGGATGGTGGGTTCACCTAGGTACTCATAGATTAATTTTGTAGAACTGAGATGGAAATTACTTTCCAAACCATATTTTTTAACTACTCATCTTTTATTGATGTTATAAACCGAAAATACCCTTGTAGAAAGGTGTGGGATACTAACGAAGACTCTCTTTTTAGGGAGAAAAAGAATCCTAAATAAAACTCCCCATATATTAATTTTCATTATTTCATGTAAAAAGACCGTTATAATGAGGTTTGTGACACAAAATAAAAATACACTTGTAGGGAGGTTTGTGATACAATAGAAAAATCCCCTTATATAGATATCATTGATACTAAAGAAAACACCCCTTTAATAGAGGTCCATGATATTAAAGGAAACTCTTTATGTAGGTTGGTACATGTTACTATATAAAAACCCCCTTATAAGCAGGTGTATGATACTAAAGAGAAATAACTTTAGAAACTAATTTTATGGAGGTTATTGATATTATAGTTGAAGTGGTCATCATGATCTGGTTAGAGAAAATTCTATAATGGATGAAGAAACTATGGTAGATAGATATCGTGAACATGGGGATCAATTGTGGTTTATTTGAATTATTTTGTAAAATTTATTTATTTATTCATATCATGTCACATAAACATATCATTATACTGGAAGTATTTTTGGGACTGTCTTGGCGGTGTGATAGTGAGTTTTGTACCGACACCTTGGTAAGGCCACTTATTCATTTTGGTACTACAGAATACTCTCTCATTAATGTTTGTATAAATTTGGATGTTTCCTAGGTTTTGAATGTTCAGATTAATATCGAGAACTCAAGAGACTAAGGTGAGGTAAGGATTGTATTTTTAGTTGTTCATTGGTGTCATTTATTATATAATATTATTTATTTTATAATTATTTTATTTGTGATAGGCCCAGAGGGAGGTAAGTCTCTTATTATTGGTGGCCATTAGAGTTGTATATTTATTTTCATTTTAATATATCTTTTCATGTTTATATAATTATTCTAATTTTTAAAAAAAATCAATTTTTTATTTTTATTTAGTAATTATAATGAACTTTAATACATTGGGTATAGTCTCATCACTATACCACCACTAACCCACAATATTTCTCAACAGACTATAGTATATGATGAGGTGTTCTTGAGGTATGTAGTGCCACTAATTTAGTTACTAATCAAAGTATACTAGTCCAGTACATTACCAAGTGGTATCATATGTATTTTTATTCGTATTATAATTGGGGATTGGGTATCTGTGAGATAAAATAATTTGTTGGAGTATGTGATCTATATTAGTCTTGCGAAAAATGAACACCATTTATGGAAATATGTATAGTTTATCATGGGGCTTGGGATTTATAATATTGTTATATGATATTATGAATTATATGATTTCACTTTTTTGGATAAACATATTATGTTTTTATGATTTCATTCTAGAATTATCTATTGACACATATAGGAAAAGAGGTTTCTTTGGACATTATTCTCAACACATATAAAATCACATAACATATAAACCAATTACTGTGTAATTTTTTTCACTAATTACAGATTTTCACCTAATTATGGTCTCAATAATACTAAATGTTGTGTTTTTCAATATACCATCATATTTTAATTCTACATATCTATTATGAAAAGTATATATAACTTCTTGATTAACGGACATGTAGACTTATGGTGAGATTCTTATTGATGATGACGAGGGTGATGATGTAGTCCCTTGTGCATAGGAGGTGTTGTGACCCATGTAGGTCATCCTAGTCATTATATTCCCAAGTTAGTTTTTCCTCTAGCATGATTCCAATATAGTTTTGGTAATTTAATGTGTTAGTAAAAACGTATATAAATTTTTCCCATATATCATAGAATCTAATTTTACTTAACTAAATTATGTGATAATGATTCACTAGATACTTGTAATCATAGGTCGAATCTAGTTATACTTGAATTATTATGATGTGAATATAATAATCATATAGTAATATGATTTTTATATGATTAGATATGGTTGGTTTCCTTGGAGTGCATGGTGGGTTTTTTATGTTATTTATAAGATGAGTATGTGAGACCCTAGAGTGGGTTTTTGGAATGTGAAATTACCTCGTATGGGCCTTGTAACATTTATATTATGTGATAGGATTATGACACTAGTGACCTTGATTCATGTACTAGTATTTTAGTGGCATTATGTACAATGTTATATGTGTGGGTAAAATGCGCCTAGAGATATCATGTGTTATGATATTATTAATAAATTGAATGAATTAGTATGTTCTTAAATTAGTAGTGGATGAACATGAGGGGATATAGATTTATGGTATAGGAATGGTTATACTATGTTTTTTTTGTTATTAAGTTCTTTAATGCAATATTATTTGGTATCAGTGACTGTTTCAAAGGGAAGGACCAAATAGTTTATAAACCACTTTGTTTATATATGCATTTTTTTAATTTCTGAGAGTGTGAGTAGATGATCGTTTTTTTGGAATGTCTCAAAATGAAATAATGTATTGTGATGGATCATGGGATAGGTGAGGTGCTTAATATAGAATAATAATGTTATGGGTCTTCTGACTTGATGTAACTAACTTCAAATGGGATAATAGTCATCCTGGCTTGAGTAATGTGTGACCCATGAGAGTGTGAGCTGGGTGGAGGGACCCAGTGGTATAAGAGAATACACCTATTACATTTTTATGAGATCAATAATGTTCATGTAGGATACACATAGTTCTTTTGACATCTATCTTTTGATCAACCATCTATGACCTAAGAACCATTTAATTTGATAATTTTTTATTGGATTGTTTTCCCGTGTGGTTGGATGGAATGAGAAGTTCTCCTATAGTGAGTGATATTTTTTTAAATGGATTGGGTGTGGCCCCATGGTGGATCAAGGAGTTTATTAATAGAATGTGTTTTCTATGATGCGATAAGTGTGTCTTGGGAGGAGTGACACATATGAATGATGATAAACCTATTAAGGATGGGCTTATGGATTTATATTATATATGTTGAATTTTTAGGACAACACCATTATCCTTTGGATGGATTCACTATCATTAATAATTATAATTTTCTGGTTCTCATAGATTGTATTCCCTAGAGCTGGTAAGAGGTGATAGATTTATGTTACTAGAATGAAATAGATATGTATGGATTCAAGAACATCTATACATCATACTAAATGATTTATTTCATACATTTTTTAGGGAATATGATGTGGTCCATTAGATTAATGAGGAGGATTCTACAATGGTGGAGAGTGAGACATTACTCACTAGTGTGTGACCCTCATAGTAGAATGGTTTTTAATGTGTGTAACATTTTGTAAGAGGTTGTCAAGCCAGCATAAGGATGATGTGTATTTATTTTATCTTGATCATCATTACTTGGATAAATCCATATGAAAATTCATAGGTGATACTGGATCGATATCAATAATTAATATTAGAATTGGGGTGACTTTATACGGTCTGAACATGGTCATTTTAGAA